>JAVJIX010000002.1:13045000-15592500 GCA_036785185.1 Paratrypauchen microcephalus | reverse complement strand
TTAAGTGGGAAAATGGTCCCTTTCTATAACTGCTAAATACTTTTTGCCCCTTAGCCATCTGCTCCCTTACATTACCAGGTCTGGGCAGAGATTTGGGCCTCCTGATGTAACTCTTTCTACTGATACTGGCGAGTGACCTTCTTTAGTTTAAAGCAGCCTCACTAACACGTCTCTCAGTGAGCGATGAGTTAACAAATGATCCTGGAGCCAAACAGCAGCAGTGTGTAAATGCGCCTGACCCCCACCTTGAGGAGAAAATTATCGATCAGCTGGCATCTGTAAGCACTATAGGTTTCTGCTGGGCATCCACTGTAATTGGGTGAGAGAAATGTTAGTCCATCAGTGAGCGATGAGAGCGTTGATGGTGTTGTCCCTGAGACTTTCTGATCAGTGTCAGATCAGGACAGAGCCGGGTGACCTCCATAGCAGAGTTTATGTTATCTACTGAGATGGGCTGGTGATTGCGGTCCGGCTTGTATAAGTGTCTGCTGTTTTGTTCTGGAAACTGTTTTCAAGTGGACATTTATGAAACTAACATCTAAAAGTGTTTCCAGGAGTAAAACAAGGAAAGACATTAAAGCCTCCTCCTCAGAAATGTGAAACTTGTAGCCTTGTTATGTTGCCAACATTCAGTTCCTCTCATTGATTTTTGAGGTGTGTAAGATTTTTAAGTGGTCTTTTCATATTGTCAGCAAGATTCAAATTGTTGTGCTTTTGTCCTTTAGCTTCTGGTGTTGCAGAATTTTTCACAAACCGATTTGTCGTTAGGATAAATTCCCTTTATTGACATTGCTGTCTCCATTTACCCTGGCGTGGGAGTGGTACAGAGTAAAATTTGTTACCCCTGTGGCTGCAAGGAAATTCTACACAATTTTGGTTTCATAATAGTAGCTTGTTTTACTTTAAAGCATTTACTAGGTTTACATTAACTCTATTTGGAAGCACGTCAATATAGTACTCAGATTAAAACAAAAAACACACTGTTAAAATGAAAATATATTCAACTAAGCTTTTATCCAAGTCATCCATAAAACCTGTGAATTTGTGACTATGCTATTTTGTTTGTTCAAATGTCAGGCTCTGTCGGTTGGATGTCTCTTTTTAAGTCAGCGCATTAAAGGCTGGCATTGAGCTGGGCGCAGGGGGGGTTACATTTAGAATAATGGCTTCCGAACAGGTAAACAGAGAGACAAGCAGGCAAACTGAATTCAGAGTGCACCTCGCTCATAAATTTCATTGCTCTAGCTTGCTCTTTTATGAGAGTTTCAGACTGTGCACAAGGCCATTGCCCAGTCAAACTTTCTTGTGTCTTATACTGCTTCCGCTGCTGACGGCACTGACAAGAAAACTGTCAATTTACCCTTGAGCTTTAGAGCAGCCTAACCAAGACTGACAGCTTAAGACCCCGAGTCGACTCAGCCAACCTCTCTCAACCTCCCTGCTGCATAATGTTTTTAGGCAAATCAACTTAATGCAGGCCTCAACCTAAATACACATCTTTTTACTGGCTCTGCTGCTAGACTGATGATGTGTTCTGGTTTACTTTATACATAAATTTAAAGGTACAGTATGTGACCTGCATCACCTGCATGATTCCACGGAAATAGAAAGTTAAAAGCATACTTCAGAACATCCTACATATATCTAAATATGCTATATGTGGAAAATTCTTGCGAAAGGAACATTATGTCCATGGACACAAGCAGCCCAAATGCCTGCTCACAGTAAGGACAGTAAGCAAATTGTAAAAGCATGCTTTAATTTTAGTTTTTTTTTTTTTTTGCTTAAAAGTTATGTGGCTTTAAATACATTACAGTTAATTTGATTTATTTAGTTATTGTTTGAGAAAATTGGGGTCAATTTGCAGTTAAAACATTTCTTATTGACAGGTTATCTATGATCTCTTTTTTCAGTTGAGGGTCTTTTATCAGATCTCCACAAATGAGATTATTGATTACATGAGTGTGACAGTGAGGAGGGTTGAGCTGAGGTTAAGAATCTATCACTGAGAAAGTGGACACAAAACCTCTAAGTCCATTCACAAAAGGCAACATCAATAACTTTATCTTTTATTCCTAGGTGCATGTTCCTTCAAAGGGACACTGGTGTTTTTAATGTAGCCGTGAAAGATACGCATTCATCACTGTGTCCACAGGTGTTGCTGTACAAAGAGCAAAATGCATAGAAATTGCTTTTAAACGTATGTGCTGAAAACATCGTATACATTTGTAAAGCAATCCTTGAAACATGCTCCCACCTTGTTGCTAAATGACCTTCCCTGTTACACAAGTTTTCATATAAGAATTCATTATTGATCGTTTCTTGCACAATGTTTTTTTTTTTCTAAAGCTATTGCTTGCCACATTCTTCAGCAGGTTGGAGTTTAATTGAACAAATGTAAATGGATTTTAGTTCTCTCCTCCACTGGGATAATAAGGTAGAGGCACTCACTAGCCTCCCATCAAAACCCAAATGACTCCATGCCATGAATGAGCTAATGTGCTGTTTTATATTGATTATTCATTATGTTTACAGCATCCTTTGGTGGAAGGTTAGGCTTTACTATTGTTTGTTATTGAGCAGTTACCATTATGGCCATCAATCACTAGTCTGATCACGCTCCATACTGACCATTGCACACCCGCCCCATATGAGCTGTATTTTTTTATTATTATTCATCAACTTGAATGTGAAAATGCACTCATAACCTACTTCAGTATATCCTACACACGACTGAATACCTCAATGTAAAGAAGAGTTTATCTGTCAGTGATCATTATATTTTTGCTTGATCTTAGTAACCATATATTTATGTACACACTATGCCCCCAAAGTGTATAGTATATCATGCATACAGTAGTCTTTGTGCAGAATATTTACAGTTGACAGTGGGTCATGTTTTACTTACTTTGCTCCACATGCCTCTGTGGTTGTGGATCCAGTGTATTTATCTTCAATTGTCTTCTATTTATAACATCACATGGCTGCGGCCTGGAGCAACCACACTTCCTCTGAATGAATACAACTCTATTGTCACTGGGAGTTTATTCTCACCCTTTCAAGCCACTGGGATACAAAATGCAGAGCTTCATCTACAAAATACATAGTGCCCATTCTCACAGAAAGTTCATAAATTCAGAGCTTTAAAAACAACCAAAGCTCCTCCTGAGTTTTTGTGCTAAATATTTCATTGTTAGAGGTGCCTTTAATCTTATCTTATCTCCTAAACAGCTGGTGAGAGAAGTCACAGAGTTTACTCACATCAGTCAAATTCAGACACTTTATTTTTCTCATTTCAGTCATTATGCTTAGTCATTATGCTTCCCCTCTTCCCCTGGCTGCACTGAAGTCAGTGAAGTATTAAACATCAAGTTGAGCACAGTTCATATATATCTACTAGCAGAACGTTACGATCATTTTTCTTTTGTGCAACAATATGGCAAACTATATTCCAATCTTGTAGCCAGATCCCAATTTCAATTTAATCACAGCTCTTGTTGTATTTCATTTTGACCCTTAAGAGGTAAATAAAGTCATCTGCTTCTTCCACATGAATAGTTAAATACAGCTGTCACTCACTCAGAAGCTAACCAAGGGTGGGGAACAGCATCTGTGTTCGAGCTGAGAACTGCACAAAATAGAGAAATGGAGGATTAGTAATGCTGTGATCAAACTAGCAGATTTTTTACAGAAAATAGATCACAATTCCATTTTATCACCACATCATCACATCATCTTTAAGAAGTTGCTGATACCTCGATATATAGGCCACGATACATATATCGACACAGTGTTCTTTCGATTACAGCTTGATCAGTGCAGGTTAGTAAAAAATAAAGGCTTTCGGACCCGTATTTCACAAAAATAAAGCATTAATGGTGCAATTATTGTCATTTAATTGCAGATGAATGAACATAAAACAGTGGATTTTGTTTAGTGCATGTTACCATAAAACTGTTTCTTTGGTCATTTCTTATTAATCCATAAAACAAGCTCAACATTTACTTGTACAAAGGGATGTATGCTGTTTAATAGTTCTAAAAGCTCACCACATAATTAACACTAAAAGTCTTTATTAAACATCTACTCGTGCAGTTTATTTTAAAAAAAATTTTAGCTTTATTTAACCAGGAGGTCTCTTTTTTTTAAATGGCAATGAGCAAGCCAGTGTGGGTCCTTGGGCAAGACCCTTCACGGTACTGCCCCCCGGGTGCCGAAAGATGGCTGCTCACTGTTCCTGAAAAGGATGGGTCAAATGCAGAAGTCAAATTTCTCCCCTGTGTCACTGTGTGTCATTGTGTGTGAGACCAAATAAAGACTTAATCTTAATCTTAATGAACAAGTTCCATTACTTTAAACTAGAAACACAATTGTAGCACTGACACAAAATAATTTGGTAAAATATTTTTTAAAATGACTTCAAACAGCAGACCATCATATTGATACTGTATCATCAAAATAAACTACAAGATATTTTGATATTTTTGCACACCCCTGGTATTAACTATGGTAGCAATAGCTTATTTGTCGGCTTGCTTTCACATGCATCACCTGTTGCCAGCTCACTATTTTGACCGCTTTTGATCAGTACAGAGTATCTGACATGTTTTCTGTTGTTAAATTACACTCTGTAATAAGATTCTGAGTCAATATGAAGGCTCACTACACGGTCTGCGTAAATATAAAGAAAAATCCCTAAGGAAAATGTTCAAAGATGTATGTTGTTTTTAGGTGGTGCATTTAATTATCATTTTCTAAAACCTGGCTGTGTTGTGTTCTCTCTCAGGCTAACAGGGATGAATATTCCAGCACCGATCATTAGCAACAAAAACTGGCTGCGGCTGCATTTTGTGACAGAAAGCAACCACCGACACAAAGGCTTCAGGGCCCAGTATCAAGGTAGGAGTGCATACTGCATACTGATTTGAGATAAGAGCCCCCTATACTTGAACGAAATGTGACCAGCTCAAGTAAAACAAACAGTAATTACCAACATGTTTTGATCTTTGGTAAGTGAATATTAAACAGTTGACTAATGCCCCTTGTCAAGTGAGGCTGGTTCATGCTGCAGACCACAGACTTCAAAGAGCTTTGCTAATGAAATGTTTGAGAAATGAATCAAAATTTTCATAAAAATTCAGCTCAGTTGTGTGTTTTTAACCTTTCATTGTTCTGTTGTTCCTGTTTGAACCCTGGTGTAATTATATTGTACATTTTTGACATACAGTGGTTCAAAGATATAGGAAATATAAAGTTTTGATATATGGTACATGATTTATTGGCATTAGCTCTTTATACCTCAATACTATGACAAAGCGTTGCATCATTTGGCTTTTGTGAAGCCTGTGCCCCCTGATGTGATTAATTAGACATCTTGTTATTCAGCTGCCCTTGCAATGTTTGTATTCCCTGTATAATGTATTACCGGATCTGTTTTATCCACATACTCTAGGTGTTAGATATGTACTATAAGAACAATACAAATCCAAGAGAAATTAAAAACAATTAATGATGCAACTATTGACCACTGGCCTCAAGTGATGTTCATTCATACATTATTTATGTTAAATCTAAATGTAATCTAGAGAAAGAATCACTAATGCATAGGGCTGTGAGATTAATCACAACCTAATCAAAATTGGATGCATTTATTTAGCAAATCTTTTTGTCTAATCTTTTTGTCAATTCTTCTGGATGTGCTTAAAATGTGAACTTTGAGCAGACATACTGTAAGCATAAATCACAATTCTTATTACAATAACAGTGGCAAATCATGCAGCCTTACATCTAATACTGTAACTACATAATAATAATAATAATAATAATAATAATAATAATAATAATAATAATAATAATAATAATAATTAAAGCCGCAAGCGGCGTTGGTCGGGACCTCGCACCTGCGTTTGTTCGTCTTACTGAGACGCACACCCATACCAAATTTCGTGTGCCTGGCACAATTATCTCACTTCCTGTTGGGCGTGGCCAAAGACAGATCAAAGGTACAAAGATCAAAGATCTTTGATCAGGGCGTTGCCTAGCAACAGATACCTCCCATTCATAACTCATCACTCCCATTCAATAAATACCTAACTTTATCGATCCGCCGTATCGTCATATTACCGCCTATTTGAAAATCCTTCGCAATTTAACATCTCCAACGTCTTAAGATTATGTTCACCAAAATTGAAGCCTATCTGAGGTACGGTGTAGGAGAAGTGTTTCAAATTCCATTCTAAGTCAAATACCCCAAAATCACACAAAAGGCCAATTATCTCACTTCCTGTTGGGCGTGGCCATGACATTGCAGTGAGGCGTTTGTTCGTCTTATTGAGATACACGTCCCTACCGAATTTCGTGCGCCTATCTTAAACGGTATGCCAGCCCCGAAAGACAACGCGCTAGGGGGCGCTATCGAGCTCCTGGGGGTCACTGGGGGACGAGACTTTGTGTGGTCGTACTGGCAGCACTTTGTGATGCCCGTGCAAAGTTTCGTTCGTTTTGAAGCATGGGAACATGCTCAAAATTGCCCCAGCGTGTATGAACAAGAATAATAATAATAATAATAATAATACGGAAACGAAGCAACAACAATAGGGACCTTCGTCCCCCTTCGGGCTCGGTCCCTAATAATAATAATAATAATAATAATAATAATAATAATTAAAGCCGCAAGCGGCGTTGGTCGGGACCTCGCACCTGCGTTTGTTCGTCTTACTGAGCAACTATGGCCATACCAAATTTCGTGTGCCTGGCACAATTATCTCACTTCCTGTTGGGCGTGGCCATGACACTGTAGATACCCTGTCAGAACAGACCCTGTCAGACCCTGTCAGACCCTGTCAGACTCTGTTAGACCCTGTCAGACCCTGCATGTGGCCTCCATGCTGAGGCCTACATGAACCTTCGATGCTTGTCCCCACATTGCTGCTTGCAGCTATATCAGATCAAAGGTACAAAGATCAAAGACCTTTGATCAGGGCGTTGCCTAGCAACAAATACCTCCCATTCATAACTCATCACTCCCATTCAATAAATACCTAACTTTATCGATCCGCCGTATCGTCATATTACCGCCTATTTGAAAATCCTTCGCAATTTAACATCTCCAACGTCTTAAGATTATGTTCACCAAAATTTAAGCCCATCTGAGGTACGGTGTAGGAGAAGTGTTTCAAATTCCATTCTATGTCCAATACCCAAAAATCACACAAAAGCCCAATTATCTCACTTCCTGTTGGGCGTGGCCATGACATTGCAGTGAGGCGTTTGTTCGTCTTATTGAGATACACGTCCCTACCGAATTTCGTGCGCCTATCTTAAACGGTATGCCAGCCCCGAAAGACAACGCGCTAGGGGCGCTATCGAGCTCCTGGGGGTCACTGGGGGACGGGACTTTGTGTGGTCGTACTGGCAGCACTTTGTGATGCCCGTGCAAAGTTTCGTTCGTTTTGAAGCATGGGAACATGCTCAAAATTGCCCCAGCGAGTGTGAACAAGAACAAGAATAATAATAATTAAAGCCGCAAGCGGCATTGGTCGGGACCTCGCACCTGCGTTTGTTCGTCTTACTGAGACGCACAGCCATACCAAATTTCGTGTGCCTGGCACAATTATCTCACTTCCTGTTGGGCGTGGCCATGACATTGTAGATACCCTGTCAGAACAGACCCTGTCAGACCCTGTCAGACCCTGTCAGACCCTGTCAGACTCTGTTAGACCCTGTCAGACTCTGTCAGACCCTGTCAGACCCTGCATGTGGCCTACATGCTGAGGCCTACATGAACCTTCGATGCTTGTCCCCACATTGCTGCTTGCAGCTATATCAGATCAAAGGTACAAAGATCAAAGACCTTTGATCAGGGCGTTGCCTAGCAACAAATACCTCCCATTCATAACTCATCACTCCCATTCAATAAATACCTAACTTTATCGATCCGCCGTATCGTCATATTACCGCCTATTTGAAAATCCTTCGCAATTTAACATCTCCAACGTCTTAAGATTATGTTCACCAAAATTTAAGCCTATCTGAGGTACGGTGTAGGAGAAGTGTTTCAAATTCCATACCTAACTTTATCGATCCGCCGTATCGTCATATTACCGCCTATTTGAAAATCCTTCGCAATTTAACATCTCCAACGTCTTAAGATTATGTTCACCAAAATTTAAGCCCATCTGAGGTACGGTGTAGGAGAAGTGTTTCAAATTCCATTCTATGTCCAATACCCAAAAATCACACAAAAGCCCAATTATCTCACTTCCTGTTGGGCGTGGCCATGACATTGCAGTGAGGCGTTTGTTCGTCTTATTGAGATACACGTCCCTACCGAATTTCATGCTCCTATCTTAAACGGTATGCCAGCCCCGAAAGACAACGCGCTAGGGGGCGCTATCGAGCTCCTGGGGGTCACTGGGGGACGGGACTTTGTGTGGTCGTACTGGCAGCACTTTGTGATGCCCGTGCAAAGTTTCGTTCGTTTTGAAGCATGGGAACATGCTCAAAATTGCCCCAGCGAGTGTGAACAAGAACAAGAATAATAATAATAGGGAAACAAAGCAACAACAATAGGGACCTTCGCCCCCTTCGGGCTCGGTCCCTAATAATAATAATAATAATAATAATAATAATAATAATAATAGGGAAACAAAGCAACAACAATAGGGACCTTCGTGCCCCTTCGGGCTCGGTCCCTAATAATAACATTTTCTTCTCTTTGCTCTTAGTGAAAAGTTCTGGAGAGCTCAAATCCAGAGGAGTTAAAGTATTACCAGGAAAGGACAACACTAACAAACTGTCTTTGAGTAAGTTTTCCCATTACCTTTACTTTTTAATTGTATTATTATTATTATTATTTTTTTGTTATTTTGTTATTTGTTATGGCAATGTCATTTTGCTATATGATAAGGCTATTATAAGGTTATCATAGTGAGGACTAAAATCACCTAAAATGCACAAGGCATAGATTGACATTTTACACGATATAAAACATGGTATATAGGTAGGACCTTTTGTTTACAACTGAATAAACAACACCTACAAAGAGTATGTATATAACACAAAAGATATATATAAGAGTGTACATTGTGCCCTAAAAATAATTAAAATGCCATATTGATTTTTTGCTTCTACAACAGCTTAATATAACGGCCCCGATGTTGACACTGTTTAAACTCTCTACATACACACATTATTTAGATACAAGTGCTTTGTTTGAGTGTAGGCTGGATGATTGTGTTGATGGATTAGCTCAGATAAGAAAATGTATTTAGTCATTTGTATATGCTGGAATGTTTTTATACAGGAAATGTGTTTTCCAACATGGACGGTTTTCATAATGGCTTAATAATGTGTTAACAGTGGTGTTATGACCTGTCACAATGGTGTCTATCACAGCTGCGTTACTTACTGCTCAGCACATTTTCCTACCTTATAGCATTTACAATTAAAGTGTCTGTCTTATTGTATAATTGTTTCTTTTCTCTATTCACAGTGAATGAAGGCGGTATAAAACAAGTGTCAAATTATTGCCCTGATCCCGGAGAGCCAGAGAATGGTAAAAGGATTGGCTCTGACTTCAGGTAATGACAAACTAATGGATAGTTTATGCAAAATTAAGTGAATAATTATAAATGATAAAATACATGAGTATGACTTTGTCATTCATTGTGCTCATTATCTCCTCAGCATCGGGGCGACAGCCCAGTTTACTTGTGATGAGGACCACGTGCTGCAGGGCTCCAAAACCATTATATGCCAGAGAGTGGCTGAGGTGTTTGCTGCTTGGAGCGACCACAGGCCTGTGTGCAAAGGTGAGCTGCCCACTAGCCCACTAGTAACTAATAAGTTTGATTAAGGCAGTGCCTGTGGATAGAGGCTGTATGCAGATAGAAGAAAGTTCATTTCTGTTAATTATGTATGAAAGCCTCTGCCGCAGCTCCCTACTTTCTCATTCCAAAATCATTTTCAAAACACCTGAAGCACTTTTTACAATTTCATTAATGGAGGGACAACTTAAAGACCCCTCTCTTCTGCTGAAACAATGCATTACTTTTCTGTCATTGTACAACACTGGACACTGAGCACAGTCCCCATCCCCATTTTAAACTCCAAATCATTAGTACCTGATGTTGCATTTTACTTTGCATACTGAACAAATATAGAAAAAAACAACAATAACTGTTTGATCTAAGCCTACAGACCATGTTCATGAAGTTATGTATTTGTTTTTGTGCAGTAAAAACGTGTGGCTCAAATCTGCAAGGACCTTCAGGGACCTTCACATCACCAAACTTCCCAATTCAGTATGAGAGTAACTCCCAGTGTGTGTGGATCATCACTGCCAGTGACCCAAACAAGGTATTTTACTTTTGAGCAACATTTAAGCTCACCTGTGATCAAGAGTGTTTAAACCCTTACTTTATTTTACTATTATTGCATCCTTACTATATATAGTACATATTGAAAGGCTGTTTTCTAGGACTGCACTGTAGGTGTTTACATTCATTTGTTCCTACCTCACATTAGCATCATTTTGCTGCATACATAATTCTGCATTATTTTTGCTGCCTACATAACAATGCGTCTTTTTACAGTGGGTTATAGGGGTGTGAAGGTTACATTATGTATTTATCTGCATGCTAATAAGTACTGTCTTATTATCTCATTTACATAGCTGAAGTAGATTGCATTCACCTCTTCCTGGGCTGCCGAGTAACCCTGCTGTAGAAAAGCTGCCCTTGTAGTAAGAAGGATGTCCTCTGTAATGACAACTCTAGTGTAAACTACAAGTAAGAAACTCCCACCCACCCAGAGCGTGGGAGACAGGCAGGTCCAAAATAACACCCCATGTACCAAGCTCTGACACTTGGATCATTAGTGATATTGTAGTCATTATGTTTTATTGCTTATTATAATGAAGCCGTTACAGACTGGTGTTTTGTAGCATGATTTAATCACATTCACTGTTTTGCATGTGGGTTCTTTTTAAAAACATTTTATGCCACTGATTTTTGAGTAGGTGTTGTAAAAAGTGATTGAATATTATCATCTCCTTTCTCTGTCTTTGAATAATGAGGAGAACGTCTTGGTTTTTACAGTATTGTTTGATCAAACAGACATCTGTCTGCAATGTAAAGACATTATATAGGGACTATTCTCTTTATAGTTCCTGAAAGTGCCTGAAGGAAATGAGCTATAGTATAGTACTCATAAGATGCCACACTCTTCAGAATAATAGGACGAGTGTTTTTGATCATCTGACTGCTTCTTAATTAGAGTACAGGGATTTAGTTTAATATTGAAAAGTAGTACTCTGCGGCTGTAGTTGTTTGAACGGGATTATATCTACAACTATATTCACATGTCCATTAAAACTTCATAAATCAGATTTCACTAACAACCCACCCAAGTCCAAAATGGCTTTTGCACTCTATTTGATGTTCCCTTGTAAATTGTGTGGTGTTAAGTAAGACATCTGCTGTAATGTGCAGTTCACATAACAAACTAAATTAGAAAATAATAATTATCATGATGGCCCCACTTGAAAGCTCTGAAGACTTAGACAACCAAACTATTAATCCACAAGGGAAATTATTTGGACACAGTAGCTCGCACAATAATATAGTATAATAACAAGTAGCAGCAATAACAGTGACTGCTGTAAAATAAAGCATAATTACACAAATGTGTATGTACAAGTAAAAATAACATATACAATCTCAGCTGTTAAATACATTTAATATATATTTTTATGTAATACAGGTTATTCAGATCAATTTTGAGGAGTTTGATTTGGAGATTGGATATGATTCCCTGACAATTGGTGATGGAGGGGAAGTTGGGGACTCCAAAACAATAATTCAAGTGTGAGTATCACATGACCACTAAAGAAACGTACTTTTTGTCTTGTTTTCCACTGACCTCTTTGTCCTCCACACACTCTACACACAGGCTGACGGGGAGTTTTGTCCCAGACCTGATCGTGAGCATGTCCCATCAGATGTGGCTCCACCTGCAGTCTGATGAAAGCGTGGGCTCCATTGGCTTCAAGATCAACTACAAAGGTAGAGCCATTAGCGATAACATCTGTTAGTGTCTCTGTCCATGTCTGGCTATGTCCTTAAAGCACTCATCTAAGTTTCTCCTCTAAACTTTTTGACCACACCGTAACCTAACACTTCCTGCACTTTTATAGACAACTTTAAGGCCCATATGAATAAATGCCTATGCAATGTCCAAAAGTAACTTTCTCCACTCTCTTTTCAGAAATTGACAAAGAAAGTTGTGGTGACCCAGGAACACCTCTCTACGGCTACCAGGAAGGCAGCGGCTTTTTAAATGGAGATGTTTTGCGTTTTGAATGTCAGTTTGGATTTGAGCTCATTGGAGAGAGGACCATAACATGCCAGAACAACAATCAGTGGTCGGCCAATATTCCAATTTGCATATGTGAGTACATTGTGCTGTCTGTGGATGGTAAAGTTCAACGTGATGCCTGGAAGTTTGAAAATGAATAGCACAGACTGTGTGGAAAACGATTGTGGAAAATGTTTGATTTATAATTTTATTTATACATTTTTATTTTGTTGCAAATATTTTAGGAACATAACATCTACAGTACAGCTCTGGAAAAAAATAAGTACTGACAACATTTCCCCCAAATTCCAATTAAAACATTATCGTTTAGAGCATTTATTTACAGAAAATGACAAATGGTCAAAATAACAAAAAAGATACATGTTTTCAGGCCTCAAACAATGTAAAGAAACAAGACCAAATTCATTTTAAAACAACATAATACTAATGTTTACACAAGAAGAGTTCAGAAATCAATATTTGGTGCAATAACCCTTATTTTTAATCACAGCTTTCATGCTTTCATGCTTTCATGCATGCTCTCCACAAGTCTTTCACATTGTTCGTGACTTTATTCCACTCCTGGTGCAAGAACTGAAGTAGCTCAGGTTTGTGTTTGTGTTGGAATTCAACAGACGCTGGAATGGAATGGCTGTAATACATGTAGAGATGCTTCAGAAAAAAATGCAGTGGTCTCTTATTTTTTTTCCAGAGCTGCATATTGTCATTAATTCTACAAAATTATATGAAATTACAACATTTTTGTTTCATTTATTTAAAATGATAGATTAATTCTATTTTATAATACAAATATTTTCCCTAACTTTTTGCTTGTAATGGTTTCATAGTATCTGTAACATTCCCATATATTGTCTAATACAGTATTTAATATAATGACAACTTAACCTTAACCTATTTCTAACAAGAGCTCAGAAATCTACTGAAAATTTCCAAGCATTTTCTTTAAAAAAAAAAGAAATGGCCTTGAGTAAATGTTACAAATTAAATTACCTGCATATATTTTCCTCTGAGGGTCACCGTTTAACCTCTGTAATCCTCTTTGAAATTTGGCAGTCAGTACTAAAAGGCTAGACATTTTTCATATTACAAAACATCTTGTACATTTAGCTAATTCCATGCATTGCTCTGCTTACAGTCGCTTTCTGCAACTTCACAACCCCCCAGGGACCAGATTCAGCACTGTCCCCACCTTGCTGAACTGCATTATACAGTATCAGCAGCACAGTTTTATGATTTTTGCTCTTGTTATGATGATATTATGGCCAAATCTCATAGTGGGACCTTTGTTTCTTAGATAATGGCCCCTATAAAATTCCCTGTACCTGCTCTGAATCAATAATAATGTTTTGTTAATCCCTTGCCCTGCAGTCCCTTGTTTCTCCAACTTCACGGCTCCTATGGGAACAGTGCTGTCGCCCGATTACCCAGAAGGCTATGGGAATAATCTGAACTGTGTGTGGCTGATCATCTCTGAGCCGGGGTCTAGAATACACTTGGCCTTCAATGATTTCGACTTGGAGCCTCCCTATGACTTCCTCACGATCAAAGATGGAGACCAGAGCGGAGCCACCATCCTGGGGCGCTTCTCTGGGGCCGAAGTGCCATCCCACCTCACCTCCAACAGTAATGTGCTGCAGCTGGAGTTTCAGGCAGATCACTCCATGTCAGGAAGAGGATTCAATATTACCTATAGTAGTAAGTCACGTTTGATTGGCAATGGAACGGCGCAATGCACTGAAATGATGCAAACTTAAAGGAGACGTATTATGATGAATCGATTATTATGAGCTTGTTATGACAGCGTTTCCTCACCCAAAGTTGTATTTCAATCGATTCATGTTTGTTTGAGTAATCCTGCATTGTTTTGCACTTGAGTGCTCTTAAAATGTGTGTTTTCACCTTTCATCATTTCTACCCTGTACTCTGTCCTTACGTGTGACTTCATACAGAGTTTTAAAGAAATGTTGCATAGCCATTTTTCAAAAACAAAAACAAGTCGATGAAAATTCTCTCCGTACTGTGGTGAACTGTCAGGCACGGCTTCTGAGTTCTAACGTTTTCTTTCTATTATTAAGGTGTTTTAAATCAGTACTGGTGTTTACAGTGAATAGTTTAATACTAAATACCTAAAAAAAAGCATAATATGTCTCCTTTAATTAAATTTCTAATACTAGTTTTTTGACAGCTTATAGATATAATGTGTTGATATCTTGCCATATTTATTGCTTGGTGTTGTCGAATAATGCAGAAGGAAATGAAAGGCTTAGCAAAATGCTTACAGTGCACTTATTGTATCTACATTTCACATATCAATCTTTCATCCAGTCCATCTAGCCACCATGTCTGACACTGAGACCACAGAGACCACATGCTACCAGCAACGTAGACAGAAATAGACTTATTTTATGTGTTAGAAGATGGAATATGTTAAGATGGAATATTTTTTTACAATCTGAACCTTATTTCTGTAATAAAACAAGTTGTTTTACTCACCCATAGTTCATAGTACTCACCCATAGTTCTGTGTCATTTCGTAGGTGTTGTGGTGTTGCGATATCCGTT
Organism: Paratrypauchen microcephalus; assembly: GCA_036785185.1. Taxonomy (NCBI): domain Eukaryota; kingdom Metazoa; phylum Chordata; class Actinopteri; order Gobiiformes; family Gobiidae; genus Paratrypauchen; species Paratrypauchen microcephalus. The sequence goes on along the minus strand of JAVJIX010000002.1, from coordinate 15,577,560 downwards.
AACGCGAGTGTTTGGAGCAGGTGATTGCAATCACCAAATAACACAAACTTTATCACTTTTCAAATTACAGAAGCTCAATGTCTTAGTCTACACTTTCGTTTGAGTCAACAGTGGCCTCTAATCCGAGATTTAGCCATAGTTTTGAGTAGATGAGGAGGCCAGTGCGCAAGTGCGCAGTCACAGCTGATTTCGCTCTTAGCTCTCGGGACCCAAACATGAAACGCAAAGCTGTAAGACGTTTGGACCATCGTGTTTGCAGTACTCACTTCAGTCAGGACGATTTTTTACCAGCAAAGGAAAAGATAGAAGGCCAGCGGATTCAGCCCACGATTCTGAGAAGTAATGCGAAACCGATGGCTGTTCTCTGGTGCACTGCTCCTCAAACTGTCTCCGCTTCATTCTTTCTGTATCCATTCTGTCTCCTCATCCGAATGCTTCTCTTCAGTCTTCAGTCCTCCGTAAGTCCTCTTCAGCCTCAAAGTCCAAATCTTCTGCATGTGTCACTCACAACAGAAAAGTTCTGAGCGTCTTCTTATCTGCAAATCAGCTGTGAATGCGCGCATGGGCCTCCTCATCTACTCGAAACTATGGCAAAATATCGGATTAGAGGCCAATTTTGACTCAAACAAAAGTGTATACTAAGATATTGAGCTTCTGTAATTGGAAAAGTGATAAGTGATATTTGGTGACTGCAATCGCCTGCCCCAAGCACTCACGTTAACGGATATGGCAACACCACAACATCTACGAAGCTGCTCCAAATGACACCAAAGTACTATGGGTGAGTAAAACAACTTGTTTTATTACAGAAATAAGGTTCAGATTGTAAAAAAAAACATTAATATTTCATTAAAGTTCCCATGACATGGTACTTCTTGATGCTTTTATATGGTGCCTTAATGGTTCCCTAATACTGTAAATGAATCCTTCTTCAAAATCAACACTCAGTGCATGAGAAAGACACATGTACACAGTCAGAGTCAGAAAATCTCTCTCTGAACGACTCATTGGGGCCTTGTTGCTTGAATGCAAATGAGAAGGACACAGATAGGTTAGAGGAGCGGGTGGGGGGGGGGCAAATGCGCCCCTGTTTCGCTGCGCTGTGCGCTGTCTCCCACTTCCGTGTTTTAAGCGCGGAGGAAGAAAGGAGAGGAATTTCAATGAAAAAAACACATTTTCACAGAAAATACAATTAAACCACTGCTGTTTCAGAGGGTCGGGTAAAGGACTTCCGAGCCTAGAAACACTCGCACGTGCCTCCAGGCAAATAAAAAAACGCATTTCGCATTGCGTAGCTCCTTCGCAGTCCAAACTCTCTGGGTGTGATTTCCAGAGACAGGGGGTGGACATCCAGATGGTGGTGGAACTGCATTTGCATTTCTTTTTTTGATGTGACGTAACATAGTTGCCTTGTTCAGAATCGCCCGTTTGAGCTGTGTTTTTTTCTTACGCAGAAAAGGATCGCAAATGCTAAGTTTAGACATTTCGCAACTTTTAGCCATGGGGGGGGCTAAACAGGGTAGGGGAGCTCACATTAACGTTCAAAAACCTCAGTAAGTGAAAATTTCATGCCATGGGTGCTTTAAGTATTAGAAGTATTCCATTTAGGCATCATTATTTTGAGTTATCATAATGCTTTAGCTCACTTTCCAGACAGTTTTTCCCAGACATAGCCTCTTTTGCCCAGATACAGTACCATTTGTCATTTCCTCTCTCTCTCATCACCAGCGTTTGGTCGTAACGAGTGCCCTGACCCCGGAGTGCCTCTGAACGCCCGGCGCTTTGGGGACAGTTTCCAGCTGGGCAGCTCCATCTCAGTGGTCTGTGATGAGGGCTTTATCAAGACACAGGGAGCTGACACCATCACCTGCCATCTGGAGGACGGCAAAGTCATGTGGAGTGGGCTCATACCCAAATGTGAAGGTAAGAACACTCGGAAATATACTTGAAAATACAAGTAGGACGATTAAAGGCAAAGTTATGTCCTGGTGAATTCATCATGTGTTCTGAATGTGCTAAATTGTGCTAGAATTTCATTTTGTAGAATGTGTCTGTAATGGCCTTCATCCATACACTATTATTTAAAGCTTTATAGATTTTTTAAAATTTAAATTTTGACCTGTGTCCCCAGCTCCCTGTGGGGGCCACTACTCGGGGCCGTCCGGAGTGATCCTGTCCCCTGGGTGGCCGGGATACTATAAAGACTCCCTGAGCTGTGAGTGGGTCATCGAGGCTGAGCTGGGACGCTCCATCAAGATCAGCTTTGACAGGTCAGTTTGACAGCGCTGTCACAACTCTGCTCTGAAACTAAAGATTCACAAAAAACACAGACTTAAACTAACACGGTGAGTATTCCGATGTATTTTATATATCTATAGTGACCAATTTTATTTGAAGTAGTACGGCTCCATCCTACAATTGTACATGAGCTGGAGGGCACAGAGTGGAGTGACTTGGTATAACAAAGTTCCTTACATATTTACTACATGTCACAGCATATTTTGGCTCTAGTAAAGATGCATCTTGTCCTACACTTTTTAATGAGTAATATTAACTGAATTAATGAACAATTTCTTCTAACAGAGAAATGCTGCCTGTACTAGGATAATGCTAGCTGCCTTTCACCGCTCTTGTATAGAAGCTATCAATTACTTATTGAGAGTATGATGTTTTAATACTTTCATCTTTTCTGTTTCAGGTTTCAGACGGAGCTGAGCTATGATTTTTTGGAGGTGCATGACGGCCCAAACCTCCTCTCTCCTTTGATCGGCTCCTTCAATGGAACACAAGTCCCTCAGTTCCTGTTCAGCAGCAGTAACTATCTGTACCTGCTGTTCACCACTGACAACAGCCGCTCCAACAGTGGCTTCAAGATCTTCTATGAAGGTGGGACCATTCACATGTACTTGTACGATGTACATGTGCAATGTACATGTATGTAGCCTGGTAAAAGGTTTGGATTTGAGTTCCAAAAGGATGTTGACGAGGGCTTTATAAACATGTATCTGTTAACTGCAAAGACTTTTGAAAGTGCAGTGTTATATCAACAATGATAACGGCAAAGCTGTTTCCCCATAGTGTTGTGTTCTCTTATCATTATTATTGACATTATTGTTTAAAAGTATAAAAATACACACACAGGCTGATGTATATTCACAGTTTGTCTGCACCATTACCACTCAGAAATGATTCAAACATACTTTATTATGTTTGCATTATTGACTGGAAGCAAACCACAAGTGTCTTTGTTTTATTAGGTCTTCACTGTCAAGCACATTTTTCTTTTCTTTATAGGCTATTGAAGAGCAATAACTGTAGGCTTGTGTTAGCTGCTGTTTTAAGATGTATATTTTTCTTTAAATGCTTTGGGTTTTCTCTGTTGGGATGAGATGTCCTTAAAGAACATTATAAACAAGCTAAACTATAAAGCCATTTGTAGTAGTCCACAAAACTTACATAAGCACAGTACAGCATTGTGTTCAAGTAACAGGTGTTCTTTTGTTCAGTTGTCACTTTAGATACTTATTCCTGCATGGATCCTGGCATTCCGGTGAATGGTGCCCGACTAAGCAATGACTTGTCCATTGGAGCTACAGTGTCCTTCCAGTGTGATCCAGGTTATAGACTGAGCCATGAGGAGCCGCTGGTGTGTGAGAAGAACCACTTCTGGAGCCACCCACTGCCAACATGTGATGGTCAGTACACAGGCCTTATTACATATGCACAATTCATTTAACTAACTGAAAATTGGTAATTGCAGTTCAATGATCAGAGAAAGGCTTGAGAGACAGAGAAAGAATTAATATAAAAAGTTAAACTATAAAATTCTCCATCTCGTGTCCTGTTTTCTTTCGCACTAAAAAGCAATGTGTTGACCTCGATGGACCTCGCTGTGTCAGAGTACAGGCATTAAAATGTTTTATCTATGCAATGTATCACTCAATTGAGTGAATATAAAAGTAATATACTCCCCCTGTTTCAGCACGACTGGAGCTGAAATGGTTCTGATGTATTGCCCTGTGATTGTCCTAAACAAAAAAAAAATACTTGTGCTTAGGTGTTTGCCAGTCTAGTGCCAAATGAACTGGCAGTAAGCCTATGGAGCCTCTTAAGAAGAGCCAAGTGCCAAGTGTTCTCATACACTTTTAATGACTTTATGTAATTTAGGCTCATTAATAAAATATTTCATATATTTCTGTGGGTGGGTATATTGAGGCCTTGGTGTTTTGTGTTGGTTGAAGGGCTCTTAGGTGGAAGGAGAGAGCAGAGGAGAGGGGCTGGTGTGTGCAGTTGTGGAGCCCTCAGGGAACTCGGTTATCATCCAAAACATCATCTGACATTTATTATTTTCAAAATATGTGTACGTGCATGGGTTGTACCTCAAATATTTGCATACATGTGGTGTTTTGAAAATGACATTGGATTAACTGACTGGAATACCACTTAAAACTTGAAGGATTGTCAAAGAAGTTGTGTAAGATAATTAGTTTATCTTGATTATATATTACTTTTAGATTTAGATATGATAGTTAAATAGTTATTTAGTTATATAGTTATAGTTATATAGTTATAGTTATTTTATTGACCCTGACGAAAATACAGGCAATCTAATTATTACTAAGTATTACTTACTAAAAGGACAAAATAATAATTCATATCTCTTTACTTTTTACCCTCTGAGGTTTTATCTTTCTCAGCTTCTTCACAAAATTAACATTTCTACATTTTTCACACTCAGTTTCAATACCAACTGTCTTTGTTTATATGAGCTTGGGACTGACACAAGGAATACCTTGCGTGTTTACACATGTACATGACATAATAATCATATTGCCATATACAATGAGGTCAACAAGTATTTGAACCCTCTGTGATTTTGCAAGTTCTCCCACTTACAAATTATGAAGAGGGCTAAAATTTTTATCCTAGGTGCATCCCAAAAATATATATATATTTTTTTTTTAATCTGAAAATGATATTGTATGATATTTTTAACAATATTTTTGTAAATTAGTGGGGCAAGTATTTCAACAGGTATTTCAGGTTTCAGAGATTTTCTCTTGGATTTAGGTCTGGAGACTGGCTAGGCCACTCCAGGGTTCACACACTTCACTGTATTTATATTTAAAAGCAGAGGATGAGAAGGTAGATCACAGGTAGACTGTAAATACATAATTGATTGCTTATTGGCTGTGTTAAAGAAACAGAAAAATGTGGTGTTGGCAGAATTACAGGGGCTCATAAAATTGGCAGAGCCTGATACAAGTCTGGATGCATTATTCATTCAAATTACTTTAGTGTCTTAAATTGAAGGATTTATTGGTTCATTTGAAATATGTCTTCTCCAGTTATCATTCATTATGCTCCTGTTTATGCAGCATCATGTGGCGGCGATATCCGAGGACCAGGGGGCATCATTCTGTCACCAGGCTTTCCAGAATTGTATCCAAACTCCCTGAACTGCACATGGACTGTAGAAGTCAGCCATGGAAAAGGTAATTTTTAAAAAGTTAATATGTTTTGTTATGATCAAGTATGTTCATATTCATGCTGTTGTTATATTAATATGATGAAATTACTGAATTTGAGCATCAAAAATATGACATGCTGTACTTTCTTCATTTATTAATATATATTGGGTATTTGATCCAAAAGTAATGTGCATGTGTGCAACCAATATAGAGCTATCTATTAAAAATGTCCATGTATTTGGTTAATATTTAGTCACTGAGAATTTTTAAAAAAGCAAACTCTACTTCGACTTGCAATAGAAATCCAATTTAAACTTTTTGTGATTTGTTTTATTTCATTTTATTTTTTTCCTTTTCAAGGTGTCCAGTTCACTTTCCATTCATTCCACCTGGAGGACCACCACGACTACCTTCTAATTACAGAAAATGGCAGCTTTGCTCAGCCACTTGCCCGACTCACTGGCTCCGAAAGACCTGCCACAGTTAATGCTGGCCTGTACGGGAACTTCAAGGCCCAGCTACGCTTCATCTCGGACTTTTCAATCTCTCTGCAGGGATTCAACATCTCCTTTTCAGGTAGAAAATTCACCATGTGCTATTTAAAAAAGAATATGAAAGGCTTTCTTTGCATAATATGTATAGAGTTACTCAGCGTTAAGAAGCCACTTGAAGGGTTGGTGGTTTGAATTGGTAAGGCGGGTTGCTCAGTTCTGGACATAGAGATTGACAGTTTGTTCGATGATAAGATCAAAAGTGCTAAGCCTCTCTAAAGCAGGCATGAAGTAATGTGAAGAGTGATTTGTCGGCCTCAATGGGAGCTGGCTTAAGGTGGACCATGCCTCGGGCGGTGCCGATCACGAGAAGATAATTAAGAGACAAGCAGGTCATGCAGGCAGTAGACGTCTCACTGTGATTGGAATGATCTTCAAAGCACGCGGTGTGGGTCAGTCGGCGGAGATGGAGACGGAGACATGTGGGATATATGGATATAATGAACAGCATGCAGAGACCAAGAGGTAGAGAAGCAAGGGTAAGGAGGGAGATTTAGAGACAGATGGAGGTACTGAGTGAATAGGGCTGATGGAGAGGGCGGAGAAACCAGCAATCTGGGAAAGAGAGAGACGGAGGGTGGGGAGGGGGATTACATGAGAGAAAGCAAGAGCGCTTAACGAGTGGGAGAGAGAGACAAGATGGGAGAGGGAGGGTCGTTGATGAGCATTCTGGCTAAATGTTTGCCTGCTGTTATCTGAATTCAAGCATAACTCAGACCACATGAATATTCATTAAACGTAATTTGAGGGTTCGTGTACGTGTTCTCCTATTATGTTTAATTAGCTTTTATAGATTCCTAATGTGCATTCACATGTGAACCTCACATGACCTTTGGAAATGCGCCAGTAGTGCTGAGCTGACAGTTACATTGGCCTCCTGGAGTGTGTTTTGATGGGTTCAGCTTGGGGAGAAAAAAAAAGCTTTCATTCCATGTTTAGAAACACTGCTTAAATAGGCTTTTCCTCAATGATTTGAAAATCTCATACCATTATAACACTGTTGAGGAAAAACAATGTGGCTGATCCTTAGGTTTAAAAGCTTCCTTTTTAATTTAAACATTTGTTCAGAAATCTTGGCAGAATAATCAGAATCTTTGAAAGCATACTTAAAGGAAAAGTAACGTTATTTTACAATCTGAGCCTTCTTTCGGTAATAAAACAAGTCGTTTGACTCACCCATAGCACGTTCGTGTCATTTGGAGCTGTTTGGTGAAAGTTATGTTGTAGCGTATCCGTTAACATGAGTATTCGGGGCATTACTTTGCGGTCTCCAAATAACATAAACTTTAGCACTTTTCAAATCATAGAAGCCCGATGTCTTAATGTAAGATTTCGTTTGAAGCAAAAGTGGCCTGTAATCTGAGATTTATCCATAGTTTTCAGCTTTGCGTTTCATGTTTGGGTCCCGGGAGCTGATAGCACAGTCCGCGCATGCGCACTGGCGTCCTCATCTACTCGAAACTATGGCTAAATCTCGGATTACAGGCCACTTTTGCTTCAAACGAAATCTTACATTAAGACATCGGGCTTCTATGATTTGAAAAGTGCTAAAGTTTGTGTTATTTGGAGACCGCAAAGTAATGCCCCGAATACTCATGTTAACGGATACGCTACAACAGAACTTTCACCAAACAGCTCCAAATGACACGAACGTGCTATGGGTGAGTCAAACATCTTGTTTTATTACCGAAAGAAGGCTCAGATTGTAAAATAACGTTACTTTTCCTTTAACTTCTACTTATGGAAAGTAATCATACATTTTTTTGCCAATTTTTTCCCAGAGTACGATCTTGAACCTTGTAAAGATCCTGGGACGCCTCGTTTCGGTTGGCACACAGGCTCCAAGTTCGGAATAGGGGACTCGTTGGCGTTCTATTGCAATACTGGTTATCGCCTTCAAGGGGCAAGGAGCATTGTGTGCTTGGGGGGCGGGCGGCGCATGTGGAGTGCCCCTCTCCCAAGGTGTGTGGGTACGTGATCAGCTTCTTCTCTTTCCCTCACTATAGTATCTTTATTTACTAACACATGTTAAGTGATCCATTTTATTTTTTACATTTTCATACAGCGGAGTGTGGATCAACAGTGTCTAACAATGAGGGAGTCCTTTTGTCTCCTAACTACCCAATGAACTACGAGAACAACCACGAGTGTGTCTACAGCATCCAGGTCCAAACAGGCAAAGGCATCAACATTACAGCCAGCTCCTTCCATCTGGCTCCTGGGGACGGCCTAAAGGTCTCTGATATTTACTGGATGGCTAATGCTTTCAGAAAGCCCTATAAGCTCTATAAATCAAAAAATAAGTACGGTATATCCCTAAACTTATAAATAGACCATGTTGTGAAAGTTAGTGTATATAGACTACTAAATATGTTCCAGGAAAAGGAAAATTCAAGTCTAAGTAGGGGTGGATGATAAGGCAAGAAATAGATGAACAAAAACTAGCTTTATGCTGTCTTTAAGAGGTATTTATCTTCTTAGCTGGCCAATAGGAACTGTAGGTGGAGAAAAGTGTCACAAAAAAAGTATAACATCAGTGATCAGATCTTAATTTTTTCATCATATCTCCCAGCCCTACCTTCAAGTAATATAAGTAAACATGACAGATTATACAGACACCAGTAAATGTGTAAATTATAGGTTTACAACAATAGAACAATTGTTGAAAAATGATAGTTTAGTATATATTTCTGTTGTTGTGCTTTCTTGTGTTGCCGTACTCAGTGATCTGCATCTTTTTGCATTGGTTTATGTATAATTAGACATTTCCATAACATAAACACTTCACAGATTCAAACCCTGCAGCTGTTTCTCTGTTGGCTCAACATTTTACTTAACTTTAAATGCTACTCTGAATGCAACCTCTTTGATATAAGCAAACTCAGGCTAAACCACACGAGAGATTATCTGTGCTTTTTACCGTTCACTTTCTTTAGCAGTTCTTAGCTTGGTACTTATTTGCTGTGAGACTTGTGTCCGTGGATACAGAGATTATAACTTGTAAAGATTATAAAACTGCATATAGTTGATATTAAAACTTATGAGGTACTGAACTTGATTTAACAAAAAAAATAACATCTTAAGTTTTGCAGAATTACTTTGCTGTATACTCTGCTGGCACAAGCTGAATGTGTTTGGTATACTAATGCTATTCCGTCTTTACTCCAAACTAGCTGTACGATGGCAAAGATGGATCTGCCCCTCTCCTCGGGACATACACAGGGACATTGATGCAGGGCCTATCTCTTGCCAGCACCTCCAACAATCTTTGGCTAGAATTCAACTCGGACCAGGAGGAGACTGCTGTGGGTTTCCGGCTCATATACTATAGTAAGTCACATGTGATTTCCTCTAAGGGAAGACATCCCCACGGCTTTTCCAAATGAGTAGGTCTGGCCGCACTTTGTCAACCAGCCTCTTCAAAGAAATGAATTTAGAAGAACGTTTTAATTGACCCTCACCCCTCCGTGCTGTGTCTTTCACTGTCATTGTATCTATTAAGCACAGCATGGGATTTCCTCTTCACTCCGACAGGAAATTATCTGTCTCTTGCGTATACTCAGTCTCTCAATGTGAAAACCCTTGACGAATTCTCCTTTTGCTCTGTACACCTGCAATTAGAGCTCACGTCTGCCCAAGTATTCCTTGTTAAAGCAGGTGAATAACAGACTGTGCAGAATAATTTTATGTTACCGTTGGCTGTGTGTACCTGTGGTTATATGGAAAGTTGGGCATGCATCTCAGATAAGGTCCATGGCAGAATGCTTTTGTTTCTCCACCTAATTGGCTTGCTGACTCTGTATTATTTTTAACCACTTATAATTTATTACTTTAAATTGTCATGGCAACTTTGTGCTTTCCAGTTCAATTTGACATTATATTTTTCTCCATGTTGTTTTGCATTATGCAAGGTATTGTCTACTAGTGGATTTCTAAAGAGTACTTCATTTGTAGTAGAATGGGCACAAGCAAAAAAGTCTGGCCAAAAAGAGAGAACAGAAAATGTGGAAAATGCACACCACAAAAAATGACAAGATTTTTAAAAAAGTCCACTGTTGACTACCAGCTAAATTTTGTTTTCTTTTTATATCAAATACACATACACTTATGTTAACATTTACTTTTAAAGTCAAGATTGTCAACCACAATTTCTGGTGTGCACAGAAGGTGAAAATATGAATGAATTAACATTGGACAGCACTCCAGGCTGAAGTCCTGTGTGAACATTAAATGGCTTCATGTTTTCAGGGCTCTTGGACCAAAAGTGCTGGGGTAATTTTCTAAATGTGAGCAGTAACTGCGGGAGATTTATACTGGGCATGACACTTGTAATACTACCATAACATCTGGCATGGGCACGGCTGGTGCGGTGAGGAGAGCCCATAAATCTACGCTCTGCTTTTATGTGTGGACACTGTTGCTGCATGCATAGTAGAGCACTTCTACAGAGCACTGCTATAAAGGCCATGGTCAGATCCAAGCGCTCTGCACAGACGAGTTATTGTAACATTTCACTCTTTTATTTCTTTTCTATTATCCCAAAGTGGCGCAAGCAGCTAGACTATTTTTCAGTTCTGGTAAATGTCAGTTGGCCATTTCATTATGTCTGTTGAAATGGTATATACTTTACAGTTATTCAACTAAACCTACTTAGCCTTACCCTTGTTCTGTCAAATAAAGTCTGAACTTACTACCACTCTGCAGAATATGAGCTTCCTTTTAGCCATTATATTGCCAAGCCTCGAACTTTCTTCTCTTTGTCTGTGTTTGTACAGGTTTTGAGCTGTCTCACTGTGATGACCCTGGTGTGCCACAGTTTGGCTTCAAAGTCAGTGATCAGGGCCACTTTGCTGGCAGTGCCATCACATTCGGCTGTGACCAGGGCTACACCCTGCATGGCAGTGGAATACTCAAGTGCATGACAGGGGAGAGAAGGGCATGGGACAACAGCTTGCCATCATGCATAGGTAATCGTCAGTTTGTTTTTAAATGTGGCATATATTAACAATTAAGGTCTGGTATTTTGATATTCATTCAGCTTCTTCTGTATTGCTGTTCAGTTCAGTCTGTACCCTGATTAGTGCACCAATATTTATAGGAACACATTATTGACATGGAAGGTGATGACTGCTTTAAATCCTATGAAATCTCCAGAGTCTGTAAATTATTAAGTGAACATATTTTCTGTCCAGTCAATGAAAATTAATTTATTACAACATTACAAACCCATTAAAATGGAAGCACGTTTGTGTGTGTGTGATGTCTTTTACCAGGAAGTATGTCCTTGCTCAGCCCCATTACCTGTTGCAGAAAATGATTAATTTTTGTTGAAGCCCAAGGTGCTGTTCATTTGTTTTCATTGTACACCTGTTAGAGAAGCTATTAGACTTTACTTTAATTGTGTTTGTTTACAGCTGAGTGTGGGGGGAGCTTCAAGGGTGAGTCCACAGGAAGGATCCTCTCTCCTGGGTATCCATTTCCCTATGACAACAACCTCAGGTGCACCTGGACGATAGAGGTCACATCTGGCAACATTGTCAGGTAATGTTACCTTAACAGACAATGATACTTCATTTTCTTTTGAGAATTGCAGGTAACTTCTAATTGTTACATCCATTGCATTGCTATGTGCTTCCCTTTTCTATCAAGTGAAAAAATAAATCATCTTTATTTACAGTTTTGGCCAATCTGAATTCATTACATTGTATGTCAGACAATTGATCATGTTATACATGACATTTCTCTATGGTTTCAAGATAATTTAGACTGAAAAGAAAATCTAACCAGTGGCCGAAGCCAATTGATTATGCATATTTTGTGAATTCTAGTGATATTGGTTAAAGTGTACAGTACAGTAATCGAACCACATGTTTTCCTTGTAGTCTGCAGTTTCTTGCCTTTGACACTGAGGCGTCCCATGACATCCTGAAAGTGTGGGATGGCCCGCCTGAAAATGAGATGCTTCTGAAGGAGGTGAGCGGCTCACTGCTGCCAGAGGGCATTCACTCCACTCTCAATGTGGTCACCATCCAGTTTGAGACAGACTTCTACATCACCAAGTCTGGCTTTGCCATAGACTTCTCCAGTGAGTATATCCTCTTTAGCTCATGCATTATTTAGGAGCTTTATTTGCTGAGCTGTTGCTTTGTTTAAGACAGATAAATGAACCTCCATATGCTTTAGGTTTGCAGCTTGCCTGGGACTATAGGGTCCTAGTACATTCTTTACTTCTAAATAATCCTGATAGTTCTGTTATTTGCGATATTTGAGCATTTGAGCTCTTATTTGCAGTAAATGAAATAGACCTGTACAGTATATTAATATGTAACAGTGTTTGTATTTATAGCATGTGGTAAAAATGTGATATCAGGGAGGAAGGAGGAATATTATTGATTTGGAATTAAAAATAAACAATCCCAACTTAAGACATCAGTCAAAGCTTAGAAATATTTCACATATTGAAATTCTGCCCTTCTTGATTTGAATTCCAGGTAAATTCCCCTTTCCCAGCCTATTGTAATTTATGTGCCAAACAAAATATATGTGTTTTCATTTTAGGAAATTGTACGTCGTAAAGCCTGTATATCTCTGCCGTTTGTCTCCCAGGCTCTCTTGCCACAGCCTGCAGAGATCCTGGTATTCCCATGAATGGCACCCGAAACGGAGAGGGGCGGGAGCCTGGCGACTCTGTGACCTTCTCCTGTGATCCAGGATATGAATTACAGGGAGAGAGCAGAATCACCTGCATCCAAGTGGAAAATAGATACTACTGGCAGCCCAGCCCTCCCAGCTGCATTGGTAAGTGACAGAGAAAGAAGCATGTAGATATGATATTGGGCTATAGATTGAATTCATAGATACAGAAAGGCGTGTGTTTCAGATCAACAGAAAGAGAAGGAGGCCAGAAGTGCTGGAGTGAAATGAGAATCTTAAATTGCTTAAACAATTGTTTACATGTTTGAACAAGAAGTTCATGATTTATAACTTGTTGTATCCATCTTATGTTTAGCACAAGTGTGAGAAAATCAAGTGAGTCAAATATTGACTGATCCTGTCTGTAATTTTAAAGTGCTTGTCTTGGCTGAGTTAAAGTGACAAAAGGTTATAGAATTCAACTCAATTATTTTTAATGACTGAGAAATGTGCAGTGGCCTTTGAAAAGAACACGTCAAAAATGTTTTAGAGAAGCTTTTTCAACTTTTGCTTCATTTTTCATGTTTTTAAAGCTCCTTGTGGTGGGAATGTGACAGGATCGTCAGGATTCATTCTCTCTCCAAACTATCCACATCCCTATCCTCACAGCAAGGACTGTGATTGGCTGATTGCTGTCCATTCAGACTATGTCATCTCCTTGGCTTTCATAAGGTAACCGAGACTCCTAATGCTTCACACAGATACATTTATGTTATTTTACTTGTGATAAAGAAGCATTTTCTTTGTGAAGAAACATGCTAATCTTTATGTAAGAAACATTTATGTCTAGCAATAACTGGTAAATAAAACCAACTATTGGTCGTTTAATATAAAGTGTGTGTGTTTTTTTTAACATGTATTACGTACAAAAGAGTAATTTGCTAGATACAACTAAATCCTTGGGGAGTTCGTGCACAGTTTTTTCTCAGTGAATCCTCAGTGAAGACTCCTGTTTTGCGGCTTGGAACGGCTGTTTTCTGTGGTGGAACCTGCCTCAGCACTGGTCATGTGTGTAAGGCAGTGGGCCTGGGCTTTAGACCAGGTGTGCTGGGAGATAGGGAAACAGCAAACCACATGCAAGTCTGACAAAATATTACAAATGCATGCCATATGTATGATTTATGGAATTATGAAACACAAAAATAAGTATGTGTTTATTACATCAAACTATTACCTTCTGTATGTATTAAAATGTATTCAGACACATATGAAAATGGGACCATTTGAATCTATTTAAAGGGATACTGCGTTTTTTTTAAATTTATGTTAATCTGTACGGGTTTCCTTCTAAAAATTACGTGTGTTGACACCGGCTTACCTCTGAGAGTTTCCGCTCAGCCCGGTTCTGCTCGCGTTCTGGAGCCCACGTAATTAGGTCCGGTAACTTCACGGGGATATAAAATAAAGCTTGTTTTTCTTTTCAAAACAAAACATTTGTCCGAAAGGTGATATATTTGCGTCCGAAACAGTTGAACACGAAAAATCCAGCAGCGTATTTCGCAGCCGCGTATTGACTCTCTCGACTCGTATCACTACGCCCATGTTAACTCTATCAGCCTTCACTTGTAAACTTCGGCTTAGACATCCGCTAAAGGTGAACAGGCTGATAGAGTTAACATGGGCGTAGTGATACGAGTCGAATACGCGAATGCGAAATACGCTGCTGGATTTTTCGTGGACAAGAAGGAAACCCATACAGATTAACATAAAAATAAAAATAAAACGCACTATCCCTTTAATATCAAATTAAATACTTACTCAAAAAAGTAGGAAACATATACAAATACCATTGTACCATTGGTGTCTGAAATTAGAAAGTTTCTTTCTGAAGTTGTCCTTCAAAACACATCTCATCTTCTCATCAGCACAAATCAGGTCACGGGAACGCCAAATGAAGGCATGATGTTATGATTCAGAATTGAAGTTCCCTCCATCCAACTCAAATGCAATTATTTTCAAGCTATTTACATTTTTGTTATAAACCTAACTCATTATTTAGGAAACAAATGCTGCCCTGCTCTCTCATTGCTCCATGTGATTTGATATACAGCGCAACATTATGAAGCGATCTTTTCACATTGCCTGTGTCATCTGAGGATTTTGTACCACCACAACAATTTAATCTCCTCTCACCTCTTGGGAGAAATATCTTTTTTTTTGTTTGGAAGATGCAAAACAAATTGCCTGGCAAGATTCACTTTTAGCACAATGGAGTCACCCATACACGCTGTACAATACTTGAGAAAATAATTATTGTTTTATCTTGTTTTTTTGTTTCAGTTTCAGTATTGAGCCCAACTACGACTTCTTATATATCTACGATGGCCCAGACAGCACAACTCACCTGATTGGCAGTTTTCAAGATAGCAAACTTCCCGAGAAGATAGAGAGTACTTCGAACTTCATGTACTTGGCCTTTCGTAGTGATGGGTCTGTGAGCTACACCGGCTTTCACTTAGAATACAAAGGTACTGACAACTTCTGCTTTCATCAACTTTACTTTGGGGTTTAGACTTGAGCACAAAACACCACAACATTAACTATTTAGGTTATTTCAGTTTTTGCCAATTCAGAAATATTCAAGTCTAAATTAACATGGTATGGACACTAAAACAAGCCTGAGTGCCATGAATGTGTGTCAGCCCTTTGGTTAATTACTATTGCAAAGGATATATCCATTAGGGAATGGGAAATTTTGATTTCAAAATATCAATATGGCTGGCATTGCATTTTTTGTTGTTTAAAAAAAAAAAAGACTTTGAAGAATTCCATTGAGATTTAGGGGTGCCATCTAAGACTTGGCTGGAAGAATCCATGACTCATCGCTGTACCAGCGGATGAGTCTGGTAACGCTTGATCCACAGAATGCGCTGCTGTTGCGCTTAGACAGACAGCTAAGTGAACCAATCAGAGATTGCGCCATCTTGATTCAAAACTGAGGAGGAACTTCCGCTGCCTAAGAGTGACTTTGCGGGCAAAGGCGGGTGCACTGACGTCACCATCTTTGAACGAATCAGAATCGCGGAGTCCGTTTGTAACCGGAGGTCATTTTTCAGAATTCAACTTTCAAGATTCAAGATTCATTTGTCCTATAGACAAAATTAATGGAGGTCAATGGCACATGTTTACGTGGCCTTACCCAGAGTTTTGTGCAGCAGTGATGGATGTTCGACACACATATAAAGTTGAATTGACTTTATTGTTAAACACAAGGGACAAAAGAACAAACCATTTGTAGTGGCGAACTCACTGGCAACTACCAGGGCCTAATGCTAAAAGCTGACACTACCTAAACTTCAGTGCTCCATTTGCACCATATTTCTTGGCAAGGGGTGTGTACCTATGTTGCCCGGTACTCCTGTTCCCTGGTACCACGTGTTTAAAAATGTCCCAGTGTTCCCCGGTGTTGCTGTTCCCTGCGCCATAGAACTGGAAAACAGCGGTATTGGGGAACATCGAGACCTGCACACTCAGAAAGGTCCAGGTGTTCGCCATGTTCACGTAGCAACCAGCATTTGCTATTTTAGGCAATTAATTAGCCTAATCATTTTATGGCAATAGGCAGTAGCCTATTCAATTGATTTAGCTTATAAAATGAACTGCATTTAGCCTAGTGTGAGAAATGCTATAGTTGGACTAGATCCAAACCCATACTTCTGAACCAGCGGAGCGGGGAGTGGTGTTAGGTGCCTCGGCCTGAGAAGCTCTCTCTCGGGGAAGAACCAAGTGCACAGAGAACAGACAGCTCAGAACAACATCAAACAAACCAGACCGGATTTGCACTTTTGTCCGGATGCTTTGCACCACCTCGGAGCCAGTCGCAGTCCTCGAGCATGGAGGACAGGAGCAACCCGCTCGGACCTGTCCACAGCACATTCTCTCTTTCGCTGCACGGATCCAGCGTCCAGAGGAGGGCACAGAACCGCTCAGACCCAATCCACTGCTCAATGGTCTTGCTCGCCCCTGTCTGGAACCAGCACATGGAGGTCGGAGCCTCCAGACTTATCTGATCAACCCACGCAGAGGACGGCACAAGACCAAGAACCAGATCCTCAATCCCGTCCTGAGGGGCTGCGCGCTACGGTTGGCTGCTACTTTTACCTGAACTCAGTGCTTCTGCACTGAGCTGATGTGTGGTGAGTTGCTTCCAAAGTTATACATGCTGCTGTTTTATG
This sequence comes from Paratrypauchen microcephalus, assembly GCA_036785185.1. Taxonomy (NCBI): domain Eukaryota; kingdom Metazoa; phylum Chordata; class Actinopteri; order Gobiiformes; family Gobiidae; genus Paratrypauchen; species Paratrypauchen microcephalus. The sequence continues at coordinate 15,560,670 of JAVJIX010000002.1, read as the reverse complement.
AGTTCATGATGAAAACTTGAGATGAGGACAGCCTGCAGTGTTAACAGGGAATATTGGTACAGGGAACAGTGGTACCTTTTGTAAGTGAAGGTATTCGGGCTGACCCCCTTGGCAAGCATGCAGCGTAAGATCTGATGACCAGTTGGCAGTTTGGCACCGGTGATGCTGGGGCTCAGACCAAAGATCAGACTGGGGCTACGTCCACACGACTCTAGTCTGGCAGGGAACAGTTTGTGAAGCAGTATCTTAGGAGAGCTGGATCCTGGGGTGGGTTGTGTTGTGCAGTGGCTGAGAACAAGCTAAAAGATAGTGTTTAAAATCATATCTGAGCATACTTAATATCACTCAAAAATAAATAAAAATAAAAATAAATAACATACAAACCATGCTTGCATAAGCCTCAGATTTTAGCCATACATCGTCCATCTTCATCATTACAATGATAACTTACTGTTCACCACCAGAGTAGCTAGCTGTGCTCCCAAATGTACAACTACAGATATGATAGTAATATGTAAAAATATATACCCAACACAAAAACAGTGTGCAGCTGCAGTCTTCTTTACCTCAGATCTTGATGGCGACCACTTTATCCAACAAAACCAGATGTGCGGTGGCACCCCTAAATCATCATGTATTGTACAATAATTTTGCATGTGTTGTTTCTACATATATTGGAACACTTTTAGCACCCATCCATATCAAAATTCAAGAATTGTGTTTTTTGATGCACCATATATATTTCCATGTTAGGTTCATGAAATAGGCTCCTAGTGCCACTGGCCCCTAATGGGAATTGAATGACATGCAAAACCCTACACAGTGTTTTGTAATTCATTCTTTGTTATCTTGATTAAAGAAGACTTTAATCCTATTATAGCTCTGTGGTCGACATTTCTTTAATCACAGTGTTATGCATACACGTAGCTCCATAGAGCATTCAGACTAATTAGGAAAGACCTCTAATCTTGGACTGTCGCCACACTTCCGATCCCTTTGTCCATCTTTGATTGACAGCCAAACTGCGGGAGGCCTGTTTTGATCCGGGAAATGTGATGAACGGCACCCGAATTGGCACTGACTACAAGCTCGGATCCATGGTGACTTTTCACTGTGAGGCGGGTTACCAGCTGCAGGGCTACTCCACTCTGACATGTGTGATGGGCAACAGCAAGAGACCTGAGTGGGACAGAGCAAAGCCCAGCTGTCAAGGTGAGAGACGACTTTGGTGATTACACGGCTGCATGCACTTTGCTCCAGCTGTTTCAGTCAATATTTGATAGAATGTGATACCAGGACACTGCTGTGTATAACTGCCTCTGGTTGGTTTTCTTTTCTCAACCTGAATGCAAGAGTGGGGAAACATGCAATTCTGTACTGTGCTACAAACACTGCTACATTCGCTGTGTCACTGTACAACAATAATATAGTTTCCTGGAATTGACAGAAATAGATATTGAGCATTTGTTGAGGTTCAGAGGGTCTGACATTGACACTTGTGGTGTAATTCTCTGTCCCTGGGCTGGTCACGTGACTAGTCCAGGAAAACTATGGTAGGTGGTTGCAACAGGAAGGACAAGGCGAGGTATCATTTTATGTACTAGTATGTAGTAATCCTGTAGTGTACACCCCTACTGTACAAACATACTATGAAAAGCATGGAATTATTGAATTAGTTTAGCAGTTCAGATTTCAGTCTCTCAAAAGTTAATTCTCCTGGACATGTTTGAAATGTGACTTATTATCAGAACCCAACTATTTAAATTAAATTAAATCTAATCAAAACCACAATGCTTGTCAAAAAAAAAGGAAAAAAAAAAAAATCACAATTATATACCGTATTTTCCACAATATAAGGGGCACCTAAAAGCCTTCGATTTCCCCAAAAGCCGACAGTGCGTCTTATAATCCGATGCGCCTTATAGTGCGGAAAATACTGTATTTCAAAATCAGCCCTATTTTACAATGTTGTGATGCTGAAACCTAGTAATGTGCATTGAATTCAAGAAACTTAACTGTTATACATATCCAAATAATGTCTAATTACACGAGTAAACAATAAGAAATGACTTGAGGCTTGTAAACAGAACTTGGTACATTATTGTGACATCCTCCATGCACCTCATCTGCCTAGACTGCATTAGGATTCAGGTCTGATTTCGGAGAGATAAGGTAAGGGGGCGCCTCCTCCCTTACACCAGGGGAGCTGTTCATTACTTTTACAGTTGGCACCTGAGTAAGTCACGCAAACAGCTCTGGAGTTCAGTGTTTTACTAACTGGCCCATCAGCAACTCCTCATTTAGCACCTTCACTTCGAGACCCGAAATGTGCTGATGACTTCACTGTATAAAGTCTGCACCTAATCGTTTCAGCTGTCACTACATATGGCCAACTTCTGCTCAGTTATATTACCTTTAATTTAAATAGTGGTCAGAGTAGATTAGTCATCCTCAGAGCAAAAAGTTGAAAATGGCTTAGTCTGCATTATAGTACTGTGCATTTTACATCAAGAGCGCTTTTATGATAGACGGTTTTGAATGGTTTTTGGGGAATTCCTATGAGAAGACGCCATTATACCTGAAAGGAGGCAAGAGGCAAGTTTTATATCTTTTAGAGATTGGGATCAAGTTGTCACATTGTATAGAATTTTCACTTATCCTAATGTTAAACCAATGGAGATTTTTTTTAAGATGCAAAATACTAAACTCATTCAAAACTATTCGGACACTATGGTGTAATAAATGTATTGACCAGTAGTGATCCAGCAGCTTAGTTTTTTTTTTTTTTGGTCATATTGTTTTGCTAATGTATCTCTATTGATGTTTGCTTTATCTGACCAATAACATCATCTCCATTCATCACACAATATTCACATAAGAAATATCTAAAAGTTACAAATCACAAATGTTGAACCCGATTATTTCATATTAGTGACTACGACCTGGAACTCCACTCTTGTATTATCTATTATTGGCCTATTATAGATTGCTGTGTTGTTTCACCCTCTCTTCATGGGCAAACCAGTTAATGGTTAGACTGGGAATGCGTCAGGCAACATTTTGGCAGTCACTGTGTTAGAAGCCGGAAAATGGTTAGTTTAAGCACTTGAGCAAGATTGACAAAATTGTGTTATGATACGTGGGTCAGCATTAGCGATATGGTCCCAGTCTGCAGTGTTCAGTATTGAAAGTGGGTAATAAAGAACAGTGCAACAAGTGTCACAAATCGCTGTTTCAAATGTACTGTACATATTTGGGCAGTGAGACATGATGCTTGAGAGCTTCGCCTCACCTATGGTCATGAGCTCTGGGTAATGACCGAAAGGACAAGATCGCGGATACAAGCAGCCGAAATGAGTTTCCTCCGCAGTGGCTGGGCGCTCTCTTAGAGATAGGGTGAGGAGCTCAGTCACACGGGAGGAGCTCGGAGTAGAGCCGCTCCTTCACCACATCGAGAGGAGCAGTTGAGGTGGCTCAGGCATCTGTTTTCAGATGCCTCCTGGACGCCTCCCTCGGGAGGTGTTCCGGGCATGTCCCACCAGGAGGAGGCCCCGGGGAAAGACACAGGACACGCTGGAGGGACTATGTCTCTCGGCTGGCCTGGGAACGCCTTGGGGTCCCCCCTGGAGGAGCTGAAGCGTCCAGGGTGAAGGAAGTCTGTGAGTCGCTGCTTGGACTGCTGGCCCCGCGACCTGGTCCCGGATAAGTGGAAGAAAATGGATGGATGGGCCTGATGCACATAGATATATATATTTTTAGAATAACTGGGGTGTCACTACCGATGTTATGATTGGTATTACATACTAAGGCCCCCAATTGTTATCTTAACATTCACACATTTGCATTTCACTTTTGGAAAAATAATATATATCTAACAGATATATATTTTTGTACAATACATGTACAATACATTTTGGACAAACTGGGAATGACACGTGGGTGCTCAGAGACTGGGGCAGTTTAGAATCAAATATGTTGGAAAATCCTTTGATATATTACATATTGGAATGATATATCACTCATACATCCCTAATAAAACCATTAATTGGCAGCGTTCTCACACTGGAGCAAATTTGTATGCGTTTCACTTCAGTAAGGGCACTTTTTTCATATTCAGATTTATTTAAATGTGCCTGTTTTTCATAAACAGACTCAATTGTCAAACATCCACATTGGTTCTGCTTCATGCTTCCCATATGTTTGCCCTCTTCTGCGCTCAGGCTAACACTGACAAACTGCTGAGTCATCTTTGTGCCTTAATGCCTAAGTGCATGTTGTTCCTCGTCGTCTCACACGTCTTAGGGTAACAACAGTGACATGTGCATTGTGAGGGCCATGGGGAGTTGAGAGCAGCTGGTGGCAGATCCTTTTTTCTTTCTATGTGTTTTCATTGACAAATGAGTATGTGTTTGTTTACAGCAGAGGCTCCCCCACCTGATGGCTTGGTCCACAGTGTCTGAGGCTATTGCATTAGTGAGGCCTCTTGACAAATTAGGTACATCATTATCAGCTTAAGATAGGACACTGAGCCACAATGCAGGTGCAGGACAAAGCTCTGTTTATATTAATGAACCCACTCACTGAGTGACTGTCGGCCCATGCTGTGAACATGGCGCATGTGGACTCTATAATGTGTGTGGTTTTGATTAGAGATGGTGCTGTATCCATTTAGCTTAACATGTTTTACACGCTAACAATGTCATCTTTGCTGGCTTCCTTCCATGGCTAATATTGATCTTGATATTCAATTTCATTAAAAAATAAATAAATAAATGGTGTGGATCTAGGCAAGGGTGACTTTATCAAATTAGGTAATGAACATTTTGGTTGCCCCCCCCTTTTTGAAAGCTGTTTACTTTGTACATTACCCACAGTTCATTTTTGTGTCACATTGACTTTCCAAATGCTAATAGAGTTCTATTGTTTAACATTGCTGTATAGTATATTCCTTTGAGTATCTAACATGTTAAAAAGCCTGGAGTGTACAGCGTAAAGGTCACTTTATCTGATGTGCAACGAACTGCTTACACCTGCATTAGTGCCACTTTTAATGGCTTTGCTGATTGTGTTTCTGCCCTATTTCCCCAGGTATCCTTTAACCTGGCCAGCCCCTGTTTGTTAACTATATGCTTCTTTATTTCTCACTCTACAGCCCCGTGTGGAGGACATTTCACTGGGTCAGAAGGAACGGTGTTGTCCCCAAATTACCCCCACAATTACACCAGGGGGCAGTCCTGCGTCTATGACATTTTCGTCCCAGGAGATTTCGGTAAGCCCAATCAAGCTTTATTTCAATTTGGTTTTTAGACTGTAATTAATTGTCCACTGTTCTGATGCAGCAAACAGCAGAGCAGTGGTGGAAATAAAATGGATCATAAATTGGGACAGCTTTGCAATATACATGTTTGGTGTTTTTACTGGTAATGATGTAGATAAAAGATGGAGCCAAGGTTTTTAGGTGAGGGAGCACTGCCAAACAAAAACTGGAGACATACATTATTCATCTGTTGTTAGGCCCTAAATTGTGTTTCATACGTCCCTGTTTTCTTTGAATGGGCTTTTTTGATGGTTATAGAATGTCAGATTGAGGTTAAACACAAGGCTGTCACTCGGTTTATCATACATTTTTAAGCTTTTGAGATGTCAGGAAAGGGCAGCAAGAGCTCATAAGGTTTAAATGAATGCTCTAATCTAGATACATTGTTTAAGTTTTGTTTAAAAGGAAAAGCTCAATAATATTAGACTTGGTTTGACAAACTTTATTGATTCACATCGGAAATAACTGAAGAATAATTAATGAAGTTTAATTATCTGTTCCTTCTAATTTCGTCCTCATGAGAAATTACAGGCCCGTTAGCTTATTTACCATGGTAGTTCATATGCATTAACATATACCAGCGTTTTGAACAAAATGTTGATATTTCACTAAGCTAAAGGTTAATTTGTTGAAGAAGATAATAGTTTATTATATTTCTTGGGCTAAAGGTTTTGTATTTGAAAACTGCTGCACAAACGGTAAATTACAATGCTACTTTAATAGCTCTAATTAACGCTTTATTTAGAATGATTCCTTCTTCAAACCTGTGTAGGAGTAGCGCACAGTATTGTATGTCTTGTCACTATCTTGTACTGCCTGAAAAATCATTCTTATTTAGATTTGAAGTGAAAAGCATTGAAAATTACATTGTGTTCTTGGTTATCACTGTTTTTACAGTACATGTGGACCTTAATCAAAATTGATAATGGATTGCTTATCTTGTGGCAAAGAAGGGAAGGTAAACAGAAATTGGTTGCAGTTACATGAAAAATTGTGCACCATAGATAATGTAGAGGGTGCAGGCTTCAGAGTTCTAGCAGAAATATAAGAAGCAAACAAATGCACGATCCATCAGTTTATCCTATACATAATTCAGCAACAATCTGTGCAAGACCTTGAAGTGCCTCTGCCTGGTTTTCTAAGTTTGTATTTTAGAAAATGTTGGATTGAAAAAAGCGAGATTCAGCATTTAGTAAACCCATGCCTAGATTAAACTCCAGTGTTATGATCCGGCACCTTACATGCTTGGTTGCCATGTCCCACTGTTAGAAAAATCCAGAGAGACCACAGGTTTTAATAAATATTGCGTAGAGAGATGGCGGCGCCCCTCGCTTCAATTGCCTGTGAAGCTTAATGGAGTGTGCAGGTAAGTGAGCTGCATTCCCACCTGGCCCTGTGTGGATGGACTCAGGAGAGAAGAGGCAGCGCTGATGAACAACACAAGTGCAGGGGCATGGCTGAGGGAAATGTTAAGAGGAGGGCTAACAAAGGCACCGGGATTCATAGCTCATACTGTATCTAGCATTTGCAATAATAATACTGCTGCTGAGGTGGGAAAAATCTGTACTCACAAGAAAATCTACAGAACAGCAATTATTATAGCTACAATTATTAAAGCCATGCAATTAAAAACCTGCTATATTACACTTATAACTGATTATCCCCACAGGCTGTGGGGGCTTATACAAGTCCGCCCATTCAAGTCACTGGGCCCAGCTCAATGGCACATGTCTCCAGATTAGCTAGCCCGACTAGGTACTTCCTGTGGCTCCCTGCCAATTGAACATGCGCAGGAGTGCTCTTTTCTCCCGCGGGCACACGTAAATGCAGTGTGTACAAAGAGCGCAGACCACTTTTACCAATAAGAGCAAGAGGAGCTAGAGCGGAGCCGGAGCTAACAATTAAAAAGCATCTTTTTAAGACAACAGATGGAGTTGAGCTTTGAAAAGTTTATGTTTCTGAAATGATCTGAAAATTTTTCAGATCATAAACTTTTTTTCAGCTCAAAATCCATCTGTTGTCTTAAAAAAATAGGTAAAAATCGTTACAAAATCCGACCTTTTTGAAAGCTGTGGGTGCCCTGTCACCGAATACGAGCAGTTTGTGATTACAAGGCGCTCTATGAGAAAAATCTTTTCTGGGCCCAAGGTTTTTTTTTTCGCTTTTGCTTTTCTTTCATACCCGTGAGTGGCCACTACGCCAACTCAAGACAGCTTCAAGCTAGCAATACCCTATCCAGTTATTTTAATACCAATGGGCTTATACCACAAAAAGAACTGCTAATGTATTATTTTTGTAATGTTTTCAAATGGAACCTTTGTTACTATCTTTATAATTAATTCATTATATTGCTACTGACAGTACTACCACTCCAATTGCTGTGGAGTATCATTACAAAATAAGTATACCGTAAATAGAAGAATAATAGAAAAAAACTACAAGTACATCATAATGAACTTGTAATGTAAATGTAATATCACAATGTGACCACAAGGACCTTCTAGTTAACAGAAAACATTGTTACAAACATATTGTCATGTGGTAGAAAGTCTTTGTTTAACATAAAGCTATCAAACACAGTAAGTAAACTCTTGCAAACCTTGCAAAGAGCAGGTTGGGATCAATACCCCGCCTGTACAGTGAGAGGAGAATCACATTTTAGTGCCTCATATGCAGGTAATTGAAAATTCTTATTGCTTCAAGTAGAGTCAATGTGTCTTCTGTGTGCCGTAAGCCATAAGATACTCATTGGATCACTGGCAGAAAGGATGCTGTATGGCTAGACATGTAGATGATTTCCACTACGAATTAGTTCACTATTAACAGTAACTGACCATGGTAAATTCAGCTTCATTCAAAAGCTCTTAAAATATCTTGAATCCCAATAGTACATTTTAAACACACCAGATTTATTTTACTTATAATACAATAACTAAAAGTAAATCTTTCACAGTCTTTCCTGAAAATTTATACCAATTAATTTTTACACTCTCTGAGCAAGTAACGATTAATTTGGCATATTTTTTGGTAAATAGTGCTTTTCCACCTTCAAGGCACTTTACAACAAAGACCCACACACCAATTCACACACACATTCATACATCATTGTACGTAGACACTGGGGGTAAGGGGGGTTAAGTGTTTTGCCCAAGGACACAACACATTCGTCTGTGGGAGCTGAAATCACACTACCAACCTGTGGGTCAGTGGATCTGACCGCTCTACCAATGTCGAGAGTGGGATTTGAACTGCCAGCCTTCGGATCAGTGGACTGACAAGAGTACACTGGATTGTGAGCTTGTAAATGATCCAATGTGGATCAACATCTGATTGATAAAGCTATAGTTTGAATCGGTTTGATCTGCTACTGCTGTATCAATGGCATTGACAAATTACTGTACAAAACTATGGAGAAATTAACTTTGCCCGTTGCGGTGTAGCCTGTTTTGTTGCAGTTCTTGTGTGAAAATGAAAGAAAGGTATTTAATACCAGTCCCTTCTGGCAGAAATATATTGGGTTCATCAGTGTGTGGTGTTTTCTTCAGGACTTCATTCTGCCACTCCATTTTTCATCTTGTTTATTTTGCATACACATAATGAACTTCCATAGCATCGTGATGGTTTGAAGTCTAATGCAATACATTCTGCCTCAAGCTCCAACTAGAAACATGTATATTGTATTCCAGCAGACTTTTTACTGTTTACTTTTTTTCTTGCCATATTATTTTCAGTAGACATTTTTGATAACATGTATTTTCATGCGTTGTAATTGCTTTGTCATACCCTTTGTGTGTACTGCATATACTGTAGTATGAGGTGCACTTTAGCCCAAGGTCTTGTTAGTGATAAAGTCTTCTCTGGAACTTATTTACACTCAGTTGAGTGGGATTCGCTATGGAACAACACAGGTTTTGTTTGAATTAGTCAAGTTAGTACTTTGCCTACAGCATTTGTTTGCACTGTGTTCCCTAATGCTTATTCCTTCTCTCATTCTTCCAATTAGTTTTTCCAACATGTTTCTCTGTTGCTGCTGGGAGATTGCAAACCTCCATTACAAACTTGGATCAGCTGTGGGGACCTAGCTTCCAGGCTAATGAATGAAGGGCGGGTTGAATTAGCCTCTGCGGGTTAGCTAAATTGCATTCAAGCTATTTATTTCCTATTTATACAGCATCTGTGATATCTGACATTTTCTACAGCCTAGTCACATATGGCTGTCTATATAAAATGTGTGAAATGTGTGTGTCTTTGAATAGAACACATATTACCCTGCATTAATTATGGGCAAATTAACAGCATTCATGCAGATAGAAGTCCGGCAATTTATTAAACCTGATGCCCCTCTTGTGGTAATGGCTGTAAGTGTGTAGTCCTTTTAAATGTAGTTCTTTGAAAATCATTTATTCTGTTTCTGTTTAAGTGTGAATGTGTGTGTGTGTTTTTCATGACGTGTGATGCAGTTTCACTTTGGCCCAGGTTACCCTTGAAAAAGATTTCAATCTCACTAGGGTTTTCACCTGGTTAAATAAAGGGTAATAGTCTTTATGCGAAATAAAGTGCCTTGCCCAAGAGCACAAGAATATTTATATCAGGTGAACCTAATCGGACTATCCATTGTACAGGGTGACATTAAAAGGTGACATTAAAACTATAGGTAAAATAAGAGACACATGACATTTTCCTTTGGCACAAGAAAGTGTTTGACAGATGAATCAGGCCACGGTATGAGACAAGGGGCGGGACAGAAGCTCTGACCGACTGCAGAAATACATCTACGGGATTGCATAAGGTGCAGCGCATGAGTAATCAAATGAAAGCTGGCTTCCACCACTGATAATCAAATATAGAGGAGAGGTCCTAGAGAAGGATGTGAATGGTCAAAGCAATCATCTGGAGAAAATGCCAATGTCCACTTTGTCTGGCTTAAATGTTTTTTATGTAGTCACAAGTCAAAAAAAGTTGGTAAGGGATGTGCCATGCAGACCAAAATGTATCAAGTATAAGGCAAACATATGCAAGACAAAACCAAATAGAGTTGAATTATTAGTTAAACATGCAACTTTTGAGAATTAAGGTAATGTTTTACCTGGACTTTTGCACAGCAAGGCATTAAAGGCAAAGTAACGTTATTTTACAATCTGAGCCTTCTTTCGGTAATAAAACAAGTCGTTTGACTCACCCATATCACGTTCGTGTCATTTGGAGCTGTTTGAAGAAAGTTATGTTGTAGCGTAACCATTAGCATTTGTTTTCGGGGCATTACTTTGCGGTCTCCAAATAACACAAACTTTAGCACTTTTCAAATCATAGAAGCCCGATGTCTTAATGTAAGAAATCGTTTGAAGCAAAAGTGGCCTGTAATCCGAGATTTATCCATAATTTTCAGCTTTGCGTTTCATGTTTGGGGCCTAGCAGCACTCCGCGCATGCGCACTGGCGTCCTCATCTACTCGAAACTATGGCTAAATCTCGGATTACAGGCCACTTTTGCTTCAAACGATTTGAAAAGTGCTAAAGTTTGTGTTATTTGGACACCGCAAAGTAATGCCCCGAGCAAATGATACAGCACCATGTTAACGGATACGGGATCATTACTAGAACAGAACGGCTCAACATAAGTTCTGCGATACTGCTCCAATTGACAGAAAAATGCTATGGGTGAGTAAAACTACTTGTTTTATTGCCGAAAGAAGGCTCAGATTGTAAAAAAACGTTAATTTGCCTTTAAACATATCTGGATTAATAAGTTTTACAGAGGGAAGCGGGTGACGTCGACAAGTCAAGTTACAGGTCACATCAACCTCACTCAAGACTGCATGTTTTTTCTTTGCACGTTATTTCTGAGCCGTAATTAAATACATACAACAAGTAGATCAGTTTAATGCCATTAACACTCCAAGCAGGTTAATAACAACTAGCAAGTAAGGGGGAAGCCATCAACTTTGACTCTGCATGCGCTTTGAGTCCAAATAGCACAAGTAAAACCGATGTTTGAATGACAAATATAAAGATAAGTTTATAAATGCTACACAAAGAAAAGGTTTTTGTAATTTAGTTTCTCAGCCGTTAGCAACTAGATGAAACCTTGAATAATACATCTTATACAATTAGGCCTGTCACAATAATTACGATATTGACTTATTGCTCAATGAAAGCTCTATGAAAGCTCTATGAAATATATTTTGGGGCTATTTCTTGTTGCGGGTACTTTTTCTTTGCAGTAGTGGGGATTTTTATGTAGTAATATAAGATTTGAGCTGTAGAGAGTACAATAAATAACCCATTCATCCATTCACTGCTTGCAGCTCAGGCTTTTTACTGATACTATCTATGTAAAAATGTTTTACTGGAATTATTTATGTCAAAGGCATAACGTAGTTTCAGTATTATCATTTATCGCAATATTCCACTGCAGCAATATATCCTGCTTCCAAATTTGTTATCGTGACAGGCCTATGTACAATAAAGTATTAATGATGCCCCATTAGTTTTCTGACTTGTATTGTGACCAGTCCAGTAATAACCATGATGAACTATAACTCAAATCATAATGGACTAAACACAGTGTGTGCCAAGGTACGGCCACACTGTTGGCCATGCTGATATGATGGTATTGCCCCTTGATTATGGTCGTTAAAAATATATGGCAGCGCCCCTGTCATTCACTGTGCCTGCCTGAGTAAATGAAGCTTCTGTTTGCCGTCAGAGCTCTGAAGGCCTGACCGCACCAGAGCAAAGATGACAGGCTCCTCGTCTATTATTCATCAGCAGAAGGACAAACATATGCTGCCGTTTTGCTTACCTTTTGTAAACCCCAGTGCTGTGCCTTATCACGCCTACATTCAGCCCTGAGGCACGTGTAGCTTTTGTAGTGGTTTTAGATCAGATACCAGTTATGTTATTGCTATTCTGAGCAATGCTGTTCTATGCTATTTTATTCATAACATCATTCACAGTATAATATGATCTAGGGATAGTATGTGTGCTTAGCTGATTTACGGCAAACTGTAAAAGTATTTGATGGTTATCAAAGCATCACATGGATTTCATATGTCCATGGAAAATGAGGTCTGTGTAAAATACAGTTTCCTTGATATAGTGTGATGCATTTCAAGATGTGTCATAACAGTGGATCTGAATACATATGGGCATGTAAAACAATAGTGACACCACATGTGGAATCAATCATCAAATGCGGCTTTACGCCATAAGAGGTTTTCCCCTTTAGCTTTTTTTAAAATAAATGTAAATGGGGTTTTTTTGTTTGTTTTGTTTTTTGTTTTTTTTATGTCACTTAAATAACATTTGACTTCTTTTGTCAGGGGTTGGCAGTGCTAACCAGTCAGGCTGTGATTATGTGATTACATAATTTTTTTACCAGATGTCCTGCCATGGTTGGTGTGAAGAGTCTTACACCCTGGAATATAGGGTAAAAATATGGATTGAAATGCAAAAGTGCTAGGTTAAGGGCAATAATGTAAAATGAACTAAAATCCTATTTTCACCATTTGAAAATAGTAAAAATTCTCCACTCTGTAAGGGGAAAATTACTGGACATCGAACAGATGGACACCTTTTTTGAACATCCTGGGAGGACTTGACTGACAGTTCATGTTTGTTTACGTGGTAGTGTTTGTGTAGTTTTCTGTGGAGAGAGGGGATGATTGAGGGACTTTTATTTTTTTGCGTACTTTGTTTTCATTTTGTATAACTTTAAAATAAAAATAAAAAAATCAGGTACACCGAACAAGGTGCAGTATTATGGACTTAATATCTCCTATACAGTACACAAAAGCTTGTTCTATTCCATGACCTTAACCAAGCACCTGTGTGCTTGGTCAAGGTAACAAACAGAAACAGGTGACAGAAAGAAAGTGTTATATTTAATCATAGCATAGCACATGCATATGTCACCTTTTGAGTTATTCCTTATTGAAGCATGTGAACTGCGAAATAGATGGCATAAAGTTTGATTAAAGTTAGAGACATTGGTCAGATCAGACATTTCGTCGAGTTCATGGCCAGTGCCTCCACCAGTGGTCTCCTTGTGAGACACTATTTGTTTATTCATGGTACAGCAGCAGAATGGAGTGCTGTGGAGCGACAGAGATAGAGCCTGTCCAGGGATTATGACATTTTTCTTCAGGGCATTATTGTGGTGATCCTATCTGCACATGCCCTTGTTGTGACAGGGAGAGGACTCTGGCCCCACAGTCTCATGATAAAGAACAAGGGAGAGAGCTTAAACTTCAGAGTGATGAATTGAGAAACAAGCCAACTATATTTAATCTGGCTTTAGCAACTGTTGTTAATGTAAACTTGAGTTGTTCATATTACAGGAAATTACTTTGTCTAATAGGATACACAAATCTTTGCATATTTATCATGGAACTGGGACTGTATCTTTCTTTATTTCTTTCTTTCTTTTCTCCAAAAAAGTATAGTAAGATTTTTTTGTCTGTCAGGCATTAGATATTTTTTGTTGATATTTAAGTTGAGTATAAATTTACTGTATTTGCTCTAGTCTGGACAGCCCAATTACACATCATCTCAAGCTCGTGGTTGTGTTTGAACTATTTATGAAACATTTTTGCTCACTGCACATTATGGGTTTTCAAAACGATGTCCAGTCAGATACTAATGGATCCTAAATCTTGTATCAAAACCAAATACTCACCAGAAAAAAAGGTTGAGTACACGTAAATGCTATACTAGTACATAAGAATAGGACACTGGACAATGGTCTTTATCAGAACTTATGGTAATATTAACTAATGTTATTTAGTGAAAATAAAATGACATTCTGTTGTCTAAAATAAGTGTAATTCATGATCATTGTGCTTTCAAAACTTGTATTGATTATCAAGTGCTTTTATCTCAAAATAGAGCTTGATATTTTAGCATTTGGATAATGCTACTGCATATTACAGCTGCTGTGTATGATTTTTAAAAACGTCTACTGTATAGTAAACATGACGGGTGCCCGGGTGTGCGTCATTGTCTTGTTCCTCGTTCCCTTCTACAGTCGATATCACCAGCAGCAGGATAACAAGTCTTTTTATTCTTGTCACAAAACACTCCATTGTCCAAAGCAGTCCCAGGAACATGACAGTGATTTTAATTTCCTCTGCTTCTGTACACCAATCACAGCCCAATTCAGCACCTTTAGAGTGGGGTTTTCTCATTGTGAGCGGGGAGACAAATACCTCAAGAAATGTGTGTACTGAGTCAGAGTTAAAGAATGGCTTCTACCTCTTCTGTTCAAGACTTAAAGGCAACAAATTCTTCTATAAAAATACTTTACTGTGTCTTGAATTAACTTTTTTAAGGAAATGTAAAAGTGTATTCAAATCAAATGAACATGAATTATAGTAAATTATATTCACAGTGTTAGCCCTGCAGGCAGCATGAGCAGAGATACCTGTTCAGTACTTAAACCACCGTCTCAGAGTGTGTAAAGAGCATCTCTTTATATTTTGGAATAAATCAAGGTTGAGATGGCGGCATAATAATGTTGCCCATTGTTCATATGCAGTTCATTACATTGCTGCCACGAGACCCAGAGGACAAAATATTCATCACAGTTCTGCATAAATTAGGCAACAAGTTTACCATGATTTATTGACTTAATATCTGGACGTGATTATAGCAAAGGAGCAGATTGGTGTCATGGTTGGCTGCCTTTGGATTAGAGGCACAATGAACGCTGCTGCACTGTAGAGCCCTGTGTTGGTATGCTAATACTCCAACAGTGAGCAGTCCCTCGGGGTAAAACCATCTCTTATTCCACATCGGCTTGTGCCATGGGCGTCCTCACGTCTCCACAGATGAAGAGACTCCGTTGTCTGTGACTACACCTTCTGCTCACTGGATTGCATTGTTTTCTCTTCTCGTCTGTGTTTTTGCAGCTTCTAGTTTGTATGTCGAGTCTGGTGTCAAACAAAAGGTTACATGGTTATCTCATTATGGAAACATACAAACATTGCTTCCTTTCTGAGCGTGCCATCTCTTTTGCGGTGACACCTGGTTGGACATTTGTACTCATTCACAAGTGTAATCTCACGGGAAACAGTGCGCCGCTGCCTCTAGTGGCTCCAGGAGTCATTCGGAGACCTTGCTTCTTAGTTGTTGTGGATATAATGGTCTCATTGTGCTAAACTGTGAGGCGACCTGCCAGAGACAGTCCACGCGGCTACAGAAGCAAGATGACAGATAGCTTCTACATAATTCATTGCCAGAAGGACCAACATATGCCGCTATATTTTACCTTTAGTGCTCGCGTCTGTTAGGGGTTTTCACATTGTTGGAGGGTTTCAGGTGGATTATGTTGTGGGGTTATGAATGCAGCACCATGACAAGCCAAATACTTTGAGTTACGTAAACTTGTTTATGGATGTCCTACTTCTACTAAGCCAACATTACAGTCTGTTTGTAGTCTGAATTGGCTGTTTGTGATGGATAATAAAGTTTAAGAAGTTTAAAATGCTACCATATAAATCATGCTGGCCTCTGGAACAGAGTTTTAAGTCTTGTCTTAAAGGTGTACTGTGTAACTTTTTTGGATGGGGGTCCGTCACCTGATGTTTCTGTGGATATGCCATTGGTCTGCCTGGAATGTTTAGAATGACATTAAACAGCTCTACCTTACATTGATTCAATTACAGATGGTTTTGCAGCTCAAAAATTCCTAGACAAACAGGTATTCTGCGTGGTCGCCTCTACACAGATCTGACCTGGTTTTGGCCTGCTTTGGTCTCCATGGTGATAGACAGGTTTAATGCCATACTGCACCTTCAAGACCTACTTTTATCCTCTGGCTTTTAAGGGCCTGGCCACACTGCATGCATCAGCGTTTATGCGCATAACCTCACAAAACCTCATGCGTCAACACGAGGGCGACTACATCGGCAGCTCCAGCAGGACGAATGCGTGCGGCTCTGTGTTTCTCAGTGGGAAAGCCGATCAAACTTGACTAAGCACATTTAGCCATTTGTAACAGGACTACAGTGAAACTAACCAACTGAACAGGCTTGTATTGGCCTACTATACAGGCTCAATTTCAAATTTCAATTTCAAAGCATTAATTGACAGTCTTTCTGGACCTGGGCTCTTTCAAACTATACGTAACTGCCCCAGGAACAAACTGTGCTGATGGTGAATACACAAATACAACAACAGATGCATGCTCTCTATGTATTTTAATGGGGATACGCGCCTACGCTCACATAGAGCGTCAAAAAAAATATCCTATTTTCTGAAATCTACACGACCTGCTACTTCATATGCGCCTAGGGCATGCAGTGGAACAGCTCTCATTCACTTTTAATGCATTAAAAAAATACACATCCAAAAGTTTTTATGCTTGCATAGGGTGAAATACGCGTGCGGTAGTGCCAGGCACTGACACTGTTTAAGTTGTGTGGTCCTCTAATTTCATGGTTTTTACCTTTTTATTGATTGGTATTTTTGTTATTTTTTTGGACTAGTTTTATTATCTTAACAAGGACTAGTGGAGATTAATAGAGCTTTATTTTATATTCCCATTGTATTGTTAGCACTTTTGTTTATGAAAGGTGTTCCATAAATAAAGTGGATTGGATTGGATTGAAGCTGAATCAATTCTAATCCAGGACAATGGTGAGACATGCCATTTTTATGTAACTTTCTCTGTGAGTTCTTCAATCTACTCTTCCTGTCAGTGCAAAGAATGGATTGATGGTCAAGAAGTAACAGGCAGAAAATAGAAAAGTAGGTAGTTGAAATCAATGACTTCATACTTTGGCAGTTGTCTCAAACGCTTATTTTCGCTCCAATGTAAGCCATAACAACCAGGACAGCTTATGCTTTGGTATGCAAAAATAAACGCTGATTGGTTTAGTTCTCTGTCTTCTCAAAGCAGATGAAAATGCACAAAGGATGTCAGGATGATTCCGCACAAGGCTCTCAAATACAATGTTTTGTGTCATTCTTAATATACACACGTTGCTGTATGTAACAAGTCTCAGTCCCGGGTCTTCACAGGATCCAGTAGAGCGTATCTCTCGCTGCACACACAATGGAAGATCACATTATTTTCAAGGATGTGCACACAGCGATATCATCAAGAATGTTTAATTGGAAATATTAATGCTCTCAGTATTTAAAATAATCCCCAGTTCATTATCATAAGCTCTGTGTAGTTCTCCCATCGCTCTGTAGTCAAGATAAGATTTTGTGATCTCGTAGCTGATCCCTCATGCTGTGTCATTAGTCAGAGGTGGCTTAATCAATTTAAAGGTCAAAGTCTAGACACATATCATCATTCCACTGTCTTCACATATGTCAGTTATATATTGGACTGATAGATTGTGGTTGATTTAGTGTTAACTTGATAATCTAGCTGATTCGGGTTGCGTTTTTTTCTATATGTTAAGGGTATAGGCTGTCAAAAAATACCATTACAATAAATTAGGACAATATAAATCAAATTTGCTCCCTCATATTGATCAATGTCAATTTTAGATTAGATTCCCTTTTAAAAACTAAATAAAAATGGCTTTCACTAATGATTTCATGAACATAAAAAGGACAGACTTTTACCATTTGACACAGAAATAGTCCAGTTTCTTCAACTAAAAAAGACATGTCTGAATCTCAGTCTCAATAAAAAAAAATAAAAAAATAAAAAAATTGGGTTAATGGCTCTAATAGCTCTAAATAGCACTTTATTGTAGTGATATTATACAGTATATTACTATACTGGAGTCACTTGTTCACTGCTCAGAACCAAAGACATTTATTGTGCAACGTTCCTGTGCCTTTTAACCTTACAGTGTTGTGTTTTTAGTTGATTGTACATACTTATTATTATTATTATTATTCATCTTAATTTTGATGTATGCTCATATTTTCCTACTGTTTCTGAAACTTGCATTGTGACACTGCAATTTCCCTATTGTGGGACAAATAAAGGATTATCTTATCTTATCTTACTTTTTTTCCCCTCACCAGACGAACTTGTTTCCATGCAATAATAAAAAGAAACCACAGCTGCTTTAATTTTTATTGGTCCATAATATGGACTCTGATGGTCTCTAATCTAATCACAGTATATTATATTGTGATTAGTGGCATTCAGTTATATTTCCATTATTCACCACACATGTTAAATGTCACAATGCAGTAGCCATAATTCCTAACTCGTAATTAACAGCTTTGAAGGATTATTATGAGACTTTCTGATGCAAACCATATTATTTAAATGTACTCTTGACTCCAGAATGTAATGCTTTTATGGCGTCAGTTATTCAGACAATAAAGCATTAATATTGAACCTCTTTTAACCATTTTTATTTCTTTCTGTTGCAGTGCTGTTTGGACAGTTTGTGTTTTTCCAGACCTTGATGACTGATGTGGTGGAGATCTACGATGGCTCCGCTGCAGACTCTGCTCTTCTATCCTCTATCTACGGATCTCACTCAGGTAAAAGCTTTACTGCGTAACCTTGAGCTTTAATGCTAAAAGCAGTGGGTATTTTTAGACTGGGGCAGAGATACAAACTTTTAAGGATACTAGGATTGTAATGAATGTATACAAAGATAGGGTGCTTTAAGTGCAACATAATACGCCTAAAGTTAGAAGCTTGAATTACATTTTCCCTTTTTTCTCATCCACAGGCGAGACATTGCCTTTAAGTTCAGGAAATAAAATAACACTCAAGTTTTCTGCAAATGGAAGTGAAACTGCAAAAGGATTTCATTTTGTCTACCAAGGTAAGTTTGGGAAATATGACCACAAAATGAAGGTGTTGTGTATTGGCTGTTCACGCTGAGAAAAAAGAGAAAAAAAATCCATTCTGCCCTTCATTTTTTTAGCTAGTTAGTTCGGTCATTACCCAGTGAAGATAAACGCTAAAGTTGAGGTTGAGGTAGGGTTAGCTGATATTGATTAGAATGAATATCTCAATATTTTTTGAATAATTCAATCTGACAGTATTTTTACTATATCTATTAGAAATACTAAATACCAAAAATGCTCTGGCTGAGGTTCAAGTATTGCACAAAAAGTGAATGGGTGGTGAAATGAAACACAGGAACACAGGAATTTCATCTGATACATTTCTCCAAAGAATACAAGTTTCTGTTCTCATTTAAACAGATATTCCCTACTGCCCAGGAATCTAACCAGCGACCTTGCCTCTAAAATGCACAATAGCTCATACAAAATAAAGTGATTTTGTACACAGAAACGACACAGCCTTTGGAGAAATAATAACAAATGAAAGTAATTATGAAGGTCTATGGCGCATTGGAGGATAGTTCTTAGAGTTATGTTATTTTTATCATTTGACTTCAGCAGAGATGGGCATAAATCTGTTTTGGCCAGGCAGTTAGACGTCTATTAAATGAACCATTTTCCTCTCTCTCATCATCTTTGTACCTTTGCTCTTTATCTCTCCTCACACACTGTTCTCCTCCTCTTCCCGTGCAGCTGTCCCCAGGACTAGTTCCACACAGTGCAGCTCGGTACCTGAACCACGGTTTGGGAAGCGGATCGGGAACGACTTTGGCACGGGCATGGCGGTGCTTTTTGAGTGTAATCCAGGCTACACGCTGCATGGAGCCACTGCCATCAGGTGTGAGGCCGTGCCCAACACTCTGGCCCAGTGGAATGGCACCGTGCCCACATGTGTTGGTGAGCCTCCTCCAGCCACACCACTCTAACACGCACGCGCACTAACAAGAAGCAGCAGCAGGTGCATCCGATGGTTGTTTATTCTACCGCTTTCATAAGCTTCTCTAATGTCTGTCTTTTGTGTTTAGTCTTTGTATGTAGATTTATGTTTTCCACTTCATTTTGCCCCTTGAATGAGTAATTCAGGAAACAGTCTTAGAATAATGAAGCAGGTGCATGTTATATTAGCAGAGAAGTGTGTTTACTATATGCAGGTACTTAGCATAGTGTGTTGCTTATAATTTAACAGAAAATGGAAAAAAAGAAGAACATAAATGATAACTGATTGCAAAGTTTTTCTTATGCTAGCCACATGGCTTGCATAAACTATAAACGTATCAGCAAGAGAATGGGGCATAAAACCAGTAGCAGTTCTATGTAAAATGGCTGCATTATGACTTACTTTATTTATTTATTTATTTCAGGGACAATGCACATTAATAAACATCTGCATGTAAATATGCCAGAATTATTATTATTATTATTATTTTATTTTATTTTAATTAATTAATTAATTTATTTATTTATTTTTTCATCTGTAATCTCTGGTCAAGTGTAAAGTATCAACCTGCAGGAAGTAAAATACAATAGAATAAGAACAAGGTTAATATTTACACTTTAAAATCATCCTTACATACAGTCGCATACAGCTCCATGCAGTTATATACAGTCATAAAGCCACATTCAGCCACATACATTCATTTTCAGCCACAAACACCACATACCGTTGTGTGCAGTCGCATACAGACACAGACAGACTCATACAACAAAAGTCAAACAACAGTAACACACAAGAGGCAGGATGGCGACAGGGGCATCGGGAGGCGGATGTTAGTGGTGACAGGACTGATGCTCAATTAACCATTTCTTTAACTGGAATTTAAATGAAATGTAAGTGGGGAGGCTTCTAATTGTGGTGGGGGTGGTGTGCCAGTCATGGGCAGCTTGCACAGAGAAGGTGGTTTGGCCAAAGAGACTTTTTCTGAGGGGGATGATACAGTGCCCTCTTGATGCCCCTCTGGTTCTGCTGTGTTCAGAGGTCCTGATGTGAATAAACTGTGTGAGTGGAGGAGATGACAAGCCATGAATGATTTTATGTGTGTTTTATGAGACACCGATGAGCATATTTGACCATGTTTTCCCAGGTAAGTAAAATGTGACTTATTGTGACTTGTGACTTACAGATTGTGTTACAGTGGATATGTTTTATTAGGTTAGGTAAGCCTATGTCCTCTGCATTTGATCCATCCTTCAATACTGCTAAAACAACCAGTCAGGAGTAAATGGGTGCCGCAGACTGGGCCCATCCCCATATACTGATCTGCTTGGTCAGGACTACTGGAGGATTTTACCTATTGCAACCCATCCATCCATCCATCCATCCATTTTCTTCCGCTTATCCGGGGCCGGGTCGCGGGGGCAACAGTCTAAGCAGGGACTCCCAGACTTCCTTCACCCCGGACACTTCCTCCAGCACCTCCGGGGGGACCCCAAGGCGTTCCCAGGTCAGCCAGGACACATAGTCCCTCCAGCGTGTCCTGGGTCTTCCCTGGGGCCTCCTCCCGGTGGGACATGCCCGGAACACCTCCCGAGGGAGGCGTCCAGGAGGCATCCGGAACAGATGCCCAAGCCACCTCAACTGGCTCCTCTCGACGTGGAGAAGCAGCGGCTCTACTCCAAGCCCCTCCCGTGTGACTGAGCTCCTCACCCCATCTCTAAGGGTGCGCCCAGCCACTCTGCGGAGGAAACTCATTTCGGCCGCTTGTATCCGCGATCTCGTCCTTTCGGTGATTACCCAGAGCTCATGACCATAGGTGAGGGTAGGAACGTAGATTGACCGGTAAATTGAGAGCTTCGCCTTTCGGCTCAGCTCCCTCTTCACCACAACGGTCCGATACAGCGACCGCATCACTGCCGATGCACTGATCCGCCTGTCAATCTCACGCTCCATCCTCCTCTCACTCGTGAACAAGACCCCGAGATACTTGAACTCCTCCACTTGAGGCAAGGACTCTCCACCCACCCAGAGAGGGCAAGCCACCTTTTTCCAGTTGAGAACCATGGCCTCGGATTTGGAGGAGCTGATCCTCATCCCAGCCGCTTCACACTCGGCTGTGAGCCGCCCCAGTGCACATTGGAGATCCCGGTTCGATGAAGCCATCAGGACAACATCATCTGCAAACACCAGAGATAAGATCCTGTGGTTCCCAAACCGGATCCCCTCCGGCCCCTGACTGCGCCTAGAAATTCTGTCCATAAATATAATGAACAGAACCGGTGACAAAGCCCTGGCGGAGGCCAACATGCACCGGGAACAGGTCCGACTTACTACCGGCAATGCGAACACAGCTCCTGCTCCGGTCATACAGGGACCGAACAGCCCTTAGCAAAGGGCCCCGAACCCCGTACTCCCAGAGCACTCTCCACAGGACCCCACAAGGGACACGGTCGAATGCCTTCTCCAGATCCACAAAGCACATGTGGACTGGTTGGGCAAACTCCCATGCACCCTCGAGCACCCGATGGAGAGTATAGAGCTGGTCCAGTGTTCCCCGGCTGGGACGAAAACCACCCTGCTCCTCCTGAATCCGAGGTTCGACTATCGGTTGAATTCTCCTCTACAGCACCCTGGAATAGACCTTACCGGGAAGGCTGAGGAGTGTGATTCCCCGATAATTGAAACACACACCCTCCGGTCCCCCTTCTTAAACAGAGGGACCACCACCCCGGTCTGCCAGTCCAGAGGTACTGTCCCCGACCGCCACGCGATGTTGCAGAGACGTGTCAGCCAAGACAGCCCTACAACATCCAGCGACTTGAGATACTCAGGACGGATCTCATCCACCCCCTGGGGCCTTGCCACCGAGGAGCTTTCCAACCACTTCAGTGACTTCGGCCAGGGTGATGAACGAGTCCGCCTCCAAGTCTCCAGACTCTGCTTCCTCCTCGGAAGACATGACGGCAGGATTGAGGAGATCCTCAAAGTATTCCTTCCACCGTCCGATAACATCCCCACTCGAGGTCAACAGCTCCCCACGCCCACTGTAAACAGTGTTGGTGAAGCACTGCTTCCCCCTTCTGAGGCGCCGAACGGTTTGCCAGAATTTCTTTGAGGCCGTCCGATAGTCCTCCTCCATGGCCTCTCCGAACTCCTCCCAAACCCGAGTTTTTGCCTCTGCGACCACCCGGGCTGCAGCACGCTTGGCTCGCCGGTACCTGTCAGCTGCCTCAGGAGTCCCATGAGCCAACAAGGCCCGATAGGACTCCTTCTTCAGCCTGACGGCCTCCCTTACTTCCGGTGTCCACCACCGGGTTCGGGGATTGCCACCGCGACAGGCACCACAGACCTTACGACCACAGCTACGGGCGGCCGCATCGACAATAGAGGCCGAGAACAGAGCCCATTCGGACTCTATGTCCCCAGCCTCCCCCGGAATCCAGGAGAAGCTCTCCCGGAGGTGTGAGTTGAAGGTGCCCCTGACAGAGGGCTCTGCCAGACATTCCCAACAGACCTTCACAATACGCTTGGGCCTGCCAGGTCTCTCCGGCTTCCTCCCCCGCCAGCGGACCCAACTCACAACCAGGTGGTGATCAGTTGACAGCTCTGCCCCTCTCTTCACCCGAGTGTCCAAGACACGCGGCCGGAGGTCAGATGACACGACAACAAAGTCGATCATCGACCTCCGTCCTAGGGTGTCCTGGTGCCATGTGCACTGACGGACACCCTTGTGCTCGAACATGGTGTTCGTTATGGACAAACCGTGGCCAGCACAGAAGTCCAATAACAGAACACCGCTCGGGTTCAGATCAGGGAGGCCATTCCTCCCAATCACCCCTCTCCAGGTGTCACTGTCATTGCCCACGTGGGCGTTGAAGTCCCCCAGGAGAACAACGGAGTCCCTGGTCGGTGCATTGTCCAGTACCCCTCCCAGGCACTCCAAGAAGGCCGGGTACTCTGCACTGCTGTTCGGCCCGTAGGCCGACACAACAGTGAGAGACCTGTCCCTGACCCGAAGGTGCAGGGACGCGACCCTCTCGTTCACCGGAGTGAACTCCAACACTCGGCGGCTGAGCTGTGGGGCAATGAGCAGGCCCACACCACACCCACGCCGCCGTTCCCCGCGGGCAACGCCAGAGAAATGGAGGGTCCAGCCCCCCTCAAGGAGTTGGGTTCCAGAGCCCAAGCTGTGCGTGGAGGTGAGGCCGACTATATCTAGTCGGTAACGCTCAACCTCCCGCACAAGCTCAGGCTCCTTCCCCCCCAGCGAGGTGACATTCCATGTCCCCAGAGCTAGTCTCCATCTCCGGAGATCCGGCCGTCGAGGCCCCCGCCTTCGACTGCCGCCCAGATCTCTCTCCACCCGGCCCTTATGGATCCTCCTGCGGGTGGTGGGTCCACAGGAGGACGGCCCCACGTCGCTTCTTCGGGCTTCACCCGGCCGGGCCTCGTGGGGAAAGGTCCGGCCACCAGGCGCTCGCTGGCGCGCACCCACCCCAGGTCTGGCTCCAGGGTGGGGCCCCGGTGACGCCAGTCCGGGCGACGTATAGGGCTTCTGAACCGCTCTTAGTCTGACCCGTCCCCCAGGACCTTTTTGCCTTGGGTGACCCTACCAGGGGCCTAAAGCCCCCGACAACATAGCTCCCGGGATCATTCGGGCACTCAAACCCCTCCACCACATTCAACCCTTACAGGAAAAAAATGGATGGAGTCATGATTGTGATAATTATACTTAGACTACTATAATGTTATGACAAAGACACAATTCAAAGTAGCTCAGATTGTAAGTACCAAATACTGTAGCTTTTCATAAGCGCAGAAGCTTTTGTGCAGAATCTTATAAACTATCTACAGCGTGTGATACTAAAAATAATCCTACTTTGTGCAGACCATTACATGCTCCATCTGCCAGCTGTATTTTGACATGTTTTTCAACTGCTCTACTTTCTGAGATACAGTGGTTTTCTTACAAATCCTCTCCGGACCACCTCACCCTCCTCTGTTTATGTTTTAGCACACCAAACCACAACAGATCCCACCTTGTGAAAAAAAAAAAAAAAAAAAAGCCCCTGAATCATTTATATGTGTGCCATCTGCTCACAGAATCATCTCGTCATTTTACATGTTTTTTGGCAACCATATGCACACTGAACACACATGAATATTTATGAAAAATCCACACTTTACATTTTAATGCATGGCTGCGTTTACATAGCGCAGTAATTCCAGGGGGTGAACAAGTGTCACACAGAGTCCCATGTAGCAAGGGTAGATCAAGAATAGGAAACAGGAAACATCTATGTACAGCCGCAAAGTCATATTTAGTCATAAGGCAGCTATTGTCCTCAGATGAGACATAATTATGCAAACTCGACTTTTATGAGCTTTTAATCATGTTTAAATGGTTTTCCCTCATTATTAGCTTACTCACGGTTGTTTTCCTATTGATTCATGCATGTGTGAGTAATGAGTTTTTTCCTCATTTAAATAAACAAATAATAAATAAATGAAAATGCCCCACTTGCTTTGGTAAAATTCCACTATGAGGTGTGGGGCCTCTTAGTTCTGCAGTTTGAATCCATTTATTTTATTAAGACGTTTGAGATTAATGTTGCAGTTTACCATGAACAAAATGTAAAAACATGAAACCTGATCTACGCATATACAAAATACAAGAAAAAAACATAATGTGGGAAAAGTAAGGATTCTAGTTCAAATAGACAAGATTAGCCTGAAGTTATTGTGAAAACTACAATGTTTGTGGTGGTTTTTTTGGTCTGTGGATTTTTTTTTATTTATAAAAATGACCAGAAGAAACTAAGAACAGTACTGAACAAGTGACCTGTGATCGATAAAAGTATATGTATTATTAGTATGCGTGACTAGATTGCCTACACGGTTATTCAAAGGTCATAAACTTAGTGTCACATTGACTTCCGCCTGTCTAACTCGAGAAGATAAAGGAGTACAGGAGCGGTAAGAAAAGATCTATGAGAAGCCAGGACCCATGCCAGACAACAAATTCAGGGTTCATGTGAGTTTACTGCCAAGTGTTGAGGGAATAGAAGTGGCACGCACACTCCCATTTTAAACAGTGATTCTTATCTGGAGATTCAATCTGGCTGCAGCATCTCTCTCTCCCAGAGGCTGTGTGCAGTGCTCCAGAATAATGGATATATATATACCGGTAGGTTTATGGCACTTTCCACAAAAACACAATGCTCAATTACCCAAGTCTTGTTTACAGGGGTTGTCGCCATTACACACTGCTTACATCTGAAATACCTGCACATAGTTGTTTTGTATGATTGGCAAAGACAAATGAATTAAATCGTTAGTACTGAACATCGTATTGTGATTTAATTAGTGTAGGCTGAATGGTCGCATAATGTTTAGAATAACTGTGCAGCACTTTCTGTACAAATGTTTGCCCGGACGGATGCTTGCATAATTTACTTCTTGACTGGATATGAATTAGAGTGTGCATTGTTTATTTTTTTCATGAAGTAACATTATTTCTTGTGTAATTGCTGAAGTAAACTTAAATTGTCTGAAATAATCCTCTAAATGAGTAGGCTTATGAAGCAGCATGCTTTCAGTGTTAGTGAATGTAGGGAATTTTAGTTAGATAAAACTATTTAAAGCCTGCAACTACAACTGTACATGTATTTATTTTGCACTTTCTAAGGTCATCAAAGTCTTAAAGTCTGTTTATAGCTAGCGGTCCTGAGACAGAGTGCTAGACATAATTTTGCATAAAGGGCATACAGACAATAAGGTATTACTTAATTATCTGTGTGTATTTAGTAATGTGGGCAAATTATAGTTTCGTTTAACTTAACTTTATTGGATGAAGGTTGAGAAACTCTTGAGATACTACCTCTACAAATGACTACTGCTATTAGTCCTAACTTCATTCCTATTTTACTACAGCATAAAACGTAATCAATAATATTAACATATACCTAACTGAAATATATAAGGCAGCATTTATTAAATAACAAAAGATTTAGTACTTGTCTGGACTTGGTTTTCTAAGTAGAATATAGTTCTTCACTTGTTATTAAGTTTGCTTGGAGGGTGTTTGCAGACAAGCTTAAGGTAATGTACCTATTCTGGATGAAGCATGTGTGGTGTGATATACAGTAGATTCTCACTGAGAAAACCCACACTCTTGGCACTCACATTTTCTGAGGTGACAACAAGTAAACAGTGTCCCACTGAGCTTGTGTTTGGATATAGTTTTGCTTTGTCCAATTAAAGAGTGTGTGTCAGTGTGTGGGAGTGCACTGAGCCCATGTCCACCATCTCCTCCGGCCAACAGAGCTGATCCAGGGTTAGACGCCTTGTGGGGGTGGCTCCTTACGGGTCAGTTATATGTACTGTATACATCATTTATTTTGTCACTATAAACAAAGCAAATAGATAAGTTGCAGTTTATAAAGGGCATTTAAAACTTCCTCGCCTACACAATGCCTCAATTTCAACTGAATCCTTTCTCACTCAAATGATCTGTGCATTTTCTTTAACTATTTGCATGTTTTTTTGTCTTATCTCTTTTACTGTGCCTATAATGTATATTTGTAGTTCCTTTCCTGTGTCTATCTCCAACATATTCAACACAAGCAGTCACTCATCACTGCCATAGCAAACCCTCATATCTCAAGCTTTGCTACCTCCAGCTCTGCCTCCTGTTTTTTCCTATTGCTGCTGCATCTAATTCAGTATTATTTGCTAAATCTGTTCTGTTTGGTGGCATGGTTGCTGAGTGAATGCCTCACATCAAGAAGGTTCCGGGTTTGATTTCCAGATCACCTTGGTCTTTCTGTGCAGTGTTTCCTCTGAACCCATTGGTTTCCCCATCAACCCAAAACAAACACAAAACACAACAAAACAATAGGTCAGATCCTCCACTTACATAGTCCTAACTAAGCCTAAAATGTGGAGATGGATCTTGGAGCGCAGCACGCCCATTGCTCCTGACAGGTTGCTCTAATGGAATTGAAGAATGGGTCAAATACAGAGGATAAATTTCCCTAAGGGGACAATAAAGTGTAACTCAACCTTTTCATCTACTCACATACTACAGCTTTTTCTTATTTGATGAACATACTTTTAATAGTAGTTACGTCATTTGTGTTTTATGATACCCAAGTTATTAAAACATAATTAAAAGTTGTTTTGAACCTCCAGCTCATAATATGGTCCAACATTGGATCTAATAAAGTGTCTAGTTCCTTCACATCTCTGCCCACGGTGCTCTGACATATGAGCTTGCTGCAGATTGAGATAGGTGAGAGGCATTCATGATTTCTAATCTTACTCTTCCAATTACATTAACTGATGGCTCAGGGCACTCAAAGGCCCTGTTAAATTATAACAAAATGGTGCATCACTTTTTTGCCCGTTGCCAAGATGGTGGCATCCTATCTATGTGAATTAAAGGCTGTGAAGGGGTAGCTGTAAAAGTTATATAAATAATGACATGTTGCAGATGTACCTTATTAATTTTAAGTCCTGCTTTAAATTTTATAGTTCCATGTGGTGGTGTTTTGACTGGTCGCAGAGGTACCATCCTCTCTCCAGGATATCCAGAGCCCTACGCAAACTATCTTAACTGTGCCTGGAAAATTACAGTCCCAGAAGGAGCAGGTATTCAAGTAAGTGAAATGTCTACTGCAGTTACCTGTTGATGAATTTATAGTTCTTATAGCTCTTATGATGTCTAAGTGGCTCTATTTTTTTATTTAAATATTCTCTGTATTTTGCACTTAAAGATTCAAGTTGTGACCTTTGCTACTGAGCACAACTGGGATTCCTTGGACTTTTTCGATGGGGTCGATGGCAATGCTCCAAGGCTCGGCAGCTACTCAGGTAAAAGTGAGACAAGAGAATCTTGCCTGACAGCCCCCGACTGAGTTTCAATCAAATGTCACAAGGTCCCAGCCACAGACAGATGTGGTGATGGAGCTGATGACATTTGGCGTGTCCTTTGAGAACAACATCTAAAATCAGTTAAGAGAAGTCGAGCAAGAGACAAACCTCTGCCTCCTATCTGCAGTATAAATCTTCATAATCTAGGCCCTTTTTCAGTCTGCAACTTTACAAGTGTCAGGGCACCCCGGGGGTCCTGCTAATCAAATAGGCGCTCTTGCTGCAGACTTACCAGTGCAAACAGGCCGTCCCATAACTTAAGGTGGCTAGTCGCTGTGAAGAGGAGCCAGTTTAGCATAATGACTTCCATTTGGAATAATCAGTTTTATGAGGTGAGGTGTCACATTAACCAAGTGCTGAATATCTTACTTTGGAAAATGAGAAATTTATGCAAGTCAAGCAGCACATAATGCAGTGAGATTGTAACATTTAAAATAATTAATGCATTTTGCTGGTGGTATCTCAGCAACTCTTGAACTTTGTTTGGTACAACCTGGACAGTGGTAATATTTTTACAATTACAATATTACTAAACTCCATTTAATGTACACGTAAAGCCTTTTTTAACTAATGCTGCTGTTGTGCACTATTGATAACAAGTGTGGTATTACATTTAGAAGAAACTTGCTAATTTACCTCATTAGTCATTACTGCCCTGGAAAATTAACTCATAAAGTTATTACCATGAATTATTTATACCTCATATTGCAACTATTGACAATCTTTTGCAACACTGAGGGCTCCTTTTAATAGCTGAACAGGAGAAGGGGTGGGGGCAGCCGATGTGTTGTGTGTCTGAAAGAAAGACTGATGTCTCTTTATTTAGTCTGTGAGACTTTGGGAGTGCACACAGAACCTCTCCACTAAAATTCTTATGCTAAGTTGGAAAAGTTGAAAAATAACTAGTACAAGAAAACAAAATTAACATGTTAAGTTGCTTACTAAAAAGTAATTTGAGTATGCCTTACTAACTAATGTTATCCCAACACTGCTGACAACATCACTGAATTGTTAAAAGATTACTACTAAAATAACAACACTAAACCCTTAGAACAAACAATTAAAACTCAAAGTCAGCTTGTTCTTTTCTTAAACATACATATTCAGACCCATATTCTCAATGGCCTCAGAAACCCAAATGGTTCTTTGACATTGTTCATTATTCAGATCCGTCTTCTCTGAGTTTTGACTATGCCCTTTCGAGCTAATTTCCTGTGTATATTATTTATTAAAGGTACAACCATTCCCCAACTGCTGAACAGCACCTCCAACAACCTGTACCTAACCTTCCAGTCGGACATCAGTGTATCTGCCGCGGGCTTCCACCTGGAGTACACAGGTATGAGGAGAGACGTCCTGTCAGCTCGTCTCTGTCACTTGCCTCTGTGTGTTTGTGTGTGTGTGTGTGTGTGCGTGCGTGTGCGTGTGTGTGAGTGTGTGTCTGTGTCTGTGTCTGTGTGTGTGTGTGTATGTGTGTGTGTCTCCTGTTGGCTCCCAGCTGCCCACACTAAATCACAGGGACAGCTGCTCAGGGTGCCACACACACACACACACACACACACACACACACACACACACACACACACACACACACACACACACACAAATAAGTTTTCTGAGTGGAAAAGTATTGACAAGTTCTGTGTTATTTGGTCTAATGTGAATTCAAGGCGCTTTGGTGGGTTGTCTGATTGAAGTGAACATTTTATTGCAATGTCTTACTTTCAAAAGTGAAATCATACAGTGAATTATCAAATTAATATTGATCAAATACACTTTTGAAAATATTCATCCATTTTCTTCCCCTTATCCGGGGACGGGTCGCGGGGGCAACAGTCTAAGCAGGGACTTGCAGACTTCCTTCACCAGTGGTATTTTGAATCAACTCTGCAGTATAACCATAAAAAGTATAATATTATTGAACTTGCATCATATATAAAAACTTGCAAACCAGAGGAGGTTACATCACGCTGCCGTGTATCAGTCTGCTGTCAGCTCCGTTAGTGCATGTGCGTCTCGTCAGTTTTGAACAAGCCTTCACAGCCGTAACCGTCGCAGTTTGAGCACCATTTCCCAAACACCTCTGTCTTTTCTCTCCCAATGGCTCTATCAGTGCATGTGTCTGGGCCTTTTCTTCTCTGTAAACCCTTTCCCACTGTCTCCGATTGCTGAGAATCACTCGAGTAGTGTCTCACTGTGCGCTTCTGTGGTTTGGCTGTGTGAAGTGCGTGCCTAGATGTTCTTCACCTTGCAAATCTTCATTTGACAGTTTTATATGCAATACATGCATTCACTTTGCTTGAAATGCATATTTCAAATACACATCTGCAGTAATCTCCAGCACCTGGTATTTTATTCCTGCCAATAGCTTGTGTCGATTCTATACATCTATTGAAGCTTCTGCAGATACATTTGAGGACAGTCTTAAGAGCAGGCTCCAGGGACAGTCACACAGCTACCCATCTGTTTCCTTTAAGTGACTGCAGTCCTCTGAGACCAGTCTAGGATGTCCAATACAGATTATGACAAAATGTATTTCACTAACAATCCATATAGATCTTGGAGTGAGGTGCATCCAAACTTTACTATATAGTCTTAACGCACTTTTCATTAATAATGAATTCATATTTATGTAATATAAGCTTAAATAAATGTATATTCATTATAAAGACTGCATTTATACACATAATATAATATAAATACACAAATGAGTGTTCTCATTCGACTTGCAACTAAGCTACACACAAACAGTATACTGTACTTAGGCAAATAGCTGTATGCCTCCCTGCACTCAAGACGTACGACTCTTTTGCTGTAAAGTGAAAATCATTTTGAGCTCAATTTTCTTGCCCTGTCATTTCTATTCTTGATTATATATTTGAACTCAGACATGGGGTTTGCAGATGTAATTTTGTGGAAATGCCTTTTAGCAGCAAGCCTCTGGTCCTTTCTGGTTAAAGTGCTCGATATCTCACAACTTTCCTCCTAAGCAGCCTCTACTTGTACTATTTACTCCAGCTCACAGTCTTACCCATACACAGATTTGCCTGGCCAGCGTGGCTAAGATCTAATTGGCCTGAATGATGTAATGGACATGTTGCCCTGTTGAAAATACCAACTCTGTTTGATAAGGACGGGCAGGCTTCCAAAGTAGCTGGCCTGTAGGAAGCAGTGAGTGTTCACCTTTTCACAGCGGGATGAAAAGAGTTCCTGCCAAAATTGTATCCTGACAGTTAGACTGCCTCCTCCTCTGGATCTCAAAGGAAATCTGAGCCATCTGTAGTCAGCAATCACACTTACCCTGGGCAAAGTACAAAATATAGTCAAATTACCATGTTGTGCTATTTGTAATTAGCAGCAATATTTGAACTTTTTTCTTTTAAACTTGCCATATAAAAATGATACCAAATTAACATAGACTGTAGTTGTAATATATTTGGCTCCACTCAGTTTAATGTTAAATAAAACATCTTTGAGCTTTTGCATTTTTACCCACATACTCCTGGTGTGAATATGTGCGCCCTCTTCCCTATGGTCACTATTTCATCCCACGTAAATATTTTGCATTTGTTTAATATTGAAAGATTTCAGTGCACCAAAACTTGATTTAATTATGTGTGTATTTGTGTGTAGCAGTTAAATATATTCTTCCCTGCTTTTATGAATTAAAGATTATGTGGGCCTAAGATTTGGATTTCATAGTAATATTCAAAGTATGCAAATTCTGTGTATTCATCAACAGTTCACAATAATTTAAATAAGTTTGAAAAGTCTCAAAATGTAGAAAACAATAAGTATAATTTGATTTTTCTGTAACCCATACATTTAGTTCCAATCCCAATCCAGTTCCAATCAAGGGGATGGATTTATGAAGTAAATCTATATGAATTTAGGCATATTCTGGCACACATTTAATTACATGTTTTTCCAAGGTTCAATGTAAACAACAATCATATAACAAGTGTACCCTGAAGTGATAAGCCATGGATCACAAAGCCACCTTGTATGAGCCTGTGCTTCTAACATGTTCCTCTGTAAACACTTTGTTTCCACTAGAGCTCACCACTTCTGTCAAGTAACACTTGAGGGATGGTTTTGTAATATCACACTGATTGCTTTAGATCACTGTCAGAAAGATTTGGAGATTAAAACTACGGTAGAAATGGGCTTTGTGACTTGGCCCACTTTCTTAATTTTATGATGGAGACAGACAAAATCAAAAGACTCTTAATATGCCATCTAATTATGAAATTACAGGCACAAGTGAATGGAAGTGCAATTACCTGTACAATTATTTTCATTAAATTCAGATGTTTCAAGATTCATATATTTTACAAGAGGGAAATGAACGCTTAGGCATTGAGGGTGGGTAGAACAGGAGATTAATGACTGTCTGCACTTGTGTGTTGTGACTCTTTCCTAAGCAATAGGTTTAGATTCGTGCCCAGAGCCGCTGCCTCCCAGTAACGGACAGAGGATTGGGGATCGCTACACTGTGGGTGACATGGTGTCCTTCCAGTGCAGTCAAGGCTATAGCATACAGGTAACACAATTACATTATACTGGTACATCATTGAAATACTGTTAGGAGTTAGTGGTCGACTTTATTGTGTCTACATAAGCAGTGTTTCTTTGTTGCATTATTTTTATTTATTTATTTTTCTCTGATGTAGAAAGTAGACTTTTGTACACTTCATTTAGAATATATATTAAAAGTGCACTAACTTTTCTGTGGAAGGATATAGCACCTCTATGAAGAGGTTATTGCTTGCAATGTTCCCTAATATGGCATTACATGTGTCTATAGAATGTTTATTTAATTACGAGTGGTTTGTGGCTTAAAAAAACATGGATTTTAACTTTTCACTGTAATTTTGGCTTTTCTCCATCATGATAAATAAGTTTATACTTTATACTGCCATACTGAAAACGGTAATAACATCTCCAATGAAACAAACTGATAGCATACCCTCCAGCAGAAAATGTACTTCATGCACCTGTAAAAAAAAAAGTCCTATTTTGTCCCATTTATGAGATTTGTTGCTGTCATCACGTCACAAAATGAGCCATTATATGTCATTAACTTCTATTGTATCTATTATAGTGTATGGTTTCCACACATAATATGTTGTTTATGATCAATTGTGAACTTAATATGTTTTCATGGATTTCCAAATGATTGTGTTTACAATTTGCTTCCCATCTTCACAACTATTGAAATATTATTATGATTGAGGCTCTTTAGAAACTGTGTCCTCAGCATCCCCCATGCATCCACACTGTAATCTGCACAGAATCTTGATTTACAAGTCTAATACCATGTGTGTGTGTGTGTGTGTGTGTGTGTGTGTGTGTGTGTGTGTGTGTGTGTGTGTGTGTGCACATGTCAGTTACAAATCAGCTTAAACATATTTCTATCTTCTGTAAGTGTATCGTTGGCTTTGGGAGCACCGTCCAAGGCCATGGGCGATGGATTTGTTGACAGCGGCCTCTTTAATCCCATACAGATTCTATTTTATTTCTCAATAATTCACTTCCTTTTACACTGTCAGGACTGACTATACCAAACTTCTACACATCTTGAGGCTTATAGTGAGGACATCAGATATATTCTAGAGACCATTATAGATACTCACTGGATTAATCCTTGTCTTAGATTAGCTGTTGAAAATACAAGGCAGTACAGCAAAGTGGGTAGTAATAGTAGGCATAGTATATCGTTGACAGAAATGTGTAATAATAACAATTATTGTGTAATAATAACAATTATTGCAAAATATTGACTACTGACTATTAAAATTAGTTTATTTGTAATATTATTTTATTATTATTTCCTTTATCATTTACATTTGTATTTCCAAGTCAGAATATTACAGAAAGTCTTATGGTAGCCTTTAGTAGTATTGCATGTAGTAGTCATTTCTGATTCTGGTAGGAGAAACAGCAGTTGCATTCATCAAAGCAGAATCAGGGTTAGTTGCAATTGTGGTAATAGTTACAGTAGCAGAGTTTGTAGTTAAGACTTCACAAAATGTATACTCAGTAATGTATTACATCTTGGATCCACCTCACTGCTGTTATCCAACAGAGCATGTGTTTTACTTAAGAATATCTGAAGAATTTGTTTCACCCTTAATTGTAGACTTGTAAATATAAAGGTAAATTTTCAGTATTGGTTGCAACCTTGAAATGAATATTTCACATCCAACTTTTTGGCAGGCATCTAACAACAGCAAACTCTGTATTTGTTTTGTTTTTGTTCTCCGAGGCAGCGATACAACCCTGACTAGTCAGATCACAGGTGGTGCTCTCTGGCTACCAGCGAGAGGCCCCTGTCTCACTCTAAATTCCATCAGATATTAAACAGAGAACCTCAAGAAGAGGATTTTGTGAAATTCCACAATATGAACCCTAACTAAGTCCAAAGATCCACAAAGTTAACATTAAAGCTGCCTCTCCCACCTGTTGTTTTGATCTTCCCATGTCACTGCTTTAATATTGTCCAGAGCCAGAGTTTAATGCCTTTGTTTTTTCTCACCAGGGGAATGCGTACATCACTTGTATGCCTGGCCCAGTGAGAAGATGGAACTACCCGGTGCCTCTCTGTTTAGGTAATGTACGGTCTTATTTAACATGTTGTTTACAGTCAATACGGTTCCATTTTAGATCCATGTTTCTGAAACTATATTTAACAGTCCTAATGTTTAAGTCATGTTATTTTAAACATGTAACTTTTCTAATGAAGAGTCTGCCACCTGCTTGTCTTTTATGTTATTGCTTTGCCCAGAATCACAGTAGATTTATGTATTGCCAAGGAGCAGGAGCAGGCAATGCCACCATGGGAAAAAAATAAATTCAAATAAATCCGCTTGCGGCGATGACAGCCCTCGCCCTGGTTTAGCCAATTTCCCATTTTGGTGAACAAATTGGTGTAATTGTAATAAGACTAGCCACTGTTGTCCCAAAACATATCAGAATATAAACTGTTCTGTGATTTAAAAAGACATTTGGATCACTGTTTACCATATGTGTCCAACCTACGGTTGGACACATATGGTAAATACCAAGTCGTCGCGGAGGTGTTTTGAGTTATTCACAGATTCTGAAAGTACAGGTTCTAAGCTTTCCAATGATGTCTTACATGTGAAAATCTGACAATATTTTAAAAAGTTATCTTTATTTGAAAGCAGCCATAGCAGATCCAAGAAATTCCAGAAACAGCCTCTCAAAGTTTGGTCTCTTCAGCCTTCCTTGTCTAACAAGCATTTTTGAAATTAAAAATGTATGTTTTTAACGTCTGAAAACGTTATCTGAAACATGGAGAGGCTTCATCATGATCTCAACTAGCACATTATGCAAAAAAAATGAAAATCACAAATTTTGAAGAAAAAAAAAAACCCACAAAAAAACGCATTTCCTGAGAATCTGTAATGCCGACATGTGCCCTCAGCTTCCGTGGTGGGACACATATGCTGTTTGTCTTTAAAGGAAATATATTTTTACTCTCAGCCCTGGTATCGGTTGATATCAGCAATCGGCAGATACTTAAAGCCAAAGTATTGACCAATGATCGGAACAGAAAAAGGTGGATGAGTGGATACCTAATTATGTTACTAAATAACTTTCCTTCCCATCACTGTTAATACTCCATGAAATTAAAAGTAGACATAAATTAAGCTGCTTACGGCTATGGTGGCCCTCACCCCGGCACACACTGCTCCGGAATGCCATTCTCTCTTCCCATGCTGACAACTCGTCCACCAGAAAAATTACATATTGCACCTTTAAATAGGGGTGGGCGATATAGCCTAAAATGTATATCACGGTATAATTTGAACCATAGACGGTAGACGGTATATATCACGGTATAATTTGAACCATAGACGGTAGACGGTATATATCACGGTATACTTTGGTATGTAACAGTATTAACTGTTAACAGTATTAACAGCTTCTTAATGGTCACCAGAGCACATGGAAAAAGCATTCAAGCAGGAAGCTGTTTTTTAAACTATTAAATAACATAAACGTCAAGAATATTACTACAAGAAAATGTATTGTGCAAAACTGTAATTGTAAAAAACATGACTCATGACTCATGACCATGACTCGAGCGCTTCCCCGAGTCCCTGGGCAATCATCTCCCCTGTATGGCCGTCAGGGAAATACGATGTTTGCAGTACACATGTACTGTTGAAATGGGCCGTACACAGGCATTTGCCGCACAACTTCCAGTCGTCGTCAATAAAGTGGATTGTCAGGCTGATATACGGGTCCATAGTGCGACTCGACCACAAGTCCGTGGTGGTTGCATCGTGTTTTATGTCACGAAGCTCTTTTCCCACTTGATTGCGGACCTCGTCATGCAGTCTGGGCACTTCCACCTGGCTAAAATATTTGCGGTTTGGTACCACGTACCGTTGATCCAGCGTCTTCACCGTGCCTAAAAAGCCGCTTCTCTCTACGGTTTGGAAAGGCACCGTGTCGTTACACAAGAATATTGCGATGGACTTCGTTATCGTTAGGTGTGTAGTGCCAACTTTTTTCCTCCCACTTGAAGACTGGCTTGGCACCGCCAATGTTCCCCCTAATGTTTTATGTGTCTGAGCAAACACACTAACTCCCTGAGCGCCCCTTGGACCCCTGTGCGCGACGAGCTGCGCGTGCTCGCGGCTTGCGCGTGCTCGTGGCTTACACCGGTAGAAGTTTAATACGAGACACATACTTTTGTTTCTGAATACTGGACGATTCCCCCGTATTCAGATGACCCCGCGGCTGAAAAAAAGCGGAACTCTTTCATCCCTGCGCTACATAGGTTTTCTTGTGCGCTGAGAATGTGTGAGCAGTGCGCAATTGCACAGGCGCGCAGCTTAGAGGGAACGTTGCGCATTCGTTGGCTTTCTTCGTACTCGATAACGTGTTTAGCTTTTAGGTGGTAGAACAGATTGCTTGTGTTGCCATGTTTTGCGATCACTGTCGCCCAGCATATTCTGCAGATTGTTTTACAATTTCCTGTTCAGTATCCGACACCTTGTAGCCAAACCATGACCAGATTACAGAAGTTGAGCCGGTCTTTTTCACGAGCTCCTCCTCCTCCATGTGCTCGCTGCTCGCAGCGATTTTTCCTCCTTCCTTGTTGTGGTGACGCAATGAACTATCGCGATAGGACGGTATAACCCAAATCTCTACCGTTGGACAAATTTATACCGCATACCGTTTATACCGTTTATACCGCCCACCCCTACCTTTAAATATTTTGTACGAGTTTTTGTGCCCCTTGTGGCAAACTATGAAAAATGCCACATGTCCGCCAATATGTTATTTTGCTTGTAATCATTCAGATACTTTAATCCCCAACTTTGCACAGATCCTCCATCAGGAATTTACATAATGCACCTTTAATGGTTTTGGGGGAGTCCGTGCACTCCTGCTGGGCAAATGTGAAAAATGCCCATTGTCCGTAATAGATTTTTTTTTTGCTTGTAATCATGCATAGAATTTAATCCCTGAATGTGGTCCAAATCCGATAATGTTGACGTTTTATGTCTATGCTAGGGGGCGCTATAGTGTACACTTTTATTATATTTCATATGTCATTACATTCCGGCCGGGGTCAAACATTTGTGATTTGAATGCCTGTGGCCGTGAGAGGTCATCAAAGAAATAGGAATTGAAGGTGTTATTTGCCGGCGTGCTACAGGCAAACCA
Source organism: Paratrypauchen microcephalus (assembly GCA_036785185.1). NCBI lineage: Eukaryota > Metazoa > Chordata > Actinopteri > Gobiiformes > Gobiidae > Paratrypauchen > Paratrypauchen microcephalus. Next base: position 15,522,002 of record JAVJIX010000002.1, on the reverse strand, counting down.
TAAGGAATATCCCCCAAAAAAGGTTAACTTTTGTGACCCTATTGTCTGTAGATGTGACATGTAAATCTGAGCTCATTTGGACCAAACACCAGTGACTTGAGTCTTTTTGCACACACCCAAGTCAAAACGGTGGCGAATTTTTGATCCAATATGGCCGACTTCCTGTTCGTCATAGAGGTGTGCTCCAATTCATCTTTTGGCTTGTCTCATTGTTCTTTATCACTGTTCCCAATTTCATTTGCCTGCAACAAACTTTGCCTGTTTCCACTCCCATAGGGGTCCGATTCTAGGTGGCGCTGTTGAGTTAGTTCGCTTCGGGCATTGTCACAATGCCTATTTTATCAAATTTTTCGCCAGGCTGATCGATTCTATACCCCTATGTGGGACTTTTCATCGATGTTCAGGGGGTCAAAAATGCAATCATTTTGTCAGAGAAAGAATAATAATAAAGAAACCCACGAAGAACAATACCCCTCGCCAGTTATTACGTTACCAGTTATTACGTTACCTTGCGAGGGCCAATAAATGCTAAATAATGAGGTAGATGAAGTAACATCTCAGATAAGACCTACCCAAACCTAAAAAACATGCAACAGGGCTGAACAGCGTGGAAATTGGCTCTAGTGCTACAGCCTGGCACAATTCATCTCTCCTGTTAAGGTTAATGTATAATAGACAAGCAGGTGATGGATCGTACACCAGAAAAGTTATTCATCTTTAAAGGTTCTATATTACACAAAATTGGCTTTTGTGAGCTCTAAGCCATGTTATAATGCTGTTACCTCATCAAAAACATACAAGGAGTTGTGTTTTGTTTTATCCACACATTTGAGTAATCCTTTATTATTAGTCTACCTCCGAAGCTCAAAATGCTCTGTTACACATTGTGATGTCCTGAAGCTGTAGTCTTCAAATTAACAGCCACCTTTTACCTTTAGTTCAGTAGAGATTGGCAATTCCAGACCTGAAATTATCCAAATGATTCTAGTGAAGCTGTATGGAGTTTAAAAACAGAGTGGAGCACCTCCTGTATTACCACAAGATAGAACAGTGTTTTCTGTTTGAGACAAGAACTCAAGGGTTTGTGTGTTAAAAATGTGTGAATGAAACAAAACACAACCCCAGGTATGTTTTTGATGAGGAAATAACAGAAAACAGAAAATAGCGTTATATGAGCCCTTGTTTTTGTTTATATGTTGTTTCAGTTTTTGAAGGTGCTACAAAATGTTTGATAACGATCGATGTGAACAATAACTTGCAGTATTATCATCACCCTTTTCTTGTTCTTCTTTCAGTGATATTTTTTGTGCAATAACACAGAGCCACACACAAATCAATGCTCTCACGTAGGGTCTGTTATTGTATTAGGAAAGCTGAATTTCAATGGTAAGTAAAGAAGCAGGGGGATGGTGGACTTTAAAAGCTTTGCAGCCCCAGATTATGCATTTTCTTCTTTCCCCGTCAATCAATATGACTTTCTACCGTTTCGGGGTATTGTCTGAGTCCTCATAGCACCCGATGAGCCCCAAGCTTTAGCCGAGACATTATGTGATTTTGATTGCCACAGTGATGCATTACTGAGATTACCAAAGCAGCCGTCCACTTTGTCTTTATAATACCTCGCTTCGCTGTTGCCCCCAATTATACGTGTGCACAGACTCACACATATCCAGGCTAGACACGTGTTTTGCTCCAATGAAAGCTTGCACGCTCTCATCATGTAAATGCAAAGTCCCCATTGGTTTCACAGTTCACTGCCGGCATAAATCCCAGCTTTAGTGTTGACAAGTGTGTTTCCTGGACTTCCACTGTGCTCATTTGCAGTACACGCACTCACGCGGTCGCCCTGCGCTCTATGTTGCTTTAATAGCTGATAAAGTCACTTCAAAGTATTTGCCTGCTCCTGTACAAACACCATAACATCCATATAAGTATCTGTCCACTCCACTCTTCTTAAAAATGTTACGCACGATTCAAGAGGTTAGGGCGCTATCCCACTGGCTGCTAAATTAAATCATTGAAAAGCTGCTGTGGCTGTGGGTGGCTCTGTACCTTTTCAGCAGTCAACATTTCTTAACGTACACATGCAATACACTGTAGGTAGATAGGAAAAATATAAATGTGAAGCTTTTTCTGTTGTTTACCTACAAAACTTTAAGAACAGAAAGTTTTCAGTCTTGTAAAGTTGTCATAGGCTATATTTGGACTGCAGCCTGAAGTGACCCAAATCCGATTTTTTCGCCCCTATGCGACCTGTATCTGATCTTTTAATGACAGTCTGAACGACACAGATCAGATTTTTTCAAATGCGACCCAGGCCACTTGGATACGTGGTCCTAAAACCGATACATAGCCGATCTTTTGGCATGCGACTTCAGTGCGACCATCGACAAGCGAGAGTGGTACAAGTAGGCGCTCACAAATGTACACAAACGTTCTTCTCGTCATATAACAATTGTGTATGAACTCCGTGTCAGTGAAGCACATGGCAATTCCACGACTCTCGGCTGCGACTCTGCACCCACCACACGTTCCTTTTTACGGACGTTGCTTGTCCTTCCCAATCTCCTCCTTAAAACAGATAAGCTGTACATGTTCTGGCTCAGGTAAAACAGCAACTTTAAAATCGCCAGGCGCTCAATGCTAGTGTCCATGTTTAGGCTAAGATTTATTAAGACATGCAACATTTCGGCACTAGGCCTGTTGAAGGCCTAGTGCCGAAATGTTGCATGTCTTAATAAATCTTACATTTTGCAAGTAAGACGGAGTGCGGGGTTATTTTCTTCTCATATGTTCTGGGGCTGCTCCCTCTCCTCCAACGCATCCGTCTGAAGAAATTGAAGTGCGAAGTTCTCATTCTTGGGGCAGTTAAAGTTCACACTGGAGATCACATACAAGTCGCATTTAATTGGAAATGTGAACAACCTCACAAAAAAAATCCGAAGCCCTGCAGTCTGAACGTAGCCATACAGTTATATGTGTTAGAATGGCCACACATTTGATGATATATAACTCTGAAAAATCATTTAAATTACTTGCATAATTTTGTTGGCATTAGATACTAGAGGTGGAGAGGATTTTGAATACTTTTATACGTTTACTTTTATTATTTCATTAAAATGGGTAATCTTTTTTATCTCTACATGGGAGAAAAATGCCTTTTGAAAATGGCCTTTGACGTTGCAGCTACAGTAGTTACATTGATTAAATTAAGTAATAAAACATCTTTAAGTGCTGACTGAACAATGTTGTCATTTCCAAGTGAAAGGTTATATATTGAGAGAGCAAAATGGCGCACGAGAGCTAGTTTGCCTTTCTGGCTTCTATTGTCCCTTAAGAGCATAACTAAATCATGAACACTGGTGCTTCTAGTTTCACAGTGGCCCTTATGATGATTGTAGGTGTGCTTTGTTTTAGATTTGCGCTAAAATATAATCAAGAAAGTAGAGCAGGGAGTAAGATACATGAATATTTCTGAGACAATTCCACTGAGGAAAAGATAAGCGGCAGAGCTGAAGGTAGCTGAACTGAAAATGGAAAATCGATATTGAGATGACTTAAATATGTCCAGAGGATGGATAATGAATACAGTTTGACAATAAAAGATGCCAAGGTTCGAACTGCAGGACAGGAGACTTAGATGATGACAAAGGAGATTTATGGTTGTAATAATAAATACACTATGAAGTTGGTTGGTGAGAGAAAAGGAAATGCAGAGGATCGTGTCAGATTTTATTATGGAGGCACTGTGTGAAAGAGAACATTCAGGAAGACAGAAGGCACTCGTCAGTGTAGAGAGGATGTGTTTTTCAAGGTAAACCAGCTACTCCTAGGTAATCAATCTAACACTGGGTAAAGCACTGTCTAATGTAATGCATCAATGTTAATTTTAAAGCCCATGTAGCACAACTTCCAAATCAATCTCAAAATCAATGACCAAAATCAACATCCAGCGCTTGAACTTAACTTTTACAGTATCTTCTACAGTATCTTCTACAGTTTTGCCTTTGTCCTTGCAAAAGAAAATTCAGTGCAAGTGCTTTTTAATTGCTCTGGACAAATGGTGCTTATAATTCAAATTTTCATATTCTGGAATGTGAAGATTTTATACTACCAGATGGTCAACAATTACATGTATTTTCATAAGACATTATCTAAAAGAACGTGTAACCCCTAATCATGTAGTGGCTAGATCCTACACACGTGGACAAAATTTATGGTACCCTTCAGTTAATGAAAGAAAAACTCACAATGGTCACAGAAATAACTTGAATCTGACAAAAGTAATAATAAATAAACAGTTTAGTCATGCGGAGTGGGCCAAAATACCTGCTGAGAGGGGCAGAAGTCTCATTGACAGTTACAGGAATCGTTTGAGTGCAGTGATTGCCTCAAAAGATTGTGCAACAAAATATTAAGTTAACGGTACCATCATTTTTGTCCAGGTTTCATGAGTTTATTTTTTTAAACAATTATTTTGCAGCATGGTTGAAAAGCAATGTCCGACTTTCAGAATTTATTATAATAAGTTATTTCTGTGACCATTGTGAGTTTTTCTTTCATGAACCGACAGGTACCAACAATTTTGTCCCCATGTGTACAACTTCCTCCAACATACATTTCAGTTTTAACAATATTAATTTTAACTTCCCCCCATTTGTATTAAAATATTGGCCAGTGGGATTTAGTGTTGACACCTGAAACCACTATCAAGAGCTGTGATTTGAAAGAACATAACAAAACATAAGAACATAAAAGCTAAATAATATATTGCGTTGCTATATTTTTTGTGTGTTGCTTGAAAATCGCATAGCAAATAAGTTTCTCAAGAGCAATTCACACAATAGGTGTTAAATCAGCTTGCATGCCGTGGCACGCACTAATACCGCCACAATCACCTGCTGAGTAAAAACCTCTTAAACCACTTTATTCTTCGCCCACGGACAGACCCTCTTCAGTCTTCATAATAAATACTGTATATAAACACATACCCGTGCTGTGAGCCATGGGGGGTCCTCAAATGCACATACCCGAACAATTACTGTTTATGCTAAAAGCTGCAAATGTACACAAGTGCACTCTGTACTGTATATGTGATAGTTTGAGCCGTCTCTGTATGTATGTTAGAACAAGTGACATTTCTTATTGGCTGGTTTTCTACAGCTCAATGCGGGGGCTCCATGACAGACTTCAGTGGTGTTATCCTCAGCCCTGGCTTTCCTGGGAATTACCAGAGCAGCCTGGACTGTAGCTGGAGAGTTCAGCTCCCTATTGGCTTTGGTATGTCTTCCTTTCCCATAATTGTTCTATATATAAAGTATAAAGTGGGCATAGGTCTTGCAGGGGAGTAGAGATGCTCAAAATACACATAATTGGAACAAATCTCAACTAAGTGCATGGCCTTTTGTCAAGGCACTGGCCAGGTTTAAAAATCTATTTCGCCGAAAACACAATAGAACACAATCTTCTAAAATTGATCACTTCTTCTTCTAGTCAGTGAAGTGTTTGAGAGACTGTCGAAATTGTTTAAAAGCACTACCAGCATGTCAAAGCACTCCTATCTGATCCTTTTTTTTTTTTTTTGAATTGTCACTGGCTTTTACTGATTTCTCCTTAACAGTGCAAGGTGTTAAAGGAGAATTGTTATATTTTTGTAGAATTTAATATTAGATTATAGCATACATAGATCATTATTTTATAGCTTGTTCATTGTAAACCTCAAAATTGACCTAAAAGGCTTAATAACACAAATAAGCCCATTAACTTTACGTCCAAACCAGCAGAACAGAGAAGCTCCACCTCTTCATAGTCGTAATTCACTACAGCAAGCAGCTAATTTTAAAGATTCTATGACGCAAAGTGTACTTGTTTTAAAATAAGTAAACGCAGAAGTGGGTGGGTATAGGAGGTAGGTGAAAACATTTTAGAGCACCAGGTTTAAAATGCAGGACAATACTCAAATATTTATACAGCATTACTCAAACATTTTTGAATTATTTAAATATGATTCTGATTAAGTTAATTATGAGGGAACAATTCTATGACATGATTAAAGTCTCATACAAGAGAGTAAGAGTAAGAGAGTAAGAGCATTGTACCACATGTGTGAAACATTTTCGGATGTAATGCATACATAGACTTGATATATTCCCTCTCTCTTGCTTTGACACTTGGTAGGGATCCATCTGCAGTTCCTGAACTTCTCCACAGAGCCAGTCCATGATTACCTGGAGGTGCGCAGCGGGAGCCTGGAGACGGGGACAGTGATGGATCGCTTCAGTGGCTCCGTCGTACCCAACTCTCTGTTTAGCACCACCCACGAAACCACTCTGTTCTTCCACAGTGACTATTCGCAGAACAAGCCTGGTTTCCACATCCTGTACCAGGGTAAGCGAAGTCATACATTATCAAGAGTTTGGACATTTTAAGTGTAGTTTACTCACTTTTTTTATTTTTTATTTACTTGGGTTGTTAAAGTGCACCATGGAGCTTTTCTGATTGAGGGTAAAATGAGATAAGAGGCTCTTGTTGTATTTGTCCCACAATGGAGAAATGACAGTGTTGCAGTGCAGAGAGAATTATGTACAGTACTGTATATGAACAGATTTCAATTTTTTACAATGTGGTTCACATTACGTTACATTGCACATGATTAGTACAGGTGGAGCATGTATAGGGCTGTTCATTGTACAGTCTGAAAGCAGCATGAAGGACAGACCTGCACGTCTCCTTCACACAGAGAGGGTGGATCAGTTAGTGAAGCTGTTCTCCAGAGCAGAGAGTATATCCTGCAGAGGGCCACACTCATGGTCCAGCATAGATATGAGTTTAGGCAAGATCTCCTTGTGCCCCGTCTTCTGCACTGGAGTCTAGCAAGTAACATAACCAGGGTAAATTACTGGTCAGATGTGTGGAGAGTTTTTCCATAGTGCACTTTAAATAACAGGGTAATAACGTTCCTATTATAGTTATGTTAAAGTACAGAGGAGAAGGTTTAGAGGACTTTTTCCATCACTGAAAAATATAAGATAAATACATGCATTGTGTATCAATCAAAGTTAAATGTGAACGTTTTATTCTTTGATTTCAGCATACGAACTGCAGAGATGCCCAGACCCTCGTCCCTTTCGTAATGGCCTGGTGATTGGTCAAGAGTACAGTGTGGGAATGACCATTTCCTTTGAGTGCCTGCCTGGATACACTCTGATTGGAGAGCCTTCTCTCACATGTCTGCATGGAGTCAGCCGCAACTGGAACCACCCCATACCTCGCTGTGAAGGTCAGTTACATGTACACGCTCTAAGGCATTATCCCAATCAGCCGTAACAATATGATCACTGACTAGTGAAGTGAACAACACAAATCAAGGTCATATGTACCTGTAGTTTTAGCAGGAATATTTTGTTCTCAAAGTGTCAAGTTCTCAAAGTGTTATCAGCAGGCAGAAAGGATTTATGCAAGCCTGCTAAGTATCTATCCAAAGTATTTCAAACTAAAGTAATCTGTGGATATTGGTGAAGAGTTTAATACTGGTTGTCACTGGAATGTGCCAGAATACACAGATCACCTGATCTGATCACTAATATGAGGGGCTGGTTTGACTAATCAGTGACTACTATATACCAAAGACTTAAGTCCACTAAGCTGTCTTACAAAAGCCTGATAAAACTTTAATCACTAACTTAGATCTGTAAAGCCCTTTGAACATATTAGAAAATCATATGTTTAATAGTTTGATAATAAATAATATATCTTTATTTCTGAGCACTGAGGCATATGACTCACTGTGAGCTACTTCACTTTATAAGATTGCAAAGTACTTCTTATGATGATCTATGAGACATTTGTTAGTTTGTATTACAGGGCTGATTATGTCTGTCTTAATAAATGTAAGTGCTCCATCTAGTTGTTTCTTAGGTACAATTAATCATTACATCATTACATAAGTTAGACAAGGACATTTTGTTTTAGACTGTGACGAGATACAGAATGTCCTCCTTTCCTTTATGTGCATGTTTTTGGGTTTGGCACTGGGTTCACACTCAGTTTGAATATGTTTTAAACTTGAATTATTGTAAAGTTTTTATACCATTCAATGTCATCTTATTGGCAACTTTCCCTGTGGTGATCCTTGGCAGGTGTATTCTTTCCCTTTCCATCTCTGTGAAAACCCAATAACATACAGTTATGGTTTGTTTCATCACAGTTTGTGGTAGTAACAGCTATAACAGTAACTTTATGGCAGGAGGTAAATCAGACACAGGCTTTTCAATATTCTGTCTCTAGTTCCTTAAAGTTCCTTCTTTTTTCTGCAGCTCTATGTGGTGGAAATATAACATCCATGAATGGGACCATTTACTCACCGGGACACCCTGCTGAGTACCCCCACTTCCAGGACTGCATTTGGACAGTCCGTGTGCCTCCTGGGTATGGCATCTACATCAATTTCTCTGTTATCAACACAGAGCCCATCTATGACTACATCATGGTGTGGTAAGTTTTCTATGTATATCAAAATGTGGTGCATGTAACTTCTGTTGAGCTCAGACTTGGTCTTAATTCATCCTGATTTTATTGAAAGTTATGTTAAATTGTGCTTGATTTTATTAGTTATATGCAATATTATGTGGTATTGGCCTTTGCAAGAAACCTTACAAAACTTGCTTATGCAAACTAATTAAAAATTTTAATGGAAAAAATTATCACTTGCTTAAAGATTTATCTCAGTGACATCGATTGACATGAAGTGATTACTGATATAGAAAGTGAAAATTATCAGGACATTGTCTTGTGTAGCCTCGTGCTTGTTTAGATTCTAGTTGCATCACTAATAATGATGTACGTTTTTTCTGGTAAAAGTTAGATGTAGATAAATTCTATAATTGTATTTTAATTGCTCTTTATTGCAGTGTAGAGGTGGGCAATATTAAATATTATATCAACATTTTCTAAGAGCCAGATTTCGATTTGAGATTCACTGTCTCTAAAAGCGCAGAGGTGGGGACTTGAAAGTCATGACTTGGACTCAAGTCAGACTCGAGTCACCAATTTAACGACTTGACTTGACTCTCTTCGGTGTGGTCCAGATATAGGCGAGCATGGCCAGCGCAAAGTGGACTGGGTCAGAGCAGTTTCGTCCCGCCTTCACGTGTGCCTATTTGGTCCAAGCATCCACACTGTAGCATGGATCCAATCCAGTATATTAGATCTTGTAGCGATGCCCTCTGCGCTTTGGTTCAGTACAAGGAAAGTGCGCAGTGGACTATAGGTCTGGGTGGGTCCACCACATTGTTCCCTACCCTCTGTGCTTGTGGCTCGGGGCTGGTTCGTAGGTAGAGCAAAGCAATCGGACAAAAACATGGGTCCGGTCTGGTTCATTATAGCCCTATTTTGTTCTGAGCAGCCCGTGCTCCGCACACTTGGTTTTTGCCGTGAGATAGCGCTGCTCCGGGCAAGGCACCTATGCCACTCCCCAGTGAAATACATCTGAGCCCGGCCTGAACCAGAGCTGCTCTCCACTGGTTCAGGTGTCTGGGTTTAGATCTAGTCCGACTGTAGCATTTCTCACTCTAGGGAGAGCATTTGACACACAGGGAGGGCATCTGACACACAGGGAGGGCATCTGACACATAGGGAGAGCATCTGACACACAGGGAGGGCATCTGACACATAGGGAGAGTATTTGACACACAGGGAGGGCATCTGACACAAAGGGACATTTCAGAAGAACATAAGAAAATATGTTTGAATTATATTCCTGAGAATAATATAAATTACAAGATTTGTTTTAACTACACATGCTGTACGATGGTTTAATAAATTCACAATATAAAATATATGTTACCAAGGCTTATATAACTTTTTGAATGTATTTGAGTCTGAACATTTGAAAAGACTTGGACTTGACTTGGACTTGCTTGTCTTTGACTTGAGACTTGTCTCTGACTTGAGGCCAAAGACTTGAGACTTACTTGAGACTTGCTTAACAACGACTTGGTCCCACCTCTAGTAATTAAAATCAGTCACTTCCCTGTGACTGGTGAAACCAACCTGTCTCTCACTCAGAACAAAATGTAGGTTGACCAAGTGTGTGTTTGTGCATAGAGGTGCAAAGAAGCAATCTGCAAATCACAATTTCAGCAAAATAGCATATCATTGCAGGGATTTAATCACAATTAGATTTTTATTGCCCTATACCATACCAGCTCAAACCAGGTATATAGTTTTCCATTAACAACAACATAGAAAGCCTTACTCTCTAAGACAATTATACAGAGGTAAAGTAAGCCATGCAAAGCTTTATGTTGTGAGCCGTCTGTCTTTGGGTGTGCCGTGCCTTCTTCTGCCTCTCCGAGGTCTTTGTACGGGAACGAGCCTCAGGCACTTGTCCTCCTGAGTCCTGGAGAAGGAAAACCCTTGCAGCGTGTTGGTCTACTGTAGTCTGAGCAGAGGCAGCTATCGGCATAAGTTTTTTTAATGAAATAGCACGTCAACAGTCTGTCCTCTGAAGGCAAGAGTTCCCTCCCAACTGTCAATACAATTTTGTTTGCTCACGTGGGAAAAAAATTCTTTTCTACTGTGTATAGTATGTTCAAAATACAGAAAGAGCTGAGCATCCAAATACATCATTACCTTTGAAGAAAAACATCATAAAAGAAAAATAAGGCAGCCTGTAAAACAGTTTGTTTTTCATGTAATCTAATTTTTTATTTATTTGTTTAAAAGAACCTTGAAGTTTTTGTCTATAAGCAACTCCACAGTCCAGATTGATTGATGAGTATGTTTCTCAGTGGACTAAACAAAACAAAAGCTAATGTAATGTATACTCAAGAATAAATCTTTAAATCAATTATGAGGACTACCTGAGGGCACCACTATGGTGCTCCCATGCAAATTTCCCATTTCCCTGAGACAAATATGAAGAGTTTAAAGGCACAACCAGCTATGTGGTAACTAATCTCCATGACACATTATCTGCCAAAAACACATTTCTTACCTCTCTATTGGTTTATGTGTCTTATTCCCATTAATTACCACATATCTGATTACTGCCCAGTAAGCATTCTAACTCTGTTTTAGTAGTAGCATAAGTATTTCTTCAAAGTCCATGAAAAATATTCTAGGTATATTATTCCTCTTATGTTTTGATAGCACCGGCTCTATCTCGGGCCATTGACTTGAAATATATATTGACATTAGCTATAGATAGTTGCAGTGATGGCCCTGTTGTTGTCCTGTGGCGGTCACAGTGTAGTGCTTCTCTGGGAGCCCTCCTGGAGGTTATACCTAATTAGATGTGAGTTACCTCAGACACCTCCGTTCAGGCTGAGTGGTGCAGCAGCAGGTGCACTCTGAGCTCTGCAAACACCTCATTTCAGATGTTTGTATCTGTAAATCAACAATGTTCCCCTTCAGCAAAACTTCCAACCTGCCATTTTTGAACAATGCTGCTGTCAATTTAACATTTTGCTGTTCCCACAACTCACAACTGCAGCCCAAAGATATTTTAACTTAAGCCCCAACAGAAGGAAGAGAGTGGCGCCCATGTATCTCATAGGGAGACGTTAAGCACCTCGGGGTGGCAGTCACACACTCCTGATGTCTTATCTGTTTTAATCACAGTTAGAGTTTAATCCTGCAATCATCTCATGCTGGCTTTGTCGCTCTGGCTCTTTTTGGAGTTGGAGATAGGGGCTGCTGGCACACTGATCAAATATAGCACCTCTGCAGCAAAACGGAAAGGTCATACCAACTTATATGTGGTAGTGTTTTGTTCCCATATATCCAGACTTAACCGAGAACTACAATATATACTGTAGCTATACGTCCTTCTGCAAACTTGAATGGTTTGTAGATGATGAATGACTGAAGAGATTATATTCCACTCATCTGATTGCATGTTAGCTGGATTATTAGCAAGTGTAGTTGTAGATTATATATAAATTGTCAAAATGTGTTTTGCTTGGAGGTAGAGCTGCGTCTGTAATTGCAATTCTTCTATATGGCGTTTGCATTACAGTTACATTTTTGATTGGTGTTTATAATATTAAGATTTTGTCCACATTTTTTAACACCTACAGGAGCTTTAATGTCTGAAATAAGTCTGGAATATATTACGTTTTTTTTGCAGTCAGTTGAATATGACCATTTAAATTGTGATTTTGATTCAGTTGTCTTTATTTGTGCAGCCCTTCTTGGCAGAGATTATTAACTGTGGTAGAGAGTTGTCATATCTTGTCATATCTTAATCAAGCAATAATAGTGATTAAGCAATGTCCTAATCACAGCACTTCTAAAATTTTCCACAATGAGAAATATTGTTTACATCACTCTTCTATATTGATCTTTGTAAACTTCAGATTGCATCAATAACATGAGCAGAAGAGTCAAACGTTTCAGCGTCATCAGTTAACGCCAGTCCAACTTGTACTTTGACACAGTTAATTATATGAAAGTTCTCGCTCAGATCCTCAAATCAACTGCCAGGTGCTGGGCTTTGCTTAGGGAGAAGTGGACCTGCTCTTTGATTCCTCCAACCTATTACTGTTGTTTATTCATTTATCACACGCTCACACCGCCTCCCTCGCCATCCTCCCCTCTCTCTCCTCAGGGACGGACCCGACCAGGCCTCGCCGCAGATAGGTCAGTTCAGTGGGAGCTCGGTACAAGAGGGCGTGTCCACCACAGCCAATCAGATCCTCATTAAGTTCCACAGTGACTTCAGCACCAGTGGCTTCTTTGTGCTTCATTACTACGGTAACCTCCCCTTTGATAACATCTTTGCAAAGACCTTGTTAGACAATACGCAGTGACCGATGTTTGATCCTCCGCACACGGTAGACGCTGAGCTTTGTAGTTATTATCTTTATTATTCACATGTAGCCGACAAAGTGCTGCCGATAAATGATGGATTCTTCTCTTACCAGTGTCGCATCCAGTATTAAAAACGCATTTCAAAAGATCGTAAAAAAATTTCCAGTCTTTGCTCCGTTAGTAATTTTGTACTGTGATTAATAGTCTGCATTATTTTGGGAGTTAAGAACGATCCTTGGATTTGTAACAAAAAATGTCTTTCTTTTGTAGCTTACCAGCTCAGAACATGTCAGCCGCCCCCACACGTTGCCAACGCTACCATACTAACCGAAGATGACGAGTTCGAAATAGGTTTGTCTTTTTCATTTTATACATTTATTTTTGATCCAAAAATGAGAACATTGAATTAAATCCATTTTCATAAAAGGTTAGACAGTAGCAGACAAAGACATAATGTGCTTTTCTGTTCAATTCCTATCACCCAAAATACACTGGCTCTATATTTTTTAGTGAAATATTTTAACATGTATTGTTCTTTGGCACTTTAATTTCACCACTTCAATTGCGTAGCTAATTATCTCCTAAGGTAATCCGTTTAAATGTTCAGCGCTGACGTAATTAGCAAAGTGAAGTGGTGATCATATGGCTCGTGGCGGGTTCAAGTCTGCCAAAGCAATGAGGTGTAATGCCTGAGACTAGCTTGTGTGTGCGTGTCCTTTGCACACTGTAATGTAATGAAGTGTCTTTAGTCTGTCTGCCTAAAGAGATGCCAGTCTTCATTAGCAAATGTTTTGTTGATTACCATTCAGAGCTGTGTTAAAGGTCTTGTGTGTGTGTGTTATCGGCCTTGTGTGTGTGTGTTTGTGCGTCTGGTGTAAATAACCTCACAGGGGACATTATCCGCTACACGTGCCAGCCTGGCTTCACCTTGGTGGGCAGTGAGATTTTGACCTGTCGGCTCGGAGAACGGCTGCAGATGGATGGACCCCCGCCAGTCTGTCAAGGTTGGTTTATTTCACTGTGAGACTGGACACAAACATGTTTGCTTTGGGACACGTTTCTGTCGTTACATGTGTCAGATAAGTGCACTCACTTGTAACCATGGAATATCACAGATTTCTAGGTGTTTATCTTTTACTTCTGTACATTCATTTTCATTGTTGTTACATGTATTTTTTATTTAATCTCTATGTTGTTCCCTTCTTAAAGGCACTGCACCTAATTTTTACTTAAAATTGTGAAAAACAGTTCAATAGCCGTGTCTCAATTCTCAGTGTGCACAGTTCGGAGTGTGGTTTTAACTAGGCATACGTCATTTCCAGCGCGACAACTGCTGTCCCATTTCGTTTTTATCCCATGCACAGTTAAAATGCACCCTGAAAACCGCAGTCGTTTCCATGGAAATTGGGGTGTGGACCAACTGTGCATCCATTACAGTCATATATCCCAGCATGCACCGTGCGCTACTTCTTCTACGAGAAAATGGAGTCGGCAGCTGCATCTGGTAGTTGCGGGACCTGTCCCATTTCGCCAACGCCCATGCGGTCCGCGGAGTACACTGTGCATACTTGCACAGTCCGGAGTACCCTTAAAACCACACTCCAAACTGTGCACACTGCGAATTGAGACACGGCTATTTAGTTCATTTTGCAGTGGCTCAGTTATTCCTCACTTACCATCTTAATTATTCACCATGATGAGGTTTCAAGTGCTTTTTACAAAGTTCAGAGGCCAGAGCAGTGTTTTGCTATTTGACTGTATGCTAACGACAAATTGGGGCCCTTCCTGATTCTTGGACATTAAAACACTATAATCAAATTCAGATACTGGACACGTTTTCACCCCAAGAGGTGTTTTTACAACATATCTGTGCTGGGGTAAGACAACATTTTGCTCAACTACATAGGAAAAATTGGGTTCAGCCATACAGTTTTGTGTCATTACTACTGTGCATAAAACAGCACTACCTACATTCCTAAAAGCACCATCCACTTTATGTTAAGTTGATCCAAACTTTGGTCTCTGCTGTAGTCAGCCTTCAGTCAAAAAGACTTTATTACATACCCCCAAACACATTGCCTATATCTATGTGTGTGTTTGAGTTTGTTGCTATTATCAGTCTGTCCGGGCTGGTCACAATCACCAGCCCATCTCTGTTGATGCACCATTTAACAGACGGCTAGAGACCCCTTATAGCAGTGCCATGATGACACACAGCTTGTCTGGGAACACGGCTGACCCAACATCATTGACCTCCATGTCTATAAAAACCATTGCTTTTCTGTACACGCTGACTGTGAAAACACATTTGTATCATTTTAGGAGTATAACGAGGTATTATCCGTGGTCACATCTATTTTCAAACAGATTTATTTCACAATTCTCGCTCAGAGGAGCTGATTGATGTAAAATCTTCCACCCATACTTTTTGTCTTCTTTCGGGCGATTGAAACAAACAAACGTATGCGTTGTCTGCATGAGAGATTTTGTTTAGAGCAAAACAAAAGCCATCAGCCTGCCTGTCGTGCCAAAACATCTGATGCAGAAAACAGAGTCTCTCTGAAATCTTCTATTCTGAGGATATTACAGGAGACAAAGACCCTGGAGGCCTTTGTCTACAAGTTGATGAGAATTTCTGCCCTTGTATGCCGAAATTGAAAAATAGTATTGTTTATTTGATTACAAGGCTCAAAAAGTGCTTATCTGTAACATTACTGACAAAAAAAAAACATAAATAACCCAACAACTTGTATTTTTTTATGTTCATCCTAAAGAAAAGTAATCACATTAGTTCAGTGCATGTTTATAAACAAGCATGATTTATGATACATGCTGTAAGCGTCAGTTTGTAGCCATGTGCTCATTTCCATCCGTTGTCCCACATATGGTCTCACAACCACACTCTCATACAACAGCGTACAAAGATACTGGAGGCAAGGTAAGAGAAGAGCCCAATGATACAGCAAAAATGTGTACTGAAAAAAGATGAGGAGGGCATTGCGTGTATACAATTCACTGCAATAAGACAAACAAACAGCTGCAAATGTAGTCTCAAGCACTCTCTTTAGATTCAGAAACAATTTATTCCACCATGGTAATAAATTATGCAATGTTAGTCATAGCAAAGGGACTCTTACAAACACTGGGTAAGAGCTACGCTGTTGCTGTATTCAACAGCTTGTTATATCGGCCCTGAGCATTACTGTTTTATAGTGAAACTTTGGATGCTTGAGTTGGTAATTCCTTGTTTGACATTTTCATGGATCATCTCATTATTGTAGCAAAGAATTCATTACATTTTTCTGTGTGGGCTCAGAACTGTCCTTGAGCCATCTCCAGCAGGAAACTAATTGCTCTCCTTGGGACATGTAAAGTTGAAGTTAATTTAAGTTGACCCGCTCCTCGCATCTGAGAGACTTTTGCTTCTGTACAGTGGTGAAGGGGACAATTCCTACTTGTCCTCCTCTCTTGCTGAGCTAAATGATATGGACGTGCAATATTTGTTTGTGTTTTGTGTCATAATAGGTCAAGCTCTTCTAGTGTGACCGTATGCATATTCATAGTAAAAAAACACATATATTATAGTATTTGAAAATAAAAACTTACCCTGAATTTCAACACATCATCTATCTAGTTGCATTTTGAAATTTATAATAAACATATACCCAATATTAAAATTATATCTTCAAAACAACATTCACAATATAATTACTGATTTAATATATCACTGTGTAACCTTCACAAAGCTTTATATTATACTCTACTCTATTAAGATATTCAGCCAAAGAATTCCAACCAATAAAACATACAATACAATTTGTTATTTTTTCCAATCCAATCCAACTTTATTTCTATAGCACATTTTATAAACAGAAACAGTTTCCAAAGTGCTGCACATAAAATCAATAAAACTTAATAAAAACATTACTAAAATAGCAATAAATAAAATGATAATAATAAAATAACTAAAAACAAAAACAATTATAAAAAACACAGAGGACCACGCAACTCACGCGGTATTAAAAGCCAGAGAATAAAAGTGGGTCTTAAGACGAGACTTAAAACTGTCCAGTGTGGGGGCTGTTTTGACATGAGGGGGCAGAGCGTTCCATAACTTAGGGCCAACCACAGAGAAAACCCTGTCCCCCCCGAGTTTTAAGTCTAGTCTTAGGGACCACGAGCTGGAGCTGGCCCTCTGACCTCAGAGCGCGCACCGGTCTGTAGATTTGGATGAGGTCAGAGATGTATTTTGGGGCCAGTCCATTCAAAGCTTTAAAAACAAACAATAAAATCTTAAAATCAATCCTAAAACGAACAGGAAGCCAGCACAAAGACGCAAGAATAGGGGAGATGTGCTCATATTTTTTCCGTCCTGTGAAAAGGCACGCAGCAGCATTCTGGACTAACTGCAGTCGATAAAGTGCGTTTTGATCCATTCCAGAATAAAGTGTGTTGCAGTAGTCCAGACGAGAAGAAATAAAAGCATGCATGACACGCTCAAAATCTGAAAAGGATAAAAAAGTGTATTTGGTTGAATACGTTTCACCGCTCATCCAATCTGCTTCTTCAGTTCTGGCTAGAGTGCTGGTGGACACTACTTAAAACTGTCTGAAGGGAGGAGCTAACTACAATGAAATTACTATGAAACTATCACACCTATTTGTTTTCAGTTTCTGTTGGTTAAGTGGTTAAGTTAAGTGGCTTACTTAATCAACAGAAACTGAAAACAAATAGGTGTGATAGTTTCATAGTAATTTCATTGTAGCTCCTCCCTTCAGACAGTTTTAAGTAGTGTCCACCACCACTCTAGCCAGAACTGAAGAAGCAGCTTGACTGAGCTGCGAAACGTATTCAACCAAATAAACTTTTGTCCAGTTGACAAATTGAATTTCTCCTTTTGCCATGGATTCTACCTGGACGACTGAGGGATGCTACACACCCCAAGAAATGAAGCAAATACAAAAAAGTGAAATCTGTTTTCATGTACAAATATGAAGAATTAATATGCATTACTCACTTTTAACTGGAAATATGACCCAAGCTTTGGCAATAAGAAAATATTCTGGCTTTAGTTAAAGTTAAAAGTGATACAACGGTCAGAAGACAGCCATGAGAATAGTTTTACCGAAGACCTCGTCCTGACCCCATCATGAGCGAGCGAGTCTGCTGCTCCCTGGACACAGAAGACACACATGTTTCTGTCCGCGAAGGCAAAAGTAATGTGTCTGAACTACATTAGACCTGGATGGGTTCCCAGTAGAATGAAAAAGAGGTCTTTGAAAAACTTAGCAGAAAAACTTTGGGGGTTTATTTAATCTGTTTATTCATTGGGAAGATTTAAGTCAGTCAACAGGTTTTTAGATGTTGAAGTACAGATTTTTGGAAACAACTTTTGCTACCAGCACAAAAAGTATGAAAAGGAGGCAGAGCTGGGTAGTAAAGTAAAGCTGAAGAGGCTGCAATGTGCACTGATGAGGATGGACAGAGGGTTTAGGAAGTATCTCTGAAGAATAGCCCATGCTTTATACATGATCCTGGATGAAGAGGCTTCAGAAATGGGAATGAATAGTTTCATTTTAAAACTATGAATGCATTTCCGGAGAAATGTGAATGTTTTTGTGAAGATGTTGTTGCTGCATTTGTGGTTTGTGAACTTTTGATGTAGCTCATTATCAGAGAATAATATTATTTGCCTGTTTTATGTTACATTCTTATGCTCTTAGTCTCTTCTCTTGATATATGTCTAGATGTTAGCACTGACCTTTTTATTATGAACAGTTGTTCGCATTAACCTTTCATATGCGTCATGTTTCTTCACTAGTGGCTCAGAGACATACTGATGCTACCGGCACAATCGACAAGAAAGAAGAACTAGATGTCGACCTACAGCAAATATAGAAAAATACTTGAGCTCATTGAGGCGCACACCAACACTATTCTCAGATAAAGTGCTTCCTCCCCCACTACACTACAAATTAATACCATTTATTGACACTTGTTTGAGGGGGAGCAACCATTCTTAGCTTTCTGTGTTTTGCCACCAATAATATAATTCATTTCAGCTTTTGAAAACTCAAATAGATAAATTGCCTCCTACTACATCTTTTCTTGTGCAGTTCACGCATTATCTCTCCTCAGCTCTAACTCCTAAGTACAAGAAGAAAAATAAGATCTGTACTACCTAACTCTGTCTTAGATTTTCTGTTCTCTTTGCTAACTTTTCTTTCTGACTCAACAGTTCAATGCCCCGCCCATGAGGTGCGCTTTGATTCGACGGGGGTCATTCTGAGTCCAGGCTACCCCGAGAACTACCCCAACCTGCAGATGTGCTCTTGGCTCATTAATGTGGAGAAGGGCTACAACATCACGCTGCACTTTGAGCTCTTTCAGACAGAGAAAGAGTTTGACATCTTAGAAATATTTGATGGTATGCTTTTAGTTTATTTTGCATTTCTGTTGTCATAGATGATGTGACTGTAAGCAAGCTCTGTCTGAAGCTTTTTTAGATTTTAATCTGAGTTTATTCATTTAACACTGACCAGAAAGAATGGTCTTAGTTGGAACTACAACAGCTAAGGTGATTTGTGATGTTAAACAAGTCCCTCTCAAATAACAATACAGTTGTTGAAAATCAAACAACTAAACAGGATCATGAACGCTCATTCACAGGCTTCTGAAAATGTGCTGTTTAAATCAATATTATATTTTTTTCTTAAAATGTATTTAACAGTCTTTGCTAATGTGTGCATTGTGTTTCCATGGTAACTGATGAACATTCTGCCAATACACATACACATACAAGTAGAAAACCCCCAGCATCATGTCACTGCAGAAGATCCACTGGCTTGTGTCAATAAAACAGAACTAAACCAGGATTAAAACAGGACTAATACAGGACTAAAACAGGACTAAACCAGGAATAAAACAGGACTAAACCAAGACTAAACCAAGACTAAAACAGGACTAAAACAGGGCTAAAACAGGGCTAAAACAAGACTAAAACAGGGCTAAAACAGGGCTAAAACAGGGCTAAAACAGGACTAAAACAGGACTAAAACAGGGCTAAAACAGGGCTAAAACAGGACTAAAACAGGACTAAAACAGGGCTAAAACAGGACTAAACCAGGACTAGATAAATGGTTAGCTCAACTGGTAAGTTACTTGATGCAGTGGGCAGCCCCCTGAAAGATGAGCTGCCCACTGCATCCTGAAAGGAAATGCAGAAGTGAATTTCTCCTGCATGTGAGATCAATAAAGTCTAAAAATCTTAAAAATCTTACAATCTTAAAAACCAGGACTAAAAACCAGGACTAAAACAGGACTAAACCAGGACCAAACCAGGACTAAAACAGGACTAAACCATAACTAAACCAGTCTTTAATTAAATTTAAACCAATATAATAGATTTCATATTGTATTGTATTATATTGACAATACAGGTGACTTTGACATATTATTATTATTGACATATTATCCTGTGTATTATTGAATTATTGAATGATTATATGGACTTTTTGTTATAAAAACATTTACATTTTAACAAAGTACCTTCTAATTCTGGCCTGCCCTGAAACACCACACCACAGTGATGGGGGAGGGCTTAGCTTAATGTCATGCAAATGAGCTCTGAAGGTCTGGAGTTAGAGAATCTTTAAGGCGGCTTTTCTCAGCTCGTTGTTTTCAAATGACCACAAATTCTTCAAATGTTCTCAGATTTCTATGTGTAATGCATCGTTGGAAAGCTTAGAATCTACATTTTCAGAATATGTGAATAACTCAAAACACCTTCAGGACGACTTGTGTCTGTTTTTTTTTCCGTGGCTGTGGATATGTTAATATCAGGGTGTGTTTTTCCAGGTCCCAACATCTACAGCCAAAGCCTGGCCTCTCTTAGCGGTGACATTGAGACCCCCTTCAGTCTAACCACCACAGGGCACCAGCTGCTCCTGCGCTGGTCCTCTGATCACGGCACCAACCGCCACGGCTTCCACATCAGATACGTGGGTGAGTATCAAAGTATGTATCCAGCTTATCATCATTCTCTTTTTTATTAATACAATTTGAATTAATTTTGTGCAAAGTGATAAAAGTCACTGGCACTTCAGCACATTCAAAAATAAAATAATTTACACTACGAGTATTATAATTACTATTTTCCCCAAAAAGGTCTTAAGATCTATTGTTATGCCAGGACTTTTATCATAACTAACAATTTTGTCTTGTTGATCTTTGCAGTAGAGTCTGCATGAGGGTTTTTTTAGTTTATAGATTTACAATATGGATTCAGGCTTTTAGTAGGAGATGTATTCAGATGGTCGTGTGAGGCAATAGACTTACACTGAGGCTTGCATGCTATTTTTCCAGAGCTTATTTTCAAAAGGTTTTAAATTTGTAATTGCTTCTTTAATAAAGCAAGTGGTGTCATGCAAAAGAGGGTTAGAGAAACGCATCAATAATGATGTAAAGCACAAAAGGCATTCATCATTTATGTTGTGTCCCTCCATTATGGGTGTGTTATTGGGAGAGCCAGGCGGCGTGATGAGTTTTCTAAGCCCAAGTCATTCTTAACTTGATTGACTTCAAATTAAAGTGACTCCTCGGCGCCTTTTCCTCTTAAGTCCCAGTGATCTCCAAGTACTTCTGATTTAAAATGTCTGACTTGACTGCCTTCCTTTTTGTATTTATGCTCCATCTGTTTAGTGATATTGAAATAAAACTTTTGCAGTGAACTAGATGCAGGAAACAATATAAATCGAGACGCATTTTGTGTAGCCATAGTCAAGATATAAACAAAATGATAAAAGAAGACCTGCTTTGTTGAAATTTAAAGCCTTATAACTAAGCACTATTATATATGAGAATGTTGAGATTTTTTCTTCTATTTACCTTGTTGCATAATATTATGTTTTGTACTATCTTGCACTTCTTTTAAACCCTGTGACTATCCCCCCATGTCTTGTCACTTCCGCTCACCTCTCCACTGTAGCCATGTACTGCAGCACCCCAGACTCACCCCAACATGGCTTCGTGGTGAGTCAGACTGGCGGTCACCTCAACAGCATGGTGCGCTGGGCATGTGACAGGGGTTACAAGCTGATCGGAAAGGGCACAGCTGTGTGTAAGAAGACCGCCTTCGGCTACTACACCTGGGACGCCCTGGTACCCGCATGTCAAGGTGAGCTCATCAGGCTGGCAACTTCTTATTTGTGACTCCAGTTTTGGCTTGTCCCCCTCTTCTTCTGGTCACTGCCTCCATCAACCTGCGCACAGCGGAGAGACAGGAGAGGCAACTTCAGGCAAGGCATGTTTCTAAACCCAAAAAAAACTTTTATTGTGCCAGTAGCTGCTAAAATGGATGACGCCTGATTGAGAACCCATAACCTGCCAAGGTGAAAGGAAACAAAAATCAATTCTCCATCACTTCTTCAAATTACCTGCTACCTCGTAATTAGCTTGCAGTGGTGGTTTCTGTTGACCTTTATTTGTCTAATTAGGTTTGGTGATGCACACATGTGAGCCTATGGTATATATGCGTAAAATGCTTGCTCTGTGATATGAAGACAGCTAATGATGTAATTAGAATGCCATTTATTTCATTTGTTTTAACTGCCTTTTTCCCTTTTGATCTTTGTTGCACATTTCCTTCGGCAAGACCATTATACCACACATTAGCAGGCTATATTGATTTTTACATTTAATAGAGAAAAAAAAAATCACATTATTGAAATACACTTATGGTGCATTTTTATGAAATCTTCCTCATTAAATTCTCTTATTGTTCATTATATTAAATATAATGAACAATAAGAGCCAGGAATAAACCAAGGACTAAAACAGGAATAAACTAGGACCAAAACAGGACCAAAACAGGACTAAAACAGGACTAAACCAGGACTAAACCAAGGACTAAAACAGGACTAAACCAGGACTAAACCAAGGACTAAACCAGGACTAAACCAGGACTAAACCAGGACTAAACCAAGGACTAAAACAGGACTAAACCAGGACTAAAACAGGACTAAATCAGGAATAAAACAGGACTAAACCAAGGACTATAACAGGACTAAACCATGACTAAACCCAGGGCTAAAACAGGACTAAAACAGGACTAAATCAGGAATAAAACAGGACTAAACTTGAACTAAACCAAGGACTAAAACAGGACTAATCCAGGACTAAAACAGGACTAAACCAGGTCTAAACCAAGGACTACACCAGGACTAAAACAGGACTAAACCAGGACTAAAAGAGGACTAAACCAGAACTAAACCAGTAAGAGTACCTTCTAATTCTGACCTGCCTTGAAGGCTAACACCACAGTGATGATGATCTGCAGGAGGAGGGCTTAGCTTAATGTAATGCAAATGAGCCCAGAAGGCCTGGAGTTAGAGAACTTCACAAGCTGTTTTCAGAACTTTCTAAAATCCGGTGTGCATGCTTTCAAATGGCCACAAATTCTTCAAATGTTCACAGATTTCCATGTGTAAGGCATCGTTGGAAAGCTTAGAATCTACACTTTACTATGGCAATATAATACCATGGTATTTTCTAGCCTGACGAAACACCCCACTGTAAGGGTGCATTAACAGTTGCATATAGACCACATCAAAACTGGGACTAAACTTGGATTTAACCTGAAAGTCTATTTGGACTAGACCAGGACTAAAACAAGACAAGAAGTGGACTCAAAACACGATGAAACCAAGACCGTGAACGTAATGATACGTGTAAACACTTAATAATATAAACTATTTGAAAAGCATGTACAGCAGACTCATATAAAATAAAATCTCACATATTCCTCCACATGTTCCAACCTTCTCACTGAATTTGCATACTGATACTGTCCCCTCTTTTCTTTAGCGGTGTCGTGTGGAGTGCCCAGTGCTCCGGTGAATGGAGGTGTGTTGGCTGCTGATTACTCGGTGGGCACACGGGTGACCTACTTTTGCAACAGCGGCTACCGGCTCTCCTCCAAAGAGCTGACCACCACCGTGTGCCAGCCAGACGGCACCTGGAGCAACCACAACAAGATCCCCCGCTGCATCGGTAAGTGCACGACCAGACCAGCGGCGCTATCAAACCTTATTTAGGCAGACAAGTTAACCCATCTGATTTTTGCATGTTGACAGATAACTCCCAAAGCAGAGTTAACTTGAGTCATTGTCTTGAAGAGAAAAGTGTATTCATGCAAATGCCACAAAAGCTAGACTATTGTTACAGAAGTTATAAGAAGTTATAAAAGTATAGAATAGTGAGGTTTGAACAGATGATTAAAATTGATTAATGGTATTGGCAGAAGCTTTGTGGCCAAAAGTAAAAAGTCTTATTTCCTTGCTGCTAAAGAAAGTGTAAAAAGTGATTGACATTGCTGTTTACAAAGGGGAGCAGTGTTTGGTCTCTGTCGTCGAAAGAGTTCATTTTGTTCACATTGTTAAACAGCTTCTGTTGTAAAGGGGGCTGTGAGAAAATGTGTTTTCTTCTTGGAGAGATAAATCTCTTGTAATCTTGGAGTAACCATATTCAAGTATTCCGTGGAGTGAGGACAAGCTTGGTTGGACACTTGCTTGGAGTTCACTGTATTACTTCTAAAATATTTGTGTTAAGGTCATTAAACGTTGATTATTATTCCTTCATTTAAATACTTTTGAATAATAGTAGCACAAGTCTGAATCAGCTTGAAAGAGAATTGCAGTTAAAGGCCCATTTAGTACTGACTGAATCTCATGTTTACAGAAGCACATCAGCTCAGTCACTCTAAATAAAATAAAATTGGCAGTTAACAGCATATTTCTTGATTTTTTTCCACTTACATGTCTTGTGATGTGTTCCCCTCAGTGGTGTCATGCCCCAGTCTCAGCTCCTTTACGCTGGACCATGGGAAATGGAGGCTTGTCAATGGCTCACACTACGAGTACGGCACCAAAATCATCTTCACCTGTAATCCTGGTTATTACCGGGTTGGCCCTGCCACCATCCAATGTCTGTCCAACGGAGTGTGGAGCTGGAGAAATGAAAGACCCAGGTGTAAAAGTGAGTACAGTGAAGAAAAAATATATAACATCCATGGGTTTCAGAGTGATACAAATGTAGCATGGATGTCATGGCAATTAACATTTCAAAACTAAGTCTTCTGAGTGGTGCGAGGTACTCAGAATGACATCTACAGGCAGGAAGCTGAAGCCCATGAATAAAACATATAAAAACCAAGTTGTATTTTATTTGACAGTTATAACAGGTTTTTATTTGTGATTCTTTTTGTAGCTCTATTGAATTTCTCCAGATGATAAAATGCGGATGAAATTGTCCTTTTTAATTTAATTTAAATTCTTTATTTTGATGCAGTTATGAAGAAATTAGCATTCACAATGTTATCATTCCACACTGAAAATCCACTCTATATCCCTTAATAACATCAGATTATTGCACCATGAAATTATCAAAACTCCAATTTCCCCTAAATAGCTGTGACTAACTGATTTATTCTCTCTGTGTGAACCTCTGAGTTTTTAAGATTTTAAGACGCTACAGTTTTATCCTTTATACA
This sequence comes from Paratrypauchen microcephalus, assembly GCA_036785185.1. Classification (NCBI taxonomy): domain Eukaryota; kingdom Metazoa; phylum Chordata; class Actinopteri; order Gobiiformes; family Gobiidae; genus Paratrypauchen; species Paratrypauchen microcephalus. The sequence continues at coordinate 15,496,642 of JAVJIX010000002.1, read as the reverse complement.
AATATACAACCATCAGATGATTCTGGTTTCCCAACAATAGCCATGTATTTATTTTTTTTATCTTACCTCTAACAATGGTCTCACAGGCCCTATCATCATCAGTCATCCTTGTCTCTATAAAAACTCCTAAATGGTATGTTCTGTTAATGACACTTAAGGGATTACACAGGTGTCTGAGGCTAAGCATCTGTTCATCATTCTAAGCTTTTTGAGTGTGCTAAGTAAGCCCGTGATTGTAAGGGCTGTTTATTTTTCACCTTTGTGTCTCATCTTTGTAGAAGTCCTAAGCTTTTGATGTGTTCCGGGGTATGACTTTTGAAGTAGCTCCTGTAATTGCATGGGTCTTGTACACAACTTGAACTATATTAATTTGAAGATTCTGCTTCCAGGATAGTCTTATAACACTCTTTTCTCTTAGTGTGGGTAAAAAGTTTTCCATTAATTTTTTGGGTGGTTATTTGAATGTCTCTCTTTTTTCATCTGAGAATGCATTTCTTTCTAAAAGTCAAAATTAATGCTTTTGACGCCGTTATAAGAGCCACTTTTAACCATAAAAAATGGGCAAAAAGCTTTTGTAATTGCAAAGGGTCACACGGACAGCATGATGAATAATATACTAGGGACAAAGGCAGCAGCATTATTAGGGTTTCTATTAAATAGTCCTGGTCGCTCTTTCATCACATTAAGGTCAGTGATCTGGCTATAAATGACTGCTCCGCCCATTGACTCCCACAATATGAGCCAACTTTGTTCTCTATGTGTCTTCATCTGATCTCTAAATGTCTTCTATTCTTCTACCCCTCCTTCCCCTCTCCATTCCCCTTTACCTCACCGCAGTCATTTCTTGTGGTGACCTGCCCACTCCTCCAAACAGCAAGAAAATCGGCACCCAAACTACCTTCGGAGCATCTGCCATATTCAGCTGTAACCTTGGCTACGTTCTGACGGGCTCTCCAGTCAGAGAGTGTCTGCTATCAGGGCTCTGGAGTGGGATGGAGACGCACTGTCTGGGTGAGAAGAGGCTAAATGTTCTTTTTCAAAAACAAAATTGTAGTCATATCCTCCACTAGACGCGTTGGAGTTTCAGCTTTAAGGTTTGGACAACATGCTCCCAATCTAGATTACAACATTTTACAAAGCCAAGTAATGTATTTAAGTATTTCATGGATTTTTGTTTTTGTTTACGTAAAAGTAACAGATATTACAGGTTTTGATGTTTTTGTAATTATTACTTGGTTTGGTGGGCACTTATGGAAAATTGATTGACAATCTGTGGAAAAAAGTGAACAACAGTAGAATAATACAGGAAGTGGAAGTAAGTTTTTAAATCAATCAATCAAACTATTTATAGATCACTTTTCATACAAAAAATGTAACACAAAACCCACATTACCTTCCACCCACCCAACCAGCCCCCCACAGGTGCCTGACACCACACAACCAAACAATCCAAACAGTAACACACACACACACACACACACACACACACACACACACACACACACACACACACACACACATACTAAAATGATAAAATACATAAAACTACGCATTGTGAAAAGTAAAAAAGTGAAAAGTGAGGCCGAATACAGACAAACCGTCAGAGGAGCCAACTACACCAAGAGCAGAGAGCCGTCCACCGGCAACAGGAACCGCCACAGGGGCCAGAGAGAGATGAAGCCCAAGCACAATCCCCCCACCAAGAGCCCACGAGACAGACCCCAGCAGCCGCAGACAACCACTGCTCCCGATGTAGAGAGCCTCCAGAGAGGAAATCCCAAAACAGATAAACATCAGACCAAACCAACAAAACACCCAAAATAAATAAGTTAAATAAAGTATGAACAGGCCAAGCTAAGCAGGTGAGCCTTGAGCCCACTCTTAAAAACATGAACGTTCTCTGCAGCCCTGAGCTCCTCCAGCAGGCTGTTCCATAGCCGAGGGTCGTAGTACTGAAAAGATGCCTCTCCGTGAGTGTGTGTCCTGACTTTGGGAATGACCAGAGGAGTGCAGGGTCCGCAAGGGTATGTAAGGAAAAAGCAGTTCTGAAAGATAAGAAGGCCTGAGACCATTAAGACATTTAAAAACCAATAAAAGAAAGCGCATTCAGTGTAGTGAAGACTGCAGTGAGCACTACATTGGAGAAACAAAACAGCCACTTCACAAGAGGATGTACCAACACAGACGGGCTTGACAGAGTGGATCTTCATCTGGTGTACATCTCTACCTAGAAGCCACGGGCCACTCCTTTGAGGACAGTGAGGTACAGATCTTAGCCAGGGAAAAGAACTGGTTTGAGAGGGGAGTTAAAGAGGCTATTTTTGTCAAAAAAGAGAATCCTTCTTTAAACAAGAATGGGAGAGTCAGACACAATTTGTCTCCCATATATAATTCCATTCTCAAACCTAAATCAAAACAAACAAAGGAAACAAGGAGGCTAGAGCCAGGTCAGGTCCAGAGGTGTGAAAACAGCCGTTAGGGTTTTGAATGGGTATGCTAAACTAGACGCCAGAGACAAACTGGAAAACAAAAGACAGGAAGCTGAAAACAAAGAGGTGGGATAGTTTCAGAGTAATTTCAGTGTAGTTAGCTCCTCCCTGCAGCTAGATATAAGCAGTGTCCATCAGCACTCTAACCAGAACTGACGAAGCAACGCGGATGAGCTGCGAAACGTTTTTGACCAAATAAACTTTGTCCAGTTGACAAATTGAATTTCTCCTTTTACCATGATAATAAAAAGATAAAACAGGCAAGATTGCGTTAACTATGTTTTAGTGAAAATTAGTCGTCTAATTTCTCCAATCCACTTTAACCTCAATGAGTAAAACTACATTTGACCTTGATGAAAATGTTTACTCCATTGATCTTATAGTTTGCCTGACATTATATTGTAAACTATCCCTGCACTGCCCCCTATTTCCCCTTAGGTTAACACACTTAAAACAGCATCTGAACTTGTAAAGAGGTTTAGCAGGATCATAAAAGTTGTTGAAATGTCCGAACCCTGGAGCAGATTGCTGTACTGAAAAGTCTCCAAGTGCGATTTGTTTCTGTCGGGCAAAAGTGGCTATAGATCCTCCGCTGGCCTGGAACCACAACACACTTGCCAAGGTTTAGCCGCACAATTTGAACTGTTGTTGAGCGATCTAAACAATAAAATGTACCAGGGCTTGCATTGCACAGCCCATCACTGTTCACTACTGTAGAAGGGAAGGAGACATGTGTAATTACTTGAGCCTAGCCACAGCAGAAAGTGATGGTTTCCTCAGCAGATGTATTAGTCCGTTTATCAACTCTGTGGCACTAGCTCTTCCAAGATTGGTCTAGTTCATTAAAGGAAGGGCACCTCTCTCTTGTTTAGTGGTATGGCTGTCAGGGTTAACATAGCCAGGACCTTCTCAGCATCCTGCCTACTTCAGCACTATCGAACACACTATCTGGCTGCTCTTTGAACGAGTGATAATAAAATGCTTTGCCAGGTTTGTGGGTACAGGAGTAAATTAGGGAAATCACACGCAGTCACTCGCAATTTTGCAGATTTTAAGTGGCTATGGAAAATCAGATTTCCAAATACAACTTATTATAGCTCACAGCGAAGAGAAAAGCATCTGGGTGTCTTAATCTACTTTTAATGAGAAAAATGAAAAAAACAGAACCTGAAATTAAAGCAAAAAGGGGAAAGGGAAGATTTATGAATCAAATTTTACATTGCAGATTTTTATTTCAATGTTGTTGTTTTTTTTAATTCCATTAGTGTTAGCCATTAATCCAATATGATAATGCAATCAGAGTGGTATTATCTTAAATGGAAACACTTTTTTTTTTATATCATACTAACTAATAGCTGGATATTTCTTTTCTTTCCTTCAGCGGGTCACTGTGGCACTCCAGAGCCGATCGTGAATGGGCAGGTGATTGGAGAGAACTTTGGTTACAGAGACACTGTGGTTTACCAGTGTAACCCAGGCTTCAGGCTCATCGGCTCCTCTGTGCGGATCTGCCAACAGGACCACACCTGGTCCGGACTGCTCCCAGTCTGCATCTGTGAGTTCTCACCACCATCTTGGCCGAGCAAAGACGATATCTTATCTATTTGCCCCTTAATATAGACCCTTAATATTGTCCCTTTTGTGAAGAAAGAGAACCCTTCCTTGAACAGAAATGGAGGGCTCAGACATCATTTGTCTCCCAACTATAACTCTATCCTCAAACCTAAATCAAAACAAAGAAAACAATAGGGCAGCAGGTCAGGTCCAGAGATGTGAAAACACACATTATGACCTAGTCTGGTTAACACCTGACCATATCACAAGTGAGATATGGGTCTGGAAACTCGCTTCGAAAAATCCCGTAGCGGAGGTGTGGTTAGCGATTGCCAACGGCCGTTTATTGGGCGTTATGAATGTCTATCATTGAGCGTATACGTAAGTCCATAGCCAATCATGTCAGTTGTCAGTTCAAACTACAAGCTTCCGTTTGTCATGTAGTACGCGTCACCGTCTTGCCACCCCTCCCCCGCTCTCTGATTGGGGCCCTAAATCTGGGACTCTCGCTTGGACGAGTTTCCAGGCCGCCTTCCAGTTCGAAACGAACGGAAGCGGCCTGGGAATTCCCAGGCTAATAATGACCCTGATTGGTTCTGCTAACAAGACCCCACACTCCACTCCCACTGCATAGGCCCACCTAACTAACAGAAACTGTAAACAAGTAGGTGTAGTAGCTCCACCCTTCAGGCAGATATAGGCAGTGTCCACCAACGTCTGACCAGAACTGAAGAAGCTGCTTGGATGGGCTGCGAAACGTATTCAACCAAATAAACTTTTATCCAAATTGACAAATTGAATTTCTCCTTTTGCCATTGATTCTACCTGGATGACTGAGGGATTCTATACACACCTTAATATAGAGATAAACAAAATAAGGATAACAGTAGTAAGGTGGAAGAAAGGGTTTTTATTCATTGGTCTGAAGGTTTGAGATTCGATACCTGCTCCTATTTCATACTGTCAATGTGTCCTACGGCAAGACACTTAACCTTCACCCATTTGTCCGTGAACACTGGTGAATGTATGAGAAAAACACTTTTTTTTAGCAGTGGTAGAAAAGCACTACATCAGTGTACCATAAAAATGGCAGCCCTATTTTTCGCAGTATCCCTTGAGGGTCTGAGTCAGGTAGTCTAGTAGGTGTCTAATGTACCTCACTAAAAATATTGTTTCTAAGCTTTACGTCAGTGTAATCCCTAATTTGTCCAGGATTAGTCCAAGGTGATTTTCTTTTTTCTTTATCAAACCCCAAATCCTATAAACACTATTCATTTCAATCTGCACACATACAGTATATAATTGTTAACAAATATTTTCATGTGATTTTCTATTTTCTGTGATTCCAGCTGTCACGTGTGGCCACCCTGGCAGCCCCATATACGGACGCACTACTGGTGATGGCTTCAACTACAATGACGTGGTGCGTTTCTCCTGTAACAAAGGCTACACTCTGGAAGGCCCCTCCACTGCCCAGTGCCAAACTAATCGCCAATGGAGCCACCAGCCACCAACATGCAGAGGTAAAACAAGTCTATATTAGGATAAAAGGCTGGAGTCCACCCTGTCCACCCATTACAGGTGACATTCTTTAATGATGTGAAAATCAAAGACTGTAATTAGCAGCTAGTAAGTCCTTTATAATCATCCACTGGACAACAGATGTATCATGATCAATGAGTTCCCTGCCAATTTATTTTCATGAACAACTAGCAACATACATTGATCTGATGGCAAGTAGTCAATGGGACAGTGTTTCTGGGCAGAGCAAACAATGAACATACAGTATGGAGCCTTTGTCAGAGCATAAAAGACACAGTGATAAGCTTGTGGTAAAACACATGGGCAAAAATACACGAAGCTTGTGAGATATATTTATTTAGTTTCAACTATCTCGTATTGAAGGCTAAGACGATTCACATTCTGTACATGTACTGGATGTTTGAGTCTCAAGGATGACAAACTTTTACTCTTTTAAATTCATTTTACTTTATTTTTGGGCAATTTTGATACAACTGTGATATGTATGTATGCATGGAAACTCGAATACCTGGTTAATAAGGATGGGCAAGATCTCGTGAGATGTGGAAAATTATCTTGTGAGATTATTTTTTTCGAACTATCAATCAAAACTCGCATTGTTTTGTTCTCAACGACTAAATCTCGTGCCTCATTTCGTCTTGAATAAAAAAATATGTTCTTGTTTGGAGGCATGAGAGCTGACCACATTACTTCTTTGCACTTAGTATTAACGTTTAATAGAAACAAAATGGCATAATTTACTTTAAAATAATTATTCACCAACGTGTGTATTAGTGCGTAGTGGCCAGTTCTGTTATTGAAACAGACAGTTTAGTTTGGCCTTGAACATTTGGATGTTATTATTTCTCATGGGCGTAACTCCACTGGCAGCCAGTTTTGAGGAGACAGACTTTTAGCTGCTGTGAAAGCACTACAGAGACAAACAACAAGGAGATCCAAAGCACCAAATCTTATTAAATTGTCATGACTTGAATTGCCATGAATTGTCAAAATGTGTTGCCACAATCGTTTTTCATAATAAACCAGGTTCCCTCACATTTGCATTGTTGATTTCATTTGATGCGAGTCTAAATGTAATTTCACTATCATCTTTATTAATCATTTGAAAACCATTTTTGTCAGCAGCAGGCTTTGTCTGTGACTGTGGTCGTGACAATAAGTTTCCTTTGTTGTGTGGTTTTTGAAAGTGGCAATGAATGCTGCATTTTTTACTCAACTTAATATATCCTGGACTTATTCTCTTCACTTTTTGTTGCAATAAAACAAAGGGTTGAGGTCATATCAGCACTTCTATTATTAACTCTCACGTAAACATGTCAACCGCAGCAACTCAGGTGGAATAACAATGTGGATTTGGGGCACTGAAAATCATGTTTATCACCTTTCAGTGCGGTGCTTGCGTATTATGCACTTGGGGGCAGAAGCTACTGAGCTGTGGGTATGACCACAAAAAGCCCAACGTCGTCAGTCTTATATATGATATAAGAACTACTTTTTTCCACAATATGCTTCCTTTGCTTTATTTCATATGTGCATTAGTTCTTCCAAGCCTCCCTACATTATACTGGATATATAGGCTCACTTATAGAAATTATGCAAATAGACACATAATCAAAGTAGGACGAACACAGCTTACAGACATAACATGCCAGATCCCTTGCGGATTGTACTTTTTATTAGTTAAACAAAGCTAATGAAATAGTCCCAACTCCAACGTCAATGGGTTTTTTTTAATCACTTTGAGATATTAATTTTTAGATCCAAGCCATGGAAGCATGCATAGTTATAATAGATTAAAGCAGTGCTGTCTTTTACATTAAGCCTAAAAAATGAATGTTATCTGTTGGTATAAATAGTTGTGCTGACAGATCTTGTTGGAGGAAATTCCATTAACTGAATAGTTGTATTTTATATTTATACTAATATATTCTTGCTATTTTGCCATTATCACACACCATTTAACAAAAATTGAAAAGCGTTGACATAAAGAGCTATAGTGAATAACATGCATGAACATCTTTTTTACATTTGTTTTATCCCTAAAACATGAGTCTGACCAGTTCTGTTAGCAATAATACAACATGTTAATGGCTCTTTTTTCCCCCCACATTTCTTTGAACAATCATTTGACTATGCAAATTTAGAGGCAATAGCTTGATATTACAGGGAGAAAGTCTTGTCTAAAACACCTCTGCTGAAAAAAAAAAACAATAATTGGACCGTGCACTGTGTTTTGTATTATAATTTGATAATTGAATAATTCATGATATTCAAATAACTAATTTCTTGTGTCTTTATCCCGCAGTGGTGAACTGCACAGACCCAGGGATCCCCGCCAACTCGATCAGAGAGAGTAAGATTGAACATGGCAACTTCACTTTTGGCAGTGTGGTCTTCTACGACTGTAACCCCGGATATTACCTGTTTGGCTCGTCAGTGCTGACCTGCCAACCAGTGGGGCTGTGGGACAAGCCTCTGCCAGAGTGTTTTGGTAGGTGGCTAACTTCTCAGTTTTTAAGAATTTGCATGGGAAGTTCTAACCCACTATATTCACTGTAAAATACCACATAACTGCAAGAACACTTGTAAATTTGAATCCCAAGTAGTTGAGCAGTTTAATATAATCGTGAATGGTCTTTGGTGTGCGGTTGTGTTTGTGTCAAATTGAGAAACTCAGAGCTTGTCAAGGACCAGCTGTAGAGGCAGTTGTAAATGTCCCCTCAGAGGATTACTGAAAGCATTGAGGTTAACTATAAAGAGCTGCTGTTGTTATCCAAGGCTCAGTGAAGATCTGTCGACTGTCACTGCAGAGCTGATTATTTATAATAATTTATTTGTCTTATATTAAAACTGTAGTAATAGCAAATATTAAAAAGTATTTCTGTGTATGTGTACAGTGCCAGTGCTGAAAATAACATTTTCATAGGGCAATTGCATCTGTATTAATTAAAAGAAAAATCAAACCATTTATATTAGTCAACCTTTAGCTGTAAAATCAAATGATTTCAACATATTTACTTCGTATCTACGGACACAGATGGATTTATGAGATACCAGCTTTACACGATCGGTATCTCTAATCCCAATGTTACTATCTACTATCTTAATTCAAACAGCAACAACAGGCATCTATTGATATTTTGTCATCACATTTAAAAATATTTTTCTGTTGAAACTGTGCAGAGGTGGACTGTGGGCACCCTGGCAGCCCTCCCAATGCAGTGATGACTGGTGAGAAGTTCACCTTTGGGTCCACAGTGAGATACTCGTGCTCTGGAGACCGCCAGCTCATTGGAGACACGTCACTCACCTGTCAACTCAACGGACACTGGAGTGGGCCCTTGCCTCACTGCTCAGGTACTCAAACTACCATTTTATTTTACCATGACTTGGATTACTGAATGTTTAATAAATACCTCAAATACCTATACCATTCTAGCATGTCATGGTCTGCTAACTCTAACACAAACCATCTTCAAAATACATTTTAAAAACATGTTGTATAACTTATGATAATGATAAAACTAGTGTTAGCAGTCACCTATGCATTGTGTTTTCTATGAATGTCAGACTTGTTACTGTCAATATTCAGTATCAGCCCAGAAAATCACATCCAATAGCTGTAAGCTATTTAAAAATTAATAATTTAATACAAAACAACATGAAAAAGCATCGTGCTGTAGTCTTGCTTTGTACACAGACACTAGAACATAATGGGCTATAAATTCCATGCATTTTAGCGTAGCATCAGCACAGCTCTCCATTCATGCATCAATCCCTGCTCTCATCTCTGCCTCCCTTGCTAATTAGTAAGTTCGGACTTGGAACTGCTTGCCAAGCCATTCCCCTTTTGTCCTCGTCAGTTGATTGGCTAAGTTGAAGGCCTTATTATTTTCATACAAAGAGAGCCCGGTGAACGGACATTAAGTCTAATTCACACCAAATTCAGCACCATCCCAATTAGGGAGATTATAGCTGTCAGTGCATGCCGAGCCACGCTGCTTCAATTACCAAATAAGACTAATGAAGTACCACCAGCACTCAAACACATGTACACTTACACACACCTAGGCAACAACAAAGTATGAGTTGTAGTAGGACCATTTTTCAACAATCTGCAAAAGTTTTTTTGACTGACTCAACGCCATAACAAAGAGGCTGCACTGGAGGTAATATGCTCAAAAATAAGGTTTAATTTACAAATAATGATGAACGCAGACTTATGTTTACAAAAGATAAGGTATGGGGTCATGGGTCATGTAAATATCTGTGGTGTAGTTCATCTGGTGAGAGGAAAGTTGTGTATGTACAAAAAGACAAACTAAAAGTGCATACGGAGATGGACAGGCCTGAGGGTAGCATGGAGAGAGTGCGTGCACATCAGCGTACCATTTTTATGTGAGCATTAGAGTTTGGAGGAGCGGCAGGCAGGTGAGGACACCTGCACAGAGAAAGGAGGAGAGTGGCAGGAGGGCCGTAACAAGATGCACTGTGAAACGCTTCTAGTGGGGGTCTGCTTGCTTGTCTTCATTGAGATGCTATGCTTGTAATGTTCCACCATGTGACATTAAACCTATTCTTCTATAATTTGTTTAATAACAGAAATGTAATGGCAGGAGGAGAAATTCAATTTGTCAACCGGACAAAAGTTTATTTGGTCGAATACCTTTCACAGAACTGAAGAAGCAGTGTGGATGAGCTGCGAAACATATTCATCCAAATAAAATTGTCCAGATGACAAAGTGAATTTCTCCTTTTGCCATGGATTCTACCTGGACGACTGAGGGATTCTTCACACCACAGATGTAATGTGGAGCATTCAAGGCAGAGCAATAGTGTCTTCATTGAGTCAAGCAGATGGTGCACTCTTCATCAAAAAAATTACATGAAGCACTTTTAAGAAATGTCAGTCTTGTTCATCTACGTCTGTCTAGTATATAAAATCTAAAACCCGTAAGATGAGCTAGGCAGCCATTGTCATGTGGAGACACAAGCAGGGCAACAGTTTCTCTCTACAACATCAGAGTGAATATATTTATCTGATAAGACTTCACATGTCTCTCCTTTAATATCCTGAGCGCTGCATGAAGCATGCACATTGGATCATGTTCTTTTTCCTCTTTCCGTTTTTGGAGGTCCCATGTGAATACAAGCCAAGTCCTTTGCGCTCACTCACTCCACTCAGGTTGCAGGGCTTTTTATCACTACATAAATTGTGTAGCAGGCTCAGCACTGGCTCTACACTTGTCATTACTCACATTTCTTTCACTCTCCGCTCAGAGTAAATATTTCTTAAAACATGGGGTGAAATTACTTGCTCATATAAAAGGTTGCACAGGGCAGTCCAGGGTGGTACCTTCTATGAACAAAAAAAAAAGTTGTTAAACAGAAATGCATTTAAGTCGAGAGGTCAAACTATATTCATTGTTTGTCAGACCCACAGCTGGTTGCCTTTTTAATGCTAGCCTCAGTGTTTTATGAACACAAAGCTTTTGGTGCCAGCCTTATGAAAAATGGTACCTATGCTTGTTGGCTGGGTGACAACTGTTCATTGGTGCATTGTGTGTTTTATAGCTTTGTGCAGGTCCCTGGAGTTGTGCACTTTGAGCCTCCCTGTATTGTCCCGTAGCTTTACAGACTGGAGCACTGTGCTGTAATTCATTGACATTACCATCCGACACACACATAGTTCAGAGGGATCACATTTGCACTCTCTTGTGTTCGCTGGCTTCACTACGGTTATCTCTTGTTGCAGGTGACACAGCAGGCACCTGTGGAGACCCGGGGACACCTGCCCATGCCAGCAGGGAGGCAGGCAACTTTAAGGTGCGCAGCAAGGTTCGCTTCACCTGCTCAGTGGGTCACACTCTGTATGGCTCTGCAGAGAGGATCTGCTTCCCCAACGCCACCTGGTCTGGGAGACAGCCCTTCTGCAAGCGTAAGTTTGGCCTGCTGTGTCTCAATGTAGAGGAAGTTCAAAAACATGCATATAACAAGATGTATGCATAACATGTAGTAATCAAAAGTGTATTAGAGTCTATTACTCCCAAAAACACAACTAATGGAATATTTACGTATTTAACCAAATGTAGGTCTTGAAGACTCACTTAAAACTCTAGTCTAACTCAAAGTAGGTGTGTTTTCTTCTTCCCTCTAACCCCTGCAGTGCTGGATTTCTTTAGAAGCTTATGAAAAGCTACAGCTTACAGCTATTGGATGTGATTTTCTGTGCTATAGTCTATAGCCTTACTGTGTTCCCTGTTGAAAAGAAACAGACTGGCTGCAGCTCAGATGCAGTCAGAATTGCAGTTGAATCAGTATGACACACTGTGCACAAACACAGGCAGCAGCAGATGGATAAGTGTCTGCCTGCTTTTGCCTGCTCTCTGTGACTGCCTGTGGTGTGGTAACTCACTCCCAGATTGCACCCAAAAATTCATTATTCTCAGCACCTAAAGCCAAGTCATCTTTGGGTTGTAATGAATGAATCATTGTGGATTTTGCAGATATTAGTTCAGAGAATGGCTGTGCTATATTCTGCATAAATTACCTCCAGGGGTCAACCGGATATTGAGGCCAATGTTTCACTGCTCGGCACTCATACTTACTGTCTGCTCACTTGGCACAAAGCCAGTACCATTTTAATAACCTGGACCAGATCCACTGAACTGTTTATTTTTTTATGGCCTGCCTTTTCTGTGTCTGTCTTGTTTTCCTTGATGTGTCTCTTTTCTCTTTCATTCCCCTCCTGTTGCTTCTCTGCTGATTTCTTCATCATAATCTTTCTCTGGCTCTGTCTTCCAGGGCCTGTCCACTTCACCATCTGTCCCTTCTATTCACTTTATTCACTCTTATTTACCTAAAACTATGCCTTTCATCTCTTCTTTCAATCTGATTTCAGAGGTTTGGTATTATACAGTAGTCTTCTGCTCACACCAGGAAGTAAAAGAATAAACAGAAAACTTAAGTAGTTTCCTTAGTCATTCATATCCTTCATATTCATTTTCACAAAGAATGTAACATTAAAATAAAGTAACATTAAAGAACAAAACCCAGCGGGCAAATAGATTTGAACTGTGTGGTACACCTGGTTTATTATGGATGCCTCCGAGTTACAGGTCTGCACCTCTATTAGCTTTTGGTAATTGAGAAATCACCAGTGCCCCTAAAACGTCTGTTGCAAACTAGAGCCACGTTCAGATTTTCCAGCCAATTAGCTGATTGAGTGAGCATTGTTTTGACAATTAGAAGTGATTTGGTACAGAAGTCTCTCAGTTCACAGATACAGGATGCAGCTGTTGGGAACTTTTGTGTTTTTTTGCATATTTGAAATGGATTTGATTGCAACTGATATAAAGTTGATATGTTACTTAAAAGCATTCCTGATCTGTGTGTTGTAGCGGTGCAGTGTGGAAACCCTGGTACTCCGGCTCATGGACGTATCTCTCATGTGGACAGCACTACGTTCTCCCACTCCATTGTGTACTCGTGTATGGAGGGCTATTTCCTCAGTGGCTCACCCACACGCCAGTGCTTGGCCAACGGCACTTGGTCTGGCACAGCTCCAAACTGCACTTGTAAGTGTTTAGAACCAATTCTAGATTTATACATTCAAATTTGTCATGAAAGCAATAAAATGTTTTCTGTTATAAACATTTTATTGCTTTCAGAATACGCAAAAACAAGATTGTGATTGTGTTTTACTTCTAAAAGCATATTTTTCCTCACCACTGACACTGTTATTATTGTAAATGCTGGGTCATACTTGGGAACATATGCTGGGATGTCTAACTATATTACCTGCACATGCAATGACTCAAGCACAATTGTATTAATCAGTTCCCCTGTGGTGCTTCATGAGTAATGTGGCCTCACAAAGTGAATTTCTCTGAAAAATCTATATCTATATTTTGCTCCCACTGTGAAAGAAAATAGCATTATACAGACTATTAAATACCACATAAATCCTGTCTCTCATTCCAAGGCATTCAGAGGCTCAGTCATCTTTTTATATTGCCTGGATCCCTCTGTAAATGAGCCTGGGAGTAATTAAGACGCATGACGAAGTCTAAATTCAATTTGGAGAGGGATGGCTATCAAACAAATTTACGTCACGCTCCTTCCTCAAAAAATACCAATATTCTTTCTTTGTCATCCCTTGTACTTGTTTTTAAATCTAGAGAAAAATAAAATGGGGAATGGTGTGGGAATAATTTTCCCTTTTTACATGAAATGAGTCTTTAGGGATTTACTGGAAGACAAGGGAGAGAACAGAAATCAAAGTGAAATGAAATTAATGAAATATTAACGATCTATTGTCCCTATGGGGTTGCTCTCACCTGCCCAACGGCTCATCATCACATTAACCTCACGCCCACTTCTCTGATTTTATATTTTGTTTCTGTGCTGAGTTCAGAGACATTAGCAGCTTTGATGATTGTCTTCATTAAAGGGGAAATGTTTGTCACAGTCCACAGATAATCAATCCTGTAGGTCACCAGCCCAAAGTCATCATAAGCTTTTCAAGCGGCTACACAGACATTTTTGTTTGTTTGAGTTGTTGTTCTTGACTTGCTTAGGTGGCTGAAGAATAGAGTTTATGGAGCAGAAGAGGAATTAGCAAATTAACGGAAGTACACCAGGGAGATTTGCCCAGTGAAATGTAGCATGACGTTCCAAAATATACAGTAAACAGTGATTAGTCAGCATGAATTTTTCCCTTGTACTTGCCACCATACTGATGATTTATTCTGAAGCTCCAACTGTTTTTTGTTTATTTGTTTTTATAATTTTGGACTGGCATTTTTAGCTCTTCCCTTGTGTAAAATGTACGTTGTTTTTTTTTTTGTAGTTTTGTTTTTTTATTGAAACTATCTGAAGGCCATTTTTTGTCAAGTCACTCTCTCTATTTTCAAACATGGCTACACTGGACATTGATAGGTGGTATATATATCAAAACGCATATACTTTGCTGTAGTAAAAAACTAAATCATTATAAAGGATTACATTTTTACTCTAATGTCATTATTTTCATTTCTTTTGTTGAGATTCAGCATAATTATTGACTAAAATCTATGTATCATACACTGTTGAAACCTACATTATATATAAATAAAGCCTTTGAATTCAACTCATATAACATTTAAAGGTGTTCCTCATTAATGGTTTACTATAATTATTTGCCACAGATTTTAGATAAGTAATAATAATTATGAAAAACTATACCTTCAATTTCCAAAACTGCTTTTTACATGCTTGCGTATAGCACAAGTGCCAACATAATAAAACAGTAATTCCCATTGGTACAGTAGTATTAAACCAATTAACAGCCTGTTTATACTGCATTTGGATGTTTTCAGAATGCTCTTGTTTGCTCCCTCTTCTGACAGTAATCACTTGTGGAGACCCTGGGACACCTGCCAATGTCCTTCGTTTTGGGGATGACTTCACAGTAGGACAGAATGTGACGTTCATGTGCCAGCCTGGATTTGTCATGGCCACTGTGGACTCCGTTCTCACAAAAACCTGCACAAACAATGGCACTTGGAGTGGAACAATACCAGCATGCCAAGGTAAAGCAATGTACACAAAAACATATGGCATTGTTCGCATGCTATAAAGGACCTTGCTATCAGACCGAGCTGTTCCAACCTTGGCAGAAGTATACATTCTCATTCTATGCACAAAGAACATGCTTGCACCCACAGATCTAATGAGATTAGCGAGCAAGGTGACATACAACTTCCTCTGTGGCCACTAAAGGTATGTTGTTTACTTAAGTGTACTTATAAGACAAACCATGTGGACAAATCACAGCTCTCTGTGCATTCAGGTGGCCCAGAGGAGGAAAGTATCCTTCTGCACTAGTTCTTGTCCTTGGCACTAGTCTCTTCTTCCTCTAACAAGATGTTTTTTTATCTTTGTGAATATTGTTTTTAAAGTTGTCTGTCTATTTGTGACCTTTTCAGAGATGGTGGATATCTTGCCATCTTATTAGGTACTCCAATATGTTTTTAGTTTCTTACTTGCATTGCGTATAAATGTGTCTTTTCCTCTGGTATATTTTCTCCATATACTTATACTCTCACCGTGATCATGATGCCGTTGCTTTGACTATACCTCTATTGACGTTGTCTGCTATCTATGTTATCTGATTGTTATGTGAGTTTCTTCTTAATAGATGTTTTTGTATCATATTTTCAATGCGTCAATGAAGTTAGATGTGTTCATGTCCTGTAGGCACATACTGTAGTTTCTGGTATCTGTATAGGCTACCATGTGTCCCTTTATTGTAAATGTCTTCTCCAGAGAGATTTCTGTGAGAACATTTCTAAAAGACTAAATAGCTTATAGACATGTTTTAACATTGGTGGTTGTCCACTATCAGTATATACTTCTGTGATTCATGAGGCTTGAATGGAGGTAGAGATTAGTACGATCTGTTCATCTCCCAAAAGTGAGTATTGTGGGGCAGATTAAGTGGTGCAGGCGACAGTTCAAAAGAACTTGGGGAAAAGGAGGAGCCCATGAGGAAAATGATGGTTCATTGTTGCTAAGGAACCACTTCTCTCCTTATTCAGAGAGAGAGAGAGAAAGAAAGCGCTGTGTGACAGAAGCAGCTTCACCAGCATGTGTATGTGGAACTGTGTGCTCTTGTGTAGACAGAGTCTGTCTAGGAATGTATACAAATGGTCTCCTAAAGCAACATTATGCATCTTCTGATGTATGCCCTCTGTGGATGATTACACAAGAGGCCTGTTTTTGACAATCCTTTCAAATACATGACAGTGCTTTTGTGCACTGGTTCTCAAACTGTGGCCTGTGTACAGAGCATGGATCTGGAGTGGTATTCAGTTCTATTTTTAGTCCTGATTTAGACCAGCGTTCAGACTTGTTTTCATGCTGGTTTTAACATGGCTAAGTTTCAGTAAATGTTACATTAAAGGACCCATATTATGCTATTTTCTGATCTATGGTATGTTATGTTATATTAGTTCTCATCAAGTTCTTCTCTCAAACAGAAAACACTCTATACAGTAATACAGGACGTTCTCTACTGTGTTTTTAAACTCCATTCACCTTCACCATCATTTGAATCTATACTGAACTAAAGGTTAAAGATAGCTTTTAACATGAAAACTACCACTACATGACATCACAAGGTGGAGCAGAGCATTTTGAACTTTGGAGGTGTAGAGAGACTAATAATAAAGGGTTAATCAAAATGTGTGCGTGAATGAAACAAAACACAACTCCAGGTATGTTTTTGACAAGGCGCCACACACTACAGGAGAATTTACCAGATTTAGGCGTGATTTCTTCTCCTTGAGTTCATGGAGGCGTGACCTGACTTTGTCTCAGCGTGTGCGATGTTGAAGCGCCTCCTCGTGTGTGTGGTGCCAGTGTGACTCTGAGCTGCTCTGTCAGATCATAACCACCAAACATCAGCAACGCTACGGTGAAAGCCAATAAGGGGCAGGAGCAGAGGAGTGACGGACACAGAGGGGAAAGATACAAACTCAATAAACAGCTAAAATAATTATTACTCACCTCTTGAAACCTCTTGTAAATTTAAACTGAAGCATCTCATACACATTATCCATAGAATTTGTCCTCCGCAAATAATGTCACGAAGTCCACAAAACAGCACTGTTTTCTGAAATCCAGTTTGAGGCTTTCTTCAAAAATAAAAATGTGAGAGTAGTCCCTCGTGTGTGTCTCTTTACATCCATGCAGGGATTAAGCTGCAGATTAGTGATAGTTTATCACCAACCTTCTGTGCATTAAAAATCATGTTTCTCAAGTATCGCACAACATTTCAAATAATAATAACACTGTTTTGACTTGCATCGAAACCAGAAGTTCAATGCTTTGGTCGTTTGTACACTTAAAGCGAGTGATTTTACTTTAAGACTGAAAAATCGTGTAGTGTGTGGCGGCCTTTACATAGCTTACAGCTCACAAGAGTCAAAACCTCAATAATACATAATGTAATGTTTAATCATCAAGCATGCTCTGTGTAGATTACCAGTTTAACCTTGGCAGAAAGTTCAAATCCTTCAAAGTGACACACATTCGTAATATTTCACGTGTGTGCTTTAATATTGATGGATCCTGTTCCTTGACATGTTGAAACTGCCGGGGAAAATCAATGGATACACTATTTCACTCAAGGCATTTTAAAATGTGGAGCATAAGCCCGAGCCCGTGTGTGGTGGTGCGTGCTCTTTGGAGTGTGCATGTGCCTGTGTTACTATCTAACCTCTTAGCTTTAAGCCTTGACAGCTACTGACTCCTGGACCCCAGTGTGGTTGTGGTCTGATGAAAGCGGTGAGCAGGAAAGCAACGAAACCCGGGAGCGTGGTCCTATCATGCCACTAACACTCACCCGGCAAAGTGCTCTTAAAATCAAGTGAGGACATTCAATTAGACCCTTACGTCACTCATGCATATAAAGATGCTCACACACCTCCAATCTGGCTCCCTTGGCTGGAGCTGTCACTGTCTAAATGCTATCAGCCCATTTTGACCTGTGCATTAGTCAAGGAGGGCGAGGGTGGGGGCTCAATTTCACTGCGCCACTGCTCCCCTACTGCAACAAATGGCGGTTTTCTCGTGTGAGGTAATTGGATAACACTACACCAGGTTGAGGTGTTGTTTTGTTATACAATTCTGTGGTAATAGCCATATTTCACGATACACATGCCATTATTTTCTTGTTTAGTTATTCATTTGTTTGATCTTTTTATGTTATTGACAAAAGATGGGAATAAACGGGATGGGATGGGATATTTCTGCACTGTATAGGGCATTTCAAAGTCCATTTATATTTGTCTGATAGGTCAGTCTAGCTAATACACTTCCATCCATTCATACATTTTCTTTTGCTTTATCCAGGGCCGGGTTGCAGATACAATAGCTGATTAATTAAAAACATGTTATATCACATTTCCTTTTGGATGGCCTTTATATCTTTTAACCTGCACCAACTATCTCATCATGGTTGTTAGGCAATGTAATCCTTCATTTGTCTTGGAGTGGTCCATGGTAGAAAAGGTTTCAAAGGTATTCATCTGGACTAGAGATGTTTTGGCTGCCATCCAGAAGTCATCATAAATCTAACTTGATTAGAGCAGTACTTTCAGATTGGTAATGGCTTTTGGATCGCAGCTAAAATATCATGATATCCAAAAACATTGTCCTGAAACCATTGTAAACTTTTTCTACCATTATGGTTGTGTACCAGCAACTGCCATTAAAATTCAGTGATTTGGAAATAGGTTTAAACTAGGTGCCTCTCTTTTTCGTTTACACAGGCTTGGGTTTGCCACAAAGAATAAAAACAGGCTTATGACTCCTGGATTACTCATTTTTTGCTCTGTAAAACTGTCAATAATACAGTATATCATATACAATCACATTTTTATTTACAGCCCTAAACCAGTGGAGCAATATGCCTTCTTTCACTTTAGATGTTGTGAATATATAGCGGCAATAAAATGACTTGACTTGTCTTTTGCATGATTGGGTTTATGTTGAAGGTTGAAGGTAGTGCGGACAGGGTGAGCAGCGGGTGTCATTCTGTCAGAGATTTGTGTGATATGAGCCATTTCAGAGAAGTGACATTGCAGCAGTGGGCTACAGGGCGAGTGATCCTAACGTGCTGTATATGGGTACATTTGCTCCTAATGCATTGGTCTATGTGTGTATCTTTGTGTGTGTGTGTGTGTGTGTGCGTGCGTGCGTGCGTGTGTGTGTGTGTGCGTGTGTGCGATGACATAGCCTAAGCCTCACGCCGCACATATTCAGAAAGACTCCGGGTTTGGCGTGTTCAGCTGAGAGGCACTAATGCTGCTTAGAAGCACTTATGAAAATGGGGCCACCTAGGCCTTCAGTTAGTTTATGAACTACTTTACATACACTTCTACTTAGCCAAATCCACATTATTTTAAGAATTTTAACTTAGACTTAAACTTAGACAAACTTTATTGATCCACAAGGGAAATTGTTTTCATTTTTCAAGAATTTTCTATTGCCACTGCGCTTGGAAATTAGTGGGCATAAGACACTAACAGCAGTATTTTCCTACAGATGTGTGTTATTTTGTCATGAAGTGTGCCTTACATAGACAGAGATTTGATAATGTATACTTTTCTCCCTATCTACATGGAAATCTTGCAGATTTACTTCCAAGAACAAAAGATTTGTTTCACCTTTGAGGAAAAATTGTGAATATTCCACTGTGGCATGCTCCAGATTGAAATCAAAGAAATAGGATACATGCACAAAATCCATACATATTTATTATATAATGCACCATTCTTTACAGTATAACAATGCAGTAATCAGTACCTCATTTATACAGCAATGACTTCCATTTGACATTTCATTTTTGTGAAAGAACTACAGAACTACTGTGAGACATGATTTTAGTTCCATGCATTTACATACACGTTAGAGCGTGTGTTCAACGTTGTATCATGAAAGTGAGTGAGTGTAAAGACTTGAGGGAGACTTACGGATGAGGTGAGAACGAAGAGTAATGGTACAAAGCCACTGTTCTAATTTAGTCATGTCCCTAAAACCCATATCCCATCTGTATCCCCACATGTTCATTTCAAAGTATGTCAGGACTCCACTCTTTATTTTTCACACATACCAACACCTTTAGTTCTTGCACAAATTCCGTTCAATTGTTACGCAAAAACCCTCTGCTTTCTCTTTAAATATCCTATATTACACAAAATTTACTCTTGTGAGCTCTAAGCCATGTTGGAATGTTACCTCCTCACAAACAAAACCTGAAATTGTGTTTTGTTTCATTTACATGTTTGAGTAATCCTTCATTATTAGTCTGTCTACATTTCTAAAACTCAAAATCCATCTCCTCCACCTTGTGATGTCATGAAGCGGTAGTTTTGAAGTTGAAGGAATATCAATAATATAAACACCAAGTGACTCGCTTGAATATCACTTACATTACTTAATTTTTATAGGAATCACTGAAAATCACATATGGATTGTATTATTTGACCTTGGGAGTTAATGTGTGCCAGGAAGGGAGTTCTGTGGAATTTTTGACATGAAGGATCTGGTTCTGGTGAGCGTGCTGTGGAAGAAGGCAAGACTGGTGCAAAAGAAGACTGGGCGGATGTGGGCCGGAGCAGAAGGCGGATCCTGAATGAACATATTATTTGCATATTGTATTTTATCTGTGTGTGAGGGAGGAGCAAGTTGTCAGTTTGCTGGTCCTGGCCTAAGACTTGTTACTGTAAGCTCTAGGGAAGTACAGTCAACAAAGTTAACACCTGCCTTTTACCGCTTTTTCAGTAGAGTGGAAAGAAGTTGAAAAAACATGACGTCGCAAAGTGGAACAGAGTGTTTTCTGTTTGAGAGAAGCACTAATATATGCAGGGTTTATGTGTTAAACTTGTGTGAATGACAAAAACTTGTGTGAATGACAAACAAAACACAACACAACTCCATTTACAGTATGTTTTGATCAAGAAACAACATTATAATATAAATAAGAAAGTAGTGCAATATGTAATAAGAATAAGTGTTCTACAAAATCCCTCTGCTTTCTCTTTAACCATGTCTCAGGGCTAAAAACTCATGATTTCATACACCCACATGGTAGAATGGTGCATTTGATCCTTTGCTTCGTCTTGATAACAATAAAAGAGCACAATCTAAAGCATCCCCTGTTCTATTACCTCTAGTGCTGAGGCTTAATCTGCACCTCATGATGTTAGGTTTGACTGCAGTCCAGCGGATAACTATAAATTAAAGGTCAATTCAAATTAAACCTTGCTTTATTAGTAAGGGTACAATTATGACTGTATAATAATTATGCACTGCTCTAACCCTGTGCCATTGCTTTGTCCACAGTGGTGATGTGTCCCACGCCTCCTCCCATCCCGAACGGGCTCCTGGAGGGGACAGTCCTGGAGTGGGGAAGCAGTGTGAGCTACAGCTGTCTGCCTGGATATGAGCTCTCTTTTCCTGCTGTCCTCACCTGCACCGGCAACGGGACATGGACCGGGGAACTACCTCAGTGCCTGCGTAAGTTGCATTTTAAAAGCTCTTATACTACACAAAATGGATTCTAGCCATGTTATAATGCTATATGTGAAATCTCTCAGCCTGTCAACTGGACAAAATGTTTTGATCGAATACATTTTGATGAGCTGCGAAACGTATTTCATCAAAAAAAAACTTTTGTCCAGTTGAGAGAATTGAATTTCTTTTTTGCTGTTATAATGCTGTTACCTCATCAAAAGCAGACCTGGACTTGTGTTTTGTTTCATTTACACATGTTTGAGTAATTCGCTATAATTAGTCTGTCAACATCTCCAATGCTTAAAATGTGTCAAAACACAGCACAAAATATATTTATCAACACTAGGAAAGAAACAGAAAGGCCAAAATACCCATAGACCATTATGCCTCCAATGCACCTCAGTAATTGGATTGTTTTTGTAATACTACTCAAACAGATGACAGTGGAGAAACATGACAATTCCTTTTAGCAAATCTCACTTAATAAAAATATTGCAGCCAGGATTATGAAATGAATAGATCAAAGATTATTCAATAGACAGTGGGTGGGGTAGTTAAATGAAATTACTGTGCAGTGGAACAAAAGAAGATGATTGGTGTAGTATATTAGCATATTATCCAGATATAAGGATGTGTTGAGGTGAGGCAGCCGTATATAACGTCACTGTGACAGTATAAAGCAGTAATCTCTGATCTATTTCCTTTGACCTCTAATTCTTAAGGCAACAGTACAATAGATGATGAACATTAGGTTGTAAGTGGCAGTTCAAGTGGGTTGCCAGATACTCCATGCCATCTTAAGACAAATGTGAAATGCTCATAGCAAAACATAATCATAACCCCAAGGTCATGTGACAGCTGGAGTGTGTGCTGCGATGATGTGCCGTGATCAGGGTCATCCTTCAGTACGTCAGTCAGAAAAAAGGGAAAATGGGGACATGTTATTTTAAATATCAGTTGTGCTCAAAACATGAATGCGGTCTATAGTTCTCTGGCCTTGTACAAGTAAAGCTTAGTTTGTTTGCTCACTTTTGACACTATGTAAAATGTAGCAGAATATTTACCATGACAAAGTTAGATAGAGTGGCCCTTCTCTTCCACTCTTCCAGTTTTTAGGTTACACCTTGTGTTAAAAATATAGATATGTATTGTTGGCCACATGGATAATATAACCTGTATTGACTCTCAGCTATGCAAATAATTGGTTGGGTATGTGTAGCTCACTGTAGATTGGTAACCCCATGGTATTAGCTGATGAATGATTTGTGTTCCATATGCACTGCAATAAATGAAATACATTGTATTGTACTGTTTGCAGAGCTGTTGACACCGTTAGTTTAGTGGTTACAAAATTAATCTGAAGCTGGTAAATGTGGCGTGTCTATGTTCAGTCGACTGTCATTATGACAAGGAGTGTTGTCCCACACAAAGCGATCATTTCCACATGGCCACCCCCAAAACAGCCTGGCGCTGTGTAACCTTTATGTTCACTCATTTAATGTCCATGTTTAATGTCTTTGAGCCACAAGTGCCTCTGATGTTGTAATTACATTTTATATGTCACATCCACCTAACCGGACATACAAATGTCAATAGAGCAAATAAACCACAAATGAATGCCGTGTTCTATAATTATCGTCACTTCTAATCAATAAGAAACACAGGTAACATTCTCTTATGGTAGTGTCATATTTTATCAGCCTGATCCAGAGGCAGAGAAATGGGCCAGAAAATAAGAAAAGAGTGCTGAGCATATTTTGAGAAGAGGACCTATTACACATGCATTAAAAACTCAGCAACCAAATATCTTGGTTGTAAACCAATTACAAAGTGCTGTCGGTGCAGTCCAAGGCCTATACTGTACTGCCAAAGAAAGTCTTTTCCAAGAAGCGTGTATCCAAGTGAAGATAGACACAGGGTACATTTCTATAGCTTCTACTGTGTGATGATATTCTTTTATGATGTCTTGAAGCTATGTTCAAAATATATTTAGTGCACTGCAAGTACATAAAGTTAACTAATGTGTTAACAATGATTAGCTCTGTTTGAATATTTCTTGCAAAATTGCGACTAAAGAGTGTTATTAGACAGTAGACACCAATGCAGAAAACTCAGCACTTCTACTTAGCCAACTCCACATTATTTTAAATGCAAAAAGGATTCTCATTTCCTGTGTGTAACCAACAAAATTAAAATCCATATTCAATTTTGTTGTGCTACACATGAGGGAAAACAGTTCAGGTTCCAGAATAAGACTGAGGATGCCAGTTCATGTGTCTGTGGGGGAGAGCTGTGATCTCACTCTGGATCAGGCCTGTGCATACTGATTACTTCAAAGCATTGATAATTCATCAAGAGAAGAGTCAGGGCTTTAAGACAGAGTGGGAAAACTTTGGCTGTCTGTGATCCTGTCGTCTCTGGCCTGCCTGTGCATACTCCCCCACTCCCACGTACACACGCAGGGGGCACATTGAAAATGCTGAGCTTGGTTTGCCTGGGGCTTTACTCTTACATATCCATAAAACACTACATTATTTCCCTCAGGCCCCAAGTGTATGATTGATGTGCGTGTCACCTGTTTGGCCTATATTGTCAGTAGTCTAAACCAATGCTCTTAGAATACCAACTTAGAGTAGTTCTAACACAAACTAACAAACCGGATTAGTTTTGGTGTTTTGTTAAATATTTGCCTGCCATGTCTACTGCACTTTTAGTTTACATAAAGCAGTGAATACAGAGTAAAAGCAGAAGAACAGATATATAAGGCGGCACGGTGGCTGAGTGGCTAGCACTCATGCTTCACAGCAAGAAGGGTTCGATCCTCGGGTCGCCCAGGCCTTTCTGTGTGTGTTCTGTGTGGAGTTTGCATGCATGGTCTGGGTTCAATCCCTGGGTCGCCCGAGCCTTTCTGTGTGGAGTTTGCATGTTCTCCCCGTGTCTGGGTGGGTTTCCTCCGGGCACTCCGGTTTCCCCCATCAACCCAAAACATGCACCATAGGTAAAGTCCTCCAGCTTAGGTCCTGACCAAACCGAAGCAAGAAGATCATGGAGATGGTCCCCGGGCGCAGTAATGTGCTTCCCACTGCTCCTAATAACAGGATGGGTTAAATGCAGAGAAGAATTTATCCAGTGTGAGATCAATAAAGTCACTTCTTAGTTAGAAATTTAAAAAGACTGGGCAAGAGTCAAAACTTGATCTTAAAACCTATAATCCAGGTTGCTATCTCTGAAACCTTTACTTTGGACCACTCCTGGATGGATAAGGGATTGCACTGATAAACATTTCAAGATACTTCACATATTCATAAAATAAAAAATAAAAAAATGTGCTAGCCTAAGTGGTCGCACATTTACCCCAAACCCCAAATAGCTTAACACCATTGAGTGTGAGGAGTAAATGAATTATGCATGAAATCGTGAAGCGATTTTGAGACATATTATTATGACATAATTTCTGGTTAATTCTGTAGAACTTTTCACAAATATCTGCTGTAATAAGTATATTTTCCTGTTATGACTGGAAGTATTAGTATTGGGAATTACATGTCATCTCAGGGCTGTCAGTCATGTCGGGGGGTCAGCTGTATGAGTGTGAGTCTGTAATTTCTGTCATGGAGGAAAGAGCAGAACTTATCAGAGCTTTAGCTGTAGCATATGTCAGGTCTGAGTGTTATTAGCTTCATCCTGTAGAGCTCAGGCTGTGTGACTGAAGCAGCGCTCTCATATATATACCCTTCTCTAGGTCTGCCTCTCTCTGCAAACAAGACTTCACACCAGAGGATTCAGAGCAGACATGTACATGGCTATGGTTATGTTCAGCTGATTAAATACATTATTGTACAGGTGTTCTATATGTCCAAGTGTCTTGAGGGTTGTTTTTAATGGATTGTACTATTTTGTGAACCTTTTAACAGAAAAGTCTTGAGATGATCAATTAGGGCTGTGCAGTATGGCAATATAAATACAACTGTTACCTCATCTGATGTGCTATTTTATCATCATATTGCTTGTTTCTGTTGTTATACAGCTCTGGAAAAAAATAAGAGACCACTGCAAAATTATCATTTTTTTCTGATTTTACTACTTATAGGAACATTTTTGTTTGAGTCTATAAACTACGGACAACATTTCCACCAAATTCCAAATAAAAATATTATCATTTAGAGCATTTATTTGCAGAAAATGGCAAATGGTCAAAATAACAAAAGATACATGTTTTCAGACCTCAAACAATGCGAAGAAACAAGATCAAATTCATTTTAAAACAGCATAATACTAATGTTTACACTTAAGAAGAGTTCAGAAATCACTATTTGGTGCAGTAATCCTTATTTTTAATCACAGCTTTCATGCGTCTTGGCATGCTCTCCACAAGTCTTTCACATTGTTCTTGGGTGACTTTATTCCATTCCTGGTGCAAGAACTGAAGTAGCTCAGCTTTGTGTTTGTGTTGGAATTCAACAGATGCTGGAATGGAATGGCTGTAATACATGTAGAGATGCTGATTTCAGAAAAAAATGCAGTGGTCTCTTATTTTTTTCCAGAGCTGTATGGACAAATAGACATTTTTCCCTATGCACCTATACTTTTGGTCAGCCTTTGCTGGGCTCAGAGTGAGTGACAGATGGATCTAACCAATCACAATGAAGTGTGAACTCTCAGGAGCTGTTGAAGACTTTTTTTAATGTATATAAAGATAAATATGCTTCATGGTGCTTGAATCATGATAAAATCCAGAAATCTCTAGAAAATTATTGTATTCTAATTACAAATATCTATGGAGTTCTTGTCAAGATCCAGCATAGCCTACACCCAAAAAAAGTTGCAATTAACATTTACGATCATTATCCTACTGAGGGAGCCAATTTTTTAGCATGAAACAGTTCAATTGCCAGAGCAGAATGTTTGTATGTATTTTTGCTTTTACTCTTACGATGTAGTACACGCTGGAAAAGGGAAAAACTGTTATTGTAGCCAGTTCACTTAATTTGTGGTAACCAAGAGCCTCTCATTTAAAAAAAAAAAAAAAAAGTGATATACTTAATTATTCATCTGTAAAATTGAGTGCATTGACCTCTGTCTTTTCTGTTTATCTGCCTGCAAGGTCATTAAAAAATGCTCACACACAGGGTTAACTGTCCAAAATAACAAAATAATGCCATTTTTAAAAAATCACATATTCAATAAAACATAGATATCTTACATGAGAACTGATTGTGAGTGCTTAATAATTTAACTTCATATACACTTCACTGAAATGCTAGAGAGAACTCAGTGGCATAATAAAAATAATGAAGAGAGAGAGAGGCGCTGTTTTATAGTAGTATAGAGACACTTCTTTCAATGGTAGGATCCTGTATGGGTGAAGCTGCAGCCCACACAGCTTATTATTTCTGAACTGAATGTCAACTCAATCTGACACTCACATGCCTGCTTTCTTCTGGTTTCAAGTGTAGCAAGGCTGAATATACATATGAACATACCACAGAGATTATTCAAAAGCAGCTGCTCTAATTACAGTACATTTTCAAATACTATATTGATTTTTTTTGCCTTTGTTCTTCCTCTGTAGCAAAATTCTGTGGGGACCCGGGAGTGCCTGCCAAAGCACGCAGAGAAGGGCAAAGTTTCATCTTCAAATCCGAGGTGACGTTCAGCTGCGGCGCCCCCTATGTGCTGGTGGGGTCCTCGACCAGAATGTGCCAGGATGATGGAACATGGAGTGGATCTCAACCCCGCTGTATAGGTGAATATCTGAGTAATTATTCAAAAACTGGAGACATCTTTATAACCCCAGTATAAGTGTGTGTAGTCAGTGGTGCATGGTACATTTGTCTTATTTCTATTGGTGCACCAGTTAGATTTGCACATAGAATGCAGGGGATTTTCTTGGCACAAAATTATAGAGTTGAATAGCTTTATTGTGTACAGAGGTAAGAATTCAGCCTGGTTAACCACCACATAAAACAGTACAAGGACAACATAAAAAGCATAGAAGCAGTTGTAGCCCTATAAATACAGCAAGTACATTATAAAACATCAGTTCATTTCAGTGACTCAACTGTTTTATCTCCAACATTCAGGATGTCCACAGCACAAGATGAAAGATTTTTATAATTTATAGCATGCTAATGAATCAAGAAAAAAGATATTACTTATTGTTCCCTCAAATTATACTTAAATAAAGAAACAAATAGCTGACTCACATCTATGGCTGCTTGAATATGAAAATAAATAAACAGTTTGATTTGATTAGATGGAAGATGATTCCGGTGTCTACATAAGAGAAACAGCACTGATTGTATACTAAAAGAACAAATAAATACAATTATTAGGAACACAGCAGCGGTATTTTCAGTGGTTGTATTGGCCCCTCTCTGTTTCCTGAAGAGTCCTATGTGTCCTGACCTGCTCCATCTGAAGAGGCACATGCACATGTGTGATTTATGTTTCTTCATAAGTGCTTCAGTCCTCGGAAGCACTCAAACACTCTAATAACCACAGCAATATATCGGCTCAGCACCTTCAATTTCCGCTCTTCCTGCCATTCATAATTTCTGCTTTATTTGAGTCCATTTCCACTGTGTCCAGTCTCTTTACAATGTGCCTGCTTTTGGGTACACCGTCTATGGAACAGTACTTTACACCATTTGCCTAGCACTTTAGCTAGTTATAAACGTGGGCTGAAAACTCATCAGTGTGATTGTGCTGTTGTCCATCCTCTCTAGTAATTGCTCATCTGTACGTGTTAGACCAGTAGAAAATTGCATTGTCATTACCAATGATTGCCTTGGTGTGGTGTTCTCATTTTTATTCTGGTGGTGTCCCCCTCGTCATCATGACAGTGATTTCTTGTTCCAGAGCCCACTAGAAGCACCTGTGAAAACCCGGGGACACCTGAGCATGGCTTCATGAATTACACAACAGGTTTTAAGGTAAGATAGAGCAACATCTGAAAGAGGCTTTTTAAAATGCAATATGCAGGACACATTAGCTTTGTATCACTGTCAGAGCAGTCTCAAATTTAAATTAGAAAGTCAGTCTGTATGTGATACTATTGGTGACTCTTGGACATTTTATAAAGGTAGCTGCAACTTTTCTAGTGTACAGACCACCTGTCGCATGGGATGTTCCACAGTAAAGTATAAAACATAAATACATGGAGGTTTAATGAAGTTACAGGTCAGATCTGTGGAGAGGTGACACTGCTCACTGTATGAATGCAGATTTTTCACACATGTAAATTAATAAATGCAAGATAGATGTGCCATACTGTGCTACTGTAGGCACAGCTTTAACAACTTCAAGCAGATGGGCAGGTTGCAGAAAAGTTACAAATGCACCTTTAAGAAGTCTAAGGGGAAAAATAAAATAAAATAAAATAAAAAATACAAAGCCTAGCATTCCAGCATGAATCTATACTTCTCTTAAAATAGTGAAAATATTAGTGCATGACTCAGTTTGTGGTGCCACACGATCCTTCTATCACACATTGTTAAAGGATCTGGTAAAACATGCTGTTATGAGTGCAGTGGGTGTATTTCAAAAGGCTACAAAACCCTTTACTAAAACTTTTTTTCCACAGTCACAAGCTATCATCATCAGCCTTATTATCACAACTTTTAGCTGTACCAGAAATTATGCTTTTTCCTGAACCGTGAGCCAGCGCAAGGTGTGAGAGAGTAGAACTATCCCAGGTGGCTACTACAGAAGGAGAGCTCCTGCTGTTCTCTGTAACTGTAAAAGTCATGAGGATATATTCATAATGTAAGTAATGTATGCTCTTTGTGTGTGCACTGCAGCCATGCTTCTATGTGCTCCAGTCAATGAAACGAATAAGGCCAGTCCTGTGCAGGTCCCTAGAGGCGTTGGTTTTATTTCTGTGGCCCTAGGTGTGTTGCTGAAGTGAATATCTCTGCAGTTTCTCCAACTTTTTATTGCTGTAACATCATTATAACGTTGCCATTTGTGTATTAATAAAGCAATAAAAGTAAAGAACGCAAGCTTTAAGTTGTGTCACTAAACAGCCAACCAGGATGGAACCAAGATTACAAATTGAAGTACTGTACTTTGTCTGTGCCAAGGTTTATGTCTATTCTTCTTTACCTTTTGAATTTTTCAAATTTTGTCTTGATTTAGTTTGTTTGGTTTGAATTGGGTGCCGACCCTGTTAGAACTGATTAATGAGGTTTGGTCCAGTACCTGTGTTATCTTTTCTTTTTTCATTAGTTTAGATGAAAATAAAAGAAAACCAATTTGGGCAAAATTTCCACCTTGAAATTAATCCTAGTCACTTCAAATACTTGCATCACTTGAGTCCATGTTCTAGCCGGTAGGAATTATACCCCACCTGCCTCCATGCTGTACAGCTAATCATTAAAAAGCAGGTAAAAAAAAAACATGAATGCGCTGTATCTCTTTGTGGGCTCTTTAAATGTGATGTTTGGATCATATTGGCATTTGCATCAGCGTATTGACGGGTTCTCCTTTGTGTGGCTGTTTGTTTGTGGACAGGTGGGCAGCAGAGTGGACTTTCAGTGCCAACAAGGACACCTACTGCAGGGCTCCACCACACGCCTGTGTTTGGTCGACCTCACCTGGAGCGGCACTCAGCCTACCTGCAGCCGTGAGTACAGAATAGAAACATGTTTACTCACTGTTTCATCATTATATCCTCTGTTTTGCTTGCCCTCCCGCAGGCTATTTCTGCTAGCATCCTATAAGCCTTTTCGATTCTCCCCATCTCTTTAGACCCTCTCTGTAGCAGTTCTTGAATGTAGCGAGGTAAAAGTGGTAAAATACTGTGCTTAAAGGTGCATTGTATAACTTTTTTTTTAAGTCGCTCTGTCTAGCATGTTCCACAGTCTGACATTAAACAGCTTTACCTTACATTTACTCAATTAAAGCTGATTTACACATTTCTTACATTAGCCAATGAGTATTAAGAGTCAGTAACTTCCATCTTAATTTATAAAGTTCACTTCTTAAACTGTGGCCCACTATATTTTTTAAGCATGATTTGTCCAGCATAACATTAAATTTAAGAAATGTTTTATCACCTATGCTAATTTTGCAGCAAATTTCTAAATCAATAAACTATGCTAATGGTGTCTGGTTTTACTCTTACTCTACTCATTGCTTTATGTGGTTGTCATTCTCCAAAACAGCCCTGGGTTTTTAGAGTTTGGAATGTTTTGTGGGTATTTACCCTTTTGAAAACGCACTGGAACCAATGTATGGAAGAGTAGCCTTTAGAATGCATGAGTTCTGTTTATAATCACTGGAAGGGTCTATTAACCTCTTTTTTATATTAATCCACACTTTCCCTTTGTAACCTTTAACCTGCACTAAATTGCAGCTCTCACCTCAATCAGTCTGTCACTTACACTTGGTGGCGATTACCCTAATTTGGTTTTGAAGTGCTCCGATACCCACCCCACACAAAATTAGGATAGACTTGCAGGAGTAGTTCAGAGATGTCAAGTGCTGCTTTGAACTGCCTTTAAGAGGGCATTGTACAATCCTTTTTTAGCTCCAGGGCTTTTCAGGAGGATTATCAAATACATGAGTGACATTTTCACATACAGTGCCGTGAAAAAGTATTTGCCCCCTTCCTGATTTCTGTGTTTTTTGCATATTTATCACTCAAAACATTGTCAGATCATCAAACCAATTTTAATATCACACAGAAACAACCCAAGGAAAGACAAAATTCAGTTTTTGAATGATGATTCCATTTATTAGTGCACAAAAAAAATCTAAACCTATCTGGCCCTATGTGAAAAAGTAATTGCCCCCCCTTGTTAAATCACAAACTAACTGTGACTAACCACAGTTTTGAGAAAACTTAGTTCAGTTCTACATGCCACACCCACACCTGATTGTCACCACCTGTGTTGAATCAAGAAATCACTTAAATAGTTCCTGTCAAACAAAGTGAAGTTGGCTACAACATCTCAAGAACAAACACATCATGCCACGATCCAAAGAAATTCAAGAACAAATGAGAAAAAAAGTGATAGAAGTCTATAATTCAGGAAAAGGTTACAAAGCCATTCCCAAAGCTCTGGGGCTCCAGCGAACCACTGTCAGAGCCATTATTCAAAAATGGAGGAAACTGGGAACAGTTGCAACCCTTCCCAGGAGTGGTCGACCAACTAAGATTACTCCAAGAGTGCGACGACGGCTCATTCAGGAAGTCACAAAAGAACCTAGACGCACATCGAAAGAACTACAGGCCTCGTTGGCCTCAGTTAAGGTCAGTGTTCATGACTCCACCATTAGAAAAACACTGGCCAAAAATGGCATCCATGGAAGAGTTCCCAGGAGAAAACCACTGCTTTCACAAAAGAACACAAAGGCTCGTCTCACCTTTGCCAAAAAGCACCTTGATGACCCTCAAGACTTTTGGAGAAACATTTTGTGGACCGATGAGTCTAAAATTGAACTTTTTGGAAGGTCTGCAGCCCGTTTCATCTGGCGTAAAAATGGCACAGCATTTGATAAAAAGAACATGGTGCCCACAGTAAAGCATGGTGGTGGCAGTGTGATGGTCTGGGCCTGCTTTGCTGCCTCAGGACCAGGACAACTTGCTGTGATTGACGGAAAAATTAATTCTGCTGTTTACCAGAAGATCCTGAAGGAGAATGTCCGGCCATCAGTTCGTGCCCTCAAACTCAAGCGCTCTTGGATCATGCAACAGGACAATGATCCAAAACACACCAGCAAGTCCACCTCTGAATGGCTCAAAGAAAACAAAATTAAGGTTTTGGAGTGGCCAAGTCAAAGTCCGGATTTAAATCCGATTGAGATGCTGTGGTGTGACCTTAAACGGGCAGTTCATACAAGAAAACCCTCCAATATGGCAGAATTGAAACAATTCTGCATAGAAGAGTGGGCCAAAATCCCTCCCCAGCGGTGTGAAAGACTCATCACCAATTATCGCAAACGTTTGGTTACAGTTATTGCTGTCAAAGGAGGCTCAACTGGCTATTAGATTAAGGGGGCAATTACTTTTTCACATAGGGCCAGATAGGTTTAGATTTTTTTTGTGCACTAATAAATGGAATCATCATTCAAAAACTGAATTTTGTCTTTCCTTGGGTTGTTTCTGTGTGATATTAAAATTGGTTTGATGATCTGACAATGTTTTGAGTGATAAATATGCAAAAAACACAGAAATCAGGAAGGGGGCAAATACTTTTTCACGGCACTGTATATGTGTGTAGAACCCCTCAGTCATCCAGGTAGAATCCATGGCAAAAGGAGAAATTCAATTTGTCAACTGGACAAACATTTATTTGGTTGAATACGTTTCACAGCTCATCCAAGCTGCTTCTTCAGTTCTGGTCAGACGCTGGTGGACACTGCCTATATCTGCCTGAAGGGAGGAACTAACTATAATGAAATTACTCTGAAACTACCACACCTACTTGTTTACAGTTTCTGTTAGTTAAGTAGGCCTATTAAATATGCAGTGGGAGTGGAGTGTAGGGTCTGGTTAGCATAACCATTCAGGGTCATAATGGCGTTTTCACATCTCTGGACCTGACCTGCTGCCCTATTGTTTTCTTTGTTTGTTTCGATTTAGGTTTGAGGATAGAGTTATAGATGGGAGACAAATGATGTCTGAGACCTCCATTTCTGTTCAAGGAAGGATTATCTTTCTTGACAAAAATAGCCTCTTTAACTCCCTTCTCAAACCAGTTATTTTCTCTGGCTAAGATCTGTACCTCACTGTCCTCAGAGGAGTGGCCTGTCCATCAAATTTGTCCAGTTGACAAATTGAATTTCTTCTTTTACCATGGATTCTACCTGGATGACTGAGGGATTCTACACACCCTGTAATCACCCTGTAAGTTTTAAATCGCTGAACTAACATGTTTACATCTTTACTATATTTACTGTCCCCTTTGTAAATGCAAGTTTTATGTTCAGCATGTGAACTGAATACAACAAGTTGAAGTTTCAGCTGTAAAAATGTATTTCTTTTTGTCATTGTGTATGATAATACAGTAATCCCTCGTTTATCGCGGGGGTTAGGTTCCAGAAATAACCCGCAATAAGAGAAATCCGCGAAGTAGGACAACTTTATACACTCAACAAAAATATAAACGCAACACTTTTGTTTTTGCTCCCATTTTTCCTGAGATGGATCCAAAGATCCAAAATTCACTCCAGATACTCAACACTACCATTTCTCTCAAACATTGTTCACAAATCTGCCCAGATGTGTGACAGCGAGCACCTCTGCCCCGCCGAGACAATCCACCCCACCTCACAGGTGCGCCACATCAAGATGCCGATCCGACATCATGACCAGTGCACAGGTGCGCTCCAGACTGCCCACAATAAAAGGCCACCCCGAAATGTGCTTTTTTTTTTTTTGCTTTATTGGGGGTCTGGGGACTCAGAACCAGTCAGTATCTGGTGTGACCACCATTTGCCTCATGCAGTGCAACACATCTTCTTTGCATAGAGTTTATCAGATTGTCAATTGTGGCCTGTGGAATGTTGGTCCACTCCTCTTCAAAGGCTGTTATGGACGAAGAACACAGGTGCATTTTATTGATGGCATTTTGAATGCACAGAGATACCGTGATGAGATCCTGAGGCCCATTGTTGTGCCATACATCCATGAACATCACCTCATGTTTCAGCAAGATAATGCACGGCCCCATGTTGCAAGGATCTGTACACAATTCTTGGAAGTTGAAAATGTCCCAGTTCTTGCATGGCCAGCATACTCACCGGACATGTCACCCATTGAGCATGTTTGGGATGTGCTTGACTGGCGTATACTACAGCGTGTACCAGCTCCCACTAATATCCAGCAACTTCGCACAGCCTTTGAAGAGGAGTGGACCAACATTCCACAGGCCACAATTGACAATCTGATAAACTCTATGCGAAGAAGATGTGTTGCACTGCATGAGGCAAATGGTGGTCACACCAGATACTGACTGGTTCTGAGTCCCCAGACCCCCAATAAAGCAAAAAAAAAAATGCACATTTCGGGGTGGCCTTTTATTGTGGGCAGTCTGGGGCGCACCTGTGCACTGGTCATGATGTCGGATCGGCATCTTGATGTGACGCACCTGTGAGGTGGGGTGGATTGTCTCGGCGGGGCAGAGGTGCTCGCTGTCACACATTTGGACAGATTTGTGAACAATGTTTGAGAGAAATGGTAGTGTTGTGTATCTGGAGTGAATTTTGGATCGTTGGGTCCATCTCAGGAAAAATGGGAGCAAAAACAAAAGTGTTGCGTTTATATTTTTGTTGAGTATATTTTACAATTATTCTACATGTTTTAAGGCTGTAAATGCCTCACCACACACATTATACGCTTTTCTCAGACTGGAATTAACCTTTTCTCACATTTGTCTCTTGTTTAAACACTCAAACTTTCATAGATTTTCAAAAAAATGTATTAATAGTGAAGCGTGAGGGGGGACACGGCTCCGGAAGCCCCGCCAGACGCCCGAGGAGCACTGCCACGTCCCGGCAGTGCTCCTCGGAGAAGTGCAACCTCTTGGAGAAGTGCGCGACACGTGCACCGCTCATCGTGGACAAATCTGTGACAGAGCAGCGTGACCGGCGCGAGGCCGCACGTACACCGGGCCTGCGAGCACGAGATCGAACCGCGGCGCCCGGACCGCATCCTCTCAGCCAGAGCAACAAACCAACCACACGAAACCAGCAAAGAGTGATTTAATCCTGGTTTAGACCTGGTCTAGTCCCGATTTAGTCCAGGTCTAGACATGGTCCAGTCCTGGTTTAGTCCAGGGCCAGTCCAGGTTTAGACCTGGTTTAGACCTGGTCTAGACCAGGTTTAGTTCTGGTCTAGACCTGGTTTAGTCCACGTTTAGTCCTGGTCTAGTCTCTTAGCCAATCAGAATGCAGAACACAATGTTACACTATCAAAAAAAATGTTACACTATAAAAAAAAAAAAAATCTGCGAAACAGCAAGGGCGCGAACAGTGAACCGCGATAGAGCGAGGGACCACTGTATATTTACCTGGGCCTCTATGCTAATCATAAGAAAAAAATACTCACTGTCCATGTTGAGTGATGAAAAAGTAACACTGTTTCCATAGTAATTAACAATTCAAAACTAAATAGTCTATATTTGGATTGGTGAAAAGTCTTCAAAATGGTGCCTATAAACAGGAAACTGAAATACTGAAATGAATATGTAGGTGGATAGGTGAACCGTCAAACAGAGATGGTCATGCATTCAGTATTGTATACAAGTACTTAGCCTGCCATACCATGTATTCCACAGCTTCGGTAATTGAGCTGTTGATGCGCGCAACCCAAAGGAGACGCAAGTTGACACACCTATCCTAGGTCAAACAAGATCTTGTATGTCTCACACATTGCTTCTACAATAATTTGCGAAGTAATAATTGCAAAAGATAAACCTTAACCTTTCAAATTGCATTTCCTACCAGTCACCTTTAAAATTTAAAATGAGTTCCCAAAAGGTCTTTGGTGTATTGCTGTAATGCATAATAATA
Source organism: Paratrypauchen microcephalus (assembly GCA_036785185.1). NCBI lineage: Eukaryota > Metazoa > Chordata > Actinopteri > Gobiiformes > Gobiidae > Paratrypauchen > Paratrypauchen microcephalus. The sequence continues at coordinate 15,460,475 of JAVJIX010000002.1, read as the reverse complement.
TGGCCTGTATTGTACTAGAAATAGTTAAGATTCAGTTGATGTATCCGGCCTTGAGCTGTGGCGTTTTTTTCATAAAGCTGATGGGAAAAATCTAAGGCTAACAGGTCAACAGCTTTTACAAATCCATTATGTATCAACACATCAAACAATATTGTTAACCAGTTTAATCATTTAACCTCCGTGTATTTATGTTTTTGGGTTCACACATTTTCCCCATGAAATATCACAACTTTGCTTCACAAATTAATGAATCACCTAGAGGCAGCATATGTTAGTTCTGTAGAGTAGACATTAATGTGGCTATATGTTTGGGTTTGGCCCTCAAGCATTTCCATTTTGTTCAATATGTTACTTTTTATCACCAAAATAAAGTGAACAGGTGTTTTCCTGGAGGTCATTCGACTGAAAATGTGCTGAAAAAATGCTGAGGAGTACATTTGTAAAATTCTTACAGGTGCAGAAGGAAAGAGGACACTTCAGCTGTGTTTGCCATACTCTATGTAATGTATGTCTAACTAAGAATAACTTTCACTTCCATATAGCATAAATACAATACAGTTTAGTGCTTTTACTATTATTCTTGCCTATGTTTCTGTTTGTCATTTCTATCCAAAAAGTAAACACAATAAACAGGAAGTTCATATACAGTGCACCATGCAATTTAAGTAAGAGGAAGTAAAGCAAAGTGGTAGTGTTAATGATGACAGTGTATATAGTTAAAAGTTACAATGAGTGCAGTCGTATAGATGTAGTTGTAATAGTAATAATATTAATGCCTTACACTTGGCCCCCACTGACCTTTGTGTTGGGGGAAAACTGCTGTAACCACTGAGCCACTATCGCCCCCCTGGCTCAATAACCATAAAAGGATTTGATGAAAAGACCCTTAATTCACACATTAATTATGTCTGCAAAAAAAAATCATGTGTGGGCTTTTTATTCACTAAATCAGGCCCATAAAATGTATGAAACAGCTTTTAGAGACACTGCATTTTGTGGTCTAGAAAAATGTGCTGTCAGCGTTCTGCCAGCGTATCGTTATACTTTACTCACCTTATGTGTGCCATTGAGGGTGTCCAGTGTGCACCCACCAGCGCTGTGCTTATATTGTGCTTATGTATGTTTAAGTACAAGTGCTTTTGTCCGGCTCTGACGCCTGCGACCCTTGGTCAAGACAGCCCCATAAATCCTCTAAAATACCTTTCTCTATGATTAAATGCTCTTTTGTTACTGTGAACCCACTTAAGTGGATTTAGACACAGGCCCTCCTCCTGTATCACTTGCTGAGGAAACAGATTGACACAATAGAGATTAAATGTCCATAAGTCAAAGTGTGATATTATTGGAGTTTAATCACGTTTCGCCATCATCCAATTATCATATCCTTTTTATTAGACTCTGAACCCAATGCTCTACAGTTTAGCTGCACTAAACAACACATAACAAACCATCACCAACAAACACCACATATTTAGGGGTTTGGTGGATATAGCTTGCATTTGTTTTATTTGCTCAAAAAATACCTTAAAAACTGCATTTTTAGTGTGTGCAGTCATCACGCAACAGATCTGACATGTAACTTGGCCTGGTGGGGTCTTGTCTCCATGGAGGTCAATATGTGTACTTAAATATTGTGAACCTTCCATGCAAAATCTGTATGGAGACTGACATTCCTCAACAAAAGTGCAATTTTAATACGCAGTTTGTGTATTAATGGTGAAAGGCCCTATATTACGCAAAATTGACTCTTGTGAGCTTTAAAGGGATAGTGCGTTGTTGTTTTTTTTATGTTAATCTGTATGGGTTTCTTTCTAAAAGTTACATGTGTTGACACCGGCTTACCTCTGACACTCTCAGCTGATCCCGGTTCGGCTCGCTTTCTGGAGCCCACGTAAGTAGGTCCGGTAACTTCCCTGGAACATGAAATAAAGCTTGTTTTTCTTCTCAAAACAAAACATTTGTCCGAAAGGTGATATATTTGCATCCCAAACAGTTCGTATCACTGCGAGCATATTAGCTGTATTAGCCTGTTAACCTTTAGCGGAAGTGTACGGCAGATGCGGTCCACCGCAAGCCGAAGTTTACAGGTGAACAGGCTAATAGACATAACATGGGCACAGTGATACGAATCGAGAGAGACAATATGCAAACACTAACTACGCTGCTGGATGTTTCATGGACAACTGTTTGGGACGCACACCTTTCGGACAAATGTGTCCAACCGCAGGAAAACCAATACCAAGTTGTCGCAGAGGCGTTTTGAGTTATTCACAGATTCTGAAAGTACAGGTTCTAAGCTTTCCAATGATGTCTTACATGTGAAAATCTGACAATATTTTTAAAAAGTTATCTCTATTTGAAAGCAGCCATAGCAGATCCCAGAAATTCCAGCCTCTCAAAGTTTGGTCTCTTCAGCCTTCCTTGCCTAACAAACATTTTTGAAATTAAAAATGTATGTTTTTAATGTCACTAATGCTGTTATCTGAAACATGGAGAGGCTTCATCATGATCTCAACTAGCACATTATGCAAAAAAACGAAAATCACAAATTTTGAAAAAAAAAAAACCCAAAAAACGCATTTCCTGAGAATCTGTAATGCCGACATGTGCCCTCAGCTTCCGTAGTGGGACACAAATGTTTTGAGAAGAAAAACAAGCTTTATTTCATGTTCCAGGGAAGTTACCTGACCTACCTAAGTGGGCTCTAGAAAGCGAGCCGAACCGGGCTTAGCTGAGACTGTCAGAGGTAAGCCGGTGTCAACACACGTAACTTTTAGAAGGAAACCCATACAGATTAACATAAAAAATAAAAAAATAAACGCACTATCCCTTTAAACCATGTTTTAATGCTGTTACACCTGCAAAAACCTACCAGGAGTTTTATTTGTTTCATTCACCCAAGTTTGACTAACCCTTATTATTAGTCTGTCTACATCTCCAAAGCTCTGTTCCACCTTGTGATGTCATGAAATGGAAGTTTTCAAGTGAACATCTACCTTTCACATGTTTAAATCATCCAAAAGAATCTAATCTGAAGGTGTATGGAATTTAAAAACACAGTGGAGCACTTCCTGTATTACCACATGAGCTACAAGGTGGAACAGGGTATTTTTTGTGTGCGAGATCTCCTAAATATGCAGGATTTCTATGTTAAACATGTGTGAATGAAACAAGACACAACTCCAGATATGTTTATGATGAAACATTATAACATAGATCAGAAAAATAATCGTAAAAATGCAATCTTTTTTAAAAAATGCAAATATATAAAATGTTGACCTGATTCACCTGTGTGTAACCATTTTAATGTTAGAGCTGATGAAGCCTCTCGGATGAGCGGCGAAACGTTTTCGACCAAACAAACTTTGTCCAGTTGACAAATTGAATTTCTCCTTTTATCATGGATTCTACCTGGACGACTGAGGGACTCTTCACGCATTTTAATGTTCTTATCTACTGCTCTGGAAAAAATAAGAGACCACTGCAAAATGATCAGTTTTTCTGATTTTACTACTTATAGGTATGTGTTTGGGCAAAAGGAACATTTTTGTTTGAGTCTATAAACTACTGACAACATTTCCCCCAAATTCCAAATAAAATATTATCGTTTAGAGCATTTATTTGCAGAAAATGACAAATGGTTAAAATAACAAAAAAGATATATTTTTTCAGACCTCAAACAATGCAAAGAAACAAGATCAAATTAATTTTAAAACAACATAATACAAATGTTTACACTTAAGAAGAATTCAGGAATCAATATTTGGTGCAATAACCCTTATTTTTAATCACAGCTTTCATGCGTCTTGGCATGCTCTCCACAAGTCTTTCACATTGTTCTTGGGTGACTTGATTCCACTCCTGGTGCAAGAACTGAAGTAGCTCAGCTTTGTGTTTGTGTTAGAATTCAACAGACGCTGGAATGGAATGGCTGTAATACATGATGTAGAGATGCTGATTTCAGAAATATCTAGTGGTCTCTTATTTTTTTTCCAGAGCTGTATGATGAAACATTATAACATAAATCAGAAAAAATTAAAATATATACAAAATGTTGACCTGATTCACCTGTGTGCAACCATTTTAATGTTTCTATCTACACTGTTGTTCTGTTGTGTTGTGATGCTGGCCATTCTCTTTGGCTCCCACATAAATCAATCAGAGCTGCTGCCTCTATCTGCCGCTGCTGTCTTTGTTCCTAACCGGGGCTCTCTGTCTCTATCAGGGCTTTGAACTAAGAGTATTACATGTACCAGTGTGACACAAAAGTGAGAATGTCTTTGTCGGGGCTCTTGAAATCTCCTTGAAAAAAAAGTCCTCCTTGAAGTGTAAATAAACATGGCAGCCGAATTTGATGAGGGATAAGACGCGGCTTTGATAAGACAATTCGCGGGCATTGTAAGTGCCGTCAGTAGTCACGCTTCACAGAGACTACAACCAGCCCTGGACATGTGCAGACAGTTTGTCATCTTAAATGGGTTACGCACGCTTGTGCTTCGACAGCCGGAAGAGAGATTTATTTAATATTTAGAAACTTATTTATAGATTAGGCAAGATTGATCTGTCAGGGCGCTGAAAAATGTTGAATGGCTTTTGCAGTTAACCAAAATCTTCTCCGTTAATCTCTACGGGGGAGGGCTAAATCACATTGCACTCTCAGTACCCAGAAATGAGATATCCTTCATTTACACCTTCTTGGCATTGCTTTATATGTAACTTTTGTCAAAATTGTTACCAAAAATCCAAGTGAAATAGGTACCACTGTAACATTTTTCAGCATGTCACCTTAAGTTTTGCGTAGTCTTTTGTTTTATCCACGCTTGTATCAGTAATTATGTATTCTGTAGTGATTATTGATGCCCTTTTCATGAGGTAGAAAGGCTTAGTTCCATAGTCTTAAAATGTGAACAATGTAATTCAGTCATTTTAAACAGTTTTCCTAAAGCATTTTTTAGTATTTCTCAACTTTCAGAGACCAAAGCAGAGTTTTGCCATCAATATAATGCTAAAACAATTAGCAAACTAACAGCGCTGCTTAGGATCGTAGTTATTCACAGCAATGCCTTTTAGGAGCATTTATCCTTAGACTTAGACAAACTTTATTGATCCACAAGGGAAATTGTTTTGGGTAAAGTAGCTCACTCATCAAATATAATATATAATATATAACAGAGGGTAAAAAATATATCTGGAAATAGCAACCAAAGAGCAATAAACCAGTGTCAGATGAGACATAATTATACAAATAAAAATAGTGATAATAAGTGTACAGTATATGTACAAATCAGATTTAAATAGAAAGGTACTAATAAAATAAAAATATATTTCACAATTTTCAGAGACCAGACCAGTGTTTTGCCATTACAGTAATGCTACAAACAACTAGCAAGCTAACAGCATTACTTCCTGATTTTCGGAGGGTAAAATGCTTTATAATTAGAGGTAGATAGTGGCCTGGTGCATATATATATAAATAGTGCAAATATATTTTTCTCTATGACTATTCCTGTCTTGGCTCTTCCTCCCAAACTTTTGCATGTTTCCAAAGTAGATAAATCCTTACCAAACTATAGTTCTGATAATTTATTGCGCGGCTGGTTTTATAATCCCACTGCCAGACAGAGCAGTTTGTCTTCTAGGTCAGAAACATGCTAAAAATGTCAGACAGGTGTAGAATTATTAGCACTAGCTCAAGTTTTAGGTTTGATCCTGCCTCGTTGCCCTAATGTCATTAAGTCTCCATGAAGAGCCAATTTACTTGTGACTCACTTGCAGCTGTCTGCCATTTGACGGCTGGTAACACATTCTCTCCCTGAAAAGATGCAGAATTATTTTGCCAGCTCACATTTTTGTCGACGACTCTGCATCGGAATATTTCTTAGTCCTTGGTGCCTTCCTGCTGCAGACTCATTTGCATAGGTTTTGTTTAGTGTAGATCTTGTTTATTTTTGTGTTGATGAAGCTATTTATGCTCGGTTTGGTGAAGAAATTAAACTGTAAGTTATGGATTAAAAAGAATATATTTTGGCAAACAAGAACACCATTTACGAACCGTCTGTAGCCGCCAAAATCTGTAGCATTTTGAAATGAACATACCTTAATCTTGCTAATTAAACATAATGACTAACTTCTGTTTTAATTTTGAAAGGACCAAAGGCAAATCATTTAAAATGCATTCAGTGGTGTAAACACAGCAATTAAAACCATATTAGATTACATTTGTAAATATGCATGATGCACAGGAAATCAGCATTTCATTTTTATGAAATGTGTTAGTTTTGGCTTTGGCTATTGCAAAATGCATCCAAAACAGTGAAAGTTTGAATTTAATTGACTGAAGCCCAGTTCCACATCCTTATTTTGAACTGATTTAGTCTTCTGGAAAACATGGCTGTGTTTGAAAAGCTGTTGGAATGATCAGAGTATGAATATTGTGGTCAGACTGTGAAGAATGGAGACGCACTTGTGTGTGTTCTCACCAGATCCTGCTGCTGAACTTAATTATGAAAACTCAAATTTCCATAATTAAGCACGTTTTTGTCTTCTCTGTTTTATGACAATGAATATCAGACTTTGTAATTAGATACTATATATTTGCTATACTTTTATTTAAACTTATATGTTATACAGCTCTGGAAAAATATAAGAGACCACTGCATTTTTTTCTGAAATCAGCATCTCTACATGTATTACAGCCATTCCATTCCAGTGTCTGTTGAATTCCAACGCAAACACAAAGCTGAGCTACTTCAGTTCTTGCACCAGGAGTGGAATAAAGTCACCCAAGAACAATGTCACATAATACAATTAGTATTATGTTGTTTTAAAATTAATTTGATCTTGTTTCTTTGCATTGTTTGAGGTTTGAAAACATGTATCTTTTTGTTATTTTGATAATTTGTCATTTTCTGCAAATAAATGCTCTAAACCAGACCCGGGCATTTCAAGGCCCGGGGGCCAAATACAGCCCGCGAGCTGACTCTGACCGGCCCGTGAAAGGTTGCTTGGAATTAAGAAAATAAAACCCACTTTTCAGAATTGTACATAATGCATTTGTACTGATGCATTTGTACTGATGATCATCTGTCGGACGTGCTTCACATCTCCACCTCAAACATGAACCTGACTTTGATGCACTTGTTAAAGCTCAACAGAGGCGAGATTTCTCTCACTGATCAAGAAAAAAAACACTAAACATGCTAACTTTGACTTTTTTTTCTACACAGTTTGGCAGTTGGACAAAACTGTTGTGACATATCTTGTATTATATTATTTGACAAACAAAGACATTGTGATGTCTTAATAGAAAGTTAAACTCAGAAAGCATTGTGGGGCTAATGTGACTGAAAAAGAGTTACAAATGTTTCACGTTTACCATTGTTTTGAATTATTTTACTGAATAAATTCAGTTTTTGTAAAACCTCACTCTCTCATTACTTAATAATAACACAGAACTTACCAGCTTCTGTAAACAATTTACTGATTTCAACATAGAAATAAAATTAATAACCAGAGCAGACTTCAAACTTTTGGCCCGGCCCTCCACAATATTTTCTGCTTCTCATTTGGCCCCTGGGGAAAAATAATTGCCCACCCCTGCTCTAAACGATAATATTTTATTTGGAATTTGGGGAAATGTTGTCAGTAGTTTATAGACTCAAACAAAAATGTTCCTTTTGCCAAAACACATACCTATAGTAGTGTAGTAAAGTAGTAAAATCAGAAAAACTGATCATTTTGGAGTGGTTTCTTATTATTTTTCCAGAGCTATATATTTTTCTCTATTTTAATAGTTTTTTACTTAATTACTTTTTGGCTTCTCTTTATCTTTTTCTCTGATTAACTCAAAGGACTCTTTGAACGTTTACATGGATGTGTTTTGTGTGTGTGCATGGATGTGCCTGCACTAACAAGTGTGTCCTCTACTTGTCTCTCTCCCTCCATCTCTCCCTCTTTCTTCCTCTCCTTTTGTCTCTCCCTCCAGCTCACTCGTGTAAACAGCCCCGCAGCCCGGCTAATGCTGACGTGGTGGGTCTGGACCTGCCCTCGTACGGCTACACTCTGGTGTACAGCTGTCAGCGTGGCTACTTCCTTTCAGGGGGATCGGAGCACCGCGTGTGCCGCTCTGATGGCAGCTGGACGGGCAAGGTGCCTGTCTGCCGAGGTACGTGGGCAACACAAGTCTCCCAAACAGCATGCCCGAGAAAGAAGGAGGCCTGGAAATAGAGCAGAAGTGTCAAATAACCTCCATCCCAAGGAAAAAAATATGTTAGGTCACAGCTTTGTCCGCTTTGGCTTCTAGTTTTTGCTGTTACAATTTGAATGATTATATGGGTTGTTACTGATATTCTTTTCCCCGTGAGCACATTGTTCCTGCTGTCCTCTTTCTCCGCTGTCCTCTCCCTCTGCACAACAAACTAAAAACCACATCGAACAGCTAAGGTGCACAGGAGGAAAGCAACTAGATTCCGAAAGCTAATTAACTTTTCAATAATTAAAATATTTTTACTGCTATGTCTTAATAATTCAAAGTATTACAAAATATAGTGATAACAGTGATAGTGCTTTTGTATGGGAAAGCTGTACCCCAACTGAATCAATATAACTTATTTATCCATAATGGGCACAGTTAGCAGTTAAACACAAGAATAAATGGGAGAACTCAAACAAAGATGCAGTTTACCAAGAGGACTGGTCAGCAGATCATGTGTCAGGGCAGTTCCAAAAGAATTACAGCCCTCAGGACAAAAGTGCTGTCTCCTGCAGCCAAGGCATCACAGCCAACATTCAGTAATTGACTTCAGTTTTTCAAATGTACTTTGAAAATATGGTGAAGCATTTGTTCTATACCAATCTTTTTATCGTTGCCTGATAAATGATTTGGAACCTGAGAAAACGATGATTTAAAATGACACGGTTTAATTTCACCACGTATTGTACAAACTGCCTTTGACATTCTATTACTGTGCCTATTGTAGTGTCCAATTAAAAGCTCATCAAAGCACTTGTGGAGCTGTTTCCGTGGTATTGCCCTCTTTGTCTCTGAGCTAAGAGCCACAGTTAAACTTTGATATGTTAATGTTCCACAGTCCACTCCAGCCGCGATGTTTCAGTTGAGTCGTTTTTACTCCTCCGCCGTCCCGCTGCTGTTACGCCACGTTTCTGTGCCTAACTTATTCATGCTTTATTTCAGCTGGCTCCAAATCGTACGAGAAGACTGTCAAACCCATAGCGGGAACACCAAGCCCCAAAATAAACGGTAGGTTGGAGAATTTTTATGAAACATTTAACCATGTATGTAAAAAAAAAATTCTATATTAATAAATGTTGATTCACAGTTTTAAAAAGCTCATATTGCTTTGTAGGCCTACTTTACGGCATTATCTGCATAGGACAGAACCAGCATAAACATTTTTCATCCAATTTATGAAATGAAATTATTTACATAGTCATACTTTTAGCCATAAATTTATTATGTCAATAAATAAAATTACAGCTGAGAGAAGAAGTCAAACTTATCTGATCCTACCTCCGTTTTATTTATTTATTTATTGGTTTATTTTACCGTAGTATAATAGTTACAGTAATTTTTTTAGTTGCATACTGACATTATTCTGTCATAGTATGCCTAATTGATCTATGTCTCTGTCAATATGCAAACGTAAATACATATGTTCAAACTGAATCTAAATGTTATATGAAGGTTACATGCTTCAGAGCAGTAATATGTGAGATATACGAAAGCTCGCGCAGCCTCTCCATGCCTGATCTGGTTCTGGCCCCTCCTCCTGTGTGGTATTTGGTTTAGCAGTAGGATTAATAGCCATGACATTTGCGTTAGACATTTATGAACCCACAGCAAGTGCAATAGTTTTGGCTATTGCTTATTTTGCTGTCACATTTTTAGTGCTATTATATTTTTCGCAGTTTTAATTTTTTTTGTTTTGGCCTCATCTGCCTTGGCTACTTTTGCACTAATGAGCGTGCCATCAAGGCTCTAGTGGATTTTAGTTCACTTAAAAAATAAACAATGGATACGCCTCAAAAATACAGTTTGATTAATGAGTATTCCACTTCATGATTTAAAATGAAAAAGAAAAAAGAAAAATAGAGCTGATAGAACATGTGTTATGTTTTCTCTTCACTCTTAGCCAAGGACACAAATGTAGGTAGCAGAGATTGAGCAGAGATTCAAAAGTTAAAGGTGAACTATCCATGCAGTGTTTCTGGGGGTCTGCAACCTGATTGTTTCCATGGAGATCTTATTGCTTTCCCTAGTATGTTCCAAAGTATGGCATTAACGTCTGCATTTTATTATTTTATTATTATAACCGGCTGGTTAGCTCAACAGGTAAGTCACTGACTTTCCCCGGGAGAATGTGGGTTCAAATCCCCCCCTGGCAATGAGCAAGCCAGTGTGGGCAAGACCCTTGGGCAAGACCCTTCACGGTACTGCCCCCCGGGCGCTGAAAGATGGCTGCTCACTGTTCCTGAAAAAGCATGGGTCAAATGCGTGAAGAGTCCCTCAGTCGTCCAGGTAGAATCCATGATAAAAGGAGAAATTCAATTTGTCAACTGGACAAAGTTTGTTTGGTCGAAAACTGGTTTGAGAGGGGAGTTAAAGAGGCAATTTTTGTCAAAAAAGAGAATCCTTCGTTAAACAGAAATGGGGGAGTCAGACATAACTTCTCTCCCATTTATAATTCCATTCTCAGACCAAAGTCAAAACAGACAAAAGAAACAATAGGGCAGACAGGTCAGGGCCAGAGGTGTGGAGACGGTCATTAGGGTTGAATAGGTATGCTAAACTAGACGCCAGAGAAATTCGAAAAACAAAAGAAACAAATTGGTTGAGAGTTTCAGAACAATTTCAGTGTAGGGAGCTCCTCCCTGCAGCTAGATATAAGCAGTGTCTAACCAGCACTAGAACCAGAACTGACGAAGCCTCTCAGATGAGCGGCGAAACGTTTTTCGACCAAACAAACTTTGTCCAGTTGACAAATTGAATTTCTCCTTTTATCATGGGTCAAATGCAGAAGTCAAATTTCTCCCATGTGTCACTGTGTGTCATTGTGTGTGAGACCAAATAAAGGCTTAATCTTAATCTTAATTATGTTACAGTGTTTTTATAGCCAAAGAAATACCTTGAGAAATATGCATTCTTAATAAGAGGCTGCCTCTCCACGGATCTGACCTGTAACTTGGTTTGGTTACTCTAGTGGTGTTACCTGCTTGTCTCTTTGGAGAGGTTACTTATATCAATCTGTGAGCTATCAAAAAGGGATCGGAAGAAGGGCATAGACTCAAGATTGAGGTTATTAGCATTTAATGTTGAATTAGGCAGAAGAATACAAACGTAATAATGGCTTTAGGACATCTTCAGTTGTCTCATTGTGTCCCCATCACACAAACATCGTGTCACAAAACTGCTGTCTTAAATACAGGTCTGTGGTATGCAATGACATAAGTTAAGCTTATGTCAAGCTCCCAAAAGTTAGCCAATAACAGGAGGGGAGTTTACCAATAGTTGATGGATGGGAGCAGGTGATGTAGTCATCATAGCCTATGTAAACGTATTGAGTTACGCTTACGCTACTTACACAACACTAGGTTGAAAAACATACAATAAAACTAGATAAAAGGTCAGCTATATACTTGTACACAGAGAGATTACAGTTTACATATGCAAATATACATGTATCAAATAATGAAATCCCACAATCAATCAATCAAACATTATTTATAAAGCGCTTTTCATACAAAAAAAGTAACACAAAGCGCCTTACAGTGATTAAAAACAATCCCACATTTCCTTCCATCCACCCAACCAGCCCCACAGCTGCCCGACAACACACAACCAAGCAACCCAAACAGTAAAACGCACACACACATGCTAAAATACTAAGATACATACTACTACTACTACTACTACTACCGCTGATACTACCACCACCACAGCTATCCCTAAATTTAATACTATCACTGCATCGTAAGTATGACTGCGTGTTATGCGTGCTATGTGCTAATACTGCTAACAAGTAGTATAATTTCTACCTCCTTACCACCACTAATAATGATAAATACTACCACACTAGAACTGCATACTATTGATAGTAATGGTACAATATACCTAAAATCGATCAATCAGTCAATCAAAATTTTATTTATAAAGCACTAATCATACAAACGTGATTTACAGTGATTAAAAACAATCCCACATTTCCTTCCACCCAATCAAAGGCCAAGCTAAACCAATAGCATCACCATAGAGACAAGCAGGCGGCAAACTTTCCACCAATATATTTACATAATGCACCTTTAAATACAGCTCTGGAAAAGAAAAACAAACCACTGCAAAATTATCAGTTTTGTTTGAGTCTATAAACTACTGAAATTCCAAATAAAAATATTATCGTTTAGAGCATTTATTTGCAGAAAATGACAAATGGTCAAAATAACAAAACATATATTTTCAGACAACAATACAAAGAAACAAGATCAAATTCATTTTAAAACAACATAATACTAATGTTTACACTTAAAGGTCCAGTGTGTAGGATTCGTGGCGCATAGGTGGATAGTGGCTATGCACTTCCTGTTTTAGCTACGGCAAACCTCGAGGGTCACCCGGACGCGCCATAGCGGAGAGCTCGCGTACCCGCGCACGCTCCCGTGCGCGCACCCGCCGCGCACCCGGCCGACAACAACGGTATTAATAAAACGCGGTCTCCCGTTCAGCTTTTTTTTTTTCTTTTCGCATGAAAGCACACATTCCCGATCGTGAACCATGATAATCTACATATCAAATGAAACCTTACAGTCTCCTCTTTTTAACTATCACTCCCTGAGCACATGGGGCTTTTATACGAAAAGCACAAAACGAGGTTTGCTTAGCTTACCTTTGAAGGCTCTGCACAGGTCAAACTCTGTATTTCACCACAAGCTTGGTATCAATAGGTCCGTAAGGATCCAGCGAATAAAATCCAGTAAAACAATTTAGTCCAAAACATGTGTTAGATCCAATACGACGTGTGATACAGCAGCATGCTTGTTGTTTTTTCCAAAACCACGAGCCTCCCCCCACCCCACCCGCACCTCTCTCCTTCTCTCCTTCTCTCTTGCGCAGCGCGCCGGAGCCGCCTGCTGCTTTGCCTCCGGTGCTACCACGAGCCTTGCCGAAGGCGGAGCCCAAATGTCCTTCTGCGGCTCTCGTATTCAAAATGGCTGCCTCTGCATGGGGAAGATCCCCCTTTTATGTGACTATAAGTCCAAAAGAATACTTTGATTTCATGACGGAAGTGAAAAGGCTTGGAAAACAATGTATTTTTGAATGGGTATCTTCAATTTCAGTAATTAACGGGTAAAAATCTTACACACTGTCCCTTTAAGAAGAGTTCAGAAATCAATATTTGGTGCAATAAGCCTTATTTTTAATCACAGCTTTCATGCGTCTTGGCATGCTCTCCACAAGTCTTTCACATTGTTCTTGGGTGACTTTATTCCACTCCTGGTGCAAGAACTGAAGTAGCTCAGCTTTGTGTTTGTGTTGGAATTCAACAGACGCTGGAATGGAATGGCTGTAATACATGTAGAGATGCTGATTTCCGGAAAAAAATGCAGTGGGCTCTTATTTTTTTTCCAGAGCTGTAAATGCTACTTGGTTAATAACTACTTTGGATTGGAATTGAGGGTAACATTTTTTTATTAATGTAATAACATATTTTGTTTCATCCCTTGTAGTCCCTGATGATGTCTTCGCCCCTGATTTTGTGTGGAAGGGCTCCTATGATTACAAGGGCCAGAAACAGCCCCTGACTTTGACCGTCACCAGCTTTAATGCCTCAACAGGAAAAGTCAATGTAACTTTAAGTGACAGTAGTGTGGAGTTTCTGCTCTCTGGTGAGTCATCTATAAATCACTGGACTGTTTCCTTGTACCTCTGTCTTTTTCATTTCTGTGGAGGATGCCTTGTGTCAATCAGTCAATCTCTCAGAGCCATCTCAAGCATGGCAGTGCAAATTAACTATTGTCTCCTAGACCGATGCATCAACAAGAAGCAATAATCTACAATATACTTATTTCTTTGTCCCACTGTGACTTTTCTACAGACTTTAAACCTTAGTACATAATATTGTCATAGTATACAGCTATGATGAAGCACTGGTGTTTATTAGGGATGGGAATTGATAAGATTTTTATGATTCCGATTCCATTATCGAGACTGCTTAACGATTCGATTCTTTATCGATTCTCTTATCGATTCTAATTTGGGGAAAAAAGGAGAACAAACTGTTTGATTAGCACCAAGATTAGCACTAGTCCTGGTCTAGTCCTGGTTTAGTCCTGGTCTAGTCCTGGTCTAGTCCTGGTCTAGTCCTGGTTTAGTCCTGGTCTAGTCCTGGTCTAGTCCTGGTCTAGTCCTTGTTTAGTCCTTGTCTAGTTCTGGTCTAGTCCTGGTTTAGTCCAGGTTTAGTCCTGGTCTAGTCCTTGTTTAGTCCTGGTTTAGTCCTGGTCTAGTCCTGGTCTAATCCAGGTTTAGTCCTGGTTTAGTCCTGGTCTAGTCCTGGTTTAGTCCTCGTCTAGTCCTCGTCTAGTCCTGGCCTAGTCCTGGCCTAGTCCTGGTCTAGTCCTGGTCTAGTCCAGGTTTAGTCCTGGTCTAGTCCTGGTCTAGTCCTGCTTTACTCCTGGTTTAGTCCCGGTTTCGCGCACAGGCTAATGATATTTCACCTAATATCTCCATTTGATGCAGAAATAATATGATAATAATGTGACTCACTCCGTGTCGCTCTGTTGTCGGATAATTCGCGTATCTCCACATGTATTCGCGTATGCACTTATATCCCGGACTTTCTGCTGCTAAGTATCCGACTGCACTTTGTACGGGAGCTCCGGATAAACGAACCTGTCCCGAACGTCTCCCGAACGTGTCATGTGTCCAAGTAGAAGTTAAAAGTCCATTTTCACAAACGTTCTTCTCGTCATGTGAAAATAGTATAAAACTCCATATCAGTGAAGCGGCGAAGCATGTATCAATCCCACCACTTTTGTGCGTAATTCGTGCTGGCTGGAATCGATAAGAGAATCGTTAGATAAACTGCTAATCGATTCCATGGAATTGAAACACACGGAACTGGTTCTCGATTCCCATCCTTAGTGTTTATGCAGCCCTTTTCTAGGCACTGAAAGTATCTCTATTATTATCTCCATTATGCATTACATTCATCTCTGAGTTACACGTGGCAAATGTGGCCTGGAGTCTTTTCTCTCATGCAGCAAATGTGGGTGTAGTGTCTTGCAAAAAGACACATTGACAGTGTCATGGTGTTGGCAGCCTACAAACATATTCTTTGTTTGACATTCTTCTGTTGCAAAATTTAGCTGTCACACAACTCTACAAAGTCTTCACCCAGTTATTACTATTATTACACATTTCCACTGTGAACCAGTTTTTTCTACAATCATGTTTGATGCCTTGAATGCAAGATAAACCTGACTGTCATCAACATAATAGTTCTGCCCATTAGACCTGTCACGATAAAAAAAAAGTGTGATATATTGTTAAATATAGATGATAAACGAAAGTATTGATCAAACCATGAATAAATGAAATAAATAAATCATCACTCCAAAAAGGATTATAAATGTACAACGTAGTTAAAAAATATGAGCTGCTATCAATAAATAATAGAATTAAACACTTTAGTAATTAGTTTGCATCAATAATGAGTCACAGAAGGTCATAATTCAACCTTGCGGCTCAATTCTCATCGTATTACAGAAAATTAATACAAAAGTTTCCAATTAGTACAAAGAAAAAGCACCCACGATAAATATTGACTCCCAAAAAGTATTGCTCCATCTGTCTTGTATTGAACGATAAGCCAAAGTCGTATTTATTGTGACGGACCTACAGTAGCGACTTTAGACCTTGTGTATTGTTTAGTATCTAAAGTGATGTATGTGCTCTCTGCTGTTTCCTCCTCAGCTCGCCCTGTTTGCTTGTGTGTCCTCCCCGCTGCTTTCCATTTGTCTTTTTGTCCTGTTTATGGCGTGGCCTCATTGCTCAATCTCTTTATTCACGTCATTTCTCTGTGTGCCTCTTATTTTGTATCATTTTCTACTTTGCAGGAGTGTACAAGCGCCAGGAGGCACGGTTAACGCTGCTGTTGTACCAGATGAGAGCTCTGGCCCACAGCTCGTTGGGTCGGATTACTGAAGAGACCTGGGCTATGGACGGATTTGTGAGTTGTACACAGGGAATTAAAGATGATCATTGAAAGAAATGACAAAAGTGTTAAGGGTTTAGTCAAGGGTAATGGTGGCCCAAAATATTAGACCTATTTTTAAACTGTATAATATGCCATTAAAAAGGAGATTTGGGTCATTTACACCAAAATAAATGTGATTATTGTTGTACTGTTATTACTTAGATTAACACACTGCCAAAATGAGACGCTACCGGAAAGGTTGCAAATGGGGGACCTGCGAAAAATTCAAATGAAGCGCATTTCCAATTTGATCGGCTTATTGTTGAGTATGTCCAATGTGTGTTCCGTTTACATAAATAAGATTATTGAGAGAAAAGCGGAAATTAAAAAATAAAAATAAAAAAAAAGCAATCTTCTGCAATTTTCAATTTGTATTATGAAAATGAAAGGGAATTTTTTTTGGTGCGGTGATGCAATAAGAAAAATATTCAAGTAATTTTGCCCTACATATAGTATTTGGAGGTTGTGTTTGTACAGTTATTTTTGTTGTTAGAACTTCAATTCCATTAAGACATCTCTCAGCAATATCCAAACTAATATTTCCCCGTTATTACAACTCTATTCATTTCATTTAATCTGACAAAAGCTACCCAGGCAAACAAATGGGCAATGATTTGTCCACGTGTGTTACTTATTGTTATAGCAATCGTGTATAGTTTCCTTGCTTTTCTGCTTTTGGGAAATTTTGAACCAATCCCACACCAGGTTTAGTCCTGGTTTAGACCTGGTTTAGTCCTGGTTTAGACCTGGTTTAGTCTTGGTTCAGTTCTGGTTTAGACCTGGTTCAGTCCTGGTTCAGTCCTGGTTTAGACCTGGTTTAGACCTGGTCTACTCCTGGTTTAGTTCTGACCTGGTTTAGACCTGATTTAGTCTGATTTAGTTCTCACCTGGTTTAGACCTGGTCTACTCCTGGTTTAGTTCTGACCTGGTTTAGACCTGATTTAGTCTGATTTAGTTCTCACCTGGTTTAGACCTGGTCTAGACCTGGTTTAGTTCTGACCTGGTTTAGACCTGGTTTAGCCTGGTTTAGTTCTCACCTGGTTTAGACCTGGTCTAGACCTGGTTTACTTCTGACCTGGCTTAGACCTGATTTAGTCTGGTTTAGTTCTCACCTGGTTTAGACCTGGTTTAGTCCTGGTTTAGACCTGGTTTAGTCTGGTTTAGTTCTGACCTGGTTTAGACCTGGTTTAGTCCTGGTTTAGACCTGGTTTAGTCTGGTTTAGTTCTGACCTGGTTTAGACCTGATTTAGTCTGGTTTAGTTCTCACCTGGTTTAGACCTGGTCTACTCCTGGTTTAGTTCTGACCTGGTTTAGACCTGATTTAGTCTGGTTTAGTTCTCACCTGGTTTAGACCTGGTTTAGTTCTGACCTGGTTTAGACCTGGTCTAGACCTGGTTTACTTCTGACCTGGTTTAGACCTGATTTAGTCTGGTTTAGTAGTTCTCACCTGGTTTAGACCTGGTCTAGACCTGGTCTAGTCCTGGTCTAGTCCTGACCTACTGCAGTAGGTCTACTCCTGCTACTACTACAACTACTACTCCTGCAGTACCAACTACTACTACTACGACTACTGCAGCCCCAACTACTACTACTACTGCAGCCCCAACTACTACTACTACTGCAGCCCCAACTACTACTACTACTGCAGCCCCAACTACTACTACTACTGCAGCCCCAACTACTACTACTGCAGCCCCAACTACTACTACTGCAGTACCAACTACTACAACTGCTACTACTGCTACTACTGTCCAGAATTTGAGATTTGCATGATTTCATTTGCGTGCCCATGTAAAAAAAATATAATCAAATAGAAACAATGTCTACAGAATATACACTATGAAAAATATAGGCTAGGTGCTATGTACATATTTACAGATAATGTGCAACATTAGTTTTATGTGCAACTGTCAGTAGTAAAACGGTGCGCAAACAAGACTAAACCCGGACTAAACTAGGGTCAAAACCAGACTAAACCAGGATGGATTAAATTGTGCTGGCGCTATTATTTTACTTCAATTAAGTTCCAGTATCACTAAATAGAACTGCACACTACATGCTAACACACACTGGTGAGTTATTGATAGTACTTGTAACTATGAGGCAAAATCTTTATTTATGCCCGCGGTATATACAGCACTGACTCTTGTGTTAAATGTTGTGTATGTAACAGATGAAGTGTTGTGGGATACTTGATTTCATGTCTTTGGTGCAAAAACACAGAGTTTTATATACGCTTGAATAAAGGTGCTTTGTGCTTCTGTATTTCAGGTCTCAGCCGAGCCGGAGGGAGGGAGTTATGTCTTCCAAGGCTCTATACAGGGTAAAGAATATGGACAATTTGGCCTGCAGCGGCTCGGTACGTCACCTTCTTATATTCACTTCGTTTCATTTTGTTTGTTTGTTTGTGCTTTTCCACTCCACTGTACTGAGAATTATACATAGATATATAACTACAAAAATATTAGTATTGCTGTGGTTCCAAAAGCTTCCATGTTATCTATTTTCCATGGCAAATAAGTAACAGCGAATTTTAACTGAAATAAGTTTTAAAAATGTTAAAGGATTGATGTGTTTATTAGTAACTGAATTAGTAAATATGACATTTGGGCAAGATAAAAATGTGCTGCTATTTGCCTCAGTCCAGCTGTTAAAAAAAACTGTGCTTTGTTTAAGTCAGGCATGTCCAAACTATGGCCCGTGGGCCAAATGCAGCCCTCAGACAAATTTTTCTTGGCCCTCAGGCTTTCAGGTGAATTGGCCCAAATTGCCTTGAGCAGAACTTTTGACTGCAAGTTTTTTGAAAATCTACCTTGACAAGACAATATTTAATATTTATTGTGTGTTGTTGAGGATCATAGCATGAATAAAGGACTGATTGCTCATTCTAACGTGTTAAACATGCATATATTTTAATTATTCACTGTACTGAGCACCAGTCGATCGGCCCTCTGCTTCGTCTGTGTTTAGATATGTGGCCCTTGATGAAAAAAGTTTGGACACCCCTGGTTTAAGTCCTTTACATATATAATAAAAAAGTTATGAATATTTTTATTTAAGCTTTTAAATATTTGATTGAAAATAGATGAAAATTCTCAGCAAAAAGATGCTGGTATCGAGCTCCCATAGCTACCATACAGAAATGGTATATCTTTATAGTGTCAAACTATAAAATGTTTTAAATGTCTATAACTTTTGCTCAATAATGTATGTTTTGTGTAGTTTTCTGATGTGTGAAACACTCATTTTGCGTGTTGTTATGACCTAGATTATCCTATGTCATTGCCACAGCCATCTTCCTGACGTGCTAATCATTTGTTCTTTGGTCATTTACACTTGTCATCTGTGTGAACTGTGTCCTGCTGCTCGCTGTCATAGCCTTCATCAACATCATCATCATTGTCACAGTTTGCATCGCCATCAGCTCCAGCCAATGATACGTATGACTTTAGTTTCCCCTTTTTAATTGCATAACACAGAACATTTTAATTTAGTACTGGCCAAAAGTGTGGGCTTGTGATATAGAATTACAAGACCTTCATATCTCACAATGCAGCTTAGTATTTTTGTTTGTTTTATTGTGTTCGTGGTTCAAAAGTATAGACAGCTGTAATCAGGACTGCTACAAAAATGAACAATTGAATTTCCCTCTGGATCAAGATAAGATAAAATAAGATAAGACTTTATTGATCTCACACAGGGGAAATTCACTTAGCACATTAGCTCCAGGCAGCTTAGTGCAAAAGAAAATTAGAACAAAAAAAGTGCATACAGACAAGATAAGTAATAAGTAAATAAAAAAATGTAGAAAAAATGAAGTATCTCTCTCTCTTTGTGCAGGTTTGAGTGTGAGAGAGAATGTGACACTCCCAGACCCCGAGTCCTCTGGCTCCAGTAACAGCAGCTCAGTGGCTGTGGCCATCCTCGTGCCTTTCTTCGCTCTCATCTTTGCAGGCCTTGGCTTTTATCTCTACAAACAGAGGTATGCATCATATTCACAAACTCCACCGTTGCAGACTATATATAGACTCTGTTTTCTGAGTTTGGTTGTCCCTAAAAAAAAAACAGGAGGCATGTTTCCTTTCTCCCTGGTGAATGTTAAGAAAGTTTTAGAAACCTAGATTTGTGCTCATGTAAGGAGAGGCAGCTGAAGGAGAGGGAGATCAGCAGTAGACTGTGGCCCACTTCCTCTGGCTGAGTGTGTGTCCCTCTCTGGATACACTCTGTACGAGGCATCAAAGACTGATGAAATATCACACAAGCAGTTACTGCACTCACGTCATTATGTAACGCCATACGTCAGCCATCAAATCAGGACAAATTGGCTGAAACTCACACAGTACAGTACAAATAAATACCCATACAATATGAATGCATGTGGTCCATATACATCCTAGAGGTATTGTTGGATTCTGAAGATTTAATGAACCACACACAAATATTGTTTACTGAATAGGAAGGAGATATACATGTGGTGTTTTGACTAATGAGCTCCTCTCTTTGTTTCTGCAGGAAAACTGACAAAGCGCAGTACACCGGCTGCTCAGTGCATGAGAACAACAACGGACAGGCCACCTTTGAAAACCCCATGTACAACACCAACACTAAGTCAACAGAGGGTAAAGTGGTCCGCTTCGACCCCAACCTCAACACCATCTGCACTATGGTGTGATGGACTCTACACAACTATACATGCAAATACTTTATGTACATGTCTGAGAAAGCAGAACTGCTCAGAAATACAAAGCACATTTTCAGATTATGGCAGTTACAAAGGATCTTATCCAGATTAGAGGGAAATCTCCGCACATCTCAGCGGAGAAAGTGCTCTACACTCTGTGAGTGTTGGTGTGGGAGACAAAGCCTCTGGCATATAGATAAAATAGAGTATTTTATACTCTCTAGTACAAATATAGTGAGGCTTCATGACAAAGCCAAATGGATAAATACAATGGAAAAACATCCCAAAACTGGGCCCCATGTCTTACATTCATATTAATAATATTTTCTCTAAAAGAGTGCAGAGCTTTTGTGTGTTGGCCAATATAATGTTCAGGCTCTATTTTTTAGCAGCAGATTTGTGAGCAAAGAGGAAAGTGCGAGTGTTGAAGGCTGTTTAAACGTATGGCCCTTTATACCACTTAAATGGGTGTTACCTCCTCGTGTTGGAAAATACAGATGGGGATTTCATTTGTGAAGTGCAGGACAGTTTTTGGTTTGCTGTTGCAAATGAGGGTTTTATTGTACCAGTACAGATTGTTGACCACAGAACAGTGTATTTTCTGCCAATGAGCTATGCTCACCATTAGCGTTTATTATCAAGCTGTGTGCAATGATCTTTTTTATTTGACAGAAATGGCCCTGTTTAAATATGCGAGTTTAAATTGCTGACTGGCCCGTGGACTATACAGGCCCTGCACATTGTACTGTACATTTTAGGATTATGCTTCTGTGTAATGTCTTTCATTACTCTTATTTGTGTGTGTTAAAAGGGGTTTTAAAGGGGTGCATAATCTCACACTAAACCAAATGATCTCCGACTTTAGCCGATGTCTCATCTCCTACAGCAGGAGACCAAACATCAGCATGTGACTTTCCCTGAAGTGTTTTTTTCCAAATCAGAACACACAGTGAGTAGAGGTTATGTTCTTATTTAATCCTCCTTTTGAGCCATTCAAAGGCTAACACCCATCTGCACTTTACCAGACTTATATTCCGTTCTTTTGTGTATTCTCTTGGAATACCTAGTTTGATCCTTGCTCTCCTCTCCTACTCTGAGATACACAGATAACTACTGGCTCTATGATCTAAATGGCATCTTTATTTTGATTTTTTATCCATCAGCTTCTGCCAACAAATGTACAGTAAACATGAAAAAGTTTGCACACACATCTTTCCAGAGTTATTATATTATCATTGATGGACCAGATTCAGCAGCACTCTCATTCTCTACATTGCAGTGCCTTGAATACTGTATACTGGGCATATGTTTTTACTGCATTTGTCAGCCACCACTTCATTGTAATCGATCCACACAGTCTGATCAGAGAAGTCACATATCTGCGCATGTTAGCAAAAAGTGAATATAGCTCTACTGCTGTTGTTCCATGTCATTGGTTGTTGTCATTGCGGTTACATTTTGTACATTTATACAGTTTTGATACTTAATGGAATTCCTTTGGGAGATGTCTTGTGTTAAATATATGTAATATATTTTGCAAGTTCATATTTGTTACAAAGAGAAAAGCGCAATTGACATCATTTGTTGTTTCACCCCAGCTCCACAGTAGACTAGAAAGCTTTTAAATGTAACACACTTTTATTTGCCCATTGAAAACATGTAAATCAATGTACATAGGAAAAATGTTTTGTAAAGAGATATATTTTTTATGGAAATTAAAGAGTTTGTAAGTTATTAAATATGTTGTGTAAAATTGCACATGTAAATGTCATGTAAAATCAAAAATGTTTTGTATTTTTTCTTTATCAGCAATGTATAAATCCTTAATTTATATATAAAATATAAAAATCATGAAGCTACATTGTTGTTCATTTTTGTCTCACGATGGGTTCAGCCCGTTTTGTCTTTGTGTTCAGGTTGCTGGGTAAAATTTTACAGACTTTAGTAAGGTTAGCAGGGATGAAAGAGTTCCGTTTTTTAGCGGATCTCCGCTTTTTTTTCAGCCGCAGGTTTTTTGGGTTTTTTTTTGTTTTTTTACATCTGTGCAAATTCGTTGAGAAAGATTTTGGGTGTATATATATGTATAGTTGTGTTTAGGGTCGCCAACTGTCCCTTGAAAAACAGAATCGTCCCGTACTCAGAACAAAAGTACGTGTATCTCGTATTAAACTTCATATTAAACTGCAGGCCACGCGAGCCCGTGTCTGGAGCCGCGGACCAAGCGAGTGAGCACAGCTCTTTCGCAACAGCGTGTACCATTGCGTGTACACAGGTTAAACTTTATAAAACATCCTATACCTCATCCTACCTGCCCGTGCCTCACTTAACGCATCGCTCCTCGCTTTTTCACCTGCGTCTTTTAGCGCGCATAAGCTCCTCCTCAATGCCTCTGATTAGACAAAGTGCAAAGCAAAAACAAATCCAATATATACTACTAGTACCTGTTAATAAAATGTGTTTTATTTTGTACTTTTATGTACAGTTTTACTTTATTGCTAACATATAGCATATAGAAATCCAAATTTCAGAAATTATTCCAGCATGACTTTCCGCTTTTTTCATGATTGGCCACTTTCATCCCTGGGTTAGGTATCCTTGCCTAAAATGTACCGAAAGGCTTTTGTTTTGTAGTCACATTTAGATGATTTTTTGCAGATATACCATATTTGGTAGTTTGTGAATACAACCATAATACTCTACTCTAGCTTTATTTCCACATTACTACTAGTGCTAAACTCCAATACTAACACTAAATGAAATCTTGTTTGTAACATTTTCCATTATTTATAAAGCCATATAAGAGAAATAAGACTTTAAATACAGCGATAGAGCTGTACCATTTGTGTCAGTGACTCTGGGCAGTCTGATCTTCTTTGACCTGTTGAGTCCTGTCTGAGGCTCAGGGGGATCTGTTCCTGTTCTAATACCACTCTGAAGCAACACTTTCCAATAAGCTGCAGCTTTTACATAAGCTACAGGTCCTTTGGGAACCTTGTCCAACCCAACTCACTCCAGCAGACATGTTAGAGGTATACTCTTTCTTATCCACTTCTACATCAAGACTAATGTATTTTAAAAACTTGGTAAAAAGTGTCTTTGTTGATGACAAATATTTTGATAAAATTCTATGTTTCCTCAACACATAGAAAATGTCTATTCAGGTATCTATGAATAGAGTGAAATGAACAGTGGTGAAAGTAAAGCGGTGCGCACCGGAACGCAGCACCGGTATAAAATTCACAGCCGGTACGCAGCACCGCTAAGAGAATATGGTTAATGGTGGCCAAAACCCACATTTGAAAAAAAAAGTAAGGTGCACTATTTAAGTAGAAAACACAAACAACCACACTATGCCAGAATAACTGAGAATAACTGAAAGCTACCCGAAACTCTCGTGCAGAGATATCCGCAGTCTGTTAAACAAGGATTGTCAAAACTTGTAGCCGTGAAAGTAGCCTAAACCATTGCGAGGCGGTGCTGCGCACTGGTAGAAGATTTAAGGCCGGCGCGCTGCCTGCACCTGTAAGAGAGGGTTTATGCTGACTAAAAAAATATGAAATAATTAAGTATATTAAAAAGTTATTTATCTATGAAAAAGGTGTAAAACGTTTTTTTAAAAAAACCCGGGTAAAACGAATGTTTAAAAAAAAAAAAACGGTAATGTGCTGCACTGGACATTATAGCACCTGTAAGAAATGAAAACTACTTTCACCACTGGAAATGAAGCTATAGTGAAGGTTCAGTCTGGCTGCCTGTGCCGGCTCATTATATACACCGTTTTCTGAATAATTCATAATTGTATGATATTCAGTATCAGCTGATGTATATTGTCTTCATTTGAGTCTCTCCAGGTTTAATTGTGACAAATATCAGCCCACTTTCTTCTACTGAATGACTTTATTGGAGTGCACTCTGTATCTTCTCACAAAAATCCTTAAATTATGGATTGAAATAGGTTGGGACATCAAGGTTATAGTAATTGGGATCTCCATGAAATGAATGTAAGTCATTATTGTCCCCAAAAGGCATGGAATGTGTGAGATGATGGATGTGTGAAAACATTTTTAAGAGTAGTGCCCATCCACAAACCCTTAATAGTGTGTGAATTTGTGTGAACAGGAGGAATGAGGTTATTGCAAAGCACTCTGGGTAGCAATCAGGTAGAAAAGTACCTTAAATGTGCCCCATTTACCATTTCATCGGAGTGAATTTGGGATCATTGGGCTAGAGCTTGCAAACTGCAAGATGGCTGAAGTGAAGAAATGTCTCGACATGCCAAGGCAAAATATACAGACATTACTGCGGATTTAAACTTGTAGAAGGTTTTCGGAGGTCATTAAAAACCTTGGGGGAAATATGATACAGATAAAAATTAAAGGCACAACAGAACCTTTATGACATTACAGCAACGAAGAAGACTAACTGCTTTGTGTGGGCTTGAATGTGTAAAATATTCAACAATGCAAGATAGTCCAACATAGTAACTTTAGTTGGTAGAGCGTTTGTCTATTGATCCAGGGGGTTGGTGGTTCGTATCCCGCTCTCGACGGGTTGGCCGTGTGTGATCCCAGCTCCCACAGATGAGTGCTGCTGTTGTGTCCTTGGGCAAGACACTTAACAACACCTCGCCCCCAGTGTCTGCAGACAATACATCAACAGATACATCAAGGCCAGTTGTGACGTGGACCCACCACCTGTGGGAGGAATTATGGGGACTGGTGCATTTTGTTCTGGGCGGCAGCTGCTTGGACTGCTGCCCCCGTGACCCAGAAATGGAGGAGCAGAAGAAGATGGATGGATTCACTATTCATTTTGAGACAACAGACAGATTTTCCTGAACTTGAAGTAACCTGCTACTGGGAATTCACAATTTCTGGTAAATATGTGAAAATTACGGAGCTTTGGAAGTGTCATAGAGGTGAATAAATAATAACAAAGTGTGGGAACGACTTATAAGGCGTGCGCACAAGGTATAAAGCATATAGCGTGCGATCAAGTAGTTAAAAGTGAGGGGACGATTTACAAATTGTTCCCTCGCTTTCATTTCTGCAATATATTACAGCTCAAACAACATGCAACTGCTGCCTTTGATTCATCACTCTCTGTTAAGTTTGTTTTCGTCACAATCTCTCTTAACTTTCGTTTTCGTCACACTTCTTGTTACTAAGGCTACTCAGATTCATATCTGGTCTTGGTCTTCAACTGCCATCTACTGGTCACAAAGTGCAACAGCACCACAATAAAGCCAAAATAAAAGACAGCCCCATAACAGGACAACAAAAAAACAGAAGATGAGAATAAGGGAACAACAAAAAGACAAGAAAATGGGGGGTACACTACAAATGCATTACTTTTTGCTGTAACGTAGTAATGTAAGGCATTACATGGGGGCCTTATAAGTCGTTCCCACGCTTTATAACTTGTGCGCACGCCTTATAAGTCGTTCCCACACTTT
Source organism: Paratrypauchen microcephalus (assembly GCA_036785185.1). Lineage (NCBI taxonomy): Eukaryota > Metazoa > Chordata > Actinopteri > Gobiiformes > Gobiidae > Paratrypauchen > Paratrypauchen microcephalus. The sequence goes on along the minus strand of JAVJIX010000002.1, from coordinate 15,434,071 downwards.
ATAACTCGTGCGCACGCCTTATAAGTCGTTCCCACGCTTTGTTATTATTTATTCACCTATGACACTTCCAAGGCTCCATAGTATTCATTAACAGGTAAAAAATATATATATTTCAGAAACATGATTCAGGATATCTGCTGCGTCATTGGGTTTTTACACTTTTTAAGAAATTTCTGGTTACACTTAATAAGTACACCTTAATTAGCCTTAATAAAACATGAACAAAGAGTTAAATTATAATGAACATAAAGGTTATTTGTAGTTTATTAAGAATGATTCAGACTTAAAGGTCCTATATAAAGCCAAATTGACTCTTGTGAGCAAATGTATTGTTAGTCTGTCTACATCGCCAAAGCTCAAAATGCTTTAGCCTTTACCTCATTAGAGATTGGCAATTCCAGGGTTGAAATTATCCAAATGGTGGAGCACTTCCTGGATTACCGCATGATATCATAAGGTGGAACTGAGTGTTTTCTGTTTGAGAGAGGAACTCATCTTGTTAATCTTGTGTTAAATATGTGAATTAAACAAAACACAACTCCAGGTGATGAGGAAATAACATTATAACATAATAACAAAAAATAGCGTAATGGAATGTTTCACAGTATGGTATTAAACTTAAAGGGATATGCCACCCCCAGGTCAAATTTGGGCATCTCCCCACAGTCCAGAGACTAAAATAAGTGGTGGAAAGCGTTTTCCTGCTCACCCAGCCATTGTCCGAGTCCGTCGCCACTGACCGCCGCGGTATCTGCAGCTACTCCGCCTTAGACTGGAGTCTAACGTCGCCAGAGAAAGATTTCGGCCAAAAGGAATTAATTTGCTCGATGCGTTTCCCAATTACTTTATGTGTAGTGCGCATTCATATCGAGTGCAAATAAATGTGCAAATCAACACGGAGAGCTTGCCTTGGTCATTTTGGGTGGGAACAGTCGAATCACGCAGCACGCTACCAGGGGAATCCCAGTTACGCACCGGGAAGGGAGTTCCCCTGTTGCACAACGTGGTGCGTGATTCGACTGTATTCTTCCGCACTGGAAAATAGTTCCCACCCAAAATGACCAAGGCAAGCTCTCCGTGTTGATTTGCACATTTATTTGCACTCGATATGAATGCGCACTACACAGAAAGTAATTGGGAAACGCATCGAGCAAATTAATTCCTTTTGGCCGAAATCTTTCTCTGACGACGTTAGACTCCAGTCTAAGGTGGAGGAGCTGCAGATACCGCGGCGGTCAGTGGCGACAGACTCGGACAATGGCTGGGTGAGCAGGAAAACGCTTTCCACCACTTATTTTAGTCTCTGGACTGTGGGGAGATGCCCAAATTTGACCTGGGGGTGGCATATCCCTTTAACTATCTCCATGGAAACAAGCAGGAGATGCCACCAGACCAAGATCTGTGTTGAGGACGGCCTGCTGACTGTAGGTGTGCACGTTCTTTGAGCCATAAAAACACCCATAGCTGAATGAGTGGAAGATGGATGCTCTACCCGCAAAGTTACACAGTGCACCTTTAAGTCTCTGCTTTATTAGGATAATTAGGTGTAGTTATTGTAAAGTGTTAGACAGTTTCTTCTTGTTGCCGTGGCCAAGTGGTGCCAGTGTTGTGCAAGTTCTATATTTGCCAAGTCGTTTTGTTGAGCCGTTACATAACCAAACAAGATGACTCGCAAGTGTGCCGCGGATTATTAACATGAGAACAGACATGCATCGTCTCTCCATGAATCAAACAACCATTAACTGGCAGGAAATTGGTCGATCCCAGAGTCAGGTTAAGTTTGAGCCTTATTCTCTGAGCCCAGGATTCATGTATGGATTATAAATATTTGCCAGAAGGATTTGACATTGAAGCTCGTCAGAAGTGTCATCAAGCAGGTTTTGGTCCAACGGTGAATATGTGCAGTGAGTAAGGGCGGAGGAAGAGGGGTTTAAAAGGCTTAGGGGTGGGGGCTCAGTCTGGGGTGGCCACTGTGAAGCGTTCAGAAAGAGGCGGAACGTTACATCGAAAACAACAAGCTTCAGGACGAAGAGTCACAATGAGCAGCAGAGCAAACTAAGCACATTTAAATATGGACTTTTGGACCCTCGCCATGATGTAGGAATGCACCAGAGCGTTCCGAAAATATATAGTTTGTTAGCCAAAAAAAAAGCCAAACATTGTTCTTCCATCGAAATATTCTTTATTTCTTTATTTCTTTCTTCTTCTTATTTTTTTCCTAACCAACTCACCATTTTTTCATCCAGTGAACAATCACAAAAACTTTGGCCAACTGTTAAAACTCCTGCTTCACTTTTGGCTATTTCCATTTTCCAATTAAATCAAATGGCACATCAGCACCCCCAAACCACTCAAAAATACACTAGAGTATACGAATGAAGGCAAAAAAAAAAAAGTAGAATCATGAAATTTGAATCAGAAGTAGATCATGACAAGAAAAGGAAAAGTGCAATTACACCAACGCTGTCCACTGCACCATGGGTCAGAATATTGGATTAAAGTTTGATAAGCATGAGTCAGCATTTTTGTAAACGTCATACTTTTACGCACTCCTCCTGGGGCGTTCGGGCCCAGAACACGTTCAGATTTGGTACAGATTATCTCAAGGAGTGGGACATCAAGTTATCCAAATTTTTGACACACGTCTTACGGTCTCTGAGCAGTGAAGTGACAAAAAATGCACAACATTTTTGGAGACTTTGGATATTTACAAATTGCTCCCATTTGCACAAACGAACTTTGATTGCAGTGAAATTTGAAACAGTTGTTAAACTCCCTGCCCTAAAGCTACTGGATGTGAAAAAGATGAATTTGGTGCATTAGCGCCCCCTACAGATTGAAATAAAATTTTATATGGGGTGTGTGTGTGTGTGTGTGTGTGTGTTATGAAATTTTCCACAAAATTCCATTTTGCCATCCCGATCCGAATGACATAGCGATGACATAAACTGTACATGTTATTCCAATGGTAAAATCACCAAATCGCACAAACTTTGGCTGATTTCACTAAAATTTTAATCGTGGGTGGACACCCTGACCCTAAACAGATTGATGTAAGAAAATACAAAAATGGATGCAATAGTACCCCCTAGACAATTTGTATGGAACAATAACGTTTTATTTGTCATAGATATACAAAATTTGGTACGCACATTTGTGACATGGTCTCGATTAAAAAAATCATTGACGCCCACACCTCATTTACACTGTGTTGCCAATGGGACGTCTTTACACAAAGTTTGGTGTAGCCAAACCTAATCTGGTAGCCAGATGCATCATAGGCAATTGGAACACAAATTTATATTGTCACATTTAGGGTTAGACCTAGCGTTAGTGTTGGGGCTAGTTGTGGTTGGGGTTTACGGTTAATAGGGTTAGTGTGCAGTACAGCTTGTGGCTATTTTTTCTTCTTTCCCATCTACAAATGCTCAAGGCACTTTTCTATATCGATACCAAATAGTAGCTAATTGTAGCCTGGGAATTCCCAGGCCGCTTCCGTTCATTTCGAACTGGAAGGCGGCCTGGAAACTCGTCCAAGCGAGAGTCCCAGATTTAGGGCCCCAATCAGAGAGCGGGGGAGGTGTGGCAAGACGGTGACGCGTACTACATGACAAACGGAAGCTTGTAGTTTGAACTGACAACTGACATGATTGGCTATGGACTTACGTATACGCTCAATGATAGACATTCATAACGCCCAATAAACGGCCGTTGGCAATCGCTAACCACACCTCCGCTACGGGATTTTTCGAAGCGAGTTTCCAGACCCATATCTCACTTGTGATATGGTCAGGTGTTAACCAGACTAAGCTAATTGTGCTAAAATCTGCAAAGCCCATAGCATTATCTGTGTACATCTGTGTACTTCTTTGGTTCATTTGGGTGCTTCCTGCTATCAGATCAACTAGTGAATTTGATTAATTTAATTTAATTATATCATTTTTTGTAATCATCATTTCAAATTCTCTCATATATTCCACTCAACTCTTCTGATTTTGTTTATGCTTCCCTAATGGCTCCCTTATAGGATTCAAAAAGCCTTTTTTCGCTCAGATGTCTAAAATGGCTTGAGGGACTGAGTATAGCATTCTCCCCCCTCCAGGTTACTCCACAGCGTCTTACAAATGTCTAAAGGATAGTGGATGAGGAGAGGGAGTGGGAGAAGGCGCCTTTGCTTATCTGAGACATGTGCTGGACAGAATCGGTTTGTGAAGGTATAATGTGGAGAAGTTTTACTCTCTCTCTGATGCTCTGATGCCCTGTGGCTATTCTACACTTTCATCAGGCAGCTCTGGTTTGTTACTGTGAAATCATTCCCACAACATCACAGCCCCAGTTATTGACATGCTGCATAAAGATGGAAGGGAACGATTTTGTAACATAAGCGAATGGTGGTTTTTTTCTTTCGCTCCAGCGCATAAAAGATCAGGAGAGTCTTATTGATCTCCATCATCGCCGTGTACAATTCGTCATGTTTACCAGGAGATGGGTGAGCTGCACAAGAAGTTGGTTTTCGGTCTGCGTGGTGGAGCATAATGACATGAGACGGTATCATGAATGTTTGACTCCCTAATGTGCATGATTGTTTGTTGACTAACTAGCATCCTGCACCCTGCATATTTTCGGCTCTTTCTAATGAGGCAAGTTTTTCCACGGTTTTCTTATTGGCATGGAAAAAGCATGTTTGAACAAGGACAGGGAAGAGACAAACCCCAGAGGAAATATAACGTATTGATTTTGAGTGTTCATGATGCTCTCTGAATGTCAAACATTATTGTTTTACCAAAAAGAAAAAAATATTTACCTTTACTTTTTGGTTTGGTTTTGATTGCAGAGTACATTGAACTTAATGATCACATTTCACTGAGATTTTAACAAAAAATCTGTCATGGACCAAGGACAGAATATATTTTCATCACTGATTGAGTCCAATAATTTAAATTCTAGGTCATTGTAAAACAGAAAGGCGATAGCCCACCCACCACACATCCATAAACAGACCACACCAGGTCAATCTTCTAATCCTTGACCACTGTAAGGCGCTTTGTGTTACAATTTTGTATGAAAAGCGCCTTATAAATATTGTTTGATTGATTGATTGATTGATGTTGGATTATTAGAGACAAAGTTTAGTCAACAGTACGTGTACCACTTATCCCCAATTAAAATTCAGAGTGTAGTGCGGCTCCAGTCCAGGCAGTTATGAATCTTTGTCATGCAGAAAGGTCATGAAGAAAGAAATGTGTTATTGATTATTCACCATCTGAGACAAAGTACGGACTCAACGAGGAGAGAATCTCAGGCATCTAAAGGCTAAAAGTAAAACACTTCCAGTGATTATTTTAGTGCAAATCGAACAAATATAATAAGCTCTTAATTTGACTGGCTTTCAGTGCTTCTAATGTGTCCTAATTATCTTTATCTTTTCATACAAGAAATATGTCAACAACTTGAAACAGTCTGTATTAAAAAAAACAAATTCCTCAAAGAAAATAGCAGTATTCTATGAAAACCACATGAAAAGGAATATTTTTGTTGCTTCCAACTGCTCAGACAGAAGGATCCAGACGACGTATGGAGTGTAATATGGGCTTTTTAATCTTGGGCTGGATGAATAATGTATATCTTTCTGTGATCATTTAAACAAAATAAATGTTTAACCTACGATTAATTATGTGCACACTGGGGGGATCAGAGATAGACTGGGTTTGATGGGAATATTAAATGTGGGTCAAAAGATTTTGCATGAGAGGAATATGTGAAAAATTGGTTCATTTCTTTTTTAAATGTGACATCTCAAATAAGCTGTTATGAAAAACCCTACATTCTAAAATATAGAGTATATACTGTAGTATTCCCTTGTTCCATTCTTTTAGTGCATCAGTTTTACACATGCATAGATTCTGAATGTTCTGAAAATAAAGATTATAAGCACCAACTTTCAAATAATAGGACACCTACACCACTGCCAAACCACAGTTAACACGGCTTGTCACTCAGTTTGGACTGGCCTTAGTAAGAGTCTTAAGTAAAGGTTTGTGGCATTTCAGTCAAATTGGTTTGTTTGCTCATACATTTCAGGCAGGTTAAGCAATGCCAGCTTTTTCTCCCTTTATATGCCCATGATTTTCTGTCTGTTCTGCAACTGTCTGTTCACTCCTGCAGTATTTTCTGCATCTTAATGAAGTGCAAACATGCATTGTGTGTAACCCTCATTTCTATCCTTTGAAAAACATATGATGAGCTCTGTGCCTGCAACACTTTAAGCTTCTTACTCACTATCAGTCCACACATTAAAGGGAAGAATCTGCATAATAAGACTTTTCCTTACATTGCATCACAAGAAACCCAATTTGATATTTCTTGAACAACCCCCACAGTCTGATAGCATCCTACTGCATCCCTCTGTTGTATGAAAAAGTCATAAATGTGATAATTCAGTCGTAACTTTGGTTTGAAGGACGTTATGCAAAAGTAGAAGTCCCAGCCGTGCTGCCAGCTTGGATTGGATTTCATTACTTTGATGATGCAACCAAATATAGAAACTTGGACTCATTACAGTACTTCATATCACTACTAAAACCTCACCTGTTCAAACTGGCATCCCTCCCATGATTTCCACCACTGTTTTCTACAGTTTCCTATCATCTAATATTGTTTGAGCCAGTAACAGAGTAACTGGCGAGTGCTATTGTTCTTCACCCGTTTCTTCTTCTCTATTATTATTTTTCCTTGCAAACAAAGGCAATTTTGAGGGCCTAAACGTCACCAAAATGTCCCCAAACCTGGTATGCGATTGACAGCGAATAATAAATAAGACAAGCCAAAAGTTGAATTGGCGCATACCCCTATGATGAACAGAAACTTGTCCGTATTGGATAAAAAATTGCCACAGTTGTTTGTCCCTAGTCCCTAGTTTTTGGTCCAAATGAGTTCACATTTGGCACATCACATCTAGAGACACAGGTTCACAAACATTATTAGTTTTTTTGAGATATTTCTACAGTTTAGCACGTAGCACGCTGGTGAAAAACACCTTCATTTCCTGTTTCTTTGATGATTTCTCATGGCCACGGACATTAGTCTACAGAGCCTAAATTCAAATCACAATTGCTTGGCCTGAATGTAATGGACTATGAAGTCTAATACAACAGAACACTATAGCGCCCCCTACCACAGACATGAAAAGTCAATATTATTGGATTTGTAGCAACATATGCACATGCTTTGTCCGATCGTGCTGAAATTTGAATTACTAATGCGTAATCTGGGCCTGAATATAATATACTATAAATCATATGAAAAGTACATTCCATAGCGCCCCCTACCAATGCAACAAATGCAAATGAACCATTATAAGTAAAAGCATTTTTTTTTTTTACATTATAGCTGTGGGTGGCATATGAATTTAAGTTTTGACATCTGGAAAGAATAAACATGAATAACTACCACAGACATTTAAGAGAACAACATAATGTTAAAACATTTTATTTTTTCATAATGCAAAGGGTATCGGGTAATGTTTGGAGGTGCTTTAGCACTGGTAGTAGCTCTTGAGCACCCTCCTTTGCTCCTTCATTACAGCTGCTCCATTTTGGCTGTGCTCTTTCACTTTCACAACACAATTTCAGGAGATGTAGCTCCTCTTGTGCTGAGAAGAGTTCTGACCTGATTATATTGTCTTGTGCTTTAAGTTGTTTCTCCATCTTTTCAAGGACTTTACTGGTGCTGGATAGCTCTTGTTTGAACTGGACACTTTCTCTCACTGAACTGTTATACACGGATCTCCTTGTATGCTTTCATTTGGGTCTCCAGCTTTTTGTCTTTCTTATGGAGAGAAGCTTTGAGGTCTTGCACCTCCAAATCATCAGTCTTATTCCTGACTTTTTTGGAGTTTGCAAGCTCTTGCTTCAGCTGCACATTTTCCTGTACTGTAGAGTTATACAAGTACCAGATGTACACCTGAAGCTTATGTTGCTTGTATTTCTTCTGGAGAGAATCACTGAGTTTTTCAACTCCAAGTGTTTTTTTCTGTCAGTTCTCTCCTGACACCAAAGCCTGAGGTCCAAAGAATAGCTTATTTGGACCTGATTTGCAAATTTGACCCTTGTGCGGTTCAACTCTTCACGGAGCGCCTTGACCAGAGATCTCTCCTCCAGGGGTGGATGTTCCTGGACCAGACTGGTCGTCCAGGTGGTCGTCCTCTAAGGTGTAGAGGTACCAGGGCTTGGTTGAGTAAGACGTAGAGCTATCCATGTTTGTGTGCGATTTCACCAGTGTGCTGAGAGGTTATGAGCCAAATAAAAGTGTCTCTCTAAAACAAAATAATAATTTCCATGGTCATCATGGATTCTATTTTCTAATTATGGAATGATTATATTATCATTATTATTATTATTATTATTATTATCATAATAGAAAGTAAATCTTTAAAACAAAACAGATCATACCATAACACTGTATTATATTATTAATATCAATTTGACATCAAACACTAAAAATGCATTATTATCCATCTGTTAGGGTAAGAGTTAGGACAACATTTAAGATCATCTACATTCATCTGTGTTGTGTGTGCTCTATGTATGACAGTATGTATAACTGGTGAGGGCTATTGTTCTTCGCCGGTTTCTTCTTCTTTTTATTTTTTTTGGTAGGAAATCGCATTTTTCACCCTCTGAATGGGGCTGACACTGTAGCGCCCCCTACCATAGACGTGAAACATCAACATTATCAGATTTGTACTAAATTTGGGGATTAAATTCTATGAATGACTACAAGCAAAAGAAATTATCACAGACATGGGACATTTGGGACTGTTGATCAGTAGGGGTGCAAATATTCACAAAAAATAATAAATTAAAGGTGTACTGTGTAATTTTTCTGATGAAAGACCTGTGGGCCTGGGCAGCTGTGGGGAAGGCACAATAGCACGCCAGGCGGGCGCATGGTAGGGCAGTGCTTACCAGGGCCAGGGCCATCATCTCTGCGGGTGGCTCTAATTACTATTTATTTATTTATTTTACCAAGAAAAAAAATGAATGTTTCCATCACAATGCCAGCGCCCCTGCAGAAAAAGAGGCTCCACACAGCCACACATCCAAAAGCATTTTCATTCCATGTCTGAACAATGGATACCACAGTATATCGACACAACAGAAAGGAGAGGAAAGCACACACGTCGAGGGTTTTATACTCACTGTAAAAGAGTTTATTATAAAAGCCATTCATTACATAAATGGGCATATGCGCAGAAAAGCAAGTGTGGTGAACAGTAGCTAGCGCAGAAGAGCCAGAGGATCAGTGACAGGCATAGAAGTGGGATATCAGACAACTCGATGCACTGGATATTCTGCACACATTTTAAGTCATTCACAACAACTATGATTTCTATACTGAAGTTGTTAACTGCTCGGTAAAGAAAGAACACCACTTAAAGAGCCTATATTACACTATTTTCTAATCATTGTTATAATTTTGTTTCCTCATCAAAAACATACCTTTTGTTTCATTCGCACATGTTTAACACACAAACCCTGCGTATCTAGGCTGAGATGCTCCCTCTAACAGAAAACACATTTTGGATAATTTCAGCCCTGGAACAGCTCAGTCCTATGAAACAAAATGTAAAAGGTACCTCACAAGGTGGAACAGAGCATTTTGAGCTTTAGACATGTAGACAGACAAGGCAAAATAATTCATAATCTTCATAATCCATAATGATTCATAACCCACGTGCAATACTTATACCATATTATATTATGTGAAATACGAAATTCATTTGAGCAGTATTACTACCTGTCTACCACCTAATCTACTTACACCTTGTTTAATCCTACCTGCACCTTTGTATTTTGTTATATTTTATGAAATTTTTTTTATTATATTGTTTACTTTTTTCCCTTGTATTTTTATTGCATGCTATTAGTACTTCTTGACTATCTTAGCGGGTTCTTCTTCCTAAGCATTTCATTGCATTGTTGACCTTGTGTTGCATATGACAAATAAATAATCTTGAATCTTGAATCTTGAATCAGAAATCAGAAAGACTTTTTTATTGCCATTGTCAAGTGAACAAAATTCACAAAACTAGGAACTTGTTTTGGTGATAAGGTGCGAACATAATACACTAAATAATAATAGTAATAACTAGAGTATAGACACTAAATAATAATAATAACTAAGATATGGCTATAATATAGTAAAAAATAATAAACAATCCAAATAACAAAAAGGTTCAGATGAGCAGCATCAGAACAGTAGTAGAAACATGACGTAATTAAAGTGACTGGTGATATAAAGTGTCCAGCTTTGTACAGATGTTGATGAATTGTTCATGAGTCCAACAGCAGAGGGAAAGAAACTGTTCTTGTGACGGGAGGTTCTGGTCCCGATGAACCGTAGCCTCCTGCCAGAGGGAAATGGCTCTTGAATCTTGAAAATAAAAGATTACAACAAAGCACAATTCCAGGTATGTTTTTGACCAGGTAACAACATTATGACATGACTAAAAGCTCACAGGAGTCAATTTTGCGTAGTAAATTCCCTTTAATCACAAACCAAGCAGACACACCACAGTGCCCAACAGTAACTCCAAGTTTCAACTTTTACGTGAACTCTTTCAGTAGCTGTGCACCACATAGGGAAGAGGCATGCTGACAAACAACTTAATTTCTGCTGATCATTTCATGGTAGTTGGGTGAGGAGCCTGTAACAGCTTTAGCCTAAAGTGTCTGATCATAACTATATGCAAACTGAATGCCACCTCCTCTTACCGTTGCAGCCTTAATTTCCTGGACATGCAGATGAGCAAAATTGGGGGAATAATGAGTGTAATGTGGCCGATCCATTTGACCTTGGCATACAGTGTACCATCCCCACAGTGAGGAGACAGCCAGCGACGCTATCAACATATGACAATGAGATTTAATTGCTCATGGGGCGCTTCTTTTAATAGCCCCCCTGTCTCCAGCAATTAAAGGAGGAAATGTTTTAAATTAGCCGCTAATGCCTTGTGACACTCATCTAAAGGAAGGGGCTGCAGTGTGATGTGAGATGAGCCACTGCACATGAGGAAGGTTTAAAGGAGTCAGAGAAAGGGTCCATCACAAGTCAGCGAAAGAGAGAGAGGAGAGAGATTGATTCCAGGGGAAATTCACGTTTTGCTGCAGTTGCATTTTTGCTGCGCTTCTCAATCTTGTGCAGGTTAGCAAGAGGAGTTTGAGGAGAGGAAGAGCCAAAAATGTCCCTCTATTTTGGCTTTTTAAGGGGTGAATCCATAAGAAAGAATGGCGATTGTCTAAAAAGAGCTTTAAAGTCTATATTGCACTATTTTCTGATCGAATGTTTCCTTATCAAAAACATACCTGAAGTTGTGTTTTTGTTTCACACAAAACTTGCATATTTATGAGTTCTTTTCCCAAATGGAAAACACTCCGTTCCAACTTGTTATGTCATGTGGTAATACAGGAAGTGCTCCTGTGTTTTTAAACTTCATACAGCTCCACCAGAATCATTTAAATAATTTCATGGAATTGCCAATCTCTACACAAAAGGTTAAAAAAAAAGGAGCTGTTAACTTAAAAACTACAGATTCTTGACATCACAAGGTGGAACAGAGCATTTTGAGCTTTGGAGATGTAGACAGACTAAAGGAGAATTAACGTTTTTACAATCTGAGCCTTATTTCGGTAATAAAACCAGTTGTTTTACTCACCCATAGCATTCTGGTGTCATTTGGAGCATTTCCGGAGATGTTTTAGATTAGCGATCTCCGTAACGTGAGTTCTCGGGGCAAATGTTTGCGGTCTCCAAATAACACAAACTTTAGCACTTTTCAAATCATAGAAGCTCGATGTCTTAGTCTACACTTTCGTTTGAATCAAAAGTGGCCTGTAATCCGAGATTTATCCATAATTTCGAGTAGATGAGGAGGCCAGTGCGCATGTGCAGAGTCACATCTTATTTCGCTCTCAGCTCTCGGGACCCAAACATGAAACGCAAAGCTGTAAATTATGGATAAATCTCGGATTACAGGCCACTTTTGACTCAAACGAAAGTGTAGACTAAGACATCGAGCTTCTATGATTTGAAAAGTGCTAAAGTTTGTGTTATTTGGAGACCGCAAACATATGCCCAGAGAACTCACGTTACAGTGATCGCTAATCTAAAACATCTCCAGAAATGCTCCAAATGACACCAAAGTGCTATGGGTGAGTAAAACAACTTGTTTTATTACCGAAATAAGGCTCAGATTGTAAAAAATGTTAATTCTCCTTAATAATAAAGGTTATTCAAACATGTGAATGACACAAAACACAATTCCAGGTATGTTTTTGAGGATAACAACATTTTAACATGGCTTAATATAGGACCTTTTAGTGTCTATTATATATGATTTTTATTTGTTTTTTTGTTTAATCATTATAATGGAGTGTTTCCGTAGTTAGCCACAAATTCAAATGTTGGCACATCTTAGCTCCAATCAGCACATAGGCTACTTGGGCAAGAGAACTCACCCACCTTGAATAGAATACATTATTATATTTATTTAAAAATGATGAGAGAGTAAAATCACAACTTGGATCATTTTTGAGCAGTTTATGTATTTATTTCAAGTTGATTGGCTGCTATGTGCTTTATTCCTGCAAAGTGTTTGTTTAGCAGATTCTGAAAACTGATACCAACACTTAGCTGTCACGTTCATTCAGGCTTAATATAAATTTCTCAAATATGCCTCCACACACTAGTCTGTTCATGTTTTTAAAGGGACTTAAGGGGCGTTTTTGTTCTGATACATGTCAATCACACCACACCACACTCGCACAAAACAATTCCCTTTTCATACAAGAACAATGATTAAGACATTTAATTAAAGTGATGAAATATGTATTTATTTTACACATTTTAGTCCTTTTATCAGCTTTCAAAAATAAAAACTCCTACTCAACAACAACAAGTGCCCTTAGGAAAATTCATGGGGAAAAGGCACACAAAGCAGCCCACATTTGATCACTTCAGCTTGTTTGAGAGTAATTGAATATAATTGAAACAGCACATGTGATATTTTATTCAGGAGACTGTAGAAACAGAGCTACGTCTTGACACTTTGTTTTGCTTTAATGTTTCCCGCCTCCCCTATTGTCTTAATCAACACTAATATGACTATAAATGTTAAGCAACAGTCCATAGCAGTGCCAAACACTGTGATTATTTTGCCAACATTTACAAGGAAATTAGAAGTTTGCGCAAATAAATGAAGTCTACTTGAAATTCAAATGCCACAACTGCGGTGGAAAAAGTAGGAAGTATAAATTCTTGTTTAAAATAAGAGACCACTACATTTTTTATTCTGAAATCAGCATCTCTACATGTATTACAGCCATTCCATTCCAGGATCTGTTGAATTCCAACACAAACACAAAGCTGAGCTATTTCAGTTATTGCACCAGGAGTGGAATAAAGTCACCCAAGAACAATGTGAAAGACTTGTGGAGAGCATGCCAAGACGCATGAAAGCTGTGATTAAAAATAAGTGTAAACATTAGTATTATGTTGTTTTAAAATGAATTTGATCTTGTTTCTTTGCATTGTTTGAGGTCTGAAAACATGTATCTTTTTGTTATTTTGACCATTTGTCATTTTCTGCAAATAAATCCTCTAAATGAGAATATTTTTATTTGGAATTTGGGGGAAAAGTCAGTAGTTTATAGACTCAAACAAAAATGTTCCTTTTATAAGTAGTAAAATAAAAATAAAAAACTGATAATTTTGCAGTGGTCTCTTATTATTTTTTTCCAGAGCTGTATATTATGAATTGTAAAGAAGAAACGCACTAGATGATTTGTCAGGTTTTGGTAATTTCTTGGAAGATGAAGAGTCGTTGATGCACCAAATAAACAAATTCCATAAACATAACATTGGTTGAGCAGTCAGATCCACTGCACCACGGGTTCCAGCTCCCTCAGATGAATGCTATCGTCGTGCCCTTGGGTAAGACTCTTAACTCATCTAGTGTGTGTGAATGTGTGTGTGAATGTGTGTGTGAATGTTTGAGTGGTTCCTTGATGTAAAGCACTTTGAGGGCCTTGATGGAGGAAAGAAAAATATGACCATTTTAAAGGTTTAAAGGCTTTGCTGTTTCATTTCTTCTAATTGTAAAGTTCTGGTCTATTTGAAAAGATTGTTCTTAAAGTTTTTGGTTTTAAACTTACAACATTTTGCTGTTCATTCTATGATAATTTTAGAGCAGACTCAAGATTTTGGCTTGGACAAAAGGCTCAAACAACCGGCTGCCAACATACTGTCACATTTACATCTGTTGAATACCCTAAATATTTCATTTTTGGTACTTTCTTCAATGGCATCCTCTGAGGAACCCAAAATTAGATTTCTTTCACCCAAAAAATGTACCCAGACCTTTTCTCCTTTTATCCTCTTCTGACCCATTACTGGATCAAAAAGGTTAAAAGAAACTGCCAAAGTTAAAAAAAAAAAAAAAGTGTTGTTTCCCCCTTTTCTTGCTTTAAAGAATTGTGTCAGAATGTTCTCAAAAAACATACCCGGAGGTGTGTTTTGTTTTATTCACATGTTTGAGTCTACATCTCCAAAGCTCAAAATGCTCTGTTCCACCTTATGATGTCATGAAGTGGTAGTTCTCAAACAGATACCGTTCACCTTCAGCATAGATTGGCAATTCTTGGGCTGAAATGATCAAAATGATTACAAAGATGTATTAAAAACATAGTGGAGGGCTTCATGTATTACCACTAGTGCTGTCAGGCGATTAAAAAAAATTAATCTAATTAATTACAGGATTAGTAATTAATTAATCTAATAATTGCATTTTACATAGATAGATATGCAATACACGTTGCGATCGTTTCCCAAATCCTGCAAGCGTGATTTAGCGATTTAGCACCGGTAACAATATGGAACTTACCCGGACGTATTCAGATCAAATGATCCGTCACGCTGGAGCAGCTTCGGTGATTGAAAAATTATTTTTTACAAAAGCTCCAAATCACGGCGTTCTTGTTGATCTTCGTTCTATTTATGAATAATCTTGCCGTTCAAAGGCCCTGGCAGCGATTTGCTCACCTCATGTCAGTTTCCACCAGGCTTTATATGTTTCATTAGCGACGCAGGTGGAAGTGACGCGCCACTGCCAAGCCGCCTACAGGTCCTTTAATGGGACAAAATGCACACGCATTGAATTGCCTCATAATTAATTGCGTTAATTTTATACCGCGTTAATTTGCAGTGTAATTAATTAATGTAATTAACATGTTTAACTGACAGCCCTAATTACCACATGACATCACAAGGTGGAACATAGTGCTCAGCCTAAATATGCAGGACGCTAAATATCTGAATGAAAAAAACACAAGGTATGTTTTTGATGAGGAAATATTATAACATAGATCAGAAAATAGAGTAATAAGCCCTTTGAGGTGTAATTGTCCATGCAACTGTATTGTTCTTTTCGATATCAGTGACTCATCCTCTCCCATCTTTATATTCTACTTGGAAAGCTGCCCGGTCACAATGCGGATCTGGATATTTGAATGACTTTGAGAGACACTGTATGAAATATTGGAAAAACTGAGCTTATGAGCAATCAGTTAATATGTGGCATTTCATCTTGTCAAGGAAATGTTTGGCCCGTGATATACAGCCTCTCCGTTAAGCAGTGCATTATAAATCACGAGGCGCTGACATTTTGGAAGCGTTATCATGCATGGAGAGCAGGAAGTAGCTCTCGCTCAGCACACGTCCAAAGGGGAGGGGCCAAATGTGATGCTATCGGAGCATATGATTGAGCGAGCCTGTCCTGTGAATTATCACATGGGGTTTGTGTGTGTTGGTAGCTGCTTAAGTTGTCCATTAAAGACATACTGAAAATACTCTTAGTGGTGCATCGAGGGGATTTGTGTCATCTTACTGGCATGTCCAAGGGCGGACTTATTTATTTATGTACTTAGTGAGTTTTACCTCTATTTTCTCATATAAACTTAGAATGTGGAATCTGGAGGAGGAGCAGAGGAATAAAATCAAGCATATTTCAGAATCATACTACAGCTACTACATCAGTTGTGTAAGAGTATAAATAAAAGAGTAATGTGTATAAATAAGTATGTATAGAAAATATGTCATTCACCAAAATGTAGAGCTGTATTCATACTTGGCAAATTGATTTAAAGCCAGAAACAATATTAAAAGGTGCACTTTTGGAGAGGCATTCATCATTTGATTGTCTTGATGGAAATGTTAGGTTGCGTCCCATTTCTCTGTCTTATCCCTTCATTTTACCCCTACTCCTTGGTTTTGCATGTTCATGTGAGGGCAAGAGGTGTCCCAATTGTAATTTTGATCAAGGGCGAGGGCCACGACCGAGGGCTACATACCCTTGAAGGGGTACGCCTACAAGCCCAGGCAGGTTTTGGGATCAGGATGGCAACGTCTCATAAAATTAGTATTTTCAGCTGTTGAAATTGTCGATTAACAGTTTAGCATGGTTTACAGTTAAGACGCTTATGTTCAACGTTACTTTTAGTGAACTGTTGCTTTAGTTGTAGTGATTTCTGTTTAGCCGACGTTATCGTTTTCATCAAACTTTCATGTATAAACAAGCTTTTTTTTTTTTTGTCGTGCTGAGGTACCGATAATCCTTGATATTTGTTTACGTTTGTTTGCGTCAGTTGTTGTCGCCTCTGTAGAAGTAGCAGCTCAGGTAGAGGCAAGGGATGATGACGCAAACAGTAATTGAGTGGTGTCCCATTTCTTAGGGGAACATTTGTACCCCGAGCCCTCTCAGCTCGGTATCGATATCGAGGGACAAGACAAAGACGTAGAAAAAGGGAAGATAAAGTGGTAAGACAGAGTAATGGGACACAGCCTTATTTTGCCTGGAATGTTCTACAGTAGGGCATTAAACTAATCTATCTGGCATTTATTTAAGTTATTCATTAAGGGTGTTTCTATAAATAGGGCCGACTCTATGCAGATCTGAATCAATCAATAACATTTCCATTGAGACAAGCAAGTGTTCCAAGACCTTCCAATGTAAATGTTACCATTGAACTTTGCACACACTTTCTGCTGCATAAATGTAATTCACTGGAGAGAGGCTTTTGATGACTGTCTTGACAGGAAGTGCACTGGTCGCCTTGGGTCCAAGTAAAGTAAAAACAGATACCACAAATATCCAACTAGTGAAATTTCATATTTAAAATGTGATTCCAATTGTACCATTTTTGTAACCCATTTTTAAATTACTTAACAAATGTAGCAAATGTTGGTCTGCTAGTTAACAAGATTCTATAATGCAAAGCAATAACATCTCAATGAGGCCAAGAAGCAGGAGTCTAATATCCACTAGAAAAGTTAGTGCAGCTTTGATAAATGGCACAATTATTGGGCAGGTTTTTCAGTGGAGCCTTTCCTGCTGGAGCCATACTGTGACATATTCAATAAGATGAAATGTATTCAAGAAAAACTTACCACTGGTCATCTCTAGCCTGCAGCTCTGCTCTACTGATGTCACGACTTCTTCCATGTTTGTATTCAGACGGCAGCATCACTCACTTCAGATGTCACTGACTGATAAATGACCCAAACTCTCCTCTGCATCTCGACGTTTTGTGCTCGACTCTTGAGTGAATTTCACCAAACCATCTCCCCGGAAACCAGAGCAGCAGCGTTATTAAAACATACTGATATCTGCTGCCCGTCTCATTTAAACTAAAGTGCCTGTATTCATTTCTGACAGGCCTCGAAATCCTGCACTTTCATCTTGGTTTGGGCCACACTTCCTCTGCTCACTGCTCACCACTTCAGCTCCATAACATTTCTCACCCTTAAATGAAAATAAAAATAAAAGCAGTGAAAATGATATTATATTGGTACATATAAAGCAGTGATCTGGATCTAAATTATGTAGAGGATATGCAAAAGATATAGGCACAATGAAAAGTATTCATGACTGGGGTTGTATCTTGATTCTCCAACCTTGTAGATCTAAAGAACCCAGCCATATCTCGTAATGGTAGAGAATAATGTGCACAATTATCAAAAAAAAAAAAAAGTAAATTATGTCAATGGCAACTAATCAGTTAGGCCAAACACACTTTGGGTGGGGTTGTTAAATATATTGAAAACTAAAACTGGTATCAAAACTAGATGCTCATTTGAACAGGTATATACAGTACATTCATCGGACAGACATGAAACTTTCTTGGATAATATCCAAGTCAAAGTCACCTGTATTGTCAGTTTAATACAATGCAATATGAAATGTACTATACTGGTTTAGTTCGATTAAATACTGGTTTAGTTATGGTTTAGTGTTTTAGTCCTGGTTTGGTCCTGGTTTAGTCCTGGTTTAGTCCTGTACACACACCTACACACACGTACACACACATACACACACGTACACACATGTACACACACACGCTAATGTTGACACAAGGCCCCTGCTTTCACCTAACATCTCCCTTTGATGCAGAAATAATATGATAATATGACTCACCCCATAAGAAAGAGAACGAGATCACCTCTGTTTGCCACCTTGTTCAATAATTCGCGTATCCATGGTCTTTTCGACAGCTAAAGTATCCGACCGCATTCTGTACATGAGCTCCGGAGAAACGGACGTGTCGCAAACGTGTCCTGTGTCCCGTGTCAAAGTAGCATTTACAGTCCATTTTCACTGTCCTTATTCTCTTGAAATGCAGCGTAAATATTCACAAGCTGCTCACAGCTGAAAGAAAACAAAACAGCACTACTCGTCATGTAAATGGGCAGCTGTTTCTTTCCCAAAAACAAGCAAATTTCCCAGACAAAATGTATGCTTTTTAAGCAACCAATGCTGTTATCTGAAACATGGAGTGGCTTCTTCATGATCTCAACTAGCACATTCTGCAAAAAAACACATCACAAATTTTGAAAAAAAAAAAGTTTCAATGCGATTTTCTTGGTTTCATGAATGCCGACATGTGCCGGCTTTTCCCATATTTCTTTTCACATATTTTTAGAATAATCTTAAATTCTGTCAGAACAGGTGTAGGACCACATAGACATTATACGCCCAGGGGCCACTATGGAACATACCTGGACGACTGAGGACCACATGGAGATATAAAAGAAATTCCTACAATTTAATGTTGAAAATCACATTCTATTGTCTAAAGAAAATGTGTTTTTACTATCATTATGGTATCAGAATCAATATCAAGTAGTATCTATTCCTTAGTATTAAAATTGATTTTGAAATTTTAGTATCTTGACATACTAAACTCTATAGCATATTGTACTGCTCTTCTTTTAATCTCAGTAAATCACACCTCACTTCTCCCATTGTAAAAAATGGCATGCCTGCTTGGCTTTAAATGCAGTCTGACCTTCTAAACCAAAAGCCTTGGGCCACCTCTTGCTTTTTATCATTTGACACCTCGCCAGAATAATAAAGAATGCAAGTTATACTGTCATAGCCGTCAGAGCCGTCGTTTCAGTTTTGCATCATTTGCTATTGACTAGGACAATTGAATCCCTATAATGTGAGTTCATTGGAAAGACATTTTACACTCAAGGTTACCATTGAAATTCACACACACTTTCTGCTGCATAAATGTAATTCACTGGAGAGAAGCTTTTGATGACTGTCTTGGCAGGGTGTGCGCTGGTTTGGGTCCAAGTAAAGTAAAAACAGATGCTGTAACGTACCACAAATATCCAATTTTAAATGTGATTCCAATTTTATCATCATTTTTGTAACACATTTTTAAATTACTTAACAACTGTAACAAATGTTGGTCTGGTAGTTAGCAAGTTTGGAAATGGTGAATATTTTAAATTCTTCTTCTTCTTCTTCTTCTTCTTAAATCCCAAAGATAATCCAGTTAGAAAAAAAAATTCTGTCAACTGGAAAAGGTTTTAGAGTGAGACATTTCGCTGCTCTTTCAGTTAGAAAGAGAAAAATTGTGTGAAATTGTGCTGAAGGTTAGAATTTTTGAGGAAGATGTTGTCTTATGTTGTGTTGTCTTGTTTTGCCTTTTCTCTTTTCAGTCACGATGTACAATACACTTTTTTTAAGTTAGTTTTTCTGACAACAACAAAAAAACATGCAAACATGCTTTTATTTTAGTTATTAGTAATTTTAGTTATTGTATTGCCTAAAAGTTACACAATAGGGCTTTATGTAAGGAAAGGACGTTAATCCTTGGACTTTGAAATATGATTTGAGGACCAAATCTGTCTCAATAAATATCAACAAGTTAAAAAATATATATATACTGTATTTCCTGGTTGGAAATTTCTTTCAAAACAGCAAATATCAGTTACAGTTATTTTCTCCCAGATTGATGAATACAAAAATATAATCTGAAACACTTTGACATTTTGCTTTAACAAGAGTAGATTCACAAAGACAACACACAGCAGAGTGAGAGCAGACAGAGCCGTGTTCTAAAATAAAATACAGTGGCTGATTTGTTTTGCTCTTTACAGATGTCTGTCTTTTGTGGGCCTCACAGCTGGCACACAGACAGCAGGGCTTCTTTAGTGCATTCATGTTTTGTCCTCGCTCGGCTCCTTTTGTACACGTTTCTTTGGACTTCCTGTTGCAATTCACACACAGGTCAGCAAGATCACTGCTACAGGCTAATGAGAGGATGGAAAAAGATATAAAAGTCATCAGTAATATTGATGTGGGAACAGATGATTTTATCTTTACTTTAAATGCACATTCTATTGTACTATTGTACTATTGCTGCACTTTTCACTGCTGCATCTTCCATTGCATATTTTTGATGCACGCTGGACATCTGTAAAGAGGTATTTATTTATTCTTTTGTACTGCTTTTAGATTTTTGTCTTAAAAGTTTTGTTTTGTCTTTATATTGTATTTTGTACACTGCTTGGCCAGAGAGAAACGAAATTTCTATTCACTGTATGTCAAACACATGGCAGAATTGACAATAAAGCTGACTTTGAACTTGAACTTTTGAACTTTGAGATGAACTGCAAATGTTAGTGGTGAATTTTAAACGGTTTGCCACAATGCAGTGTTTTTCTATCCATCTGCTAAGTTACTATAAATAACAATAAATACATGCATGGTTTTTAAATATTACATTTTGAGGTGCTTTTATTTTCACAATATGCTTCAGAAATGGTTGTGCATTATTTTAAAATTCTGTGCTATAGCTGTTTCCACATTTTATGACACATGCAGTTAAAAGTTGGCTTACACCGAAGTTCTTTCCTTTTTTAAAAAGGATTTTAAACACATTTAACTGTGCAGTGATTCATGTTTGGTTATTCACTTTGGCTGAACTTTAGAGCTTTAGTTTGCAGTGTTTATGTAAAAATATGTGCTTTATAAAATAAATCCACATAATTACAAAAAACTTCCGGGAGTATCCACAGTATCCATCCAAGGCATTATTAGCTCACCATGTTTCTGAAAATCACCCTATTGACACTGACAGTTTTGACACTTTGTAAAAATAACTGTTCTCCTTATGGTGTAAAAGTGGAAGTGGATTCACATATATTTAACACACAAACCTGGGAATTCTTTTCTCAAACTGAAAACACTCCACTTTGCGATGTCATGTGGTAATTTAGGACCTGCTCCACTGTGTTTTTAAACTCCATATGCCTTCACTAGAATCAATTGGGTAATTTCACCCCTGGAATTGCCACTGTTCTAAACCAGTGGTCGGCAACCGCATGCGGCTCTTTGATCCCTCTGATGCGGCTCAGTACAGCGGTCCCTTGTTTATCATGGGTGTTACGTTATAAAAATAACCCGCGATAAGCGAAATCTGCGAAGTAGTCAGCTTTATATTTTACAATTATTCTCCATGTTTTAAGGCTGTAAACGCCTCACCACACACATTCTACACTTTTCGCAGACTGGAATTAACGTTTTCTCACATTTCTCTCTCATTTAAACACTCAAACTTTCATAGATTTTCAACAAAAAAGGCACAGTATTATAGAATGAAACGAAAGATCCAAACCTGTTTTCAGGCCCTAAACATATCGCGTGTATTTCAGTTCCTCTGACCGAGCCTCTTCCTCCTGGAGCCGCCTCACTGACGCGGGTTTTGTCTGGGAGAAAACTTGCAAACATACATCACTTCAGAGTCACACTGCGATCGAACATTTATATAAATCTGGCAAAGCTGAACGCATTCTGTACTGTACAAGAGACACGGCATGGAGGAGAATGACTGACAAACCGGCAAAGGTCTACAGTTCCTTGGCCAATCAGGACGCAAAAATGCGCGTTGATACACTATAAAAAAATCTGCAAGGCCGCTGTATTGAATTAAAATGTATATTATTTTAATTTGTTCATTTTCAAAATGTAATTCTATGGCACAAAGGCAAAAAAACAAACAAACAAAACAAAAAAATCCGTATGCAGTGTTGTTTCATTTTAAATTTCAAAAGGGTTTTGTGGCTCCCAGTGTTTTCTTTACTGTGTGAAACGGGTCCAAATGGCTCTTTGAGTGGTAAAGGTTGCCGACCCCTGTACTAAACAAAAGATAAAATGTAACTGTTCATTTGAAAACTACTGCTTCATGACATCACAAGGTGGAACAGAGCATTTTAAGCTTTGGGGATGTAGACAGACTAAAAACAAACGATTACTCAAACATGTGCGAGTGAAACAAAACACTAGTCAAGGTATGTTTTTGATGAGGTAACAGCATTTTACCATGGCTTAAAGCTCAAAAGAGGCAATTTTGCACAATGTAGGACCTTTGAGACAAAAAAATATGGTATGATACAGTATGTGAAGATAATTTATTTTTCGGGAGACGCAGTTCAGTAATAACAGAAACACAAAGAACAAGGACAAATGAAAAATACTGCTCTGGAAAAAAAATAAGAGACCACTGCAAAATTATCAGTTTTTCTGATTTTACTACTTATAGGTATGTGTTTGGGCAAAAGGAACATTTTTGTTTGGGTCTATAAACTACTGACAACATTTCCCCCAAATTCCAAATAAAAATATGATCATTTAGAGAAGAGGTCTTCAACAGGGGGGGTCGCGAAATCTTTTGATTTCACTTTAAAATAATATAATTTTATATTTTATAGTGTAAAATACAGTATTAACCTGTGTATTATGTCCTTGTATTGGATGCACCATAACAGATTAGCAATGTTTATACATGACACTAAGCTCAATTTAATATAAAACATAATTCTATGCCGTATATATAGTAGGGGGTCCCTGGCCCAGTTTGCCATCTGTTTGGGGGTCCCTGGCCTGGAAAAACATTGAAGACCCCTGGTTTAGAGCTTTTATTTGCAGAAAATGATAAATGGTCCAAATAACAAAAAAGTTACATGTTTTCAGACCTCAAACAATGCAAAGAAACAAGATCAAATTCATTTTAAAACAACATAATACTAATGTTTACACTTAAAGGTCCCATGTCATGGTACTTCTTGATGCTTTTATATGGTGCCTTAATGGTTCCCTAATACTGTAAATGAATCGTTCTTCAAAATCAACACTCAGTGGATGAGAAAGACACATGTACACAGTCAGAGTCAGAATATCTCTCTCTGAACAACTCATTCTGGGCCTTGTTGCTTGAATGCAAATGAGAAGGACAGAGATAGGTTAGAGGAGCGGGTGGGGGGGGGCAAATTCGCCCCTGTTTCGCTGCGCTGTGCGCTGTCTCCCACTTCCGCGTTTTAAGCGCGGAGGAAGAAAGGAGAGGAATTTCAATGAAAAAAACACATTTTCACAGAAAATAAAATTAAACCACTGCTGTTTCAGAGGTCCAGAGGGTCGGGTAAAGGACTTCCGAGCCTAGAAACACTCACACGTGCCTCCAGGCAAATAAAAAAACGCATTTCGCATTGCGTGGCTCCTTCGCAGTCCAAACTCTCTGGGCGTGATTTCCAGAGACAGGGGGTGGACATCCAGACGGTGGTGGAACTGCATTTGCATTTCTTTTTTCGATGTGACGTAACATAGTTGCCTTGTTCAGAATCGCCCGTTTGAGCTGTGTTTTTTTCTAATGCAGAAAAGGACCGCAAATGCTCAGTTTAGACATTTCGCAACTTTTAGCCATGGGGGGGCTAAACAGGGTAGGGGAGCTCACATTAATGTTCAAAAACCTCAGAAAGTTGAAAATTTCATGCCATGGGACCTTTAAGAAGAGTTCAGAAATCAATATATGGTGCACCAACCCTTATTTTTAATCCCAGCTTTCATGCGTCTTGGCATGCTCTCCACAAGTCTTTCACATTGTTCTTGGGTGACTTTATTCCACTCCTGGTGCAAGAACTGAAGTAGCTCAGCTTTGTGTTTGTGTTGGAATTCAACAGACGCTGGAATGGAATGGCTGTAATACATGTAGAGAAGCAGTGGTCTCTTATGTTTTTCCAGAGCTGTATTTCAATTGGAAGGGCATCTGGTAAAAACCCAAAAGTCCTCACATATTGCAAATGAATCAACCCCCAGCTACCAAGAAAGTGCATAACAGAAAGAAGTAGTTTATCTTTACATTTTCTTGTGACATGAAGCATTTAATATCCACCTGTGCACAGTCCAGTGAGTGTTGCATTCATATGTGTGGTCAGTGGTGCGTATTTTCACATTAACCAGGCATGGTGTTTATAGGAGCTGGACGTGGGACAGCCTGACATTTGACCACTGGTTCCTCTGTCAGGGCCTGAGCAGCGGTGAAATGCCACTGTCACTTATTGTTCAGCGCTTGTCATAGCTTATATGAAATCCATTTTCTCTGTTTAAATATGTTCTGTCAGGCAAGAAAAGAGGCAAACCCGAGCCAGTATGACAGGCAGCTGACACACAAAGGCTGCACAGACCCTTCACATATGAGCCATCCATCTGTCCTTGGACTCCTCACTGTTTTTCACAATATTTTCCATTTGTCTACTGCTTCAATGATCTGACAAATTAAACAAAAATGGCTCTTGTATTGCTTATGTTGACTTTGCATTTACAAATGTACCAAAAATAAGTGTTTTTCTGTCATTTCAAGCTCTCACTCCTCAGGGACTGCATGGAGCTCCAGTTTAGATTTGACCTGGCAGTTTTCTCCCAACCTGTCAGACCCTGCAGTGGCTTTGAGCAAAACTACCTGATGCTGTGTTTATGGACTGAAAATATTAAGAGAATCAAACTAACTACTCTATGTTAAAACATTCAGATACTAAATATTAAGTGTGATTGCCTCCTGAGATAATGATTGGATCCACTTATACTGCAGATTGTTTTACTGGGATTATGATTTCTTCTTTATCTTTCATTATCGTAATGAATTACATGATTGCAACAATCAAGTCACCAACAAAGCTGACTGTATAATGTATTGTAAAAGCTGCTTTCATTTACAGTATATATCTTCTATCATCTAAAGCAGGGGTGTCCAAACTTTTTTCATCAAGGGCCACATGTAAACACAGACGAAGCAGAGGGCCGATCGAGGGCCATAGACTGGTGCTTAGTACAATGAATAATTGAAATATATGCATGTTTAAAACGTTAGAATGAAATATCAGTCCTTTATTCGTGCTAAGATCCTCAAAATGACACAATAAATATTAAATATTGTCTTATCAAGGTAGATTTTCAAAAAACTTACAGTCAAAAGTTCTGCTCAAGGTGATTTGGGCCAATTCACCTGGAAGCCTGAGGGCCAAGAAAAATTTGCCTGAGGGCCACATTTGGCCGACGGGCCATAGTTTGGACATGCCTGGTATAAAGGTAAATGCCGCTTAAAGCTGAGGTACCTGATTCTCAAATCGGGAGGATGTAGGTATTTTAAATGTATCCAACTTAGCTCTCACCAACTCTTTGGTGCATTGCTGGTGTTCACGTGCATGGATCTTTTCTCAGATAGTGACATAAAGCAGGAGTGAACCACCAATACTCATCACAATGCAAATTAAACAATATTCATACAGGGAAAATAGCGGAAAACAATAAAGTTGGTTAACACATAATTTTGCCACAAAGTTGCTTTCTTTACACATACAGTGTAAAGTTTGTTTCTTTCTGGAGACTTGTTTTCTTTCATTTGTACAAAGTCTTCAAAAATATGGCTTTCCCTATAGGCCTGCTACTGACCACTATAAATAAAGGCCTTTCATTCCTGCCTTATGTATGGGTCACTAAGCATCGTCTGGGAACCACTGGTCAAAATAACTTAATTAGCTTTTGCAGTAAACAATAACAATTGCTTGTTTTTTGCTTAGGTTTTGGGACACACTGTACTCAAACATAATTAGCCTGACATACCAAAGGTCCAAGTGTGTCAAAACTGAAAAATGACTTAAATTCATGAATTAATAAAGGGAGTATCTACGCTACACTTGGTAATTCTCACAATGGTTTGTTATTTTTAACTGTACCCACAGCACAATTCTGCCAGGTCTAAATAATTTAAAGATAATTGGATAGTGCATGTCTGGGATGTCTTAAAACTGTCACGCTGCTTTGAACAGTGGTCAGTGATACTAGATGGAAATGGATTTATTCTGCACCAAAAGAGCTATAATTTAATTTAGTGACTCAGATGTGCATGTTGTGTTGAAATGTGAAAGTCGTCCTTATTAAGTTACAACTGAAGATGTTTTGATTAAACCCAAAAACATAGTCACAGAATTTAAGAGCAGACTCAGACAACATAGACAGGATATCTTTTCAAAACAAGTGGCACCTAAGAAAACCATCAGGTCCACTATTTCAGTCTTAATTGTGGCTAAACCAAATCTGAAAGATGACTTAATTATTACTACTAAGCAAGAAATAACCACACACAACCCAAAGAGTATAAAACTGACTCTAAACTTAAAACTTATATCAACAAATGGAACTTCCTCACCAGAAACACTACTCTAGATTGACTGATACAAATATGGAACAGTGACGTGCAGTCAGGGGAGACATCACAGAGAAAAAAAAAGTAAAATGAAAAAATAAATGGTTATATTTATCCAGTGATTTGTACTATAAAGTTATTTTCTATATAACTTCGCCATTTAAATTATTTTTTATTCAAAATCGCTGAATTTTCACTTTTACCGTTCAAATACTGAGAAGAGATGTGCTTAGAGGCACCAGCTGTTCGTGCCTCACATGGACTGACTGTGCAGCTCAGCAGTGACAGATTCCGCGCTAAAGCGGCAGTGAAAAGGCGCCGGGTGAGGCACGTAGTTACCTGGCCTCATGGTAGAGGCACTCATGAGCCCAGGGATTCTTCTCCTGGGGCAGCAGATTAGAATAAAAGACAGCAAGATACAATTTAGAGTTAGCAAGTCAAGTTTAGCAATCCGTTCACTTTTTTCTTCTTGACTGGCCCTACTTTTTAAATGGAGGAAGATTTCATATTAAAGCTCCAGCAGTTTTCTAAACTGGACTTTCGGTGGAAGCAGGAGGTTATAATTAAAGGAAGACCAACGCAGGAGCTAAAGGATTTGCTCCAGACTACGGGACAAAAGACTCGCTCTTTTCAAACAGTGTGGTAAGAAATAACCTTTTCTGTTTTTCCTGCCTTCTTTTCTCAAACTGCTGCGACAGTGTCTGGACTCAGATGGGATATTGTGACCTGAAAACATGAGCGGTCCACCACTCACTTTCAGAGCCAGATCACGCTAAAACGTCGCTATTTTAATTGATGACGCTACTCGGTGCGCTCTGGAAAATGCAATGTATAATAATAATTCATTTTCAGCTTCACATCAAAAATATAATAATGTAATATAACACAGGGAGAGAATTAGCCCGGGGCCAAATTTACTTACAGACACTTGGCTTACATATTTGTGAATCTGATTGTGATGATGTCAGTGCCTCACCAGCCATGACCCTCACCGCACATCACGGATATGGAAGGCCATTTAGTGAAATATCTACCTTTTTCCTTTCTTTTTTCTACAGAATCTCATCTATTCTTGATTTGACTACAATCGATTCAAAGTTTACTCACTACAGTTTTTATTTGTATAACTTCCCAACCTCATGATGTCATAACTGATTTATTCAATGTGCATGAGTGGGTGAATAAATAAATCATTTATTGTAGATACTTGATATCGCAGTAATGGAGTGCTCAGTGTACCTAATGCAGACCCCGACTATAATGAGGACAAATTCAGCTGCAGTTTTGTGTTTTTTACTTCACTAATGTATTAAATCAACTATGAAGAACAATCATTTATTCACTTAATTATGTCCATTCAGTTAGTGTGGCTGCAGCTGTACCATTTGTATCATGTTAATTTACAAAACAACATTACGCAATCTGCTCTTAAATGAATAAACAGTAGTGGGTCGACTTTCAGATTTATTTAGGCTATGAAGAGGTTGCAGTAAGTACTAGTATTCAGTGGCAATAATACACTTTACATACATAGTAACAGGAGTACTTTTATTTATGGCGATAGCAGTAGAGTGCTGGTGGTAATAGCAACAGGAATGGTTACTCTAGTTTAAGAAATAGTAGTGGGGTTTGTTATTTGTCAGATAGCTTCTTTTTACTTTATTTTAAGTAACATTCTTAAACAGTCCCATTTTTATATAGCACTTTTCCATCTTCAAGGCACTTAAAACGTTTTACATCGAGGAACCACTCACCCATTCTCACACACATTCATATACCAGCATACGCAGAAACTGGAACCAACTTAGGTTAACCTCCTGGGACCTGAAGGGAAAAAAGTGTATCTATATAATAATAATAATAATAATAATAATAATAATAATAATAATAATAATAATAATAATAATAATAATAATAATTATAATAATTATAATAATTATTATTATTATTATTATTATTATTATTATTATTATTAATTTATTTATTAATATTTTCTATTTGGAGGTAAATGAACACCTTAGCATTTACATTTTGTTAATTTTATTTTTATTCATAATGTTGTAACATGTCCTCTGTAATGGATGTCGGGGACATTTTGGTGTTAAGTTAACAACCTAACAAAAACTTTTTTTTTTTTTTGATGACCAACATTTCTGAGAAGCTTCTTATTTATTTATTTTTATATATTATGTATTATTTTATTTATGTATTTATTTATTTACATTTTTATTTATTTATATTTTTTTCTGTATGATTTATTTATGATTTATTTATTTATTTATTACATTTTTAGATATATTTTTTTTAGACTAGAGTCTCAAAACAATTAAAAGGTAGACTGGTTAACTCGATGTCCACTATAAAGGACACAAATGAATGGGCCGGGTCTCAGGAGGTTAAGTGTTGAAGAGTTATAATTTTTGAGAGATAATTTTTATCTTTAAGTTTTACACTTCATTAATTCAACAGCTGCCTTTTAACCTACAAGTAGTGATGTGCTTATTGCAAATGTGCAGCAGCTATGAGAGTTTCCTGTTTCAGACTCGTAAAAGCAGAACTGAAAGTTCCCCGTCTCCATAGCAACGATTACCGCGTTTCCGGTTTGTCTGGCTTTTTTGTCTGACTTCTCTTTTACAGGAAAAAACACACAGTTATAAAGAAGTTATGACTAATGTATGTGGAGGAGATATCAAATGACAAAAACCCCCTAAAAGGGAAAAACAACGACTAACATCTGGGAGGAGCCAGCAGCACTATGTACATTTGAAATTTACATATTCATGAGTTGTAATGTAAAACTACTGGGCTCTCGGGTTAGGTGTGTTCTCGGCGATGCTCTGCTGAGGCAACACAGGTTGTTTATAGAGACCCGAGACCCAGATGCATCTGTTTAGAAATATTGTTAGGTAAATAAATTTGGCTTAACTGAAGTTATCGAATCCTGGTACTTTTTAAACTGGTATGTGCTAAATGCTATGTTAGCGTAGATCTTGTTACCTCTAGGAAAAGTTTAAATATTATAACTCCTGATTCCAGTTTGAACACGCTAAGAGAATTTGACAGAAACAGACAGTGGACATGTAATTAATCTTTGAATTGTTTATTGTTTCACATATTGGAAAAATCGTCAAATTCTTCAGTGTCTTGCCCAAGGACACAATTACAGCATTCATCTGTGGGAGCTGGAATCGCAACCTGTGACCCACATGTTGGCGATTGGGATCTGACCACTCTACCAATGATTCAAACCGGCCAACCTTTGGGTCAGATTAAATGAATTTACTTACTCAACCATGTAGCCTGTTGGTTTTATGGTTTGGCTCACTCTCTTTGCATCAAGAAGTCCGGTTACTTAGTTTTACAGAAACATTATTTATGATTTGTCAGTGCTGGACAGGTCGATATGATTGAAACTAACACACTGCAACTCCAGTCATTATTTACAGGCTCAAAGCGGTCCCTGGGTTATTGTCTCCTATTGCTCATACATCCTGTCCAAACTGCACGCACCGCTCCTACAAGGCTGTAAATTAAATATGAAAAGGTGTCTTGTGGCACAAACTTCCAAGTCTTGCACTGAGCCCAACAAAACCAGTGTTTTCAAATGCTCCGAATAAATCCTTGTGTTTCCGGCCAGAGCAGCAGTAGTAATTCACCAGAGCAAGTGGTGGAGAGACACATGATGACGACTACATCTGCCTCTCCAGTGACACCAGAACACTCCCTATCTGATCCGCACTCCCCAAAGCCCTGAAGAGCAGCGCCTGAGTCTGACAAAACAGAGCTGTCAGAACATGTCCTCATCCAGGGACCGGGACACTCCAACTCGCTGTCTGTCCAACTACAGTGCAGGTCTCTCTCTCCCCTTCAATTTATTGAAATATTATGCCTATAATATTTAATCTACTCACATTATGAACAATCTGTGCTTGCCATTGGTGTAGTGGTCCATATTACACTATCTGATCTATAGGGATGGGAATTGATAAGATTTTTACGATTCCGATTCCATTATCGATACTCCTTAACAATTCGATTCTTTATCGATTCTCTTATCGATTCTAATTTGGGGAAAAAAGGAGAACAAACTGTTTTATTAGCACCAAGATTAGCACTAGTCCTGGTCTAGTCCTGGTCTAGTCCTGGTTTAGTCCTGGTTTAGTCCTGGTCTAGTCCTGGTCTAGTCCAGGTTAATCCTTGTCTAGTCCTGGTCTAGTCTTGGTCTAGTCCTGGTCTAGTCCTGTTCTAGTCCTGGTCTAGTCCTGGTCTAGTCCTGGTCTAGTCCTGTTCTAGTCCTGGTCTAGTCCTGGTCTAGTCCTGGTCTAGTCCTGGTCTAGTCTTGGTCTAGTCCTGGTCTAGTCCTGTTCTAGTCCTGGTCTAGTCCTGGTCTAGTCCAGGTAAATCCTTGTCTAGTCCTGGTCTAGTCTTGGTCTAGTCCTGGTCTAGTCCTGTTCTAGTCCTGGTCTAGTCCAGGTTAATCCTTGTCTAGTCCTGGTCTAGTCTTGGTCTAGTCCTGGTTTAGTTCTGTTCTAGTCCTGGTCTAGTCCAGGTTTAGTCCTGGTCTAGTCCTGGTCTAGTCCTGGTCTAGTCCAGGTTTAGTCCTGGTCTTGTCCTGGTCTAGTCCTGCTTTAGTTCTGTTTTAGTCCTGGTTTAGTCCCGGTTTAGCGCACAGGCTAATGTTGACACAAGCCACTACTTTCCCCTAATATCTCCGTTTGATGCAGAAATAATATGATAATAGTGTGACTCACCCCGTGTCGCTCTGTTGTCGGGATAATTCGCGTGTCTCCACGTGTATTCGCGTATTCACTTATATCCCGGACTTTCTGCTGCTAAGTATCCGACCGCACTTTGTACACGAGCTCCGGAGAAAAGGCCCTGTCCTGAACCTGTCCCGAACGTCTCCCGTACGTGTCATGTGTCCAAGTGGAAGTTAAAAGTCCATTTTCACAAAGGTTCTTCTCGTCATGTGAAAATAGTGTATAAACTCCGTATCAGTGAAGCGGCGAAGCACGTAGCAATCCCACCACTTTTGTGCGTAATTAGTGCTGGCTGTAACCGATAAGAGAATTGTTAGATAAACTGCTAATCAATTCTGTGGAATTGAAACACACAGAACCGATTCTCAACAGGAACCGTTTCTCGATTCCCATCATCATCGATTTCCTCATCACAAACATGGAGTTGTGTTTTGTTTCATTCACACACGTTTAAACCGTGCAAACTGAGGCTGAGTTCTTCTCTCAGACTGAAAACTCTTTCTGTTCCACCTTGTGATGTCATACAGTAATAGTTGCACTGCGTTTTTAAACTCCATACACCTTCACTCAAATCATTTGGATAATTTCAGTCTCTACTGAACTAAAGGTAAAAGGAGCTGCTAACTTGAGAACTACCACTAAATGACATCAGAGCATTTTGAGCTTTGGATATGAGGACAGACTAAAGAGTTACTCAAACATGTGTGAATGAAACAAAACACAACTATGTTTTTTCACGTGTGGTTTTGAAGAGGTAACAGCTTTATAACATGGCTTAAAGCTCATAAGAATTGATTTTGTGTAATATAAGACCTTTAAAACTCTGTGCTTAACATTGGTGCAGTGGTTTAAGACGTACATCCTGTATGTGGTTGATGCAGCAACACTGTCATTGGTTGGCAAATCTTCTTGCTACTGCCTACTGTGCCCCACTGCCAATACCCCATTTGGGCCTGAAAATAGTGTAATTTAGTAGTATTTGTTTAAATGAAGATCAGTCTTAACCTCAGAGACTTTGGTAGCACCTGTTGAAGATAGATGAGACATAAATAACCCACCAAAACACTGTTAATGTCTTTATGAAAAATACCTCTTATAATACTGTACTCCGTTTAGTGTGTTGTCTTATTAATTAATCGCTATTCACTGTGACCTAATTATGAATGAAACACAGAAATTGTCTCAGCCTTAAGACTTACTTTTTGCTTATTAATTACATGCCTCTATTTTTGGCTTTCAGATTCTAGGGTGTATTCCCAGGAGGGTGCAAGAAACAGTTTTCTGTCTGGTATTTTAAAAACAAATATCCAAAAGAGAAAAACAAACAAAGATTGAACTAGATCAGTTTTATTACTCATCTAAGGCCCTCCACTTCAAAATGTCCCCCCTCTTGATACATTCATTAAATATAGGTAATCTGAAACCCAGTAATATATAAAGGTAGAATAGTAGTTCTTTTTCACAGGACAAGAGCAGGACAGTATTAATAAAGTATTTGTCATATAGTAATTGTCACGTTATTTTCCTTTTAAAGTATTTGCAAAGTGCTACAGTGCATTGTCCTAAAAATAAGATAATATACTTTGTGTAGTCACCTTAAGTGCTGAAAGTATTGCAAACAGTAGTGCTGAATGTACTGTCGTACCCAAATATGCTCTAAAGTACTGCATGTACCCGGTAGCGCTATATGTATTGCACATCCCTTATAGTGTTGAATGTATTGCAATACCCTAAAACGCTGAATATATTGCACATATCCTAAAGTGATGTATGCTGTATGTATTGTGTATTGCATGTATCCTCATACCCTATAGTCCTGTGTGTATTGCACATACCATATAGTCCTGTGTGTATTGCTCATACCATATAGTCCTGTGTGTATTGCACATACCATATAGTCCTGTGTGTATTGCACATACCATATAGTCCTGTGTGTACTGCTCATACCCTATAGTCCTGTGTGTATTGCACATACCATATAGTCCTGTGTGTATTGCTCATACCATATAGTCCTGTGTGTATTGCACATACCATATAGTCCTGTGTGTACTGCTCATACCCTATAGTCCTGTGTGTATTGCTCATACCATATAGTCCTGTGTGTATTGCTCATACCCTGTAGTCCTGTGTGTATTGCTCATACCCTGTAGTCCTGTGTGTACTGCTCATACCCTATAGTCCTGTGTGTACTGCTCATACCCTATAGTCCTGTGTGTACTGCTCATACCCTATAGTCAAAGTCAAAATCAACTTTATTGTCAACTGGCCATTTGTGTCCCTCCAGCGTGTCCTGGGTCTTCCCTGGGGCCTCTTCCCGGTGGGACATGCCCGGAACACCTCCTGAGGGAGGTGACCAGGAGGCATCCGGAACAGATGCTCGAGCCACCTCAGCTGGCTCCTCTTGACATGGAGAAGCAGCGGCTCTACTCCGAGCCCCTCCCGTGTGACTGAGCTCCATAGTCCCACGCTGGAGGGACTATGTGTCCCGGCTGGCCTGAGAACGCCTTGGGGTCCCCCCGGAGGAGCTGGAGGAAGTGTCCGGGGTGAAGGAAGTCTGGGAGTCCCTGCTTAGACTGT
This sequence comes from Paratrypauchen microcephalus, assembly GCA_036785185.1. Taxonomy (NCBI): domain Eukaryota; kingdom Metazoa; phylum Chordata; class Actinopteri; order Gobiiformes; family Gobiidae; genus Paratrypauchen; species Paratrypauchen microcephalus. The sequence continues at coordinate 15,399,849 of JAVJIX010000002.1, read as the reverse complement.
TGCCCCCGCGACCCGGCCCCGGATAAGCGGAAGAAAATGGATGGATGGCCATTTGTGTTCGACATACAGTGAATTGAAATTTCGTTTCTCCCTGGCCAAGCAGTGCAAAAAAGACAGTGTACAAAATCAATATAAAGACAATACAAAATGTAAAAGCAGTGCAAAGAATAAATAAATACCTATTTACAAAAATGCGTGAAAAGTCCCTCAGTCGTCCAGGTAGAATCCATGATCAAAGGAGAAGTTCAATTTGTCAACTGGACAAAGTTTGTTTGGTTGAAAACGTTTCGCCGCTCATCCGAGAGGCTTCGTCAGCTCTGGTTATTGTACTGATACCAATAACCAGAGCTGACGAAGCCTCTCGGATGAGCGGCGAAACGTTTTCAACCAAACAAACTTTGTCCAGTTGACAAATTGAACTTCTCCTTTGATTATTTACAAAAATGTCCTGTGTGTATTCCATGTACCATATAGTGCTGAATGTATTGCATGTTCCCTTTAGTGCTGAATTGAGCTCTTGAATGAATTGTGTTCAAAGGCCGTGTGTCTCGTTTGTCCAGCATCACGAGGTGTGTTAAATATGCACTCACACCCCCTCCCCTCAGCCCACCCCGGCCCCACCACCGCCCTACACAAACTGATTGGTCTGTCAGTGTCAACACAGGCCTGGATTTCACTGCCTGCTCACTGTGACACTGTTTGCTTTGCGGCCGTTTCAAATCCCACCCAAATCTCATGAATAGGTGAGGCTGCAGCTCATCCGATTGGAGTGGGTATAGCAGTGTAAATTGAAATGTTTACTGACAGACCAATCACACTGGAACAGAGAGAGGAGCATCCATATTCAATTTTGGTCAAGATTGAGTGTAATGCAGTAAAGATTTTTTTGCAGTAATGCTTTTTTTGTTTTTTTTTGGCTGGAACTGTAGCAGGAGAAACTAGCAGTAGTCAACGCAGAAGGTTTATGTAATCCCTCATTTGTCCAGGACTGGTCCATGGTAGGTAAGGTTTCAGAGGTAGTCATCTGGACACTGTTTTTGGAATCAAGACCTTTTGACTGCCATCCGGAAACAAAGCCATTTTCAATCTGAAAGTACTGACCTGGAGAAACTACAATTTATACTGCCCTGTCTTAGTAGTTGAAGTAGTAAAAAATAGTTGTAGGATTTAAGTATACAGTTGTGCCATCTTAGTAGCTCAAAGCCTTTTAGGAAAATTGATAATAAATACCACATAACTTTTTAATTTTGGATTTTTCTTTACAATGTTGACTTTATCTGCTTGTGGATAATACTATAGAATGATTGGACACCTGTCTACTCTATAAAATAGAATAAATGCTCATGGTGAAATGGGACTACCTCGTGTTGCTTTGTTTCATCTATGAATCTGTTCTTAGGCAAATATCCATGTATCTGTGCATTGGTCGTACACTGGGAGCGAAGATAGGTTAAAGAAATGACAGGTTTGATCTGGCTGTTAAATTGAACAGCCAGCCAGTTTAGGGGGCTCTAAGGGGTATTTGGCGTGCTTGGTTGGACAGGGAAGTGGCAGAGACCGAGGCAAAACCCTAAACCAAATCAGTGCAATTATAAACACAAGTGAAGGAGAATAGTGCCCCCCAGTGGTGTCTGACTGTACTGGCGCTTCTCGTTTTGCTCTTGTGAAATGCTTGGATACCTCTCTCTCTCCTACAAAACGTCCTGTGGCAGTGGAGTGCAATGATCTAGGGCATATCCATATTTTAACAGCAGTATTCCTCGCAGTCTCACCTTTAATTGCATATAATCATTCATAAATAATTTCCCAGAGCTTTGTTGGCTGCATGAGGTAAGAGCTGCACTGACTGCTCAAGCATGACTGCAGATTCAGGAAAGCTTTTTATTTTTATTTAATTGCGCCATGTGTGGAAATAAACTCTTTAAATACCATATTACATAGCCTAATGCCTGGTAGTGCGGTTTAATCAAGCGTTATCAAAGGCTGAGAAATGGAAATGTGCAGTGCTGCTGAAGCTCTAACATTTATCCTTGACTAGTGCCGTTCATGGGTGAGGACTTGATCATTTCCTTTGAGGGCCCATTCTCCACGGAGCTGCTCTAAGACTGTATTGACCTACATTGCGTTCTGTATTTACAGTAGGTCTTATATGATATTATTCTGCTCAAAGTGAGGAGCAGATACCCATAATCCTGTGTGCATAATGATGACATCACTCATTCCTCTTCCTCTGTCCGGATGGTTTCCTCGGGCAATTACCTGCTATCACTGTCTTTACTGATGAAGATGAAGAGTGGGCTAATGGGAATACAGTAAATACAAAGACTGTGTAGCGTATCTAAACATGGGTCTATTTGGACTCAATGTGCGTACCCTAATCATCCATTTCCAGTTGTTGGATAAATAAATGCTTGCAGTATTTCTCTCTAGCAGACCTTTCTTGGTTTAAACAGGGTGATGTCTGGCTCAGTGCCCCTCCTCTCTCTGATCTCCTGGTGTTAATGGGCTGAGACATCAGTGAGGAATGGCCCAGCTCAAATCTCTGCAGCTGCTGCTCGGAGAGGGCTCTGCTTCTGGGCCATCAGGTAGAATTATCATACAGGTTTGTTAAATGTACTTTTTGTTTAACTTGTCACTTATAAACTTTGATGCAGTTTTATTTACTGATCGAGAAAGTACTTCAAATGGAACGTTAGACTACTATTATTCTTTACAATTATATTTATAATTTGTAGGACTGAAGTAAAACATTGATCATTCTTGACAGATTATTCTTGACTCCAAAATCAGTCTGTATGTATGAGTCAGGCTCATTCAGAAGTTCTGTTTTGTTTTAAATTGTTAATTGCTATGGCAACGGTGACAATTCTTCATTACTGAACCCCATATACAGCTCTGGAAAAAAATAAGAGACCACTCCAAAATTATCAGTTTTTCCTGATTTTACTACTTATAGGTATGTGTTTGGGCAAAAGGAACATTTTTCTTTGAGTCTATAAACTACTGACAACATTTCCCCCAAATTCCAAATAAAAGTATTATCATTTAGAGCATTTATTTGCAGAAAATGACAAATGGTCAAAATAACAAAAAAGATTGAAGATGTTTTCAGACCTCAAACAATGCAAAGAAACAAGATCAAATTCATTTTAATACAACATAATACTAATGTTTACACTTAAGAAGAGTTCAGAAATCAATATTTGGTGCAATAACCCTTATTTTTAATCACAGCTTTCAAGAACTGAAGAACTGAAGTAGCTCAGCTTTGTGTTTGTGTTGGAATTCAACAGACGCTGGAATGGAATGGCTGTCATACATGTAGAGATGCTGATTTCAGAAAAAAAAAATGCAGTGGTCTCTTATTTTTTCCAGAGCTGTATACTAACTGAATTACTGTCAACTCTAAGTAAACTCTTACAATCTACAATAATAAGTAATAAGTAACAGAGCAAGCAAGAAGCAAGCAAGCAAGAAAAATAGTGGTAGTGATTTTAATTTCTACTTTCTGTAGCTAGATAAATGAGTCCTAATTACATCCACAGCATAGATATAGAGATAGAGCCACTACCTGCAGAAAAACCCTGCTGTACTCAGACCCCAGTGCCCTGCTACAGTGGCAGCCTGCTCTGTTTTAATGACATTTTAAGAACTTGATCTACATTTTCCATTGAGCCTAATGAGCATTACATCCTCTCCCCGCAGCCTCATGCGGTGTCTATGGGTGTGCTGATAACAGGTAGACTTTGCCCTCAACATGCACAACAGGAAGCACAACTCATTCCCGTCACTACCACCTCCGCTGCTCGAGAGGTAAGATACATTTCTATTAACCAGGCTCAATTGATAGAATTTCTCTCCAAAGAGCGTACTGAAATAGATGAAACCTTTTACCTTTCTAATGTGAAGTCTGTATAAATGAAACTTCTAAAAATACACATGTTCATTCATAAAAATACTGGACTGGACTAGCAGCTTCCGTCTGTCTTCTATTTATCTTCCTGTCTGCCCGTCTTACTACTATTAGTCTTTATTACTCAGCACTATCTTGATAAACTGTATTACCATAAACTCAGAATATTTACGTACATCCTAAGAGGACCACTTCCAAGACATCCTATCTTGCGTCGTATTTTACCCCTGTAATACAACTCCTATGCAAACTTACATTCAAATTGAGCTTGTGTTTGAACAACTAATAGACTCCTCATGCTGGCGGTTGATCTATCACTGCTCAGATCTAATCTATTATGCATTACTGATATTAGAAGAAATGTATGGTGTTAAATCCATAGATACATTATTTTGATGCTTTGCTGAACTGTACATCCACATAGTAAACTCCTTTGACATTAACGGTGGCCCCTTGTCAAACGAAATCAGCTTTTGTGTGAGTAATTAGACCATTACTTGGGTACTTTAATAATTAATGTATGGATTGTGATGCCCTAGCCAATATATGGCTCCCCTGTCCGCATTATATTTAAACTAAACGCCACACTACATTGTCTGTGTGGCCTTATAGCTGGCAACTGCTTTTCCTTTGAGATCAATTAGCCACAACCAATTTGGCTATTAAATATACATATAGCTCTATTAAAGGGGGGCTTAAGGCAATAATTATGGATGTTAGTCATGGCTTGGCTTTCAGTGTTTGTGCGATGCATCATTCTGTAATTACGCATTTATTTTTGCATAGCAGATTTAGCGGCAGTGACAAAAGTGCTGAACCATATGACCTCAGTGTTAGCATTTTGTTTATTCTTCTTTCTTATGCAGGGTTGATGAAAAGCTCCAGTATTATTTAAAAATGGACCAAGCTAACGGAGCCAACCCCCCTCCATACAACTTCCAGGACTATGGGCAGAGTAATTATGCAGGCATGAGCTATCAGGTTGGTAGCTGAACATTTTAATTTGCGTCATAGGAGGGGGAAAGAAATATAAAGGCTGACTTATTTTCCATTTATTCAGTGTGCGTTTGTGCCCCACGGTGGGCAGTGCATGAGTCTAAGTCACTCTGGCTTTGGCCATGAGCCTATTATACATGTAGCTGGTGTCCTTTGCATATGTATTAAAACTATTAAAATTTCAAGATTATTGAAACCTTTTTTTATGTTAATTAACTGTTGTATTTGACCCTTCATACAACAGTAAAAATGTATGAAGAGTGCACTATTATGCAGAGGCAGGAGTTTGGTGCTCCTGTTGCTAAGCCAGAAGGTTGTGGGTGCGATTCCCTGAGATTCTCATTGTGTTGGGTGTTCTGCTTGTGTTACTGTGGTCTTTCCACTTACCAAGAAAGGTATGGCGTGTACCATAAAAGTTTCTACAGCTGCTAAGAAAGCTTTGAAATTAAGAGAAAATCCTTACCTAAACAATTATAGCTCTGAAAAAAAAATGATTTTTTTTCTGAAATCAGCATCTCTACATGTATTACAGTAATCCCTTGTTTATCACGGGGTTAGGTTCCAGAAATAACTTGCATTAAGAGAAATCCGCGAAGTAGGACAACTTTATATTTTACAATTATTCTACATGTTTTAAGGCTGTAAATGCCTCACCACACACATTATACGCTTTTCTCAGACTGGAATTAACCTTTTCTCACATGTATCTCTAGTTTAAATACTCAAACTTTCATAGATTTTCAACAAAATGTATTAATAGTGACGCGTGGGGGGAGATACGGCTCTGGAAGCCCCGCCGGACGCGTGAGAAGCACTGCCACGTCCCGGGACGCGACGCGCACCAACCCCTTGGAGAAGTGCGCAACACGTGCACCCCTCATCGTGCTCAAATCTGTGACAGAGCAGCGTGACCGGCGCGAGGCCGCGCGTACACCGGGGCTGCGAACACGAGATCGAACTACGGCGCCCGGACCGCGTCCTCTCAGCCCGAGTCACAAACCAGCCGCACGAAACTAGCAAAGAGCGGCACGAAACCAGCAAAGAGTGGTTTAATCCAGGTTTTAGTCCAGGTCTAGACCTGGTCCAGTCCTGGTTTAGTCCAGGGCCAGTCCAGGTTTAGGCCTGGTTTAGACCTGGTCTAGACCTGGTTTAGTCCACATTTAGTCCTGGTCTAGTCTCTTAGCCAATCAGGACACAGAACACAATGTTACACTATAAAAAAAAATGCTACACTGAGGGATTCTTCACGCGTTACACTATAAAAAAAATTGGGGAAAAAAATCCGCGAAACAGCGAGGCCGCAAACAGTGAACTGCGATAGAGCGAGGGATCACTGTACAGCCATTCCATTCCAGCGTCTGTAGAATTCCAACACAAACACTGGGCTGAGCTGAGCTACTTCAGTTCTTGCACCAGGAGTGGAATAAAGTCACCCAAGAACAATGTGAAAGACTTGTGGAGAGCATGCCAAGACGCATGAAACCTGTGATTAAAAATAAGGGTTATTGCACCAAATATTGATTTCTGGACTCTTCTTAAGTGTAAAGATTAGTATTATGTTTTAAAATGAATTTGATCTTGGTTTTTTTTTGCATTGTTTGAGGTCTGAAAACATGTATCTTTTTTGTTATTTTGACCATTTGTCATTTTCTGCAAATAAATGCTCTAAATGCTAATATTTTATTTGGAATTTGGGAGAACTGTTGTCAGTAGTTTATAGACTCAAAAAAAATGTTCCTTTTGCCCAAACACATACCTATAAGTAGTAAAATCAGAAAAACTGATAATTTTGCAGTGGTCTCTTTTTCCAGAGCTGTACATTTTATTACACAAGAACAACAACAAGAGATGCATTTACTAAAATTTGACCATTTTCATTTCTTGGGAAATTTACACAGCATGTTTTCCACCCTTAACCCGATTTTTATCTTTTGACTGAATACGGCTGTCACACCACAGGACATACTAATTAAACAAAGAAAATGGTCTAATTCTCTCTGCCAACTAGTTTAAACTTGCTTTTCAATCACACAGCAATTCTCTTCAGTTTAAAGTTTACAAATAAGTTCACAAGTTCTCAAACAATTACCTCATTTTGTATGCTGTTATTAAGTTATTATTTACAAGAAACACAACGCTAACTTTGCCATAAATCCCCGCCATAATTTCCAGCTTGGATGAAGTTCTGTTATTGTGTCCTTAAGCAAGGTGTGGGGTGGTGTTCAAAGGAACTGTTGGCACAGATTGGCAGCCTTGCCGTTAGTCTGTCCCAAGGGCAGCTGTGGCTACGATAGTATCTTACCACAGCTGCTAATTTGCCTTCCTGTAAGTGGTTGATTCAGTATGAATTGGTATTTATCCAGCAATTAATGTCTTATTCTGGATAACATCACAAGAAATGTAGTTTTTACTTATTATAATGCTTAATAAATATACAGTTCTGGAAAAAATAAGAGCCCACTGCATTTTTATTTTTTTTTAATTTATTTTTTTGTGAAATCAGCATCTCTACATGTATTACAGCCATTCCATTCCAGCGTCTGTTGAATTCCAACACAAACACAAAGCTGAGTTACTTCAGTTCTTGTACCAGGAGTGGAATAAAGTCACCCAAGAACAATTTGAAAGACTTGTGGAGAGCATGCCAAGACGCATGAAAGCTGTGATTAAAAATACGGGTTATTGCACCAAATATTGATTTCTGAACTCTTCTTAAGTGTAAACATTAGTATTATGTTTTATTAAAATGAATTTGATCTTGTTTCTTTGCATTGTTTGAGGTCATTTGCGTTTTGACCATTTGTCATTTTCTGCAAATAAATGCTCTAAACGATAATATTTTTATTTGGAATTTGGGGGAAATGTTGTCAGTAGTTTATAGACAAAAATGTTCCTTTTGCCCAAACACATACCTACAAGTACATTGGTCCTTCGAGCCGGATCTGAGTTTCACCTTGACACTATGGAGTCAGCTTCAAACTACCAACTGCAGGCCTCTGACCGACCCAAGAGGACTCCCGTCCACCCAGCCACCTGGCTGACTACGATGCTACTCTCCATCCCCCTCAGCAGTCTGATCCCCAAGCCTCCTCACTTCCAGTGGGACAATGCGGTGAACCCAGACTCTCCAGAAGTGGGAGTGTGTCGGGCTACCAGTCTATCGGGAGTTCACGGAGGTCTGTTCGGAGTTCCCGAAGGAGCAAACTGTTCGAGACTATGCCAGATGCCAAGATAACTGTACTGGAGGAATACATTAAACGCATGGAACTGGCTGACCTACAAGAGGAGATTGAGGTAGAGAGAGAAGCAGATTTGAAAGCTGTCAGGTTGGAAGCACAGCTCAGAGAAGGGCAGAAACAACAGGAAGAGTCACAGCAAGCCAAAGAGAGGATGGCTAGAGAAGGGCAGAGACTACAGGAGGAAGCACAACAAGCGAAAGAGAGGATGGTTAGAGAAATGGGAAGACGTAGATGCCTCAAGAAATTGGAGAGAGAGATGGAAATTGAGTTGTTAGGACCATGACCTTATCAGAGTCTCAGGAGGATACGCTACTAAACCAGCTATCTTCTGACACCCCATCGCCCACTTCGACAACTACCAGGAGGCCCCTTCCTCCACCACTAGTCCTGACTCAACCACCAGCCGCAACTGCCGTTCCCGTCCCTGCACTCAGGAGGTGCTCAACGCCTGCTCCAGTCATGCCACAAGGGACGTCGGCACTGTCAACCGCAACTGTCGTTCCTGTCCCAACACCCAGGAGGAGGTGCTCAACGCCTGCTCCAGTCATGCCACAAAGGACGATTGTCGGCTACTCAAGCCCCGGTGGTAACATCCTGGTCCTCCCCTGGTATGGAGACCCTGATTGCTACGTCCTATGGTATTCCCAAGCCAGCACTCCCCAGTGGTCGTGAAAGTGATTTCGCTCTACTCAAGATGGCGCTGGATAACCTGATGAATAATCACCCCCACCTGAGCGAGCACAATAAATATCAAATTCTCCTGTCAGCTCAAACTCCCGAGCGCTTTGAAGCTTGCCAAGTCATACATGTATGACCCTCGACCTTACACTGCCGCACTAGGTGCTCTTCAGGACAAGTATGGCCAACCTAGACAACTAGTACAAAGCGAACTAGGGGCGATTCTTAATTCACCAGCCATTAAGTCAGGGGATGCTGAAGCCTTTGACACCCTTGCCCTCGACCTTCAGTCCCTGGTCGGTATGTTGCGGACGCTGGAAGGACCCCTTGGATATGAGCTCAGATGTGGTTCCCATGTCGACCGTCTCTTAGGTAAGATGCCTCCTGCTCACAGAGACGGATTTGTGGAGTATTGTTTTGGTCGTGGTATCTTACAGCCAGGTACTGAGCCAGGTACTTGCTGTCTGGCTACAGATGAAAGCGCAATCGAAGCGCGCTGCCAGTCGAGCCGCCTCCCTCTACAACTCTGAGCCATCTCCTGTCAAGAGAGCTCATGCCTCACGTCCCAGAGACAAGCCTGCTTCAGTCCTCCTGCTCTCCGGGGAGACACCCACTAAAAACAAGCCTGTCACTTCACCGAAATCACCGTCCTCTAAGGCTACCCCCTACTGCCCATTTTGCAATAATAAGGAACATTATCTTAACTCCTGCAAAGATTTCAAGAAATTGAGTACCGATGAGATCAAGAAGTGGATCAAGGAAGGAGACAGATGCTGGAAGTGTGGACGAAATCATAAAGCCTCGGCCTGTACCCTGAAACGCCCATGCAAGACATGCAAGGACATTCACCTCACAGTTCTGCATGACACAGTACAGGAGTCAACCCGTAAAGTCCTCATGGTGAGCAACCCAGAACCTACTGTCTACCTGGAACAGCCCCGAAGCCCACAAAGAGTCTTATTGAAAATCGTCAAAGTGCTCTTGCGTCATGGAGATCGTGCACTGGAGACCTTCGTGGTGCTTGATGATGGCGCTGAAAGATCGATCATCCTTCCACAAGCAGTAGAGCAGCTACAGCTCAATGGACACCCCGAGACACTTCATCTGAGAACTGTCCAGCAGGAAGTGAAAGAGCTCAGAGGTTCTTCAGTTAGCCTCCACATCTCACCCGTCTTCAAACCAAGTAGGAAATATTGGATTAGTAATCTTTCACCTCCCACGGTCTGAGTTTATCTGAGCACACCTACCTAGTAGCTGCCCTCCAGAAGCGCTACGAGCATCTCAAGGGACTCCCCCTATCGCCTATCCACCGAGCCAAACCGCTGTTGCTCATGGGCTCAGATATGCCTCACCTCCTTATTCCAACTCAGCAAGTGCGGGCAGGCCCATCCGGTGGTCCCGTAGCCATCTGCACAAGATTAGGCTCTTCTTATCAGTCTTGCCTGCACATTGCCACAGAGTCTCCTTATATCGAACTCCTGAAGAATGTAGAACGCTTATGGCATATTGACACACTCCCATATGTCAGTGAGAAGACTGCATCTCGTTCCAAGCAGGAACAACAAGCTGTTGTTCCTGCTTGGAACCCTTCTACAGACTACTTCAGAACGGGTTTCTGTAGACGGCATCCAATGCTACGCTACTCCGCTCCTGCGTCGCCAACCAATCACTGCCCTGTGCGCACCCCCCTTCGCAGTGATGCCCAATCTATGCAGTACAGAGCGTAGGTTAGCCAAAGATCCTACGTGCAGGCTCTTATTGCAAGGAAATTGACAAACTTGTCGAAGCCGGCTACGTTGCATAGATCCCATCGGAAGAACCAGCCAAGACCACAGAATCATGGTATGTGCCATATTATATGGTGCACCACAATGGAAAGGGCAGAGTCGTTTTCAACTGTTCCTTTTCCTTTAACGGACAATCCCTGAATGACCAACTCCTCCCCGGGCCTACATTGGGTCCTACCTTGATTGGAGTCCTGCTTAGGTTTCGACGCCATGCAGTTGCTATCAGTGGAGACATCAAGGGGATGTTTCATCAGATCCACCTGCTGCCCGGTGACAGACCACTTCTCAGATTCCTTTGGCGGGACACAGACAGAACATCGGAGCCTTGCATCTTCGAGTGGCAAGTGTTACCCTTTGGTACAACTAGCAGTCCTTGTTGTGCGGTGTATGCCCTACAACAACATGTCAGAGACCATGAATCACCAGATTCTCTCCTCATGCAAGTGGTCGAGCACTCGTTCTTGGTTGACAACTGCCTTCATAGTTTGAGCGAAGCTAAAGACGCCAAGGCTCTGATCGATAACCTGCGTGCACTCCTGAGCAAAGGAGGATTTTAGATCTGGCAGTGGGCAAGCAACACTTACCTCCCGAAGCCCAGTCAGCTAGCAGCGAGCGACAACCTCAGCGAACTCACTCTTGGACTCACCTGGGATTGCCTTAACGATACCCTCAGTTAGAAGCATCGTCCTACCGAATCCTCAAGTGCCACTCTTCGACACTTCTACAGTGTTCTCGCCAAGCTCTATGATCTGTTAGGCTACATTGTACCATTCACCACCAGATGTAAGGTACAGTACTTATCCAAGACATGTGGAAGTCCAATATTGGTTGGGATGACCAGATCCATCCCACAGATCTCCTGGACAAATGGTTGGGATGGGTACAGGAAATACCCACTCTTCAACGTCTCAAGCTGCCACATCCTTATGCGCCAGCCTCTGCAGATACAGCTACTGCCACCCAACACATTCACATCTTCTGTGACACATCGGAGCGCGCCTATGGGTCAGTCGCCTTCATGCAGACAGTGGACAGTCAGTACATCAACGTGTCCTTTGTGTTTGCCAGATCCCGAAAGCAGCTGTCCATCCCACGTCTCAAGCTTAGTGCCGCTCTCACAGGCGCGCAGCTTGCTAGAGTTATTGAGACAGAGCTTGCTATTCCACCTGAGCACATCACCCTCTGGTCGGACTCCATGACCGTGCTCTACTGGATTAAGTCAGAGTCCTGCCGGTACAAGGCCTTCGTGGGCACTCGTGTCACAGAGATCCAGAACCTGACAGAACCCTCACAGTGGCAGTACGTTGAATCCCAGCACAACCCCGCGGATGATATTACCCGCGGACTCACTCTGCAAGAGATAACACAGGAAATCAGAGCCCTCAAAGCCGGCTGTCCTCTTCCATCCAATAGTCAACTTGTCTCTCTCTCACCCAAATATGAAGAAGCCACTGGACTTCTCAGAGTTGGTGGAAGATTGAGACATTTGGAAGGCCTCGATCTGGATATGATCCATCCAGTTATCTTGGACCCAAGACACCCGGTCACGAAGCTCATCATCAAAGACACAGATGAGACACTGCTACACCCTGGTCCAGAGCGGGTCCTCGCTGAACTCCGCCGCAGATTCTGGGTTATACGTGGCAGAGAGGCCATACGTAAGCACCAACATTCATGCCTCGATTGCCAACGGTGGAGAGCCAAACCTGATTTACCCAAGATGGCTGATCGCACCGAGAAACTATGGGGAATCGTTTACAAATGTATGACAACTCGTTCAGTACACCTGGACCTGCTGGAGAATCTCGACACGGACGCCTTCTTGATGTCACTGAGAAGATTCATTTCACGGCGCGGCAAACCCTTGGAGCTCCTGATGGAAAATGGGACCAACTTTGTCGGCGGAGAACATGAGTTGCGCGAATCATTCGCTTCAATGGCACCCCTACTGAGAGAACAACTTGCAGATGACCAGATCTTCAATTTCAACCCTCTGAGCGCGCCACACTTTGGCGGCACATGGGAAAGGGAAGTAAAGTCTATCAAGACCGCACTCAGAGTTGTTCTTAAGGACCAATCAGTCCCTGAACCGGTGCTCATGACTGCACTCGTGGAAGTAGAGAGTATCTTAAATTCCAAGCCCTTAGGCTACCTGTCGTCAGATGCCTCAGACCCGGATCCAGTCACGCCTAACCTCCTCCTCATGGGCCGCCACGACTCACCTCTGCCTCAGGCAGTTTATGAACCCAGTGATGTAGGAAGGAGGCGCTGGAGGCAGAGCCAAACCATCGCTGATCGCTTCTGGTCATCTTTCATCCGACATTACCTGCCAGGGCTGCAAGAGCGCAGAAAGTGGAGGAAAGACGGCAAAGCACTCTCAGTCGGTCAAGTTGTCCTGATTGTAGATCCTCAGCTTCCTCGAGCTTCATGGCTTATTGGACGGATCATCCAGATACATCCAGGAGCCGATGGACGCATCCGCACAGCCAGCGTTCAAGTGAAGAATTACATCTACCTTCGTCCAGTCATCTGACTTATTCTGCTACCACTTCTCGAAGATTCAGATGAAGACATCTCCGCATAGACTTTCTTCTGGCTTTCAACTGCCACGCGGACAGTTGGGGGCGGCTGTGTCCGACAGCCTATGCACTCGATACAGACCTTTCATGCGCATTGCTAAGCAACGCTCTGCTCTTAATTAATTCGACTAGATCAAAGATCAAAGATCAATGATCAAGAACTAATAAATTACTAGTTTGACTCAAATTTAGGCATTTTGTGTACATCCTGTTATATGTGTATTTTTGAGATGAACAAACCTAACTGTCCTTATTCCAAACTGTTGTTGGGATAGGTTGGCAAAGGAAACATCTCTGTGGTGTCTGCTCCTTATGATAACACAGACCATCCAGAGGGCCAAACATCTACTGCAGTGGACTTCAGCCCCCCTCCTGACTACTCCTGTGGTGAGGAGGACAACGGCTTCAGCGACAGCAACATACGGCGAGGTAATTCTTGGTCAAATCTCAGAGAGAGAGAGAGAGAAAAAAAATAGTTTTATTTGCATGGGTTAAACAGCAGTTACTTTTTCGTTCGTTTTGTTGCCAGGGCTGGAAATTGATTTGAAATAGAAAGTGTTCCCTTTGCCTGAGCTGTGTATCTTTGCACACAAAAGAAATGATTTGAAGGGAATGAGTTGGCTGTGTATTAAATGCCTTGCCTTACTGTTCTGTTTGGCAGCCTGTCTGCTTTTGTGCTCCATCGTTTGTTTTGCATTTCTCTGTTGTCAAGATTTTCCTACTGTGTACCTATGACCCTCTTTGTATCTTTTCTCAATAGGGTTCATTAAGAAAGTCTACCTGATATTAATGCTGCAGCTGCTGGTGACTGTGGGCATAATTTGTGCTTTTCTTTACTGGTAAGTAAGAAAGGCACCAGAACATTATTCATTCAGTCCTCACAATCTTTGATAAGCTACTCCTGCCGTGGGGCTGACCTACCAAAATGTGGCTGCTATCACAGCTCTGGAAAAAAATGAGACCACTGCATTTTTTTCTGAAATCAGCATCTCTACATGTATTACAGCCATCCCAGCGTCTGTTGAATTCCAACACAAACACAAAGCTGAGCTACTTCAGTTCTTGCACCAGGAGTGGAATAAAGTCACCCGTGAAAAAACAATGTGAAAGACTTGTGGAGAGCATGCCAAGATGCATGAAAGCTGTGATTAAAAATAAGGGTTATTGCACCAAATATTGATTTCTGAACTCTTCTTAAGTGTAAACATTACTATTATGTCTTTTTAAAATGAATTTGATCTTGTTTCTTTGCATTGTTTGAGGTCTGAAAACATGTATCTTTTTTGTTATTTTGACCATTTGTCATTTTTTGCAAATAAATGCTCTAAACCAGTGTTTCCCAACCAGGGGTACAAGTACCCCTAGGGGTACGGGAGCACACTGCAGGGGGTATTCGGTGGTGTCGCTGCCAGGTGCAGGGGGATTTTTTTTGAATTTTTAAATTCTAATTAAGTAAATTTGAGTCAAAGAAAAGAGAGAAAATGCCTGAGGATTAAATTTTCAAATCAAGGAGATTAAATAAAAATGATTTTCATTTAATAATCCGTTGTGTCACGTTCTATTTTTGGAGAATTATCAACACGTATGAGTGAGGGGGTACTCGAGGTATGACAAAAAGGCTCAGGGGGTACACAAGACAAAAAAGGTTGAGAAACACTGCTCTAAACGATAATATTTTATTTGGAATTTGGGGGAAATGTTGTCAGTAGTTTATAGACTCAAACAAAAATGTTCCTTTTGCCCAAACACATACCTATAAGTAGTAAAATCAGAAAAAAGTGATAATTTTGTAGAGGTCTCTTATTTTTTTCCAGAGCTGTAGATCAGAAAATAGCTAAATATAACCCTTTTAAAATGTTCTTAAATTCGACTTCTAAATGAATGGGATCCACGTTTAACTGGAAAGACCACCATAAGAAAACGCTGTTTACGAGCATTTAGAGACAAAAGTGAGTGGGTCGGAATAAAGTTAATAAACAGGATGAAGGACACAGGTCTAAATATCTGTGTAGGACATCTAAAAGAGTTACAGGTGGTTACAGTGGATGTTGCTCCCAAACATTGACAAACCAGAACCACCACAGCACCAAGAAAGAGGCCTATGTCAAATACAACAACCTGATCCTATAGCAGTACACCTCCAGCCTCATCCCCCTCCTATGACGAAATCCTAAAATAAAACACCTCTTACTTGTAATGTTTTGCTCGTAACACTTTGATGGCTTTATGTGTTTTGTATAATGAATGTGTTCCTGCCCCTCTACAGTCATTTCCTTTCATAAATTATATTAGCGTCCCCAGTGTGCTGTGCTCTATCCTCCGTTAATATTTAATACAATCACTGTACAGCAGTTCTCAGATGAATGGCACCTCTATTAAAGTGTGTTTCTTTTCACACCAGGTCAGAGCTGAGGGACTGGACATGGCACAACAGCTGGTTTTCTTACACCATGATGTAAGTGTCAAAATATACAGCCCGAAGCATCAGCATTCTCTTTTATACTTTTTATCGTTTGTCTATTTTTAAACCTGAAGCAAATTCAATGCATTACTCATTTATTCATTTGCCAAAGATAGAATATTCACTAAAAATCCAACAATATCTGCTTCCTGCTTCGATCTATACTGTTCTGTCTAAACTGACTGACCAAACTCTGTCATTACCGATAAAAACATACTATACAATAAGGCTGCAGTGATTAATCGACTAATCGTAACTGGTTAACTAATTGTCTTTGATCATCGTAATCATTATCTGGGATATACTGACTCTAACACACATACAGGATGACGTTTTTATAATACATACTGTGGCAATATTGAATCTATATGTCAAAAAATAATACAATAATAATAATAACAAATACAAAATATCAGATTTTCAATTAAATATTCTCTATTTAGAAGCCTTGGCTCACCATATTCTCAATAATTCATCACAGAGAGTACATGAAATGTCCTAAGTATACATACAAAGATAATAAAGAAGGCTAATTCATTGAGCAGAGAATTAAGTTATGTCATTATTCGGGTCAAAGAGCACATCTTCCTTCTGGGAAACCTGGGAGTGTCTAATTTGTAAATGATATCAGTTAGAGCTGAGCAACTAACTCATCATGCGATAAGAAACACAACTTTATGCTGGCCCTCTAGTTCAAGGCCAAATGAGGTACGGCAGGAAGTCGAGATAAAATAAAAAATGTGAAAACGGATAAAAAGCAAACAAATATATCCAAGCTCAAATGTATAGTGACTGTATGAAATCCCATACTGAGCTGCGCCTCTTGTTGATGTTTACTGTCTGTGTTTTTGCTATCTCCAACTCGTCCTGAAATAGGGCGGTGGTCCTGGTGCTTGTGGTGGCCTTGTCTTGCTGTGACAACCTGCGCCGTCAAGTCCCTCTCAATTTCATCGCCCTGGGCTTGTTTGTGAGTATATGGGTAGGAGCAGTAGCAGCCAGGCACCGTATGAAGACCCTCTCCTCCCTTACACACCCTCTCCTCCCTCTGTATTTTTCTGTATTTACTATGAATTTCTCTCTCCGTCTTTAGACAGTGGCGGAGGGCCTGATGCTGGGATCTGTGGCTGCGTGAGTGTTTGTTTTTGCCCGATGCACGTTCTCATTTTGCACAGTAATCACCACGTTTGATCCATATCATATAGAATTTGGGAAGCATAGATAAGATGCTATCATTGTGTTTTTACCAAATTAAAAACAAATGGAAGCATGAGAATACACCACTACAGCAGCATGACAATTAGTTATAAACTGCTGTCAATATAAAGGTTGTTTAGCTACCCATGTATCTGCTTGCCTGAACAGTATGTGCATGGGCAGTAAATCCCTTGACCATGGTACTGGTATCATTAGCAATATTAGCCTTTTCCAAATAGAGTAGAGTAGTCCTGGATTTGATTTAGATTTGAAATATAACCCAATTCAACATACAAAAGCAACAAGAGCTCATAAACCAGTAATCTCCCACTGCCAAATAAATGAAGTGTTTAATCAGGAAGGTTAAATGTCTTGCTCAAGGAAACAACATCATTTTATTTATTTATTTATTTATTTCAGGGACAGTGCACATTAATAAACATTTGCATGTAAATATGCCAGAATTAGCCTGAGGGCTATTTTTCATCTGTTGTCCCGGACAGGTGTAACATGTCAAACCTACAAGAAGTAAAATAGAATAAAATAAAATAAAAACAGGGTTAATATTTACACTCTAAAATCCTTCATACATACAGTCACATACAGCTCCATGCAATTCTATACAGACATAAAACCACATTCCGCCACATACATTCATTTCCAGCCACAAACACTATAAACCATTAAGAGCATCACATACACATACATACAGACTCATACAATCACAGTCAAACAGTAACACACAAGAGGCAGGATAGCGACAGGGGCATCGGGAGGTGGATGTTAGTGGTGACAGGATTGACTCTCAATTAACCATTTCTTTAAGTGTAATTTAAATGAGGTGTAAGTGGGGAGGTTTCTGATTGTGGTGGGGGTGGTGTTCCAGTCATGGGCAGCTTGCACTGTTGGGAGTGGGGATGGAATAGACTTTGCATAAGTGGATAACCACATTTTACCTTGGTCATTTTAAGCAGTGTCACATCCACCATAGTGTATTTGTGCTCTCCCCACTGCAGGTTTTATGATGCTGAGGCCGTCCTGTGGGCCATGCTGGCCACTGCACTGGTGTCCTTGGCCTTAAGTCTGTTTGCCTTCCAGTCAAAGGTGAGCTCGGTCACACTTCGGAGCTCCGTTTGCAGGGCAGCCACAGGTGAAATTTCATAAAGCGCTGCGGCTTTGAGGTGCATTGAGCGGTAAATGCCCCTATACTAAGCTGTGTTTCCTGTGCACTCAGATGAACAGAGTTAAGCTGGTGCTTGCTGTTTGCTCGGCAGGTATTGGTAAGGCTTTAAAAGGCTGCAAAGGGAAAGCTGATTACTGCTCCAATCACACCATTTGCACATCGAGTTTTTGTCTTCAGCTGAGGTTTTTAGACTTATAAATAATACATACACAACCAAGCTCATGTTGGTAAGACTTTGTCAGAGGAGACAGTTGAATATAGTTGCGTATATCAGATGGAGAAATGTATTTTGATTAAAAAAAAAAAAAAGTACAGAACGTTGCTGGATATTTATCATTACATACATCAGTGTCAATACTGCACACACCCCAGAGATCTTGAGCCGTGATCGTGGTCAGAGGTTAGAAATACCCATTTGTAGATAGGTAACCCTCTTGGTCCAAGTACATCCACATTTCTCAACCCAACTTTCTTGTAAGAAAGATCGTGTAAGAAACATTGTAAAACAATTAATGTTCATGTGTGATTTCACATTTGGAGATTAAAGTGATTTCAGGTTTTAGACCTGAATCTGCCTTGAATGGCATTCAAATAATAAGTTTGCAACAGCAAACGATGTGGCCAGACAGTGAGAGTGATGAAAGCTCTCTTAGTGCACAAGAATAGGCTATTCTGTTGAAGAAGCTGTGTATCTACACGTCCAATTATATACCAAATGGGAGCTGTTATGGCCAAAAGAGCAGTGTGGCTTTGTGGCTTGGTGTCAAAGTAGGATTTATATGTTTTGGGGGATCAACCAATCAAAAATACAACATTCCAAAATATGCCATTGTATGTATATTAAGTTTGGTAACCTAACTTTACATGCCTTTATGTTGGAGCTTCACATAGCTGTGCTTAGAGGTAAGATCTTAAGCCCAAGCCCGAGCCCAACCCGACCGGGCCTAAAATGTCAATCATTGCTTCGGGTGGGGTCGGGCCGGGATTCTCTCTCACTGACTTTTAAAAAATAAATATGTTTATAAAAATGTATACTAAAACGATGTGTGGATACTAAACTAAGGAATACTTGTTTTACAATAAATAATTTGGATAAAACAGAGAAGGCGCTGTAATGTAATTGCTATTTAACTACTAAACAGGAGCCGCAGAGCCAGAGCATGCTCTGCGCACGTGAACGCCGCCCTCTTAATAATCTTCCCCTCCGCAAGACCCCTCCTCCTCCCAAATAAAATATGAAATTTCGGGTTTGCTTCGGGCTCGGGCCTGCAAATGAAGTTAATTGCTCGGGCCGGGTCGGGCTTTAATACCCGCGGGCCGGGTCGGGCTGGATTTTTTAGGCCCGATCTTACCTCTAGCCTGTGCTAGCCTTGGTCTGATTTAAATGTCAGCCAGACACACTTATTGAATCTTAAGCTCATCCATCCTCCACTGGCCAGTGATTCTGCGATCGTGGCTGCATTTGGTGTTCATGTGAAAAGGGCAAAGGGACCACTGGGCTAGCCCACAGCCTGTGTGACAGCTGCTACATCCTGTTTATTGGTTACATACAATCTTATTGTATGTATTCTCTTGTTCATTTTTTTTTTCTTTTAACTTCTCTGTTTTGTTTTTCCTAATTTTGTCATTTACTGAATACATAAATATAGTACATGAAATGTTAAACCGGTATGTCTCTTCTCCTTACTAGTGGGACTTCACCATGTTAAATGGGAGCCTGTGGGTATTATTGTGGACCCTCTTTTCATTCGGTTTGCTTTGTGCAATTCTCCGATCACAGGTAAATTAAATACTGTATGTCTACACCTGTGTTTACTGAGGCTATTTTCAAATTCAAGGCAGCATTGAGAAGAGAGAGTGAATGTGAAGCTTTTAGTGTAAACAGTATTTTATGTGATGTTGTGACCCGTGTGCTCAGCAGACTAGAAAGAAAGCTCTCAGGATGAGCCCAGATGTCACACTGATGAATGTAAAGTGTGGGCTCTCAGTAGAACAATTTTTGTACTATAGTGAAACACACCACACACAGACCTAATGGAAGCTGCTTCAAAAAAAAAAAAACTGATCATGTCTTCATGTCAGATCAGAATATAATCACATCACTTATGTTCCATGTTCTTTCAGTATGTTCATATTGTGTATGCCTGCCTGGGGACCTTGGTGTTTTCTTTGGTAAGTACACCATACACCATATGCTTTACATCATTTTGGGCTTAATGTGACCTTTTTCAGTCTTCATCAGGGTGGGAGTGTGGGGGACATGTGATGTGCCATAGCGGCTGGTGCCCTTTCATTTCTATTATGCAGTGTTAAACAGCAGTGGGCTTCATTCTCACAGCCACCTCTCTGCATGCCTTTGGCATTAGCAGCAAATGTTGTGACCCAGCCAGTCAGCTGGTGGAACAAAGTGCCCCCCACACTGGGCCCACCACACTGTCAGCACATAGACACTGCGTCTTTCAACTGCAGTTTTAAGAGGAATGTGTTATGAGAAGGCTTATGCAGAAATCTGAAAGTTTGTTCTGTCTACCTGTTATAGTATATGAGTACTGAGCTAGAGTACTAATATGCAGAGCGGGCAATACCTTGGCTTAAGGTTTCAAAAGAATGATAAAAGGAGAAATTCAATTTGTCAACTGGACAAAGTTTGTTTGGTCGAAAACGTTTCGCCGCTCATCCGAGAGGCTTCGTCAGTTCTGGTTCGAGTGCTGGTTAGACACTGCTTATATCTAGCTGCAGGGAGGAGCTCACTACCCTGAATTCTTCTGAACCTATCTCAACTAATTTGTATTGCGATTCTCTCTTTTGTATTTCGAATTACTCTGGCGTCTAGTTTAGCATACCTATTCAACCCTAACGACCGTCCCCAGACCTCTGGCCCTGACCTGTCTGCCTTATTGTTTCTTTTGTCTGTTTTGACTTTGGTTTGAGAATGGAATTATAAATGGGAGACAAATTATGTCTGACTCCCCTATTTCTGTTTAAAGAAGGATTCTCTTTTTTGACAATACAAATTAGTTGAGATAGGTTCAGAATTAGTTGAGATAGGTTCAGAATTAGTTGAGATAGGTTCAGAAGAATTCAGGGTAGTGAGCTCCTCCCTGCAGCTAGATATAAGCAGTGTCTAACCAGCACTCGAACCAAAACTGACGAAGCCTCTCGGATGAGCGGCGAAACGTTTTCGACCAAACAAACTTTGTCCAGTTGACAAATTGAATTTCTCCTTTTATCATGGATTCTACCTGGACGACTGAGGGATTCTTCACATTTCAAAAGAATGGATAGTTAGGATCTGACGATTAAAAGGTTCAGTACATTCAGAAGGATGCAGAGGTTATGGATATGCTAGATAAGGGCTAGAGCACGCACTTCCAACCTAACCTGGGAAATCCCAGGCTGCTTTCGTTCATTCCGATCTGAAAGACAATCTGGCGACTATGGCTAGTGAGCTCTTCCGATTCTGGGAGCCAATCAGAGAGCGGGGAGGGGTGGAAAGACGGTGACGCGTACTACGTGACAAACGGAAGCTTGTAGTTTGAACTGACAACTGACATGATTGGCTATGGCAGGGCTCTCAAGTTTTGAGCGGGGTCGTGCGTGTGACTGAGGACGGGGGGGGGGGGGGGGGGGGGTGCGAGTGAACAATTTTTGGGGCTTGAATTGCGTGAGAAATGCCGTGTGAGCGTGTGAACACGTCGAATTGCGTGTTGAGAGCCCTGCTGTAAATGTTTGTCTAAAGAGCAAACTTAAACTACAAAGCAACTAATGAGAGTTATATAAATGAAGTTATTACCTGATGTTTCTCAGTTTGTTTTATCATCACCGCACTTTGTCAGTGCGCGCTGAGAGGGGCGGGGAGGAGGGACCAGAAAATCGGTCTGTGTGGCTTAGTTTATGCGGGCCCCTGCTCCCCCGGAGCACCGGGCCCGCGTCTCACCGCGTCTCACCGCGGGCAGTTCGGCTCTGGGCCGCGCGTATTCCGCGCGTAAGCCGTTGGGGGGGACACGTTACGCACAGACGGAGACACCGGGACCGGAGTCGGTGCGTCTCAGAGGAGACGTGGCACCGGGACTGAGGCTCAGGACGTGCCCGGGGGACGGCGCGCCCCCCCTCCCCCTGCTCCCCCGGAGCAGGACGAGCAGGGGGAGGGGGCGGCGCTGAAAACGCGCGGAGCCTGCATAAACTAAGCCACACAGACCGATTTTCTGGGCTCAAAAAAAAAAATAAAAAATAAAAAACAAATCAGCGTGAGAAATGCCATGTGTGGCGTGTGCGCGTGTGAATACGTCGAATTGCGTGTGTCACACTCTCAATGCGTGAGCCTTGAGAGCCCTGGGCTATGGGCTACGTATATGCCAAATGATAGGCATTTGTAACGCCCAATAAACCACACCTCCGGTACGAGATATTTCGAAGGTGGCTTCCAGACCATATCTCACTTGTGATATGGTCTGGTGTAAACCAGGCAACTTCCAACCTACGACTAGAAAAATAATCCAGACTAGACTGCTTGAATTATACTGACAGGATGACGTATTCATTCATTTTTTTGTAACATTAACCTGTCAGGGGATCTGCAGGCGCAAATTAGCGCATATATATATATATATATATATATATATATATATATATATATATATATATATATATATATATATATATATAAGGGGGATACATATGCATATTAATGAACATATAGCTAAATATATATATATATATATATATATATATATATATATATATATATATATATATATATATATATATATTTATTTATATATATATATATATATATATATATATTTATTTATATATATATATATATATATATATATATATATATATATATATTTATTTAGCTATATGTTCATAAATATGCATTGTTCCCCCTTAATATTAAGTATTTATTAATATTATCATTAGCCATGAATTACAGGATTTCAGCTGATGAGAGAAAATGCCTTTAAGACAACAAAGTGTTGTTCTACAGCTGTGCTTACATAAACATTATCTATATATAATATATTGTACAGATGAAGCTTGTGTTTGTCTGCAGTATTTGGTGTTTGACACTCAGCTGATTGTGGGTGGGAAACACAAGAAGTACGCAATATCCCCAGAGGAGTATGTGTTTGCCGCTCTCAACCTGTATCTGGACATTGTGTCCCTGTTCCTGCTTCTGCTGCAGCTCATCGGCCTCTGTCGCTGACACCCCTCACCAGGCAGGACTGTCCATACAGCTGCACTGACATCATTTCATTTTCATATTTTAACCACTGTAATTTGGCACATATTCAAAATAAAGTTACATTTTTTTGATGTGTTTAATGTTGTAGCCTGAGGCAGAAAAAAGGTTGCACTTAAAACTCAACACAGTTTATTGGCATCACACATTAACCATTGTTCATATAAAGAGGGAATGTATCAAGTATAGACTATGAAAGTGCAAATAACATTTCAAGGATTAGTTGCTTTACAATAGAAAATCTGGATGAGTTACAAAATGTATGTGTTTTTTTTTTAATAAGTTACCTGGACATTAGAGGTGAAATATAAAGTACAGATCCCATTGAGAGGTGTACCCAGTTCATGCACAGCATAATGTCAGTCACACACACAAGGTCCATAGTCATTTTTACCTGATAACACTTCAGGCTAAGTTAGCTCCACTAACTTCATTATGGCACACACACAAGACACAACATTACTGCCAATGCTGTCCTAGGTCTTTTGATTTGAATAGAGATCACTTCATTCATTCAGACAATAGTCTGTAAAATATTAGGTTCTAATTACTCACAATCTTCTTTGATAGAATATTTATATTGCAACTGTCCTCTGTGTAGTGTCTTCAGGTATAGCAAAATACATTAGGTCAACTCCAAAGTCTGTAAAGTGATTTAGTCTCTAAAACACATGATCTTTTGCAGCACTCGAACTAAAATATAAATCAAAAAGTAGTTTAAAATGTAAAGAGAAGTCATTCACTGCCATTATACTCCTCTGAATTTCCTATGTTAATGTACTGAAACAAACAAAAGCCTCATGCTACAGATAAACCAAGAACATCATTTAGGAGCTCCTGTTTGCACACTACATACTTGTGAGAAAACATAAGGTAATGGGGTATATATTTGGTTTACACCATAAATACTGTGTAATTAGCACTCTGAAAATGTTCAAATCAAAGGTGATTAACACAAAGGCACTGTATTGTGACAGCAGAGAAATGTCCCATACACATTCAGTTTGCTCCACAACTCTTGGGCTAAACGAAGGTGCCCTACTAAATCTAAAATTAGGATGTTATCCTTAAAAGCATCTTTTCCTGCATCAGAAAAACAAGGCTACTCACATGTGTACTTCTCAAGCTGTTTTACTGCACACATACAGTGTGCATTTAGAAATACCCTTTGAGCTGGTCCATGCTCAAATTCAACATGTGACATTTGTAACAAAATGTCTTAATTTTTAAATTCATGTCCTTTGTTAATCTAAAATAATTCCCTGTGCATATCTATTGTTTACAATAAATAACTGCTCTGTGGTTCAGTGGTTCTGTTTACAGTGAAATATCACCAGCAGAAGTATTGAAGGAAATATGGCTTGAGAGTTTCACATTAACATTTTACTGAGTGGTTCAGATTGAATTCAACAGGCACAATTTGCTTTAAAGAATCCACTTAGTGACTGCAAATTGTGCTTTTGCTTGTCAGTGTTTGGCACCTACAAAATAGGCAGACTTAAACAGGCAAGGCAATTAGTCCGTGCCTGTTCCCAATAGATTTAATATCACTGCTAAATACTACTGTGGCCTCTATAGAGCCACCAGGTCCTAAAACATACAATAGGCCATAGATCCAGTGGAGACACACAGCGCACTAGGTTACAGTTTCTATCAGTCCTCAAACTGACACAGCAACCTTTTCCTACATCAGTTACTCAGCACAATATTTACTTAAAGAAAAATACGCCACAAAATGCTTCACAAAGTACACTCCTGAAAGTTTGTCTTGAGCACAATCAGAGACATCCCCCTCGCTGTCATAATTGGGCACTCTTATGGCTGTTTGGCTTTTCGAGATCATCCATCATACCAAGTGCACTTGTTCTTCCCACTCAGAGGAGCTGGTGCTGGGCAGCTGCTCGGACACAGGGTGGCACTGTGGAGAGTCCACCACATGGCTGAGCCTCCAGGCCTCAGGGTGTGTGTGCTCTGCACTGGGCGGCACTGAGCCGGTGTAAGGCAGGGGCTCCAGCTGTACCAGCTCCAGCTGCGTAGGCCTCTCTGCTACAGCTACAGCTCCAGCACTCTCCTTCTGCTCTGCAGCACTTGCACACACCTCTGCCTCCACTTCCTTTGTATTTTCTGGGACGACCAGAGCAGATTTATCCTGCTCATCCTGAAGGCTTTCATCTTCATCTTCAGTGTGCAGCGCACACAGGTTGGTGTCAGTGTCGGAGGAGGTGGGGGGGACCAGGGTGATACCTTGAGGGTTCATGTCATGGAACCAGGCCATGATGTTTCCCAGCAGGTTTGTGTTTGCAGCTAAAGCAGAGGATGAGGATGGCTCCTGGCTGCTACATGTGGTGGAGTCTAGGGTGTCGCTGGAGGAGAACAGCCCCGTGGAGGAGTTATTTCCTCCTGGAGCCATTGGGATGGGGAGGGACGTCCTGTACATGTGGCCTGTGTTAGGGTAGTGACCACTGATGGACAGTCTGGATAGACTGTCTCCCAGCTCCAGCAGCTCAGAGCTGCTCAGAGAGGCTCGGGTAAGTGCCTCCACACCTACGGGGCTCTGCTCCAGATGAGAGGGCAGTGAGGTGCCAATGGCCCCCAGCGACACATCATGAGGGTCTTCGGAGGCTCCTCCCCCTGTCATCCCTGACTCCTGGAGAGATAGCTGAATGGCCAGTAGAATGTTTGGGTCATCTTCATCCAAAGAGCCGAGACCCTGGAATAATGGATTAAAAAACACATGCATACTGATATAGATTGTATTTATTCCAATTCTCCTTTTTTATTAAACAAAACCATGGGCTTACCATTAAATGTCTGTGCCCACCGAGGTCATGTCCATCTTTATAACAATAACAAATATAAAACATTAATCACAGTTAATAGACAGTAAGCACAGGTCTTTCGGTCATACGGTTATTGCTTCCTGAAGTTAGAAACTTGACCAGCTATCCCATATTCTACTTTTACAAAAACAAATGAAGATTGCACATACAGTAGTACTGGATGAAATTTAAGGATGATATTGTTTTATTCTAAAAAGAAATAGTTTATTTTGGTAAAGTGATCTCAAAGTGTTTCTTACCTAAAGTGCCATCACTGGGGTCTTCGGGGTCTGGGGTGTCACTGCGTACACTGGAGATGTCTCCTCTCCTGCGCTGCCTGTGCCTCCGTCTGTACTGGAACTCTGCATATTCCTATGAGAAAAAAAAGTGACTTTTCATTATGGTGTGGATTCTCATTTTGAGATTTCTGACATATTGTCAGTGAGTGGAGTGTGAATGATAGAGAAGTAATTACAGATACTTTCACAAAGCAGGCCTAATTTCAAAAGAGCATTTGCATAAAGTATATTAAAATGCTATTCATTAAAGTTTATCAAAAAATCTCCCTGTCTTAAATTAGTATTTAGATGGTGCTGATTGACAGTCAGGTATGTATCATAACACGGATATCCAATTATTTAGAGATAAGTTAGAGGTAGCCCCAATGACAAAGTGTAATTTCAATCTGATTAAGTATTACGTCATCGATCTATAATAAACTATGTACCCCTGATCTACGGGTACCACTGCATGCAGCATATCTATGCAAACTGTACTCCCGTTTCCACAGGTCAAAAAATGATTTGTACAGAATGAAGAATGGGCATCACACAATTGCAGAAGCAAAGGGCAATTACCTGTGGCAGCACCAAGTAGGCTCATAATTACACTCAACAAAAATATAAATGCAACACTTTTGTTTTTGCTCCCATTTTTCATGAGATGGACTTAAAGATCTAAAATTCATTCCAGATACACAATATTACAATTTCTCTCAAACATTGTTCACAAATCTGTCTAAATATGTGATAGTGAGCACTTCTGCTTTGCTGAGATAATCCATCCCACCTCACAGGTGTGCGACATCAAGATGCTGATCCATCATGATTAGTGCACAGGTGTACCTTATACTGCCCACAATAAAAGGCCACTCTGAAATGTGCAGTTTTGTCTCACAGCAAAATGCCACAGATGTCACAAGCATTGAGGGAGCGTGCAATTGGCATGCTGACAGCAGAAATGTCAACCAGATCTGTTGCTCGTGCATTGAATGTTCATTTCTCCACCATAAGCCGTCTCCAAAGGCGTTTCAGAGAATATGGCAGTACATCCAACCGGCCTCACAACCGCAGACCACGTGTAACCACACCAGCCCAGGACCTCCACATCCAGCAGGTTCACCTCTAAGATTGTCTGAGACCAGCCACTCGGACAGCTGCTGAAACAATTGGTTTGCATAACCAAACAATTTCTGCACAAACTGTCAGAAACCGTCTCAGGGAAGCTCAACTGCATGCTCGTCGTCCTCATCGGGGTCTTAACCTGACTCCAGATCGTCGCCGTAACAGACTTGAGTGGCCAAATGCTCACATTCGATGGCGTCTGGCACGTTGGAGAGGATTTCTCTTCACGGATGAATCTCGGTTTACATTGTTCAGGGCAGATGGCAGACAGCGTGTGTGGCGTCATGTGGGTGAGCGCTTTGCTGATGTCAATGTTGTGGATCGAGTGGCCCATGGTGGTGGTGGGGTTATGGTATGGGCAGGCATCTGTTATGGACGAAGAACACAGGTGCATTTTATTGATGGCATTTTGAATGCACAGAGATACCGTGATGAGATCCTGAGGCCCATTGTTGTGCCATACATCCATGAACATCACCTCATGTTTCAGCAAGATAATGCACGGCCCCATGTTGCAAGGATCTGTACACAATTCTTGGAAGCTGAAAATGTCCCAGTTCTTGCATGGCCAGCATACTCACCGGACATGTCACCCATTGAGAATGTTTGGGATGTGCTTGACCGGCGTATACGACAGCGTGTACCAGCTCCCACTAATATCCAGCAACTTCGCACAGCCATTGAAGAGGAGTGGACCAACATTCCACAGGCCACAATTGACAATCTGATAAACTCTATGCGAAGAAGATGTGTTGCACTGCATGAGGCAAATGGTGGTCACACCAGATACTGACTGGTTCTGAGTCCCCAGACCCCCAATAAAGCAAAAAAAAAAAATGCACATTTCAGGGTGGCCTTTTATTGTGGGCAGTCTAAGGTACACCTGTGCACTAATCATGATGTCAGATAAGCATCTTGATGTGACACACCTGTGAGGTGGGATGGATTGTCTCAGCAAAGCAGAAGTGCTCACTATCACACATTTAGACAGATTTGTGAACAATGTTTGAGAGAAATGGTAATATTGTGTATCTGGAATGAATTTTAGATCTTTAAGTCCATCTCATGAAAAATGGGAGCAAAAACAAAAGTGTTGCGTTTATATTTTTGTTGAGTGTATTAGGCCTTTCTATCGTGTGTAGAATCCCTCAGTCGTCCAGGTAGAGTCCATGGCAAAAGGAGAAAATCCAAGCTACTTCTTTAGTTCTGCGTCTTCAGAACTGAAGAAGTAGCTTGGATGAGCTGTGAAACGTATTCGACCAAATAAACTTTTGTCCAGTTGACAAATTGAATTTCTCCTTTTGCCTTTCTATGGGTTAACTGAAATCCACCAGATTGAATGCAACACCAAGAAACCAAACTCTAGTAGCAGACAAGGTAATATACACTTTCTAAAACTGACATCTACACAAACGTTTGCATATAACCAATATAGACATCAGTACCTCAGGCGATGCAAATCCTAAATATTCCCAGTCCCATGTGCCTCCAGCAAAACTGAAAAGAGTACAAGTAAAACACATTAAATATTTTAAACAATTAAAAGAGATGGCTTACCTGGCCAGCCAAATGATATCTCTCTGTATTTGCTATACAGCGCGATACCATTTGGACACCCTCGCTCCACCCTCGCTCCCCCGGTTAACAACGGACTCCGCGATTCTGATTCGTTCAAAGATGGTGACGTCAGTGCACCCGCCTTTGCCCGCAACGTCCCTTCCATTCAGCTGTAAAATTGGTCTTAAATTACCTAAAACACATCGATTCCTTAAAACCACAGCAGCTGACAGCTCTAGAGGCCTTTCTTTTCAAAAAAGATGTTTTTGCATTGCTTCCTACCGGCTTGGTTCACGTCGCTGTCTGTTAACTGTTCTCTGATTGGTTCACTTAGCTGTCTGTCTAAGCGCAATGGCAGTGCATTCTGGACCAAGCGTTACCAGACTCGCTGCTGGTACAGCGATGAGTCATGGATTCTTCCAGGCAAAGAGATGGCATTACATTTCTAAAAATGCGCAACATTTAAATCACTGAAATCAAAGTATTAAAATATTAGTTTCTGTTCCATTCTGATGCCACTTTCAGGGTGCTATTGCAACCCAATCAGCATACAGTGAAAAATGGCTGTGCTGGAGCATGGGTTATGTAGGCTTGTGGACTGAGTCTTGAAAAGAAGCACAGGTCTGTTGTATGGATGCCTATGGACTATGTGGACAGTTTGAATAGTGAGAGATTACAGGATTACTTAAAACGTATAACATATTAGGGATGCAAATTATCGATTAATTCATTAGTTGATAGTTGATTGACCTTATCGATCGATTAACAATTAACTGATAAGCGGCGTTTTTCACCTGAATTTTAGTGTTTCAATAGGATCTTTAAGAATATAAGCTATAGTATACATAACACTGAGATATAAATATATCATAGTATTATTATATTGTATATTCCTCAATTAATAATTTTTTTCAAATTTTTTTTTATAGTGTAACATTTTTTTATAATGTAACATTGTGTTCTGTCCTGATTGGCTAGGAGACTAGACCAGGACTAAACGTGGACTAAACGTGGACTAAACGTGGACTAAACCAGGTCTAGACCAGGTCTAAACCTGGACTGGACCTGGACTAAACCAGGACTCGACCAGGTCTAGACCTGGACTAAACCAGGATTAAACCACCACGTGCCGCTGCTGGTTTTGTGCGGCTGGTTTGTGGCTCGGGCTGAGACGCATTTCGGGCGCCGCGGTTCGATCTCGCCTCGCGCGTACAGCGGGCAGTGCCGTTGGCGCCTGCGGCCGGCTGTGAGTCGAGCTTGGCGCAGCGCCTTTGCCTTGTTTCGTGACCACGCGGGTGCACGTGTCTGCGATTAGCGATTAATTACAATTAATGCATTTTGTTCGACCAACGTCTTAATCGACAATTAATCGTTAATCGATTAATTGTTGACATCCCTATAGCATGCGTGAAAAGTCCCTCAGTCGTCCAGGTAGAATCCATGATCAAAGGAGAAGTTCAATTTGTCAACTGGACAAAGTTTGTTTGGTTGAAAACAAACTTTCGTTTTCAGAGCTTTTGTCATTGTCAGACACGCCTCCCGGCAGCTAGATATAAGCAGGGTCTAACCAGTACAATAACCAGAGCTGACGAAGCCTCTCGGATGAGCGGCGAAACGTTTTCAACCAAACAAACTTTGTCCAGTTGACAAATTGAACTTCTCCTTTGATCATCCCTATAGCATATAATAACATATTTATGCTATCCATAAATTGTATTTCTAGAACATATATGTATAATAAATTATAATATAATACAATTTAATTTTAAAGAGGGGGTTAAAATATACATGTATGATTCGAGATTTTACCTGCGTCTGGGAGCCTCAGGAGAATCACTGGGTGCTACTCCTCTGGCCACAGAAGCCAGAAACTCCTGCCTCTTCTGCTGAATCAGACAGGCTGCACGGATGATCTTATGGCGGGGGGTCCTCAGGTAAGGCCGATTTACTTTCTGTGCAAGGTCCTCTGTTACCATCTCCAAATCCGTCTACAAACAAAGAACCATGCTAGTAACACATTCAGAGTGTAAACGGTATGGCAGTACAAAGCCATTTATGACAGCAAGCATGTCAACGCTGTGCACTGATACCTGCATAAGCTCATAAATCTCTTTCTTTGTGCTTTTGGGCTCAAGGAAGAACCCATAAGGATAAGAGCACTTCAGGATGCGCCGAGTCTTTAGTAGTTCTAGAACTGCGTCTTCAATGAAAGTGGTGTCAGGTGGGCCTCCTTCTCCTGCAATAAGTAAAGCAAAGAACAATGTCTAATAAGCCTGCATTAGGGTTGGGCGATGTCCCCTTAATTGGCAGTTGACGATGTTTACAGTGAATCATCGTGATGGACGATGATATCGGGGGTGGAGTGGAGAGGACTGAGGGCGTGGTGTGGAGCGGACTGAGGGTGTGGCGTTCAGTTAATTGCCAGAATCATAAAAATAAATATCAAACTAGTCCACTGAAAAAAAAACGTGCAAAATGCTAAAGATTTCTTTTATTTGGAAATATATTAGGATGATAAATGCTTAACATTCATAACATGTTTGTGTGCCGTGTGGGATGTTCGTGTGCTGTCTGCTTCCTGTATCAGCTTAGCATTGCTCTATAGTTTGGTTTGATCTGGATCTGTATAAAAGCTGTTCATACCGTTTACAGCGGTGTCCTAAAGTGTGTTTTCTCACAGTCTGCAGTCTTGATGCTGCGATGTTTGATTTCCTCACATTATCGTACCTTTTCTGTCATCAGCTCCATTTAATTTCGTGCCCAAATTATTCCCATTGTGCCACTTTGGTTTGTTTATAAAGTCAGCGTGCACATTCTTTGACAGCTCGGGGCAGTGACAGCGGAGCAGGCACACATCACGTATATGTGCTGCTCTCTTGGCAGCAGCAGTCAGTAGAGCTTTGTACAGAGAGTATAGTGCACATGAGCACTGCTCTGTACAGACACCTGCGCATCACTTGTGCAGAGCAAATGCAGGTCGTGCAGTTACCCTCCTCATGTGTTAATGGTTTATTACATGTCCCTGCACAAATTGGTTACATCAGAAACATTTATATTACAATAAATGTATCCCGTAATCCACGAGACATCCATCTGTGTGGGACCAAAGGCAGAGGATACCCGTGAGACGGGAATGTGAGCGGTCAGCAGTATCAGCAGTGGACACTCGTACCTCAGATGAGGGACGCGTTAGCAGATTCGGGACAGGCGGGAGCGACCAGGGGGAGAGCAGCGGTCAGCGGGTCTGCTGTGGGATGGGGAGGGCATGAGATACACTGGTCTGCTGCATAACGGGAGGCACGAAATGAGGAAAACAAAAAAGGTCGACGTGTGTGCGCAGGGGGCGTGGCATCACATGGGAGCGGAATGTTCGGTCATCCATCACATCAGAACAACCCTAGAATGTATGTATATTTCTAAACATTTATCATTTAGACCCATTCTAAAGATGTTCATATTATATTTCATATACTCTTTATATACCCAGGTTAGCTTTAGGAATAGTTTTAATTCAGACTTGCACAAAAGATAGGAAACTTGACACTAAACTTGCATGTCTGAATACTAGAAGTGTTTAATCAGTTCAAAACAAAAACATTTTCTCTCAAGCATATGAAATGTCATGCATTTGGGTGTGCATTTTCAACACCTTTATAGGAGTTATTCTGCTGTGTTTTCTCAAAACGTAACATCAAAGTAGACGGGACATGCTGAAAAGTGTAATGGAGACAAACACTGTTACATCTGGCCCATACTCACTACCACTCAGGGCTCTGCTGAGCTGCTCCATTTTCTCTTTGGCCGTTTTCAACAGGCGTTGCTCCAGCTAATGTGAGAAGACAGAAGCTTTTAAGGTCTCTTGTTAAGTAAAAATATCTGGACAACACTGCCCCAACAAATAGAAATAGAATAGAAAGCAAGTCAGGATATGAATGGAAAATGATGAGGCAGATTCAAATGTACAAACATGGAGTGGTAACCGGGCAGTACCTGATAACTGTGCTCATGGTTCTTGAACCGTGTGTAGTAGTGCATAAAGCGATCAAGTTCCTGAAAGTTCTGGTGTTTCTTCTCCGCCTGAAAAATGAGACATGAGACTGCTGAACATGGTGAACAGACCAAAGATTTTAATATCACTGATGTATATTTTGGCTTGGTTTGTGAAAATAACACAACAGCATTTATTTTGTAACTTGAGTTGTACCTCTTCAGTCATCTCCTTTGACTGCTCTTCCACTTGCTGGATGACTTCATAGCGAGTGCATCGATAGTACCCTCCAGTGGATGAGCTGTGCTTTTTCCACTCTTCCAGGCAGATCCAGCAGAAATCATATTTGCACTACAGGAACAGACAGAATACAACAAATAGTTACAAAGTAAGAACAAAAAGACATTTACACTATCAGAACATAAAAGCAAAAGTGTTGCAACCCAGGAAAAAGCTTAACAATAAAAATATTTACTTGTTTATTTGCTGGGCATAAAAATTCAACTTTAAAAAGAAGTGTTAGCAAAACCACACAGAAAAAAACTACAAAACACATTAAAAACACCAGCAATCTATAGCTCGTATTACAAAATCTCCCTTGGTTGTTATGGAAACTCTGCCATAACTTTTGTTACATGACACTTCAACAAACCAATACAAAGGAAACAAGTACAAGTGTGACAGATAAACAAAAAGAAAGTGTTTGTATTGGGCAGACATAATAGAAGTATGGAGACCAAGGGCGAAAAGTGGAAGCACAAAGACAAAGACCAAATGTTCCTTGGCAACACACAATCCTGAGTTTCTAAGCAACAGCAGTAACGCCACGTCTTTGCAGGTAATGACAAGTCAAGAGACTCCGTGGCCTTTGTGAACTAATCTCCATCTCCTCTCAGCCTCTTCAGCTCAGACATCTGCAGCCAGACAGCAGCAGGGCCAGCACACACACCTCATGACAGCACACTGCTCTTTTTGGCACTGCAAAGTCACTAAGTTGGTACAACAAATACAAAGCCCCAGAGGCGAGTATCCAAAAATGTTACTTATTTTATAGAGTACCAGTATGTTAATATAATATTGGGTAGAATTAAAGAATAAGTGAGCCAAAAAATACTAAAGTAAGGGTAAAAATGATGAACATGCTGATCAAGTTTTAACTGTCTGGAAGTAACATCTTAAGGATGATTTAGAGTTTGGGTACATAACACAAAATTCTGCTCAGATTCTAATATTTCTGGCAAAACAAATAGGCCCAAAAAATAAAAATAAACAAAATAATGTCTGACGATACGGTGAAACACTTATGAAAGAAAACACAAATATATAGATTATATTTTCTCAAGTAAGAGTACTGTCACCATATTGTGTTCATCTTTGTATTTGTTTTATTTATTTTTTTAATCCTCTACTACCTTGGACTGTAGAGGATGTCTTTGTGCTCTACTATCATGCACATTAAGATGGATACTTGTGATATACAAACTCACAAGAATCCATCTTGGTACAGGGCCCGACAGGTGATTGGCCCACTAATCACAGAGCAGCACTGAAGTTTGAGCGGAGGCCAAAGGCGAAGCGAACCAAAACATTTCTGCATCAATACGGTCTATATTTTTTGTGAAAAACATGCAGAAGGTAAGCTCTTTGAACATTTGTGGTCAGGGAAGAGGTTAGTTCTTTTCTCTCAACTCGATGTAACAAAAGTTTGATTTTTTTGGATTGTTCTGCTGTTATGACACTTTGACCAATCAGATTCAAATATCCGTCATGATGCTGCATTTTACGATCGCTTTCAGTGAGAGTCATCCCAGATTGAATTGTGTTCTACACATGATCAGAGTGACATACATATCAATCTGGCTCGAGCTACTCTGCATGAGGAATACCACTCCAGAGGTAACATAATTGTATGTTTTATTGAGAGGAGCTCCATCCCAAAATGCATTTCAAATCATATCATTAGGGGATGATATGAAAGTATATATAATGTTAAATGGGAGTTTTAAAAAGGCCCTTTAAGTCAAGTAATTACATACTCACACCTGCTGGTATAATTGTCACATTACCCTTGCACATTTCCTTAAAACTGAGTCCCCATTTATATTCATTATGATTATGATTATGATTAATACTTGTGTTTCAACTATGGTTACAAATTAATGAACTTTTACCACTTGAACGTCATTAAAACTAAGTGGAAACAAACACAAGTCTCATTATAGATGTCAATCATTTAAAGGCCTCCACAGCTGCACATAGGTCAGCAATTTGACAAATCTGAATGTATTTTTTATAATTTCTGTATTTTCATTATCACCATTTATATTTTATGGCAGGTTTTTGCTTTGTTTTACTGAACTGTCTTATTTTTTTGTTTTGCCTAGTCCATTAAATGACTTTTAATGCCCAAGCCAACAGCCAATACCATGATATGTTGTAAATCATTTGAAAGCTTGGGCTCACAGGCAAAATGAAAACATCAACATGATTGTCTTGGCCTTCACCATGCAGCAGCTGCTGGGGAAAACGGCTACATTTATAATCACAAACAATAACAACACATTTTAGTCTGGTGGCCCACTATAATGTCACATAATTTCACATAAACTGTGCTTAATTTGGCCGACTTATTATTGAGAAACTCAAACATACCTTGGCGCACTGCATGTGGTTGCAGCCCTCATTCTTCTGAATGGGGGACTTGCAGTTGGCACAGGATTTAGAGTTAGTGAGTAACCAGAGGCAGTTGGCGGCATCCTCGTAAGCTTCACTCACACCAGCCACTTTAGCATAAGGAGAGGAGCACAAATAAAGCTTTAATCGGGTACAAAAGATGCAGCAAACACACTGTTGAGCTTCAATAGGGTTCACTGCTGATACATTGTTATTTACACAGTTATCTGTGTTTCCTGTTTTACTGAAGCACCCACACAGTGCAAAAATAGAAAAGTTTGAAGCTTGATCAAAAAGAGTATCTAGGGAAATTCATAAAGAATGGTTGTTTTTAATCACTCAAATTCTGTACCTAAAATAACTTTGTGTTTGAGCCACTACAACCTTAATCATAGGAGGAAAGGAATAAACGTTTATGATGCACTTGTTATCAGAGTGGACCCGTTTCAAATATTCAGCTCCTAGACCAGTACATTATCAAATATTAGAATCGCACTGATGAATCCCTCAATGGCTGTAGACTTACGCTCTTCAGGCTTCATGTCAGAGACTTTCTGCAGCCAGGATGTCCACGTCTCACAGTCACAGGGCTCATGCGCCTCTCCTTGACACTCCCTAGAATCACAACTGATTTAAGAAACACAATACTACAATACAGTGACAAAGGCATATAAAATGATCATTTTACTTCACTTCACAAACAGCTTGTATTAAATACTGCATTAATTGTTTTCTTAACTGTACAGTATTTATGTTCAAAGTTCAAAAATTCAGTTTTGTAAAAAATTATTACAAAAACTACTTGAATACTTTTTTTATATTTTAATCCACTAGTTAAAGATTAAGACACTACTGATGCACTGAGAAGAAACAATATTGGTGCTAAATATTGGTAATCTTTGATGTATCAAACCATACCGGAATATGAAAAAAGATTGTCACTTATATTTTGTCCATCCCCACAATAAATTTCCATAATCCCTGGCCTCTAAAACTACTTAATAGAATCCTTGATTTTTAGCCTATTTATCTATGATGTATTGATTAAAACTGACCAACAGAAAAGGTGTCCTTTGCCACAGTCCACAGCAGGGGCTCTGAGGAGGGGGAAGTTCAGAGAGTCTGAGGTAGAACTTCCAGGACCTTGTGTGTTTAGCCTCACCGCCCTCTCACAGCCCGCCACGGGACACCAACGGATCGCAGGGTTATTCTCCACAAATGCCTGACAACAAAGAGCAATGTTAGCAATGATGGACTGCAAACAAATTAAGGGGAAATGCTTTTTGTTACTGAGATGCAGGTCATAAGAAATACAGGCATCAATGTAAGAAATGTATTTTAATTTACTAAATATGCACTTTAGCGTTGTAGTCAATCCAAGAAATGTATGATCAAAAAGATCTGTGTACAAATAAAAGGGGGTGATGCGTGGTGCTGGCAAAAGCACTCACTCTATCAAGTATTTAAGGCAAGCTGCACTCATAAGATCACAGGAATTCACGCAATTACAAATATTTATACAGAAAATTACTAGTAAACAGTGTATTTATCGTTAAAAAGACAGATAGCAGAGTACTTTTAATACTGTTCAAACATCAACCACTGAGCTCCTTAATCAGGTTATATGCTTTTAAATAATATTGAATACAATCTATTCATATGTGTAGTCTACCTTAATATCAAACTGGAGATAGCGCCTGTCCATCTCTCTCGAAACAACACTCTCTATAACTTCCACAGGCACAAGTTGGTAGCAGTCAAATGCAGGGCAGAAGATGTTGTGAGCCTCACCCTCCTGAATCTTCATATTCAGAAACCTGCAGATGCATGTTTTTCATTAATTCCAGTAATCAAATTTAAATTATTAGAAAGAGTTACCTTTATAACCTACCCTTCCCAGCATCCCCTGCAGAATTCATGGCCACATGGCATGTCAACTGGCTCTTCAAAGATGGAGAAGGAAGACATGCAGATACCACACTGAAATACAAATGCATTACATGCAAGAAAATTATGCAGAGGCTAAACTGATCAAAATGTTAAAAAGAGCAAACTGACATATTTGCATTAGAAAGGGAAATAATGCACAAAGTTATGCAAAATACACATCCCTAATACACTGAGCTCTTGTTATAGTGAAGCCTGGGCCTGACAAAAGAAATAAAGGAGCCAGTGCACCTCAACAATGTAAGTATTGATTTGAAAAAGACCAGAATGAGATATAATCAAGTGTAACCTTTAAACAGGCCCTTGAGTAGAACACAGTCGGCTGGCACAAGACACATCTTTTTAGAGGCTCAATAAGGGCTGCCAGATTCAAGATTTCAAGATTTCAAGACAAATTGACACCTATCAGAAGCTATTATCCATTAACGCCACAAAATAAAATGATACATGTTCTTCAACAAAAGAAAAGTTAAATAAAAGGCTTCAGCTCCCTAAAAGTTTCAGTCTCAGTTGTTGTTCTTTTAATATATGGAGTAGAAAAAAGTAGTAGAAATTTCAGTGCAACTGTTTTACAAAAATACATTAAAGGTCCCATGACATGGTACTTCTTGATGCTTTAATATGGCTCCTTAATGGTTCCCTAATACTGTAAATGAATCCTTCTTCAAAATCCAAGACTCAGTGCATGAGAAAGAGAGATAAGATGAGAAAGAGTCATAAATGTCACTCTGGAACAGTCCATTATGGGCGTTGTTGCTTGAATGCAAATGAGGAGGACAGAGATGGCCTATAGTAGCGGGTGGGGGCGTGGCCAAACTCTCCACTCTTTCCTTTTCAGCTGTGCCCTGTGCGCTCTGACCCATTTCCATGTTTTTGCGCGGAGGGAGAGATGAGAAGCATTCCATTGAAAAATAAACACATTTCCACAGAAAATAATTAAACCACTGCTGTTTCATATATCCACAGGCTCAGTTAAAGGACTTCCGAGCCTAGAAACACTCGCAAGTTCCTCCAGGCAAATAAAAAAACTAATTTCGCATTGCGTAGCTCCTCCGCAGTCCAAACTCTCTGGGCGTGATTTACAGAGACGCTGAGTAGAGACAGACGGGGGTGGAACTGCATTTGCATTTCTTTTTTCGAGCTGACGTCAATAAGTTTCCTTGTTCAAAATCGCCCGTTTGAGCTCTGATTTTTTCTAACGCAGAAAAGGATCGCAAATGCTCAGTTTAGACATTTTGCAACTTTTAACCATGGGGGGGGGGGCTAAACAGGGTAGGGGAGCTCACATTAACGTTCAAAAACCTCAGAAAGTGAAAATTTCATGCCATGGGACCTTTAAAAAATGACTTTAACCTGTCTATGCGGGGCATTTACAAGGATGACTCACAGTCTTTTATTTTATGTTAGCATTCAAAACAATGCAATAGTGTCGTAGTACTCAAGACCAGTCTTGGTCTCGTTTTGGACTCGGTTTCGTCTCAATCTTGAAGGCGCTTGGACTCGGTCTTGTCACAGACTTGAGGTCTGACACTTGACGATCATATTTCATTACGGTCCTTGCAGTTGGCAATAAACTTGTACCAGTGTGCGGGAGCGCACGAAGCTTCTCACTGCAGCCTGGGCGCTCTTTCGGAGCCCGTGGACACATCACAAACACACATACCCCCAGCGCACGGCTTGCCGGCAACAGCACCCTCGTGTACCAGCGTGTATCACAGGACAGGTTAAACTTCTTAAAACCTCCTACATGTCCGTCTGTCTCACGTCAATGTGCCGCTCCGCGTATTTTTGCGCTCTCGCTCCTCCCTGTGTATAGTACACACAGGCTCCCTCCTCAATACATGCTGATTAGAAGGGCAAGACAAAACATGAAGCTAAAACAAATTTAAATTTATGCTAGTGTCTTCACAGACCAGGTCTACAACACAGACCAGGTCTACAACACAGACCAGGTCTACAGCACAGACCAGGTCTACAGCACAGACCAGGTCTACAGCACAGACCAGGTCTACAGCACAGACCAGGCCTACAGCGACATGTGGCTGAAGTTTGCCTAATAAATGTGTGCATCCAATCCATTTGGATTTGTCACGACATGCGTTTGTAAATGTGCAGTAAGATCATGTAACTCCACTTAGGAAAACATGTTTAAAAATCCTACACACTTTCTTCACTTTAAAGCAGTTTTCAGTACCAGTGAAAGTTGGCTCAAAAAAGGGTTCTCAAACTGTGGGTGAGGGCCCAAAATAGGGGTGCAGAATGTTTAAGTGCAGTGCTTGGCTTATTTTAAGCTTAAATTAACATTTATCAGGTCAAATTGAGATAGATTTATAAAATCATTGATATATATGTGCCAAAATAACAGTAAAATAGAAATAAATGTCAGCAATTACAAAGATGGTCTTTCTGTGTTAAAGTAAAAACCAAAACACTCTTTGGTTCCTGAAAGTAAATATTTCAGATTGGTGCAAATAATTTACTAAATGAAAAGTGAAGAAAAGAATTAAAAATGCATACAATTTGCGTTTCTTTTGTTAGTTACTTTAGAAATATCTTAAGATGCGTGAAATTTAGAAATATCGCTGAAAACGATTTTATTTGATGGCTTGTTTTATCGCTGCTTCTTTGTTTGGTGCATCTGTCTTTCATTTAAATTATTTCTTTGATGCTTTTCAAGTGTAGTTTGAACGCTGGTAAGCCTAGAAAATTAAATCTAAGATACAGTGGTATTAAGATTAAGATTAAGCCTTTATTTGGTCTCACACACAATGACACACAGTGACACACGGGTGAAATTTGACTTCTGCATTTGACCCATCTTTTTCGGCGCCCGGGGGGGCAGTACCGTGAAGGGTCTTTCCCAAGGACCCACACTGGCTTGCTCATTGCCGGGGGGGATTTGAATCCACATCCCGCCAGGGAAAGTCAGTAACTTACCAGTTGAGCTAACCAGCCGGTATTTAGTTATTACTACAAAAAATATTGTGTGTATTCAGTGTAAGTGCCTTTCATACCAGGGCTGATTCTTCATCTGCAGGCATGAGGCTTATTTGGTCTGGAGAGGTGATAGAAGAGCGAGCAGTGCGGGGTGTGCGGGGAGAGGGCAGTGTGTCCCATGCATTGCAGCCACTAGGGGGTGGATTGGGCATCTGCACTCCGGAACGCTGACAACATTCCTCTGCATCTTTCATCCAGGCTTCCAACAGCTTCTCTCTGTCCCAGTCTGTATAGAAAGATGACAGGACTATATCAATAGCAAATCACCACAATGGCTACAATTGGAAGAGACTGTTTTTTCACATGGTAACAGTAGAAAATATGACTCACTATACAGACATCTCACTCTAAGGTCTGTAGCTCTATACATAAAAAGACATAATGCTTTGCTGACTCATACATCTAAAACCAGGAGCCAGGTTTAGAAAGGATGTCCAACCTCACAACAAAGACGCTGCTAGAAAATGAGCCTTCTTTCTTGCAGGGAAACTGCAGGACTTGCAAACTATGACTAGTCTATATTTTCTGACAAAATGGTCGGCTCTTAAAAAAGAAACATGTACCCCAGTCAACAGCGCAAATAGGCCATTATCAGTCTGCCAAAATGACTTCTGCAGCAGTTAAAGGCCCCAGTTTCTAAATGGCCTCATTTAGATAATGAATATTACCACAATTCGCCTCATTTTATTTCAATTAAAACTCATCAATACATTAAAAGTGTCTAGAAGTGATAATTATGACATTTAGTTGTTTTTAAATATGTGAGATAGTTATAAATTATACAAAGGAGAGTGAGTCTGAGGATATAATGGCATAGAACAGAGAGAGTCTAGTTTGGGAGTTTGTACCATGGGCTCGCAGTAGTGCTTCTGCAGTGAAGAGGGGGGCCTGGAGCATGTCAGCCGTCTCCACTATCAGCATGTCCTTCAGCCTGCGGAGGTCCTGAGGCCGCAAGCCCTCAAACAGCTACAATACAGAGGAGAGAGAAAAATAACTATAGGGGGGAAAAAATCAACATGGTAATAACAGGATCATAATGTTTTTTCCATAAAAAATAAAGAATAAAAAAATAAAAGATGGCAGCAAACATGTGGCATACAACAGTTGAAAAGCTTATTGTGCAAAAATGATGTGTCTTTGTTTTAACTATTTTTAACATATGAGTGAGCCCATTTGAATCTTCACCAATAGAGGCGCATTTTCAGTTTTAAAGCATGAACTTGTCCACTATCTCACAGGGTTTCGAAATCATATAAAGCACAACTTCCAAACCCAGTGTTGTTTTGTTCAGTGGAAAATGGGAGCTTTATGAGATTCTGTTCATAGTTAGGGTTAGGGTTAACACTATTAAATCCCCCCTAAAACATTTCAGGCATTTTACAAGCTTCAAGTGACATCAATTGAGCAAGTGTGCTGCAATGCCCGTTGGTATTTTGTACCTCTCTTCTGTCGAGGGCTGCGTACTCAGCTTCTATACCCTCCGCCTCAGGGGCCAGAGAGAAGACCATCTGCGACTCCAGGCACAGGGCCAGCTCTGTGTGGTGCTGCCTCTCCGCACAGTCACACGGAGTCTCGCGGTTTTCATTCTCAGCAAAAAGGTCTGCCTCTCGCTGCACCAGCAACTGAACAATTCAACACAAAGCAATACTTCACATGAGAAGATGACATT
This sequence comes from Paratrypauchen microcephalus, assembly GCA_036785185.1. Taxonomy (NCBI): domain Eukaryota; kingdom Metazoa; phylum Chordata; class Actinopteri; order Gobiiformes; family Gobiidae; genus Paratrypauchen; species Paratrypauchen microcephalus. The sequence goes on along the minus strand of JAVJIX010000002.1, from coordinate 15,357,521 downwards.
TCATCTTTTTTTTTTTTTTTTATTACAAATACTTTTTAAAATATGTTTAGTGAAGGATGTACATATCTCATCAGAGATGTATGGCTGATATCATTGCTCAAGATGGACATGTAATATATATATGTATATATATATATATATATATATATATACACACAGACAAAGTTCATTTTATAAGCTGCAAAATTACAGACAAGTGGATTACTTCAGTGAAACAGCATATCTTACCTCTACACACGTCTTCATACCCGAGGCAGCAGCATAGTGCAAACAGGTGTTTTTCTTGTTGTCAGTGGCGTTCACATCAGCTTTTTCGTACTCTCCATGATCAAGTTTTGCTCCAGTCCACGAGAGGACGATCCTCAGACACTCTGCCCGCCGGTACTCGTCTTCATGTGGTCGTGTGATGCGCGGTTGCAGGGCCCCCTCTGAAGTCAGGATCAGGGGGCCCATGCACAGGAGGTGCAGAGAGGTCTCATTGTGCACATTACGTTTATTGGGATTTCCATCTTTGTTTAGAAGAAAGGACCTAACAGTGATAATAAAAATAAGATTTGAATATTCACTTAAACAAAATTTACTTATCTATTAGAAAATAAAGCTCAACTATAACAACATGTTAAGAGTGTCATGTTTCCAGCTATTGTACAGACTGCTTTGTTACTGAATAAAAACTGAAAGTGAGTTTCTCGACAGAGGTATTCTTGTGTACTAGTTGCAAGTCCTACACAGAGCAGGTGCTCAGAAGAACATGGTGTATCCCTGACTTGCTGTACTTTGCAGGAACAGCCTCATTACAGTCTGCCTGGGCCTACATGATAGATTTTCAGTAATAGCTTTTATCAGTCTTTCCATGGAATTTGTTTTTAGAATATAAATCTACATATTTGCTTGGATTCATTAATTTAGCCAATTTATTTCTGTCTTATTTCGACAATAATGATAATGCTTTATAATCAATTGTATTCCTTAACCTTAGTGGCCTTAAAACATGAGACGCTTAGTCATTACTTTGCAGAAAACCATAGCTCACAGTTGCAGCTGTGCATATAGTTTTTACGGTGACTATACTCCCAACTGCCTGGAAATTATGCTAGGAAGCCTGCTGTAATCCATCTTCTAAGGTGTGGTGAGGTAAGAGCCAGACCCACACATTCTGCAGGGTGTAATCTGTATTCATAGCATGCATTGATTCTGGATAAAATGTCTGCAATACGGACATTTACACTGCTCACTCATGTCTAGGTTCAGTTGCTTAGGTTTTAGTGATCATTCACATCTTCAATTTCTGTTCCCATTTTTTTTATTTTGGCATCTTGGCAATAGTTAAAACCATACGGCAGAATGTGTACATAGTGCAGAGCCCAAAGTGCATTAGTCAGTGTTTAGTGCTGGACTAATTCAGTTTTAAGAGTTCATGGTCAACACCACCATCTTCAGCTGTAACTGCAACATCCCAGCAAAATTGGAATATGACAACTAAAAAACAAAAAATAAGATATAAAGATAAGAAAAAATGCTTTTCAATGTTTAAAAAAAATGAAACAAAAAAGGAGAGCAGAAAATAAAGTGTAAAAAGGGTACACTTTCAGGATGAAGCCTCAAAGTGGCCATATGCATGCCAAAGATATGCTTACAGATGGCTTTACTGAGAGACAAATGGTACTTAAATAAACATTTATAGTGAAAATATGGACAATTCTTACTATGTAGCAATTTGTTGATAAGTAACAAGTCCTAAATTCATTATTCTTGAGATAGATACTAACCTGAGTAGTCGTAGCATTGCGTGCCGAGCAGCATAGTGGAGTGGAGTGTTGTGCTGGTAGGACTCTCCGTAGGTGGAGTTGGGGTCCAGTGCTTCCTTAAACTGTGGGTTGCTCTCATAGAGCTGACAGGCCAGCAGCTCATCTCCGCTGATGAGTGCTTTTCGAAACTTGGTGGCAGTGTTCCCCATGTTTCCTGTGACTGCTGAGTGTGAGCACAGGGAAAGAGCCCCTCAAGTGGTCTTCAGCAGCTTGGATTCAGCAGGGCAGCATGGTGAATGTCCTAAAAAAGACATGAATAAAAGTTAAATAGAAATGAACACATAAACAAAACACTGAACTGAACAGCAGATATGCCATGGGACAACAAAATCAGAAATGTACAAAGAAAATACCAATCTTCTGTTAAAAATATTATTTTTCTCTTTCAGGATAACAAGGAAAAGTGGTGCTTCTCCCATTGCTCCAAATAATATCCACATAGTCGTCACTACTGTACTGGGAAATAAGCATCACTATACACATTACAGCTACAATATGGGGCCAGCTAGTTTCCAATTGAGAGAAGGACACCACTTCCTCTGTCATCACCAGGAGTTTCCGTTGGGCTCTGCCAAAACTGTTCATCCCACTGAGGCCATGAGCTGCAGTGAAGCAGGAGACACTCCGCTCAAGAACATCACGCAGTACGACACCAATCCACCTCCACCACAGCCATATGGTCCTGACTGTTGGGAATGCAGCTTTATGGTCTTTACGATACTACTTGGTCAACTTCCTTTCCTAAATATATTCACCCTCTCACAGAAACAGTGGGTACATTTATGTGGCCAGATCAGATCAATTCGATAACCCAAACCCACATCTGATTAATCTGTATTTGCATGCATGTCAAATATCATATAAGCCAAAACACCTTTTATGTCTTCTTCAATTGATTTTTATAATTTCTTTGTTTCACTAGTTGGCCTTTCTGTTCTACTTTTCTCATTAGCACAAGCATATATGTAAAAGTGAAAGACAAAAAATAAAATCAGATTCCTCAACATCAAATTTTGCAGTCAATCATAAAAAAACTTCAGAATTCACAAAGCTGGCTATTATCAGAATTTTGATCGCATGTAGCTAAACGCAACGAGTGTCGACTCAAGCAGCCATATTTCAGTAACCTTGTAAACAATAAACATGCTGCAATATTTGTATTTGTACAGCAAACATACATATTTTTCATTTGAGTGGCTAACTTGAGGTTCTGGTTAACTAGTTATCCAACAATGCACACTAGGCAACACTGACAGTCACAACACAGCTCGCCTGATGACATATCACACAAATCAGAGCAGGCGGAATAGATCACCACCATCCACTCCTCAGCAGACAAAAATAGGCCACGTTTTGTTTGTTTACCATTAGCTTAATCACTCATTAAAACCTCGTACAAGAGTGGTAACATACCAGTACTAAATACACATCTTTGTTTGTGACACATTTACAAGAGCAACAGTGACCTCAAACCTTAGTAACTGTCAGCTGGCTACGTTTCGATTTCTCGATGGTACTGGATAAACTACAGTGTCCAGCATGTCTTGCTGCTTTATGTTATTCATAAACAAAACCAAACATGACGCTATCATCTGCGTTGGCTAAGATGAACGCACACGCTAGCAGAGCTAGCTTGCTAACTGTGCTGTAGCCAACTTGGCTAACCTAGAACACTTGGCAAAGGCAAGCTAAACAAATCACTTGTCCAGTGACTGTGAATTTAACTTACGTGAACGGTGCAGGCTATTATTGTCGCTCCGTCTCTGTAAGGATAGCTGTCACCCACGGATGTGTGCTTTACAGAAGCTATTTTGATAAGTAAGTGCTCGCCATATGTGCGCTCCAGTGATGTTTTCACGTCTGCTCCGTCCACTGCCTGGCTGCGCGCGGGTTGCCAGGTTGACAACATCCCACAAAACAGAGTATAGAGAGCCGATGAGAGACAGTGACAACACATGTGTTCACAATATTAGTAATAAAAATAATAAGGGTAATTTAAAAATGTCCCATTTGTACGTTATTTCAATAGCTTTATTGGTGAAGCGTGTTAACTAACAACATGCCATACAGTACAATTATTGGGCACAAACTATACGTATGTTTTATGAATGTTTTATTTTACAAAAACCTATTTAGTCAGAAAGCAGACTTCAGTTTATCACACGTTCACGGGCTTCAAGTTGGTCTACTCCGCTGCAATATGCTTTTTGACCACTTGAGTGAGACAAAGTCCACTGTAAAAAACATTTCTGGGCGAGTCTTTTCTCAGACGTGTGTGTCGCTTTTATTCTACTGGCGCGTGTCACCTGTGTGATTTATCCAAAATTAAGCAAAAAAAACAAAAAAATCTTGAAGTAAAATGTCAAGTAAATTGTTGCTTAATTCAATATGACATAATATGACATGGTCTTATATCAAATGTCTGAACATTACGATTTAGAACAATATGATATGACTTTTGATAAAGAGTACACAAACATCTTTTTACAGGCTCAATAAATAATCTCTAAGCACAAATGCCTAATAACAAAGCCTAGGTCTTGTAGTGCAAAGCAAACACATTGGGCAAAAAAGAGAAACAGTTACAGATGTAGGCCTAGGCCAAACACACTAAACTATACAAACGATTACAGTTGCCTTAATTGTTAGACTTAGACATTGACGGAAAAATTAATATGCAGTTTATTTTGTCAGTTTAGCACCGCTAAGTAGGGATATAAAGTGTCACAACAACAAAGCACTGAGTGTGCATGGCAAAAAGGCAAAACAGTTCAGTGTTACCAGCGTCAGCACTGATTATTTGAATTATTTGAATCATTTTAGTTTTAATTGCATTAAAAATATTTTTTACTATTGAATTGAACTTTTAAACAGTCCTCTGAACATTATGTTTGCCAGTATAATAAGCAAAAAGTTAAACCATTGTTTACTGTGTCAGTTTTGACACAATAAATATTGACCATGGTGGCCCACCATATTTTCTTGATGAATAGCCTATTAATGGGAAAAACTGTGGTATGGTCTTGATAATCCAGTCTATTGGTTTGTGTAAAATGAATAGTAGGCTGCCATGTTTTTGGAAGAAGATGTTTCTTTGCCGTAGGAGCTGTTGTTGACTGCGGAGACCAAATCCTCACATTTAATGTCAACTGGTGTGTCGTCTGCACTGGGAGCACTGAGAGACAGGCGTCTCCTCTTGCACACTGGTGTATATGAATCTGTTTTATCTAAAGAGGTGGACACTGGTGTGTCAGCCCAGGGCATCACAGTCCCATTCACCGCCTCATCCAGTGGCTTTGTTTTGTCTGAGTCTTCAGGAAAAATTGATGTGGGACATGGCCGAGGAGACCAGGGCAGGCTGGGAGACACCTTCCTCTGATAGGCCACTCTAGACCCCCAGCCCTGGGTCATGGTGGAGAAGGGCGAGTCGCTGTAATAGCTGAGGGCGTGGGATGTTTGCATGGACAGGGACTTGATGCCATAGGGCAACAGAGGGCTGTACTCCCCTTCATATGGGCTCAGGTCGAGCTTGTTGTTGCTGCTGTTACTGCTGTTGTTTCCTCCTTGCTGTACTGAAGTGACAAACCACCTCTGTGATACTCCCTCATCTGACTGGGGGGACAGGAGGCTGTTGGTCTGCGGCACAGCTCTCTCACTATTGTAATAGCGACTTTGAGGAAAGTTATGTACCAACTGGTCCTGGAACAGAGGCTGCATGGCGTAACGTGCTCCAGGTACAATCTGGTGAGCACGAGAAGATTCTGTGGGGGACGGGGTGAGCCGGTCACTCTCCGAAGCAGTGTACATTCTAAAACATACATCAGTTAAGTAAAATATAATGTGCAGGACTTTTAGATCAGTGGATAAATAACAATAAATGTATACTCACGAATCATAATTATCTCTGAATCCTTTGGCAAATGGGTTATGATCTATTTTTAATTGTGTGATCTAAAAAAAAAAAAAGCAGCACAAAGTGAGATAAGTGTATATGCTCACTTCTAAAATAATATTTGTTTGTATTGAGGTGGAGTGGAGAGACACTTACATCAGTGTTTTGGTAGGCAGTGACAGCTATAAACTGTGTCTCTGGGAAAGTGAAAGTCTGGGTCTTATGTTCGTTGCTGATGTCCTCGACTCCATCCTCAGAGACCTCCACGATGTGCAGCCGAGGCTGATATTTGTGCAGTGATTGTAACACAATCATCTAGAAAGATTTTTTTTTTTTTCATATATAAAAGTTTCACTTTTGTTTCACTATTTAGCCAGCTATAGCATTCAATAAACATAGCCTAGTTTAAACAATTTTAACATCACTTTAATATAAAATTATACTCATAGGCCAGAATTTTTTAAGTTTAATAAACTTGTACATAAAAAAAAACATACCTGAGAGGTGCTGTGATTGGTGCCTTTATTGTTGGTCAGTTTGAGTTTACTGAAGGAGATCTCTTGTCTCATCCAATGGGCTCCAGTGTTTGGTGATTCAGGGTGGATATATATTTTATTTCCTAAGGGGGAAAATGTCCTTTATTCATCAGGCGATATTTTACAGGAATCACTGTAAAATATAATTTTGTCCATCATGTCCATCATTCACTATATCTCAAATTCAGCCCTCTTCAAACAATAGCCTAATGATTCAGTGAACTTGGGCCAAGAGTCTACCTTGACTGCTGTTGTCCGCCTTGCCGCACGTGACCCACTTGCCCCCTTGAAAGCGCCAGTGGTTGGGGTCCGCGAGAACTACCTCCACAAACACGTTGTAATGCGCAGTTAAGTTTAGCCCAGCTATGTTAAAACTTAAAAAAGGAAACATACGCCTGGAAAAACACAAAACACAGAGTGTGGATAAGATTGCTAGGCAACCATGCGCACGCGGCAAAGTTAGTTGTGGTCGCGCGGTCCGTACCTGCCCTGTTTGGTGATGATCATCTCCGTGTGGTGCCGGTGGAACTTGAGCCACAGCGGCCGGTTGCACAGGTACACCTGAGCGCGCGTGTGCGCCGCGGTCGCAGGTAGGGCCATGTTGCTGGCGTAGGACGGGTACAGGCAGCCAGGACTCTGGCCCAGCTGGTAGGCCGGACTGAAGTGGCCTCGGCCAGAGGAGGAGGGGGAGAATCCCGCCGGAGGCAGCACGGAGCTCAGATGCAAAGATGAGGGGTATCGGGGTGCACTTGAAGAGCTATAAACAGTTCCGCTCGGGGTATAAGGGAGGAACGAGCACGGGTTGGCCGGCTCTGGACTCTGTTTGGAGACTGAGGGTGGGATGTAGTAGCGGTCCACGCCGTGCTCCCCAAACCTGTTCGCGGCTGAAGACTCTTGACGGTCCAAGGCCGGAGACTTGCGCTTCTCATCAGGTGCGTCTTTGGCAGACGAGAAAGGACTGCTGTCTCCATCACTGCCGAGCATTTTTCTATTTTTGTAACTAAAGAAATTAAAAAAAGAACAAGCTTGTATATATATATATATATATATATATATATATATATATATATATATATATATATATATATATATATATATATATATATATATATATATATATATATATATATATATATATATATATATATATATATATATAAAGTTAAAATACATTTTCGTTGTCTGGCCTATTTGCCTGTTGTCTGTTAAACATTCGAAACAAACACAGGCTAAATTATTAATAAGTTATACCCTAATGCTTTTATGGCTGGAAAATATAAAAATGAAACGTAATTGTCAATCTTTTTATGTAAAAATATATGATAACTCACATCGCTGTCTAACAGATGATTATGATTCAGACATTTTCAGAAAGAGCTAACATGTTTAATGTTTTAAGGCTGAGTTTTCTGTAAGGATCCATAAATGATACTAATATGAATTAACCCAAACATTTGAGGGGCATTTTGGGCTAAAGGGACTAATTCAGTATTTTGGTTACAATTAACCTATATTATTTCTGTTTAGTTTAACGTGGAAAAAAACACACACCTAGATTATTTCCTCATTTCCCGTTTATTTTCTCCATTAAAATGAATAGCCCAATTAAGATACAAAAATAAATAAATAAATATTACACTGATCTATAATTTTATTTTGCAGTGTTAATCGGCCTGGGCTGTAAATTTGTAGAGCTAAAAATATCTGAAAAGTATTGACTTACCAAGTGCTTGTTTGTTTTGTGGGAAAATTGCCAAAGAAAATTGTGTCCTCTAAATGTTGAATTTTTCGTCCATGTAACTTCATAAATCTTGTCTTTGATCTAGAAGATTGAAACTCGTGCGTAAAATGTTGAACGGCAAAGAAGCGCACCGCCGCTTTCTGCGCCCTGCTGCCATGACGCACGAGTAGCAGCCTATTATCAGGTCCTCCTCTGGACCCCAGGGGAGGGGCCGGGGATCCTCAGCATCACTGGCACAAGGTGCGAGAGCTTAAAGACCACGCTGCGTCCGTGAATGTCGATTTTCAACAAATAAACTTAGACCATGCGCTATACTTTAGGGGTTGGAATAATTTTGTTGTTCTAAAAATGTTGGCCTACTTTACTTACAATTAGGATAGTTTTTTTTCTATATTCCCTAATTTACTTATTTTATTTTTATTACTTATCTTGTCTGCATGCACTTTCTTGTTCAGACTTTTTTTTGCACTAAGCTGGAGCTAATGTGGCAAGTGAATTTCTCCTGTGTGAGATCAATAAAGTCTTATCTTATCTTATCTTATCTTGCAGCCTGAATGTTTTAGGATGGAAGTAGAAGTTACAAAATGGTCAATGTGGCCACACATCTCAGTTGTTGCTTGTGAATTAAACCTTTATGACATCTGACACAAAAGATTTTGTATCTTTAAAATGTGTTAATCTTGCTGTAAGGCTGAGCACTGCTTCTGGTTTTCCTAAAATTATTTATCTAATCGCTTTTATTGTTATGTTTACTGGCAGAGGTCTAGTAAATTTTGCATATTAAATGTAATGATCACAGTCACATCTAATATGCTTTGCAGGATAGAGGAGACCAGCCTTTAAACACCTTTAAAAATGTTCTTCAAAGTCGAAAGGCAAATGCTGACAAAGTGCCCAATCATCTCTCCTCTTTGAGGCCCATCTTTGCTCTGTCATGTGGACAATAAGAGGTTGATTTAAGAATTATGGAAATAGCCGACACCCACTCAACATGAATACACTGATGATAAGCTGTCTGTATGGGTCAAGCCACAGGCAAACATCACAAGCAACATTGACTGTGCTGCTTGCTTTCATATTTAGGGCTTTTAATAGCGTCCTCAAGGAAAAAGTTCCTGTGCTCCTCTGTTTCCTGTGCAAAGTGTTTTATCTCAAAGCCAAATCACATTCACATCAACTTTATCTTCTTATCTGTTGTTTTACTCTGGTGCTCTTTCTGTCCACTTTGTCCCCTCACTGTGCCTGCTTTTTGACACATCTAAAGGGGCTGCTTCTGAATGTGAGCCATGCCCCAGGTCGCCTCTCCCACCGTGCTCCGGACAGACAGGAGGAGACACACACATACACATACAGGCACGCGCACACACACGCAAACACACACAAACACACATATCTACAGCAGAAGGCCCTGTTGGTCCAAAGCCACGGGAGGAACTGAGCCCGACACTGCTGGTGATGTCACGACTGCCACAAGACCTAACTGAGCATTTGATTGGCTGAGTGATATTCCAAGAAAGCAGCCCTATCGATTGTCATTCATTGTGGTTGGATAATGATCATTAGTCCAAGGTTTTTCGACTATTTCAAGAAGTAGCCTATGCTTTATAAGTTGCGTAGTGCCACCATTGTATAAAACATATCAGGTAAAAGCCTTAAGTGATCATGCTCCTTATCCCCCCTTTGCTTACAGTCATGGTTTGATCCCGTATTGTGCAAAGACTAGCAGCGGGAGTGGACCATCACATTTGGTGCTCAGCGTGGGGGCGGTCAGGGGGCTGTCATCTTCCAGCTATCCCACCGAGATACACTTCTGCCTCTCTGTAAAGATTTGGTGTTTCCTCATTTACATTTGCAAATGAGATGCTGTTTGGATGGATTTGTACTCTTGCTATATGTCTCCTTATCAGTGAGTCTAGTGGATAAGCTAATTTGCCAATTAGTCTGGATGAGATAAGATAAAACGAACACCCTAATGTAATGGTAATGAGACAATGTGCAAAATGGGAATGCAGTGATCCAACAACTTTTTTTTTAAATAAAATACTGAGAGTGCAGATTTTTATTAGGCACCAAATGTTAAGCTCTGATTCAAAGTTCACACAAGAGATTCATCTTCCTAAAGTCCTTGTCGGCCAAGAACCATGACTCTTCCAAATCACTTCTTATTTGACGAGAACTTGTTAAAGACCTTAGCCAAAACCAATTAAAGTCCTGCTCTGAGCATGTCCTAGGTCTCAGCCAATCTGTAGTGTCAGGATCTGCTGCCCACCAATCTGCTGTGCCCCACTAACCCCAAGTCACCACAACACTATGTTTTGCTAAATGGACAAAGTTACTTCGATGGCGAGTACATTTCATCATAACAGCAGATCTTGTGAGGTATGGAAATCTAGTCTTTAATAACCATTATAAATATTAAAAACATACTAAATATTTACATTTTTGTTGGATGTATTTGATAGTTAAAGGTGTTCTATGTAACTTTTCTGGTGGACGGTCTGCCTATATTTTGGTCTCCATGGCGATGTAATTGCTTTGCTTGGAATCTTTTACAGTATGGTATTAAACTTAACTATCTCCATGGAAACATGCAGAAGAGGCCACCCGACAAAGATACCGGTCAGATCTGCGCAAAGGATGGCCTGCTGACTGTAGGCGTGCATGTTCTTTGAGCAAAAAAATGCCCATAGTTGAATGAATGGCAGATAGATAAGTTTAATGCCACACTGTGAAACATTTCAGCCAAAGTGATGGATGGAGACAAGACGACAAGTAGCGGACCCTCTACCTGTAAAGTTACACAATGTTTAAAAGAAAGAATGAATGAAATAAAGCGGAAGAGAGATTATCCTTTCTTCTCTTTTATCACTGAATTTTATCTTAAAGGTGCATTGCACAACTTTTCTGGTGGTGGGTGGACCTACTTGTCTCCATGGCGATGTAATTGCTTTGCTTGGAATCTTTTACAGTATGGTATTAAACTTAACTATCTCCATGGAAACATGCAGAAGAGGCCACCCGACAAAGATACCGGTCAGATCTGCGCAAAGGATGGCCTGCTGACTGTAGGCGTGCATGTTCTTTGAGCAAAAAAATGCCCATAGTTGAATGAATGGCAGATAGATAAGTTTAATGCCACACTGTGAAACATTTCAGCCAAAGTGATGGATGGAGACAAGACGGCAAGTAGCGGACCCTCTACCTGTAAAGTTACACAATGTTTAAAAGAAAGAATGAATGAACTTTTCTGGTGGTGGGTGGACCTACTTGTCTCCATGGAGATGTCATTGCTTTGCCTGAAATGTTCCATGGTATGACATTAAATATATCCATCTAGTATTTATTCATTTCGGGTGGATTTTGCTCAAAAATAGAATTCTAAAAATAGGAACAACTCTCCAAAGATCTGAATAGTAATAGTAAATAGTAGTGTAAACTGTATCCTTTGTGATAAATAGGTTTAATCTATACTGGAACATTCTAGACAAAGCAATAACATTTAAGATTAAGATTAACCCTTTATTGATGTCACACACAATGACACACAGTGACACAGGGGAGAAATTTGACTTCTGCATTTGACCCATCCTTTTCAGGAGCAGTGAGCAGCCATCTTTCGGCGCCCGGGGGGCAGTACCGTGAAGGGTCTTGCCCAAGGACCCACACTGGCTTGCTCATTGCCAGGGGGGAGATTTGAACCCAACCCCCCAGGGAAAGTCATGGACTTACCAGTTGAGCTAACCAGCCGGTTTCCATGGAGACGAGTAGGTGGTGGACCCTCTACTAGAAATGTTACACAGTGGACCTTTAATATAAAATGCTATAGGTTGGATTATATTGGTTCAAGTAAGCAATAAATCAGTGCACAGGTGTAGCACTAAATTCTGGACCATGACTACAAACTATGTGTTCTCTATGTGAAAAATTTACATCACAGACCACCTCAATCCGACTTCTCCAGTCAGCTCCAGTGGTGTGGAAGAAATCTCACATGCATTTGTCCGCCTAGGAGCAGCCTGGACTAAATCTGCTGACTGCTGCATCACATTATGATTAACAATTTAAGCACCATCCCCTATTTTTCTCATTGTTATTCGACACGATGACTCCAGTAAGGATAGGACATAGCCAGGCAACGTGTGCTTCATTAGATCCATTGATTTATTGTTTTGTGTGCCTGTTGTCAGTTTCCCCAAAGGTAATTTACAAGCTCTTTATGGTTCAGAGGTATAAGCCAGAAAGCTAATTAATCAGCTTAGTTTACAAGTTTGGAAGTATAAAAAGAGAAGCTGTAACACAATTTGTCACTCTGAAATTTGTATTTATCGCAGATTAAAAGTGAGCAGGTATAAGAGGTTATGTCTGAAAATTGCATATTATTACTTATTTTGGTAATTAATTCTGAGTTCTAAAATTTTGCCAGCAACAAATTTATTCATTAGCAGCAACTCTGTAAAAATTATATTTACAAAAATCTTGTCAAACCATTTTATGCAGCATCTTTTCATGTTTTATCGAAATGAGCATATAGATATTTTTGTTTGTTTGTTTTTTATTTATATTTTTTCTATCAACAGTCGCACATCTGCCTGGACAGATGTTTTATGCAAGATGCCCTTCCATCCTGCATACCTGCTCTGCTCTACCAATACTGGCTTGTGGCCCTGTGTTTTGGTGCATATTACAGTGTTACTAGTAAGTCCATAAACACTTTTCCCTCAAATATATCTTCTGTCCAAAAATACCAGTCAAACCAAAATCTAATATTTTTATTGAGTGACCCAAATCTGCCCCATTTCTCATTTCTTTAAAAGGCCCACTCGTTTCAGTTTGCCGAAAAACGACTTGGTCCTCCGTCTTGCAGTCAGCAGGACTTGACTTTAATTGGCTTTTGGGGCTGATATGTGAATGCTGTTTATGGGTTAAGTGCATCTTAATCAGGGCCCTAATCCATTCATTAACACACAAACATGAGGTGTGGAGAGTGGCACGGAGAGTTTGATAATTGAGATGGTGCCGTACACGCCTCCTTCTGCTCCGAGGATGTGTGCATATGCTTATTTTAGCAGGGCCCTGCCACTCAGGAGAACTAGGAGAAGAAAAAAGAAGGAACATTGTCAAGATGTTGTGAAAGTCATTGTCAAAAACCTTTCAAATATATGTATTTTGTTCATTTTCTTAAGGGCTTGTGGGTGTACAGAGCCTAGCCTTACAAATGGGGAGCACTCTGGACTAGTGAACTTAAGTATATCTGCTATATTTTATTTGTTTGATAAATGTATTCTCCCAATTCCAGTGGAAGGCAACCATTGATTAGTTTTATAGGTCCATTCTCTATCATGTTCATCGACTCTAAAATAACAATTCTTCTAAGCACACACTTGTAAGATAGAGACTCTGATCTATTTCCGTTAAACCTTGAAAAACTGTACATTTCGTTACTGTTAGAAATGGCTATATATAATTTAACAAAGACAGTGTGACGTTAACTTTCCCTGCTCTTTGGGCTGAAGAAATATTTTTTAAGAGGTTGACCAATAGAGTAAAAGATTGTGATAAACTTACAGTCACTATTCAAACCATATATTTGTATTGTGGTGCTGATTGTAAAACAGATTGTTATTGTTTCCCAAACACAAGTCTTCCATAGCAGCCGTACTCCTTCCTGTTGCTCAGCTGCCACTTTCTCACTGAGTTTTTCACGCTGTATATTTTAGCACCTATCGCAGCGTGAGGCCTGTGCTTTCCGAACCCCCATCCCTCCATCCCTCACACACACTTCTAATGCACAGAGCATCGAATCAACAAGCTTATATTGAATAAACACTGCAGTTTTTAGATGAAAGTTCTGATTTGCATCATCCTTTTATGATGCATTTTTCACCAATTTTAGTGTCATTTATTTGACATAAACAAACACCTACTGATCCTCTAACAGCACTGAAATAAAAACATTTATATTGGCCAATAAAAGTCCATTTAATTCAGCCATAGCAGTATAGTTTCAATATACTGTAACATCATCTTTTAGGGTGAATGATCAATAAAAGTAAATCAGTTTGAAAAAAGTAATTTATAGAATAAACATACATCTTGACTTAATCCTAGCATAAATAAAAACGTACGTTGTTTTTAAAAATGTGCAATATGTTGATATTTTCTTATGTGTATCGAGTTGTCAAAGGGAATGATGCCAATATTGTACAGTGCCCTGTAGGGTCTAGTGGTTTATTGTATGAAGACGTACTGTAAATGCCCTGATAGTTTTACTGAAAGTGAAGAGTGCACACGACAACGTTTTTTGGTGTAAACGGAGAAGTTTGTATTCGTTTTGGCCTTTCGTCCACACGGCGCTGGCGTTTTGGGGAGCTGAAAACTGTGTTTTTTTAAAACCAGATTCCAGAGTTGAGAAATCTGAGAACGCCAGGGGTCGCGTTGTCGTCTGGACGAGCAAACGCAGCTTTTGGAAAAAAGATGACGACCCGTCTCACTAGCCTCGGCCTCGATGTTTGTTGAAGTTTCTCGGCATGTGGTCCGTTGTTTTGGCTGTTGATTGTCTCCCATGGCTCTATAGTCTTGTGAAACCAGATGTTACATGACATGAAGCTCTCAACCTTCAAGCCTCCCAAGGCGAGATCGGCTGGACCCCAAGAGGTGTCAACTCTCGAGATCCACTGAGCTCCTGTAACAGCCCCTCTGACGGCCCGTCACAAATGTCTTTAAACAAAAAGCGTCATTTTCAGTGTACCTTAGTACCGTCGTGCTATTCGTCCAGAAGACCAAATCCTTCAGGGGGAGTTGAAGTTCTTCCTTCGACATCCGGTCAATCTTGACTGAGATCATTGCAGCCGTCAATTCCATCGTAGGGATCGTAACCTGCTTAAGAGGAGCGACCTGGGACTTCTCCATCAAAAGGCAGACATGTTTCTCCTCTTGCTCGTTCTTCAATAAGGGGTACGACACAACCCCATATCCATCTTGACTTGAGTTTGGGAAGTGATGGATTTGTGCACTCTTTGTGGGCCCGAATGTGCTGGACTTACAACATTTACTCACGCTGAGATCTGACAGCTTGTCAAGGTCTTCTGGCTCCTTCTGCCATGCCTGTTGTAGCTTCTTTCGAATGTCTTCATTCCCGGCCCCGGTTTGTTCACCGCTTCTACACCCTGCACGTACAAGAGCACCACGCTCAACAGCCATACCTGTTGAGCTGTCATCTGCTTTGGACTCCTCCGGTGAGTGATCTTGCTTTATGACGTGCAAAATAGCAGGATGCCTATAGGAACAGTCAGGGCAAGAGCTCTTTTCTTTACAGACCTTAGACATGTGCCCTGGCGTAAGACAGCCAAAGCAAAGCTCTTGAGATCTCAGGAAGTCGGTTCTCTTCTGCAAAGGCCGCTCTTTAATCTTGTTGCACACGTTCAATGCATGTTTCCCCTTACAGTATAGGCAGGGACTTTGGAAGGCGTTGGCTGACTTTACTGCTGGTGCTTTGTTCTCTAACTGGTCTTTACCGTCGTTTTTATCAGCAGCAGTCACAGTCACAGCGAAGCTGCTTCTTTTGTTCTCACCCTCTCCTAAGTTGGTTTTCTTTTCTGCATTTGCGTCTTTATCGGTGGCTGAGGTGGCGTACGCAGCACCTTTGAACAATGGGCTTTGCCTTGTTGGTGATTTTCCTCTGACTGTAGGAACGCTTGGCTGCGCCTGTGAGACGGTTGGCGCAGCAGCTTCAGACCCGACGTCATGCAAAGGCCTTTCAAATTTAGCCTGGTCGCGGCTATAGGTGGTGCACCTTTCATTTCCACCAGTCGTACGCTTCGATCCAGCTCTTGACTTCCGAGCATCTTTATTCTGGTCGTAAGCTCTTAATTTGGCATTCTCGACTGCAATGGCAGCTTCCATCTCCAACCACTCCTTTTTAGCTCTCAAGCACGCCTCTTTTTGCTCAAATTCTTGCCTCTGTCTCATAGCCGCTTGGCTTGCTAACAGAGCTTCTTGCTGCAAGCGCATTTCCTCTTGCTGCCTTGCTTGCTGCAAGCTCCTTTCTTCTTGCTCAAGCTCTTGCCTCTGTATCATATCCGCTTGGCTTGCTAACAGAGCTTCACGTTCTACTCTAGCTTTTGACCGCACTGAACTAGTAGTGGAATGTTGAGATGTGCGACTCGTAACTGAGTTAACCTGTGAAATGCTATCGCACGGTTGGATGGCATCACCCTCACTCTCATTCACGTCCCATCCCCGGTCAGCCTTTAGCGTATTTATTTTCTCCTTGGCAACCTCGGTTTGGTTAGACGGCGCAACGCCACCTTCTTTCGACATCATGTTTCCCATAGACATCCTTAGCCAGCGGTAATTCCTCGAATTCCTCAAAGCTTTTAACTCCTCTTAAATTTCATCGACACTCGGGAAAGGAGTTATTGGATGTATCTTTAGGGCACGTACTTCTATTTCCGGTGGCTAGCAGACTAGTAAAACTGAGAACAGAATTGTCAGACCTGACCCAGGGAACGCTTGCTTCAGCCGTGGATGGGGTTTCTTGCTGGTTCAGGTTGTTCTTTCTTCAATTAAGTCTCCTGACTTGATACTGATTCTTTTGACCTTGATGTTTAGTCTTTCGACGTGATGCTGTAGACTTTGTGACTTGATGATTGCTTATTAGTCTGTTGACTTAAAGTTCAGTCTTTTGACTAAGCAAGTCTTTTGACTTAAATGTGAGTGTGGCGACCTGTCTCACTAGCCTCGGCCTCGATGTTTGTTGAAGTTTCTTTCCGACGCGTAACGTAATGTAAATAAATAGTCTTGAATCAAAAGGTTTGTCTTTTCTATCTTTACTAAAGTGAAGGTTATACAGAGTGGATACAAATAAGGTGAATAAAGAGGGAAATGGAAAGATGAATTTCTGAGGCTTGTGGTTTTCCTATGCTTGTTGTGTTGTGATGTCCTTCTTGGCGTCTTTGCGTGTCGTATAGCGGTGAGATCCCACCTGTCACTGGGAGACCGGGCTTTCTTGTACTCCATGGCTCCCGACAGGACTCACCCTATGTTGCCGACGGTGCTACTGGTTCTTCTTTGCTGTCTGTACGTGCCTTGTAGCGTCGCGTTTTCCCGTCTGTCACTCGGGAGACTGTGCTTCTTCGCTACTCGGCTCCCGACGGGAATCCGTCTTACTTACTACTTGCGGCTGTTATGTGACGTTTCACATGACCTCCTTGTTACGTGACGTCCCACGTGACGTTCTTACGTGACGATGCTACCCGACGTCCTACCTCGACGTCCTTCTTTGCCTTGTAGCGGTGCGTATTCTCGTCTGTCACTCAGGAGACCGTGCTTCATATGTTCCCGACGGGAATCCGTCTTACTTACTACTTGCGGCTGCCACGTGGCGTCCCACGTGACCTTGCTACGTGACGTCCTACGTCAACGTCCGTCCATATGTGCCTTGTAACGGTGCGCGTTCCCGTCTGTCACCCGGGAGACGGCCAATGTTACACTCTTGCGTGGTTATTACGTGACGGTCAAAAGACTGTGTAGCTTCTGTGGCCCGAGGCGTCCTTATACCCCACCAACTCTTGGCGCGGCTTCTTATCCACCCTACCTACGTAGCGTGGTCTCTTTCTTCGTGTGTGTGTTATGTGTCTTGGTGTGGTGTGTCTTCTGTGGTGTCTGTGTCCTCTCTGTCTGTGGTGTGTGCTGTGAGTGGTTATATACCAGACAAGATCAAGGATAAAAGATCAAAGAATAAAGCATTAAAGTGGACCAAATATGGTCATGTTTCCTGGACATCAAAGTGAACCAATCAGAAAACACTTCCTGCACCTCAGGGCGGGACAGGAAGCCAATGAGAAAACATATATGTAGAAAACTCATAAGATGGCCGCCTACACGCATAGAACTCATAAAATGGCGGCACGTATTGAAAACACACAAAAATGGCTCTTACAATGACCCTTGAACAAAGTTCTTTAACCAACTATTGTCACAATTGTATATAGCTTTTGCAGAAAATGTGTGGATTGAGTGTGCTGTAAATAAAGAAAAACAGCAACCATTTCTTGTCTTTTTTTATTGACTGAAAAATTACCTTTTACAAATAGGCACATGTAGTATCACACACAAAACTATATAAAAGCAGGGATCTCTTCTCTTGAAGATTGCTAGGAGTGAGATTTCTGAGGAGCGGGGGGGTGGGGGTGAGTGACTTTTTTTCGCGCGCGGGGGGGGGGGGTGGTAGTCGAGTTATAAAATGAAACCAGGGGGGATGGTGGAATTAGAATGTACTTTGTTAATATGGAAATGCTTTTATAACTAAAAGTCCATATTATCATTCAATAATGCACAGGATAATATGTTATCACACACAGTCTTGGTTTAGTCTTGGTTTAGTCCTGGTTTAGACCTGTTTTAGACCTGTTTTAGTCCTGGCTTAGTCTTGGTTTAGACCTGGTTTAGTTTTGGTTAGTCCTGGTTTAGACCTGGTTTAGATCTGGTTTAGTCTTGGCTTAGTCCTGGTTTAGACCTGGTTTAGTCCTGGCTTAGTCTTGGTTTAGACCTGGTTTAGTTTTGGTTAAGTCCTGGTTTAGTCCCGGTTTAGTCCTCGTTTAGACCCGGTTTAGATCTGGTTTGGTCTTGGCTTAGTCCTGGTTTAGACCTGGTCTAGTCCTAGTTTAGACCTGGTTTAGTGCTGGTTTAGACCCGGTTTAGATCTGGTTTAGTCTTGGCTTAGTCCTGGTTTAGACCTGGTTTAGTCCTGGCTTAGTCTTGGTTTAGACCTGGTTTAGTTTTGGTTAAGTCCTGGTTTAGTCCCAGTTTAGTCCTGGTTTAGACCCGGTTTAGATCTGGTTTAGTCTTGGCTTAGTCCTGGTTTAGACCTGGTTTAGTCCTGGCTTAGTCTTGGTTTAGTCCTGGTTTAGACCTGGTTTAGTCCTGCTTTAGTGCCGGGTTAGTCCCGGTTTAGTCCTGGTTTAGACCTAATTTAGTCTTGGTTTAGTCCCAGTTGAATCCTGGTTTAGACCTGGTTTAGTCCTGGTTTAGTCCTGGTTTAGTTCTGGTTTAGTCCTGGTTTAGTCCCAGTTGAATCCTGGTTTAGACCCGGTTTAGACCTGGTTTAATCTTGGTTTAGTCCTGGTTTAGTTCTGGTTTAGTCCTGGTTTAGTTCTGGTTTAGTCCTGGTTTAGTTCTGGTTTAGTCCTGGTTTAGTTCTGGTTTAGTCCTGGCTAGGTCCTGGTTTAGTTCTGGTTTAGTTCTGGTTTAGTCCTGGTTTAGTTCTGGTTTAGTCCTGGTTTAGTTCTGGTTTAGTCCTGGTTTAGTCCTGGTCTAGTCCTGGTTTAGTTCTGGTTTAGTCCTGGTTTAGACCTGGTTTAGTGTTGGTTTAGTTCTGGTTTAGTCCTGGTTTAGTTCTGGTTTAGTCCTGTTCTAGTCCTGGTTTAGCTCTGGTTTAGCCCTGGTTTAGTCCTGGTTTAGACCTGGTTTAGTTCTGGTTTAGTCCTGGTCTAGTCCTGGTCTAGTCCTGGTTTAGTTCTGGTTTAGTCCTTGTTTAGTCCTGGTTTAGTTCTGGTTTAGTCCTGGTTTAGTTCTGGTTTAGTTCTGGTTTAGTGCCGAAATAGATGCAGAAATAATCTGATTTGACTCACCCATAAAAATGCGGTCACTCGTATCCATGTATGCACGTGTCACGGTCTTTAATAATCCGGAGCTCCGGAGAAAAGGACATATCCTGAACTTATCCCATGTCCCGAGGCGAGAGTTCCTTCTTACGTAGCATTAACGTAGCAAGTTAAGGATTCTTCCTCTCTTGGAAATGCCGCGTAAACATTCACGCGGCTCGCTCACAGCTGTGAGCGGTCGGCCTCACAGCTGATCGCTCAACTCAAGTACTGGTGTGGGAGTGACTTTTTTTCGCTGAAATCACGCGGTGCCTGCATTAACTTACCGATTTTCTGGGCACAGAAGCGCTGTGAACAGTGGCTACAGTTTTGAATTGCTTTAAAAAATTTCAGCGTGTGAAATACCATGTGTGGCGTGTGAGCGTGTGAACACGTTGAATTGTGTGTGTCACACTCTCAATGCGTGAGACTTGAGAGCCCTGTAAAAGCATTTCTGTTTTCTTTACACAAATTCACACAACTATATACAAAAAAACACAAGAAATCCCCAGTTTCCACGCTGACTGAAATGGCTGTGGTAGCTGGCGATCCACCTCAGATTTGTTCGCAAGGTTCAAAATATAACAAATGCCCTTTGGTGATGGTATGGGGGTCGTGAGGTAAATCCTTCCCTGCAAATCCTTCCCTGTCCCCAGTTGTATATTCTCGCCGAAAAGCCAACATAATGTCTGAGTATGTGCTTGGGCAGGACTCCCAGTCGACATTATGCCGATACTGTTGTGTATTGTAATCCAGCGTAACCCGCAGAAGTTACTCTACTTCTACTTAAAGCACTCCTGATGAAAGTGTGAAACTTTTACAGCCAGAGATCACTCCCCACTCCAGGGGTCAGAGGTCAGAGAGTGTCTCTTAGGACAAGCAACAGTAAAAAATTATTTTAAATCAAATGTATTCAGATTTCAGAAGGGAAAATATAAAGGAATTGTCAACGCATATAAAGTATATCATACAATTCACTCCATACTGTCAGACTGGACACTACTTTTAGCAGCTAAAGTAAATAGACAAAGCAGTTTCTACATAGTTTTTTACATTATGATAAGAAACTTCTCTTTTATCCATTAAAAATGATCGATCTTTGCTTTCTGCGCCTGATGGGTTTTTCATTCATAATGGAAAATCTCTGCCATTTCTTCCTTAGCCCATTCTTTATTTGTAGTAATTACAGGAGAGGTAAAAGATGTTTTTCTCCTTTCTCTTCTTGTCCTCCTCCCTGCCTATCTTTCCTAGCATGCATTCAGCTGCTCTCACCACTGCATTCTTATTAGTGACATCTCTGAAAGGCACTCCGCAGCATGTGGCGTCCTCCCTGACCATTCGTACGCATCTCGTTTTTTGTTGGCATTAACGAGGCTGAACAAGCTAGAAGGGCAGCTTTTTCAACAGGTACAAACTTTTCCCTTTTTAGATAATTAAGTGCATTCAGACACTCGATGTAGGCTGAAGGAGGAAAAAAAAAAAACTTGATCAAAAGACAAGATGTTCTTTTTGGTGTTGTTTAGAACTGGGGTCTATACCAAACTCCTATTCAAATGGTACGGACTTCATTTCAGCTAAGGTCTGTCCTACTCATCTTTTTGATCAAGATGGACCATGTAATGAGCTGGTTATTGTGGAATGGTCAAAGGTTTTGGTGGATTAATGAACAGAAGAAAACACAAGACATTCTGAATACTACTCCTTGCCTTATGCTACCAGAAGCCCCGGGATGCCAGCTTGAAGAAGGCCTCCTCCATACATTGCCATCTCTTCTCTTGTTAGAAGGGGCATAAAGCAGAGCCAAAGGGGAAAAGTAATTTTCTTCTCCTCCCGTCTGCCCATTCTTGTGCTGGGTTCCTTCCCCCTTCTTCCACACTACTTTCATAAAGCTTATAATTATCTTGGCGAGAAGTCCTTGTGTGTGAGCGAATAGGTTTTTGTGTCCCCGACTCTCTCCTGCTTCTGCTGTTTCAGAAAAGAGAAAAGTTCCATTAACATTTGATCTTGCCTTTACAAATGCACAGAGAGAGCACATGTGTTCCCTCTGTCAAAAATACTCCTGACTACTTTAGCAAGTCTTAGGTTTTGCTAGAACTGACCAAATATGTAGCATGATAAATTTATGCACATTTGCAATGTATTTTAAAATGTTAAAAGTCATTGCATCATTGAGCAAAGTGGTTGATGAGGAAGAAAAAGGGTACATCATATCATATAGATCCCTATTCATGCTCATGATCATTTAAATGATTTAAAATTATTTTTTTATTATTATCATCAATGTAAAAGTATTGTAAATATTCAGAATACAGCACTTTTGAAACAGAATGTGTTACAAAACACATTTTAATAAAGTATTCAGTATTCTAAACATATTTTCAAATTGTTCTTCCCAACACTGTAATGTGATATTTGTATTTTTTATTTTTTAGATTATATAATAATATCAACTAAAATAATATGTTATAAACTTCATATTAGAACAAAGTGGCTGGTCCACCTTTTACAGCCCATAATGAGGACCCTGGCAGCAGACAGTGACCCCCTCCGTAGTCCTTCTGACCTCCATCCCCTCCTCTCGGCTGATTAGTCCTAATGTAATTTTAATTAAAAATGCTGGTGTCAAAGGCTTTAGCCTGCCTGAGAAGTGACTACAGATTGTAGCTCAGTGGCACAGCTCTTCATTTGCTTCAGAGGAAATGCATTCTGACATTTCTCAGGTGGTGCCAACACAACCAGGCCATGGTCAAAAAACAGTCCAAAATGCAATTTAAAAAAATAATAATTTCATGAAAATAAATCAAATAGAATAATAGTCCTCTATAGCAATAGAAACTGTGAGAGAAATACACAAATATTTCACTAGCAAGGACCACAACGAAGGGCAGGTGGATCACAAAAATCAAAAACTCAAAAACAGAGACATTATCAGTAAACATATCTTTTTAAAGAATTACTTAGAGGATGTCAAAGAGTCAAATAGTCTCCGCTTCTGGTTTCTTTGTAGCCTAGATAGATAAAAAGACTTCATAAAAATATATTAAATATATAAATAATAATATATTCAAACAGAAAAACTAGCGTTTTATTTTTACATAAACTCAATTAATTATTTAATTAGTTACTTGCATCCAGCCAAAGATAAAATGTATATATAAATGATACAATTGTGTAAACACACTCACCACCCTTAGCCAGAAGTGTGTTCCAGTTTCTTGACTTCTTGACATTGACACTCATTTCACAGTGGAGAGCCGCGTTAGGTCCTCCGCGACAGGCCGGAGCAGCGGAGGTCTGCCTGTAATCCCCTCACCCAGACCATCGGATCGTCTGCTCCCCACCGACCCTGAAGAGGAGTCCTGCCGCTAGGGTTTAAACACTCTCAAAGTCTCATCTCCACACTCCATCTGCCAGCCAAAACAGCCCCGCAACAAACTGACAAGGAGCAAGCATTATTCTGCTGTCTGACTGCTCTGAGAAAAGAGTGGAGATTAGAGCTTCATTTGTTTTTATAATATATTACTGCTTGTGTAAGAAGCATCACATGCTCACTTTGTAAATATATACTGCATTTGAAATAGAAATTTAGCAGGCTACTTTAAAACAAATGCAAGCAAGTGGGCCTGTGAGCCGGGAGTGACAGGTGTGGTATACTGTCTGAAGCAGAATTTGAACTCAGAACACTGAGGCAGGCATGTTGCTGGATATGCACCAAATCTCTACCACTGAGTAACACAAAAGTGTGCTTTTTTGTTTGACCAATACAAAAAAGCATTCTCAATTATTGTCTGATAGTAAGCAGCAGTTTTTATGCAAAATTTGAATATTGAGTCCATTTGTCTCTATTGTATAGACCTATAACTGCAGCCAATATACACACAGCATGAAATTTATATATTTAATTTTTAATATTTTTCTTTACTTTAACTGTGTTAAATTACTGTCAACAAAATATAATTTAAGTACAAAAAAAACAAACTGACATAAATAACTTCTGTAGGCTTTTTTACTTTGGCTGTTAATGGCACAGGTAAGACTGTTGTATAAAACTATCAATAAAAAATGAATATTAGTGTAGTTAATACAAATCAATTATCAATGGTTACATTAGCTGTGCAAAGGTGTCAATGACCCTTTGACATTCTCGCACAGGGGTCTTGTGTGTGGACAGTTGGAGGAGCTGGTGGTGTCCCGGGTCACTGAGGCATGCTCTGAAAGGGTTTAACTCTGCTAACCTCCTTCTGCCAGGTTCAGCAGCCCGCTGCTTGGGTTAGATTGGATCAGAGCTGGAGCCCCAGACTCTGCCATAACTAACAGCATGTGTCCTCCTCGGGCAGCAAGAGGGCTCTGAGAGGGCCAAGTGGGCATTCACATACTTCACCCTGCATGGGACAAAGAGAATGCATAAGTAATAGACGATGTATACCATTTAAGATACAACATACTCAAACTGGTAAATAAGCCTATATATTAGTAAATCAAAGGTGATATTTTATTTAATGAATTACATCTGTATGTAATGTAAAGTTCCACAATAAATGCAAACAATTTAAAGAAAGAGTTTACACATTATGTTGTAGAATTTCTTTGCGGTCAAAGACAGGTGTCGGCCTGTGGTCGGTGTGAGCTCATCTACAAAGGAAGCTGAAGGTGACTTCAGAGAGCTGAGAACCTGGGGCAAACAGACAGAGCAGGCATCCTCTCACATCACACTGACTTACACTGAGTGGGTGAGTGTGAATCGTGATCGTTAGATGTGTGCGGTTTGGATGTGATGGAGGCGTTTGATGCAGCAGTCTACAGTAGACCTATGTCTAGGCTATGTGTGGACTTGTCTGACTGCACTTGGGGGCTCCCAGCTGATAGTAGGTGTAAGTATAATACAGTACAATATGCTAAACTGAGTTCTGTGAAACATCTCCCTCTATAATGTAGAGACTCTCAAGTATGTGTGTATATAGCTGTATGTGTCTGTGTACTGCAATATCTGAGCAAGACTTGCAATAACCTGGTAACTAATATGTAGTACCAGCTGTAGAGGACTTTTTTGCACTAATTTTTTTCTTTCTTTGCACTATTTTATTTTAAACTTTTTGCACTTTTTCTGTACTGTGTTGTAAATATCCTACTTAAATGTCTGCACTGAAGTGAGATGCTTTCATTCTCATTGTGAGTATGTATGATGTAAATTGTACATGTGAACAGTGACAATAAAAACATTCTATTCAAAGTTGTAATTTTTTTTTTGTCAGATTGGTCTGTTAGCATGCAATCTTTCATGTGGAAACAGCACAACACATGTTTTACAGTACATAATTTTAGCATTTTTTAAAACAACTTTGTTTAGTTTGATCATTGCGTGAAAAGTCCCTCAGTCGTCCAGGTAGAATCCAATCTGGACAAAGTTTGTTTGGTTGAAACGTTTTCAACCAAACAAACTTTGTCCAGTTGACAAATTGAACTTCTCCTTTGATCATAGTTTGATCATTGCAAACATTCAAATGAGTTCATTCAAACCTTTATATAACAGGGGCTTAGCTGGTCAAATCATTTGGAACATTTCTCATCAGTTCAAGCAGGCACATTTCTTAGACTTTTCATAACACTTGACATCATACTCTAATTCAGAATCTGATCAGAGAATTAAGCTTGATTTGTCAATATAACAGGGCAGTTCTCGTGTGGTAAAGGACTATGTTCAGAGAATATGGAAATTCAAACACACAGGAGTGAAACAGGGACAAAGGTCTCAGGTGAGCACATGGACATCCTACAGAGGTCATATATCCAGTGTGATATTAACATAAATGTCCTGTTTAATTTTCCATAACACATATATCACATATATATAGCAAAGTATTGATGTATTCTATTCTGACAACTCAAAATTTTCTTCAGCATAAGTATTTGGATAAAATACCATAAAATCCAAATTTGCAAATCAAAAATATGTACATCTATATTCAATTAATACGATTACTAAATATATGATTCTTTATGAAATGTCTGAATATATCGAAATCTGTGTACGGACTGAACCCCAGTGTCAGACTGCACTAAATCACTGATTCTCTGTGGTCTCTGACAGCAGGATGAAATCTTTTAAGCTGCTCTGTCAAATGAACGAAAGAGCACATAACCCACATGACCAAAGTCTAAGAGTTTTGATGGTAAAGCTTGCTTTTGGAGGATGACTGATCAGTTTTAAAAATAAACATTTGCAAATGTTCATTTGTTAATTTTCAATAGAGAAATATGTCAAAGCTATAAAAAAAAAAATTAAATTAAATTAAATTGCAGCTATAGAGCCATCGTCAAAGGCTGTTTTCTCAAAATGCATTTTCCCCGATAGAGAAATAAGGATTACCCATTAAAGTAGCATTTTAATACATCAAACGTTCCAATCTTGTACTTATTGATTTTCCATTCATTTTAGCACATGTTTTGAAATTTTGTTTAGTCCAATCATTTGATTCAAACATGTATCTGAACAAGGCCACAGGTGATCACATCATTTGAAACATTTCTCATCAGTTCACACAGTTCTTTCTCAGAACACCTGACATATCTCTCATTCAGAAACATGGATGACCTTGTTTTTTCAATACTACAGGCCTGTTCACACATGGTAAATTGCTTTGGACTGTTAGTTTCAATATAGAAACTCAAACATAACAGCAAAAAATTACAATTTGTGAACACCAAAACTCTAACAACAAAGAATTTCATACATGAATCAAACAAGGAGAAGGGCCTCAGAAAGAATGGATGAACATAGACATACATACTTAGTGTAATGTTGTTGATTTCCATGACACATGCACATTACATATTGCAAAGCAGTGTTGATTTTATTTTCTTCAACATAAATAGACTTCTGTAGTGTGAACCCCAGTGTCAGACTGCACTAAACCAGTGATTCTCTGGGGTCCCATTTTTGTTTTAGTTTTGAATGTAAAACTGCCTTTTATGCCCTAATAAGATTTTGACGAAATGTGCAGAAGAATTTTTTTGTTTTTTAAATTTGCTACAGTTTTAGACTTAGACAAACTTTATTGATCCACAAGGGAAATGGTTTTAACAATAAATAAATAATTTGGTGGAGAATTTTTCAGTGAGATTTAGTTGACTCAAATACTAAATATATTTAGTATACTGTATATGTATTTACTAGGTTATCTCAAAAAGCAAAATGAAGCCAGGAATTTAAACCTGGCTTCATCAATTTTTAAGGTTCATATGTCAAATAATTCAGTTTTGGCAGGTCAGTTTTGGCTATTACACAGAGGCTAGCACGTCACAGCAAGAAGGTTCTGGGTTCAATCCCCGGGTTGCATTTCTGTGTAGAAATGCAGACTAATAATAATAATAATAATAATAATAATAATAATAATAATAAAATGCCTTATTTATTTTTTCTTTTATATAAAAACAGTGCATGATTTCTTTATGTAAGTAAATTAGTTTCAAACTGATTTTTTGAAACAGATCCCCCCCTATTTACCTGCAGTGTCTCATCTTAGGGAATACTTTGGTCAACTTGCATCTGCAATCAATCAGTCAAACTGTAAAGTAAAACACTTTTCATACAAAATAATATAACACACCACACAGTGCTTTATAGTGATTAACCCCCCACCAGACCCCACAGCTGCCCAACACCACACAACCAAACAACCCAAACAGTAACAGTAACACACACACACACACACACACACACACAACACACACTAATATGCTGAAATATATAAAACTACACATAGTGAAAAAAAGAGAGGCTGAATACAGGCGAGTTATAATGGTACGAGCCAGGCCTGCTTCTGATTTAGGCTAGGCTCGCACCATAGGCTCATAATGCATTGCACATAGACAACAAATAAAATAACATTTTAACCTGGCAGATTAGTCTACACAATATATGCACATACACACAATAATTCTAAGCCAATTTTAAAAGCATAATTGGGCAATAATATGATGCATTGTTTGGGCCTCAGAGAAACAAGCGCAAAACGAAAACGTTTGCAGGTGTTTCTGGGAAATGTAGTCTCCGGTCGCATCGAACTACGTCAGCGGAAGTGTTTTGGTGCGTTAGCTAAGCGCGCAGTAGCATGTTTGTAGGTCACAACGAATAAATAAAACATTTAACAACGTAATGGAAACTACCAATCAAGGTAATCTATGTTTATTCAGATGAATATCTCTTTTGAACGTACCTGTTTGTGTCGCGTGTGTCCAGGTCTGTGCATGTTTGTGTGAGTTTATGGGAGGAAATAATGCATTTTGGGCATTTTAAATGTTTACATGGGTTTAAATGCTATATCTATAACTGAACCAAGCTACGACCGACACATTGTAAGTTTAGTAGAATACATTATCGACACACGGATCTGTTGGCGCTAACAGCGGGTTGACCAGGTCAATGTGGCTTATCTATGTCGTAATTTCTTCGCAGAAGAAGTTCATCTGAGGCATGTGGAGTTGGACGTCCTCATCCCGAAGATGATGAGAGAGAAGGCGAGGGAGCGCTGTGCAGAGCAGGTACAAGGTGAGGCCTTATGCCCTGCACTGTCTGACCCTGCGTCACATCACATGCACATTTGAAAATAAAGAGTAGGGAAATCATTCAGTTTAAATAATGAATATGTTATATACACGTGAATCTTAGGATAGGTTTGGCATAGGTTAAAAATTATTTTACTATAAAATGTGTCCATCCTGGCGGTGCTCAACTAATCAGTAAATTCACTGGTGTTGAGGTTCATGTGATTTCCTGAATACTTGAATGACAATAAATATGGCAAGTGTACTAAACTCACAAATATTTAAACATTCTGGAAATGATAGCTTCATAATTGCTGGGTTTCACATGACATGACGACATTTTATAGGTCAGTAATATTTAATGCAGACGGGGCAGCTAAAATACAGATTTTTTTGTTGTATTGCAGTGACGGTCTGATCATAGAAATTATACATTTTTTGAACATGAAATTTAAAATTTTCTTTTGGATATTTCATATTTTAAAAAATGATTGTAATCAATGAGGAAATCTGGCCTGTGACATGATCACATTCCATAATCTGAATAAAAGCAATATTAAATATATATAAATTTATACATTTAATTTATACATTTATATATATTGGTGATATCAAGAGAATGGCCAAGGATGTCTTTGCTGTCAATAGATTTTCTACAAAGTGTGTTAAATTGACATTTTATTCATACGGTTGTAGCTTGAATGTTTTATTTAAAAAATAATCAGACTAAATGGGTTAGTGTTCAGTACCTAACTGTATCTGTTTCAAACAGTAGATGGGAGATTAGACTTAGACTTTATTGATCCACAAGGGAAATTGTTTTTGAGATGCATATACGCATGTGAAAGTGAAACATATCTGACGACACATGCAGTTGTGGGTCTTGCAAAGTGAGAAGTACATGGACGTGCGGCTGAGGGCTAGCTCCTGCGCACACGCACATGCACACGCACTTTCAGACTGTTGAGAGGCCGGCAGTGTGAGGGCGGAAACCCCCCCAAATCACATCTCTCTCATCCCACTCACTTTCACACCTCTGACCTCCACTTGCACTATTATTTCAGTGTGGAACAGCTGTATACAATCACACTTTCCTGTGTGAACCAGTTATGTTTGTGTATTGTTACATTGGTTAACAAAAATTCAGTATACCATTGCTCATGTTGGATGTTTTCAAATTTTCAACATTTTAATAGCCACTCCATGTTTTCAAGAAATAAAAAAAATAGAAATACATGATTTTAAGGGTTTGTTTTTACTTGAACAACCTGTCAAACTTATAATTATACTGCATTGTACATTTTATGGGAAAAATGTATGTATGTGGAATTTACTTCTGGAACCTTGTGGTGGAGAGGCTCATGGTTGGATGTTAAATTTTTTCTTAATAATTTATTAAATGAAAACGGTTTTGTTTTAGATTGTCCCAAAATAATGAAAATTTGCGCTTAGATTTTGCCTAAATTGAACCCTGACTGTGATCATTTCTTAAAATCCAGTTGATTACTATTCAGAGCCTATTTATATACATTGTCCTGTCCTCCTCCTTTTTTGTGTGTGATCTGAAAGCCGCCCCTCAGAAGCCATGCGCCAGGGGACGGAGCTGAGGCATTCGCTGATTAGATTAGTCGCACTGTTCTGCTTCTCTAAATTGGTTTTGCACTTGTTTTTTTTTATCCACATTTGCATCCTGATGAAAGTGTCTGTGTGATGACAATACAGATTCCACAGATAAAGCTAATTAAGAAGTCAGCGGCTCAAAGGGGACAGAGGCAGTGCTTTTAATCAAAGCCTTGAGAAAGAGCGTGCTAAAAAGGTGCAGACTCAAAGTCTTCAACACCTTGTTTACAGTAAGAAATGTACACAATCTGGATCACAGGGCGAGCCAGAGCACCAAGTCGCTAAAGCACCCTTGTGGAGGCGCCGCTGGCATCGTCTCAAGTGACGAGGCTTTCAATAGCATCCATTTAAAAAGATTTCTGCTGTGGAGTTAGGCTTTTGAATATGAATGAAATATACAATAAATTTTAAAGGTGTTTGAAAATGTTTTGCTATAAACCTATTTTGTTGAATTTGATGTGCTTTTTTCAGCTTTCACCCATTGCTGTAAAGAATCTGGTTTCTTAATGGTGTTCAAATGTCGAGAGGAAAATGCTGCCTTAAAAGATTGTCTTATAAAACAGTACGTATTTACATGACGAATTATAAGCAATGAACATTTTTAAAATGTAATGCTTTTCTCTCTTTTACTACTACAGCTATCAAGACCCAGTCTTTTTTGAAGAGTGTAAGAAAGAGTATATCCAGGAGAAGTTGGAATTTGAAAGGACTGGTATCCCAAGCAAGCAGAGAAAACAAAAATTGCCAACAAGCATGTGATGAGAGTTCATGATCAGTTCATGATCAGTTCATGTATTTGATGTATGGTGTTGGCAGGGGCAGTGATCAATGGCAGCAAAAATACTATATTCTAATTATAAAAACAATAAGAATTTACTTTGGATGATGATTGCAAATTCTTAGAATATTTTGTGTATTTTTTTATTACTTTGATGCTTGATTGTCTTTCACCTATTTTACTTTGAAGACGGATGATGAGAAGACGGATATTGAAGAGTGTAAATGACAGATGTATAGTAAAATTGTGTGCTTAAATATTTTTGAGTTTAAAAATAAAGAGTGGCTAATCTATTGCTTCCTTGTTATTAAAGACTTCTGGATTTTTAATTAATTTTAATTAATATCTCACACAGATGTGCAAAAACAAGCATTTTTCCCCCAGCTATGTCCTAGTCCTGACACAAGACAGAAATGACACCCATCTTGGGTCTCATTTCACTGTGGCTGCACACTGCCTGCAACAAGTGACACCAGGATGGGCCAAATAAAAAAAATGTACTCCAATCTTGTACAATTCACCATTAATTTAAGGCTGCAATCACACAGCATCCTGGTATGATCCCAGTTTAGTCCTGATGTAAACTAGTTTGGCCTGATTTAGTCCAGGTTTCGTCCTAGTCAGAATCTCGATGTATGCACTAAATGTGCTCATAGTCTCAAATCGCCAATAGTCTAAAAAAAAAAAAAAATCAATTTAAAAGGAAATTTTATGATTCATTAAATTTATTGTATTTACAAACGGTCTGAAGTGCAGTAAATTTAAAATATAATTCAATATCTACTATACATTGCATTTGGCTTGCAAATAGTTTACAGAAGTATGAAACTACTGCTGTAAATT
This sequence comes from Paratrypauchen microcephalus, assembly GCA_036785185.1. NCBI lineage: Eukaryota > Metazoa > Chordata > Actinopteri > Gobiiformes > Gobiidae > Paratrypauchen > Paratrypauchen microcephalus. The sequence goes on along the minus strand of JAVJIX010000002.1, from coordinate 15,326,117 downwards.
AAAAAAAATCAAAAACAAAAATTTAACAAGACCAGTTACTGCGCCAGAAAAATCTTTTCAATATCATGGTACTTTGTGCTTTATGCACTAGTCATGAGTCACAGTCAACACTGCATTAAATACACTGTCTTGCCATTATCACGGACAGCTCTGAAAACCTCCAGAAATGACTTCAGCATTACATTAAAAGGAAAACGGTGGTGTGGAGTGCAAAACTGCATTTTGGCAGAATACTAAAGACCACCATATACATTTATACAATATACACATTCTTCTGCAGTCCATCTTTGATAGTATGCTAAATGTATCATATTTTACATCAGCACAAAGCACACTTAACACATTTCCTATTGTTCAAATTGTCCACAGACCTAAAAAAAAAAAAAGATGCTCATAATAAGGATTGCATGTGAAAATTTCACACAAGCTTTTTAAAATGCACAGCATTTCCTCTGCAAATGTCTTATTTGGAAAACAACATGACTGAAAATTTTGTCAATGGCAGCCATAAGGAAGCTTTCTTAGGTTTTTGAACAGTTGAGATAAATTGTAAACAGTTGCATTTACATATGTTGTACACATTATAATCCCTTCTAATTGAGGCAGTAACTACTCACATTTGGGCATATCAGTTGATTGAATAGAAACACTTAATTGGTACTAATGTTACGTAATGAAATCTACAGTTATTGTCTGTTGTGTAAGTTGGTTACCTTTTTATGATTGTGAAATTATCAATTATTAATAATTATTATTAATTATGCATTAAAGTTCAAAGTCAAATTTATATGGCAGAATTGACAATAAAGTTGACTTTGAACTTTTTGAACTTTGAACATGAGAATTTTTTCTAGAGGCAAAAATCAGTAGAGGCAGCAGGTTAAACTTCTTACTCTGATCAGCAGAACCCCTTGCCAGGACTGCTATAGTTATAGTGAAAGATCCTGCTGTGAGCAGGACAGAGGGGCTCACATATGAACACACAATACACTGATGTGTTACTGACGTGTGGACAAACCTATAGTATGCATGCTTTACAGATGGTATGCATACATAGAGAAGATTGACAGATACAGACACTGATTCTGCTTAAGGGCATAAGACAATTTCCTCTGCCAAATGAGTCCATAAATCAAGAGCACAGAGGAGCTAAATTAACCATAGTACACAGACAAAGTCATTACCTCAAAAAGGCCACTTTGGCCCCCATTGATCCCAACCAGTAGGTCCAGTTAATTCCAGCCCTAGGAGGTGTTTTGTCAGTTTAAGGCAGGCAAGGTGGTTACTGTGGCAGGGTTAAGAGTTGCTTATCATTTCACACAAATCTTCCCCTTGATGTGCGGACATTCGTTTGAATGAGGGATCCGCTCAGTAGGGCTTAGCCCACTCTGTGTTGGGTGGGCTCCTGGGACTACAGTGTCCCATTGAAGACGAAGAGTTGGAGTTGGAGTGTCCCTCCCAGAACAGAGCGTCACTGGGTTTGGGGGGGCTGGGGAATGACCTGGAGCTGTCATCCAGAGAGGCCTGGTTCAGTGGAGGAGGGGGCAGCACCACAGAGCAGGAGTCTGTGCCCAGCAGAGCCTCCCCTGAGCAGTACTGTGAGGGCCACGGCCCATTGTACCAGCAGTCCTCTCTGAGGCTGTCTGCAAGAGTGCCAGAGGACAGTCCCATAGGGGAGCGGCCTGAGCAGGAGGGAAGCGGAGTGGTACATTGGGGCTGAGATAGTGGTGCCTTCAAAACTTGATTGTTGTTCTTTTCCACATCATCCAGACACTGCACTGGGACTGTGGAAGTGACTAGAGACATAAGGAAGAAAAAGTAGACAAGATGGGATATCACTCATGTTCTCATTACTGCTTTAAAACATTTTGTTTATTGAAAATGAAAAAGTGGTTTGTCTAAAATGTCAGGAAGTATTTTACATGCAGTCACATAACAATAAGTCATTGTCAAGTCAGTAAACGGCTGAACTTGTACCATGGCTTCATGGCCTTTAAAGTTAGTTACAACAGAAAGAGTCTTCATGCAACTACTGAACCACAAAATCTATTCACTGTGTGAATATGACATCTTGTATTTTGGGCAGCATTCAAAAGTAATCAGAGAAAACTCAGTTGAACAAATCCAATCAAAGAAACCTCTGAGCAGAAGATAAGCCTTTCGTCTCCATAATTTCCATGCAAAAACAAATGTCCTAATCTCACATACACCATTGCTTTTCTATCAAATAATCATTTTGAGCAAATAATAAAGTTTAAATGACAGTATCTTCTTCAGTACCTCTCTTCCTCCACACATCATCTATCCAGCCATCCCTGCCCGCTACTCTTCCAGGAGAGGGTCTCCTGAGTCTAGGATTTGAATAAAAGTGATTCCAAAGCAGGAACATTAGAAGAATACAGATGCACAATATGAACAAACAGACAGCCCCCCCCTCTGCCACTCCCAACTTCACTCTCAATTTCTTTGCCACAACTGCTTTTCTTCTCTCGCTCTATCTGCCTCATCTAAGTTACAGGATTAGCCTCTTATTCAGTGGAATAAATAGGCCAAGATTTATTTTCTTGCCATATTTCATACTAATTTTCACCTCCTGGTCTGCTCCTCTGACACAGCGAGGGAATTGACAACAATAGTAATATGTCATTGAATACATCTCTGAGCAATGGCAGAAGAACAGCCGCTTTCTTGACATCTTTTGTCAAAGTGTTTGAGTACTTTGATAATATCTGCTGTCTTATCACACCTCGATATAAACTGTGTCAAAATCATACCCAGTAACAGTGACTTCTTTAGTTATTTCAAATTAATCATATTCCACAAATTTTTACAAACTTATTTTTCTGCAACAGAATTAAAATGCTGACATTACACCAACAAGAAGTATTAGTGACAAAAGCCATGCTTTTTGAAACTTACGCCACCTATCAAGAATTAGTTTAGTATCAGTAATTATAATATATTTAATTAGACAGTAGTACAGTGTAATGTAAACAAGACAGAGAAAAGGGGACAATCAGGTAAGTTATCGTGTTCCACGATTTTGGAAATACAAAAATCGTATATATTTTGTATAATAAATAAATAAAATAATAAATGGGAATAAATTATTTTGTAAAGAAAATTGACTGTGTTCTGTAATATTTATACCTCTAACTGAGATGAATAATATAGAATAGTATGTAGTACTGATGTTTCCTCACCTTGTCTTAGTTTTCGTATCAATCCATTTTGGTGCTTTAGCTCAGAGTGGAGTCGGGACACTTCACTGCACAAAGCTTCGTATGTCTGCATGGCCTTCTCCCTGCACACAGATTTTAAAAACAAAATGATGCATTTGTTTGTTGCATCTGTAAGAAACTTTATCCCTGTCAGATTTAGAATAAGTATTAAAAATCTTGCAGCACTTTACTGTAGCTTTAAAGAAGGCAAACTTGAAAAATGTAAAATGTATCCATAAAATAGTACATGTAGTAATTTGTTATTACATTGTATTGTACATATTTATATATGTATACAGATGGAGGCCTTTTATGAAATTACAGCAATATCACAATATAATAAAATCCAAGTCCTAATTATATATTATTATTATTATTATTATGGGATACAGTGTGATTCCCAAACCAATTTAAATGAGAGTGTAATATACACATAATACAGAAAAAATATAATGAACTGAAAAAGCTAATAAGAAAACTGATAATGGTGGCAGTGACGTGTAGGGATGAAAATAAAAACTACACTTCTGTATTATATACCAAAAATGCAAGCTTGTTTTTCATTGTTGATGCAAACACTGTGTTCTCTAAACTAAATGCTTAATCTTCACACACACAAGTGTCCAATCCACACCTTCGACAAAAGACGCTACATTTCATCACCACTTTTTCTTCGACACCTGCTGTAAAATGGAAAATGGGGACAAAAAGTGCACTAAAGACTTTTCTGCAAGGAGGTTTTAACAGCGTACAAAAACAGCGGATACATTTTTTTAACGTAAACCAAAAGAGTAATTATTCAATGATTACCTCCGTGAAACATTGGGGGTGGATACATAAAATTATCATTGTTCTGATCAAAATCCTATGTACCTCATATGATACTGACACTACTTGAAGCTACACCATCCTCTGGTGGCCAAAGTAAACAACTACACTAAACAAAACTTTCCTCATCTTTACACAGAACATAAAAGCAGCAGTGGACAGTAACTAGTTAGAAAGTAGGGTATTAAATGAAGGTCTATAACAGAAGGTGTAATCAGTGTGAAGAATTCATGTTTTTTATAAGTTGGTTCTTGAGGTATGTTTCCTTTTTTCAAAGTAACTTATAGTAATCAAATTACAAAATTAGTCATCAGAGTAGTAATTAGATTATTTTTTTAGAAGGATTAATAAGTAATTTAGCAGCAAAGTGTGGGCCAGAATAAGAAATGCCTACATTGTGCCAAAATATGGATTTATATTATGCATGTTTTACATGGTGGGCAGCCTGGTCTTCTGTGGGGCACAGCTAAACATGAATCGTAACAGAGAAATAAAAATGTTACCTGGCATTATATTTCACACCACTGCTCTGGTCTATATCAGGTCCATTAGGCTCAGGGGGGTCCTCCTAAAAAAAGACATATTACTGTTTAACCAAAGCATTGTTTGTCCAATAGTTCTTTCGTATAACAGACTCACCCCACTCCTCTCCAGTAGTCTGCTATTCTCCAGTGTAACTTTTTCCAGCTCTTCTTGTAGTTTATGGATCTTGAGCTCCGTGCTGACCCTGTCTACCTGCCAGTAGTCCTGTGGGCTGTTCAGACTTTTCATCACTGGAAACAAAATAATATGTCACTTAAGTGTATTCAAAGCCATCCCATTATTTTAGTTTGTATTTTGACAATTAACCATCAAATAAAAAACAAAACAACCAAAAAAGCCACTTTGTACTAAAATATACTATATATTGGTCTGTCTAATTTCATACAATATTATGTATTATACATTTGACGATAATCACTGCGTGCACATGGACGAGTGTAATCCGACTGCAATCCGATTGGGATCGTATTGAATTCATGTGCACAGGCTAAGGATCGTACAGGGATTGGTTTCCCGAATCGGATTGGAACCTCTGGCTTAGGCCGATAGTAATCCGCTTGGTGCTGCCTTGTGCACGATATCGGATCAGATTGGCGTACTGCGCATGAGCGGGAATTTTCGCCAGGGATTTCACCCGAAGTGGCAGGAGGCGCCGACGCCATCACAAGTAGTGGTTGTTGCCGAAAAAGTCAGACGAAATCATGGCTGCAAAGAAAGAATGCACAACACGTACACCAATGCTGCTCCGTCAAACTCCTCGAGTGCCATCTTTGTATACTGCCACATAGTTTGTTGTGTTTTTATGGAGTAGGCATCACCCGGAAGTAGTAGACTACAGCGCCACATAGCATAGCGGAGCCGGCCAGGTCGCTGACTGTTATCCGATTACACGAGTTTCATGTGCACTTGGATTGTAGGACAGACCACCCACCGAATAACGGGATCGGATTTGGAGAAATCAATCCGATCCTACAATGTACATGCAGTGAATGATACAGGTGTAGCGTGCACCTTGACTGGTCTCCATCTCTGTCCTCAGCTGCAGCAGCTCCAACTCTTTAGCCTGTAGCTGCTCTGTCAGAGTCCGCTCACTCTCACTCTTCTCCTTTTTCTGACACAAGACAGACAGCACAGATAAGAGCGAGGATTCCTTCAAGCACAAACGTTCTGAAGAATATTCACAATAGTACACATACTATGCACACTTGATTTATACAGCTATACTGTAGGTAATAGTAGTATTTAGTATCATAAAGTCATATTTTGCTTTTCAGATAACATCACAACATTCTAGATCAATAATATTTAAAATAGGGGGCAGCTAAAATAAACCCTGCTTATTTTAGTTGTCCATTTTGTGGATTTAGCTCCCATCTGAGAATGACATCAACGCATAATTTGCATACAACCAATATACGAGACCTTTAGTATTCAAAGTTGTTCACATTAGAATACAAATTTTAGGTACCAGTTTGTTGAGCTCCATCTGTAGATCCTCCTTCTCAATATAGATACCTCTGTATGCACTGAAGGCCTTGTTCACATACTGAGGACCCTCGGGTGGGAGTGCATCTGGTCTAAAAAGCTGGACATATAAAAGAAATCCACATGAGTAATTTTATTTATATATATGTGTGTGTGTGTGTGTGTGTGTTGGGAGTTACAAGAATTACGAAAATCAGTTATAATGGACCAAAATTCAGGAAAAATCTTGAAACATAGGTGTGGTCACACTTACTATGCAGACCCTTTTGTCTTTGTCTTGGTACAAGGTTTGGTTGGTGTAGTGTGAATGTAACAGTCCTGAGTTTCCTCTAGAGTCAAATTAACAATTTAGAACCAGTCCTAAACTTCAAAATGAGTGCCAGTACAACGAATCGTGATATTGTAAATAATGTATCTGGAGTAGATTAATTTAAATATATTGATTTGTTCTTAGTAGGGATGTCAACAATTAATCGATTAACGGTTAATTGTCGATTAAGATGTTGGTCGATCAAAATGCATTAATTGTAATTAACCGCTAACCGTGGACATGCGGACCGCGCTGCGCCAAGCTCAACTCACAGCCGACCGCAGGCGCCAACGGCACTGCTCAGCAGCCCCGGGTGTACGCGCGAGGCGAGATCGAACCCGGAATGCGTGCCGCTGCTGCTGGTTTCGCCGCGCCCCGAGCCCCGCCCGGCTGGCCTGCGGCTCGGGGCGCGGCGAAACCAGCAGCGGCACGTGGTGGTTTAATCCTGGTCTAGTCCAGGTCTAGACCCGGTCGAGTCCCGGTCCAGTCCAGGTCCAGACCTGGTTCAGACCTGGTCCAGTCCACGTTCAGTCCTGGTCTAGTCTCTTAGCCAATCAGGACAGAACACAATGTTACACTATAAAAAAATGTTACACTATAAAAAAAAAAAAATTGGATAGAGCGAGGGATTACTGTATTTTGTTATTCAGTATCAATACATTTGTCTGCTTTTTACTAAGGAATAATTAATTGAGGAATATACAATATAATAATACTATGATATATTTTGACTCAGTGTTATGTTACTATAGCTTATATTCTTAAAGACCCTATTGAAAAACCCTAGGTGAAAAACGCCGCTTATCAGTTAATCGTTAATCGATTGATAAGGTCAATCAACTATCAGTTAATGAATTAACCGATAATTTGCATCCCTAGTTCTTAGTACAAACTATAAATGTTTCTCTAAATTTGAACCTTAGTGTCCAGGATACATGCTGCTATGGTCATGGCAAACAGTAGACAGAGCAGCTAAGTCATGGACATGGTTTTTATAGATATGTAACTTAAATAATAAAAGATAAAAAATTAAATAAAATCAGTAGCCCAGTTGGTAGAGCATTTGTCCACTGATCTGAAGGTTGGTTTGAATCTCGCTCTCGACATAAAACATCACTGGTTGAGTGGTCAGATTCACTCATCCACAAGTTGGCGGTGCGATTCTAGATTTATTCTAGATAAATAGATGAATGCTGTCATTGTGTCCTTTGGGCAAGACACATAACCCACCTCGCCCCTAGTGTCTGCATACACTGGTGTATGACTAGGCACATGATTACTTGTTGTAAAGCGCTTTGAGTATTAAAAAAAAAAATTTAATACCCGGACCTTGGACCAAGAGTCACAACAAATGTCAAATAAGAGTCTGATTATGCTCACTTATCCCTCATATCCATCACAGTATAATACACATTGTCAGTTTGGCAGCTTTTTTCTCCCATTTATTCAGACAAAGCTTTGTAATTTCTCATTGTTTTCTGACTCTGACAGTTGGCCAGTTATAGTAATGTCAGCATGCCACTTCTTCCATAAGCTAGTTTAACCTTCTGTTGTACTGAATGTACTGACTTACTAGAATTCACTATTGCCAACCAATCAAGGAACTCACGGTTTCCAACCAGTGAGTTTTCATTGAGCAGACAGTAGGCATATGGGAGTGACATGCATGAATTTATTTTAAGTCCCAGAACATTGTTTCTATCTCACTTTTCAAAAGCTTATTTTATTTTTTATAGGAGGATACATGGTATTCTTATCCAGAATGCCATATTTATTAAATGTATACCTTATCCTCCAGCTGTTTTACTCTCTTCCTTAGAAGTGTATTCTCCTTCTCAGTGTCTCGGAGCCTCTTCTTGATGTCCTCGTAGGCTGTGACCAGAGCAAAATGAGACGCAACGGATTCATCTCCAGCACACACCGAGACGGGACTCTCTCCTGTTGCAGTGGAGGCTGTCTCACATTTAAGGATGCATATGTCATCATCCACAGCCAGGGGCTCCATGTTGGCAGAGACCTACAGCGTAGCAGGTAGAAGACCTGTAGAGTAGAGGTAAGATCTTAAGCCCAAGCCCAAGCCCGAGCCCAACCCGTCGGGCCTAAAATGTCAATCATTGCTTCGGGTCGGGTCGGGCCGGGCTTCTCTCTCGCTGACTTTTTAAAAATAAATATATGTTTATAAAAATGTATACTAAAACGATTTGTGGATCCTAAACTAAGGAATACTTGTTTTAAAATAAATAATTTGGATAAAACAGAGAAGTCGCTGTAATGTAATTGCTATTTAACTACTAAACAGGAGCCGCAGAGCCAGATCATGCTCTGCGCACGTGAACGCCGCCCTCTTAATAATCTTCCCCTCCGCAAGTCCGCATCTATTTTGACCTGGTATCCCCAATATGGAGGAGCAAGAAGTTAAGGATAAACTAAAGACAGAAGAACTGAAAAGACAAACACGCACCGGTAAGAGTGAGGTGTGGAAAAGCTTCAAATTGATTGTTGAAAATGCTACAGAAACTTGCGTTGGCTTCGCTGAATGTAGTCAATGTGGTGCTTTGCTTTCATACGAGAGCAAAAAGACTGGCACCTCGACGCTGAGCAGGCATTTAAACAGCTTCGGGCTGTTAATTGGTCGGGCTCGGGCCGGGTCGGGCTTTAATACCCGCGGGCCAGGTATTAATTTAAATGAAAAATTTAAATTTAATTTAAATTCAATGAAAACTAGAAAAGAAAAGTTATATAGATGTACTGAAATGTGTAATTTATACATTTTTGATCATCATTCTTCATAATTTTTTAAAAATGTTTTTCAGAACACCCTAAAATGCATCCAGTTTTTTATTCCTCTGTCTTACGAAATTTCCTGTTTCTGAACTACAGTAACAGTACCTTCGTTACCGCAAACGTTTTTCCTCCTAAACAGTAGATACTTAAATTATTTCCTTTAACAGATAAAAATAAAACATTATACACTACAGAGTAATGAAGAATATGACCTTTGACCAGTCTACCAAACGAAAGTAAAGAAATACAGAGCGTTGTTTCGTTTTCCTGTCAGATCAGAGGAGCTAATCAATAAAGTAATGTATACAGTTATAACAATATCATAATTCGTCTATATATGATATGCTTCTTTTACGATGCTAACAATATACAGTTTGCTTCCGCGTTCTTTGTTTACAAAATAACATAGCCTACATGACAAAATCGAACACATAAAATGCTAACTAAAAATCAGCTTACAAAGAGTGCAAATGAATCCTTGCTATTAAATAGTTGATGTGTTTTATGTTTGTTTTGATGACAGCGCTAAGCTAGCGTTTAGCTTTCGTTGTTTGTGACCCAGTATCTAAAGCAATAACATTGAAGGTTTCAGTCGTATACAAACCGTGCTGGATGCCGTTGTCCCTTATCACACCAATGGCCTAAATAAATAAACACCTATTCATCAAGAAATACGAGGGTTTTGGCGAGGAAAAACAAAGAGCACAGACTGAACATTCGCTCGGTGTCAGCGCTGACAGGTGATGATGGTGAGGAAACGAAAACTTCCGGGAGTCCTTTAACTGCCCAGGGATTTTCACAATAAAAGCCAAATATTGTTCGCCTACATCCGCTAACATATGTCGTGGTGATCTTTTTTGTAGTTTAAAATCATAATATTTTATAATGACTCCTCCTCTGCCCAAAAACAGCAAAAATAAAAATAAAACAATCAAAAAGCGATTACAAGGAAATTAATAAATCATTTGAATGAAAGGCGCCAAACAGCAGCGCGCGCACCCACCGTGGCCAGCTCGTCGTCAGAGGTTTTAGTTAAATTTGTGAGTTTTTATATTTATCGTGAGTAGGATTGGAATGATTTTTACAATTTATTTACATTTATTAAAGAAATATGTTATGTCTTTGCTGATGGACTGTGATATTGTCTTAGGTGTACAGAAAACTATAATATCAGGTCTGCCTCTGCCTCTCAACTATGAAGGAGAAAAGTAATCCAAGATGTGCTGAGGATTTAAGGACTTTAACGCGGGAACGTAAGAATATACATTTTTGTAGAATTGCTTGTACGTGTGATATTTTGATCACTTTTATTCGTCGTTTAAATCATGTGGACTGAGATAAATTGAGACGTTTCATTTCTTAACAGTTTTAACCAATGCCCAGGCACTCCTGGAGGAAATACAAGAGCTGGCTGCACACTGCAGTTCCATTCACACTCTGCGATCTCACAAAAAGGTAGGACTACAAAGGGACACATTTGCTCAAATATAAGTAGATTTCGTTTGTTTTCAGTAGCATCACTAGCCTTTGACCTGTTCATTTTATACATTGGGAAAAAACGTTTTTTTATTCTTTTGAACCACTTGAAATATCATACTACACATTTCCACTGCTGACATCCATCCATTTTCTTCTGCTTATCCGGGTTTGGGTCGCGGGGGCAACAGTCTAACAGATCTGCTGCCCAGATCTCACTGCACCAGCCCCTATGGATCCTCCTGCGGGTGGTGGGTCCAGGGAGGACAGCCTGGCCTGTGTGGGACCCCGGTAGAGGTAAGATCGGGCCTAAAAAATCCAGCCCGACCCGGCCCGCGGGTATTAAAGCCCGACCCGGCCCGAGCCCGACCAATTAACTTGATTTGCAGGCCCGAGCCCGAAGCAAACCCGAAATTTCATATTTTATTTGTGAGGACTCGGGAGGAGGAGGGGTCTTGCGGAGGGAAAGATTATTAAGAGGGCGGTGTTCACGTGCGCAGAGCATGCTCTGGTCTGCGGCTCCTGTTTAGTAGTTAAATAGCAATTACATTACAGCGCCTTCTCTGTTTTATCCAAATTATTTATTTTAAACAAGTATTCCTTAGTTTAGTATCCACACATCGTTTTAGTATACATTTTTATAAACATATATTTATTAAAAAAAAGAGAAGCCCGGCCCGACCCGACCCGAAGCAATGATTGACATTTTAGGCCCGACCCGGGTTGGGCTCGGGCTTGGGCTTAAGATCTTACCTCTAGACCCCGGTGACGCCAATGCGGGCGACGTAACTGGCCTTGCTCTGTTTCTCGTCACAGGGGCTTCTGACCCTACCAGGGGCATGAAGCCCCCAACAACATAGCTCCCGGGATTATTTGGGCACTCAACCCCCTCCACCACGTTAAGGTGGCAATTCAAGGAGGGGCACTGCTGACATGTAAAAAATAAGATTAAAATAAAATAAAAGAAATAAGCAACAGGGAGGTATTCAGGTCTACTATAGGGGAACAGGACCCCCTAGGTGAGATGCTGTCAGGAGGACCCTAGAGCTTTGTCTTGGCTATTAAAATATTTGTTCATATATAGTAAAAGCCTCACATATAATGGCTTAGGAACATAAACACCACAATTGGTTATTATTTGTCAGAAATAAATTGTTGTTAGGAATGCTGATCACACTTGTGAGGTGGTTTTGAACTGTGGAGCCCATAAAGTCAAGTAGGGGAGCTTTGAAAAGATTGTGAACCACTGCTATATTCATATTCTAAGAGGGTCATTTTCTGCTAAATATGACCCAGATATTTCAGTATTTTACTTTCAGTATTATGCTGACCAAAAGCTTTTCATGCACTGACATGCATGAACATGAATGTCTTCTCTTTTAGGTAGGACACTTGTTAACAGTGATAGATATGTATGACCTTGTTATTGTTGTCTGTGTCCAGGCATGCCGAGTGCCACACTGTCTAATGTGTGCATGTTGTTGATGTTGTGACAGGAGCAGAGTGTGTGTGCCGCCACCATCCGGGAGGACGGAGAGACCTTGGTTATAGATGGTTTCAGATTTGAGGATGCAGCAAGCAGGGAAGACCTGGGGAGGAAGACCACCACCAGGCAAAACAACTCATGATGGACACCTCTGAGCTATGTCAGGCAAGGTCACCAGGGTCAATGGATAGGCCAAGGTAACAGCGGAGAAAGATGGCTTACAAATGATATGGGTTTCACGTATGAAATCTTGCAGTTACTGAGCATGTATATCTGTTTACATTGGGACATTATTCAAAAATTCTGGCTTAAATGTTATGTAAGATTTAAGTGTTAAGGCCACCACTCACTACAGGATTTTTCTGTCTTAAACAATTTTTAAACATGGGACAAAAAGCACACACCATAAACATGAGAAGAATCTTAAGAGAGACTTAAAATCTCTGATCACAAAGACTGCTGCAGGATATGGCTGTGTACCACAGGCTAAAGTTGTGAGTGCGATCGTGCCTGCTGTTTCCTTTGTACAACAAAATTACTCGCTTTGAGACTCTTTTAAGTGTTCAAAACATCAGAGCCAAACTGTGTTATTGTTATTTGTGAAATGTGGTGCAATACTTCAAATACATGATTTTTAAAGCATAAAAGATTGGCAATAAAGTACACAGGAAGTAGAGTCCGTAATCTGCAGCTTCACCTCGATGCTATACTCCAAGTTTGTATCTTGTGCCTCTGTGTCCGTCACTACTTCTGCCCCTGACGCTCTGTTTTATTGGCTTTCACTGTAGCGTTGCTGATGTTTGGTGGTTATGATCTGACAGCAGTTCAGAGTCACACTGACACCACACATACGTGGAGTGTAGCGACTTCAAAATCACACTTGAAGACACAAATTCGGGTCACACCTCCCAGAATTCGGGTAAATCGCAGCCAAATTAAGGCAAATTCTCCTGTAGTGTGTGACAGCCTTTAGATGTAAGTGTTTTTAATGTACAGTTAAATTTGTTTTTGTCGAGTACTACAAACCAGTTAATGTTCTGAAATGAATACCAAAAAACTTTGTTAAGAGCAACAGCTATTTGGCTGATCATATTTAATTTGTTTGAACCCATACAACAAAATGTTAACTGAGCTATGTAGTGTCTTACATGCTTCCTTAAAACATGTAGGAGTTCAAGTTTTTGAGTCAGCTACTTGGTAGACGCACAAGTGCCAGTAGATTAACAAGTGTCAGAGCATGAATGTAACCAATTAACAAACTTCCAATTAAAATGTCTGTGGAATGATTAAACCCAGAAGTTTACCAAGCATTTACATACTAAACAGACTGACATAATGTATGTAAATTAGTCCATTATTATGCGTGTGTTAGTTCAGTGCCCAAATTAAGTGCTTGTTTTGGAGCACTCTCTGTGTTTGCAGGCGCTAATACTGTGGCAACATATTATAGAAATAATGGTCACTTGAAACATCTAATTAACTTCTCTTTTGCCTGTAAGCTATTGTAGACAATCAAATGCAAAGAGTGAATTACAGTGCATTTGTTAAGCATTCAAACCAGAAGCAGTGATCACCCTTGAGCTTAAAAGAAAGTAATTGAAGCGGTTTAAAACATGACATTTTAAGACATGTTTTCTCCATCGAGATAAAATATAGGAATACTCCATCAAACAACCTTATAAGTAGCAATTTAGTGGAAGTCATTTATCGTAACAATGACAGATGTAGATTTACCTTGTTTTTCATGTATTGTGGGTAATTTAGATTTAACACCAGTAAACGTGTCAGTGGAAAAATATGGAACCAAAATAGAAAATGACAGGATATTCCTATGGTGGTTTGTTTGGATGAAAATCTAATTCCTTTCATAGATACAAGCATCTGCTGCCCATAAATGCAGATTGATGAAAGCGCAGCAAATACTAGACATGTATCATGTTTTTCATTCACCACTAGAGGGGGCTGTTTTCTTATCAGTCAGACTTTTCATTCCCATTTGACTTGCACTGCTCAAGGATGGAGATATTCAAAATGTATTGCTACTTTCAAATAATATTTCCTATTTGAAAGTACTTGCCAAAATCATTGCATGGTATGTATGTATGTAAGCCCACTTATCATCCCTTATCCTAACCATGATTGGTTAGGATCTGCCCCATCTGCTTCCTCTTTTGTTATGGCCACAATTATACCTCATACCCTCTTTTTGTCCATTTAGTGGGATTACATTTTTTTTACTAACTTTCTTCTTTTATAGTGATATATATATATATATATATATTTTATCACCACTAAAATATGTTCTGGTAGACTTAGTGTGTACCCCTACTGTCCCTGTGCAATATAACATCCCATCAACTACCACTGCATTGCTGCAGTTAAAGTTAAGATCAATGGTGCCAGTGCCATGGTCATACATCAAGCTGCTGTCTCAGAGTTGTTTCACCCGGCTGAACTAAACTGCACCAGCCCACATTATACCTACACTGGACACAGCCTCCATTCTCTCCTCAATTATAAAGACTGAGACAGGCAGTTTACCAGAGTTTCGGGCAGCTGATGCCAGTGTCCCAAATTATGTTGGCTGAGATAGCCATGAGAGTTTGTAAAATAGTTAGCTTGGTCTAAAAACATCTTCCATTTTTGGCGTTTATATCATTTGAGTTTTAAAAATGTTCCAAAATCATGTCCATCTGCACTTTACAGTCGTGATCACACTGAAACTCTGCCATGTAATCAAGTGCTGGTCTTCTTCAGTGAGTGCAGAGGTCAGCTGTATCCAAGGCCCGTGTACATTGGTACATCAGAGGACATCCCTGTGGACCCAATGGGTTGAGCTGAGTGGGGCATCCAAGGCCCTTCCTTTGTTTTTGCTGAGCCAATTAGAGCAAGATCGTATCTGCAGTGAAAGGAGAACAATGCTACGCTTGCGGTGTGTTTGTAGTATGTGTGTGCGAAAATATGCATAATCTTTTGAGTGTGCGGGTGTGCTGGAGGCTAGTTAGTCATTACAGGCCTGGCTGGCTCTGCTGCTACTCTATATATTTCTATGTATGTTGGATGTTATGGGTGAGAAGTATGTAGAAAGCAAAATAGATGGCATATGGCTTTATCAGTTATGATTTAGTTAAACCACATACACATACAGACAGCCATCAAGTGTGTATAAATCAGAAATTATATTGCGCCACTATGCATTAAGGTTGGTGATGTTCCCAAGTGTTTATACAATTTTTGTAGAATTTTCTCATATTTCATGTTTAGTAAAATTACATTTTTTTTTTAAAGAGAGGGCACTTTACTTCTACTAGTGTGGTATTAACTGTTAACACAGAGCATAGATCTTTTATTGTTCTGACAATGATATATTTGCTGAAAACAATACATTAAAGTTTTTCAGTGCGGAAAAAGAAAGACGAAGCACGCACCGGGGGAACTCCCTTTCTGGTGCGTAAACAGGGATTCCCCTGTCCGCGTGGTGCGTGCTTCGTCTGACTTTTTCTGCACTGAAAAATAGTTCCCACCCAAAATGACCAAGGCAAGTTCTCCGTGTTGATTTGCACATTTATTTGCACTCGATATGAATGCGCACTACACAGAAAGTAATTGGGAAAAGCATCGAGCAAATTAATTCCTTTTGGCCGAAATCTTTCTCTGGCGCCGTTGCCTCCAGTCTAAGGCGGAGGAGCAGCAGCTGCGCGCGGCGGTCAGTGCTAACAGACTCGGACAATGGCTGGGTGACCAGTAAAACGCTTTTCATCACTTGTTTTAGTCTCTGGACTGTGGGGAGATGCCCAAATTTGACCTGGGGGTGGCATATCCCTTTAACATGTTCATGTTCAGCTTCACTTTTGTTTTTGATGCGCTGAGTTGCCCTTCCCTTTTTTCTACATGCTAAGTCACTCCCTCATCATAGCATTATCACAATCAGTACACATCCTGCTAATGAAACTACTGCATATTGCCTGATGTTTGTCAAGTTGTGTACAGTTTTTTATTATCTTTTGTATATTTATGGGGAATTGTCGTTTGGGAGCATGGATGATAGCCTTGTGGGCTAAACATTTAACAATCTTACAACTAACCACAAGGAGGGTTCGAATAGGGCCGGGGAGAGATGAATAAATCAGTGAAACATGCATGGATGCTGTAAAACCTCTTCAGGCATGGTTTTGAAAAGGGAACAACATTATAACAGAAAAGTTCAATTTGTCAACTGGACAAAGTTTGTTTGGTTGAAAACGTTTCGCCGCTCATCCGAGAGGCTTCGTCAGCTCTGGTTATTGTACTGGTTAGACCAAACAAACAAACAAACAAACTTTGTCCAGTTGACAAATTGAACTTCTCCTTTGATCATGGATTCTACCTGGACGACTGAGGGACTTTTCACGCATTATAACAGAAAGCTAAAAAAAAAAAAAATTTTTTTGCATAATACCCCCTCTTTAAGAGGAAATCAAAGTTGTCTTTGTTCACACTTGATTGGTTAAATCCACCTGTCACTCAGAGGCTAACCAGTTGGAGGAACAAGTGAAGAAAAGTGTGTGTATGCACACAGCTGCATTAAACAGAAATGCACTGAATCATGATGTGCCAATTTCACTAAAATAATGTCATATGGATCAGATCACAGTTTGATTTTTTATTGTTTATAACGTTTAAGATGGTGTACCTGATTTGCAAACCATGGAAAGAGGAAATCTACAAATTTTCAAGAAAAAAAATGGTTGAATCCAGCTGTAAGGCATATGCAATATACAGACCAGTGCTGCTGAGTGACTGTTTTCAGTTAGTGGTGAAGTTTTTTGAAAGTTTTTGAACAGTCATGTTGTGTGGCCTCCTCTCCAAAGGGCATGCAGGTCATTAACCCCAACCTGCTGCCATCCATTGTTGGGCATATTCTTCTACAGTCTAAAAGGGAGGTGTATAATCGCCTTTGCTCTGTACTTGCTTGTGTTTCATATAGCTACCTACCACCCCTGTCTGGACCAGCCGGTTTCACCATATGGCCACATTTATCATCTATCTCTGTTCATTAAGACTGCCCTTGCTGGCTGCAGAAGCACTGCAGGGGGCCACAACCTCCGCCACTGCACTATGGACTACCGTCTGCAGTATATTTTGAAAGAGGCATAGATTATACCCATGCAGAATCAATCAATTCTCCTAGTGGTTTTTAATATGTCAAGCTGTTATACATATTTCATGTTTATAGATGATGCGTTATGTAACTGTTCTTGTAACACTGTTTGGAGAAGAAAATAAGATATGATTCATTTAAGTTAGATGGTTTGGGTATGTGCATCGAAGGAAACTGCACACCAAAAAGTAGATTAATGAATATATAGTGAGTTTCAATGTGAAAGCAGAGTATGCAAAGGAGTTTAAGGAAGCTTTTAATTATTTGTTTGTGTGACTAATAGTTGTGTAGATAATCTGAACATCTGAATAGTTATTTATGCCTTTTGTTTTTACTGTAAATTATTGTCTCTAACATTATTGACTCCAAGATTGCCTTTCATTCATTGTTACAACTCTTGACAACGTGTAAATCTGCTGATATATTTACTTCCAAATAAAAACCCTCAAGGTCTGGAGTTAGCTTTCTTTGCTAAGTAATCGCTCATCTGTCAACAGGATGGAGCTGGATTGCGGGTCCAGCTGTTGTTTAAAGCATCCCTGTTGGGCACTGACACATCAAACGGAAAAGCATGACTTAACTGGCCTCTGAAGATCGCAGTAGGCTGTTGGTGCTTGTCATTTTTATCTGCGGAAACCGCCTTTGCATCTCTCTCCCACTTCTTCTGTATCAGTTTTGATTTTCTGTTCGTCCGTCCTGTCCGTCTCGTGGCGTGTCTTTGTGATGGGCTGACAGTGTGACAGCGCCGCAGAGACGTCTTCAGTCTTGTGGGGGGGTGAGGGGTGGTGGGGGTGTCAGCCGAGTGAGATGCCGGTCTTGGCACTGCTGATTGTTGCCTGTGTGGGTGTTTGGTCCACGTCTGTGAATTTCAATTGTGAGTTTAATGCTTTTGTTTGAGTAATACATGTCAATAAGAAATTTTATTTAAATTTTGTTTTCAGTTTTCAATTTTTATGTTTCCAATAACAGCAGTAAATATTCTATTAACCCCCCCCTCCCCTCATTTTTTTGTTGTGTTGATTCAGTTTTTAACCTTTCTAGATATTAATTATGGCATTTTAAGCAGCACAGAGCTGGCATAACTAATGAAGACAGCAGTGGATTTGACAGCCTATAAACAAAACACTGTCTTATTTTTATAATGCAGATTTCAGTGGGCACAGCTGCCAGAATAAATGACTCCTAAGAGCAGCTCAAGTATTTTATTTCTTGCAAAAACAGGCTTAGTTTTGTGCCTTTATTGTGCATTTTCTTCTTTAAATGCTTGTCTGTCCCTAATTGTGGATATTAATATTTTTGCTATTAGTTTTATAGCTTGTCAGTGTTGTTGAACAGTTTAACAACATTGTACATGTTTAATTTTCATATTGTATTATTTCTCATCAAGTTACATGCCACTGCAATCCATTTTACTTTCTCAGTCAGCTCCAAGCCCAGACTAATCCAGAAAAATTGGAGTCAGATGAGTTGAAAGTCAGACGAGAGGTGAAATTATACATTTTATTTTACAAAAAAAGTTAATTTCAGTTTAGTTTGTCTCTTTATTTGTCTCTACAACATTTAAATTTCCTAATAACATTTACATGAATGAATGAATGAATGAATGAAATGCACCAGATATATAATATACTACTACTTATTTTACTAGCAAGGACCACACCACAACAATGAAATACGATAAGATATTTATTGACGATTGATGGTGGGTAGATGTGAAGGCTGGGGGGAGACTTAGGGTGGTCAACCAGCTGATTCGGAACCCCCCCTCCTTAAAGATGATGTCTTCAGGCTGAAGGACGAGAGGCACGGGGTGGGAGGGAGGGGGTCGAGAGGCACGGGGTGGGAGGGAGGGGGTCGAGAGAGCTGACATGGACGTGTTGTCGGGAGAGGCCGTATAAATGGGGCTTCCGGGTAATTGAAGGTTTGGTCAAGATGAGCTGTGGTTAGCTGGCGAGGAGGTTGAGGCGTGGTCCAGCTCCTGAATCTCAGTTAATCATATTAACTCCACTTATTTGGAGTCATTGTCCAGTTATTGAACTAAAATAAAGTCCTATAACTTGTCTATGCAATGTCTTTGAAATTGTCCATTTCAAAGACATTGGGCATTGTTTAAAATGCCAAGATGAAAATACATTTTATCAGTCATGGGAACAATAACATAGTGTTTAAAAGACATTTTTAATATAAAAAAGACGCCATTTGACCTACAAGTCATACAAATTTCATGAGGAAATAAAAAGTGCTCTGTCAGAAGCCAAAGGAGCTTTAATAATACCGAGTGGATATATTTGAAAAGAGAGACTTGTGCTGAATATAGATTTCCACATAATAATCTTCTTGCAGGCGGTGGTTTGGTGGGAGCGGTCCTAGTGGTACCTGTTCAATAAAACATTTGGCTGAAAGAAAGTCATGCCGAAGCATATGAGAGAACAATGTGTGACTGGAAAGGTATATCACATCATAGGTTCAGGCTACTCGGTGCCGTAGGGCAGTTTGACTCAGGCGGGGAGAGTATCGAGTAGGTGTGGTATGAGAGATCCACTACCAGGCGAGACATGGCAGTGGGCACATTAGAGCAAGATATTATTTATAGAACATATGAAATAATTTATAATAAATGACTCAAAACATATTTAGTTCATACTTTTTGTGTCATTGTTATTTTTAAAGATACACTGTAACTTTTCTGATGAAGAGAAGGCTGTCTGCTTGTCTCCATAGGCATGTTTGCTTTTCCTGGAATCTTCCACACTATATAGCATGTCTGGCATTTATTTTATTGCAAGGTTCTATAATGCACTAAAATACTTTGAAAAACCTGCAATTTTAGTGTGAGGGACCTAGCTCACCTCTCCACACAACTGACCTATAACTTGACCTGGTTGAGTCATCTGCTTGTTACCATGGTGAATTAATGGTGTGTAATGCCTCTATGAAGGATTTTGTGGTTGCTATGGTCCTGTGTGGCTGCCTTTGCAGTTGACTGGCTGTCACGCTGAGCAGTTTATAAACTTGAAAAAAATGTGTTACATTTTTTAATTAGTAATTTGGGATTTTGACCAACTATGAAGTGCAGCTTGTACAGTTCAGAAATGAAAGATTATTGGATCGTGTAATTTGTTTGTTTTTCCTTTATCAGTGGTGACCCTGCATTGAGATAGCTGTGCTACCCATCTAGCACTGAAATGCTACAGACTTTTTCCAATAATGCAGCAGGCTTTCTACACCAAATATAGCCGGGCCCATCTCATCACCGATCAAAACACCAGAGCGGAGTGAGACTGAGAAGAGCAATAGAGGACACAGCACAACACTTTTGCCCTGCGGACTGCCCTGACACTGCATTTGATAACCCTACTTGTTGAGCTGCTCTGAGACTTTTGTTTGAGCTTTCCTGTTATAATTGTATTATATTACATTGCGCCTCAAGGACAAATAAAGTGATTTTAAAGACAAACAGATAGCAGACCCTCCATCTGGAAAGATACACAGTGAACCTTTATATTAATTATTTTCAGTAAAAGCGGAACTGTTTGCACAGCAAACTATCAGGGTCAATGCACGCTTCATAAGTCATTGTTAAATTAATAATACAAAAATAATATAATAAATCATGCATTAATTAAACAAATATTTGTAGAAAGAAAATACACAAATAACCCTTGTATAACCCAATGGCCCGATTGCACATATAACCCATTATTCACCTCTAGACTTTCATCATTGTGCTGAAAAGATGTGATTATTACTGCAGAGAAAACCTGTGTGGCTTTGTACCTCTGAAAATGATATAGCAATCACATTTAGGCTGGGTGGTTAGGGATAGGTGGTTAGGGATAAAATGGCTATCGCACACAAACGTAATGGAGGAAATTCCCTAGTCCTCATATTTGTATCAGTGGAATTACCCTGCGGACACCTGATGCTGCACACACATGTCCACATACATGCACACACACACACTTTGTACCGCCACTCAAAAGCATATCAAAGTGACAAGGTTATTTTTTCTGCACACTTTTGGACAGAGGCTTGTTGTTAGGTTGGGGACATGCTCCTAAATGTCAGCTTTCGTGACATATCAATTCAATGTGAAATAATAAAGTTTGTGGGGTAGTATACAGTTTGTCTCAGTCACTAGTATTTGGTGAATAATAGTTGTATAATAATTCTTGTTTGAATAAAGATATGGCACTACATACTCTATCCAATCTGTCCAATTGAGTACAGCGTCTTTTTGTGCCATTTACCTTTGGGAGAACTGATCCAACAGAAATTTGAGTGAGAAATTCTGACACTGTAGTCTACTACAAATCACTACACAAGAATTTCTTAAAACCTCATTCCTCATGAAGTCTGATTTGGAAGATCAGTCAAACTGCCTAATAAAGGTAAAAATAAAAAGAAGTAACTAAGATATAAACCTGTGCAGAAAATGCTACTATGTTTTCTTGGCTCTGTATTTACGTCCCTAAATTAAATCAATCGTATTCATAAACCAAGGCTAATGAGAGCGCTGTTTAAGTTCACCTCTAAATTACATTTTGATTATGATATCTCTGCTCAACCATATATTGCTGCTCTTGTTTCACTGCATGTCATTTACTGCCCTGGGCGCTATGCTCTGCTATGTTTTCTATATGTGGTTGCTAATCAAAGCTTGCTCTCCTGCTGGTACCCCCCACACTCTAAGGACTGGAGTATGATGTTATTTTCCAGCCCTACCTAATTGTCTCCGGGACTCACTTCTCTCTCTCCCTCCTCTGGCTGAGCTTGGACTTTGCTCAGCTACACAGTGCAACCGCGGGAAGGCCCTAATGAAGAGTTATGAGGAACTGGATGCCTCTTGGCCATGGAGAGAAAAGGAGAGAATGTAGGGAGATAGCAGGAGGAGGGATACAGGAATATGATGCAGTGAAAGAGAGAGAGTTAGAGATGGACGCTGGTTAAATGGAGGCCATCGGACACCACTGCAGTAAAGAGCTCTGCAGTGTGCAGTACTGCAACACACTGCACTGTACCAGACTCTATTGAAGAAGTGATGCCTGAGAATGTGGTGCAAGCCTGTATGTTTTTGAGATGATGAAAAAAACAGAAATAAGTTAATGTTGAAGAATCTACCGCTTCTCATGAATGTGAATATACATTACTTCTCAGTGGCAGAATTCAGGCATGGTTTGTTCCTGCCTGCAGCTGTTTATTTCAATTTCTGTCATATTTTGTCTTACATTTGTATATTGTACGTTTTGTCCTGTAGGCCATGAACACAGGACAAAAATTGTCCAAAATTATTGTTTCCGCATTCCTATAGACATTTGGTGAAGAGCTTAATCTCAGCTCAGACTAGATCCGCTGCTCCTCCACATGGAGGGGAGTTAGTGTTCCAGATACCTCCTAAATGCCTTAGTTTTGTGGGGTCCTAGAGAGGACATCCTGGAGTTTCTATAGTTGTCTTGGAAACACTTCAGGATTTTGCCTAGAGGAAAGTAAATGTCTGGGCTCCGGTAAACCTGTGCCGCTCCACTAGTTTTATCATGATTCTACACAATTTAAAACTTTCTTCACTCTTTTTGCATACAATATAATATAACTGTCAAAATATTCTTATACAATCTTATACATTATACTGTGGCAGAATAATACTGATATAGAATATCCTTATAATTCTAAAATTGAGAAAAAACAAATGACATTTTTAATGTTTTTTTTCCTTCAATATTCCTACATAATTTAGATAATAATAATAATAATACATTTTATTTCAAGGCGCCTTTCTAGACACTCAAGGACACTGCACAAAGACAATCACTTAATTAATCAATTAATTTTAAAAAGCAGCTTTGCTATAACTCACATCATGTTTTAAGTCCACAGAGTGAAATGTGTTGAAGATTTATTTTCAAGAAAAGTATACAGGTGCTATATAGTGTTTTGGTTGTACTCATAGTTAGATATGAACAGTATTTCAGGCCATAAAACAATTTTTCCACATCTTCTGCAGAAACGTCCACAATAAGCATTTGCACATAGGGGCTCCACTGAATATAACAAAGAAGAGTTCCTATATGGATGACAACGCAGCTTTCACTATTTTGATTTGAGACAGCGATGACCGGGTCGTGCCCTAGGAGACTGGAGCTGCCTCTGTCCCATCGTTTCTCTTTGCTCCTTCTTCTTTCTGCCTAAATGTCAGGCAGTCTCAGAGCAGCACACAGACAGAGTGGGAGATCTGCAGTCTGCTGGGAGACAACCACTGAAAAGCATACGTGATGACACACTTCCCCCGTTCGGTCTGACGAGCTATTGAAAAGCAAGATGACATTTTGCAATAATGCACCATATAGCTCCAGAGTTTAGTGAGATGAAACATTATTCATAAATATGTGATGCCTGGCATTTATTGATGTTTGTGGCTAGATTTGCTGTCAAATTCCTCCTGGTTTATGGCGGTAAGTTTTATTTGTGAGGAAACTCAAAGAGATGAGCTGTGACAATGAGCTATTATAATCAGCCTTAAAAACCACACAGTTTAGCCCTAGGAAAACACACAGTGAGAAATGTGACAAGATTTATAAACCACTTCCTGTGTAATTATGAGAAATGATCAATGGAGTTTGTGTGTTGTGGAGCTTAAGAGCCAAAAGATTCAGTGCAGCTTTGTGTCCTAGTTACCATGGGGATTCTGCTACATCAGCCCTCACGTGAACATAGAAGAAATACTTGATGTAGTTCCCTAGCGGAGACAGCTGGAAAACAAGGAGAGCATCAAACTTAATTCAGAAGGTGTAGAGCTGTGTGTGTGTCAGGTGGAACATGAGAAATCTCTTGATTGCAGTAATCTCTTTGGCTGTTTACACACAGCCAGCTACAGTGCTCTTGTTATACTGGTTGTGTTTCCTTGGATGCCCCTGAATTTTCACCCTTTTACCTCTAGCGCTATGCTCCCCTCCTTCATCACCTCCGCCTGTTCCTTCCCTTTGTGGGTCCAATTCCGTGTGAAGCCCCCATCAAGAGTAGTAGATTAGTGCCATTCTCATCCAGATCATTTCAATAGCTGCAGCGATGGTGGTTGTGGCAACATCTGAAGCCTCTCGTCTCCTGAGAGACACTTTGGCGGTTGGTTGAATTTCTGTTGCTTCAGATCGCCCCAGCTGGAGGAACACTAAACAGGCACATTTTCTTCACTATGGGCCCCTGTGGATGTTCTGGCTACACAATGCACACTCTGCAGGATCAGGCCACTGTTGACTGCTGCTTTCTGAGGAGCGCTGAGGGAACGTAGAAAGGCTGAATTAAATTAATTGTAAAAAATGAAAAATAGAATGGGGCAAAAAAAAAAAATACAAAAAAGGTTATTTTGTTTTTACATGAAAATTGTCACAGGATTCTACTTCTTGGACAAACTTGAGTCACAAGGAAAATTGCTTTGTCAACAGAAACTTTTCCAAGAGTTGTGTAGACCGCCAGCGCTCACAAAGAACTAAGAGAGGTCAAAACAAACATTTGAATAGTTTACTATTGGTAATAAACATTTTTCATGGGCAACACACAGAATTTATCAGTATGTTGGATATTACCCAAAGACAATGCATATGCCATGTCATAGAAATTGTTAACAAATGGGTAATTCATAGACTAAATATAAGGTAGTAAATAGAAGTGGGTTTGTACTGGAGCTGCATCCTTTTCTTGTCACAGAGCTTTTGAACAGGAGATTTATTAGATCTCTTCTATAGCCGAGCATCTTGATATTTGTTGAGGAACCAGTATAGCCATGGGATGTTTTTCTTTCTGTTTTCTCCCTCCGTTGCAGGGCATGAGCCAGTGTCATTGGCAGATCTGTCAAACCGCCTATGTGTTGTGTTTGTGTTGGGTGGCTATCGATTTTATGTTTGTCTCGTAAATACAGCATTTCGGTGCTTCACTGAAACGTGGACAGAGTTTTTGGATGGCAGCAAAAGCAGGGGGAATTGACACTCAAGAGACGAGAGACATAATACTTTGTCAAAGGCAAATCTCAGTTATATTAACAATGGGCTATGACATTCCACAGTCAGAAGAGGTATTCAAAAATATGTACATTCTTCTTAAAAAGTTGTATCTAGAATGGAAAATGCTTTTTCCAACTGGGGTAGCTAATATTGTCAAAAATGTATACTTTAGATTGTACTACTGCACAATTTGGGGGGAAAATTTAAATTGTGTTAAGTAAGTTAAAGTGAAGGTTCAAATCACTGCACATGCTCAGGAGCATTAACATTTGAGAGAATACTGGAAAAAAAGATAAACTGATATAATGTTTTAGAAAGTATAATGTTTGTATAATGTTTGTGCTCTCCATCCATCCATCCATTTTCTTCCGCTTATCCAGGGCCGGGTCGCGGAGACTGCAGTCTAAGTAGGGTAGAGATGCGCGGATGGCAGTTACAGCCGCGGGCACCGCGGCTAAACCGTGGATGACGTGACGAAAAATAATATTTTTTATTAAATTCAGGCGGGTGGCGGTTGAACAACCATGGGGCTGTGCAGTGCAGAGAATTTTGGAATTATCATAAGTTGGCGGATGACAGACGGGCGCGGTTTTGAACATTTCTGAAAAAACATGCGTGCAAATGGATAGCGGACGGATTACTTTTTTTCATGCAGTTGCGGATGGAAAAAAAGCCCATCCGCGCATCTCTAAAGCAGGGACTTCCAGACTTCCTTCACCCCAAACACTTCCTCCAGCTCCTCTGAGGGGATCCTGAGGCGTTCCTAGGCCAGCCAAGAGACATAGTCCCTCCAGCGTGTCAGGGGTCTTCCCTGGGGCCTCCTTCTGGTGGGATATGCCCGGAACACATCCAGGAGGCATCTGGAATAGATGCTCGAGCCACCTCAGCAGCAGCTCTACTCCGAGCTGACTGAGCTCCTCACCCTATCTCTATGGGAGTGCCCAGCCACTCTGTGGAGGAAACTCATTTCAGCCGCTTGTATCCGCGATCTTGACCATAGGTGAGGGTAGGAATGTAGACTGACCAGTAAATCGAGAACTTTGCCTTTCGGCTCAGCTCCCTCTTCACCACAACATCATCTGCAAACAGTAGAGATAAGATCCTGTGGTTCCCAAACTGGCCCCCCTCCGGCCCCTGACTGCGCGTAGAAATTCTGTCCATAAATACAATAAACAGAACCGGTGACAAAGGGCAGCCCCGGTGGAGTCCAACATGCACTGGGAACAGGTCTGACTTACTGCCGGCAATGCTCCTGCTTCGGTCATACAGGGACCGGAGAGCCCTTAGCAAAGGGCCCTGGACCCCATACTCCCAGAGCATCCCCCACAGGACACCAAGGAGGGACATGGTCGAATTCCTTCTTCATATGCACAAAGCACATGTGAGCTGGTTGGGCAAACTCCCATGAACCCTCGAGCAACTGATGGAGAGTGTAGAGCTGGTCCAGTGTTCCACAGCCGGGACAAAAACCACACTGCTCCTCCTGAATCCATGGTTCGACTATCGGTCGAATTCAACGATACTCAGGATGGATCTCATCCACCCCCAGAGCCTTGCCATCAAGGAGCTTACCAACCACCTCAGTGACTTCAGCCAGAGTGACGGATGAGTCTGCCTCCGAGTCCCCAGCCTCTCCTTTGAAGACGTGATGGTGGGATTGAGGAGATCCTCAAAGCATTCCTTCCACCATCCGACAATGTCCCCAGTTGAGCTCAACAGCTCTTCACCCGCACTATAAACAGTGTTGGTGAAACACTGCTTCCCCCTCCTGAGGTGTCGAATGGTTTGCCAGAATTTCTTTGAGGCCGACTGATAGTCCTCTTCCATGGCCTCCCTGAACTCCTCCCATCCCTCAGTTTTTGCCTCTGGGACCACACATGCTGCAGCACGCTTGGCCTGCCGGTACCTGTCAGCAGCCTCAGAAGTTCCACGGGCCAACAAGGTTAGATAGGACTCCTTCTTCAACCTGATGGCATCCCTTACTTCCAGCGTCCACTACCGGGTTCAAAGATTGCCACCGCGACAGGCACCACAGATGTTACGACCACAGCTACGAGCGGCCGCATCAGCAACAGAAGCAGAGAACATAGCCCACTTGAACTCTGTGTCCTCAGCCTCTTCCAGAATCTGGCTCTCCCGGAGGTGTGAGTTGAAAGTTCCCCTGACAGAGGGCTCTTCCAGACATTCCCAACAGATCCTGAATACACATGGGTCTGTCAGGTTTTTCCGGCTTCCTCCTGCTCCAGCGGACCCAACTCATCACGGGGGATGATTGGTTGACATATCTTCCCCTCTCTTCACACAAATATCCTAGACATGTGGCTGAAGGTCAGATGACACGATGACAAAGTCGATCATCGACCTCTGGCCTTGGGTGTTCTGGTGCCACGTGCACTAATGCACACCCTTGTACTTGAACCTGGTGTTTGTTATAGACAAGTTGTAACTAGCATAGAAGTCCATTAACAGAACCACTCGGGTTCAGATCAGGGAGGCTGTTCCTCCTAGTCACCCCTCTCCAGGTGTCATTGCCCATGTGGGTCTTGAAATCCCCCAGTAGAACAACAGAGTGCAATGTCTAGTACACCTCCTAGAGACTCCAAGAAGGCTGGTTACTCTGCATCGCTGTTTGGCCCATAGGCCGACACAACAGTGAGAAATCTCTCCATGACCCAAAGGCGCACCGGGGTGACCTCCAACACATGGCGGCTGAGCTGTTGGGTAATGAGCAGGCCCACACCACTCCCCCGCGGGCAACATCAGAGAAATGGAGAGGCCAGCCCCTTTCAAAGAGTTCGGTTCCAGAGCCCAATCTGTGCGTGGAGGTGAGACCAACTATATAGTCGGTAACGCTTAACCTCCCGCACAAGCTCAGGCTCCTTCCCCCCAGCGAGGTGACATTCCATGTCCTCAGAGCCAGTTTCAGTGTCTGGAGATCTGGTCATCGAGGCCCTCGCCTGCAACTGCCACCCAGATCTCTTTGCACTGGCCCCTTACGGATCCTCCTACGGGTGGTGGGTCCATGGGAGGACAGCCCCACGTCACTTGTTCAGGCTGTGCTGGCCGGATCCTGTGGGGGGAAGTCTGGCCACCTGACAATCGCCGTCAAGCGCCCACCCCAGATCTGGCTCCATGGTGGGGCCCTGGTGACGCCAATCCCGGCAACGTAACTGGCCTCATTCTTGAACTCATCATAAGGGCCCCGTCTGACCCGTCCCCCGGACCTGTTTGGCTTGGGTAGCCCTACTAGGGGCATCAAGCCCCTGACAACATAGCTCCCGGGATCAATTGGGCACTCAAATGTCTCCACCACGTTAAGGTGCCAGTTCTTGGAGTGGAGTTAGCTTTTTATGCAGAATAACTGCACCAACTGGAATTTCTGATTATAATATGAAACCCTATACTTGTACTTTTTTTAAAATTTAGCAACTTGCAGATAACCACAAAGCCACTACTACAGCAAATAGTATTCAGTCTTCATAATTTGAGTTTATTTTTGTTTTACGATTTTTCAAGCTTTGGAATTGTACCTACCTCCAGCAGAGCAGATGTCTGTGTCCAAATCATCCACCATCTTAATCTCCACTCACTCCTCTTGCTGTTCTCAAACTTAATTACTGCAATAATTTGGCCTTGTTTGTTGTAGTGCAAGCACTGGCCAACTAACAGAACTGCACATTCCAATCACAGTAGATCAAAATGCCTGCAACAAAGTTATGAAACAAGGGAACAAAAAGTATTAGATTTTGACAGCTACTATGTGATGAATGTCAGTTAGTAGATATTATCAACTCAAAAGGAAATGCATAGACCAGATAAGTTGCTCAATCATGGTTTTGTGTCATGTAAAGAAAATGAGACAGGCGGAGATAAACTATCTTCTTAATGTTGCTTTTGTCTTTAATTAGTTAAAATTACAGACTTTCTTTCGTTCAAACATCAAGCCAAGACACACTTCAGGATTTAGACAAGGTAATTACAAAGAGGAACAGCATGTACCTTAAAGTGTTGTGCTCCCACATCTTTAGCAGAGCTTTTGAAGAGTCCTTTTTGCCTTTAGCAAGGAAGGTAAAAAGTACAAATACAAAATATGCTGGTTTCCATGTGACTTTGCTCTCAATCTTCTACTTAAAGGTTTATATCTTTGATTATGGCTTGGCTTTACATGTAGTGGGCAAAAGTAAATGATATTAACTTAACAAAACTAAATATGTTTCACATTATAGTATTGAAATGAACAAGAACTATCTTGTTCAATCATATAATATATCTTTGCGTTTGTATTAAAAGTAGGCCTGGTTGTATACATTTTTCTTGTTAAAAACAAAAAGGCTTTTGATGTTAATTTCCATTAACAATACAGACATGTAATCATTTCCATTTGACACAAAAAATAAATCTTCCTCCAAAGTCTGAACTATTACTGAAAGAAGATTACTGTAGACATCTCAATTAAAAGACTCATGTGATCATTGAGAATAACAAATTAATCTCGATCCTGATTAAAATTGTATTAATTGCACAGTCCTAATATTATGTTTTCCACAATGTGGAAGCAGCATTAATTTACTTTCTCTGTGCTGAAGTTGAGATAATTCTGTGGTTGGTGCAAGAGAAACTTTTAAGTGGGACAAAGACGTTGCCTTTAACTGCAGCAGATAAAGTCCTGTTCAGTTTTAGTAAATAACAAACTAAGCTCATCCTGAAGCACCACTCAGTCTTCAAACTCTGAGGAGGCATTTCAGTTCTGCTGGGACAACCCTCTCCATTTGGTAAACGATTGTGCCGCTGTTATGTTGCTGTGTTGAAATGTCAGAGGATGTGTGGGCAAAACTCCATTTAAGGCTTGTCGCTGAGATTTATCTGGGTTTTTAAATGAGTGTAAATGTGCTATTTCTATTGTTGTGCCCCAAAGCTCCATACCAACACATCATGTCTTAGCTGTTTCTCTGAGGGTGAGTTGTTATTTACACTGTGCATATGGCAGTATAGATATCTACATAATTATTCTATGGTAAGTGCTTTAGACATGTTATTTATGACAGTGTGACCGTTTGCCAACATGCCCACTGTTAGGAAACTAAAATTATAGAAGAGAAAGGGGATTTACTAATATCTGCTGAACCATTTTAGTGCCAAATGCCCTCAGCTGACCAGGCACAAATGGGGCAGAACAAGGCTTTGCCCCAAACATCCCAGACATCCAGCTTCATATGTTCCTAATGCCGCAGTGCAACTCATCCGCTGCTTAACATAAAATTATGGCCCCAATGTCATTTTTATGATCCTTATTCTAGAGTTACGTCTAATGCATCAAAGCCAAATGCTGGGTTTTCGTTATGGTGACTGCTGGGAGTGTCATAAAAGTCCCCTCAGTGCTTAGAGACATACACTTGGTTTGCATGGCATAGCCACAGACTGTGCACTAGTGGATTTATGGTGTATGACCGACACTTTTTTTTCTTCTGTTTTTGTTTTATGAGGGGCTTATACAAACACTATTTGGAGCCAGCTGATCTTTATGTTGTACATTATCCTGTTTTCTGGAACTCATTTCTCTATTCATCAGTAACACAGGCCTGAGAGCAAGCCAGAGAGGAGTAGCTGCCTGTAGCCATGCAAAGCTACACTGGTGCAAAATGTGTTTCTGTTCATGATATCCCATAATATTACATTGTGTCTATAGTAGCAGCCGTGGTCTGATTTTGTGTCAACATAACCTTTTGGGTTCACATTACAAACACTTTTCTTGCAATTGTTTAGACTATTATTATGAACATTTTCAGCACTACTTCCTCATTTTCATTTTATACAATCCTTTTTTGTCACGCTAAAGAGACCACTTAATACTAGGGTAGTTTTTCAGAATGGCAGTTCCAAAGAAGCTACCTTGGATGACCTGAAAAACATATGTTATTATGTTCAGTCTTTTATACATATATGTATATTTACCACCATAAATATATATGTGGATTTAGTTGTTGTTTAGTACTGTAGTTGTTTTTTTCTTATTCCTCTTTATCTAGCAAACGTCTCCTGTTTCGCAAATAACATTTTTTTTTTTACTGCAAATGGAGTCCTTACTTTTATTCAGTCTTATCTTTGAAACAGTCCCTGTCTGATGGTCTTAGATAAGTCAATTAACATAGTACACAATTTGATCAAGTAAAAGTCCAAGCCTGGGAAGATAATTAAATAAGTGTCCCTCTACCTCCACCACATTTGGGTTATGGGTTGGTGCAGCAGAGGCGCGGGCTTTTGTGTAAGTGTGGAGGTGCATGGTTGATTCACTTGTTTATGCGTTCATGGCCCTGTATATGTGTGTGTGTTTATAACTGGTTGCTAGGCAAAGGAGGAGATAACGTGTTTAGCAGAGACTCAGGAGATTTCTAACTTGCTCCTCCGTTGAGCTGGTGAATACACAGTAGCGGGGGGTTCAACAAAGTTCATGTGGAACACTTCTGTCTGCTTAGTTGACACAACATTAATATGCATTTGTTGTAACAGGTTTTTACCCATCCAAAGAAAGTAATTAATTATTAAAAACACCTAGCAGCCAAAACAAACAAGCAACAGGGATGATATACTAGTGTGAGCCATGCGAACCCCAATGAACTGAACCAAACATTGACAGTCACAAAAATGGGGGCAACAGCAGTTACAGATTTATCTCATAAATGTGCATACTGATATTCGTAGGCACATTTTAAAGGGATAGTTCTGTTTTTTTTTTATGTGAATCTGTATGGCGTCCCCTTCAGCAGTGTCGTGCATCAACACTGACTTATCGCTGACAGTGTCCTGTGAGCTGAGTTTCTGCCCGGTTCTGGAACTGACGAAAGTAGGTCCGGCAAGTTAGCCAGGACAGTTAAAGGTCCCATGGCATGAAATTTTCACTTTCTGAGGTTTTTGAACGTTAATGTGAGCTTGCTTACCCTGTTTAGGTCCCTCCCCCCATGGCTAAAAGTTGCGAAATGTGTAAATTGAGCATTTGCGATCCTTTTCCGCGTTTGAAAAAAAGACAATCCAAACGGGCGATTCTGAACAAGGGAACTTTCTGACGTCACACTCGCGGAAAGGTTTCCACCCCCCCGTCTGGATGTTTACCCATCGTCTCTGGAAATCACACCCAGAGAGTTTGGACCGCGAACGAGCTACGAAATGCAAGATGCGTTTTTTTATTTGCGTGGAGGCACGTGAGAGTGTTTCCAGGCTCGGATGTCCTTTATCCGAGCCTCCGAACCTCTGAAACAGCAGTGGTTTAATTTTATTTTCTGTGGAAATGTGTTTTTTTTTAATGCAACGCGTCTCATATCTTCCTCTGCTCTTAAAAATGCGGAAGTAGGGACAGCGCACCAGTGCACCGCTAAACCAGGAAACAGCGGCGTATTTGGCCACAACCCACCCACTGCACTGGCCTGTCTCTGTCCTCCTCCTTTGCATTCAAGCAACAACGCCCAGAATAAAGCGTTTCAGAGACATATTTATGACTCTGACTGTCTTCATGAGGCTATCTCATGCACTGAGGCTTGATTTTGAAGAAGGATTCATTTACAGTATTAGGGAACCATTAAGGCGCCATATAAAAGCATCAAGAAGTACCATGTCATGGGATCTTTAATAAAGCATGTTTTTCTTCTCAAAACAATATTTGTCCTAAAAGTGATATATTTGTGTCACAAAACAGTTGGCCATGAAAAAATCAGAAGTCTTAATCGCTATACAGTGAACCCTCGTTTATCGCGGGGGTTAGGTTCCAGAAATAGCCCGCAATAAGTGAAATCCGCGAAGTAGGACAATTTTATATTTTACAATTATTCTACATGTTTTAAGGCTGAAAACGCTTCACCAGACACATTATACACCTTTCTGAGACTGGTATTAACATTTTCTCACATTTTTCTCTTGTTTAAACACTCAAACTTTTGTAGATTTTCATTAAAATATATTAATAGTGGGGCGGGGGCACGTGACACGCGGGCACGTGCGCGCGGGCACGTGCGCGCGGACACGTTTTGGTACCACATATCCATGCCATGTGCGAAAGTCGAGTGGAAAGCGACCTGGATATCATTTTGGGCAAGACTCAAGCCACTGCTAACAGTGCCAAACCGCTAACAGACGCCTCTGAGCACCACAAGACCAGGTAAGACCAACCTGCGCTCACAAGAGTTGGTTGCATTTCACCCCGGCTCCAAAATCAGTCCGCTATCAATGCGTCGCCAATACTCCACAGCTCTCTAGGACGGGGTCGGGTTCGTCCTCTCGTCCTCTCACGGGGAAGAGCCACTGTCTCCACAGTGCGCGCGAGTGTCCTCTCCCCGCTGCGGCTCCCCCGGACGCCGCAGCGGGCCCGTCCATGTTGATTCTTGGAAGAGTCCATGTTGATTCTTGGCTCTTCCATGGTCCGGCTCGCACTCTCTTCCATGGCTCGTGCAAGTAAACAAAGGCCACACCCCCTGTCACCCAGGCGCTCTCGTGAAGGAAATCTGAGACTCTGTCCCTACCATCCCTGGTCTAGACCTGGTTTAGTCCTGGTTTAGACCTGGTTTAGTCCTGGTTTAGACCTGCTTTAGACCTGGTTTAGTCCTGGTCTAGTCTCTTAGCTAATCAGGGCGCAGGACAGAATGTTACACTGTAAAAAAAAAGTTACACTATAAAAAAAATTGAAAAAAAAATAAAAAAAAATTGCGCCGCTGGTTCCTTGTTTTAGCGGTGCGCTGTGTGCTGGCCCCACTTCCGTAGGAGGAAGAAAGGAGAGCTGTTTCAATGAAAAAAACACATTTTCACAGCAAATAAAATTAAACCACTGCTGTTTCAGAGGTCCAGAGGCTCGGATAAAGGACATCCGAGCCTGGAAACACTCACATGTGCCTCCAGGCAAATAAAAAAAACACATTTCGCATTGTGTAGCTCATTCGCGGTCCAAACTCTCTGGGCGTGATTTACAGAGATGGTGGGTAGACATCCAGACGGGGGGTGGAACTGTATTTTCCGTGAGACGTCAGAAAGTTTCCTTGTTCAGAATCGCCCGTTTGAGCTGTGTTTTTTTCAAACGCAGAAAAGGACCGCAAATGCTCAGTTTACACATTTTGCAACTTTTAGCCATGGGGGGCTAAACAGGGTAGGGGAGCTCACATTAAAGTTAAAAAACCTCAGAAAGTGAAAATTTCATGCCATGGGACCTTTAACTGTCCTGGCTAACTTGCCGGACCTACTTTCGTCAGTTCCAGAACCGGGGCAGAACTCGGCTCACAGGACACTGTCAGCGATAAGTCAGTGTTAATGCACGACGTTGCTGAAGGGGATGCCATACAGATTCACATAAAAAAACCCGAACTATCCCTTTAAGACTGTCAGCTGTTATATTGACTGTATGTATCTCTTTATGACTTTATTGGCAGGAGAGCAGAGACATTTGTAATGTGTAAATAATCGACTATGCACATTTTGTAACTGATGGATGTATTCATTGTATTAAATTGATTATTTCAATTAACTGCACAGCCCAACTGTCACTATTACTTTCAAACAGGTTCAATAATTGTGGATTAGAGTGTCACATCATCACTTTCAGCTAGTATCTGAAAAAAGCAATGCAAAGACTTGTTTTGCTCTTAACCATGCATAAATGACATTCGTTAAAAAATATGCGACTGGCTTTAGAAGATCTTGTTGCGTGTCAAGTGCTGGTTATGTAATATGCCAAGCCTGACTCTGGCCTTGATACCCATTTTTCTCAAAGCTATAAAAGAACCACCCACAGGGCACACACTAGTTTCAGCACTGTCTGAACAAAGGCGACAAAAGTAGCTCTATGTCTTCAAGTTTCTAAAGCATGTATAAATGTAAAAAGAACGGTTTGTGTGTGACATATCAGTACTATTCTATAATAAATTATATATAAACCACCTATATAAGAAGAAAGCCAAAAGCAATATTTTCTTGTTATGAGAAATACTTAAGTCCATATACAGTTACACCCTCAGATAAAAGAAGCGCTTTGACATGCAAAGTATGCTACATGGTACACGCATTTATAATACCTTATTTTTTCCTCTAATGCCATAAGCAACTAATATCTACAAGGCAAGCAGAAATCTCAGCAGTTATTTGAGACGCGCCTTCTACAATATGCTCCTTTAATATTGACTGACTGAAAGTGTTTGTATGAGAATGCCTGCAATGCTGTTATGGAAGTGGAGCAGGAAGCATGCACAGTAGGCAGATTCTCCCAAGCATTTTTTCCTTAGTAGTCAAAAATGCCTCTGTCCACTGAAAAGGTTCAAAAGTTATGATGAGATTGGTGACTCAGATATAGTTTTGGTAAGTTATTTTATCTTTTGCTTATTTCAGAGATTAATGGTGTTGGCCTCAGATGAAGTTCAAGTTGTCGGATGCAATATACACTACTGTATTTGTAACTTTTGTGATCAAATTTGCCTGGCAAGTTCAGAATAACTTTTATACAGAGGGATATCAGTTGGGGATGCAAGATATATTGGCATTAACATCGCTATCGGCCGATATTGTCAAATTTGAACATATCGATATCGCCCCGATTTGTAAAAGTGGGCCAATATTAACGACCGATATTTGACAGTACAGTAATCCCTTGAATTAACGTTTTCTCACATTTTTCTCTCGTTTAAACACTCAAACTTTCGTAGATTTTCAAGAAAATGTATTAATAGTGAAGCGCGTCCCCCATCTATAAAATCAATCGGCAAAGGTCCTTTAGCCAATCAGGGCACAGAACACAATGTTACACTATAAAAATAAATAAATGTTACACTATAAAAAAGTTACACTATAAAAAAGTTACACTATAGAAAAAACTTACACTATAAAAAAAAGTTACACTATAAAAAAATTGGAAAAAAAAAATCAGGAGTCAAAACAAATTTTGAAAATAAAAGAAGACATTCAAAAATTCATAATAAAATGTTATCTCAGATTTTTTTTTTAATTTTTTTTTTTTTTTTTTAAATATCGGTACCGGCCGATAACAGCAACATTGATATCGGCATCGACTAAAATTTTAACATCGGTGCACCCCTAATATCAGTGGTATGGACATAATTTCCTCACCCCTTGTTTTTTATTTTATTTTATTTTTTCCTTGTAAGCATTCATGGCATGAAAAATTATTGGAAGTTTGGTTTAGTCCAAGGTTTTTTATCCCACAACCTCCTAGTAGAGATATTAACCATTTTGCTGTGCTACCTCTCCTTTCACTGGCCATATTTTGTGCCAAACAACAGCTCATTCCTCTTATATTGATATTTGTTATGATACTTAGACATAATTTGAGATAATGAGTTCCCTCGTTGCCTCGGTTGCTGCGCATGGCTTTTTTTCTGCTTACAGCTTAACAAAGGTTGACGACAGAATCTTAACCTTAAAAAACTCTGGCTTTTCTGTCGCCGTAGTTACTCTTGGATCCTATCTGGCCTTTGTGCTTCTCTGATCTTGTTCTTCACTTCTCCTTTGGCCTCATTGTTGCTCCCCTCTCCCCCTCCCGCACCTCCTCTCTCTTCTCTGCAGGTGACAGGGTGATGGATTAGCCCCAAATAAACTCGTTCATCTTTCAATTAGAGCCAGTGTTGAGAAGGTGCCAGCCATTATGAAGCTGTCTGGGAGACTGGGAGCGCAGGGAGTGATGGCAAAGAAAAAGAAGACATGTAGATGGTGAAGATGGAGAGATGGATGTTTATAAAATAGTGTTATACAAACTGATGTAAAAGTGTTTGTTGGGTTTAGATGTACAAGTCCAATTATTACAACGTCACTGCTACAACAAAATGGGAAAGTTTAGCCATTGTTTTGCGCCAATAGAAAATAGTTACTGAAAATATTTGAAAGAGGCAATATGTAACATTCTAGTGTAGTTTTCCCACATGCTTGTTGTCATGGAGATTGCTTTGCCAATAGTGGGATGACTTCATGCACTCTAAATTTGCAGCCAAACCATGTAAGACCGTGCCCTGGAAAATAGTCTTTCACATGGGCTGACCTCTGCCGCTTCCTGAGTCACCTGTGGTCTGGAGGCAGATGCTGTAGACTCCAGCGCTGGTTAAACTTGCTTGTCAGGCACTGTTTAAAGGTGTCCTCAAGTTCCAGTGTTTGCTATTGCAAGGTGAGCACTGCAGAGGAGTGACACGCTGCTGTCCTGTTTATGCAGATAGTTTTGGAATGTGGGACTAATGTAACTATTTGCAGGCCACAGGCATGTGTGCGACTCAACTCCTGGGATCCCTGTCAAAATCCCCAGTAAGCTACATCAATCCCTTTACTTAAACTGTGTTGCTTATGAGCAGTTTCTAAGGCTCCGTTCAGACTGCAGCCTGAAGTGACCCAAATTTTTTTTCACCCCCTAAGCAAAGTGTATCTGATCTTTAAATGAGTCTGAACGACACAGATCTGATTTTTTGAAATGCGACCCAGGCCACTTGGATATGTGGTCCTAAGACTGATATACAGCTCTGGAAAAAAATAAGAGCTGACTGCATTTTTTTCTGAAATCAGCATCTCTACATGTATTACAGCCATTCCATTCCAGTGTCTGTTGAATTCCAACACAAACACAAAGCTGAGCTACTTCAGTTCTCGCACCAGGAGTGGAATAAAGTCACTCAAGAACAATGTGAAAGACTTGTGGAGAGCATGCTAAGACGCATGAAAGTAGACCGGAACTAGACCAGGACTAGACCAGGACTAAACGTGGACTAAACCAGGACTAAACCAGGTCTAAACCTGGACTAAACCTGGGATGGTCACACAGGGTGGTAGGGACAGAGTCTATGATGTGTTCGTACCTGGTCGGGTGGTGAGGGCTGGTGCTCAGAGGTGTCTTCAGAGCAGTGAACCTCAGCCAGTTTGGCACTGTTAGCGGTGGCTTAAGTCTTGCCCAAAATGATATCCAGGTCGCTTTCCACTCGACTTTCACACATGGCATGGATATGTTGTTCCAAAACAACACATATCCATGTGCACGTGTCTGCGCACACGTGTCCGTTCACTATTAATACATTTTGTTGAAAATCTACGAAAGTTTGAGTGTTTAAACTAGAGAGAAATGTGAGAAAATGTTAATACCAGTCTGAGAAAGGTGTATAATGTGTGTGGTGAGGCGTTTACAGCCTTAAAACATGTGTAATAATTGTAAAATATAAAGTTGTCCTACTTTGCGGATTTCGCGTATTGTGGGTTATTTCTGGAACCTAACCCCCGCGATAAACGAGGGATTACTGTATTCCGCACTGAAGTAGGCGTAAACTGGAAAAAAGTGAGGTCTCGTCATACGAAAATTGTGTATGAACTCCGTGTCAGTGAAGCAGTGAAGCGCATAGCAATCCCACCACTCTTGGCTGCGACTCCTCACCCACACATTCCTTTCTATGGACGTTCCTGCAACTGCCCCACAAAACGCCATGGCCAAAAACCTTGTCCTTCTTCTTCTAAATCTTCTGGCTCTGATATGACAACTTTAAAATCGCCAGGTGCTCAATACTAGCTTCGATGTTTAGGCTACTTCCATAAACAATGCGTGTGATGTCGCGTGTCCTCCAATGCGCGTGCAGGATGCTTTTGGGGTGTTTAAAATCCATACTGGAGATCACATACAAATCGCGTTTAATTGAAAATGTAAACAATCTTGCAAAAAATCGGATTTCACAAAAAAATCTGAATTGAGCATTAAGCCCTGCAGTCTGAACATAGCCTAATAGTGTGGTGGTGGTTCTCCCCTGGCCCTCTTCAGGCCGCCCCTTTTCCTCTGACTCTATAGACCTAACTTATGTTTGCATTATGAAACTCTGAGGAAACAATGAGCTGTCTATTTGAACAAAACAATAGAGATGCTGCTGCTTTATTTTAGTTTTACAAATTTGTGTATGGAATTTTAAAAAAGGAATAAAATTAAAACAAACTTGCCTTATAACTGTAGGCTAAACTATTGATTTAGGCACATTTTAAATTTGGCCCATTGAATGACCAGTCCTTGGCAGTGGCACATCACTTCCACCTGCGTCTCTAATCAAACAAATATTTCTCTATTGTTGATCCTTGTGTCCGTGCATTAGTTCTGTGGCTTATGGAATATAAACTTATACTAATACAGCCAGTATAGGTGAGCTGTGTGTATCCTGGTGTTATAATGGGATTCTATATGCTTTAGTATTATAATACCTGGAAAAATATGTATACAATCCACACTAATGTGCACCTGTCTTTATGATGAAGCCTGGATTTGGAAGCTGTTATGGTTTACTACACTTGTCTTCATCCTCTATGAGAAACCAATATTGAGTAGTTGGCATATTTTCATTTATTCAGTTTTACTTCTTCAGGGGAATATTATGTACTGTAGGCATACAGGGACGAGTTCTAATGAATTTGAATGAGCGTTTCAATTTATTTTCCATGTTTTATTTATTTTTTCAGGGTTTGGGGAGTAAATTGAATCGACGGCGTTGATGCGTGTGCTAGTCAGGAGCAATATAGGGACCTGCTGTTCTGATTAAGTTCCTGTTATGGAGCTGTTCATTATTGATTTCATTTCTCTTCACTTCTCCTCCCTCTCACATTCACACTGGCTCCACATCTTTTTCTTCTCAGCGGGTCTGCTCCTGTTTCTCCATGCTTTTACTCAATCTCTCTTCTCTTCACCTTCAGCTCTCATTTAAAAACAGCGTGTTGTGTTTTTGTTTTTTTTGGTTTTTTTTACCCAATAGTTTAATTTTAGATTCATACACAGTTTGTTCTCGTCTGCAGTGAGACATTCTTTAACCTTGTGTGTTCAGCCAAATTGATATCATGAAATCTTCTTTTGATCTAACTCAAAATGGCATTTGGAAAACTTGACCTGACAATAGTATATCTATTGCAGCATTAAACTTACTCAACTATCACACTGTCATAAAGGCTCAGTTAGACTACCTTAGCTGGATTTTTTTGTGCATGTTTTATGTTGATGGAGGAAACTGAGTGACTAGAAAAAAACTGGCCACATTGGATCAAATATACTGTACACTATACCAAAGAAGTGACAAGTTGAAGTAAAAGTTAGATTACTCTGATCTTGTTATCTCCTTTCTGTAACACCATAGTCCTGAAATAGTCCAGATCATTAAATGTACGTATCTGTCGGCAGGTGGTATTGTTTTGTTGTGACAAAGGCCTTCTGGAACATTTGCATGTACTTAGTTTTTTCAAGACTTCAAATGAAAGCATATTGTGTTTGGGGAAGAATAAGTGCCACATTTGGAAGATTAAGAAGCCGTTTCATTAAAGTAAAAGCCTGTGTTTGAAAGTCTGAAATGGTTTGGAGGCAGGTTAAAAGCTCCTTGTTATTATGACTAACTTCCTTGACTCCAAACTATGCCACCTCAACAAGAAAGGAATGTAGCAACAGGTTCAATGGAAAAGTTTGTCTAGCCTTTACTGGTAGTTAGAGTATTGAATTGCTGACAGATTGGCTATAGTCTGAGATTCTCTTCGGTGTTGATTGAATGTATACAAAAGATAAACTGAATTATCTTTATTGTTCTTAAATTTCTGCAGATTTCATCACTTCATACCTTATCCTACGTCCCTGTTTACTTTGTGAGTCCTCAAATTTCAAATGTAGTTTTTACTGGCAGCCGAGTCACCGTTAGAAAGAAAGTAGTCTGTCAAAGCGCTGGCCTTCTTAACCCAAACTGTGAGAGAGTGGGAACAGCTTGCTGAAACATCTGCGGTTTTGGCTGCGACTGAATGACTACAGAGACCAGGATTAAGCTTTGGGGTGCAGGCTCTGGTGTGGGGTAATGTAGAAGTTGGCCCGGGACAGTGGGGTAGATGATGGTGAGATGTGAACCCTGGGAAAAGAAAAGAGAGAGGTGCAAAAGTTGATTAAAACACTAGTACTATTGGAACACATTGTTGATGAAATATTTTTCTTGAAAGAGGGTGTTTTAGAAGTTATATGTGTACTGTATATATTTAAAAGAAAGTCCTCTCAAATTAGCACGTTTTGTTATAGTTAAGACGATGGTAGAAACACTGTGTTGTTATTAACATTTGTAGTTATAAATTGAGACTGTTAATGTCTAATGCATCATTTTGAGTATCATTTCTTTTTGAAAGATTGGTTTGAAAATGCCAGGCTTCCAACATTAAAAGGCAGATGTGTGCCAGCTGTGCCTCTAACAGACCACAAACTGAAAGATTTCACCACAACTTTGCTTTTCCCATTGTTTCTAGTATTTTGTTCAGAATATTATTTCAGTCAACAGCGAAAAACCATAAAGTATTTATCATTGTACGTTGTCTTTTATACAGCAATTTACATAAGCTGGTGTTTTCCTTTTAACATATGTATTTTTGGAAAGCACAGCTGTTGATTTATACTTACTTCAATTATACTTAAAGTTGTTGAAATAACAGCCTTTTACAGTGTTACAAGTGCAATCTTGTAGCTCTTTATGTCATTTTAATTTAATTCAATTTATTTATTTATTTTTTTTACATTTTAGCCTTCCAAGGGTCTCTCTCCAACTACTCAGGCTTTTCAGATTCCTGCGGCTGAGTCATCTTCTGTTTCATATCGCCC
Organism: Paratrypauchen microcephalus; assembly: GCA_036785185.1. Lineage (NCBI taxonomy): Eukaryota > Metazoa > Chordata > Actinopteri > Gobiiformes > Gobiidae > Paratrypauchen > Paratrypauchen microcephalus. The sequence continues at coordinate 15,284,259 of JAVJIX010000002.1, read as the reverse complement.
ATTATATCAAATTTCCCAAATACTCCCTTGAGCTGGATGGACAACTGGCTTAACATGAAAGAAAGTTTGAGCATATCATTGTGTTTTGTAAGTATTAAAGACAGGAAAAAAGAGGGACACAGAGCTTTGATCAAATCCAGGAATTGCCAAAATACATCCAGTATATTCCCATCTATCCCAAAGCCTGACGAGGACAGCTTTCCAGAAAAGAATGACTCATGTGTCTTTTGTGTAACTATTTATGCAATGTCCTGGCACAGACAGTATTATAGCATCATTATTTATAACTTCATTGTAACACTATTATTATAGTAATTCAGCCTTAAGACTGGAAAATAGTGTAGTGACCTATGCTCAGTATAGAATACAGTAATCCAAATATGTATAACTTGCCACTCATTTGGCAACATAATACACTATAAATACAATAGTTGTTATTTCAGCCCAGGCACAGACACAAAACCAACTGTAGTCCTATGTCCCTTTCACTAAATCTTAGTATTACCTCTACTCTTGTTTTTATTGCCCATTTAAATCTGATATAGTGTTCTAGCTGAAATAATGAATTATATAGCAGGTTTCCCACTGGCATTTGTGCCAAACTGACTGCCAGCGGCACTGAGAGGCCCTAGAAAGTGCTGAGTCAGCCTTCAGTTCCCCGTATCATGTCCCTTCTTCCAAACTTTGCAGTGTTCTAGTGACCTTGAGTGTTGCAGAGTGAAGTAGCAAAGGAAACAAGCTGGAAAGGAGAAGAGACGCAGAGAGAAAGATGTGCTATTGGACAGATAATCCGTCAGCCCCCACTGGTCCCCTGACTCGAGGTACATGCACAAAGGCACGCACACTCCTCTCGCTCCACCCGCCTACTACTACTACTAGGCAGCAGCCTGGGGGACTATGACAGAGGAGCAGTATGTCCAAAACATGCACACTACCAGCTTTTTAACTCCATCAATCACTTCCAACAGACCACCTGATGTCTCACTCTCCATCTCTTTCACAAAACAGTCATTTTTTTCCACCTCTGTTTTTTACTAAGTTTGTCTTTGCCCTTGCTTCCCAGATAGTTGCACAAAGTAGGCAAATTACACTACAGGGAGGAATGGATACAGGTTTTATCCAAGAAATAATATTTAATGTAGCCACATGCAGAACTGTAAATCTATATAATACAGAGACCAGGATTAAGTTTTGGATGCAGGCTCTGGCGTGGGGTAATGGGTACCCTGGGACATTGAGGTATGTGATGGTGAGATGGGAACTCTATGTATTCAATATTAAAAGTTTATATTAAAAATACTGTGACAATTTGAATAAATTGTTTATAAAATAAAATAAATGTATGTGTTGAAGGAGGGTGTTTTAAAAGTTGTAAGCATACTGTACATGTTTCAAGAAAAAGCCCTCTCTAAATGTGTTGTTCGAAAAACTAGTTAAGGTGTTGATGGAAATATTGTATTACTACTAATATTTTAGTAGGTTAGGTTTTAGTCTTGGTAGTCTGAATGTAAACAAGGCTTGGTGCAAGTTTAATGTGAGGTGGTAATAGATAAATTACATGCACAATCCAACATTGAATTTGAGTCAACTTGGCCAAATGCCCTCCTGTGGACCCATTACCCGTGGTGGGATCCATGAGGGCCGGTGTGTTGTGATCTGGATCTGTCTGGACCGTTGCCCTCGCGACTTGAAATACGGAGAAAGCGGAAGAAAATGGATGGATGGATGGATTGGCCAGATGCAGCTAGCACAGTTGCCAGTCACTTAATGGATATAAAATACAAGCTTTTCGCAGTATTATTGCAAGGCATTATGTAAAGTTATATTCACCTTCCTATGCTTATTCCTGTTGTGGGATGGATTTTTTCCCAGGAGCTTAGGGCTACATAGCCTCTATTCAGTGGGTAGTTTATTATATACAACACTTTCAAAAGTGTGTTTCAAAGTTTGCGGTTCAAGCTAATTAGTATGTAATTCCCTCAGAGACTGCTATCAGTCATTTAAATTTAATCATCCATTCTGTCACAGGTTCGTTTGGACAAGATACGAGAGGGGGGAAAAAAATGATGGCACAGTCGAATACTGGCTTACGTGTATTCCCTTTTTATTTGCACCACAATCCAGTGTAAACAGTGCAAATATTTACAGTGAAAAACAAGTCCCAAAAACAGTATTTACAAAAGTATTTACAAAAGGTATTTACAGACGTTTCTACAGACGTTCTCACAGCAGCTAGCATCCACATAGTCAGGCCAAGGACCAACAACAAACTGAGCAAAGCTCCCCCCTTATATACCCCCTTAGCCCCTCCCCTTGGGCTAACCAATTAACACAATAAAGATTTAAGGGTGGAACAAAGGTAAAACAATACCCACAATGATAAAACCCCTAAAGTTCCACACAATAAAGAAAACCCCTCAATAACCCCCCATATGGCATGATTTATTAACTAAGAAACGTAGGAAAACAAAATAAACCCACAAATTAACATAAATGGTTCAGTCCAGGTCATGTGGCCCCCCTTAGCGCACCACTATGCACTATTTAGCGAAGGACCAGGAAGTGCCCTGGTTTGGCCCCCTGAGCCGGCGCACAGCACAGAGACACGGAAGGTAGGAGGAGAGCATGTGGCTCCCTAGGCGTCCAAGTGTGCACCCTCGTACGCCCCAGGGAGGGAAACAGAGTCCAGATCACGGGGAACAGTTTATAGGCAGGGAACAGTTGAATCAGAGTCTGATTACGCAAACCCAGGAAAAGTGCTCCGTGCTCTGCCGTCTAGGCGCGCGCTGGGGCCAGTGAGAGAAAGGGGCGCGGGTCGGGGAATGACGGACAGCTACAGGCGCTCCGTCACATTATCCCCCTCCTCCCCGAGGTTGACGATGTGCGGCAACCTGGAGAGATAGTCTGCCACCACGTTGGTGTTGCCAGCTCGATGGCGGATCTGGAAGTGGAATGGCTGAAGGGAGAGGTACCAGCGGGTGAGACGACTGTTGTGGTCTTTCATAGAGTTCATCCAGACCAGCGCGCGATGGTCAGTCTCTAAGATGAACTCCCGCCCCAGCAAGTAGTACCGCAGGCTCTCCAGGGCCCACTTGATGGCCAGGCCCTCCTTCTCCACAGTGGAGTACCTGGTCTCCCGTGGCAACAGCTTGCGGCTCAGGTACAGCACCGGTAGTTCCTCCCCAGGTTCGCCTTGGGCCAGGACTGCCCCCAGTCCCACTGCGGAGGCATCCGTCTGGACCAAAAACGGTTGGCTGAAGTCAGGACTCCTCAGCACCGGCGACGAGCACAAGCGCTCCTTGAGGGTCTGGAAGGCCGTCTGGCAGTCCTCATCCCAGGAGACGGGATTTCGCCGGTCCTTTGCCGTCAGGGCTGTAAGCGGGGCCGCAATGGTGGCAAACTGCGGGACGAACCTCCGGTACCACCCCCGCCAACCCCAAGAAGGACCTCACCTCCTTCTTTGTGCGAGGGCGTGGGCAGCTCCGGATGGCCTCGACCTTGTCCACCTGTGGCCGGACCTCACCTCCTCCCAGACGATAGCCCAGGTACTTCACCTCCTCCTTGGCCCACTGACATTTCGCAGGGTTTAATGTCAGTCCTGCCTGCTGGATCTGGCCAAGGACTCGCTCAAGATGATGCAGGTGCTGCTCCCAGGTGTTGCTAAAGATGACCACATCGTCCAGGTAGGCAGCACTGCAGTCTCCACACCCCTGTAAAACACGGTCCATTAGTCTCTGGAAAGTCGCGGGTGCTCCATGGAGACCAAAGGGCATCACTGTAAACTGGAAGAGGCCGGCAGGGGTCTGGAAGGCTGTGTAAGGGCGACTGGACTCCTCCAGAGGTACCTGCCAGTAGCCCTTGCAGAGGTCAAGGGTGGTGATGAACCTGGCCTGACCGATCTTCTCCAGTAGGTCGTCCATCCGGGGCATCGGGTAGGCATCAAACTCCGACATGGCGTTGAGCTTCCTAAAGTCGATGCAGATGCGGAGCGAGCCATCCTTCTTCACCACGATGACCACCGGGCTGCACCACTCCGACTGAGACGGCTCGATCACCCCCAAGCGCTGCATCTCCTCCACCTCCTTCAGGAGCTGTGCCACCAGATGTTGTGGAACCCGATAGGACCTCTGACGTATGGGGCCCTTGTCCTTTAAACGGATGACGTGCTCGACAAGGACAGTCCTTCCCGGGTTGGCAGCGAACAGCTTGGAGACCTTCTGGAAAACCTGGCTCAGCTGGCTGGACTGGATGGCGGAGAGGTGGTCAAGGGCTGGTTCATCAGGCCGGCAGGGGTCGGGTAGAGTTGACGCCTCCTCTCCTTCGCTGTCTACCTCCGTCACCAGCAGGGACGCCACAGGTACTGGAACCGGAGCCTCCTTCCACTCCTTCAGCAGATTGATGTGGTAGGTCTGCTTTGCCTTCTTCTTGTCTGGGTGGTGAATCTCATAAGTTACAGGGCCCATCTTCCGGAGAACTGTGTAGGGGCCCTGCCACTTGGCAAGCAGCTTGCTGGTGGAGGACGGCAGGAGGAGCAGGACCTTCTGGCCAGGTTGAAGCTCTCTGGATCTGGCCTGTTGGTCGTACCACGCCTTCTGGGACTGCTGGGCGTCGTGTAGGTTGACCTCGGCTTCCTCCCGGTATTTGGTCAGGCGATCCCTCATCTCCAGCACGAACTGGACCACACTGCGATCACTGGCGGTGGTTGTGGGAGCCTCCCAGGCCTTCAGCAGCAGGTCCAATGGCCCCTGAACGTCCCAGCCATACAGCAACTCGAACGGGGAGAAGCCAGTGGACGCCTGAGGAACCTCCCGGTAGGCAAAGAGCAGGAAGGGCAGCCACTGGTCCCAATCTCGTCCGGTGTCAGCCACAAACTTCTGCAGCATCCTCTTTAGGGTCTGGTTGAACCGCTCGACCAAGCCATCCGTCTGGGGGTGGTAGGGAGTGGTCTTGATGGCAGAGATTCCCAGCTGTCGGTGGAAGAGCTGCAGAAGCCGGGAGGTGAAGTTGGTCCCCTGGTCCGTAACGATCTCGTCCGGAACACCAACCCTGGAAAACAACTGCACCAAACAACGCAGCACCGCAGGGGCAGTGACGGTGCGCAAGGGAAACGCCTCGGGGAACCGGGTGGCATAGTCACACAGCACCAGGATGTACTGGTGCCCACCACTACTCGCACCAATGGGCCAACAATGTCCATGGCTATACGTCGGAATGGGGTGGAGATTATGGGCAGAGGTTGGAGATAGGCACGGTCTGATTTGCGGACATAGGATGTTTTCTGGCAGGTGGGACAGGTTTTACAAAAGTTCTGTATGTCTGTGTACATGGAGGGCCAATGAAACCTAGAGGCTATACGGGAATAAGTCTTTTGGCGACCCAGATGACCAGCCCAAGGCAATGTGTGTGCCAGGTGCATAATCAGTGGTCGACACGACATGGGAACCACGAGGCGTTTAGCACCGTCAGCCACGGCATACAATATTTCATTTTCCATGATATAGCACTCCCCCACTCGTTTTGCCATATCCAGCCCCCCATCCACTCGAGCAAATGCTGGCCTCAATGTCTCGTCCTGCCTTTGCAGAGCCCCAATGTCCTCAGGCACCTCCCACATCAGCCCCACCCTAAAGTCTGGCTCCCTGCACTTCAGCCCCTTTTCAAAACGCCGCTGGCGGCGTGACTTCCTGGGACCCTTTGTGCCCCCTTCAAACAACGCCTTGTCCAGGGTAGCAAAGGGTTCAGGACCGGGACCCTGCTCCTGCCGCGATGTCACCCCCGCCCTGGCCTGGCCGCGGGTGATCACAGGGCCTGAAAATCCCTCCCCATAGTCACTGTCTTTACCCCCCTCTGCCTGCAGTACATCGAGGAGCACCGGTAGATCCCACCCCAGGACGGCAGCTACCGGTAACTTTTCTACCACCCCCACAGACAACAAATAGCTTTGCTCATCCACAGTCACAGTCAAATCAGCAGTAGGGTAGGAATGTCTGTCACCATGTACACACATAATGGTTTCCTGCTTGTTATAATCCAAAATGCCCGTTGGCACAATGTCCCGCCGGACCAGAGTCACAGGGCTACCCGAGTCAATGAGGGCAGTCACAGGCTCACCATTAATAGCCACCTCTTTATAACACTGCCGCCTCCCCACAGTATTTACATCCTCAGCACGTGGAGTGTAGCATGCACCGGTAAGTTTGGCTTTTTTGATGGGGCATAGGGAAGCTTTGTGACCTGCCTGCTGACAGTAAAAACAAATTAGCTCCTTACCGGGACCACGCTGGTTGAGGACAGGGCTGGGATCTCCCGGCGGATGTGGGTTGGCTCTGGTTGCTGGTCTGGGCTGTGAAGAATGCTGCCGACCAGGGACACCTTGGTAAGCAGCTGGGCCTCCCCTCCGCGCATTGAGATACTGCAGTGCCAGCTTAGCTGCAGCTAACCCCTCCTTTGGCTCGTGCTCCTTCAGGTGCAGATATCTGCCGGGAAGACGCGTAAAAGTTGTTCCAGGATGATCTGCTCCCCGATCTGCTCCTTGGTGTGCTGCTCCGGACGGATCCATCGCCGGTAGAGACCCTTTAAACGATGGTAGGTCTCCGTTGGGTTCTCTCCAGGTGGGATTGCTGTGGCTCGGAACTGCCGCCGATAAGTCTCTGGTGAGACGTCAAACTTTATCAAGAGCGCCTCCTTCAGGTCCGGGTAGGAATGTGCCAATTCCTCATCCATTGCTGTGTATGCCTCTAGGGCCTTCCCAGTGAGTAGAGGCACCAAGCGACATGCCCACTCACCCTCTGGCCAACCCCAAGTTCTGGCAATACGCTCAAAGCGCAGCAGGTAATTTTCAATGTCTTCCCCTGCCAGATACTGTGGGATCTTGGGGTCACCATATAGTCCATCAGTTCTGGGATGTTCTGTGTCATTACTTGCATTTGTCCTTGGCCCAACCATGGGCGAATTGCGGCGCTGCCGGGGAGCTGGTGTAGGCAGGTCCAGTCTAAGGCTCACCATCGAGCCCTCAGATGGTGACACAAAGCTGGCCGGTGGAGAGCTAGGTACAGCTGGGCCCCGCTCTGTCTCCAGCTGCACCAGTTGTGGAGGTGGCAGTGAGGCCCGGAGACCTCTCAGCTCTGCCAGCAACCCCTCCTCTCTCCTCTGCTGTCCCTCCAGGAAGGTCCGCATAAATGCCAACAGCTCCTCTCCTGCTCTTAACGGTGCCTGTGGGACTGGAGCAGCAGCACCCGCTTCGTCCTCTTCCTCCGTAGCCCAGGCTCCATCATCCTGCGCCGTCTCCTGCTTTTGGGACCGCAATCCTGCCCTTTTCCCAGGGAACATAGTGCGCCTCTGTCGACTGGCCATCCCACTTCTGACACCAAAAGTCACAGGTTCGTTTGGACAAGATACGAGAGGGGGGAAAAAAATGATGGCACAGTCGAATACTGGCTTACGTGTATTCCCTTTTTATTTGCACCACAATCCAGTGTAAACAGTGCAAATATTTACAGTGAAAAACAAGTCCCAAAAACAGTATTTACAAAAGTATTTACAAAAGGTATTTACAGACGTTTCTACAGACGTTCTCACAGCAGCTAGCATCCACATAGTCAGGCCAAGGACCAACAACAAACTGAGCAAAGCTCCCCCCTTATATACCCCCTTAGCCCCTCCCCTTGGGCTAACCAATTAACACAATAAAGATTTAAGGGTGGAACAAAGGTAAAACAATACCCACAATGATAAAACCCCTAAAGTTCCACACAATAAAGAAAACCCCTCAATAACCCCCCATATGGCATGATTTATTAACTAAGAAACGTAGGAAAACAAAATAAACCCACAAATTAACATAAATGGTTCAGTCCAGGTCATGTGGCCCCCCCTTAGCGCGCCACTATGCACTATTTAGCGGAGGACCAGGAAGCGCCCCGGTTTGGCCCCCTGAGCCGGCGCACAGCACAGTGACACGGAAGGTAGGAGGAGAGCATGTGGCTCCCTAGGCGTCCAAGTGTGCACCCTCGTACGCCCCAGGGAGGGAAACAGAGTCCAGATCACGGGGAACAGTTTATAGGCAGGGAACAGTTGAATCAGAGTCTGATTACGCAAACCCAGGAAAAGTGCTCCGTGCTCTGCCGTCTAGGCGCGCGCTGGGGCCAGTGAGAGAAAGGGGCGCGGGTCGGGGAATGACGGACAGCTACAGGCGCTCCGTCACACATTCACTACTATATATCTCCCTTCGGTACTTATGAAGGTAAAATTTCAGATAATATTTGTCTCCAGTGTTTGATTGCTGTGGACTGTGGCTCTGTCTGGAGTGTCACTTGCAGACTGTCTTGTGAGTTTGTAGATAAATGGATACACCAGTGAACTTGTGTTTTCTCATGAGTGGGCTGAGTGCAGAATGAGTCAGTAGGCCGGCTTCAATAGGCATGCCTGCAAACTACAGATGCATAACTAAGCCTCACCCTTAGTCACTGGTCACATCACATTATAAGTACTGGCTAAAATACTACATTTGCTAGAGATTTCTCTAAGGAAATTGTGAACAACTGCAATAGTTAATATAAGAAACTGTAGTATATTGCAAATTCTAATAATGCATAAATGCATTAATGATTCTCTTTAGTAAAATTGTGATTTTGAACTATTGTTTTGGTCTAAACATATTATGGCTCTTGTTGAAGGTGCTTCTTACTATGTATTTACATTCACTTACTTTCTTACAGTACTATTTTGTTTATTGCCATATAAATAACCAATTGTCTGTCCTCAATTCTTCACTTTCAGTCCTAGACATACTGTTTATGCTCAGTCTCTTTGCCGGTGCGCCTTCCATTGCAATTCCATCCATAATATGACTTGTAGATTTATAGACGTATTTCCCACGGAACCCCACAGGACGCGGAGCAGCACAGATGTGATGAAGCACTGACCAGAATCTAAGAACTTCGGTCGGCTGGATTCCTGTTTGGTGCCAAGAGCTCGGTGAGTGTGGGAGTGGTGATGGAGAGGCGCTGCTGCAGACTGCCTGAGTTCAGACATGCAGTCATTTTACCGGTAATTCAGTTTCACATCTGTGGTGATAGCTGTCCAGTTGGTGTGTCTTCGCTGAGATGGTGAGAATGAGTCAGGGTGAAAGTGTTTGCTGTGTTTAATATCATCTCGGTAAAATAAGGACAAACATGACTCAACTTGCTAATGCTCTTGGTTTTGGTTGGTACTTATTTGCGCAAGTGTATGCATTATAATATCAAGCTATTTTAACATTTTTATTTATAGTTTTTTATAGCACGCACTTTTATCTTAGTTCCCGGTTTGAGTGCATATTTGCTTATGTGCCCTAAGCACCTACATCTCTTCAATACTCGTTCTACATCAATAGGTTTTTTAGGCCAGTGGTTCTCAAACTGTGGTATGTGCTTCATCTGTGGTCCTCTGTCGTTCTGATATTTGTTTAATTTAGGGTCAATGTTATGCATATGTTTCTCCTCCTTTGGGTAAGTTATTCCTTAGAGATACTCTAGAAATTGTATAATCCTATTTTAGACCTGTTTTTTTTAGATTAGATAGATTTCTATAACAGTCTTGCTATAGACCTAGTTTAGATCTGGTGGTACTTGGAAGACTGTTATATTTAGGTTTTAGTGATTTTAGAAACACTGCTTTAGGCACTTATAAATGAGAATAATGTGTATAACATTTACATTTGTGCTGAAAAATCATTCGACATTTGTGGAAAGAGCAGCTATAACTGGTGTTTAATGAAGCAGTTGGTTTCCATCATGTTCTGCTCCCATAGGATCCCAGTGTGTCTTTTAACTAACGTATGTGAGCTGCTGCCTTCACGTTTCAAAGCCTCGTCATGCACCACAGTTCACTAATACAGTAACAATTTACATTTGCACACTGGGATAATGGTGTGTTTGTGCGTGCGTTTGTGAGTTGTGAATTGAACTGACTGAGATAAATGAATATAAGTGGTGCCTATCATCTGTGGTAGCAATTCTCCATGGCATTGAACCCTATAGAGATCTGAAAAAGTCATTTAGTGAAAGTGCTTCAAAGGCAAGTAAATATACATAAAAATTGATATGTGCATTTCCTCTCCACTGGTGTGTGTGAAGTTTTAGCAGAACAAAAGCTGAACAGTTGTCATTTATGGGCAATTGTCTGTGTTATTTGTTTGTATGCTTCTTTATAGTTTGTACATTTAAACCATGCATTTGTGGCCATACTAATTAGTGGTTTAATAACACATTGTGTTACTTTTTTTTATATGAAAAGGGCTTTATAAATAAAATTTGACTGATTGAGAAAAACAGGAAGCAATTCTGGAAAGATGATGATATTGTGTTTTTTCCCACAATTAAATCTGTACTAAGACAAACAGGCTGAGACACTGGTCCATAAGCTCCATTTCAAACAGATTTGTCCTTTTTGACAATAGCTAGGAAGTACATGGTCTCCAGAATATATGAGCTGCTTATATTATTGCTTTAACCTTTATTTATCCAGGTAGGTTCATTGAGATTCAACTCTTCTTCTGCACAGAACAGGTAAAGTAGAGCTGGGTGATGTGACCAAAAATATAACTGCATATATCATGCAGTCACATAAATACATTTAAGGCAAACAACAGAAACGTAATTATGGCAGAAATCTTATCTTAATAATTAGGAAAAACAATTAATATGTGCAATTTCTTGTTTCACTTTGCAAACATTTGCATAAAGTACCGCTATTTATATTAAAATGAACATACAGTATTAATGACTCTCTCAGATGTTTTCATTGCCTTTAAAGTTGATAGATGGTTTACGCTGAAGCATATTGGCCCAGAGAACTTTTATAATTAAAGTGGTAAGGATCATGTTTTTTCACCCTAAAAGTGACAGAAGTGGCTGAAGGGGACATTGCACTGAGTCTAATTAAACAAAGAATCTATTCATAATATGCCATGAAATATTTATAATGTGTCCTAGATTGAGTTGGAGTTATTACTTTCAGAGAGGCCAAGCTAAAGACTGCCTTTTTAGTATAATGTACCTGTCTGGCTCAAATCTCCACTGATCTCATTCTTCTCTGCCTTAGTGCAATGTTGAATATTTCTGCAGATTTTCCACTTTTGAATATGGCCCATTAAGGAATTATTCTCAAAAAGAGACATTTTTCACTGATGTTGCATAAAATAATTGTGTGTAAAATGCTTTCAGACACTTTCAGACAAAATTCCACAAAGAGGGCAAATGTAAAAAACAAAACAAAAAACAGCATTAACAAAACAAAACGTTTATGACACCTGAGTTTAGGAATTAATCCTATTCCAGTTTTAGAAAAGCTGGGTCGTTATGATTACATTTATTGTTTTGTTAATCTTTTTGGCTGTACACAGTAATAAAATAAGCATTAGTCTCAACATTTTGAAATTCGACTTATTTCTTCATTTTTTAAAATAAGAAAAAAGTCAAATTTTCTAACCTTTCAATTTATATTTGCATAAACTTTGTATAATTTTAACATTTATACAATTAGATGTATCATTGAAGAGCCAGTTTCAGTATACAGCAGACTTCTCTTGTCTCTTTTGTATAATCAATAAGTGCTGAGTCAGGGTAGGTGATATTGGCCTGTAAGTGGCTGGTCGTTTCCCTTTGCATATTAAAACTGTGATTAAACGCCACAGCAGGACAAGGACAGTATAACTTAATAGCTTTTTTACTGCAGTTGTTAGGCCCCTTGTCTCAGCCCCTTGTGAGCAATATCTTTATAAATTCACCAACAGGGACAGCTGCCTATGTGAAAATATTATTTTTGCAGATTTTTCTTTTAAAGTTAACAAGAGCAATGCATGACATATTTTGTGTTAACCAGGGAGACGCTGTCCCCAACTCAAATTGCCCCTCTTCAGTTAAAAAAGCCACAAGGGTACAGAGCAGCAGCCATCGGAGTGAGGGATGAAGGCCATTGAGTTAAGCTTGTAGAGTTTAATGGAGCAGGAAGGCTATAGTAGAAGTAATGACAGAGGGCAACTTAAGGCTGTCACGTACCATAGGGAAACAGGTTACATTCTGAAAGGGAATCTTATGTTTAGTACGGAAGTCGACAGAGGCCATATTCATAAGCAATATTTTTTTTCCTTGTTATCCCGAGATAACGAGATAATTCATTCGTCATCTCGAGAAAACAAAACAGTTATTTCGAGATCTCGAGAAAACGAAACAATTATTCCGTTATCTCGAGAAAACAACTGAAACGTCTACCGCCACGTTCTGACAGGCTGACTTTGGGGCTATTTCTCATTCTGAATAGATGCGTTTTTGGTCATTAGAATGTCTGGAGTAATAATCGATCAGCTGAAAAGGCAATATTTTGATCAGGGGTTGACACAGGGGGAGACGGCATCATGTTTTTTAATTCGGGATAATTTCAAGATTAGTCCGCGCCACCTCCGCAGAAGACTGGCCCGGCTTCGTCTTTACCAATGGAGATACAGTGATTGTTTTCTCGAGATCACGGAATAACTTTTTGTTTTCTCGAGATCTCGAAATAGCAGTTTTGTTTTCTCGAGATCACAAATTAATTGTGTCGTTTTCTCAAGATCTCGAGTTAATTTTCTCGTTATTAATGTGGAAAACAATCATTACGAACATGGCCTCTGTCGGCTTCCGTAGTTTAGGCCTAGACAGCTACTGAATATTTCTATTGTCATTATACTGGAAAGTTCCTGCATTTAGGCTTTGCAGAGTATCAAGTATGCAAATATGAGTCAGAAGTACTCCGAGTCTATGCTCTAAAAGTACTTTTTAGTTCACTATAATGTTGAAGTAAAAGTAATCAAACCAAATGGGAGCCTACTTGAGTAAAAATTTTGGAAGATTATTTCTGTTTGTAGTGACATTAGTACAATATAGAAATTACTTAGGGCTACCACCTCTGGATACTCCTGCTAATATTACTTCTACAATAAAGCAAGTTAATACCAAAATCGGAATGCTTACAACAAATCATTGTTGTAATAGTAGTTTTTTTATACAATTATCAAGTATTTGAATAATGAACTATGCATTATGTGGTCCATTCACATATCCACAACATGCCCAAGGGAAATAGGGAGCAGTAATTACATTAAAATAACCCAGGAAATAAGCACATGGCAAAATGTCCTCAAGTGGTGCTATTTGTTATCATCTTGGTCAGAAAAAAATAATATTCACATCATATCATATTCACAATCCTGCAAATGTGACATTTAATTAAAAAAAATGTCATTAAATATCGTGTTAAAACAATTCTAAATTCAGCCTTACTACTGATATAATAACCACTGCCAGGATTACTACTGCTGCTACCGTAGTTACTTCCGACTGTGTGTGGCCCAGGAGGGTAGTCTTGGTGCATTGATCCACTTCCTCCATATACTAGACTAATGCACGCATTAGCCACCGCACACGAGCACCGCCCTCTCTCACACATTCACAAGGTACGCTTCGCCAAGTCACTGTAATCAGGCCAGTGTAATGTGTTTACCCCTGCGTGCGATTGATTAAGGAGCAGCCATCTGGAGAGGTGAGACGAGAGAAGACGAGTGATTGCTAATAAACAAAATCAAACCCTTTATGGTCATCATTATGGCTATAGCGACAAACCTGCAACTATCAATCAGGCGACTTGTAGCTCAACCTCTAGGACAAACTGCACTAGACATAAAACACCAATTAATGCACGGAACACCTGCCGCTCATCACCACCACACGGACTCAATGCACAGGGGACTAAAGGAAACGGCGATACAGCGTTAGTATCCCAGTGCAGCCAAGTGTCATTTCTCTTTCCCAATCTGTTGTTAATTAGCCTGAGAGGACACTACTGTACACTATAATAATAATCATACGTATTAGAAGATGACATTTTTCAAAGCAATTAGCTATTTGTAACAGAGATGATAAAAAACTTCAGTAAAGTGTTTTTCCAAATAATGTTTTTGGTCAGATGGTGTTTTTTGTTCATCATTTTATAACTGATTGTACTTTGATGTATCTTTGGCAAATAACTAAACTAACTCAAATTTGAGCAGCTACTGTTTTAGCCTTATTTAAAGGGCCCCTATTACGCTATTTGATCCATGTTATAATGTTTCTTGATTAGAGACATACCAGGAGTTGTGTTTTGTTTCATTCACACATGTTTAACACACAAACCCTGCATGTTTAAGAAGAGTTCGTCTCTCAAATGGAAAACACTCCTTGCATTACCACATGTCACCAACTTGTGATGTCATGTGGTAATGCAGAAACTGCTCCACTGTGTTTTTGAACCCCATACACCTTCACTAGAATCATTTGGATAATTTCAGACCTGGAATTGCCAATCTACAGAACTAAAGGTAAAAGGTAGCTGTTAACTTTAGTTTTAAACTACCGGTTTGTGACATCGTAAGGTGAAACAGAACATTATGAGCTTTGGCGATGCAGACAGACTAATAATAAAGGGTTATTCAAATGTGAAACAAAACACAACTCCAGGTATATTTTTGATGAGGTAATAACTAGGGATGCACCGATGTGAAAATTTTAGCCGATACCGATATCCGATATTAATGTTGCTGATATCTGCCGATACCGGTATGAGCCGTTACTTATATTTAATTATTTTTAATTCTAAGATAACATTTTATACAGACTGAAAATCGTGCAAAATAAATTTTTGAATGTCTTGTTTTATTTTCAAAACGTGTTTTGGCTCCTGATTTTTTCTTTTTTTTTTCAGTGTAAATTTTATTTTATAGTGTAACATTTTCTTTTTATATAGTGTGACTTTTTTATTTTTATAGTGTAACATTGTGTTCTGCTTCCTGATTGGCTAAGGGACCTTTGCCGATTGATGTTATGGGGGGGGGGGACTAAACCAGGACCAGACCAGGATCAGACTGGGACTAGACCAGGACTAAACGCGGACTAAACCAGGTCTAAACAATGTCTAAACCTGGACTGGACCAGGACTAAACCTGGACTAAACCAGGACTGGGCCAGGTCTAGACCTGGACTAAACCAGGACTAGACCAGGACTAAACGCGGACTAAACCAGATCTAGACCAGGTCTAAACAATGTCTAAACCTGGACTGGACCAGGACTAAACCTGGACTAAACCAGGACTGGACCAGGTCTAGACCTGGACTAAACCAGGACTAGACCAGGATTAAATCACCGCGTGCAGCTCTTTGCCTGGTTTCGTGCCTGGTTAAACGAGAGAGAAATGTGAGAAAACATTAATTCGAGGGATTACTGTACTGACAAATATTGGTCGTTAATATCGGCCCACTTTTACACACCGGGCCGATACCGATATGTTAAAAAATTTGGCAATATCGGCTGATACCGATGTTAATGCCGATATATCGTGCATCCCTAGTTATAACATTCTCACTACATCACACACCTCACTCTCTTTACATTACTTTATTCTTACTTAAAAATGTGAAATAACAATCTTAAAGCCTGACTGAATACATTCAAATGCAGAAATATTACAGTATTTTCCAGACTTGTACACCTACATTGCAGTACTATTACAGTATCACCTCTGACACATTTTGTTCAAGACCAACACAGCTGTGAAACTGACTCCATATATATATAATGAATCAATAATATGAATCTCTAGTGGAGAAGCAATAAACATCCCTGTGGCCCTCTATAACTATGGAGATATTTTTACCATTTGCCACAATACACTTCTATATAGTTAGCCCTACCAAGCACTGTGAGAGCTAGACTGCTGTCATACATTGGTTCAAAAGCTATAAAAGGTCCTGTCATACAATACAACGGATCTATAAGCCCCTGGGCTCCATGTCACACTTGAATGTATATCTAGCTGTGAAATCGCTGATTTCAAGGGATAGCCTGTAACTTGTTCTGGCAGGAGCACCAAAGCTGAGTGGGGCTGCTTTGCTAAAAGTCTGACACCCTAACAGTGTTTTTAAGAGCACACTCTTCACAATTACTCTGGCCAAGTCTAGCCACAGTATGGGGTGCAGCTTTTCAAATGTTGGGTCATGGAAAGTTTGAAGTGAAATTTAGCTCAGATTTGATAAACCATGGAAAATAAAAATCGAAGAAAACTAATATTAAGGTGTTGATGCTGTAATAAACTTTGACATGAGGCAAGTTATTCACAAAGCCAATTATATCCTTAAGGCATCTAGGCTAAAACAATGCCCTAATGTGTATGCTGAAAAACACGGTGATTGAAGCTATATTAACCAAAATGTTGATTAGTAAGGGGTGGTTGTTGAAAGTTTCCTCACCTATGTAATGGATGTTTATGAGACGCCATGGTCCTTGTTAATACACGCATTTTATAGCTAATGGCTTGCTTTTAAAGCTGTTATTTTGATGGCTATTGTATAACACAGGGCAAATTACACACACTGATGGTGACAACAGGACCATTGCTTGTTAAGGTGTGTATGCCAAAATGTAATGGGGTGTTATTTACCATATGAAATTAAGTTTAGTTCAGGAGTGAAATCATCTGACTAGTGTAGCAAAATGATATTTAGTCCATGATGCTCGACATAATTAGCACTGATGATACTGCCCTTCGATGAGGTCTGATGAGATGTAGTGAAATCTTTCATGCATTATCATTTTTTGTGGTGTGCAACAGCGTAGGCGTAGGGAGAATTAACGCTATGAATATGGATGTTGGGTGAGCATCAAGAGAGTAAATGTGCTTACTCTATTGATTAAATCCTCCATCAGTCACCTAGTGCTGCGCTCCTGTCCCGGCTCGCTCCCATTGGCTCTCTCCCTCCCATCTTTCCTCTCATGTCTGTCAAGGCAGGCGCACTGGAGTGGTTAAATTGTCCATAGCGCGTAAATGCTCGTTTATAAAAGCCGACAGACGTGCCGGTCGTTTGCTGAAATTAATTACCCCTCGGAGCAGCGGCAAGCACGGGCGCTAGTCTGTCAGTCACGGTCCGCCACCTTCAGCCTCTAAACCTGCACAAAATACAGCAGCAGGACAATATGAGTGTTGTGACAGTCTAATATAGTGGAGAATCTTTGTGAAGTACTGTTGTCTGTTTTTATTCGCATTAAGTGTGATGCAATACAGACCCACCACTACTCACTTAAAAAATAAACATATATATTAAAGAAGTAGCTCCTCAATGTTTCACTTAGTAACACAAACTGACTACTTGAGCATTTCATGTTTTCAATAGCAGTTACTGAATTGCTGGCTTGTCGGGCATCTTCATGCTCTTCGTGCAAGCACAGTGATAGTTGTAAATATATCTGTCTACAAGAACAGAGTTACACAATTACTTGGTGACTCCACTTCTGCAGATAAAGAGGGCACCTCATTGCTTACCAGGCATACAGTAAATTCAAAGTGGCACTGAGAAGTTCCAGCTATGCACCATGAACCTCTATTAAGGCTAAGAATGAACAATTAAGTCAGTAGTTTGCATCCACCTGCAGTCCTTGCCTTTCTGCTAATTATCATTATGGTGCACCTTAGGCTTAGATAATGGTGTTACTAATATCTACCAAGGATATAGTAGAGGCAGTTTTCTGCTGACATAGGCTGACAATAATGCAGCGGAGACCGTAGTGACTACAAACTAATTAGAATACATTCATCTTCAGTAGGCCAATTTAATGAACTTCAGCAGCACTATCTGATGCAACATTTCAACATTGCAACATTAATAAAAGTTTCCATCTCCTGTCTCATTTGCATAATTGTCCAAATTAAGCCTGTGAACCGCTTATTCTCTTTATATTTCTCCTAATCAAGTGAAGCAGGGGTTAGTGTTGGGAAATTGGGACGGAAGGTGGGAGTGAGAGGTTAGAGGGGCGATTTGTCCAATAAACACTAATTTGTCACTACATTTAGTAATGATGCGTGCCATGCTGTATGGTGTCATTGGTTCGGAATGATTTTACATGCATCGATTGCTTCATATAGTTTGTGCAATCTTTTTATTATGAGACTAATATGTTTTCTTCTTGCCAGATCATCTCATCTCATGCCTGTGGCATCAATATGGTTTTAATAACCATAAGTCACTTAATGTTTGCTGTTCCAAGAGTGTTTCAAAGGTAATGCAACATACCTAATTAGTGGCAATAGTCTGCATTTCTTTGGGGGAGTAGGCAGGTCAGCTCTCCTCCAGTGTAGTGTGAGGTTCACTTTATTGTCATCTGTGTTTGAGCCATTTTTTGCATCACCTGCATCTTCTTGTAAGCCAATATGATGGCATAACAGACACAGGCATCAACATGAATGTGTCACCACAAATGTGTTAAATTAGAGTCCATCTTAAATCTAACACCGTCTGTCCACACTCTGTTTTTTAATTGAAAACAGTTGGGGAAACAGTTAAATGCACAAGTTAGTGTCTTTATATTATGTAATTTATCCATCCATCCGTTTTCTTCTGCTTATCTAGGGCTGGGTCATGGGGGCAACAGTCTAAGCAACGACTCCCAAACTTCCTTCAGTGGGGACCCCAAGGCGTTCCTAGGCGAACCGAGAGACATAGTCCCCCCAGCGTGTCCTGGGTCTTCCGAACCATCTCAGCTGGCTCCTCTCGACGTGGAAGAGCAACAGCTCTACTCCGAGCCCTTCCTGTGTGACTGAGCTCCTCATTTTATCTCAGGGTGTATTCACACCTGCCTTGTTTGGTTCATTTAAAACGAACTAGAGTTTGTTTGCTCCTTTGATTCGGACCTTTTGGGCTGGTGTGAATAAAAACCAAAACTCTCGATCCGGAGCAAACAAGCGAACCGAGACCACCTAAAAAGCTTGGTCTCGGCACGGTACCATTCAAATCCTGGTGCGGTTCGTTTAAGGTGAGAATGCAGACCGGACTCGATCCGACACAAGTTGGCTTTTTGTACTTAACAAGCTCCCGTTGTATGTTGAGCATGATGGGAAACCGAGGCTTATGAAATGAAACGAAACTTATGTGGCTTTCTTACGTTTTACATGAAGAGCAAGAGTCACAACTTGATGCGCACACATGAGCGTCTTGCCCTGTGTCTTCGTCGTTTGGAAATTGATTGTACAATAGTGTAAACCTCACGATGCTGCTCAAACATTTGTGAGAACTGTAAAAACTGTGCAAACCATATCGCTATGACTACATTGAAAACAGCATGTGACGCCGTGATTCTCCTCCTTCACATGTTTGGACACGACACTTTGACATGGCTCATTTCTGTCCAAAAAAGCGAACCGCACCAAAATAAATAAAAAAAATGTAAATTTGGTCCGGACCAAAGCAAGTGAACTATCTGACTTTCCTGGTGTGAAAACGACCTAAGGGAGCATCCAGCAACTCTGTGGAGGAAACAAATTTTGGCCGCTTGTATCCGCGATCTTGTCCTTTTGGTCATTACCCAAAGTTCATGACCATAGGTGAGGGTAGGAACGTAGATTGACCGGTAAATCGAGCTTTGCCTTTCAGCTCAGCTCCCTCTTCACCACAATGGTCCAATACAGTGACCATATCACTGCTGACGCTGCACTGATCGACCTGTCAATCTCATTAAGTTTGTTGGCAATCTGTCCAAATACGATAGTTTGAATAGACATTTCATCATTGCAAATTTTTAGCCATAACATCACCAAGGCTCACACAGTTTAAAACCAACTTGAAATTCTCCTGCATTTGCTTTGAACAAGCTTCAATGACAATAGGAACAATGGTACAAAACCTCTGCACTTTCAACTATGCCTTTCTGAGTGAGGAAGACAAGAGTTTGTCCACAGAGCAGCAGGGGAGGAAGGTGTTTGAGGACAAGAGGAATCACCAGGAGAGAGAAGAGGCTTGGAATTTCTTCTATGAAAAGGAGCTGCAGGAGTCTGAAAGCTGCTCAAGAGTGGAGGTCCAGGGAACAGTTCCTGTTGAAACTGCTCTATAAAAATACAAATCCCAGTATTATTGACATTCATGTTCAAAGTCTTGGGTCTGGAGCCCAAAATCACCTCAGTGACCATGTAATTCTCATTGGGCTTGGCCAGTCAGGTGACAGCTTCACACAGTGTTTGCACCATAACTGTGGAGAAGTCTACTTAACTAGAGATTTTGTGTGATAGTACTCCAGAAAAATTCTGGAAAGTTGCAGAGGTCATTTCACTTGAGAATGAAGAAGATGAGATTATCAAAGCTGATCCAGAAGAAGACACCACTCACTTTAAACTATCAACTGAAGATAAAGGTTCTCATAATGAACCAGAAAAGGTACTGAAAATACTGAAAAGAAATCAACACTGGGAGAAACCGTTGCTACCCTTATCAATGTGGTTGAAGTTCCCCAACATGCAAGATGGGATGGAGCCATGAATGTCACCAGAAAGAAGAGGAAAGAACAGGAAGAAGGAACAAAAAAGATGGCAAAGAGAAGACTCAGAAAATGTTATGGGAGAAAAAAACTTGCAATCTACCAGAGGATGAAGAACCAGTTTGAAGACCTTAGGTCCATCCCACTCAGACTATGGAGAGGCTGTAGTCATTTCACCAGAAGAAGGAAGTGACGGCTGAAGAAGGCTGAAGAGGAGGTGACCAATGCTGAACTTAAAGATGATTTCCCCAGCTCTGAGCCATTTGTGAGTAGGGGTGTAAAGATTAACCGATTTGGATCGGTTATCGGTCTGTGACCTCTGCGATCTGAGTGTACCGATCAGCGGAGCCCGGATTCACAACGAAATTCACTACGAAAGGTCCGATGCACCGGATTAACAGCCAAGAATCGGTTTGCTAGCTCCTGAGCGGTCTCTCTCATGGCGCAGCAGCCGCGCTGTGTGTGTCTGCGTTCTTTCGTGAACGGTGGGTGGTTCTCTTACCTGGGGTTGAAGCTTATTGGCTGGTTAACTGCCAATGATGCGAGCGGCGCGGGTTGTATGCGGAAGCGAGCACAAAATGTTTGCACTGTATAGCCGTGTCCCAATTCGCATTGTGCGGAGGGCGGGTTTCCCACCGCCTCGTCTCGTCAGGAGATCTACTCTATCGGTAAGCTAAGCTAAGTTTCCTTTTATTGAGCTATGGTTAAATTAATTTGGTGCGCTACCGCTATTTATGGACATGGTTCGTATGTGTAGTTAACTTTTGTGCCAGTGTTGTGTCGCGTTGATATCAGTCTGATGTTTCACTGTCAGCTTGATAGTTTCCATGGCAGCTATAGACCATAACTATTGATACTAGCGTTTTTATTGTCACGGTAAGTGGATTGTGTGATTTATTTAGACAACATTCATGTATTGGCAATATATATTTGATTTGGGCTAAAATTGACTTGGCTAATTTACTTTTGTGTGGAAAATACAATGTATAATCAGAATTGGTGCATTTCTGTATTTAGATACTTATGATTTGTGTGTATTGAAATGTACTTCACACACACACACAGATGATTTTTGTCTCAAAGGAGACTAAGGAAATGTTATAAGATGGAGAGAAAGTATTAGTTATTCAGTGGATTTAACATGCTAGTGTTTTCTATAACTGCCTAGTAATATCTATCTTGTCAGTGATATGTTACACTTTTACAGTTACTGAAACTCATGAGTGACTGAAGCACTAATTACTAACTAATTCTGATTCATTCTGATTTTTGACTTTAATAGGCAACTTGCTTGTTTTATAAGGTCTTTTTTTATTTTTGATATCTAACCTTATTGTTTTGTGTTGCTTGAGGGAAGGAATGTGTTGTATTTTAAGTATGAGCAGAGTTTTGCAAACCGGATTGCCAGTTTTTCAGTAGGCCTGGTGTATTGTCTGTTGGACACTAAATAAACAAAAGGATACTATTTTGAAATTTAATTTCTGTTTCTCTCTTTTTCTTCTCAATAACTTTAAAGCACTTGGGAGTAAAGTTGTCAATTTGTATTGAATCGAAATTAACCGGATCGAATCGAATCGAATCGTACCGGATCGTTTACTAATTTTATGAATCGTCCCTGAATCGAATCGTAGCCTGTGAATCGAGATTCGAATCGAACTGTTTTGTGAGTGAAAGATTCACACCCCTATTGGTGAGATTTTTAAGATTAAGATTAAGCCTTTATTGATCTCACACACAGTGGCACACAGGAGAAATGTTACTTCTGCATTTGACTCATCCTTTTTCAGGAGCAGTGGGCAGCCATATTTCTGGCGCCCGGGGAGCAGTACTGTGAAGGGTCTTGCCCAAGGACCCACATTGGCTTGCTCATTGCCGGGGTGGCTGACTTACCAGTTACTAGACCTCACAGTGAATGTGTCTCTGAGGAGACTGATATCCTGGAATCTCAACTATGGAAGAATCTGTTTTTGTGTGCCACCCAGATGATATGCAAGATGGAGATGCAAGTAATCCCGTGAACATCCCCTCCCAACCCTCCCAACCCTCCCAACCCCAAAATGCCAAGTGCAAACCACAAGACATAAGCTGTTGAGGTAAACAACGTCCAGGATACTTTGGTGACTACAGAGGATTGCTTTAAATAAAGGGTCAGATGAGAAAACACAGACAGAAGGTGAAGCTACCTCAAATAGTATGGTTCAAGAATCCCAGTGTGAGAAGGTGGGGATCCAGATTTCAACCACCGCCAGAATGAGAAAGAAAAAAAGAAAAGAAATAAGATAAATGACGACCTTGGATCTCCTAATGATGTCCAATATCATGACTGCAAAGATTGGCTGACTGCCTAAGAGAGTACTAGACTCTTTTTCATAATACAGCAAAACTGCAAAATAGTACAATAATAATAAAATGGGTGCAAATGACTATAAATCTGGGTTCCTGTTTACTGCATCCTTCAAGGAGACAGCTGATGTAAGTAGGAGCGCCCAGCCACTTCTGATGTAACATGACAAGAAATTACTGGTATACAATATTGACAAAAATAATACCTTGTTTTATTATTATTATTATTATTATTATTATTATTATAGTTATTATTATTATTATTATTATTATTATTATTATTATTATTATATTGATTACAGTATTTATATATTGTATTTATTATTATTAAATATATTTTATGGCAATTCTTCAGAAATGTGATGAAAAAGGTGAATGGACTGTAAAATCAATCAGAAAAATGCAGAAATATCAAAGCATACCCTCTGTTACTGATGTTTTATTTGTCAAATTTTGTAAAATCCAAGCTGCTGTCCACAGTTATCCATGACGTTGGGTCTTGTAACTGAAGAGTAATTTGATGGTATAGTGTTATTCAAACACATTTGCTGCTGATACCCCCTGTGTCACCCTAATGTGTATGAAACTGAATTGCTCTATTAGATTTTCCTGATCATAGGACATACATGCTGCACTCCGTTTATATCTCAGGGGGATTGCACACAGATACTTTGCTTCGTGCTGCGTGTGGCAATTGCATGCAATAGCCCATTTAAAACTGTAAATGTGGAAATACCCATGTTGGTGCTTTTGTGTAACATCCTGGACGCTATTTTGTTTGAATAGCAGTCTTGCCGAATTCGAATCTCATCTTTGTTTTTCCAGCATTTTGCTAAAGAAGCGTTTGTGATACATCTGGTGTGGGGCGATGAGAGGAAGACATCCCTGAGTCACAGCATGGCCTTTCCTGCTCCATTTGAGAAGTGCTTTGAAGACTGGGGCCTTTACGAACACAGTGTCAATGAAAACACTTTGATATTTTGATCCAGCTGCCACTTTCTGTCTTGTATTTGTGCTGCTCCCTGCTACAAAATCCTCTCCTTTTAGATAATTAGTTATGGTTTCAATGGGGGTTTTAGGCAAATTAAGTTGATGAAAACAAGTCAGGTGCAACAAATTGGTCGGCTAATAACAGTTAATGACAAAATCACTAACTTTCTTTCCTCATTCCTTTCAACTTCCTTTTTGGTGTAACCACAACTAACCATCCTCTGGGGAACAACTGTGGCATGAATTGAATAGCTTGTGGATATGGGATTCAGTTTTACAACAGATACCCTTTATGCAATAGTAGTATTTAACTGTATTTTGTAGGTAGTTGTACGTATTCCGTAATATTTTCTCAAATATTGGTGTTTTGCCTTTGTTTGTGAATGCAATGCTATTGTACCTTGTGTAGATGAATCCATTTTCTCTTTGTTTCACCAAACTGCATTGTCAGCATTGCCTTGATTTTTTTTTTTTTACATTCACTGGTATGTTTTCATGCATCACAGAACTGTTCTTATAGTGCACATGGCATTCCACTTACTCTCAGTGCATTGAATTCATAACCTTCCTCTTCACAGTGTAACCTTCTGACTGCAAAGGTTGTGGAACGTACATGCCTTAACTACAAGTGCAATAAAATCAATACAGCCTGCTTTGCTTGCTGCACCTCCACAGATTCTTAGTACACATTCTGGTTTGAAGCTATTAAATCTAAAGTTTCTGCAGGCGAAGGTCATACAACAAGTGGAGGATTATGAAATGTATCTCAAAAAGCACATTGAGTGTCTAGCGTCTAGAATAGGAACAAGGGTCCGTAAAAACAATTGCAGCTCTAACCTTTATGAGACAAGGACGCCATTATTTTTCTGTGAATAGCTACTTTTGCAGCTGTGCTCTGTGGTCAGTTGAGATGCTAGTACATACTTAACTCCTTAGCTCTAGCCAGATACTGAAAAATAAAAACAAACTAATTTGTGAGAATATAAAAAAAGCATTTAAAAGAAGATTGTTTTCACAGAATGGACATGGTTATACACAGTTATAGCTAAAAAGCAATTTTGGTGTAAATGGAAATGACCACTAGCTTCCAAGCATAATGATGATTTTGATAATAACTGCAGCATTACAGGTTGTGGCTGCTCTGGCTCACACAAAAACAATGTCCTGCACTGCAAAATGTGGGGAAACAGTGCTATTACTTGTATATTTAAGCTGAATTGAATATGCACAACAAAATATGAATTCAAGTTAAAAAAAAGAAGAAAAAAACAAATAGATAAAAAATAATTTAGCACAGACCACACCCACAAACAAGAACATTAATTTTTACATTTTTACATCTCACATTTTAAAATTTAAATATGGTTCATTGTATTTTGGAAGATAATGTGTTGTGAGTTAACCTTTAGCTTGACGTTTGATTGCAGTGTATATTGTATTGGCTGACAGAAGAATGCAATAAAAATAGATTGGGTACAGAGAGAACTCTCGGATGAGCACACAATAGCACAAAGACGGTGATTTGCTGTATGCATGACAGCCTGCGTTAATTGGCCACAAGAAGCGTTGCTCTTATCTTTGGAGAAGGTTTTGTGTGCTGTGTTCTCTTTTCCAGTACACTGATCTTGCATTGTGCGCCAAGTCTTGTCTGTTGCAGTCGGAGGGCAGGCCGTTCTCTCCATGCATGGCTCACTGCGCTTATGTAAGAGCACTACTTAAACCTGGTTACATCATAGACAGGCAGCAGTGTGTCAGTGGGTCACTGTGCCACACATCGCGCTGCGTGTGGGGCCCTTTAGCGCTTTTGGAGCTGCTCTGTTTGTTCTATGCACACACCTACTCAGTCATGTGTGCTGGCATGAACGGCACACAAGCTGTATCCTCTATGAGAATTAGATATCGTAATGCTTTGTGTAAAATCTTACAACTGACCATGGTTTCTTGAAGTATGCACTAAGAGTCCTCCACATGTTTCAAGTTTTAAGCGTCTTTCCAAGTAGTATTATGATACAAACATTTCCAACTCCATTTCGACAAATTTGAAACCACAATGATGATGTCTACACAAAATAATAGTAATAATAATAACAATAATTAATTTGATTTGCACAGCACCTTTCAAGACACCCAAGCTGCGTTACTTTTAAAAAGCTAAAGGTCGGTTACTATACTATATTATGTGCAATACGAAATCCACGTGCAATACTTATACGTACTATATTATGTGCAATATGAAATTCATTTGAGCAGTATTACCACCTGTGAAACACTCTACTTACACCTTATTTAATCCTACCTGTACCTTTGTATTTTATTATATTTTATTACATATTTTTTATTATATTGTTTACTTTTTTCCCTTGTATTTTTATTGCATGCTATTAGTACTTCTCAACTATCTTAGCGAGTCAACGGGTTCTTCTGATCCTAAGCATTTCATTGCATTGTTGACCTGCATATGACAAATAAACAATCTTGAATCTTGAATCTTGACGTTTGTCCTATCTATTTATTTTTCAAAATTAAAATTTGCTCAAATGAATATCTGAGTGTAAGGTTTTTTGACAACCCTCTTGACTGTATTGCCTAGTATTAATAGAAATTACGTTGACAATACCATGCCATTATATCATTTCAGCACATTTGTTTACAAACTTTCAATCATAGTTTTGGGTGTTTGACAGTGCCACTGCTGCACCTCCTAAATGCCAGTAGGGGGTTCTGTCTCTATCCAAATTCTGCTCTAACTGCTCATGTATCCTTCTTTCACCTTTTACCCCAGCTCTGGCTCTCTGCGTTCCCTCTGGCAGCTCCGCCTCTCTGCCAGCACGACCGCCCATTCCTGTCTGTTCCAGCGTCTCGGACGAGGGCAGCACTGGTCACTCCCCCCACTTTCTCTCTCTCTCTCTGTCCCTCTCTCTCTTCCCATAGAAACCCACACACACCGGGAGAGAGGGGGCGAGCTGGAGGTGGGAGGAGCCTAGTCGTGCTGAAGCCGAGCCCCTCTGTCTAGGCGCACAGAGTGGAGCAGACAGCCCCAGCCGCACACACACATACACTCTCTCCCTTCTCAGTTACATGCACGGTCACACACCAACCACTGCTGCTGCCACCAAACTGACGACTACAAGCGGGGAGCTCACCGTGAAGAAGAAACAGGACGGATTGTGAAAGAGTTTGGGAAAAAACAGGCATCTTGTGGATCCGTAGGCTTTTTGCTCTGTGTTGCATCTGGACTTTTTTCTCCTCTGCTCATCCTTCACACCAGCTATCTACACCTATCTATTTATCTCTCCATCGCAGGAGCTTAACAAAAGACAGTGGTAGTTATAGCTCCGTATCCTCTTCTCCATATCCTCAGTTGTCTTAGCAGGATAAATCACAGACTGGGATACAGCTCCTGGTGGGATCTCCTTGTCTGGTAAAGGAACTGAAGAGAGGAAGAAGATAAACACGTTTGGAATCATTTCAAGGGACATGCTCGGGGCAGCGGAGAACAACAAGTCTGTTTTTTAGTCCGCAAGGAACCGGCAACTGGATCGTTTTTCCCCTCCTCCCTTCATCCTTCTTGTCTTCTATCCTTGCTTTCCTCCTCTCTTCAATTACCTCCATTGTTTCTCCTGTATCTTCCCTATGCCCTTTCCCTACCACTCTGGATCACCTTGTGTTTGTGGATGGACTCAAGTGAAGAATGGTTTAAAAGAAGTACGAGGCGACTAGACTGGCTAAAAGTGTACCCTCAAATCCTGCCATACTAACCATCACTGTGTGCATTCTTGTCACAGTACTCTTTCACACCAGCAAGAAGAAGGATTTTGTTCGGCATCCTCTCTGCTCTTGAAGGATCCAGGCCAGTCAGTCCTCCAGCTTCCAAATCTCCAGCATCCAGGATCTTCAAGAGGATTCCAGCTACATGGGAAAACGTTTGGAACAGCAGCCAATGTACCCCCACTACACCTACTACTACCCCCACTATCTCCAGACCAAGGTAAGCACTCTCAACCCAAATGACTTCATTTATACTCAGATAACAAACTAGTGGAGCAAAGATGTCTGTCCCAAGCCTGGGTAAGTGGACAGGTGGAAGGACGTTTGATGCACAAGGCAGTATGCAAATTGAGCTACTAGGGTTATCAAACAGTCAGTTCTTTGTGACAGTTCAAACCTGGATAAATGCAGGAACTGTGAAAGTAGGGACAATTAGCATGACAACCAATGACTTGTGTTTAGGAGGGAGAAACGCACATTCAAAGGCCTCAACTGCATGCAGGACTAAAAAGATTTATCATTGAACTGTGTGTACCCCTCAAAATGTGACGTTTTGACACAGCTAACAGAGCTGTGCAAGCTTTTTCACAAATGAATTGGCAAAACATTGAGTTGTGATGTCGAAGATTTGCTGTAGCAGCCCCAGAAATGAGATGTGTGTCTTTTTATCAAAATCACAAGGTGTCACATGCAGTTATAAAATCAATTCAGAAAGAGCTTCCAGAACTATTGAATCAATATGCGAATCACTTTATTTTTTGTGCTGTTAAAATGACCCCAGAATCTGCTGAATAATATGTTTTTCCCTTCTTTTTTATCTTATTAAAACTACCAGTTGGTCTGATGGGGCTTGTTTTCATTATTTCATTGCTCTCTATGCACTACAGAAATGCAGTTTTTGTACTATTACACTATTTACAACATCACAGATCCTCTTCTTTTAACATGGATAAAACCCTAGTCTGCTGTCATTCATGTGGCTTTACTCTGTGATTTTCTGCTTAGAGCACTTGACCCCTCTGTCCCCTCTCTGACCCACCAGCTTGAGGTTCAAGTTTAGGGCAATGGGGCCCGGTCTCTCCTCCTCTTATCATTCTGCGTCCCTCAGCTTCTTTGTCATGCAACCACCACTACAGCTCTCATCACTGGCCATCCCCACCCCATATTCCCACAGCCCCTCGCGATGATGGCGTGCTATAGACATGATTGATGAAACTTGAGTGTAATGTATAGCCACAGATATGAATCTCATAGAGTTGGGAAAAGTGATCTTGAAAGGAATTATGTTTTATTTTAGCACTTACATGTACATGTACATGCACACACAGATGTTTCATACACTTCAATCTTTTACCTCCCAGAAACATGAAATGGATCACTGATGTTGCATTGATCATGCTTTTATTGTATGGTCATCCGTTTGTGTTATCTGTCATGATTCATTAGTTTTTATCCATCCGATAGTGTACAAAGGTGGTATGTCTACATTTCAGAAGACAGAATCAGTTTGCAACAGTTTTTTGTTGCATGACAGAGATGTGGTACTGTGTGTGGTAATTTTATTTCAGGAACCAAATTCAAAGTGAATATTTTAGGTATTATAAATTTTATATACATTTTTGTATTATTATTATTTTTTTTTAGGCATCAGTTGTCATAATTGAACTTCTCACCCAGTAAACTGAATTAATCATGTGTATTGAATATTTTACACTCTTATAGTTAGTGGTACACCATGTATTGTTCTGGTAGATCGGTCCATCAGAGGAGATAATTCTGCTTTTCCTAGGGTTTTCCATAGTATGGTATATATAATGCATTTATTACATTTGATTGCTCAAAAGTACCTTGAAAAACATACATTCTTACTGTGAGCTCAACTCTCCACAGATCTAGCCTATAACTTGTCCTGGTGGGGTCAACTGCTTGCTTCTATACAGGTAAATAAGTTAAGCAATTCTGTGAAACATCCCAGGCAAAACAATATTATCTCTTTGTGACAAGGAGGTTACAGACCCTCCACCAGAAAGGTTACACTGTTCACCTTATCTTCTGATCATGTTAGGGGTCACGGTTGATTGCAGTCTGTAATCTTGGCTCATAGGCAGACTCGAAGTACATGTACACCATTGACAATGTCATTTTGTTGCATAGATGGATAACCTTTCAGTCTTAAATTAACTACATGTAATTTGGCCTTTCACTTCACACATAAACATTCTAAAGGGTGGGACAGGAGAGGACATACAGACATTTTTATCCAGACGGAGCTACCACAGATGTCATCCAAAATTCAATTGATTTATTTGACAAACAATATATTAAAGTGGTGTATTGTTCAGACAGGAACAATGCCAATGAAAAAGGTGTCACATTGAAAAAACAAAAACATTGTGACACCTCACAATTACAGTCATTATTACAGAGTGTTGTTATTTTCCCATATAAAAAGAACAGTCTATTAATTTCTTGATAACTTTCATAATACAAACTGTAACATGTAATGTTGTCTTTTTATTACATTGATATATATTTGAGAGCGGCATCAAAATTGTACCTACTTGTTTGCTTGATCACAGTTCAGTGATTCAGTTCAACTCCTGGAGGCTGGTGGAACAATTTAAGTCACACATCCATGTTAGATTGACTCCCTGGTTTTATTCACATGCGTCAAAGCGTTTTATGTGGACAGATGTCACTGTGTCACTGTCCTGTCTGTATCTCCATGATTTATCTCTGCCAGTTCAAGGTCATTTCTCAATGCAACAGGCATTCGGCCCACACCATCTCTTCATTTCTGCCTCGCCATCTATTGCTACATCCCTCCCACCTTCTCATAACCTCCAGCGCTGTCAAGGTCAAATCAAATTGGATCCTGGCTTCCCCCATGTGTGTCCCCCATCAGCGCTGTGGTTGTTTGTCCTACGCATATCCATATATAAAAGGTGTTTATGTGCCTGCTCCATCCTGTGACTGCGTCTGAGACATTGTCAATAACTGCTCTTGCTCTGTGTTCTGGTTGCTGCAGGTTTGACCTCTCTCACTGCAGGTCACTGTCAGCTGGATGCATGGGGCTTGTGGTATAGATCTCTTCTACTGCCTCTATATTGGTATCCATTCTATTAAGGTGTGATAGATGTTAACATATGATATACAATTTAGAGTAAAGACTGGTTCATAAACACATAAAAATTCATAGATAAGCAACTAGCCTAATGAATGCAGGCTGTTGACAGCTGGTGACTTTTTCAGGCTGTTCTTTTGCACAGTGGGAGCATACAATAACAGTACATGTGTTGTGTGGCCTTCACAGGTGTTGTGTGTGTTCACTGATGTGATAGAAGATTGAAATGGAGTTTGATTAATCTTGGTCCCGGAGTGGTGGCTCTTGTCTTTGAATCAGTAATAAGTGTGTATGTAGCTGCTGCATACATTTACAAGGGCATTCCTTAAATGTGCTCTCACTTTACACATTGGCACACATTAGCCAAATAACAAATGTCATTATCCTAATAATTAGACCTAATGGCCAGATTGCTGTAATCATTTACTTTTAAAGGCCTGGCTCGTCTTTGAATCTTGCAGTAAACACAGCGGTTCTATGAACACACTTAGATTTAATATGTAAGCCCAGGCAGCCCATTTTTGCACAAAGCCAGCCATGAAATGACCGGCTTAAACCAACAATACTTATCCATGACAAAGTGTGTGTTGAATGTGAGGCTATTAAACAGAGAATTGCCTTGGTTCTGCCTCCATAATAGGCTATAGGTACAGTTAGTGTACATTAGCCCATGTAAGGGGGTGGGGCTGAGGCCCCTTATACGAGCCTTGTGGCTCTTAATCATGCTATAAGAAGGATTGAGGGGATCGCTGCTTGGGTTAATGTTCAGGCACAGATGCACAGTTGTGTTTTCTGTGTTAAAATGTAACCACAGGCTACAACTGGTTGGGACTTTGGCCTGTGGAGTCAAATCTGTGATGCTCACACTATGCGTAATATTTAAATAGTAGACTTTGTAACTGTTGTCATTTGGCTTCTGTGTTGTCCATCTGCATGGTGTAGCTGTCCACTGGGGGTGCTCGGCTCGTCAAAGGCCACTAAAACCTCTAATTAGATCTAATAAAAATGCAACAAATGAATGTGGGCCGTGACTGCTGTTGCAATGATCATGTTTGTTAAGTAGATCATAATAGACTAATCCATGGGCAGTGACCCTTATCTATCCAGTAGGTTTAGGATATTACTGGCATAAAAGTTACATGCTTTTATGTCAATATGTTTGAAGTTCTTCACCTTTACTTAGTTTTATTTATTTTTGCAGTAACCTATTTTAAAGCCATGCCACTTTGTCCTTGATGAGCTCGGTGAGTGTTTTCCTTAAGCCTCTGATGGTGACTGACTAAGGATGAGGAAGTTTCTTGATAATTACCAAGAGCATGATAAGAAGCAGCTTAAGGAAAAAAAGTCACATTATCAACGGAGCGATCATTAGTTTGCTGCTGATCAGTGTGCTAATATGCTCAGTGGCACACAAGGAGTTTTAATTAGGCTAATGAGAAACAGCATTCAGCTGATATCAAAGTAATGACACATGCGGACACGCCTGGACATCTAAATAGAATATTCAATCACTTCAAAAATTAGCTTTTCACATTCAATTACTCTCTATTATGCACTAGATACATGCGGTCAGCACTCAGCTTAGCGCTAGTGAGTAAACATTAGGGAACAAACATTGTAAGGACACTGGATACCTATCGTGTTTCAGCATTTAAAAAATAACATGAATTATAGCCTATTAACATTAATATAATATCTATTCAATTTATTCACAGTAGTATTAAAAGATGCACTATGTAACTTTTTGGTTAGGGGTCCATCACCTGCTTGTTTCTATGCATATATAATTGCTCTGCCTGGAATGTTCCACAGTTTAAATTAAACAACTCTACTTTACATGTATTCAATTACAGGTGGTTTTATAGCTCAAAAATACTGAGAAAAACAGGATGCCTCTCTACAGATCTGACCTGTAACTTGGTCTGGTTCGGTCCCAGTAAAGATAGAAAGGTTTGATACCATACTGTGAAACATTTCAGCCAAAAGCATTAACAAAGCATTTGACAGACCCTCTAGCAGAAACATTACACAATGCACCTTTAATGAAGCAAAAGTACTCATCATGTACTTGTTACTGAAGCCATTGTGTGTAGAGTCAACATGGTCTGAAGGTTTTATATGCCAGCATGCATTCAGCTCATTCCCTGTTTCTCCTCACACATCTGCCCCTTAGTTTTTACAGCCTCCCTTATTATGGCTTGGTTGTTGCTGTTTTAAATCCAGCTATTCTGTCGGTGTGCTTGATAACGTCATATGCCAAAATGGAGATACGACAATGGCCTTATGCTTCTTTCTTCTAATGCCTGACCAAATACACTTGCCTCATTCCCACTGTGTTCTGGGCTCTGACTCTCAGCCTGTCTTCTGCCATCTGTTCACAATGCCGGGCCTGGGTAGTTTTACAGCCTAAAAGGGACTCTCCCAACCACCCATATATGTTCATTTATTATTCTCTGTGGGCTGTTATTCTTGTCCTCATACAGCAGTAGTAGGATACTGACCAAAGCTGTGCAATAAGAACAAGGTTATTAATAGACATTGTAGTGCATTCAATAATTTAAATCCTGTGAAGCTTTGAAAATTTAAAACAATAAAAAGAACAGTTGTCCAAATATAGAATAGTAGATAGAAGCTTATGCCGGGAAGGGCATGTGAGCTAAAACCTAAGCCAAATCAATATCACTGCACACTCTGAGCATTTGATATACATTAAAGGTTAAAGGCCCAGGAAGGAAAATTAGGGGCAATATTGGTTCAACTATATGAACGGTAATATTTAATCAGGAAATAATATTGTAAACCAATATTGTTGCGCCTACCATTTTGTACAATTTAGTATTTACATTATGATGGTAATGTTATATCTGTGTAAGATTTTGAATTGGCTTTGAATGAGACTCACTGGTCATAGAAGTTGTATTGCCATGCCATTGTCCATAAAGAGCCCCATGCCTAATATTAAAAAATCCAAAAGGTGAAAGTTAATTTGTTATAGAACCCACAGCGGAGAATGAAAAAAGAAAAGAACATATGGTTGTCCAGTGAGAAATAGCTCAGCATGAAAAGAGATCAAACACACAGCGACACTTGAAGCAGAGTGAGTTGGAGGTGGGGTCACGGAGTAATGGTGCTGCTGCATTTTTAATAGTTGGCCACTTTGGAGCGACCCTTGTCTAATGGATTCCCAGCCTCTTAAAAGCTCCTGTCAGAGCCCTCTACCTCCTCCAGTACACTGTAAAGAAATACTGAAATCATAGCTAGCCTCCAACACTTCCCAACACAGCATCCAGTGAACTAATAATGTCTAGCAGTGAACATAATTCCTGTTCGTAACGCAGATGTTTTGGTAAATTCACCTTGGAGGTAAATAGAATTTTTCAGCAACAAATATAAAACACTAGAGGCTTAAAAATGTCCATGTCGCGACTGCTTAAGAATCACACATCCGAGTATTAGTGAGCTAGCCTCTAGAACAACACACTAAGTGCCTGACAAAGACTTTTATTGTGGGATAAAAGTAACTGGCAAAGAGCACAACCTTTAGCTGTTGGCTATTTTAAGGCTTTCTCTGAGTAATTTAGTGCAGCCAGGAAAAAGAAGCCTAGTTAGTGTTTGGAGATAGGGAGAGATCATATTGATTTCAACCTTTAAAGCAACATGAATCAGTAGAAGAAAACGGACTAGTTTGGAAACTATGGGTTTGCCTGAATGTTTCAAAGGTTTGAAGTGAGTCACAATATATTTTTTGAAGAATTGTTTATTAGGGCCCGACCGATATGGATTTTTTGGGATCCGATATGATACCGATATAACATGCTTTGGAGCTGCCGATAGCCAATATAACAGCCAATATATTTAGTGTCGTTAAAACTCACTGTGAATCTTCAGCTGATTATAAAACTTAAGTTTGACTCTATTAGATTTTAAGTTGGGTTTGTTTAGTCTACATTTACTGTTATTTTGCCTCTTTACAGTCATATTTAATGACAGTAGGTAGGCCTAATGGCATTTTTGCATGACATTCTTACCTGTAAACTACCGCGTAGCGTACCGCGGTAATTAATAATATGCGTAAATGCGGACCATTCACAGCTCATTTACATATCAATGTGTGTCCAGTAACATGTATACAGCCAATATAGTCACTTTACAATAGGCCAATGTAAGAGAAAATTCAAAGTAATAGTAAGTCAAAGTAAACTTTATTGTCAATTCTGCCATATATGTTATACAGTGAACAGTGAAATTTTGTTTCTCCCTGGACAAGCAGTGCAAAAAAGACAGTGTACAAAATACAATATAAAGACAATACAAAAACTATCGAAGACAAAAATGTAAAGCAGTGCAAAGAACAAATAAATACCTATTTACAGATGTCCAAAAATGTGCATCAAAATGATGCAGCAATGAAAATGTTCAGTAAAAATGTGCAATAGTATGTGCATTGAAAATAAAGATAAAAATAAATGTGCAACAGTAGCTCTTAGCAGCAGTTTTTTAAAGTGTTTAGAGTGATATGTTTGGGGGGAGGGTGGGGTGTGTGGAAGACGTGTAAAGTGAGAGTTCAGCTTCCTGACAGTCTGGTGGATGAAGCTGTTTGACAGTCTGGTGGAGTGGGCCCGGAGACTCTGGTACCTTCTCCCCGAGGGCAGGAGGCTGAAGAGGCTGTGTGAGGGGTGGCTCGGGTCACCCACAATGCTGGATGCTCTGCGAGTGAGGCGGGTGTTAAAAATGTCCAGGAGGGAGGGGGGAGAGGCAAAACAGGCTGTTTATGTGTGGTAGCTTACAGCAACTAAGAGTTAACCAATGAGAAAGAACGAAAAGTAGCTTCAAAACCGACACATTTGCAACACTCACCACTCACACAGGCACTTCTCAGATCATAAATCTTTACAAATAAGAATGCTTTCGATCGTCCATCAAAATAATACAATCCAGTATGTTGACAGCAACTGTGTGTGTGTCCTCTGTCTATGGCAGTGTTTCCCAGCCTTTTTTGTCTTGTATACCCCCTGAGCCTTTTTGTCTTACCTCAAGTACCCCCTCATTCACACATATTGATAATTCTCCAAAAGTAGAATATGACACAATGGATTATTAAATGAAAATCATTTTATTTCATCTCCTTAATTTGAAAATTTAATTTTCAGACATTTTCTCTCTTTTCTTTAACTCAAATTTACTCAAATTAGAATAAAAAAATTCAAAAAAATCTCCCCCTGCGCCTAGCAGCGACACTGCCGAGTACCCCCTGCAGTGTGCTCGCGTACCCCTAGGGGAAACTCTGGTCTATGGACCGTCCTTTCTTCTCTGCACTCACACTTTGATAAAAAACAAGCAGTAGTTTTGTTGCTGGCCTAAACTGCACGTAAGTTCACTTTTATTTATAGTTAGTATCGTGGATCAGCCTACAAGAGTATTTAAAGCCAGCGCCTCAGTGTTGTGAACATGGATCTATGGTTGCGCACTGGTGTAAACAAGCACGTGTGTCACATGCCTCTGGCAGTGCATTCAGGTGCAGTACTGCATTACAAAGACAAATTATTCCTCTGATAAACACTGATGTGGTGCCACTTATTAGTACATTTATCTGTCTGCAAATTGAATTAAACTGACACTATATAGAGAGTCTATGCTTTGTAATGAGATATAACATGCCCACATGGACTATCGGCCTATAACATTTCTTTTAAAAACATGCATTATTTCTGTGAGTGGGCTCGCCTTTTCACAGATCAGACCTATAACTTGGGCTGGTGGTGTCACTTGTCTCCATAGATATGCCTATGTTTCATGGCTTACTGCTGAACAATCTGGGTAAAGTAATCACATTTGCATGGTGATAAACAGGTGGTAATTCCACCTTTTTTTTTTTCTTTTTTTTTTAACAAAGAATGGGAACCAAAAAAATCTCATATTTGTGGTCACAGTCTATTTTAGGTAAATCTGTAATGGGGTCCATATCTTTTCTTTGCTTTTCTTTTCTTTGACTGATTAAATATTTACATTGGTGACATAGTGATTAATGGCCATTGTAACCATTGTTAAGGTAATTGGCTTAGTTTAGGCTTTTATTCTAAGAAACCGCAATTACCACCAAATTTAAGCAAACTATCTTTTGCTTTGTCTTCGAGGCAGTCGTCCTCAATAAGTATTCTAAAAGTCAGTGCTTCTCTGAATTATAACACATGCCTCTCTATTATACACAATTTAACCTAGTATAATGAGGAGGCTGATTTTGTTTCTTAGTAAATGATTTTTTGTCCACCAGAGCTTGCTTGCTTTATTATAGCACACATCTCTGCAATTTAATGATCTCTAATGAATTCAGCATTTAATTAGGCTGTCATCGCTTATGAACATTCACTGATTAATTTTTTGAACTGGAGGAGAATGGCAAGATGTTGTAAATATTTAATCAAATGGATGATTATGAACCTTACTTGGAAAACATGTATTGCATTGTTCTGTATTTACTTACTGCACCATTTACAATATTGATTTGGCAGTGGCTTTCTACCATTTTTAAGCGTTTGTTGTCAAAAATATGAAATTTTAAAATGTTATTTATTCTTACTTTTTGGCTTTTCTGTATCTACAGTGCCTTTTCTTGCTTCTTGGTACAATAACCCATATTCAGGATTTGAAGTAATCTGTATACTTCCTGTATAGCACCATAATCATAATTATTAAGTATTTGCATGTAATTAGAATGCTGAAATATAGTACTTTTCAGGTATAATCTATTTGAATACGAATAAACCAAACTCTATTATTTTCCATTGTCCTCCATTGTTAATCCATGATGTCAGTGATGTGGGGATTTGGCGAATGCATTTCTTATTATCGTTTCTCATTCATTGTGTGAGTTCCCTCGTGGTTCTGTGGCAGTTCTGCGTTGGTGGGCGAGTGATCCTTACACCAGGGACCAAGCAGATAATTGAAAGAATCGCCTAGAGGGATTTGCCCCACAATGTTGTTCCTTGTGCGACTTAGCTCAGACTTCTTCCATTCAATCTCCAATTCTTTTTATTCGTGCACTCTCAGGTCTTAAATCAGAGTATGCAGTCGACTAGTCAGTTAGTAACTCGTGCCCTTCACAAAAGTCTTTATATTTCCAGTTAATGTCAGTAGAGCTGGACCTGCCTTCTTTCTTTACTGGAGGTTAGAGTAGATGGTGAGACTCGCCTTTCTCTGAGATAATTCACCTCTTCATCAGACATAATGGTGCATGCTGGGAACATTATTGGGCTTTATCAGGGCTTAATGAACACTTGACTCTCAGTAAGAATCAACCATCAATTCCAGCCTTTTATTTATTATCAAGAGGAGTTTCTTGTTCATGGGTAAAGGCTCTGCCTATTGATCCACATGTTTTCTCCAATGGAAAAAAAAATCTGTTTAGCCAATTGTATTGTTTGTATTGTTTTCCATCATTTGCTTTTTATTTTGCTAGAAAAATTGTATAGTGCACCTTAAAAGTAAGTATCTAGAACAGTGTTTCCCAACCTTTTTTGTCTTGTGTACCCCCTGAGCCTTTTTTGTCATACCTTGAGTACCCCCTCACTCATACGTGTTGATAATTCTCCAAAAGTAGAACGTGACACAACTGATTATTAAGTGAAAATCATTTTATTTCATCTACTTAATTTGAAAATTTAATTCTCAGGCATTTTCTCTCTTTTCTTTAACTAAAATTGACTCAAATTAGAATTTAAAAATTCCAAAAAATCTCCCAGCGACACTGCCGAGTACCCCCTGCAGTGTGCTCGCGTACCCCTAGGGGTACTTGTACCCCTGGTTGGGAAACACTGATTTAGAATGTGCAGAATCTAGTACCAGTATATTTTATTAAAGACATGCAAAAATAGTTTTTTGTAGATAATGTACAATAATGCATTTTATTTAATGTTTTTCAAAACGCTACCAAGGCAAACTATTTCCAACATCAACAATAACTATGGAATCAAGATGCAGAGTAAATTATTTAGAAAACTTTGTATAGATATATGTATGTGTTGATTTCAGACTTCCATCCATCCATTTTCTTCCGCTTATCCGGGGCCGGGTCGCGGGGGCAACAGTCTAAGCAGGGACGCCCAGACCTCCCTCACCCCGGACACTTCCTCCAGCTCCTCCGGGGGGACCCCAAGGCGTTCCCATGCCAGCCGGGACACATAGTCCCTCCAGCGCGTCCTGGGTCTTCCCCGGGGCCTCCTCCCGGTGGGACATGCCCGGAACACATCCCGAGGGAGGCGTCCAGGAGGCATCCGAAACAGATGCCCGAGCCACCTCAGCTGGCTCCTCTCAACGTGGAGAAGCAGCGGCTCTACTCCGAGCTCCTCCCGTGTGACTGAGCTCCTCACCCTATCTCTAATTTCAGACTTCTCAATAGCAAATTTAGAACTGTAATAAGGATTAAGTGTAACATAAACTGTAAGATAAACATCAGTCATTTGCAATGCCCTTTTTTAAAAAAATCCTCTGTACAAAACTGTAACAGAGGTGAATAGTCTGCACACTGTTTGCTCTCTCAGACCCCCCCCCCCCCACACACACACACAAACACACACACACAAACACACATACACTCGCACCACATACAACCTCTGCCATCCCGCGGGAGGATTATCCAGTGAACACACTTCTTTTGTTGGGTCCCAGTCAAATTACTTTTCAGAGTGAGCGTTTATTTTTTATATCGGAGTTATCTAATGTTTGTGTGCGGGCGCGCATGTCAGCTCAGTTCAAATATGCTGTTGTGATTACAGGGAGTCCGTCCAATGTGAATGGTCACTGAAAACACTTGAAAATAAGCTGTGTGCATTTACCCTGTTGGTGAGCGTGTCTACTTACCCATGCCAGTGAATTGCTAAAGATAGTTCCACACTCATTCAAAGTAGCATGTTGGCAGGAGGCTGTGGTGTTTGTGGCGTTTCAGCTTGACATTTGTGATTAAGGGCAACGGCACTTACAAACATCAACATAGTTTAGTTGCACTTGTGTGGTTGCACTTTGCTCCGCAGTCCAAACATTATGAAAGCGCTGTATTACTGCATTAATAAAGGGTCACTGGTTCAGGCGTTCAGAGGACCTGCTTAAGATTTTGACAAGAGCAACATCTCACAGTGGAGGTCAAGTGGCTAGTAATTCAGTGCAAAAATTAAGCCAATTAAGTGTCAAAACATGAGGTAGCACAAAGAGGCGTCTGAATGAGAAATAAATTTGTTACTGCCAAAACAAATGTTCCCTAATGTAATATTTTAAAGTGTTTTTCTCAATATTTTTATACCGGTTATCTAGGAATAGAACCAGCCTTCACCAACAGCAAGGTTTTATCTGGACTGATTCTCATTGTATTAAGCATTCATCCCAAAATGTCAATGTCAAATACATACTAATGATTTATTTGTTAAAGGGACCATATTACGCTCTTTTCTGGTCTATGTTATAATGTCCTCGTCACAAACATACATGGAGTCGTTTAATTCACACAGGTTTAACACACAAATCCTGCATATTTAGGCTAAGTTCTTCTCGCAAATAGAAAATACTCTGATCCACCTTGTGATTTCTAAAGGAAGTATGAAGAATCCCTCAGTCGTCCAGGTAGAATCCATGGTAAAAGGAGAAATGCAATTTGTCAACTGGACAAAGTTCATGTCGTCGAAGACGTTACGCAGCTCATCCAAACTGCTTCGTTAGTTCTGAAAAACTGAGAGAAATCTGAGAACTGACGAAGCAGTTTGGATGAGCTGCGAAACGTCTTCGACCAAATAAACTTTGTCAGTTGACAAATTGAATTTCTCCTTTTACCATTACTACAGGAAGTACCCAACTGTGCTCCATACACCTTCACTAGAATCATTCAGATGATTTTAGCCCTGGAATTGCCCATATACACTGACCTAAAGGTAAAAGGTAGCTGTTAATTTGAAAACCACCATTACATGACGTCACATTTTAATATGGCTTAATGCGCACAAGAGTCAGTTCTGTGTAATATGGAACCTTTAACATGATCTTGTGGCTAATGCATTTATAAAGAAATATTGCAATGATATGGAATCTTTAAAAAAAAAATCGAGATCCATTATGTGTTTAGCTGTTAAAAGTGGATACTTCACATCTCTGGCTCAATGTAACAGTGTTTAAATCAACCTTTGACTTGCTAATGGACTAACACACCAGTGCCGACCGGGCTTTTCTGACCTTTTAATTTTATACTTTCTGCGTATTTGCTGAGTATATCTCCCATCCATCACCGCTGCTAAAGAATATTGACATTTTGTTGCTCGCGGAGCTGACTTCCACAGCTTCAAAGCATTTATCGAATCCAAACTTTGTCTTCCCTTGACACTCAGTTCTTTTACAGTTGTAGTTAAAATTTCATACCGCATGTTTGAAGC
The DNA here is from genome assembly GCA_036785185.1 of Paratrypauchen microcephalus. Classification (NCBI taxonomy): domain Eukaryota; kingdom Metazoa; phylum Chordata; class Actinopteri; order Gobiiformes; family Gobiidae; genus Paratrypauchen; species Paratrypauchen microcephalus. The sequence goes on along the minus strand of JAVJIX010000002.1, from coordinate 15,243,276 downwards.
AATCCTGCAAGGCCATGTTTTATTCGATTATACATTATACCCACAGACAGGTAAAGTGAAAAGCACAAAATACTTTGTAACTCTTGACTTGTCCAATATGACAGAAAGGGATAGGACAAGTGTTGTTGCGCTTATTTGTATTCTAATAAGTACTGATAAGAAGACTGTCAAAATAAATACTATATCTTATCATTCATTAATCATTCAGTACATGACAGATGGAACAATAATTTAAATATAAACTTCATACTAGTGGGAAAATTTTGATTATTTTTCTGTGCTACGATGAGATTTGAGCGATAAAGTGTGGAATTATGAACTTCTATGACTCATTATAGATTCTGCAGCTCATATTGAATGCAACACTTAAAGGAGAATTAACGTTTTTTACAATCTGAGCCTTATTTCGGTAATAAAACAAGTTGTTTTACTCACCCATAGCACTTTGGTGTCATTTGGAGCATTTCCGGAGATGTTTTAGATTAGTGATATCCGTTAACATGAGTGCTCGGGGCACAACGTTGAAGTCACCAAAATAACACAAACTTTAGCACTTTTCAAATCACAGAAGCTCGCTGTGTCAGCGTAGACTTTAAGTGGAGTCCAAAGCGACCTGAAACCCGATATCCAGCTATATTTTCATCTGATGATGTCATCATAGAGGACAGCGGGCATGTGTGAATTCCCCAGCTGATTTGCAGATAAACACTGCTCTGAACTTTTCTATTGCGAGCGACACATGGCGAAAGATTCGGACTTTGAGACTGAAGAGGAGTTATTTGAGTATGATGGCCGTCCCTATCGTTTTGTGCCTGAGTATACAGATGAGGAGACAGAATGGATACGGAAAGAATGAAGCAGAGACAGTTTTAGGAGCAGCGCAGAGAACAGCCATCGGTATCGCATTACTTCTCAGAATCGTGCGCTGAATCCGCTGGCCTTCTTTCTTTTCCTTTGCTGGTAAAAAATCGTCCTGACTGAAGTGGGTACTGCAAACACAATGGTCCAAACGTCTTACAGCTTTGCGTTTCATGTTTGGGTCCCGAGAGCTGAGAGCGAAATAAGCTGACTGAGCGCATGCGCACTGGCCACCTCATCTACTCGAATCTATGGCTAAATCTCGGATTAGAGGCCACTTTTGACTCAAACGAAAGTGTAGACTAAGACATTGAGCTTCTATGATTTGAAAAGTGCTAAAGTTTGTGTTATTTTGGTGACTTCAACGTCGTGCCCCGATCACTCACGTTAACGGATATCGCTAAAACATCTCTGGAAATGCTCCAAATGACACCAAAGTGCTATGGGTGAGTAAAACAACTTGTTTTGTTACCGAAATAAGGCTCAGATTGTAAAAAACGTTAATTCTCCTTTAATATAGTACATATCATTAGAATACATTTTGGGGATAATTCTGCTTTATGGTTTGGTTTCACTATTATCGTTTATCATCTATATGTATTTGTACAATACTGTATATTGCACTTCAGGCCTACTGATAGTACACATACGTTCCTGTATGTTGCTTAGAATGATGTATGATTCTGTGTTACATCTGTGTGAATAATTATTTTTTGGGATAGCATCTTGCAGTCTGGGCAGTGTCCAAAGCGACGAGGCACACATTGTTAAGCCTCTCTTCATTCACACCACTGGCTCCCTCAGAGACTTCTATTCTTTCTCAAAGTCATGTTCCCTACAAGTTCTGGCACATAACTGGAGGTGCGTGTGAGTTTTGGGCTTGTGCCGGCGGAGACACAAAGAGAGGACGCTTCCAGTGCTAAAGTGAGAGATAAACACGCTTTAGAAAGAGTAAGCGGGCGTGTGAGCATGTGCGTGTCTTCGTATGTCAAGGGTACAGCCAGCTTTGTAGTGGAGTGTTGATTTAAGTGGAAGTGGGATAAAAGCATAGCAGACAGTACCGAGGCATGCTGTACTGTGTGGCCTCTCAGCACTTCTCTTGCTCGCAACAATGGTGAGGAGCTTGTGTGAGGAAATGTTGGGTGTACAAGTACGTCTGCTGCTCATATTATTGGAGCAGCTGTGCAGTAAAAATACAACTGCTTTACTGGTTGTACTGAGAATACTAATCACATGTTATCACATTGTTATGTTGCATTTTATTGGGGTGATTGAAATGACAGCAGCTCAGTTGGGAGAGAGTTTGTCTTCTGAGCTGAGAGTTGGCAGTTTGAATGCGGCTTTCAAACATCATTGGTAGAGCAGTTAGATCCACCGTCTAACAAGTTGGCAGTTTGATCGCAGCTTCTTCAGGTGAAACCGTTTGTTGGGTCCTTGCACAAGACACTAAACAGCTCACTGTCTATGTGCACTGCCACAGTAGTTGACATAAGACTGTCTAACACAATTTTATTTTATAATTTAAGTTAAATTTCATTGGTAACATTAGCATATGCTTAATAGTTTGTTCTTGCCTTTAAAGATTAAAGACCTTATATTTTGAATTTGAAGTTTCATAGGTATATATTTGTGCTATTGCTCTCCTGTCTTATCTGAACTAGGGATGCAAATTATCGATTAATTCATTAATTGATAGTTGATTGACCTTATCGATTGATTAACGATTAACTGATAAGCGGCGTTTTTCACCTGAATTTTAGTGTTTCAATAGGGTCTTTAAGAATATAAGCTATAGTTTACATAACACTGAGTCATAAATATATCATAGTATTATTATATTGTAAATTCCTCAATTAATTATTCCTTAGTAAAAAGCAGACAAATGTATTAATGCTGAATAACAAAATACAGTAATCCCTCGCTCTATCGCAGATTTTTTTATTTTTTTTTTATTTTTTTTTTTATAGTGTAACATTGTGTTCTGTCCTGATTGGCTAAGAGACTAGACCAGGACTAAACGTCTAAACGACTAAACGTAACCAGGTCTAGACCAGAACTAAACCAGGTCTAGACCAGGTCTAAACCTGGACTGGACCTGGACTAAACCAGGACTAAACCAGGATTAAACCAGGATTAAACCACCACGTGCCGCTGCTGGTTTCGTGCGGCTGGCCCCGAGCCACAAACCAGCCGCACGAAACCAGCAGCGGCACGTCCGGGCGCATTCCGGGCGCCGCGGTTCGATCTCGCCTCGCGCTTACACCGGGGCTGCTGAGCAGTGCCGTTGGCGCCTGCGGCCGGCTGTGAGTCGAGCTTGGCGCAGCGCGGTGCGCGGTTGCCTTGTTTCGTGACCACGCGGGTGCGTGTGTCCGCGATTAGCGATTAATTACAATTAATGCATTTTGTTCGACCAATGTCTTAATCGACAATTAATCGTTAATCGATTAATTGTTGACATCCCTAATCTGAACATTTCTCCAATTACAGTATCTAAATGTCTGCTTTATTGTGTTAATGTCCCTAACTAGGTATGATAGAGTGGTAAAAATAACAATGGAACAGGATTTTAAAAGTTGATGAGCATAAGCTTTCTATAACTGACCGAGAAGCAGCATGCCAGATGGCAAGTCTACTTGTATAACACCATCCACTCTCTTGCTCTTAAATATTAAACATCTCCAGTTTTTACATTGTTCATTCATCCTAACTAGATACCACATAACAGTTAACCATTGCTGTATTAATAGTTCATAATCTGCTTGCTTCTAGTTGCTTGTCGTTTGTGCTGAACCATCAGAAGCAGCAAAGACATTTGTCTGCGTGTGGCACAGCAGCAATCTGCATATTTCATTGATTTAACTTCCTGTATGAATAATTAAGTCCCTGGGAGCCATATATGTTTGAGCCTTTGTATGCAGATGCACTGTTGTAGTAGAACACTTTCTGCATATATAACAGTATGTGCAATTGCAAACGTAGTTAACAAGAGTGGACATGTGTTTGAATTTGCAGAGGCCATTTTGACGTTGATTAAAATGTACTTGCTATATTAAGATGCCCTTAAAGCAGATTGTGAAAGTGCAGTTTTATGAAAAGCCTGACATTGTTCTTGGACAGTGCATATTTTTGGCTGCGAGGGTGTTTCATTTGTATTGTCTTTGGATCGTCCCTTGACTTTAGTGTCACTGACTTGTTCCAGGGCTATTGTTGCTGGTAAGCTGCAAAGAATTTCACAAATTTTGCAGCAACACTGTGTGTGTGAAGCAAGCCAGATGTTCCATTAATTTTTGAAGGCAAAGTCGACAGATGACAGGAAAAAGGAATACAAGGAATGCACTAAAGGTCGCTATTCCGGATGTTCCTTTGGCACCAGTAACCACAGTGTTAAGCAATGGAGCTGCTGGAATGTCAAAATCTAGATGCATGCATCCACTCACAAAAGGGTAAACAGCAAGTAATCTCGACACAGTATCTTATAGGGACTCGCAAGGAATATTTGTGCTAGTCCCAAGCATAACTAAAGCATAACTGTACAATAAATAAACATATAATTGCTTGATTTGAGTCACAGAGGTGGGAGATATATATCTAATAATGTATTTGTTGAATTCAAATTTTTAGCATATTGTCTTTATTAAAAATGCTGAAACAATGTTGATTCTATGAACAAATTTTGCATATATTTGTGGTTAATTTTAGTCTCTTCACTGCTTGAGAGATAGAGCCTCAACAAAGACATTTTGGACAGATTACTAAAACATAGTGTGTGATAATCCTGCCAAAAATATGTGAATATTATTTTTATTGCCCACCACTAAGTTACAATGATTTAGTCAACATGCCCAGAAGAGAGAAGCTGAATGGAGACTAAAATTATACAGGGGAACAAAAGGAAGTCCTGTTTGCCAGTAGTGGAATAGTAGTAGTTTTCATAGTAGCAATATGGGCCTACAGTGAGTCAGAGTAATTGTAGTAGTTGTATTATAAAACTCTGTAAAAATCTCTAGTAGAAGTGTGCATTGCCATTGCTGCAGTAGTGTTGAGGTTATTACAGTTGTAGTTAACAGTAAAAGATGTTGCTGTAATAGACTCGTGTTAGTAGTAGTCTTCTTGAGCCCCTGCTTGGGAGAGTTACGTTTGTAGGGGAGAAGCTAAAAGGAATAGCAAAGTTGTGAATATGATATGTGTTATTTTATGCCCTGACAACAAAGTGAACATGGTCAACTGTGTGGCTAAAATGCAGGGAACAGGGAGAGTAGAGCAGGAAGAGCTGGGTCAACAGTCTGTAGCACTCTCACCAATACCAAGCCTGGAATTATACTCTCAGCAGCAGCCCGCCTCAGTCCTCACCATCTCTCACCACCAGAAATCAATGGCTGGAGGGACTTTCATTGAGTGCAGCGTGAGGGACCCACCTGCATACACCGCACAATGACCGTGGATAATTTATTCCACTGAGAAGACAGTTTTGTGAGCTGTATGCTAAAATGATCACACTGATGACTGAATTTTATGCCTCTGTTTTGCATTACCTTGCGAGCTCTATATTAGATTAAATAGCAGGGAGACAGAGGTGAAACACGTCCAATCTTCTTATTGCGCCGTGGTAAGTTGATCCAAGGGATTATTTTCCTAAAAACTCAATGTATTTCGTAATAGATATCTTCTACTGCAGGGGCTACTGTGTTCAGGGCATGGCCATAAATATACAGTACATTCATTTCCATTGACAGGACATAGAAAGGACAAAGGACAACAAGTTCTAGGCAAACACAGCTATTTCTTTTGGTGGGTTCTTCTCGTATTACATAAGCGCTATTGCAAAAAACACCATTAAAGTCAGTCAGAGGACAAACAGTTAAAAAGATGACAAATGTAGCTACAGTATTAGATAGTAATTTAAGCTTAAAAATGCACATTATGTTAGAGAAAGGTCTCTATCCCAGGAGCCTAGAGTTTCAGTCATGTTGGAACATCACTAGCAAAAAAGGAGTTGAAGAGAATACACAATGAGCTTGGACAAAGACAAAGAGGAGAAAGAAGGGGGGGCTAAAATAGCTTTGTAGTAGAATTGTTTGGATCAAAGGTTCTACCACCAGGAATGGCCTCCTTATCTGAGTGATGCTGCTGAATGTGAACCTTTCTGAACACCATTGATTCTATGCTTTGGATCATTGTAGCACCTGGGGAATGGGAAATACCTTTTTCACTTTGACATTTTAAATTACACATATTTTTATTTCTTTGAACCTGATTGTTGGTAACTTTTTGTCAGTAATGTGCCGTGGCAGTAATTGCATTTTGTCTTTGTTTCTGTGCCTCAATAGATAAAGAATTAAAGCTCAAACTTGAACTTGCCAGTTTGAAACTTGGATATGACATATTTTCTATTGCAACTTTGCCAAGAATAATCCCTCTCGTTTTATACTTTGAAGTTTAAATCAAATGGCATTTTCAGACAGTTACTACTGAAGGGAAGGCTTACAATTTTAATTACTATATATGGTTATAGTTTCATTTTTAATTATTAAACCAGCTACTGGCTAATTCACTCAATCAAAACTACCATTTCTCCACTTCATATTATCAGATAATCGGTAGCCGGACCAGACGTTGTTACAGATGGAGCTGCTTAAACACAGTGGGCCTCACTTCCAGACACACAATCTGGATTCTCCCACAGTCATCGAAAGTCAAGAAGTCCAGAGGAACCGCGCAGAGACTGACGAGCCCAGACAGAAGGGAGTAGTGGAGGAATCAGACACACTCGCGCCTCCCTCCAAAGCACCACCACAAGCTGTCCATTTGAGTGTGCCAACCCCGCTCCGCTGCCCAGCCTTAGATAAGCGCGAGTCTGGCTCTGTGCGTGAGATGTCTTCGATTTGTTAAGTTATATGGATCTACCAACTTGGAGCCAACACTTCACACTCATTATTTTTCCAATGCTTTTATACCATTGTGATATACTAATTCTAGGCACAGCAAAGTTTCTAGTAGTCTTCCCTTTTTTTTTTTCATAATTGCAACTAATCAATTATTTAAATGGGCAAATAATGGTTGTCTGTAGTATACCCAGTCTCTAAAACATGTCAGTGTGCAATGTGTTGAGAGATAGAGGATATTACATCAAACTCACATAAGAAATGGCTAAATATGGGAGTTTTGATAAATAATGTATTTTTGCTGGTAATTGTACTTTTGTGATCTCATAGCCAGAACTATTTGACTAGTCTTGTTTTTATATGATTACCATTACTGAGATAAGCTTTTTTTCTCGGAACAGTACTAAACATAGGATTTCTTTCAGGGCCTGAACTTGTATAAACTCCTAACCTATGATCTTAACTCACATGTTTTCCGTTTAGAAGGTTTACATTATATTTAAAATTAGAATTAGAACACAGATAGTACTTTCATCTTGGGCCTGGTACCAGATGCCCTGTGGTCCAGCTTTGAGGGTTCTTGGGGACCCTTGCTTTAGTTTAGACTGTGAAATTGGCTTCAAAAATACTAATTCATAATTCATTTATACTTGCAAGATAGGGTCTCTAGTTATGCCTGGCAGTCTTTCCTCACTTTCCACTGTAGAATATTTTGAAATCTCTAACCAACTGTGCCACTTCTTATATATATTTATTAAGTCATATGGATCTAAATCTGGTTACACACTTGTCACTTGGCACCCGTATGGGACAAAATGCAGATCTTTCAAAATGCTAATTTCAAGGTCTCTGAAATGCACCGACAGTATAATAATAGACGGTTGTTGAAGATGGGGGTGTCTTATAGGCAGTTTAAAGTTCTCCTTATCCTCACATTTTAATGAGGTGTCTATGAGGGAAATCATTTATGGTCCATAGGCATAATGGCAGAACTGAAGGCACAAGATAATGTTTCTCACGCATATTTTATATCACATGTGCATTTAATGAAAGTTTATAGCCAAATATGGGTAAGTTTATGTCAAAATTCTTTTTATTGCTTTTGATGATATTGCAATGTGTATCTCATTCTTGACTGGGCAATTAGTAGCTGGAATAGTAATAACAGTAATAACAGTTACATGTCATGCAATTTGTGTTATATAAAGAAATAGATCATTACTGTCAGTCTATGTACTAGTAATGACTGATGTCTGGTTTCAGGCCATTTGAAGCCAAAATACTGTAACAGGACTGAAAAATTTGGATTACTTTTACTATTTTTTTAATAAATACAGTGGTACCTCACCTTACGAAATTAATTCGTTCCAGAAGTGGTTTCGCAACGTGAAAAATTCGTAAGTTGAGTAGCTATTTCCTGATTTAGCCTGATTCGTTCCAAGGCCCCGATCCAAGTTTTTTTTTTTTTATAGTAACATTGTAACATTGTGTTCTGCGTCCTGATTGGTTTCTCAGACTGGATTTAAAGTTTTCTCACATTTGTCTCTCGTTTAAACACAACAAAATTATTAATAGTGAAGTGTGGGGGGAAGGGGGAGGGGGGAGAAAACTGCGCTCTGACACGTGTGATAGCGCTCATGACCCGGCGCGGGGCTGCCAGCAGGTCTAGACCTTGACTAAACCAGGACTAAACCTGGACTAAACCAGGACTAGACCAGGACTAAACCAGGACTAGACCTGGACTAAACCAGAACTAGACCAGGACTAAACCAGGACTAGACCAGGTGGATTAAAGTGCCGCGCACGGGTCTATTTCCTGGTTTCGTTTCGAGTCACAGCTGAGGGGAGCAGCGAGGAGGACCGCACGCAGTCTGAGTGCATGAACGAGACCCGTGCTGGTCTAGACCAGGTCTAGAGCAGGTCTAGACCACCGCGGCTCTTGCATGCGTTCGTGGGTCTCGTTCATGCGCTCATGCGCTCAGACTGCGTGCCGTCCCAAGGGGAGTCCTCGCTGCTCGCCTCAGCTGTGACTCGAAACGAAACCAGGAAATAGACCCGCGCGCGGCACTTTAATCCACCTGGTCTAGTCCTGGTTTAGTCCAGGTTTAGTCCTGGTTTAGTCCAGGTCTAGACCTGCTGGCAGCCCCGCGCCGGGTCATGCTGCGCTATCACACGTGTCCGCGCGCAGTTTTCTCCCCCCTCCCCCTTCCCCCCACACTTCACTATTAATAATTTTGTTGAAAATCTATGAAAGTTTTTGAGTGTTTAAATGAGAGACAAATGTGAGAAAAGTTTAAATTCAGTCTGAGAAAAGCGTATAATATGTGTGGCACATTATTTGAATTTTTGAGATTTCGCGTTTCGTAACTTGAATTTTCTTTCGTATCTAGAGACCAAAATTTACCGTGAAGGCGTTTCGTAACTTGAAATTTTCGTTTGTTGGGTCATTCGTAAGGTGAGGTACCACTGTATTTAACTATTTATTATTAACCAGTTCATGAATTAGAAATTGCGTTTGGCTTAAAACCCTTATTTGCTGGTTAAAATAAAAACAGTGTACAAAGCTATTATATGTTTTAAAATGTGTGATGTATGTCTTTGGTGTGCTTTTCTCAAATGTAAGATTAATCATAGACCTCTGTACAAGCTGTACACAAAACAGTATAACTTGCAGAATTTAAAGTATTTGACAGCATGTTCCTGGATATATCTGCCAGCACACAAGTTACTTGATATTCCTCACACTTACCTGTAAGCTGTGGTATGTTCACATACTTATTCCCAAAGGCTTCCTAAGTAAAAACACTTTACGTTTCAAGGAAGGGTAATCCCTCTTGTAGCTAATGTGCTGTGACATTTCATGCTACAATAGGATTTGGGAGACACTGTATTCTCTTGGTGCCAGGTCTGCCTGATAACCTGCGTCTGTCGGGGTAACTGTGGACTGCGGCAACTGTACGACTTTTAGTTTTATTTCACTTGGGAAATTCTCAAGGTGATGTTTCAATTCACTGTTTGTGGCACAATGTCAATACACCGCAATGACCTTATTTTGTGCTCTGGTTGTTGTCCATAGCTAATAAGAAATCATAATTTTGCACGGATTGATTTAATGGATTTAGCATCACACTGGTTGTGACAGAACAGAGGATTGGGTCATCCTTATGCTAACTGTGCTGTGCAAGTTTGACACATGCAGGATCATAATGTGACATTTGGATCGCTTTGCCTCTGTTGGAGCATTTGTCAAGCATCCCATATTGACAGTCGGTTGAAAAGAGCTTATCCTATGTGATTAAAATAATGATTTTTGTGCTTTCCTTTCTAGCAAGCAACTCGCCAAAGGAGAATTAAATTTGCATTATAGATCTGATGAGCCACTACAGTGTAAATGCATGTAACTGTGCAAGCATACACCAGTGGATTAAAGTATCATGGGAAAGCACAAGTAATTGTTTAAAATGATAAATAATAATAATAAAATAATAAACATGGCTTAAATATTGCCTTCTGTTTACAGACTCTAGATATGTGTACTTGAAATAAACTACTAATTAAATGGACCGTTCAGCATCTTACTAATTACTTTTTCATTTAACTGAAAATACTTAATATCTTCAAAAGAATGCATATTAGTGTAGGAAGTTTCCCTTCCCAATTATACTTGTGAATCTTTTTCTCAGGTAGAGGTGTAATGATGACAGAGCTACATGTTGCCTGGTTGGTTGGTGTGAAGGCCGAAGTGTTTATCTCACAAACAGCTGATGTGAGATGAGCGTGTGGGGGTGGATCGTGCTCAGAACCTTCAGGTTCATATACACTGTATATACTGCTGCCAGATACCAGATGCAGCTGGACAAGGCTCTAAGCAGGAAACGTAGGAGAAGATAACAGCTTAATAACATTGAAAATCAGATTATATAGCTGATTTTCAATAGTTACAATAAAAGTTACAATAAAACGCTGTAAACATTTTATTATTGTAAAATACAACAAAATTCAAGTGCTCGGTCAGCAGAAGTAGTTTTTGTTCTCTTATGGGTGTCAGATTTCAGTTGAAGGCAACATTTTGAGGGCTTTTCACCATTCAAAAGCATATAGGCCTTAATTGGTGTTCAGTACTACACTACACTAACACTACATGAAACTTTTGACTTAATATTGACTCAGTATTTTAGTGTTACCTTAATCTTCAGTGTGTCTAAACAGGTGGGGACTAAATGCACTGTAAACCGTGCTTAGAATTCATTATTCTTCAATGATCGTGACTAGACATAATAGATGTTTGTGTGAGGGGACTGGCCACAGATAGGGTTGCGACAGTTTGCGTCACACAGATGAGGTGTGGTTGGATTCAGAACGTTACACCATCCATCATATCTCCATGTCGGCAGGCAGGCAAGTCTGTCGTCTGTCTTTGGTCATTGTGAACATGGGAGTTCTCAGTGTGGTTTACTGCCCTGGGGTTATAGCAGAAGGGCATGGATGATTGTGGCATAACCAAGTGCAAATAAGTTGTTATCAAGTTGAGTAGCATTAGAATTTGTTTAATACATTGTTAAAGCTTATGTTGTCCACTTCTGGCCCTAGTACAGCATAGTAGGCCTCTACTGTTGTCAGATTAAGATTACAATGCAGCACAGTATATAAAAAAAAAAAAAAAACTCTGCTTTGACTCTTTTCCTGCATTGCTTGTCCAGCAATACATATACTGTATTAGTCTTTACATACACTACCAGTCAAAAGTTTGGACCCTCTTCAATGTCTTTTTCTAAATGTTTGCTACTTTCTACATTTGATATACATACAGAAAACACATCAAATATATGAAGCGATATATATATGGAATTATATAGTAAAGGAAAAAAGGTAAATAATTCTACTAAATATTTTTCGACAAAGCAAAGTGTGACTACTTTGAGGATTTGAATATATAAAAAAGTAGCGTTAAGAGTTATTTATCCTTTTTTCTATTTGCTTCATAATTTCATATATCTCATATCATATTTGATGTCTTCTGTATGTTTATCAAATGTTAAAAGTTGTAAACAGATCAGCATCTTGATGTGGCACACCTGTGAGGTGGGATGGATTGTCTCACCAAAGCAGAAGTGCTCACTATCACACATTTAGACAGATTTGGGAACAATGTTTGAGAGAAATGGTAATATTGTGTATCTGGAATGATCTTTAAGTCCATCTCATGAAGAATGGGAGCAAAAACAAAATTGTTGCGTTTATATTTTTGTTGAGCGTAGAAAAAAATCATTGAATGTGATGGTGTGTCCAAACTTTTGACTGGTAGTCTATATTATTTTCTCTTACTTTATACCCATGGCAAGGACATCCTACAGTCGGTTGCGTGATGACAGGCAATTAGTTGGTGACATGTTGCAGAGAGGACATCAGTGTTATAAGTTCACATTCCCATAATAATTTGGAAAGACATTTTTAAACTATATTTGCTACACTACTATTGCTTATTGCTTATAATTCACATCATTTCCCTTTTCTATTTACAAGTCTAGACTTAGAACTAAAGAAGCTCATACTATACAGTATATAACAGTCCCTTCCTTTGGTAAGTGCTGATTAGTAAATGTCCCATGAGTTTTGGTTGAGGTCACCTGTCATCGCGCCTGTCTGCCTGTCGTCTTGATCCTTGTGGAGATTGTGAGTGGAGCCTGAGTGTCACAGAGTGTCACAGCCCGATCAGAGAAGACAGCGCTGGCATGTGCGTGTGCAAGTCCCCCTTTCACCTGGAGGAGCTGCCCATGATACACTGTCGCCATTTTAGCTTGAGCTCAGCTGCTAAGAGGCTCCCTGAGGTACCTCCATGTGTGTGAGTGTGTCTTTGAATTAAGCCACTGTGCCAATTAAAGCATTGGAGCTGGTTTTTGAAAGGATGAATTATTAACAGCAGAAGTGAACTCTCTAGTGGTCTTTTGTCTCTCAATACATTCTCTGTTTCATTTTTCAAAATGCTGCTTTTGTCCTAGTGTGACCTGAAGTTGAATGTTTTTTGGATCTAAATGCGTTCTTTTGGAGTTGTTTGATGTTTGAAAAGTTGAAGATTTATTCCTTTACTCGATTTTCACCTTAGATTGAAAAAAGATCCAAAGTCCAAGTTTATGATTTAGCAGCAAAGCATATTGGGCCATTTCTTTTCATTCTGTTTACTCCGCTGCCTCTCTCCACTTGGAGCGCATTCTTATATTTCTCTTTCAAGATGTGTTTTTCCTGACTGAATAGTTTGGTATATTTATGCCTGGGGATACAGCTTGATTGTTGCTCTATGCAGCTGCCTTCCCCTTTTCCCTATAGTGTTCAATAGCAAAAGCATGTTAGCCGGTAATGGATACTTTTAACCTTTTCCAGGTAATTTGATAAGGGCTTTAAATCAATCGAGGCTCACACACAGAGTCTGGGTTATGATCGGTGAATACATCACTGTTAAGCTATTGTTTTTCAAACGACTGGAGCATGTCTCCCTCTGATTGGATGAATGGTTCAATACCGGATTGTGAATTATAAATGTGCACTGCCATGTGTCATCTCTCAGAGGTGCAAAGGAGACGAGAGGCTTCAAACGGTCCAAGGCCCTTGCTGTATTTAACACAGGGGTTATTTCTGTCTTTTAACAATTCAACAAAAGGGATTTCCTGGACAAAATGGTGAAAAACCTATTCAGCTTGTACAACTACTAGGTGATGTGCTCATTGCTGCCTAAACCAGATTAAGCTCTTTGTTGTTTAACACATTTTATTCAATTGAAAAAGCCACATAGGGCCAATAGAAGAATCATCATTCTTCACCATCAAACTAAAACAAGTCCACTTAATTTCTAGGTCCAAGGCAATATTGAACATTGCAAGGACAAGTTGAGAATGTCTGCTATTTTATACAATATAAGTAGTTTTATACAGTAGTTTTCTGTTTAACCAGGTAGAGAAGAATGCTTTTTGTGGCCCTGTGCTAAAATGCCTGACAGTGTAACAAAATAATTTCACCCAGTTTGTCACAGCACATCTATTTCCTACTCCACTTTATCATTTCCATTCTGATGTCTGATAGCCCACCTCACAGATATCAAAATATAACAACTTCAGTTCATCTTGCCTTTGTTCCGTGGCCTATTATGGATTTTCCCTGCAGATATCCTGAGGTCATCTTTTGATTTCAGTCAAAGGCCTTGGATCCCACTCGCTGCGTTCTTCAGCTCTGATCTCTCTGGCCCGCCCTCACCTTTGCCGTCTCCTCTGCCTCCTACTTTCTTCTCTCCTCTCCTCTGAATATATGCTTAGTTCTCAGATTTGATGAAATAATTTGATTAGTGCAGGGAGAGAGAAGAAACTGGAGGTAGCAGCGAGGAGGCGACTAAGGGATCGAAACACAGTTGTAATGAATGGTCAGTGACCCGAAGAGCAGACAAGGTAAAGATAAGAGTAGTTAAATTGGACGTGGTCGATGTGAAGGAGGGAGACATATTGAACTACGCTGCTACGTTACACTAGGCTTTAAATAGCAGCTCTGTTACTCAATTTACACTAATAGACTGTACAATATTTAGCAGGACTATGTCCACATATGGGCATGATCAATTCAGATGCGACCTTGTATTAGTATGACTATTTCACACAGTTGGGAGTGCCAGAGCATAATGGTCTCTGGTCTGTTTACAAGAGTTTACATAATTTGTAGGAAGATAGTTGACATCTGTTGCTATAATATACAAAAATAAATATTCAAAGCTTGAGGTTCTTAGTTTTACCCCGCATAGCAACAGTTTCGCATTTAGCACTTTGACTGCTATTTTCAAATGAGCTGTAGTTTCACCAAGAAAAGTGAGTAAAAACACAAATAACAGATTAACACATTACGTCTGGGAAATAATTCTGTTGTGTGTATACAATTTCACATTTTTATCATTTTGCTAAAGAGCCGATGTTGTTTTTGTTGGTTCAGAATTGTTATTTGTAAATTCCATCAGGCAATGTCTGCATGATTGTGTTTAAAATTGTTCAGTCTCTTTAGTTTACATTACATGTGTATGAAAAGTCCCTCAGTCGTCCAGGTAGAATCCATGATCAAAGGAGAAGTTCAATTTGTCAACTGGACAAAGTTTGTTTGGTTGAAAACGTTTCGCCGCTCATCCGAGGCATGAGGGCCAGAGCTGACGAAGCCTCTCGGATGAGCGGCGAAACGTTTTCAACCAAACAAACTTTGTCCAGTTGACAAATTGAACTTCTCCTTTGATCATTACATGTGTACATACATAGAAGCATAGCTCAAAAAGAATAGGCCGAATCAACTGCTTATTAGTACCTACTCCCATACAATCTAAAGGTGCACTGCACAATGTTTCTGGTGGAGGGTCCACCACCTGCCTGTCTCCATGGAGATGTTTTTGTTTTGTCTGGAATGTTTCATAGTATGACTTTTCCATCTAGCATTTATTCTTTATGGGTGTTTATATTGCTCAAAAATACAATAATTCTGTGAGTAGGGGCGATTCTCCACAGATCTGAATTGCAATGTAGCATAGTGCTGTAACCTGCTTATCTTGATAGATAAGTTTAATCTATACTTGTAGACCATTCTAGACAGCAGAGTATGTCTATGTAACAAAATTTTCTTCCCTTTCTGATCCCTTGTTAAATGAGATGACTAGTTCCTATCCTGACAAATAACAAATACTCAAATTAACTAATGTGGGCGAAAACATAATCTCCTAAAATAGCCAAGATCAATGCCTTGCAACATGCCATATGCACATTTTATTTTCTCTGCTAAATTGTTTTTCTCTACATAATGCAGTTCACCATTTTTCTTACACTCCTTACTACAAGTAGGAATAAACAGGCTGCTCCTAGCATCCATCTCCACTAAATCCATTTATGCGACTGCCATATTGCTGTAATATACCACTGTTGTTCCATATCTACACAAATAATCTACAGTGCTCCGGTTGTGCCTCATCTATAGACACATTTTAATTGATTCTCTAATGAGAGTAGACAATACATGCACATAACAATTCCTTTCGTTTTAGCTGCTCATTGTTGCCGTCAGGAGATACCCACCCACACACAAGCGCACGCCAAATCCTATCTTTTTACTTCCTCATTGTTGCTGTGGAGAAACATTATTCCGTCTGCACACTTATTTCTATAGTGTCCATTCTTTGACCTAGCGCTATATAAGCATTTTCTGTCTCGCCTCTTATTCTGATGGTAATTTGGATGTCTGAAAAGAACTGGTGCTGGATTGTTCCGTCTCATTCAACAAAATACGCTAAAAAGTCATCCCTGGGATTAAAAAAAACTGTGGATTTCCTGGGCTCTGTTGTCATTTGTGCACTTGCCTGTCGGCCCCTTCCGTTCATATGCAAATGAGGAAGTGCTTGATTGTTTCCTCATATTTTAATCTCCTGCTCGGTGCCGGTGCGAAGGAGGGCAGGAGGGAGGAGAGATGAGAGAGCGCGCTCCAATAGAAAAGATGACAGGTCTGAGGAAAAGGGTGAGGCGGGAGGTAAGGAAGAGGTGGAGGAAAGCAAAATGTTTCACAAGAAGAGTGCGAAGGTGAGGGAGAGGCAGGGTGAGCAAGGAGGATTAATACATACAGAGGCTGGATAAGAAAAACAGGATAAAAAAGCTGTTTCATGATAAGCTTTTATAGATTGTTCATTGTGGCTCAAATGTTTTAGTGAGTTGCAAAAATTGCTTTCACAAATACTGAATATACTGACATGGATCCTGGCTTTAATGAATTGCTTTCTGAATTGTATTAATTCTCTCTTTGCTTTGACTGATAGGGACTGAAGCTTCACACACTAGATAGAAGAGCAAACACTTAATTGTTTTCGTTTATTTATTTATTTATTTTTATACAGCATTTTATGTGCTTATTAAACATTCTTTTTTCACTACACTTAATTGAAAGGAAGAAACAAAAACAAAACAAGGCATATCCATTGCAATAGTCCCCACTAAGCTAAATTCATAGACCTAACTAGATGGCAAGGTAGAAGCAGTGACCGAGGGGCATCAAGTGGAGGGGCAAAATAGACTTTCTTGAATAAACTCACTGCATTTGCATAAATATACATAATAAAGGAGCTTTGCACAAATCTCCTCTTCAATATGCATGTTTTTTCCTTCTTCTCGTAATTCACATGGAAGGGTTCATGCAATTAGGAAGGAAGAATGTAGCACATCGTTTTAGGAATTATTCAAATCATTGTGTGGCCTTAAGATATCATGTACTGAAATGTTGGATGGATGATGTCACTCAGACCCAGTAAAAATCATTGTTATTTCATTTTCTTACTTGTTACTTTGTTAAAGTACATTACACAAATATATATAACTTGGTTACCTCATCAAAAACATATCCAGAGTCGTGTTTTGTTTTATTCACACATGTTTGAGTAATCTTTTGTTTTCAGTCGGTCTACATCTCCAAAGCTCAAAATGCTCCTGTCCAGCTTGTAATGTCATGTAGTGGCAGTTTTCAAGTTAACATCTGTCTTTTACGTTTAGTTTAGCAGAGATTGGAAATCCCAGGTCTGAAATGATCCAAATCATTCAAGTGAAGGTGTATGAAGTATAAAAACACAAAGGAGTACTTCCTGTATTGCCACATGACATGTCAAGGTGGTAGAGTGCTTTCCGTTTGAGAGAAGGAAAAAACATAACAGGTTAGAATATAGTGTAATATGGGCACTTTTAGTCATTGTAATTTTTTTTTTCAAAGCCTCACATTGAGCTAAAAACACCTCATCATTAATTATATTATACCTCAAAGATATTTAGTGCCTTTTGTAGCAGTGCATACAACTATATATTAAGGTTAAGATACACTTAATTGTCACTGTATGTAGAATAGTTTCCTGCTTTTACCGTGCTATCCTCTATATTTTGCGCAAGGTTCAGTAGTACCTAGACAGACAGCCTATTGCATTTTTCTCACTTACCTATGATTATCTTTTCATTATAGCTCCTTATAGTAGCTGGCACTCAACCCACAAAGGCTATTGTAGTATTTACTGATGTGGCTGAAGTAGCGCGTTAGAAGATAATGTTCAAACAGTGGTTTAGGTTAGAGCATCTTCAAAAACATCGCAATTGTGGGATGCTCTCAGTCTCCACTGGTAAGTATCAAAATGATCCAAAGAAAGAGCATAAATGAAGCCAGGTGAACAGGTGAAGCACACTCGGGGATCAGAGGCTGTGCTCTGTCTCTTGTTGGTCCTGATAGAAAGTGTCAGAATACACTGTACCATTGTCTGCTGCATCTGGGGCTGCCAATTAGACAGGTGGCCATCGCAAAACATAGCAAACACCAACATTTGGCAGGATGTATAATGTTATGTGTAACTAGTGCATAATAATTACCTAGAATTTTTATTTTGGTTAACTTAAGAGCTGTCTGCCTGATTGTACCACAGAGAAACATACACGCTCCACTGCACAGTTGAAGTCCCATTACCTTGCAATTTGCTGCTAAACACTGTAAAAGTAAATGTACAATTTATTGCATCTAGCGAAGTTGTAATTTCTTTCTTTGAGAGGCTTGTATAATTCTTTTTTTTCCCAGTTGAAATCATCTTGTTAAACGTCCGAAGTAATGCTGCCTTCTTGCTGCGTGCTAAGTGCTTTTCACTGTTCATGCTCTGGAGATGTAAATAGATGCAGATGTAGCAACAATAACACAGTATGCACATCACATCCAACCAAATTGTAACTGCGGTTGTTGCGCTAGTTTGTATTGGCATTATGTGTGTTTTCCCCCGCAGTGAGAGCCTTGACCTGAAGAATAATAGCAGTTCAGTCCCAAGTTAAAAAGTCATCCTGGAAACCGCACAAGCCTACGCCCCATTCTTCAAACTAGCTCCTAAATAGCCACAGGAATTCACCGAAAGTTCACTGCGGACCAACAGTTGTTCTCCATCATCTCCTTATCTCTCAGCAGGTCAGAGCGCTTTGAAGCCAAGTGGAAGTCCTTCTGGGAATGTTTGTGCGTCTTGTTTATGGCGGTCCGAGGGCTGTTGATGCTGCTGTCGTGGATGTTAACTGGAGGGGAGAGAGAGAGGCGGTCGAAAGGGGGAAGGGGGTATTTGGTTCTGTAGCAACGCATCCAGGACAACCTGATCCAGAGGAGACGCTGACAAACAAGGGGAGGCGATGAGGGAGAAGGTCAAAGTGAGGGAGAGAATGAAATATGAGTAAATGGCTAGAACTGTAGTAGACTCATACAATTACAGTATATCATTAATAATTATTTATGTAATGTACATGTATATGCACAATAGGGTTAGGGTTGTGTCTTGGGCAAGTCATCTGTCCACATAAAATGATCAACCTTTTCAAAACATATTAACATTGTAGAAAAACTCCAACCAGTATTAAGATGTGATTTATTTGAAAGTAGGCAAAATGGAAAAAAAATAACCAGATCATGATTCAGGTACACTTTATTTTCCTACTAAGTCATCTGTGTCTACGGAAAGTTCACACTTCATGGTGATGGGTTAAATCTAGCTGTTGCTCACTCAGACCTCACAGGTTGACCCATTGGAAATGTTAATAGGAAAAGTGCCTGTGTTCAACATTAATAAAATAGAGAAATAATGAATCACAATATAATGGTATATATATTGTCAAAGGGATAAGATCACAATTTGATTTTTAACACCCTATTGACCCACCCTATTCGAGGCTATTCCCTGGGCATTATTATGTTCAAGGTGTTTGCAACGCATTGTAAAAAAGCATGCACTCCCGAACTAGAAGATTGATAGTTTCAGTCCGAGCTCAGATACTTTGTGGTTTTCTGCCCTTCGTTTGCAGCTTTCATCATCCCTTCTACCTGCAGTTTTATTCTCAAAGTAAGCTCACAGGGGGCAAAACAAACTTGCAGACAAATTGCAAGCTACATCTTTATATCCTACTCATCTTTCAACTTGACATTTATGAGAAATCCTATACTGCATTGTACTTTGTATTTCATTAAATTCTTCTCTCAATAGTCTGTGCATTAACTGTTCTTGTCTCAACTTATTTTGCAGTTACCTTGCAAAATTCAGCTCATGGAAATGTAATGTGAAATGTCTTCTCAGCATAGCTATAGGTGACCTACAGACAAAATATATTGCCATATAATATGGCATTTCGGTTATGCTATAACAAATTGTACTTCCAGTAATACCAAATGTATAATTGAAAAAACATGAAATACTGTTTTTAATCATATTTTTTTCTCTCTTATTTTATACCAATTTTAGAGCTACTTTTGTAAATTCCTTCCAACATTTTTTCCAAGATTACTGGCAAACACTCCAGTTTAATTTAGCCTGTGGTGTAATGTGCAAAGAGAGATGTTCTATAAAGAGCCTTGTTTCCACTAATTTGTTCATAAGCTCTTCCTTCCGCTGTTGTAAGAGAGAATCTCACCGTCAGGTCAAAAATAGTCTGCATTCTTTCCTCTACATTTTACGAAAGGATCACAACAACAACAACACTTCCTCTATTGATTCATTTAGACATCTTCCTATGTCCCACACTCTAGTATCGAATTGTTGAGTTATTCTTGATGAAGTTTGGCTTACATTTTTATAATTTTATTTTTCATCTTTTGGCTTCTTTATTTTTCATACTGTGGCTTTAATCCCACTCTTCCCCACTGTTCACCATACTAAAAACACACTGAATTTATGCTGTTGACATTTTGTTTGTCTGTCTGAACTTCAAACTTGTGTTTATTTTTGCCTCATGGGAATGCAGTTGTATGTTCTTGGGATCAATATACATCAATTCAAATTGAAGTTCTTGTTGTAAATATAAGCTCCATATAGACTTAAAGCTATTATTTGTGACTTACACAAGCCAGTTGGGGAAATCTAGCTTAGTGGGTACAGATCACGCAAACATTTGCAATAAAACCACCCTGTTTCATCTTTTACTTTGCTCAAGTTGTCTACCCTTTGCATGACTCCGTGAGACACTGTCCACACTGCATATCCTGTATCTATATGTAGAGTACCTATTCACTATGTAGCATACAACATTTCAAGTGGAAGCTTGTTGCTTTTCTCAGCTCTACGAGATCTCCCAAAATCATTCTGCTCTGTGTTTGCCTTGTGTGACAGTTTGTGTGTCTGCCTCCAAGCCTTTTCCCTCTACATGAGCCGCTCCACTGTACTCACTGTGTCAACAATACCAGCTGAGAGGCAACCTTCAGTCCACACACTGCTGCATGATAATCCTTAAGAGAAAGCACAGGGAAGCAGAGGAGACAAGGAGGCAGGCAGGAAGGAGAGGGGAGGAAAGGGAGTGAGTAGATGAGCGATGTAAAAGGATGTAAGGGTGAACAGAGCAGCAGATTGGACAATGGCAGAGTCCAGCCTGACGATAAGCAGAAGCAAGAGAGATATCTGTGGTTCAAAAATGTTACTATCTTTGATACAGTTCATAGCCCACAGCCTTAATGGTCTTTAAGCAGGATAATTTGAGTCTATCACAAGCATGGCTTTAAGTGAGCAAAAAGAAGAACATTGTTTCCTTTTTATTTATGAATTTGTCTTGTATTATTGATTGCATTGTAAGTAGGGATAGTTAAAGACCTTTAAAAATAATAAACCACAAATGTAAACCTTTGCCTCTTTATAATTCGTAGTTACTAGGGCTAAGTGACTTTTTTCGTCACATGCCCAGATTTTATTTTCCAATTTGATTTCCATTTTATTTTGTTTTATTAAACATAAATAATCCATACTTTTATCCATTGCCGTTTATCACAAAAATAGTCAAATTAGTTCCTTTAAAGTTTGAAATGTGCCCCAAATTACATGTTTTTACTGACAGAAATCTGGCTGTAGATCTGACATTTTAAAAAATCCCTCATTTTCTTTTTGACTATTAGAAAAGACTGAATCTTGATCCTGATTAAAATTGGATTGGTCGCACAGCCTTAGTTAGTATCATTATCTGTGCTGTTTCCCAGTTTGCACTTTGTCCCGTGTTGTTCTGAGTAAACCTCAGTGGGGGCTTGTGTAAGTCTGGGGTCTATGAATGACACCTCTCCACAGCACTGAATCCTGTTAGACTGTCCCTGTTCTGTGTGTTTGTGTGCAGGGGGAAGTACAGGTAATGGATTAATATCAGAGCTCTCTACGCGGCTCTACACTGCAGTTCGCTGACAACCTGTCATTATCACAAACAGCTCTCACACTCCTCTCCCAGCCTGCACTCTGGTACACACATGTTCAGTTTCCAGGCTTCTTGGGGACATTACATATACATTAATTTTCCGGAGACTTAACCTTAAAAGGTGAACTATGTCACTTTTCTGGTGGGAGGCCTGCCTCTAGCTTTTTTTTAATGAATGTTATTACTTAGAATATTTCACAGAATGGCATTAATGGCGTATGTGTGTTTTATTTGTTCAAAAATCTCTCCACACAACAGACCTGTAGCGTGGCCTGGTGCCACTTCTTTGTCTCCATGGAGACAGATGTTTAATGAAGTCGTAACATCTCCTGAGTGATAAACAGATGCTGGACCTGCCAGCAGAAAAGTTACACCGTGCACCATTAACCGCTGTCACACTGCTTGCCTAACTTTAACCTAAACCCACACCTTAGCCTATTTTAACCCATATATGAACTTTAAATCATGTAGCTGATCTAATAATAAAGGATTATCATAATAAGGATCTGAATGAATCAAATGTGTATACAGATTTGAGTCCCCACAAAGTGATAAATACCTGCGCACACACACATTCATGGATATCCACCGTTGGTGGCGGCTCTTCCTGCCGCCGCTGAACTTGTCTCCCGCCTCCTGGAGCTGTGTTTTTCCTGTCCGTGTCACTTGTCATTAGAGCATACACAGGAAGTGGCCTGTGATCTTCCCGAGCCACAGCAGTTTACTTTAACTCACTGCATCTAGTTTACAAATGTGACAAGGCAGACAGCAGGCTATTTTAAGTCATTATTTTGGCTATGCAAGTTCATTTTTCTTTCCCACAATTGATTTCTACCTATTTTATCAAGACAACGCTGTATCCTTTTTATTTACATAATATCAGTGCCTCTATTTCTTATTTTGTGATCAAGATTTACAGACGGGCCCATAGACTGTATAAAGAAGTGGAAGGGACTGTGATGTCACCCATAGTGTTTGGCTCCGGTCAAATGAAGCAGTTATAGGTGCGAATTTGGAACCAAGTTCCATATTACCAGGATCATGTAGAGTGAGTTAATACAAACATTCAAAACTGAAATGACAAGGCTCACAGCAGCAGTTTACAGAGAGAGAGGCAACAATTTTTCAATGTAAAGTCAGTTGGAGTTGATGGAGCCAGAAGCTCCCCATATGTCATACAGTCTATGGACGGGTCCAATTTAAAGAGTATACACATGTACATGGGCAGTGTATGTATTAGTAGACAGGGGAAGACAAGGGACCAGTAGAGGGAAATCAAGAGATGCAGCAAAGCAACATCATCTTTATGTAGAACTCTCATATTTCGTATAGAAGTACACAATAGGAGTGTCCATTTACCTTAAGTACCAGTATCCCTTTTAAACATAATTTAACACAGTTTGCTGAATGTAGTAGACATCTTGGTTTCTTGCATTCCTTCTGTACTGCCAGATCCTTCCAACCAGAAACAGTAACTTAAACACTACTGAGTTGTGTAATTGAGCAGAGAAGGACGAGTGGAAGCATTTGGCTAAGTTAGAGGTGAGCAAGTCAAGTCGAAACCAATTAAATACTTAAATATTAAAAAGAAGTAATTGTTGTAAATAATTAAATTATTAAAATACTTAAATAATAATAATGTTTTTGCCATAATCAAGCAGCCTTACTACATAGTATAAACTACTATCAGATGAGCTTTGTAAACTTGATGTTCTAAGTTTTTAGTGAAGACTTTTATTGAAGAGTTCCAAAATTGTCAATTGCCATGAGACAAATGTGAATGAATGAGTCTTTAATTTCATTGTCACTTTACCAAAAAGAGGCATAAAGATAACTTAGCATACAATAGAAATAATAACAGCCTTCTTCTATAAATATTGGTTTTAAAATGTTCGACACTAATTACGCATATTCATGTGTTTCTTTTTAATTTGGAGATGAAACTTAATAGAAAAAGATGATTCAAAAACACTGCTCCGGAGGAACTGTGGAGGCAGATTAACTGGCACAGCTTTTGGTTATCCATGGAGCTCAGTGGGAAGTGAAAATAACATGATTTCAAGAGCCTCCATTTTGCTGATTGATTCCTGAGATAATAATTCTGCTTTTTGTGGTTTTGCACAATAGGTTTGATGCTCAAATTAGAAGACATTATGCGAGGTTTATATGGTACATATTTGTTTAACTAAGGAAATGCTTTTTTAATCTCTTGATTACACTTGACATCTGTGCAAATGAGAAAGAGTGGAGTGAAACATACACTTAATGCATTGCACAAGCAGTTTTTATGGTGTATATGCCGTCCCCTGTATTATTCATATCCGCTTAACTTAGCTGTAGGGTGTAATTCTGTTACCCCACTAACCAGGTTTGTGGGCTGATTACAACTTCCTCAGTTGGCAGTGTAATTGGCAAGACACTTCGAATGTCTTTTGCACTAAAGTATGACTGTTGTGAAAGAGGAGTAAATAATAGGCCTATAGTATGTGAAAGCATCTGAAACATATTAGGAATTGTTAATTTATGTACAGTGTATGCCTCCAATGAATTCACAGCAATATCTACATTACAGAAGAGTTACAACAATTCTCTCTTGTCTCCA
The DNA here is from genome assembly GCA_036785185.1 of Paratrypauchen microcephalus. Lineage (NCBI taxonomy): Eukaryota > Metazoa > Chordata > Actinopteri > Gobiiformes > Gobiidae > Paratrypauchen > Paratrypauchen microcephalus. The sequence continues at coordinate 15,218,725 of JAVJIX010000002.1, read as the reverse complement.
CAGCAGTCCTATGCTCCTCCCCCACCACCCATGGCTCCGCCCAGCCCCGGTACCACAGGAGGAGGAGGTGGTGGAGGTCAAGGAGGAGGGCTAGTGGAGCAGCTCAGTAAGACCAACCTGTACATCAGAGGCCTCCCCCCGGGTACCACGGACCAAGACCTCATCAAACTGTGCCAGCCGTGAGTTCTCCATTCTATTGTATAGCACCACACCTCCCCCACCCTCTTAAACAATCTTATTCTTCAGTAGCGTGGGTTTATTTGTTGAGTTCTGTTCTGCTCGTGGTAATTAGTTTTGCATGAGTCCAACAACAGCGTCTAATGAGTATCAACAGTGCGCTCTTGACCTCTGCGTTCCTCCTCGGCACTTCCTCAGAGGAAAAACACCACCCAGCGGGGCCTATCCCATCCGCTCCCCTCTCTCTCCGGGACGGGGCTGTTTGAGAGGCTAGCAGTAGGTCACTCCGGCCCTTCTCTAATGAGTGTAATAGCAGCAGAATTAGGCATAATACAAGTGCTTCAACAAAATGGGCACAAATAGGCACTAACCGACAGCTACTGGTAAATTACATCAGATGACTACTACTAGCAAGAGAACATTATTCAGGTGAATTTTAAAAGTTGTCCTTGCATAAAATTCTCAATGAGGGAAGAGAAAGCTTTCCTCTTTCTATTAATAATAAATTGGCAAAATATGTTTTCACCCTAGCAGTAATTATAATGCACACTTCATTGGAGACATTAAGAAGTGATTTCACAACAGAAACAACTATATTTGTTTATAAACTATTTTTATTTATTACAAACACTGTTAGTCAACCATCATTTTATGCAACACAAAAGAATGATAAGTGAAAGTTTCAGTTGTAGCTGTGTGACAGATTTTTGAAAGAGGGAGCGCTCTGAAATTTACACTTGAGTTTGACACTTTGCTAAGAATCCTCAGTACATTTCATTCCCACTTGTACTTTGTGGACAAACACAGTCTGCACCAAATGTAATGTGAGCTATAAAGCAGCTTCTCCTCAGAGAGCCCGTATGCCTTCAGCTGCTGAGGCAAATTATTCAGTGTAATTGGAAAATGATGTATTGTGCTTAATATTCCTCAGCTAAAGCAGTTAAATTATCGAAGTGACATTTCCAATAGATTTAATTGATTTAAGGATGAAAAGAGAAAGCTGCTGATACACGCCGGTCCACTATGGCCTGGCCTTCTGTGCGTCAGCTGCAGTTTAAGCCCCTTGTATTTCAGATTTTGCCCTGGAGGTCTTCTGGAGGAACACGCTGAAAAATGGGGTCCAATAAAAGTTTCATTAGAGAGACCAACAGTGTGCCAAGTGCCAGTAACATTTGAGAAAGGTCAGTGGGAGAGGGCCTGTGTGGCACATGGGCAATGGCCTGGCATTGGGTTTACACGGCTCAATCCAGGAGAGAAACGTGCACTGAATTTACATGCAATCTGCTGTAGGCACACAATGAATAAGTCATAAAACAACTGACACAAACTTGCTTTGGCATCATATAAAAAATAAAAGTTTGACAAAAGGTTTGGCAAAAGTTTATCCTATAAACGTATATTATGCAAGCCAACTGATAATTATGAAGCAATTTGTCATCACTTGAAAAAATTTAAATCCAGACACACTATGTAAAATCATGGTTCAGATAAGACAGAAGTCAAAATATTGTAGCACCATACCTGTCATTTTGCTGCATTAAATACAAAAAACATTGGAAGAAAGAGCCCTCATGTAGTCTTCTGTATTACTTGCCATTCAGATCTCATGTTAATGCAGCATAAATGATAGCCATTTGTGAGTCCATAACACTATAAGGCAAGCGCCCATGCAGAAGACACCCCAAAGAAAACATTATGTGATTTATAGTCCCATAGACACAGAGGCATTCAATCAGCTATTTCTTTGACTCATTCACTGCGCAGAGTTAGACAGGGTAACAGAAGGACAGTCCCACAGTGCTCACTCTCGCCTCTGTTGTTACTATTTTTCTTTATTTCTTGCCATATTGTTCCCTTTTTTCTGTTCTGCCTTACTCGTACATCCGCTTTCTCTCTGCCCCCTCCCTGTCCCTGTCTCTGTGCCAGTTCTCCGAGTGTCAGTGAAAAGTGCTGTTGTCAGCTGACATTTCCAATCACTCCCTCGGTCGCCCCAACTATGGACACACTTTTAACGTCTGGGGACAGAGCGGAACGTGAGTGGAATCCAGAGAGCTCCACAAGGGCAATTTAGCGCCAGCTTTAGTCACACTTCCTCTCTTTCTCAGCAGTGAAAGTTACTAGTTACAAATCAGTCAACTTAGTGCGGGGATACTGGCTGACTTGCCACTTCGCCTTACAGTAAGGAGGTCCCAGGTCTGATTCCAGAGCTGCGTGGGGCTTTCTGTGTTGAGTTTGCATGTTTTGTGTGTGGGTGGGTACTCTGGTTTCTTCTGTCAGTCCAAAACATGCACATAAAAATCTTTCAAATCGGAATCTGTGACAAAACCTAGTACAACATCTGGAAATGGGTCGCCACGGCGCCTGACAGGTTTCTAAGCAGCATGGAAGTCATATACAGTATTATAATACCTTAACCATTATTTATTTCTAATTTATTGTACATTTATTCATGATTTACAGGCAGACAGAGTATAAGATAGGTGGCAGAGGCATTCATGTTCTCTTTAGAAGTAACATTTTTGGATGTTGAGATGGGAGTTGTCAGGAGTTTCATACTGTAGGTCAGTTCAATTCACTGTTATTATCATTGCTTGTGTATTTACTTTATTTGACTATGCTCACTTGAATCTTTTAAACTTTTTTCAAGATTCAAGATTATTTATTTGTCATATGCAGGATCAACACAAGGTCAACAATGCAATGAAATGCTTAGGATCAGAAGAACCGTTGCGCTTCATGCATTTGAATATTAGAAAGCTGGTCTTTCTTTTTAATGTATATTTTAGATCTCATTGGATTTAAACAGCAACAGCAATACTTTGATGTGTGTGTGATGTGATATTCACTTTTCCAACAAATCCAGATTGTATCTTAGCAGTTTTATGGGTGAAATTTGTGAGCAGGAATTAGTAACACTCCAAGGAGCCAATTTAAAACGGTTGGAAGAAATGGGTGTATCCTGCGGAATTATAGCTGAGGGTGCAGTGGAGTGCAAACATACACCCCATTTAGCCCCACATGAAAAATGGACTTTAGTCTTGTAATTGTTATGACATAAATCTCTGTGTCAAAAGTTCCCACTAATTTCTCCATAAACAGTATTAGTTTGGGCCGGAAAGTGACCAGTGAACTTTTATGATAACCTCCAGATGTTGCCTATAAAAATGTATAATTTTCTCTTGATTTTATAACATGTAGTACCGTACCGACTTTTGTTTTGTTTTAGTGAGTTGCCCAATGAACTTTCTTGTATTTGGATACTACTGGAATGTCAGCTTCTTCATCGTTTCAACCTACTGTTTATAGGTTATATTTGAGGACTTTTGCTCATTCAAAAGATATAATACTTTATTTTGAATTGTCTATTGCTAGGGCAACGGTGTTAGCCCATGAATTGCCTATTTTACACCAGCTGCCCTTTTGCAATTCTTTCTTCAGGATTGGGACTCATCCACAGAGTACGATTATGGCTGAATACTTGGGTAACTTCTTATTTTACTCACATACTTAGGCCTATGTAGTACTTCTTCACCTCTGATTCCTAAAAAGAACCCAATTTCATACAGTCATACAGTAATTTACCCACTTAACCATTATACCAGATTGCCCCACAGCGACTTAGACTCCATGAAGAGCCCTTTTAGCTGATTCACAGAACATCGCCTTTTCATCAGAGAAATATCCCGACAGTCCTTCATTTCTTTATGGCTCTTGAAGATGTTAAACTACATATGGGGAACAGATCCTGAGGCTTCTGAAGCTGCCTCTCTCTTCTCTGCTCACTGTGTGCTGTCTGTTTGAGTCTAACTGGCAGCGAGGGGGAGAAATGAGGGAAATGTAGCAGACAAGACAGCTGTATCGGATCCCCAATTAGGAACATAGCGCACCGAGACCAACCTGCAACACGCACTCTGAAGCAAACTGTATAGGCATACGCCATTTAAAGACACACACATACTGTTATTTATATATTTATCTTTTTTTTTTCCTTTTTCATTAATTTGATCTGGTTTGCTATAGGAAGTGACACTGAATGCCCTTTCTTACAAACATCAACCACACCCATCCCTATCCATACGTTTCAGAATGATGATCAATTAGACTTAGACTTAGACAAACTTTATTGATCCACAAGGGAAATTGTTTTTCCAATTAGCCATATGATTAACAATTCAGAACATTTATTATATTTTAAATGTGAAAAAGTCCTCCCATAAATATTGTGACTAGAGGATGACTTGTCCTGCCCAAAGACACAATGACAAAATGCGACAAGATGGATAAGGTTTGAATCGGCAATCACCCGCTTAAGACAAAAGCAGTAGTTTGAATTGGATCACAGCATTTTAATGTTGGCAGCAAGTCAAACAGGAAAGATATTTTTCTGATAAGAGTTACAATTAGATTTGCTTTAAAAGTAAGACTCTGTTCACATTGCAGAGGACATTTGATTTTCTAATTGATTGCAACCTTTGTGATTTATATATAATTACAGCAACTAAAAATTGTGATTGTGATTCTGTTCAATATGTTGTGCAGCACTAGTATTCCAGTAAAATGATAGAAAATGTAATACAAAAAAAAAATGAAAACAAAGATAGGAAAAGTATAACACTGACCCAAGAGCGAGCAGTGGGGTTTCGTCATAAATTGCTTGATCTTATTTTGTTCCAGATCTGCACAGAATCTATATAGCACATAAACATCTCCAAATGATGTGTTTGTCTGTGTGTGGCGCGGCAGAGGCGACATCAAACGAGAGCATCTATAGACAGTGAGTTTTTTTCTTTTTTTCCAGTGGGGGAATGAGAACCCAGATCTGATGCTCCCGGGCCCCTCTGAGATCTGTCATTAACACTTCACACACAAACATACACACACACGCAGAGATTGTGTCGACTCTGCCAAAACATCGCTCTGTGCCGAGTTTCATATTGACATTTCTTGTCAAACACTGACAGTCTGGGAAATACTGTCAATTTTACTCGTCTCTGTTGCTCTCTCTTCTGCCAGTCTTTTTTCTACTAGGGCATTTCAGAGTATTTCGTAGTGGGGATCAGCATGTGAGGTCGGGTTGGATGATATTGTAAGACTGTCACATAGGAAGACAGGGTGATATAGAGCACACTTGGTTAGTACTTGGATGGGAGATCGCTTGGAATTCCAGGTGCCACAGACAAACTGTTGTTGCGTCCTTAGGCAAAGTACTTCACCCACATTGCGTAGTATGAAAGTTGTATGTGCGTGCATGATTGGTGGTGTTGGCAGCCTTGCTTCCTTCAGTCTGCCCCTGGGCAGCTGGGTGGCTACATTAATGGTTTACCAACACTGAGTATGGAGTGAATGAATAATGCTCTGTAAAGTTTCTGTGTGTTCAAAAAGCACTATATAAATTAGTTTCAAAATTATATTTACCTGTGTTGGACAAATGAGACACTTCATCCAGACTTTTATAAATACCATTTTATAAATACAGTGGTACCTCACCTTACAAATGACCCAACAAACAAAAATTTCAAGTTACGAAACGCCTTCACGGTAAATTTTGGTCTCTAGATACAAAAGAAAATTCAAGTTAAGAAACGCGAAATCTCAAAAATTCAAATAATGCGCGCTCAGCGACACACATTATACGCTTTTCTCAGACTGGATTTAAACTTTTCTCACATTTGTCTCTTGTTTAAACACTCAAACTTTCATAGATTTTCAACAAAATTATTAATAGTGAAGCGTGGGGGGAGGGGGGAGAAAACTGTGCGGACACGTGTGATAGCGCAGCATGACCCGGCGCGGAGCTGACAGCAGGTCTAGACCAAGGTCTAAACCTGGACTGGACCAGGACTAAACCAGGACTAAACCAGGACTAAACCAGGACTAGACCAGGTGGATTAAAGCGCTGCGCGCGGTCTATTTCCTGGTTTCGTTTTGAGTCACGGCTGAGGGGAGCAGCGAGGAGGGGACTGCACGCAGTCTGAGCGCATGAACGAGACCCATGCAAGAGTCGCGGGGGTCTAGACCTCCTCTAGACCTGACCAGGTCTAGAGGAGGTCTGCGCGGTCCTCTAGACCTGACCAGGTCTAGAGGAGGTCTTGCATGGGTCTTGTTCATGCGTTCATGCGCTCAGACTGCGTGCAGTCCCCTCCTCGCTGCTTTAATCCACCTGGTCTAGTCCTGGTTTAGTCCTGGTTTAGTCCTGGTTTAGTCCAGGTTTAGTCCTGGTTTAGTCCAGGTTTAGTCCTGGTCCAGTCCAGGTTTAGACCTTGGTCTAGACCTGCTGTCAGCTCCGCTCCGGGTCATGCTGCGCTATCACACGTGTCCACGCAGTCTTCTCCCCCCTTCTCCCCCTCTTTTTGTTGAAAATCTATGAAAGTTTGAGTGTTTAAACGAGAGACAAATGTGAGAAACACGCAGAACACAATGTTACACTATAAAAAAAGTTACACTATAAAAAAAAAAACTTGGATCGGGGCCTTGGAACGAATCAGGCTTTTTCCATTGAAATAGCTACTCAACTTACGAATTTTTCACGTTACGAAACCACTTCTGGAACGAATTAATTTCGTAAGGTGAGGTACCACTGTACCATTATAACATATACCACCATATACATTAGCTTACTGTCTCACTAAAATATTCGTTTACCTTTGAGAGAAATCTGGCTTTTGATTACATTGTGTTCTTCATCTCAAGACCTAAGAAATGATCTAACTCCACCTCCAGACCCCTGTATGACGCACACATACATACAAACACACACACACAGGCATGAACACAAGTTTGATTCCCAGTGACAAAACAAACTGCCAAACTCGGCTGGTCCTGGAGAGCTTTGTTTGCACACAGAACACACATGCGCACACTTGTAAGTAATCACTCCTACACAAAGTACGCACTTCTTGAGACACGCACACACGACAGGCGGAGACACACAGCAGTATGTGTATGTGTAACAGAAAGCCAGATATTGCCAGATGGTGTGAGTAACGTGTGTTGCTTTGGTGTTTTTGATCTGCTCTTGCCTTGTTTGTGTGTCTGGATATACAGTCTGTGTGGGCCATTAGAGCTGACATTTTTCAGTTTTTGTCCTCCGTCATCAGGCGTCTACAGGGGCAGACTGAGCCCGGGACCTGCTGTGCCAGACTACAGAACAGAAAGCGTGCATTGTCAATAGTATTTTATATGACTGTATAGAAGTGAGTTTATTATGGAATTGTCTCAGGTTGAGACCCATAGCCAGACTAGTCCTGTTTTATGAAGCATGAGCGAGGTTGGCCCATAGTGGCGGCAGGCACAGTGCCCTCTGATATATTTACTACATAGCGTATCTATAATGACACTTTTCTTTCACCTTTCCTTACCACTATAATATTTTATATGTTGTTTGACCTTATCACAATTGTCTTATGTCTGAGACACTCTCAAAATAACAGCCCTATGCTAACGCTTAATAACGCTTTACACTTGTAATGTGCTTGTCAAAGCCTCTCAAAGCGCTATAATGTAGTCATTCACTTCACACAGTGATAGTAAATTAGTGGTAAACTGTAACCACAGCTGCCCTGGGGAATGATGGGAGTGAGGCTGTACATCTGCGCCATCAGCCCACCAGTCATTTAGACTAACAGGTTAAGTATCTTGCTCAAGGATAGAGCGACAGAACTTGGTCCATGTGAGAATCGATCTACTGACCTTCAGGTTGGGGGCCCCTCTTAACCACTGAGCCACTGTCACCACTGTCGCTATGGCACTATTCAATATGGTTATTGCACATGTTCTGTATGTAATTTTGATTTGCCATGATTTAAAGCAGTGTTTCCCAACTAGGGGTACAAGTACCCCTAGGGGTACACGAGCACACTGCAGGGGGTACTCGGCAGTGTCGCTGCCAGGCGCAGGGGGAGATTTTTTTGATTTTTTAAATTCTAATTTGAGTAAATTTGAGTTAAAGAAAAGAGAGAAAATGCCTGAGAATTAAATTTTCAAATTAAGGAGATGAAATAAAATGATTTCCATTTAATAATCCGTTGTGTCACGTTCTACTTTTGGAGAATTATCAACACGTATGAGTCAGGGGGTACTCGAGGTATGACAAAAAGGCTCAGGGGGCACACAAGACAAAAAAGGTTGGGAAACAACTATTTAAAGGTCCCATGGCATGAAATTTTCACTTTCTGAGGTTTTTGAACGTTAATGTGAGCTCCCCTACCCTGTTTAGGCCCCCCCCCTTCATGGCTAAAAGGTGCGAAATGTCTAAACTGAGCATTTGCGGTCCTTTTCTGCGTTACACAAAACCAGTGTTCAAACGGGCGAGTTCGGACAAGGCACCTTATTGACGTCAGATCGGCAAATGCAGCTCCAGCCCCTCCCTCTGTCTCTGCTCAGCGTCCCTGTATATCCCGCCCATAGAGTTTGGACTGTGAATGCGCTACGCAATGCGAAATGCGTTTTTTTATTTGCCTGGACGCACGTCCGAGTGTTTCTTGGCTCGGAAGTCCTTTATCTGAGCCTCTGGACCTTTGAACAGCAGTGGTATTTTATGTGGAAATGTGTTTATTTTTCAATGGAACGCTTGAAATCTCTCCCCCCGTGCAAAAACAAGGAAATGGATCAGCTGAGAGCTAGAGCCAACAGCGGAGACTTTGGCCACGCCCCCACCCTCTGCTATTGGCCAGCTTTTTTCTCCTCATTTGCATTCAAGCAACAACTCCCATTATGACCTGTTCTGAGGGAGAAAAATTACTCTTTCTCATCTTATCTCTGTTTCTCATGCAGTGAGTGTTGATTTTGAAGAAGGATTCATTTACAGTATTAGGGAACCATTAAGGAGCCATATAAAAGCATCAAGAAGTACCATGTCATGGGATCTTTAAAGGACGCCACACAAGAGTCAGACGCTTTGTATTTCCTTTTGTTGAAAAGTTATTGTTTGAACTAAGTGCCAGATTTACTGTACCACGTACGTGACAGATTTACTGTACCAGGTTACATTACTTTTTAGGTGGTTGTTTCCATCCACTGTCTGTGCTGAGCACCATTGTCTGTGGAGAATTTATGATTGTGGAAAGTTGGTTCCACTTATAGGTTGCATTTACATAAAATATTGTTGGATTGGGAACAAAATGTTCTTTGGTTCTTTTAAGATTAAAATGTATTGGTTACATAAAGAGGGGTTATATGTCACCGCCAAGACAATTTCAAAACATCTCACATTATTGAACATAATACCAAAAGAAAAATATTAATCATTTTGTTACTATTTTTTACCCCTTACTCTACTATAGTCTTTATGCATTGGATTGCTTTGTTTAGATATGTTTATATTTAAGGTATATCTTAAAGTGTCAGTTTACTTAAAATTTAGTGGGCAGATTTTTAGTACAGTTGTAAATTGAGCACATTAAGTATTTTATGATAATATAATCCTGCCAGCAGCCAAAAACACCAGTTCTTATTACACCTTGTCACAATGTGTAATTTTTCAGGTGTACTAAAAATATCAACAAAGCCTTAAAAATGAGCAGTTGTTTGAGTGTTGGTTTGCTAACACCATAATTTGCCGATCATAAGCCGCTCATCTGTCATCTAGTGTGAGATAGAAGCCTTTTAAGGACGATTGTTCCGTACTCCTGAAGCCTGGTGTCCCTGTGGATCCTGATGTGTGTCTGTCATCATGGTCGCTCTGACACGCACACTGTCTGATGGTGACAACTAAATGATCTGTTCTTTATTAAACACCTCTTTACTATCTCTCCATCACTTCACTCCACAGCGCCGCCTTTTATCTCCTGACTTACTGCTCTCCCCTTTCTGCTCTATTCCTCATGCGTCAGACCTGCCCTCTCCTAGCTAAAGGGATGGATACATTTTCTTTATAATGTTATACAGTGAACCCTCATTTATCGCGGGGGTTAGGTTCCAGAAATAGCCCGCAATCAGTGAAATCCGCGAAGTAGGACAATTTTATATTTTACAATTATTCTACATGTTTTAAGGCTGAAAACGCTTCACCAGACACATTATACACCTTTCTGAGACTGGTATTAACATTTTCTCACATTTTTCTCTTGTTTAAACACTCAAACTTTCATAGATTTTCATTAAAATATATTAATAGTGGGGGGGGGGGGGGGGGGGGCACGTGACACGTGGACACGTGCGCACGGACACGTGTGTTTGTTTTGGTACCACATATCCATGCCATGTGCGAAAGTCGAGTGGAAAGCGACCTGGATATCATTTTGGGCAAGACTCAAGCCAATGCTAACAGTGCCAAACCGCTAACAGACGCCTCTGAGCACCAGTCCTCACCACAAGACCAGGTAAGACCAACCTGCGCTCACAAGAGTTGGTTGCATTTCACCCCGGGTCCAAAATCAGACCGCTATCAATGCGTCGCCAATACTCCACAGCTCTCTAGGACGGGGTCGGGTTCGTCCTCTCGGCGTGACGGGGAAGAGCCACTGTCTCCTCTGTGCGCGCGAGTGTCCTCCCCCCGCTGCGGCTCCCTCGAATGCGGCTCTCCCCGCTGCGGCTCCCCCGGCCCGTCCATGTTGATTCTTGGCTCTTCCATGGTCCGGCTCGCACTCTCTTCCATGGCTCGTGCAAGTAAACAAAGGCCACACCTCCTGTCACCCAGGCGCTCTCGTGAAGGAAATCAGAGACTCTGTCCCTACCATCCCTGGTCTAGACCTGGTTTAGTCCTGGTTTAGACCTGGTTTAGTCCTGGTTTAGACCTGCTTTAGACCTGGTTTAGTCCTGGTCTAGTCTCTTAGCTAATCAGGGCGCAGGACAGAATGTTACACTGTAAAAAAAAAAGTTACACTATAAAAAAAATTGGGAAAAAAAATCCGCGAAACAGCGAGGCCGCGAACAGTGAACCGCGATACAGCGAGGGTTCACTGTAATATGGAGCAAAACAGGCAAAGCTAATTGTTGCCTATAATTTTATTTTCATAAGTGCTTATTTCACAAGTTTTTTTGGACTAAAACAACCATGGTATGGACATTATTTATCAAATAGCTGGTTAGCTTTGGTCAGCCAATAATTTCTTTTTTTAATTTAAATTATTCAATATGAAGAATATGAGAATGAGAATATGAAATGGGTGTTGGGCTCCACTGAACTTTGTTAAGTGCTCATTTATTTGTTAATTTGGTTATGTATGTTTATATTTATCAACTAGCGTTCTGTGGCAAAGTAGAAAGAGCTCAATACCCCTGACCTAGAAGGTAGAATCCAAGTTTGTGGACATACAGTATTAGGGGTGGGTATTGGCAAAGAAGTCACGATTCAATTCGAATCACGATTCATATGCCACGATGCGATACTATCACGATGCATCACGATACTTGAATTATTGCGATGCATTGCAATATATTCGACATACTTCAGTGAAAATGTACCCAAAAAAAAGAGGATAACTTAAATATCAGTGGCTGTGTATCTGGGTAGTGTCTTCAATTGATACACAACTCTGAGCAACTCAATTCATAAATGAATTTATTGAATAACAAAAACAAATAAACCAAACCAATAACAAAAAAGTGCATAGGATTTTTTCTAAAACAAAAAAATGATGTTCAAACATTTGCCATTTTGGAGGTAGCTACCATAATAAACAATACCCTTTCACAAAGAAAAAAAGTGCATAGGATTTATAAAAAAAACCTAATAATTAATTAATTTATTTATTAATATTAAATTATTAAATATTAAATTATTAATTAATAATAATCGATTTTTGGCATCAAGAATCGATGCAGTATATTGTGAAAGTTAGTATCGCGATGCATTGTCATGACGATTATTTTGCGCACCCCTATACAGTATTATATCTTTTATATTGTGACATAAAATCTGAGCTTTGACTCTTCTCTTTCAGTGCTCCAAGTTTCCATTTATTATTTTGTGACAATAATTATTACTTTTCATTATAACCTTTTTTTAATTAGACTTTGGAAATCGTAATAACAATTTAGTTCATTAAAATCACAGTACCCTATACTTATATCATATATGGCTTGAATAAAATGTCCAAGGCACACTGATTACAAAAACAAACGTCTTTATTAGAGCTTTGGTGTAACTTGGGTCGGTGGTATCACCTGCTTGTCTCCATGTATATTGATAAGTTTAATGCCATACTGTGAAGAAAATCAAGGCGAAGAAATAACATTTCATGTAGCGAACCCTCTACCAGAAAAGTTACATAGTGCACCTTTAAACACTCTAATAATATTATGATTTATACAAGACAAATGTGAATAACAGTTCAGCCCAGTTCATGCAACCTTTTGTCCCGTTCTATACAAACGTCACTGACTGTATCGTTGCCTGATTTCTCTATCGCTCCTGTCTCCTGTTTTTCACCGAGCCACTTCCACTGTGCACCTGGGGTCGATGGCAAGTCAGTCAGCCTGTCAGCCTGTCACTCTACCTGATCGTCACAGCTCTAAACTCCGCCATTGTGCCACTGCTAAAACATTAATTAAAAAGTCTCATCTGTGGCACCAGGTGATGATCTAGTCACATTCTCTCCTACCTTTCTATCCCCTTCTCTTCTCGTCTCTACCTTGTCTCACCCAGTCCCCCTCAGAACCCCTCTATCTGGATGGACTTAAAGACAACGCTGATAAGAAACATTATTAACTTCTTTGAGAGAACAGAGCGCTGCGGCAGAATAGAAGTGGGATTGGGAGCGGAATAAAGGAAGACAAAGACAGAAGCAGAGATGTCACTAAGAAGAAACGCGCCGAGCTATGGGAGGAATGAATGGCAGGCAGATGGAGAGATATATAGGAGCTGTCTGACTCTGGATCGGCTGGCTCACAGATGATTGGTTAAATTGCAGGTTATAAGATACAGCAGTGTCTGTGGGCATAAGCCTGAGGGTGGGATCTGATATGGGACAGATAAGGACACGATGGATAGAGGTGTTGATAGGAAACTGTAAGAAACTCTTTTAGTGTTAGAGGGGAAGTCTACCGGCTTAAACTCACCATAGTTCTTATTTTTGTCTTGCCTCCTAGCTTGAAGTGATTGGTGTAGTTTTGTTTTTTTTTGCCATATTCTCAGACGCAATTAACTCTTTGTATAGGTGCGGGAACAAAAATACGCTGTTGATCCCATGGGGTTGAATTAGGTCTTTGTATTTTTTTTTCTTCTTTTTTCCAGATTTTGTGGTCATAAGTTAAACATATTATTAACATATAATTATCATCACATTACCATTAAACATTGTACAAATCCTCTTATGCAGGCTTATTACTAGGCTTATTGGGGTTTGTGTGTGAATCACCCATAGGGTCAGTTCATTTGGGATACTAGGTCAAATCAGGATCTGAAAATCACTGTCTACTCCTGCCTGGTTTTGATTTAAAAACTGGACTTCTTACTTGGCATTGCTCAAATTCTTGAAGATGTATTTGATATAAGTGAATTCAAATGTATGTACTTTATTTATACAGATATTGTAAACATGCTTTCTTTATTTTTGCAGATATGGGAAGATTGTATCAACTAAGGCCATCCTCGACAAGAACACAAATCAGTGCAAAGGTGAGTGAACTTCTACTAACTTTCAGAGCAGTTCAAGTTTCTCACTTCACAAACTCTTGCTTTTATTCAGGGTCCAGAAAGTTTGAGTTTGTAAGATATCATTGTGGAGTGGATTGAACATGGCAGCCTAATGGATGCCCAATTAGCTCGATATGGGGAGTGGTTTTCTTGTTATGAATCACTTCCTCTTTTTGGCATTGCCTAATTGCAGTAAATTATCCACAATGTGGTTCACAATGGCATAGAGCTCTTTTCGACTGATGTGAAATGAAAACAAATGAGTTAGATTTGATTGTCCAGTGTGCCTTTACCATGTGTTTGCTATTGAGTATGTGCAGTTATGTGAAACAAGAGACTTCAAAACCTCTCAAGTCATTCACTCAAGTCCCTTAATTTAGTTCCAGCCATTTTCGACAATGATATCAGCATCACTGCCTAATGACACTCAGCGTAAAACAGCTTTTCAAATCAAGACGCCGGCATTGTTGTCACTGACCAAATCAAAATGGAGAACACCATACAGCACTAACAATGTGTTTGGAATAGACTCTGGGCCCACTCAAGTGTGCGGTGATGAGGTCGGTTTGATTGTTGGAGTGGTCCGAACAAAGCACTAATCAATGTGATTGTAGTCGTCTGCTTTTGGAGAGGCATAGAGAGCTGGTGTGCTGCGTGATTACTGCTCTTCTGCCAAAGCCCAGCTCAAAGGTGCACAGCGCTGTTTGGAGGCAGGCCATAGTGTGTAATCAGGATATGAGATGGGCTTAAGCAGATCTTACAGTTTAGATCTTGAGAAAACAAAGCTATAAAAAAAAAAGTTGCTCTAGAATGTTGAACAATGAATATGTTCCCTCAAGAGTAGACAACTGACGTAATAAGAATGATGCATTATTTAAATAAATAGTTTACTCAGCCAAAAAAAAAAAAACTTGTTATGGGTAATAGCAATATGCACTTATTACTTATGTCATTATACATTATGACGACTAATATCTGAGTAATATTAGAAGCAACAAAAGTACCCAAACATGTTCACATTTCCCAGCACTGTTTGTATTGTAAAAAAAAAGAAAAAAAAACTAATTTGAACTGCTCCAAACATCATGTAATCAAAGTGACATGCAGCATAACTCACTTTATGCAAAACTGAGACACTGAGTCACACTCAAGTGAGCTGCAGTTTAGCATAATAAAATGTAATGTCCTTCCATCAAGAATTTCTTTGAGGCGCCTGGTAGAGGATGTGAGCACTTACTGAAAACAAGAGCTTAAGTGATATGTGCAACTGCTGTATTTGTCAAGAGGGATATTAAACTCCACCCACACTCATTTGTTAACCAATGCTTCAAACAGGAGCTTTTATTTCTAATGTGTTCTTAGGAATAGGCTGCCCAATTCTCAGCTCCATTTGCACATTTTAGACTTAAGGTTAACCGGCTTGTACAGTTAAATTGAAAAGATCTCATTTGAATTTACTAATTTTGCTCCATGGTCTTGGTAAAGTGCTGTGTTCTCTTGTTTCAGTTTGATTCAAGTGCCTAGCTTTAGTTTTATGCTTTCCCTGACAACTCTATGAGGAAGGCAAAAAAAAACAAAAAACATTATAATTATCACTACAGAATAGAAGTCTCATCTGTACTGCAAACGAGTAATTAATAGGACAACCTCTCTGTCACAGCTTTCTACTCATTTGTACCCACTTTTCAATATAAAATGAATGCAGCCTTTTTGTTCCCATCTGTATTCAGAGTCCAGGCTGACGACAAGGGTATTCATGTTTGTTAAAGTAGCTGGTAGGTGTATTGTACGATTGGTGCCAGTGCTATAGATCTGATACGAGGGCTGTGTGCCAGACTTCCGGGCTTTTATGAATACTAAACATCACACTGGCTGTTCTTGAATGCAAAAACCATACATCCACACAACAAAAGTAGACTCATTATTTAATCTGAAGAAATGCTGCAGCTGCACTGGAGTTTCTGCAGCATGTGGCCTTCATCAGCATTATATTTCTGTTGTGATGTTACGAGCATACATCTCTACATCAGCCAGTTGTTAACTCACAATGAGCAGTTTCATTATCGGCCGGCCATTAGAAGGCCTTACAACCGGATAAGTGTTGGTTTGATTGCGGAGGCATTCAGTAGGGACAAGATAAGTGCCTAGCGTGACTAAGAGAGTACAAATTGGCACATAGTTCTGCTGGAGAGGAAGGGATGGATGTGAGGAGGCACTGGGAGGTGGGGCCATAGTAAAAATAATCTGGAGTTGACAGAAGAGGAAGAAACGGAGTCTTTGAAATTGATGATTTAGCAGCAGACAGCCACCTCTGTTCAGGAGAGGTTCACATACAAAGGCAACGATACTAAAATAAGTCTTCACAGCCTGCGGAGTACACTTCCAACCGTTTCAATGGTGTCAAATGATAATAAGATTTCTTTTATTAAGATTTTTTACATTATATAACAGATATGCCAAAGTGCTTTTACACTTTTTAATGTCTAATTGTCTAACAGCAAAATTTAATTACGTGCTTGACACTTCAGAAATCCGAAGCAAATACTTTTATTGCCATTGTCAGTGAACAAAGTAAGAATGTGCTTTGGCAATATTGTGCAACATAAAACAAAGAATAATAAAAGTTAAATATAATCTATGATGAAATGAAAGGCATGCATAAAAGAAGATGTTAGTTAAAAATACACTTTGGCTGTCAGGTTGATTAAAAACAGTGTAGGTTTTCAAAAATGCCACAAATGTATTGATTAAGTATTATCTGAGCAGTTGTAGAAATATTATGTCATTTTTTTTAACGTTCCTGTTTGTCAATGGTGCATTTATTAGTGGAGGCAGTCTTCTGTTCTGTATTTCTGTGTAAGTCCCGAGCTTTATAGTAAGCTCAATGCTAAATACTCTGACAGCTCTCTAGTTAGCGGCGTGGGAGCACAGGGGGAGGCAGAGGCCACAGAGGACACAGAGGAGGGAGGAAGGGAGAGGAAACCACTTTAGATTGTAAAGGATTTCCATTTTCCAAAGACAAGCTCCCTCCCTCTACGCAGTCTGTATGTCTCCTGTTCTTCCCCCTGCCCTCCTCTTCCTCCTCTCTCCAGACTCTGCACTAAGAGGCCGGTCTCAAGCCTCTGCAGGCCTTTAGATTAGATGGTGCTACAGAAGTGTGCGTGTTTATCTGGGTGTGTAAATCTGCTTGGTGCGCACACATTTTGGTGTATGAAGATCTGTGTGTGCTTTGTTATCATTTGATATTCATAACTGATGCGTCTGACAAGGCTGACTGAGCAAGATGGATCTGATGTGAGGGTGTGGATGAGGCGCAGATGGGAAGGAAAGGCCACAGATGAGTCTAATCTCAGCTCGCCGTTTCCTGAAAATATCCTTATTATTCAGACCGGCGTCATTTGCATCCGACTCAAGAGGGCAGCTCTAAATGTAAATGTGTAAATAATAGGTTGGTCAGTGTGGGAGGAGTGATGGAGGAAACTGTCCATCAGCACAAGTGTCCTTCAAACCACTGCAGCCCGAGAGGAGTGGATTTTCAGTCATACTTGACCTATGGCTTCTCTGAGGAATAACAGGCTTTTTCTCAAATTTATCTTCCCGGTGACATTTCTAGTCAATACTATATTTCTGTGCATTGCAGGCATTAAATCTGTATACTTTATGATCACAGGTGCTTTGTGATCAACATATATGGTCGGTAGTTACTAAAATGTACTGTAGAGGTAGAATGGTTTATCTTATGTTTAAATTACAGACATTTGCAGGTATAAACCCGTATTTGGACAATATATTTGGTATATCTGGCTACACTTTATAATAACTACATGTTAATGAACCAATACTGTAGTTAAAGGGATATGCCACCCCCAGGTCAAATTTGGGCATCTCCCCACAGTCCAGAGACTAAAATAAGTGGTGGAAAGCGTTTTCCTGCTCACCCAGCCATTGTCCGAGTCTGTCGCCACTGATCGCCGCGGTATCTGCAGCTCCTCCGCCTTAGACTGGAGTCTAACGTCGCCAGAGAAAGATTTCGGCCAAAAGGAATTAATTTGCTCGATGCGTTTCCCAATTACTTTCTGTGTAGTGCGCATTCATATCGAGTGCAAATAAATGTGCAAATCAACACGGAAAGCTTGCCTTGGTCATTTTGGGTGGGAACTATTTTCCAGTGCGGAAGAATACAGCCGAATCACGCAAGAATCGGCTGTATTCTTGTATCGAGCAAATTAATTCCTTTTGGCCGAAATCTTTCTCTGGCGACGTTAGACTCCAGTCTAAGGCGGAGTAGCTGCAGATACCGCGGCGGTCAGTGGCGACAGACTCGGACAATGGCTGGGTGAGCAGGAAAACGCTTTCCACCACTTATTTTAGTCTCTGGACTGTGGGGAGATGCCCAAATTTGACCTGGGGGTGGCATATCCCTTTAAGAATGATTCAGGCTTACTAACTACTTACTTAAGGTGGTAGGGTTAGTAGTTAGTGATATGGTATTAAATAAGTAGTCACTAAGCCTGAATCATTCTTGTAAACTTTATACATTTGTTCATTTTGAATTAAGTCTTGCATGCGTTATTAATTCTCATTAGTAGTGGTAGTAGTTATCATGAAGTGTTGCACAACATTCAGTGTGTTTTGAATATTTCTCACGCTTGTGTTGAGTGCAAGGAAAGTGCACAAATTGTCTGGAATTATTTTCTATATTTTAGACATGCAGTAAAAACAATAGCCGATTTTGGGGTTCTTGTAAATAAACAAAAGCTTTGCCATGTGGGTACTTTTTATACTTAATTAGCGTCAACACTGAATACAATTACAGTGCCTACACTAAATATTTATTCTTGGCTGAAAAGCTGTATCCATGAGTGTTTCTTATACAAATATGTGCATGTTGTATGTTGCAGTCTAAAAAGCGTCAGGCTAAATGAGTCTGTTATTAGCAGAAGTATAAATATTTGTGTGTGTGGAGCAGATCTGTCTTTAAACGCAGCTTGCTCCCTTTGAACAATAAAAACTCATGTGCTTGTCAGAAAAAAAACATGGCTTCCATCTCGAGAGAAGTTGACAAGAACAGATGTCCTGAATCAAGTCTGTGTAGTTTCACTGTTACTTATTATAGGATTCTTAGTACCACAGCTTTGGAAATATGGATTATTTGACTGTGTTAACATCCACCCCTCTCATAACAGATGCTGTTTCATTGCATGTACTAAAGTCATTTAAAACTTCTACACAAAATGCAACTTTAGATTCTTTGTGCCATGACACATTTGAGAGTTACTGCAAGTGAAGATTGATTTTAGTGTGTTCTGACTTTTTGTCCTTCTGTGTTTCCTGTTGGGTGTAGAGCACATCCCCATTTCATCAACAACTTGACAAATACTGCCCATACTCTCACGCCATGGCTCCTATAAAGAACAGAGACTGACGAAGGCCCATTCCCCTCTCCGCTTTATTTCTTTGAACAAGACGCTGAATCATTTTAATCGTGGCATTAGTGGGAGGATTTTTCTTGTTGTCTCTTGCTGGAGAGGCATATAGTATTGACCATAGCTATAGGAGCACCATTATATGCTGACAGATTTAGAGTGGTATGGGAATAAAATGACCTCACTAGTGCCAATGGAGTATAGTGTCAGAGAATAGGAAGCTACAATATACTTTTAAACATGGGCATTCTTTCACTATTAGATCACACACTGCCACACTGCACTATGCGTAATGTAGGGCAGGAGTACCGAGAGGCAATGAGACGAGGGGGCTCTGAAACTGCTTGCCAGATTGTGTGTAAACATGCAGATTTCATTAAAAAAACATGGAGGTAATTGTATTGAAGAAAGCAACATGCACCAAAAGAAGCAACTGATCTCACTATGAGTCACAGTTGGATATAACCTTGTAGTGTAGATTATAAAGGCTTCGGTCTTATATAGTACTTTTCTCAAACGCTTAGTTGTTTTACAATTTTGTGCATTATTCATTTATTCCATACTCATGGGGGAAAGATGCTAATGTAACCACAGCAGCCCTGGGGTAGATTAACAGAAATAAGGTAGCTAATCAGTGCCATCGGCCCATCTATCCACAAACACACTTAAAACAGGGAGATTCACCGGTGACCACACTTATATCTTCATAAAGCATTGAAGAAGTGTGTATTCTGGATCCCAAGTTACAAAAACACTGCATTTATACTAGACAATATCAGTGTCAGTGTCTTGCCTAAGGAAACAACAGTCATTTCCACCAGAGCCACTGTTGCCCCACTGTAGCTCATGATATTCTCAGCAGTCTTGCAGCAGTCCCATCAATGTACTAACCAAACCCAACAGTGCTTCCAAGCAGACAAGATCGGGCACTGACACGATGGCATGGGCTGGTTTGCAAGAGTAGATTTAGATTCAGAGCTCAGACACCATTTATTGTTTATATCCTGTAAAAAGATTCAACAGTTTAATTAGATTTTTAGCAAGTCACAGTCACCGATCCTGCGGGCATTGACTCTGAGGTTAGTTGAGTTTTTGTTTCGTTGGTGTGTTTGCTATCCAGAACTAGTTAAGAAATCATATCCGCTGAATTGTGTGGAGAAGCCTTGAACTTTCAACATTTCTGACCGATAAACAGCAACAGCACTAGGATAGCAAATACATAACTTTAACTTTAATTTTATGTGTTTGTAAAGTCACAGTGAAACAGTGAACAGCGAAAAGATAGACATAAGGATAACATGGTTGAAGTTCTGTGTCCAAATGAATATTCACCTGGATAGAATCTTTTAGAACACAATAGAGTAAGTCATATTCCCCCCTACCAAGACAATACGGCATAATGGAGCATTTATGCCATATATAATCACATCATGCAAAGTATTAAGGTTCATATTCATTTGAGTCTGTCTCAAACTTTGACAGAATCCATTTTCGCTAATTTACACTTTTTAGTGCCAGTACTCAGTCAAAACTTAATACTTCATGTGAAAGCTGTCACATCCTCCAGGTTTCATTTGACACCCATCTGTGCAATCTGTCATTACATTAATGATGACTTGACTTCATTATGACACCTTCTTTGATTTATTAGATGTTGCTTTTTGACATGAACTCTATGTGGTTTGGCCCTGTAACATGTGTGCAGTTCCTATGTCGTTTGTCTTGTGTGCTTATTTGCCACTTTCCACTCACTCTTCTCCTCCTCTTGTGTGCAGGTTATGGCTTTGTGGACTTCGACAGCCCCGCGGCGGCGCAGAAGGCAGTGGCTTCACTCAAAGCCAGTGGAGTCCAAGCACAGATGGCCAAGGTAAACTAACTCTGATCACACTTAGTGATAGCCAGTGCATTTGTCAAAGTCTGGTTCAAGGGTATCGCTGCTTTTACCAAATGTCTCTCACTGTTAACATGTGCTCCTGTGAGATTGATAGCTGCAGCTTTGATTATATCAAAAGATATTGAGCGATGCTATGATGGAGTTATTGATTAACAACTATGGTCATGATGAGATTTTCGATCACTTCTGGAAAGACGGGTAAAAATGCACCAAAGAGGTTTTCCTCCCACATTACATTACTTCCTTTCATAGGGACTTTTATAGACATTCCACATAAATATTTTATAACAAAGACATTCATTTAAAAGCCAGTTTTGTGTCATAAATTGAATGTACTTGTGCATCATTTCTTTTTTTGTTTTTTTCTGGTACACTGTACAATTAGAAATTGTGGCAGTGTGGCTTGCAAGAATTGGATATGCCCTCCTATGCAAATATTCAATTTCCCATCAACAGTTGGTGTATATATTTACTATTGTGCTCACCACATATCCATTTCCCCACTTAAGGCTCATAGTTGTTGGGTTAGGTCCAGCTGCCACTCAGTCCAACTGAGAATAGAAAGATGAATGGATGAATAAACTTGCACAAGAACCTGATACAGCTTAGCCGTCCTATCAGAAAATTACCCATATGATTTATGCTCATCCTTGGGAATACTTAAAGCAAGATACTGTGCCAACTAAATTGTCTCTCTGACTTGCTATGGCTGTATCTCCCGTGTATACATGCCCAGGTATAAAAAGAGCTCACATTATTCTCTGTGTGAAATGCACATTGACACAGTGGCAGTGCGCCTCTTTTCTTGTCTCCAAAAGCACATTTAGGCTTGTGTCTGCATGTCACTGGGAAAATACACTGCCAAAACATGTGGGCCTAAGCAGCACAATCACATTAGCCTGCTCCGCTTGTGAGAGAAAGATACTGAATAGCCTGCCTTTGCTTTTAGATTCATTAAAGCTGTATCGCCGCATACTTCCCCTTTTATAAATGAGAGAGCTGCGCAATTAAAATGGGCCTGTCTTCAGGCACCGGGAGCATCCCATTGAATTAAACAGCAGCAGGCCTCTGAGCCACCTTTGCCTTGCTCTTCTATTAAAGCTCTTTTCATTAAACTTCCATCTCGTATTCCGTTCCTAACGGCTTGAAGGGCATTGGGAGAAAAGCTAGTGTTGATGTGTTTAGCTGTTATTAAAGCGAGAGGGGCCCTCGACTCTGCAGAGATAGAGTTTTCCGCAGGGATGTAATGGAGGGCAAGAAGTCAATTCTAAATGAAATTACGCACACTTCTTACTGGTTCTCAAACTAATTATGCACAGAACTGGTGTCCTGGCTAACTTTTTACTTGCACCAGTTTTGGTGCAAGTACAGTACAGTTGTATTCACTATTCATCACGACTGTTGAACAGATTATTTATTTCATTTCCAAGAAGACAGATAGTAATTTACTCACTGCAAGCAGCCGTCATCATTCGGGTTGTATTATTTTGCATGGGGCTGCCTCTCTTGGCACCAAATAAGTTCAATATGGACTTATTGAAGCCGTTTTAAAGCCCCTCAGAGAATCGGTGCATTATTGTTAGTGCACATGAATATTTAACATTTTACACAAAGGAACCTACTTTATGTCATATTTAAGCAAGAAAACCTTTCTCAAATTCACCATTGAAATGAATGGGACCCCCGTTTAACCGAAAGTGCCACCTCAAGAAAGCACTTTTTAGGAGCATTTAGAGACACAAGTGGGCGAAGCGGAATAAGGTGAATGCATTACATACAGATTTTGTTGCATTAGCTTGTATTTAACCTGCTTGTGGTAAAGCAGTTTATTTATTTTTATCAGCTAATGATGCATGAAAAAACATCATTAGGTTCAGAACACTTATTACTATATATACTAATATATACTAATTACAGGGAGTACTTTCCTGCATATCAATTTCTTTTTAGTGCCATTTTATAAAGTTTAACTATATTTTTTTATTTATCTAAACCAAGGATTATTGAGTATTTTAAGAAGGTGTTGTCATATAACACTGGGTCATGAACAGATCTCTTCAGTGTATTGTTGAAACAAACAGTTGCACTCTCATTCAGTGTATAAAATAAAACTACACTACCAATTTGAATTATTCCATGTGAACATGCAAAAGATTTAAACACTAAGTAACTGTCCTGGTGGTGAGTCTCCATGGAGATGCTATTGCTTTGCCTGGAATGCTCAGCAATATGGCATTAAATTTAATTTCTTGTGTTTTTTATTGCAAAAGTAAAAGATGTCACCTGCTAACTAACTACCTCCTCAATGCTCTGTGATTTAAGCTAAATGATCATTGCCGACAAGGTAATCTGTCTTCTTAAATTTAGAGTGTTGCTTATAAATTCCTAAGTAACAGAAACAGCTTTGTTTCCCGTTCATAAAAAGTTATAAAGTTGTAATGGATGGGTGGTTCAGATACAGACAGGGTTTCTTTGTCTCATAAAAATCTTGTTCCTTTCTTTTACTTGATCTTAAAGGAAGTTAGTAAAATTGTGTGCTCAGTAGGTTTGTTTTCTCTGGCAGGCTGCCTTCTACTTGACCCAACATCCAGAAATGATGCTAACAGGCCAGTCTGAACACACCTTCCCCGTGCAGAGATGATTATGGTTATTACCATTTTGAGACATTACCATTTTATTCTGATAGCAGCAGCATTTCAGGATGAGCCAATTCTGCAACAGCATCAATGTTTAAGGAACAAAATGTGTTTACAGCAGCCAAACTAACACAAGAAACAACCTGCTGCGATCCTCATTGTGTGAGATATGTGGGGTGGGTCTGCCTGGGAGGCTAAACTCAGGGCAAAGAGTCTAAAATAGCGTCAAATACCCACTGGAGAAGCACCTGTCTGAAATGTCAGCGTTAAGTGTGTTACAACACCTTCCTGACATTATTCAAGATTTAATTAGGATTAGATGTCATAGTGGGGTGATGGACTCAGCATTTATATCTGGAAATTCTGTTCTCTGGTAAATGTGTTATTAGTCCAATAATGTACTGTTACTACAATAATTGACAGAAATATGTGCTATTACACAAAAAGAAGCACTTCAGCTGCTGTTTTATGCTACCACCTCTTCTACTACTACTCTTACCAGTCAGTATAACTTCGACAACTACTATGTATTGTACTTGTTTCCTTTCAGATGTTATTGCATTATTTCCACAGTACACAGACATTTAACTTATCCATCTTGCATTTATTCAGTCATAGGTGGGTTTGTTGCTCAAAAATACCTTCAAAAACCTGCATTGACTTATAGCATGGCCTGATGGTGACATTGACCAATGAAGATAAGATTAATGCACACTGTAGGACATACCTTACCTGGCCAGCCAAATGATATCTCTCTGTATTTCCTATACAGCGCGATACCATTTGGACACCCTCGCTCCACTCTCGCTCCCCCGGTTAAAAACGGACTCCGCGATTCTGATTCGTTCAAAGATGGTGACGTCAGTGCACCCGCCTTTGCCCGCAAAGTCACTCTTAGGCAGCGGAAGTTCCTCCTCAGTTTTGAATCAAGATGGCGCAATCTCTGATTGGTTCACTTAGCTGTCTGTCTAAGCGCAACAGCAGCGCATTTTGGATCAAGCGTTACCAGACTCATCCGCTGGTACAGCGATGAGTCATGGATTCTTCCAGGCAAGGACATACCAAGTAAAGCAATGACATCCCCATAGAGGTTGAGGACTCTCCACTATTTAAGTTGCAGAGCACCTTTACAATACTAAAAAATATTTAAAATATACATAAACAAATCAACATAATACACTTTTTTCCCCAGTACTAGATATTGTATTCTAGTAGTAGTGGTTCTTTTCTTACATGTTCTCCAGACGGGTTGCGGTGGCAGAGTAAATGGGAGCAGATGAAAACAGAGGTGAAAGTGGAACAGTGTGTTGGTGTTTGTGCTCTGCTCTTTGTAATTACTGTTGACCTGAGAGATGATTATTGCTACAGCCGCACTCCTCCGCTGCCTCACCTCCGCTCTCTTAGACAAGCTTTCTGTCTGACTCCCCTCACTTCTCTATGGAGACATGCGTTTGTCACCAGCAAATTAAAGCGTTACATAAGGCTAGCATAGCCACTGCTCAGTGTATTGTCTTTGCGTGGTATATTAAAGTAATTAGTAAATACAGTAATTTCTCCCCATTCATTCTAAATTTCTACAAGAGTTCAATAACAACAAGGTTATATTTGAATAGCCTAGGAAGTCACATTAAATTACAAAGATTACGTTGTTAATTTGCAGTATCTATTTTGTATTTATTCAGTTACATGTGTTTTGATTGCTAAAAAAAACCCCGAACAAAACATGTATTAGCATTTATGATACTTAACCTGTGACTAGGATATAGCCATGGTTGTTAACAAGAAACAAAATAAAGCAAAGTGCTGAAAGCTCATTAGCTGTAAGTCATTTACTTGGATAGCTAAAACAAAGTGCAGAGGTTCAAATTAAAACTGCTAACATGGGAATTAGCTCTTAAATTAAAATGTACTCAACTCTAAAATAGAAATGCCAACAGCATTATTAGATGTAAATGATACAGACAGTTTTAATTAATATAAAACCTAGGCACGTATACAGTATATTTTTGCCTTATTGAATTGTCCTTGTGTTAAATCATAACATTGCTAATTTCTTTAATCACTTTATACACTTTTAAGTAGCACCGCATGAGATTCCTGGTGACAGGCACGCCGTCTGCATGTTATCACGGAGATAGAAAGCGAAACTTTAGAACATTCTCCATAGAGGTAAATATGTTTAATGCCATTCTGTGGAACATTACTGGCAAAGCAATAACATCTCTCTGGAGACAAGAAGGAGGCAACCACCTGTAAGTATGTATGTTATAAGTTTTCAGTGCAATAAAAGCGACTTGTAATACAATAAATGCTTTTATTGTGGTTTATTTTTGGTTGAAATCTTACGCAATAGGGCTTTAATTTTAGACTATGCTCTATAGGCTTTTTGTGTGCCCACTGTAGTGTGGATCTGATTGGCTATTTGGATTAAAAACTGTCCCCATTTTGTTCCATACAAGATAATGTTAAGTGAGTCTATTAGCATTAAGCAAACCAACTTAAAACATTAGCCCTTCCGAGATAACAGGCAGCCCATCAACAAAACAAACTCTATAGTGACCCTTTCCTTAAACAGTTTTATAGTAGTAGATTATACATAAATTACATCCTACTTTTCATGGCTTACACATTAGAATATTGCTATAATAGTGAATAAAGCTTGTGTTGTTGTTATCGACATTTACAGCATAACAACTCTGTATTGATTGGTTATATTCATGTGGCGTTTGCCCTGTATGGATTTACAAACCTACATGCTCTGACTTCAGCAGTGTACTACTACAGTCAAGGTCATTATGCTAATTAGAGAGAAGCCCCTTGCACCATTTACACAGCTCTCCCTCCTCTTCACACCTCGCTCTTCTTGGCTGCCTTCTTCCCACTTCTCGTCTTTGTCCTTGCGACTCTTTGACTTTTCTGACCTTTTATGTCTTCTTTCAGCCCACTTTATTCCTTAGTGTGACCCCCCGCGACCTTCTGTCCTAGATGTGCTTGTGCGGGACAGGTGCAGTATCCTCCCGGGTCATTTTCCGGGTGAAGACGGGACAAACAGAAAAGAGATAAAGGCTGGAACACTTACTGTAAACACATAATTTTACAGTAGCTCTCACCAAAACCTACCAAGGAGATCTGCTTCTGGCTTTGTGTTAGCTGCCTCTACTTCCTGGCTCTTTTGTAATGCGCTTAAGACTGGATACATTAAATTAGATGAATAGCCACTAGGATTTATACAATTTATACATTTTAACACATATTTTTCAAGTATTCTTTTTTACCTTTTAATCTGGCTATTTGGTCTAAATGATATTATTTTCTTTGTACATGAACTTGTCAACTCCTAAAATTTTTTAATGCACTTTAAAAAGCACATTGTCTGCCAAACTTCCATTATTTTGTGTATTTTTCAAAATATCTTTAAAGGAAAAGTAACGTTATTTTACAATCTGAGCCTTCTTTCGGTAATAAAACAAGTCGTTTGACTCACCCATATCATGTTCGTGTCATTTGGAGCTGTTTGAAGAAAGTTATGTTGCAGCGTATCCGTTAGCATTTGTATTCGGGGCATTACTTTGCGGTCTCCAAATAACACAAACTTTAGCACTTTTCAAATCATAGAAGCCCGATGTCTTAATGTAAGATATCGTTTGAAGCAAAAGTGGCCTGTAATCCGAGGTTTATCCATAGTTTTCAGCTTTGCGTTTCATGTTTGGGTCCCGGGAGCAGTCCGCGCATGCGCACTGGCGTCCTCATCTACTCGAAACTATGGCTAAATCTCGGATTACAGGCCACTTTTGCTTCAAACGATATCTTACATTAAGACATCGGGCTTCTATGATTTGAAAAGTGCTAAAGTTTGTGTTATTTGGACACCGCAAAGTAATGCCCCGAACATATGATACAGCACCATGTTAACGGATACGGGATCATTACTAGAACAGAACGGCTCAACATAAATTCTGCGATACTGCTCCAATTGACAGAAAAATGCTATGGGTGAGTAAAACTACTTGTTTTATTGCCGAAAGAAGGCTCAGATTGTAAAAAAAAAACGTTAATTTGCCTTTAAGTTCAGTAATTGGACAGTTCAGTATTTTGTAAAGGCCTAAGGCAAGACTCACAACACAATCAATTCATATACATTTGATACGAGTAGTATGTTTAAAAAAAACTGTTTCAACCCTTGCTCACTGTTGAACCCATATATTAATTATTATGTCTTTTTTTCTTTCTGTTTGTCCCATCCTCGCTCATGGTTCAAGGTAGAGTCAGTGGCAGAGAACACACATCATAAATCACATTCACTTAAAGAGCGCAGGACAGTGCCGTGGCCAAGGGCATTTACAAAGGCTTCGCAAGTATCTGCTTTTGTCCGTGTGTGAACCTGTGTGTCTCTGTGAAGCCGGACCACCTCTGGACCAACAAAGAGAGAAGGAGGACAATGGAGAGAAAAGAGCAGAGGAGAAGAGTGGGAGGCAGTGGAAACCCAATCGAATTAAACGTAATCTGGCCTGAATGTGCA
This sequence comes from Paratrypauchen microcephalus, assembly GCA_036785185.1. Classification (NCBI taxonomy): domain Eukaryota; kingdom Metazoa; phylum Chordata; class Actinopteri; order Gobiiformes; family Gobiidae; genus Paratrypauchen; species Paratrypauchen microcephalus. Next base: position 15,190,497 of record JAVJIX010000002.1, on the reverse strand, counting down.
CAACCATCAGCTGCTCTCCAATCTTATTAACCCTGCATTACCAGCCAGCCGTGTGTGCCCGTGTGTCCGCGTTGTGCGAGTGTGTGTGGCGCGTGAGGAGTTAAGTGGATAAGTGATAAAAGAGGAGGAAGAGATGGACAAGATGGCGGATGGGAGCGCATGTAAGAGGACAGGGGATGGATAGAGAAACCGGAGATAAATATAGGTTTGGTGTGATTAATGTGGTGCGAAGGGAGCGTGAAAGGAAATAAAAAGATTTGCAGTGATAACAGTAATCAGCATGATATGGTGGCACATGGTAGTTAAGGCCAGTGGTAACATCAAGCTCTCTTTTGCATCAATGAGTCATAAATAAGTAGTGAAATTGTGATAAATTTCTTTTTGAATAGATTATATTCACTGGTATGATTAAGTCTAGCATCCTTTATGCCATAGCTGTTTTGAAAGAAAGTGAGTAATGATTTAGACAGCTATTACCATATTAATCTATATGTTGTCTGATTAATATAAGATTTTTGAATGGAATAATGTCTGCATGCTGGCAGAATTGTAAGTCATGTGATAAACCAGCCAGTGTCAGGGCTATTGAGTGTTTTTTGGAGTTTTTTATTGCTAAATCTTTGGACAATGCAGTACAGTTACAGTAGTTCCTTTCAACTTTTTACATATGATACAGATTTGCTGCCGCGTCATACCTCGTACTCCCTTGCCAAAAGCAATTCATCTGGCATACAATTCTAAATGCTTTAATGCTTAAATGTGGATCATTTAAAAGTTGTTTCTTACATGAAGCTTGCCAAGATAAAAACAAAAAGGTAAGACCAATTAAGGGCAGTCACGCTGACAGGTCGTAGTGAGGCCATAGAATACTATGAACTGCACTTGGCAGACATTCAGTCTCTGCTTTCTGGGATTTGCCAACATCTTTGTGTGCTGCATGGGACGCAGTCCAAAGTTTGCGTCGTGACCCCCTCGTTGTTGCTGCCGCCGCTGCTGCTGCTGCCTCTTGTTCACGCTCCAGTTCTGTGGCCATCCAACACATTGTGATGATTGGCTCCATAAATAGGATAACGCACAGAATCATACCATATTGGGTAAGAGACTGGATTTTTTCCTACACTTTGGATAATTCCCAACACCAACATTATATACAAGACCGACTCACTGAAGTTATATGAGGCCTATATCTTTGGACAGCACTAAGTAGTCTGGGACTGTGCTGGCCATTAAAACTACTGATCAAACATAAAACCAAAAAGACCAAAAGGGAATGGTGTGATTCAACACAATGTCACCCTGCCAAATGTTGTCTTTTATATCCTTATATTGAATTGATTCATATACAGTATTGTCAGTTCTTCCTATACAGTGGCTATTTTTTATATATGTAGTAATAATACAAATACCCACTTTTATTTGATGAATGATATCAGCGAAACTAATATGCACTGCTATCATCTCCATCAACTGACAAAGAACTAATATACAGTATAATACAATATAAAATCTATGAGATATTTATATTCAAAAGATTGTCATTAAATTGGATGCAGGGACTGACAGTTTATTTCCACATGCCAATCTCCCCATTGCTCGACTCAGTTCAAATGAATTTTCTCAAAAAAATTCAAAACATCCGATCACTACCTGTTATATTTGATCTTTTCACTTGAGCTGTTTATGAACCGGTGATGTCTCATTTAGACATTAAAGCTCTCGGCTTCTCTCTCCCCGTAGTTTCACCCCTGGGAGAGAGTACGTAAAACAAAGAGGGAAAAACCGCCATGTGAGGAATACGAGTAGGCACTAGCAGGCAGATTGAGAGTGGGGGTGGTGCTTGGTTTGATAGAGAAACAGCTCTATAAGGACGGAGATCACTGGAAAACACTATAAAACGCCTCTCCTCACATTCTGGGCCCCAGTGGAATTAGCCTTTGAGTGGGCTGCTGCGGCTGCCTCTGGATGGATGGAGGGAGAGGAAGAGGATAGAGAGATTGATGGTGGGAGGCAGTGGGAAGCCCAACTGTAGAGAGGGAGGGATGGAGTGGGCCGCTTGAACTGTGCAGAAAAGAACTGCACCGTGATCAAGGAGAAGGATACCGCTATACAAGAACATAGAGGATTGGCTTTATTCTGAGCTTTTCAAACTGGGGCGTGAGAACCGTTGATGACATTTGGAGTACTTTAAGTGATATTAAGAGGTTAAAGACAATGTTGTATTTTTTCCTGTTATTTTTTAGAAGCTTTATATCTGGTCACCCTTCAGGACAGTCGGAAGTTTAATCCTTGTTTATAGCTTGTTTGTACTGATTTGTTATTATTACTATTGCAACAATAGATTTGTTCAGTACAAAGTTGTATATGTGTTTGTACATGTTTTTGTATTTATGTAGTAATGTATGTATTTTAAACTTTTACCTGTGACTTTGCATCTAACACTAAAAACTTCCCCCATTTATAGTCAGCGCAAATAAACGCAGCAGAATAAGCCCGTAAAATATCCCTTTAGTTTATGGGGACGATATTAAGTGTGAGTCTACTTCCTGATTGGTTGGTTTAAGCGGCAGATCTCTCATTGTTATTGGTGGCCAGGCGTGTTTGTTGTTTGTCATTGGCTAGACAGCGGAGTCGGCGAAATTCACAATCCAATGGCATAATTCGGCTATCGATCAAACTTTGTGGACAGCAGTAGCCAAACTGCTCCTCCACACCCAGAGAAGGAGAGAGAGGGGGAGCTAGCTTTCAAGGCGGAATATCACAAATCAAATGCTGTAACCTTTTAGTATGTCTGAGTCGGCACATGCCCACTGCAAACCAATGAGAGTGCATCTACTCGTCTCTTGTCGTTTTCTTTTTTCTCACATCTTTGTCCCTACGCCACCCCTCTGTGGCTTATTGTGCATGCCGGTCACAGCATCTAACTTTATGCATCTGAGCAAGAAAATGGAGAGGAGATTTATTATGATGTCTTAAGTGAGGCACCTGGCATGGCTACAGCTATACCACCATTTACGGGCACACAAGATTTACATGCATGCATGGCTCTGCAGTTAACGCTAAAGATAACACCATTGGTTTTATCACACAAAAACAAATGAGTCCAGGTTTCAGGAGGGATGACTGCTCGCATGCAAACAGCGCTGCTCAAATGGTTCCTTTCATCTCATCCTACATTTAAGTCAATATATTTTATCATAATTTTATCATTAGCCTATGTAATTATACTTTCTTATGCACACTATCTCACTCACACTACAGAATAGATATAATTTATTTAGTTTCGTTGTTATGATGATGCCTGATTGTTGCATTCATTACATAGCAACGACCAGAGCACAGTGTTTTTCTTCCCTTATAGCGACTATAATAGACTTGTAAAAAGCTATTGGACCCATACAACAAGTATAATCAGCTCTTGTAGAAAATTCAACTGAAAATAACCTCTAACAGTCAGCCCTAAAAGTTAAAGTTGTTAAAAAATGTTGACGCTGTCATCATTAGTGTGAAAAACATGATAATGCCTCTCTATATTTTCTCTGCTGTTAGCTTCGGGTTGCAGCCAAAAATGAAAATTATAGATTATAACTTGCGCTCAGAGAATCCAATTGAGTGCCGGTGGCTGTCCTTTTACTCAGAAACATTACCGAGTGGAGAGGACAAATTGGACATTAGCTGCCATGGTCCAGCAAGTGGATAAAAACTCCCGGCTGCTTCTATGCATGTTAAGTACAGAAGTGCTTTGGTATATGCTCTTATGCATGCGTTTATAATAAATCATATGTAATTGCTGTTACCACTGTGTCCTGCGCCAGCGTGTGTGTCGTTTAGTTAAAGATTCCTGATAAGGTCATAGTTAATAGAAAGACTGTTTAGTGGAGGATTCTTGAGCATTACATCCCATAAAGGTAGTTTGGCTTGAGGCACCGCTGGGAGCGTTCATAGGACAACGTTTAAACAAGGATCCATCTCACGAGGACGCTAAATCGGCTGTATTTGGGCTTGGAGGCTTTAAGAGCCCTTATTAGCGCCTAATGGCTTTATAAGAGGGGAGGCTGGGTTTGCGCAGGTGAAATGAGCAGATGAATATGAGTGGGCTGTCAGGAGGTGTCCTTGGGAGAGGATATGATGCTAATTAGGCTGCTGTTTTCTCAATGGCATTCGGGAGTCTATTTAACCTCTTGGCTCTGTGTGCACGCTATGCACAGGAAACAGTTGGTTGCCCATGCATGTGCACGTGTCTATGCATATGTATGTGTGTGAATGTGTGGCCGTGCACGTGTGTGGAGCTGCCCTTTCTATCTGCTGACTCAGACTGGATTCCCCTTCGAAAAGTAAATAACCTTGGTCCGCCAAGCTGTCAGCTGCCCCCTCCATGCCCTCCTCTTTATATCAAAAGATAGAAAAAAAAATCTTGCCTCTTCACTTCACAAAACAGACCACAAATACTACTTCAGAGTAGTGTGTCAATGAACTTGTATCTTGAAAAAGCCACCTTCTGATCCAAACCTGGTAGTTCACACTTGCTTATAGCGTTTGCCAACACATGAATTAATTCTGATAGATGCATGTTTGAATGTAGTCTCTGTAGCACCAAGGCTAGTCTTCAAGTGGGGTTAGGGTTCAAATTCACACATTTTAGGCAAAGATAATTATGCCTGTCCATGAGGTGTATTTTAATAAACCGCTTAAATTCCAGTGCGGTCTTTTACTTTTCCTTCTCTATCTTTCTTACTGTTTCTTTCTCTCTATCTTAACCGTCCCCCGGAGGTTAATCCCAGAGGTTTCCGATTCAGATAACCATGGCAACAGGCTGGCGCTCTGGAGCTGTGGGTCGGAGGGACAGCAGCATTGATCAGCATGAAATAGTGTCAGGTGGAGCATATGCACACACTTTTGATGGTGTTAAAGGAAGGATTCATTAAACTAGATGTTTCTCTCACTTGCAGCCAAGAGAAGCACCCAGGAGGAGCTGTGTTTGTTCGATCAATACATTTTAAACCAACAAATCTGCTATAGTTTAAATGGACATTTAAGGCAACTCTATATCTTTCATGGATATGCAATATTCATGTGGCTGAAGCTTAAACCGGAATCTATGAGCTTTACATGGGAAATATGTTGGACGGTTAGCACTAAGACAAACAACAATGGTTTGTAAAATATCTCAAATTATTTGCTTACATTTTATTGTATTTAATATGTGCAGATGTAATATTTAAAGGTGCATTGTGTAATTTCTGGTTAAGGGTTAGCCACTTTGTTTCCATGGAGAGGTTATTACTTTATAAATTAAACAAAACTATCTTCATGGAAACAAAAAGGTGACATCAGGCCAAGATACAAGTCAGACCTGTGAAAGGACAATCTTGCTCAAAGAAAGAATTTTAAGGTATTTTTGGGAATATAAACATTGTAATCAAATAAATACAAGACTTGTATTTACCCCGACCAGAGTCACATATAGTGCACCTTTAAAAACAAAACCTGGTTTCATGGTTCCTTAATAAGAAAGTTTCACCACATAGACTTTAGTTTCCATCACACTTGACTTATAAAGGATTGATTTCAGCTAGAAAACTTATTTCAGCTAGGAGGCTAAACCTCTAGCAAAACGTGTGCAGGGAAAATAATTTAGACTAAAGACAGTATGGGTCACTGTCCTTGAGCAATTTTAATCCCCCAAAGTGGAGCTCTACTCACTGACCCATTGGACCAATCCTCGGAGCTGGGCACCTGTGTATTTAACTGTAAAATAATAACACGCAAGTCATTTTTGTGTTTCCTCAAGTGTGACCACAAACAGCTCATACAACAGTCTATGTGAGAAATCCCTCTTAAATGCACTGTTTTTTTTACAGCGCAGATGCTCACTTGACACATCCGTACAGACACTTGACCTTGATGGAGAGATTGATGTGGAGCGAACAGAGGAGTTGATGAAAAGGGTCTTTTTATTGAAGTGTAAAAACAGGACTTTATAGCTGAGACCAGCAGAAGGTGTAGGCGGACAAGTACAGCGCACCTCCACCTATAGCCTACAGAACAAGCCAACGAGCTGGTGTAACTTTTAATGAGCGCCTCAAGACTCATCTGCCCTTGGAATATATGACATCCCCGTATATATTTCATAGCACTGCCATTAAGACGAGGTAGTTACACTGGAGACATGTCACTGGTTTTGTTACCAACTTTTGTGCCAGCTTGTTAATTTAATAGGGAAATCAATGGTATGGGAAAAATAAATACTGCAGAATTGAATTACTTATTGCCTCAGTGCAAAATGATATATCTACATCAACACTACAAGGTCTGAAAAAAGTCATCAGTGCTCCCTGTTTTTTGTGTCTTTCAAAGATGGTTGTAGGGTAAATCTCTAGACTTTCATCACTTTTAAATTACCATAGTGCATGAATCAATGTGTGTCTAACCACAGACTGTATAAAGAAGTGGACTAACGGAGTGTGATGTCAAATGAAGTTCACAAGGTTAACAGTTACAGAGCTGAGTTCCATATTACAACAGGCATTTATTTATGGACAAACTAGCAAAAATAAACACACCAGGATCATGTAGAGCAGGGTAATAGAGTATGAACATTTTAAAACCAAAATGGCATGTCTGACAGCCGTTACAGAGAGAGGGTGACAACTTTTCAGTGTAAAGTCAGTTGGATCCAGAAGCGCCCCCATGATCACTTCATTTTTGGAACATGGCAGCCAGCAGGTTAGCTATGTCCATTTATATATTTGTTGCAAGGAAAGAATAGAATAAAAAGTATGCATTGTGTTATTGCAAGCCTTGACAGTCAAGCTATGCAATTAACTCGGTTATGGAAGCTGCAACCTTACTGTATGTCAGCTTGTTAATTTAGCTTGTGTATCAATAGTGTGTTAAATTATATAGGGTTTGATGCCTTTGTATTATTGTATATTTCCTCCTGCCTTTGCATACATGTAGGGCACAATTAGATAAAACAATGCCAACTGTTTCAAAGTGAGAGACACATTGTAATTCTTGTGTCTGAGCTAGAGCTTTAACTTTTAATCACTACAGTTCCAAGAATGCAGACCTACTCCTCCCATACACTTTAAAAAGAACTTATTTTTTTATTTTGCTGTTTCCTTTTAATTTGTTTTCTTCCTGGCTCTGGCTCTTAACTTCATTTCCCAGTGATTTGTCTGACGATGAGCCACATGCCATTAGGAAGCCAGGGAGATGCTAGGGGAAAAAAAAGATTCAATAAGTTTGTCTAAAAAACTTTCTTTAATAATTTTCTCTTCTCTTATCCGAGAAAGTGCTTCCTCCCAGATAATCCACCGTGCCTTCTGTTTTATTGCATTTTTCTAATGAAATGCTCTGATGCAGACAGACAATCAACGAGCAATTCAGGCAAAGTGCACAAGACTGAGGGAGCAGGGAGCCTTGTAGGAGCACAGCTGCACTTGTTTTGAAGATGTTTAAATGCTGGAGGGGGCTTTGAAGACCTAAAACCTGTATATTTGCTTATATTTACTGGTGAAAATATCTTAAGACATAAGAAAGAAGCCGCTTTTGTCAGTTCCATTGTGCTATAGGAGCTGCATTGAAAACAAGTATTTGTCATATGCACATCTGAACACTTAAAGGGATATGCCACCCCCAGGTCAAATTTGGGCATCTCCCCACAGTCCAGAGACTAAAATAAGTGGTGGAAAGCGTTTTCCTGGTCACCCAGCCATTGTCCGAGTCTATCGCCACTGACCGCCGCGGTATCTGCAGCTCCTCCGCCTTAGACTGGAGTCTAACGTCGCCAGAGAAAGATTTCGGCCAAAAGGAATTAATTTGCTCGATGCGTTTCCCAATTACTTTCTGTGTAGTGCGCATTCATATCGAGTGCAAATAAATGTGCAAATCAACACGGAGAGCTTGCCTTGGTCATTTTGGGTGGGAACTATTTTCCAGTGCGGAAGAATAAAGCCGAATCACGCACCACGTTGTGCAACAGGGGAACTCCCTTCCCGGTGCGTAACTGGGATTCCCCTGGCAGCGTACTGCGTGATTCGGCTTTATTCTTCCGCACTGGAAAATAGTTCCCACCCAAAATGACCAAGGCAAGCTCTCCGTGTTGATTTGCACATTTATTTGCACTCGATATGAATGCGCACTACACAGAAAGTAATTGGGAAACGCATCGAGCAAATTAATTCCTTTTGGCCGAAATCTTTCTCTGGCGACGTTAGACTCCAGTCTAAGGCGGAGTAGCTGCAGATACCGCGGCGGTCAGTGGCGACAGACTCGGACAATGGCTGGGTGAGCAGGAAAACGCTTTCCACCACTTATTTTAGTCTCTGGACTGTGGGGAGATGCCCAAATTTGACCTGGGGGTGGCATATCCCTTTAAGGTGCACTGTGAAACTTTTGTGTTGGAGGGTTTTCCACTTGCTTGTCTCCATGGAGATGATAATGCTTTGCCTTGAATGTTCCATTGTATTCCATTAAACTTCAATTCAGTACAATTACATGTGTTTTTATTGCTCATAAGTTCAACAAAAAACATGTATTCATACTGTAAATAGGATAACATCTCCACAGATCTGACCTGTAATTTGGCCTGGAGGCATTACTTGCCTGTTACCATGGAAATACTGTAGATATGCTTAATGTCATACTATGGAACATACCAGGCAAAGGTCCATGGAGTTCTTAGCATTACCTGTATATTACCTCAATTAATTTAACACAAAAATATTAATGGGTGATTTTTTTTACTCTTTTTACAGGGAAAAAAAAATTGTAACCTAATATTTTTTTCAGTATCAAATAGCAGAGTAGGTCCCACTTACTTCTATCTCAGCATAGACGTGATGGTTTCAGTGTAATAATGAAACATCTAAAGACTAAAAAGCATCTTTTAATTGCCTACAGTGAATGAAAACCCTTTAAATAGCAGCATGTCAGTGTCACCTCCAATACCAATATCGCCAGAACGTACTTGAATTGTTTCGTTGCTCTTTATGATACAGTAAAAGCATAGTAGAATGGAAATGACGGGAGGGTAGGCCTGTCATGATAAATAATATATTGACTTATCGTTCAATATACAATATCTTAGATGGAACAATATAATAATAAACTAACTACTTAACTGTTGCATTCAGTTATTTATGTATTGCAGTTAATGTTTTGTAAGAATGTTATAGTTTTTTTGGGCATAATTCTGCTTTGTGGTTTGGTTTATATGATTTTTTTTTTTTACATTTTAACACTTCACATTATGTTATTGTGATAGGTCTAAAGGAGGGATAAAAGCATTTTTACGTCTGTTTCTACATTACAATAAAGAAAGTGCTAACCACATGTCCTGGTAATTGACAGTTTATGTATTTATTATTTATTTGATCTTTAACAAGGGCCCAGGTGTGGAAAAAAGTAAACAACTAAGTAAGTAAGAAATCTTCATATTGGATTTGGATGACTCTTTTACCATGAATTTAAGTAGGTAAGCATATGTGTTCTGTCACAGTATACCTTTACCATAGTATCCATCTGATTACCATACAGTACTTCTACTACACGGTGAGGTCTAGTGCTACCACACTGTCTACAAATTCCCTTTGCCTTTTTGGTTGGATGTCTTGGATGTCTTCTGACTGCACCTGTTGAGTGGGAGCCATCTTCCTGCCATGATTTGAGCCTCTATAAATCATTCAGAAGGAGGATTTCCCAGTAGTTCCCTCTCCCCTCGAGCAGACACACTGACACCGGCTGACGAGGCCTTAGATGACACCAAGTTACATTTATCAGACCAGAACATCACAATTTCCAAGTCTCTCTGTTCGCAAAATGTTTTACTCTACTCTTGTGGCTGTTGTTGTTATTCTTTGCTATACACTATCTCTGGATAGATTGTACTATTAAATCTGTGACAGTTTATTTGGTCAACATTTCAAAGAACACTTTTTGGATTGTTTCTGTTTTTTATTGACAATTTTGTGAGGAAAAGAAAACAGCCTCAAGGGACAGGCCTGTAGGTTATTGTGGCTTAAAAGTGTCCATAACTTTATTTAAGCGTCATCCCTACTTTGTCCTGTCCACGGTGTCTTTGGGAAAGACACTCACTATAATTTTTTAACTCCAGCGGCTGTCAGGTGTTTTACTATTACGTGTCAGGGTGTTTAATTTTTCAGCAGAGACACGGAAATGATGAATGGCCTCATGTTTGGGCAGATCAAAACCTGCAGGGCTGACATTGAAACTCTCAGGCTGGTTCCCTCGTATCTGTAGCTCATGGCTAATTATCAGATCATAACTTGTTTCAAACGCCATCATCACAAGAAGTTCATCTTCAGTCATTCCTGTGGTACTTGTGATGTTTGTAATGAGAGTAAATAAACATAGACGCTTATCATGGGCGATCGCTTATTACACTGGAAAGGTTTTTATTGCATCAGACCAAGTTCAAATCAAGTCTTAACCAAGGGGGGCATACTTAAATTTATTTCTACTTTGAACCCCAGTAGCTGTAACTATGTGTTTCAAACCTGGATTAAACATTCATTATAAGCATTTTTTTCATTCATTATAGGAACAAGTAATACTATGGCCCTGAAATATGATTACTTTACTGAACATAACTTTTGTTTGGATATTGTATTTTTTTTTTAAAAACTGTCTTTGTGCATTGGAAGCTACAATGAAAAGCGTGAAGCTTTCTGAAATGCCAAACGATTGGGAAGTCAATTTTGTAACTCTTGCAACTTGGAACATCCAAGGAACATGAATGCAGCATTATGCATTGATTATTGAAAGAGAGCTGTGGTGATTGCATTTTGAGAGCTTGAGCAATTGTACTTGAGTGAAAAGCTTTTTATATTGATTGGTTCACCTGAAAAATTAGGCTCTGAATTTCTCAAGGCACTGGTCGAGAGCTTTAGCGCGAGTGAGGAGTGGAGAAAAAATGCAGTCAATTTGAATTATTGAGTTGATAAGATTCCTAGAAATAAAGATTGGCAAGTTTTTTGTCTTCTCTGTGAAGCGATGCATTGGGAGTATTCAGTCTGGGAAACGCAATGGAATTCTTTATTGACCTTTAACAAATTGTGCCTTCTCACAGTTTGGCTTTCAGTTTTTTCTGCCCACTTAAGAACATTGAAATCCCTCCTCACGCATGCATGTCTGTTAGTGGCAGGTGCATGGAGCGGGGATAATGTGTTCTTTTGTCTTATTTTTTCTCTTTCTATTCTTTGTGTGCGAATGTGCCTTTGGGTGGGGGCCGAGATCATCCGTCTACATTCCAGGTAATTAGGCCGGCCAACAGCTGAGTCCCATTAGCCTTGATTACAGCATTCAGAAGAACACGAGGAGGAGAAGAGCTCGGACCGCACAGTCCTCGTGCTCCGAGCAGGCTTTATGGACTCGCTACAACTTGGCACTGTCTGGATCTTGACATTATATCCTAAGGGGGCTATATTATTAGGACATCTGTTTTTTTTATTGTATAAATTAGCTAGATTTTCAACATGATGATGATACATTTGATTTATATAGCCTTGTTAGTGTTAGGAAGTAGGGACTACAGGTGGACATTAACAGCACACCTGCTACAATGCATTTCTACTGTGAATTAAGGTTGTTTTCACACCTGCCTTGTTTGGTTCGTTTAAAAAGAACGTTTAAAGCGTTTGCGCCATTGATTCGGACCTTTTGGGCTGGTGTGAATAAAAACCAACCATCTCGATCCGGAGCAAACAAGCGAACTGAGACCACCTAAAAAGCTGGGTCTCGGCACGGTTCCATTCGAATCCTGGTGCGGTTCGTTTGAGGTGAGAATGCAGACCGGACTCGATCCGACACAAGTTGGCTTTTTGTACTTAACAAGCTCCCGTCGTATGTCGAGCATTATGGGAAACCGAGGCTGACGAAACGAAATGAAACTTACGAGGCTTACTTACGTTTTGCGTGAAGAACAAGAGTCACAACTTGGATGCACGCACATGAGCGCTGTCCTACCTTGTCGTCTTGCCCTGTGTCTTTGTCGTTTGGAAATTGATTGTACAATAGTGTAAACCTCACGATGCTGCTCAAACATTTGTGCGAACTGTAAAAACTGAGCAAACCATATCGCTAAGGCTAGACTGAAAACAGCACGTAACACCATTATTCTCCTCCTTCCGTGTTTGGACAAGGCGTTTTGACACGGCTCATTTCTGTCCAATGGCTGAGCGACCTCAGCACACGTGCTTTTGTTTATAGATGTTGGTTCACTTGGGGGAAAAAATGCAGTGTGAAAGCGAACCACACCAAAATAAAAATTTTTTTTTTAAAATTTGGTCCGGACCAAAGCAAGTGAACTATCGGACTTTCCTGGTGTAAAAACGACCTAAGTCTTTGTTACTTTATTAAGGCTAATTTGGTGTATTTATTGTACGTGTTACTGGGAAACTTACATTATTCATTCATTCTCCACACTCACGCAAAACCACTGCAAGGCTGCGTCCCATTTCTCTGTCTTACCCCTTCGTCTTACCCCTACCCCTTGGTTTTGCAAGTTCATGTGAGGGCAAGGGGTGTCCCGATTCTAATTTTGATCAAGGGCTAGAGCCACGACCTCAGGCTACATACCCCTTGAAACGAAGTAAGCTCTCGACCAGACTTGGAACGAAGGGGTACGCCTACAAGCTCAGGCAGGTTTTGGGATCAGGATGGCAGCGTCACATCAACCGGCCAAGGAGTCTCATAAATGTATTTTCAGCAGTTGTAATTATCAACTAACAGTTTAGCATGGTTTACAATTATGACGTTTATGTTCTACGTTACTTTTAGTGAACAGTTGTTGCAGTTTTAATTGTAGTGATGTCTGTTTAGCCGGCGTTATCGTTTTCATCGAACTTTCATGTATAAACAAGCTAGTTTTTTGTTGATCTGAGGTACCCGATAATCCTTGACATTTGTTTACGTTTGTTTGCCTCAGTTGCTGTCGCCTCTGTAGACGTAGCAGCTCAGGTAGAGGCAAGGGATGATGACGCAAAAGGTAATCGAGTGGTGTCCCATTTCATACAGGAAAATTCGTACCCCGAGCCCTCTCAGCTGGGTATCGAGGGGCAAGACAAAGACATAGATAAAGGGGAAGGGGTAAGACAGAGTAATGGGACGCAGCCTAATTTCAGCTGCCCTAGGGCCACCTGACAGGGGATGTGTCTGCCAAGGTGGGTGAAGGATTTTGCTCAAGAGCACATTGAGAGTCCGGCTGGAGCTGGGATAGAACCACCACCCTTACAGTGATGAACACCAAGCCACTGCTCAGTGACATACTGTATTTCTGTATGGGTATAGTTGTACAAAAAAAAAAAAATCAAGGTCTTCAACGACTTTGTGTTTTCCTTTTTTTTCTTTTTTTTTCTTTTTTGGCAATAAATAAGCTTTACAAACAATTTCACAAAATGAGTAAGTGGCACCAATAATTTTCATCCATTTTCTTATTGAAGAGCAGCAAAATGCTTACTCCTGGGGTAAACACAAAAAAGCACATTTGTGTATTTTGTGTGTGCACAGATAAAAGGAATATTTGTTGGTTTGACAGTGTAGGGAATGAATGATTGCTTTTTGGTGTGGAACCTGGCCATTGTCTGGGAGTGTATAATAAAAATGAATAGTTTTACAGTTATCCCTGCATGAACAGATCTTTTAAGCACACTATTTGAGTATCTCTGGCTCTCCCCTGACCATTGCTGATGTCATATTTTTTATATAAAATAATTCCTTGTTCGTCTCTTTCTTCTTGCATATGGCAGTACAATGCTCCTCCCTGTGTCCAGACCAGCAGCTCTTTGGTTGTATCTGCTGTGAATCTGGATGACCCTCCTTTATGGTGTCTATGTCCCAGGATTTGGTGATTGATTCCAGGCATAGATGGTTGGCAGACGAGCAAGGCAACAGCGTGCACTCTGCTGTGGCTCTGCAATGAATTATGGGCCTTTTAGCTCATACTGTAGCAAGAGAGCCAGCGTTAAAAGTGGAAATCTAGACTCAAATGAAGAAAAATGTCATGTTAAGAGTGCAATAGTGAACAACAAAGAAGATAAGCTCCCAGAAAATGAGCACATGCAAATGAATGACTGAGTTGAGTAATGGTATAGCATGTGCGTGCTTAAAAAGATTGGAGAATTGCATGTGTATGTGTTGCGATTATCCAGAAACGCCATTCTTGATGCTACAAATGACTCAGGCAGAGTGGAGACGCCGCCAGTGTTGGAAGCCAGAGGGAGGGAGTATTCTTTGCAGTCACGAAAATTGAATTAAATACAGAAAATCAGTCACTTACTCAGTCAAGTGTAAGGTTTTTTTGTGTTGATTGTCATGGTTCTGGTGCCATTTTTCAGTCAATTCAAATGCAAGAGGCATGAAACGTTGCGTTGATTATGTGAACTGGTGTCACTATTGGCTGATTCTTCTTTCAAATGTGGTATGGTATTATTTGCCTTTTGTGAGCTACTGTCTCTTAAGTATAAATTGCATTTGTCTACATTTTTAATATTGATAATATAAAGACGTTTATTTCAAGCTAAAGTTAATTAGGTTGTGAAAAAAAGATGATACCGTCTATAAAAGACTGGTATTGAAACTATATTTTTAAATGTTGATACTAAAGAAATCATGAAATATGTGAGAACATTTGACTTTTGTAATTTTTCTGAGTAGTTTAGAATGGTCTTGATCTATATCTGATTAGATTTTATTGTCATTGTAAAATACAACAGCAAAACTGCAGCAGTAAAAATTGATAAATATAAACACGTTCTCACATATATACCAATAAAAACACATTAAATATCAGAACTAGTATGAGACCACATTATAGTATTGAAGTAACTACAATAATTTTATGTTGTAAAGTACTCTTTATTGTCTGAAGATAATTGTGTTTGAATTCCTCATTGCGGTTATGGAGCATCAAGCCTTTTTCTTAGTACTGAACTGAATAAAATGAATTTGAAATTTCATAACCACTCAACTAAGCATTCCTCAAAGATTCCATGTTTTCTGATAGATTTAAGTATAAAATCATGTCTACACCAGGCCAACACTTTTGTTTTTTTCAACCTAACTGAAGAATGAGATCACCCATGTGTAGTGTGGACTGCAGTGGACCTCAGCCTTCACAAAGATAGAAAGAATTGTATATCTCCAGGGCTAATGAAACCCCAGGGATCCAGGGTTTAGGCTTCATAAAGTATTTATGTTCTGTTCATTAAGTATTGATTAAGCCGTTAGAGAGCGCTTAGACACCCAGACAATCATTATGAAAGATTACAAGTTGAGAAGGAGCAAGGCAGCGGGGGCAGGAACTGAACAAAACAAGGCTACTGAAAGGCTAAAACACACAATTGAGACATTGAGGAAAAGAGAGGAGAAAAGGGAGAACTTGGCTCGTGAAATATTAATGAAGCATCCAGATATCATTTTAGACAGGCAGAAGATTAGGCTCTAATCCGTGCAAGAGCTAGAGAGGCAAATAAGGGGAGAATGGAGGCAAGGGTGGGAATGTAGAGTGTAGGAAGTCAAGTAAAGAGAGGAGGAAGCGTCTGAAGGAGGTCAATGGAGGAAAAGAATAGGTGGATTTAAATGGGGGAAATGAGAGGGATTACAAGTGAAAAAGGACACACAATAGTGAGTGCAAGGCAAGACTTAAACTTTCTAACCAAGTGTTTTCAAAAGTGTTCCTGTCGAGTGTTGTGAGGAGCGTAATTTATCATTTCGCATGTCAAGTGTTTCTATTTCAAATGCAAGTGGCGATGCTATAGAAATGTCATATTCAAGTGGTATCAAATGCACTTGATTTCCTTTTTCCCATTATAATGACTTACACGAGAGACTACAAACTAGATTACTTTTTATTTTGGACCAGCTGAATGAAAAGCTTCAATGCAGTATTTTACCCTAAATTAAAATAGATTTTTTTCAAGCTCACCTAACATTATCTTCATACTTATCTGTTCTCAAATGTTGTATGTTACAATGGAATAAATGATTGTATGTATTTATTTATTTTAGATAAGATTAATTTCACTTGTTGAAATACAGTACAACAAAATGCAGTATAGTATCTAACTGGAAGTGCAATGAAGCAAGTACTACATAAAAAATGACATTCTATATAAGCTTGTTATATTATAAATTACATTAAGATTAACTATTTACAACTGTAGTTCAGATTAAGGTGCATTTATTCATTTATTTCGTATATCCCATAGATTTTATTAGACAGGACCGAACTGTCAGAGTCCAGTTTTAAACTCATAACACTGAATCAAAATAGTAGCCCCGTACATGCATGTCGACTGTGTTTAACCTTCGTTCCCTCCAGCTCTCCAGCAGGTGTCAATGCATTGCAAGGCTAACCAGGAAGCAACAAGAGGCAAGAGTCCTGCTATAATGATGCAGCAATGAGGTCTAATGAGGCTGAAAAGGCAGAGTGACTGGCTGGCTGGCAGGCAGACAGACACTACACAGGCAGGGTTTGTGGAACGGGCTCCAGCTCATGGCAGATGTTACAGAGAGAGGAGCAGACAAAAGGACAGAGAAAACACAGAGAAACAAGTCCTGCGTCATTTGCAACATGGAGAAGAGAAGTAACTTTGAGCAAACGTCAACAAAGTCAGACAGAGTTCACTCATGGCATCAAAACTCCACTCCACTAATGTCCTTGTGCAAATGATTTCAGTAAGTAGCAGGGATGATTTGGTCTGGGTTTTGGTTTGCTTTTATATGCTCAAAATTTAGTTGGAAAATAATTTAGCAGTGGTGATTCTTGGTAACTGGTGTGAGAAGTTGGTCTAACTTGGTTAAATGGACACATATACTATAATGATTTTTTATATATATTTTGTATTAGTTATTTTTTTGTCTGATTGTTTTTATTTGTTTTGTTTTGTTTTTGTTTTTTCTGGTCTGTGTTATAATGTTTCATCATCACAAACATGCCTGTTGCTCAGTTGTGCATATTTAGGCTGAGTTGTTCTTTCAAACTGAAAATGCTCCACTTTCTGATGTGATGTGGTAATACAAGATGTGCCCAACTGTTTTCAAACTCTATACACCTTCATTAGAATCAGTTGGGTGATTTCAGGTTTGGAATTGCCAATCTCTACTGAACAAAAGGGAAAAGGTCAAAGCCTGATCCCATCAGATCTCAGAAGCTCTGGTTAGTACTTGGGTGGGAGACCACTGGGAAAATCAGGTGCCACAGTGGGGCGCCAGTCGCAAAAACTGTTGTTGTGTCCTTAGGCAAGGCACTTCACCCACAATGCCTAGTATGAAAGTGGTGTGTACGTGATGGTGGTGGTCGGAGGGGCCGATGGTGTAGATTCATGGTGTGGCCTCACTGTGGCTACAGTAGTATCTTACCACCACCGAGTGTGGAGTGAATGAATAATGCTCTGTATAGCCCTATTCGGACGGGATTAGTTTTACAGGAGGATGTAGAGTAATGTCGGTTTATCACAGGACCTCTGTAATATAAATGACCCCATTCACACAGGACAAGAAATGTCCGTAATATTTATTTGACATGGGAGGAATTTGTTTACGCTCTGCCGTCACGTATTCGTCGCCTATGCATAAAGCATCAGCTGAAGATAGAGAAGTCATAATTAGCCTATGTGAAATATTAGCGAACTATGCAAATTATTGCCCATAATCAGGACTAATAGAGCATACATTACCTAAAACAAGCAGAAGTTTCATGCCTCTGACGACTCATTTATACCTCTTGGGCTTTTTAATCGATGTGTGCGTTTGTTTGATAGTACCGGTAGATCATTTTGCTTGCTGGCAAAACAAAGCGCTTCAAGCTCCTCCATGTTTGAAAATTACAGTAAATTATTTCTTTAAACGGATGTGACGAAATATTACATACATCTTTACAGAGGGTCGCATTCGCACGGGATTAATATTACCTATGGTAATTCCTCCAGACCGTTTTACAGAAGGTGAAACTCGCTGTAAATTTCACAGATATACTCCGTTATGTTTACGGACATGGCGCGTTCAGACAGGACTAAATTCCCTGGTAATTATTACTTCACCCCATGTCACCCCATAAAACTAATAGGGCTTTTGAGTGTCCAGAAAAAGGCTATATAAAACTGATACATTATTATTATTAGTAGTAGTAGTAGTAGTAATAGATTGAAAACTACCACTACATGACATCACAAGGTGGAACAGAGCGTTTTGGAGATGTAGACAGATTAATAATAAGGGATTGTCAGTGTGTGAATGAAACAAAACACAACTCCATGTATGATTTCTGAGGAGGGAATAGCATTATAATATGCCTTAAAGCTCAAAAGATTCAATTTTGCATAGCATTTATTGGAGCTTTATAGAAAACATTTATTTTAATTTCTTCTTTTTCACTTCATCTTGAATCATTTTGGAGTAACGGATTTACCCAGGTCACTATTTCTGATAACTCTACCCATCTTGATTTCACCACAATATGATGATTGAGAGAATAAAAAGACAAACCCAGTTGCAGCAGTTCATAAATTCTCAGCCCAAGAAGCCGAAAGACAATGCAGACTTCTATTAATCAAACAGTAAACCTCAGCTGGAGAGATGAATGCGTTCAAGTCTGCATTCAGTCCTCTTGTTACAGCCTCTGGTATGGAAATGTGCTTGGAAACAAAACAGCTGACCCACTTTTTTTTGCAGAAATTGGGCAACGCACTGTGAGATTTTGTTTGGGACATATTGTCTTTGGATGAAAATTGTTTGAAACCACATTGGCTATTGGAGGAGGAAATCCGCTGTTTTATAGTGTAATCTTTTTACAACTCACAAAGAACATGAAATATCGTCCTCTTTGCTTATAACATCAGTTTACTGCAGTTTATGATATTCACAATACAAGCCAACACTAACAAACCACTACTCGTATGCACAGTTGTTAGATACAGAGATTTACACAATATTTCTGGTCATTTGCTTTCCAAAACGACCAAATCGTAAATTATTTGAAGCCTGTCTGGACTAAAGGCTATATATGAGAAATGCTGGGTTGGTATTTACAAAAGTACGACCAGTAGATCAATAGCAGACCCCGCAGCTGTTACCTGTGAATGTACACCTTTGATGCTGTTGCCAGTATGTGTCTCAGCTTACATAATGCACACACACAAATGCATAAAAATGTAAAAATAACATCTAGGAATTACATTTATACATATAGCTGGTCTGTGTAGGAGGGATGTCACTGTCGGTCTGCTGTTGGACACAATAAGCTAAGTTAAAGGGCCTATATTATGCTATTTTCTGAACTATTCTAATGTTATTTCCTCATCATACATACCTGAAGTTGTGTTTTGTTTCATTCATGCATACATTTAGGCAAAGTTCTATTCTCAAACAGAAAACACACCTTGTGATGTCAAGTAGTAATGCAGGAGGTGCTCCACTGTGTTTTTAAACTCTCTACACCTTCTCTAGAATCATTTGGATGATTTCAGCCATGGAATTGCCACCACTTCATAACATCACAAGGTGGAACACAGCATTTTGAGCTTTGGAGATCTAGACAGACTAAGGACTACTCGAAACATGTGTGCAAAAAACAAAGCACAAGAATCCATTTTGTGTAATGTAAGATCTTTAATATTCATCATAATAATGGATCCTTAACAAAAAATTACCATTGAAACTTACTTATACTAATCATATGTTTCAATGTATAGAATACTTCCTCCAGTGTGTTGATGTTTTCTTGGGAAATACGCTTTTTTTAGTTTGTGTGTCTTAATTTAATATATTTTTTTACAGTTGCATTTGAGAAAGTCATTAATTAAGTCAACAATATAACACAGACAATTTTGAACCTTTTCAAAAATAACCATTGCGGAAAAATCAGTGTTCCAATCAGGTTTTGACTCTACAATGACCCTCACTATACAAACCCTATTCAAGGATTCAGAGAATGAAATAGAGAAGAGGCAATCAACCCATAAACCACTATTTCTTCAGTCAACCGTGAGCTGGGAATGTATTGTTTTCACTGTTTATTCAGGCAAACGTCGGAGCCATGCTGGTAAAGTAAACAATATTAAACAGATCACTGATTTGCACATAAAAACCCATCAGACATCTGAGACAGTACTCTGGAATACACAGTTCAAAGTCGATAGAATATATGTTGGGTCCAAAATTATCTTTTAAATTCAAGGATTATTATTTTAAAAGTAAAAGGGAAAAATATGATTTGCCCTATTCATGTTTTCAGCACCATTGCCATAAAACTTAACAATTAAAAACTAAATATGATCTTTGAATGTTTAAATGTCCATTGCACTTGTTAACTATTTACCATTTATTATTTATTACACATGCGATAGTGAGAAACATAATTTTGATTCTTTGTGTGAGCTTTGTATGAAGAATTGACAATAAACTTTGAACTTAAACTTGAACTTGAACTATCCATGAATATGTTACATGTCACAGGCTTTAGGGGGTGAGGGGTGGCATGGTAACTAGAAAAGATGTTCACTAACCTGGCATGGAACAAAAATGGGAGTGTGGAGAGGTGTTCAAAAAAGAAATGATATTTATTACAAAAATGACTAAAAAGTGTACAAAAACAAAGGGCTAAATAACACAAAAATAAACTACTAAAGTTGCTGCAACGGAGGACCAACTGGTCATTGGGCAGGTGCTGGCTCTGGGCTTTTATCCGTCAAGCTGCTTGCTGGCGGGCCAGGTGTGGCTAATCCGCTGGTGGGTGGATCTGGGCGGGTGGAGGCAAGGCAAATAAAAAAAATAAATAAAGAAACTAAGCCCGTAATACATGTCTGTCACTCAGATTAAATCAATACTTGAATAACAGCAAGAACTGAATGTGTATTGTGAGTTTGAATGCACTGTAAATACTGTAGATATATCTTGGCACAGAAATTACATAAATCAAAGTTGTTAATGAAGATGTATTCGAAGTGATATCTTTTTCTCGGGGCAAAGTCGTTTTTCTGCTAGCATCTTCTGTAGATCCTGAGGGAGCTTTCTTGTTGCTTTAGGAGGTTTACGCATTAACTTTCTTTTCATTAAACTCATCCACACTGAGGAGAATTGCCATAAATATAGCACAGGCATATGGCTGCATTAACCTTTAATGTATCCACTACTAAAATAGCTTAAATTGCATTTATTCCTTCTTTGTTCAGTCTTAAAAGTTACATCGCTCTCTTGGGTCTTTTGGGTACAATTAGACATGACTGTATTTATATTGGCAATTATCGCGTTAAGTTTGTTTTTTTAAGGTTGAGAGCGACTATTTACCTTGTTCCTATTTGTGTGTCTCCCATAGCAACAAGAGCAGGACCCCACAAACCTGTACATCTCGAACCTGCCTGTGTCCATGGATGAGCAGGAGCTGGAGAATATGCTGAAGCCTTTTGGTCATGTGATCTCTACGCGGATACTCCGAGACGCCAACGGTCTCAGCAGAGGGGTCGGCTTTGCGAGGTAAACTACACAGAGAATCACATAAGCATGTGTGGGAATAGAGATTAGACATTATTATAATTGTTTGATTATGGGTCAACAACATTTAAATCAAGCACTTGAGGATTTAATATCCATTCATATTTTGTTTAATATCAGTAATAATATCAGTTGCAGTTTTTATTCTGCTAATGTGTGTAATTTAGAGTCAAAATGTGCATGACTAAAGATGAATAATTAACTGACAAAAGTCTAGTGTTAGATATAAATACAAGTCGCTGTTAACTCTTTCTAGTTTGGTAAAAATAGGAGGGTTCTGTTTGGATGGCATAAAGGTAATGCCAAGCCTACAAATGAAAACAAATTTAGGTATTTTTAATCTCCCATCCTTCCTATTATCATAACACAGCTGTAAAAAGCTCTATTTCAGTGCACAAAACTTCAAAAATAAGTGCCCAACTCCCATAGAGACTGCCCTTTACATTTTAGTTACCAAAATAGTTTCGTCCCAGCGGTCATACTCAGCCACACTTTAACCTGTAATAAAAGCGCTCCACATTGCTGTACCCTTGGCCTGCTTTCTCTGCTCGGTTGTGTGGTCCTCTCAGTTACAGCTGAGTGTGCCAGTGATTAGGATGCAGGCCTGCTACATTCAGGGTCACTGCTTGTGTTAGGAGAGCACCCAGACCCACACGCCTCCTCCACAAAGCCTCCGTCCTGTCACCATTTGTCTCTCCAACACACGCATTCGCCGGCTTCTCCCGCGCCAAGCAGGCAATTAGTCATTGAGCTGTGATTGGGTGAGCAGAGCTGAATAGGGGGCAGACAAAGAGGACATGACACGGAACACTCCGGACTGAATGAGGCTTTTAAATAAGGACAAAGCAAAACGGAAACACCATAGGAAGAAAAAAAAAAAAACACAACACTCTACCTAAGACATTTATTTCCTTACACGTACACAGATTTGCTCAATGTGTAAACAGGATGGCAAGGGATGAGATATACAAATTTAGCATATCAGCACATACAGGCACTTATTCATATATATCTCACTTCCTCTTTCTCCGCGATAGGATGGAGTCGACGGAGAAGTGCGATGTGGTGATTCAGAATTTCAATGGGAAATTCCTGAAAACTCCTCCAGGCATGACAGGTGGGTGTTGATCTGAGAAACAGCACTCGGAGTTGGCTGTGCTGAGTTTTATAGATAGATGTGTAAGATCCTGTAAAAGTAAAGTTTTGGCTCATTTCACTGGTAAGTGTACAGTAATTACATCAGATTGTTGCAACGTGTTGGCATCACAACATTCTACAGGACACTAATGTTTAATACAGATGGGGAGAGATAAAAAGAATAGTGTTAACATGCTTTTTTTTGTCGTAGTGGAGCAATTTTTGTTCGCTTTAAACATACACGTCTGCCATTTATTCATTAGGGGTGTTTCTATTACTCAAAAATACAATAATAAACTGTGAATAGGGGTGACTCTCCACAGATCTGACTTCTAATTTAGCATTGTGCTGCAACCTGCTTCCTTGTGGTGTAGTTTTTTGTAATGTGCCAAGATTGGAGTAGTAGAAGGTTGAATCATAGCTGCTGTTAATTAGTTGCAGCTCTTTTTTTTAACTATATTGTACATTTAAAAAGTGTTTCCTTGGATAATGTTACTTATGGGTAATTTTATGTCGAGTAGTTTTATTTTATGCAGCAATATATCACACTTCAAATACATTTAGCATGGCTGGTCTAATTATTAGGCTGTGAATGTAACTAATGCTTTTACTCACTATAATGCATTCAGACCTGCAGTGCCAGGCTAATGTAGTAGGTGGAGTATGTGCTCTCTTTGATGTAACAGTAATAGGATGTGATGTTGCCTAGTTGCTTGTGGTTTCTGGTGCTGAGAACATATGGTTTGCTTCATGTACTGCCTGCAGAGTGGACCGACAAGCCCCTTTTCTCTATTACATTGTGGTTTTGTGAATATTACCTCGGGCCAATATTGTTATGCCATTGAAATTAAATATGTTATGCATTCGAGGCTAGTATATGGTCTGACCACAGGGTCTTTAGGTCACAGAAAAATTGCAGTAAGTATTCAATGGTGGTATAAAAATGCATAAGAGGTACTGTGCCTTGTATCAGAACATTTAAATAAAGCATGTTTATCAGATAGAGCTCATTACGTGTCTCTGCTGCATACTGAAAATAGTGTGACTAATATCTCATCCGCTCCATCAATATTGCTCTTCCGTCTCTTGCCCCGTCTTAGACAACCTTGTGTTGATTTAGAGGGAAGATCCGAGTGATTAATTCCTTAACCAAACAAGACACAGACTGACAAAAACACACATGTACGCGACACAGACAGACGTTCCCCCATAGCAAACAATCTGCTACACAATGTCCCGCCAAAAGTCAAGTTACATTATTTTTTTCTGCAGAAAATTAACACATAGTAGAGCCATATGAATATATTATTTGAGTAATCCTGCAAGGCAGCACTGTGGCGCAGCAGTTAGCGTCTTCTCTCATAGCAAGAGGTTCAATGCCCAGGCAGATTGCGGCCTGTCTGTGGTGTTTGCATGTTCTCCCTGTGCTGGCGTAGGTGTCCTCTACTGTTAAAATCATGTACAGGCTCCCCTCTGGATCAAGGACTCCCCTGAAAATTATATTCCAAATGGCTGTGGGATTTTCCTGGTTAAATAAAGAATCATAATTCATTTGATGTGGTGACAATATTAAAATGTAAAATTATACTTTATTGTAAACTGTTGAGGAAATCGTGGGTTTTCTGGGCAGGAGTAACTTGATATGCTTTTTATGATAGGCAGTGAAAGTGTATTCTTTTTTAATTTGCCATTTAAATGTAACAATTGTTACAATTAAAATATTTTATATTGTTGCATTTAGATTGTTTTGTGGAATGTGACTCCAGATATTGAGAATTGCACTACCCCCAAAAAATGGTACAAGCAAACACACAAGACAAGTTGTGTGTCTGTGGAATAGAGACAGTGCCTGGTGTGGTCGCTAAAAACGAATGAACAAAACAAGGATGGGCTGGAGAGAAGAGAGAGCTGAGCAGGGGACTAGCAGACTCAAAGTGACAGAATGGTAAAGCAGCAATGGAGATACAGAGCTATCAGATAGAGACTTAGAGAAAAGGAATGGAGCAAGGGAGGGAAAATCAAGGACAGACAGAGCAGGCCCAGTATCCCCGCAGTATAATTTGGAAGATACAGCACTGTGGATAGTCTCATACGCATACAGACATTTAGGCAGCAGAGTGAAACTGACAACTTTAAAAATAAGAACTTTAAGCAACACAATACAAACTTTGGTTTTATGTTATTTGATATCATCACAGTATATGGATTAGCTTAGGAAATATTATCAAAAATGGTCAATAGCCAACAATTTAGCAAGTACTGAATGTTTGCTAATGACAGTGAATACAGCCATCTCATAGTTAATGTTACACTGTTATATCCATCCTGTAGTTCTCTGTATGCTATATATACTAACAGTAGAAAAATGTGTTTAATTAAAATTGAATTCATGCAAAAATAAATAAAACATGTCTAAGTGGATAGCTTTTTAGTGGAACAGATACTGTACGTGGCGTGTTGTTAGGGTTCCAGTGTGACTGAGAATAAATCAGCTGGACCTGTGAAAAGCTCCAGCTGATTTATCCTCTGTCTTTCCGTGACAATGCCTGTCCTGCTGTTGCTCTCACATATTACAACTTAGAACAAGAGCTGGGCTCAAAAAATGTAAGAAATAGGCTGTAAATGGCTGTAAAAATGTTATCTCTCTGTGGTGTACTGGTACTGTCCGGGTTTCCCTGATTGGTCTGTCCATCCACTCTGATGTATTGGCAGGAAACAGTAATATTTCACCCTCTGGCTGTGAGATTAATGTGTGCATTGATCACATGACCGGGCCTTCCATCAGCTCTCGTTAAGAGGAAGCCCATTGATCGACAGTGCAATGACTTCTGCCTCTCGCCATGGTTCTTTTCATAGAAATAGGTTACTACGATGGGGCATTGACTCGGACTGTTTTTAATATGGAGTGGTAAAAGTGCTGATCAGTTTAAAATATATTAAGGATGTCAGTGTTAAATGCAGTCTAATTTACAGAATTACTTACTTACCAGTTTTTGTTGTGTTTTGTTGGACCATCCCTATAATGCAGTAATTATATATTGAGAAAATTTTGAATTTAGAAAATACACAAAGATTTTCTGGCAAGAAGTTATACAAATAAGTATTATTTAGATAGTGTAGCTTTCAAATTATTTAAGACAATTGTCAAAAATGTTGACATTAATGCTGACTACGAATCTAGTATTTGCAGAATCCAGTTAACCATTGCAAACAGATTTGATGGATGCAGTGATACTGGTATAGAAACTGAAAAACTGGATCGGAATCGGTTCCATTAAGCCGAGATCCTGGTTGGGTCTTTAATAGGATGTGATTAGACTGTTTCCAGGCTGATTTTGGCCTAGAACATCTCATAATGTTTTAACTTTTGTAAATACAAAGCTGTTCAGTAGTTATTTGAATGATAAATAAACATTGCATGACACAATTGGATCTCTTCTATTGTGTCATAAGTTCACTTGTTTTAAGGAAATAAGTACTGTTTTCTGTCTCTACACTGGTATTGGTTAATATAGGGTACTGGCAGATAATAGTATTGGTATTGAAACTGAAAAGCTAGCTCGGTGCATCCCTATATCAGTTATTTCTCACAGTCAGTGAAATGATATATAATTATAGAACAGGTTTACAGCTTCTAAAATAATGTGATTTGGAGCTGAGTTTGAGATGAATAAATGTGACAGCAATGATTAAAGGCTGTAGTTTTATGTTTACTTGAATCAAAACTTGTGATCAATCAATATCAGAAAACTAATGGGCAAATGAAGGAGATGCAGTTTATGATACATAGAGGAATACTTATACTTTGGTGCTTACAACAAGGAAATGGTCTAGGAATGTGGAAAGAATTCTGTGTCCTCCTGGATATATTTTACTCATACAGCTTCAGAATTCTGTCATGTTACCAACAGACTGTCTTAAGATTGACTACTTTGCATTAGTCAGTAGTTCCTGTACAGTGGGAGCTGTCTTGTACATCCCGCCCAGTCAGTTGTAAATAAAAAGCTTGCTGTGTCTTTGACTATAGACTGTAATTCTGACGCTCAGTTTCTTGTTGTTCGATTTCGTCCTGGCTCCCTGCAGTGAAGTGCGGAGTCGGTGCCAGTAGGAAGCCCTCCCTATCCACTCGTAAAGAGCTCATTTTCCATGGAATCACTATCTGTGTGTCACATTTTGTCAAGGGCAGTTATTTTTGCATTCACGTTTACTCAGCACGTATAGGAGGTAAACAAACAGACAAAACTGGTGGAAATTTACATTTGGGAGAAAAAAGTTCTGATGCTGTATTTTAGATGTGTGTTTGATTTTATTCTTATTGTCACCTTTTCCTCTACCAGTGTCACATCCATCTATTATATCCATTGTGGTTAAAGACAATCGCTCTGAACTGATCAAATCCAGTGATACACAGTAAGGTTCAGAAATATGAAGTATGATAATAAATAATGAGTTACTGAATCATTATTTTCTCTTGAGTCATTTTATATTTTGGTAACCCATTATCACAGTGATCCAGGGAGGATATCCGATTCCGAGTCTCCACCGCACTCCTGACCTTTCTATAATGTATGGCTAAAGAGCAACAGAGGCTTAGTGCGCACACTGTGACGTAACCACTGCACTTTGTATAGTGTCACCATGCAGCTTAGGTTTCACTTTTTGTAACATCCAGCCTTTTCTTAGAAGGACAAATTATCACATTAGTCATTGCAGTGATTGTGCAGAAATAATGAAATACATTTTTAATCTGTTAGTGAACTTTCTGGAGTCTCCTCTGTTATTTATCATCTACTTTTCCCTGTTAGTAATAATTATAAATCATGAATTCAGATTTCAAGAAACCCAAAGCGCTTTACAGTGCATTATTCATTCACTACACACTCTGTGGTATAAGGTACTATTGTAGCCACAGCTGCAGTGAATTTCCTCCTGTGTGAGATCAATAAAGTCTTATCTAATCTTATCTTATCTTATCTTATTCAAACTAGACTAAATATAATGCACTAGGGCCACTGCTGCCCCACTGTGGTACCTGGTTTTCCCAGCAGTCTCCTATCCAAGAACTAACCAGGCCAACCTTGTTTAGTTTCCAAAATCACATGAGATCAAGCATTTTTAAGGTGGTATGCCTGTTAATACACTTATTCACCAGTCTCAAACACATGCTACAGTCTGCCTGGTATGGCAAACATGGCATTTTTCCACCAGATTCCCAACATGCACTATCTCTCCCGCCTCTGTCTCTCCGGAGCAGAGATGGATATGTTTGTTTGCTCGGCTGGTGTTTTAACAGTTTCTATGTGTCCCCGCTGTGGTCTGCAGTGTCTCACCGCTACAATGAGTGCTAACAGAATGTGCTCCACGCCTCTCTTCTCACGCCTGCCTACCTGTGTCCACAATCTTCTGCTTTACGCACAAATCCGATTCAGATCATTTCACATCTTTACACGAGGTACCAGTCTTTTTTTGTCGACATCTCTCACTGTTATCACACCTTTCATGTTCTATTTGCATTTCCCTATTGCATCTACAAGGGCGTATTCTTGTTCGAGCTAAAGCCTACTATATGCTCCCATTCTATCTCTGGAGCAGTGACAATCTAATGCAGGATTTAAAGCAGTAAATCAGCAATGTCCGTCTGACTTGATGAGTGTAAATAGATCTTGTAAACAGGAAGCCTCACAGAGCTTTTGTCCAACAATCACTTCTTAGCTGTCGTGTTCAATTTAGTTTGCACTTACAATTCTTGGCACAACTTGTAAAGCTGAAGCACCAAAATGTCTCAATTTCTAACAATAAATTAAATGGTAACTGTGCAGGGTTCTACTCACTGTGAAACATTGCTTTTATAAACAAGGATTATCCTGCTTTTTACTGGGCAACTGTGACATGACAAAAACTGACAAAATGGTCATAGAATTCAAATTTTTATTGTCCCCAATGGGATATTTTACTCCCTGTATTTGACATCCAATGCCACTGGGGGAAGCTGTCAAAAGCAGTGAACTGAGTAGTGCCTAGGGACTCATCTCCAGCTCTAGATCCAGGAATACTGAGTGAATGTCAGCTGTAGTATTAGCCCTTATTGTGCATTTTTAAATAGAAGGACTAAGAAGAAGATGTCAAAATTAGTTTCCATTGTTTTTTTTAAAGCAACAAGCTTTAGTGTGTTGCATAGTACATATATATGAATTAAAAAAAACACTTTAATTTAATCTAAATTAATCATAAGCCAGACCAAAGAGATTAATAGCAAAATAGCTAGGACATTACATTTGATGCAAAATATAAGATTACATATAGCTGATTCATTGTTGCAACTAGGAACTATTGTTGGTTCAGATAAAATATATTAAGAATAGAGATCAATGGGACAGCTGCAAATTGTTTTACTATGATTTATCAGCCTGTTTGAGGAAGTGAATCGCAGGTCAAACTGACAATTAAAAACGTCCTTCTCATTTTAAAAGCCTCTTGTGGAACCCAGTAGAATTCTGTGTTGGAGCAGAATAATTAATCTAACGCTCTTTCCAAAGTAGACCCTTTCTCTGTTGCCATTGCTGTAGGCTAGCTCAGCACCTCTGTATGATCTGTATAGAAGCCAGTAGAAATACTCAGGCATTTGTATTAATATGAGAATCTTGTCAAGTCCATTAGGAATCCAAGCAGAGTTGACATGCGTGATATCTCAAATCCCTCACCTCAGGGCATAATGCATAATGATAACAATGTAATAATAGTTCCAATTTGTTAATGTGGGCTGTAACTGAAAGGTACTTTGCATATTTTGAGCCCAACGCTTTGTTTCTGATCGGTCTTTATGAAAATTGCTGCAAATAATGGCTGACTTGAAGAGATTAAAAGGCTTAATGAAACGGCTTGGTAGGTAAAATGCCTTCATACAACGTCTAATTTTTCTAATATATCCTTTTTAACGCAGCTCACATTAAGGTGTTTAATTAATTGCCAGTGGCTATGCTTTCACCACTCATGCCCCAATGAAACCCCGGCATGCATAGCTCATTTTGTAATATTGGGGAATTATACCAGCCATGATAGATATCCTCTTCCTCTGAAGGTGGAAGTTGATTAGAATAACGAGCATATTCTTGTCACTCATATTACAGGAACAGCAGTAGATTTAGTTTTGTGTTGTGGTCTTTAATTTTATTTAAGTTTAGTGCATTGTTAGCTATGAGAAGCTTATTCGAAAAGGTCGGCGGTTCTGTTTGTTGCGTCTAAAACATCAAATGCAACTCTTGTGTTAATCTAGCATGTCAGATTAGAGTAAAGTAATAGGATTAAGCACAAGGCAGTCCAGGCATGTAGCATCAGTGTACAAAAGATAAATATCCATGGAGATTTGTCTTAATTATCTGCATAAATTCAAAACCATAAAACATTAGTCTTCAGGTGACGCTGTATTAACACGTAATATAATTATAGATAGCTCAAATTGATTTGTGCATGGAGTAGAGCAGGTCAAGTCTTGCCTCAAGCGAACAATTATGTTACAAGAGCTTCATGGCATCATAGTAGGGCTGTTATGATTGATGATATTATAAATGTATTTTATGCAGTGTTTACTTTTTGCTTGTCGACATTTTGTGATCTGTGAATAGCGCTATATAAATAAACTTTACTTACTTACTAGTCAATTTGGGTTTGCATGACAATACTCAAGAATATGCCAGTTGCCAATTTGAAGTTGCAATAGAGTAAAGTTGAGTTATTAATTGTGAAAAAGTAAAGATACAAAAAAATTAACTAATGAATTACGGTAAAAACCCTATAATTCCTGTTTGTGTACAATTAAACTAGAGCAGGGGTCGGCAACCTTTACCACTCAAAGAGCCATTTGGACCTCTTTCACACAGTAAAGAAAACACTGGGAGCCACAAAACCCTTTTGAAATTTTAAATGAAATAACACTGCATATACCATTTTTTATAACATCTTTGTGCCATAGAATTACATTTTGAAAATGAACAAACTAAAATAAAATATATATTTAATTAAATACAATGGTCCCTCGCTGTTTCGCAGATTATTTTTTTTAATAGTGTATCAATACGCATTGTGTTCTGCATTGTGTTCTGCATCCTGATTGGCTGAGGGACTGTAGACCGCAATATAAAGCTGACTACTTCACGGATTTAGCCTATCGCAGGTTATTTTTACAATGTAACCCCCGCGTTAAATGAGGAACCAATGTACTGAGCCGCATCCGAGGGATCAAAGAGCCGCATGCGGCTCTGGAGCTGCGGGTTGCCGACCCCTGAACTAGAGGCTTACAAGTGTCCAGGCCATATTGAAGTTGGTTACAAGTCCGAGCACTGCACACTCTGAGTTTTACTTCATAGTTTTACTTTTGAAAACAAAGATTGTATTGAGCTTGAATGAACTGTTCCGTTGCACTCACTGTCTCCCAATACATCATACACACATAATGTAGCCCTAATCAATACTCAGGGAACAAAATGTTTTTTGATAGACCGCATACATTGACAAACCCATTCAGACACATCAGTCAGGGGGTTCACTGACTGTAAAAAGCCTGAATCATCAGTTACATCATGAGACATAAAGACACAAAATGCACACTGTCCCTTGGGTAGAGTAGATTTTTACAGTACATTGCGTTACAAGTATGTATAACTAACTAACTAACTAACTAACTAGAAGCCTGGATCACTGACCTTTTCTTTCCTTCATTTATTCTTTTGCTGGTATTGATTTGTACGTTATGACTTGGTGCATTGGAAAACACATGCCGATGTTTTCCTCTTGCTTTTTGCACACACATTTCCGTGCTGCACTTAAATTGGATACAGGTAACCAGTCAGCTCTTTTATGATGCGCTTAGTACAGCTATTAAAGGAACTTGTAAGAGGAGGTTGATAACATGAGGAGCCTTACTCAATGGCAGGGTCAAGTGTGTAAGAAGAGAACTCGTCTTGAATAGACCTCTTGTTGTTGACAATGTTTCACAGTCTGGTATTATAAGTCAGGCCCCAAGATGATCTTCCACTTCACCTTTAGTTTTTTGTGTTCACATATTTATTACAGCTTTCATGAACACAGTAATTAAACAAAAAGCAGACTAAAACAAAAACAGCGAGGTCCCAAACAAAAAGCATCCCATCGCTCAGCTACCACCATTAATTAACCATCTTAAAGTAAAGCTGTTTCATTTTGATAAATTAAAATAGGAAATAATTAATACATTTCTGTGATGTCATTCTGTATCTATAACCCAAATTTAGGTTATGCATTGAGTCATCTTTGACCACCATTTTGTTGTACTAGGAATTGTGTATATGTTTTCCATAAACTGAATTGCACGTGGCACAAATATTTTTTATTTGAACAATGTAAACTTATACTTCTTATACATCTAAATGTTACCATGTTAAATGCTAGCACTTATAGGGGCAAATTTGAAGCCAAGTTCCATATTAGGAATTAGGAATTTATTTATGGACAAAATAGCAAAATACAGCACCAGGATCATGTGGAGTTGGTTAATCCAAACATTTTAAGAGAAAAATGTGGAGCCTGACAGCAGTAGTTGCAGAGAGAGGGGTGACCATTTTTCAATGTAAAGTCAATTGGAAACAGTTGATGGAGCTAGAAGTGCCCCCATGTTCAGTTCTATTTTTGAAACTCAGCAGGTAGCGGGTTAGCTATGTCCATTTATATATCCCCTCTAGGCAAGGCAATATTTGTATACACACAAAGTAATTCAAAGTGCTTTACAGAATAACAATAATCACAATACAAACAAATCAAAACATAAAGAATCATCATAAAATTAAAAAGAGAGAGATACATTAAATGAGAGAAGAGTGCAGAATGAAAACCTTTCAGTCAAATACACAGCTAAACAGAACTGTTCTGAGCCTGGATTTAAACAGTGTTAAAGTAAATGCCTGTCTCACATGTTCAGGAAGCTGCATGAATCTTAAACGCTGACTCCCCATGTTTAGTCCTGACTCTGGGCACCAGCAGGAGGCCGGTCCCTGAGGTCCTCAGAGTGCGAGATGGTTCATATGGCACTATCTATCTATGGAACCCCCCCCCTAGTGGGTGAATGCTTAACCCATTACACCCACACTTATTCACTTATTTTATACCAATGCTTGGAATGCAAAGGTGTTATGTCCTACAGTCTTATATGTGTTATTTATTTGATACAGAACTTTTAATGCATTCAAAACGGTGAGTTTTGCAGTGTTTTGGTGCCAGAGATTTCTTTGTCAGCCGTGGTCTGACTCCATAATCCATCCAACAACATCTTATCTCTGGGTCTGGTTCATGTTTTGATAACAATACTTCTGATTTTGTTTGTTGACTCGGGCAGATGCTAAAGAGTTTCCCAGAAATAAAGGGCATTATTCACACTCTCCTGCTCTTGAACAAATTGTGCTGATATGCTATTAAATCCAATAAATCAACAAGAATCTTTCTCTGCCTCAAGCCATCTACTTCCTGTTTTCTGTGCAGCCCGTAGCATATGTGGTTGCAGTTCTTCAGGTCTAAACCCGGGTTTGTTCAACTTTATGTGGGAGGTCACGGTCAAATAATCCAATTTGTAATCAAGGTTTTCTTAATCCTCAAGTTCCAAAAAGCTGTTGTCTTTGGAGAAATCACATTTACAGCCTCAGGACAAGCTGACTTTTTAGTGCACTAACTTTACCCCTTTTAAAAAAAACTACAGTTCTATGTTGGCTAGCCTGTGGCATTGTTTTCCTGGTGGTAGAGACTCTTACAGATGCTGAGATAACTTTTATGTTCAGATATCTAGAGTGAACTGTAGATAAATGGAAAACTATTGTGTTTTCATCTGATGTATGCACAACACTGCATTTTTAAATCTTATCTTTTAAAACATAAGTCCTAATGCATGAAGTGGCACATTTTGCAGTCATTAATATGATGAATCTCTCTTTGTTTGTCCTTGTGTGTTGTGGGCAGCCCCTGCAGAGCCACTGCTTTGCAAGTTTGCTGACGGAGGTCAAAAGAAGAGACAGACCCAGGTCAAATATCCCCAGAATGGCCGGCCGTGGACAAGGGACGGAGAGGTGAGATTTAATCATCACACTAAAGATTATGCATAAATCATTCACACCCAGATCTATCAGATATACCTATTTTAGACAATGACATCCAAAAATACACCACACACTTCTTTGATGAAACCTCAAACCATTAAACTAACTACAGTTGCAATACAAAAAGTCTTGGTTTTATTACTAATACTACTGAGTTAGAATTACATTTCTGAATGCTTTCAGCTAATAAAATAGAACAATTTAAACAATATTTAGCTTGAAAGTATTGTATTGAGAGATGATAAAAGGAGAAGTTCAATTTGTCAACTGGACAAAGTTTGGTTGAAAACGTTTCGCCGCTCATCCGAGAGGCTTCGTCAGCTCTGGTTATTGTACTGGTTAGACACTGCTTATATCTAGCTGCTTATATA
The DNA here is from genome assembly GCA_036785185.1 of Paratrypauchen microcephalus. Classification (NCBI taxonomy): domain Eukaryota; kingdom Metazoa; phylum Chordata; class Actinopteri; order Gobiiformes; family Gobiidae; genus Paratrypauchen; species Paratrypauchen microcephalus. The sequence goes on along the minus strand of JAVJIX010000002.1, from coordinate 15,156,365 downwards.
TGTAACCAGAGCTGACGAAGCCTCTCGGATGAGCGGCGAAACGTTTTCAACCAAACAAACTTTGTCCAGTTGACAAATTGAACTTCTCCTTTTATCATGGATTCTACCTGGACGACTGAGGGACTTTTCACGTATTGTATTGAGAAATAATTTGTCTTGTTTCACTGTAAGAAATCTAAACTGGTTAAACAAATCAAAACTAGATGGCCAAATACTTGACTGTCCTGTGGATATGCATTGTGGGATAATTATAGACTTGTTAAAAATCTGGTGCTGGCTCTACTGTACTACCCACACCATTGTGGACATTACTGTATTTAAACTGGCACTAAAAATCAATTTATATATTTAAAAAGCATGTTCTGTCTGACACATGGCCCATTTTACATTTTATAACAAAGCGTTTAAGGTTTGACAGGGCTCCCTGCAGGGTCATTATCAGTATTCATTTCCAATAACTCAGTGCATGCCAAATCGGAGATGCCTCTGACAGTATAAAAGCTGGCAAATATCAAGGTTGTTAAATGTAAAATATAAGGTTTCCGCGAGACCCCAAAGCCAAGTTGTTTTTCCTTTTGTTGAAACTCCCACCTCCAGTCTGTCATGTACGGATGAAATGAAAGCAGATTGGAAGCAGATTGACTGTTGCACAATGCACACAGTTCAGAAGTTACTAGTGTCAATACCAAAGCTTTAATTTACAGAACAAGGGGAAGTGAATAATAATGTTGCCACCCACACGACAAGTGCACTTTCAAACAATTTCCCAACATTTAAATTCCTGGATCTCGAGCCAGCACTGAGTGAAGAAGTGAAATGAAACAGAACCGTGCTGAAATGGGAGCTCCATAATAATAATAACAGGAAGACGCCACAGTGCTGCATGTGTGTGTTTACAAGACACACTGCATTTTATTTAGTGCTGTTTATTGTGCTCTTCTGAATCATAATAATTAGAGTTTAGAAACTGATTTTATGAATTTTTTAAATAAGCCACTGACCATTACAAGCTTTTCTTTTTGTGCTGTTTCCAAGAGACAAAGGTTTCTACTCAGGTTTCCTTCAGAGTGGGAAAAAAACAACAACAAAAAAGAAAGAAGATTTTACACAACTTCTACTTCAAACAAACACTGTGTTTGAACCATGGTCCTGCATTTTTCTGTGTTTTAAAGGAAATAAATGGGTTACAGTTAAGGATTTCATACCACAAGATCCTGTGAGATGAAAATGCCAAACTGTGAGGCCAAAATCGTGAACTGAACTTGACAATTAAGTTATTATAAATGATGTAAAATCTCTTCTCGTCTTGTGGGAATCATGTCTCGTCCCTCCTGGTTACCTAGGTTCTGCTTGTTTATTCTCTATATGCTGTCACAGGCAAACAACTATAGAACTTCAATGCATGAATATATTGATTTAATTTTAATCCAGATAACCTTCTTAAAGCTTCTATATAAATCTCAATTATTTTTCACTGAAATATTTTTCACTTCTGAGGTCATCTGTTTTTGGGCACTTTTCATATTTTCTGACACAGTATAATCAGGTCTGAAACAGTATTTAGTGGAGGAAAAATAAACACTGCAGTGGAGTTCAGTATCAGGGCACACTTTCAACTCATGTGCCAATTTGGAAAGCAGAGCCCCGTGTGGAACAAGTACAAATGACTATTGCGTGTGGAGGCAGGCTGGATAAAGGGAAGATGGAGAATAATAAAGAATTGTAGACACTACTGTTTGCTTCAATTTGGTTTAGGGCTTGCCAGGAGGTAATTGATTTGTGATCCCTTTGGAGCCAAGAGAGACGTAATATTATTCAAGAGGTTAACTCAAACAAGATGTCTTGGTAATTCTTTAAATTAAGGTTTCTTTGTAAACGTTAATAAGCTCTACTCATTGCTTTTAAGCATGTGTAAACTTTTGATTAGAATGAACCCAGTAAAGCCTGCATCAGATTTGTGAGCTGGACACTCTGATATGCAAACCTAAAAAAAAGTTTAATTTTGAAAAGTTCTTAAAAGAATATCTGTTTGCTGTGGACATTACAAATTACAAAGAGCTTATTTGTGACAAAGTCTCATCTTTCTAGTTGTTACTTCTAAGAAAGGTAAATAAAGGGTGGAAAATCAGTTTCCATATGTATTAATATGCAGTCTTCTATCTCAAATTTGAGGTAATAATGTATTCAAATATTTAATTAGTTCATGTTTTGTTTGAACTAATTAAACTTGCTGTTCTGTGAGGGAGGCAGGAAGGGGCTGTGTGGTGGGAGCATGGGTGGTGTTGCAGAGAACTTCCTGGTTATGTAGGCTTGTGGGCAGATCCTTAGACAAGACATGTGGTTTTGTATAACCAAAAGGAGAGTGCAAATAGTGTCATTGAGAGATCACTAGATCATTCAAACATGAACGAATGATTCAAAAAAACAAAATCTAGGAGAAAAGGCTGGTAACAGTTTAACGCTACAACTGTATTTTGTACAGTGACACATCATACCAAAACTTTACATACGCTGCTATTTATGATGCACCTCCTCTAGACCAATTGAGACCAATTGAGAATCTACAGTTATCATTTTGCAAAGTCCATGAAGGTCTCAACCCCCAGGTTAAGAAACATTCGTCTAATGTTATGTAAATCAGCTATAACACTAAGACACAAAATGGCGAATCAAAAGAAATATCACAGGCTTGCACAAACAGTAGTCTTTAATGTCTTTAATACTGGTGGTGGTGCATGCATAATGGACTAAACCACAGCATTGAACATCTTTTATTACTAAAGTACTGGACCTATGGAGGAGTGTTTGGTTAATTTGTTAGTGTTAAAAAATACTGATTCATGGATTTTCTTTAGTAAAATCCATGACCGGCGGCACGGTAGCTGAGTGGCTAGCGCTCTTGCTGCACAGCAAGAAGGTTCCGGGTTCGATCCCCGGGTCGCCCAGACCTTTCTGTGTGGAGTTTGCATGTTCTCCCCGTGTCTGGGTAGGTTTCCTCCGGGCACTCCGGTTTCCCCCACCAACCCAAAACATGCACCATAGGTACTCCAGCTTAGGTCCTGACCAAGCTGAAGCAAGAAGATCATGGAGATGGTCCCCGGGCGCCCTAATGTGTGCTGCCCACTGCTCCTAATATATGTATATATATATAGGATGGGTTAAAATGCAGAGAAGAATTTCTCCAGTGTGAGATCAATAAAGTCACTTCTTAAAACCTTGATTTGATATTTGGTTTGCGTAGGGGAGGGGCTAAGGGAGTATTTAAGTTCATTCTGTCTTGCTGAGTTCATGGACAACCAATTGTTCTAAAGAGATTATTCAAACTACATATAATAACAAGTTTTGTCTAAATTGATATTCATGATGTCTAGTTGATCCACAGATCCTGAATTGAGGATCTCAAGTCCAGGGATCTGCTCGAGTCCTGAGAGGGTCTTGAGTTCTGGGAAGGTCTCGAGTCCAGTCCTAGAAGTGTCTTGAGTGGAGGGATCTGTTCAAGTCCAGGGATTTGCTTGAGTTCTGGGATCTCCTTGAGTTCTGGGATCTCCTTAAGTCCTGGGATCTCCTCAAGTTCTGGGATCTTCTCGAGTTCTGGGATGTTCTCATGAGCAGAGGGCTTGGCAGGAGCAGAATGATTCTCCACAGGCTGTGTGTCACACAGTACTTCAGGGAGGACAGTCTCTGTGAGCATGTCTGCACTGAGTTCCTCTGTTGGTTCCTCCAAGGCTTCTTTGATGATGTCCTCAGGAGGAGGAAGAGCCAGGGCAGCAGACTCCAGGTCTTTGCTGGGGTCTTCATGCTCCTTGGGGTCAGGGGGGAAGAGAGCGCAGATCTCTTCTACAGTGAGATCAGTGATGGCCTCCAGCAGGCTGGAACAAAAGGATTCCATATGCTCCTCCAGTTCATCATGGGGAAATATTTGATGGATCCTCCTCATATTCTTCAGAACCATTTGGTCCCGAATGCAGTCTGAAAAGTGTACTCTCTGGAACATGTTTCCTAGAGCCCAGAGAGGGCTGCCACAGGCTGTGGAAGACCTCTGGGACAACCGCCAGTACTACGTCCCCTGGGCTGGAGCAGGGGCTGTCCTCTGTTTGCTAAGACAGAGATTCCAAAAACTTCTGAGGCAGGTGGAGGAGAGTCAAATGAGCTGAAAAATAATTTCAAACAGACATCATAAGGAACAGTGTGTGTGTGACCTACAGAAAGTTCTCAGGGATGTATTCAGGAGAGACAAGGAAGCGCCTCGCCTCAAACACAGCATCTTTCATTTTGAGGTGGTTCATAACAACCCAAGTCTGCAACAAAGAGAATTATCCACATTAGTGCACAGGATTGTCACAGGACTGGACTTAAAGGCTTCACAGAGGCTTGAACGTCTTACCAAATTCAGAAGAGGTCTGGCTTCCACTTCGTCTTTCCCCTCCATCTCAAACCCACATCTGCACACGGATGGACCTCTTTGTCAGCTGCTGCACTGCCCTGGTCTTGTGGTTAGTAGTGACCGCAGAGGAGAGCAAGCCCTCCTGCTGCTGCCTTAACAGGTGCAGGACCATAGCAATCTGAGGGACACCAGAAAACAACACGTGAACACGTAGTGTTCACTGGTTGACTTTTTTCTGGTAAATATGCAAAAAGAGAGTGATACTTACAGTGACTTTAGAACTGGAGAGCTCGCTTCCAAATCGTGGTGATGAAGAGCATCTGTTGAAAAGACATATTTAGTTTTACTTTACTCACTTTGCCAGTCAGCTTCTTTTGGCTGTAAATGTGTCCTACAAAAAGCTTACCCTGATTGGTCAATAGACTCCCTTTATTTGGGCAAGAGACTCCATCACAGTGAAACGTAGAGAGACCGTTAAGTGTGCGCACACGGCTGAGCTCAGCTCACAAATGTCTCTAAAGCAGCACTAGCACAGGGTTTTTGACGTTTTAGAATACTTTGGACGTTGTTACTGTTGCTATGTTAGAACACATGAGAGTGAAAATAGGAATACAGGCAACTGCTTATAACTGTTTATGTTTACAATAGGCTATTAGACAGTTAAACACCATTTTAAAACTTAATATTGATACTGTTTATTGTTCAAGATAATTGATGCACATTTTTATAGACATTTATAGGCATTCTTAAGTATACATGTGAACCAGCATCACACTGCACTTTGCACTGGTCTTTTTTACTACTTGACTTTCAGATTTCAGATGCTCTGGATCCGGTTTTAAATCCTCCTTTGCATTCCATATGTTGTTGCAAAAGTACACTGTGTGACTTATTAAGAGGCTTGTTTGTTACATTTGCATTTGCATAGTATATATTCATGGTTAGAAAAGTAGTCCATATTTGAGATTAGGGAACTGGAACTCCACTTTATAAACTTTATATTAATAAAGCCTTTTTAAATGTATAAATGGTCTTCTGTTATAAACAAATTAAGCATGTTTATTAAGGGTTTGAATGCAACCCACGAATCATTGGTTTGTTGAAACTATCAGCTTATTAATGCTCATGTTTTGTTGTATATGGCTTATTAACATTATAAACATCTACAATTGATAGTAATTGCTTTAAAATGCTTATAAACAAATGACTAGTGCTTATTATAGCCTTATAAATTCTTTAGTAAGGAACCTTATTTTAAAGCGTTGCGGATCTTTTTATTGACAAGAAGAAGCAACAGTTGGGGTTGAATGTGTTACTTTCTGATTTGAAGACATAACTAAATGTGTCAACAGTAACAATGTTGAGTATTATGGTAATTCTATTTTTTGTAATATTAGAAACACAGGCCGTCATGAAGTATTTACTCTCCATCTGTGTGTCATTGTTACAAGTGCGACAAAATCAACAAGCTCTGCTCCAACTTGATGTGCAGTTATTTTGACTAAAGTGTTTTGGACACCTCATATTCCAAGTGACAGTGCAGATGTTGTCTGTGAAAACATGCACCAATTTGAGTTTGTCAGACTTGCTAAATCTGTCTCTTTTGTTCTGAAGAAGTGGGACAGCTGCAGACAGGGACCAGATTGTGTGGTTTTGTTTATATATTTGTATTTTTTGTGTGTGTTTTTCAATTTTCCTGAAATACTACAGTTTGTCATTGCCATATTTCCAGTAAACCTTACAACTCTAACCAATGTCCTAATTTTGTGTCCCCAGAGTGGCATGGCACTGACGTATGATCCTTCTGCAATTCAGAACGGGTAAGTTGACTTTATTCACTTTATATTTTTGTTAGAATATTCACATGCAAGAAAAGGTATTGGAAGTACTCCATTAAGAATGTAAGTAAAAGCACAATTGCTTCAACAAAAGTGATACTTGAATATTATCTATGTAAGATCTGTGCATATTTACAAACAGCTAAATGTTATTAGTACAATAATTAATGCTTACCAGGGCCCAACACTTGATAAGTACTAATATAACAAGCAAAACACAATTTTTTGCTTGTAAATTTCTTGATTACAACAATTTGTTTTCTGAAATTTGACATATAATCAAAAACATAACTTAATTAATCAATTACTTTTCACATTTGCGACTGTTGTTCATGATTATTAACAATATGGCACCTCACCTACTCAAAAGGTTTGCCACATTAACATCTGAACAGAAAAACAGCTCTAGGCCATTCAGCATTCTCTTTCAATAACAGGATGGAACAAACTACCAACACATTTAAAACTTAGACTTAGACAAACTTTATTGATCCACAAGGGAAATTGTTTTGGGTACAGTAGCTCACTCATCAAATATAATAACAGAGGGTAACAAAAAATTGATGGAATAGCAACCAAAGCCATGCAAAGTCTTAAAAAGTTTAGTGCTGAATTAAGAAAATATGTTTTAACAACACAGAAGTGCCAAGATTAAAGGGATAGTGTGGGTTTTTTTTTAAATGTTTATCTGTATGGGTTTCCTTCTAAAAGTTACGTGTGTTGACACTGGCTTACCTCTGACAGTTTCTGCTCAGCCCGGTTCAGCTCGGGTTCTATAGCCCACGTAATTAGGTCCGGCAACTTCGCGGGGATATGAAATAAAGCTTGTTTTTCTTCTCAAAACAAAACATTAGTCCTGAAGGTGATATATTTGTGTCCGAAACAGTTATCCACGAAAAATCCAGCAGCGTATTTCGCATTCGCGTATTCTCTCTCTTGACTCATATTACTGGGCGCATATTAGCTGTATTAGCCTGTTAACCTTTAGCGGAAGTGTATGGCAAATGCGGTCCGCCGTAAGGGGAAGTTTATATGTGAACAGGCTGATAGAGTTAACATGGGCGTATTGATATGAGTCGAGAGAGAGAATACGCAAATGAGAAATACGCTGTTGGATTTTGGAACTCTTTCGGACGCAAATATATCACCTTTCGGACAAATGTTTTGTTTTGAGAAGAAAAACAAGCTTTATTTCATATCCCCGCGAAGTTACCGGACCTGATTACGTGGGCTCCAGAACGCAAGCCGAATCGGGCTGAGCGGAAACTGAGGTAAGCCGGTGTCAACACACGTAACTTTTAGAAGGAAAAGTTACTTCTAAAAGTTACGTGTCTAAAAGTTGCGAAATGTCTAAACTGAGCATTTGCGGTCCTTTTCTGCGTTACACAAAACCAGTGTTGAAACGGGCGAGTTCGGACAAGGCACCTTTTTGACGTCAGATCGGCAAATGCAGCTCCAGCCCCTCCCTCTGTCTCCGCTCAGCGTCCCTGTATATCCCGCCCATAGAGTTTGGACTGTGAATGCGCTACAATGCGAAATGCGTTTTTTTATTTGCCTGGAGGCACGTCCGAGTGTTTCTAGGCTCGCAAGTCCCTTACCCGACCCTCTGGACCTCTGAAATACCAGTGGTTTAATTTTATTTTCTGTGTAAATATGCTTTTTTTCATTGCAAAGTCTCCCATCTGTCTTCCTGTGTTAAACACGGAAGCGAGCAGACAGCGGTGCCAAGCTGCGCTTCCAGCGCTCCTTAGCCAATCTCTCTGTCCTTCTCATTTGCATTGAAGCAGCAACACTCAGAATAAAGCATTTTAGACACATATCTAGCCTCATGAAGACTGTCAGAGTCATATCTCATGCAGTGAGTGTTGATTTTGAAGAAGGATTCATTTACAGTATTAGGGAACCATTAAGGAGCCATATAAAAGCATCAAGAAGTACCATGTCATGGAACCTTTAACATAAAAAAACCCCGCACTATCCCTTTAAGTGCCAACTAATGTAGGGAAAAGAACTTATAACAACTAAATTATATTAAGGGCACATAGGGAGTAGAGCAGGAGTGGGATAGAGATATTTGATGTCATTGTACCGTTTATAATAATAATAATAATAATAATAATAATAATAATAATAATAATAATAATAATAATAATAATAATAAACATTTATGTTCTAGCTCGAAAGCACCCTGACTGCAGCACCCCACACAGATGCTCACACATGCACATCAGCACTTTTCTGCAGACGAGCACCTGCATGTAAATGAGCAGACGCACACACACACACACACACTACACTGTCTGCTCTCCTCTACTATGTGACCTGTGCAGCCGTTAGCATAGCGCCGTCAGATGCTACTCAATGCTTAGGGTTTGAACTGGCGCGTTGCCGTGGCGCTGTAAGACTTTCGTCAGCCGAGGCTATCTGCAGAGCTGCCAGCCTGAATGCATGGGCTGTTGGGAGTTTGGAGGGAAATTGTAGATTGGTGCTGTCTACCGGGAGCGCTGCTGGTGATGTGATCCCCGGAGACACTTTCCTCTAGCTCTGCTCCTCTTTTGGTTCAATACTCCCTCCTCTTTGTATCATATTCCTGCGCCTGCTTTCTTGTTCTTTCAAAGGTTCAAATTACCTCCTCAACCCTGTGGCCTTTCCTGTTCTGATCTTCTGTTTTTCATAAAGTTATCAAACCATGTATTACCCTCATCTGTTTTGCTTTAGTATGGGTTTGCAGAATTTTAGGAAAAAAAACATGCAAGTGAAAAATAAGGTATGACTGGAGATGTATTATTTACCTTAGTTCTAACAAATTTTGAGCCCTCAAAAGAAGCCCTTAAAGCGAAACTTGAAGAACAATAACATTTTATGATTCCAAATTAGTTAAAACTGAGGGGGACAATTAAAACCCTGGAAAGAAAAGGCAATGCCATTATATTTTTATGAGTTTAGTTTAGTTTAAGCTCAATTGTATTTCTAAGGAGACCACCTTTGCATTCTGATTTAGTCTTCCCAATAATCAACTGTGTGTTTGCATGGCTTAAGCCCTCTCTAACCTCTTTTTCCGAGGTCAACGAAAGCTCCTTCCGGCAAAGCACTAAATGACTGTGAAATGCTAATGCAGCTAATTAGAGAAGCAAAACGCACAGAGGCAGCTCTTGAATAGAAAGCAGGGGCCGGATGAGGTTATGAGGAGGGCAAAGTCAGGAATAAAGTCAGTACAAGGAGAAGGCAAGGGTACCAATTACTCCGCGATAGTTTGCGAAAAACCTGGACAGATGGCTGGTTGGATCTGATGCCAATCTGATTAAGGTGATAGCAGTGAAAAGTGTCCTTACTGACCAAAATGCTTCTTTCATTAATGAGCTTTAAAGGTGTCCTAACCTTTGGACACAATATTGCTTTGCCTAGAATGTTCCACAGTATGTCATTAAGTATGTCAGCTTACAGGGCGAAACTGTGGAGAGGCGACCCCACGCCTATGATGAAATAAAATGACAAATATAAAAAAGCAATGCTATATAAGGAATATCCCAAGCAAAGGAAAAACACTTCCATAAAAACAAGTAGGTTTAGTAGCTCCACCAAAAAAGTTATATCGTGCACATAATCACTTTACAACTGAATTACTTGAAAATGGTAAGTACAGCAAGAAAATGTATGAGTTTCCAACAGTACTGTACATTATTTTGCATCTTTAAGTCTCCTAGTCTCTTCCCTCTTCTCCATCTTCAGCCCTTACTTCTACCTCGCACACACAGACTTGCGTTTTAGCATGCTAACCCACATTTCTCTGCTGAAAAGTCACTGAGGTCGGCACTAAATCATTGGCTAATTTTTCAGGGCAAACTCCTGACAGTGCGGCAGGGTCACACCAGGGATTCGCGAAGAGGTTTTAAATTCAATCTGCTAGTAATGTTCTGGTCGCAATTACATGTTTAGTGTATTGTTTAAAGAGCTTGCCGCACAGTCCCTATTGACAGCCTGCTGCTCGGGGCTAATAGCCTCCATCAATAACCTTGGATCTGTCCTCTACGTACTATTCCTCTCTCTCAATGCACATCAGTCTAATGAAAAATACAATAAACACAATCAGAGGAGCATATTGAATAACCGGGTTGTGTGTGCTCATTTGTATTCATCACTGCCACTAATACAGTATTTCTAATGCAAGTCATACATTCATTGTGTAGTCAAAAGTCAGATCCATACTGCTTTATGATTAGTAAAGGTAATTTTGGCCTTGTCACTAATCATCTATTTCACATGGACCAGTTCTCAACGCAAGGAGACGTTCAGTTTGCTTACTTTTTGTTGGCCATATGTTGACTGTATGTGTTTTGTCTCCAAAGGAATATTTCAGGAATGCCAGGAATGTTTCATACAAAGGCATTAAAGGGATAGTTCGAGTTTTTTTTTTAAATGTGAATCTGTATGGCATCCCCTTCAGCAGTGTCGTGCATTAACACTGGCTTACCCCTGACAGTGTCCTCTGAGCCGAGTTCTGCCCCGTTTCTGGAGCTGACAAAAGTAGGTCCGGCAAGTTAGCGGGGACAATTAATAAAGCTTGTTTTTCTTCTCAAAACAAAAAGTCAGCAGTCTAAATCGCTTGGTGCTATTTTCTCTCGAGTCATATCACTGTGCGCCTATTATTATTATTAGCCTGTTCACTTGTAAACATCGCCACTTACAAGTGAACGGGCTAATAATAATAATAGGCGCGCAGTGATACGACTGGAGAGAAAATAGCACCAAGCGATTTAGACTGTTTTCTGACGCAAATATATCACTTTTTGGACAAATATTGTTTTAAGAAGAAAAACAAGCTTTATTAACTGTTGCCAGACCTACTTTCATCAGCGCCAGAACTGGGGCAGAACTCAGCTCAGACGACACTGTCAGGGGTAAGCCACTGTTAATACATGACACTGCTGAAGGGGATGCCATACAGATTCAAATTTAAAAATAAAATAAAAAACTATCCCTTTAAGCACATCTACTGGCATGGAGACATCAAATTCCAGTTACAGTTTAGATCTGTGAGAGACATGTCTCCTGTTTTGTCAAGGTATTTTGCAACAATAGAAACACAATACAGGCATGAAAATCCCTCACCTTTTGGGGAAATTCACCGTTTTGAAGTCAAAATGGGTGACCTACGTGAATCATGTAGATCCGATGAGGAGAAAAAAAAGGGTGGGGGGAGTAGGGGGGGTTTGGGAAAATATTAATTGACTGAGCAAAATCCCCGCAGTTTCAAAGGGCCGAACTGCGTTCCAGCTTCCAATCATGTTGCAGCATCGCGCTCCCGCCAATCATGACGATTAGCGCTGTTGTTTGTGCCTGTTCGCCGATCAGCTGTGAGCGAGCCTCGTGAATATACGCGGCATTTCATGAAACTGGAGAAAATCCTTAACTTGTTACGTTAATGCTACGTAAGAAGGAACTCTCGCCTCGGGACACGTTCGGGATATGTCCATTTCTCCGGAGCTCCGGATAATTAAAGTCTGTGGATATACGTGGCACACGCATACACGTGGATACGCAAATCAGGGCTCTCAAGTTTTGAGCGGGGTCGTGCGTGAGATTTTCTGGGCACAGAAGCTCTGTGTGCTGCGCTTGAATTGCGTAACTAAATTTCAGCGTGAGAAATACCATGTGTGAGCGTGTGAACACATCGAATTGCGTGTGTCTCACCGCAAATTTACACCGCAAACTGTTACAATGGAGTATTTCTGCATCAGCTGACAGCAGGGGCCTAAACCAGGACTAAAACAGGTCTAAACGAAGACTAAACCAGGTCTAAACCAGGACTAAACCGGGTCTAAAGCAGGACTAAACAGGACTAAACCAAGACTAAACCAGGTCTAAACCAGGACTAAACCGGGTCTATACCAGGACTAAACCAGGACTAAACCAAGACTAAAAGAGGTCTAAAGCAGGACCAGGGGGTTAGGGTTAGGGTTAGCGCACCCTTCTCACCTTTTTCACCCCTGACCCGTTTTCATGCCTAACAATAAATGCAAGTTAGACACGTTTAATGCCATACTATGGAAATTTCAAAGCAAATGGAGGCAAGCAAGTGGCCGACTCCACACCAGAAGTTAAAATGCACACCTTTAATATTTGGTAATTATCTTGTTTAGTTTGTATCCTATTAAGTAATATGCATTAGCATTTCACTCTGCAACATCCATACAGTTGGTACAGAGCTTTTCATTTAGTTATGTGGAGTTGTCAAAACATTTATTTTCTATACACAGCCTGTCGTTTAAATCCTTTGTTCTGTCCACATAAAACTGTGCAGTGGTTTTCAAAGGCAAAAGAATAACACATAACCCCAGCATGTATCCTTTGAGGCCAAACACAAAAGAAAGCAAATAGAGACATTAAGCTACAGTTTAAAGCAGCACAGGGAAAATTAAAGAAAATCTATGTCCCTTCAAGGAGTTAGTGAAAAATCAGAGTAAGCCGAGCCAGTGTCAACACACCCAGAGAGACAGAACACACAGCTGACCCACTCATGAACTAGAACTGGAACTTGGCAAGAGCAAATTTATGGCGCTAATAATTCATAAGAGTTCTTTTTCTGGTGCCAGTGAAGTGAGGCATGGCGTATTTAGACTTGTGTTGTCCAGCTTTTTACGTGCACCTACCGGCCCTTCGCCACAGCAACTAGAGCATAAACAACGTCTAATGGGAGAAAGGCTGCAGTGTAAAGCTTATCACTGGCCTCTGTATCCACATGGCTGAACAGTTGTGGGTTAGAAAGACTCCTATAGGCTTTGCACCTTGTTCAAAAGTGTGACTATCAGTTGCCTAACACTTTTAAGGTAAAACAGCGTGCAGTGACAGTGTAGGTGGTCGGACCGCTCTCACAGCTGAATTAAGAAGCCATTGTGTTAGATTTGGCTGACACCTCTGTTAAAACAACAGGCTGTTGTGAAATATTTTTAGATGCATAAACATAGTAATTATATATTAAGCTGAAATTTTAACTGTTGTTTTGAATTAAAACGCGGCACCTTTTCCAGCAATGGCAGTAAAAAAAATGTGAATTGTGTATATTGTGTTACACTATCTAATCTATGTTGTGATGTTGTTTCCTCATCAAAGATTTGTGGTCTGTTTCATTCACACGTTTAACACACAAAACCTGCATATTTACGCAGTTTTCTTCTCTCAAACAGAAAACACTGTTCCACCTTGTGATGTCATGTGGTAATACAAGAAGTCCTTTTAAACTTCATACACATTCACTAGGCAGCAGTAGCTCAGTTGGTAGAGCGTTTGTCTAATCCCGCTCTTGACGGGTTGACTGCATGTGATCTCAGCTCCCACAGATGAGTCCACAGATTGTGTCCTTAGGCAAGACACTTAACCCCACCTCACCCACTGGTACAGACACTGGTAGCCCCCATGGCAGAAGATACATCAAGGCCTGTTGTGACGTGAGCCGTCCTCCTGTGGACCCACCACCCGCGGGAGGATTCATGGGCTGGTGCATTGTGTTCTCGGCAGCAGATCTGCTTGGACTGCCGCGACCCAGAAAATGGAAAAGCGGAAGAAGATGAGTGAATGAATGAACACATTCACTAGAATTATGTGGATAATTTCAGCCCTGGAATTGTAGAAATGTACTGAAAAAAATTAGCCACTAACTTGAAATCACCACACAAAATGCTGGAACAGAGCATTTTGAGCTTTGGAGATTCAAGATTCAAGATTGTTTATTTGTCATATGCAGGATCAACACAAGGTCAACAATGCAATGAAATGTAAGTAGAGTATTTCACAGGTGGTAATACTGCTCAAATGAATTTCGTATTGCACATAACATAATATAGTATAAATATTGCACGTGGGTTATTGCACAGGTAACAGTAGCATTTACAGTGAGGTAGTGACATACATGATACATTCATATAGAGCAGCAGCAGTAAACATATTATGCATTACAAAAAGTAGTTTAGTGCAAAAAGATGTAGATGTAGACTAATAATGCAATATTACTCAGACACAGGGCTCTCAAGTTTTGAGCGGGGTCGTGCGTGTGACTGTAATTTCCGAGGACGGGGGGGGGGGGGGTGCGAGTGAACAATTTTTGGCGCTTGAATTGCGTGAGAAATGCCGTGTGAGCGTGTGAACACGTCGAATTGCGTGTTGAGAGCCCTGTTTGTCTAAAGAGCAAACTTTAAACTACAAAACAACTAATGAGAGTTATATAAATGAAGTTATTACCTGATGGTTCTCAGTTTGTTTTATCATCACTGCACTTTGTCAGTGCGCTGAGAGGGGCGGGGAGGAGGGAGCGGGACATTTTTAACGGATTCATGTAAGAGTCTGGTCAATGCACCGGGCCCGCGTCTCATCGCGTCTCACCGCGTCTCACCACGGGCAGTTCGGCTCTGGGCCGCGCGTATTCCGCGCGTAAGCCGTCGGGGGGGGACACGTTACGCACAGACGGAGACACCGGGACCGGAGTCGGTGCGTCTCAGAGGAGACGTGGCACCGGGACTGAGGCTCAGGACGTGCCCGGGGCTGCTCGCCGTCCCCCCCTCCCCCTGTTCCCCGGAGCAGGGGAAGGGGGCGGCGCTGAAAACGCGCGGAGCCTGCATAAACTAAGCCACACAGACCGATTTTCTGGGCACAAAAAAAAAAACAAAAAAACTAATCAGCGTGAGAAATGCCATGTGTGGCGTGTGCGCGTGTGAATACGTCGAATTGCGTGTGTCACACTCTCAATGCGTGAGACTTGAGAGCCCTGCTCAGACATGTGTGAATGAAACAAAACACAACTCCGGGTATGTTTTTGAGGAGGTAACAACATTTCCAACATGATTTAAAACTGTAATATAGGACCTTTAAATGTAATATTGTTGACCTTTTTGGGGATACGTACCTTTTTGTTAGTAACAGATACAATAGTAGTATAAGTATTAGCGGGGGGTTGAATTAGAACTAGCATTTGTATAGTATACTTGGGGTGGTCCTGGTTTGAGCCCAGTGGCCTTCATGTAGACTTAGTTCAGTCCTGTTCTAGTCCTGGTTTCGTCCTGGTCTAGTCCTGTTTAGTGGCGGGTGTAGTCGCACATTTAGTCCCAGTTTCGTTGTGGTGTGTCGGTTAATATTGGCAGTAGTAATAGTTTCAGTATTATTCAGTGACGTTCATTGCTTGAATTTTAATCCCTTCTGTTTAGACTGGAGCTTTGCCATAAAACATACCACTTTACCAATGAAGCTACACATGTCTTGCAGCAGGTCATTTAATTATCCAATCAGGTTAGAGTTAGAACAACAGGCTGTTGTGAAATATTTTTAGATGCATAAACATGGTAATTATATATTAAGATGAAATTTTAACTGTTGTTTTGAATTAAAACATGGCACCTTTTCCAGCAACGGCAGTAAAAAACGTGAATCTAATCTATGTTGTGATGTTGTTTCCTCATCAAAGATTTGTGGTTTGTTTCATTCACACGTTTAACACACAAAACCTGCATATAACCATGCAACACCTATACCACACCATATTATGTGCAATCTGTGAAATACTATACCTATTACCTATTGAATCCTACCTGCACCTTTGTACATTGTACCTTGTATTTTTATTACATTTTATTACATATTTTTATTATATTGTTTACTTCTTCCCCTGCACTTTTGCAACACTTTTTTACCATGTACTATTATTGCATGTTATTAGTACTTCTGACTATCTTAGCGAGTCAACGGTTCTTCTGATCCTAAACACTTCATTGCATTGTTGATCCTGTGTTGATTCTGCATATGACAAATAAACAATTTTGAATCTTGAATATTTAGGCAGTATTCTTCTCTCAGACAGAAAACACTCCGTTCCACCTTGTGATGTCATGTGGTAATACAGGAAGTCCTCCACTGTGCTTTTAAACACATTCACTAGAATCATATGGATAATTTCAGCCATGGAATTGGAGAACTTTACTGAAAAAAAGTTAGCCGTTAACTTGAAAACACCACACAAAATGCTGGAACAGAGCATTTTGAGGTTTGGAGATTCAAGAATGTTTGTTTGTCATATGCAGGATCAACACAAGGTCAACAATGCAATGAAATGTAAGAGTATTTCACAGGTGGTAATACTGCTCAAATCAATTTCATATTGCACATAACATAGTATAGTATAAGTATTGCACAAGGGTTATGAAGCAGGTTATTGCACACAGGGATGAATGAGTTCCGCCTTTTAGCGGATCTCCACTTTTTTTTCAGCCGCGGGGTCTTTTTTTTTTTTATATATCTGTGCAAATTCATTGAGAAAGATTTTGGGTGTATATATATGTATTGTTGTGTTTAGTGTTGCCAACCATCATTTGAAAAATGGAATCGTCCCGTATTCAGAACAAAAGTACGTGTCTCGTATTAAACTTCTACCGGTGTGCGGGCCGGGCGAGCTCGTGTGCACGTCACCGAGCGAGTGAGTGAACGCGCGCAGCTCTTTCGCAACAGCGGGTACCTTTGCATACCAACGTGTATCACAGGGCAGGTTAAACTTTATAAAACATCCTACCTGCCCGTGCCTCACTTAGCGCCTTTTAACGCTCTCTCTCCTCCTGTTCATAGCGCACATAAGCTACCTCCTCAATGCGCTCTGATTAGAAGAGCAAGACTAAGTGCAAAGCAAAAACAAATCAAAATGTATTTTTAAATATATACTACTAGTACCTGTTAATAAAATGTGGGGTTTTTTTTGTACTTTGATTTACAGTTTTACCGTGACTTTCCGCTTTTTTCATGACTGGGCACTTTCATCCCTGTGCACAGGTAACAGTAGCATTTACAGTGAGGTAGTGGCATACATGATACATTCATATAGAGCAGCAGCAGTAAACATATGCATAGTCGCACATTTAGTCCCAGTTTCGTTGTGGTGTCGGTTAATATTGGCAGTAGTAATAGTTTCGGTATTATTCAGTGACGTAGAGTTCATTGCGTAAGTTTTAATCCCTTCTGTTTAGACTGGAGCTTTGCCATAAAACATACCACTTTACCAATGAAGCTACACATGTCTTGCAGCAGGTCATTTAATCATCCAATCAGGTTAGAGTTAGATAAAGAGGGTTTCTCCTTCGGCCCTTGCCTCCTCGCTCCTCCCTCCCCTTCCCCTGCTCCATTATTCAGTCAACAGACACTTTGGGATCGATCGGGCACAGCAACACGGCCTGCTGGATGAAACATGTCCTCTCTAGGTACACAATGATAAATAAAGCACCGCGAGCCACTGCAGGTTTGAGGGGATGGAATAAAAAAAATATATATGGTGCAAAATTAGAAGGGCAAACAAAGGTAGGAAGGGAGGTAAACAGATTTCAAAGGCACTTGTCGAATACAAAGTAGAAGCGTGTAGGTGGAACATGAAGGACAATATTGGACTGGTTCTCCCACACGCACATTAAGGTGATAATATATTATATGCATAGCAATGTGGAGCAGGTACTTTTGTAATGCCGTGTGCGCTGGTGCTGTGTCAGGTCCCATTTGAGGGCGCCTTTGATGGGTTGGTGGGACTACGGTACAAAATGTATTGTTTCCATGACAGCCCTGATGAAAGCTGATTCATTTTGTCAGCTATATCTTCAAGAGACAAAGAGATACAAAAGGCTCACTTACACCTTTACGTGTGGTCTGCCCCGGAGAGATGATGGTGTATTCAAAATGCAGTGTTTTGTTAAACTGTGATTGTATTTGTCCAGGTTCTACTCGTCACCATACAGCATCTCCACCAACCGGATGATAGCGCAGACATCAATCTCGCCGTTCATTGCTGCCTCTCCTGTCTCCACATATCAGGTACAAGCTCTGCTAACAGCAACATAGGACACCATGTTCTGCCTGCCGGGCTCTGGCATTAGATTTAAAATGCTTTCCGGGAATTGCCATTGATTTATTACTATATTAAGCAAACCACTCCAGTAATTCAAATTCTATTACATTATTATGGAAAACAAAAGCAACTAAATCACTGGTAGTTTTTTGGGAGCTTTATTTTAAGATGCACTGGGCAACTTTTCTGGCATATTCATCTAACATTTATTCATTATTTATTTTTTTATGTATTCTTTTATTTAATAGGGACATTGCATATTAATGAACATCTACAACATTGCAGTGTAAATATGCCAGATTATAGCAAAAATGCTCATTTCCATCTGTAGTCCTTAGGCAGGTGACACCACAGTAAAAAACAACAACAACAACAAAAAAAGACAAGTAACAATACAGACCCTCCAGGAATTCGCGATGTTGCGATTTGCAACTTCAACGCAACTTCAGCCAATCCCCGCGAATTCAGGGCGGTGTTGCAATTTTGACCAATCACCGCAACTTTTCCGCAATTTTTACTAATTTTGACCAATCATCGGCGACGTATTGAACGCCGACCAACTTCCTTCTGTGTAGGAGACATAAGTGAGATGAGGTGCACGGTGTGTGCGTGTGTGTGTGCGCGGCAGAGGCGGTGGGTCACGTGAGTGTGGGTGTGTGCAAGTACGGAAGTGTGTGCGTGTAAAAGCGCGCGCTCACCTGTCACACAGAGGAGAGAGTCAGGGTTGGGGTGTAGCCGTATTTTTAGTTGAACGCAAACCATTCATTCATCTTTCATGTTAATCTGTTCATCCTGCTGGTTTTCATGAGTTCCATTTCATCCTGCTGCGCTGTCATAACTGTGTGCGCTCTTTTTGTAATAAATGCACAAAACATATCTGGATCTCAGCGTATCTGTCACCATAGCCTCCTCTTTGCGCGTCACAAATCTGCGAGCCATAGGACCCAACCTCATATTCTCGGCGGCTAAAAGGTTTGAGTTTGGAAGCCGCAACATTCTGCTTTACTTCCGTGTGACGAAACAAAACTGCGGCCGTGTCCCAGTTCCCAGAGCGCACAGCTCGGAGCGCGGCCCGAAGGGGGCTCAGACTGCAGTCAAGGCAGTGCACACTTGCTCAGCCCTGACTGCAGTCCGCGGACCGCTTAACGACTGCGGTCTTCGGACCGCGTGTTAACTGCGCATGGGACAAAAAAGAAGTGGGACAGCAGTCGTCGCGCCGGTGTTCTGTCGAAATGTGTGACGCACATGCCCTTCGGGCCACGCTCCGAGCCGCACGCCCTGGGAATTGAGACACGACTTCTAATGGCAAAGAAACATGTCTGCGGCGCCATTTGCCCACAAAAATAACAGCAAAAGACCGAAACAGTTCCCCTCCTAGTAGTAATTTATTTTCGATGTTGTTAAGGTTGTTTTAGGACCATATCTGTGATCTCTGTGTCTTTGTATTATTCTTTGTCAGTAATAACTCAGTATTCAAAATATTACTCAATTTTAATTACAAAAAGCGAAAATCGCAACTATTTATCGCAACTTTCACTTCCTCCCGCAACAAAATCGCAACAAAAACCTTAAAAGCACTGCAACTTTCATCGCAACTTTTTGGAAAAGCTCCCGCAAAATCAGGCATTTTAGCCCGCAACAATCACAAAAAATGCCCGCGAAATCCTGGGGGGTCTGACAATAGCAGCAGTTAAACATTAAAAGTGTCCACAAGTCTGGTTTTCCTTTAGCCGCTATTTCAAGTATGATTTGAAAGTGGTCAGTGTTGGAGTCTCTCTTACTGATGATGGGAGAGAGTTCTAGAACTTAGTGCCTCTGACTGAGAGCACTTTGTTCAAATGTAGTGCGTCTGTGTGGGACCTCACAGTTCCCCTGGGCTGTGGCCCTAGTTCCCATCCCACTCAGTCTTTGTTTTAATAAAATCCTGTAGTGGAGGGGAGGCAAGCCCATGTAAAACTTTCTATATAAAACATCCATATTTAAAATGAACAAAATTATTAAAATTAAGCAAGTTGTACTTGTCTAAAATAGTGCAGTGGTGAACTGAGAATGGTGCTATGGGTGTTCTATTGCTCAAAAATATGATCATTGCTTCTGTGAATAGGGGCGACTCTCCACAGATCTGAATTCTCTCCCTTGTAATAGATAGGTTTAATCTATACTGTGGAACATTTTAGATAATGTTCTAAATCTAGATAATATTCTAAATCTAAATCTAGATATTTCTATGGAGACAAGCAGGTGCTGAGCCCTCCACTAGAAATCTTACTCATTGCACCTTTAAATATGTCACTTTTCTGGTAAAGGGTCGGCCACTTGCTCGTCTCCATGGAGAGTGCAGTTATATCATGCAATTACCAGCATCACTGTAACATTGGAGAAGGTGTAATTTTATAGGAGGAATTGCATCTCATTGTTGTAGTCCTCCAGTTGTTCAAGAAATTCAAATACACGGTATCTGATAATATCTCAGAATAACTCTGCAAAGACCTTGCAGTTATTGAGCCTCATCATCTCATTATATAAAGGCCATATACAGTGAACTCAAAGGAGACTTGCAATTGAATTATCAACTTTTCTGTTTGGGTTTATTCTTTCAGTCACAATGATAAAACAGCGGCTTATACGAGCATGCCTCTCATCAATCCTTCATACTTAGAGCAAATCCTCTTTTTGTTTCTCGCTCCCTTTTCCCATGTCTCCTATCCCCTATCTCCTATCTCCTTTGTCCACATTCTCTCACTGTAACTGTAGTGAAGCCTTGACTTAACTTAGTCCTTGATCTCCCGTTTGTCAAACAGACATTAAACCAAACAGTCCGCCCCCGCACATTTACACAAGTGATGCAGTAAATGAGGAAGACTCATGCAATGATACACTTAAAGCAGACAGAGACATTAACTCAGACATAAATTACCAGAGTGTTGCTTCAAAATAATACCTCTCAATTTGAGGACTAAAGATTGTAGATTGTCAACACATTATGCAAAGTTACTCAAATTTTCTTTTCATCATTCACTTATCCCCAAACAGTTGCTCAGTTACTTGGCAGGTTTTTAAGCCAGATGTCCTTCCTGATGCAACCAACCACATGTATTATGTAACTGAGTGAATTGTCTTGTATGCTGGCGAAGTGTTTACTGCAAGACAGTCCTGGGTTCAATACCTGAAAGGTTTTCTTCTGAATGTTCTGGGTTCCCCATTCAGTCTAAATCAAGCTACCTAATCCTCCAGCTAGTCCTGACCAGAGCCAGCTCAAAAATTGGAATTTCGTGAACATGATGCTATACATTTTGATTCAGTCTTTAATTAAAAAGTTTAAGTTTAATAAATAAATGAGGTAACTTATTGCTAGCTGCCACTGAAAATGAAGCTCTCACATACACACAATTAACTTATGTCTCTATATGTATATGACAAAAAGCATTGAGGGACCTATTGTGGCTGTGTTAAAGCAGGCCAATGGGCAGTAAGAGATGAAAGTGGTGATTTGTGTCCAGGACGGGCTTTGATGATGAAACCTCCATTGTGCAGCAGTAATTATTAGAGCCTATTGCTCTCACTGGTCTCTGTATCCTCATATAATTACAACATAACAGTATATAGTGGACTCTCGGTACATGCTGTATTTTTTTATAAGAAATGTTGCTGTAGGGATTAGCAGCTCAGAAATGGACTTGTAAAGCAGTGGAACTAATGAATAATTATATCTTTACTGGTACATTTGGTGCTTCTAACAGTTTAACTATTAGTTCAAAATTAGTTAATTTGACTTTATACTCTATGATAATAGTGTGCTTTGCTTACATTTACATTTTCTACAGTGCTACATTTCTTTGGTGCAAAGAGTGTGATGTTTTGTGGTTAATATCTTTGTCAAGGAATCCAAAAAGTCCATTGCCCCCCTGACAAGTCAAATTACCTAAGGTTAAATGTGTCTTGCACAATACCATTGCAAATTTGTTGTATTATTAAGCTACACCGTTGTGATGGTTCTCATTGTTCTTGCCTCAAGATTACACCCAATTCCTTTTCTAAATCCATGTCTGAGAATTTTTGAATTTCTGAATTTTCAGTCACTACTTGTCTATTTCAGTAGAAACATAACTTTCTTCTGTGTCTGTCTAACCTGTGTATTCTCTTTTTTTTCACCCCCAGGTCCAAAGTACATCTTGGATGCCACATCAACAGTACGTTATGCAACCCACAGTAAGTAGAGTTTAAATCCTAATTAGTTAGTGGTCTTGGCTAAATGTTAAAATACTAAAATAAATGGCTAAAATATATATTTAATATATTAATATTTTGGATTATAAAATAAAATAAAATAAAAACACTGAAAGCCTAATTGGACAAAACGTGTCCAATTGTTTTTATTGGTTATAATTGGAGTTTAACCAGCTACTTTGCATTTGACAGACTCACTGGACTGTAATCACTGTACATCACTGCGTAAGTCAAAGCATGGAACATGTAGAAATAAAGCCATAGCTCTGCAGTAAAGTCGTACTGTGCTGAATCAGCCGCTGTATAACCTCCTTAAAGCCTCTGAAGACGCAGCTGCTCCCGATACGATACATGACAACATGTCGCCTCCTGCTGGCGGAGAAAGGAACAGCAAGGATATATAGCGTTCCAGAAATTACTTAAAATTTAAAAATGGAAAAAAAAAAAGAAAAGAAAATTCAGCAAGATTAAACTTTACCCTGCTTCCAGTATTCTAGGATTTGATTATTTGTCACATTCACAGAATACAAATTTAAAACAGATAAAAGAAAGCATCAGGAGAACTTTGTAGCTCATAAGAATATCAATGCATCAATAAACATATTAATATTATAAAATATATCTTATTAAATAAGTCAAAGCCAGATCTTTTCCAAATGTCAGTATCTCCGTGATTTTAATAGAAAGCAAGCATTTCCACATTTAACTTTTTTTGTGTGTTAATCACGTATCAAAAACTTTCTTATAATGGAAAAATAGTCCTCAAGGTGTTCTGAGGACATCATTTCCAGTTGGCTTCACTTGTATATTCAGAAGATTGTGGATTATCTCATCAGTGTTTATGCCTTGGACTTCCTCCAACATCTGCAGAAACTCTCTACCTGTTCTGCTCCATTTCACTTGTTACAGAACAGAGCTGGCTGCAACGCTCCATCAGCTGTACACAAGCCATAGGAGCCACACTGCGCTGTATATTATTATTATTATTATTATTATTATTATTATTATTACTATTATTATTATTATTATTATAACAATTTACTGTGCAAAGTAGTTGGATAAAGCTTTAGTGCTATAGAAAAAGATTCATAACACTTTTTACAGTTTAAAACATAAAAAAACAAACAATGTGGACCCAGTCTATGCCATATATATATATATATATATATATATATATATATATATATATATATATATATATATATATATATATATACAGTGTGTGTGTATATATATATATATATATATATATATACTGTATAAATATATATATACTGTATAAATAAATTATAGGAAATACATTTCAAAAGGATGACTTAGGGACTACATATATTTTCAAACTTTAGTCATTTAAAGTTATTCCTTTAAATGAGTTATAGCCTGGGCACTATATCTTTGCCAGTGCCTTTATGGAGTAAAGATGCACATAGTTCATAAAACTCCCTCTAATACTTTAGCTCCGTGACTGTCTAGTATCTCTGTTGTTCTCCCATCTGTCTAACTGCCAACTCCTAGAGCATTCTGTTGTGGCGTAGTCTGATTCAAATGATGGCTCTGGGAGGGGAGATTATTCCTCTGTAAATGTGCTTTCAAACAAATGTCCCATCTAATTATTTGGCAGGCGCCGTGATATGACTTCTTACATTTTACGTGAGCGGAGAGCAGAGAATAAGTGCTGGGATAAAGCGGATATAAATAAATAGGACTTGTATATATTTGACAGAGTGGGGCCAGTAGAGAGGAGCAAACTCACAGAATCTATGGGATTACAAAGAATAAATCTGGAACAAAAGGGAAGAAAACAAATCTTGCAAAAGCATGTCAGAGGTGCGTATTCCTACTGCGTATTTTTACTGCATCAGGGAGTACACTGATACAGAGAGACACAGCAGTCAAATACTGGTCACATCGTGTTATATATAGTTGGCTTCATTTGTGCCTCCTCATCACACTGCAAACTCTTTCTGTTGTTGCACACTCTACAATGTCATAATTTTCTTCCTGCCATCTAAGCGTAAATGATTACATTAAAATTCTTCTTCTTCAAGCATGGGACTGGCATCAAAAGTTACTTGGCTAACAGCAGAGTTACTGTGCACAGCAGTCTATGAAATATTGTGGTATTACCGTATCCCAGGTGGCGAACTGTCCCTGGCGAACTGGGCCAGGGACCCCCTACTATATATACGGCATAGAATTGTGTTTTATATTAAATTGAGCTTAGTGTCATGTATAAACATTGCTACTCTGTTATGGTACATCCAATACAAGGAAATAATACACAGGTTAATACTGTATTTTACACTATAAAATATTAAATTATATTATTTTAAAGTGGAAAAAAAAAAAATTTGCGACCCCCCTGCAGTACCTCCGCGACCCCCCTAGGGGTCGCGACCCCCCCTGTTGAAGACCTCTGCCGTATGCATTACAATACAATGTTACAAAATGACAAAATTATTCAAATAATGGTTTTGTCATCTTCCACTGTTGCCCATTCCTCCTAGCCTGGGAATTCCCAGGCCGCTTCCGTTCGTTTCGAACTGGAAGGCGGCCTGGAAACTCGTCCAAGCGAGAGTCCCAGATTTAGGGCCCCAATCAGAGAGCGGGGGAGGTGTGGCAAGACGGTGACGCGTACTACATGACAAACGGAAGCTTGTAGTTTGAACTGACAACTGACATGATTGGCTATGGACTTACGTATACGCTCAATGATAGACATTCATAACGCCCAATAAACGGCCGTTGGCAATCGCTAACCACACCTCCGCTACGGGATTTTTCGAAGCGAGTTTCCAGACCCATATCTCACTTGTGATATGGTCAGGTGTTAACCAGACTACATTCCTCCACTTTCTGTTTCATTTGAGGCAAATGTGAATTTTAAATGTACTGCATTATTTAAAAATGCAACATTGAACAAATCCTTGTATTAAAAGCCTTTTGTGCCTAAGCTTAGATTCCCATAATCATATTTACCCACTGCCCAATCAAAAGAGTGCACCATTTCTGTGTTTAATCTGCTCAAACACACCTCGATATGCTGTGGAGAGCCTGGAGGACGGTTTTGCTTCTGCGTCTTGGTGAAACGCCCAGATAACCTGAACTCTGCGTCGTTACATCTTAATTAGTGAGAGGATGTTTTTGAGTGTAATTACTCACAAATCCCCCTACAGGAAATGAATGCATCCGAATGAGAACATATCTTATAGGGGCAGGCCACAATGAGCCGCACAGAGAATTGGTATTCCGTATCTTCCTGAGGTACAATATACGAAGCAGTAGCAATATGCGCATTCCTATCCCTATGTGAACATCTTCATCTCATACAGAATAGATGATGTACACTGTAAAGGGTTGGGCTGAAATCGGGATTATTATTAGATCAATGAATCAAATTTTAACTTCAGATGATTAATTTAGTTAATTTTCATTTTGTTTTCCATCACTGTAGTCTATAGCTTCACTTTGAATGCCTATGTTTTGATTGTTCCTTCTTTTTGTGGTGTAATTTCATCTGTTTTGTTTCACTCTTTGTTAATTACATTGTTCATTTGATATAAAACATCTAATGCTTGCCTAAATGTTGTGCATAAGTCCACTCACTAAACATTTTTCACCGTGCTTTCTTGTTCTCTATCCTTTCAATTGAAGTACTTTAAATCCTGTCTAACCATAACCATATTAGTGAGCATTCTTTTTGGGATAGTTCCAAGCCTGGAAACAAAGGAGAGGATTAAATTAAATTAATGTGAAATTCACTCTTATCTGCTTTTGTTATCCAGGAAAAGGAAAGAAAAAATAAATAAAAAAATTACCTTTTAAAATATTTTAATATCACAACAGCAGGGCTTTATTTATTTTAATCAACAGAAGGTTATAAAATCAAACAATGAAACAGTAATTGGTCAACATAAGACAAGCAGATCGACCATTTCACAGGAAACAAGCAAACATATAACTCCTAAACCAGGTATTGCTTCTGTCCCAGCTCTAACAAAGCATTTTCTCCATAATCACACCTTATTATCACTAATGCTGTGTTTTGATGTACCTGGCGCCTAAAGCGTTGTGCTACTCTGCTTTATATTCCTGCTCTAGAGAAATGACAGCCAGAGAATAGAAGGAGGAGACGAGACACAAAGATCCAGTTCAAAGTTGAAGCAGATTTTGTTTTCGTCTGCCTCCCGTCCTCTGGGGGATTGAAACTGTCTGTCTTGCATTTACCCAAGTACAAAACACACAGGCATTAGACTGACGCTGCATTGAGTTAAACAATCATCACACAGAAAATAAATTGAATGATGCAGACACACGCAGAGATAGCAGGTCTAACACTTGTTCTGTCATAAATCAACGCCGTCAATTAGTCAATGCGTTTCCTTCCCCCTCATCTTTTTGTACTGGTGCTTTTTCCGTGCCTGGGAACCCCTGCTGTGAGATTGGAGGCAATGAACAGAAAAAATAAGACAGAATGAGAAATGATTACCAGAAAAAAGGCATTATTGCTGGATAAAATGCAGTGGGTTTAGGCGGATTTGGGTGGAAAAGCTACCTGCCTCAGCCAGAGCAGTCGGTTCTGGGGGTGATTTGTAGATTCATGTGTGTCTCTTGTGTGGTGCGTAAAACCAAGTCTAGGAAAGTAAGTTTTTCTTTTTATTCTTTATTAACAAATCTTTTCATATTGACTGTTGCTAATGCACTGGCTCTTTCTGTACTTTTTGTCACAGAAGATGTGTCGGCCTCGTCACCACCTCCTCCGCTGTGACTCAGGCCAAGCTCAGACAGAGCAGTGCAAGCAGATGTGTTTATTTTAGTGATGCATGCGAAACAGTCAGTTATGCCCAATCATTTTTTCTTGATCCACCCAAACTGGGAATACAAGCCTGGACCTTAAACGAAACACAGCAAATTATTTTCTAATTTACGTTTTATTGAAAATGAAGATTATACATTGCAATGTGCAGAATAAAATCACAATGTTCTTGCTTTTCCTTTTTTTTTTTTTACTTAGACTTAGACTTAGACAAACTTTATTGATCCACAAGGGAAATTGTTTTGGGTACAGTAGCTTTCACAAATATAATATACAGTATGAAACAGAGGGTAAAAGAACAAAAAGAAAAATAGATGGAATAGCAACCAAAGAGCAATACACCTGTGTCAGATGAGACACAATTATATACATAAGATAATGATAATAAATATATGTACAATCAGATTTAAATAGACAAGTAGTAGTCAAATACAAAATACAGTATCAAATATGAAGTTCAGTACCAGCTGTATACAGTTGTAGGGAGTATTATCTGTTACATAAGGGTGATTTGTTGTACAGTTGTAGGGAGTATTATATTATGAATGTAGTCCTGTATCTCTCACTGTTTGAGCGGAGCTGTAAGAGCTCCTCTGTCCTTCTATGGTCTGGTGGAGTGGGTGAGCAGGAGTGTCCATGATGGAGAGCAGTTTGTCCAGTGTCCTGGAAAAAAAAAATCCAGTCTAGTTCTGGAAAAAAAAATAAGAGACCACTGCATTTTTTTCTGAAATCAGCATCTCTACATGTATTACAGCCATTCCATTCCAGCGTCTGTTGAATTCCAACACAAACACAAAGCTGAGCTACTTCAGTTCTTGCACCAGGAGTGGAATAAAGTCACCCAAGAACAATGTGAAAGACTTGTGGAGAGCATGCCAAGACGCATGAAAGCTGTGATTAAAAAATAAGGGTTATTGCACCAAATATTGATTTCTGAACTCTTCTTAAGTGTAAACATTAGTATTATGTTGTTTTAAAATGAATTTAATCTTGTTTCTTTCCATTGTTTGAGGTCTGAAAACATGTATCTTTTTTGTTATTTTGACCAATTGTCATTTTGTGCAAATAAATGCTCTAAAAAATGATATTATAACAAAAATGTTCCTTTTGCCCAAACACATACCTATAAGTAGTAAAATCAGAAAAACTGATCATTTTGCAGTGGTCTCTTTTTTTTTCCAGAGCTGTACAAACTCAGAACAGTTTGGGGAGCAAGGGAACCTTTTTCCTCAATTTGACATAACATTACAAACATAAAATATTACATCCTGTAAAATAGGTCCAGTTTTGACATAATTTGAGAAACTGATGTACTGAATGTATTTCTTACTTTCACTTATTTCTGTTACTATTTCTATAGTGGATGAAGTTCACTCTTAGACTATTGGACCCATGTGTATTGTCGGCTTTAAAAAAAACTATAGACGGCTGCTGTTTCACGCAGTCAAGCATATCTCCCCATCAAAGCAGAAGCCTGACGCATATCTTTCTGTTTGTCTCGCAAAACAAAATGCCTCTCAGCTGCCTCTCCTCAGCTCTGACAGATTGTATGTGCATCCAAGAAGAAGACTTCAAACTGCCACAACTTTCATCACTCTGTGTGTGTTTACAGTCTATGTGTGAACCTCTCCGGGGCATGATGGCTGCCAAAGAACTTGCAGTGCTTTCTAAAACACCTAAATTTAATACCTGTGTTCCTCCAGCATCTCAACAGGCAGAAGTGCTGACTGCTGTCTCGACTCCTACAGACAACAGAGCTCCCCTGTGTGGCTTATGGGAAGTGGAGTTTGACGCGCTCTCCAATAACCCCTCTTTTCTTTTACATGGGGAGAGGAGTGCCCTGTTAAGTCAGACAGAGCCGGGGTTGAGATGCACTGCAGTTTGAAGCTCAGAGCATCAAGGTGCTAGGGCGCGTCAAAGCCCTCCACCCTGAAGAGGTTTACTGTAAAAGGATTCTGCTGTATCCAGGAGCAAGCTCTGTCAAGACCGCTATTCTCTGAAACCACACCGGCCCAGCCCTTTTAACTCTGTGAAGCCGTTTATAACTATAAAGAAGGAAAAACATGGGTAGCACTTATACACTTTCAAGAGCCTTAATAAAGTAAGAACAAAGACTTAAATCATAATGACCAAATAATTTAAAATGATTCTGGCTTAGTAATAACGCAACTATAACACAACAACCAACTCTAATCTCTTAATTAAGTACCGTATTTTCCGCACTATAAGGCGCACCTAAAAGCCTTCAATTTTCTCAAAAGCTGACAGACAAAGCTTATAATCCGATGTGCCTTATATATGGATCAATATTGGTTAATCATGACTACCGTAGTCAGCCACTACTGTAGCTTCTATTCTATACGCCTTATAATGCCTTATATATGAAAACAGTTTTAAAATAGGCCATTCATTGAAGGTGCGCCTTATAATCCGATGTGCCTTATAGTGCGGAAAATACGGTAGTTACTAAGTCATTCTTAAACAATTTGTTCATTATGAATTAAGTCTTTGTTTATCCTTTATTATGGCTATTTTTTGTAAAGGTGTAGGTACCAAAAGCAGAGATTAAACATGAATTATGCAGTAATCACTTTCCTTCCAACTAAAGGGTAGCTAGTTCAAATATCTTCTAGATATTGTTCTCCAAGTAAAATTTGTTAGGTATTTTTTTCGTAATAAAATAAATGAAATGTATATTTGCCAGAATTGATTGATTTTTATTGATTCTTTAAAAAATTTACAATACAGTGGTCCCTCGCTTTATTGCCGTTCACTGTTCGTGGCCTCGTTTTGCAGATTTTTTTTTTTTTTTCAATTTTTTTAATAGCGTAACATTGTGTTCTGCGTCCTGATTGGCTAAGAGACTGTAGACCTTTGCCGATTGATAGATGGGGGACGCGGGGGGGACTAGGACTAAACCAGGACTAAACATGGACTAAACCACGTCTAGACCAGAACTAGACCAGGTCTAAACCTGGACTGGACCTGGACTAAACCAGGACTGGACCAGGTCTAGACCTGGACTAAACCAGGACTGGACCAGGTCTAGACCTGGACTAAACCGGGACTAGACCAGGTCTAAACCAGGATTAAACCACCACATGCCGCTCTTTGCTGGTTTCATGCGGCTGGTTTGTGGTTTGTTTCTCCTCTTTGCCAGAACATAATTGTCTGTTAGACTTGATGCTGAACATTCTTTCTGTTGTGTCCTCTCTGTGCCTTAGGGTGCTGTGATCACTCCGGCAGCAGCCATCGAGCCCAGTCTGTCCCTGCACCCGTCCAGTGTAATGGCTCCGCTGATGCAGCAGATGAACCACTTGTCTCTGGGCACTTCGGGAAATGTGAGTCTGTCTCCTACATTCAAGTGACCTTCTGAATTTGCCTTTTTTATAAAAATTATGTATTCTAAGAAAAACTTTCTTGTATATGTAAGCTTATTTCAAACTTTTGGGTAATCTTGTAATCTTAGAAATAGATATTGGTTAGCAGGTCTATGGAGACTATAGCACTGTCTAGCATAACAGCTATAGGCCAGTATATTGTCTGGGCAGATTTTATTTATTTGAACTGCTTAATACAAAGAATGATGCACTACTCTTTACATTTGTAAAAGCTCTGTATGTCAAATGCTATGGATATTGTTTTTCTTATTATATATTACTTGTAAAGCTTATAGTAATTCTAATTTATATAATTTGGCAAAAATGATCAAAATCAGCCCTACCTATCGGCCTCATAATATTGAGTTTAATAACAGCCACTGGCCAATCCCTTGAATCAAATATATCACTTTGTGTCACAGTGGACACCACTCTGTGTGTCTGTGTTATGTATATTGAAATTACCTACTAAAATTATTATTTTATTATTCGGCACGGTGGCTGAGTGGCTAGCACTCACGCTTCACAGCAAGAAGGTTCGGGTCGCCCGGGCCTTTCTGTGTGGAGTTTGCATGTTCTCCTAGTGTCTAGGTGGGTTTCCTCCAGGCACTCCGGTTTCCCCCACCAACCCAAAACACCATGGGTAAAATCCTCCAGCTTGGGTCCTGACCAAGCCTAAACAACAAAATCATGCAGATGGTCCCCCGGTCAAATGCAGAAAACGATTTCTCCTGTGTGAGATCAATAAAAGTCAATCTTCTAATCTTCTAATCCTTAATCACTGTAAGGCGCTTTGTGTTACATTATTTGTATGAAAAGCGCTTTATAAATAATGTTTGATTGATTGAGTGATTCTAATTATGTGACAAAATGTTTGCTCTTTTTCTATAGTACATGCCTGCTGCAGCCACTGCCCCTATGCAAGGAACCTACATTCCCCAGTACACTGCAGTGCCTGCCTCTGCCATCACAGTGGAAGTAAGGACACACAAACTCTTGTTTATTGAACCTATTACACGAGCCAACTGTCTGTACAGCGAGCCACAGTGGTCTTCAGAGGACACATTTAAAAGCTTTACGGGTGTAACTTGAAAGCACTTGTGGCACATCTGAACTAAACTGAACTGAACCTAGGTCTATTAGAGTTATTGTCTGTTGAACCACTGCCATTTGTTGGCTTCTGGTTGACATGCACTTAAAATAAATAGGTGCATTTTAAATGAACAGACTATCTAAAATGCATATACCATTAAGGAACAGATTATGAGGCCAGTCTACTCAGGTGTTGGTGTTGGTGTTGCTCTGATATAGTTCAGCCAATAGTGACCAAAATGTTTCTGGCATTCATTAGAATACTATATAGCCTATAATACATATATTTATAATATATATTTATAATTTTGGCCTAGATGCTCCCAAAAAATTATACCACCAGCCACCCCTGAATACACTGTTGAGCTTTGAGAGGCTTTGACAAGCCTGGAAAGCACAATACAAGTGTAAAACATGATCGTCATCATCACTTTCATCATGTGTTCATTTAGGTTGAAGGGAGCACATTATTCTTGAGTTGAAGTGAATACACTATGTTTAAAAAGTGAATTTTCTGATTGTTTCTGTTCCAGGGCGTGGTGACAGAGGCCTCTCCCCAAACAGCTCCCTCTTCACAGAACGCCAGCGGACAGCAGCCTTTATCAGTGGAGAGCACGGGGGACCACACCACGGCCTATTCTTACCAGCAGACTAAGTGCGTATAGACTTACAGAAATACTACCCCAGCAGTGACGCTCAATACTAAAGAGATGGGCGTCAGATCAGCTTTATTGCATTATGTGAGATACAGTTGAATGCTGGAGGCATGAGAGGTCGTGGATGTTTATTTACCCTAAAAATAGAATCTTCCTACAAATAAACATTTTAAGGACTAAACAACAGTGGAGGAAAGAGTACATTTGTACTCAAGTAGTTTGGTTACAGGTATTATAAAAAGTGTTTTAAACCACAATCCTGAAATGTACATAAACATGTACAGTAGGATAAATCATCATTTATCACTGACTTCAACCTAACAATCAATACAATAAAATATGTGTCTTACAGTTGTTATGCTGCTGGTGTCCTCTCAGGGATACTTTACAGTAGTCAACAAAATCTTTTAAGGAGCTGTAGCTGATTTAGATTCTTAACGTGAACAACAGAACTAGTTCATTTTAACTGGTTTGTGGACTGACTGAAATTAACAAAGAAAAGCACTTCCTATATTTTCTAAGATATTAGGCAATACAAAATTAAATACAAAATTATATTATCCAGTCTGCTCCTCAATAGAACTGGTGGGGCTGTGAAAGTTAATGGAAAAGAGCTTGTAAATTAATGATATATGCTTTTTTTGTAATATAGATGTCATGTCACATTCCTGTTCTCCTCCAGACAACTCGCCTATAATAACGATAAAATCGTCTCAAAACTGAGACACTGATTAAACGTTGAACCTTTTTTTTGTCTCTTAGATAAGTTGAGGCTGATGAGGCTCGTTGCTGCAATGCCCTCAGAAGGACTGCACTGGTGACCAGGGGAATCAAAAAGAAACAGTGACAAGGACAATGTTGAGAGGAGAATGCTGCCACTGTGCACAAACACAAGACAAAAATGAAGAAAAAAAAAATCTTTCTTATTTGAAGAAAATTTAGGGGGAAAAAAGAAACTGTTTGCTGAACTGTTGGACTTTGCAACTTTTTATCATTACTCATCAAGAGACTTTGGATGTTGACTCTATGAGAAGACAACTTCACTAGAATCTGTACAGAAAAAACGAACATTTGAATGTCCAGGTAGATTTTCAAGACTTTTTTTATTAAATTCAAGAAAAAATGGAAAGGGGACACAGGCAGCAGTCTAGAAAAACAAAGGTCGTCTTCCTTTCATATGAAGCTGCATCATCGTTTTTATGATTTGAGTAGTTTTTTAGAATATCAATGTTTTGGTAAATCTTTATTGCCTTAATTTTCTGAAATGCTGGAAACAAGAGGTTTCCCTTTTTGTGTTTGACAAAAACAGTATGATTAAAGAAGAGCAGCGAAAAAGCTGACTGTACAGGCAAAAAGGATGTGTTTGTAAAGAGGACTTTTAAAATTCAAGAAAATTTGGGGAAGAGTGCTACTTCCTACAACTTCACGGACATGTGTTATTTCCCATGCCATTTGTGCTTGCTTTTGTCATCCTTTGCTTGCCGTACCTTAAAACATTTTGCTTTGCCTGCATTTTACGTGACAAGCATTTCTCACTAAAAGCCGAAAAAACAGCTAGGATTTTTCAATGTGCAAAAAAGCAATAGTTCTAGTAGAGGCTGATCAAGTGCAGCCTACAGGTGGCATATTTTATACCAAAGACAAAGAAGCTAGACATTAAAAAGCTCTTCCTTATTTGCTTTTTCACTTGTTTTTGTTATTCTGTTGTGGGAGATATCTAGGGACACGCAGTAGGTCTTAATATACAAATGCCTCAAGATGTTTTCATGCAATCAGATGTAAGCTGGTATTGTCTGAAAATAGTAGAAAAAAGTTATCATTGGTGTCTAGTTTTACAGTTGTAAGCAGCCAAATCACAAGCTTAATGGACTGACTAAAATGCAGTTTCTAATTATGACAGCTTAATTGAGTTATGTAATGTGATTTCATGTCATGATGCTTTAGGCTGCTGTGCGGACCAACATAAGCCATTTGAAATATTAGCAGGGATCTCTCTCTGCAAAAGAAAAAGGGCATTTTTGTTCAGATTATTTCAGCCAATCACAAAGATGTTTACTTTTATGTTGATATACTTCTGTCTAAGCTGCTAACACAACTTTTTGGTGTTGGGGGTCAGTTGCGTAGTTGGGGGCATATTTTTTATGCAGATTCCCTTAAAATTTGTTAACAAATATTATTGAAAAAAATTAATGCATAGAGGTTTTTCCTTCTCTACCACGCCCCGTCTACTCATCATTCACCAATGACAGGAAGCTAATGGATGTTATGGAGTCAATCTATCATTCAACCAAAAGTGGGAAGATACAAACATCTATTGAACAATAAGTTATTGAAAGCTGAGAGTGAAGTAGAGAAGAAATGCGAGTAGTATTTATGAGATTTTTGTACAGGTGTGTAAAAGAAGATGCAACAGAAATAACTTTGATGATGCTATTTTTTTATTTGCTTGTTCACATGCCTCCCATGTCTTTCAAGTTGTGATTTTGAGAGTGTCTGTAGAACCAGTGGATATTGCTGTAGTTTGAAATGTCTATTTTGTTTCAATTTTGTTTTCTTTTTAGACAAATCTTTCAATAAAAATGTTTCAAACATGTGGCATTCATGTATCCTGGATGTGACAGGTCCAGTTTATGTCCACTAGGTGGCACCACCGTTAAGTATTTAAAAGCATATTTTCTGTTGTAATGTATTGTCAATTTTTTATTTTTTACAGAGAGTCATGCATAGGAATCATACATACAAACCACTACCTTCACTTTGAGAGCGGCTCTTCACTCATATTGTTTATCATACTGCTGGAAATGTATTCACTATTCACAACAAACAACATTCCTCAAACGTATAAACATATTTACACGTGCGGTTTGTATGATTACAAGAGCTTTAGTTTTAAAAATGTTTAGGGTCAGTTAGGAATAAGTTCTTGTCTTTGCCTCAGGTAGATGGTAGGAATGTTCACACTAGTTCTTCATACTTGTTTATGACAATTTAAAAGAAATGTTTTCATAGTATTCATTGATCTTTGTTGATCCCAGTGCTATGAATGTTGTATTGTTATCGTATCAAACGCACAAGAGATTTATCAATTAGCAACAGTACACAAACATAACAGACAAATGAGCTCCCCTGAGCTGTGTTCATTCATCCAGATAAAATGGAGCCAAAGGAGGTTTTATCACTAAAGCGCTATGAAATAAGTGCAACATCCTGTAAACATCTAGTCCCCTTTGTTATGGATAATGCCAATCTATTGAAGAAGATCCCTTCAATCAGCATCCCTGAGGTCTCATAACTTAGTTATATATCAGGAGCTTTTGGTACATGCCACTGCAGCGTTCAGCCTTTTCTTTTTGTTTGCTCCTTTTCTTTCCAGGATCTCAGTAGCAGGTGCGCACACAGAAGATGAAGACAATCACCAGGGTTATAATGGTGAGGGCTGAGAATAGAAATAGAAGTCCAGCAAACAGAGGGTTTGACATGGGGAAGTTCTCCTTCACGTCGGATGGGATCATATTAGACAGACTTAGCATGTAGCCTAAACTCCACCCAATGCTCGTCTTCTTTATCTGTGGAAGAAAATAGAAGATTTAGATTTTAATATTCTACTTTTAATTTTAGTAGAATATTTTTTTGTAATATGTTCAAGAAATGTTGTGATGTTTCTTGAGTAATATTGGTTTCTCTATATTACTCAAAATTGACTCTTGTGAGCTTTAAGCCATGTTAGAACAATGTTGCCTCATCAAAAACATTCCTGGAGTTGTGTCTTTGTCATTTAGATATGTTTTAGAGAAGAACTCAGCCTAAATATGCAGGGGATGGGGATACAACACTATAACATATAGAAAATAGATAATAATGATCTAAATAATAATGTAAAAGTATGATATTATATAATGTGCATTGACTTGTTTTTCATGCTAATTTTATAAAGATGCAGTAGAAAAATTAGAAAATTATTCACTTTCTATGGATATTTTTTGAGACTTGTTTTGAAGTTACTTTTTTTCTCTCTTTTTTTTTTACAATTGTACAAAATTGTATACAGTTACATCAGTGGAAAGCATGAGTTATGGCAGAAATGAATGCAGTGCACTTTACAAAGGGCCTATCAATCACTAGTCACACGCTTTGCTCTTAACACTAACCCTACTGTTGGGGATCGGAAAGTGGACCATTGCCAGCTGCCGTTGAGAGATCGAGCCTTGTTTGGAGTTAAATGTTGTGTCTCTTGAAAACGGCATCTGAGGAGTTATTTTTGTGAGTCATGACTGAGAGAAAGGGAACCCCCGAGCTGAGGGGACTCCTTTGTCTTATCTGCACGCTGTCCTCGGGGCATCCTGCTGCCACGATAGAAATCTCTGGCGTTTGGCGCACAGAGAGTTTCTGCAAGTGCAATGGGTGGTCCTGTTCCCATGCATAGTGTGCTAAATATGCAACTGTATGAATGGGGTCATGGAGAGATCCTCAAACTGTCACCTACAAACTGCTGCTTTGTGTGTACAATCCCTCAGTCATCCAGGTAGAATGCATGGCAAAAGGAGACATTCAATTTGTCAACTGGACAAAGTTTATTTGGTCAAATATGTTTCACAGCTCGTCCAAGCTGCTTCTTCATCTGCCATATATCTCTACCTAAAATCTACGGGCCACTCCTTTGTGGACAGTGAGGTACAGATCTTAGCCAGGGAAAAGAACTGGTTTGAGAGGGGAGTTAAAGAGGCTATGTTTGTCAAGAAAGAGAATCCTTCCTTGAACAGAAATGGAGGTCTCGGACATCATTTGGCTCCCATCTATAACTCTATCCTCAAACCTAAATCAAAACAAACAAAGAAAACAACAGGGCAGCCAGGTCAGGTCCAGAGGTGTGAAAACACCCATTATGACCCTGAATGTCTATACCAACAAGACCCCACACTCCACTCCCACTGCAGATCTAACAGGCTCACCTAACTAACAGAAACTGAAAAACAAGTAGGTGTAGTAGTTTCATTTGTAGTTAGCTCCTCCCTTCAGGCAGATATAGGCAGTGTCCACCAGCGTCTGACCAGAACTGAAGAAGCAGCTTGGATGAGCTGCGAAACGTATTCAACCAAATAAACTTTTGTCCAGTTGACAAATTGCATTTCTCGTTTTGCCAAACTGTTGCTTTGTTACATGTGACAGGTAAGAAACTATATGTAGTAAGTAGTAAAAAATGAAACATTTGAAGAATGTACCCAATTTTGTGCTTAAAGGTCCTATATTACACAAAAAGGACACTTGTGAGCTTTAAGCCGTTTCATAATATACACACCTGGAGTTATGGTGTTTTGTTTCATTGACACATGTTTGAATAATCCCGCTTTATCCTGGTCTGTCGACATCTCCAAAGCTCAAACTATTCTGTTCCATCTTGGAATGTCATGAAGCAGTCATTTTCAAATTACCTTTTACTTTTCATTCAGTAAAGATTGGCAATTCCAGGGCTGAAATCATCCAAATGATTTTAGTGAAGGTGTATGGCATTTCAAAACACAGTGGAGCACTTCCTGTATTATCACATGACATCACAAGGAGGAACAGAGTGTTTTCTGCCTGAGAGAAGAACTCAGCCTAAATATGCAATCAAATATGTGTGAGTGAAACAATACAAAACTCCACATATATTTTGGATTAGAAAATAACATTATAACAAAAATAAGAAAATATTGTACTTAAAGCTACAACAGGCATAAACTCTTGAATCTAATTTTGCTTGTGTGAAGAATCCCTCAGTCGTCCAGGTAGAATGCATGATAAAAGGAGAAATTAAATTTTTCAACTGGACAAAGTTTATTTGGTCGAACACGTTTCACAGCTCATCCAAGCTGCTTCTTCAGTTCTGGCTAGAGTGCTGATGGACACTGCTTATATCTAGCTGCAGGGAGGAGCTAACTACGATGAAATTACTATGAAACTATCCCACCTCTTTGTTTTCAGTTTCTGTCTGGTCTTGTTTAGCATACCCATTCAGTACCATAATGGGTGTTTTCACACCTCTGGACCTGACCTGGCTAGTCCTGTTGTTTTCTTTGTTTGTTTTGATTTAGGTTTGAGAATGGAATTATATATGGGAGACAAATTGTGTCTGACCACTCCATTCCTGTTCAAGGAAAAAAGAGAATCCTTCCTTGAAACCTAAATCAAAACAAACAAAGAAAACAATAAGACTAGCCAGGTCAGGTCTAGAGGTGTGAAAACACCCATTATGGTACTGAATGGACATGCTAAACAAGAGCCCAGACAGAAACTAAAAACAAAGAGGTGGGATAGTTTTGAGTAATTTCACTGTAGTTAGCTCCTCCCTGCAGCTAGATATAAGCAGTGTCCACCAGCACTCTAGCCAGAACTGACAAAGTAGCTTGGATGAGCTGCGAAACGTCTTCGACCAAATAAACTTTATCCAGTTGACAAACTGAATTTCTCCTTTTACCTTGCCTGGAAGAATCCATGACTCATCGCTGTACCAGCGAGTGAGTCTGGTAACGTTTGATCCACAGAATACGCTGCGGTTGCGCGTAGACAGACAGCTAAGTGAACCAATCAGAGATTGCGCCATCTTGATTCAAAACTGAGGCGGAACTTCCGCTGCCTAAGAGTGACTTTGCGGGCAAAGGCGGGTGCACTGACGTCACCATCTTTGAACGAATCAGAATCGCGGAGTCGGTTTGGAACCGGAGGAGCGAGAGTGGATGGAGGGTGTCCAAATGGTATCGCGGTGTATAGGAAATACAGAGAGATATCATTTGGCTGGCCAGGTAACCTTTTACCACTAATTTTGCTTGGAATTCCAATTGTTTGCTGTTCACATAGAACCTTAATAACAAATAGACAAATAGACAAATAAAGCCAGATTTTACCTCTTTTTCAAACTGTATGTTTTTCCAGGTGTTTTTGTCAAACTTGTAGCCTTCTGTCAGTAAGGAAAACATATAGTGGCCTGAGTAACAGTAAGTCTTCAGATATCTGTCCGAGATCCACGTCTTCTCTTTCTTCAACTGGAAGACACAGAAAAGCCACAGTTTAGAAGAATATTTCATAAGCAGCCAAAATGACACAGCGGACAATGACGAAATTCCTGAAAATACGTCACTTTCAATAGAACGTAACACTGTGATTGAAGAGAATGTGAAGCAATTGTGGAGCTAATCCCTAACTAATAATAAGATTTATTTTTTTTCGGCTAGCATACCTGTGCCCAGGACGTGTGGCAGAATTTAGTTATTGCGTTTCTGAAGGTGTCAAGATCTTCACTTTCACCAATAGCTCTGGCTGTAAAGAAGAATCCAGCGTACGCCTAATCGAGAGAGAGAAATAAGTGAGTCTTAGTGTACACCTTCATATGTGGGGGACTTTCCTCAGTGTTACCATGTATTTCCCAACGACTGACGGCTGCTCCACTCCATTGAAAGAGCAGTGGTCTGCATTGCATGTGTCAAAGTCAAAAATGGTTCTGACAATCTTTTTACATTCTTCTGAGTCAGCTGCTCCCACCATGAAGAACTCCTGGTCCAGGTTGTATTTCCCTGGTATCTTTGTGCATGTCGAGTCGTAAATGCCTGATGCTTTCCATGTCATATTGAAACCATTTGGATAGCAAGGGTTTAGAATGAGATCTGGGTTGGGTGATCGCTAAAAAAGAAAAACCTAATTAATTTCAAATGATTTTCAAACTTTTAATTGATGATCAGTGTGGTTGCTGCCCGCATCTGTACACAGTATAAAGAGTGGACAGCATATCCTGGCCAGCTATGGAAAAAGAAACAAGAACAATTTTCTGGGTACAGATTACGGAATAAAACCAGAGTTTGCTATTGCATATTGCTATTGCCTATAGATAAGATGAGACTTTATTGATCCCACACAGGAGAAATTTACTTGCCACACACACATATAGCTTTATCTATTGCATTTTAACTGATTAATTAAGTCTGTAGGTCAATTACATTTCTAATCTCTGCTAGTCATTTTAGATATTTGGCCCAAAATCACATCACACAGTTTGATATGCATATTGAAATCTGGACTTTTTGTCATCAGTCTTTACATGTTAATTAGTGACATTCAACTGCCCACAGAGGGTCGTTTTGGAAACAAATGACTGATTTATAGTCTAATTAACTTTACTTTGTTCAAGGATTAAGGCAAAGACTTCTGTCATCAGTGACTTTATACGTTTATTTTTCAGAAATGACTTGTACATATACATTTATTTTTATAATTATGTCTATTTGACACCTGTCTCTTGCTATCTTTTTTTGCTACTTATTTATTAGAATTTATTATTACCATTTATTATCTTTTACTCTTTGTTATTATATTATATTGTGATGAGTGAGCTACTGAGTCCAAATATTTTCCCTTGTGGATCAATAAAGTTTGTCTAAGTCTAAGTCAGAGTCTATCCAGCCAGACTGACAACATGTCCTAGTGTACATTATTAATGCATATGCTGGGGATAATGTATAATAATGTGCTGGTGCCGTATTCTTACACAAGAATGCTTAACATTCACTCTGCGATCAATACTCTTAATAACATAATGCATTCTTCTCTCGACTGTGTTTCTTATTCACAACAGGACAAACATTGTTCACTAATCAATTCTCAATTAGGCATTAATGGATTCTGGCCTATGCGCACTGTCTGCAAAGCAAATGCTT
The DNA here is from genome assembly GCA_036785185.1 of Paratrypauchen microcephalus. Lineage (NCBI taxonomy): Eukaryota > Metazoa > Chordata > Actinopteri > Gobiiformes > Gobiidae > Paratrypauchen > Paratrypauchen microcephalus. The sequence continues at coordinate 15,115,425 of JAVJIX010000002.1, read as the reverse complement.
ATGAAGGCCACTGTGGCATACTTCAGTAAATGTATTTTGACCAAAGGGGGACACTGCATTCATCATTTTACCTGAATTATTTTATCCAAGATCTGCTTCCCGGCTTCATTTTTGCCGTAGCAGAGGAAGCTGTGTGTGTACACATTGTAGGTGTAGCCGTACAGTTTGACGGGCAGGTAATCTTCCCCAGTGAAGTTCTGATCTACTGCAAATGCGATCTGTGTCGAGGCACCACCCAGGTCCATGGATCCAACAGTCTGTCCTCCTTCCGGTCTCACATATTTGTTCCATATATTTTTCTGCAAAAATAAAGAAATCAATTAGGCACACACGGTGAGGATTATCTAGTGTGATTCTGCCCAGGACAGGGACAAGACCTTCCGGGCATATCCAGATTAAAGTATTGGAAAGTGTATATTCAGGAAATTCAGGAGTCCTATCCTGAGTCTAAATTCAGCATGTCTCAAAATGTTCATACTGTAACCATTGTGATTTTTCATTGAACTGACACACATGATCATGGAATTCAGATTTTTGTTTCAATACTGCAGGCCTTTTCTTACTTTTAATATAGAAACATGACAGCAAAAAAACTACAATTTGTGAGCACCCAAAATCTAACAACAAAGGATTTCACACATGTGTCAAACAGAAGGGCCTCAGCAGTGAGTACAGACTGTGAATATAGAGGCTACGTACACATACACACTGTAAGATGTTTATACATGCACATGGTTTTGACTGGCTAGGCAAAAGATGAATGATGTTCCATTAATTTACTGTTGTTAAAAAGCTTTTTTATCTACTTAATAAAGTAATACACAAATAATATTGCAAAGCAGCTCACTGCATTTGTACTGTAATATGTAATTTGTTATTGAAAATCAAACAAAATAATTACAGTTTTATTCAAACGATTCTGAATATTTTGCAAAACTTTTTGTAAAGCTCTCAAATCTTTCACACATTTTGCAAAACTGCTCACACAAGACAAAAAACATTTCTGAAAAGTTTGAATAATTAAACTTTGTGAACAAAACATAAAACACTTTTATAAAAATGACACTTTGTGGTTAAAATACAAATGCAGATTTATAAACTTATCTAACCATTATCCAGACACTGTCGGGAGTATGCTTCCACACTTAGTGTGACATTTAGTGTAAGAAAGGGAGTCAGAGACCGTAGAACCAGTGTCACTTGGTTTCTGATAGTTTGAGAGTGGTAAATATGATAAATATGTGTTTTATCACTTTGGCACATTGAAAATTGACATTTGCAAAACTGCTCACACAAAACCCTAAACAGAATTTTACTTTTCCTAAATAAAATTGAATCTCAAGAAAATGCAGTTTCACATTCAAAACAAAAAACACTGAAACATTGATGCATTGATTGCAGGTTTTTCTGTGCTCTTTCATTCATTTCAAAGTGCAGCTCAGAAGTTTTAGTCCTGCTCTTTTGCTCTTTTGGACTAATCAATCAATCAATCAATCAAACATTATTTATAAAGCACTTTTCATACAAAAAAATGTAACACAAAGCTCCTTACAGTGAGTAAGGATTAGAAGATGACTTTTTATTGACCTCACACAGGAGAAATCATTTTCTGCATTTGACCCGGGGACCATCCCCATGATTTTGTTATTTAGTCTTGGTCAGGACCCAAGCTGGAAGATTTTACCTATGGTGCATGTTTTGGGTTGATGGGGGAAACCGGAGTGCCCGGAGGAAACCCACCCAGACACGGGGAGAACATGCAAACTCCACACAGAAAGGCCCAGGCGACCCGAACCTTCTTGCTGTGAAACATGAGTGCTATCCACTCAGCCACCATTATCCAGGCAAAAAAAAAAAAGTGATGATAGTGTGATTTGTTTTCAAAGAGGAGCTGTCTGTGTCTTATAGTTGTCTGAAATGTTCAGAAGGGCGTCTGAATTGTTGCATCACACATGGCCTGACATGTACAGCAAGTGTGTAATAAACTAGTCCTACTTATCTGAGAAGACAGCAGCGGTGAGTGTGAATAAAGTGTAGCAGTGTGGTGTGAGGTCATTTATATTAGATTATATTAAACATTACATTACAGTTGTATTCAGGTGCTGATGGTGAGTGTATCTTTCCGACTCTGTGTGAGTGCTCATGGGGTTGTATCGATCAGATGATGGATTGTGATGATAAAGTGTGCGGAAACTAGCAGTGTGTTTTTAGATCGTCAACGCCCTTTCCACATGGAACTGTTTGGTTTAAACCGTGTGTCTGCAGCTCACCATTTAGAAAACAAATTGTTCCTTTTTTCCACTTGGTATCTAAACTGTCAGACTTGGACCTTGTCTTTAGTCTCTGAATCAAAACCTGGTTCACACAGGTTTTCACTACAGAAGTCTTTTACAGCGTGATTCTAGTGCTTTTGTATCTGCCTATAAAATCTCTTCATATTGTGATTCTGTGTTCAGTGTATGGACTTTGGTGAGACTATGCAGTATTTAGGTACTGTGAGGGAGCTGTAGACTACGCCCTCACTTATCAGGTGTATACCTTTATGTTTCTATTTTTATATAGAGTATGTGTGAGATCAATAAAGTCACTTCTTCTTCTTCTAATTTGATGCACAGTTAAATCGTCAGTTGAGTCATTAAGTTGCCATGCTAGTTTTCACTGTTCACTCCTCTTTTTCCTTTGCCTTCGAGGTGATTGGTGGAGACATTGATTTGGAGGCGCGCCCTTATAAGTGCAGTTCAGATGCGCCCCATCGTCCTGATCTGGACTCTACCAAGTGCTGCTTTGGGAGGGGAGGTTTATCTGGAGAAATTATTTTAACCATCTATTGATATATGAACTAATAATTTAAAAACTGATTATACACCAACAATGTGCAATATTTTGTATTCTACTATATATTATATTTATGAAATGTGAACCTGTAAATAGTGCAGTAGATTTGGTAGTTTTTGTATGTGTAAAGGTACCTGTGTCTGGGGCTTAGTGGTTTAGGCTGGGCTATATAAGGTTTTTTTTTTGTTTCACTGTCTGGGTGGCCTGTTGTCTGTCATGGGGAGACGCTGTTGGTTAACGCTGCAAATGGTGTGGCCAAATTAAAGAAATAAGCTCAAACTGTATTTTCTTCCTTTTTTTTTTGTTTGACCCTTCAGGTGCTATGGCTGTCCTGAGCTAGTAAGAGGCCAGTCACATCTACAATCTTACAGGTACAAGACTATAGCATGGGCAGACAGTTTTAGAGCTGCAGTCTGTGTTTAAACAGTTGATCGTTGTGTTTCAGGTTCTGCAAAAAGTGTTTTGTAGTTTTGATATGAGAGTTAAGGCTTGAATATTAGTACAGTATTTGCTCCATCAGTGGAAAGTTTTGAAAATGTGTGCTAAAATTTAGACTTAAGTGCCAAAGCTAATGAAAAAAACTAACATCTCACAGTACGTATATGTATGTAGTCTCTATGTTCAAACAATCTATATTCAATGCTGAGACCCTTCTTCCTGTTTGACACTTTAAATTCTACAATTTGTGAGCCCTTGGGGGCTCACAAATTGTAGTTTTTACGCTCGTGTTTCAGTTTCTATATTGAAAGTGACAAGTGTTTAGTCCAAAGTCCTTTACCGCGTAAGAACAGGCCTGTAGTATTGAAAAAACAATCTGAATGCTGTGATCATCTGTGCTTCTGAATGAGAGCTGTGTGTTCTGAGAAAGAGTCTGAGAACTGTGTAAACTGATCAGAAATGATTTGACCACTGATTGTGCCCCTGTTGAGATACAGGTTTATATCAAAATGAGCAAAGTTTCAAAAGATGTGCTAAAACAACTGAAAAAAAGGGAAAGACCAAGACCAAGACAAAGACCAAGGAGATTGTTATTGACTTCCGGAGAGGCCCCACCCAGCACCCCCCACTGTCCATCAATGGTGCTGCTGTAGAGAGGGTGAGCAGCACCAAATTCCTGGGGGTGCACATCAGTGAGGACCTCTCCTGGACAGTGAATACTGTATCACTGGCAAAGAGGGCTCAGAAGCGCCTCTATTTCCTCCGCAAACTGAGGAGAGCTGGAGCCCCTCCACCCATTATGACCACCTTCTACCGAGGCACCATTGAGAGCGTCCTGACCAGCTGCATCACTGTGTGGTACGCGAGCTGCACTGAACAGAACAGGAAAGCCCTGCAGCGCATAGTGAATGCAGCTGGGAGGATCGCTGGTGTCTCTCTCCCCTCCCTCCTAGACATTTTTAACACCCGGCTCACCCGCAGAGCGTCCAGCATTGTGGGTGACCCGAGCCACCCCGCACATAGCCTGTTCAGCCTCCTGCCCTCGGGGAGAAGGTACCGGAGTCTCCGGGCCCACTCCACCAGGCTTTCAAACAGCTTCATCCACCAGGCTGTCAGGAGGCTGAACTCACACCCGAACTCCCACCTTACCCATCTCCCACCCCCCACCCCCCATATTGGCATAACCTGTATTCCATAAAAAGACCTATCACTCTAGACACTTTTAAAAAACTGCTGCTAAGGACTACTGTTGCACTGTTGCACATTTACTACTGGATTTTACTCCTGTTGCACTGCTGTTTACTACTGTTATTGCACACTTACATTTACTACTGGAATTTTTAGTACTGTTGTTTACTCCTGTTATTGAATTTTACCCCCGTTGCACTGTTGTTTACTGCTGTTATTGCACATTTACTACTGGAATTTTAGTACTGTTGTTTACTCCTGTTATTGCACTAGAATTACTACTGTTGCACATTTATTTTTATTTTATCTTAACTCCTATGCACATTCTACTGCACATGACCAAGTCACTGCTGTATCTTCCACTGCACATTTTTGATGCACACTGCACATTTTGGAAATCTGTATATAGTATAGTTTATTTATTATGTTGCACTGTTTTAAGATTTTAGATCGTAGACTTTAGTTTTAACTTTAGATCTCTGTCTTAGATAGTTTTTTGTTGTGTTTTGTCTTCATATTGTATTTTGTACACTGTCTTTTTGCACTACTTGGCCAGAGAGAAACAAAATTTCGATTCACTGTATGTTGAACACATATGGCAGAATTGACAATAAAGCTGACTTTGAACTTTGAACTTTTGAACTTTGAAATCGTGAGTCACTTTTTAAAATGGTGTAGGGATGGCTTACCTCAAAAAAGTTCTCCAGGATGTAGTTGACTGTGATCCATCCGTACAGGCCTTCCTCCTGTCCACTGATGATGGAGGCATTTTGGAAATTAAAAGGCAGGGCACTCAGGTACTGTCTGAGACTGTCCATGATTTCCATGGCCCTGGATCTATTGCTTTCCCTTTAAAATGAATTTTAAAAATGTAAGATGCCTGACACACAAGTCTAAAATGCTTTAATTGGTGTGGCAAATAAAACTGTATTACTCTAGCAATCTCATCCCGGCTGTTGCTCCCAGAAATAGAGGAGTCTTTTCACGCTTTTCTTCAGGAATGGCTTTGATGATGTTGACCATGCAGGCATCGAAAGCTTTCCATGAAGCAGCATCCTTCTCCGGATCAACTTTCATCTCTGAGATCCCATCACCTGTGAGCACGAGTCTAAAATCAAATCTCACAGCACTGAGGCGAGTACACAACATAATGTGCTTTAGAGAAGAGAGAGTTTGAAAAGCTTTTATTGTTAACGATCACTTACCTGTGACCCTGCAGTTCATGACTTCTTTCACTATCCCTGTTTCATTTTGTTTATCTCCGGGCCACACGTACAAGTAAATGTTTGAACGAGATGAGCCAGAATCTATCACTATACCATACTATAACAGAAAAGGGGACAAAAGTTTTATTTTTATTTAACTTTTTATTTTTTTTTAAGTATATACTTAAGTCAATAAAAAAACATAAAACAAGACACAAAGACATAAAACAATACCTACAACAAACATAAAACAACAAAACTCCCCACCCCAACCCACTCATTATTATTATCAATAATAATAATAATAATTTTAAAGATTACCTATATTTCCATGATTGTCAGTATTTAAATCTTTATTATTTAATAATTTAAAATTTCTGACTTATTCTTTTTAATTGTATTTATTCATATTTTAACAAATATTATTATGAATACATCTATTTGCCATCTATTACATCTGTTTTAGTCATAGAAATTATAAGTCATAATTACTACTAAATGTACATAAAACAGATTAGCATATAAATGCACGAAAAAGGGGACAAAAGTTAACAGGAAAAATGACATAAATGGGGCACCATTTAATTGGACTGAGTCATGAGTGGACCCCTTGTCACTATAATCATCTGGATAACATCTGCAATCACATTCCTCTTTACCCAATATAACAACATTAGATCCTCTTATCTGTATCTATAAATAGTTTTTAAAATGTAGAAGAATGCTCACCTCCATGCTGTATGAAGTGAAGCTCCATTTGTTCTGGATGACAGCGACAGCAATCAGAGCCGCAATGCTGCCCAAAAGGAGAAACAGCACCAGAGCGATTCGACACTTGTATCCTGCGGGGTCTTTAGAGGCCATTTCCTGTTGATGGAAAATGAGGTAAGCACTTTGGTTTTCCCCTTAAAGCCTTGCACTCATAATAATAACCAAAATATATATATATATAAGAAGGAGTAGAGAGTGAGCCATAATAGAATAATCTGTAAACTAAAAGCCAATTACAGAATACTGATGGTGGGTAAAAGGTTTATTGATCTATTTTGTAGTTTATTTGTTTAAAGTTGATTGCAAATGGTTAAAATCTGATTTTATTAATCCAGACACCCAAGTTCTCAAGCAAGATAGTTGCGCCACTCTTACTCTTCGTAAAAACAGACTGTAATAGGAAGGACATTTACCAAAACCTCTGACAATGTGATATCTAAAGAAGAGGAAAATATGCTATAAAAATGTTGAATACAATTTTATTTTCAGCTTTTTCATACATTTTTGTTTGCATTTCAAAATTACTTTTCCACATGTTAATGCTACAGTTATAATAACTTTGTCACTGAGTGCTCATTCTGTAAGCAGTTGATGCTATATGCTTGAAACATCCAGAACCTGCGCCAAACAGAGAAATAAATACAGGAGACAAACTACAGGAGTGAGGTGAGCCTTCTGACCAAGTGGTGCAGTGATAACAATCTCCTTGTTATAGACTTCCGGACGGGTGCCACCCAGCACCCCCCAGTGACCAACGGCGCTGCTGTAGAGAGGGTGAGCAGCACCAAATTCCAGGGGAGGCACATTAGTGAGGACCTCTCTTGACCTCCCAGAAGTGCCTCTATTTCCTCCGCAAACTGAGGAGAGCTGGAGCCCCCCCCGCCCATCATGACCACCTTCTACCAAGCGTTCTGTCCAGCTGCATCACTGTGTGGTATGGGAGCTGCACTGAACAGAACAGGAAAGCCCTGCAGCGCACAGTGAATGCAGCTGGGAGGATCGCTGGTGTTTCCCCTCCCTCCTGGACATTTTTAACACCCGGCCCATCCGTAGAGCATCCAGCATGGGGTGACCCGAGCCACCCCTCACACAGCCTCTCTAGCCTCCTGCCCTCGGGGAGAAGGAATCTCCGGGCCCACTCCACCAGACTGTCAAACTGCTTCATTCACCAGACTGTCAGGAAGCTGAACTCTCACCTTACCCATACTACTGTTGCACATTTACTTCTGGAATTTTACTACAGTTGTACTGTTGTTTACTACTGTTGTCGTACGGGAATTACTACTGTTGCACATTTATTTTTATTTTTACTTTCAATGCACATTCTGTTGCACATTACTGCACATCACTGCTGCATCTTCCATTGCACATTTTGATGCACACTGCACATTTTGGACATCTGTAAATCGATATTTATTTATTCTTTTGCACTGTTTTTAGATTTTGTCTTAGAAAGTTTTTGTATTGTCTTTATATTGTATTTTGTACACTGTCTTTTTGCACTGCTTGGCCAGAGGGAAACGAAATTCCGATTCACTGCGTGTCGAACTGACAATAAATCTGACTTTGAACTCTGAACTTTTGAAATTATTCTAAATGGTTTTCTGTTTCCTGTGTTTATGTGAGCTTTGATGAAGACAAATGTTCATGCGTGTCCAGATGTACTTGTTTAATCATGTGCTTCCAATTGTGAGCACATAGCGGTGAGCATGAAGCGTAAAGCTGGTCCTTGTGTTTCAACATGATCAGGCACCTTTTTGGTCACTGTGCACAGCATGGATGGTACAGTAAAGTCATTCTTGTGAGAGAAACAGTTTGGCTACTTGCCTTTACTTTTCTGCAGGTATTAGTCATGTAATTTTAAGGATTATGTAACAAAGCTACGCCCTTTTTTCCATTCTTTTTTCTTTTACGTTTCATTATGCATATCCTCATCTTAAACTCCTAAATCCTTATAATAATAGTGTCTGGGTCACATGATGCACTGTGAATGCACTTGATGTTGTCATGGTTACTGTTTGAAAACAGGCAGGTGAGGACAGGCAACCTGTGATCACACATGTCAAGAAGTACGTCTGACCTGCTTATTTTACAACTGTATTCAAAACATAGTAAAGTTAAACTGCATTGGCTTCCTTGTCATGATGCCCTTTTGAGGACAGCGCATAACTAGTGTAAATACAGTTCAGAGGCATGTGGCACTCTGTAAGCCCATTGATCTCCGGCTTTACTGGTGACTCCTGGTCTGTCTTTAAGGTCGCCGTGTCCTGCTGACTCTTATTGACTTCATAGGCGTGCACCTGTGTTACCAAAGGCTGCACACTGCCTATTTACAATGGATGATGTAAACTGTTTGCCAAAACTTAAACATGTCATTCAACTTTGGGTTTTACCTAACCATAAACCTTATTGTTGTCTCATCATATAATATTCACCCAAATTAAACTGTATAATGATGATTTTTAAGGCACTGTAAAACATCTATTACAGATATTTTAAAAGCATATTAACAAAAAACATAAAACAAAATATGCTGACAATAAAAACAATAAATAACTCATGTCTTCCTTCTGTTTGGGTGGGCAATAATATAAAATGGTACGCTGATAACAATATTCAGATAATATTGTGTCAGTCCAACAGTTTTAGTTGTGGTTTAAGTATCAGACAAATGTTAAATTCCCCACAAAAAAAGCAGAAGTATAACTTCTTTATCTATGTCTCCTGGCTGGCCTGGCCTTGGGGTCCCCCGGAGGAGCTGGAGGAAGTGTCCAGGGTGAAGGAAGTCGGGGAGTCCCTGCTTAGACTGTTTCCCCCACGACCTGGCCCCGGATAAGAGGAAGAAAATGGATGGATGGAAAATGGATGGATGGATGGATGGATGTTTGGAACAAATGAACATTTTTAGTTTAAATTAGCTCTTTTTGCTGAATTTAATATTTTATATGATAAACTCAATGCTTAATATGAACATTTTTCTAAAATATTTTCAAAACAACATTCACAATATTATCAATATCTGCCTTTACAATCAAAATAATGAAGGCATGCAGATATATTTTAGTAGTATTGTCTCATTTGCATATAAAAACATTTAACGTGGTAGTGGTCACTGTTATTGGTCTGTCTCCAGGTTTGCATATTGTTTTAGCATACCGACCCTCGGGCAAGAATTTCCATCTGTATGGCTTGGGACCGGCACTGAGTCACTATTACTACTTAAACAGCAACAAATTGCCTTTTGTAAATAAATAATTGTGTATCATACTGTATTGTAATCGTTAAAATCCCACATTATGCAAATTTGACTATTGTGAGCTTTAAAGGCAAAGTAACGTTATTTTACAATCTGAGCCTTCTTTCGGTAATAAAACAAGTCGTTTGATTCACCCATATCACGTTCATGTCATTTGGAGCTGTTTGAAGAAAGTTATGTTGTAGCGTAACCATTAGCATTTGTTTTCAGGGCATTACTTTGCGGTCTCCAAATAACACAAACTTTAGCACTTTTCAAATCATAGAAGCCCAATGTCTTAATGTAAGAAATCGTTTGAAGCAAAAGTGGCATGTAATCCGAGATTTAGCCATAGTTTTCAGCTTTGCGTTTCATGTTTGGGTCCCGGAGCAGTCCGCGCATGCGCACTGGCGTCCTCATCTTCTCGAAACTATGGCTAAATCTCGGATTACAGGCCACTTTTGCTTCAAACGATTTCTTACATTAAGACATCGGGCTTCTATGATTTGAAAAGTGCTAAAGTTTGTGTTATTTGGACACCGCAAAGTAATGCCCCGAGCAAATGATACAGCACCATGTTAACAGATACGGGATCATTACTAGAACAGAACGGCTCAACATAAGTTCTGCGATACTGCTCCAATTGACAGAAAAATGCTATGGGTGAGTAAAACTACTTGTTTTATTGCCGAAAGAAGGCTCAGATTGTAAAAAAAAACGTTAATTTGCCTTTAAGTCATTTTACAGTGTTGTTTCCTCATGAAAAACATACCTGGAGTTGTTTTGTTTCATTCACACATGGTGAAGTAACTCTTTATTATTAGTCTGTTTACATCTCCAAAGCTCAAAATGCTCTGTTCAAACTTGTGATGTCGTGTAATGGTAATGGTAATGGTAGTTTTCAAGTTAACAGCTCCTTTTACCTTCTGCCCAGTGGAGATTGACACTTCCAGACCTGAAATCATCCAAATGATTCTGTAGGCATATGGAGTTTAAAAACACAATGGAGCACCTCTTTTACTATCACATGACATCACAATACTACACCATAATATGTGCAATCTGTGAAATATTCTACTTACACCTTATTTAATCCTACCTATACCTTTGTACATTGTACTTTGTATTTTATTGCATTTTATTACCTATTTTTATTATATTGTTTACTTTTTCCCCTGCACTTTTGCAACACTTTTTTACCATGTACTCTTATTGCATGTTATTAGTACTTCTGACTATCTTAGCGAGTCAACGGTTCTTCTGATCCTAAATATTTCATTGCATTGTTGACCTTGTGTTGATTCTGCATATGACAAATAAAAAATCTTGAATCTTGAATCTTGAAGGTGGGAAAAATCTGTTTTCTATTTAAGAGAAGATCTCAATAAATATGCAGGATTTGTATTAAACATATGAGAATGAAACAACACACAGCTCCAGGTATGTTTTTGAAGAGGAAACATAACATAGACCAGAAAATAGGGTAATATGAAACCTTTAAATGGACAAATAACTGGGATAAAGATCCTGATGGGTTGTCACTATAAACACAGGTATTATTTGTGTGCACATAGTGATCTGTGCATGTAGAGACTAGACCCGCACAGGTACTTTAGTGTGGCATGGCAGTACTAACTCTGACTCATTGAATGAAATAATCTGCTCCCATGCAAAAAACAGAAGACAAGCATCGAGGACAAAATAAAATAAAAATGCATCCAAATAAAAATACATTCAATGAGAGTGAATGCAGACTGGTTCTTACCTTGCAGAGCTGCTGCGAGGACCCCCTGTTTTTGGTGTTCAAAGATAGAAGTGTGTAGTGAGTGAGAGAGATGTCAAGAATGACCAGCTCACATGCACAGGAGTCTTGTAACTCGGCAGCGGAGAGGGCGTGCTGGGAATGGGGGCGGAGCTCATGCAAAAAAACCCAATTTAAGCCACGCCCACCCCAACCAGCATGGGCTTCTTGTGTCTATTAGAAAGAATGAGTGATGTGAGAGAAGAGTGCTTATGATTCTAATTAATGATCAGTAGAGTGTAGGAGGAGGAGATGTGTGCTGGAGGCTCGATAGCCCCAATGTGCCGTTAGACTTTCCAATAGCAACATTAGACAGCAGTAATTGTGTAATCAAACTGAAGGTGCTCGCTTTAATAATAGGCACAGGTTTTAAGTGGTACTTGTTTGTGGTTGTAAAAGAAGAAGAATTACTGTACAATCTCTTGGGAAAGACTGATATTTTCCATGCACACTTGATGTTGTTTCTATTTTGAGTTGATCTTTTAGTAATGTTGAACAGGGCTGCTGAGACTGTGCACACTCTTGTCTCTTGTGTCTTGTCTTTTGTCTTGTTGAAGCTTGTCTTTGGTTGGATTTGCGTTATCAAACCTGTTTTAAGCTCCTGACTTCATAATTTTTGCCACAAACCGTTCCGGGGGGTTGCCCCAGCCCCCATCCATAGAGGGATGGGTGAAATTTCCTCAACCTTCCTTATCAAATTGTCTCTTTATATTTACAATGTAATGGTGGAACTTAAAAAGTAAAGTATAAATTTTAGATATCTGTATTTTACTGAAGTAGATTTTAAAGTTTATGCTTTTTACTTTTACTTAAATGCATTTTAGAGGAGCAGGCCTGGACTGGTAATCGGGCATACCGGGCATTTTCCCGGTGGGCCGACAGTCCTAGGAGCTGATGCCGTTTTTTTTTGTTTGTTTGTTTTGTTTTTTCTTAGAGACAGGCCCACAATTTAGGACTGAACCAGGACTAAACCAGGACTAAACCAGGACTAAACCAGGACTAAATCAGGATTGAACCAGGACTAAACCAGGACTAAACTAGGACTAAACCAGGACTAAACCAGGACTAAACCAGGACTAAATCAGGATTGAACCAGGACTAAACCAGGACTAAACTAGGACTAAACCAGGACTAAACCAGGACTAAATCAGGCTTGAACCAGGACTAAACCAGGACTAAACTAGGACTAAACCAGGACTAATCAGGTCTAAACCAGGACTAAATCAGGATTGAACCAGAACTAAATCAGGACTAAATCAGGTCTGAACCAGGACTAAACCAGGACTAAACCAGGACTAATCAGGTCTAAACCAGGACTAAATCAGGATTGAACCAGAACTAAATCAGGTCTGAACCAGGACTAAATCAGGATTGAACCAGGACTAAACCAGGACTAAACTAGGACTAAACCAGGACTAAACCAGGACTAATTAGGTCTAAACCAGGACTAAATCAGGATTGAACCAGAACTAAATCAGGACTAAATCAGGTCTGAACCAGGACTAAATCAGGGTTGAACCAGGACTAAACCAGGTCTAAGCCAAAAATGCCAGGGCCGTTTTTTTTGTCCCAGTCCAGCCCTGTAGAGGAGGCATCTGTACGTTCTACTCTACTACTTTTATTTTTGAACAGTTTTGGGAAAAGTAAATTTACTATTTTTTATGACAGTTTGTGACCTGGTAAAAAAGCTCAGGAATTACTTTTACCATGTTCTTAGTTTGAGCAAACAATACACAATATACAAATAAAAACAGCTTGAATAAACTGTTTCTACTATACGGAAGTTAACAGAGGCCATATTCATAAGCAATATTTTTTCTTCCTTGTTATCTTGAGATAACAACATAATTAATTCGTGATCTCGAGAAAACAAAACAGTTATTTCGAGATCTCGAGAAAACTAAACAATTATTCCGTGATCTCGAGAAAACAACTGAAACGTCTACCTCCACGTTGTGACAGGCTGACTTCGGGGCTATTTCTCATTCTGAATAGATGTGTTTTTGGTCATTAGAATGTCTAGAATAACAATCAATCAGCTGATAAGGCAATATTTTGATCAGGGGTTGATACAGGTGGAGATTGCATTACGTTTTTTAATTTGGGATAATTTCAAGATTAGTCCACGCCGCCTCCGCAGAAGACTGGCCCGGCTTCGTCTTTACCAGTGGAGATACTGTGATCGTTTTCTCGAGATCACGGAATAAATCTCTTTATTTTCTCGAGATCACAAATTAATTGTGTCATTTTCTCGAGATCTCGAGTTAATAGCCTATTCTCGTTATTAAGGTGGAAAATCAAATCATCATCAAATCAAACAATATTTATAAAGCGATCATTCATTATGAACATGGCCTCTGTCGGCTTCCGTACTACTAAACAAAATCAGCACAAATCATTATCAGAATCATCATTATCATTATATAACATTTGAAGCGTTATATAAGACCTGTGCAAAATACTTTTACTCTTTAAGTGCATTTTTAAACAGACACTTAAACAGACAATATTTTACTTAAGTAGGTTTTTTCATTTTTTGCTCCAGTATCTGTACATTTACTGAAGTAACAAAATTGGGTACTTTTTCCACCACCGAGTAAATGGAACAATGAAGAAGGAGGATTACCTTCAAATTCTTCAAGAAAACCTAAAACCATCGGCCCGAAGGTTGGGTCTTGGGCGCAGTTGGGTGTTCCAACAGGACAATGACCCCAAACACACATCAAAAGTGGTAATGAAATGGCTAAATCAGGATAGAATTAAGGTTTTAGAATGGCCTTCCCAAAGTCCATAGAGAACATGTGGACAACGCTGAAGAAACAAGTTCATGTCAGAAAGGCAACAAATTTAACTGAACTGCACCAATTCTGTCAAGAGGAGTGGTCAAAGATTCAACCAGAAGCTTGCCACAAGCTTGTGGATGGCTACCAAAAGTGCCTAATTGAAGTGAAAATGGCCAAGGGACATGTAACCAAATATTAGCATTGCTGTATGTGTATTTTTGACCCTGCAGATTTGGTCACCTTTTCTGTTAACCCATAATAAAGTCATAAAAGAACCAAACTTCATAAATGTTTTTTGTGACAAAGAAGTATCTGTTCCAATCAGTCTATCAGAGAAAAATCAGAGTTGTAGACATAACTGGAAACTCAAGAGAGCCATGACATTATGTTCTTTACAAGTGTATGTAAACTTTTGACCACAACTGTATACAGTCTGATGGCGGTGGGGATGAAGGATCTGCGGTAGCGCTCCTTCTTGCACTGGGGGTGCCTCAGTCGGCTGCTGAAGGAGCTGCTCAGCTCCTCTACAGTCCGGTGCAGAGGGTAAGAGGTGTCGTCCATGATGGATGTGAATTTGGCCAGCACCCTCCTCTCGGTCACCTCCTCCACAGAGTCCAGAGGACAGCCCAGGACAGAGCTGGCCCTCCTGAGCAGAGGCCTGCACACTCCAGAGGACCTCAGTCTCCTCAGGAGGTGGAGGCGGCTTTGGCCCTTCTTGTACAGGGCGTTGTTGTTGTGGGACCAGTCCAGTTTATTGTTCAGGTGAACACCCAGGTACTTGAAACTGTCCACAGTCTCTATGTCCTGCCCCTGGATGTTCACCGGTGAGTGAGGTAGTGGTCTCCTCCTGAAGTCGATCACCAGCTCCTTTGTCTTACTGGTGTTAAGGCTCAGGTGGTTGTGCCCACACCAGTCCACAAAGTCAATGATACTGAAATACTGAAATACTGAAAAAAAACTACATAGGACAGTTCCTGAATTGTGTGTAGAATCCCTCAGTTGTCCAGGTAGAATCCATGGCAAAAGGACAAGTAAAACAAGTTCCTGAATTATTTTAGAATAAACAAAGTGACATGAGAGTGAGTGTGTGTCGCTCTCCGCGACACACACTCACTCTCACACTTCAAATCTAAACTCAAAACTCATCTGTTTAGAAAGGCTCACTCTGACCACTCTGACCATAACTGCACTGTCTTTTAATCTGTATCTGTTTTTAACATGTATTTTTACACTGTTTTTATTTTGTTTTATCTTGTTTTATTATGTACTATATTATTTAATTAATGTATTTAATATCTTGATGTACGGCGACCTTGAGAGCCTTGAAAGGCGACCTAATAAAAAATAAAATGTTTTATTATTATTATGTTACTGCTCCGGCATGCAGGTTTGTTTAAATACTTAAAGACTTAAAAATCCTCTTTATACAGCTCTGGAAAAAAAAAAAAAAAAGAGACCACTGCAAAATTATCAGTTTTTCTGATTTTACTACTTATAGGTATGTGTTTGGGCAAAGGGAACATTTTTGTTTGAGTCTATAAACTACTGACAACATTTCACCCAAATTCCAAATAAAAATATTATCGTTTCGAGCATTTATTTGCAGAAAATGACAAATGGTCAAAATAACAAAAAAGATACATGTTTTCAGATCTCTAACAATGCAAAGAAACAAGATTAAATTCATTTTAAAACAGCATAATACTAATGTTTACACTTAAGAAGAGTTCAGAAATCAATATTTGGTGCAATAACCCTTATTTTTAATCACAGCTTTCATGCGTCTTGGCATGCTCTCCACAAGTCTTTCACATTGTTCTTGGGTGACTTTATTCCACTACTGGTGCAAGAACTGAAGTAGCTCAGCTTTGTGTTTGTGTTGGAATTCAACAGACGCTGGAATGGAATGGCTGTAATACATGTAGAGATGCTGATTTCAGAAAAAAATGAAGTGGTCTCTTATTTTTTTTCCAGAGTATATTTCCCATGACAAATGGACACGACAGGGCACAATCTCAGGGGCGGCGCCAGACATTTTTGGTTGGAGGGGCTTTGAAGTTCTTCAATAGGGGTGCTGCCATGGACAGCTGCCATCTCCAGAAGTTCTCTGACGACTCGGCCATTGTGGGCTGTGTGTCAGAGGGGAACGAGCTGGAGTACCGCTCGGTCATCAGTGACTTTGTGGACTGGTGTGGGCGCAACCACCTGAGCCTCAACACCAGTAAAACAAAGGAGCTGGTGATCGACTTCAGGAGGAGACCACTACCTCACTCACCGGTGAACATCCAGGGGCAGGACATAGAGACTGTGGACAGTTTCAAGTACCTGGGTGTTCACCTCAACAATAAACTGGACTGGTCCCACAACACCGACGCCCTGTACAAGAAGGGCCAAAGTCGCCTCCACCTCCTGAGGAGACTGAGTTCCTTTGGAGTGAGCAGGCCTCTGCTCAAGACTTTTTATGACTCTGTGGTGGCCTCTGCTCTCCTCTACGCTGTCGTCTGCTGGGCCCCGAGCAGCACAGAACGGGACAGAAAAAGACTCAACAAGCTGGTCAAGAGGGCCAGCTCTGTCCTGGGCTGTCCTCTGGACTCTGTAGAGGTGGTGGCTGAGAGGAGGGTACTGGCCAAATTCACGTCCATCATGGACGACACCTCTCACCCTCTGCACCGGACTGTAGAGGAGCTGAGCAGCTCCTTCAGCAGCCGACTGAGGCACCCCCAGTGCAAGAAGGAGCGCTACCGCAGATCCTTCATCCCCACCGCCATCAGACTGTATAATTCTACTGTATAGTCCTACCGTGCAATATCGTTTTCCCAATGTGCAATATTGTTGTTTTTTTTCAATACTCCTATCGTGCAATATAGTTTTTCCAATTTTTTTCAATACTCTCCCGGTCACTGTTTTTTATTATTATCACTACTATTATTATTATTCGATTTATTACTTATTTTTTTAAATTATTATTATCACCTATCTTTATGCCTTTTTTTGCCTGCATGCACTTGTCTTCTTGTTCAAACTGTCCCTACCTGGAGCTACTGTGACAAGTAAATTTCTCCTATGTGAGATCAATAAAGTCTTATCTTATCTTATCTTATCTTATCTTATCTCACTTAACATGTTAATAGAGCCTTTTATGGTTGCGAGTGCACTTCCACCCCCACCGTGTTTGTTTTGCTCTTTACAGTTTAAATGTAGGTTTGTATGAAATTTGCCCCTGCACTGCAAACCCCAATATGGACTTCTTGTTTTATTGTAGTCTAATTTTGAAAACTTTGTGGTTGCAATTTGAACATTTTTAGTAAAGATTGAATTCCCTATGAAAATGGGGCAAAAATCGGGGAGTTATTTAGGAGCATTGGCCATTAGAGGGATGGCTAGTGAGTCAAGCCCCCCTGGCTCTGCCCCTGGACAATTCTTATCAGTGATTCTAGCAGCTCTATCGGCATGTATGAGACAGCACATTATGGAATTCAATTTGCACCGCTTCCAGTGCACTGATAACTAATTGTGTGTGTGTGTGTGTGTGTGTGTGTGTGTGTGTGTGTGTGTGTCTGAATCTGGGCTTTCTAATGCATTAACACCCCAATGAGTCCCAGCTGCAGCAGGGAGAAAATGTAGCAGCACTCTTGTGGCCAGACGTTTTAGAACCAAAGCACTCCCAGCCCACAAAAAGAGACAGGCACTTTTCCTTTTTGCATTATTAGACTATTTGATCTTACTTTTTACATCATTAGCCCTCTTTGGTTTGACTAGAAAACATTTGCGTGTAATTTTGTGACCATGATATGCATAAAAATGTGCTTGGCCGAACTGTCCCTCCTACTCTTTGTTTAAATGCCAGAAGGTCCAGAACCATAAAGCATCAAGCAATCTTTATTTTGGCTGTGAAAAAAAAAAAAAAAAAAAAAAAGCCACTAATTTGTAGCAAGTGTCTCTCAAATGGGGAAGACATTCTTATATCCTTGTGACATTCAGAAAAAAATATAGAACTTCTTTTACCTCATTCACATTTAGTTTAGTGTTTTGCTTGTTCATTTTTCAGTTTTCCAATTTGCTAGAGCCCAATGTGATGATTTTGATTTCATCCAGGTGTTATTTTGAGGCTAGTAATGAAATACAGCTCTGGATAAAAATAAGAGACCACTGCAAAATTATCAGTTTTTCTTATTTTACTGTACTACTTATAGGTATGTGTTTGGGTAAAAGGAACATTTTTGTTTGAATCTATAAACTACTGACAACATTTCCCCCAAATTCCAAATTAAAATATTATCGTTTAGAGCATTTATTTGCAGAAAATAACAAATGGTCAAAATAACAAAAAAGATACATGTTTTCAGACCTCAAACAATGCAAAGAAACAAGATCAAATTCATTTTAAAACAACATAATACTAATGTTTACACTTAAGAAGAGTTCAGAAATCAATATTTGGTGCAATAAGCCTTATTTTTAATTACAGCTTTCATGCATCTTGGCATGCTCTCCACACGTCTTTCACATTGTTCTTGGGTGACTTTATTCCACTCCTGGTGCAAGAACTGAAGTAGCTCAGCTTTGTGTTTGTGTTGGAATTCAACAGACGCTGGAATGGAATGGCTGTAATACATGTAGAGATGCTGATTTCAGAACAAAATGCAGTGGTCTCTTATTTTTTTCCAGAGCTGTAGTACCATCGCCGTAGTATTTAATAATTCATTACAAAATTGTATCTTTTTAACAGTAATAACTGAAACACTCTGCTGCATCTGAGGTTGGCTAAATCTGCTTGCGTGTAACTCACTCTGAATTAAGACCTGGTGGTAGTATCCAATTTCCAACCAGAATATTTCATTCTAGGAATTAGATCACAATTTCATTTCGAGAAGTGCTTGTCTTGGATTCCCCTAAATTCAAAGTATGCAATAGGTCCAATCATCCACCACTAGAAATTGAATGTAAGTAGCAGATGATTTGTTGGGGTCCAGCATTAAAATGATCAATGCAATGTAATGACTTTATCCATCAATATAATGGATATGTAGCTGAATTTCCTGATGCCTGTGCCAGACTTCCTCACAAATGGTAAAGGACTCTGCAAAATGACTTTAAAGGCCCTACCCCCATGTTCACTTCATTCTCTTCCAATTAAGCAGAGCATAGCATGAGGCACCCATATGTTTTCACCCCTCCAGCGATCTCGAACTGAGATAGAAGGAGAGATGTTTAATAAGATCATGTTCATTCAAGAGTCAAGTTGTGAAATAATAGTTTTAATTGTAAAATCGAATTACTGAAGGAAACACTTAGTATCACATAGCTATAATTTGTTTTAGCTGATGATAGTTGACAGTATGACGCAATACAGTAAGGCCCTGTACTGCAGACATGACTTGAGATTTCTTAATGTGCTGATGGCTGTTAAACTGTAATGTTTTCCCAGCTAATGTCTCCCAAGTGGAAAAGTGTGTTCCAGCATGGAGCTCAATAACCTCAAATGGTGGACAGCGGAGGGTTTTGACCAAGTGAGCGGTAGACAGTAGACTGTCAGGCCCCTGCTCAGAGCAGAGGGATTTGGAGTATTTTGTCACAGTTTTGTCTAGATATAAGCAGTGTCTAACCAGTACATTAACCAGAGCTGACGAAGCCTCTCGGATGAGCGGCGAAACGTTTTCAACCAAACAAACTTTGTCCAGTTGACAAATTGAACTTCTCCTTTTATCATTTTGTCACAGTGTTGTTTATTTTATGAATCTGAAAAAAACAGTAACTGGTGGGAAGCAAATTATACTATGACGTATTAGTCATAGAACAACATATAATACTAATAATACTACTAATAATACTACTAATATGACTAATACTAATAATACTAATACTACAACTACAACAACAACTACTACTACTACTACTACTACTACTACTACTACTACTACTACTAATACTAATACTACTACTACTACTACTACTACTACTACTACTAATAATAATAATAGAATAGGTTTTATTGTCATTATGTCAGGTAAAACATAACGAAATTAGGGAAAGCTTCTCTGCAGTGTATTACAGATGCAAAAATACATATGTTTGACCGACAAACAAACAAATCATTTTTATTTTATTTTTTGTTTATATCCTTTATTATCCCTGAAGGGAAATTTGTCATCTGCATTTGACCCATCCTTTATTCAGGAGCAGTGGGCAGCACATGACTGTGCCCGGGGACCATCTCCATGATCTTATCTCGGCTTTGGTCAGGACCTCAGCTGGAGGATTTTACCTGGAGCATGTTTTTTGTGTTGATGGGGAAAACCGGAGTACCCTTGCTGTGAGGCATGAGTGCTAGCCACTCAGCCACCGTGCCTCCAAATCATCAATAAAAATAGAACAAAACAAACAAACAATAGCAGCAAACAGCACTTGGCATGCAAGTAATTCACAGAATTAGTAAATTGTGGTGAGATAAAGTGTTGTGGTGTGGTTGGGAGGTAGGGGGATAGTGCATGTGTGAATTCAATAATAATAATAATAATAATAATAATAATAATAATAATAATAATAATAATAATAATAATAATAATAATAATAATAATAATAATAATAATAATATAACATAACATATAGCATATAATAATATGTTGAACTTAGAAATTTGACAAAAATGACAATAAATATTATTTGACACCCATAGCCCTGTTCCACTACAAATCTAGATCACATTTTGTGCAGTGCCCTTTTCACCTTAGTGTTCATATAATGATGTATCTGTTTTACGGTGGGGCATAAAATATGACGTTAATTCTTTTTTTTCTTTTTTTTTTGGGGGGGGGGCAATTAAGCAATTTACATTCTTTAGCATATACATATGACAAAAATGCAATCATAACAGAAATAACAAAAAAAAAACAAAAAAAACATTTGCCCAAAAAGGAGTGGAAAGACGAAAACTTATTTAATCCCACCCACTCTACTAATTTAACATAATGAGCTTTCTTTTGCATTCTTCAGACACTTTACATTAGACCATATGAACTATTTACAAACTGGTGTTCCTGAAAGTGAAAATAATATATGTATTTGCACGAAACCTGAATAATGTGCGAACTAAACAATGAATGTATTGTCTAAAAAATGTTATAGCTTCTGTTGACCTTGAGCAAATATCAGCTATGCGAGGGAGCAGGAGAAAGAGCTCATAGTCTGAGGTGTGAAAATTTAAATGTGTCTTTTAATAGTGTACACTAGAAGAGCGTATAGACAGACTGCAGTTATGCAAAGGTCGGGTCACACACACACACACACACACACACACACACACACACACACACACACACACACACACACACACACACACACACACACACACACACACACACACTGGTGTCGGTATCACTGGCATATTTTGGGCTCTGTGGCACTGGATGAAACTGACACAGGACCCCAGTGGCCCTGTGATTAATGGTGACATCTGGTGTGTAAGTAGAGCAAGTGCAAGTCAGGAGGCATTCTGGGAAACAACACCAGTTCACCAGTTTACTTAAAGGTCCTATATTACACAAAATGGATTCATGTTAGAAGCCACGTTAGAATGCTGTCATCTCCTCAATAACGTACTCAGAGTTGTGTTTTGTTTCATTCACACATGTTTGAGTAATCCTGCCTTTTTAGTCTGTCTACACCTTCTAAACTCAAAATGCTGTATTTCACTTTGTGATGTCATGAAGCAGTAGTTTCAAGTTAACAAGCTACTTTTAACCTTTATTTTAGTAGAGATTGGCCGTTTCAAAGCTGAAATAATCCAAATAATTCGACTTAAGGAGTTTAAAAACACAGTGAAGTACTTCCCCTGTCATCTGCTTCTCTGTGGAGATTTCTTTGCCTGTTCTATCTTGCAATTATTCACTGCACATGTTCATAAAAAAAATAAAAATAAATTATTATTATTATTATTATTATTATTAATAACAATAACAATAATAATAATAATAATAATAATAATAATAATAGCGATAATAATAATAATAATAATAATAATAATAATAATAATAATAATAATAATAATAATAATAATAATAATAATAATAATAATTCCTCTGTGCATTTCAGACAGAGCTGACATTTCAGTCAATTGGCTGACCACTGAGTGTCTGGTAAAAGCAGAGCACATCTTTAATTCATAAGGGTCATATGTGTCAAGTACAGGACCCCCGTAAAAGCACGTTATGTCCCCTGAGTCCAATAGCACTGACTATTATGCAGACTGACTGTGTGAGCTTTCTTCTGTGGCACTATTCTCTCAACAACCGCACACAAATGGTCGTAGACAAACTCTTTATAAGCTGATGGCAGCTTAGCTTTAGAAGCTAGCTATCTGATGTAGTATTAGCTTTTAGAGGCTGCTGTCTGATTGATGATCAACTGTGCAAAAATCTGTCAAAGTGAGAGTTATTGGAGAAAAGTGCTATAAGCAGACCCTAAGCTAAATAATCAGACATGTTTTGTGTATTCAGTAAAACAGTTACAAATTTTAAACATCAGTTTAGTTAGTTGAAGTTAAGATTGTAAATGTCCGTGTCAAATATAAAACTAAAACTGTATTTTGCATTTAGGCCTCCACAATAAGAGCAACAGCTCTGTATATTATCTGTATACATTTAATTTAAACAGCAACTATAGATTTAAGAAAGAAAAGTAAATATTAAGTCAACTCTAATCAATCATTGCCCACATTTAATAAAAATGACAAAGCAGCAATAGTAACAACAGCTAAGCAGCATGTTATATTTACACAATCACAAGGTTAATGGGGTACTTTTTGTTTTAGAATTTCTATAACTTTGATGAAGGTCTGTGTTTTACTTAAATATGGCGTTTCAAATATTTAGTCATAAACGTTTGCTCTATATTTTACACATTAAGGCCAAAACGTTGTAATGACAAAAAAGCACTAGTAATAGTAGCACAAATAATTGGAGTAGTAGATTGTACATTCCCAGTGAACATAAGACATATACGCTATTTTATAATGACTCGTCATAAATATGTAATACATAAATAATGCACTTCTTGTAGGGAAACACTTGTAAGTTTTGGTAACGTGGAAGATTTTTTTGGTCATTTAATATCTCAACCAGTTTACAAACACAATCAATAATTGCATACATGTAACATCCACCCATTACATCATGGAGGCTCTCTATGAGTGTAAAGACATAACAAGAGACTTAAGACAATATAACCATAAACATATTGAGTTTAAAGCATCTGATAAGTAGGAATGATTTTTTTTGTTCGGGACTAATTTAGGTCAGATGGCCCCTCCCTTGTCCCAGTGCGTGCTGCTTTAGTCGATATGCTCCTGCAGTAGTTCAAAGGTGAGCTGTGTGATGTGCTGCCATGCTTTTTGCACATGGAGAGACTCGGTCCCATTGGCGCAGATGCAGAAGCGAAGCACAAAGCGTCCAGAGAGTTGACAAGGCACCAGGTGGATCTGTCTGTCCTTGGTGATCCGCTTCAATAACGTCTGGTTCAGCTCATTGGAGCCCTGCACAAGCAGACAGAAGTCCTCACTCATGTGTTATGTACTATAGAATATGCTGTTCCAAGTAAAAAACAAATGGTTTCATTATTGTTATAATAGTGTAAAGTCTTACCTTGATTCTGAAGCACACCAGACCCAGCACCACCTCAGCACAGATCTCAAACCTCTTGTCAGCTCGGACAAGGCTCTCAAACTCTTTGGCCAAAGCTATATGCTGTAACAATGAGAAACAGAATACATTAGATTAATGATAAAAGGAGAAGTTCAATTTGTCAACTGGACAAAGTTTGTTTGGTTGAAAACGTTTCGCCGCTCATCCAAGAGGCTTCGTCAGCTCTGGTTATTGTGCTGGTTAGACACTGCTTATATCTCGCTGCCGGGAGGCACTCCCTACACTGAAAAAGCTCTGAAAACGATCCCCACTAATCTGTCTCTTTGTTTTTCAAATTACTCTGGCGACTAGTTTCGCCCCCCTATTCAACGTCTAACGACCCTCTCCACCCCTCTGCCCTGGATCGTCTGCCCTAATGTTCCTTTGTCTGTTTTGACTTGGTTTAAGAATCGAATTATAAATGGGAGACAAGTTATGTCTAACTCCCCCATTTCTGTTTAACGACGGATTCTCTTTTTTGACAAAAATAGCCTCTTTAACTCCCCTCTCAAACCAGTTCTTTTCCCTGGCTAAGATCTGAACCTCACTGTCCTCAAAAGAATGGCCCGTGGCTTCTAGGTGAAGATGTACGGCAGATGACGGTCCACTCTGGCACGCCCGCCTGTGTTGGTACATCCTCTTGTGAAGTGGCTGTTTGGTTTCTCCAATGTAGCGCTCACTGCAGTCTTCACTACACTGAATGGAGTAGACCACATTACTTTGTTTGTGGCTCGGTGTTTTGTCCTTTGGGTGGATGAGTTTTTGTCTTAAAGTGTTTGTGGGTTTGAAATAGACTGGAATTTCATATTGCCTGAAAATCCTCTGTAGTTTTTCCGAAACGCCGGCCAGGTACGGAATTGCTACCCCTTTCCTCCTTCCTAATATTTGTGAGCCATTGTATAATTCTAACATATAGGCCAGACGTGCAATATCCTCTTTTCCATGTTGATGCTTGTTGTTACTATTATTATTATTACTATTTCCATTATTATTATTATTACTTATTACTATTTTTAGTATTACTTACTTTATCCCATTCCTGCCTGCATGCACTTTCTTTCTTGTCCAAATGTCCTGGAACTACTGTGGCAAGTAAATTTCTCCTGTGTGAGATCAATAAAGTCTTATCTTATCTCATTTTGTCTGTAATAACCACCATTTTCCACAAGAGGTCAGTGTGATGCAGCTAGTACTGTACTGTGCTATTACATTCAGCAGGTATAATAACATATATTTACACTGTGGATTCTACTAACAATAAAAATATATATATACATTTTTTTTCTTAAATCAGCATCTCTACATGTATTACAGCCATTCCCTTCCAGCGTCTGTTGAATTCCAACACAAACACAAAGCTGAGCTACTTCAGTTCTTGCACCAGGAGTGGAATAAAGTCATAGAAAAACAATGTGAAAGACTTGTGGAGAGCATGCCAAGAGACATGAAAGCTGTGATTAAAAATAAATAATACTGCACCAAATATTGATTTCTGAACTCTTCTTAAGTGTAAACATTAGTATTATGTTGTTTTAAAATGAATTTGATCTTGTTTCTTTGCATTGTTGAGGTCTGAAAACATGTATCTTCCTTGTTATTTTGACCATTTGTTATTTTCTTGATAAAACCCACATTTCCTGCCAGATTGACCACCTCAGCGCTTCCTCATTCTCCGCCAACAACTCACCCTCACCCAGAGCTTTTTACAAGCCTTTAAACCACTGCTAGCTGCTTGTGTGTTGTTTTACTGATGCAGTCATAAGGTACACATGATCTAAAATAACATTATTAAATATAATAGTTTTACCTAACTGATGCACCCAAATAAGGGAAAATGTCTTTGTGCTTATATTCTAATGCAAATGTAAGCCCATGTGCACCAGATCAGTGTGTTGTGGCTATGCCTGCAGGGATCATTTCTACTTCTGCTTGATTTCAAATTGAAAATAAACAGAAAACAGACTGATTTGATTGACAGGGCCGACTGGAGGGCTGGAAATGAGAGATAAACTGGAACTGACAGCCTCACGTTGAGAATACACAGTGGTAGTGAAGAGGTCGAGGTGGATGTAGTGTGTAGTTTTGAATTAAATAGAAAAAAGGAACTAGACTTTGATTGTTGTGACAGATTATCATGATGTAAATGAATATAAATCAGCTATTGACCTTCATACAGACGGTCAGATAAGAGAGGAGCAAATTTGTAAGGAACACATTACTCACTTTAACTTAATCAGTATTTCATTTTCCATTGTGCACTGTGTTGTTACTTACCTTGCGTATATGAGCCTGCAGTTGTTTAATCCCAAATAAGCGGAAGACAAACCACAATTTCAACGAGCGAAATCTTCTTCCAAGCGGGATCTGCCAATGCTTTGGATAAAAAGACACAACAAATCAAAAATGATACTAAAACACAATTTACGCATTAATTACCTAAGTAAACATTACATTTTTAAGTAAAAAAAAAAGATCTTACCCGATAATCTGTGACCAGTCCTATTGACAACAAAAAAAAGGTTAGAAAGCAGAATGAATCAAGAGCAATTAAAATGCAGTTCTTGTTTCTGTTTCTTCACACATATTGGGTTTTCATGCTTCTGGAGATATTATTGACTTACATTCATTTCCTAGAGACTGACCCTTACCTAAAGTGACCAGATGTCCATATTTACTCAGGCCAGTCCCAGTTTTGAGTCCTGGGTCCCCTGTCCTAACAGATTTACCCAAAACCAGCGATTTATCCCAGTTTTATGCAAAAAAAAAGTCCTAATTGTCCCCATTTTGGACCAATTTGAGCCCCATCAACAGTAAATATATTGTCATTTGTTTAGCTAAGATACAGAAACCATGCTTGAAAATGACCATAAGGCAAAAAAATGCAACAGAAGTCCCTTAGATTATGACCCACAAGTGAGTCGAGAATGGACAGTGTTACGTGCTCTTTTCACCATTTTATTTAGTCCAACCCGAGTGTGTCCCTGTATTTAATTTTCAAAACCTGGTTATCCTACCCTAACCTTAACCATACTTGCCAAACCATAATCTATTTTAAACCACACATGAATTTTAAATGATGTTATTGATCTAGTAATGGGCTAATAATAAAGATTTATTTCCAATCCAAAACAATCCAGCTTTATCTGTATTTTATAAACAAAACAGTTTCCAAAGTGCTTCACATAGCAGTGTAAAACATTTAACTTTAAAATGTCAGCAGAATTATGTTCAAAGGAACAAATAGAATCAATAGATAAAGGAATAATAATAAAATCAATGAATACAAATAATACAATCAAAACAATAAATAAATACAAAATAAATAAAAGACACAGAGGACCACACAACTCATGCGGCATTAAAAGCCAGAGAACAAAAGTGGGTCTTAAAGACGAGACTTAAAACTCTCCACTGTGGGGGCTGTTCGGAGAGTTTTCGGGCTGTCCACAGAAAAGGCCCTGTCCCCCCAGTTTTAAGTCTTGTCTTAGACACCACGAGCTGGAGCTAGCCTTCGGACCTCAGAGCTCGTGCAGGGATGTAAATCTGAATGACGTCCGAGATGTACTGTGAGGCCAGTCCATTCAAAGCTTTAAAATCAAACATTAAATTCTTAAAATCAATTCTAAAATTAACAGGAAACCAGTGCAATGACTCAAGAATCGGGGTAAAACTTTTTGCTCTCCGTTAAAAAGTTCAGAACTCTGTAAGCGATGAAGTGCATTTTGGTTGAGTCCTGTGTAAGGTGCATTGTAGTAGTCCAGGCGAGTAGAGATAAATGCATGCACGACAGAATGGACCTGCTTATTAAGTTTAAAATCACAGTGACACAAAAGTTGGTGGCTGAGGGACGAATTAGTTCCTTGAAGGGACCCATATCAGTTTGGGGGTCCACAGGGCCAAACACAGCAATTTCAGTCTTGCCCTCATTAAGATTCAAAAAGTTATGCGCCAGTGCCAACCAAGTCTTGACGTCACTCTGGCACTGCAGAAGGGGTGTCAGGGGGCTGCTGCCATTTTTCCTGAGTGGCATGTAAAGTTGGCAGTCATCTGCATAAAAATGGTATCCCATGCTTTTGGAAAATTTGGCTCAGGGGGAGAATATAAAGTGCAAACAGTACAGGTGCGAGAATGGAGCCCTGAGGGACTCCACAGTGAAGCAGAGCAGAGGACGAGATGGAGTCCCCCAGTCGATCACAGAAAGACCTCCCCGATAAGTAGGACCTGAACCAGTCCAAAACAGATCCCCTGACACCAACACAATTTTCAAGATGATTTAAAGAGTTGCACCACTGTGTTAAACACAGCAGTCAAGTTTAAAAGCACTCAAATGTCATTAAAAACAGGTCATTAAAAACCTTTAAAAGTGCTGACTCAGTGCTATGAAATGCTCTGTAGCCTGATTGGAACAAATCAAATATACTGTATTATGTGCATTTACAAATCACTGCAGTTGAACTAAAACACTATTTTTAAGAATCTTGGACACTAGTGTCAAGACAGGGTTTTGTAATGTATGTAAGTAATAGTTTAACTACAGCTTATTTATGGAAACTGGGCATTGCCCCAGAGGTGAGGTGAGGTGAGGTGAGGCGAGGTGAGGTGAGGTGAGGCGAGGTGAGGTGAGAAATATGGGTCAACAGTTAACCAGACATCTTTGAGGAGGTGTGGGGGGGACAAGATCTGTGGGACTAGATGAAGGTTTGAGTTGATTGACAATATTTTAGAAAGGATAAGGAAACTGGTTCAAACTTTTGTAAAACAAAAATCTCTCACAAGCCCCTCAAGAAGATTCTAAAATGGTGGATTGGAAAGGATTCAGTACAGAATCTGTTGTTGTAAAAAGCACCATGGGCTTATTAATATTTTGAGATAGTATTTCTGATAAGTATTTCGTTTTTCGAGCATTAACAAATTTTGATAATTTCGCCAGCAGAAACTGATATGACACTTGGAGTCTATTTTTTTCCATTTAACCTCTGCCCTTCTACACTCTGCACTCTTGCGTGCACGTACGATCACTGAGCCAAGGCACAGCCACGTGTGCGAGGAGCCAGTAACATGCTGGGCTAGTTTAAAAGCATCAAGCAGGTGTAAAAATCCATTAGCTAGGGGCTTGGACGTACAACAAACATGTATACTGTATTAAAATCACCAACAATTAAGAACTTGTCATATGAAGCATAAATACCAGCAATAAAATCAGAAAAATAATTTGTAAAGTCTTAGTTGTGCTTGGGCACTGTTGCGCACAGAAGCAGACTACGCATGCCCCGTTCAAAGCAACTCAGTTAGAAGCAGTTGTACTTGTGCAGTGGCAGCGATGGTCTTAAAGTGTTAAAATTCCTTTAATATTGTAACCTGGGAAATCCCAGGCTGCTTTCGTTGGTTCCGATCTGAAAGA
The DNA here is from genome assembly GCA_036785185.1 of Paratrypauchen microcephalus. Taxonomy (NCBI): domain Eukaryota; kingdom Metazoa; phylum Chordata; class Actinopteri; order Gobiiformes; family Gobiidae; genus Paratrypauchen; species Paratrypauchen microcephalus. Next base: position 15,086,091 of record JAVJIX010000002.1, on the reverse strand, counting down.
CAGCCTGGCAACTATGGCAAGCTAGCTCTCCCGATTCTGGGAGCAAATCAGAGAGCGGGGAGGGGTGGCAAGATGGTGACGCGTACTACGTGACAAACGGAAGCTTGTAGTTTGAACTGACAACTGACATGATTGGCTATGGGCTACGTATACATTCGTAACGCCCAATAAACGGCCGTTGGCGATCGTAAACCGAACCTCTGCTACGAGATAATTCGAAGGTGGCTCCCAGACCATATATCACTTGTGATATGGTCAGGTGTAAACCAGGCAATTAATATTGTGGCAATGCCTCCACCGCTACCTGTTGCTCTTGGTGAGCTAATAAAAGGTAAGCATGAGGAGATGAGGGAGGTCCTCCAATCCATCAGCCGGACCGGCCCACAGGAATCATCATGCGCCAAGAGGTGAATCCCCAAAAACAAGTCTCTTAATCCGGAGGAAAGTTGGAGGCAGACTTGGCAACGTGCAGGGAGACTAGCCACGACTTTTGCCGCACTAGCTGGCCTCTGCACACCTCTCTCCATTTGAGCTTCCTGGGAATTCGGGCTGTGTCCCGGAGCAGGTATTCTGGCACATCAGCCAGGTAGGAAGGACACGGCCTTTTTTGGTCATAGCACTGTTGATTCTCATTTGAATCCAAAAACGTTTATTCAATGGTCCTTAATTAAATGGGTTAAAATTAGAGCCAAACAAAGTAATCTTGCCATCTTACCTCTGTACATTGTATTTTGTATTTTATTACATATTTTTATTATATTGTTTACTTCTCGCCCTGCACTTTTTGCAACACTTTTTTACCATGTACTATTATTGCTGCTATTAGTACTTCTGACTATCTTAGCGAGTCAATGGTTCTTCTGGTCCTAAACATTTCATTGCATTGTTGACCTTGTGTTGATCCTGCATATGACAAATAAACAATCTTGAATCTTGAATCTTGCATACTTCCAATCATGAGAACTTGATTTTTGTCCCCGCAAAGGATTCCCTATGAATTGAGTTTTTTTAGTCCCCACAATGTCCCCAAAATTGTAAGTGCATTGACAAATTCTTAGGAATGCATTGAAATAAAATCGTATTGTTGTATAATGTCCCCATCCAGGTGGCTCTGTCATTCCCCACCCACTTGGTATCTTTGTGATCAGTGACAGTCCACACAGCCCTTTGTCCTACACAGTCCCACGGCTTGAGCTAGCTCGTCTGTGGAGAATGGAGGGCCCTGTTTGCTGCTGCTAATAACCAATAATTAGATTGAACAGTGCGGTGTATGAGCAGGGCTCTTTGAGGGGTGAAAGGCTCCTAATTGTCTGTCTGTCTGTCTGTCCATCAGATAAATAATAGTGGAGCTCACACATCTGCAGGGAAGGACCATGCAACAAGCTCCAGTGGATAGTGTAGCTTATCCGATACCCATACTTGTATACTAATACTTCTGTTAATTAAATTGGGTCACAAATACTACAAATCAGCTTAACATACAGCTGGGGAAAGATTAATGCATTTATAATCTGGTTGACACACACCAAGCGATGACAGACTAGACATGAGTGTGTGAATATGATGTGTATTTTATTGTCTATTTTTATAGTATTATATAGAGAATTCACCAGTAGTTTGTTTACGTTTAGTGTAGATTCACCTGACTCCTGGTTGTCATGTTTGAGGTAGGCAGGCTCTATCTTGAATGCTCCAATGATGTCTGCTCTTTTCTTCACCCTGTGGGAAACAAGACATGGGGTTAACCTATATATTTTGTAATCCATATTAAAAACAATATACTAAGAAAAACTTTTGAACTTATCTTAAATGACAAAAGACACACACACGCGCACACTTCTCAATCTCAATACAATACAGTTTTACATTCAAAATTGATAAATCATCCCCCAAAAGCAAATATTTCAGCACCTGAGCCCCTGTTTAGATACATGTTTGAATCAAAATGTCATGTGCTAAAACAATTGTAACAACTGTATTCTTGATAAGCATGTGCATATATAAACAGTGTTGTATTTTTCTCCTCCTGGATTATATAGATTAAAGAAATTGTTGTTATCTAGTGTCTCTTTTATCTGGAAATATACATAAGGAAACCCCTTTATTCCTGTTTTATTGTGTAGCTGCTGCTGACAAATGAGGCAGGTGAACTGTGTGGACCTATTTTTACTCTGCAAATGCTAGGTGTAGATGGATGGCACCCTTTAGTGGTGATAATAACTGCTCTTTTAGGATAGTACTCTGGTACATTAAATAGAAAAAAGATCCATAAAGCTTAGAACAGCCAAACAGTTTTCCATTCTTGGTCAAAACGCACAATATTGAAAAAGCAGAATAGAAAGGAGATCTTTCTTACCACATAGTAGAGCAATCAAAGTTGACTAAAAGCCATTTGTGTGGGTTGAAGTTGAAAGAATCTGCAAACTGAAAATGTAATAATGAGACGTATGTCCCACAGATACAACTGTAAGGATGTGATAAAGTTACAGTACAATTTGACCCAAAAATATTTGAATTTTTTTGATGGCTATATGTAATTCTTGGCTTTACTAGTTCATATAGTACCATAATACTTCACAGTGGATTTTCTATAATAACACTTTCTCCTGCAGTGGTCTTATCGAGACCAAACCTGGCACGCTTTATTTGAAATGCAAAAGAGGCAACCAGGAGTAAAGCACAAGGCAGCCATCTCACCCTGATTTTTTTTTTCTCTTACAGCTACACTGTTTGTAATCAGTTCAAATCTTTTTGCTGCCCATCTTTTCTCATATCCTTTCTACCCACCCTTCTCAAACGCAATAACACACCACAGAAACAAAGCCGGTAGACTCCTGACTGACAATTGTGATGCTGACAGATTCAAAGGCCTGTTGCCCATCACCCATCTCCCATAGCAACGGCCCCTCCAGCCTCAGCAGCCTCCAATCATAGGGTTACTGCTTTATCACCCTCATCTCATCGTCATGACCGTTACTGCTGTATCACCCTAGCAAACATTTCATTTACACAAAAACATTAGACAAGAATCAGTACAATTACAGCGAAACTCAATTTCAAAGACTAATTACTGCAACAATGTAAAAATAAAAACACAAACCACTGATTATTAAGAAAATACACGTCGCCAATATTGCCTATGGATACAAGTCGGGTACAATATGGAAAAATTTCACTTAAACTACACAATTTAGCTACGTTTATTTTTATTTACAAGAGGATGTGCACAAACAGTCGCTGTCTGCTTAACACAATACCGAGAGGTTCCCATTTACCAGTGATTGTGCCATTATGACCTGTGTGTTCATTAAGAACAAAAGAGCACAGCAGTTTTACAGCCAGGTTTTGTCTCCCTCCACATTGTGTGAACTTGTGTGTCTAATAAACAGTGATATATAAAGGTCTAGCGGTGCCTCAGGAAATTACTGTGTCCTTATCTGTTGGTCTGTGCAGCCTGTAATGCAGCAGCTGCCTTTCCAGCCTCAAAAGAGCTCATGTGTGCTCTGGAGATTTTGGCCCATCACTCAGTCTTCCGTGCATTCTCTGTGGCATTAACACGAGCCCATTTCAAACACTAATAAACCGGTGATACTATCAGCATGCAAAGTGTTGAGCTTTGTAGATAAGCACAAGCAATTTAAGTTTAATTACTTTCCTGTTCACGTAAAATGTCTGAAAATGTCAAGTTAATCGTGCACTATGTAACTTTTATGATGTGTCCACCAGCTTGTTTCTATAGTTTTTCTTTCCTTGAAAACTTTCATAGTATAGCATTAAACCCTATGGAGATAAACAGCTGACAGCTCCTGGTCAAATCTCTGCAAATAATGTACCTTTAACCCTACATTTAGACTGTGCCCCATTACTCTGTCTTACCCCTTCCCCTTTCCCTAGCCCAGGCATGTCCAAACTATGGTCCGTGGGCCAAATGTGGCCCTCAGACAAATTTTTCTTGGCCCTCAGGCTTCCAGGTGAATTTTCCCAAATTACCTTGAGCAGAACTTTTGACTGCAAGTTTTTTGGAAATCTACCTTGATGAGACAATATTTAATATTTATTGTGTGGTTATGAGGATCTTAGCATGAATAAAGGACTGTGTGACGTGTTAAACATGCATATTATATTTCAATTATTGACTGTACTGAGCACCAGTCTATGGCCCTCGATCGGCCCTCTGCTTTGTCTGTGTTTAGATATGTGGCCCTTGATGAAAAAAGTTTGGACACCCCTGTACGTCTTTGTCTTGCCCCTCGATACCAAGCTGAGAGGTTCTCGGGGTACGAATGTTCCCCTAAGAAATGGGACACCACTCGATTACCGTTTGCGTCATCATCCCTTGCCTCTACCTGGCTGCTACGTCTACAGAGCGGACATTAATTGGAACAAAGTTTGGCTTTTGCCGAGAAAATATTTTGTAACGAATAAGACTCGTGAGGTATGCCTAAAAATCCTACATAGATGTTACCCTGTTAGTGCTGTAACCTAAAAATTTAGCTTAAATGTAGATCATCTCTGCTCTTTTTGTCAGCGTTGAAGAAACAATCACTCATATGTTCTGGTATTGCTCATATACTCAAATCTTTTGGAATGACATAGTTCTGTTTGTGAATGGAAAGCTTGATACAGACCTACAGTTGAATGTAAAACATGTACTTTTTGCTATCTTTGAAAAAGACATTCCTGTGAAAAAAAATGTGTTGAACTTGTTTCTCATCTTTTCAAAATACCATATTCATTGTTGTAAATTTTCTAGCCAAAAACCCAAATTTGTCATATTTCAGTCCCTCTTATCTTCGTATTTAAACTCTCTAAAATTTTGTACAAACCAAAAAGCCATGAAAACCAAAGCACTCTGTTTTGAATTTGAAATTTCTTAAGCCTCGATTATTGTTGTTGTTTATATCATTGTTTATATTTTTGTATATTATCTTGTATGTACAAAGTTTATAAAAAACAACCTACGTCTACAGAGGCAACAACAATTGAGGCAAACAAACGTAAACAAATGTCAAGGATTATCGGGTACCTCAGCTCGACAAAAAACGAACTTGTTTATACATGAAAGTTCGATGAAAACGATAACGTCGGCTAAACAGACATCACTACAATTAAAACTGCAACAACAGTTCACTAAAAGTAACGTAGAACATAAACGTCGTAGTTGTAAACCTGCTAATAAACTGTTAATTGATAATTACAACTGCTGAAAATACATTTATGAGACTCCTCGGCTGGTCGATGTGACGCTGCCATCCTGATCCCAAAACCTGCCTGAGCTTGTAGGCGTACCCCTTCGTTTCAAGTCTGGTCGAGAGCTTACTTCGTTTCAAGGGGTATGTAGCCCTCGGTCGTGGCCCAAGCCCTTGATCAAAATTAGAATCGGGACCCCCCTTGCCCTCACATGAACGTGCAAAACCAAGGGGTAGGGGTAAGACGAAGGGGTAAGACAGAGAAATGGGATGCAGCCTTAATCTCTAAAACCTGCTCTATGTATGATGTTTTATTTTAAGTAAAGTGTTCATAGAATGGTCCTTTAAAGGTGCATTGTGTAACTTTTCACAGTATGGTATGTCATTTTATCTTCATGGAGACCAAACCAGACCAAGTTACATCTCAGATCTGTGGAGAGGCAAGGCAAGTATTTTTGAGTTATAAAACCACCTGTAATTTAATAAATAAAGTAAAGTAGAGCTGTTTAATGTCATACTATGGAACATTTCAAGCATAGCAATGATGTATCCATAGAAACAAGGAAATGAGAGACCCCTAACCAAAAAGTTGCACAGTGCACCTTTAAAATGATCGTGCTACATTATTAAATAAAGAAAGATTTGAATGTTTTGTGATCCATTGTTATAGCTCATCTGATTGATATTATGAAGGTTAACATAGCCGATGTTTTCCAGGATACACACCTCAACTCCATTCAGCAGAGGTCTGTACTCAGGGCAGATGAACGCACTCCCGGCATAAGCAGCATCCACGTGCATCCACATGTTTTCTTCATTACCTAACACAAGTGATAAAAATACAATCGGTGTGTTTTTTTCCCACTTTAATGGCTTTAATTCGTGCTTTGATAATCAGTGACTTACAAATCGGTCCAAGTTCCATAAGGTTATCGAAAGAACAGCAGGATGTTGTACCGAGGGTGGCACACAACTGAAACACACATCACACACAGTATTGGGTCTTCATCTTTTTGGGGATACTACATTGGTTTACATTCATTTCCTGGAGCCTAACTTTAACCTTAACTACTTCCCAAAGCATAGTTAGTATTGTCCTAATCTTTGAACTAATATTTTAACTTTCAATTTTTCACAGGGATTAAGCCTGTCACCATAAATATTATGTCAACTTATCATTCTTTATATGATAGATGGAACAATATACTGTATTTTAGGGCTCAATATTTATTTGTAAAAGGGGGAGTTTGGGGGTATTTTTGTTGAAATACAATTATATTTGCGTTGTAAAAGGCTAAATAAGTGACTTCTATGTCTAATTATTGACCAGTAACATTACATGTTGCAGCTCGTGCCTTTTGCTGTCTATTTGATGGGTTTGACTGGGATTATCTTGCATTATTGTTATTGTATCAGTGGCATAAAGTACTTTCATTATTATCGTTTATCGCAGTATATCTCTGTGGCAATATATCGTGCTTCAAAATTTGTTATTGTGATAAGCCTTAGAGTCTCCGTGTCCCCGTAATGTGAGTATACTGATGTTAGTTCCCTCACTGATCCTATATTACGCTAAATTTACTCTTGTGAGCCTTTATGCATGTTAGAATGTTATCTCATCAAAAATATAAGTGGGGTTGTGTTTTGTTTCATTTACACATGCTAGAGTATCCCTTTATTATTAGTCTGTTTACATCTCAAAATGTTGTTGTTGTTTTTTTGCACCTTATGATGTCAGTTACTGGCAGTTTTTAAGTTAACAGTTAACACCTTTTAGATTTGGTTTAGTAGAGACAGGCAATTCCACAGCTGAAATTCAGTTTGATGGATAAACTCAGCCTAAATATGCAGGCTTTGTGTGTTAAACGTGTGAATGAAACAAAACACAACTCCAACATTGCAACACTGATCAGAAATACAGCTCTGGAAAAAAATAAGAGACCACTGCATTTTTTCCTGAAATCAGCATCTCTACATGTATTACAGCCATTCCATTCCAGCGTGTGTTGAATTCCAACACAAACACAAAGCTGAGCTACTTCACTTCTTGCACCAGGAGTGGAATAAAGTCACCCAAGAACAAAGTGAAAGACTTGTGGAGAGCATGCCAAAACGCGTGAAAGCTGTGATTAAAAATAAGGGTTATTGTACCAAATATTGATTTCTGAACTCTTCTTAAGTGTAAACATTAGTATTATGTTGTTTTAAAATGAATTTGATCTTGTTTCTTTGCATTGTTTGAGGTCTGAAAACATGTATCTTTTTTGTTATTTTGACCATTTGTCATTTTCTGCAAATAAATGCGCTAAACGATAATATTTTTATTTGGAATTTGGGGGAAATGTTGTCAGTAGTTTATAGACTCAAACAAAAATGTTCCTTTTGCCCAAACACATACCTATAAGTAGTAAAATCATAAAAACTGATATTTTTGCAGTGGTCTCTTCTTTTTTTCCAGAGCTGTAGTGTAATATGGGGCCTTTAATATGAGATCTGACAAGACAAGGTAAACTAGTGCCTTTCTGCTCTCTTACGTAGAAGGGGATGAGTCCGGCTGCCTTGTCTTCTTCGATCATCTTCTTGAGCAGCGCGCCGCTCAGAGAATAGTTGTTGTCTGTGGGGACCTTCTTCATTATGACGCCACCAATGAGACCAGCTCTCTCCACGGACGAATGAGCCTGGCAGGAGGTACACATTTATATATATATAAAAAACACACACACACACAAAGTTGATCTACATGCATGAAGAATCTTGATGTAATGTCTTGACACCAGCAGTAGACTAACAGAAGCTGGTGTTCTTCAAAGGTCTGTGTAGCCCTGAGGCAACTTACTAACCCAATCACAAAGGCAGTCTGCGATTCAACCTGATAAGAGCCAGTTCACAAGTAACCCAGTGTACAGACTTGGATTCATTGTATTTAGTCACTTCTTTTATCCTTTTTAATTTTAGACCGCAATGAAAGGTCCTATTACACAAAATTGATTCTTGTGAACTTTAAGCCATGTTATAATGTTGTTACTTCCTCAAAAACATGCCTATATTTGTGTTTTGTTTCATTCACATATGTTTGAGTAACCCTAGTTTATTAGTCTGCGTACATCTCCAAAGCTCAAAATGCTCTGTTCAACTTTGTGATCTTATGTAGTGGTAGTTTCAGTGGTGGTAGCAGGGGTCTGCGTAAGGCACGCAGCATCACTAAGGACCATACTCATCCGGCACAAGGACTCTTCCGTCTGCTACCCTCTGGTAGACGAGACAGGAGCCTGCCAGCACGCACAAAAAGACTCAAAGAAACCTATTACCCCCAAGCTATTAGACTACTGAACTCTGGATAACACTCTTAATAATACTGAACTCTCAATAATACTGCACTAAACTACTTTTCATTATGCATAATATGTTTACTGTTGCTGCTCTGTATGAATGTATCATGTTTGTCACTACCTCACTGTAAATGCTACTGTTACCTGTGCAATAATCTGTGCAATACTTATACTGTACTATGTGCAATACGAAATCCACATGCAACACTTATACTACACCATATTATGTGCAATCTGTGAAATACTCTACTTACACCTTATTTACCTCCTACCTGCACCTTTGTACATTGTACTCTGTATTTTTATTACATTTTATTACATATTTTTATTATATTGTTTACTTCTCCCCCTGCACTTTTTGCAACACTTTTTTTTACCATGTACTATATGCATACTATTAGTACTTCTCGACTATCTTAGCGAGTCAACGGGTTCCTCTGATCCTAAACATTTCATTGCATTGTTGACCTTGTGTTGATCCTGCACATAAGATAAGATAAGACTTTATTGATCTCACACAGGAGAAATTTACTTGCCACAGTAGCTCCAGGACAGTATGGACAAGAAAGAAAAGTGTATGCAGGCAATGATGGAATAAAGTAAGTAATAATAAAAATAGTAATAAGTAATAGTAATAAGTAATAAGTAATAATAATAATAATAATAATAATAATAATAATAATAATAATAATAATAATAATAATAATAATAATAATAATACAAGCATCAACAGGGAGAGCATGGAAAAGAGGATATTGCACGTCTGGCCTATATAGTAGAGTTATATGACAAATAAACAATCTTGAATGTTTTGAATCTTAACAGCTACCTTTTACCTTTACTTCAGTATAGATTAGCATGTGTATGGACTTTAATACCTTCTGTACTTCCTGTATTACCACATGACATCACAAGGAGGAACAGAGTGTTTTCTATTGTTAAAAATGAGTGAATGAAACAAGACACATCTCCAGGTATGTTTTTGATGAGGAAACATTATAACATAAATCAGAAAATAGTGTAATATGGACTCTTTAAATGACATTGCCTCCGTGGTGATGTTATTGCTGTGCCTGGAATGTTCCACAGTATGACATTAAACATCTATTTCCATGGAAACAAGCAGGTGACACTACTCTTTTGTAATCACAGTGGGGACCTCACTCACAGAAAGAATACATATGTTTCAATGCATCTTTTTTCAGTAATAAATACACCTGTCATTGGCTACATTGAAGATGATTACATTTAATGCCATAGTGAGGAACATTCCTGTTAAAGCAATAACATTTCATGGTAACAGACTCATACTAGAACTTTACATAGTTCATCTTTAACATCCGTAACTACGGATGAAAAGAAGCTTCCTTGGCTGATTCTGGCATATTTAGAGAAATGTTCGTTGGTATGAACTGTCTCCAAAAAAACTAATACATCTAGAAAAACATGCAGTAAGTGTTGAATATACAAGTTAAATATCTTAACCTTAAGAAATAAAATATCATGACTCAAAACAAGCAACAACAAAAAAAGCTATAAATAAACCACTGATTTATGACAAATGATTATAAGCACTTTGTAGTCATAACATACTGTGTTCACAAAGATTCAGATATTCTGGCATATGTCTGTGAGTTGACCTTAGACAGATGAGGAGCTGCTCAAAACTTCACCCACATACAAGCATCTCACAATATCGAAACACCAGACAATACCACAGTCACAGTGAAACAGACAAATTTGCACTTACTTGTTCAGATGTGTAAGCCACTAGTTTGGAGCAGATTTCGGGTTCGGAAAGGCCGTGGTTGGTGGCCTGGGCTCGTTTGATGGCTTTACACCTGGCTGCAAGTAGTGCCATTAGTGTGGCCTCACTCGCAGTGGACTGTGGGACAAAATGGAAAACAGAAACAAAATGTTATCTAAGTGCTAGTATGTATATGGCAGGAGCTTATCACTACAAAAGCATAATCAGGTGTTTAGAATTCTGGTTTTGGAATATTGTTAGTAATGTAAAAAAAAAAATTATGTAAAAAAATTATGTAATGTAATGTGAGTCTTTTTACGCCATGGCAATAGCTTGCGCCTACATAATAAAGTAAAATTAAGTCTATTGAGGGTGTCTGCTGGGCTAAAGCCAATACAAATTTCAATATAGATTTCTTTCCAGACACAGTTCAATTTCACTTTGTGACGAAATGCCAACAGAATAAATTATAGCATTTAAGACCTCAAATGCTTGAATCAATAATTAGATAAGTGGCCATCACATAATGTTCAATCCAAATCAGTTTCAAAGCACAAAGGAGATTGGTGAGTGTGCACACCTTCCCCAGCACACTTCCTGTCTGACTAACACAAAGGCCTCATAAAACAACCTAAGATAAGTGTTACAGTAGTGTGTCTGCTACATAATTACAACAATAAGGTAGTAGCAACAATGTGCTGACCTTGAATTCAAAGATTCAAAATCTCTTTGAGAGCTCTTCTTAACTATTTTTGAAAATAATATTTGCTTTATCACTTAGGCTATTAAAAGCAGCAAGACAAGTTAACATTTTGTTTTTGGTCCTGGTTTACAAACAGAATCGATATTTCATGTAATGAGTATTAACCAGTAACCCAATCCCTAAAATCATAAATCATATAATACTGGAGCTGAAGTGCTTTTACAAAAATGGCAGTGTCACTTACATTGTTTTGTTACTTACTTCAAAAGTCAAAATTTAAGGTGTGTGCTAATATTTTCTTGTAAGATACATTATCAAATATATAAAGTGTGTAGGCTATGTATTTTTTATGCGATTTACTTGCCGAATCATACCTACATTTCTAATATTATATGATTTACATTAAGTTGCTGTAATTCTGCGGAGTCACTAAAGTGGGCTTGTTTTCATCCCCATTGTGTACATACAAGCATTAATACTCTGGGCTAGACAATGTGCTGTCTAAACTCTCATTAGCTCGCGCTGCTCTGAGTAGCTCTATCCGTTGCCATAGTGAGCCACTGTAAGCTGCTCTCCAAAAGCCTAGTCACCAAAAGGGAAACAAAAACACATGCCAAACCCACCACTCACAATAAAGAAGGCATGAAATGATCTGTCATCTCCACGCACTCACTTCCTCTCCCATTCACCCCCGCCTGGCTGCACACCACACACCCGTATTGGCCTGGTATGGAACACTAAACTAATGCTTAGGTCTTAGGTACACGAACACAATCACAGAGCTGTCATGGCCATCCCCTTTTGTTTGTGGATGACACATTAAAAGGCAATTTCCTGTCAATTTTCTGCCAGTATGAACAAGAGGGCACAAATCAATAGCAAAGGAAAATAGTGACACCTTTGACGGACGACTTGGTATATCTGCTACTTTAAGGGGTGATCTTTATAATAACTTAATACAATGACACTCATTGTTGTTTCCAGGTAAGAGAGCAAACTGAAAATGAATAAATACATGATTTTACCTGTAATTTCCAGCCTTAAAATAGATAGTTATTGGTATTAATGCCGGCCAGATTGTTTAAAGATTCACCATTTTAAATGATACAATAAGGGATTGTCAGTTCATTTTATTTGTGTTAAGCTGTTTATAAGTTTAAAAGAATCTCTAAACTTTATTTTTATTACTAACCTGTATAACCCCTCCTCCAAGGCCGTGAGTTCCAGCTAAGAAACAGTCAGGCAGCTTCAGCATCTTTCCAAGCCAGTCCAGCATCACTGTCTCCAGCTCAGTACAGGCTGGACTAGCAGGCTAAAACACACAGTATACCTGTCATGAACTTTCCATGTGAAAAACAATGGGGCAAAATAAAAGGACTAAAAGTTACCCAGGTGAATCCAACGCATCCAATGGCTCCACACAGCATGTCGGCCAATAAAGAGGGGTAAGAAGTGCCTGTGGGGAAGTAGGCAAAGAAATACGGACTGTGCCAGTGCGTCACCTGGAAGGAGAAAAATATGACAATGTGTCTTAGAAAATTCAAAATATAGGGTCCGCTGTGCGCTGAAGAGGAAGTCAAAAAACAAAACTCTCGATTTACCAGTCAATCTACGTTCCTACTCTCCCAGACCTGGATAAGCAGATATCTGATATTAAACCACTATGCATCACTATATGGCGTGTACTAATATTTTCCTTGTAGCTACATGATCAAATATTTCCCTACAATCTGTGTATGTAAATAGATATTACTGTATTTAATCTGTACAGAATAAGCAACCACATTCAAAGTTCAAAGTCAGCTTTATTGTCAAAAACTAGGGATGCACGATATATCGGTATCGGACGATATTGCCATTTTTTATTTTTTTTTAACATATCGGTATCGGCCCAATGTGTAAAAGTGGGCTGATATTAATGACTGATATTTGTCAGTACAGTAATCCCTCGAATTAACGTTTTCTCACATTTCTCTCTCGTTTAAACACTCAAACTTTCGTAGATTTTCAACAAAATGTATTAATAGTGAAGCGTGGGGGTGGGGGGCTGCGCGCGGACATGTGCGCTCCTCGTGCGCTCCTCGTGCGCTCCTCGTGCGCTCCTCGTGCGCTCCTCGTGCGCTCCTCGTGCTCAAATCCGTGATAGCGCGAGCACGAGACCCATGCCCAAACCGTGCCTCCTCTAGACCAGGTCTAAACCAGGATTAAACCACCGCGTGTGGCTCTTTGCCTGGTTTCGTGCGGCTCTTGTTCGTTCATGTTGAGGTTTGATGTGCTCGGACTGCGTGTCCGAAAAGAGCAAAGGCAAAGAACCGCATGCGGTGGTTTAATCCTGGTTTAGACCTGGTCCAGTCCTGGTTTAGTCCAGGTTTAGTCCTGGTCCAGTTCAGGTTTAGACCTTGTTTAGACCTGGTCTAGACCTGGTTTAGTCCGTGTTTAGTCCGTGTTTAGTCCGTGTTTAGTCCTGGTCTAGTCCTGGTCTTGTCCTGGTCTTATCCTGGTCTGGTCCTGGTCTAGTCCCAGTTTGGTCCCCCCATCTATAACATCAATCGGCAAAGGTCCCTTAGCCAATCAGGAAACAGAACACAATGTTACACTATTTAAAAAAAAAAAGTTTAAAAAAAAAAAAGAAAAAAAAAATAATTTAAAAAAATCAGGAGTCAAAACACGTTTTAAAAATAAAAAAAAGACATTCAAAAATTAATTTTGCATGATTTTCAGTCTGTATAAAATGTTATCTCAGAATTAAAAAATAAACAAATATCGGTATCGGCTAATATCGGTATCGGCCGATATCAGCAACATGAATATTGGATATCGGTATCAGCTAAAATTTTCACATCGGTGCATCCCTATCAAAAACCATATGTACAGTTTGCGCACACACAGGATTTTGTCAGTCAATTAGAATATTAAGGAACTGTAATTGCATCTTAAAGTGATGTAAAGGGATGAAGCCGTGTTCAGTTCCACACACTCACATACAAACGAGATGAATGACTTGCTTAAAGGACACAATGTCAGTAAGAATTGGTAAAAGCTGGCTTCAAATGATTATTAAACCCTTACTGTACCACCTGTCCTTCTAATAAATTTGCAATCACTTATTCTTAGTGTGCCCTCACCCCAGGCATAATGACCCTGTCCACATCCTTCAGCAGGTCGTCGTAGGACTCTGGATCCTCTGGTGCCTCGGTGGGGATGAGGTGCCTCAGATAACCGGGCTCCACATCTGGATAGACGGGCCACTGCTCGATGTTCTCCAAGTAATCGGCCACATAGTCGATCATCTCCTTCCCTTTACGGCGAAACTCCTCTGCGTCCATATCAGCTCTACAAAACCAGATCAGAGGGGACTTTATGGCATGCGGTCAGAATAAAGACACACAACCTTTGCCCCGTGCTATTACTCTTGTTTTTGCTTGTAAAACGTTTGGATGGTGGTGGCGATGCGTTAAAAAAATCAAGCAGATCAACACAACCAGACAGTTCAAAATATACTTAGCAAATATCATAAATTCTAGGTCTAATAAACCAGAAATGAGCTAGGATAATTCCAGTATTAAATTAGCTCTAAACCAATATTAGATCAGGCATGAAACAGAACTAAATACACATAATTACACAAAGACATATGTATAGGCTATTTTTGAAGCAAGTCACTTGTTGCACTCTTGGCAGATTATTGACCCTTAGCACCTACCAGACATAATCCCAAATGCTATTGTTAATCTTACTATGCCTGGGGGACCTATAGATTTCCTGGTAGTTACAAAATAAAAACATCTTCAGTAACATATTGTGCTTTTTTTCCTATAGAGTAAATGAAAGAGCATTTCTAGATTAGTGGAGTTAGATATACTGCACTCTCACCAAATCTTTAGTACTTAAAGATGGATTATACAATAGGTTACACAGCTTTTAAACCATCTTATAAAAGAAGGATTTTCAGAGCTGGTTTCCTCCTCAGTCACGTGATTTTATCATTTAAAATACTAGATATCAAATCAGCATAAAGGAAAGATTCACATAGCTTAACTGACAATTGACAATAGTAATATAAAATGCATTTTCCAACATATTAAAACTACAATATTTAGCTTTATTGGCTCAACAGGTTGCATACTCGACATGTCTCTGCACAGTATTAAAAGTTGAATAGGTTGATAGGATTATAGCGGTTTGTACTCACAATTGCAGTTGTAGATGATGCAAAATAAAGCCTGGATCCTGGTCTGTCTGTCAGCTGGGCCTGTGCTGCTGTGTTTGTATGTACAAGCAGGACAGGAGACATTTGCTCCTTTTATCTTACCACTTAGAGCCCACCCTCCCTCTAGCCCTCTACAGCGCGTCCAATCACTGCCCAGCTCTTCACCCACGTGTACGACTGATTCATAAACGGTAGCTCTGCCTTGACATACATTAACTACACTTGTAACCAGGATGGACATTTCAAAATCAAATTGAGTAAAATATAAGTGATACAGCCCAGGGTTGTATCTCTGATGTAACACTGTGAAACTTTGAGTCTTATTTATTATATTTGACTAATGCATTTGTGTCTTATTGTATTGTTGAGATTTAGTATAGAGTGAAATAGGCTTAAACAACTCACTAAAACATTAACTCATTTATTTCCAACTGGTTTTAGTTGTGTAAGAACTAATAACCAAAATGAGAGACACGACACTCATTCTGCTTTCTCATTGTGAAACTGCCTAGAAAACCAAAACCAAACCAAATATGACTTGATTGTCATTGTATTTGAGTAAATAAACATTACAACTGTCATCAATAAAAATCAGTATTTGATATGAACATACTGCATCTAAGGCTTAGAATGGTAATGTTTGTAAATTTTAAAATAGATATTCTACATAACTTCCTTTTAAGTACTGCAAATTATTAAATACTTGTATTAAAAACAACAGTGTCACAGTGACGGAGCTTGTGTGGCTGAGCAATGCATTTATTTGGTCAGTATCACTAGTAGTATAACTAGCACAGACACCCCCCTAAAAACGTGATAAAATAGCACAATTACATTATTATAATTACTACAATCATTTTAATTCAGCTGGATGAAGAATCTGAATAAGGTGTTGAACATCAGGTAAGAATCATATTGATGGATTCACCTGAAAGGCCAGTGTGTTTAAGAGCTCTTTATTTTCCTTAAGCTTGAAGGATGTATGTGTACTCAGGGCCACAAATTATGTCAACCGGGTTGTCTTTGAGTTATTATTCTGACAGCTGTAATTCAGTTGTCAAGATAGAAAGGTCCAAGTCCTGTTTGTAATAAATGATGCTTGAGTAGAATTAAACACATATTCGTGCTAAAACACACATCTTAAAATGTGCACTTATACAACCTTGTTGTAGATTATAAACAATGCAGTCTGACTTTCTACACGTGATGGACTAATATAATAGTTGAAAGAATTAATTGTAATATATATCAGGGTACAATAATAGTTTATATTAGTATAATAATAATAATATGATTTAATATAATAATAGTTAATAGTTTATGACCATGAAATATCTCTACGACGTTCTTAAAAAAATTGCTGCTGCTAATCCCCATAGAAAGCAGGAGAATAGTTATACCACAAGAACTATTTGTTCTCAAGCTTAAGAGTAAGTCCTGCGGCTTATAATATAATAATTACATATAATATTACATCTGAACACCTTATTGGCGATCTGCTTTACGAGTTTTAAGTAGGGGGTGGGTATTGGCAAAGAAGTCACGATTCAATTCGAATCACAATTCATATGCCACGATGCGATACTATCACGATGCATCACGATACTTGAATTATTGCGATCTGGGCGGCAGCCGAAGGCAGGGGCCTCGGCGACCAGATCTCCGGACATGGAGATTAGCTCTGGGGACATGGAATGTCACCTCGCTGGGGGGAAGGAGCCTGAGCTCGTGCGGGAGGTTGAGCGCTATCGACTAGATATAGTCGGCCTCACCTCCACGCACAGCCTGGGCTCTGGAACCCAACTCCTTGAAGGGGGCTGGACTCTCCATTTCTCTGGCGTTGCCCGCAGGGAACGGCGGCGGGCCGGTGTGGGCCTGCTCATTGCCCCACAGCTCAGCCGCTGTGTGTTGGAGTTCACCCCGGTGAACGAGAGGGTCGCGTCCCTGCGCCTTTGGGTCAGGGACAGGTCTCTCACTGTTGTGTCAGCCTACGGGCCGAACAGCAGTGCAGAGTACCCGGTCTTCTTGGAGTGCCTGGGAGGGGTACTGGACAGTGCACCGACCGGGGACTCCGTTGTTCTCCTGGGAGACTTCAACACCCACGTGGGCAACGACAGTCACACCTGGAGAGGGGTGATTGGGAGGAACGGCCTTCCTGATCTGAACCCGAGTGGTGTTCTGTTATTGGACTTCTGTGCTAGCCACAGTTTGTCCATAACGAACACCATGTTCAAGCACAAGGGTGTCCATCAGTGCACGTGGCACCAGGACACCCTAGGACGGAGGTCGATGATCGACTTTGTTGTCATGTCATCTGACCTCCGGCCGCGTGTCTTGGACACTCGGGTGAAGAGAGAGGCAGAGCTGTCAACCGATCACCACCTGGTGGTGAGTTGGGTCTGCTGGCAGGGGAGGAAGCCGGAAAGACCTGGCAGGCCCAAGCGCGTAGCGAAGGTCTGTTGGGAACGTCTGGCAGAGCTCTCTGTCAGGGGCACCTTCAACTCACACCTCCGGGAGAGCTTCTCCCGGATTCCGGGGGAGGCTGGGGACATAGAGTCCGAATGGGCTCTGTTCTCGGCCTCTATTGTCGATGCGGCCGCCCGTAGCTGTGGTCGTAAGGTCTGTGGTGCCTGTCGCGGCGACAATCCCCGAACCCGGTGGGGGACACCGGAAGTAAGGGATGCCGTCAGGCTGAAGAAGGAGTCCTATCGGGCCTTGTTGGCTCGTGGGACTCCGGAGGCAGCCGACGGGTACCGGCGGGCCAAGCGTGCTGCAGCCCGGGCGGTGGCAGAGGCAAAAACTCGGAGTTGGGAGGAGTTCGGAGAGGCCATGGAGGAGGACTATCGGACGGCCTCAAAGAAATTCTGGCAAACCGTCCGGCGCCTCAGGAGGGGGAAGCAGTGCTTCACAAACACTGTTTACAGTGGGGTGGGGAGCTGTTGACCTCGACTGGGGATGTTATCGGACGGTGGAAGGAATACTTTGAGGATCTACTCAATGCAGACGTCATGTCTTCCGAGGAGGAAGCAGAGGCTGGGGACTCGGGGTCGGACTCACTCATCACCCTGGCTGAAGTCACTGAGGTGGTTGGAAAGCTCCTCAGTGGCAAGGCCCCGGGGGTGGATGAGATCCGTCCTGAGTATCTCAAGTCGCTGGATGTTGTAGGGCTGTCTTGGCTGACACGTCTCTGCAACATCACGTGGCGGTCGGGGACAGTACCTCTGGACTGGCAGACCGGGGTGCTGGTCCCTCTGTTTAAGAAGGGGGACCAGATGGTGTGTTCCAACTATCGGGGAATCACACTCCTCAGCCTTCCCAGTAAGGTCTATTCCAGGGTGCTGGAGAGGAGAATTCGACCAATAGTCGAACCTCGGATTCAGGAGGAGCAGTGTGGTTTTTGTCCCGGCCGGGGAACACTGGACCAGCTCTATACTCTCCATTGGGTGCTCGAGGGTGCATGGGAGTTTGCCCAACCAGTCCACATGTGCTTTGTGGATCTGGAGAAGGCATTCGACCGTGTCCCTCGTGGGGCCCTGTGGAGGGTGCTCTGGGAATACGGGGTTCGGGGCCCTTTGTTAAGGGCTGTTCGGTCCCTGTATGACCGGAGCAGGAGCTGTGTTCGCATTGCCGGTAGTAAGTCGGACCTGTTTCCGGTGCATGTTGGACTCCGCCAGGGCTGCCCTTTGTCACCGGTTCTGTTCATTATATTTATGGACAGAATTTCTAGGCGCAGTCAGGGGCCGGAGGGGATCCGGTTTGGGAACCACAGGATCTCATCTCTGCTGTTTGCAGATGATGTTGTCCTGATGGCTTCATCAAACCGGGACCTCCAATGTGCACTGGGGCGGTTCGCAGCCGAGTGTGAAGCGGCTGGGATGAGGATCAGCTCCTCCAAATCCGAGGCCATGGTTCTCGACCGGAAAAAGGTGGTTTGCCCTCTCTGGGTGGGTGGAGAGTCCTTGCCTCAAGTGGAGGAGTTCAAGTATCTCGGGATCTTGTTCACGAGTGAGGGGAGGATGGAGCGTGAGATTGACAGGCGGATCGGTGCAGCGTCGGCAGTGATGCGGTCGTTGTACCGGACCGTTGTGGTGAAGAGGGAGCTGAGCCAAAAGGCGAAGCTCTCAATTTACCGGTCAGTCTACGTTCCTACCCTCACCTATGGTCATGAGCTTTGGGTAATGACCGAAAGGACGAGATCGCGGATACAAGCGGCCGAAATGAGTTTCCTCCGCAGAGTGGCTGGGCGCACCCTTAGAGATAGGGTGAGGAGCTCAGTCACACGGGAGGGGCTCGGAGTAGAGCCGCTGTTTCTCCACATGGAGAGGAGCCAGCTGAGGTGGCTCGGGCATCTGTTTCGGATGCCTCCTGGACGCCTCCCTCGGGAGGTGTTCCAGGCATGTCCCACCGGGAGGAGGCCCCGGGGAAGACCCAGGACCCGCTGGAGGGACTATGTCTCCCGGCTGGCCTGGGAACGCCTTGGGGTCCTGGAGCTGGAGCTGGAGGAAGTGTCCGGGGTGAAGGAAGTCTGGGAGTCCCTGCTTAGACTGTTGCCCCCGCGATCCGGCCCCGGATAAGCGGAAGAAAATGGATGGATGGATGGATAATAATTCTGCAGACCTTCATATACGGTGTTGAACTCCTTGGGTCACACCCTCCCTTGTTGTGTATAAATCACCATATGGTCAAAATATCCACTTGCCTATTAATTGTGCACAGAGTGTACTTCATCTTCAAGAAAAAAACAAAAACATTCATAGGTTTCTGATTAAATGTTTTCTGACTGAAATGTCGCTTATGACACTAACGTTGGTACAAAGGTTATCAGTGCTTCACATGTTAATCTTTAATACCTCTCTTTGCTCACAACATACTAAAACACTATGTATACTTCAGCATGACCAATAATCCAGTAAGTGTGACACTTAGGCGCAGGGTCAGGGATCATTAAGGTATTGGTGTGTGCACCAGTTTTTGACATATTTTCAGGGATTCAGGGATCATTTTAGAACTACATATATATGTTTGTTTATGCCATCTAGTGGTTAATAGGTGAACTACAGTTTCTTGTACAGTGTGGTTGATGGAGGATGTTTAGTCAAATTTACTATAATGGCTATAAATTCTGTTAGTTCAGCTATTGTGATTGAAGAGAATGCACTCATACATAGTTAAATATTATAATATGCATTATATAAAAAATATAATTTTAGTTTAGTTTTATGTATTATGTTGTCTTTTTGGCACCTCTTCTGTATCTCCCAGCAATGTCTCTTTTTCCTTTGTGTCCTACTCCCTCTGTTTCATTCAAAGAAGAAAAACAACTCCTTTATCAACGTAGTAAGGTTTTATTCTAATTACAATAAAGAGAATATATCAGTCCCTTATTTGTACAAAAATACCTGAAAAGGTTACAATTAATATACACCATTTAGCTATTTACAGAATGAAGCAAAGCACATTAAAAGAACACTCTCTTCATGATAGAGTGAAGTTACCGTTTTCTTTTTGCATTCCCTGAAATAGTTAGTACAATAGATGGAAGCTACAGATAAAATCTTACCGTGTGTAGTGTCTGTAAATAAAATGTATTTTAGGGCACATGGCATTATACGCACAGGCATGGTCAAATATAATCTATTAAGATTAAAAGCATACACAGCTCAAATGTTTTTATACTCCTTTAGGCTCCAGTTTTCATCATGGATATAACTGTTTTGTTAATGTCACTGTCATTAACAAATATTGATCTCAAAAGCTAGACAAAACTTGCAAAATATTGAGTTAGAGGCATGCCAAAGTATCATTTGCCATGTGGTTGATGGACATGCTTTTAGCCGTTTATCACCTAATTGTACTTTCTATTGTGAAACTCAAATAATGAAACTTCATCTCGTGTGTGTATGAATGATATGATGTTAACACTACTGAGACCAGTTTAGCATTTCTGGGGATCACTTCATTTAAGTGTCAAATTATTTAAAAAAAAAAGAGCCAGATGCAATGTTATCACAAATTATAATAAAATAAAAATCTTAAAAAAATATATAATTGGTAATGGCAAAAGAAAACGGTATCAGACAGCGCTGAGCAAATTGTACATGTTCAAGTAATCAGTTACATCCAGATAAATAAATACATTTTGAAGAAATAATACTTTAAACATGATTGAGTCCTTGCAAATTTAAACAAATAATGAGGACTGTGCATGGAGTGACAAGTGAGGGACACTGATCTCTACAAAGAAGCTTGTTACATCAGTTGTAATAGACTTTTTTTCAATGTTGTATCTGCATTTCTTGCCGCATTTTCAAGTATTTCCTGTCTTAAGTGCATCAATGCAGAACAACAACAGTGCTAAAACGTATTCATCTCTATAGTCAGATACTGCACTTTTAACTACTGCCAACAGCTGTAGATGTAAATTTATTTTGGTTTGTCATTGAAAGCCATTTATGCTAGATACAATTAAGCACTATAACTAGCCATTAAACAGGGCATCAAATGATGTTAGAATTTTATATAAAGTGTAGTAGGTAGTACACACCAAGAGGGGGATATTTTGCTGATTTGACTTCAAGTAGACTTTTGAAGGAATGTAGTGCACAGTGGTGTCAAGTTAAATCTGACCAAATCTCAATTTTAAACCTGAATGGACAAAGAAATGTGTAAACGACTCAAAATCAAAAACCTCCAGTAAACAGCTCCCTCTGTCACATGCTAGTGGTTGTCCATCCCCTTGTTTTTCCATTGACCCATAATTTAACAGGTAGCATGTTCATTGTATGTACAGCATACAGCAACGTCGTCTCATTCTTACACGTCACTCACTTTCCCCCATGGGTTCAAATTCTGATCAGAAAGTTACACTGTGTTATTCAAATATAAATCCTGATTTTCTTTTCCTTATTAATAATCAAACGCCATTTTTGTCATTATTATCACAACTTTGTGTCTTGAGACTATAAAAATAAAATGTGTATACTTTTCATACTTTTCAACAGTACTGATTAAACTAGGGATGCACCGATGTGAAAATTTTAGCGGATACCGATATCCGATATTAATGTTGCTGTTATCAGCCAATACCGATATTTATTCATTTTTAATTCTGAGATAACATTTCATACAGACTTTTTGAATGTCTTCTTTTATTTTCAAAACGTGTTTTGACTCCAGATTTTTATTTATTTTTTCTATTTTTTTTATAGTGTAACATTGTGTTCTGCTTCCTGATTGGCTAAAGGACCTTTGCCGATTGATGTTATAGATGGGGGATGCGGGGGGACCAGACTGCAACTAGACCAGGACCAGACCAGGACCAGACCAGGACTAGACCAGGACTAGACCAGGACTAGACCAGGACTAGACCAGGACTAAACTTGCCTGGTTTACACCTGACCATATCACAAGTGATATATGGTCTGGGAGCCACCGTCTAAATATCTCGTAGCGGAGGTGTGGTTTACGATTGCCAACGGCCATTTATTGGGCGTTATGAATGTCTATCATTTGGTGTATACATAGCCCATAGCCAATCATGTCAGTTGTCATTTCAAACTACAAGCTTCCGTTTGTCATGTAATACGCGTCACCGTCTTTCCACCTCTCCCCGGTCTCTGATTGGCTCCCAGAATCGGGAGAGCTCGCTTGCCATAGTTGCCAGGCTGTCTTTCAGATCGTAACAAACGAAAGCAGCCTGGGATTTCCCAGGTTTGGTCTAAACAAGGTCTAAACCTGGACTGGACCAGGACTAAACCTGGACTAAACTAGGACTGGACCAGGTCTAGACCTGGACTAATCCAGGACTAGACCAGGTCTAAACCAGGATTAAACCACCGCCTGCGGCTCTTTGCCTGGTTTCGTGTGGCTCTTGCGTTCGTTGATGTCGAGGTTTGATGTGCTCGGACTGCGTTCCTCGGGACTGTGGACGCGCCCCCCGAGAGAGAGAAATGTGAGAAAACATTAATTTGAGGGCTTACTGTACTGACAAATATCGGTCGTTAATATCGGCCCACTTTTACACATCGGGCCGATACCGATATGTTAATAATTTGTCACTATCGGCCGATACCAATGTTAATGCCGATATATCGTGCATCCCTAGATTAAACTATTCCAGATTTGTAATGCGTCGTTTAGTGTTTATGGATAACAAATCTACAGGAAGCAATAGATGAGGGTACACAAACAGTGACCACATAATTTTTTTTTTTAAATCAATGATTAAAAACCCTGTGAGGTCAAGAGAGGAAGATATTTTCTCTGTAATGGTGACGTTAAAAATACTTTCTTTCAAGAGACGCAAGTGCCAGTGCCTCCAGTCCTGGTTTGGGTTTTACTTGTCTTTACAAGTGTGTGACACTAGAGGGAAGTGTGGCACCACCTCACAGTTTTCACAGAGAAGCAAATCATGTGCTCCAAAAGGCCACTCCCAGTCAGTTTTGAGTGCAAAAACTACAAGACAATCAACTCCCCACCTATGACATTTTTTTTCTTTTGAGGACTTTTCTTTTTTTTTTTTTTTTAATTGCTCAAAGTGGTCCAGGCAAAAGCTTGATCTGCTGATTGTCTGCTTGTGGCACAACTTACAATTCAGCTGTGCAAAAAAGTAAAAAAAAAAAAGTCAGAGCTTATTGGAGACTGTACGTAGCGGGACTTGTGGAAGATTTTGCATTGAAATTTGTATTAACGTGTTGTCAATATCCATGCAAAAGGGTTCATCGTGTCTTTCGAGACGATATAAAGAACAATAAAACAAAGCAGTTCATTCACCAGCTTCTGAAAAGTCTTAAACAATATGAAGAGCTATTTTGTTTTAGGCAAAATAGGTCAAGTGACGGTCGCTTCAGCTGATCCGCGGGTGTCATAAGGCCACGACGGTGCATGGGTGTTTGAGTTTGCAAGGCAGCACTCCGCGGTTGAGCTGGTAAAACTCCACCAACTGGATCAGGTCTGTGAATTTGGTTGACCCGTCATCAAGGCTGAAGAAGAGCTGGCCGTCCTCCTCGCACTAAGACAGAAGAGGATTGTGAAGTGGATGTAACATGCGTGTACAACAGAGAATAGACATGACCAAAAGAGTGCATACCGGTAGTATCTGGAAGTGTTTGATTTTCTGGTGATGGCACAATGTGAGAACAAACGCCTTCGGGTTGCTCTGACTGACTCGTAATAGATATAACCTTTTCCAAAAAAAAAGCAGAATTGAATTGATTGTAATTGTAATAGTTGTCAGTGTACTTAAAAGTAACTATATTACGGACTGGAGATTTTAGATGAGGAATTCTTACCCATCTACTTGTCCCTGTTGGTGGATAATTCGATGGGATTCTTCTCTGGTTATCCTCCCATGGAACCACAGCTGGGCTATATGAATAACTAAAGAGCAATCGATCTGTTATTATAACCACAGGTAATTGATCATTAATTTAATTCCTGTTATTTCTTTTTTATCTTACCAGAATTTAAGGAGGAGTGGTGTAAGGGACTATGGGAGCCCAATACATTCATTCGCTGAGTCCTTTTCTAGAGAACAACAAAAAAACAAAAAACAAGACACTGAGTACATGTTTAACCCTAGAGCACTATCGCTGTGATTTTCACCCGAGCAAAAGTATTTACATGATTTTCCATACAGTATGTTGCATTTTTCTGAGTGTCATGGGTCCCTGGGGAGCTTCACCATTGTTTTTGACATTTTTGAAGGTGTAGGTGTTTCCCTACCCCAAAGCCCACTTTTTCCTATAGGCTTTCGGGTGATTTTCAACCGGCAATAGTGGAAGAGGAATGTAAGAATGTAATGAATTTAATGTAAGAGGATGTAAGGAATAGGTAAGTAAGAGTGGTCCTGGAATGTGTATCTATCCCCATTTAGTGCAGTGATTATTATTATTTAAGTAAATATCACAAAGTGGTGATTTCAAATGGAATTCTTACGGTGAAAACAATATTTTAGTCAAGTGGTCATTTTTACCCAATTAAAAAATACTATTTTTGTTCCTCTCTCCTGCAACTGTTTGTGTGTCGAGGAGTCTGTGCTTCACCAGGGAAGTCTCACATGTCCCAGGAATGGGTGGACCAAAGACCAAGTTTCTAGTATCATTATTTTATTTTATTTTTAATTTTTTTAAAGAATTTTTTGTCCTCAAACTCCTAATTTTTCAGTATTTTCGAGCATGTTTTTATGGTCTTCCTATATTTTTTTCCCCATTTTATTACACATACCACAGTTGAAAATAAAAGAAAAACACTCTAATTTATCATGCGTTGTCATATTTTGATCTATTTTTCAGGACAAGTACTTTTTGTTGGGTATATTATATCGGGTAAAAATGAACCGGCAAAAGTGTTCTAGGGTTAAGCAGATTTTCATGTAATGATGACAACACAAGTGTAAACTACTGGAATTAGGAAAAAATAGTTCTTCACTCAAGTCCACATATGGTTCCTATGGTGTAAAATGCCTTCTGTTCTTACCCTCCAGGCTTGGCCCTCTTCCATCGCTGCACTCTGAGCTTCTAGTGGATTGTCTATTACTCGGCCTGTCCGCCCTGAGAAATCCATTGCCACTAGTGAATTTTCTGAAACGCTCCTCTAGGGGGAGAAGATACACAATTGTTAACACAAATTGAATTACTAGAATAATCAAGAGAACAATGCAGATTAATGATTACAAACTTACTACTGGTGCTGAGAAGTGTGAGAGCAAAGTTTTTCTTTGTTGAGGAATCTTAAAATTCTGGTACAATACAATTCCATACTGTGAAGGGAAGAAAACATTTCAGTGATAAATATTTCACCATCTATTTTCACCATTATTTGTAATTTTACTCTTCATTTTTACTACAAATTATAGTGCAGTATTGTCTTATAAGTCAAAGTCAAAGTGTACTTTATTGTCAATTCACTATGTAACAGATATTTCACAGAGCAGTGTTTCCCAACCAGGGGTACAAGTACCCCTAGGGGTACGCGAGCACACTGCAGGGGGTACTTGGCAGTGTTGCTGCCAGGCACAGGGGGAGATTTTTTTTTATTATTTTTAAATTCTAATTTGAATAAATTTGAGTTAAAGAAAAGAGAAAATGTCTGAGAATTAAATTTTCAAATTAAGGAGATGAAATAAAATGATTTTCATTTAATAATCCATTGTGTCACATTCTACTTTTGGAGAATTATCAACACGTATGAGTGAGGGGCTACTCGAGGTATCACAAAAAGGCTCAGGGGGTACACAAGACAAAAATGGTTGGGAAACACTGACATAGAGGACTGAAATTGTGTTTCATCAGACGCCAAATGTGCAATTTAAACTAAAAACATGCACACACACAGCTACACTCATGGACATGAAGTGTATACAGACATCAACAATAAATAGACATAAGACATACAGGCAAGCATATACTCCTCCAACAAGAAGAAAAGTTCGAAGTAGAATAAAAATAAGTGCAATTTGTAAAGTGCAAAAGTGCTGAAAGCAGCATAGACAGTGTGTGTGTGTGTGTGTGAGGGTTGTAGTTTAACCCTCCAAATGTATTCAGGAATAGAACCAGCAAAATGATATAACTGAGAAGTCAGGACATGCTTTTCTGTAATAAATTCTTGTGCACAACAACAGATGAAAAAGAAAAATACCTTAAAAATTCTGAAGGCAGTCATCCAACAGGTCCTACCCTGTTCCTCCTCAGCACACAGCATCCTCACATCCTTTAGCTCCCCTCTGCATTTATTGGGCTGTCATTCATACAAGAAGACACCAACTTTACTCAACATGGCATTGTGTTGCAGGATCTAGACACACCGTCACTCACATAATGGCTGATAATATGCTTTTCTTTTGAGCGCTGCGTCTCCCATCTGTCAGCAGTGTCTTACCTTGATACAGAAGCCGAAGTCTGTGGGAGCGCCGTGCTGTTTTTTACTTGAAATAACAGTGAAGATGTTGCTGTCGTCTAGATCTGCCAGTAACTGGAGATGTCTCGGTTCCTGGAGGCAAAGAATAGGAGTTGCCGCATGTCAGGAAATGGCGTGACATTTGACGACATTACTTGACAAGTGAAAGACTGTGGAAACTAAAGCAAAGAAAGACTGCACGCTATTAGAAAAACATGCAAGATCTGTGTAAAATAAGATACAGTGGCGTTTATTTTCAATAGGTGAAACTGAAATATCCCCCTTTAAGCCTTAACATTCACTAATGTTGTAAGTAGTCCTCAACTTTATTGCCATGCATTTTATCTCATAACATATGATACATTATTTATATTGGATATTTTTATATATACACTAAATATACCTTTGAGGTTCCTTTTGTTGAACAGTATAGACCAGAACGTCGCAAAAACATGTAGACTTTCTTCCATGACTTTCTTCCCATTTCCTTCACATATAAAAACCCCTGGACCTCTGGACAGCTACTGGTTGCTAGAAAGTTCTGAAAGACAAAAGGTGAAGCACAAACCTTATCGAGTACTGCTCCAGCTTCAGATCGCACCCATGAAGATGAGACATTATGTTTTTTTTTATCAAATGTGTGTACAGTGGTCCCTCGCTCTATAGCGGTTCACTCTTCGCGGCCTCGCTGTTTCGCGATTTTATTTTTTATTTTATTTTTTTTATAGTGTAACATTTTTTATAGTGTAACATTGTGTTCTGCGTCCTGATTGGCTAAGAGACTGTAGACCTTTGCCGATTGATAGATGGGGGACACGGGGGACCGGGACCAGACTGGAACTAGACCAGGACTAAACGTGGACTAAACCAGGTCTAGACCAGGCCTAAACCAGGACTGGTCCTGGACTAAACCAGGACTGGACCAGGTCTAGACCTGGACTAAACTGGGACTAGACCAGGTCTAAACCAGGATTAAACAGGTGGTTTGTGGCTCGGGCTGAGAGGACGCGGTCCGGGCGCCGCGGTTCGATCTCGTGCTCGCAGCCCCGGTGTACGCGCAGCCTCGCACCGGTCGTGCTGCTCTGTCACGGATTTCACCACGATGAGGGGTGCACGTGTCGCGCATTTCTCCAAGGGGTTGGTGAGCGTCGCGTCCCGGGACGTGGCAGTGCCGTTGGATGAGCGCGGTGCTTCCTGCGGATCCAGTGACTCATGTCTCAGCGCTCCTCGCGTGTCCGGCGGGGCTCCCGGAGCCGTGTCTCCCCCCACGCTTCACTATTAATACATTTTGTTGAAAATCTATGAAAGTTTGAGTGTTTAAACGAGAGAGAAATGTGAGAAAAGGTTCATTCCAGTCTGAGAAAAGCGTATAATGTGTGTGGTGAGGCATTTACAGCCTTAAAACATGTAGAATAATTGTAAAATATAAAGTTGTCCTACTTCGCGGATTTCTCTTATTGCGGGTTATTTCTGGAACCTAACCCCTGCGATAAATGAGGGATTACTGTATACTGCTTAAGAGAAATTTATTTTAAATGTTTGTGTCAGAATCAAGACACCCTAATATGTTATCTGTAATACACAGTATGATAGTTCTAACTTATAGAACTCATTAAAGGTTTCACTAGCTTCTTTTTGGAGTTCAACATAGGGAAAGAGCTTTAAAGAGAATTTACCCATGAAAAATCCAAATCTGCGTACTGCATCTCAAACATTGCATTCCATCAGGACCAGTGCCTTGGCTTTTTTCTATTTCCCATGTTACTTTTACACAGTTCTGCTACCATGCACTCATATTATAGTTACACTCGGAGCAGCACCTGTAATTAACATCCTTAGATAATCCACATTCCACAGTGAAGACAAATACATAAATATGGAGTCTTTGTTATGTAACAGACGAGCCAAGGAAAGCAGTGCCCATCACTGAACAAACATACAGCACATTCCCACAGGCTGTCGCTCAAGCCCAAATCATCTTGTGGGTGTCTGAAAAATTCAACATTTGTGGTATTCATGTTTCACAAAATATCACACCATGAAGTGGTAGGTTAACTTATTAGAGCTGATTTGGGATCTGGGGTCTTGTGGCCTGAAGGTAAACTGTTCCAGAGACTCTCGATATTAAAAACACATGTTTCTTACTGTTTTGGAAACTTTGGTTATAATAGAACTCATGCGTGAGCGCTTTTTCCTCCAGCACAGAGCCAACATTCACACGCCATGCAAAGAAGACAAGCTTTTTTTAAATTTTAATCTTTAAAGAGGCACAGCTTCTTGCTTCCAAATCTGATATCTGGATAAAGTGAGATACAGTACTGTCAGCCTTGTGTATCATGCATATATGCTTTCAGTTAGCTGATCTACTATGTATATATAACTGTCCAGAATACATCTACTAAAGATCTTTGGAGCAAATGTTCTTATAAAAGTATTTTCCTCCTACTTGAGGGATGTCCATTTTCTCATGTTTATAAATCCAGATAAAAAAAATAAATTAAAAAAAAATACGTGAAGTACTCCTTCATCCTTCTGTCTGAGCCATCCCTCTTGAGTATACAAGGACTGAAAGCTGCAATTATGAATTCAAGTAGGGGTTTTGTGTGTCTCACAGCTATAGTGCATGACTATAGGGCTTCACATCCCATGCATTAACTCCAAAATCCCACAATGCATTTTTGTCTGACATATGCAATTAAGCAGCTATGTTTTGCGTTACATGACATGACTTTGAGCTGTTCAAATATTTGCTGAATAAAGTACTGCATGTTCTACTTATGAACGCCTAAATCCATTCTTAACACATACCAACAGGTGGTGCATGTGCCGAGACAGTGGTGTCAACAGTGGATCAACACTGGTTATTACTGAGTGTGTCTGTAGACATCATGTCTAAGGGTCAGAGGTGAGGCATGTCAGCATGATTGTACAGTGAGCTATTGCTGACGGGGCCATAATATAAGCTGAGAGTGTGTGTTAAAGGGGGGAGCAGAGGAGGGAGATGTGCACACCTGTAAGAGCTGAGATGGAGGAATCGTGCGGTTCGTCTCCTGGCACCACGTGATCATGTGCTCTGGGAAAAATGACTGTGAAAAAAGACATGTTTGAGAAGATGAGAAAAGAGATGAGTGAGTAGCATTACTCTAAGGAAATATTCATATGCAGAAGTGCACAGTTTTAGAATGGTGTTAATGTTAAATAACTGAATGTTTTCATTTTTGTAATACAAATTTATCATAATAAAAAGTCTATATTTTAACATAGTTTCAACAATTTAATTTGGGTAAACAATGAGAAATACAGTGATTTGTGGCTTGTTTAAGAGAGCATTTGTCTCCGAGTCCAGGATCTCAGTTCAGCCTGTATTTATTTAGTATATGCATTTGAGCAATGACATGGTATGTTAAGTGTTTTCAAAAAGAGGAATTACCGAAGGGTTTCTGAAGAATTCATATTTGGCATAGTTCTTCCTGAAGACAAATCTGCTGTCACTGTTCATTGCAGCCTGCACTTGAACCACCAACTCGTGATCCTCTAGACACCTCTCTAAAAAGAAAAACACATAGCATCAGAACCCTTTTAAATATCTGAGTCACAGTTTTGGGTTCAGATATCTCTTTAAACAAAATTGCTCTTTGGCAAACTTTGTCTATATGAAACATCTAGCAAAGCCATAATGATAAAGAAATAATTTCAAGAACAATTTTGATGTGTTGAAGGATGCCCATCAAGGTTTCAGGGCCTGGACAATGGATAAGACCAAGGTTCCTCTGTCAATAACAGTGAAAACGTGAGTGATTCACGAAAGCCCCGTCCTTGCCAAAATGGCCACAAAATATAAACTTAAACTGACCATGACTCACTTCTCAACTGTATTCCTATTCAAAAACATAATGCAGAGTGAATGAAGATTTCATAACATGTTCCACAGAATTTTTAAGTTTAAATGTTTCAATATTTTTTAGCAATACATACACCCTTTACTGTGGAAGTATCTATATATTAACAAAAATAGAATCTAATTAAACAGTGGTAAGAAGGATGAACTCTTATCGTCCTTCATAACCTCGTTAAAAGTGTCACGATTCTTCATTCCTTTTGGTCTCCTTTAGGTGCTTGTTTGGTTACTCACTGTTGGTCGTGACAGTGACTCAACGCTCATCATACCTCAGAGTGCCAATGTTGTGAATCTGTTTAAGGCTAATAAGCACAGGTCAGGGTTACACTCCAATCCCATTTAAATCACGGACCAAAATAGGACTCTATTCAAATACACTAATGTCCAAGGAGCATTCACACTTCTATTTATAATCACCACCATAATTACAAGTGTGCATCATAAAACACATGCAAGTCTATAAACAGACCAAACTGAATTGTGAAGATGTTTATGGTATTGTATATAAATATATTAGTAATATGTTGTGAGGGAAAATATTTTTTATATAATGTAGGTTTTATTTTCTTTTTTGACTGGGGGTTCCATTTGAAAAATAAAATAAAATAAAATAAAATAATGATTATATTTATTTTTACTGTGATAGTTATATTTAATTAAAGTATTTTCCGCTGATTGGCTTCATACAAAAATATTATAGGTTGAATTTATTTTTGTTTAGTACAATAACTTGAATGGAAACCTTTCAATGACCTTTCAATGACAAGCCTTTCAATGAGTTGCAAACTTGGGTTTTTATTGTGCGAATCCCAAACATGTATCAATTAAGTCTATTATGACAGGACTGCCACATGAGGTAAATCTGAAGTTTGTGGATTAATGTAAAAAAAAAGCCATAATAATAAAATAATCAAACAATTAATTTTGAAATGGATAATATTTGTAATTTTTTTCCATTTTTAAATTGGTAAAAAAAAATAAAATAAAAAATAAAAAAAAAAGACCATTAACATTGCGCATGTACTATATAATGCCTTGTATAGAGCCAAACATGGAAGGCCTTTATTTGTGCATTAGGCTTGATCACATCTTATTTACTGGAAATACTAAAGATAAAATCTAATAAATGTTTTTTTGGGAGCTGAAAAGATTATGGTTAGTGTACAGGTGCGCCAAAATGGAATCGAGGCTGTAATACAATAGACAGTATCTCCGAGCCAAAAATGATGTCATTCACAACACGCAGGCCCAAACTGTACTTGGCAGACACTTTCTGGCACAACTGTTTGACGCATAGCTGCATGATGATGATAGATGGACACAAATTAGGATGAGGTTAAGAGGCTATTATTTCTGAGCCAAAATATTCTTCTTTAGGAATTCTGAATTACTGTGATAAATGGAAAAATCAAAACCGAGACATGAGAAAATTCTATTAGAAACACACCCTTCTGTTTGACACACGTGAAGGCAGACTTGTGCTTTGTAAGTGTTTTATAATTGCTTTTTCCTCAGGGAAAATAGACTCTCAGACTACCAAGGCATTCTTTCCCTCTAAGCTTGACTCATAAAATATATATAAATCTACCACCAGGTTGGGTGTCATGAATGATATTCAGTTGAAATTAATTTATTGAAAACTTGCTGCAGTAAATTTAAAAAAACAAAAACTAAATGTGCACGATGTAACTTCTCTGATAACCTGCTTGTCTCCAGTGACATTTCTTTGCCTGGAATGTTCCACAATAGAACATTAAAAATCAATTTTACATGAATTCAATTACAAATGGTTTTATCTCTTAAGAACCTTGATAAACAGTCACTCCTGAATTGTCTCTTGACAGATTTTACTTGTAAGTTGATGGTCTGATGGCTTCTTTCCATGGAGTTTATTGTCACACTGGAGCATGCCAGACAAAGCAATAATATCTGAATTGAGACGATAAAGTGGTGGACCCTTCACCAGAAGAGTTACATAAAGTTTTATAGCAGTACATTTGGAACAAGATTTGTGTCCTGGTGTGAATATTTTTAGCTTCTGTATTGGTTTATGGGATCACACTGCATCTCTTTAGTCCTTTGCAGGGTCTTGCTGCAGTAGTTGATTACATCACCATGCATTATATCGCTGTGTGCATATACTGCATACATGAGCATTCATTTCTGCCTGAATACTTGCCAGCGTGAGAATATGAAGCTGCAGTGAAATCATGCAAGATGTGAAAAACCTGCGCTATAAAAGTGTGCTGAAGTTGGTGTGCTGGAGTGTGTTTTCGGTTCTTACCTAGTCCGAGCAGCGGGTGGTGCTCAACAAGTGCCCAACTGTTGTCATCCACACAATGGCTTTTATAGACTAAGAGCTGGCACAGGTCCCGGGCAGTCATGTCAGCTGGTATCTCCACCACTTTCCCCATGCCGTCCTCATTGAAGATCTTCACAATCTAAGCAAGAAAACAGCAAAAAAAAAAAGTTCAAACATCAACATTTTAGACTCAAGGGTCAGCATTTATAATTTATACTCTGGTCAATTATCCTTGACAATGTTCTTTCACTATTACAGCTTAATGTGTGGGTGAGGCCAGCAATTTACTTCAAGCATAGTATTTATTATACAGTGCCCATACACTGTGCCATAGAGAGACCTGTAATTACAGCAGACAATAGAAAAAACACACTTAAGACTACGTAGCAATTGTGGCATTAAAAATCACAGGCATACATTTCTTAAAGCAACTTGTCGGTGTAATATAGAAGCAAATATACAGGTGAGAGTAAACAGTGTCTACGCTAAATACAGATATCCAGGGTTTGCGTGCGAGAAAAGACCGTGGTTAAGGAACTCTCTCTGCTCAAGCTCAATTATGTGTCAGAAACTCGCGGGAAAAATTATCTCAAGATGCTATTTTTGGGGATGCTCAGCGTGGAGTTCGATTGACTTTGGGTACGAGACGGCACGTCTGCTGTGAAGAGACGAACCCGTGTTTAAAATCTCATTAATAAACGGACACAGGGAGATAAGGAGCTCTGTTCTTATAAACGCATCCACTCTGACATAGTAAGAGCATGAATTATACCAAATAAAAAGTGTGGATATCATTAGAACATAGATGAGTAAATAGAAATTAATAGAAAAATATAAACTGGAGAGAAAAAATTGGAGAGTGAAATGAATGATTTACACAGAACTAGAGCAGCCTACTTAACCTGCAGAAACATCAGCAAGCTAAGCCTACACATACAATACATACGCACACTTTCCACAGAACAGATTATGACCAAGAAAATTCTGTTCCTGAGACAAAACGCACAAACCAGCCATGCCGTACAAATTTATCTCTAATATTATGAGACGGCAATATACCAAAATCACAAGTAAAGCCTTCTCAATTCAAAGTCAGTGGTATATCTGACTCTCGCAAATACTGTTCACACACCAACAGTTCTGCCTTTTCCATTTTGATTATGAGAATTACAGGATTTATTTTCGAGATAGACAGTATGATTGTTGAATGAGAGTGTCTTACCTCCACGGCCCGTAATAGGCAGCAGTCTGGGGAACACGAAGGCATGTTTGGAGTGCGCCCTGCTCCCCCTACTCAGATACACTTCCTTTAGAGCGCAGACAAAACCCTCCAAACACACGTTTTCCCCTCAGGACAAAAAATTAAAAAAATAAATTAAAAATAACACTGATTTTGTTAAAGATATCCAGCTGATGACAGTTGCTCTACCTGTCCTAAAAAAAGCCCAGAAACTCAAACGTCTATGTACGTAAATAGGCCAGTAAAGGAATAAGCTCAGCTGACCTGCGCTTCTCTCTGGTACAGTAGAGAACTCAGTGGAGGCTCTAGTCTGACAACTCTCTTTCCCTCTCCCTCTCTTTCTCCGTTCCTCTCTCCTCCTCTCTTACAAAGGGTTACAGCCTCAGCTACAGGCTTCAAGGCACACTGAATCAAACCACACGCCCGGTGACCAATCAGGAGGCAGGCGCAGGCTGATGTAATCATTCCCACACACACCCGCCGGTAGACACACAGTCGCAGAGTCATGCACAGACACGGCCAACTTTTTCTGCCCTCTCGAAAGCTCTCAACTCCAGTTTCTCTTTTGTGAAGAACTGGGGTTTGTTTGAGGGCTGGATAGCTTGGGGGGGGGGTCTCACCATCAGAAATAATGTGGGGAAAAGTAGCAGAAACTTTTGTAGAAATTGAAGTTTAATAGAAAAAAAAGGCTAAATTGGCTTCATATGAGTGTACAAACTACTTTTTTCATACAAGATGAGCACAGTGATTATAGGATTTTGTCATGTACCAAGTGAAAACCTTAATAAAAACTTGAATTATAGATAGTTTATTGGTCATGAAGGAAATTCATTAAAAACAGAAATAGAATTTATAAAGTTTGAGTTCTATTTTATGTATTTTCTGTCATTTTAGTGAAACTAAAATTCAACAATATACTTCAAATTCACTCCTATTTTTCCTTTTCTCCTTGATATATAAAGAACTTGACTTGTGTGTGAACAGGTGAATGCTCGACGTATAATCCAGGAATTGTACCCAGTTCCACAGAAGGAAGGAGGAAATAGCAGTGTAAGTGGTAACACCCATAAAGTGGTGAGCTATGAACGGGAGAATGAAAAAAGGGGGAAAAAAAGAGCTGGGTGACTCATTACAAGTATGTTAGTGTGTGAGAAAGAGAGAGACAGAGAAAGAGAGAGAGAGAGAGAGAGAGAGACAGAGAGAGAGACACAGAGAGAGAGACAGAGAGAGAGAGAGAGAGAGGCAGAGAGAGAGATAAAGAGAGAGAGACAGAGACAGAGAAAGAGAGAGAGAGACAGACAGACAGAGAGAGAGAGAGACACAGAGAGAGAGGCAGAGAGAGAGAGACAAAGAGAGAGAGAGACAAAGAGAGGGAGAGAGACAGAAACAGACAGAGAGAGAGAGAGAGAGACAGAGAGAGAGAGCGGGGGGGCAGACAGAGAGAGGGAAGGAGGCAGTGTGGAGCGAGGGGAAGTCTGGTGACACACTACAGCAGAATGTTTAGTATGAATGCTTCCTACTGTTAACTACATATCTAAGCTGCACAGCTGTCACCACTCCCCCACCCGACTCCTCCCCCCACAGAGCACACAGTAACACCCACAGAAACACCCTCTGTGACATCACACTCACAGAGGGGAAAGCCCAGAGACAGGCACAGAATATGAGATATACAACTTTCAGTTTTAATACAATCAAACTTTGAGTGAATTTTATTTCCTTCTGCCATGTATCAGAGAATTTATGTTAATAGCTTTCAGTTCTTTGTCAATTACTATGAATTTGTCTCCAAATTCCAAATAAAAACATTCTAGAATAATTATTGGAATAATTTGTCATTTATTATTAGCAAAATGTGCATTATCATCAAAGGGAAAATATGTATTTTCAAAGCTGAGAGGTGGACTTAATGCCACTTGATGTGTACAGTGAAGATCAGTCACAAACTGCTTGTCATTTGGAGACCTCAGTGAT
This sequence comes from Paratrypauchen microcephalus, assembly GCA_036785185.1. Lineage (NCBI taxonomy): Eukaryota > Metazoa > Chordata > Actinopteri > Gobiiformes > Gobiidae > Paratrypauchen > Paratrypauchen microcephalus. Next base: position 15,049,604 of record JAVJIX010000002.1, on the reverse strand, counting down.
GCAGTCAGGTTTAAATGTGACTTTTTATTTTTAATCTTGCTCTAATGACGTTAAGCGACTTCTGAGAGAATGACTTAACTTCGTGAATAATTCTCCCTGGACAGTGGGCCTCGTCTCTCGGTCTGATGACTCTGATCTGATAAATGTGATGCAAGTCCTGAGGGGCTGGCTTCAAAAATGCTCATCCTCATAAAGATAAAGCTGTTCAAAAAGACTATGGTTTAATATACACATAAACACACCTGAAACTTGAAACACACATGAAATAAGCCAGGATAAACTTGCCTCTACAGTGACTATGCCATGTTCTCAAACCTTGTGTTACTAGCTGGGGAGAAAGTTAACAGGATAGCACGTGTTGTGCAAACACAAGTGTGTCCTTAAGCGTGTACGTACACGCCCAGCCACTCACATGCTCTCAGCACCAGCAGCCATGTCTGCTTCCAGCAGCAGCTGCTCCTAAAATAGTCACTGGTATTACAAACATATTACTACCCATTACATCAGATGGGTGTTACTGAATCACACTTCAACACATTTTTCACCCCTGACTACAATTGTTACTAATATTGTAGTTGCTTTAAGTTTTGCTTCCAGGCCCAGGACGGTCATTTGTATTCATATGCAAATGAATACAATAATCCCTGTGCCATCCCATCCAATCCAGACATTAGGGAAATAGTCTTATTTCCATTAGTATGGTCAAAAGAAATTATTTGGGATAACATTCAGTTTGGTGGGGGAATCATGCGTATAAATAGTTGTTGCCGAGAAAGAAAAAGGCATGGTTAAAAAAAAAAAAAGTTTAGCCATAAGGCCAAACATTTATAAGAGCTGATCATTTCAGTGTCAACCTTATGCACAACACTGAGTTTAGAGTTTGCCCGACTTATTAACAGTTGGGTTCCAATAAAAGTATGCTGACAAAGCGTTCAACAAGTCGTCATTGTTGGCAAAACTAGCTAAGGCCTCTTCTGCCCCCTCTGCCCTGAAAACCCTTACATTAGTGGCCAACAGAAGCAGCAGCCATTGATAAGCTGATTTGGCTCACAAGACAGGCCCACCTCCATATTCCCATTAACAGTCCCTACATAATGGCCCTTTGACTGTAATGTGAAGCTGTGTGTGGTCCGGGCCGCCCAGGAAACGAACATCCCAATGATGAGATAGAGACACAAAAAACCTGAATGGGACGCAGACAATTGGCGGTCCCAACTCTGCGCTCCAGTCAGCAGCAGTGGGAGGCACAAGCCAAGAAAACTCTGCTGACTCATGAGTAAGCACTATGAACTGTCCCTGGTCATCCAATTACCCCGTCAAATTAAGACCCAAGCACAAAGGCCTGGGTTCAGCAAATCAAAAAAGTGAGATTTAGTAGGCAGCAGTGGGGAGAGGCTAGAGAGAGAGAGGAGAAGATGGCTTATGGTAAAGGTTTCACAGAGATGGATAGAGAATAATACGAGTACAGTGGCAGGCTGCCATCAGGCTGCTGTGCAGCCGTGCATGGGACCATACAGTGTGTATGTGCAGTGTATTGGGGTGTTCGTTAACCCACAGAGGCTGCTCTGTCCATAAACAAGGGACTTTTACACCCACTCGGCCTCATGAATCTGAAGCTGGAACATTCTGAGGCAGCGTTGGGTCACATTTAATTAGTAGGACAAATGGCTATGTTTAGTTTGGCAATCTTCACCATGCATGCCTTCTTGTGTGTTCTTTTAATAGACTTAGTTAACAAAAATGCTGCTCCCAAAACAGGCACACTCAAAAGTTGGTGACTATTTGTTATACAGGAATACAGTAGACATCTGTGCAGAGCATGGCCTTAGTTTACTGTGGTGTCCTGCTGAGAATTCCTCCACATGGAGCCAAATATTTCACCAACAGTGTGTGGAAGTTTAATTGTAAAGAGGGATTTTTGCCAAAGGACTTTGGCCAGCAAATATCTTTTCAGGCCCGATTTGGAACCATTGTCCATTTACAGCAGGAGGGCAGATGGAGGGGGCAAGCAACACTGACTTGGCCAAACAGAGTATGACAAGAGTGGCATAGTTTTGCAGAGATGGTGACCTAAAAGTTAGCCTTCACATTAGATCATGCAAGGTCAGTATATTTTTTACTGGACTGCATGTCTGCATGTACTACATATAGACTCACGGCCTATATGGAGGCACTCAGTTATTTTAACAGGTCCTGGATTAGTGATTGTGAAGAGCATTTTCAATGAAACAATACTTGTATTATAGTTTAACTCGATGTCACCATTATTTAATAGCTTGATGTACGGCGACCTTGAGAGCCTTGAAAGGCGCCTAACAAATAAAATGTATTATTATTATTATTATTATTATTATGATTGTAGTTACAAACAAGATTTACAAAAACAAGATTTAAAAGTCTGAAAGGTTGCGCCTGACGTACTTGCATCACACGACAGTCATAATTTATAATGTGGTACATTGCTGTACAAAAGGATAGGGAGTTTCCACTAAAGCTCACCGTCTTTGCTTTACTCTTTTCATGGTTCTCCATTGACCAACCAGCAATATTTTACAGTCATATTTTAACAATCATGCACAGTACATTTTAAGAACATTTCTACATGCACACTGTTATCTGTGCTATCACCAACTGTGTCCAAGCCCTCTCCTCTTTACATTTTAACAGCAATGGCTTCAGAAACCAAAGCTGTCCTACTTTCCCCTAAATGAAGGGAATGGGGGCAGGACCATGGTGAAAAAGCAATGAAGGACAGAGGGAGAGAAAGAGGGAGGAGAGAGAGATGCATTCTACAGTCTGCACAGCTTAGGTCTGATTTAATGGCTGCAGGCTCAAAGATATTGCCATCTGTGGGACATGTGGAAACAGCTCTGTGAAGAGTCAGAATATATCAAACTATAAATGCACATTGCTAGCTTGGGGTTGATACAGACTGAGCACACAGGGATTCCCATTAGCTGAAGGAGTAATGGATCTTTGCTTTTTAGGTGGGTGAAAGTTGTGGCTTCTAATCTTACACCGGCTGCCCACTGGGACAAGGATGAAGGATGGGCCATTAAAGGTGCATCATGCTTCAGCGCCTGGGTGGTCCATGAATACTACCATGGAACTAGGTTTTTCTAATTTCAGTATTTAGTTCTGTGGATAAACATCTAAGTAATCCTTTTACATATATTTAAGGCTTGTGGTTTCCTGTCACTACCTCAGTGATTAGTCTCCTTTAAGAGACATACCCGCCATATTGCTGAAAAAGTAAGTGCAGTAATATGAAATAATATCGCCTTTTCTTGCTTTACTTAATTCAATTTGCAGTTATGTACATATAAATCAGTTGTAATTTCAGAGCCATTTTTCATATTGTCAGAAGCTATGTGTACCACCAAAAAAAAAGTAACAGGGTTATAGACGGGGATAAGTATAAAACACCTTGAAAGCAGGAAAGCACAGGATACTTAAACATACTTAAACATGCATGAATTTGTAAATGTAAACTATTGACCTTCTTGATCAAATCCAAAGCCATATAGTGTTAAAATGGTGCCATGGACAGGTATTGGCCCTCGACTAGACCACTGTCTGTCTCACTTTTAGCAAGCAAACCCCAGAGCTGGGGCCTTTGTAGGACAATTAACTCTGTGCAGGGTTTCTAAACACTATGGATAGTTTAAATTATCTTTTTGACCGTCCTTGTTGAGAGCCCTTGTCCTTGGTGCCACTTTAGGAATGACCATGTGCAAATGAGTACATGGTACATATAAACCAAGAATGGCCTTTTAATGTTCAGCCACTGTATCTCATCTGGAGCTGTGCAGAGCTGGAGCAGAGGCAGAGCATGTTCATTGCAGAAGCATCAGCGGTTAGTGACACTGGCCTATTTTAACAGTGTAAATTAATTTAGCATGTAACACAATCATTACACAATCCAATATGTGGGTCACTTGAATCCTAATGAACGCATAATGCAATGAGAAAAAGCCATCAGAAACACCCTTAAATAACTGTTCTCATGGAGCATTCTTATAGGACATTATTCATGCAGCGCATGCTAAGTGTTTTATTTATAAACCGGTTCTGCATCATGCCAGTAAAAGTGACGTGTACTGCCTTGTGTCTGTGGCAGTAGTTGGTCGTCTAAAAAGCAGGTTCAGGCATGTTTTCATTTAGCACTGGGATAAATGCGTCCTTGACACATGAGATGTTCCAGACTCAACCGCAACCTGCATGGCACTTCTCCAGGTTGCCGTTTCACAGCCTTGCAATTTGTAATTCACTCGATGCTCAGTGCTGCAAATCTCCACCAGCTGCAGTCAAACTCCTGCTAAATGTTGCTCATTTGCACAAACTTAGACAATTTTTGGTTTTGTGAGGTATTTCCAGTTCTAATGAACACAAGATATTATGATATATCTGTAGCGTATTAGGTCAGTTTTGGACATTCCATGTGGAAGTTCATAAAAAAAACAACACACGTAGACGTGTACACGTGTAAAAGTCTGACCGCACAAGTCTGAAACTGCTGTAAAATGCAGGTAACAGGTCTGCATAGACAGTTGAAAATCACAGTATGTGGCTTTAAGACTTAACATTATGAGTGTATGAGCATAAAGGCTGAAACTATGCCACACTGCAATGTCTCCTCTACATTTTAATTTAAGAAGTGACACAGTTTACATTTGAGCTCTGCATCACCTCTGGGCTGCAGAATCTGAAGCACAACATGCACATTGATTTCTGAGCTTGTAAAGACATCAAGCATCAGGGTACACTTGTGCACACTCCCACAGATGTTCTCAAGCGTTTGGGCATTGAGTGCATTCCTCTCCGCTGTTTAGTTTACAGTGGAAAAATCTCCCCTCTGACCTGGAGTATTTTCAACACTCAGGAAGTCAGCAGCCAGGGAATGCCACGCTTCAGTGCCAAGAGAGTCAGTGGAGAGAAGGATCGATTCTTCAGCAAACCACTATTGTTAACCCTTTAAGTGAGATTAGGCAACATATAACAGATATCACTGCCTCCTCATTACATCACATGAGTGAAATGTACTCAGGTACGCAGCAAGTGATTACTTTGAACAAATACATTTGAATTAAAACAAATTGTGATAACTTGGGTTAGCTTCAAATTAGTAGTTTTTAAGAAAGTTACAATTACAGCTTGGTATGTAGTACAATGTAATTCTTACATTGTACTTTCTCTAGATTCTCTCAGACAAAACAGACAAATGTGTTATTTTTAATTTAAACTGGTTTGAATTGTGCTTTTAAAGGAGCTTTTAGAGCAACACATAACCAAAAGATAAACACTTGCAAAGTCCAACACATGGCATGATATGGAGAACAATGCACAGTTAATGAAAAACAAAGCAGCGGTGAGAAGATATGAAGATATGGTGCAGATAGGATGTAGGGATCCTTTAATGCCATAGAGCATGGCCAGCTACAGGACATCTAGTCCAAGTACAGTAAATCCAACAAAATCTGCCAACTCACTGATCAAATCTGCGTTCCCACACTGGCATGACTGAAGCAGCTCTGAAAACACTGTGTTCAAGGAGCACATAACAAGACTCTCTATTGCACTACTGAGGACAGACTGTCAAGAACCAGGACCAACTAAATTAATGGATATGTGCTAACTAGCTCGCATTCAGGGCCTCTTATGAAGTTTTCCATTGCACAGCATTGATTAATGATCTTAAGCATCTACTTGAGCCTCATAGCAGTGAAAAGATGATTTTATTTGAACATAAAAGCCACTTTTACAGATCAAAATCTAAACTCTGTACCATGCAAGTCTATTATGAAATATGGTTTTATACTGTGGTCCAGAGAACTGAGCATTTATTGATGAAGTAAGAAGATCCGCCTTAGGACCCAGGTCTGTGATTTGAGTATTTACTATTGCAAGGACCAGCACTAGCCCTTGAAGTTTGCTTCTGTTTTCATTTTGCCTTTACAAAAGAAGCCTGGAGATAACTGTCCCTCAGAAGCAAACTTTCTTTCCCATCTATAAAGGGAAAAGTCCTTAGTCACAAAAGCGGCCTGTGAACCTTAAAAAAAATAATTGAACAATAGCGGTTTGTTCTGCAACTTTTTTGGCAGAAAGACAGAGTCAGGCCATCATCTGTTATATCATCCCTAACACTGCACTTCTCTCACTTCTATAAATATCAGATGGTTGCGTGTCTGCGACCCCTTCACATTTTCCCCTGTTAAGCATATGCAGCTGAGGAGAGCAGCTGGGCCGAGTGGAAGGATAAATATGGAAAGACAGAAAAGCGAGGAAAGTGAGATAATTGGGAGTCGTACTGTATGTGTCCAGTCATTCCTAAATTCTGACGGGGATGTGCCACTTCCTTTAGCCTTCGGAGAGCTATCCAAGAAATGAGCTGAGCAAAAACAGGGGCACAAAAAGCGTGATAGCCTGTCAGAAAGTGCCTCAAGCTCGGAAAATTCAGTAAACCAAACAAGAAGAAAAACATGGTTGAGCTGAGGTAGATGGTTGTAGAACATACAGACAGACAAGGAGATAAGACGGGAGAGAAATGCGCTCAAACACGCACATGTGGTTTAAGTGACAGAGGTCAACGGTCAAAGTCTGGGAGCAATAATCTGCCTATTCATTGAGTGTCTTCTTGTCAAAATCTGCTCTTCCCTAGACCTGCTTTGCACATGTTCACCGCCCCGCACCCACACACCTCGCCAGATGAAGGTGCTGAATCGAATTTCCACTGAAGAACCAACCGCAATGAGACATATTTTCCGTTGCCATCATCAACAATGGACAGATATTGCCAATTTTGTAAATAGTTTACAGAGCTTGCAAACACACGCACACGCATCTAAGACAACAAACAGAGCCATGTGGACCACGCCGCACTTCTGACACAGGTTGCGTGCACACATTGTAAACACATACATACACAGAGAATTATAGTTTCCACAAGTTTTTTCAGCATTGCTTCAGTATTTGGGGGTCTAAGGAAACAAGAAAGACCAAGGAAAATAATGCTAGTATACATTGCTATGTGACTAAATGCAAGTATGTAGTAATATGTATGGGACTGTAACACTTATTAAACCCTATGCGCGGTTCTTGAATGGTTCTAATTATTTACATTATACGTGGAAAGGTCTGGGAGATTTCAGTTAGATCATGCCTTCACTTTTTAACAACACTGAAAAAGATCTGTCATGTTTTTAGTATTCTATTGGATCAATCTGATAAAGTGTTACCACATTTTTGTGAAATTATTTATTCTCAATAACTTTTTACTGGCTTCAGTTCCAATCAAAATTACAGTCATATTTCCAGTTTATTACCGGCTTTGCGATACAAGTTGTCTGAAATACTAAATTTGTGCCTCTAATCTCTTCATCCCTCTTGCCTCTTTAAAAACCCAAGACTGGCTCTGTACTGCTCAGCTAATAGCCCGTGTGGGAATCCAACCAACAACCAACATCCCACCCATTCCAGTCAGGTCACTCAGTCAAATAAAATGGTTTGTGAATATTTACCAAACACACCCACCCCATTCGTAGGAAGCCAATGTTACGCAGAGCCGGTAACACAATCCTAAATGCATAACCACACAGTGAGGCATTCATCTTTTAGCCTCAATGAAAATTCACCCAGCTACGTTGAGTTTTAGAATTTAAGCTAGTGAAATCCCCACAGACCGACATATAATGACTTTTAGAGGATATGTGAACATTAACATTTTGAAATTTATTTAGGTGAAAGACGGTAATCCAAACCACTCTTTTTGTCTGTTTCCAACACAAACAGCATGGCTATTGGCTAGGGATTAACAATTCATCAAGTAGCTTGTGAGTCAGAAAGGCAGAACTAATTTTTTGGCAGTGAACTGGAACTTAAGCCTGTGATGTTTTACCATAAGGACCTGAACGGACCAAGATCACAGCCAGCCTTTGCTCTTTATGAGAACTAGCCGCCTACGTATTACTGTAAACTGGTATGTAACTGTAACCAGTCTTGCCCCGGCCCCATACGAATATCATTACCAGTGACAATAGATGCACTCTGGCTTCCAGGAAGAGACAGACTAGAGTTTTAAATCACTGTCTGATCGCAAACACACATGGACAGCGGCACAGAGAGGCAGGTACCTCAATGTGTCAACACAAAGATCGTTTAAAGAGTGAATTCTTGTGTTCAAAGCTTGTCAAATACACCCATGTCTACTCTAGTATCATATGTAAGCAATCAAAGCGCCTCGGATGGACAAACCACAGGCCAGATAAAGGACATGGAAAATTCCTGTATGCTCAAACTGACCACTAGTACAGCTAATTTACAATGTTAGGACGCTCCATTTTTCAAAACAGCAAACTAAGGACATAGAGCACACATGCAGTCTGTTCTTCAAGTTCTTAATGCGAATAAATCAGTGGTTGTTTAGACTCTGGATGTAACAAAAGCGCAACTAGAGTATTACTAGTGCGTCACAGACATCGCTCTGAACCACAAGGGAGGAGTAACAGTTGACGCTTGTCCTGTAATCAGAAAGACTAAATAGGAGCATAATATGTAGAAAGAAAAAAAATGTATTAATAATAAATAAATTAAAAGTGGCTTTTAGAAACACAAACGTGTGAAAACTAAATATTTTATTGTATTTCTGTAATGTTATTGTACATTTGTGTAATTTTTAATGTGTAACTTTTTAAAGGTCCCATGGCATGAAATTTTCACTTTCTGAGGTTTTTGAACGTTAATGTGAGCTCCCCTACCCTGTTTAGGGCGTTTTTTATTTGCCTGGAGACGTGAGAGTGTTTCCAGGCTCGGATGTCCTTTATCCGAGCCTCCGAACCTCTGAAACAACAGTGGTTTAATTTTATTTTCTGTGGAAATTTGTTTTTTTCATGGGACGCGTCTCATATCTTCCTAAACGCTTAAAACGCCGCTAATCCAGGAAACAGCAGCGTATTTGGCCACACCCCCACCTGCTGCACTGGCCTGTCTCTGTCCTCCTCATTTTCATTCAAGCAACAACGCCCAGAAGTGTTTCAGAGACATATTTATGAATAGAACTGTCTTCAGGAGGCTCTCTCATGCACTGAGGCTTGATTTTGGAGAAGGATTCACTTACAGTATTAGGGAACCACTAAGGCGCCATATAAAAGCATCAAGAAGTACCATGTCATTGGATCTTTAAGTGTATTTTCTGGCAAAGGGACTACCGACGCAAATTAGCTCTTATCAGCTAACTCGGGCACATTTACATTGTTTTGATGTTGATTATTGTGCATTGTCCCTTTTCAGATAAATAAATAAATAAATAAATAAATATTGTTTGAGACCTGCTGAAGAGGCTGAGGTTTCGATGTAACTTGTTTGTAGTTTGAGCAATCAAAAATATACATATAAAAATAGCTAGGAAAAAGAAATAAAAATCAATCTCAAAATCTGTGAAATATTTTAACTTTTTCCTTTTTAACTGCATTTTTAAGAGAGTGCTTTAATACTTTGCTTAAGTAGACTTTTTCATGTGATACATTTTGGCTTTGGTACCTGTACTTTTACTGAAGTAACAAACTTTCCACACTATAAGGCGCATCGGATTATAAGGCGCACCTTCAATGAATGGCCTATTTTAAAACTGTTTTCATATATAGGGAGCACCGCATATATAGGGAGCATAGAATAGAAGCTACAGTAGTGGCTGATTACGGTAGCCATGATTAACCAATATTGATCCATATATAAGGCGCATCGGATTATAAGGCACACTGTCGGCTTTTGAGAAAATTGAAGGCTTTTAGGTGCGCCTTATAGTGCGGAAAATACGGTACTTCTTCCGCCATAGTGTAGGATTACAATATGGAATTTCATTGACTTACATATTTTCCAGTGGATGGTTCTCCAGGTGGGAGGGACCCAGGACTAAGCACTGGCGAACTGGCTGGACTGCACAGCTCTGGGAAGGGGTTTGGTATGGCCGGGAGAGATGAGGTCCGCAACTGCTGCTCCTCCTCCTGCAGCCTCCTACACACAGCCCACAAACAGGCAAAGAAAAAGTCAAAATATGAAAGTTATACCCAGTGGGGCCCTAGGTCATAACCTCCACAGAGCAGGCAAGCGAAATCAAGGCTGGAGAAGTTTCAGACGCTGACACATGAGATCTGCCTGTGGACTTGGATCTAACGATGCATTGCTGTACAGTATTCGGGTCTCATGTCTGTTTCTGTCTGATCTCTCGATAATGAAGCGTCTCCTGGCAAGCGGAAATCACAGACCCCTGCAGCTTGCCAGCTAATTTTCTGCAATATTTATCATCAGGCATCAATATTGAATCAAGACATCACTTTAAAGCAGTTTTAAATTAAGTACATACAGTGCTGGAGAGCTGGCGACCCGAAAGACACAACTATCTGACAGCTGAGCATCAACTTTTCAACATCCTATCATACTTTTGGGGTGAAAGTCTAGCCCGCGGAGTGGCTAACCCGCTCCCTCCTCTCTCCGTCTATCGCTGTTTCTGTGCAGCGAGTTCAAAAGGGAATAGCTCTTTTGATGTTGTCCCTTATGAGGCAGAGAGCTGGGGTTATTGAGGGGTCAGAACTGAATAATAAGAACTTCACATCGTGTGTTTCAGGGAGAAGTGAGAGCTCATAAGACAGAATACGCCATTACCTGCTCATCCTTCATCTGCGTCTGTCAAAAACTGCGTAGCAAGACGTAATAACAGAGGAAAGTGGCAAGTCTAGCTCTACTAAATGTATACAATAATAAGCCTTTGGGAGGCGATGGCTTAGGGCTCTTTATAATGAAACAAACATTTGCATTGGGTTCAAAAGTAAAGAAAAGAAAAAAAAATCTGCTTTTTACTTTGTGCAGTTATGACAATATGAGTTCATTGTGAGGGTACGGATAGAGAGGGAGGGCTGTGCTCTATTAGCAGGGCGTGAGTACTAGCTGTTTCAGAGAATTAAAGGCTCAGGGAAAAAGTTGGAAACTTGAATTTAATTTACAGTGCTAATGAAAGTGCGTGAAATGAATACAGTATTTTAAATTATATTAAGATTTTTGTAAATTGCCAATAAAAGCTAAAACGTAAAATATAAATCTACTTTTTAAACTACATCTGTACATCTGCTATTGTATTTACTGTGGCTGACATATTTACTCTCAAACATTTTCTGTTTAATTTCTTTTGATAATAGGAATTTTAGTTGAAACTACTACAGAGAGGAGACCCAGCCTGTATAAAACCCCTAGAAAAGTCTATAAGGCTCTGAAATCAGTGCCGAGAACATTTTTGTGCGTCTCCTTTTTATTGTATTTATACATTTTATTTTGTTGATAAGACACTACGGCACAAAATACAAGTGCAAAATATATACTCCCCATGAGGACAGTAAAATATACTGTATTGCACCATACAGTGTAAAGTACTCGTACCTGACGGCGAGGATGTGCATGGGCTGGGAGCGCCGGAGCCCAGTCTGAGGAGAGTCTGCAGAGGAGGAGGAAGAGGAGGTGGGCTCAGGCGACATGTGTGAAAGGTGCTGAGCGTGGCGGTGATGGTGGTGATGATGATGGTGGTGATGAAGGTGTTGGTGGTGATGATGTGAAGAAGGTGGTTGGCCGTTGTGGAGCAAGGGCGTGGCCTCCGTCTGCTGCCCGCTGCACGTGGAGTACAAGCTCTCCAACGAAGAGTTCATGTCATTCACAAGGGCCTCCAGATCCACATCGTCTTCTGGAAGATACAAGTAAGAAAGAAACAATTTAAAATTGTGTAGAAGGCTGTGAACTGGTCATAAACCATACAAAGAACAAAAGAACAAGACAACCAAAGGCCTCAAGATTAATTCAAACTGAAAGCTCTGTGTGTTTTAGGTTTTGGTTTCACATTGTGAAACTAAAAGGAGCTGAAAAAGTAAATTCCCAAAGTTGTTACAGGGATTTTCCCAAAGTCTTTTTCAATTTCACTTTGCTGCGGCCAGCAGTTGAACCCTTGATTTTCACAAAAGCGAAAGCAAACATTGGTCTCACACACAGCATGGCCATCTCTTGGGTACAATGTGGTATATGGAGCCAATTTTCCATAGAACTATAGGGGGGAAAAAAACAAACAAAACACCTGTCCTGTAACACCTTTCATAATGTAATCCCATTTGCAGCTGCCTGCTGAATAGCTGCTTTAAAAATAGTAATATATATCCCTAAGAACCAGAAACTGACAATGAAATTATATTAACTTACTAATTGTCATTTATTTGAAATAGCATTTTACATTGTAGATGCAGTGTGAAATAATATTCAAAATTAGAGATTGTTAAATGATGCATGATATCTAGTGTCTAGCCTGAATAAATAAAACACAATGTTTACTTTTTATAACTCAGTTTGGCTCAATATCACACATACAATACAATAAAAAATTAATAATAAAAAAATTAATACACATGTTATAACACAATAATGTATAATGTTCCAATATTGTTTTACTGTGAAAAAGTGAAGAACAGCGGCTTTTTCAAATAAAGTACACAGCAAGTCCACTAGAGGGAGACAGACAACAATCATCAAAGGCAATCTGCAGTTGCATAAAACATAGATTAAGAAATCTTCTAGACACCAAGTACAGAAAATTTGCAAACGTGACCTTATGCACTGCTACTGAATCAGTGCAATGCTCTTGTTTTATTTGAAACAAAAATGTGTTTAAATATGCTGCTGAATCACAAGGACCTTTAGCTCACACGTGGTTAATCTTTTGTATATTAATAGCAACAGATAAGCTCCAGTGACTACTTACAGATACCCTGGTGAAAGCTGTATCCCACACCACATGCTGCTGTCTCAGAGTTCATTTAGAAGCCACTGATTAGGCCTGTCATGATAAATACGATATCAACATATTCAAAATATGATAGATGGAATAATTATTTTTGGGGATCAATATTTATGGGTACTTTTTGTTTGTACTAGTGGGGAGCCTTTTGTTATTTTTCTGCACTATGATGAGATTTAAGCGGCAGAGGGTTGAATAAATAACTTCTATGACTTATTAAGTATTGCAGCTCATGATCATTAACAATACTGTGCATGTAGAAGTGTTTTTGGGAGAAACCTGCTTTAGGATTATCATGTCAGTGGTATAAGGGCATTCAATATTATCGTTTATCATCTACATTTTTAATCAGCAATATGTGACACTTCAAACATTTTTTTTATTATGACAGGTCTATCACTGACCTAACAAAGGCAGGAGAAAAAGGTCATATTATTGAATACTGCACCACTGATTCAGAATGCAAAGAGGGAACATGGCTCATTTCAATTTGTTTGTGTGATGGGAGAGGTTAAAGTCACAAACACAAACAAACTGAGCAAAAGAGATCAGAAAGTCACTGTAGGTTAACATATGTCTGGACTCCGTGAGTGATAAGCAGCTTTGAGTTTTACGTATGTAAAAATTTAAAACAAGCGTTCAAACAAAAAGCTAAAACTAACCACTTAAAAGTAAACATAAGATAATAATAATAATTTTGTATTTCTAACATATTACATACTTTTTTTCTTATGAATGTGTAAATATTTGTACAGTTGTTTTGGCCATACAAACTACATAACCACAAAAATATGAGTGATCATGTCATATAAAAAAATACAAAATAATTGATTATTATAATAATGTTAACAATTGTACGGAATAAAAACAGAACCAAAATCAGAAATTCTTTAGTCCAAAGCTCAGATTGACGATGACTTTAAAAGCTGATAAAATTGATAAGTGTTTTAAAGAATGCAGTCGTGTTACGCAATAGTTTCTACTCCATCACAATAATGAGTCAGCGCTAAACATCAACTGAATCTCATAGTGTTTCAAACAGTAATGTAATTTGTAATCACAAAAAGCTTATTCAGTGAGGTAAAGCTAAGACTTGAGAAGCTTATATCAATTTCAATATTCCTTAAAAAAAAAAGAGAACAATATTCCAATAATACCATAAAATGAAATTCTGTATTATTATTTTAATACTTTGCATCAGGTCAGGTGACATGACCAGAAATACACCTGAGCATTCTACAAGGATTTTTTTATTTATTTAATATTCATTCAATAGAGACCTTAAGCATTATTTTTTAATAGAAATTTGCTTATGGCGAACGATGTCTATAATGTCCTACTTGTTTTGTGTTTCATTTTTTGTTTTTAAAGTGTGTTTCTTACATTTCAACTAGAAACAATAACCTCTACATACAACGGCTAAGTCCTGTCTAGAGATTAAATTATTTATGAATGCCATCCCAGTGGTTAAAAGCAAAGGGGAGGTGGCTTAACAACACAGACCAAAATAATAAACAGCCCTTATACATCAGGGCTTTCAACGAAAACGGTTCAGCATGAACGTGGACAGCCAAGTCTAAACTGTAAAACATGGCTCCACACTGGGGAATACCTTTGGTGACGCGACGCCTTACCTGGGCACATACCCATAAGAGCTAAGCACCCTGATGGAGTGAGGGAAGGGCAGCAGAGGGAGGGCAGCAGTGAGAGGTCTGCATCACACCAGATCACTCCCATGGGAGAGGAGAGAGAGTTCACCTCAGGTCAGCTCTGGTGGATTGTGTTTTATAAATGAGAGTCTAGAAAGGTTAATTAATGCATAATATTACTGGGCAAAACATGTGCATACTCTAATATATTTGGTTATTTTATTTGACATACTGTATGCGTGTGGGCTGTATAAATGGATACATGATACATGGAGCTAGCCACGCCTTCAGAGATCACTGCACTGCATTGGTACCATTGATGGGATTTGTTGCCTAGCAGCTGTATGCCCAGCTGAGACTGCCCTCCTCCACAGGAACCATCACATCCATGTCGGACCGAGAGGAGCACTCAAGATTTTATAGCCAAGTTGAGCATATGTAAGTGCAATGCAAATGCCAAAATAGAAAATCAACATTGGACAATTTTATATAGCACTTAGTAAACACTTCAGTTCATTCGTGTATTGTGTGTATGTAAATGTGTGCTTGAATGTGGGAATGTCTGAAATGTTGAAAAATGCAAGTTTAAAAACACAATATTTAGTGGCGGGAGTTAATTAGCATTAGCTGGATGCTCTGCCTGTGACTATGTATGACAGCATTGTGAAATAAACAAACACACTTGTTATTCATCTACCACAGTAACATAGTACTCTCACATTAATGCTGCACATAAATAACTTTTGATAATACATGTTGTACTAGTATGCTGAACATGTCCGGGTCTCATGTTGTGCTTGTCCTGATGTGACATTTGGGCCACACAGGCCTTTGTGTGTCCTGGCAGTTACAGTGTGCGGCCTACAGACAATGAGCACAGCTACGGGACTGATGCAAATGAGCAACAGTGACCAGACAGCAGTGGGACGTACAGTACAAGACATCAATCCATTACAAAAGACATGCCCATTACCTTAACATGTTACACTAGATTCAAAGTAAAATCAAATATATGTCCAGTTAAAATGACAGTAGGTATAAAATGAGCCAATGAGTGCATAGTGTTTAGCCCCATTTACAAAAGTCAATACCTAGACACCAAAGCCAAAAAAGTTCTTAAGTTAAAGTCACCTTCATCAGTGTGCTCCCTCCATCACAGCTCATCATGGAAAATGACAATGTAATTTCTGCTCCATTTATTTCCCATGGCAGGACAAGCGCTCTAATTCAGACTCCCCACCCTCACCTTCCATGCTGGGCCAATATTGTGCTTAAATCTCATGCTCCGATTGCCATGGCTGAGCACTGTATGGCACAATTAGATAGACGGCGTAATTATAATGGCACCCTGCGTCTATGGAGATCAGCCTTTGAACTGTTCAAATGTTTACAGCGGAAGAGACCCAAATATATATTAACTCTGTGGTAGCGCCCCTTAACCATTCATCATACGATACAGAGGAGGGACTGCACTCTGAGCTGTAAACCCAGGCCCCAAACAGGCACAGGTAATCATGGGAGATGTTATTTGCAACAAAAATGGTAAAAAGGAGTATACAACACCATTTGTACAAAAAAATGTATATATTTATATTCATTGAATACACACTGATTATTTCATATTTTCTGTAATATTTTTTAATGACTTGCAATTAAATATAAACATTTTTAGACAGAGTACAAATCATGTGGATTTTTATTGAAAGGTCTACAGCCAGTGTTGTGGCAGTAAAAGCATATAAGCAATTAATTTAGTATTTAAAATATGACATTTTTTGCCTTGCCTTCGTACAAACCCACTGCAACTGCAAGAAAAGATAGGATTACCTTGATTGTGGTTGGGAGAACTCGGACCACTGAGGTCAGCCTGTCGATGATTTGAAGAGTGGTCTATATTGTCCTGCTAAAAAGACAAGAAAGAAAGACAGAAAGAAAGAAAATATTTTTACATCATGACATTTTTTGCATAGAGAGAATTTTAAATGAAATTCAGGCTATTATTTGTTACACAGTGTAAAAATAAGTAATACGTGTAAGTGGTCTGTGAGTGCATTAGAGGGGCCAGTGGATGAGGAATGCCAGGTTTCTATCAAATTACAGTCGACCAGCTGCCCCACTTGTAACCCGCGTGTCCTCGGATGACCTGTGAAACATGTTCTACCCATAATAGCACATCGGTATAAGAAATTCCCCAGAAGCGCTCAACGGAACTTCTTCTATTACTTTTAGTTTTTACTTACAATTTTAGCACAAGTGAGTATTTCAGTAAGGGTTTAAGGACCAAAGTGTGCATATAAAAACCGGCTGGTGTCCCATGCAGAGAGTAGAGCAGAGAGAGAACAGAACGTACTAAGACAGGCCACTGTGTTCAAAAAAAGAGAAGAAAAAAAAAACATTGCTACTGACTGTCTCAACTGGACCTCTAATGCAGCAAGAAAAGCTTCATTACCTTATTCTAACTGTGGTTACTTCAATTACAAGCTTTACCAGATTTAAACTATTTGGCTACTACATTGGACAGTAGTTAAGTAAGATAAATTAAACTTTAGTATTTAATCTGTGAATAAATTGAAATTATATGTGAATATTCAGAATTGCATGTGATGTAATTTTTGTTTGTTTTTTTATTAACAGGCCAACCACAATTAAGAAAAATAACATTTGCATGCTTTTCTATTTTGTTGTATAAATAAACTAATAAGATACTTAAGATAATAAATAAAATAAAAATATTTCTAGAGCATTAAAGAACTGTCAATTGAAAATAATGCCAAAATACCCCCCCAAAAAACTTACTTATTACTATTACTTTTGAAAAGTAATAGTAATAAGTAACAGTCACCTACAATAAAGGATTGTACAAAAAAAAGTAATGAAATAACTCACTCAGAAGTTAGGGAACTTCAGTGTCTTCATTGTTCAAAGACTGTATAATCTATGATTTGATATGTCCTCTTCCCTGCTCTCTGTACGTCTACTGGTCAGTCTGCACATTCAGCCTTAGCAAACAGCCTCTAGCAGTCGCCCTACCCCTCTTTTTCTATACCAACTAACCCAACCGCATCCAATCATTACATTGTTCACCCCCTGTATTGTCTTCCAAGTTCCAGCTGTCTAGACCCCACTGCTAAAGAATTTAATGGGACTAACCTGCTTTAGAAATAAAAAGGAAAAGAAAAAGAGGGGAAAAAAAAAAATCACATAAGGAAGCACGCCACCCCATTTGATCTTGTGACACAGTGGACCCCCAGTGCAATGTCCGGAGGAGAAAGCATTAGACTGTGACTGATCCATAACCAGTCACCCAAACAGAACCGGGATAGTCATGGTTCGGCTCTACTAAACAGAAATGTGGCCACTCCTTCAGACCATATATTGGCCTTGAATGTGACTTTGTCCGGCTGCTGAGAAGTAATAGATCAGCTCCGTAGAAGCCTGCAATTATGTAACTAGATTTTGAGAGGCTGAGAGATGTCATCTGGCATTAATGATACGGTCAATCCAACATCCAAGTGTGATTCTTCATGGCACCAAAATAATATACAATTTATTAACAAATTCCATGGTCCATATGTTGGTGTATATGTGTTTAACACCACTCTATGGGTAGAATACATTTATCCAACTTTACCAGAAACTATTATTATGGTTATTATATTAGGACAAATTTTAAAAAGCACAAAGGACAGGCAAGCTCAAGAGCAACAAGAGCTTTTATGCAAATATTTAAAAAAAAAAGTCCTGATGCAGTACAACTGACATGGACTGGACTGGATGGAAGTAAAGGAGTTGAAGGTTAGAAGCTGCAGGACACAAAGGTCTAGAGCAGAGGTCTTCAACAGGGGGGTCGCGGAGGTACTGCGGGGGGGGGGGGGGGGGTCGCGAAATCTTTTGATTTTACTTTAAAATAATATAATTTTATATTTTAATATTTTAAAAAATATCTTTTTT
The DNA here is from genome assembly GCA_036785185.1 of Paratrypauchen microcephalus. NCBI lineage: Eukaryota > Metazoa > Chordata > Actinopteri > Gobiiformes > Gobiidae > Paratrypauchen > Paratrypauchen microcephalus. The sequence goes on along the minus strand of JAVJIX010000002.1, from coordinate 15,031,184 downwards.
TCATTTTTCCCCAATCAATTTCTCCCTTGTCCCTCCACCGTCTTTGATGTCTTAAAATGCACATTAATGCGTACATGGCGGCCTCCATCCACCCCAGGACAGATATGTTATGTGCAACTCATCAGGGTCAGACATCTCACTGAAGTAGGAATTCACAGATGGCTTGGGGGTTCACTGTCCCCTGTATGTTCATGTATGTTCACAGTTTAACTTGATGTGTTATGATCAAAGCTTAACTTGATTTGTGTTAATTGTTCATTACCGTATTTGAATAGCTCTGTATTTGAGCCAGATGTATGTGTAAATGGCAGAAGCACAGCCACTCTCTCCCTTGCACTTGTTTTTGGTTGAATCAGTGAAAGATCTTAATAGGCCTGTGTTATATGCAAGTTGTGTTTAAAAATTGCAGTAGCACATCCACCCCGTAGGGCCTATCCGGCCCATCTTTAAAATAAAAAACATGAAAATACAGTATTACCTGTGTATTATTTCCTTGTATTGGATGTACCATAACAGAGTAGCAATGTTTATACATGACACTAAGCTCAATTTAATATAAAACACAATTCTATGCCGTATATATAGTAGGGGGTCCCTGGCCCAGTTCGCCATCTGTTTGGGGGTCCCTGGCCTGAAAAATGTTGAAGACCCCTGGTCTAGAGGTTAAGCTACAAGCAACTGAGAAAAGATAAGATTCAAAGTTACACACAGTAGAGGTCACACTCAGGTTACATGCAGTTTTATCAACCTACAGAGGGCCTTCTGCCTATTAGTGTAAAGCAGCCCTGAGTGTCAAAAAAAGAAACCTAATATATACAACTTACTATTGTAATAATAATAAGAATATAATACGTGATGCCCATTTTATCAAACTTTTTGGGGACTTTTTGTCCACGTTTAGGGCCTCAAAATCGCATTTGAATGTGGGGAAAAATAATAATAATAAAATTAATAATAATTTTATTATTATTATTATTATTATTATTATTATTATTATTATTATTATTATTATTATTATTATTATTATTATTATTATTATTATAAACCGAGGAAGAACAATACCCCTCACCACTGACTTTGTCATTGACTTGACTTTGTCACTAGTGAGGGCCAATAATAATAATCATAATCATTATCATAATCATTATCATTATCATTATCATAAGCATAATCATTTTTAGCAGGTTCCAATATCGCCATCTTTTTTACATTTAGTCAAGTTAAAGTGTCAATATTCCTTCACTCCTCGCTTGGATATTCATGCAGGCAGGTGGGTGTGCCAAAGGACACAAAACGGCATGAACTGTTAGTATCGACGAGGTCTACGGGGTGCACATCTCTGCCAGCTGACCTCTAAACATTTATAGTTATTTATATAGTGGCTGGTCACGTGAACATCCAGTGCTATGCCGACACATTGTTATGAAGAGGCTGAACTCGCCGTCCACTGGCTCCAAGGTCAAAGGTCACAAATAAAGCCTCTGAACAGACAGACTGCCTTTTGATCATGCCAAGTTTGCTTGTGACTTAATGCAAATGTTTTGGGGACTCTTTGATCTACACCGGCAGGTCCTGTGATCCTTAAACCTACTAAAGGGTATTTCTGGAGAGCTCATGATGTTTTAGTAAAATATGTTTTGAGACCACTTGGAATCTAATCCCAAGACGTGGTAAATCAGTGTACTTTCAAACCTTTGATAATGTACACACTATACAGCAAAGCAAAAGGGCAGCAAAAAATTCTTATCCGGCAACGTACCAAGGGACAAAAATCATACCTGGTTGTGTGGTTCTCATTCAGTAAATGCATTGACAATATCATACAATCACTTTCTTTGCAAATAGCCCCTGAATAATCCACATGGTATTTTCCTAAACTAGAAGACATAAGGGGCTTTCAAAGTATTACGTCTTACCTGATAATTTGGATGATGCAGGAAGTAATCAGGACAACCAGCGAGAGCCATGTTTGCAAACCTCAGTTCTTCTGTTCAGCACAGTCTTTTCTTACAAGATGACGAAAGAGCAACCTGCAGAGGCATTAACAGATTAGAAATACTTTCTTAGAAAGATAAGAAGACAAAATGGTAGTTCAATTGGAAGAATGACAAGAGACGAGAGAGATGAGAGATGCTCACAGAGGACAAATATAGCAAATAGCTCTTCTTAACCCACATACAGACTGTAAACATCCCTTAAAAACAGCAACCAGACGCTGTCTGAAATACATGGCAACATGGTACATGGTGTGTCAAACCCAAAAGCAAAAGACCAAGAACAAACAGGTTGCTCAGATAAATCAAGATTTTCAGGTTAAAATGTAAAAATATCAAACCGGAGCAGAAATGTTTAAGAGCAACACAAGTCAAAAGTGTAATAACGATGTTTTCACAAAGAGCATTCCTGAAAGAGTTCTTCTTCCAGTTCTTCACTATTGAGACCCGTTTTAAACACTTAAGTTCATATGATTTGCCTGCTTTAAAAAGGTTGGTTCCTTGTTCATGTATCTTCTTTAATGCATATTTCTATATGCAATCATTTATTTTGTATTTCACCAAAGTTTTGCATATAAAAATACCTAATAGATGCAAGTATTGAAGAACCAATAGATTGCAATTTATTATCGTACAAGGTGTGTCTTTTAGCTGTTTTCCCACAGGGGAGATAAACAAATTAACCTTGAGCTTGACCTCTTCACCAAACCTGAGCAGAATAACCACAAATTAAACATCAGACTATTTGAACTTCTTAAAGTGGTTATCCCATCAACCTGTAGCCGCTGCTGCCACACCGCTGCCACTACGAAAACACTTGTAGCCTCAGGCCTATAAATATACAGCAGGCACCTCTCCAAATCTTAAGTTAGATGGAGGATTTATTTTAAGCAAAGCAGCTCTGGCTCTCAACTATGAGGTGCTTTTATGCAGCAGTTCATGACCCAGTGCATTTCAAAAATATTCCCTGCCACTTTATTTACGGCTAATATTATCTCTTGTTTGTCTTAGTCGTGGTTAGGGCGCCACACTTGTAGCAAGAAAATGTGGTCGTCTCAATTTCTTCATCTTACATGGTGCTATTACAGTATGTTTTAGGTACTGTATGTAGATGGAGGCAATGGTGTGTGTGTGTGTGCATGCAGGTTATAATATTTTTTGAGTTTTTCTTTAGAAGCTGTTAATGGCTTCATTCGTTCATCATACTTTTATACTATTTTTCCTTTTAAAGGTTAAGTGACTTGGAGCTATCCTGGAATTATGAGCCTTGGTTCGGGTGCAACAAAATGAGATAGAGAGTTCCAGTAATGCATTTCCCAGACAAGTAATTATTGAAAACAACAGGGCTATGCATGAGAACCCCAAGTCTTTCTCCTAAATGTTTGTGCTTTACCCTCCCACTGTCGGGTCGGGCTGTGTCCAGACCAGACGCCACGTTAGGTCACCTCTTTAATGGCACATTATTTGCTGACAAACAGTTTTCAACAAAAAAACAAACACATGGACATCAATCACCAGTGTCCTAACTTCACCTCATTAGATGCTACAGACAGATACAGATAACTCTTTCAGTCTTTCAATTTCATTTTTGTCTTTGCCTTTTTTTTTTTGTCAAAACCAACAGATCAGAAAGAAATCAAATGACTCACAAACATGTAACTGTTGACATTTCAGTATAGAGATAGATCGATATATCATTTGGACTTTTAAGCGTATCAGCTATTGACTTTAAATCTGTAACACAGGCCAATATTTTGTTTTGGTCGATTTGGTGCCTAAAAATTACACACAAAGCTTTATTTAAACATTTTAATACAAAGTGATAACTGCACTAAATGTGATAAACTGCTCTCTTAAAGGAGAGTTAACGGTTTTTACAATCTGAGCCTTATTTCGGTAATAAAATAAGTTGTTTTACTCACCCATAGCACTTTGGTGTCATATGGAGCACTTCCAAAGATGTTTTAGTTTAGCGATCTCCGTAACGTGAGTTCTCGGGGCAAATGTTTGCGGTCTCCAAATAACAAAAACTTTAGCACTTTTCAAATCATAGAAGCTCAATGTCTTAGTCTACACTTTCGTTTGAGTCAAAAGTGGCCTGTAATCTGAGATTTAGCCATAGTTTCGAATAGATGAGGAGGCCAGTGCGCATGTGCGGAGTCACAGCTTATTTCGCTCTCAGCTCTCGGGACCCAAACATGAAACGCAAAGCTGTAAATTATAGATAAACCTCAGATTACAGGCCACTTTTGACTCAAACGAAAGTGTAGACGAAGACATTGAGCTTCTATGATTTGAAAAGTGCTAACATTTGTGTTATTTGGTGACCGCAAATATATGCCTCGAGAACTCACGTTACAGATATTGCTAATCTAAAACATCTCCGGAAATGCTCCATATGACACCAAAGTGCTATGGGTGAGTAAAACAACTTGTTTTATTACCGAAATAAGGCTCAGATTGTAAAAAAAAAAACGTTAATTCTCCTTTAAAGGTTTGTGCTGAATCTCCATTTCAATAATCTGTTAATAGATGTGAGACAATGGTCAGATTTTTGGTGTGGTGTAATTATAGTCAGTGAGAGGCCAGCCGTCAGTAGTGTCCACAGCTGTGTCCTATCCCGATATCTGCACTTTCATGTGTTTGAGTGTGTTCATGTGGCCCCTGAGACTGCAGCTGATCCACTGGACACCGCTTAACACTGGGCCTTTCACACAGGCTCAGTCATCTTAGGAATGCACCAGCACATTTCTATAAGGCACATGGGGCTGAGCAAAATGTGCTATAGACTCTGCTGGAGATGTTCCTGTTGTCACTTCAAGTATTGCTTAGGTAGAATGGTTTAGGCTAATTATGACAGATTTTTAAAAAGTACATCTGGGAGAAGTTGTTATATATTAGCTAATCCTCAGTAAAATTATGAAGACTGAGCCCTAAACCTTCACCTGCACTCTACTCTACAATCATCAAGCATCTTAACTTGCAGACACGGTTTGTGAAAAAACTGACACATCTTGAAAAGAGAGCTGGGAGCAGTTAATAAAAGCAAAGATGTATTTATCACGCCTGTCTTCAAAAAACTCCACTGGCTCCACGTACAAAACCGCATCCAATACAAGGTCCTCCTGATCACTTCTATCACCTCTCCAGCAGCACTGTCCCACCTGCCACCTCAGATCAGCGGACACCAACCTCTTCAGTCCCCCCGTTGAGATTTGAGAGACCGTTTGCCATTGTATTCCAAACTGAACTGTCAAAAAAAAAAAAAAAGGGCCAACACTGGAAAACATATCTGACGTTACTCTCGTAAATAGGATTTGATGGGATTATATTATTGGACTGGATAATAGACCCTTCATGAAAGAACCACACCCACTACATTTTCCCACATGTCGATTCCCACTGTTAACCTATATTGCTACCACTGCTACTAATCTACGCCCCAACCCTCACCCCCAGTCCAGCCCTCTCTCTTCTGCTGTGAACCCCGCCTCATCCCACAGAAAACCAGAACATGTACAGCGTCTTAATTCAAGAAATGGCACCGCTCCAACTCTGTGTGCAGAGACGTGCAGAGAGGCTATTGAAGCGAATGCACTGACTGAAGCACAACCCCCAGAGAGGAGAGGTCAATTATTGAACTATGTTTAAATTGGTCAGACACCTTCAACGACTACATTTATTCTGACGTTCAAAATGTTCCATGGAGCGCCGACCTATAGAAAATGACAATATGATATTGTTACAGTACTGTGTGGCTGTGTTTCCCACTGACTGAAGCTTTGAAGGCTTTGTTCCTTGACTCTAACTAGTAACGATTTTTAACAGCTCCATTAGTACTCATTCCATAAAGATGTACAAATCAATGTGTATATACAAGGCTCCTACTGCTCTTCTACCACAGTGATGCAACATTTATACTATACTCCACGCAACTGTACAACAACTCATCTGTATGTTATAGATAACCTTATGCCAAGTCAATGCCAACATATCATCTTTTATCTCCTTATCCCACCTCTTGTGTATAGCCTTGATATATTTCTATATATTGCACTTAGTTTTGTTGCATTGTTTACTATTGTTAGTGAGCTACTGTGTTCAACTACTTCCCTTTGTGGGTCAACAGCTTCAAGTCTAATGTCTGATGCCAGTGGGTTGTAAAATTTTGGACCCATTTAAAATCACTGGTCTGACAAAGTTATTGGTAATGCTCAAAGCCTCACAGCTTTAACTGAATATTCATTCATACACAATAATGACTGACAAAATCTACAGTAAACTACAGTCAGTATGTACGTAGTTATGTGCCTCTGGCAGTTGTCACTGGAGCAGCGCAACTCACAGCTCTGGGAGAGAGCTGAACAGAGCATCTCTGTGCTCACTTCTAATCAGCAGATTAGATGGTAGTCTCTCCTCACTGGATGTGCTTGTTGCACATGTTGATTAGTCATTAATTGGCAGCTTTCATTATCTGAGAGCACCAGCGGAAAGCGGGGCTATATGAGAGGGCCTGATGTCATGCCGGGGTACACTGAATAGCCTTTTGGAAATGTGGACAGTGCCTAATTGGATGAGGATTTCATTGGACTGCTTGAGAGAACCAGGCTTATGCAATGGCAGAGATGAATGAACAAGCTGGAAGCACTGGTGCCCGGGCACAGGTTTGCTCAAATAATGGGTAAAATGGTACATGGGATGACTATGCAACCCTGAAGCCTTCTTCACTTGACATTAAACTGAAAATGTGATCCTAGATGGTAGCTTTTTGTTCACTATTAAACTGAATATGTATTTAACATTGGTTGGGCAAGGTGTGTTATTCGGCTTTCCTTAATACTACTAAAAAGGTTTTATCAGATTCTATTCCTACAAAACAAGGATTATAAAATCTAAATCCTAATCTCTTCCAAGTATGAGAATAATGCATTAAGAGGGAGAAATAATCAAGTATGGCAAAATGTCAGACGTGCTCAGGGCACATGCAGGATGAGAATAGTGATATAGCTCAAGTTAAATGCCAGCATTGTTCTGGTTTTAATCATGCCGTACATCTACCAACAACACCAACTAACCATGGCTTATTTTGATTGAACAGCCCAGATTCCATTACATGTGCAGAGAGACCCCTATCAACATAGAAAAGAATAACAAGAGAGGAATTCAACTAGGCAGACACTTGGCCTTACAGACACTGCTTGTATATACTGTAAGTTAGCCAGATCGTTTTATCAAACAGTTGAGTGTGTCTAAAAACTTTGCTATCGGCCTTGCATCCACCCAAGATGGTTTTTGGTTACCTAAGGAATAAGGACACCATTATTGCCTCTCAACAGACCTGGCATTGAGTCACATTTGACCAGCTCTTCCACTGTACACTTGTGGATATATCAGATTCTGTCACATGTAAATCAACGTGAAGTTGAATGTATAACAGAATGTAATATTCAAGAAATGACTACTCTCAATTAAAAAAAGAAAGTTGATTGTCTAACCGATTTGGAATGAACCCAGTGTTGAACTAATACATCTGGAGAAGACCAATCAGAAATCATTCCTGCAATAGATTAAGCAACAGATCTTCAGATTAAGCTCAACACAAATGCATTGCAGTTGCTAGTATTTTATTTTTTTAACCTGATACTTGGTAAAAGGGTAGGGCTGGTCTGTTTTTAGACTGGGACCATTGTAGACTAATATGACCTGAGCTAAAGGCTTGTGTTAATGGTGTCATGGACATCAGAGAGGGGTATTAACCGTGCATAAGCCCAGACCAACCACTGCTGAATGACTGCCTGCTGACGCAACACACACAGGAATGCTGCCCAAAGCATGACCATGGGCTCTTATAGCACCCATGCCAGCTAATGGCATATCTGTGGCAATTCAATCCTTTGAATGGCACCCAGGGCAGACTATACAGTCTAGAAATGAAAGTTAATTAAACCAAATCTTTTAAAAAGTAGTAACTTAAGACAGCATTTGCATTTTGAAAACCCTTACAATTTAACTGGCAAATTACATGAAAATTAGCATGTATATAGGATAAAACTGTTTGGGATAGGTTTAGACCATAACTATACCATCAATAACCGAGCTCTAAAGGTAGTACAGTTTTATTCTAACAAACAAACTAGATATGAACCCAGTCTACAGATAACATGAATTTCCAATTATGTTTAAGATTCATGCCAATGTACTGATTTGTTTCAAAATGACGTGTGTGTCTCTTCATAGAAAGTGTAGAAGCCATCTTACACTACGGGAATAAACATAAGCCAGAATGGTAAAGCTGGTGCAGCAAGGCGTATTGCAAGTATAATTATGTGCAATATGTGCCTCTTGGCAGTCTGTATACTTGCAAAGTTCATGCCCCATCATGCTTGGGCTTCTAAGCATAGACTTGAAATAGCAGGACTGGAGCTAAAGGGGTAAAAAGAAACCACAGCTAAAGCGGTTAGCATGTGCACACAGCACAGGGACGTGACCACAATATAATCAAATGAAGGAAAAAGGGAAATTATGGACAAATACATCATTATACATAGAAAATTCACCTACTTTACTGAATAATAACACATTGCTAGGATCTTTATAATTGATTGTATATATAAGCCTATTGTACACTATTTTAGCATACTGTATTAAATAGAGTGGCCTATCTGTAACAAAAATAAATAAATCAACCAAACTAAATCGAGGATGTGCCCTGCGTGGACATCTTCTTATCTTGCACTGACAATAAAAACTAAAGCACATTTGATATGAATTACATCATGATCCTAGATCTATCTAAAGACAAGAATAAACGAACATTCAGACTACAGCATGTACTAGATCTTAGCATGAGCACCACTCCCCTACGGCCCTCCTAAACTCTTCAGTCACGCTCTGCTATAGACTGGGTCTGGGCTCACAATGCGCAAGCCAAAGCTGATAGTTTCAGGACTGAATCATAAATTTTAAGGCCGTTATGCAACTTTGTGCTTTCCAGAGAAAGCACATGCAGCTAATAAAGAAATTGACTTGGAAGCTTGCCCGAATGACAGGGCAAATCGAAGAGTCTATAAAGGAGCTGCAGTTTAGTTGAGACATTTGGGAATAAAGTTACATCAGATAAAGGCCAGACAGTCATTAAACCTAGAATACACCATGCTCGGGATACATGTTATGTGATCAATATAAGTGACAGAAACTCACATGCATTTTCCACAGTAAGCTTATGACAAAATAAGACTGATGACTCCCGTTCACATTTACAATGGGCTGAAAGGCAATGATTCTAGGAAACACAAAATGACAGAAAGTTTAACACCACTAAAAAAAATTAGAAAAAAGTAATTCAGCAACAAAAAATAGATAAAGACACAAAACACTGCAGGCAACCCATTCATAAAATACAAACCTGGACAGTGGTAATCATAGGTAATATCATAGGCAGTTTGGGAGACAGACACATTGGAACTTTATTTCAGAATGACCATTTCACATAGCAGTGTTTTGGGAAAAAAAAGAGTCAACAAAACATATGACTTTAATTGTTATATAGGCCTAAACCTCCTGTCCCTCTGCTGATGTACACCTCCCCTACAGGACCAAGCTCCAAACCTGGGGTGACAGAGCTTTCTCCATTGCTGCCCCCACCCTCTGGAACTCACTCCCACGACCTATCCGTGACTGTTCTGACCTCCCCACCTTCAAAAACTGCTCAAGACTCACCTTTTTAAAACTGCTTTTAATGTTTGTCTGATTGTTTATTGTTTTATTACTTGTTTTATTACTGATTTTACCTTCTGTACAGCATCTTTGAGTGTCGTGAAAAGCGCTTCATAAATTATTAAATCATAACAGACAGGTGATTTTCCAACACGAAGAAATAGAATAAAAGTTACCAACTCCTCCTGGGGCTACTTTCAATCAAGTATCCCCCCCAAAAAAAACGCCACCCCTCCTCCCCAAACCCAGAGCAAACTGTTGCCAAAGGGATAAGGCGATAAGGTCTGCTACTGGTGCTGAAACTCTCCCAGAATTGAGAGTTGAAGAGCTGCTGGGTGCTACTGTGGTGTGGTGCGGTGCGAGGAGGGGTGAGTGGGTGAAAAAAGGGTGAAAAAAGGGTGCGAGGGGGGAGGGGGTGTTGGGGTGTCCCGGTGGAGCTACGGGACAGAAAGAAAGTAGTTGCCCACGGACAACAGCGCGCGTACAGTTACGTAATTGTAAACAAGGGCGAGCGCAAGCGTCCAATAACTGTCAGTGATCAAAAAGAGGCTTCCATGTTTGAGGTTTGCGCCCAGAAGTGAGCGGCTTTGGACACGAGGAGCGAGTGGAGACGGAAGGAAGCCAGTACAGTGCAGTCATCGTGGTCCAGGAGAGGAGCCGCAGTAAGATACACGTTTGGAAAAGTTGATTTTACGCACCAAAAAGCGCGCTGTCCGGTTACGTGCCACCGCAATGTCCCGCAAAGAACTTTTCTGACGCGCACGCTGACTGACCGGTCTGCGGACTTTCTATACAACCCCCCAACAGTGATTACGAGCGTACCACTCACCTTAAAGTCACCAGATCAGTCCAGAGTCCAGGGGGCTTCAGAGGGGCCAGCCAAACAACCAACCAACCCGTGCGCGTCGGGAACAAAGTGGACAGCGCTGGCTCACGATCTACTGGTCAACATTCCCGTACCGGACAGACACACACAGAGGAAGAGGAGGAGGAGGCACAAACAGTGGCTTGCAGAGACCGCAGGCAGCTCATCTCACGCTGCCGTGGGGAGACACACCAGCAGCGCACGCATGCACGCACGTACCAACACGCACACACACGCAGGAGGCACAACAACTCCTCCTCCTTTTAACGCAGCCACGCCCACAACAGAGGGTAATCAATGCGGCGGCCAAGACTTGGAAACAAGGGCGTGTTCTCAAGATAACAAATTGTGTACGGTGCACTGCCTGAGTATGTCACTGTGGGGTGCAGAGGGGCCCACTGTGCTCATAAAAATATGTAATATCTAGGCCAATTTCAAGATTCAAGATTCAAGATTGTTTATTCATATGCAGGATCAACACTGCAAGGTCATCAATGCAATGCAATGCTTAGGATCTGAAGAGAAGTCGAGAAGTACTAATAGCATGCAATAAAAATACAAGGGAAAAAATAATACTGTACTAAAATACTGTATTTCTGTTTTTCAATACTCTCCTAGTTACTGTTTCTTATTAATATTACTTGTATAACTCCACTGTATGGTCCCAACGTGCAATATCGTTTTTCAATACTCTCCTGTTATTGTTTTATTATTATTACGTATTCTATTAGTACTTATTTTATTAATATTATTACTTATCTTTATGTCATTCTTGCTTGCATGCACTTTTCTTTCTTGTTCAAACTGTCCCTACCTGGAGCTACTGTGACAAGTAAATTTCTCCTGCGTGAGATCAATAAAGTCTTATCTTATCTTAAAAGTAAACAATATAATAAACAATATGTAATAAAATATAATAAAATACAAAGGTACAGGTAGGATTAAATAAGGTGTAATTCTACTGTAATTCTACTATATAGGCCAAACGTGCAAGTTTTTTTTTTCCATACCTCCTAGTTACTGTTTTATTATTATTACTTATTTTATTATTACTTATTTTATTCTATTCTTGCCTGCATGCACTTTTTCTTTCTTGTTCAAACTGTCCCTGCCTGGAGCTACTGTGACAAATAAATTTCTCCTGCGTGAGATCAATAAAGTCTTATCTTATCTTATCTTAAGTAGCGTATTTCACAGGTGGTAATCCTGCTCAAATGAATTTCGCATTGCACATAATATAGTATAGTATAGTATAAGTACTGCATGTGGGTTATGAAGCAGGTTATTGCACAGGTAACAGTAGCATTTACAGTGAGGTACATTCATATAGAGCAGAGGCAGTAAGCATATTATGCATTACGAAAAGTAGTTTAGTGCAGTATTATTGAGAGTTCAGTATTATCCATTCAGTAGTCTGGCACCTTGGGGGTAATTGCTGTCTTTGCTTTGCTACTAGATTTGCTACTGGATTAGAAATTTGGATAGTCATTTTTTGTGAATGCATGATAAGGCAACCAGAATTCTAATGACCATAAGTCATTCACTTTAAATAGTGGGAGTGAGATTGCTGTCTTGGTTCTAAAGACAATAATGAGATACCCTATAACACATTTTGCCCTGTAAAGCTTCAATGTAATTTATTTTTCAGCAAGAACAGATTGTATATTTTTTATGATTATAGTCTTTCATGTTTACATCCCCTTGTATGAAAGGGAAATAAAGACGTTGTTTTCCTAAAAGATATTTCAATATAATAGCATAATAACACTAACAGCTGTCTAGTTCATAACTGGCTCTGGTTTTGTACTGACAAGTAGCACACAGAAGCAAAAACATGGTGAGGATAGTATTGCACAACTGGGGTTAAATCTCATTGCACCAGAGTAACCTCCTTATGACCATACCAAACACAGCTTTGTATAATATAGTCTTTAAACTAATAAAGATATTCACTGAATTCACATTTATAAGGTAGTTTATTATGCCTTGGGCCACGGTGCCTCTATGTAACCCCTTGATTATGTTGTTTGCACTGCATGGGAAATTCAGATAAGTTTAAGGGTGGGAACACAGCATGGCAGTCTCAAGTTCAACAGTGGGGAGTCAGTCAGTGTATAAATATTGACAAAGATAGTGCAAATACAAACATCACCCTAGGCTAAAATGTTTATATTTTGCCTCATCAGACATTCAGCATCACACAGGCCTTTTGTTGCATTGAATGATCGTATACCTAACACACAAGGGCCATAGAACGCCCCATAGATGTTTACTATTTCACTTGTCCATCACTCATGAGGACAACGGTTAAACTAACAAAAGCAACATCAGTCGTCTAATGTTACATTGTTTACCCGTCAAGTTAGTTCTTATGCAAGATGTTCATCTAAACACCCATACTTACCAAACCTAGCTATTACCCACCGATACACAATGAGAAAATGAGATTTAAATCACAGGCTTTTCTACCCTAAATAGTGAAAGTGGAATGTGGTTAAGATCTACTAACATGTCTGGAATTCTAACTAAACACATTTTTATATGTATCATTTGGTGTTATATTGTGGCTACTGAGGGGTGCCTTTTGTTGTTTGGCTACAATGGTTTGGAAAAGTTGCAAGAGGACACAACCACACTGACAACAAAAACATGAGTCATGCTCACAGATATACACCCATTTCAATCACTGCAAGATTTTAACAATTTCTTCTATTCTGGTTGTTTTTGGTCATTTTGACTCCTATAACATAAAAAACAAAATTGTCCTGCTTAAAAATATATGGAGTTATACATTGCCACTACTGCAAGTCCATGTGCGATTTCGCAACTGATGTGGAGTATGTGTATCTTTCACTAATGTCACTGGGGGGAGGGTATCATGGTTGGGATTGTGTTTCAAGAATCAGGAATGCAGGTTAGGTTCAAGTTCGGAGCGACACATTTCTGTGAACATAGTGATGACTCAGGCCCTGAAGCGGCTGCCCGGAATAGTATAAGATCATCTGTGGCAAGAAGCAAAACCGACAAATACACAGCGAGAGAGACAGAGAGAGACAGAGAGACAGAGAGAGAGACCACTAAATGTGTAAAGAGATGAGGAAGACAGTAGTTTACTACACTGCTGGGAACCATACATGTACCAGTGATGCTTTCCAGAACATGATCCATGCTGCATCTGGTGAATGTAACTCCTGCCAGATGCTGCGAGAGGCTTTCTGTCTATTACTGTAAATAACACATACACACACAGTCAACCTCTTTATAAAATCATTTATTCAATCAAATTTACAAAAATTACAATGTACAACATTCCAGTTAAGCAATATGCACTTTTAATCTCAATAGTGTTAGTGGAAGAGCTCCTATAAAACTCTGATTCAAATCATCTTTACAATATATACAGTGCTACAATATGCTCAAGGCATCAGTAGAAAGTGATTCGGTTTAATTCCAGCAAAAACTGTTCCTAATAGAACATACAACAAACAACTGTAGACATTTAAGTAATTGTGCTTTTTTATTTAAGTTATGATTTCAAATGCAACTTTCACATAATCTTATAAATGCATTAGCCACCATAACAGAAGGGCTATCGATCTGTAATACAAATCGTAATTTCAGGCAATAGTGTAAATCTAGTTCTCTCCTTCACAACAGTTTTGATGTTTGATGTTATAAAACCTTTTTGTCTTAGGTGGTATCAATCATTTAAAAGAAAAAATATATGTTAAAAGGCATTAAAAAAGGTAAGGTGTATTGTATTCTTGTATTAAATACGTTTTTTTTTTCTTTTGTAAAAGCAGCAGCTTGAAGGTGAAGATGTAAAAAATTAAAGTTTCAGGCACTGTTGTCTTTGAAACCACCCATAAAACTGTACAGAATGGCATCGTCAATCAAAAACTGCCTTCAATCTAGTTTCAAATCAACACAAACTTCTTCAAATCAAACTAAAAAACCTTCATATTCAAATATTGCACTCCATTAGGTTTTCAAAAATCAACCATTCAACAATGCCACCAATATAACACTGGTTGTGCAACAGTATAAGGTTTCTCTAACTTATAAAATACCTTGTGATTTAAAAAAAATCCCTTGTTCAATGGCACTTTTCTCACTACTCCAGTCACAATCATTTCAAGTACGCATGGCAAAATATGTCCAGAAAATGATGTAAAGAATATAATATGATGCATTTGGCAAAAGTGGGTTCAGCATGGTTAACATTTTCTGTAGTAGTGACCCTTATCCTCTGTTCTCCCCCAAGTTTACATCATCAGCATGCGCTTGAGTCACTTCTTACGCAAGAACAAAAACATAAAACTAGAGGTGATAAGTAGTGTCTTTCTAAACTACTACATGGTGGAGGATGTTGCCTTGATTGTTCCCAGTTTTCCGTTCACTTGGACTGTCTTTGCGGGCACAGCGACCTATAAGGAGACACAACACGTCATGATTGCATATCTGTAGTCTGGTTATATGACTTTAAAGATGATCTAAGCCACAGTGCGAATGCATCATAAATAGGGTCTGGAATAAAGTCAAGTAACGGCTATTAATATGTCAAATTCCTATACTTGTTCTATATATTCAAAACATTTTAATGCCTACAGTATGATGTATTGATTTTTATTTTATTAACACATATTATATTATATTATGTAATCTCCCACCTATGTAAATGATAGATGGTCCAAGTCTTAAGCCCTTCACCCACATTTTCTCATTCTCATTTTTGGTATTTCATGGTGGTCACAAGTAAATAAGATGACAATCAAACTCCTGGAATCTGTCTACAAACAAGCATAGAAAACCGCGACAATATCATCACTGCAAAATATCTGTCAGACATCAAATGCTAAGCTTTGGAAACGTGATTCAGTTTGGAAATTTGCAACTGTTGTTCAAGATTATTAAAAATATGGCTCCTCCAACACTCAAAAAGTTTGCCACATTAACATCTGAACAGATGACCAGAACTACAAAGTCCGCATGCAGCAGCCAGTGTAGCATACCTATAAGAAAAACAGCTCTAAATCAGTGAGCACTCTCTTTCAAAACTATAACAGAATGGAACAACTTACCAGCTCATTTGAAACTATGCAAAGACTTGAAAAAGTTTAGTGCTGAATTAAGAAGTTTAACAATGCAGAAGTGCCAACATTAACTAACAACTAAATTATACCTGATTAAGGGCACGGGGGAGCAGGGTGGGAATGGGATAGAGATGTCATTGTACTTTTGTTTGTATATAGACTGCATTGATTATGCTACTTCTGTATTCTATGTTTTATGTCTCAGTGACTGCAGATGGAAATAGCGCTGAGAGATACGGTCTGATACAAAGCATCTCTTCAGTGTTTCTTTGATTAATACTCCCTGTCAAATAAATTAAATAAACTAAACTAAACATGACCCAATAACAAAAACAATTAAATACACTTTCTATCACTAGTTTCCTTAGGTCGAGCAAAGAACATCAAACATCTAGAACAGACCTGGGCATTTCAAGGTCCGGGGGCCAAATACGAGATGACTCTGACTGGCCCGCGAAAGGTTGGAATTAAGAAAATAAACCTACTTTCAAAATTGTACATAATGCATTTGTATTGACGCATTTGTACTGATGATCATCTGTCGGACGTGCTTCACATCTCCACCTCAAACATGCAATCTGACTTTGATGCACTTGTTAAAGCTCAACAGAGGCGAGATTTCTCTCACTGATCAAGAAAAAAAAACACTAAACATGCTAACTTTGACTTTTTTTCTACACAGTTTGGCAATTGGACAAAAATGTTGTGACATATCTTGTATTATATTATTTGGCAAAAAAAGACATTGTGGTGTCTTAATACAAAGTTAAAGTTAAACTCAGAAAGCATTGTGGGGGTTAATGTGACTGAAAAAGAGTTACAAATGTTTCATGTTTACCATTGCTTTGAATTATTTTACTGAATAAATTCAGTTTTTGTAAAACCTCACTCTCTCATTGCTTAATAATAACACAGAACTTACCAGCTTCTGTAAACAATGCCATTTACTGATTTCAACATAGAAATAAAATTAATAACCAGACTAGACTTCAAACTTTTGTCCCGGCCCTCCACAATATTTTCTGCTTCTCATTTGGCCCCTGGGGAAAAATAATTGCCCACCCCTGATCTAGAAAGATCTATTATACACTATAGATTGATAGGCATATTAGATTAAGTATGTCCATATATGTGTTGCCATTGGGCCTGTTACTGTGGTTTCCTGTATCTAGCATAAATATTTTTTAGTTATGTTAATAAAATACATTTCCCACTAGCGTCTTGTTCTTTTGGTAGTAATGGCTGCCGTTGTTTTTACTATGAGGGACCTGTGGTTGGAGATGAGTCACACAAGAGGCATCCTGGAGCTTTCTAAACAGCAAACCATTGGGCAGTCATTGCACAGGGGACAGGGAAACACGTGCATAATAGTACACAAACTGACTAATTTGAAATGTTCTACGTAATCAAAACATTGTAATATCAGTTTCTAGTAAGTAATTTGAAACAGGCCTTAACCTGAATTTGAACTTTCTGATACAGAATAGTGCTCACAGTCTGGAGTTCATTTGGAGTTTGCCAGCTGCCGCCGTGCTGGCAATCTTTGTTCTCTCTATGATCTTTTAGAACAAGGCTGGGGGAACAAAGCCTGTCTCATGTCACTAGAGTATCTCGGAATAGATCTGGGCTCTTCCACTGTGTATGTGTGCACGCTCCTTTATCTATCTGCTATGTTTTTCTGCTGCTGTTTTGATCAAGCGCCACAAGCACAATGTTGACAACTTATTTATACTATGCACAACTTATTTACTATATTTTCTGCTTTTGAAAAGTTTAAAAGCAAAGCTGCCAAACAGAACATTTATATTTGATGGCAGTGGAATAATTGCATTCTATTTAAATGTATAAAGTAGCACAGAATAGGACTAAATAAAAATGTTTGTACCTTTTTTAGCTTCTCTGCCGCCGATCCAGAGCGGATAGCCTCCATCATGGCCTCCCTCGCCACAGCTGAGTTCAGGTTTGGCTGTGATAGGATGAAAGGTTTTGGTGCTGGTAGGACGGGTGGGGGTGGCGGAGGTGCCACTGTGGGTGCAAGAGGTGGAGATACTGAGGAGGACTGGGGAGGAGATGGTGCTGAAGACACCTGGGCACTGCTGTTCACATGCACGGCAGTCTTTCTGAAGTTTTCCAGCTCTCCAGCAGCTTCACATTTGGTCTAAATAAATATAAATGAATAAACCCATGTAACCCAAGTAGTATTTATTTTTATGTTTCTATTGTAATTTATTTTGTTAGTCTCATGACCTATATTACGCAAAACTGACTCCTGTGAGTGGTAACCCATGTTTATACTGCTGTTACCTCCTCAAAAAGTTACCTGGAATTGTATTTTGTTTCATTCATTCACACGTGTATCATAAGTCATCTTTTATTATTAGTTTGTTTACATCCCCAAAGCTCAAAATGTCCTGTTCCAACCTTGTGATGTCATGAAGTGGTAGTTTTCAAGTTAAGTTCAGTAGAGATTGGCGATTCAAGGGCTGAAATCATCCAAATGATTGATAGAGAAGGTGTGTGGAGTTTAAAAACACAGTGGAGTATTTTCTGTTTGAGAGAAGAACTTGGCCTAAATATGCAGGGGTGGTGTGTGAATGAAACAAAACAGCTCCAGGTATGTTTGTGATGAGGAAACATCACAAGGAACATTATAACAGATTAGAAAATTGACGAGTATAGATCCTTTAATATAAATTCAGCAATTAACAGTTTCAGAGGACAGATAATCTATCTACAGATCACCTGCTTACATGTGTGGTTTTAATTTTACTGTGATCTAAAAAAAAAAATTATTACGTATAATATTTCTGGAGAGAAAGTCAAAAATGATAAAACACTACCAGTAAATAACATGATTTGACATTAATTTGATGCTTGATTCATAGATTAAACTGATTAAGATTTTTTTGGCTATTGATCTTACACAGTTTTTGAAATACTTTTAGACAGGGGACATTCCAGAAATTCCTGTTCCTGAAAAAATAGCCCTCCAGAATAGAATCACAGATGTTGCTACAGCTGCACATTTTGTGAGCATGCAGCCTCACCAGCTCTCATAGCCTAATCATCTAATCATCTTTAGCATAGGCATGATTATATCGCTCTTCACATGTGACTGTCGGTAAGTAAATAAAGCAAACATTCACAGTTGAACATGGTGTGCCTGGTTTTATCTTCCACATTCACATTCACGTTCACTTAGGATTGACAGACATGGTGCTGTGCTCTATATAAATAGCTCAGAGTATTTTACCTTTCTAAGTCTCCCGGAGTTGCCCTGGGCTCTAATGGCTGCCATTAACGCAGATCTCTCATTCTCCTCCTCAACATTAGATGGTTTCTTAAGGTTCGCTCCAGAGGTGGAAATCTATCAACACAAAAAAAAATCAGAAATCAATGTAAAAGGCTGATTCTCTTGTCAATGAAATAGGCACATTTAAATTCACATCAACTCACAAAAAACATCAATTACTTACCAATGTTATACAAGTGAAGTAAATAATCAAACACAAGTCTATGTCGTAATAAAGGAGAAGAGTGCCTCATCTTTGAAAACCACCATCAATATTAATTGCACTTTGGCAGTATTGATATCGGGTGATGTATTCATTCTTATTTTATTCACACATGTGTCTGACCATGCTAAAACCGTCCACTTGTCGGCATTAGTGAAACGGAGATATGCGCATTAGAATTTTATTTTATTTTCAAAATTTGTGATTTTCGGTTTTTTTGCAGCTAGTTGAGATCATGAAGAAGCCACTCCATGTTTCAGATAACAGCATTAGTGGCGTTAAAAACATACATTTTTAAATTCAAATTGGCTTGTTTTTGGGAAAGAAACAGGGCGTGTATAAATCAACATATTTTCTCACGCTTGCGCGCCCGCCAATCCTGTTGCGAGAAGCGCCGAAGGGGTTTCCCCTGTTCGCCTATCAGCTGTGAGGAGCTCATGAATATGCGCGGCACTGCAAGACAATAAGGACATGAAAATGGACTTTTAACTTCCACTTGGACACATGACACCGTTCAGGACAGGTCGTTTCTCTGGAGCTCGTGTACAGAGTACGGTTGGCGAATTTAGCTGCAGGAAGTCCGGAGATATAAGCGCATACGCGAATACACGTGGAGACACGCGAATTATCCGACAACACCGGTGAGTCATATTATTATTATATTATTTCTGCATCAAATGGAGATATTAGGTGAAAGCAGCAGCTTGTGTCAACATTAACCTGTGTATACGTGTGTGTACATGTGTGTGTATACAGGACTAAACTGGGACTAAACTGGGACTAAACCGGGACTAAACCGGGACTAAACCAGGACTAAACCAGGACTAAAACCAGGACTAAACCAGGACTAAACCAGGACTAAAACCAGGAATAAACCAGGACTAAAACAGGACTAAACCAGGACTAAACCAAGACTAAACCAGGACTAAAACAGGACTAAACCAGGACTAAAATAGGACTAAATCAGGACAGATGTGTGTGTGTGTGTGTGTGTGTGTGGTGTCCTATAGTATTTTGTATTGTATTAAATTGACAATACAGGTGATTTTTAACTTAACTTTTTAACTTAATTTAACTTAATTATTGAATTATTGAATGATTATATGGACTTTTTGTTATAAAAGCATTTCCATTTTAACAAAGTATAATTCTGCACTAATTCTGACCTTTCCTAAATGTAAACACCACAGTGATGTCAGTGATGGGGGAGGGCTTAGCTTAATGTCATGCAAATGCGCTCTGAAGGCCTGGACAAGAGGATCTTTAGAGGAGCTTTTCTCAAGATTGTTATTTTGAGATGTCCCGTTTTCAAATGGCCACAACTTCAGGTCATATTGTCAGATTTCCATGTGTAAGGGCATCGTTGGAAAGCTTAGAATCTATACTTTCAGATTCCGTGAATAACTGAAAATGCCCCCGGGATGCCGGTCACATATTATATTGCCATCTTCATGTCATCTCCCACCTTCTTGAGTCTTTCCTTGCCCCCTCCACTCTGTATGGCCTCCATCAGACTGCTGTGTAGAGATGTCTCCTTCTCCACTGATCTGCAGATGACCGGTTTGAACTTCTTCACTGGCCCGAACACTGTCACCGCTGGAGGCTCGGAGGTTGCCTCACTGTCTGTTACTGTAACTGAAGGAGCCTCGTCTGTTCTGGAGTTTGAAGACGACGTAGTGACTGGATTATTCTAAAATAAGAATGAACAAATGTTATGTTTTGGTAAAATATAATAAAATACAATATTATTTTACCTGGCTCTTTTTTACATATTTAGCTTTATTTAAGGTGCAACGTGTTACCAAGGATACAAGGATATGTTTTTATAGACGTTATTAGTTTGCCTGGAATGTTCCACAGTATGACATTACCTGTAACTGTCCTGCAATTTGTTCATTTACAGCACTTTCCAAAAAAATACCTCTTCTGATCTGAAACTTTGGCTGGAGTATCACCTTCTTGTCTCCATCGAGTTAGTTAAGTTTAGTTACATACTGCGGTACTTTCCATACAAAGTAACAGTATCTCCACCTTTCACCAGAAAAGTTACATAGTGTAGCTTTAATGGATAAATCAAAGCCACTCACCAATGCCTGCTCTTGGTGTCTATTCTTTAGTCCTGTAGGTGGTTTATCTGATGAGTACGGAGGGCGGCTAGGAGATGGACTTGGACTTCGGCGCTGAACAGGTTTGAAAGTATCACTAACTTTAATATTTGATTGTGCTGAGGAAACTGATTGCTTATTGGCTGATTTTTGTGTTTCTTGTATCCTAAAGCTTCCTTTTCCAAATTCAAAGTTCTTTCCTGAAATTCCTGCCTCCTTCACATCATCAGTGCCATCTTCTTGTCTATCTGCTATATATTCAGGGTAACTCATGGACCTCTTCGGACCAGAGGGGTTGGATGTAAAAGTTGAACTGCTCGAGTGGATTGAGTGTTGAGAATTTATTTGCACTGATCTGCCTGATTTCTGATAGCCGGTATTTTGTGTTTTGGGGGGAAAGTCCTGAGTTGTGGGGTTATAATCAGGTTTGGTTGTTTTGGGGACATATTTTGTGATAGCTGATGCAACATATTGGCTGGAGGTTCGTCTGGATGGCTTAAAGAAAGTCAGGTCTCTTCTCACATCTGTTAGAAATGGAGGATGTGCAGGCCTCTGACTTGAGGAGACAGTTGTTGATAACGTTTCTTCTGCCATTGTGTTATCCTTTTGTTTAGTGTCAATATCTTGTATTTGTTCAGCAGCATCTTCGGCAGTCTCTTTGGACTCTGTTTGCAGAGTGGATTTATAAAGTGTCCCTTGGGAAGTTTTCCAACTCTCTGTTTCAGTGGACCTCTGAGTTGTTTCAGAGGTTTTTGACCAAACACTTCTATGGCTATCCAAACTGTCTTTTGCCTTATCAGCTTGGACTACATTTGGGCGCACAGCATCTTCCTGCTTTTCATTTGAGCTCCAGAAGGCTTTGGCTTTTCCATGAAGAAGAGAATCATGGCCGTTTCTCATGTCTGATACATCAGGAGTTCTACGATGGGACATCTTTACCATGTTCCCTTGTTCGTCGATCTTTATGGCACCAGGGGTTGTAAAGGCGGGCTCTCCTGCAGCAGCATGCAAGACAGCTGGTTTAGGAGGAACAACTGTAAAAGTCTTCATCCCAAAACGTGAGGTGGCATTTGGAGTGATTTTACTCTGAAAACGTTTAGAAGTGGATATAGTGTGATAGTGCATAGTGTGAACTTTGGGCAAATCAGCAGCTTCTGGGTTCCCTTGTGACAGAGCAGCTTGGTGGATACTCTTCTCCTCAGGTTTAACATCACTTTTATTATTGTCCTTTTGCTCATGCCAATTAGACTTTGCTTCGGAGGATGCTTTATTCTGAACAGCTGCCTCTGTCTTTTTTATTTCTTTTGCTTTTAATTCCTTGAAAGTGTCTTTCTTCTTATGTGTTTTGGATGGTTCATGCGTAGACTTTTGCTTATGTTGAGAAAGCTGTTTACTTTCTGTGCTGTAACTCTTATTAGTCTCATCAGCTGTGTGAGCATTATTGTTTCTGTTTTGAAGCTCATCACTGTAGCTTGAAGCTGAAAAAAAAATCAATCAATAAGAATCAATAAGATTTTAACATATACAAAACTTAAAGGAGAATTAACATTTTTTTACAATCTGAGCCTTATTTCGGTAATAAAACAGCATTGAAGTTAGATCAAAATAAATGTTATTGCACTAGAATTACTACTGTTGCACATTTATTTTTATCTTAACTTCAAGGCACATTCTATTGCACATTACCATTCCACTGCTGTATCATCCATTGCACATTTTTGGACATCTGTATATAGGTATTTATTTATTATGTTGCACTGCTTTCAAATTTTAGATCTTAGACTTTAGTTTAGATTTAGATTTCTGTCTTAGATAGTTTTTGTTGTGTTTTGTCTTTATATTGTATTTTGTACACTGTTTTGTACACTTGTCTTTTGCACTACTTGGCCAGAGAGAAACGAAATTTCGATTCACTGTATGTTGAACACATATGGCAGAATTGACAATAAAAGCTGACTTTGATCTTTGATCTTTGATCTTTGAAAACACCCACAGTACTTTGGCGTCATATGGAGCATTTCCGGAGATGTTTAAGATTAGCGATCTCCGTAACGTGAGTTCTCGGGGCATATGTTTGCGGTCTTTAAATAACACAAATTTTAGCACTTTTCAAATCATAGAAGCTCAATGTGTTAGTCTACACTTTCATTTGAGTCAAAAGTGGCCTGTAATCCGAGATTTATCCATAATTTACAGCTTGAGCTGAGAGCAAAATAAGCTGTGACTCCGCACATGCGCACTGGCCTCCTCATCTACTCGAAACTATGGATAAATCTCAGATTACAGGCCACTTTTGACTCAAACGAAAGTGTAGACTTAAGACATTGAGCTTCTATGATTTGAAAAGTGCTAAAGTTTGTGTTATTTGGAGACCGCGAACATGTGCCCCAAGAATTCATGTTACGGAGATCGCTAATCTAAAACATCTCCGGAAATGCTCCATATGACACCAAAGTGCTATGGGTGACTAAAACAACTTGTTTTATTACCAAAATAAGGCTCAGATTGTAAAAAACGTTAATTCTCCTTTAATACTGTACCGTTGGCGACGATTGACTCAGCCCAAAATCCCTCGTCAGGCAAGACTTCATCTATAGTTGTGACTGGCACATCATGGTCCACTATAGAAACTGGGACCTCATTACTGTCTGCGAGACATGACTCCAAATCCGCCAAAGTCTGATGAAGCTGAGCGGACAGATCTTGATGCTTGAGCCTGTCTGCCCTGGGGTGTGGTGCAATGTCACTTCTTCTGTTGACATAACAAATACATGTAAGTTTAAAGGTACACCCAACTCTCAAAGTGTGTGTAAAGGGCACTGAGTGAAGAAGCCAAAGCTATTTTTATAAAGTTACAACCAAACAGCTGTTCCTAAGTGTTTATTTGATTCCAGTATTACATTCCAACAACTTTCCCGTCAATAAGTGTGCACAAAAAAACCAAAGGGTAAGTGCAGTGGAATTACTATATGGCTCATATTATTTTCATTGGAGTCTAAAGTCTTTCATAACATTCAGCTGTGAAGATTTTATTACCACACTTTCAACTTCCGTCACGCTGTTCAAAGGTTCACAAGAGTGTTCATGTGAAGGATTGGTGTTTTGCCTAAAACAAATTGCCTTAAGAGGGCCAAACCAAATAGTTCCTTATTAAAAAAAAAAGCCTTGGTCTGCTCCACATTTTGGGAATGATTCTCAGAAAACAGGGTTCTAGTGAGTTCCTGGAAAACCAAAGACAGTGCAAGCAGCACAGCACATTGCAAGCCAATACGATATTCTTGGCAAGCATATCAACCGGGCAAAGTATTATTTGCATGGAGGAGTGTGAATATGATCTTGTTTTAAACTAAGGCTGCCAACCAGACATAGCATCAGGCAACAGCTGCTGTCAAGCATGATAAAATATTGTAAACGCAATGAGTTTAATCATTATTATTGATCCTAATTTAAAAACAATTTCCATTAGTTAAAGGGACAGTGTGTAAGATTTTTACCCATTAATTACCAAAATTGAAGATACCCATTCAAAAATAGTGTTTTCCAAGCCTTTTCACTTCCATCATGAAATCAAAGTATTTTGTTGGACTTAGATATACCTGCATAAAAGGGGGATCTTCCCCATATAGAGGCAGCCATTTTGATTACGAGAGCCGCAGAAGGACATTTGGGCTCTGCCTTCGCCTTCGGCAAGGGCTCGTGGTTTTCACACAACGAGATAGTAAGCGTTTGGATAAACAACGACAAGCATGTTGCCGGATCACACGTCGTAATGGATCTAACACGTGTTTTGGACTAAATTGTTTTACTGGATTTTATTCGCTGGATCCTTACGGACAGATTGAGACCAAGCTTATGGTGAAATACTGAGTTTGACCTGTCCAGAGCCTTCAGGGTAAGCAAAGTAACAAACCTCATTTTGTGCTTTTCCGTATAAAAGCCCCATGTGCTCGGGGAGTGACTGTTGTGCTGGGAAATGAATTGCAGTCAAAAAGAGGAGACTGTAAGGTTTCATTTGATGTGTAGATTGTCATGGTACACGATTGGGAATGTGTGCTCTCATGCGCCGGGTGCGCTTCACGCGTGCGCGCGGTTCGTGCGCGGGTACGCGAGCTGTCCGCGTTACGGCGCGCCCGGGTGACCCTCGAGGTTTGCCGTAGCTAGAACAGGAATTGCAATAGCCACCATCCACCTATGCGCCACGAATCCTACACACTGGACCTTTAACTTTACACTTTAGGTAACCCGCTGTAAATACTGAAGTCTGAAAAATAACAAGGAACACGTAAAAAGATGAATCACAATTAAATCAAGAATGAAGAAATTCTGAGAAGCAGAATCCTAGATAGATTAATAGGAAAGGTAGTAAATGAGTCATTGCTGCTGGGTCAATAAATCTATATCTGCAAAATGTTACAGAGTCCAAATGGCAATTTAGCACTGTAATATGCTTTTCATTTGTATTGTATTGACTTTTATGTTCTTGTTGTTGCTTTATTGTTTTATTTACACTGATATATGTTATTCATACCTGTGCCGGGACCCCCAGGACCCTTCATCGCTGTCACTAAAATTGTCCGTGGCTGTTCCTTTGCGTCTCTCTCCTCCCGTGCTTCCATCCAGAGACAGACTCCCATCTGGGGATGTGGTGTGGGTCTCAGAGGGGGAGCTAACCAAGCCAGAGTCTTCTCCATCAGCCATGCTTTCAGAGGCAGCGTAGCCCTGGTCTGGTAAGCTCATGCCACTGCTATTACTGCCCAAAGACACTGTTTCTTCTGGAGATATCTCTTTACAGTGACCTTTGGCTGCAGAGCTTTGCACGGAGTGGAGCCAAGCTGCAAGAGATCAACAACTGCATATGTAATACAGTCAAATAATAAATGAATAACCAAGTCACCAAGTCATGATATACATGCAATGGGTATAAATGTAATGACAAATTCTCAAAATCATCCCTACACATTAAGCATATTAAGACAAACAACATGTAATGCAAGGCAAGCAAAAGGGATGAGAAAAAAGCAGAAAAATAGACTTGCAGAAACTAATTTAGGTTATAAAAATAAAATAAAATAAGAGGCCTGAGCCGCCAGCCCACTTGTGGCTAAATAAAGTGGTGTAATGATGTGTGAGCAGATTTACTGTAAACAACTCTTTCTAATTAGGGTTTAACAATAGTGATTTAAAATGAAGTGACAAATCTCTTCTCATCTCCAGATTATACGCATGCTCTGGGCAGTCATGTGGTTCATGCTTTTTTCTGGCACTGATTTCCCTTTCAGACGATGATGTTGTTATAACCTCATTGCATAGTTTGTTGTGGCACACATGATTTGGACATCACCAGGGTTAGATTAATAAGTTTTTGTAGTGCTGATAATCTTAGCTGCACAAAGTGTATATGTCAGAATTCATTCATTGTCCTTCAGCATCTGTGCTGCTGGTATGTGTAAACAGGGCCTGTCAGTTTTGGGACTGGTCCTAATGGTTTGGAGGGAACAGTGAGTTCCAGGAGATGTGGTGATGACTCACAGGGCTGTCCTCCCAACTCCTTCCCAGCAACAGCTTAGTCATGCCAGCTACAGCCACAATATGCACACAGAGACGCACAACTGCACACGTGCACCACTTGATGCTGTCATGCACAACAGGCCAAAATCACAAACAATATTTACACACAGTTCACTCAATCTCTAACCTAGTCACACGGTTCTGTAGAATGCATCATTACAAACCAAAACAGATTTTTTTCACAACCCATACATATCTATAAATCACAATATACGTTTTATTTTTTGTTTGTTTTTTAACAGATTTTTAATGGTAACATCGGTAAAATTCCAATTTGTATTCAAAACAGTTCCATAAAAGACTTACAAAAGCTCAAACAATGTATTAAAAAAAATATTATCTTGCTTGTTCTAACATGACCTCACACTGGCATCTTAATGACACATGGCATTTCTCATCTTTTAAAATACAATATAAACATTTTCTTTGTTTTGTCTAGACATTAATATATGGTTTGAATTAGAATTATTACTTTTAGAATTAAATTAGACTACAAAACGCAAAACCAAAATGTCATTGATGGAGTATGCCTTTCACAATGCTGGCAAAGGCAGGGCGGTTAAGGTTTCTAAATGCTGACTCTTGCTCTAGCATTGAGAGAAACATATGTCTTGGACTATTGATCTGCAGATATCATATAGCACCAGTATTGATCTGCAGATATCACATTGCCTTGCCTCATAGGCTCGTTTACCCTCATGTCATTCATCAATCATCTTGGAAACTGATACATTCAACTCATCTGGACATTCTTATTATCACTTTCTTTCTTCCTGATAGCACATTGTTATCTAAGCAATCATTAACAAATAACAAAGGGCTGATAAAACAGTAAATGCAAAGAAAGAAGAATTAGCTACACAATAAAAGAAAGAACACTTCGCAGAAGATTTACTCTTTTAGCATGAAATTCAGAAACTAGGGCTAGGCTATATGCAAAGAGAGTTTAAATTACTTCTTAACACAACACAAGAATAAAAGAATAGTACATAGAAAGAAAAATAAAACAAGCAAAGAAACAACAGATGAAGAAGGAAGAGGTCAAGCCACAAGAGGACTTCAGGGGCGTTTGGCTCTCAGTCGCACAGGCCCACAGCAGTACACTGGGAGGGTACCAAAAGATAAAACACAATGTAATGAGATTTGAACCAATTTAGTGAAGAGCATCAGCATAGAAAAAAAAAAACATCCACAGAACAGCACTGTGTCTCAACAATCTTTCCATTACACAAATGCATTATTATTGTAACATTATAAGCAGTATAAGTTGATTGGTGTTGACCCAACACTGACCTTTTGTATTATAAGTAACATGGCTTTTTGGATTGACACAGATATGAAGCACTCTGTCCGCTTAAAAAGAAAGTGATGTAAATAGGGCACAGATTGCTGAAAAACAGTGCAAATGATTGTCTATGCATGCATCCAAAACAGTTTGGGAGCTACTGGAAAAAAAGAATGAAAACAACAGGACAAGAACTCTTTGAAAAAAGGAGAAAATGTGAAGGTGAGTTAGTCAGCACCTACACTGAGGACCAGTCTCCTCCAGCTCCGTAGCTTTACAGACAGTGTCTGTGGAAAAGGAGTGAGAAAGAGCGGCCTGAGCTAAGACCTGATGGGGTTTAGGTGGGACAGGATACTCTAGAATTTCTAAAGAGGATCAATGAAGATATAAACAGTGGGTAATGCCAAGTAATGCAATGCAAAGCTTCTCTCACACACACACACACGCACACACGCACACACACACACACACACACACACACACACAAACACACACAATGAAACACACATAAAACATAAATAAAACTGAGTTTTGTGTCAGCTGTCTCTGTCTTTATGAGACAAAATTGGAATATGAGGCAGTATATAGAGTTGAAATGATATATGATTTTATGATCAATCTGACAGCTCTGTGTTGAGCACGCAAAAGCAAACGGCCCATATAACTATCACAATAAAGCCAACTGCATGAGGCACACTGCACTTTAGAATATGTAGATTAATAAAATGTTTGATGTCTTATACTGACTGCTAAACTAAGATGGAAAGAAATGAATAAATGTAAACTGTATACACAAGCATTAACCAACACTGTACACTAAATTTAGAATGAGCATTTGTTGAGCCCTGACCTTCACTTATACAGTTGCCAAGCAACCACTGCATCAACTGCACGTAAAACAAAAAAATTCAAGCACACTTGTAAAAACGTAGTAGTAAGAGCAGTAAGAGGAAATACTAAGTTACTTGTGGGAGGAAAAGTGCAAAATTTCACAGCAATATGTTGAGTATTAACAACCATGATCTTGGGAGCTTGGTGCTACCTTGTGTCTAACACACTGTCTTTCTAACCTTCATCTAGCTGCCAATCAAGTCCCTCTGCTGCAAGTCAAGCACCTCAAGTATGTCAAACCCATGCTCTGTCATTCTACCTTTTTAAAACTAAATCCCAGTACTTCATCGCTCCTCCATTTATGCATTTCTCTAAGCTTCACAACCTTCTCATCTCTTGTCAAACATGACAGCCACATGCTGCAATCCCACCCTGGTTCACAGAAAGATGTAGGTTGTATAAAGATCAATATGAGGCCAGCTAGAGTTCAACCTGCTGCTGCAAAAGTCTGCATTTAATCTGTGTAATCCATCTTTGATGATGTTTAGAAAAAAGTGAAAACTAGTCTTTAAGAACAGGATAGTGAAAAGTGTGGGTGAGAGACAGAGTCTGCGTTGTCCCATAGGCTAAGATAAAAACCTGTTCTTCTAGTTTTTATCCCTCAACCATGACTTTATACACACCCACAGTGTTTCATAAGCCTATGTCATTTTGACTTTTCATGTTTCTCACTCTCAAAAAGTGCGATACAAAGGTTTGCAAGACATAGTGTCAAGAAAAATAATCCAATATACATTCAAAATAATGACTTACGAGTAAAACACTAAAACATTCAGTACAAAATATTTGTTCTCATTGTACAAGCAGCTGAAATACAAATGGGACTATAATGGAAAAGTAAGTTTGTGTCACTGTCAGTAATAATTTAATTTTAAAGGTCCCATGGCATGAATTAATGTGAGCTCCCCTACCCTGTTTAGGCCCCCCCCCATGGTTAAAAGTTGTGAAATGTCTAAACTGAGCATTTGCGATCCTTTTCTGCGTTACAAAAAAATCGGAGCTCAAACGGGCGAGTTTGAACAAGGCACCTTATTGACGTCAGATCGAAAAAAGAAATGCAAATGCAGTTCCACCCCCATCTGTCTGTACTCAGCGTCTCTGTAAATCACGCCCAGAGAGTTTGGACTGCGAATGCGCTAGGCAATGCGAAATGCGTTTTTTTATTTGCCTGGAGGCACGTCCGAGTGTTTCTAGGCTCGGAAGTCCTTTATCTGAGCCTCTGGACCTTTGAACAGCAGTGGTTTAATTTTATTTTATGTGGAAATGTGTTTATTTTTCAATGGAACGCTTCAATTCTCTCCCCCCGTGCAAAAACAAGGAAATGGATCAGCTGTGAGCTACAGCGGAGACCGGAGCGTTTGGCCACGCCCCCACCTTCTACTATTGGCCAGCTTTTTTCTCCTCATTTGCATTCAAGCAACAACGCCCATTATGACCTGTTCTGAGGGAGAAAAAAATACTCTTTCTCATCTTATCTCTGTTTCTCATGTGTTGATTTTGAAGAAGGATTCATTTACAGTATTAGGGAACCATTAAGGAGCCATATAAAAGCATCAAGAAGTACCATGTCATGGGATCTTTAAATGATTTATCGTAATTAAATTGACTAGGGTTCACAATTATATGCTGTGTGTACTAGTAATTTTGAAATATTTTTACTTTCCTATTTATCATTAGCGTAAATGCTGATGCACTGTTTTCAACTGATAAGAAACAGCAGATCATTGATTTGTGAGCACAAACATACAGTAAAATGACAGTAAAGTTCAAATTAAAACTTGTGATATACTGTGTGTCAAATCTATTATCATGTGTTTTACTTTTTGAACTGATCAACAGCAACTTTTCCCTGAAATTGTAACCAATATTGTATTGCACTTACCAACTCCACTGTGCCTGTTATTCTCAGTTTCCTCCATTTTAAGGTTGATGGCTGACTCTGTGTCAGACCTGGAGCTGCTGACTGTCGTCACATCACCTGCCGATATGTTGGTGGTACTTTCTGATTTCTCTGTTCTGGAAATTGAGCTTTTTGTTATGGACTGGGCTTGAGCAAGTCCACTAACAGAGCTGCCAGTGGTACCGCTACAGTGAGAAGCAGCATCAGATTCTTCAAGGCTTTGGCTGAGTTCAGAGCTGGAGTCTTGGACAGCGAGGCTATCGGAATTGGTGCTGCTTGGTGTAGAAGATCTGAGGTCCAGACTGGTAAAGCATACAGCAGACTGCACTGTTTTGGGCTCTACTGGTGTCATGTCTTCTATTACTACAGTGGTGGTGGTAAGGGTGGTTGACTCTCCCACTTTGGTGAGGGACACTGGGGTGGGGGCTTGGATGTGTTTGCTGACAGGTGTGGCAGTGGCAGAGATGTCCTCGGAGCCAGAAGAGAGAGAAACTGGTGTTGGGGGTGGGGCAGGAGCTTTCCTTTTCCTTTGCTGAGTGTCCGAGCCAAGACTTATCTGATGGAATAACAGAAACATTGGCAGTTAAATTTACATCAGAAGAATCATTTATATATTTAAAAGTATAAAGTGGTGAGGCCAAGAGATTTTGCAAATGTTCTCTTCCTTAATTCTATTAAATGTCGTTTTCTAAAGATTTTACATTCTATGACCATGGAGAAACTATTTTTACAGACTGGTTTGCAGTAATAAACTTTGAGAATTTGCAAATTAATGAATTAAGCTATTATTAACTATTTATTAATCTTCAGCTAATAATATGCATGTTCTCATAATCTTTTACAAATATAATTACTAGTTACAAAAAAAAAATGAAACACGAGACACAGAGTTCACAAATTGAAAGTAATCTTACAAGAAGAGTCCAACTTCACAGCAACATGCCTGGAGGGGCATGCAGAGTTGCCCCATGCAGCAGGACAAGAGCAGACAAGCTGAGTTCACACATGTGAACTCATTGAACTCACTGCATGACATGGTGTGGAAATACAAAAGACCCACTGACAGGTTGTATTTCTCTTTCTTGTGCTCTTGCTTTACCCCCTCACTGCCTTTCATATATGAATGTAGACGTAAAAGCGGATGTGGGACAAAGTTGAATCTGAAATGGATGAGGAGCCAGTAAAAAAACAAAATAGATAGGAGAGTGTGTGTTATGTTCATGCATTTGTGTGGATAAACTGGTGTGTGTGTTCTCCTTAGAGTGAAACATAAGCCTGCAGTAGAGCCCTGCTATGAAAAGAACAGGGCTGTGGCCTCTGCAGTGTGATTGACTGTATGTCTCCACACACAGTGAAACAGTATATCTCATATCTGCACTGGGCTGGGAGCATGGATTAGGGGCTTGTTAGGGGTTGTGGGTTAAGTGTGTGCAGCTCTCCTAGGCTTATTGGTGCCATTACTGGGAGTGCAACTGGTACTTACAACTCCAGCCAAACCCTGAAACCATAAATCAAGATTTTCTTTTGTATAGTGGTCAGATTGTATTTAGTAGTAAATGCATTTTTACAAGTTAACAATTTGCATGGATCAATTGTCAAAGTTAGTCATGCTGCATAAAACATTTTTTAGATTTTGAATTAAAACTAAAGTGAAGCTAAGAAAACCTTAAAATAAATCTTCTTAGTTTTTAAATATAAGACATTTTGTTGCAACAAAATAATTTGTGATAATGAACAATGTTCAGTCTTGTACTACGTATTTTAGAACGGCGTGATTTGAATTTCAGGCAATAAGCCATCCTAGTCACACTAACAGAAGGCCATGCCAGGACACTCTGGTGTGCCCATTAAGTTTTCCTCAGCCACATTAGGGCCCCATGTTGGAGCATGTTGATCAGATAGGGCCACCCATGGAGGCCTCAACCTGGTAGCGTGACTATTCATCAGTTGTTTTCAAGGGCTCTTGATGGGTGAGGGGCTTCGAAACAAGACGACATTACAATGCTAATGTGGAATGTAAAATGCTGTGTGTGTATGGGTACAGTGTGGCTGTGTGCTACTGTTTGTCAGCATGCATGAGTACATCCATGCATAATGTCACAGATAATAATAGTGCCTGATATGTCTCAACACTGAGAGAGCACTGAGGTCAAAAACATCCAACAGTAGCCTGCCGCACAATTAGCGTGTGTTGGGTGTATTGTGTGTAATAATGAACATATGTGGATGTGAAAGCATGGAGGATAAAAGCACTTTATGATAACAATGTGTCTGCAGGAGGGATCTAGAAGGCTAGCTGAGGATAAGGAGAAGCATTCATGACCCCCTTTCATTGTCATTTACTTGTCCAACTAACCCACTAAAATCTGTTTTGTTTTGTTTTTTACCAGGAATTTACATTTTGTTTTTTCCTGTTTATTACACCCAAGAGATAACTGCATTTATATCATTTATAGACTTGTTTCATTAACTTGGAATAAGAATTTGAGGTAAATAATGTCAGGATGCTTATCATAGAACATCTTCAAAACTGTCCCTGACGACACCGCATGAATAACTGTGTTTAGAGTAACGTTAATCACTCATGCTTAAAATACCTTGGCCCATATATGTAGCCTACTATTAGAACAGTACTTCTCCTTTAAATGTCTGTCGAACTTAACTGAACTTAACTGAACAACGGGGCTCATCCTTGAGTGTTTATCATCTTAGGTTGTTCCCAGAAGGTGAGGATGAGGGCATGCCAACAAGATTTCATGCTATACTGCCCTTTTGGAAACAAGACCTCTGTACATTCTGATGTCAAACCATTCAAAATTTTGGACTCCAATTTGAACTTTGCCATGACATGGGATGATATTTTTTATTCTAGCATACTTTGTACATGTATTTGTTGAGAGAACACACTTAAAAACTGACTTAGCAGAGAAGACTGCTACATATTTTCTTTAATCAAAATTGGC
Organism: Paratrypauchen microcephalus; assembly: GCA_036785185.1. Classification (NCBI taxonomy): domain Eukaryota; kingdom Metazoa; phylum Chordata; class Actinopteri; order Gobiiformes; family Gobiidae; genus Paratrypauchen; species Paratrypauchen microcephalus. The sequence goes on along the minus strand of JAVJIX010000002.1, from coordinate 14,997,289 downwards.
CATGTAGCCATGGCTTCCTTTCCAAACCACAATAACAGATTTCCTATCGCATTTGGGAAAAGTAGGTTGTGTTTCTCTGAACTAAATGTTCCAAAACATTTTAGTGCAACTTTCATGAAAGCAGACACAGCCTATTGGTTGGCAGAATGAAGAAAACATAACTATTTGTTCCTGAGTTTAAAGATGCAAGAAAAGACTAATTGTATATAGTTTCTGTAAATGCATGTATTATTATGACATGCATTACCGTCATGAGTAGAAGTAGGTTCATCAGTTCAAAATCATCATTCATGATTCATTTAGCTTGTCTCGATCTTTATGAAATCTTCAGTTTGATTTTTTATTATCAATGTATGCAAATGTTTACCATATTGAAGACTAGCTATCCTTACTGTATATGACTGTATATGTGTTGACGCTCCGCATGTGGTTTTCACAAGTTTCTGTGTCCTTTAAAAAATGCTTAAGAAATTATAAATCATTGACATAATTTTGTTAATCAGTATGACAGGCCAAAGTTCCTACTTGTATATGCATTTCTGCAATATTTCCTATGTTAATGTAAAACACATAGGAAATGTTTACCCTAAGCTAGGCTATAAATAAACTTGCAGACGAGACATAAGTGTAACTGTAATGTCCTTTGTAAAAATAACTGTCACGAAGAACTCTGCACCACAGCATACTCTGACCTGTGTGGACATGCAGAACTCTGTCCAAACCCAATCAGAGTTCAGAGAAGGCACATGGCGAGGAACAGAGATCTAATATCAGCAGAGGACGTCCTCAGACGACCTTCCTCTCTTGTTCATGAAGCTGCTCTGGCACCACCAAACACACAATCTAGTCACTACACTATCAACTATCAACTAAGAAACACTGCCATCAAAGTGGAGATACGTGCAACTCTCAAATGCAGCAGCTGGACACCCTCTTGTACTTTGTTTTTCTGCCCCTGTATCCTCAGTTTACTTTTCTTAATTAAGCAAGGACAAATAAACAAAAGTTATTCCAGACATTATCAGAGAGGGAGGGGTTAGTTGCTAAACACCATTTCCCAGAATGCCAACATAACACTATAATGAGACTGTGGGGAGCTGTTCTTTTAATGTAGACAATACAGGTCACCCTGACCTTGAGGTGCTGAAATTCAGGTCAAAACATGCAGAGCATAGACTGCCACAGGAGTTGTCCCACTATGTCAGGTCAATCACAGCATGGGCTCAAATTTTTCACATAGCTCAAACTTTCATTAAGAAGGTAGGGGGGGGGGGTGGCCTCATACACTGCACAGTTAAACTGTGTTAAACTTAGTTTTAAGGTACAAATTAACAAACTTTTAATAATAGACACAGTTGACAGAGCTTTGACCTGAAAGGCACATTGCTCTTAAAAAATATTTGAGACTGATAATGTGAGGCTCGTCATGAGACTGATAATGACATTTTACCTGATTTGCATCATAGCTTAGGTGTTCAGTAGAGAGAGTAGGGACTCCAGGTGGAACAGGGGCTCTCCTCTTCTTTGCCTCAGCTTTAGGAGATGTCCTGGAGATGTTCATGGCTGACTGTGACTGGCTCATGTGAGGGCGCTCTTCAACATACTGTGGCCCAAACATGGTAGACATGGCCTGAAGATTACATAAGATGACATTAATCAGGAATGAGTAAATACACATTCACACATCACATTTAATAAAGGCTTTCCAGTATTTGGGACATGGGAACCAGACAGTTCATTCCTCACACCCGCAGGATCCCAAGAAAAGTAATTAAAAACCGAATAATTGATGCAGTTAGACAATGCAACAATGCAGCATAAAGGCAGAGCAAGGAGGGACACAGAGTTCAGGGCATTGAAATTAATTAGATCCATGGTTAGAACATTTCACAGTAGGAAAAGACTAGAAAATGAACAGAATCCATATAGAGGATTATTACTGTGGACAGCTGGGGTGATTCTTAGAGTAAACTGAGAAATACATGTTCACTGAACATGCACATTTTTAACCTGACTGTACATTTTTAAACTGACTGTACATATTTAGCATTAAAAGCACTGGCAATAAATAAAGATAAATATATGAATATATTCTTTATATATGAATCACCACATTTTATGCATTTAACATGCATAAAAATCCATGTAAAACAAAATGTTGCTAATTTAAACCACACACGCTGAAGTAAAAAAAAAAAAAAAACAGTTATTGAAGGCCATCGTTTTAGTGATAATTATGGCATAGGAGTAATTTGATCCTACATGCTGATAAGTCTGTATAATTACTGTCTGTTAGTTTGTGTTGTGCGCAAATGTCAATCTGTATTATTCAATAATATAATATTCAATAATATAGGGTAATATTATATTAAACATAAACAGGCTGTAGTGTTTTTTTCCCACAAAACTGGCTTGATTCATTTTCATAGTTCTCTCAATTTATTCATGGCTGGGACTCAAGCAGTACATAAAGGCTTGTTGTGGCCCAATGAGGAATACAGGAAGATGATGTACTTTGGATGAAGAATTACCTGTTAGAAACAGCACACTTTGAGGGGGTTATTGCATTTAGGTGACATATGATAAAAGAGCTGCTTACTCTTAAACATACTCACAAGATCAAGTTGTGTAGTATATATTTAGTAAACAAAAAAAATTGCACGCCTCAACATGGCAACTCAGAGTGAAAAAATACTAGAATATGGTAAGTAAAACAAAAGTACATTTTCAGCAAGCTATAAAGATCATTTTCCACACCACAAACTGAAGCTGATGAAGTTGTAATAGATGGAAAGCCTTCATAGATCCTGATAAGTCATAACCAAAACCCCTTAACTGCTTAACGAACAACTGCTGCCACCAAGAGGATGTCAGGGTTACTGCAAAATCCGCTTGTTGACGTATGATTCAGTAGCCATTGTTAAAAACACACACACACACACACACACACACACACACACACACACACACACACACACACACACACACACACACACACACACACACACAGGACTGGGAACAGGATTGGGATGATAATTGTATTTATTTTTTATGCATTCATGTGGTATATCTATGAAATGAATTTGAGCTTAATTCATGCTGCAGCTAAGCTAAACATTTTTATGTTTATGTAAAAGTTTTCTGCCCTTCAAGCAACAAGACATGAGTTACTTTCTATCATTAGTTGTCTTAAATAGTATGCTTACATTAGAGTGTGCCTCTGTGTCATTGTAATCCTCCATGTCCAGAGATGTGGTCTCTGTCTGCAAAAGCAAGGCACAACACAAGCAGCATTCATTTAGTGGGCCATGCAATCAGTCATGCAATTATATTACCACAGTCATGTCATGTTTCACAAATGTTAAACTACTGTTTGACAGTTTGAACTTCTTTATTGTAACTAAATGCATAAATCATGAACACCACACCATTCAAAAATTTTACCTTAGATTTTCTCCTGCTGAACTGAAAGATACCCAGGAGACCTTTCTTCTCTGCTCTGGCCAAACTGTTTGTACTAGAGCGCAGGGAGTCTATAGGTGAGATGTAACCCAAAAAATGCCATAAGAAAATTTTAATTATTAATTAAATAATACATTAACTACAGGACAAAGAATGTTACTGAGGTCTAATAATGAATTTCTTTTGTACAATAATTTATCTAGTATAAAACATGTACCCAGGAGGGGGCGCTACTGATTACAAGTTCAGGTGCTACCACCATTTTTATTTAATTTTTTTCAGCAATGCAAAAACTATAACTAATGAGGTTCACACTGTTTGGGAAGAGAAGGAATATTCAGGTTAGTCAATTAGTCTAAAAAGACTACAGGGTGTTTAGTAAAGCAACCAAACATGCGTTACACCGAACATGTTTCATTGTTAGTGGCATAGATGCTCTAATACCTGAATAATTAAGGGCAGGTGCCGAAGCCATTTTAGGCTGGAGGACTGGAAAAATAATAAAAACAATAAGGACACTTATATTACTATATAACTATTTTGAGAGATACACATCTAAGAGAACATATTTGTCCGGTTTGCATATTGGCTGTTAAAGAAATAGAATAAACAAGAAAAATCAAGAAAGCTCTAATTATGTATTGAGTTCTAGTAACATGCTGCAGTAACATACAATAACATATAATAAACATTAAAAAACAGTTGTTACCTAGACTTTTGTCGTGCACATAAAGCTCCTTGATTCCCAGATGCGACAGAGACTTGTCCAGTGGTAACTCTTGGCGATTGATGCTGTCCTTTAGGAGCACGATGAGAGCTGGATCAAATTCACACTTGTCGCAGATGACAGGTATGAGATCCTGTAGTGGCAACAGTGGGTTCACCCGCACCACTGCCTTCTGACTGCCATGATAATTCACCAGCAAACGCACTGTTTTCTGAAAAGACATAAGTTATCACTTTAACAATTGTATATTGACAAATACTATAATACAATTCTTATGCAATGCTTCATTAACAGGACATAGAGCCATCTATGTGCCAATAACCCCAATATATAGAAATCATGAATCAACACAGCATTTTTAATGTAAAGGGAACATGGCAAAAAACAGCAATGTTCTTGAACATACAAAATAAATATTTACTTTTATAAATATTTAATGTAAAACATGATTTCTGTATTTTTAAAACATTTATTTATGAGAACTGAAGTAAAAGACAAGAGTTGAATGACTGACAGCAGCATCTGAAACTGTGTCGGTCTCTGGCCCCTGGCCAGACAGGGTTAAAGGGACAGAGCAGCCAGTGAGCCCTGAGAGGAGCAGAGAAATAATGCATGGTAACTAAAGGTAAGCCCTTCATCAAATATTTAAAGTGCAGGAAGAGAACTGAAACGACAAAACTAATGAGTGAAATATATAAGAGAATAGTATATGTTAAAGACAGATAATGACCAGAAAAAATGTTTGCTGTGTGAATCCAAGTGGCTTCCTACCTTTAAATGTGTGCACGTTCTGACAGTGTTGAATGGCAAGCCATTGACAGGGATTGATATTATATAAGGCATTGAGCTAATTTGTAAAACTAGCACACCGGCTACACGCAAATCAAGCTATATGATTACAGTGTGTTTTAATTTATGCAACAATCTCAATAACATGTCTTTATCTATACAAAAATATTACTGCACATCCAGTGAAAACAAGTATACAAAAAAACAAAAAAAAAAAAACAAATTCCATAGCAGCTGATCATGTGTGAAGGTCCAGTGAAACTCACTTCAGGCACTCTGGGTGCAGGTCGGCGCACTTGTTTCTCCTCCAGCACTTTCTCCTTGATGAGGACACAGGCAACATTGAGTGACCCCAGCAGCGCGTTGGGCTTGAAGCCTAAAGGGTGGCCCTCAGGTGTGAATAGATCCAGAGTGTGTAGTGAGGGGTTCAGGTGGTAACGGCTGCACAGCTCGACCAGAATGTCCATCAGCGCTTTGCTGAAAGAGGAACATAAAATGACTGAGGGAGAGAAAGTGGGAAAGACACAGAGCAAGAGAGGGAGGGATATAGGATGAACAAACCACTCATGTGAACAGCTACACAGAGAAAAAAAGACACAAGATTGGATTACAACACCTAACTATCTTAAGCTGAGTAAAGGAAGTGGGTGTAATGACTTACATGACATACAATGTAGTCACACCAGTACGTCAGCTCTACGTGTTAAAATGTCATGAAATGTCAAAATGTATTTCTGGTTTAAGCCTTTTTTTTTTTTTTTTACATAACCAAGGGACCAATTAATATTATAATACCAACAATATATTTGTAGTAGTTACATAACAAATAGCTGGAGCATGTGAACTGTATGTGTATGGAAGAGGCCTCTGTGAGGTGTCCTAAAGAACTACCAGTCAGAATAAATAAACCAGGGGACTGTTTTCTGGGAGCCAGCAGATCATGTGTCAGATAGAGGTGCCAATACAAAGGCCACTATTCAAGACCTGGTGTAAAATTTAGGCAGAAAATTGTCACAGAAAAGCCATCAATGTTAAAGTGCATAAGCAGGTTATCTGGAACATAGTACAGCATAATTATATTTTGTGAAATCTCTCACTTTTACAGTAGTAAATGTCTGTCCTTTAATCATACGTCTGTCAATCATATATTGATGATTGATGATTGTAAGCTACTTCTCTGAAATGTGGCCATTACTTATTATAAAAACACTATGCAGCTGCATACTTGAGGTAACCTGTGTTGTACACATGCTGCATATGACTTGTGTCCAGATCTTGTATCATTGGTTCCCAGCCCTCTGCTGCCTCCGTGCACTCTGCTACGGCTCTCCACCTCCAATCCAGCGCACTATCTGTGAGCTGCAGCCTCACACTGGACAGTAGAATGAAATTCTAACCCCTGAAAATTTTTTCAATTAACATAAGTGTGTATGTCTCCACATTTCCATAAGCAACTCATGTTGCTTATGGAAATGTGGAGACATACACACTAATTTCCATTATTAAATGTGAGGACATATTTCTTCATCAGCTGTTTGTGTTTGTAATTCTATGAATAAGTAGCGGATCAACCAAAAATAAGACAAAAACCTTATGGGTTGGTGAGCATCTTTTTGGGTTCCAAAAAGCTGCATAGGTCATTGTGCGCCCCTCACATTTGCCCTTAATATTTGCATTTGCATATACTGCATATGCCTCATCAATAAATCCATCAACCTAAGTCATCAATATGTTTTAGGACTCAGAACAACTTCCAATAATTTAAAATCAATTTACCAGAGCTTGGCTCCACTGGAACAGCACTCTTTCTCGAGGCAAGAGCACCAGTCGAGGAATGAGGAGGGTTAAGTGCACTATTCCTCACAAACTGCAACTATAACATTTACCACAGGTGTTATCCCACCAGTTCATACTGGAAAAAAATATATAAATTGTGTTCATTATATATTTTTTTTATTGAATATCAATCATCCTTTCCCATTTCAGAATTCTGCTAGCCTTATTCACACATCATGTTAACAGTCTATTATAACAGCCTTTTTCATTCTGGGTTTGTCAGTGGGGTTCACAGTCATGTCTCTGTGGTCAGCACAAGCTTTGTCCCACACAGTATAGGGATGAACTCTGGCTCAAAAATTGTTCACACAAAATAGGTTTCATTTTAGTCAATTTCTTGGTAAAAGGGAATCAAACCTAGGATCTTGTTGCTTTGCAGTGTTCACCAGAGGGGGAGCACCCCCCAAAACCCTTTTGGGGGGTGCTCTGTCGATTTGCCCTGGACTCACCTGCCATCCTCAGTGACACTGGTCTGAAATCCGGTGGGCAGAGTCAGCCGCAGCTCCACGGAGTGACTCAGCATGTTTTCCTTCATGTCTCTAACAGTGACCTCGTCCAGAGAGTCAGTACTTCTGAAGAGACGCCGTGGGGCAGGCTGCGGTACCTGAGGAGGAGGTGGGGCACGTGGTTTCATCCTTTTGCTGGACAGAAAGGCAGAAAGAAAAGCACATTTTGTTTGAGGTTATTATTAAAATGTCATCTATTTACCTAGATTTAGAGAGCAAATTAAAATGTGCACATGACTTATGGTGGAGGGTCTGTCACCCACTTGTCTCCATGGAGATATATTTATCTTGTTTTCATTCAGTAATAGGTGTTTTTACTGTAAAAGAAAAATGCTTTGTAAAATATTAGGGATGTCAACAATTAATCGACTTACGATTAATTGTCGATCAAGACGTTGGTCAAACAAAATGCATTAATTGTAATTAATCGCTAATCGTGCACTCGCGTGGTCACGAAACAAGGCAACCGCGCACCGTGCTGCGCCAAGCTCGACTCACAGCCGGCCGCAGGCGCCAACGGCACTGCCCGGTGTACGCACGAGGGGCTGCTGAGCACGAGATCGAACCGCGGCACCCGGAATGTGTAGTCTCAGCGCTAGTCACAAACCAGCCGCACGAAACCAGCAGCGGCACGTGGTGGTTTAATCCTGGTTTAGTCCAGGTCTAGACCTGGTCCAGTCCTGGTTTAGTCCAGGCCCAGTCCAGGTTTAGACCTGGTTTAGACCTGGTCTAGACCTGGTTTAGTCCACGTTTAGTCCTGGTCTAGTCTCTTAGCCAATTAGGACGCAGAACACAATGTTACACTATAAAAAAAGTTACACTATAAAAAAAAAATTTTGAAAAAAAAAAAAAAAATCAGCGAACCGCGATAGAGCGAGGGATTACTGTATTTTGTTATTCAGCATCAATACATTTGTCTGCTTTTTACTAAGGAATAATTAATTGAGGAATATACAATATAATAATACTATGATAGGCTATATTTATGACTCAGTGTTATGTATACTACAGCTTATATTCTTAAAGACTATTGAAACACTCAAATTCAGGTGAAAAACAATCGTTAATCGATCAATAAGGTAAATCAACTATCAATTAATTAATTAATCAATAATTTGCATCCCTATAAAATATGCATACTGTGAGGGCGGTCACCTCTCTAGAAATGTCAGGATTAAGATGGTCACATACTTGGAATTGGAAGAATTTTTCAAACAGGATGTTTCATCTCACAGTAATCCTACCACAAATATTTGATATTGTGATGTGACTTCTGTCCACAGATCTGGGGCCTCATTTATAAAACTTTCAGATTTTCTTTCTAACTGTATGCACAAACTTCCTCAAACTCATTTAAAATCAATCTTCATATTTAATTTTATTTAACATTTTGCTATGTTTTGTCTAGTTTCTTAATATCTGTGGAATGTATTATTTTACTTCCTGATTGGACATGGTCAGCAGATGTGCTGACTGTCTATGGATGTGACATATGTAGAGGTAGTTCCATAACTTTTACCTAGCATAAAGTCGCAGAATCCAAAATAGAGAATACTTATGGTGGTAAAAATAAATGTCAACGCTTTTATCTTTTTAAATCAATGTTTGATCTGTCAGAAAAATGTATTCCCTGCTCATAAATTGTTCCAGCATTTTGGATGGAGGCATGCTGATGACTAATAGAGCAAAAGAAAAATTCAATTCTGTCAACTGGACAAAAGATTTTAGAGATTTTTTTTTTTACGTTTTGCCGCTCATCCAAGTGGCTCTTCAGTTCTGAACTGAAGATCAGCAGAAGCTTCTTTTGCTATGGATCATATCTGGATGACTGAGGGATTGCACAGATGACAAGATAACTCACTGCTACTTCCTGTATTTTCATACTTTTTTTCTTTACTTTTTTCCACTATCAGACTGATAAATATTGACCACAGGAAATATTCGACCAAACCAAGTAATAATTAGACTTAAACTTGTCAAATGCACTTTAAGTGAGAATCTCTTCTTAGAGCAAGAACTCTGGGTCAATCGGGTAGAGTGGATATATCAAATAATTAAACTCTAAGCATCAAGCTCATAGATTCTTTACCTATTATCTCTCTTTTTGGTAGTATCAAATCAAAGGAAATAGCTGGATAGTAGCAAAGAGCAAATATCTCTAATGTTTGTAAAACAATATTTGTTTTTGAATGCTTATTTTCTGCTTTTTTTTTTTTTTTTACTAACTATTTACCCTGCTAACATGATAAATTATTTTCCAGACTTTCCCTGTGCCCTTTCTCTCAGACTCAAAAACACACATGAGCCTCTGATAACAAAAGTAAAACATTCTCACTTACGGCCCTTGTGTGAAGTGTTCCTGAAGCACTCAATGTCACTCTGTTTACAGATAAAGTCATTTGTCGTGATAGGGCAAGAGAGCCTGTAGGTTTGGAATCCATAGGTGTACATACAGGTAATCCCAGCCCAGTAAACAGCGACTGTAAGGACGTAGCTCAATAAGTGGACTCTAACCCTGACTCAAGTTAAATATTAACAAACTATAGTGTCATTGACATATTATGCAATTGTTTTCACGGGCAAGGACCACATCCTTAAGCACGAGAAAAAAAATGCTTTACTAATTACAATGGAAGCTGATAACTATAGGATTGAGATGAGTAAGCAGCAGGTTGTGTTTTGCCTCAGCATACTGGGGCTGTTTCTCATGTGAAAAGATTGTCATGTATCTGTAGGTTATATAAAAGAACAGGGCAGGGCATGCAATAGACCCTCTAGCATTGCGGGGATTTTTTTGTTTGTTTTTTTGCTTTGTTTTTTTAAATATACATATATATTTATTTATTTTGGGCAAGTAAGCAATTTACATTCTTTTAAAAGAGCAATCATAACAGAAATAACAACAACAACAACAAAACAACAACAAAATTTGCCTAAAAAGGAGTGGGAAGAAGAAAACTTATTTAATCCCACGTTAAAAGTGTGGTTTGAGAATTTTAGATAAGCCTACTTAAAAACAACAGGTGCATGACATGAGGAGCTGCAGAGATCTCTATATGTCAGGGGCACACAAGGCTAGACTGTGTGAAGGCTAGGTTGAGCACAGTCAGCTAGTATACTCCTCTTCCTCTCCCCAGCTTTTCAGTGTCCCTCTCTCTTCTATCCTCACTAGCACAAAGACGCTTTTAGGAAAATCCAAGCTCCCACAGATTTTGAATGTAGGAAGCCGAAACATAGCGCCTTGGTCGGTCACAGGGGGGCAGTAAAGCAGGACAGCCAGCCAGACTGGGTTACACATACACACGGAGGTTACTAATGGTGCTCTCAGAGACACCCAATTCTTTCACTCCACTTCACAGCACTAACAAGGGCAGGATTCTTTCTCTGAGCCTAATAAAACTTACAGAGCGTTTCAAGATGGGAAAAAAGAGAGCTAATTTTATAGCATGTTGAATCATAGTGTCAAGGGACAGAGACTTGTGGTGTGTGGAAATCATCATAAGACTAACTTATAGCGTTTGATGACAGATAACAGAAAAGCTCTGTGTTAGAGATCCCGATAATATAGGTCATAATCCCATTGTTACAAAATTGTCTGTGTATGTCTACTTCTAACACAAGGCAGTGTGCTGTGCTGAGGTTAAAGGGATAGTGCGTTTTTTTTAATAATGTTAATCTGTATGGGTTTCCTTCTAAAAGTTACGTGTCTTGACACAGGCTTACCTCTGACAGTCTCAGCTGATCCCGATTCGGCTCGCTTTCTGGAGCCCACGTAGGTAGGTCCGGTAACTTCACTAGAACATGAAATAAAGCTTGTTTTTCTTCTCAAAACAAAACATTTGTCCGAAAGGTGATATATTTGCATCCCAAACAGTTGTCCACAAAACATCCATCAGCGTAGATTGCGTTTGCGTATTGTGTCTCCCGACTTGTATCACTGCGCGAATATTAGCTGTATTAGCCTGTTCACTTGTAAACTTCCCCTTACAGCGGACCGCATCTTCCGTACACTTCCGCTAAAGGTTAACAGGCTAATACAGCTAATATTCGCGCAGTGATACGAGTCGGGAGACACAATACGCAAACGCAATCTACGCTGATGGATGTTTCATGGACAACTGTTTGGGACGCAAATATATCACCTTTCGGACAAATGTTTTGTTTTGAGAAGAAAAACAAGCTTTATTTCATGTTCCAGGGAAGTTACTGGACCTACGTGGGCTCCAGAAAGCGAGCCGAACCGGGATCAGCTGAGAGTGTCAGAGGTAAGCCGGTGTCCACACACGTAACTTTTAGAAGGAAACCCATACAGATTAACATAAAAAAAAACGCACTATCCCTTTAATAGTTATTTTATGTATTATACAGTTATATAGTAAAATGATTTCAACTTTACATATTCATTACTTACTTTGAGATGAGCACATGCCCTACATAACGACACATAAATTATTTGTTAGTTATTTTGGAATTATAAAAAAAACTATGCACCATCAAGAAACAATGTTCTGTAGATGAACAGCACTTCAAAGCACTTGGCCATACCCTGGGCCTGAAGCACACTTGACTGGCATAGTGATTTACACTTGACTTCGAGCCTGTTGTTCATTGGACCTATTGAGTGACAGAGAGATCCGGGACCCAAAGCCACTCCCAGTGACACATGCATTATTGTAAGCATGTGCACGGCTGTCATGGTGTCCCCTTGGAAACCTATATTTACACCTCTCCACACTGGTGCGCCACACAGCTTTGGTTTTAGTAACAGCTGTGGACACTGATGCCAACAGGGAGGGTGCGCCACAAACTCTGGGGCAGAAAGCAAGTCAAATAAGGAAAGGAACCTCTTAAACAGTTTCCAAATGTCCGCCTCCATGGTTAGTATTTCCTGTAGCATGGTAAATCTGTTGTCTGAATGATATTTGTACTTTTAATCCCAAGGCATATCAGTCTGGTTCCCAGTCCCTTGGTTGCGCCTTGAGCCAGGCTCTTTGATAAAGACGTTCCATGCTTGTCCCTGATCGGGTCACAGTCACCTGTGACTCTCCCCACATCTTCATAAAGTGTGTGTATTCTGGATCCCTGGCAGATAAAATTGATAAGTTAACTAAATTCATATTGTACATATCTTGTACATATTGTTCATACATATTATATTTAGGGCTGGGAATATTAACGCGTTAATCGCGATTAATCACGATTAGAGTTATGATCGCGAACAATTTTTTTAATCGCGATCAGAGTTTGCCAGCATTTTCCGCAATTCTACCCTCCATATGCAGCTCATTTGGTTGTATTAATTAAACTCATTGTCGGTTAAACGTGCTATTTTGAGTTTGCTAGTATTTTGTTCCTTCTACGCATCCGTAGGCAGCTCGAGCGGGCTTCAATCATTTATTTACAATTTCTCAAAGTAAGCACTATTACTGGTTCATTGTTACTTTTTCCTTTCTCTGCACTTTTTTGAAATTAAAAAAATGGTGAGAAATACTTTGCATTGTGAGTTTAACTTTAGATTCGAACGGTCTTACTGCAAGATATCAATTTTAAACATGCAAAATAAATCACGATTAATCGCGATTAACTATGAAATTTCTGAGATTAGTTGCGATCAAGAAAATTAATCGTTTGACAGCCCTAATTATATTTATTCACTTACATATTTATAGCACACCTGTATACTTGTTTATAGCTCATAATATATATTAATAGCTCTACTGTATACTTGTTTGTGCTTATAATACATCTGTTTATATCCCCTACACAGATTAACAACAAAGTACTCCCACATGTTCATATTGCTCTATTTATTTGTACATAATTCACTATAACCATACTGTCTATATTATATATACTGCATATATTGCACTTGTATATACTGTATATATCACACTTGCTGCTCCTTCTGATTAGATGCTAAACTTCATTTCGTTACCTGTATTTATACATGTGTAATGACAATAAAGTTGAATCTAATATTTTTTTTAAAATGTTAGAAATGCACCATAATTTATTTAAAAATCAATAATGATTTGTTAGGATAATTATTAAAATATTTAGGTTAACATTACAGTGCATATGAGGACAGATATATAATTTTTTCACTGCTAAATCTTTATACAATCAGGAGCATCTTTTTACAAGGGGTGGTGAGTGTAAACGCAACATAATGTCCCCAGGGAAATGAAGGGTACAGGTCCTCAGCTGCTAAATGAAATGTTACACATCGGGATTAATTAATGTTGCTTATAGACGCTGAGTGTTTTTAGAGCATCCACAATAAAGGAACAACAAACTCTCCATGTCTCATCTTTTCTCTATAAATAATGTTGTCCACTTGTGACTGTGACTGTCCACATGTGACTGTGACAGAAAAATAACAATTAAGACCATTTATAAAATCTGGTTCCTCATGATTTAAAAGAAGAAATCATGGCAAAAGGAGAATGTAGGGCTGGTCGATATGGCCAGAAAATAAAATTTGAATTTTGGTGTACACTTTTAACTGTCACACTTGTGTCACACCACACTCACAGTTAGACACCACACAGTAACTTCACTGAACTCTACTGTTAATCATTGTTATTACTGTAATTTCACAACATTACAGCAACAGATACCATCTTATCAGTCAATCTTGTAACATGCCTCTGCTATTACATGAGCCCTTTAAACTCAGGAGCTTGATCAAAGGTTAAAGCAATTTGTTTTGTATTTAGTGTGCTGCTGCTCCTGTAGCTTTAACTTGTCTGTGGAAGCAATGCATCCATTCCACACCCCTCTCTATAACAGGATGGCTTGTGAATGTAGCTCTTACTAGATATATACAGTACTGCTGCCAACACATGGCCTCAAATTCTCTATCTCTCTCCAGCTCTCTCATATTTCAGTTAAATTTAGATCTGTCATCATAACAGCTTCACCCTAAATATCCAGATGTGAGAGCCACATACAATAAAACATTTTACTCTCAACCTCAAGCAGAAAGGAAAAAAGAGGACTCTCCCTTAGTCAGCAGGGCCACACTGTAAGCAAAACCCGCTGAAACTTAAATATAGCAGATTGTGTGTAGGGCGTATATATAATATCCAGTGATCCTTAGAGAAACAATAAAATAAAATTTAGCTGTCTGCCCTGTGGTATTTTGAGAAAAAAAAGGATGCATCGGATGTTTAAATAATGGTGGTCTACTACCTCCTGTATACAATTCTCCAGGGAACAAAAGAAGGCGGGCACCAGCAGAACATTTAGCAGCTTGTAATTATCACTGGGTGTGTGCTAGATATACCAGCAGCAGTGATTTGAAATCTGTTGTCAAAACTGTTCTTTTAACATTACGTCAAATTCTGAAATATGAACAAATTGTATTAAGTAAGGAAATAATGTGAGAAGATACAATTGTAATATCTAAAATACATCTGTTTACTACATCTGTAATAGGTATTTATTCTTTGCACTGCTTTCAGATCTTGTCTGAGATAGTTTTTGTATTGTCTTTATATTGTATTTTGTACACTGTCTTTTTGCACTGCTTGGCCAGGGAGAAACGGAATTTCGATTCACTGTATGTCCAACACATATGGCAGAATTGACAATAAAGTTGACTTTGACTTTGAAATAACAAGTGTGTTTGTGTGGACTGCTGATCGTCACTGGGGAGCAGCTTGTTAAGTTCTGACGTCACAGTGATCGTGTCTATAAAGTATAAAACACAGTACGTCTATTAAAGCTACGTGACTGCAGCTGTAAAACTCTTTGTAAGAAGAAAAAAAAAGTTTCCACTTGAAAGAGTCAAATCGGCTCAGATCTCATATGCTACCACCCTCATTTATTTAATTAGTCTATAACTATGCAGTGAAATACAACTTAAAAATCTGTATACAAGGATATAATAGTGAATATTAAGTTTGCATGTTCTCCCCGTGGGAGTTTGCATGTTCTCCCCGTGTCTGGGTGGGTTTCCTCCGGGCACTCCGGTTTCCCCCACCAACCCAAAACATGCACGATAGGTAAAATCCTCCAGCTTAAAATGCAGAGAAGAATTTCTCCAGTGTGAGATCAATAAAGTTCACTTCTTCTTCTTAAAATGGCTTTGGAACAAGCCATTTGTGTAACCAGCAACAGACAGATCGGAAACACAATGACACATTTTAACTGCTGGACTACCAATATACAATCTGTCTAAGAATAAATATGTGTAATATTCTATGCTGTCCATAAAATTCTGGTTATTTTAAAATCTAATGATCTAGGTATAACTTCATCAAATGTATAATAAGAAAATCAATATAATACAATACAACATATTTTTTAAGCCTGGCATATATTACACCAATAAAATCAGTCTTGTAGCAGCCCACACCCGTACTTATCTATAGTTATCTACCTTAATATGATATCATAATCTTCAACATTGTTACTGAATGTTTACATAATCTAGTGACGCCCAATAACAAAGAGTAAGGAGATTCCACGGTACTTCTACAGACAGAAATGTCACCCACTGACCGGAAAGAGCACTTCTGGCTGCACTGCCAACAGACACTTTGACTGGTCCACTTTGTAATTTAGCCAAAAGGCTCTTGAGTGTCTGAAATCACTGTATTTAAGGCTATCTGATTTATATGACCTTTCCTTGGGCGAGCTCTAATTCACTCCATCAAGACAGGAGTCCAGTCATTGCACACCATTTATTCAAGATACTGCCTGGTTTTCGTATTGTTGAAAAGGTGTTTTTTATACTAATTAACTGAATGCTTGGTTGGTCAAAATGTGACACATCAGATGTACATATTGTCGTCCTATATATAGCCAGTCACAGAGAGATATGTAGCTATGTAAACAACAGCGGAAGCTTATTAATAAACTATTACAGAACTGTAACATTGCTTATATGACATTTGTCTGTGAACAATGCAAAGTAGCAGCGTATTATCTTTGAACAAATGGACAGGATAATATTTTGTTTTTAAATAATATAATTACATGAGTAAGAACTACAGAGGTCAGCATTGTTCTTGTTGCATTATTTTTATCTAGTAAGTACTATGTCTTTATTTTGTGGTCGTCATTTTAAACAAGGACACTGTTTTTTCCAGCCCTGGCTACTGGAACAATCTCTGTTGGCTAGGGACAATACTGAGGATCGGTTTTACTGTAAAGGGAAATCCTAGTACTACCTAGACTGGATTCAAAAAAAGAAAATCTTATTGATAAGGAAAGAAAACGCTTGCTGCGCACTTTTGCCCCTCTCTCACCAAGACAGGGCTTATTTGGTGATCCACAAACTCTATTAGTAGCTCCTAGGAAAACATAAAAAAGATGTGGAAACGAATTAAAACTCTTGGCAAAAGTAGACTTACCCTAAAGGAGGTTTGGCGTCCATCATCGGGGTAAATAAAAGTGGTGGTTAATAAACTCGGCTCCCCTTAATCTGCTGCAGTCCTCAAATCCGCGTCTTCGCCATGCCACCTGCGATCGACGAGCCAACAAAAAAAATCAAAGAAAACACGCATTAAAATGTTCTTGTTCCTGGACTATCGCGTTTATTAAAGTTATGCTGAATAACGGTACGAAATAACATTGTCATTAACAGGCTGAGCAACAAGTGACAGCGCAAAGATGACACTGGACTTTACCTTTACGCAAAACAAAAACAGCAAAAGTTTCCACAAAATCTCGCTATAACACGTGAGATGGAGGTGGTTTGCATTTACCTCATTCAAACTCGTCTTAAGGACACATGTTCATGTTTGGTGGAGTCATCTGACAAATCCACTTGATATAATCTTTGCGTTCCTCCCTTGGCCATAAACCGCTCTGAGCCGAGCGTGGAAATGAAGGACTGGAGTTCCGGTGTGGATTTTCAAAATATAAGACAAATAATGAACACTACTACTTTTACTTTTACTTCACATTTTGTTTTGGACGTCTACATCAGTGTTTCCCAACCTTTTTTGTCTTGTGTACCCCCTGAGCCTTTTTGTTATACTTCGACTCATACGTGTTAATATTTCTCCAAAAGTAGAATGTGACACAACCGATTATTAAAGGAGAATTAACGTTTTTTACAATCTGAGCCTTATTTCGTGAATAAATCAAGTTGTTTTACTCACCCATAGCACTTTGGTGTCATATGGAGCACTTCCAGAGATGTTTTAGATTTGCGATCTCCGTAACGTGAGTTCTCGGGGCATATGTTTGTGGCACTTTTCAAATCATAGAAGCTCAATGTCTTAGTCTATGCTTTCGATTGAGTCAAAAGTGGCCTGTAATCTGAGATTTATCCATAGTTTCGAGTAGATGAGGAGGCCAGTGCGCATGTGCGGAGTCACAGCTTATTTCACTCTCAGCTCCCGAGACCCAAACATGAAATGCAAAGCTGTAAATTATGGATAAATCTCGGATTACAGGCCACTTTTGACTCAAACGAAAGTGTAGACTAAGACATTGAGCTTCTATGATTTGAAAAGTGCTAAAGTTTGTGTTATTTGGAGACCGCTCAGGGCATATATTACATGCTCGGGGCATATAATATATGCTCGCATTACGGATATCGCTAATCTAAAACATCTCTGGAAGTGCTCCATATGACACCAAAGTGCTATGGGTGAGTAAAACAACTTGTTTTATTACCGAAATAAGGCTCAGATTGTAAAAAACGTTAATTCTCCTTTAAATGAAAATCATGTCATTTCATCTCCTTAATTTGAAAATTTTATTCTCAGGCATTTTCTCTCTTTTCTTTAACTCAATTGTTTTACTCAAATTAGAATTAAAAATTCAAAAAAAATGTCCCCCTGCGCCTGGCAGCGACACTACCGAGTACCCCCTGCAGTGTGCTCACGTACCCCTAGGGGTACTTGTACCCCTGGTTGGGAAACACTGGTCTACATTTTAAGATAGCCTCCATTCACGATAAGCTACAACAGGCAGACAGGCACTTTGTCCGTATTTGTCCATATAAATGGTGACTTTTTTATCGCATAAGGGTGATTCTCCAACTACAGTCAAATTTGGTCATGACATTTTTCAGAAAATCCAACACATTTTTAGAAATTCAAAAGTTCAAAACTCCATGCACAGCTTCCAGGTGCTGGTAACAACAGGAACATTGAATAATTCCAGAAAAGAAGAAATTTACTGCACACTCGCTTTGCTTTACATTTTTAGAAATATTTTGATTCGTTCTACTTCATCACAATGTGTAGAAACATTAACTGATAGTAGTTGTAATCAAATTACATAAATATTAAATAAATAACAAAAAACAATAAAAAATAACGTGATGGAAATGACTGTTGTGGAAATGACAATGTTTAGCATTTCTTTTAAAATCTCATGACATATTAGCATGCTAATCTCTGTTTTAGAGTTAGCATAAATCAGGGGTGGGCAATTATATTTCCCCAGGGGCCAAATGAGAAGCAGAAAATATTGTGGAGGGCCGGGCCAAAAGTTTGAAGTCTACTCTGGTTATTAATTTTATTTCTACATTGAAATCAGTAAATGGCATTGTTTACAGAAGCTGGGCATCTGTAAATAGGTATTTATTTATTCTGTTGCACTGCTTTCAGATTTTAGATTTTTGTCTTAGTTTTTTGTTTTGTTTAGTCTTTATATTGTGTTTTGTACACTGTCTTTTTGCACTACTTGGCCAGAGAGAAACGAAATTTTGATTCACTGTATGTTGAACACATATGGCAGAATTGACAATAAAGCTGACTTTGATCTTTGATGACTGATCTTTGGTAATTTATGTGTTATTATTAAGTAATGAGAGAGTGAGGTTTTACAAAAACTGAATTTATTCAGTAGAATAATTCAAAACAATGGAAACCGTGAAACATTTGTAACTCTTTTTCACATTAACCCCACAATGCTTTCTGAGTTTAACTTTCTTAACTTTGTATTAAGACACCACAATGTCTTTGTTTGCCAAATAATATAATACAAGATATGTCACAAAATGTTTTTGTCCAACTGTCAAACTGTGTAGAAAAAAAAAGTCAAAGTTAGCATGTTTTAGAGTTTTTTTCTTGATCAGTGAGAGAAATCTAGCCTCTGTTGAGCTTTAACAAGTGCATCAAAGTCAGGTTCATGTTTGAGGTGGAGATGTGAAGCACGTCCGACAGATGATCATCAGTACAATTGCAATATGTACAATTCTGAAAGTAGGTTTTATTTTCTTAATTCCAAGCAACCTTTCGCGGGCCGGCCCCTGGGCCTTGAAATGCCCGGGTCTGCCATAAAATATATTCAAAACACACAATATAAAATAGTATTTTTTTCATTATTTGTACATTTAAAGGAAATATGTGATGTTTGGAAATGACGATCAATAAACCTACTCTTGATTTAGCAAAACTTGACCTTGACTTTTTCGTGTTTCCCTTCCTTCCATGGAGCTAACGCTGCTATCCTGCCATGAGCCCCTGTCACATCACAACTGATGTGGTTCAAGTAGACAAGGTTTAAAAAAAATTTAAAAGTTACATTTTGTGGTGGTGGAAATGACAGTGATCCCTAGGGACAGGTGTTCTTTTTTTATGAAAAATTGATAAAATACTAATATCTCTTTCAAGCACATTATATTTTTCATTAAAATAGGGAATTTCTGTGCCATTTGTCAATGAAGTTACTGTTGAATCAAATTTAATTTCAGTCTTATGAGAGACTGAGAGTCCAAAACCTGGCCAAAGGACAAAGGACATATAGCAAAAACACTCAATATAAAACCATATTTTATATAATAAAAATAGTGATTTATCTATCATAAATTTTTTGTAAGTTCATCTTTGTGTCTAGTAGGCTAAGTGCAGCATGGGACACAAATTCTTTGATAGTTGGAGAATCACCCATAAGCCCTTAATTAAGTATTAAGTACATGCTTATTAATCACTTCACAATCACACTGCACAAGCCATGTGCCTTTTTTTGAGTGTTTTAAGACACTTAAAAAATCATTTAAGATGAATTGGTCAAAAAAAATAAAAATAAATTCAAAGTTAAAAAGGTTATGTTATATATATTTTTTAAAAAAAGTGATGCCAGTGTCTCAGCTTTTTGTCAAGGACCTCGAGGGTCAATTTGTATAATAAACAGAGGTTTCAATGTGGTTGCATACATTAATATGCATTCATTTACTGAAGATTAAGCGTATAAATAATCATTTAGGCTATATTGCGATTTTTTTGCATTTTCTCATTAAAAAAAACACAGTGTACCTGTGTTTTTTGCAATGAACTTTGCAATGAACATTGGTGGGTTCTCATGCAGTTCGTTTCTGTTTTGCAAATTGAGATGTGGGTTTCTGATAAGGATCTGAAATCTCAGTTAGGGACTTACAGGAAATGGCATCAGCATTGTGCCTCTGTGCAGCATCACTCATTATAGGGACTGGTAGCCTGGACAGCACTTCTCACTGTCAGCCAGATTTGATTGACTTTTTCTTTCAGAACTGGAAGCTACTTGGTGGTCAATAACAAAACACGATCAAAGCTATGGAAGGTGACTTGTTCTGTATAATGATTGTATTTTCTCATAAATTCTTGCAGATTGTTAAGAATTTTACTGTTTTTTGTTTGTTTGTTTTTTCTTCAGGGAACACAACCTACTTTGATGGTGTGCAGACTCCCTGTGAAGCTGAGTCAGTGAGTAACTTTGGAAAAGTGTTTTTACCAGTTCTCTACACTTTGGTTTTCATCCTTGGTTTTGTGGGTGAGTGTGATGAGATGCATCTGATATGATATTGTTTATTGTCCATTTCCTCTGAATATATTCCCCGGTGTCTCTCAGGTAATGGCCTGGTGGTGTGTGTCCTGATGAAGCACTCTCACAAGTCCAACCTGACAGATCTGTGTCTGTTGAACCTGGCTGTGTCGGATCTGCTGTTCCTGCTCACTCTGCCTCTGTACGCTCACTACAGCTCCGTGTCCCTCTGGGTCTTTGGAGACTTCATGTGTCACATCAGCGGAGGACTGCACAATGTGGGCTTCTACAGCAGCACCTTCTTCGTGGTGGTCATGACTCTGGATCGATATGTGCTCATTCAACATGCTCAGAAGGCCTCCAAGTACCGCTCTATGAAAACTGGGATGGTTCTGTCCACATGTGTGTGGGCTCTGAGCGTCTGTGTATCACTGCCAGCCTTTATCCTCACACAAGTCACACCAGAAGATGTTTGTGAACACAGCCCAGAAGACTTAACTTGGAAAAAATATAACATCTTTGCAACAAATATCTTGGGTCTTGTGCTTCCTTTCACTGTGATGGTGGTGTGTTACTCCAGGATCATCCCTACTCTGATGAAAATAAGAAGTACACAGAAACACCGCAGTGTCAAGATCATCATCTGTGTAATGCTGGCATTTTTTCTTTTCTGGGGTCCATACAACATCACTTTATTTCTGAATTTCTTGCGACTTGAAGGTGCACTCACAGACAGCTGTCAACGGGACACAAACTTTAGACTTTCCATTTCAGTGACAGAGACTCTGGCCTTCAGCCACTGCTGCCTGAACCCCATCATCTATGCCTTTGCAGGGCAGAAGTTCATGAAGCGCTCCCTGAACATGTTGAGGAAGCTGCTGCCGTGGGCCCACTCCGGTACAGACAGGTCTGACAGTTCAATCAGAATGAGTTCAGTAGTGTCCCGGGCTTCAGTCACTACTACTGTCATGTGAGATGCACAGGAGCTGTTTTTATGTGCGTGTTGTATGGTGGGTACTTCCTGTCTTCAATTATGTGGTATCGCATGTTTTGTGAGAACTCCATTTGCTTTGCATAGACATTTAAATGTACATGTTTTTCCAAGGCATAAGTACCTTACTTTTTATTTTAGTTTATATTGTATTGTTTTAAAATAAAGCCAATATGTAATTGTTGGGTTTTTTGGAGGAATTTCTGGTTTATTTTTTCAAAGTTAATAGGAAAAAGGAATGAAAAATTTATTTCCGGAACCGGAGGATGAGCAATCCCTGTTGAGCTCCAGATGAATTAAAATTTCATTATTCAAAATACAGACAGACCAACTATTAGCGTTCTTTTGAGTGTAGCCTGTTCTAGGGCCAGCAGAGAGCAGTATATTGCACACTATTTCCACATAGCCTGGAGAGCGTAGCGTAACTGCAGAAAAGGCCAGTGTGCTACCACTTGTCCATATAGACCAACTACAGAAAAACAATATTTAGATTTACATTCAAGTAACTGCAAAATATCAAACAAACCTACCTTAAACAATAAAACTAGGTTGTGTTTGCATTTGGGATTTTTTGATTACATAGCATAATTTAAGATGGAGGACAGGGGCCTATCACTGTTTCCAAAAGAAATAACCAAACTGAACATTTTGAAACGTTGAATCACATTATTTTAAACAATAAAATAAATAAATAACTTCATGCATTTCAGAATACTGTGATATCATGTGAGTGCCATCACTGCAGACTTGTCTAATCCAATCAATCATTATTCCCTTGTGTATTTCTTGTCTCCATGAATATTCTTTTGTAACTAAGGGTCACTGAAATATGAAAAGTGTCTTTATTAGTAGCCTTTAACTGCTATGTTATTTATTTTTTAAACCGTTTGCAGTCAACTTGTCACTGGGTTGTCAGCAGATGTGGTTGAGAACAGGGTCAGCACATTTTTGAACCAAATAACACAAAAATAATTTGTGATTCAGCAAACACAATTAGTATACAATATTAATAAATGAAGTGTTAGCAGGAAGGACTCGATACACGCCAGGATCTGTACCTGTATTCAGTGATGGTCCTTATTAAAGCTGGACTGAAAGGTGAATTGCAATAGTTGTACAGTATGTATGACAATCCAGCGTTTATTTAGGACATTGACCCTGTGTATCTTCTAAAATGAGATGTGGTATATACCCAACACATGCAGCCCGGAAATATTACTCACATCTGCACTTTTCGCCCGTTATTATAACACTTATTGCATATTTACACTTACAATCACCAAACACAAGGAGATTTCAACAATCGACAACAGCGCCGAAAAGGATAACCTGCGGCTGAATCATGGAAGGTATAATGGGTACTTCATAAGTTGCTTTTTATATTATTTTTTTTGCATTTAGAATTGAAATAAACCAAATAATTTGTTTTCAGTAAATTCTCAAATTGATAACAAATAACAAACAGGAAGCATACCTTTCTAGGAGAGATAGTGAGCAGGGAAATATGCCTTAGCTTTTATACAAACTATCCATTTTGTATAGAACAGCCTTCCAAGATCAACGTAGAGATAGATCTTTACACTGAAAATGTTCAAATCTGCACTGAAAACATTATGTGACTTAAAGGATATTATCTGCACTTTTCTTTTTAAAATGCATTTTTAAAATAATGATTATATTTGTTTTTTTATTGATTTACCCTTCTTGTTCTGTAAAGCACTTTTAATTATTTGTGTATGAATTATGCTCAGCAAGTACATTTGTTTTGCTTAATTGTATAGACCTAAGTATCGTAAATGTCCATTTTCTGGACTACGTAAATTCATTCTTAAACCGTAGAGTTAATAACCTTAACATTTACTCTTTAAATATACCAAGAGTACAAATCTGAAGTAGTCAACCACTAACTCTAAAAGCAGCATTGATTGGTTTTGGATGTCTTATTCCCAGGTTTTATTTTTCATAGCCCAGTATATGAACTTATTGAACTTATATATTTAATTAAGTCTCTCCATATTATCTCATTTGTTTTGATTGTTAAAGGTCCTATATTACACAAAATTGACTCTTGTGAGCTTTACAGCATGTTATAATATTATTACCTCATCAAAAAAAAAGTTGTGTTTTGTTTCATTCGCACATGTTTGAATAAACCTTTATGATTAGTCTGGCTACATCTCCAAAGCTGAAAATGCTCTGGTCCATCTTGTGATGTCATCTAGTGGTAGTTTTCAAGTCAATTGCTACAATTTATCTTTAGTTCAGTATTCCAATTCCAATTCTGTAGGTAGGGAGTTTAAAACACAGTGGAGCACTTCCTGTATTGCCACATGACCATGAAGGTGGAACATAGTGTTTTCAGTTTGTGAGAGGAACTCTGCCTAAATAAGCAGGGTTTGTGTGTTGTGTGTAAATGAAACACAATTGTACATATGTTTGTGATGAGGAAACAACATTATAACATAGATTAGAAAATATATGGGCCATTTAAAGGCAGTGTTACATGAATCTTAGCAAATATACTGTACTGTACTATACTATACTTCAGAATTAGTACTGTAATTTAATAAACCAAAGGATTCATTATTTCTTTGTGACTTTTGGTCTTTTTCTAACCGGCTGGTTAGCTCAACTGGTAAGTCACTGACTTTCCCCCCTGGGGGTTGTGGGTTCAAATCGCCCCCAGGCAATGAGCTAACCAGTGTGGGTCCTTGGGCAAGACCCTTTACGGTACTGCTCCCCGGGCGCCAAAAAAGATGGCTGCTCACTGCTCCTGAAAAAGGATGGGTCAAATGCAGAAGTCAAATTTCTCCCGTGTGTCACTGTGTGTCATTGTGTGTGAGACCAATAAAGGCTTAAGATTAATCTTAAACTTAATCTGATCTTCAGTGCACTAAATACTTTGTGAAAGTCCCAGTGTCTTTAATACTTTTTGTTCTAAATTCAGCTGAAGTCACAACTATTCCAAGCAATTATTATGACTATTCTGAGAGCAGCGTACCTCCCTGTGATTCTGAGGATGCCAACAACTTCAACAGTGTATTTCTACCACTTCTCTACAGTTTGGTGTTCATCCTGGGGTTTATAGGTGAGTCTTCCTATGACAGATGAAACCTTATACTGT
The DNA here is from genome assembly GCA_036785185.1 of Paratrypauchen microcephalus. Taxonomy (NCBI): domain Eukaryota; kingdom Metazoa; phylum Chordata; class Actinopteri; order Gobiiformes; family Gobiidae; genus Paratrypauchen; species Paratrypauchen microcephalus. Next base: position 14,972,144 of record JAVJIX010000002.1, on the reverse strand, counting down.
ACGTATATCCATATTTTTTATCATTCTGTTAGGAGTGTATTCCCTGACTCTACCCCCGGTGTCTCTCAGGTAATGGCCTGGTGGTGTGTGTCCTGATGAAGCACTCTCACAAGTCCAACCTGACAGATCTGTGTCTGTTGAACCTGGCTGTGTCGGATGTGCTGTTCCTGCTCACTCTGCCTCTGTACGCTCACTACAGCTCCGTGTCCCTCTGGGTCTTTGGAGACTTCATGTGTCACATCAGCGGAGGACTGCACAATGTGGGCTTCTACAGCAGCACCTTCTTCATGGTGGTCATGACTCTGGATCGATATGTGCTCATTCAACACGCTCAGAAGGCCTCCAAGTACCGCTCTATGAAAACTGGGATGGTTCTGTCCACATGTGTGTGGGCTCTGAGCGTCTGTGTATCACTGCCAGCCTTTATCCTCACACAAGTCACACCAGAAGATGTTTGTGAACACAGTCCAGAAGACTTAACTTGGATTAAATATGACATCTTGGCTACAAATATCTTGGGTCTTGTGCTTCCTTTCACTGTGATGGTGGTGTGTTACTCCAGGATCATCCCTACTCTGATGAAAATAAGGAGTACACAGAAACACCGCAGTGTCAAGATCATCATCTGCGTCATGCTGGCATTTTTTCTTTTCTGGGGTCCATACAACATCACTTTATTTCTGAATTTCTTGCGACTTGAAGGTGCATTCACAGAAAGTTGTCAACTGGACACAAACTTTAGACTTTCCATTTCAGTGACAGAGACTCTGGCCTTCAGCCACTGCTGCCTGAACCCCATCATCTATGCCTTTGCAGGGCAGAAGTTCATGAAGCGCTCCCTGAACATGTTGAGGAAGCTGCTGCCGTGGGCCCACTCCGGTAGAGACAGGTCTGACAGTTCAATCAGAATGAGTTCAGTAGTGTCCCGGGCTTCAGTCACTACTACTGTCATCTGAGTTGAAGATATGAGCGGTGATTCTACTGAATGTGGCCTCTCAAACTGTTCACTTCCTGTCCTCATTTCACAGGAAGTCAGTTTGTTTCCATACATTTCTTAAACTTTTATTTTTTACTTGTATGTTTGCTTGTACATTTACAAATTATGTACATGAATATCCTTGCTCCTTTCTTGATAGTATATGTTTGTAAAACATGCAGAATTGGCAAATGATTGTTTGAGTTTGGTGTCACAAACAGACTACAGAATAAACAAAAACTGTGAATGCTCTATGGAACTTTTCCACAGACTCCAACACAGTTTAAGAATTCTTACTATTTGTGGTGTATACTTAACATATTTATTTGTTAACAATATGTTTTGCCTAGTTTTGTAAGCTAGTAGCTTTGGTTTTCTTAGTTTAACATTCCAGAAATAACATCTTTATGGTGACGTCAAGTCCTCTACTTACAATTTCCATAGTGCACCTTAAAAAAATCTGTTTATGCATTTCAACAAATATCTACTCTATTTAACCTAGGTCTAACTGTGTTCATAGTTATTTTAGGTCACACAAGGTTTTTTCACTGAACCAGGTGTGATTTCTAAGAAACTGCACGCCTTCAGTGCGCCTTCAAGTGGATCTTGTATTTAACACAACAGGATTTGACACACAAAAAAGCTAACCAAATTCACGGAGACATTTAATTTATCACGCACCAGAGCTGAAAGACCAAGGATTAAGGCGACGAACTGGTAAGCATTGTAATTCTGGTAACACTTTACAAGAATTACAGTTTATTTAGCCTTAATAAAGCATGAACAAATACTTAATTCATAATGAACCAACACTAATTTAAGAGTCATTCAGGTTTAGTAACCACTTAATTACTACCTTAATTAGCAGTTATTAAGGCTAAAAAAGTGTAGTCATTCTAAGGTGTTACTCCAGTTTCTTGTGTTTAGTTGGAAGGCTGAGCTGTTGTTTTGAGGTGTACAGAAGTTGTATACTGTGTCACCCACAGGAAATAGGGGTCGGTGAGCTGGGGGTGTCACAAGCAACAAGCGGTTGACTTCTATTCTTAATGTTGCTGTGAAATGATGTGGTTTTAGATTACACTTTTTGATTATGGTCAGCCAATGGGAAGTTAGTGGTAATCACATAAGCACGTTATTGTACAGGCAGCGTAAACTATGAGGCTTTTGGGTTGAAAACATAAATCTTTATCAGTAGAAATAGCTGATTGATATTGTGTCTGGAAATAGTATCAGTATAGTATCAGGTGCCTGCATTTCTTTGAAGAGAAAGTCTACAAATGCAAATGTTTTACAGATTTACATAGAACCTTAAATATGTATTTGAGGGCAACAAGTTGACATCATATTAACCCTAGAACACTTTCACTTTTGTCGGGTAATTTTTACCCGATATAATATACCCAACAGAAAGTACTTGTCGTAATGTTGCACATCATCTGTAAATATGTACATAGCACCTAGCCTCTATTTTTCATGTATATTCTGTAAAGATTGTCTCCATTTGATTATACTTTTTTACATGCTCTCCTTATCTTATTTATCTATTTTCATTTTTTGCTCTTGACATCCAGGGTGGGCAGCAAAGTAAGAATTTCATTGTACAGGGAAACGTGTTTCTTTACTGTGCATATGACAATAAAAGCTTTGAATATTGAATCTTGTCATGAAAAATAGATCAAAATATGACAACACATGATAAATTAGAGTGGTTTTATTTTATTTTCAACTGTGGTATGTGTAATAAAATTGGGAAAAAACATAGGAAGAAGACCTTAAAAACATGCACCAAAATTACTGAAAAAATAGGAATTTGAGAACAAAAAAAAATCCTAAAAATAAATAAATAAATAAATAAATAAATAAATAATGATACTGTAAACTTGGTGTTTGGTCCACCCATTCCTGGGACATGTGAGACTTCCCTGGTGAAGCTCAGACTCCTCGACACACGAACAGTTGCAGGAAAGAGGAACAAAAAATTGTATTTTTTCAGTGGGTAAAAATGACCAGTTGACTAAAATATTGTTTTCATCATCAGAATTCCCTTTGAAATCACCACTTTGTGATATTTATTCATAACCACTGCACTAAATAAGGATAGATACACATTCCAGGACCACTCTTACTTACCTATTCCTTACATCCTCTTACTTACCTATTCCTTACATCCTCTTACATTAAATTCATTACATTCTTACATTCCTCTTTCACTATTGCCGGGTGAAAATCACCTGAAAGCATGTCTGTAGGAAAAAGTGGGCTTTGGAGGAAACACCTACACCTTCAAAGATGTTAAAAACAATGGTGAAGCTACTCAGGGACCCATGACTCAGAAAAACATATTGAAAATCATGTAAATGATTTTGCTCGGGTGAAAATCACCCGGCGATAGTGCTCTAGGGTTAAATGTCGATGGAACGCTGAAAGGTCTGGGTGACTAAGTACTGAGAAAATATATTTAAATGCACTCTTTTAAAATATTTATGCTACCTGTAAGGTTGGAGAGTGGATCAGTCACAATTCAAGCCACTGTAATTATCAGCTGACAAAAATATGTTTTGTAGAATAATGTAAAATATATGACGATTTATCTTATAAATTACCTAGTTTATTTTAATACAATGACAAACATGGTGATAAACTAGTAAATGTCTGGATTACTATCTGAGTGTTTAGTAAATAAAGTAACAGTTAAAGGGCATATTATAGGTTCTTATGTTTTCCTTCTTACAGGTGGGATAGTACCTGTGGTAAAGTTTCAGTCAGTTAAGTGGCAGTTTGTGAAGAAAAGTTGAAAGAAAAAGTTTAAATATGGGAAGTAGTGTTAAGTTCTAATGGAATTGGTTAACAATCAAGATAAAAGGAGAAGTTCAATTTGTCAACTGGACAAAGTTTGTTTGGTTGAAAACGTTTCGCCACTCATCCGAGAGGCTTCGTCAGCTCTGGTTATTGTACTGGTTAGACCCTGCTTATATCTAGCTGCCGGGAGGCGCTCCCTACACTGAAAAAGCTCTGAAAATGATCCCCCCCTAATCTGTCTCTTTGTTTTTCAAATTACTCTGGCGACTAGTTACGACCCCCTATTCAACGTCTAACGACCCTCTCCACCCCTCTGCCCTGGCTCGTCTGCCCTAATGTTTCTTTGTCTGTTTTGACTTGGTTTAAGAATCGAATTATAAATGGGAGACAAGTTATGTCTAACTCCCCCATTTCTGTTTAACGACGGATTCTCTTTTTTGACAAAAATAGCCTCTTTAACTCCCCTCTCAAACCAGTTCTTTTCCCTGGCTAAGATCTGAACCTCACTGTCCTCAAAAGAATGGCCCGTGGCTTCTAGGTGAAGATATACGGCAGATGACGGTCCACTCTGGCACGCCCGCCTGTGTTGGTACATCCTCTTGTGAAGTGGCTGTTTGGTTTCTCCCATTTATAATTCGATTCTTAGACCAAAACAAAACAGACAAAGAAACATTAGGGCAGACGAGCCAGGGCAGAGGGGTGGGGAGGGTCGTTAGACGTTGAATAGGGGGGCAAAACTAGTCACCAGAGTAATTTGAAAAACAAAGAGACAGATTAGGGGGGGATCATTTTCAGAGCTTTTTCAGTGTAGGGAGCGCCTCCCGGCAGCTACAGTAGATATAAGCAGTGTCTAACCAGTACAATAACCAGAGCTGACGAAGCCTCTCGGATGAGCGGTGAAACGTTTTCAACCAAACAAACTTTGTCCAGTTGACAAATTGAACTTCTCCTTTTATCATGGATTCTACCTGGACGACTGAGGGACTTTTCACCCAACCTTAACAATCAAGGAAATAATAGGCTAGATTTTAATGATTTAATTATTTAAATAATGATATAACTATATTTTAGTGGAATAAATTGAACCAATCACATGCACTTTGAAAGCATAATTACAATATCTGTTGTGTTTTTCTTACAAAAAGGGGGGGGGGGGGTTCAGCAAATATCTTATGTTGGATTTTTTTTTTTCCTTGTATGTGAATTACAGTGTACAAACTTCACAATCAACATTAAATATACTATTTGTAATTGGACTGACTGACCCGGCCCTGTGGCATTCTCACAATAATACCTCTTAATAATAATAATAATAATAATAATAATAATAACAATAATAATAATAATAATAATAATAATAATAATAATAATAATAATAATAATAATAATCATAATAATCATAATAATCATAATAATAATAATATAACCTCTATCTATGTTACCACTGTCTGAGCGTGCCAGTTTTTGCCTGACAAAAGAAAACCAGAAACTATAGGAAAGCCTTAACTACCACTGCCATTGACAAAAAGGCTTACATGCATGCAATATGGTTCACTGGTTATTATCTGAAACATGTTAAAAAAGGACACCTGCCATCTGAGTGTGCTATGACATTGTTTGAAGTTGCATTCTTTGCATTTGCATCTCTTCAAATACATTGGCATGCGTTAATATTGTTTGTTTTTCTTTCAGATCAATATGAACTCATCTGAAAATGACACATATTACTATGATTACAACAGCACATGTGATACTAGTCATGACACCAGCAGTCAGCCAGCTCTTCTCTACATTTTGTTCACTTTTGGTGTGCTGGGTGGGTACAACTCTTATTTTTGATTAAATTAAAACAGTATTAAATATGGTAATTTTCACTAATAATTTGTTTTAATTATTTGGGCATTTGTTGCAGAGTATTTGTTCTTTCTTGCCTAGCACTATAATGCAGCACATTTAAATGTTGCAGATGTTCATAGGCTTTACCTACTGCCATGTCTGTTTAAACTTCTGTGTTCAGGAAATGCTGTGGTTTTGTGGGTTCTTGTACGACACATAAAGCTGAAGAGTATGACGGATGTGTGCCTTCTGAACCTGGCCTCTTCAGATCTCATGATGGCTGCCTCCCTCCCACTGTGGGCCACAAACTCACAGAGTCTCATCTCATGTAAAGTCATCACAGCAGTTTATCAGGTGAAGAGTAAACAATGCAACAAGACAGCTTTTCACACACATACACATGCAGCTCTGGAAAAAAATAAGAGACCACTGCAAAATTATCAGTTTTTCTGATTTTACTTCTTATAGGTATGTGTTTGGGCAAAAGGAACATTTTTGTTTGAGTCTATAAACTACTGACAACATTTCCCCCAAATTCCAAATAAAAATATTATCGTTTAGAGCATTTATTTGCAGAAAATGACAAATGGTCAAAATAACAAAAAAAGATACATGTTTTCAGACCTCAAACAATGCAAAGAAACAAGATCAAATTCATATTAAACAACATAATACTAATGTTTACACTTAAGAAGAGTTCAGAAATCAATATTTGGAGCAAAAACCCTTATTTTTAATCACAGCTTTCATGCGTCTTGGCATGCTCTCCACAAGTCTTTCTCATTGTTCTTGGGTGACTTTATTCCACTCCTGGTGCAAGAACTGAAGTAGCTCAGCTTTGTGTTTGTGTTGGAATTCAACAGATCCTGGAATGGAATGGCTGTAATACATGTAGAGATGCTGATTTCAGAAAAAAAATGCAGAGGTCTCTTATTTTTTTCCAGACTTGTATATAGTTTTGCGTAATGTAACATAAAAACAAATAAATAAAGAAATGTGTACTACCTCACCATACTAGTATACTACATGGCCAATGGTGTGTATTGTTTTACTATTGTTTATTTATGGAATTATCTGTGAATTTGGTCGGGTCAGTATATGTATACATAGCCTACATGCTGTAAACCTGCTAGATTGTAGTATGTGGAAATTTCCATGTGTTCTCCCGCATTTGCTGTCCCAGACACACTCTTACACCAGCGTACATGGACACTGGAGGCGAGGTGCAGGAAGTGTCTTGCCCAGTGACACAATGATAGTGAGCATCTATTCCCTGCGGTCTCTCATCCGAGTACCGTAATAACCAAGCCAAACCCTGCTTAGCTTCAGAGAGCAGACGAGAGTGTGCATACTTTTGGCTGTAGATATATTCAATATGTTTATCTCTCTATTTTCCAGTTGGGCCTGTACAGTGGATCCCTGTTTGTCACTTTCATGAGTGTGGACCGTTATTTGGCCATTGTCCATGCTGTCGCAGCCATGAGAGCCCGCTCACTCCACTATGGGATTATCATCAGCATCATAATCTGGATCATATCCATCATCATGGCAATCCCCCAGGTCATATTTGCCAATGTGGAGAAAGATGATAGCTCTGCACATCTTCAGTGTGGACTACTGTATCCAAATAAAAGTGTGAACTTCTGGAAAGAATATAGAAACTTTAGTGAGAACACTGTTAATCTCTTTATTTGCCTGCCAATTATGTTATTCTGCTATGTGAAAATTGTAATAGTACTTTCCAGAGCCAGGAATTCAAACAGGTACAAAGCAGTAAAGCTAATATTGATCATTGTGTGTATGTTTGTTGTATGTTGGGTGCCATACAATATTGTTGTCTTCTTAAAAACGCTGCAGCTATATGAGATTCTTAACTCCTGTTTAAATGACCAGAAAATCAACACCGCCCTTGTGGTGAGTCAGATCCTTGCACTGCTGCACTGCTGCGTTAACCCAATTATATATGCATTTGTGGGGGAGAAGTTTAGGAAGTCAGTGAGCAGAGTGCTACTGAGGTGTATTCACAAGAAAGACCAGAGAAGGCCATCAGCCAGTAAAGACACATCAGAGAAAGAGACCACTAACACTATGAGATCTGCTGAGTATTCATTCTCAGTACGATGAACTCACCAGTGTTATAAGACCGGCGTTAACTATGAAAATGAGTAAAACCATTCTTTATAAGATTAACATGAAACAAAAAACTATACACAATCTCCACTGCAGCAGCGCCATCTACCTTTCCATCATCCCCCTCTTCACCCTTTTCACTGGGCTAAAAGCCAAGTTGTTCCTTCACTTATTCATAAATCAAAGTCCTTTATAATTTTATTCTTGGTTAACATGTAGTTTTATAATACATACAATAGAAAGAATGAAGTGATGTATTATTCTCTGTCACAACCATTTCTGCATTTTTTGTGGCTTTTTCATTTTGTTCATTGCTAAAATACAAATTAAACAGCATTGCTTTTAAACATACTTTCTCACTTTATTTCAAATTTGTTGAAAAAGATAGAATTTTCTTTCAAATTTACATGTGGTAACTATTTGCTTCTACTATAGTTTGTAGACATATTCATTACAGGTGTCAAATACTGTTATATCTTGAGTACATGCATACAAGTGCCTGTATCATGCAGGTACTGTAGATACATGTGGACTGTCATTCGAAAACATCTGTGGTTTCTTGTGTTAAAGGAAATGAACATCTATAATAGAAACCATAATGTACAAGCCCACCCTCATTTGCAAGATGAACACAACCACCAGCAGGCAAGATTTTACTCATACCTATATTTTACAATACATTTGCACATTTAGCAACTTATAATTGTAAATCATACTACTTTTGCTGTGATCAGGCAGAAGAAAGATAAGTACTGTAATAGTTAACAGTTATTAACAACATTTTGCACATTTGAATTCAGTCTGACAAGATTGTGAAGAAATCTATATACTGTACTTTGGCCTATAGTAATGTGTGCTTTCTTTATATAGCCTATATAATAATAGCATTATTTGTAGACTAGCATTGCCATATTTACCTTTAACCAAGGCCTAAAGTATATTATGGAAAAACAGATTATTGCATGTGCAGATTTTTGCCTGGGGTGGGCGTTTGTTTTTATATCCTAATTCCTGAGTGTGTGGATCATCTGTATTTCCTCCAGACAGTGGAGTATGGCGATATCCACCCCTGCTTCAACGGCAGCGACTACTTTCATGAATGGAAGTCTCACAACAAGGTAAGTTTCCATGAACATATACTGTAGAATAAATCTTTATGATGTTTTACCTATCTATGATCAAATCAGATACATGCATGAAATATCTTACTATGAAATGTACTAGATTTTCTGTGAGTATCCACCAGATTGTCTTTCCCTTACTTAGAGACCTAGGACTTTGACAGCTAGTTTAAAAGTAAAAACGATTATCGAGCAATAAATTTGATCACATTTAAGTATTCTTAAAATTTCAGTTCAACAAAATGGGATTTGTTTCAGTTAATGTATTTACAGTGGCAGACTTCAGAATACAATAAATGAATTATAAAATAACACTGTTAATATGTTTTCTCTTCTACAGCATTCCAGATGCATTCACTAATTACACTGATTACATTGAATACAATGAAGAGGACATAATCGGCTATATGTTCTGTAAATATGAGCAACATGAAGCCTACTTTCTCCCTGCCCTCTTCACCTTTTTCTTTGTGTTTGGCATTCTGGGAAACTCCTTGGTCCTCTGGGTGATTGCGTGTGGTGTCCATCTTCGGAGCATGACTGATGTTTGTCTCCTAAACTTGGCTGTGGCGGACCTCCTCCTGGCCTGCACCCTGCCCTTCCTAGCACACCAAGCCAGGGACCATTGGAGTTTTGGAGATGCAATGTGCAAACTGGTCCTTGGAGTCTATCACATTGTATTATATTGTGGCATCTTCTTCATTTGTCTAATGAGCATTGACCGATACCTGGCTATAGTCCATGCTGTTTACGCAATGAGGGCAAGAACACGCTCCTTTGGCATGATTGCAGCTGGGGTCATATGGATTGTGGGATTTTGTGCATCTTTCCCTGATGTTATCTTTCTTCAACAAAAACTCATGGACAATACAATGGTGTGCTACCCTTTTTACCCTAAAAATGACCAAGATGACAAGCAATTCTGGAGAGTGTTTAGTTTTTTCAAAATGAATGTTTTAGGGTTATTCGTGCCATTGCTAATCATGGGTTTCTGTTATTCACAAATCCTGTGGAGGTTAATGACAAGTCGGACATCAAAGAAACAAGCAATCCGTTTGGTTCTCATAGTAGTAGCTGTGTTCTTCTGCTGCTGGGTCCCCTATAATGTTGTGACTTTCTTCAAAGCGCTGGAGTTTTTAGATATCTATGCAGACTGTCCCAGCAGTCAAGCCCTTGCTCTTGCTTTACCGATAACAGAGGCAGTGTCCTATTCTCACAGCTGTCTCAATCCCATTTTATATGTTTTTGTGGGAGAAAAGTTTAGGAGACATTTAATGAGGTTAATCAACAGAGCCCCTTGTCGTCTGTGCAGGTTTATCAAGGTGCTTTTACCCCAGGACCGTGCCAGTGGGTCGGTGTACTCTCAGACCAGCAGCCTGGATGAGAGGAGCACTGCTGTGTAGAAAAGGGATGTGGTTGTGGTTTTGATGCTGGTTACACAATGTAGGTTACATAATGAGCAATGTGTAAGTAATGAGCAAAGTGTAAGTACAATAATAAAAGAGGAAATTCAATTTGTCAACCGGACAAAGTTTGTTTGGTCAAAAACGTTTCGCCGCTCATCCCAGAGGCTTCGTCAGCTCTAATTAGAATGCTGGTAAGACACTTGCTTATTACCAGCATTCTAATTAGAGCTGACGAAGCCTCTCGGATGAGCGGCGAAACGTTTTCGACCAAACAAACTTTGTCCAGTTGACTAATTGAATTTCCTCTTTTATCATGGATTCTACCTGGACGACTGAGGGACTCTTCACGCATGTAAATACAATAGGTAAAGAGGTGAGAGGTGTGGTGTGTAATAAAAGTTCAATCATCACACATGCTATTTTCAGTATTAGATTAAGAACATTTAACAGGGCTAGAAAGTAACACATTAAGAATCTCTTAAATTACAAGAAGTATTGATGTATTGGTCTAACTAACAAAACCTGACTCGTAAAACAGCAGAAAGCTGTGATCTTTTCTTGGGTTCATTTATACATTTTGATTTGTAATTTATATTATTCTTATTCTGTATTTTTGTTCTTTACTTGCATGCCACTAATATGTCTTTCTGTTACATTTGCTAGTACTGTATGTGAAAAATAAATGCTAGTTGCTGTAGTCTGGTGCTCCCTAGTGGATAAGGAGGACTTTGCACGTAGACAGAAAGTCTCTTACCAGAATGACTTTATGAACTTTGAAAGAACAAAGAAGCGGAAGATTGAATGACTGCTCCACTCATAACAGCATGTTCGTAGGCTGTACAGATGACAAAGAACATCACATCCTATCAGCAACAGCATCTGCACATTTTACAAAACAAAGACAAAGGTGAAAGTAATTTATAGCAGGATCAAATTTGAGCACAAGACATTTTGCATCTTGACTTGGCAACAAAAGCAGAAGGTAGATAAGATCTCTACCACCTCACACTGGTGAAATAACCGTTATGAAGAAATCTACAGCAGAGCAAATGTTAACATGTGTGCCATCTAACTTTTCTGCAGGATGGTTCACTACCTGCTTGCCTCTTTTTTCAAAAAATATCTTGAGAAAACACATTTTCATGTTGGTCTACTGAATGAATAAAAAATATAGTATGTTTTTCACAATATTCATTTCAATAAACTTCACCAAATCATTGTTGCGCATTGTACATTTAATGGCAAATTAATGGGACAAAATTAAAATATTTACAACACATAGTAACATTTAAACACAATCTTCTGTACAGAGAAATATACATGCAAAATTAAACATAGTACAAGTAATCAGAATAGACATTCAAATCGACATTGCTGCAGCCTGGTACAATGTGTATTTAAAACAGGACATACAGTAGTTATGAGGTTACAGCTCAGCCTCTCTGTACATCTTTACATCGGGACAAGACCAGGTTTCTCCAAGGCATTTTATTACTTCATCTTTTTCACTATTGTGAGATTTGATTGACAGAACAAGAGATCCACATTTACATAATAAATTAAATATTAAAGACAGGACTATACAAAACAACACTGAAGATGTTACTGAGAAATTAAATAAAAATGACGTTCAGAAGGAATAGTTAGATCACTCCCTTACACTAGAGTCAATCTACTGGCACTTAAAAAGAAAAAAGAAAAAAAAATCCTTAGAACGTTTACCTAAAATAAATGTCATTTTTGTAATATGCATTGTTCAGGATTTTAAGTTGATTGAGCAAGAAAACATGTGTTACAGACTTATTGCTTACTCAAGTCTGTCCAATGTCCGCCCCATATAGTTTAATATAAAGAACAAATTCTATGCAACAAACGCCAGCATCTATCTACAAACGGCAAACAAACTCACACAGCAAACCACTTTGTGCACAGCTTCGTAACAGACAAGTGGAATATTTTTCATTGTTAACATCACACAAATGATTAATTACAAGAAGAATAAATAAAAACCAGACTGAATCTATGTAAACACATACATATCTGGGTTTAGTGTGCTTATAAATTAAAAAGAAAAAAAAGTCAACTTTGGTATTGTTACATAAAATATAACAACGAAAGCATAAGTGCCTATATTTTGTAGTAATGCAGTTATTCCACATAAAACAACGCCAGGTTTCAGATTTTAATACTGAACTTAATAGAGTTAACACAATACAGACATCTATCGCAGTACCGGTATGTACATGCCTTTTTAATACAACTACAACACAAGTGTTCATAAATAGTTGCATAAATGTTAAAGCTGCAACATTGCACATGAGAAAAAATGCAAACTACAACCATGTTTTTGTTTGTTCGAAGTGAGCTGCATGAATTCACTAATGCTCACTAACTTTTGTTTGACAAATCCTTTAAGATGAAAGGCAGTACTTTATATACAAATAAGGCAGATGCGAGTAAAAATCTGCAAAAGCGGATGCCCAATAGCTTTAACAATTCTCAAAATCCAACTAAAATAAAATAATTTTATTTTTCATAATAAACAAGGGCCATAACATTAAGCAAACTATTGCACTGAATGATAATACAATGCATGTATGGAAACATGGTTTTGGTCTTCATCTTGTTCCAGTGACTTGCTAATAGCCACTGCTTTCTATGTAACAACTCACTTTAGCTTTCCAAAAGGTATGAATAAAGACAGTTCTGTTTTCTTACTGTACACCATTACATTTACAAAAGGTAATCTCTCATTACAAAAAAGAAAAACATTTATGAACTGAAAGCAGCCTGAATAACTCTTAATTTACAGTTTTCTAGTTTCGGTTTAACACTGTCAAAACACGACGCTGATCGTGCTGGCTTTGATGAGAAAGCTTCTCCCTGCAAAGTCAAAACTATGAAATCTCAGATTCCAATGGTTCGTTTGTGCCGGCATATTGACAGCATATGCCTAATGTTCAAAGGGGAGGAGAAGAAACATGTGAGTTTTCTCAGCAGAGGTTAGTCAGCAGCAGCAGAACTTTAGAGGCAAGAAAAGGAGGAGGACATCATGGAGGTGATGATGAAATTCCCCAAATTTTGGATTCAGCTCAACTGAATCCTATTTACATCTTCAGAAAAAAATATCAATGGCTACATGTATCTTTATTTATAGTTGCTTACATGTGGTTCAGCAGGCGGCTATGTAAGAAGGACTTAATAGAAGCTATAGGCCGAACATCATTCTGGTGTTTACGTCTCTCAATGAATGAGATGAGCCTGGATGTGTCCAAGGGGGCGCTGTGGTGGTTCTGTGGCAGGGCTTGGTGGTGGTAATCTCCATTGATGAGGCCACGCGACTGGAGCCAGGGGTCCTGCAGGCACAGACCAGCGGGGGGACGGCGGTCTGGTTCACCCTGGAGCAGGAGACACACAAAGTCCTTGGCAGCCATGCTCACGCCCTGGAAGTAGTCCTCGGGAAAACTGAAGTCCAGCCGGCAGATGTTCAGACAAGTCTCCTCCAAACTTTCATCCAGGAAAGGAGAGGCACCACTCAGCAACACATAGGTCACCACCCCTGGGAAGCAGTTACCAAAACATAAGCATCATTAAAGGCAGTATTATACAAAATCTACTTTTTTCTACCATGTTAACTTTGATCCCTCATCAAAAACATGCCTGAAGTGGTTTTATATCCATTCATGTTTCAGTAATTTTGCAACCTCTCCTGGGCATCCACAACCCATAAGCCCCCATAACCCATGTTCTCGCACTGCCATTTTCCAGAAAATATACAAAAGCTCTAAACAAAACAATACACTACAACTTGATAAATTTGATGTGATGTGCAGTAGTTTCATTAGCAGAATGCACATGGATTGTGTTGGGATGAAGGGGGAGCACTGGAAACAAGGGGAAGGGGGACTTTTTGTTCATATGACATTTTTAAAACCATAAAAGGTAAAAGGGAGATTTAAATAACTTATGTATTAACAAAAAATACCTCATAGAATTGCAATACCACCTCTTTAAATCCAAAAGAACATAACATTAAAATCAGTTAATAATAATATCAATATATTTGTTATTATATTTTAGATGCCTCTCGTGGACCCACCACCTGCCATGGGGGCCGGTGCATGTGATCTGGGCAGCGGACTTGGACCGTTGCCCCCGCGACCCGAAAATACGGACTAAAGCTTAAGAAAATGGGAAAAAATATATATATATTTTGGATAATTTTGCCAAAAAAATCTGATTCATCAGCCTTCACTTCATCCTGATTCTATATTTTTTGTATCAGGTTTGAGAACAATTGCACATACTTTCATATAGAAAGTGAGACAAGAGTGAGACATAGAGTGGATCTTCATCAGGACCTGTCATTCATGTCATGTCATTCATTAAAAGCAGTGTGCAGGCATTGTCTCACTTTCTATGTTCCAGTTATGTGCGTATACCTATACCTTTTATTACACATACATATTTCATAATCATAATTGTTATGAAGGATATAAAAATAGACAATCAGTATAATCATAAAAGGTTTCTGAACAAGATACCTAAGCTCCAGAGATCTGACGTCAGTGAGACAGGCTGACCAAGGACGACCTCAGGAGCAGAAAACTCTGGGTTTCCCAAAAGATGGTGGATATGAGAGGAAGACTGGCTCAGGTGAACAGCATCGCCAAAGTCTGTCAGCTTGATCACAGGCTGAGAGGAAGCATGCTCCACCAGGATGTTTTCCGGCTACAAGAAAACAATCTAAGCTTTAGAAAATTCATGTGGATGCATCAAAATTAAAGACCCACAATGTCTCTTTTCTGGAGGAGAACATGTGATTGCTTTGCCTGGAATGCTCAAGAGTATGGCATTAAACTTTTCTATACCCATGGAGACAAGTTGGCAAAGTTGCCTTTTTTCCATAGATATAGGTCATATCTATGGAAAAACAAGCACATCTACAGTAAGAATGCACATTTTTCAAAACATCCTACATCAATCATTACAATTACACTGTAGAGCATTAAAGGAAAAACAACAGGAGCTTCATAGAGATAAGAAGGTGGCAGACCGTCCACCAAAAAGTAGTGCTTCTTTAGGGTATCTTAAATATCTTTATGCAGTGCAAGGCAATTATTTAATTTAGTAGATTTACAATTTCTTCATTATGGGGCCTGTATTGTTATTATAGTTACATAAAACAAGTTAATCAATCAACAAGTGATTATTGTTACATATTTGACATGTTTCCCCTTTTGCTACCTTTATATCCAGATGTGCTATTCTCCAGCTGTGTAGGTAATGCAGAGCCTCAAGAATATCTCTAAGATAAAGAGCCACTTTTTCCTCTGTTAGGTTGCCCCAGCTCACTATGTAGTCAAGGAAGCGTCCCTGATCAGCCCTGAAACACCAAAACAATATTATAGAATATATTTATAGAAATCAAGTGAGTTTTTTAATACTAAGAAAGAAAATAGATTAGTTCACTTACATCTCAAGCACCAGTACATAGCTGTTGGCGGTCTCGTACATGTCCAGTAGGCGGACCAGATTGGGGTGGTCCACGGTCTGCAGTAGCCGGACTTCCTGTTGCACTTGTTCTCTACGCTGAAGCTTCTTGTTCACGTGTTTAGCTGCAACAGTCCGTTTACTGCCCCTCTGGTCACACCGTTTGGTCACTGAAAACCGACCCCTGTTATGAAAAATAATATCAAGTTCTGTTGAGAAAAACGTTGGTGGTATTTCTTCTTGTATTACTTGTAAATAAGTACATGCATACCTTCCCAGTTCAGTTATCTCTGTGTAATAAAGCTCAAAGTTGCCTTTCCAGCTGCTGTCTTCATAAATCCCTGAAATTAACAGACATGATTTACTTAAATTATTCATACAAATAAGAGTAAAGTAATACACAAATACAAGCATCGAGTAATAATATCCTGACCTGTGACTTTAAGATTAGCTGAAGAGGAGCCAGAGCCTGCTACATTAGTGGCAACGCAAGTGTAAACGCCACTGTCTTCTACTGTCACCCCCAGGATGCGAAGAGTTGCTTCACCTGTCTCACTGTAAAATCCAAGGTAGAATTTTAAAAAGTTTAAAATTAAAACTTGTATGTCTACTGGAGTACTACTGTTATTTGTGGTTATTACCTGTATGTGATGCTATAGTGTCCATTGTTACTGAGGATGTTGTTTTCTGGTCCTCGCCATGTGACCGAGGCCCTGGGTCGACCACAAACTTTACATCTCAGAGTCACACTGTCACCACTTTCACATGACACATCGCTGACAGGGACCAGGAACTCTGGAGAGGCTGAAGACAAAGACAAGACTAACATCAAACACTGGATCGAATATTTCACTCATTGCTGAATTAGGTAAAGACCTACCATCATAGATGAAATTGGGATTTAGGAGCTGAAAAAGAAAAAAATATATATTATGTAAATGTATATTGTATATGTATATTTATTTCTCATATTTCTTTTATTCTTTTATTGCTGATTGCATGTGTTTTACCTTGACAGAGACTTTATTGGCAAGGCTGTCTTGAGACTTGCGGTAACCATTTTCCAGCTTTCTACCGTCCTTATCTTTTTTCTCAGATTTTCGGCGAATGCGAAGTGCTGTATGCCATGATAATGATTTTCTATAAGATGCACAAATAATCAAGATTGATATATGTATTATATAACCCTTTTGTATCTTTGACAGACCATAGTTTAACATAACCTATGCTTACCGGATGGTTCCTTCAGTGAGCTCAGGTGTGGTGGAGGAGGAGGTGTGTCCCAGGACATAGCCAGGTATCCAACCCTCAGCAGCAGGACTCTGCTCATTGGCTGCTCGGTAAACCAGGAACATGTTCTGTTGGTTACTGGCCAAAATCTGGACCACCTCACCCTGCGCCACACTGATCTCATCCTCCTTCACTGCCACATAGTCCTGGGTCACCAACATGGTGGACACACTGCTGCTGCTACTGGTTTCACTCTGTTCAGGAAACAGAACAAGATTAGTAAACTGTTAAAACCAAGCAACAATGTCTTATGAACAGAGGAAGGATGTGCTTGCTTTAGAACCAATCAAATGTTTCATTTGATTGAAAATTTTGCTAAAAACATTAAAGATTTAATTCATGCATATCAGAAAAATGTGTAGATGTCAATGTGAGAAGTTTGTTCAAACTAATTGGAAAGTCAATGCTGCAAACGATGAAGAACAGTAGTTATGAATTTAAAAATGCAGGAGCAGAGAAAGGCAAATTCCCCAAAGACATAACATGACACAATAAGATAAAAAAGGTTTGTTGAGATTGTTTGAAGAAAATGTTGCTTAAGGATATTATGTGCATTTACAATGTCAATTAGTACAAGTGTATAGCATATCACAGACAGCAGACACAACAGTAGCTCTTGTCTACACACGTTAGTACATCCAGGAAGAGCCACCACTCTCACATTTGGTTAGTCTACAAAGTTGTTAATCTTCAGCAGAAGTAGTGGTTCAAGCCAACAGTGTAGTTACTCTGTGTCCACCAGCGGATCAGTGAAGGCGGAGTTAGTTTCTAGTTCATTTTGCCCCACTTGGGTCGGAGATCTTACCCCATTACTCTGGGTGGACTGTATGGACTGCTCACTGGCGGAGGAGCAGGTACTCATCCGGTCTATATCTTTACTGTGAGTGGAGTGGCGATGATGAGGAGGTGTCCCATGGCTGCCTCTGTCGCTCTCTCCTGGGAAAGAGAAGGAAGCCGGACGTCCTGCTGGAGAAGGGGACACCACTGGAGGGACCACAGCCCAGAAAGGGTTGCCTTTATGGGCCGGGCTTGCTGGCGAGTCCTTCCCTCCCATGGATTGAGCCATCATAGGGGCTACTGTTCCCACTCGAGGGCTTTTGAGGGACAAGTTCAAAGGTGCAATTGCTCTTTGAGGTTTAGTAACAGGTTTTGGGGCATCCAGGCCACCTCCTCCTTGGCAAATTCCTGCATCGGTGCTGCTTGACACTTTGTTACTGTTATTACTGTTGGCTCCACAAACACTATCCATTGTCTCCAGTTTTTGACCTTCCGCTTTTGATACTTCTCCATTAGTCTCTAGGAAAGGGTTAGAGGGGAGGATCTGAGGCGGGCTGTTGGACCACATACCTGCTGATCGGTCGGGCCCCTCGGAGCCCGGGTGGTGGTGATGGTGTACGGGCTGGGGCAGACGGGACGAGGGCTGTGGGATGCGAGAGGGGCGAGTGCGAGGGCCGCAGAGAGAGTTTCCCCCAGTTACCCCAGAGCCCCCTCCTCCACCGCCTCCGCCCATGTTAGATGTGCTGTTGGGACTGCTGCCTCCTGCGTGACCCCCGCTACCACTGCTACTGCTGGGCGGACCGCTTGAGCCGCCCACGTGATTCCTCTGGTACTCTATGGGGGAGGTCAGAGCTGTGGGAGCAGAGGTCACAGTATTGACTAACATAGCACAAGTACATAATAACAAGTACTAGGACAAGCAAATTATTCTTTAATTTGTCAGTTTTCAGGGGGAAAATATGGGGGGAGCAAAGCTGTTGTGTATAAAATAGGCATTTCTCTAACTAAAAACTTGATCTTCTTTAAAAAAAAACGCCATAAAAAAATCTACCATCCAGAAAAGGTTTATCCAGGTATGTTTTTGAGAGTTTGTGTGCATGCAGTTATATTAATTTCTTACCATTGAGGAAATTGCGCTGGTTTTCTAGGATTTGGCTGACTTGGTGCACCCAGACTTGACTGACTCCAGGACTGGTCGAGTGGATTGTGAACCTCTCGATGCTGCCAGTGGAGGATCTGGAGGTCAGCGTAAATTTACAGGGGTCTTCTGTGTTTTCTTCCAGACCCAAGCAGCTCACCTGAAGAAGAGTAGGTGTGAGACTTGATGCGAAATGTCATCAGTAACAAGAAGATAGATCAGTAACACAGACCTTGATGCTATTCTTGAAGAGGTAGCCAGGAGACGAAAAGCCCTTCTTCTTGTCTAATGGTTCACTAAAGATAACAATCTGCTCGAACAGGAAGAGTCTCCTCTCCTTCATTCTCGATAAGAGTCCTCCATCTTGGTCTGAAACCATGAAGGTGTCCTGGAGAAGCAATCTGCCCTGTGCAACAATTTTACCCTAAACAAACAGAAATTCAGCCTTATAAAACCAATAGCCAGACAATAGTGTTACAATTGTATATCACTTGCTATCCAAGAAAATGTATTTCTTGCATGTGAAAAAAGAAATTCTCACATCAAAGCCTTGAAGACGGCCAACATTCATCATGTCATTGCAGCGCTTGGGGACGACACACATGACCTCCACAGCTTTCTAAACATGTACAGAAAAAACAAAGGTCAATAGACATGATTATTGTTTATTATGTGCAATTAATATAGACTAGACTCTTGCAGTAAAACACGTATGGTTACCTCTAACTCTGTTGTGTCCACCCCAGCCTTCTTTGAAACTTTTAGAAGATCCTTTAGTAGGAGCTGGTATTTCATAATGCGCTGTACTGGTTTGATAAGCAAGTCAGTGAGTTGTAATCTGTGACCCAATCTTTGTTTTAGGTCCTAATAAAAAAAAAAAAGATTATAGGATGATATTAGATGAAAATCAAACAGATGCTTCAAAAACTTTTATTCAGCCAAGACTTACTTCAAAGTAAGTATCTATGTATTCAGACACTATATGCTCAGATTTAGGCTTGTTCTGGCAGTACACAATGTACATGTGTAGCCTTCTCTCCTGCAGCAAGAGATGAAAAAGATTTACAATTGAGCAAACAGATGAGTTAAAACATAAAAGGAACAAAGAAATTAGCCAAGCCAACCTGTTTGACAAATAATTGTGCTAGTCGGTCGGGATCCTCAAGACACTTCTCCAGTTCTCCCAGGAAAAAACTACAGAAAAAAACATGATTGGTTAATTCACATATCTTTCTATGGAGTTGTACAAAGTAAAAATGCTTGACATACTCTTTGTGCCAATCATAAATTTGATGAATGTTTCCAAAGACAATTTTATCTTTCCCTTTCATGTCGTCTGGGACTCCCTCCTCTTTCATTCGGCTCATGTAACCCTGAAATGAGAAATAAAACAGTCAGTAATTGACTGACAGAAAAATCATCATTGTAATTTTGTTTAGTGTTTTACCTCCACCACTGATCCTAAGTCCCTGACATAGTCCCTCTCAGTCTCCACCAGCTCCAGAAGCACATAACTATGTAAAAGAATGAATAAACATCAAGTTGGTGCAAATGCATGAAAGCCATTCTGATAACAATGTGGAGCTTACTGTCTCCTCTTGAGGAAGCCAGACTTGCGCTCATCAACTTCATCAATGGGCGAGGAAGAGGACAGGAGCGAGTTGTCAGAGGGGTTAAGTGACGGGGAACTGCTGTCCCCCTGCTCCACTGACAGTGAGCTGGGACGGTCCTCCAGGGACTGAATAAAATATGACAAAAGAAAGAAAAGAGAGCTAAGAAAGATATACTAGAAAAAAAAACAGTTGACTGTAGATTAAAGGGATATGCCACCCCCAGGTCAAATTTGGGCATCTCCCCACAGTCCAGAGACTAAAATAAGTGGTGGAAAGCGTTTTCCTGCTCACCCAGCCATTGTCCGAGTCTGTCGCCACTGACCGCCGCGGTATCTGCTGCTCCTCCGCCTTAGACTGGAGTCTAACGTCGCCAGAGAAAGATTTCGGCCAAAAGGAATTAATTTGCTCGATGCGTTTCCCAATTACTTTGTGTGTAGTGCGCATTCATATCGAGTGCAAATAAATGTGCAAATCAACACGGAGAGCTTGACTTGGTCATTTTGGGTGGGAACTATTTTCCAGTGCGGAAGAATAAAGTCGAATCACGCACCACGTTGTGCAACAGGGGAACTCCCTTCCCGGTGCGTAACTGGGATTCCCCTGGCAGCGTGCTGCGTGATTCGGCTCTATTCTTCCGCACTGGAAAATAGTTCCCACCCAAAATGACCAAGTCAAGCTCTCCGTGTTGATTTGCACATTTATTTGCACTCGATATGAATGCGCACTACACAGAAAGTAATTGGGAAACGCATCGAGCAAATTAATTCCTTTTGGCCGAAATCTTTCTCTGGCGACGTTAGACTCCAGTCTAAGGCGGAGGAGCTGCAGATACCGCGGCGGTCAGTGGCGACAGACTCGGACAATGGCTGGGTGAGCAGGAAAACGCTTTCCATCACTTATTTTAGTCTCTGGACTGTGGGGAGATGCCCAAATTTGACCTGGGGGTGGCATATCCCTTTAATTCATTAAGTAATCAGTTTCAATGTTTAATTATGTTATGTTGCTCAAAAGCAACTTTATCATTAACTATCATTAACCTAATAGCATAAAAGTCATTTTCAAGGTTTTCAGAAAAATACAAAAATAAACTGCATATGTCAATAGGATGATTGCGATGGTTGTGTTTCCTGGGCTGGTTGTGTTTCCTGGGCTGGTTGTGTTTCCTGGGCTGGTTGTGTTTCCTGGGCTGGTTGTGTTTCCTGGGCTGGTTGTGTTTCCTGGGCTGGTTGTGTTTCTTGGGCTGTTTGTGTTTCCTGGGCTGTAAAGATTTTTCTGGTTGGCCAAGGACAGAGTCAAGTCAAGATTCGAGCACAGACGCAGCAGAGTTTGGAGAGTAGAAACTCAATTTGGCCAAAAAATGACTTAAACAGATCTGCTATGAGCTGATATGTGCATATAATCTGTAACATATTATAAATACATGGAAAAATATAAGAAGTAATACAGTTATTTAAATTTAATTTAATTTCATGCTGTTTTGTGACAGCTACAGACCTAGGTGAAGAAAAAAAACATAAAGGCGAGTTAGATGTGAAGCCATAATATTGTCAAACACTACAGACAACCTCTCACATTCATTAAAAGTCATATATTACGCAAAAGCTTTGAGCCATGTTATAATGTTGTTACCTCATCAAAAACATACTTGGAGCTATGTGTTTTTCTTCATTCACACATTTGAGTAATCTTTGTGTCTGTCCACATCTCTAAAGCTCAAAATGCTCAGTTCCACCTTGTGTCACATAGGGGTAGTTTTCAAGTTAACAACTACCTTTTACCTTTTGTTCCGTAGAGAACGGCGATTCATCCAAATGATTCACAGTGGAGCACTTCCTGTATTACCACATGACATCAACAAGGTGTAACAGTGTTTTCTGTTTGAGAGAAGAACTCAGCCTAAATATTCACGGTTTGTGTGTTAAATATGTGTGAATGAAACAAAACACAACTCCAGGTAGTGTATGTTTTGATGAGGAAACAATATTATTAACATACTAAACAGAAACATCACAAAATAGTGTAATATGGGTCCTTTAACATGCTACTTGGTTCACTGTCTTTGAGCTGCCATTGTACACCCACATTGCCAATATATTAGGCTTGAAAGTGATAGATTAAAGCTAATTTGACATTTACTGAGGCTAATAGGCAGGTTTGAGGCAGATTTGAGCACAGTGCAGAGAGGACAGCTGGCGATATGACTAAGGCTGAGCTGATGACTAGTTACCACAAGACACCACTCTCTAACAACAATACGGGTGACAATTGACTTTTGAAAAAAATCCGCCACTTTCTCCTGTACTTGTGAGCTCTGTCCACAATTCAAGTCTTACCATCTTGCTCTTCACAAGTTCCTCGATGGCACTGACCAGTTCGGCTGCACTTGGCGTTTCCGAGCTGCTTGGTCGACCAGACAAACGAGATGCGCTCTAGAGAAAAAGTAATAAGATAAAATATAGATGTAAGGATACAAGGTACGTGATAAATCAACCACGTTTGAGTCTATAATGGCACAAAATCAAAGATGTCACTCTTAAAAGGCACGCGAGGCTCACCATTTGGAGTGTGGACATCAATTTTCCAGAAAATTAGGACTTGGTGGGTGCAATCTCCCTAATAAAAAGGGTTATTTAAGGGCCAATAACAAACTCCCAGGAAAGGAGAGGTTGTGGGGTACATTTAGGTTAAAATATTTGTAATTCTTAAACACAAGCTTTATATAAACTTTGCTGGAGAGGAAGACTCTAGGATTCAATGAAAGAC
Source organism: Paratrypauchen microcephalus (assembly GCA_036785185.1). NCBI lineage: Eukaryota > Metazoa > Chordata > Actinopteri > Gobiiformes > Gobiidae > Paratrypauchen > Paratrypauchen microcephalus. The sequence continues at coordinate 14,948,802 of JAVJIX010000002.1, read as the reverse complement.
TGAATGGAATTACCCCATTCAGTCCAGTGAACCTTGGGCTACAGCAGAAACATGAATGGAGTATTCACCAGAGTAACTGGCAAGACCTTACATTCAAGAGGATGACATTTAATTAGAAATTAAATGTGAAAATTAAACGTGAAATGTGAAATTAAATGTGAAGAAGAGCTGTTTAAGTGGTTTTACATGGACAGATAGGGAAACTGGGAGAGAATAGAGGCAGAACAGAAATCAACGTAATGCTAACATAGGGACATGCCACATTTAAGAAAAAAGAAGAAAAGAGAAAAGCAATTAGCAAATTATGTCTGTTCCAAGTACAGTTTCATGTTTTATTTTTAATTAATGTAAAAAAACAAAAAAACAAAAAAAAAACATAAAATCAATTTGACAAAAGTTACTTGGCAATGATGTGCACCATGTATAATGTTTAAATCTTGAATAGTGAGGAATTGTTTGAAGGACTGCCGAAACAATGTAACTACAGTGGTCCCTCGCTCTATCGCGGTTCACTGTTCGCGGCCTCGCTGTTTCGCAGATTTTTTATTTTTTTTATAGTGTAAAAAAATGTTTATAGTGTAACATTGTGTTCTGCATCCTGATTGGCTAAGAGACTGTAGACCCAGGACTAAACGTGGACTAAACCAGGTCTAGACCAGAACTAAACCAGGTCTAGACCAGGTCTAAACCAGGTCTAGACCAGGTCTAAACCAGGTCTAAACCTGGACTGGACCTGGACTAAACCAGGACTGGACCAGGTCTAGACCTGGACTAAACCGGGACTAGACCAGGTCTAAACCAGGATTAAACCATTTGGTTTCGTGCGGTTGGTTTGTGGCTCGGGCTGAGAGGACGCGGTCCGGGCGCCGCGGTTCGATCTCGTGCTCGCAGCCCCGGTGTACGCAGTCGTGCTGCTCTGTCACGGATTTGACCACGATGAGGAGTGCACGTGTCGCGCACTTCTAATAATAATAATAATAATTAATTGCATTTATATAGCGCCTTTCATGACACCCAAAGCGCTTTACAGTTCATTGTTCATTCACTCCACACTTAGTGGTGGTAAGCTACTTTCTGTAGCCACAGCTGCCCTGGGGCAGACTGACGGAAAGCGAGGCTGCCAATCTGCGCCATCAGCCCATCCGACCACCTCCAACACTCACACACACTCCACTTTCATCCTAGGCAATGTGGGTGAAGTGTCTTGCCTAAGGACACAACGACAGTTTTTTTGCAACTGGCGCCCCACTGTGGCACCTGGAATTCCCAGCGGTCTCCCATCCAAGTACTAACCAGGCCCTGCCTTGCTTAGCTTCTGAGATCTGACGGGATCAGGCTTTGACAGGCAGGTATGGCCCCTTCTCCAAGGGGTTGGTGTGCGTCGCGTCCCGGGACGTGGCAGTGGCGTTGAATGAGCGTGGTGCGCCCTGCTCGTCCCTCTGGGCTCACACTGTGTTTGAATGAGAAGCAGTCCGAGCCGCACCGGGCTCCGGGGCCGGATGCATGAGGAGCGGAGACATGAGTCACTGGATCCGTAGGTCTAAACCAGGATTGCGGCTCTTTGCCTTGTTTCGTGACCACGGGTGCACGTGTCCGCGCGCACCCCCGCTTCACTATTAATACATTTTGTTGAAAATCTACGAAAGTTTGAGTGTTTAAACTAGAGGTAAATGTGAGAAAATGTTAATACCAGACTGAGAAATGTGTATAATGTGTGTGGTGAGGCATTTACAGCCTTAAAACATGTATAATAATTGTAAAATATAAAGTTGTCCTACTTCGCGGATTTCACGTATTGCGGGTTATTTCTGGAACCTAACCCTGATGAACGAGGGACCACTGTATATGTGCAGTGACATGCATATCAGTCAATATTTTGTTAATCAGTTAATATTTCATTGCTGAGTTGGCTTTTATATGTCCCTCGGTGTGACCCACCTTATCGTCCTGTGAGTCTGGCTGCAGAAGGCTGTGCTGCTGGATGGCCATTGGAGGAGGAAGAGGAACAGCGTCTGCTCCTTCATCTCCTTCCTCCTCCCCACAGCTCTGCATGCCGGAGGACGAAGACTTCGAGAGGGTGCCACTGCTCAGGCCTTCATTACGCATGCGCTGGAAAGACAAACAAGTGTTACTGCCACAAAACTGTACATTGAAAAGCACTCTAAAGCACCGGAGTAAGTGCTTGGTGATTTATTCTTACAGTGGAACAAATTTGTGATTTTATACAATATAACAGTATGATAATTTTGTCTCAAAACTGTATTAAAAGTCAAGTGAACTTAAAACACCTTAAATGTCTATTTTGTAGATTAATGGCTAATTAACACAATTTTGAGCCAATCTTTATAAATGTATATAGTTAGTTTTAACAAATATCAAACTACATAAGTTTATTCACCTATTTCAGTTTTTACAGTCAATATTAGCTGATATACTAATACTCTGTGATACAATAAGATTTGGTAGTGGGTTGAATATTTGTTCTACAGTATATAAAAACAGCAAAACTGTAATAAGGGATTGTTCTCATTTCCGCATTAGACCCTTCCTTCAGTGCCAGAGGGCGCATCCTGTCAGGGGCAGTGGAACCACAGCGGCGCCTGGGGACCAGTCTCTAGTATTCAGCTATGCTTCGTCGGGACCTAAAACGGCGAATTCTCCCTCTTGTACATGTTTCACGTTCAATACAAAATTCCTACCTCCTCAAGGGTTTCATCCTGTGGAGTGGCTGCGCTGTCATCTGAATCTTTCTGTGATCCTGGGATGGTATCCATGTTCTTTCTTGCTCCTTCACGGTTCTTCTTGTGTTTGTGAGCAAGCTTCTTGACATGCCCGTCTGCTTTACCAGAGCTGAGCCGCCGCACCGGACTGGTCAGCCATTTTCTGAGAGTGTTCCCCGGACGCTTTGGACCAGGGGAACTGTGTGGACCCAGGGTGTGGCTGGAGCCGGGCTGAAGGGCATCATTACTGGACACTGACAGCGTATCTGGAAAGAACAAATGATAAATCAATGTTTTTTTGCTGTGTTTTGGATGACAACATTTAACATTTTCTATACTGCTGTATTGTATATATCCTACTTAAATGTCTGCACTGAAGTGAGGTGCTTTCAATCTCATTGTGAGTATGTATAATGTAAATTGTATATATGAATAGTAACAATAAAAGGCATTCTATTCTATTCTCATGGGTATTTTGTGTATACAAGCACAAGGAATATCCCGGTACAGTATATAGCAAAAGACAAGAGGAAAAAAGATTGGATGAAAACAACAAGAACAAAAAAATATGGATTTATACAGTTTATCATAAAATAATTAAAATGAGATATAACATTTAATAAAACAAGGATTATAAGAGAAAAGCCAGAAGATATAGTATGTGTGTGTGTGTGTGTGTGTGTGTGTGTGTGTGTGTGTGTGTGTGTGTGTGTGTGTGCATCTTGTTGTGTTACTGGCCTCCCCCTCACAGTAATCCTTTGGGAATCTGTAGGAGGAAGCCTTTTGTTTGATTTAAGATGGAGAAGTATGAAAATAATAAAGCATAGAAAGACAATGGGCATCTATGAGATAAACAACTGTTATTTTAATTTTAGTTTGAGTCAAAAATGTCAGTTTTAGTTATCACTAAGGATGGACAAGATCTTTTGCAGCAGGATCTCGAAATATCAAACAATCAATCAGCAACCTATGTAATGTAATGATGTAGAAATATATTATAATGAATAGAAAATCTATGAACAAAATATATGTGTTTACTGCATTGTCATGTGGTTGAGCAGTGCAACATAACACCAACTCTGAGACCACACTACCAGCGTGGGAAAGACCTTTAAATTGGTACAAGTCAAAGTTCAACAAGGTTAACAGCAATAAAATTACGGAAATTTGCCCTTGTTTCATCACTACCTAAGCTCACAAAATGAAAGGACACTCATATAAGATAAGCTCACTATAAATGAAAATATACTCACAAAACAATATGAATAAAGAGCAGGAAAAACATGCACACATTTATGATTTTATTTGCACTGATTCAGTCTTAAAGGTTTATATTCTTTTAAACTTCTGTAGAATTAGCATTTTATAAACTCAGTAATGTATCACTGTAAAACAGCTGCAGCGACAGATGAAAACATGTGACCAGAAGAGTTGTCAACATGTATGTTTGTGAATCATAGTTTTCAAACAGTGCTGTCGACTCAGAAATGTGCTGTGCGTGTGAATGTTGTGTCAGCCTCTGGGAGACTTGATTTTACTGCACCTCGCTGATAAAAAGCATGTGTTCTCATTTTTGTTCTGTTCGGTGGAAAGTCATAGTTTCTCCTAAGGCCGTTTTAAACCTGGGAGATAAGATGGTTCAAATCATCACCTGAAGTGCTCAGCATATTATTCTTTTTTTTCCAGATTTTTTTGATGATCCATAGAGCTTGATCCAGAGGGAGCATTTAAAGACAATTAGGAATGTGGAGGGCGGGGCTGTCATGCTCCAAAGCACTTTGATGAGCACAAGTGTTTGCATGCAACCTTGTTTTTAGTGTGAACATCAGAGAAGCTGGGCATTTTACCTGCCTGCTTCCTTTCTCTATTTAATGAAAAACAGCCACAACTCGTCATTACTTAACTACTCTGGAATGTTTCAGTCATGCTGCAAGCATGGATACAATGCTGAACCTAATTTCTATATTACCATTAAAATTACCCCAAGTGTACTTTTTTGTGACATGAACAAGGGTAAACATGGAGAGTACAAATGTGTGAGGAAAAATCCAATAGTGTTGAGTGTTACAACTTCACATGTGGCTGTTACATGCATTTGCAAGTGGCAAAATAAGTATATCCACAATAAATCTCTGCACTGCCACAGCCAATAAATAAAACAACAAGCAACTAGTATTTGTAATATTTGTATTTGTAGTATTTGTAGTATCTTCTATAAATTACATTGTGTTTTACAAGGACTCAAGCAGTTGGCCACATTGCAGATCTTGTTTAAACTTGAAAAAACGGTGCTAACAGCGGTGTAAATGGACTAAACATGGGGTCAGCAGCCTTGACATGTTTCACCTCAGTGGAAAATAACCCTAAAGACACACACAGACACGCATAGGCTGCGGCCTCTGACCTTTATCCCTGCAGGCGCTTTTTCATTGTGAAGAGGCTGCAGGAGCAGAAATGCACAGTGCACAAAATGTATTTCGATTTGGACTAGATTACTAAAAACTTTGCTACCAGGCTAAATTTAAAAATTACATGCAATATATTTTTTTAAATGTAAGAATTTGTGACTAACCCCTTCACAAATCAACAACAACTAATGTAGTGGACATAAGATAAAAGGTCTAATCTCATGTCTAGACTCTTAGTAAAACTCAGGCTCCATTTGGAAAGGAATCAATGAGATAAAAAAAAAAGGCACTGAACTAACTTCCTTATTACGATCCAGCAATGCTCATTAACATACCAAAGACCATAATTCATTCAGTGTCTATTCATGCTACCGTGTTGAATATGTAAGATCTACAACTCGATGTATAGTCATCTCAGAATAGGGGGGAAAATGAGGAGGGGCGGCGGCACAACTGGAGTGATCCCGAAAGTCCAGGGCATTGCACAGAGGCATGCCTGACATTCCAGAGGTGTCACCGGGGGAGCATCTTTCGTGTGGTCTTATCTCGGATCGGGAGGAGTGGTACAAATACAGACACAAACATGACTGGAAAGCTATAACTGGTGGGGAGTATATTGAGTGTGGGAAAACTCAGAGGTATTCTGATTTGTAATGCAGACTTGCAAGGGAGGATTTCACATTCACGATCATTTCATGAAGTATGGACCACCCAGTACCTTTTCCCTATAGAACTAAACAATCATAAGAATAAAATAGGGATTTATAGACATTAAGCAATCCATGACCCTTATATACTGTAAAGATCAACTGTAAACCAGATTTACCCGTGTAATCCTGTCACTATCATTGAAAACTCATCACAGGACAGCACAATCAGAATATTGCTATAATACCAAATGATTAATATTGCCTTTGGTATTAAAACTCAGAACGGGACAAACTATGTGTATTGTAAAACCCCCAATGTCAATACAAAGAATGTTTTAGGCAGCAGTATACAGTTTTACAAGAAAGCAGCGCGTTGAGACACATGTTCTAGCACCTACCCAAGTCCAACAGCCAGAACTTGCAGTTGTCAGAGGGTCCCGTCTGAGAGGTACTCATTGGGCAAAATGGGTTTAAAGACACAAGTGATTCAATTCCTCGCGCCATGCCGTTAACATTCCACAATTCAGGAAAACGGGCAGTATTGTAGCATATCCTTAGAGCATCTCCATAGGCAAAACAAAAGCTCAAAATATAACTCCAGTTTAAGGACGTCCAGATCAACAAAAACTGTAGAGCAGGATGTGTTTCTTGTGTGTTTTGGATCAGTGTTCCTCTCTCCCTGCCTCCTGCATGTGTGGATATGGGCAAGCCTCCACCGTGCCTCTTTCTTCGCTGCAAAGAGGGGGACGTCTGGAAACATGCAGCCCGTGTACCGTATTACACTTTGTAGAGGCACCCACTCGGTTTGTGTGGGCGGTGCATATTACACAGGCATTAGGATGCACGCGGCTCGCAGGCTTGCCATAAATATCGACAGGGTTATGAAATGTGACAGATGCTTCCACCAAAGTGTGCGCTGGTGAAAAATCTGGTGGGTATTTGAATTTCATGGTTGCCATTTGGCGTAATGAGAACATTTTCGTATGTAGTGTAGTTCTGAGCAGCTTAGCTTGGTGGATGCACAAAGAGTCTCCTGTTTGGATGTAACTGGGGTCTCTCTAAAAGAAAGTCTTGGCAGTGATTCTTCCTGAGACACAGTCATGCGTGCACGTACATTGATGAAGTCTTGTGCTAATCTACATATCAATTTAACAGCTGCTCCGATTTGTTTGAAGGCCTAGTTTAGAACAGCCCGCTAAACCTGTTTTTGAGAAGCTGTAGGGAATTTCTTGCCTTTTTATTGTATGTGACAGTTACAACTTTCAAATATGCAAAGCACTTTTAAGTGTATTTTATGATTTTCCCACAAACTATATTAACATAGGATACATTTGTCAGCTTTTATTTGAATTAAAATCCTGTTAAATTAAGCTAAATAAACTAAACTAACCACTAATAAACAGTGTAAGCAAGCAACAAAGGGACAACTGTTTATGTAACGTACTGTATTTACATTTACTGTAATGTGCAGTAAATTCTGATATAAGTTTGAGTATGTTCTAAATTGAACAGTGCTGGCAAAGAAGCAGCTACTGCATTTCAACATTTGGCACCCCCTGAATATTGCCAGAGACCACAATGTCTACACACAATCCTATACAAATCCTTTCCCATTGCATTTGTCCTGAGCAGTCCATGCTTGGAAGACACAGCAGGGATTTTCGATTATCCACTTAAGCCTTTCTCTCTCCACTGTTTAGGACAAAGTATGTGGCATGGACCAGTTGGTCAGCAAATGCACAAAAAGATTTCTTTTCTGTTTTTTTTTCCCCCAGAGAAACCCCTGCAGCGTGAATCTTCTAGCAATCTCTCCGGCCACACAATCACTGCTTATTCCTGTCTAAATACTAGAACAACACACAGAGGTGAGACTTTATTATTTTATTTTATCTATCAGTACCTCCAGCTGCTGCAAATTATCAAGTCATTCCTGGATTCCCGGATGCAAAGTTGAATAATTAATTAACTAACTTATAATGTTAAAAACAGATGACCTTATTACAGATTATGAAGAATTTAGGTTATACCAGCAAAATGCTTATAAACTACATTGCCATAGAAACAAGCCCACTCTATTATTAGATGGTAAGAAAAAACAAAAAAAACAAAAACAGGAACCATTACTGAGATAATGAAGAAGACACATTCACATCTTCCTGAATAAATATTTTAGTTCACAGTGATCACCATTTTGGCCAGTGATCACAGCGATCACCGGTCCACATCTCTATACACTGGCATGTGACAATGTATAAAAAGCTTTTATTGAAAATGGTGTAAAACAATTCAGGCTGGCTTCAACATCAGTAATATTGTGGTGTAATGTACTAAAACACTTGTCAAAGACTAAAAGTGTATGTGTTCTCAGCTCAATTCCCTGTGAGCAGCACCTTACAGAGCTGTTTAATATTCTATATTAGTTACAGCAGATAGGCATGTCTTCACGCGTTAAACTCCAGTGGGTAGAGAAACTACATTTAAAGTCATTAAAGATTTTCCTCTAAAGCTGTTTTCCACTGTTTAATGGAAAAACCGACACAGAGAAAGAGCTGTCACAACAGCTGTGATGTGTGAAATAAGGTTTCGTCGGTCACTGATGCTCTGTTTGTAAACAGCTAACATTTCTTGTTAGCCACAGCTAATGTTGCAAGTGTTGAGATGTGACAAGGCGTTGTAAATTATATTGGCTGGTGAACCAAAAGGATAATCCAGCATTAATAAAATAAAAAAAAGAGAGCAGTTCTTGTTTATTTAGATACTAAATGCACTGCTAACCATTGAAAGCCAAAGTGACCTTACCTTTGTGGTTGAAGAGTCCTTCCATCTCCATAGAGGAGCGAGAATGTGCGATGCAGAGCATGGAGCAGGGCACAATGCCCTCTTGGGCTGGAGAGCGGTCAGTGGTGCGGACTAGGCACCAGTCGGGTTTGTCATGTAGCCTCTCCAGGACCTCCACTGTCTGCCCTCTGCGGACCGTCAGCTCTCCACTCGCCCCATTACTGGCCACAAAGTCGTGCAGTACCACGGTCAGCTCACAGCCGCCGGACAGCTGGAGAAAAGAACAACAAGGTCAGCCACAAATAACCATGTTAATCATATTTTTTTCTGATAATAAGTGTAAGTAAATTCTTACTAGACTCTAAGATTTTAAAAATATCCTACATGTATTCTAATGGCATATAAAAACAAACAATTACTTTTATGTTTTATAAAGTTTTCTAGTGAATAAAACTCCCAAAGTGTATACATTGCTGTTCTGTGACTCATTCTCACAACTCAACAAACGTCACTCACACTCCACACTCCAACCATCTGACTGCACGCAGCCTATTTCCCATTAAAGAAAGTCAGGGTTAAATAAAGGAGGAGCAGGTTCTCACCCTCTCTCATGTTTCTGTCAGCTATTTTTTGTTCAACATGGGACAACGTCAAATGCATGTACAGAAAAAGTAATACTCCACAAGCTAACACATGTTATGTATATACAAGAATTATTAGTTATTAATATCCATATTATTAGTTATCCATAGTTATTCAGTTTATCAATAATCATAATGAATAATAGTGATTATTCAATACCATATAATCACAGAACAAATAAAAACATAAAAATAAAATTTCAATCTATACTCCAAAAAAGTAAACCTAAATGTTAGTTGTTGTTTTTCTTTTAATTTGATTGCTTATGTAACAGTTAGAACGATTGATTTTCTAAATCGTGTCTGATGTATCAAACAATAACTGAGAATAATCATAAAATTGTTGAGAAATTTCTTCTCACAACAAAACAGACATTTCACTATAAAAGACTTGATATCATGACATGTCCAGTTGGTACATACACTAGAAAATGCCTAAACACATAAATAGAAATTCATACAATTGCTGGAATAACAACAACATTGTTGACATACCCTCTGGTAATGTGGTAAAGCCAGAGAGCTGAGGAGCTGAGCCACTGGGTTTGACTTGTCCTCCAACCTCTCCATTGTTTTCCACTCCCTCATTGCGGGTAATGCCCACAGAGCTAAACAATTTAACAGCGGCAATCCACTTTGGTGGTCCCAAATCACAGAATGCAGATGCAGTAGGTAAAAATAAGATTTTGGGAAAGGTCCCGAAAAAGCTTTAATAAAAGTTCTTGAAAATATTCTCAATCCATTATGGCACCAACTCCTTTCATTTTGAAGCTCCTCTTGTCAATCCATGTGAACAACTGTAGTTTATTAGTCCTCTGCAGGTTTAAACTTATATTGATAGCTGTGAGCAATCAAAACTGTGCTCTTCTCCTAGACATACAGACGAGCATCTTCCGCAGAGGAGAGTGGGAGGCTGAGCGCACAACACAAGTCACTCATTAAAAGTGACACACACAGAAACACACACTTGGACACAAGACACAATATCCACACACTCGACAACTGCGCCAGTGTCACTGCCTCCTGAATGAGACTCCTCACAGAGCTGCCTCACACGGGGGCATAGAGGCAGGCATTCACAAAGTGAGGATGACACACTCAGTTTGTGTTTGCACATGCAACTAAATGTTTGGGCATGTGTGTAAGCCATAAAAGAGGGGAACAAGGGACCTTTGAAAGAGTTCGGCAGGTGGCTTTGCCCACAAACAGGCATCTGAATTTAACTATTATCCACTGTCAAGAATCTACTGAGTGATAATAAATATGTACCATGTAACAATACATCATATAAACCTTCCTGTCAGATTCAACAAAGACTTAATTTGATATTCAAATTTAGAACTCACATCACCCTGATGAAATGATGAAGTCAGTTTTGTTTTTGTTTTTTTTTAGCTCTGTCAAATGTCTAACAGTGTGTTACTTATGATCAGATGCTCCCACAGTGGAGAGAAATATATTGTTCTTTTTACATAAAAGGAGTCCAGTCCAGGCCACAAACACATTGGGTTCACGGATTTTATAATTAGTAAAACTATAGAAATGGGTCTATCTTTTTTGCTGGTGTGTTTTACAGTGGCTCATGCAGAGCGTAGGAGGACAGGCCTTCTGTCGCGCTAATACCAGATATATCCACAGCCGAATGTCCCCGCTTCCAGTGCGATTCTGAGATTTCTCTCCAACAAAGATAACACGCATAAACAAATTCACACGCACACATACACATGCCTGCGCACACACACACACGTACACAGTGTTTAAAGCTCTATCAGATGGCCTCTTCCTCTCAAAACAATCAGGCACTTCAACAGGAAGTGGAGAGACACTTGTACCAACATAGTTTACAGCTTATATGATTGCATCAGTGTGACGGCATAACAGCTAGGGCTCACTGTTATACCAGAAATGCTATTCATATGAGTAGTTGTGTAAGGTATTCTGTATTAGAGTTGGCTACATCTTGTAATTTTATTCATTAGCTCTGTCTGGTAAACGCAGTGTTTGTGTGCATTGGGTGCTGTACCTTATCGCTGTCCAGTGTGTTCTGGGACGTGCGTGAGGCAATAGAGATGGTATCAGGCTGGCTGCTGGCATCTCCCTGACTGTCCAGTTCCTCTCCATCCCTTTAAATTGAAATAACAGTTATTGAAAAAATACATGGCTAACATGGCATCAACAAATGGCTAATGTAGGATGTAATATAATACTTATGTATAAACATACGCTCAATATAATAAAGAGATGGATTCACACAAAAAAAAAATCAGGATTGTGGTGTGTGTGTGTGCATGTACGTGCGTGTGTGTGTGCGTACCGTCTGCCTTTGAGCTTAGTGGCAGTGGCTTTGGGGATGTGAATGGGCTCCTTCAGTGCGCCGCGCAGGTGCACTATTCGTTCTTGGATGACCTCCCGGATGTGCTTGATCCAGTCCTGTTTATTCTCCAGACTCGAGGCCTAAGACACAACCCGTGATTTTATAATGTCATTAAACACAGATGGTCCCCGCTTGCGATAAAATAAAAGCTGCTAAATTAATTCACACTAATGATTTTATGACCCCAAACCAGGTCACAAAAGACCGCTTTGATCTTTAATGTGGGCACTTGAGGTAAACAACTGTTTAGGCATAATCAAAATGACATCAACATTTGCAAAGTGCCACTCAAATGAATGTGAATACACTGAATGTGAAACACTCAGTGAAACATGTATGCTGGAAACACTCTGCACTCTCACATAGTCTGCCTCCTCAGTTTGTCAATAATATATTTCTCTGTTTTCCATCTCGTTTTTCCCCTCCCATAATGTATTTCCAAGCAAAAAAAAGACCTCAATGTTTACTGTTGCACTGTATTACGTCATATGTGTTTGTGACTACTGTTATTGTATCTGCATTTTCTATTCTGTTCATGTTCTGCTATCGCTAATGAGAGAGGTGGGAAGTTAGCGCACCATGTCTGCTGCTTTAAGGTCAAGAGAACCGTCCATTTCCAATCTCATCTCGTTGTAGAAATACAATGACAAATAAATCTTCCAATGTAGTATGCATCATCTATCGCACATTGCAGGGGGTACTCGGCCATGTCGCTGCCAGGCGCAGGGGGAGATTTTTTTGAATTTTTTAATTCTAATTTGAGTAAATTTGAGTGAAAGAAAAGAGAGAAAATTAAATTTTCAAATTAAGGAGATGAAATGAAATGATTTTCATTTAATAATCTGTTGTGTCACGTTCTACTTTTGGAGAATTATCAACACGTATGAGTCAGGGGGTACTCGAGGTATGACAAAAAGGCTCAGGGGGTACACAAGACAAAAAAGGTTGGGAAACACTGACCTATCGTATCAATCAAGTTTTTCCTCTCTTCACAAATCAGCAACCACTGGTGTCACGGCAGTGCATGGATTACATAAGATGCAAATGTTCATCAAATGTTGAGGGAAATCATTTATTTTGCAGTTCCCTTCATTCTGTTTGTTTTTTTATGCATAAACAGTGCAGGAAACCAGCTTGTAGTGAGTCACTGTTGGTGCAGTTATTTAAGTATGGAATATGACCCATCAAGCACTAAGCTAATGCTGCTGCATGATGATGAGTAAAGAACTAGCGCAAAGTAACACGCCGCCTCCTTCATGGAGTGAACTTTCTTGGCTGAACAGAGATGAGATGTGGGACTGAGCAGTGGGTGGACGATATAGAGTCACTCTGGTTTATGTGCGAACAACTTGGCTTAAGCTATACAAAAGAAAACTGTATATTGGGCAGGGATTCTCAACAATTTAAGTGCATTTACAACATATTTTTCAGTGAATCTTCAATAGAGGAAATTGTTATATGCTTTATCTGTATAGTGTATACTTAAATGTGGTCTTTTTATTTTATTTTTGATACTTCACTACTATATGCATGCCTATTTTCTATCTCTATTACCAAATCCCCATTCCTGCAGCACTATACGTTAATTAGACTCTATTAACTGGAAAATGACATTACCTTGAGGACAATCTTGTTGTCAGATGTTGGAGTCCTGCCAATCCATAAAGCAAATTTACAAGCATCTCCCTCTACATGCTCTGTTACTCCCAGCTCTGAGGTCTGTCAACATAAAAACACATATTAATGATGATAAGGAACTGCAAGAAAAGAACAAAACACACCAATGTTCTTATTCTTGATATTTCATTTTATTTTCAAGCAAACATAAGAACACATTTACTTACAAAAAGCTTGCTCTTGTAGAGGTACTTGCTGCGCCCATTTGAGTCTTTGACCTCTTTGCTGAACACTAAAGACATCTCAAACAGGAAGAGGTGTCGGTCACGGCCTTTTCTAATCAACGTTTTGGGATCCCAGACCTGGAATGAGTCTTGGAGAATCAGCTCTCCCTGGGAATCAATGTTGCCATCAAACCCTGGGAAAAACAGAGCAGAGAAAGGTTGGTGATAAAACAAATTTATAGGAAATAGCTCATGTGTATAATGCGATAAAGTGTATTTAAAAGAATGAAAATAGAAATACCTTCTAGCATAGAGAGGTGCATGGCATCATTAGCTCTCTTGGGAACACTTAGCATGACTTCAAGACCATCCTTGATTTCACCTTTACCCTCTTCACAACAAGTCAGCAACTCCTACGTAAAGACCAAAAGGCAAAGAGAATTATTGAACAGAATAGAATATTTGGGTTTATTTAGGTCTTGCGTTTGGAATCATAACAATGTTTCATACCTTTAGGAGAAGCTGATACTTAGTAATTCTTTGAACAGGTTTAATGAGGTAAGAGGAGATGGAATTAGCAAGACGATGCCTTTGTTGTATTTCCTGGAGAGTGAGAATGTGAAAGTGAGTTTTACAGGTTTAACACTTTACAGAATTTCAGTTTTCACAATTTCTTTTTTCATTGGTTTTACATCAAAGTAGGGTCCAGCATGTTCCAAGATGAGCTGAGTGGAATCTGGTTTGTTCTTGCAATAGTTCACATACATCTGGAACTTATCAGCCTGCATAGCACAAATAAACATGTTTTTCTTGAAATACGGAGAAACAAAAATGTGCTTTTGTCCTTGGTTAATATGTAATAGAACTGTTATGATTCTTACCCAAGTAACAAAACAATGGCCAACGTCCTCTGGAAGCTGCTCATACTTCTCCAGCTCTTTAAGGAAGATGCTATGAATGCAAAAAAATAATGTAAATGAATTTATAAACAGAATAACTGATCAAGGGTAAAGTCTGCTTTACTAACTTGTGATGAAACTCATAGAGATCTTGCATGTTGCCAAAGATAATGTGTTCTTTGTTGACAATGCCTGCAGGAATCTCCTCCACACCACTGGTCATCTCCCACAGGTAGGTCTAAATTGAATAATAACATGCATGTTAATTAAACGTAATGGCTGGGGTGGTAATGTGCACCAATTTTTAACTGGCTCCCGACAAAGGCAAGAAAACAAAACACTTACATCCATACATTCCCGCAAGTCTCTAACATACGCCTTTTCGGTCTGAATCAGCTCAGCCATGATGAATCTAAAACAAATAAGATGTTTCACCAAAAAATAAAGCTGTAACTGTTGGATATGCACAAATTGATTCTTATTTGCATATTTATATAGATTTTAAACGTGATGTTAGCTGTGAGGATCACTTATAATGAAATGATTACATCTAATCCATTCACTGGATCACTTTATTTATCATTTAAGTCTAACATGTGTACATTGTACGAGGGTCATTGAAAAAGTTCTAAGACAAATTAAAAAACAACTTGATTTTTGAAAGTAACAAAATTATTTTTCTACATAACATCCACCTATGTCAATACACTTCTGCAAAGCGATGTTTGCACTGAAAAATTTCTTCTTGATAGAATTCTGGAGCTTGTCTAGTCAACCAGGTCACAACCTCCCTCTTCGCTTCAAGTATGGACTGAAATCTTGTAAATGTTCCTTCAACTTTGGAAATAGGAATAAAACATCCATAAACATTGTGTAAATCTTCAATAATTTCTTTAAGCTTCCATTGAAGTTTTGTTAGAAATTTAATGTTTGCTCAGACTTCAAATTGGCTCATTTTGGAGGGTCAAAAAAGTGGGTTGTACAATATGTAACATAACTCTTTGAATAACAAAGCTAGAATGCCGAAACTATACTATACTTCAAATGTGTTTCTAAGTCATCAGTGGTACGATTCAAGGTAATTTTGTTGAACTCGTTCAACTTATTTTGAATTTATGGCATTTGTCTTAGATCTTTTTGAATGGCCCTCGTATGTTCTATACTTGCTGTAAAATATTCTAAGATATGCAAAGTTTTATAGCTTTAATCAAACAAATGATGTAAAAATGATGAGAAGGCAACACTCACTCCTTCCTTCGAGCAGACTTTCTTTTTTCTTCATTTAGTTCATTAGCAGCATCTCTTAACTTGATTTCTGACCCCGGTGCACTAGCAGGAATAATGTCCAATTGAAGATCTTTACTCTAGAAAGACAAAAATACGTAAGTCAAAAACGCTATTTACTGTACTTCAATAGACAATTAGTTGACATAAATGCACCTAATACAACATTTTATTGCAAATATTAAGTTCTTAAAAACTCACAGCCTTGTTGGAGTCAGAAGAAATGCCCAATGCTGTTTCCAGGGAAGTTCGGTATTTGTCCATGCGAACAGAGAAGTCTCGATATCGTTTATCCACTGAGGACACCCATTTCTTTATCTCTAGGGCGTGGGCGTGGCCTTTGTCACAGAAGCCGTCAGCCAGCTGGATCAACAACTTTACTCGCTCTTTGGTTTGCTGTCAATAGATAAAGATGAGAGACAGAAAAAGAGATGGACAGAGCGGCAGAGGCAAGAGAGCAAAAGGTAGATGTGCGGGGGGAGAGAAAGGTATTGATGAGTGTATTGCATGGTACAATAGCCAATTCTCTAACACAATAACAGTGACACAGCAGAGAGGAAATCAGACAATACGGTGCCCTCGGGATGGGCCCCACTGAAAAACACTGGACTGGGAAAAATGCACATAACAAAACACGTTTAACATTACAAAGAGAAATCAGTTCACACTAGTCTGTGATGCGTGAAAAGTCCCTCAGTCGTCCAGGTAGAATCCATGATAACAGGAGAAGTTCAATTTGTCAACTGGACCAAGTTTGTTTGGTTGAAAACGTTTCGCCGCTCATCCGAGAGGCTTCGTCAGCTCTAATAAGAATACTGGTAAGACACTTGCTTATATCTTGCTGTAGGGAGGAGCTACCTAGCTAACTACTTTCCGGAACTATCTCATTGGTTTCGGTCTTTTGTTTCTCTGGCGTCTAGCTTAACGATCCCTATTCATCCCTACACGCCTGCTTTTTCACACCTCTGTCCCTGACCTGGCTAACCCTATTGTTTCCCTGTTTGTTTGATCTAGGCTTAATAATGGAATTGTAGATGGGATGCAAATTATATCTTACGCCACCATTTCTGTTCAGAGAAGGATTCTCTTTTTTTTCACTTGTATCCCCACAGCTGTAGCGGTCGAAGCAGCGAGAAGGAGTTTACTACAGGATTCCAAGCTAGAAGAGAGAACCAAACTTTCTCCTGACCAAATCTGCCAACTGCTGGAAATTTGTCTAAATACCACCTATTTCCAGTTCAGAGGGAACTTCTACAGGCAAATTCATGGCTGTGCGATGGGCTCACCGGTCTCCCCTATCATGGCTAATTTATACATGGAACAATTTGAACAGAGTGCCTTAGCCTCATATCCAGGCACTCCTCCCACACACTGGTTTCGTTATGTTGATGATAATTTTACAAAAATCAAAATTCAAGATTTGGAACCTTTTACTGCACATATCAATTCTGTAGATCCTAATATCAAATTCACCCGTGAAGATGCCAAGGATAACACATTGGCGTTCTTAGATTGTGCAGTAACGATAGGAGGAGACCGGGGACTCCAAGTAGAAGTCTTCAGGAAGCCCACACACACAGACCAATACCTGCTTTTTGATTCACACCACCCACTGCAGCACAAACTGGGTGTTATTCGGACATTACAACACAGGGCCCAAGTGGTTCCCACAAGCACAGAGGGTAAGGAAAAGAAGAACAACATGTGCAGGAAGCCCTCTCTGTTTGTGGTTATCCCAAATGGGCTGTTAACAAAACCAAGAGAGACAAGGGCAAGAAACAAGATAATAGAGAATCCGAACCCAGGAGGAAAGGGGTAGCGATTCCGTACCTGGCCGGCGTGTCGGAAAAACTACAGAGAATTTTCAGACAATATGAAATCCCAGTTTATTTCAAACCCACAAACACTTTAAGACAAAAACTCGTCCACCCAAAGGACAAAACACCGAGCCACAAACAAAGCAATGTGGTCTACTCCATTCAGTGTAGTGAAGACTGCAGTGAGCGCTATATTGGAGAAACCAAGCAGCCACTTCACAAGAGGATGTACCAACACAGACGGGCGTGCCAGAGTGGACCGTCTTCTGCCGTATATCTTCACCTAGAAGCCACGGGACATTCTTTTGAGGACAGTGAGGTTCAGATCTTAGCCAGGGAAAAGAATTGGTTTGAGAGGGGAGTTAAAGAGGCTATTTTTGTCAAAAAAGAGAATCCTTCTCTGAACAGAAATGGTGGCGTAAGATATAATTTGCATCCCATCTACAATTCCATTATTAAGCCTAGATCAAACAAACAGGGAAACAATAGGGTTAGCCAGGTCAGGGACAGAGGTGTGAAAAAGCAGGCGTGTAGGGATGAATAGGGATCGTTAAGCTAGACGCCAGAGAAACAAAAGACCGAAACCAATGAGATAGTTCCGGAAAGTAGTTAGCTAGGTAGCTCCTCCCTACAGCAAGATATAAGCAAGTGTCTTACCAGTATTCTTATTAGAGCTGACGAAGCCTCTCGGATGAGCGGCGAAACGTTTTCAACCAAACAAACTTGGTCCAGTTGACAAATTGAACTTCTCCTGTTATCATGGATTCTACCTGGACGACTGAGGGACTTTTCACGCATCTTAAGAAAAACTACGAGCCCAACATAATTGGACTGGTAAGAAAGCTGGAAAAGGGCACAAGAAATCTAGCTGAGAAGAGGAATCATCTACGCTTTAATCTTAGATGTCGACAGGAGCAACTTATTCCCAAGGTTCTACAAAAGAAAGCACCGGAACCAGGACTTAGGGCAGACAGGTTAACCCAGCGTTACCTGAGAGGTATACTTAGCCTTAGAATTAGCCGTCTCAATTATGAAATTGATAACTTAAAATTTGAAATAGACAGCTTACTAAACAAAATAACGGGTCTAGTGCCAAAAGAAATGTTTCACAAGATTAACGACTTCATAGCTACGGGTCAGTTGAGGCAGCACAACAAAACCAAAGAGCGACACATTAGGAAGTTTGCACAACTCCAGAATCAACATAGAAATAACCCCAAGGATCGGAGTGACAGTAGGAAGGAGGACAGACCTAGCCAATCGGTGCACAAAGAACGCTGGGTGAAAAATCTTTCCAACCGGGTACTCACTCAGACAGAGAAAGAAGTCCTTTGCAAAGGACTGAATTTCTCTGTGACTCCTAATCACATCCCCACGGTGGATTACATCACGGCAGCTGAAACCGCCATTAGGAACAACAAGCTCACAGAGACAGAAGCTGGAGACCTTAGACTGAAATTAACAGCTGCACTGAGCAATGCTAAACTTCCACCCTCTAACGTAACACCAGAGGAGAGGAAGGCCATCATTGCTCTAGACAGGATGCAGAGCATCCAAATCCTGCCTGCAGACAAAGGGAGATGCACGGTGATCTTGGACGCAGCTGATTATGAGGCTAAGGTGAACAGCCTACTCAGTGACACGACAACATACGAAGTACTGAAACGGGACCCCACCAATGGGTACAAAAAGAAGATCATTGATTTCTTACAGAAGTTGAGGAAAGAAGAAGTCATTGATCTACAACTGTATTACAGACTGTACCCTGGTGATGCTATCCCGTGCATCTATGGCCTCCCGAAGATTCACAAACAAGGAGTACCACTCAGACCCATTGTGTGTAGTGTTGACTCTATCACATATAATTTGGCCAAACACCTAAAAAACATCTTGGCTCCATTGGTGGGTAACACGGAGCACCACATTGAGAACACGGCTGAATTTGTAAACAAAGTTAAGTCTCTCCAGTTTGGTCAGGATGAGACAATGGTTTCCTTTGATGTAACCTCTCTTTTCACTTGTATCCCCACAGCTGTAGCGGTCGAAGCAGCGAGAAGGAGTTTACTACAGGATTCCAAGCTAGAAGAGAGAACCAAACTTTCTCCTGACCAAATCTGCCAACTGCTGGAAATTTGTCTAAATACCACCTATTTCCAGTTCAGAGGGAACTTCTACAGGCAAATTCATGGCTGTGCGATGGGCTCACCGGTCTCCCCTATCATGGCTAATTTATACATGGAACAATTTGAACAGAGTGCCTTAGCCTCATATCCAGGCACTCCTCCCACACACTGGTTTCGTTATGTTGATGATAATTTTACAAAAATCAAAATTCAAGATTTGGAACCTTTTACTGCACATATCAATTCTGTAGATCCTAATATCAAATTCACCCGTGAAGATGCCAAGGATAACACATTGGCGTTCTTAGATTGTGCAGTAACGATAGGAGGAGACCGGGGACTCCAAGTAGAAGTCTTCAGGAAGCCCACACACACAGACCAATACCTGCTTTTGATTCACACCACCCACTGCAGCACAAACTGGGTGTTATTCGGACATTACAACACAGGGCCCAAGTGGTTCCCACAAGCACAGAGGGTAAGGAAAAAGAAGAACAACATGTGCAGGAAGCCCTCTCTGTTTGTGGTTATCCCAAATGGGCTGTTAACAAAACCAAGAGAGACAAGGGCAAGAAACAAGATAATAGAGAATCCGAACCCAGGAGGAAAGGGGTAGCGATTCCGTACCTGGCCGGCGTGTCGGAAAAACTACAGAGAATTTTCAGACAATATGAAATCCCAGTTTATTTCAAACCCACAAACACTTTAAGACAAAAACTCGTCCACCCAAAGGACAAAACACCGAGCCACAAACAAAGCAATGTGGTCTACTCCATTCAGTGTAGTGAAGACTGCAGTGAGCGCTATATTGGAGAAACCAAGCAGCCACTTCACAAGAGGATGTACCAACACAGACGGGCGTGCCAGAGTGGACCGTCTTCTGCCGTATATCTTCACCTAGAAGCCACGGGACATTCTTTTGAGGACAGTGAGGTTCAGATCTTAGCCAGGGAAAAGAATTGGTTTGAGAGGGGAGTTAAAGAGGCTATTTTTGTCAAAAAGAGAATCCTTCTCTGAACAGAAATGGTGGCGTAAGATATAATTTGCATCCCATCTACAATTCCATTATTAAGCCTAGATCAAACAAACAGGGAAACAATAGGGTTAGCCAGGTCAGGGACAGAGGTGTGAAAAAGCAGGCGTGTAGGGATGAATAGGGATCGTTAAGCTAGACGCCAGAGAAACAAAAGACCGAAACCAATGAGATAGTTCCGGAAAGTAGTTAGCTAGGTAGCTCCTCCCTACAGCAAGATATAAGCAAGTGTCTTACCAGTATTCTTATTAGAGCTGACGAAGCCTCTCGGATGAGCGGCGAAACGTTTTCAACCAAACAAACTTGGTCCAGTTGACAAATTGAACTTCTCCTGTTATCACTAGTCTGTGATGGTAAAGAAAACTGCCACGTCCATTTACCTTGGCTGTGATTTGGAAGTCCTCGTGCTCCTTCAGCAGCTCCTGTGTGTGGTGAATGCTGGAGCCGGTAGAGGTGTGCGTGGACAGGTAGAACTCCCCAGTGTCATGGATCCACTCCAGGGCCTTAGAAATCAGGTCACAACATTCACGCTATGGGGACTTCTGATACAGTCCAATCAAGTCACTCATTATTATATTGTTTTTCTTGTCCATTGAGCAAGAGCTGGACATAGTTTCCACACAATGTTTTTTTTTTTTTTTTTTTTGAATCAATAAAACGCCTCAGCATAATTTTGCTATAGTTTTCAATCTTATGTCAGTGTAATGCATCATAATCATATTTATAATAATCATGTCTGCTCTTATACTAAATGTGTTGTGCATCTTGTGTCTTTTCTACATTTATAGGTTACATTCTCATGTCTGTGGTTCAAAGTGTAACTTTGAAGATAATTAATTTGAAATAATTATTGTGTAAATTTTACTGGGCTAGTAAATGCTGAACTGATCAAGTCAAATAAAACATGACAAAAGCCCTATTCGGACGGGATTAGTTTTACAGGGGGATGTAGAGTAATGTCGGTTTATCACAGGACCTCTGTAATATAAATGACCCCATTCACACAGGACAAGAAATGTCCGTAATATTCATTTGACATGGGAGGAGTTTGTTTACGCTCTCCCGTCACGTATTCATTGCCGTGCACGTCATAATTAGCCTATGTGTAATATTAGCGAACTATGCAAATTATTGCCCATAATCAGGACTAATAGAGCAACATGACCTAAAACAAGCAGAAGTTTGATGCCTCTGATGACTGATTTATACCTCTTGGTCTTTTTCATTGGTCGATGTGTGTGTTTGAGAGTACCGGTAGATAATTTTGTTTGCCGGCAAAACAAAGCGCTTCAAGCTCCTCCGTGTTTGAAAATTGCGGTAAATTATTTCTTTAAACGGATGTGACGAAATATTACATACATCTTTACCGAGGGTCGCATTCGCACGGGACCGTTTTACAGAAGGTGAAACTCGCTGTAAATTTCACAGATATACTCCGTTATGTTTACGGACATGGCACGTTCAGACAGGACTAAATTCCCTGGTAATTATTACTTCACCCCATGTCACCCCATAAAACTAATCCTGTCCGAATAGGGCTAAAGACATCTATGATGTAACTTCACTTTTATGAAGGCACTTTCCTATTGCTGTACCGGCATTATTACACCACAAGGTGGCGACAAGAGCCCTAACATTACATGCACTAAACACTGGAGCGCAAACATAAGTGAACATTTCAAACAAACATGATTAATTTAAACATGATTTATGAGAATATTTTGTAGTTCTAAGTGAAATGTGTCAATAAAGTCAATGCCACATTTTAAAATGTTATACATGTCAGCCAATAAACGTTCAAATATAATTCGATGTACCTGTTTGGCACTGCGTTCAAATACCACATACTGCTGGCATTGGTCCAATCGCCTTTTTCTCATGGTCCAGAAGTGGAGCACTCTGTTTTCCCTTTGCAGCAGCTCATTCAAGATGTCTGATAAAAGGATGCAAATCCACTTAGTGTAAAATGTAACATGTGTTTTATTTCAGGATAGTGCTGGAGATCAAGCCAAGACAGTTTCTGTAAAAAATGAATGTCACTTACTTTTAACCTGAGTCTCTGGAACCTTAACATGAGACAGCATCCCAGGCATATTCACACTGTTTCTATGGAGGTACTTAAGGAAGACATCAGCATTGCGTCTGGCTAAAGTGCAGGCCTGCAAGAAGTTAAAGGTGAGATAAATGAGTAGTAAACTCCAATAAGATAGAGCACTTAACAAAATAAGACCAGATGTTCTGCTATATTTGTTATCCTTTATAGATGATTTTTTGATTGAGCATGCCTTTCTCCTCACCTTAAGGAAAGCCTCCTTCTGCTCCAGGTGTTTGCTGATCATTGGGGTAACATGGTCAGTTTCACTGTTAGGTCCCAGTTTATCAGCTCCTCCGCACCAGTCCTCCTCCCTTTTATATTCCTGCTCCAGACTTTCCAGGACACTGCACACCTGGGATAAACAACATTTTATTACATACACATTACTTATTGTAACTGCAGTAAACTATGGTATCTAAAAAGTAATTGCACATCTTTTATTTAGTGTATACCTGCTCAGAGGTCTTGTAAAAGGCCACCGAGGCATTGACCAGCTTGAGTCGATCCTCCATTTTCAGCATCAGTTGCTGCCAGTGATCTGCCACCTGGACACGGACCAAAACATTTAGGTTTTAGAGCCTTAAAAGAGCCATCAGATTCACTACCTTTGATGCTGTAGTTAAGATGTGAGGGGTACATTACTTTCTCAGCACAGTCTCTGATCATATCCATGTCGTAGTGGTTTGCTTGGAGAAGAGCTTCGGCCTTTTGCTGAACCTGCAGAGCACTTTGATGGGTTTTCTAGGGAGAGATAAAATGAGAATTCTCAATAGTAGACAGTTTCATGCCTTTGAGAGCCAACAGAGGAAATGTAATGACTAAGGAAGAATTAGCATAAACTGTTATAATATTGAAGCCACTGGACTGACGATGTCTAGTGATAATCTTAAAAGTTTGTCACTGCTGAAATGGAAATAAAATGTTTATGCCTAACAAACTAGAGTAGATTTTAAAAAAAAAGAAATATGTTAAAAAGTAATTATTTACATTTTATGTCAACTCTTTTCACAATAAAACTCACCTCCAGCATCATAAAAAAACATAAAGGACATTCTATAACACACATTTATCCTAGTTATGGAATATTGTTGGTATAAAAGAACAAAAGCCATGCTGCACACATCAATATTCAACTCCAAAAAAACTGGCAAACCCACGGAGATTTTTTTGTTCACAGTTGAGCCCAAAAGTAGGTCACATACATGCCTGCATAAAAAGGAGCCAGACCAAGTTCAAAGAGAATGCACTCCGCAATATCAGTGCACATAACAGGAGAAAATATAGAAAAAGGTTAAGTTTAAAGGGAAGGAACGAGGTGGAGACATTAGCTATTCATAACTCTGCCTCATGTGTAGAGACATGAGAGGAGTTTCAGAAGGGCAAAAGGGTGAAAAGCAAAGGTGAAGTGAAAGAAATGAGACTTCTGCCAAACCACTGCAATAAAAAGAAGCAATATTTGAATCCTGTTACCTCTATGGCATGTTGGAATTGTTCATGTTCCTTCTGCAGCTGCTCAGCTTCTTGTAATGAACTCGCAGTGATGAGGCCTGCGTTGAGCATCGATTCACCATTACGGATCCACCCAAGGACCTGTATTATAAATAATACACAATTTCAGTCTGTTACTATCTTTCCATACAGTCCCTTTACGCACAAACATCTATCTGAACACCCTTAATTTAATGACCTTGAGCTAGGTGAATGGTGTTTGTCTGACTCAGCACGCACACCTGCTGTGTGGCTGCCAGGCTGCAATGCAACTGAATATCTGCAATAAAATGATGATGCAACACAAGTCTGACTCTTTAAACTTGAAAAGAGTAAATGTTTCCACTGTTCCCGAGGCACTGATGTAAAAGTGTGAGTGGCTGAATGTAAGTGGAGCTCTCCCTGCTGTTATGACATAAGACTATTCAACAAAGGGGACAAGTGCTGCTCATTGCCGCTTTGACATTAATGCAGCCTCTACTAGTCAGTGAATAAAATCACTTCAGAGTTGTGAATGGTTTTACAATGAGCCCTTTATAAAGCACAAAGCAATGCACATAAATACAATGTTACTTTTGTTTTGTTTCAGTATACAGGCACATGATTGTTTGTCTACTGCCCAAGGTTAGAGGCAAAAGATAGCTCACACAGAAACAGACAAACGAATGAGAGGTAATACTGTAAACACCGGTGAGTCATCTCAACATGGTCATGTAGAAACACAGTATATGGCATTTGGTCTTTTGCACACAAATCTGGCATATTTCAAACCCTCACTAATCTGCAGACATTGTATACTGGTATTAAGATCATTTTGTGGTGTATACTGGTATTAAGATCATTTTGTGGTGTATACTGATATTATGATCATTTTGTGGTTACCTGTTTGACCTCAGCCTGTAAATGCCGGAGCTGCACACACTGCTCCAGGTGCCGCCTGTGCTGCTCGGCCGCCACATCCAGCTCCTGCTGCTTCTCATGGAGGAACTCCAGGAGGTCCTGGACCCGAGTGGCCATGTCCACATCCCGGTCGCACAATAGCTCCACACCTGCACGCGCACGCACAAAGACACACACACACACACACCCACACCCAGAGACATGCAGACACACACAGACACACACAGAGACACACAGACACACACACACCCAGAGACACACAGACACACACCCAGAGACACACACAGACACACACAGACACACAGAGACACACACACACACACACACACAGAGACATGCAGACACACACAGACACACACACGCACACACAGACACACACAGAGACACACACACACAGACACACACAGAGACACACACACGCACAGACACACACACACATACACCCAGAGACAGAGGCACACACACACACAGACACACACGCACAGACACACAGAGACACACACACACACAAGCACACACACCCAGAGACACGCAGACACACACGGGCACACACACACGCAGATACAGACACACACAGACAGAGACACACAGACACACACACACACCCAGAGACATGCAGACACACACAGACACACACACGCACACACACAGACACACAGAGACACACACAGACACACACACACACCCAGAGACATGCAGACACACACACACACACACACACAGACACATAGACACAGACACACACACACAGACACACACAGACACACACACACACAGACACACACCCAGAGACACACACACACACAGACACACACAGACACACACACACACACACACACACACCCAAAGACACGCAGAGACACACACAGACACACACTCACACACACACAGACAAACACAGAGACACACACACACACACAGACACACACACACACACACACACACACACACACACAGACACACACAGAGACACACACAGACACACACACACACACACAGACACACACAAACACAGAGACACACAGACACACACACACAGACAAACACAGAGACACACAGACACACACACATGCACAGACACACACACACACACACACCCAGAGACAGAGGCACACACACACACAGACAAACACGCACAGACACACAGAGACAGAGACACACACACACACACCCAGAGACACGCAGACACACACGGACACACACACACACACACACACACACAGATACAGACACACACAGACAGAGACACACAGACACACACACACACGAAACACAAATGAACTCTGATGTATTTTTCATAAAGGCTCTACAGAAATGAACATGTAAATGCAGAGACAGAGCTTGAGAGTTAAATTACACTGGTACACTGTATGCAACAGCGATACGACTGCTTTCACTGAGCATGTAAATAAATAATGCCATGCAGCCAAGAACAAAGGAGCCTCTTACATTTCTATTGTGTGATCACATTGTAAAGCTACACTACACTGACAGCTAATTGTAGCTTTCCAATATGCAGTAATGCACCATACTATTTCACAGTGAAAGATATGAGTAAATAATAAAATTAGATTTGTACGGACCTGATGCCTGGACCTCAGTGACATACTGCAGCAGCTCCTGGCCCTGGTGGATGACGTCAAAGGTGAGGTTGTTCATGGTGAGTGCCTTGTCAGCATGGTGCTGTAGTCTCTGCTCCGCTAACGTCAAGTCCTCTGTGTCGAAGTCACTCATCTGCTGGGACAACTCCTCGTTCCATGACTCCAAATCTGAGATGATCTGGAGAAAACAAAACACTACTTATCAAATATCAACTGTAAAAGCTCTGCAGTACAGTGTCCCATTTTCTATGTATATAACTTAATGATTTATAAGACAATTACACGCACTGAAAGACACCCTGAGAGCCAAAAATCTGAAGAATTCAACTGCAAGATCCATTACAAAGTTTGGCAGTTTAATGTCTGTAACCAAACACATTTTCTTGACGGCCATAAAAACGGGTAACATATTACACTGGGGATGCATGGCAGCTATAGCAGATGTACCAAGATGTCAGCACTTGTGTCAGACTGCCCCCGCATGCTGAATCATGATACTTGGGCACCTTGATCCTGGCACTGCCCAATGCACTCTATCAATGCCCTTTTGATTTAGCAAGGATTACTTTTTAAAGACAAGAGATTAACTTAAAACAAGGCAAAACTGAATAAAGCTCTGTTTAAAATTCTCACATGTAAGCCAATGGTCTTAACCTATATCTGTCGGTTTGACTTACAGTCTGTAACTTTAGACGCCAGTTTCAAAAGTGTATGCTTACCATACATTTAAATAAACACATGTCTGTAACTGAGATCCAATACATCCAAAACATCAAGTGGAAGAACACTACATTCTCCAGCTCTTCTGAGTCTATCTAAACATGATGGATAATATTGACTCGACTTGAGTACAATTATAGAAGGCACTTTTAAATCATGTCTTTCTTACACTGCAGTTCACTGTTGTATTTTCAACAAAAAAACTACCTTTTAAAGTTAATCTTGTTTGTTTGCACTTTAAGATTTTATTTTATTTTTACTTACTTTACTTACTTTAGTTAAAAGGAAACAATTTCCCTTGTGGGTCAATAAAGTTTTTCTAAGTAAGGCTGTAAGTCTCCGCAGTCTTCTTTGGAAGCAAATATAAAGATGCTGACTTTTCTCAAAATTATTACATGAAAGCACATTTTTCTTTAAACAGTGGGTGTACTTTTTTTTTGTATCTTTTTTAACATGTGTTACAGGTCCCCAGGATTTACATTACAGCAGCATTACACTATACCTTAAATCTCCCCTTATTTCCCCCATAGAGACCCTCTATTCAAAAGCCACGGCGCAAAAGCATGTTTCTAATGATACAGTAGATGAAAAACAAAGCAGAAACTTACCAAGCACTCACACACGCTCTGCTTTCCTCTTCTCTTACAGTTCAGTAAAATACCATCTGAGTGCAAAAAGACCATCTCCGAAATCCCACTAGTGCTCAAAAACAATCTAACATCTTATCACAGTTTTTTCCCAACGCAAAAATCCACTAGCGTAAGAGCGTACCTCAAAACAGGCACATTTAAATGAGAGGGAGTGGAGAGAGGAGGGAGACGTATGCCTTTCTGCCCGCCTTCATACTCCAGCACTGTGTCATATCAGTCCTATGAGTGCGGCTATTGAACGTGAGGCTCTCGAGAGGTACCTGACTGGACTTGTAGAGCTTATACGAGACTTATCCCTGCATTTTAGATTTAACAATGCAGACAGATGAGGCGTGTAAGCAGCCACAATATTAGCACACAGTCGACGAAGTAGGTCCCCAGATGAGACAAAAGTACAAAGGTATTTTTATTTGAATATCTTTGGATCTTTAAGGATTTCACTGTTGTTTGGTCATGCCATGGGATCACTAATTGTGAATAATTCTAATAGTGTAAATGGCTAGATTTAGAGGGCCCATATTACACTATTTTCTGATTTGCGTTATAATGTTTTCTCATCAAAAACATACTTGGAGTTGTGTTTTGTTTCATTAAAACATGTTTAACACACAAACGAATGCTGCATATTTAGGCAAATTTCTTCTCTGAAACTGAAAACTGAAAACCTTTTCTACATTGTGATGTCATGTGGGAAAAGTACTCCACTGTCTTTTTAAACTCCACACACCTGGAATTGTTTAACTCTACTAAGGAAAAGGTAAACATTAGCTGATAACATGAAAACTACAGCTTCATGAAATCACAAGGTGGAACAGAACATTTTCAGTGTTGGAGATGCATACAGACTAAAAAAGGGTTATTTTAATGTGTGAATGAAACAAAACACAGCTCCAGGTGTGTTTTTGATGATGTAATCCCATTATAACATGGCTAAAAGCTCACAAGAGTCGCTTTTGGATAATGTAGGAACTTGAATGACCTGCTGTATGTATAGCAATGTTCTCCAAAGATATAGTTACAAAGATTAACTTTGCTTGTTTTTGGCTTTGCTACTTACATCGATGGCATCCCGTTCAAAGATGCGGAGTTGTAAGAAGAGCTCAAGTTTGATTTTTCTTTCCTGGAACAGCTCCTCCATCTGTCCCTGGGCCTCATCCAGCTGCTGCAGCACGCTTTCGATGTGAGCCATGGAGCTGTTGTGAGGGGTCTTATTGCTCGAGATGGCAGAATCTCTGTAGATTTACATTACATTGGGTTAATTGTGTAACTTTTTATGTTGGTGGTTTTCACATTTGAGAATGTGATGATGTCATAGTGCCAAATGGGGGGCAAGAGTCAAAATTTTTCTACAGATTGTTACATTATACCTATATATTATAATATAAGTATATATAGAATTATATTATATTAAAAGATAAATTACAAATGTTGAACCTGACCATTTCTGTTAAAGGGACAGTGTGTAAGATTTTTACCCGTTAATTACCGAAATTGAAGATATCCATTCAAAAATACATTGTTTTCCAAGCCTTTTCACTTCCATCATGAAATCAAAGTATTCTTTTGGACTTAAATATAGTCACATAAAAGGGGGATTGACCCCATGTAGAGGCAGCCATTTTAACTACGAGAGCCGCAGAAAGACATTTGGTTTTGGGTAAACAACGACAAGCATGTTGCCGGATCACACGTCGTAATGGATCTAACACGTGTTTTGGACTAAATTGTTTTACTGGATTTTATTCGCTGGACCCTTACGGACAGATTGAGACCAAGGTTATGGTGAAATACTGAGTTTGACCTGTCCAGAGCCTTCAAAGGTAAGCTAAGTAACAAACCTCGTTTTGTGCTTTTTCGTATAAAAGCCCCATGTGCTCGGGGACTGATTGTTGTGCTGGGAAATGAATTGCATAGTCAAAAAGAGGAGACTGTAAGGTTTCATTTGATGTAGATTGTCATGGTACACGATCGGGAATGTGTGCTTTCATGCGAAAAGAAAAAAAAAAAAACAGTGAACGGGACCGCGTTTTATTCATACAGTAGCGGCGCACGGTTCGTGCGCGGGTACGCGAGCTGTCCGCGTTACGGCGCGCCCGGGTGACCCTCGAGGTCTGCCGTAGCTAAAACAGGAAGTGCAATAGCCACTATCCACCTATGCGCCACGAATCCTGCACACTGGACCTTTAAGGACTAGAGATATTTCAGTTTGCTGATATACAGCTCTGGAAAAAAATAAGAGACCACTGCAAAATTAGCAGTTTTTCTGATTGTACTACTTATAGGTATGTGTTTGGGCAAAAGGAACATTTTTGTTTGAGTCTATAAACTACTGACAACATTTCCCCCAAATTCCAAATAAAAATATTATCGTTTAGAGCATTTATTTGCAGAAAATGATAAATGGTCAAAATAACAAAAAAGATACATGTTTTCAGACCTAAAACAATGCAAAGAAACAAGATCAAATTAATTTTAAAACAACATAATACTAATGTTTACACTTAAGAAGAGTTCAGAAATCAATATTTGGTGCAATAACCCTTATTTTTAATCACAGCTTTCATGCGTCTTGGCATGCTCTCCACAAGTCTTTCAAGTCTTTGTTCTTGGGTGACTTTATTCCACTCCTGGTGCAAGAACTGAAGTAACTCAGCTTTGTGTTTGTGTTGGAATTCAACAGACGCTGGAATGGAATGGCTGTAATACATGTAGAGATGCTGATTTCAGAAAAAAAATGCAGTGGTCTCTTATGTTTTTCCAAAGCTGTATGAGGATGATATTTGAATATGTTTGTGTATTAGCCTTAAAACTCCTACCTAGGCTGATATTTGGTTTGGGCTCACTACTTGCTGCATAAAGATTTATTTTAACACTTAAATACAATGATGGCATTCCCAAAATGAGATTACACTGCTGCATTAAGGGTTAGTAGAAAAAAGAGGGTTCTGGATGTCTAAAAATATTTTCTATTTATATTAATTTTCCTTATTACAGTTTGATTATGCAGAGCAGTAAAAAGTAAAGACGATATTTATGTTAGTAATATTTCAAACCATATAATTTTGGCAAAATGATCCAAATTGGCCCTACATATGAACCCAAAAATATCAGCAGAGCTTATTGCCCATCGGTTGCTCTGCATTCTAAACAATCGTTATCGGCATCGGCCATGAAAAAAACATATTGGTCAACCTCTACCTTACAACACCAATCTGCACTTTTACATTATCTTTTTTAGCTGCCCCATCTGTATTAAACATTAATGGCCTGTAAAAGTTTGTGAAACCCATCAAATTGACCAAAAGTAATTTAGTATACCTAAGTTGTTGTATGAGGTCTTCTCCTTCCTTGATGACATTGACAGTTGCCTGAAGAGTGGTCTGTTGCTGCTGACCGAAACGTTTGATCAGATCTTGCACAGCCTCCACTGACTCTGCATACACGTCGTCTAGCAGCTCTTTCTGAAGCTCCTCCAGCCATGTCCACAACTTTAAAAAAAGAACAAGACGCTTAAGGTTCAAAACAGCTCCATGTGTACAAAGGGTAAAGTCTGGTGCCACACAGATGAAGCCCAACCAGTGCGGCTCCAAAGATGTGAATGGTCATCTTTGTAACGGATTAGCCATCTGGCTCACTTGGCACTGGAGACTAGTGCCCTACAGAGCAAGAGACCCTGAATCGTTACGCACGTCTCACACCAACACAGGGAAGATCTGTTTCTACTCGAATACATTTGGAAGAGATGTCAAGATTATGTAGTTACATGATTATTCATATCGGAATATAGTAAGAGCTAAAAGTAATAATTGTGACCATTTTAGATGCAAAAAAAAGCTATTTACACATCAAATAGTTTATGTCATATTAACATCAGTTTATCATTCAGAAAGTTTTATTTCATAAAGCTGTCCATATATTAGACAATGTGAAGGAGAGAAAACTAAGGATCTCATAGTTCTGTGAAATAATAGCAACACTAGCATTTAAATTTTTTGTGACCTCCCTCTTTTTGAACCTTACAAAATAAATGATCAACAAAATAAATCATTCATATGCTGTATTTTTATTCACATTTCTATTTCATGAGTCACTTACTACTCTACTGCTAGATAGCCGTCTTACCAGATAAGGGATCAGCAGGAGTTCACATGGATTGAGGCAGGACTGACCAAGGCGCATAGCTAGAGTGACAGCGACAGTGACCCAAGCCAACAGATGGGATCAGTGAGATTAGGCCATATGGACATTAAAGACTAGCTTCATTATAGCACCTCCCTTGATTTAATGTGAGTTTATGTAGCCAGAGTGTTAGCATGTGTAGAGCCTAGAGCTCTGTCGGTAAAGGTTAATTCTGACAGGTAATCATGGCTGTGTCTGTACAACCATCAACCATATGACAGCACAGGGTGTCTATTAAGTGCACATAGGTCAGTAAGGAGTAGTTATTTTTAATAAAGTTGGTGCAATTAAAATGTAATTATAATTGAAATTATATCTCCAGTTGTTCTACCCAGTGGGTTAAAACACGAATTACAAACCATTACTTAAAAATAATCGTTTCTACAATTTGTGATTTCAGTTATGACCCAAATAATCATTAGTACAGTTAATTCTTATAAGCAGCTCTATTTTATGTATTTCACAACATTTCCTTTAAATATTCTTTGGTTTCAGGTATAAGATTTACTCCCTACGTTCCTACCCTCACCTATGGTCATGAGCTCTGGGTAATGACCGTAAGGACAAGATCGTGGATACAAGTGGCGGCCGAAATGAGTTTCCTTCACAGAGTGGCTGGGTGCACCCTTAGAGATAGGGTGAGGAGCTCAGTCAAACGGGAGGAGCTCAGAGTAGAGCCACTGCTTCTCCACGTCGAGAGGAGCCAGCTGATGTGGCTCGGGCGTCTGTTCCGGATGCCTCCTGGACGCCTCCCTCGGGAGGTGTTCCGGGCATGTCCCACCGGGAGGAGGCCCCGGGGAAGACCCAGGACGCGCTGGAGGGACTATGTGTCCCGGTTGGCTTGGGAACGCCTTGGGGTCCCCGCGGAGGAGCTGGAGGAAGTGTCCAGTGTGAAGGAGGTCTGGGCGTCCCTGCTTAGACTGTTGCCCCCGTGACCCGGCCCCGGATAAGCGGAAGAAAATGGATGGATGGCTAGATTTACTCCCTGATATGAAGGATGTGGCTCAGCATTTACAGTTAACACATTTCAAATCAAAATGTCTTTTGATTGGGGAAAGGACCTTAAGAAATCGTACAAATCATTTGTTTGAAACCCTTAATAGCCTCAGAGTCATGATCCCGCCTGGATTGGAGCACTCACCTCTTTGACGTGGGTATGGAAGGCCACAGACATGTCCAGCAGGACTTTCCTCTGCTCCACACGCCTCACAAAGTCCTGTATGCGGTCTTCGAGCTGATGGGCTGCCTGGTAGATCTCCTCAGGGTCACACTCTCCGGTCTGAGCCAGCTGTTCTGCCGCCTCCAGCAACTTGTCTGCATTTGTGTAGGTGTTCTGTAAGGTAGGTTCATAATATAGTTCAGTTATTTTTCAAAATAGTTTTGCATAACTATACATTTTAAATACATATTATACAAATGTTTATCTAAATCTGTATTAAACATGTTTAATCTACTATACTATAGATTCAATTTTTAACTAACAATCCAGTGTGTGCAATGTAAACAGAAAACCTTTTCCCAAGAATTTAAATGTTAAGTGTGTCATGTATATTTTCAATCAATCTAATCTATTCTATTGGTAAATGTGTTTACTATTAAGCCACTAAACTATAGTATCACAATCACAAGTAATTAATTTGGGCTGTAGGCAACTTAATAAATTCTTTGTCAAAATGTACACCACATATACACAGACATTTCTTTTATTTACATACCTGGGCTACTTCTTCAAAGTCTTCATGCCTTTTTTGCAGCGCTCTGGCTCGGTGCAAAGATTTTCCAACCCCAGTGTGTTTACTGAGAAAAGCCTCACCGTGGTTTTCAATCCAGTCCAGCACCTTTGCAAGCACGCAAACACCCAAAATTAGAGGGCTGCAGCCTAAATACAGGTTCTTCAGCAGATTTTTTTGAAGATGCAGTACATTTTTACGCCAGTGGTGGGAGCTGGTGTTCCCTTTAGAGTTTAATAATGTACAGATGCCCCCCCCCTTACTTATAATTCTCCTCTCATCCACAGCCATCTTCAATAATCTTCCTCTACATGTACTTTGCCATTGTCATACAGTAAAATGCAGACATATAAGCCTACATAGCCACAGACTAAGAACCAAAAAGCTTTAATTGAGTTTTGATTCAATTATTCTAAACTACATAAGCCTATTAGTAACATCTGTAGTTCCTGGATTAATGCATAGTTTTTTTTTGTCAAGATCTTTCTGAAAATACTTTGATAAGCATGTGCCGCACAATGCCCGCGGTATTTCATGTGACAGCAACTTGCGTCACCATGGAAACCTCTACCATGAGAAAAGGGTGATGATGAAATGAAAGAGAAGATGGGAATAGGGAACGGGGCAAAACGGCATAGACCAAGACATGGAAGAAGAGGAAAGAGGCAGAGATGAGCTCACACAGAGAGCAGAAGACAAAATGCTATAAGAGAACGCTCAGGTTTTGAGCTCAGAGCTACGCCATCCGTCACCGAGAGACTTGCACCTAAAACCGAGGAGGACGTGATGCTTTCAAGAGCCAGGGGGTTTAGACTGGATTGGATTATAAATACTGCAACACACGCTCTTTAATGAGAAATACTTATTGATATCTGGGGGATATTGTAGGTAAAATGTATTGCACAGACAAATACTGTATGTAGGGGTAAAGAGACAAAAAGGTGGTCCATACGTTTTTTGTATTATTGGTGCTCTTCATGGGATTTTATAATGCTCAATTCCGATTTTTTTTGTGAAATCCATTTTTTTTTTGCGAGGTCATTCACATTTCCAATTAAATATGACTTGTATGTGATCTCCAGTGTGAACTTTAAATGCCCCGAAAGTGTCCCGCATGCGCATTGGAGGACACGACAACCTCACACTCAGCCATCGTGCTCAATGTTTAAGGAAGTTGCCTAAAGTTGTTATCGTACCGGAGCCAGAACATGTACAGCTTATTTGTTTTAAGGAGGAGACGGAGAAAGAGAAGGACAAGGTTTTTGGCCATGGCGTTTTGTGGGGCAGTGGCAGCAACGTCCGTAGAAATGAACGTGTTGGTGTGGAGTCGCAGCCAAGAGTGGTGGGATTGCTATGTGCTTCGCCGCTTCACTGATACGAAGTTTATATACTATTTTCACATGACGAGAAGAATGTTTGTGTACATTTGTGAGCTCCTACTTGTACCACTCTCGCTGGAGGATGAATGCGACCTGGCCGTTCAGACTGAAGTCGCGTGTCAAAAGATCGGATATGTATTGGTTTTAGGACCACATATTCAAGTGGCCTGGGTCGCATTTGAAAAAATCGGATGTGTGTCGTTCAGAAGATCAGATACAAGTCACATAGGGGCGAAAAAATCGGATTTGGGTCACTTCAGGCTGCAGTCTGAAAGTAGCCTTAGATGCAGTTAGATGCAGATCCACTTCTGTCTGACGGGAACCAACAAACAAGATAAAATAATGCCAAAAGGGCCATAAGACTATTTAACGCTTTGATTTTCTTATATACGGTCCTTACTTGTTGTACATCCTGCTGGAACACGCAGAGCTGCAGCCGCTGATGTAGACGGACTTTGCGATGTTGCCAGATGTTTTCCAGCTGTCTCTGGTGATGCAGAACCTCGTGAATAATGTCCAGGACATGGTGCACTGCCTTAGAGTAGTTTGCCGATGCCATCAACGAATCAGCACTTCCTGGGGTCAAAGGTCGCTGCAGTTTGTCCAGAAGAGACTTGCCATCCTGACTCACCTACAAGTAGAGTTGGTAAGCAAAAATGTTTAGGAAATTAAACAAACAGTGTATATTTGTAGAATATCACCTGTCCTAATGCAATTACTCAATATAAAGCACTGGAATTTGATACTTGGCAGATATTTGATGGACCAACCTCTGAATATGCAGTGGTAATGTGTTCGTATAGGCCTTGATGATGGTGTATTGTGTCTTCTAGGTCCTGGAGTTCAGATGGAAGATCCCCTTCACCACATGCCTTACACCAGGGCTCCACTTTACTCATATACTGCACAGATGATAAATACGTTGATGTTTACTTATTCAATTATGGTACCAGTGGTGACTAACGTTTATTTACGTTACCTGATCAGCTTTCTGGTGAAAGCTAGCTGACATTTCTAACAAAGTGCTGCGTTCATCCAGGGCTGCAGCAAAGGCCTTCCACTCCTGCTCCAGCTGACCTGAGATCTGCTGGATCTGCTGCGACGCATAGTGGCCCGACTCCAGCAGCCGGTTTCCCACAGACATGATTCGATTGATGTTCACATACACATTCTGTAGAAACAAACACAGAAAGTTAAGGAGTGGTTTGTAAAGGGGATGCAATGATCCAGCTTTTTCAGTTCTAGTACAGCTTTCGATACTATAGCATTAAGTATCTGCAGATACCCGATTTCGTCTGATACCACTGCAGAGATTTATTTCCGTTAAACAAAAATAAAATAGGACAAAACTGACCCAAATGTGTTATTTAGCTGTTATTTATCTGTGAAGTAACTAAAGAACAATTTATAAATAGCTCAACATTATGAGACTTTCTAGGCCAACTACAACCAGTAAATTCTTATTACATCATTTTATATGTAAAACCAGGATATCGACAGAACCAATAATTGGAAGTCGATATCCAATACAACAAATATTCCAGTATCAGCGCAGATCTGATACCAGTATTTGTGTATTTCCAGTTTGTAACTAAGAACAATGAAAGATTTGACCATATAAGCTGGACTATTTAACATTAGACACAATCAACATCCTGAATAAAATTAATGATGGTGATTTCTTGAATTTAGTTTTATTTCATTACAGATCACGTTCAACTGAATACTCAAAGAAGCCTGTTGATAATTGTGTAACTTTATCTCAATATGCCTAGAAGTCAAGACATTTCTCAATTTCTTCACAATTAAAAATGATGTGCTGTTGTAAAGTCAGTGTGGTCATGAAAGTGACTGTCTAAAATATGCAATATGTAAATGTTTAGAAATAATAAAAATAATAGTGAAAACTCAATGATATCACATGCACTAAAGCATGGTGACCTATGGTTTCAAAATAAGTGAAATTGTCTTCTGTGAATAATGAAAACTACAGTAATTTGCCCCTAATCGTTTTTCTAATATATGGGCTCCCAGCTGTTCTGTGTAGATTGGCATGGATCAGCAAACGCTAATTAACAACTGCGTTAACAGCATGTTATTATTCTATTCAACTGCTACTTCTGGAGTCCATTATGTTTCTTAATGTGATTTTTACATCATTCAAAGAAAGGGGATAGCATTTAAATAAAATTACCTTTAAATAGGACAAGTAAATTCAAGAAAAAACCGAGATGGACATGTATAACAGAAAAACTGCAGTATAAGCTACATACTGAATGTGACTTGTGTCTCTGCCGACAGATGTTAATACAAAAGTCGAGAAGAAACAAAGCAAGAACAAAGTCACAGTTAATTAGCCAGTGGGCCTCAGAGACATCTGCAGGTCATTAAAAATGATATTAAATAACAGAGGGTGGACTACTGAAGCACAGACTTGTTGGTGAACTTAATTTAAAACTGATGCAAGAAAAGTAAAGGGGTGCACCAGATGTTCAGAAGGCACAAAAGCAAGAGGCAGTCAAAATATAAAACTGCTGCTCCCTTAAGGACTCAGTCATTTGTTGGATGGCAGCTTTGTGTTTGCAATCTTTATGTAGCACCAAAGTGGTACAGTCAAAGTGAAGGTTAAGTGTATAATGCCTTTTTCCTGGAAATTGTCCCATATGCCAGTAACAGAGGCCCAAACAATACATGTGGTGTTTATACACTGTTGACACCTCAGCTTTCCAGTTACCAGTGCAGGCAACAGTAAGAGGAAATGGCATTCACTTCCTGTGGAAGAATGGGTGGGTGATGCACAAGATATCCACTACTGTTTATATAACATTGTACAGCAGTGTCTATCCTGGCAGCTTTGGTTACATGTGGTTCTTCTATCAAATCCTTTTAAATCAGCAAACTAGCAGGTTTGTGTGCCAAAGTGTGGTAGTTCACACATTTTTTACTGGTGCCACAGTAGTATCCATAGATCGATACTTTTTAAAATAGCATTTAACATAAGCATGGATTCAGTTACAGTACTTTCAGCAGCTACTGGAGGAATTCAACACAGTATTCATAATTGGTGCACTTCCAAGACTTGCATGACTCCACAGATCACACATGTGACCATAGTCATGATTTTCTGATTTACTCCGCAGTATATGACATGCAATAGCATAACTTCAACAGAACAACAGTACCAGCTCTACTAAGACTTACTCCAATGTGGAGAGCTGTCTTTCTGAGCAAGAACAAGGGATTAAAGGTTTTGTTTGTAACTGCCAGAGCATACAGTTCAGCACAGTGGCCTCGATTACACACCAGAGCTTTGTGGACCACATTCGGGAGAGGCAGGAAGGTCAAGAGGAAACAGCAGAGGGCAGCACACAGCTATGGGAGGGGCAGCCTGCCAATGTGGGTCAATAATGGGAACAGTAGTGTGACAAGACATGACAGGGCATGGCAGAGTTGAGCCCCTGAGAAAAACAGCTGAATAATACTGAAGATACAAGAAACTACAGTTAGAAGAGCCAAAAGCAGAGAAGCGGCTCGCCTGCTACAATGACTGACAGTAAAGATAATTAATAGTGATTGTCTAGCCTGTGAGACTGTTACACAAACGGGAGCATCTTACCATACAGTTCATAGCAAAGTGGTTGTGCTGGGTTTGTAGTTCAACTGCGTGCTGGTGGTTCCCCCCTATCTCTGTGTAGCTGGTGAGAAAAAGCCCCTTGTTGTGCATAATCCAGTCGAACATCTACAAAAGGAAATGGTCATTATATTTCACAATGCGGAAAAGCAAGAACAAGAGAGCTTGTTTTATCCAGAGCCACATTTCAACACTCAAAAATGCAACAAGTAATTTTCAAGTAATATGTACCCACACATTTTTACTCACCCAACAGCAGTGAGTGAGTAAAAATGCAGCATCCATTTTTTTTTCTTCTAGTTTTGGTATTTAACAAGTGTTCTGATTTAGGTATGCTAAAGGCATGTTTAACGACTGCTCACACTCATATGTGTGTTTCTGTGTTTCTGTGCACAATCTATGTTCACACAAAATAACATAAAAGCAAACAACAGCAGGAAAAGCCTTTCATCTGTGTTTACTCAAAAATAGGAATTATTGTCAGTGATACAGTGCATTATCGCTGCATCAGTTCGTCTCGTCTGTTAAGCTTTGCACTTTAAATGGAGCCAATCATACACAGGAATGGAAAGCACTGGGATGAATGCTGATCTGTGGACTTAAATGTCTGGATTACTGCATTATTTTAAATGCCAAAGATAAGACACTGGATAATGCCATAAATTAACTGCTTTTATGGAGCAATGGTATATTAGAATAAATACTGTCTTTCCATACATGTTTATCCAAGTAGTAGTAGTAGTAGTAGTGTTTTTCTACTTTACTTTACTCTTTAATTAACAAAAAATTGCAAAAATAGAAGAATCCAAACAAACTGTCCAATGTCCACAGAGATTTTCCCAAGCACTCTTATAATGATTAAAAATGTTATAATAAAGTATATTTTCCAGGTCTTAGTTGGATCTCATCTAGTCTAGTGATAAATGCTTTGACTATTAAGCCATTTGCGTGAAACGTCCCTCAGTCGTCCAGGTAGAATCCATGATAAAAGGAGAAGTTCAATTTGTCAACTGGACAAAGTATGTTTGGTTGAAAACGTTTCGCCGCTCATCCGAGAGGCTTCGTCAGCTCTGAGCTCTGAGCTGACGCCATTTCACAGTCCCAATTCATGAACTATATTAATCTAATGTTCTGTTTGGATATTTTCTTAAAATGATACAGAATCGTCCAAACCATCAAGTTTTCATAAATAAATTAATAAATAAGAAGATAAGATAATAAGGAGAATTAAAGTTTTTTACAACCTGAGCCTTATTTCAGTAATAAAACAAGTTGTTTTACTCACCCATAGCACTTTGGTGTCATATGGAGCACTTCCAGAGATGTTTTAGATTAGCGATTAGCATTTTCAGGGCATAGAGCATGTAATACATGCCCCGAGCGGTCTCTAATAACACAAACTTTAGGACTTTTTAAATCAGAGAAGCTCAATGTCTTTGTCTACGCCTTCATTTGAGTCAAAAGTGGCCTGTAATCCGAGATTTATCCATAGTTTCGAGTAGATGAGGACGCCAGTGCGCATGTGCAGAGTCACAGTTTATTTTGCTCTCAGCTCTCGGGACCCAAACATGAAACGCAAAGCTGTAAATTATGGATAAATCTCGGATTACAGGCCACTTTTGACTCAAACAAAAGCGTAGACTAAGACATTGAGCTTCTATGATTTGAAAAGTGCTAAAGTTCGTGTTATTTGGAGACCGCTCGGGGCATATATTACATGTTCTATGCCCCGAGAACGCTAATCGCTAATCTAAAACATCTCTGGAAGTGCTCCATATGACACCAAAGTGCTATGGGTGAGTAAAACAACTTGTTTTATTACCGAAATAAGGCTCAGATTATAAAAAACGTTAATTTTCAATTACAGCACAGAATGTACACTTCCCCTCGAACCTTCGAGTAAAAATGGCTTCTCCGTACCTTTTCGGCATCCTGCTCAAATAGCCGCAGCTGAAAACACTGATCCAGCTTGAGTTTCCTCATGTGCCACAGCTGCTGCAGGTTTTGGCGCGTCCCGTGAAGTTTATCCAACAAACCCGTCACTTTGGCCACTAGATTATGAGCGTCGGCATGCATGTGACAGCTGTGATGATGGTGGTCATTCGATTCTCCGCTGGCTCCAGTTGATCGGTTACTGTATCCACCGTCACCGCTACCCCCCGTGCTATGCGTTTGTAGTCTCTGCAGTAATCGTCTCCCTTGGGTGTCTAGCTCCTCCACTGACGCTTTGGTGGCCCTCTTCTTCAGAGCCGCATGCTCCTCCATCAGTCTCCGTGCTCCCTCCAGATCTCGAGGCAGGTCTCGCTGGGACAGGGTCTCCTGGAGCTCCTCCAGTCGGGCCAGGGTTCGAGCAGCATCACTGGCAAATGTCTCATATGAAAGCCGCACCTGCACAAAAGAGTATTGTTCTATGGGGTTGCTAATGATACAGTACGCAATAAAATTTGTAGGGATGTAATTGTACTGATCTTTTTCAGTGTAGAGCCCGAGAACAGTATTTATTTCCTTTAAATTTCAATAAAATAAGACAAGACTAATCCAAATGTGTTATGAAGCTGTTATTTATCTCTCAAGTCAATACAGAACAACTCTGTGTAAATAAAAGTTCAAGCATTAAAATTTCTGGACCGACTACGACCAGTAGGCTTATTACTTATTAGTCCTACTAGTATATGTCCAACCAGGGTATCGGCTGGACTGATATTTGAAACCCAATATTCTATCCAGCAAATATTCCAGTATAGGCTCCGATATCAGATACCAGTATTGGATCGGTGCATTTGGACACACAGCCTTATGACCACAGTGCAGAAGTGAATAATGCAAACCCCTTATGGTGACAATTATTAATAGTAAAGCGTTTCCCCCCTTGTGAGACAAATAAATATTCTCTTATATTCATGATCAAATTCATATTAATCCAGACATACTTTACTTTTGCATAATGAATTCACATCTTACACTTGGTGGTAACTAGACATGGAAGAAGGGTGAGGTGTCTTGCCCAAGGACCAAAGACTGTATAAAAAGGTGGACTAAGCGAGTGTGATGTTCAGTGCTGCTCAAATGAAGCTCGTGATGCTCATGGTTACAGGGGAAAATTTGGAACCAGGCTCTATATTATAGTTATTATATATTATATAATAGTTTTTTTTTTGATGGACAAAAAAAACAAAACATCAGGATTATGTAGAGCGGGTTAATACGAAAATGTTATGACTAAAATGACGAGGCTCACAGCAGCAATCACAGAGAGAGGGGCCACAATTTTACAATGCAGGTCAATATTTATCTATATTATTCTTTTTGCATGCTCTTGACATCCAGGGTGGGCAGCAAAGTAAGAATTTTATTGTACAGGGAAACATGTTTCTTTATGACATATGTGCATATGACAATAAAAGCTTTGAATCTTTGAATCTTTGAATGGGAGCCAGGGTCAGAAGGAATCGGAAGAGCCAGGGAACGCGTAGCCAGCTATGTCCATTTATATTATTTATATATGCATTTATATATGCAGTCTATATATATATATATATATATATTTATATATGCAGTCTATGCCAAGGACTTGACATAAGCATGGGAATAACATTCCACATATAAGATGCGTCTATCACCAGAACAATTGGTGTAGATAATGAATCAAAAGTGACAATAAAATCCAGGGCAAGTGCATAAGGGGTGGCATATATAGCATGCTGTATAATCATAATTACAGTTTGTCTGATATTATTGTAATAACCAAAACTCTGAGATAATCCATTTGTAAATTGAAAGTAATAATTCAATAATCCAAACCTCAATCCAGTCATCATGGTTGTACTCCAAACTGCCCTCAAAGTCTGCTGTCAGCTGGGACGGGTCCACGATTTTGGTTAAACCCTCTAAAGAGACCATCACCGTCTGAGATAAAAGCATAAAAAATAAAATGCATTTATTAAGTTAATGTGATCAGTTAGAAAGTGTGACTTGACCCAAACTACAGGTGAAATTCGAGAGAAGAATGCGTAGCGTTGCTGCCATGCCCTGTTTAAAAGGTGGTGGCCAATAAACTCTACATTCCTGAGCTTTTAAGGAGCTTTAATGTTATCATTACTAAGTAGGGAAAACATACAGATATAAACTCATGGTATGCAAAAACAGAAACAGATGGTTCACTTAGAAAGTCAAATTTTCCATTGTTTAAACTGCACAGTAGGCAAAGGTAAATTATAAAGCCAGAGTATTTAAATTCTATCTATTTGTGTTTGAATTATAAGCAAATCATACATAAAAAAGCAGTCTTCTTAATCTTAATCGACACAATTAGGTGCTTTCTTGAACTATTTCACTCCCGAAATGCATCACCATGTCCTATATACAGTATGCTGTTTCCATAGTAACAGGGTCAGAACTAAATATACCAGCAGCAGATGCCCACACGGGACCAAGCCGTACCACAGCCACTGCAGCAGTCCAATTAGAAATGCTAAAACTTGAACTACTAACAAATGATTAAACTTATACTAGTATTATTTACTAAGTGATCTACCAAACTGTTATTGATCAGAAGCACTGAAAAGTTTTATCAACATTATAAGATCGAGAATGCTGTAGCCAGTGCAGTAGTCCAAGAAGTGCTGAAGATTTTGTGAAATAAATGTATACATTTTACTTTGCTTTAAATATAGCAGTTAATCATTGAGATTAGGTATAAAAAGAATAGGTATAAAAAGGATAAATGCTTTTAAAACCTGGCTACATACAGAACCTGAGTTTAAAAGAAATTCCCAAATTATTAAAATAAACATTTAAATACAAATAACTAAAGTGCGGAAAGATAAAAGTAACCGACTTCTCTCACCTCAAATTCAAACTTGGAGCTGCCGAAGTTGGTCCTCTGCTTTTGCCAGAAGTTGTCCGGTTTGATGATGAGTGCGACGTGGATACAGGACGGGAAGGACTCCTGAAGAATCTTTAGTAAAGGCTTGATGCTGTCCCACTTGGAACCACGCATGTCCACAATGACTGTGAATCCATGTCTGGCAACTTCCTCACTGTAAAAACAACAATAAAGAAGGTTACAATCTCTCGGCACAGATGCTATGAAATGAATACTCATACATCGCCATACAGATGTGTCAGACAGCCTTGTAACTGTATCAATGATGACTACGCCAATGAAAAGGCTGACAAATTAAATATAATGCAAAGGTCCCTTGAATGTCTGGCTGGAAAAAAGCAATTAAAACATCTTAAAATTTCCACCGGCGCTTACCAGGAGCCCTACTGTATAAGCCCATAAAAGGTTGTTTCACTGCATTAAAGGCTTTAATCTGAATATGTCTCGCTGGGAGACAGAGAAAGACGCAGGGCCCGCTGCTATAACTCACTCTGACCTCACTCTCTGAAAACACAGTGGCCGCCAAATGGGTAGAGGAAAAACAGAGCAGAGAAGAAGGAGGCTGGGGAGAGAGAGGCTATGAAAGAAAAGGGGGCAGGAGGAGAAATATTTAGACAAATGAGGGAGAGACCACATCCAGAACAAGAGAATGGCCTCTTTAAGTAAGATGCTTTAGAAACTAGAGCTGCAATAAGTAATTACTTAATCAATTGATCACTTATCGATAAATAGTAGAAACATCCAGTAACTCTGTGGACAAAGAAATGTCAAAGGCTGGATATTGTCAAGTAGTATAGTATGAGGAGAGAAATCTGTAAATATCACTAGTCTACACATTTTTGGACTCGATCTGCTTCCGAGATGCATGGCTAAATCTCATGCATATTGATAAAATGAACTGAAAATCAATTGATAACTGTGCTTGTTAGCTAATGTATTCAATATATGTAATGATATAATAATAATAATA
Organism: Paratrypauchen microcephalus; assembly: GCA_036785185.1. Lineage (NCBI taxonomy): Eukaryota > Metazoa > Chordata > Actinopteri > Gobiiformes > Gobiidae > Paratrypauchen > Paratrypauchen microcephalus. The sequence goes on along the minus strand of JAVJIX010000002.1, from coordinate 14,904,006 downwards.
ATGATAATAATGATATAATAATAATAATAATAATAATAATAATAATAATAATAATAATAATAATAATAATAATATATTGATATATGTTAAAACTGTAGACACATGAATTTTTTAAAATGTTAATCTGTATGGGTTTCCTTCTAAAAGTTACGTGTGTTGAAACCGGCTCACCTCTGACACTCTCAGCTGATCCCGGTTCGGCTCGCTTTCTGGAGCCTGTTCACTTGTAAACTTCCCCCTACAGCGGACCGCATCTGCCGTACACTTCTGCTAAAGGTTAACAGGCTAATATAGCTAATATGCGCGCAGTGATTTGAATCGACAGACACAATACGCGATCGCCAAGTACGCTGCTGGATGTTTCGTGGACAACTGTTTGGGATGCAAATCTATCACCTTTCGGACAAATGTTTTGTTTTGAGAAGAAAAACAAGCTTTATTTCATGTTCCAGGGAAGTTACCGGACCTACTTACGTGGGCTCCAGAAAGCGAACCGAACTGGGATCAGCTGAGAGTGTCAGAGGTAAGCCAGTGTCAACACACGTAACTTTTACAGATTAACATTAAAAAAATGCACTATCCCTTTAAAATTAATGTATTGCTTTCAGATAGAACTGGTTGCTTGTAGACACACTGTACCTTCTGATAAACTACCGTTTTTGCCTTATTTTGCATAAATTTCTTATTTTGACCCAATACTATATCTTGGAAACTACAGTCAATCAGCACTTCTGACTTACTTTTTCTTTATTAGTGACCTAAACCAAGAAAAAATTCACTACTTTTGTTCCAGAAGCATTTTGCTTGTAGACCAGTGTAATTGATGATTTAGTGAAATTCTGTTCTGAAGGATTTACTATTTACAAACTGACAGATCTTTTGTCATCCATAAAATAAGGACTTTTTCAGTTAACAGTTATTGTGTTGCGCAGCTTGTGTCTAATTGATGTAATATTTAACAAAATCATTGCAGACTGTGTTTAAACATTAAAATCCAATAAGTCTGGAGACAAATTTTATTTTGACAAATGCGCAAGCCAACTTCAATTTGCATGTCTCAAAAAGCTCTTCATATAAAAGAAGAGAAGAGATATCAGACACGTGCAGTATAAATATCTAGTCTTAAATTTCAAGTAACTATTTTTATTAGTAATAAGATTTTTTAAGTATTAATGATGTGTATGGGTGTAGCTTAATGTTTTTGTGATGCTATTTGAAAGTAAAATACAACAGAATTACATGTACAAATCAATAAAATGGCTCTATTGTGTCCTTCATTACGGCGGAGATAAACAGGGAAACAGAACAAGCATGACCAGCCTGAATCTGAATGAAGAGGAAGGAACAGCAAAGAGGAGAGAAGGGAGTTTTCACAGTGATCCAAAATAATCCATCCCAGGCCTTTGTAGCCTCAAGCAAAGCTCCTGCGTTCTTTAAATCTAACCAAGGTGGGAAAGTCAACTGAGGAGTCTGTGTCAAATTAAATCCGGATCAGGCAGGGGGCATAGCGGGCCGGACCACATGCATAATATAGTGATTCTAACCTGGGGATAGTAGCCAGGTATGCCACCAGTCTGCGCAGGTCTTCAGGTCGTATTCTGTCATGGTTGCTTCGTGCTGGAAAGGTTAGAACCGGACCCCCACGCCTGTCTCTGCCACCTGGAACACACAAATCCAATCCATTTATGTCAAAACAATATTACATTACAGCATTGTGCAGACAGAGGAGCCAAGAATAAACCTGCTTAGGTCATAGTCGCCACTTTGTGAGTCACTGTGCATTGACTAAAGCACTGACAGTTAAATTATCATGATGATGACAAGACTAACTAATGTCCTTCTAATGTACTTAAGCAATGGATACAAACTGAAATGATCAATCTGACCATTACAGCCATGATGTAATTAAACCTCAATAAGGTGAAGGTTAGCGCTGAGCAGCTACTCACAGACACATTAGACAGAAAAACAGAAAAAACATGCAAAATGAAATACAAGATAATATCACAGAAACCAAATGACTGTGATGCTCCTTGGTCATTAAAAAGAAATTGCTAGTTTGTTGTTTCACGGAAAAATCCATTTCTCGTTTTAGATTCCAAACACATTTGTCTTAATTTGTGATTTAATTTTTGTCTTAAATAAACAACTTCATTAGAATACTTCAATGACTGACCTGATAGAAAAGCAACTTTCTCCTTCAGAATAGGAAGCACATCAATAGCCTTCAGATCCTCGTTGCGATGAAACCCTGAAACACAAGGCAGAACAAATTAATGACAATATGCACAAATCAAAGTTCAAAGTCAGCTTTTATTGTCAAAAACCACATGTACAGGTTGCACAAACAGGATTTGAAATTGCAGCGCCCCCTCGGCCCACAGTGAACATAAAACATCTGATAAACAAGACAATAAACACTGTGACTAAAACATCACATATACCCGTAAACAAAGTACAAGACAATAATAATAACAATAAAAAAATAAAAATAATAAAAATCCTCAATACTGATATACATTATTACGATACTGTAAATTGGACAGCAAATTCCTAAAAAAAGAGACTCAAATATGGTGTTCCTGGATTATTTCTGACAAATAATTTCTCAAAAGGCTGTATAATCTACATTTAGTTTATAATACTCATGGCGTAGGACCCAGCTCTATGCAGGACACCCACCCCTCGTCACTTTCATACCGTTGTTTACCAAGTGGCAACTTGTTAGTCATTTAATCAGCGCTTGTCACTGTAGTCTCGCCTGATCTGTTACGGTATGTTCTTCTAATGTCAGATCCTTTGCCTCGCCTCCTCAGCAGATGGCACATTGGTTAATACCAGGGACCGAGATGGAGTCACCATGCTCATGCAAATTCACAAATACATGCGCACACAAAGAAAAACACACCAACCAAGTGGCTTTTATTTATTGACATGTGCTCTAATACAGTGACAAGCACAAGTAACCCAAGCACCTTGTCACTGAACTGGAAAATTCAACAATATTGCTAAGAGCTATAATCCTCTCATTAGTGAACAATGCATATGAGCATTGATAGTGACAAGTGTGTGTGCGTTTTCAAGTGGAAAATCAGATTGGACACAACTGGAAAAAATTGCAGCTCAGAGTAAAATAACAGAATTACATCTGATGGCTATTATTTTAATTTCTATTGATTATAAATATAAACAAAGGCATTGGGTTGACAGTTGTACAATTAGCATTAGGTCACACTTAATGGTACGGAAATCTTTAAACAGCAGCTAGTTCACAAAATCATCTACACTATATAAATAAACAGACACACAGGTGAAAATGTTGACTATGATTTGCGATTACTGATCAGACCATGCACATTTGACAACATTTGTAACAACTTTCCATAATAAAATTTTCTCTGCATAACTTTGTCCAGAAACAACCCACACTAAGCAACAGTAAATAAATGAAATGTATGAGTGATATAAAATAAAAATACTTCAGATTCTGAGCAAAATGCAAAAAGAAAAAGAGTTCACTTTGTTAATGAAAAGAAAGTAGTTTATGATAAGACAATGACACAATACACACAAAGTGAAAAAAAAACATACAACAAAATACTAACAATATTTAATGTTTTTAATAGTACTTAATGAGATCCATTTCCCCACAGGCTGAGCGCGATAACTGCCCGGCCTGGTTGACAACACATTAGCTCAGTGCACGGGGAGGCCAGACAATCATTCCTCAGATAATGTGACAACCAGCTGAGATGGGATCAGATCGAGGAGCTGTTAATAGTTTCATTTCAGAGACATACTACCTCTTCACATTTCCCATCAACTTATCACCACAGTTGCTAAGATAACTACGGTACTAACATTACACACAACAAACTCTGGCTTTCTGTTGACAATGGCTGGGATTATAATTCAGGGGTTAATAGACTATGCAATTAAGTAATTAAGTAAGTCACATGCAAAATCTCATCATTTATCATTACACCTTGTATTGACTTGCATAACTTTTAAAGATCCTATAGTGGACAAAAGTGACCCTTATAAGCCTTAAAGGCAAATTAACGTTTTTTTTACAATCTGAGCCTTCTTTCGGCAATAAAACAAGTAGTTTTACTCACCCATAGCATTTTTCTGTCAATTGGAGCAGTATTGCAGAACTTATGTTGAGCCGTTCTGTTCTAGTAATGATCCCGTATCCGTTAACATGGTGCTGTATCATTTGCTCGGGGCATTACTTTGCGGTGTCCAAATAACACAAACTTTAGCACTTTTCAAATCATAGAAGCCCGATGTCTTATTGAAAGATTTCGTTTGAAGCAAAAGTGGCCTGTAATCCGAGATTTAGCCATAGTTTCGAGTAGATGAGGACGCCAGTGCGCATGCGCGGACTGCTCCGGGGACCCAAACATGAAACGTAAAGCTGAAAACTATGGATAAATCTCGGATTACAGGCCACTTTTGCTTCAAACGAAATCTTTCATTAAGACATCGGGCTTCTATGATTTGAAAAGTGCTAAAGTTTGTGTTATTTGGACACCGCAAAGTAATGCCCCGAATACAAATGCTAACGGATACGCTACAACATAACTTTCTTCAAACAGCTCCAAATGACACGAACGTGATATGGGTGAGTCAAACGACTTGTTTTATTACCGAAAGAAGGCTCAGATTGTAAAATAACGTTACTTTTCCTTTAATCCATTAGACTTCTGTTACCTCTTTAATGTTTGAGTAATCCTGGTTTATTTGTCTACATCTACAAAGCTAAAAAATGCTCTGTTCCACCCTGTGATGTCATGAAGCAGTTGTTTTCATGTTAACAACTAACAACTACTAACTTACTCTTTGTTCAGGAGAGATTGGAAATTCCAGGGCTGAAATCATCTAAATTATTCTGGTGAAGGTGGAATTTAAAAACACAGTGAACTTTCTCTTTTATCAAATGACATCACAAGGTAGAACTAATTATGCAGAGTTTGTGTGTTAAATGTGTGTGACTGAAACAACGCACAACTCCAGGTATGTTTTTGATGAGGAAACGACATTATAAGATAGATCTGAAAGTAACCCAATATAGATCTGAATGACCACATAACGTTGATATCCTTAAACCCATATGATGTTTTTAAATATACACTTATTTCAGTATATTCCAATGGAAATGCCTTCACTCTAGGAGTTTTGCAATGGACAAAGATCCAGCAGCAAGAGCGCCAACCTTTTTGAAGACCCTAACCCTGTAAATTTGATTGCAGTACCACGCAAACTCGTACGTCATTCAATTGATTCAAAGTCAAGGCTACACTGTGATTCATGAAATTCTACCATTGCAACACATGACTCTCCCTCTCCTCTCTTCACTACAGCAACCCTCATTTACAAGTCTGCCGAGCATGAAATAAAGCTTTTCAATCACACACTGCTCGCTCATAACACACTCATAATGAGAGCAATCCATTTTACTGGCAGCCAGCTCTGTGCCCTCTACAATGAATGGAAACACACTGGGTTACTTTACAATTTTTACCAGAAGCTTTTATGATTTTCTGCATGGAATTTTAAAGGTGGGAAATTGTATGGTTAGAGGCTTGGGCGTACGTGCTACTAAGCTTAATGTTTCTGAGATTTTGTGTTTACTTATGTTAAATGGTGTGTTTCTCTTGCTGACTGATACTTACCCATGTATATCGAAGAGTTTTCAGACTATTCTCTCTCTACATCAAGGTGTTCAGCTAATAATTTGTAAGCAGAAAACAAAACACTGATGTGATTTCAACATTTTAAGGAAACATCATTCATAAAATAAAATGTGTATCTGCACTTCACACTTCACATTTTAGTAGACTACAGCAACAAAGAGCCAGCCATTCAGCATTCTATTCAAATATAAGGTGCAAGTGCCTCACTGGATACAATTTGAGTCAATATTTTATATAATTATTGGTTTCCTATAGTTGCATACAGTCCCATATATTTTAAATATGACATATTTCACATACCGCAGAGACAAATTACTTGGTGATAACACTATAGCTTGACCAGAGCACTGTAAAAAATAAATTGCATAGTAAATGTGCTAATGTATTGTATTGTAAAACATGCCTGCAAACACTGGATACAGCACCTTGTAAAACTTAATTGGCTTCCCCTCAAAATATTTGAGGTGAGCGCATGGTCATATAAAGAATATAGCTTCTATGTTGGGAACTGCAGAACAATGCACTGGATACAGTGGGGTCATTCCAGAATTGGAGGACATTTTACATCCCATCCCATCAAATATTAAATACTCCACACATACAAAATACTAAAACATACAGTTTCTGAGTGAATTTACTTGTCCTGAGACCGAATCTAAAAAAAAAACTAAGAAAAGAATGCTTGAAAATAGTTTTTAAAATACCAAATAAGTCTGGAATACCCCCCAAAATGCCATTTTCCTCTTGTCCCACCCCTCTAATGACTAAACTGAATCTCAAATAAAACAAATAAAATTGAATTGAAATTTCTTGTTTTTTGTATAATTTGTTTCATTGCCATCTCTTGTAACTGTGGGAACAACTGCCAGGGGAATCCCTGTTACACACCAGGAAGGGAGTTCCCCTGTTGCGCAGCGTGGTGCGTGCTTCGGCTTTATTGTTCCGCACTGAAAAATAGTTCCCACCCAAAATGACGAAGGCAAGCTCTCCGTGTTGATTTGCACATTTATTTGCACTCGATATGAATGCGCACTACACAGAAAGTAATTGGGAAACGCATCGAGCAAATTAATTCCTTTTGGCCGAAATCTTTCTCTGGCGCCGTTAGACTCCAGTCTAAGGCGGAGGAGCTGCAGATACCGCGGCGGTCAGTGGCGACAGACTCGGACAATGGCTGGGTGACCAGGAAAACGCTTTCCACCACTTATTTTAGTCTCTGGACTGTGGGGAGATGCCCAAATTTGACCTGGGGGTGGCATATCCCTTTAATAGACATAATATTTAAAATAATAATTATTATTCATGGAACACGTGTACCACAACATGCACGCAACCCTGTTACCAGAACATTTTTAGTCTGGTAGAAGAAGAAAGCAGCGAACCACATGATCCCCTGGACTTGACATCATCAAAAAGTTTTCCAAAAGAATAGGTAGAGCAATGGTTTATCTTCTCTTCTATTTTTCATATTTTCAAGGCTAACATCATTAGCCTTGATTGAATGTCTCACTCTACCTCATGCAACCCTGTTATGCAAATGATCAGAATAAGACTTTTTTTTTTTCCTTTACGTATTTGCATAAATAAGTTTTTCCTCTTGATTAGTAATAAAAGCTAGCTAAACAGCTAGCTTCTATTCCTGAGATAACGCTAACATTAGCGCGATTTTGCAGCCCTGTTACCTGCAACCCTGTTACTGCGATTAGAGTAAATAAATAAATAAACCATATAAATCATATAATAAAAATTTTACCATTGATCGTCGGCTGAGCTAATCAAGCATTTAATAGTTTATTACCTATTATTGATGAATATGTAGCAGAAAATCAGAAAAGTGAAGGTTTATTTTTCAAGAATTTTAAATCCAAAATGTCCTCCAATTCTGGAATGTGATCAATTTTCTACACCTTCACAAGCATCAAACTCAACTCATAATCCCAAAATTATCCCAAGTGGCTGTTTGTGTCTAGTTTGTACAATGTGTGTGAACAGATGCTGTGGGCACATACAGCCAATCCCAGGCGTCCAATCCACAGACCACAGACCAGACAGAGCAGTGCCCCTGTGGTCAGCTGCACTGCAGGATGCATGCCCCACCCCTCCACCACTGCCCCACCACCACCCCATCATCCTGTAACATTCAGCCCAAAATAAAGGCACTACAGCTTGCAACATGTGCTGACCCAAACTATTAATCTTTCAGCAAGTGGAAGACAAAACAGAACAGTTTCCGGTCCTGGTTGATAACAGACACTACTGTATGAGAACAGGAAAAATGGTGTAAGATAACATTCAGACATTACTCATTAGAAATACAAAGATTAGATTTCAGTGAGTTGTGATATAGTAGTAAATAGGGCCAGGCCAATATATTGGTGGGCCAATATTATCAACCAAAATCTAACCGATATGGGACAGTAGTCCACGTGGAAATGTTATGCCTCATTATACAGCTTAGACTCTCTGTATTACAGCCATTTATGTATGTGTATGTATGTGACGCTGTACTGCACCTGAATGCAGCACCAGAAATTCAGCGCAGATCAGGCCAGCATTAAAACTACAGCTTTAGAATCGGCTCACAGGCCTGAGACTACAGTGGCTGTATACATGTTACTGGACCTGTACTGATATGTAAATGACCTGTGAATAAAGGCGTGAATGGTATATTATGCATATACAATTTATAGTGTGGCACACACACGCATTTAAGCTAATTGCTTAGACTGTGCGTTTTTTTCTATTTTTTTTTTATTAGCCTTTGTTTACTGGCTAGAAAAAAGTGTTATGCAACAATAACATTAGGCCTACCTCCTATCTTCAAAACGGGCTGTAAAGTAACAGTGTTAAAAATATACCCAATAAAAAAAACTGCGCCATTACAATTTATCATTACATCATCTATTCATATAGCAACACATCCAGAGCCCTTTTTATCGGTATTGTACCAGTCCCAAAAACTCCTTATCTGTTGGGCTCTAAAGGTAAATGTATTAAAGGTATTTAAGAAACACCAATAATAATCTCAGTTTAGACAAACTGTGCTTGGGTTCAGTTTGTAATCGTTAGTTGCTCTAAACTACACTAGTGTAACACTAATGTATGATAGCAGCCTTTATTTTGGAATTTACATTAACATCTGCCAATCCACAATTTTAGTGTAGCCCACATGGAGAATTTTCATCTGAAATAATAAGAAAAGAAAATGTCAAATCTGATTTCTCCATTCTGTGCGCCTGAATTTTTGTCATATTTTATTCAATTTGACCATTTTATGCTTTTTACTTCTCCTCCATGATTTATATGCAATTCTTCTTCCCGTTGTCAGTGAGCCTAAGCTGGCTCTGGCATGGAGCTTGGGGACTGTGGTGAGCTCCACTTTCATCGGGTTGCTCATATTGTTGTTAGAGTGTGGCTTACAGCAAAAATAACACCGTGCTCCTACCACAGCCCCTTTGACCTGGCTGTAACCCTCTGAGCACAGCAAAAAGACCAACTGCTATCAATGCGCCGTAACAAATGGGAAGAATAGGAAACAAAGACTACAGTCCCACAGTCCAGTTCTGGGCTAAAATGACAGCAGACCGGCGCCTTCAGACAAAACACCACAAATCCCAAGATTAAATTTTTTTTAAAAGCAATGCAATGTAAACTTTGCTACCTTTTGAGCATTATCTAAAGTTGAAAAATGCTTTAGAGAATAAACTTTGAAAACTGCAAAAAAAAGAGCCATATTTTGTAAGAGTAAGAGTGATGCGCATCATGTACATTTTATAAACCATAAATAACAATGTTTGCAGACTATATAGTGAATAAGAATAAGTTCAGAAAAAAAAAACATTAATCAAGGCAACCATGCAATCAGTGGTCGACGAAGGATTAATAATAGCCTACCACTACTTATATTAGTAAGAATTGAACACTTTAGCCAATGCTGGCTTAATGCCACTGAAATCAGAGTAAAACAATGTTAAAGTCCAACTACAATAGGCCCACTTGTTTTGTTAGGTTTTCTTTTAATCATTGTTAAATGTTGGACGTTATTCAGAAGCGACTTACTGCTGTGTGTGAAATAATGCATTTGCTGAACAGTCACAGTGCGCTGGGACTTGGGGCTGCTGACATATGGATAAAGCTCCTACCAGAGTCATATGGCAGAACGCGTGAACTCAATTTAACTTTAGCCACAAAGCTACACACTACGTCAGCAAATTAAATGATTTTACAGTTGGAAGTTATAAAATAATTGCTGAGATTACTCTGACCTTATCCTCGTTATATAACCATAGATCATTAATGGTTTGGGTGACAATAAAATACAATAAATTAAATACAGAAAATGGCCTTTCAAGTCTCATGCACATAATATTTATTTATGTTATGTATGTGATATTATGTAATTGATGTTTGTGGCTGACCGTGTTATCACATGACTTCACGTGACAATAGATTACAGAAAATATAAAGATGCATTTTCTGAAGAGACTGCATGGTCAGAACACACAGGTGTACACTGTGCTGAGGGACCACTGTGTTAGTTGAAAATTGCAAAAAAAAAAAAAGTATAGTCTATATGCAAATTGATATGCTTCTTTCACAAATAAATAAACAATACAACAATAATACAAAACATACTGTAAAAAGTCTGTTTTTGGTGGTATTGTTTTAAAGGCTGACTGTCGGTTACATTCCTCTATATAGTGGGAATAACAATTGAAGGGGGATATTGAAAGTTTTAAACCTTTATCAAAACTTGGCTCACCCATTCATCTTACTAGAGAAGCAGACGGGAGACATTTTAATGACTTTTACTGGAAAAGAACAACGGGTTTATCTGTCCCAAGTGACTTTATGGAACTGCAGCTAAGAATAAAAAGCTGGCAATTCAACATCACATACTTAAGAGCACCGCTCAAACAACTTCACACAAATGTATTTGTTCAACCCCATTAAGAAAAATACTTCAGTGATGACAGCGATGAGTTGGAGGTGAGGAATGAGCTATGCAGGCTATAGTTCTAGTTTTAGCACAGAAAGATTAGGGCTCCACGGGGGGGTTGTTTTCACGTTACAGACTTAACTTTCAGCAAACATGAGCTATACTGTTTCCTATGGAGCCGCATCTCCATTTATATCATACTGTAACTAAAACAGTATGCAGTGACCTATATCCAGGCTAAACATGAAGCAGGTCAGCGTCAGCATCAGCACCGTAAGTGGCAGAATAAGGAAACTTATTTGCACACAGGTATAACGCTGTAAAGATTTGGCTCAGTTTAGGAAATCTACTTTCACAAAATAAAACCTGGTATTCATATAAGATCGCAAAACAACCTGAAACACTGCAACCATTTTTTTCAGACTATATTAAAAGGTGCATTGTGTAACTTCCATCAAATTATTTTCTCCATGGAGATGTTATTACTTTGTCTAGAATGTTTCACAGTATGGCATTAAACCTTTCTGTCTTCACGGAGACCAAACCAGACCAAGTTGCAGGTCAGACATCTGTAAGGTAGAGCTGTTTAGTGTCTTTTGCAGTGGAACAGAAAATTATCCATATGACAATCCTAACAGAAATAACAACAATACAAAAAAAAATCCCCAAAAAATGCCCAAAAAGGAGCGGGAAGAAGACAACTTATTTAATCCCACTCCCCTCTTCGAAAACATATCCGTGGAAACAAGAAGGATCCCCAACCAAAAAATTACATAGTGCTTCTTTAAAGCTTCAAAGACCAATTACATTTGATATTCAGAACTGGTATACTGAACATGTCCTACTTATGATGTATTGCAGGATAATAATAATAACAGAATACAATACCTGAAAGTTTTATCAGAGTTTTTCCTGCCTGTGCGAACTGCCAGCTGTGGTTATCGAGAACAGCCATCTTCAACCTTCAACACGAGGGCCAAAAAACGACTTTGCTCAGTCGTACCTCTACCATGATTCTACTGACCCATTGTGGCACAGGCAGCAGCTAAAGTGAACTACAGGAACGGCAGAGATCGGCACCGCCCGGCCACACACAACGCCAAAGAAAAAAACAAGACACTGCCAACTCCTTTTGCCAACACCAACGGGCTTTTCTTCACTGTCCCCCCAATGTCAGCAACCCCTCCCCACAGCAAGATTTACTAACAACCTCTGTTTTAGTTTGAATAGTTTCTGTTCCCTGTGTGTGCGCCCATACAGTTACAAACATACTAACAGTTTTGGCTAACATCGTAGTAGTGCAGTCTTAGGTCAAAACTATTTAGGGGGGACCAGGAGAATGTGTAAGAACAGCTAACATGCATTAGCCACCTTTTAAAGAAAACAGAGACTTGGGCAGCAGAATTTATACTGTCTGTGGAGGGGGATTCCCAAGAGGTGAAAAGGACGCTGGGAGCATTTTCAAAGCAGATCATAACTTTTTACGCATAGCTGTTTTAGAGCTGAGCATTTTTGTGATTTTCTTCACACCAGGCAGATAACTATTGGTATGTATTCTGGTGGCATTCCCTCTGAGCTATGCAAGCCAACCAAAATACTAATACTATGCATGGAATTATTTGTATCACAAACATTATTTTGTGCAGATCTTGAGGGTTCAAATGTAGTTATTTTGATACATTTTTGTGCTAAATTGTATTCAACAGAAGCAACTGAATCATTTTTTTTTTTGTATGTTTGTTTGCTCAAACTATGAACATGTTAAAAATAACCCCCCCAGCATTTTCAGCTGGCCTCAAACAATAACAAAAAAGTTTATTTTTTAGTTGAGTTAAAAAATATAGTGAAGTAGAAAGTATCTAAAATACACTTGCGTTCGACCACAGAAAAGCACTTTACGAAGTGAACTTTACTTCACTTTACAGTGTGAAATAAAAAAAAGATGACATAGAGTATCTAAGGTTTTAAGTTACTGTTCTTGTTCTAATGCCTTACTAGACGTTCTCTCCGGAATAGCAGTCATTGTATCCATGTGTTTATTCTGTTTTATTCAGTATTCAGTATTAGTATCAGTATTATTCAAGTCAATGGAAGCCTGTGTGTCCAGTGTCACGTGCAGAGGAGTTTCAGAGAAGCCAGCTGAGTCACATCGACACATCCATGAAGAAGAAAGGACGGCCCTTTGTAATGAAACTGTGCCACCATTGTGTCCAAGCACCACAAAAAAGGCCAATAAACCACCACAGCAAACACCACTTCAGCCTTCAGAGGAAACAAGACACTGAAATAACCAAAAAGTGTTTGACACCTCTATGCCAGACATGTACGGATGTGACAATATATAATAATCTTGTTTGTCGTGATAAAAAGGGTAGACAATAATACTTTGTGGGACATTTGAAATAGTCATGATAATAAGATTAAATGCCTTTATATTACCCAATTGTTTAGGGGGAAAAAAGTAATTTATCCATTCTAGAGCATTATTATTTTCACTTATAATTGTTATAAAGTACAATATAGTTGTTTGAATATGGAGTCTATTCATAATATGAAAACTCTAATATTCATATCCATAACATTTTAAACTGTCACCAACTGTTATATGGTGGCCATGGATGTGCTTTAGAATATAGAATAGAAGTTTATTTTATTCAGATATAAATTCATGTTCTGGTTATCATCAGCACATTAAAAATCACAAGGACAATATGGAAAAAAGTACTACTACCTGAATATATATATGTATATATATTCACTATATAGGTCTGTTTATATAAATATAAAACAGACCTTGCTGTCAAAAGTGCATATGCTCCAACTGTGGGTTTAATATAGTTGCATTTTTCCAATATTTTTCAAATTTCAGATGCTTTTTTTCTTCTTCTGTAGAGTCCGGTGGTTATGGGCTTTAGAGTAGGCTTTTGTAAGTCAATCTCATAAACTGCCAAGGTTGCAACTGAGATGCAAACATGTTTTGTTGTGTCCGGCATTCCTGGAATCAACTTTGTACAAAACAGTAAACAATAACAGCAGTGATGTCAACAACCCCTGGGCACAAACTAAGCTGTTAACAGGATAACAGCTCCAAACCACGCCATTACCTAATCATCATTTACTATTGATAATTACACTACATGCTGTAAAACACCTCTTAAATCTAAGGTTTTACTGAATAGTTGAGCTGTGATTCAATTTATTCAGACTGAGTGGTTTTCCTCCAAGCACTAGTTTCCCCCATCAACACAAAAACATGATCCATAGGTAAAATACTCCAGCTAAGGTCCTGACCAAAGCCTAGCAATAAGATCATGGAGATGGGTCCCTGGGCGCCTGAAAGATGTGCTGCCCACTGCTCCTGAATGTATGGGTGAAGTGCAGAGAATAATTTCCCTATAGGGATAAATAAAGGATCATTTAAACAAACAAATAAATAAATAAATAACAAAAACAAACAAGCTCAAGTCAAAACAAGTAAACCACAAAAATGCAGTGAATGCTATGTGCTAAACAACTATTTCAAGAATTTGGTCTAAAACACAACAATTTGGATTTTTCTTTTCCGTTTGTGCACCTGCAGGCTTCAAGCTAAAAGCAGGACACTTCCTGTTTACAAGCTCAGCAGTCAGAGTCAGCTCCTATGGGAGGCCACATGCACAGCCATGGAGCATCTGTACATTATTGTTTCATTAAGCATGTCTGAGTATCCCGGGAGAACTTTGTCAAGACTGTTTATAGAGTTCCGAATTAGGACTTGCATTCTCGTTTACAACATACAACATCCAATTTATTTGCTTAATCTTCCAGATACCACTATGATACATTACATTACTGCAATATGTTCATTTGCTTAGTTGCCAATTGTGAGCGTTAGATGAACAACAGAGCCTCTTCCAGCATGATGTTCCAGGTTCCAAGTGATCAGTATCAAAATGTGGTCAAATATGATATAGGGGTGCCATTAGGTATTTCAATAAGCAAAGCTACTATTATTCTGTGTTCAATCATAAGGTCTGTTTTCCTCCATTTTTACCATACAAGCATTCCTCCTCCCGCTCCTTATCTTTCTCCACTCTGCCACTTCAATCCACTATGAATAGATTTTCACTAGACTTGTCCTCAACAAAGACCAATGTCCCGTTGAGCACCCATACACACACACACACGCACGCACGCACACACACACACACACACACACACACACACACACACACACACACACACACACACACACCAGTGAGCTACAGGCCATGGCTCCATTGCTTGTGTCCAATCCCACGGCTATCCACTGTTATTACAGTGCTCAAAAACAACTGGCTTATGCAAACCGCCAGACACAGGGCTGTGATGGAATATCTGACTTACATGCATGGATACCCATGTCGGGCTAGCACAAAGAACAAAAAAGGCAACATGGTTAGTCTTTACATAATTCTGTCTCTAATGTAAAATGCTGGTGCAGAAAATTACATTCTGCACTGCCAAAATAAGTAAACAGCGGAGGAAAAAGTAGGTTTTACTGGCAATAGTAGCTTACGGACTGTTGCAAGCTGATATACTGTTATGCAGACTCAAAAAGTCAATCGAAATGTCTTATTTTTATATTTTTGTCCCTGTTTTCTGAGTACTACCTCAGTTGGATTAAAAATACCTTTAAAATGTCAGTATTGTCTGAGATATTGGGAATTCTGATTTAGGATCTTGGGACCATTTAATTGTAGGTGTTTTAATGACTTGAGGTCTAGGCGGATAACCGCATTTGAATCCTGACTCCACCCAAACCTCCTATGTATGGAGTTTCATACATCAAAATAGGGTTATAGTTCTTGCAGTGTCTACGTGATTCTCTATAGAAATATTGTCACTCACAAGAAGACACTAATCTGCCAATCAGGTGTCAATATTAATGAACATATAATAAAAATATATAAGCTCCCAGGGAAATAAATGTGTATATTACCCTAAAGGGAGAAGTATTCAAATAAAAGATGCATGCAAATTTCATTATTTTCCTTTTCAAAATAAAAAAGTCTAATTGAGATTTCTCTAACAAGTATTGTGATTAGATTTGCAATTTACCTTTTAAAACAATTGCTTTCCTACACATATTAACCTTTTTCCAAGAGCCTTATAGGAGATAATATTTGTGATATGAACTGCTTAAGTAATACAAGATTCAAATGCCTTAAAAATGCCTTAAAAATGCTTGCATACAGGTCTAAAAGTCACTCCTGGTAAAAAGTAAACTTGCTTGCTTAAACAATTTCAGCATTTAGGATTTGCTAAACATCAAACTGTGATTTTGTAGCGATATTTGTACTGAAAAGAGATCGGAACTGAAGAATGTATTCCCGACCTTCAAACAGTCATCATATTGCCACACATGAATACATATTGACAGGTCGGCTTAATTTTCAATGGGTCACTAGACGTTTTCATGGTCAAGAGAGGCTCCTCTCAATAAGGAAGAGGCTTCACGCTGTCACTGCAAAGAGAGTGTCAGCTGCACTATTTTCTCTTTTGATGACCCAGAATGCATGTGTGCTTAAATAACAAACCTCAGTGGTCCTAAAGAGATACGATTACTTAAAACAGGAAGGCCACTGGAGCAGGGCATCACAACTGAAAAGTAGATCTTCAGAGGCGGATGTTGTACAGTGGAGGAAACAAGTATTTGATCCCTTGCTGATTTTGTAGGTTTGCCCACTGACAAAGAAATATAATATTAATGATAGGTTTATTTTAACACTGAGAGATCCAAGAAAATCACATTATAGAAAATATATGAATTGACTTGCATTTCATTGTCTGTATCATTAAGAGTTCTGGCTCCCACAGACCAGTTAGACTCTCCTAATTAACTCGTCACCTGAAATAAAGACTCCTGTTTTAACTAGTCACCTGTATAAAAGACATCTGTCCACACAATCAGTCCATCAGACTCCAAACTCTCCAACATGGGAAAGACCTAAGAGCTGTCAAAGGAGGTCAAATGGGCTACAAAACCATAAGAAGCTGGTGTTAAGGAGACAACTGTTGGTGCAATTGTTTCGAAAATTGCCTGGAATATACAGCTCTATATAAATTGGGACTGCAAACCACAACAAATAAGCTATACTTGCTATAAATCAAAGTGAAAGTAACTAATGCAGAAGTTTAATTTGTTTCCAGATACAGCTTCCCTTTTAACTTTAACTGAAACTAAAGCTGCCTTTTATATAAGGCATGGCATAACACCGGTCTATTGCTATCTTTTTTGCTATTCCATCTAGTTTTTGTTATCATTTGTTATATATTATATTTGATGTGTGAGCTACTGTACCCAAATAATTTCCCTTGTGGATCAATAAAGTTTGTCTAAGTCTAAGTCTATAAATGATATAGGTGCAGATGAAGAGACTTGGATTACTGTACCAGAAATGTGAACACTGAGTGTAGAGAAAAGATATATTTGTTCCATTAAAAAGCTTAAAGGAAAAGTAACATTATTTTACAATCTGAGCCTTCTTTCGGTAATAAAACAAGTCGTTTGACTCACCCATGTCACGTTTGTGTCATTTGGAGCTGTTTGAAGAAAGTTATGTTGTAGCGTATCCGTTAGCATTTGTATTCAGGGCATTACTTTGCGGTCTCCAAATAACACAAACTTTAGCACTTTTCAAATCATAGAAGCCCGATGTCTTAATGAAAGATTTCGTTTGAAGCAAAAGTGGCCTGTAATCCGAGATTTATCCATAGTTTTCAGCTTTGCGTTTCATGTTTGGGTCCCGGGAGCAGTCCGCGCATGCGCACTGGCGTCCTCATCTACTCGAAACTATGGCTAAATCTCGGATTACAGGCCACTTTTGCTTCAAACGAAATCTTTCATTAAGACATCGGGCTTCTATGATTTGAAAAGTGCTAAAGTTTGTGTTATTTGGACACCGCAAAGTAATGCCCCGAGCAAATGATACAGCACCATGTTAACGGATACGGGATCATTACTAGAACAGAACGGCTCAACATAAGTTCTGCGATACTGCTCCAATTGACAGAAAAATGCTATGGGTGAGTAAAACTACTTGTTTTATTGCCGAAAGAAGGCTCAGATTGTAAAAAAAAACGTTAATTTTCCTTTAAATGCAATAAACAGCTTTTTAACTTTGATGTAGTTCTTAAGACTTTTCCTCACAATAACACATTATTAAAAGGAAAAGCCCAAATTAGGAATCTCACTCCACTAAGCAAAAGAAATGTGACACCATCTGACTCATGTGTGTTCATTAAAGCAGCAGATTCAAAATAAACAATTGCTGAAATTTGCGAAAACCATTTGAGGTCATAGGATAAGAGATATCTTAGAGATATTTCACCATCACAACAATAATATGAATTCCTTTTCTTAGATCTATTAATGTGCAATATACTCACAATGTCCAGTCGACAGGATCTGAAGGGACATGTCTTCCACTTGTCTTGCTCAAGGGTCGATAAAAGCATGTAGCATGACCGTATCAGTGGATTTCCATCAATGCGCTATGTTACCGGATGAATGGTGGTATGACGAACCCCCTCCAAGAGTAATGTACATTGGGATCAAGTATCACATTTACTACCCCCACCCGCTTGTTAGCTCCGTCATCGCTAACAGTACCGCTAATAAACACCTTCAGTTGCTACCTACCACTGCATTCATTCAGTCATATTTGCACTTAGATGTCATACGTCTAAAGAAACAATAGAGAGAACAGCAACATTAAAAATTAATTCATGTTTAAAGACACTGAATTACAGGGACTCGAGTAGTTTGGTATTGAAGCATATAAAAATATATGTACTTTACAATATATATAGCAAATGTATAATTCATTCATTCATTCATTCATTAATAATAATAATAATAATAATAATAATAATAATAATAATAATAATAATAAAATGCCTCTTTAAATAAATCCCTACAGTAGCACAACAAAAATCAAAGAATATCCAAGAAAAAAATCTAAAAATGGTCCAGATTTATTCCTGGAAAGGCCAAGCATCCATGTCATCCCTTAGTCAAGGAGGAACCAGCACTCACGGCAGCAACGACCCCCCTCCAAGCCCTACCTAAATGATCTGCAGTCCCGCCCATGTTAGGCACTTCAAGAAGGTGATTGGCTGAGGCTCAAAGAGGAAGAGTACAGTGATTGGTCAAAGCAGTGGAGTGAATCCTGAAATCCTATGCATCAGTGAGCTCCAGGAGAAGACAGTGAGGGAGGACAAAGATGAGGATGGAGGAAAAGAGACATGAAGGGATGGGAAAGGGAGAGAGAGACAAAGACAGAAAGAGAGAGAGAGGAAGGGGTGTGACAGGCACTTCTGCATTGTACACTATAGGACCATGAGAGGACAAAAAAACTCAACCCCAACACTGTGCTATAATAATATGTTGCATAATCAAAGTTCAAAGTCAGCTTTAGTGTCAATTCTGCCATGTGTTCGACACACAGTGAATCAAAATTCTGTTTCTCCCTGGCCAAGCAGTGCAAAAAACTGTTACAAAATACAATATAAAGACAACACAAACACTTTAAAAGCACAAAAAATTTAAAAGCAGTGCAAAGAATAAATAAATACCTATTTACTAGGGATGCATGATATATCGGCATTAACATCGGTATCGGCTGATATCGCAAAAAAAAAAAAAAAAAAAAAAAATTAACATACCGGTATCGGCCCAATGTGTAAAACTGGGCCGATATTAACGACCGATATTTGTCAGTACTATAAATACCTTGCTTTGAAAAACAAATAAAAGTTCTATCACACTTCAGGCAAAGCACTGGGAGCTGTCCTTAAAGGAGAATTAACGTTTTTTTCTACAATCTGAGCCTTATTTCAGTAATAAAACAAGTTGTTTTACTCACCCATAGCACTTTGGTGTCATATGGATCACTTCCGGAGATGTTTTAGATTTGCGATCTCCTTAACGGGAGTTCTCGGGGCATATGTTTGCGGTCTCCAAATAACACAAACTTTAGCACTTTTCAAATCATAGAAGCTCAATGTCTTAGTCTACACTTTCGTTTGAGTCAAAAGTGGCCTGTAATCCGAGATTTATCCATCGTTTCGAGTAGATGAGGACACCAGTGCGCATGTGCAGAGTCACAGCTTATTTCGCTCTCTTTCGGGACCCAAACATGAAACGCAAAGCTGTAAATTATGGATAAATCTCGGATTACAGGCCACTTTTGACTCAAACGAAAGTGTAGACTAACACATTGAGCTTCTATGATTTGAAAAGTGCTAAAGTTTGTGTTATTTGGAGACCGCTCGGGGCATATATTATATGCCCCAAGAACTTGCGTTACGGAGATCGCAAATCTAAAACATCTCCGGAAGTGCTCCATATGACACCAAAGTGCTATGGGTGAGTAAAACAACTTGTTTTATTACCGAAATAAGGCTCAGATTGTAAAAAACGTTAATTCTCCTTTAATAAGGTCGAGCTGTACAGGGATCTTGGTTATAAAACGTTGTGTTTATCTTGTATCTGTCCATGTTTAAGTTTATTGTAATTTGACAAAATGTGTTGCAGTTCCTTTTCTTGGCAATACACAAAATGGCCCCCAAACCTTAAGTATATGTGGTGATAAGGGAGCCACATGAAATGCAGATTAAGAGTGACATAGTGATTTATCATCCTTGGGGTTTTGTGAATAAAATAAGTGAAGCTTTATGGAGTCAAAACACATTTTGAAAATAAAAGAAGACATTCAAAAATTCATTTTGCATGATTTTCAGTCTGTATAAAATGTTATCTCAGAATAATTTAAAAAAAAGAAAAAAACAGCACCACGATATCGGTTAATATCGGTTATCGGCCATAACAGCATCATTAATCGGATATCGGCATCGGCTAAAATTTTCACATCAATGCATCCCTACTATTTACAGATGTCCAAAATGTGCAGTGTGCATCAAATAATAATAGTGCATCCCCCCAAAAATATTCTATATGTACAGTATTGTTGATGAACATGAGCGTAAACAAATGAAACACTTAATGAGTCATTAATGAGTTATTTATTCAACCTTCTTCATCTTAAATCTTACCATAGCACAACATTACCAAAAAGTCCAAACTAGTACAAAGAAAAATACTATAAATATTGACCCACATAAATAATTGTCCCATCATCATGAATGATTACGTGATTATTGAGACGGGCAAGCCTCACACTTAAACAACTTTTTTGTGACTAAACTGTATGGCATTTTAGTATGTCTGGTATTCCTACTCACATTAAACCCGAGTGCTGCCAATATAATCACCACTACATTTGAAGACATCAGTGACATCACACACCTCTGCTGTGATTAGAGTATGAATCAGACACCTGGCTGCAGGGGCAGGAGTTTATGTCTGTCAGACAAATCACACTGTTACTCAAATGTCCAGGCCCTGCACCTTTTCCCCACACACTCTCCCATTTATACTTCCAGACACAGCTTTTGTTAAGTATTAATTATTAATTAAGTGTATCACTGGAGATCTCTTATCACATAACAGCATCGTTCATTAATTATAGGCATTTTGGAGTTAACGTAACAAACCATGTAAACTGTGGGGGGTTATAAGGTTTCCACTTAGACTAAGATTGTTTTTGCTGCCCCAGTAATTCAACCCATAATCTCCTTGCTGTGGCTTTGAGAAATACATCTCATTCTGTCATCATGCACCTCCATTGTTGACAGAAAAATGACAATTTGTGTAAGGTTAATACTTCATCATGTTAGCTCTACATAATGTTTTGCTATTACACGTCTCATGTAGCAGATATTCTGTCTCACATGTGGTTAAGAAAATACCAGGAACTGTACATTTCCTACATTTGAATGAAAACATATCTAACCCACCAGTATCAAAAGTATAACAGTTGAGAGTGTGTTATTTGAAGCCACACACAGCATTGGCCAAACAGATATCATTATGTTGATATCCAGTGACAGGAGGATGTAAGCTGTGCTCTTTGTAAAACCATCCGAGCCAGTGTTTTACAGTGGAATCTAATTAAGGCCTTTCCGACCCACACACACAAACCATGTCAAAACACATGCTCAGGGGGTGGATACACATACAGTCATCTGAAGCAGCACTGTACTGCAAAATATGTCACTGTTTTTGAAGCCTCCTTTGCTTATATTTAATTTTTAGGTTTATTCAAGCCCTGATTTTGCCTTACACAAATGTTTAATAAAGACTTATCAGAACTCTTATTATTACCAAAGAAAGCACAGTAATTACATTTAGTACGTTCTTTATGCACAGCAGTTAAAACACAAAATAAACCTCAGTAAATTCAGTCAATGAGGAGTACTGAAGTCTTCAAGTTTAGTCTCGCCTATTTCTTTACAATACAAAACTTATTTCCGATACAGTGCCCTTGAAAGCTGTCCGCTGTGCCGCCTTGTTGGCCCGGATTTGCAGAAAATGCCTAACTCCATTCTGCATGCAAATTAGACAGTACCAGATCTTCAAATCATGTGATCCAAGGGGAAGTTCAAGTAAAGTTAAGTCAGCCTCACAGCGCACAACAACAAGTCAATGAAACAGTGTCAGGTTTAGTCCTCCCTGCTCTGGCCTCTGTAGGGGAGAATAAAAAGATCCAATGAACCCCAAAGAAAACCACTTCCTCTGCTCCTTCAGAAGTATATAAGCGTGTGCGCTGTTGTGTGACTGTCTGCCTGTCTGTCCGCGGTGCACATGGTTAGCATTCAGAAGTAAAACTCAATAGGAGCCACACAGCGAGCTCGGCATGGGCTGTACAGCTGATTTTAGTCGGGAGAAATATATTGGGAGAGAAAAACGGTAACATGGGGATGAAAAAAATTAGAAATACACAGCTATATTTACAAAGAATCAACAATAATAGACCAATTAATTAACCAACTATACTAGGGTTGTCAAAAGTATTGAAACTAGATATTTTTTTCTAATTTTAGCAGGTACTGAAAAATAACTAGCACAAATTATAAACTTTCTGATGTCTTCATAAGATCAATATCAATATTCAATCAATATCCATATTGTGTCTTATATCTGTTGTATTGTTGTACTGAAATAAAGTTTGACATTTCAGTATTGTATCAACACAAATCCACATAAACATTTTTGTTATTCTTCTCATGAGTGATGTATTTTTGTGGAATTCTCATTTTAATACAGTGTATTATACAGATTTTCTCCCCTGGCAAGTAATTTTAATATTTTATTCATTTAAGATTCAAGACTGAGGAGACAACAAGAGGTAAAAAAAAAACAACAACAACATTATTACAACATGATTATGTGCACTGAACACAGAGGGGTCATGGTTGGATTCAGAGCATTTTTGATTGACATGAATTTGCAAATGATTGGGTTAAAGCTCCATGATTATGTATGTTTGACAATCATTTTGGCTAGTGGAACTAACAGGGCACACTGTCAATTGCTTAACTCATCTCTGACCTAGTTGAACAACATTAGGTCAAAACTGTGTCAGTCATCTAGCTGGTACAACTCTAACCTAAAGCAACCTAAAGCTAGTCAAGTGGAATATACTATGAGTCAGTTAGTCTACTGCAGAAATTATTGCAAAAATCAACATAAATCAAAGTCTAAGGAAGACCTTAAATGAAAAAGAAAACCGCGGATTTCATGATAACATACATACTGAACTGTATAATCTGAATCTGACCAAATAACCAGGCCATACAGTGAACCCTCGCTCTATCGCGGTTCACTCTTCGCGGCCTCGCTGTTTCGCGGATTTTGTTTTTTTTTTTTTTTTTTTTTAGTCTAACTTTTTTATAGTGTAACAATGTGTTCTCCGTCCTGGCTAAGAGACTAGACCAGGACAAAACGTGGACTAAACCAGGTCTAGACCAGAACTAGACCAGGTCTGAACCAGGATTAAATCACTCCGTGCGGCTTTTGCGTTCGTTTGTGCGTGTTCGGTTTGTGGCTCGGGTTGAGAGCATGCGGTCCGGGCACTGCAGTTCTATCTCGTGCTCGCGGCCTCGCGCTGCATTTTCTCATATTTGTCTCTAGTTTAAACTCTCAAACTTTCATAGATTTTCAACAAAATATATTAATAGTGATGCGTGGGGGGAGACACGGCTCCGGAAGCCCCGCCAGACGCGCGAGGAGCACTGCCACGTCCCAGGACGAGACGCGCACCAACCCCTTGGAGAAGTGCGCGACACGTGCTGCTCTGTCACGGATTTGTCCACGATGAGGGGTTTATCGTGTTTTGTTGAAAATCTATGAAAGTTTGAGTGTTTCAACTAGAGACAAATGTGAGAAAATGTTAATTCCAGTCTGAGAAAAGCGTATAATGTGTGTGGTGAGGCATTTACAGCCTTAAAACATGTAGAATAATTGTAAAATATAAAGTTGTCCTACTTCGTGGATTTCACTTATTGCGGGCTATTTCTGGAACCTAACCCACGCGATAAACGAGGGATTACTGTATTAGTTTATAATGCTGCCCATCTCCTCACTCACACCCGCTCCCGTGAACATATCACCCCTGTCCTCCAGAACCTCAACTGGCTCCCCATCCCTCAGCGCATACACTTCAAAGTTCTCCTCATCACCTTCAAAGCCCTCCATAAACTGGCCCA
This sequence comes from Paratrypauchen microcephalus, assembly GCA_036785185.1. NCBI lineage: Eukaryota > Metazoa > Chordata > Actinopteri > Gobiiformes > Gobiidae > Paratrypauchen > Paratrypauchen microcephalus. Next base: position 14,879,736 of record JAVJIX010000002.1, on the reverse strand, counting down.
AGCCTACCTCGCAGACCTGCTCCACCGCCACACCCCATCCCGCTCTCTCCGCTCCTCCCATTCAAACCTCTTGTCCCTCCCCTGCAGGACCAAGCTTCGAACCTGGGGAGACAGAGCCTTTTCTATTGCTGCCCCCACCCTCTGGAACACTCTACCTCAACACCTCAGAGACTGCACAGACCTCACAGACTTCAAAAAAAACCCTCAAGACCCATCTGTTTAAAGCTGCTTTTAATGTTTAAATTATTTGCTATTTTAATTCATTTTGTTTTATTTTTGACTGTTTTATGGACTTATTTTATTGTATTGCTCTGTGAAGAGTCTTTGAGTGTCATGAAAAGCGCTATATAAATAAAATGTATTATTATTATTATTAATAATCAGTGCATTACTGAAGAGTATGCATGTCCCTGTTTATTCCCTAAAAGCAGCCCAGATTCACCCAAGAGTATTTTTAGTACTGGTCCTGGGGGTATCTGGGAAGTGGACCCACAAGGTCATAGTTGCTATAGCTGAAGCCACAGAGGAAGAAAAGCCTGATGGGATTGGACTCAGCAGAACATAACATTTTACTTAAGCGGTTACAGTACACAGTGCTCTTGCTTCTCACTCATATAATAATAATGGATAGATGTGTATCAAAGGCACATAGCCAATGCCATATTGAACCATGCTAACCCATCCAAGTGTCAGGATCAGAGCATCTTGGAAGAAGTGTATCTAAGAATACAAGATGCAAAGTAGAGCAAAGAAGCAATACATTTTTCATTCAGTGGCTGTAAACACATACCTGAGGTTTGAGTTGGGCCGTCCAGCTTGGAGTCACATTTTGGAAGTGAGCAGTCTGAAAGAGATCAAATGAACAATAAGTAAAAAAAATATAAAAGATAATAAATAATACATAAAAAAGGAAAATATAAAACTGTGAGTATAGTACTTTGTTGCATGAACTTTACAGTGAGACAGAATTCTTAATGCTTTGTCTTGTTGGCATAATATGGTTTATGCATGACTGTGTGTGCATCAGCTGATAAGGTGTGAATCATTTTGGATGCAGCCAGATACCAGATCTTATACACCTGAGGAATTATCCCAGAATCATGGAGTGTGTAAAGGGGATATTTTCAGTCTACTCTATAGCATTATTATTATAGCTTCACTGTCGACTCGGTTTTCTGAAAAACACTCACTAACAACTGTTTGACATAGGACAGAAAATGAATGGGGCAGCTTAGTGCCTCAATGCCCTGGATTCCTCTGGGCATCCTTCTCAAGCCTGGCATATGCTGCCATAAGGATTATAGAGAGCACCTGTTCACACAGTCTTCACCTCAATAAAAATATTACGTAAACGGTTGCATTTGTTTAACATATGTTTACTGATTATATTTAACATGCAATATATTACACAGTCTTGGTATGATAATACAATAAATTATTTTTTAAATGGTTGCAAGCTACAGTAATACCGACAAAACCTAAGCCTGCTAAGAATGATGTAAGCTCATGGGGCAAAAGGATTTCAAATTTGGCCAACCTATTCTGTGTGAAGCCAGAGAGCCCAAGCTGTTGTTTAACCTGCATAAGCCAAAGGAGCACCAAGTTGGCAATATTCACGCGACAGGGATCAGAGGCTGGTGCTGCCTTCAAAGCAAAGGGCAATGTTACTTTGTGTTACTGTGTGCAACTCTCTGTGTGAGACAGAGGCCTGGGCACAGCTGTTAAGAGAGACTCGCACAAGCTTATACATGCATGCAAGCACACTGCGGGGAGCACTTTGATTTGACCAAAACTAATACTGAGTCCTTTTTGGAGCATACCTTACATTTGGGAATAAAGAGACTGCCCAAAGGTAGTTGGACTGGTATTTGTAATGCCTTTCAAGTAAAGATTTCTCATTTGAATTCCCAATTGTGAGTTATTAACCAAATAGCTCTGCTCACTACAAAGGAAGTTGATGATTAACTGATGGAGTTTGTCTGTGCTTCAGGTAACATGATGTGGGCAGTGTCCACAAGAACAAGAATGTGTACATCCTGACTCAGGATATGTGTGGCTGGAAATGAGCTTCCTCCATGAAGTGTGTGGGCTGTCTCTAGGAGAATGAAGAGCTCAGTCATTCACGAGGGTCTTGAGAATTAAAAAAAAAAAAATGCTATATCTTCTCTGTCCAGGATGTCTTCGGGATAAAAAGCTCCACACTTATATACTGTCACTTTTGACTTGCTTCCAAGAAAGTGGTTTCAAACATTTTGAAGCCGTTAGTCTCAGAAGCATAAGGGTCACAACCTCACGGCTTCATTTTCAAAGACCTATACTTAAAGAGGGAGAGACACGGGGGGCCTACTTCAAGTACTATATCCAGATGCTTCTAGTTAAGCGGTCGGCATGGAGAGAGAATATGTCTATGAAGTGAACCATTTAGACATCTGCTGCAGGGAGGGTTTGAGAAGAACATCCACAATGTGCTGCAAAGCCTGAATTTATAGGATTTGTTATAGGGTTTGTTCAGTTTTAAAGGTGCACCATGTAACCACCCTCTTGTTTCCAAGGAGAAGTTATAGTTTTACTCAAAAATGTTCCACAGTATGGCATTAAACCTTTGTATCTGGTATGCAGAATAGAATAGAATAGAATAGTCTTTATTGTCATTATGTCAGGTAAAAACCAAAATTGGGAAAGGCTTCTCCGCAGATGTATCACAAATATAATTTATATCTGTGATACATCTGCGGAGAGGCCTTTCCCAGTTTCGTTATGTTTTTACCTGACATAATGACAATAAAGACTATTCTATTCTTTTTGTATCTGGTATGTATTCAATTACAGGTGTTTTATTATCTTGAAAAACATGCATCTTTCATTACTGTGAGTGGAGTCATCTCTCCGGTATCTTTCAGACAAAGAAATAACATCACATAATACACATTTAAAGTCTGGTTCTAAAGGATTTACACACAGGTATTTGACATAACCCAGAATTACTGAGCATTTCCTAAATTAACCTTGCAGTATATCCCTTTTGCTTGCAATCAATTCCAAAAACTGATTAAGACAAAGCTAAAGGTACCAATATCACCACGCTATCTCATTCAATATTACACAGAAGAGCTTCCGTCCAAATAACATTGCTGCATTTCAATATCACTGTCCAGTATATAATAATAATCATATCAAGACACAAACAACCAGAGGCTCACTGCGATCAGCCACTTTGTCAAACGTGATTACCTTTTGATACAGGGATCTGATTGCAATCATAATCTAAAGGAAAAACAACACTTTTGAATTCAAGACAGTGGGCAAAGGTATGAGGTAATGACGAGTGGGAGGAGAGTGGAGGAGGCGACGAAAGCTATGAAAAACGCATTGGGATGAGTGGGAGTGTGCAGATGACTGATAGAGGCCTAGCTTATATCAGATGGGGGATTCGCAAGAGACACAGAGGCCAGCCCACAGCCAGTTTTATGACCTACAATCCTCCACTGTGGCTCCATCCCTGGATCCTCTGCTACCATCTCTCCATCCCCCTCTTGGTTACTTCCAGGGCCTTAGGCAATGTGGGTGGGAAATAATGATTTATACCTTAACGTGTGTGCATGTGCCTGTGCGCTCGAGAGGTAATCACACTGTCCTGGAGGCTGCACTTAGCATCCTATAAACACATTATCTACCTATTGGGAAATCTTATGAATGACGAAAAAGGGCTGGTATCATTATGCCCAAGGAAGTATGTAACCAATTGCACCAAGTGATCAATACCCAACATGCTGTGTGTTTAGGTTTACATTTGGTCTGATCTCCAGGAATACTTTTTAATTGTCTAGAGTAGACATTGTAAATTGTCTCCTGTGAATGAGCATGAAAAAGAACAAAGCTAGCACTATTGCTGTATCACTGCAAGCAAGAACCAGCTCTGCACTTTTCATTTGCAGTTTTGTTTATTTGTTCAGGACAGTGTTAATGACTATGAGACAGAAATGGGCACACGGTGGATTGTAGCCATCAGGTAATTTCTGTTCCTTGTCCCACAATATAACAACATACAGTAGTAGGTAAGGTGGGTGAAGTTTTTTTTTTTAACCCCAAAACACAACAGTGTTCCCCGATCAGAGTCGGGATTGAGCTGCCACCCTTTGGATTGGATTGCATTTGGTTTTGACTTTCTATGATTCTTTTGCAGTGCTTAGACAACACTTAAATACATCGATGATAGTCTTTGAGCTGAGTAACACGCACGTCTGCCTTAGACCCGTAGACCCTTTACAAGCTGGGACTTCATGTTGGTCATTACAAGTGTCATCCTCTGTATTTCAGTTTAAATCAATAATTAGGTCTAATAGAGAATGGGGTGACATGCTTGTATGGTGTATTACTATGAGTGTGGAAAAGGTCAGAGTCTGTGATGAGATCGATCCGTCCGTTCTGGCTGTAAAACAGGTAATTGGCTCGCAGTGCTACCTTTGTGATTGCCATCCTCATAAATCTTTCCACTAAAAGCCTGCAGGTAATGTACGACTTAACTGAAGATACTGTTTGTATTTATAAAGAAGAGAAAATTATGCTTTTGCTGAACTAATTAGATGCTTTTGCGCTTTTTGCATGAAGACAAGATTAACAAAAGTGTCAATTTAATAAAGCAGAACTTAAGTAACAGCCTCTTTTTACTTCATGTTTGTAGCAAAATAGTCCACATCTTTGAGTGGAAATGCCATACGAGACATAGCCTTTAACTCAAACCAACTGCCAATTAACTTGCCCGTGGATGTAGCCCAAAGGGTTCAGTCTCACAGAGAGTGGATGGGAGCAGCCTGCTTTTTTGCTGGGCAGCTCCACCCAAACTTCATCTCTATAATTTGATGAATGTAACTCTGTTTGTAGCCCATTTCTTGTCATTCACTCTTGTTTTTCCTTTTGTCGTAATACTACAAAAACTGCTACAAAAGAGGTGATTAGGAGTATTACTCTTTCAGTTTCATCCAGCTATATTAATTTAGAGCCAACCGCATGCACTGCTGATGTCCTCTCCTCCTCATCGACATGATTATATAAGATTTCCGCTTGGCTCGCAAGATAACTTTATGCCATTATTCTTTCATTCAGTGTTTTTTGAGAAAACAAACAATCACTGCTCCATGAGTTAGTTCTCATTACACTCTTTACAGCCACAGGTCACTGGGTTTGCTCCATAAGTAATGATGCTGCCACTGTTGATGTAGTTATTTTTTTCACCACCCAGGTAAAGCTACTACACATCAAAGTACAGGCTATTTTTGTTGCACTTGTTACTTCAATGTGGTCTTAAAATAGCACAGCCACTTTGTAATGGCTCACCTGCAAATTCCAGTGACAGTTATTTAATATTACATAATCACCGAGCTTGGAGCTTTTATCCCAATTGAGTTACAAAGTAGCTTGTGTTTAAATAATACAATTGTAAGGGTCTACTAAATAAATTACACCTCACTCACAGGGCTATTTATGAACGAATACCAGTTAAAACTAGCTCTTATGGACAATGTCTCTAAATATAGCTACAAGGGAAATTCGAAATTTATTGCCTTAATATATCGACTATTGTTATGTAACAGATTCCAAAAATAAATATTTAATAGATTTTTGTTTTACTATCCAGCAGTGATAATATGATGATATAACATTTACCAGAAATCAAGAAAATGAATCTGCCTGCACACTGGCAGCCTAAGGGTTAGGTTGCAGTGCATGCACTTAGTCTTGGTGTCTTCACACAGAGATTTTATATTGTAGTGTAAGTAAAATGTTATCAGGAGGAGCAAAAAACGTTAAAAAAAATGTATTAATGCTAGAATAAAGGGATGATTAATGGGATGGTAAATCATCACATGTACTACAGTGCAATATCTCTAAGCTTTACGTCTCTATTTTTAAACCCAACATAATTCTTTACTATATCTTATAAAGGTTTCCTAAGCCTCCAGCCTATTTTGGTCTCCATCATAAATACTTTATGAACTAAATCTGCTGCTATATAAACATCCAAAGAGCCTAACTACACCTAGAGCCAACCTTCCAGCCTGATACAACACAGCTATAGGGAAATACGCTGGCAGAGAAACTGTAATATTTGAATACAATCCATTTCGACAACATTCCTAACTGCTGGACTCACAAAAAACCTAGAGGTAGTATGGAAGCTAGGCAGACACTGCAATCTCGTGCATGCTTCCTAAATCTTAGATACAACTGTATAATAGGAATTGTGATGCTGACAATGTGTGTGTTCCTGTATTTTAAAGACTGATGGGGAGCAGCAGAATCATGGCACCAGGTGTAGCAAACAGAAGCAGCTGAGCACCAGAGGGACAGCTGCTTTCTGGTGTGAATCAGTGGTGGTCCAGCTCCACAGTGGTGACACCCAAGCCCTCAGTAGAATCTACACACACGTTTGACTGTGACAGCACTTCCGACAGACTTTGTGTCTGTGTCAAAGTGGTATAAAAACATTTGGGGTTTTACTCAAGTTATAAGTTGGTAAAACCTTTATTACCATTGCCTATATATACACTAAAGGTAATATTCAGATGTTTAAAACATCAATTGAAAACTTAACCACAATATATCAAAATCCCATCAGGATCACGTGAAAGTGAATATTACATTAGAATATCCTCCTGGGACCCAAAGAAAAAAGTGTATTTCAAAGTTTTTTTTGTATTTGGAGGTAAATGAACACCTATTTTTATTCATAATGTTGTAACATGTCCTCTGTAATGGACTGTAATAGTGTTAAATCCACGTGAAGTTAACAACCAAGTTAAAGGAAAAGTAACGTTATTTTACAATCTGAATAAAACAAGTCGTTTGACTCACCCATATCACGTTCGTGTCATTTGGAGCTGTTTGAAGAAAGTTATGTTGTGGCGTTTCTGTTAGCATTTGTTAGCATTTGTATTCGGGGCATTACTTTGCGGTCTCCAAATAACACAAACTTTAGCACTTTTCAAATCATAGAAGCCCGATGTCTTAATGAAAAATTTCGTTTGAAGCAAAAGTGGCCTGTAATCCGAGGTTTATCCATAGTTTTCAGCTTTGCGTTTCATGTTTGGATCCCGGGAGCAGTCCGCGCATGCGCACTGGCGTCCTCATCTACTCGAAACTATGGCTAAATCTCGGATTACAGGCCACTTTTGCTTCAAACGAAATTTTTCATTAAGACATCGGGCTTCTATGATTTGAAAAGTGCTAAAGTTTGTGTTATTTGGAGACCGCAAAGTAATGCCCCGAGCATATGATACAGCACCATGTTAAGGATACGGGATCATTACTAGAACAGAACGGCTCAACATAAGTTCTGCGATACTGCTCCAATTGACAGAAAAATGCTATGGGTGAGTAAAACTACTTGTTTTATTGCCGAAAGAAGGCTCAGATTGTAAAAAAACGTTAATTTGCCTTTAATGACCAACATCTCTGACAAGCTTCTACAGTCGCCTCGGAAAGTTTTTAGACTCCCTTTTAATTTCTTATTTATTTTTTAAGCATAACGCAGCCACAAATTAGAATCTATCTCAACACACTTAACAGAATATTGTCACTATTCATATGTGCAATTTACATAATACATACTCACAATGAATAATAAATAAAAGTGGTTAACTCAATGTCCACTATAAAGGACACCAATGAATGGGCCGGGTCTCAGGAGGATATTAAAAACTGCTGTTCACAGGTCTACGTATGTAAAAAATACATCCACACAATAAATACAACAAAATATATGCTTTTTCCTATGGCACGGCTACAAAAGCAAAACAATATACAAGAATGAGCTGTTATTTTCAGACTATAGAGGATGTATAAAATGTGTTTTGTTTTAAGTGCACAGTGAGGAGGTCGCCAGGCCTATTTGTTATGATGATGCCATCGTTATCAGACAGGCCCAGTGCGTAGAGTGCAACCCATTGGCCATCCTTGCGTGATGATGGCCTAGCCTCCCTGAGTGTGGATGCTGCATGTTGTCACGTTCTTGCACAATGTCGTTATATTTACACAAGAAAGGTATACCAAATACAAGAGGACACGGGTGGAATAAGTCATGATGTAAAACCGGCTGTGACGAAATACAAAAAAAAAAAAAAAAAAAACGGAGCTGGAGCGTCCACACCTCAGCCTTCACTTGATCCAAGCCAAAATGGGGTCACCATGACTGATAATCAAAAGCACGTTAAAGGGGAGGTGTTGTCATCAAAGACTGCAGGATGACATGTCACCACACAGATAGTGGTTAAGAGCTCATCTGTGTTTGGTACTCCGGTGCGTCGCCCAGTAAACGCGTCTATCACACACGTCTATCTTATTGCTTTTCGTATTTCCAGCACTCAACAATCACACCGATAGCTCTCCCGTAGCCTCCCCGATACTGACTCGCCCCTTTACCGACTTACCGGATTTGAAAAACGCCGCTATGTCTGCCGCGTCCTTCGCAGCTTCTTCCAGTCCCTCCGCTGCGCTCATGGCTGCGTGCGTAAAACAGCGACAGAAATCCGCAGAGGCTTTTTCCCTAAACGTCGCTGCGATGCCTTTCTTAAAAGCAAAACTGCGCCCCGACGCCTTTCATTGACACAGATCCGGTCATACAATCTGTGCTCCCTTCAATAAGCGACAGACCTCCTCCTCCATTTTGGCCTGGATGGGAAAATCCTGGCGACCGATACGCGGCGCTCCCGAGTTTGGGACGTGAGGCTGAGGAGGAGGAGAAGCAAGCAGAGGGGGTGTAGTAAGCAAAAGGCTGAGGTAATAGAGGAGGGGATAAGGCGAGAGAGAGGAGGGCTATTCCGTTTCGGGGGGTGGGTGTGGGTGGGATATCCTGGGATTCCGTTTTTCGGATAAGGGGGTGGGGGGGATGGGGATTGGTGCATTGTGCGCACAAGCCAAGTAGTGCACATCAGCTGCAGCCCCCCAGCCCCATATACTGCGGTGCTGATGCGGGTTACGTGGGAGTCGAGCCTGCTCATTTTTCATTTCTTATCGAGATGTTATGGATGATGTCATTGGTACACGGCTCGCATACAGAAGACATCTGGTGATCTCTCACATCTGATACAGCAGTGATGCTTTCAGAGCACTGCAGTCAGCCTTTCAGTGTTTCAGCATTTCAGCAGCAGTATATCCTCCTGGGACCCGAAGAAAAAAGTGTATCTAAATTATTATTATTATTATTATTATTATTATTATTATTATTATTATTATTATTATTATTATTATTATTATTATTATTATTATTATTATTATTATTATTATTATTATTATTTTCTATTTGGAGGTAAATGAACACCTTAGCGTTTACATTACAATTTTATTTTTATTCATAATCTTGTAACGTGTCCTCTGTAATGGACGTTAATAGTGTTAAATCCAAGTGAAGTTAACAACCTGACGACCAACGTCTCTGACAATCTTCTACAGTTACCTCAAACATGTTTAGATTCCCTTTTAATTTCTTATTTATTTATTTTACTTATTTATGTATTTTTATGTATTTTTATTTTATTTATATTGTTACTTCTTATTTTTTTTTTGTTTACTTATTTATGCATGTTTATTTATTATTTATTTACTTATGTATTTTTATTTATAATTCATTAATTTATTATTATTTATTTTTTTTTTAATCATAGTGAGGCTACAAATCTATCTCAAAACACTTAAAAGATAAACTGGTTAACTCAATGTCCACTATAAAGGACACAAATGAATGGGCCGGGTCTCAGTAGGATATCCTCCTGGGACCCGAAGAAAAAAAGTGTATTTCAATATTTATTTTTATTATTATTTTTTTTTTTCTTGGTGTGATTTTCTATTTGGAAGTCAATTCAATTCAATTTCTCTTTATTGTCACATGTGCATATATACATACAAAATATATAGCCCAGATGAAGTTGCTGTCCTCTCCCACCTCAGTGCAAACATTCAAGTAACATTCAAGTAAACATTCTGTTTACTTATAACTGTTTGTTTTTAACTGTTTGTATTTTAAGTGTTGCTTTTAACTTAACTGCCTATAATGTAGCCTATATTATACTTGTTGTAAGGCAACCTTGAGTGTCCAGAAAGGCACCTAATAAATAAAATGTATTATGATTATGATTATGATTATGATTATGATTATTATTATTATTATTATTATTATTATTATTCAAGTAAAACATTCAAGTAAAAACAAAATGTAAAGACATACTGAACTAGACAAAACCCCAAAACCCCAACAGACAAGGCAAAAATGTGCAAACAAGACAAAAATGTGCAACCACTCAGGTAAACATAGACAAAACCCACAATAGACAAAACAGAAATTACAGATGAAAAGTGAAAGTAAATGACAAGGTTAGCAATTTTATTTTTATTCATAATTTTGTAACATGTCCTCTGTAATGGATGCCGGGGACATTTTGGTGTTAAATCCATGTTAACCTAAGAAAAACAATTTGTTTTGATGACCAACATCTCTGACAAGCTTCTACAGTCGCCTCAAAACCTTTTTAGTCTTCCTTTTAATTTCTTATTTATTTATTTTTGAATCATAGTGCAGTCACAAACTAGAGTCTATCTCAAAACTTAAAAGATAGACTGGTTAACTCAATGTCCACTATAAAGGACACAAATGAATAGGCCAGGTCTTAGAAGGATATACCAGAATCATAATCTTTTCTAATACTAATTAAATAGACAGTTAATACTTTACGCAATGGTAATGTTAACAAATATACTACCACAAACCTATGAGGCAATTTGCCCCAATACCTAACCTAGTTCTCTGGACAGCTGCAGTGTGTGTCGCACGTCTGCCACCTAGAGGCTATCTCGGGATAATTACCATAAACATAGCCATAAACATCATTAAACCAACAATTTTAGTGCTCATAATTAAATGCGTTTATAGTAGATTCAAGATTGTTTATTTTTCATATGCAGGATCAACACAAGGTCAACAATGCAATGAAATGTTTAGGATCAGAAAAAGCGTTGATTCGCTAAGATAGTCGAGAAGTACTAAAAGCATGCAATAAAAAGTGTTGCAAAAAGTGCAGGGGAAAATGTAAACAACATAATAAAAATGTAATGTAGTAAAATGTAATAAAATACAAAGGTACAGGTAGGATTAAATAAGGTGTAAGTAGAGTATTTCACAGATTGCACATAATATGGTATAGTACAAGTATTGCACATGGGTTATTGCACAGGTTATTGCACAGGTAACAGTAGTTTACAGTGAGGTAGTGACAAACATGATACATTTATATAGAGCAGCAGCAGTAAACATATGCATATTGAAAAGTAGTTTAGTGCAGTATTATTGTGAGTTCAATATTATTTAGAGCAGACCCGGGCATTTCAAGGCCCGGCGAGTTGACTCTGACCGGCCCGCGAAAGGTTGCTTGGAATTAAGAAAATAAAACCTTTTCAGAATTGTACATAATGCATTTGTCCTGATGCATTTGTACTGATGATCATCTGTCGGACGTGCTTCACATCTCCACCTCAAACATGAACCTGACTTTGATGCACTTGTTAAAGCTCAACAGAGGTGAGATTTCTCTCTCTGATCAAGAAAAAAACACTAAACATGCTAACTTTGACTTTTTTTCTACACAGTTTGGCAGTTGGACAAAAATTTTGTGACATATCTTGTATTATATTATTTGGCAAACAAAGACATTGTGATGTCTTTATACAAAGTTAAGAAAGTTAATCTCAGAAAGCATTGTGGGGTTAATATGACTGAAAAAGAGTTACAAATGTTTCATGCTTACCATTGTTTTGAATTATTTTACTGAATGCATTCAGTTTTAGTAAAACCTCACTCTCTCATTACTTAATAATAACACAGAACTTACCAGCTTCTGTAAACAATGCCATTTACTGATTTCAACGTAGAAATAAAATTAATAATCAGAGTAGACTTCAAACTTTTGGCCAGGCCCTCCACAATATTTTCTGCTTCTCATTTGGCCCCTGGGGAAAAATAAATGCCCACCCCTGATTTAGAGTATTATCCAGAGTTCAGTAGTCTGACAGTTTGGGGGTAATAGCTGTTTATAGCAGTGTGTAAAAGTGTCATTACTGTAAGAAACCATAATCCAAAAATCCGCAAAACTACCAGTTGTGTTGTTTGTGTATTCCTTGTAATTAATGTGTAACTTTATCAAGCGCTTTAACCCCACTGGTGCACTCGGTTGCCATAGAAACTCCTAACAACATACCGTGATTTCTGCAGTGTGGCGTGTTTTGTTTAGCTACTACTTTTTTTTTTTAATTCAGGCTTTCCTTTATCATCTTTAAGTCTTTAAGACACTTTACAGTTTTTGTAAAAATGATTCGATGCCGCTGAGGAGATAACTACCACGGGAGATTAGTAAAGGAATGTTTTTACGCCATGACGTCGTTAAACTCACGCATAGCTAAAGCGGGCTACAGAAACAGAACGAACCAGAGTGCTGCTCCATCTGAAATATTCAAGGAAATACAGGTTGGACTTTTATTATGTACACCTATTATGTAGCCTATTTGAAAAGTTGGAAAACATTCGATTTACAGCAGTTTACAGGTTAGATCTGCAGAGAGGCGATCCCATTTACGGTAAGAATGCATCTTTGTCGAGGTATTTGAGCAATAAAACCCATGAAAATGAATTAATGTGATCATGCAGTTTAATGCCATACTTCCAGACAAAGTAATAACATCCATGGAGGCAAGCAGAGCAAAGCCTTTTACTGTCTAGATCTATGAAAGGGCCAAATCCTGTGACCCATGTGTTTGTGGGGGTATCTCCACAAGATGGCGCCATGTATACATTTTATATATGCAGTTCAACCCAGAAATGAAGTGGGATGTGAGTATCAGAATAGATTAGGAAAATACACTATAACTGACATATAAGAAAATACATTCAAATATAATAATGAGTCTATAAATGCAGCTCTTGTTACTTTGTTGCTGTGGGTTTATTTACATTCTTGTATGTGGAATAAACAGCTGCTTTTAGTTGCCTGTCTAATACTGAAAAATACATTATACTTTATTTATTCATGGTAGACCTGGAGCCTCGATAACTTGTCAGAATGCTGAAAGCTATTTCAATAATTAATTTAAACATATTTATTTACCCTGTGAACAATTTTATGAATGTGATAGATTTTTCATTTGTCCATTATCCATCATTTGTTATCTGATAAAAAAGTTAAATGTTTATGAATAACAAATGATTTATTTATTAAACTGAAATGGTCTAATTTTCATTTCAAATCAGTTTGGTTGCTAAAAATATCTTGCGCCTTTGTAGAGTGGGTGGCGTAGACCTCCAGGATGTGAGGTGCCCTTCAGTGAAATTCACTTTGGATGAACTTGGTGTAGTTATGTGCATGCTGTTAATATTGCATTAGCTTATAGATGGATTTCTGGGTGATGTCATGGCGCACACAGTTGAGGAGCAAAAGATACACTGACAGATACACATTATATTGTATAGCACCCCTATACCCCTATTGACAGCATTGTATAGACACTGGTGTCTGAATGAGGTAATTATAACTAACTACAGGCCAGCTAAGCAATGGCCATTTACACCTGTCTACCACCAACTGCTCTGTGGAAATAGTGTATGGATCAGGCAACTGGTGCCCATTGCTGAGGACCAACTTGCTTACTGTATGTAGCCAGCACGATATAGAATAGAATGCCTTTTATTGTCACTATTCATATGTTCAATTTACATCATACATACTCACAATGAGATTGAAAGCATCTCACTTCAGTGCAGACATTTAAGTAGGATATTTACAACACAGCAGGATATTTACAGTATAGGTAATAAAACACAGTAATGGTAATAAAAAATAGTGCAAAAAACAAATTAGTGCAAAAAAAGTCCTGTACTATGCATTAGTTGCCAGGTTATTGCAAGTCTTGCTCATATATAGCAGTAAGAGTGACACATTACAACAATTTATACACACACTAGAGAGTCTCTACTTTGCAGAGGGAGATGTTTCACACAATTCAGTTGAGCATTATTGTACTGCATTAAATATTATCAACAAGCTATAGCATTCTGTTAAGTATTGCACCACAGGATATTGCACTAGGTATTGCACAACAACAGGTGGATATGCTACAAAACCCAGTTCAAGATATTACACACTAATAAATATTGCCCAGGTGGATAAGCTACAAAAACTATATTATTACACTGTAATAAATATTGTCCAACAAGATATATTGCACTGTGTTAAGTAATTGCACAACGGATCAGAACTATTCAGGGTTTCTGTGTAATTTGTTGTGATGTAAGCCATCCTAAACTATCAAACTTAGCCTCTTGTACTGTGTACAGTATAGTCATAGCATATTTAGGCTAGTACAGTACAGTACAGTACAGTACAGTACAGTACAGTACAGTAGCCAATTATGACAGGTCGTAAATTAAGTTGTCGTAGGCGGCATGGTGGTTGAGTGGCTAGCGCTCATGCTTCACAGCAAGAAGGTTCCGGGTTCGATCCCCGGGTCGCCCAGGCCTTTCCGTGTGTGTTCTGTGTGGAATTGGGAATTTGCATGTTCTCCCCGTGTCTGGGTGGGTTTCCTCCGGGCACTCCGGTTTCCCCCATCAACCCAAAACATGCACCATAGGTAAAATTCTCCAGCTCAGGTCCTGACCAAACCCTGGGCGCAGTAATGTGCTGCCCACTGCTCCTAATAACAGGGTTAACATGGGTTAAATGCAGAGAAGTATTTCTCCTGTGGGAGATCAATAAAGTCACTTCTAAATATTTGAGCTACTTCACCTTAAATTCATGTTCATGTTAACAAGATGACAAAGAAGCTCAATTACATTGCAATTTTCACGATTTTGTTGGACATGATGTGAGCATACTACACTCAAAAAAAGGATTCTGGCTGATTGTCAATTTTACACAAATGTCGCAAGCACTTTCTACCCAATGTTGTCACGTTAGCAAAATGAAAGTGAAAACATCCTGTAAGATTGACTAGGCAGTTATTCATAGATTATGTAATGTTGAAAGAACGCGATGCAGTGAAGTAATTACTCCTAACTACCCAGAATGCCACGCTCCACCCTTTCGAATTGAAGACCAGAGGAAGAACAGCTCTCCTTCCATGGAAGGAAACCTCTTCCAAGAAATCCAAATCCTTAAACATCCTCT
This sequence comes from Paratrypauchen microcephalus, assembly GCA_036785185.1. Taxonomy (NCBI): domain Eukaryota; kingdom Metazoa; phylum Chordata; class Actinopteri; order Gobiiformes; family Gobiidae; genus Paratrypauchen; species Paratrypauchen microcephalus. The sequence goes on along the minus strand of JAVJIX010000002.1, from coordinate 14,864,536 downwards.
TATGAAACAAATCAAAACTCTGAATAAATCAGTAATATGTTAATATCATAATCTTATTTAGCAGCTGCACATGATATTTTCGATGTTTGCTGTAAAATTTAGTTAGCCTACAATGTACAATTTATTATTATTATTTATTTATTATTATTTTTTAATATTATTTTATTTATTGCCCTCAAGACACAATTTTAAATGCTGTGTTTTTCTGAATGGCCTGGGGCGGCACGGTGGCTGAGTGGGTAGCGCTCATGCTTCATAGCAAGAAGGTTCCGGGTTCGATCCCCTTTCTGTGTGTGTTCTGTGTGGAGTTTGCATGTTCTCCCCGTGTCTGGGTGGGTTTCCTCCGGGCACTCTGGTTTCCCCCATCAACCCAAAACATGCACCATAGGTAAATCCTCCAGCTGAGGTCCTGACCAAACTGAAGCAAGAAGATCATGGAGATGGTCCCCGGGCGCAGGAATGTGCTGCTCACCCATCCTAACAGGATGGGTTCAATGCAGAAATGGAATTTCCCCACTGTGGGACTAATAAAGGCATAGCTTTTGTTGTTTTTACCTAGCTTTATAGCCTTTTCAATGTAAGCTTAACTGTAATGCTTTGAAATTGCTTGATTAAAACATGGAAAGTATTTCCACATTAATTAATAACACATTTCCAACATTATGAGCTCTTGTTGGATCAACTTGAGAGCATTGGGAATAATCAAATAGAATCAAACATGTAGGTTGAACATTATGAGATCCTGTTGGATCAACTTGATCGAATCAGGTTTGGATACCCTGACTCAGTAATGTTGGATCAACCCAACTAAGTAAGGTTACATGAACTTAAGGTAATCCTGTTAAACCAACAAAGTTGCCTAATGTTAAAAACAAGAAAGGTAATCATGTGGAAATACTTTCCATGTTTTTCTTAAGTAAATCCAACAGATTTTTTTTTTTGAGTGTATTGGTGGTTTCCAGATTCTAAAATGTGATGATGTCATACTCTCAGATGGGGGCAAGAGGCGGTTTTTCCATTTAATAACATTGTACTTTGTCATGAAATATCCAAAAAGCTTTTTCACAGATCTTTAATGTAATCGTTTCTATCTGTGACTAAACCCATTAACTTGCTTTATTACAGCAAAATCCCACATTTTATCTGTCTTTACTTTAGCTGCCCCCATCTGTATTAAATATTATTGGCCTATAGAATGCTGTGACGTCATTCATTAGGTCAAGCCGCTATAATGATACAAATGAAAAGCAGACAAAACCCGCAGAGACCTAATTTTATTAAAGACGTGTAATGTTAACCACTTAACCACCTTCTTGCTCCCCGGCTGCATGTGCATCTCTGAGTGTTTGTAAACAGGAAACCATCTATAAACACAACAGCAATCTGTTGAAGCAAAAGAAAATAAATTGTTGTAGAGTTCCATAGTCTTAAAAACAGAGAGCTGTATCTGATATAATGTTATGTATAACTTTTTGGCCTCTACTGAGTTTAGAGTTCACGAAGTATAGGCTTGATTTTTTTGGCAGTTTGAGCACATATTTCTTTCAGTGTGAGATTCAAACATCTGATATGTCTAAACTGTGTATTGCCATGGGTCTCCTCAGGGAGAGCACTGAGCCTCCTCTTTCTCTTGCTCTGTTTCTTTTAGATCTCACCAGTCCTTCATTTATAATTCACACTCACTCTCCTGTTTCACGATAGTTCCCAACCAGACGGTCCGACATAGAAAATCAGTCATGGCGGTGTGAAAAATTGATGACCAAACTGCTTTTAAATGCAAAGCTCCACAATCATTTATTCAATATCAAACCATCAGTGGGATCCACGTGGAGTGAGCAGTGTCTCTCATCTCCTGGATGCCACAGAGAAGCCATTATGGTTTCACACTAATTGCTGGTCTCTGTGTGAAAGTTTTGAAGGAGAACGTTTACGATATCACACCAGGACAGAATGGGCTTTTAAGATGAAATACCTATATGGGTGGCGGCACGGTAGCAGAGTGGTTAGCGCTCTTGCTTCACAGCAAGAAGGTTCCGGGTTCGATCCCCGGGTCGCCCAGACCTTTCCGTGTGTGTTCTGTGTGGAGTTTGCATGCATGGTCTGGGTTCGATCCCCGGGTCGCCCGAGCCTTTCTGTGTGGAGTTTGCATGTTTCTCCCCGTGTCTGGGTGGGTTTCCTCCGGGCACTCCGGTTTCCCCCACCAACCCAAAACATGCACCATAGGTACTCCAGCTTAGGTCCTGACCAAGCCGAAGCAAGAAGATCATGGAGATGGTCCCCGGGCGCCCTAATGTGTGTGCTGCCCACTGCTCCTAATATATGTATATATATAGGATGGGTTAAAATGCAGAGAAGAATTTCTCCAGTGTGAGATCAATAAAGTTCACTTCACTTCACTTCACTATATAAAAACTGTATTTTAGTGCATATCTAAAACAAGAGTAGATTCCAGATCTAGAAGTCCACCAAGTAGTTTACAAGTCTACATCAAATTATGTGCAGGAATTGCAGAATGTTAGTTTCATTACAGTTTCATGCATTATTTAGTTTGGTCAGTTGTATGTTTTTGGTTAAGCCTGAACACATTACAACTAATTTCTTTATTGCTATAATAGTCAATGGCATGTTTCCTCATATGCCCTGTGTATCTGTTTGAGTTGGTAGTTCAGTTTGGAAAAAGTTCTTTCTGTGCCGTGTCTGTCAGAGTCAATAGAGTATGGTAAGCTGAGCGGAGGACTTGATAATCACCTTATAGACAGATGGTTATGTGACACCAGTGCCCCTTTAGGACACACACACTCATAATTTCAGGGCAGTAACCTTTCTCACATGGCAAATAAGAAGGCTGATTGCTCACAAACTGCAGCAAAGCCACTTGTTCTGTCTCTTTGTCTTTGTCGTAAGCTGTAATTCTGTATTGTAAAGAAAAGCTGAGCTAATTAGGGAGGTGGAAATGCCTTGAAAAGAAGTGTCAGTGTGAACTTCAGTGATGCTCCATTTTACGGCAGACTATCAAAACAAGGTAAGGTGACCCAAGAGTTCTGAAGTTACAGACAACTTGGCTTCTTAACTATCTACAATGTAATTCATGATTAATGTGGCAGGACTAGAAACAGCACGAATTGAAATCTAAGTGGTGTTTAGAGAATGGGACTACAAATAAGGACAAGGGATCACTGATAAACAGTCTTATAGTGTTTCAGTGAGCTGCACGGTTTACCTTTTTGTCCTGTGCGGGAAGGAAGTGCAAGTTTGTCAAAGTTTGAAAGTCATTTGTTTTGGTCAGAGAATAATAAAGAATAATAAAATATAACAAATAACAAAAAATAATAATGTTTTATATTTAGCATGCAGAATTAAAATTGATAATGGTTAAGTGGGTAAAAGTTTATAATCATTTTCTGGAACTAATATCACAATTTAAATGTAATCACAATGTAATGTAATACACTTTTTTGAGAAAAAGTTCAGAAAACAGTTGGAAACCTGACTGACTAATAGGACTGTGTGTGTGCTTGAGCTACTGTATATAGTAGACATAAAAGGACTGAATCATAATATGAAAATTTCATCCCAAAATCTATAATCACAGAAATCCAATCGCCTAGTTATAGTTGAATTCAGGTCTGTGCAATTAATTAATTCATTTATTATTTTTATTATTTTTATTTTTTGCAACTTACATTTACTTTATTGTTTATTTGATAGGGACAGATACAACAAACATAGATTAACATCTGATGCAGGTACCACAGTGTTTTAGCCAATGGCTAATTCGCAACACCAGTCCCTAGGAGGGCTTTTAAACAGATTTCAGTAAGTAAAAAGTTAAAATGTATTGATAATGAAGAATAAAAGAGATGGATAATACACATTTACACATTTACACATTACACATTTTCATTTCCAAAACTTCAATTCCAATATTATACATTTCTGTTAAATTTCCCTTCACACTACACACATTCAGTTGAACAAATATCTTAGCTTCCACTTCATTCCACACAGTGCAGTCCTCTGTACAATATGATAGGGCTCGTCACTTAATGGGTGAGAGTGTTCGCTCCGCTGTGCACCCTCTAATGAGAAAGTGATATGTGTTGAAGAGCAGATATGGTAAACTTTGCATCAGGGATGTGACGATTAAGGTCCACTATGTATGGGAAGGTACTCTGGAAACGAATTATTGCTAAAGTGATCCAGGTAGGATGAATAATGTTATTTGAATTTGAAATTAAGTTTATTATATGATTGTTACCCTTTATAATTCCAAATGTAGTCCAGTTTACAAAGCAAATCTGGCCTTTCAAGGTTGTATATTAAGATGTACTAGATATTTGTTTTGACTCTTAAGAGTGCATCTTATTTTAACAATGCAAAACAAAATTTTTCCTCACAGCTGTACGATCTATAATTTTAACACAGTGGTGAATTTATTACAGCGGTACAGTGGTCTTACCGTACTTTAGCTCAGGATGAGGCTTTGTTTTACTGGAACCCACAGCTGAATCTAGCAATGCCTTTTGTTCTGAAAAAAGGTCTGTCAGAACTTGTTTTTCTTGTTTTATTTTTGTGATTTGCTCATTGTATTCAGTGTTTGAACTGTCAAAGACTAAATTTTTTCTTCTTTGTTTTTTTTTTCTTTTGTTTTTTGTTGTTTATTTTTCACAGTTTGTTCTAAAGACAAAATGAGTGAAACTTTGGCCATTGTCTTTGGTTTTTGAAGGTGTTAGTATTAGTTGTGTATCTAAAGAGCCTTGAAGTTTTTTGAAAGTCTTTGGTGGAAGTATAATTTTATATTCCAAACGGAGTGGAAGACTGATGTTCAAAGCAAAAAACAACTATTATCTATTCATGTTTTCTCGGTAAAATGCATCCGAACTTTAAACTCTGTGCATAGTCTAATATTTTTGCAGCTTTTTGCGACAGTGTGTGCCCTCAAAAAACACTCAATATGACGTCAATGAAAGTATTTTTAAGCACAGAATAATTACCATAACAGTCATCAGTGTTTATTCTCACCAGACCCCAGAAAGGCTAAATGAGCAAGTTTAAATACCGTTTTGTAGCAGCCAGCTAGAATGTACCAGCAGCAGTTTCATCTAATTTATTGGTCGACCTTGTTCTTTTGTTACTAAGCAGCAGTACTTAGCAACCTCTTTGTGGCTGATTTTAGTGTCCCAACATCCTGGACCAAAGGCTGCAATAATGGTACGCATGTGTATTCAGTCTACCCTCGGATAAAAACTGGAACTTCTTGTTAGGAGCTGGCATACAGTTTATAACCCGATTCTTGCAAAATTATAATTATATGCAAGATAACTGTAAGCAGAATGTAGTAACGTATTAAAATTCAATGTAGATAAATATCTTTGTATGTGTTTAGCAAAAGCTTAAGGAGGAACGTGAAACAAAGCGAGCACAACTTGATGGGAGACATGACTACATCTTTAGCATTGTGGCTTCATGCCTGGGCCTGGAGAAATCTGATGTGGAAGATGCTATACTGGAGGGGAACCAGGTACAGTGTTGCTTTTGTTTATTTGTTTATTATATACATATATGGGTGTGGAAGTGGTCAGTTTTGTTTTGTTAATTCATTTTGTTTTCAGATTGAACGCATGGAGCAGTTCTTTGTGTCCCAGGGCCTCCCACATCTTATGTTTTACTATCAGGATACAGAGCATGCAGAAGCTGGTAAGTATTTTCACTTTCTTCACCAATCAAGCATGACCGGCGCCTAGGCTTGCTTTGTACATTTGACATTACACACAAATCCTGTTGTAACTTTATAATAGCATGCCGTGTTGGTTCGAGTGTGGATGCCTTTTGTTGTGTCTCAGTGGCAGCAGCAGCAGCAGCAGAGCCTGTACCTCTGGCTGCTGTCGTCCCGCAGCCTAGTGCCACCAAGAGGCCTAAAGTGTTTGTGACAGACGGCAGAGATGTAGCCTTGATGGGAGTGTGTGTCTTCTTCACTCGGGCCAACCCTTCCAAAACAATCACCTCAGAGAACATACACAGGGTGAGTCAGCCAGCAAATGCAGCAACAAGCCAACAACTCGACTTCACTGGCTCTCAACGCATGTAAATCTATACAGTAAAAACATACAGGCCTGTGGAAAATGCAGCAGAATTAGGCTCCTATGTGTAGCCACAGGTAGTCACTTTGTTAACTAGAGTTATTAGTTATTAGTAATTAGTCATTTGTAATACATATAGTAGTTATTAGAGCAACACTTAAATTTGAAGTAAGATTTTAGTCACAATGAGCAAACTGTACATTAAGAATGATTCAGGCTTAGTAACTGCTTCATTAATAACTCCTGACCATAAATCTTGGCCCTGGCAGGAATAATTCTTAATAAACTATTTGTTAATTATGAATTAGGACTTTCCTCATGCTTTATTAAGGCATTATAGTGTAAATAGTTATTCATTAAAATTATTATTAAAATACATTTTTAATTAGTTAGAATAGAAAGAAGTAGTTGCTTAGTTGCTTGTCAAAAGTTTTTTTATAATCCAATGAAAAAGTGAACCTTTACATATTGTATAGATCAGAAATATGCATTAATTGTTCAAAAAATAATGCATGAATATTATGTAACGTGTAACGTGGGCATGCTGCTTGCAACTATTCACAGCAGTCTGTCCCTGGGACCTTTTGTTTGTGATAAAAGGCAAAGGCAGTTTCCTTTTCAGAGCTGGGGGCACAATAGGAGGCTTGACATTATCACAGTGATACCATGGTTAGTCCAGTGTATTGATTCTTGTTAATCACCTGCTGTCAGCTACAAAGCTAATGACCTATACAGATCGGCAAACTAGTGCTCAATGATACCTACAAGCTCAAAGATCAGGGCATGAATGTAATGACAAGTTAGACAATTATCACAGAAAAAAAAACTGTGACATTAGAATACTGAAACTACATTGTCAGCACAGTCACAGATACTATTTCCTCTCAAATCATGATTTTGTTCAAGTAGCTATAGTTAAGCTGACAATATTTTGGTTACTTGAAATGTATTTATTGTACAGGTAAAATATGACAATTTAACATTATAAAAGATCATACAAAGAACTTAATATTGTTGGAGTTGGATAGGTTGTTCATTTTTGGCAACATGGCTTTTTGAAATATCATTGTTATGCCAGCAGGAACAAGAGTTCCGTCCTTGTCAGTATTATACAGTCTGTTTGATTTTAGGATGTAACCTTCAACATTTTGGACACAACTGAAGGAGGCCTATTAAAAAGTGTGGAGCAGCTTCTTTCTGAAGTCTTCATCCCTACTTTGAGGAAGATGAACCATGGCTGGGGCGAGCTGGCCAGTCCTCATGCCCAGACTGTCAAACATGACTTCATATCATCATTAGAGAGCTTTGTGACTGTTTTGGCTGGAGCACAAGAAAGTCTGCAAGAAAAGGTAACACGTCACTTTAAATAGCCATTTTCAGAGCAGAAAGATGTTTCAAAATTACATCAAAATTGCAATTTCAAAAGTCACAATTAACAAATCGCAAAGCAATTTAAGTTACATGATCTATTTTGTAAACAACTAAATATCTTTTTCCCAGGCCGACTTTAAAAGATCCATATTACACTAGTTACCGTATGTCTTATTATGTATAAAACCTTGTGATTTAGACTAAACATGGTTTGAAATGCATGTGATTCTTGTATTAGTTTAGCCATTCATATTTCTGTTTTGTCAGAATATGAAAGCTCCTGAACATGTTTGAAAGATGCAAAGATAATTCTACAATAAAAACAAATCATATATCAAAATCACAATACTACAATGGTACCTCACCTTACGATATTAATTCGTTCCAGAAGTGGTTTCGTAACGTGAAAAATTCGTAAGTTGAGTAGCTATTTCAATGGAAAAAGCCTGATTCGTTCCAAGGCCCCGATCCAAGTTTTTTTTTTTTTATAGTGTAACTTTTTTAATAGTGTAACATTGTGTTCTGCGTGTTTCTCACATTTGTCTCTCATTTAAACACTCAAACTTTCATAGATTTTCAACAAAATGTATGAAGTGTGTGTGTGTGTGTGTGTGTGTGTGTGGGGGGGGGGGGCTGCGCTCTGACACGTGTGATAGCGCAGCATGACCCGGCGCGGAGCTGATAACAGGTCTAGACCAAGGTCTAAACCTGGACTGGACCAGGACTAAACCTCGACTAAACCAGGACGAAACCTGGACTAGACCAGGTGGATTAAAGCAGCGAGGAGGGGACTGCACGCAGTCTGAGCGCATGAACGCATGAACGAGACCCATGCAAGAGCCGCGGGCTCCTCCTGGTTTAGTCCAGGTTTAGTCCTGGTTTAGTCCAGACCACCGCGGCTCCTCCTGGTTTAGTCCAGGTTTAGTCCTGGTTTAGTCCAGACCACCGCGGCTCCTCTAGACCTCCTCTAGACCTGGTCAGGTCTAGAGGAGGTCTAGACCACCGCGGCTCTTGCATGGGTCTCGTTCATGCGTTCATGCGCTCAGACTGCGTGCAGTCCCCTCCTCGCTGCTTTAATCCACCTGGTCTAGTCCTGGTTTAGTCCTGGTTTAGTCCTGGTTTAGTCCTTGTCCAGTCCAGGTTTAGACCTTGGTCTAGACCTGCTGTCAGCTCCGCGCCGGGTCATGTGCGCTATCACACAGGTGTCAGAGCGCACGGTCTTCTCCCCCCTCCCCCTTCCCCCCACACTTCACTATTAATAATTTTGTTGAAAATCTATGAAAGTTTGAGTGTTTAAACGAGAGAAAATGTGAGAAAAGTTTAAATCCAGTCTGAGAAAAGCGTATAATGTGTGTGGCTGAGCGCGCATTATTTGAATTTTTGAGATTTCGCATTTCGTAACTTGAATTTTCTTTCGTATCTAGAGACCAAAATTTACCGTGAAGGCGTTTCGTAACTTGAAATTTTCGTTTGTTGGGTCATTCGTAAGGTGAGGTACCACTGTACAGTGAACCCTCGTTTATCGCGGGGGTTAGGTTCCAGAAATAGCCCGCAATAAGTGAAATCCGCGAAGTAGGACAATTTTATATTTTACAATTATTCTACATGTTTTAAGGCTGAAAACGCTTCACCAGACACATTATACACCTTTCTGAGACTGGTATTAACATTGTCTCACATTTTTCTCTTGTTTAAACACTCAAACTTTTGTAGATTTTCATTAAAATATATTAATAGTGGGGCGGGGGCACGTGACACGCGGGCACGTGCGCGCGGGCACGTGCGCGCGGACACGTGCGTTTGTTTTGGTACCACATATCCATGCCATGTGCGAAAGTCGAGTGGAAAGCGACCTGGATATCATTTTGGGCAAGACTCAAGCCAATGCTAACAGTGCCGAACCGCTAACAGACGCCTGTGAGCACCACAAGACCAGGTAAGACTAACCTGCGCTCACAAGAGTTGGTTGCATTTCACCCCGGCTCCAAAATCAGTCCGCTATCAATGCGTCGCCAATACTCCACAGAGCTGTGGAGTATTGTGGAGTATTGGGTTCGTCCTCTCGTCCTCTCACGGGGAAGAGCCACTGTCTCCTCTGTGCGCGCGAGTGTCCTCTCCCCGCTGCGGCTCCCCCGGACGCTCCATGTTGATTCTTGGCTCTTCCATGGTCCGGCTCGCACTCTCTTCCATGGCTCGTGCAAGTAAACAAAGGCCACACCTCCTGTCACCCAGGCGCTCTCGTGAAGGAAATCTGAGACTCTGTCCCTACCATCCCTGGTCTAGACCTGGTTTAGTCCTGGTTTAGACCTGGTTTAGTCCTGGTTTAGACCTGCTTTAGACCTGGTTTAGTCCTGGTCTAGTCTCTTAGCTAATCAGGGCGCAGGACAGAATGTTACACTGTAAAAAAAAAGTTACACTATAAAAAAAATTGAAAAAAAAAAAAAAAAAATTGGAAAAAAAAATCCGCGAAACAGCGAGGCCGCGAAGAGTGAACCGCGATACAGCGAGGGTTCACTGTATTTAGAAAAATTGCAATTAGGTTCTTTCCCACCACCTCCTTCTGTGCCTTTTTCTGAGGATTAAAAGGGATTGGATTGAATTAAAATCAGCCATAATTACTAGCACAGTGTTTGTTTGTCATGCTCTAGGTGACGTTGAAGAAGTGTGACACACTTGACCTGCGCGCGATGAAAACCCCAGCAGACTACATGGCAGCAGCTCACAGCACCGAGACCACGGACAAGATAGAGGCATGCATGAAAGTCTGGATCAAGCAGATTGAGCTGGTAAAACATGAGGGCTTAAAAAACAGAGGAATGATGTATTAAACTGTATCAAAGCACTATTGGCAGTATGTTTCAGTGTAACATTTTTCCCCAGGAGGACTTTAAAAGACCCATATTACGCTAGTTTCTGATCTGTTATAATGTTTTTTCCTCATCGTACACATATCTCGAGTTGTGTTTTGTTTCACCCATGATTAACATACAAATCTTGCATATTTAGACTGAATTCTTCTCTCAAATTGAAAGCACTCTGTTCCTCCTCGTGATGTCATGTGGTAATACAGGAAGTGCTCCACTGTGTTTTTAAATTCCATACACCTTCACTAGAATCATTTGGATCATTTCAGCCTTAGAATGGGTAGTTGTTTACTTGAAAACTCCCGCTTCGTGACATCACAAGGTAGACCACTGCATTTTGAGATTTAGAGATCTAAACAGCCTCATGATAAATAGTTACTCAAACATGCGTGAATGAAACAAAATACTATTCAAGTTTATGTTTTTGATGAGGAAACAACATTCTAATACAGCTTAAAGCTCACAAGAGTCAAGTTTGCTTAAAGGAGAATTAACATTTTTTACAATCTGAGCCTTATTTCGGTAATAAAGTTGTTTTACTCACCCATAGCACTTTGGTGTCATATGGAGCACTTCCGGAGATGTTTTAGACTTGCGATATCCCTAACATGAGTTCTCGGGGCATACATTTGCGGTCTCCAAATAACACAAACTTTAGCACTTTTCAAATCATAGAAGCTCGATGTCTTAGTCTACACTTTCGTTTGAGTCAAAAGTGGCCTGTAATCCGAGATTTATCCATAATTTACATCTTTGCGTTTCATGTTTGGGTCCCGAGAGCTGAGAGCAAAATAAGCTGTGACTCCGCACATGCGCACTGGCCTCCTCATCTACTCGAAACTATGGATAAATCTCGGATTACAGGCCACTTTTGACTCAAACGAAAGTGTAGACTAAGACATCGAGCTTCTATGATTTGAAAAGTGCTAAAGATTGTGTTATTTGGAGACCGCAAACATTTGCTCACATTACGGAGATCGCTAATCTAAAACATCTCCGGAAGTGCTCCATATGACACCAAAGTGCTATGGGTGAGTAAAACAACTTGTTTTATTACTGAAATAAGGCTCAGATTGTAAAAAACGTTAATTCTCCTTTAATATAAGACCTCTGGGTTATAGTGTAGGAGTAACTTGCCTTGCATCACTGCCATGATCAGCTCTAAAAACAAACAAACAAAAAACATGATTAGTAAAATTCACTCTAAAAATGCTAACTTAATGTTAATGGGTCACAACAGGCTACTAATTTCATAATTTCAGTAGCATTTTTCATAATTTTTAAACGTAAGCAATACCTGCAGAATGTAAAACTTAAGCATTTATTTATTGACAAATTTTTGATTGTACAGTATAGACTGGGCAGTTAAAGAAAATCCTGATCTGTGGTTTTAGTTTTTTTTTTTTTCAATTCTGAGGTCCTGACTGAAAGTGACCAGTTAAGAAAGGAAGCAGATGATCTCGGTCCTCGTGCTGAATTGGACTACTGGAAGAGAAGGATGTCGCGCTTCAACTATCTTTTGGATCAACTCAAGAGCCCTGATGTTCGAGCTGCTTTGGGGGTGCTTTTACTAGCAAAGTCTAAACTCATCAAGGTAAATGGTACTACTAAAAATTTAATTTGATTTGAGTACAACTAAATGTATTTCAAATTGTATATTTATTTTTCTAGACATGGCGTGAACTTGACATCAGGATCACTGATGCAGCCAATGAAGCAAAAGACAATGTGAAATACCTATATAGTCTAGAGAAGTTTTGTGACCCCCTTTACAACAGTGACCCTGTAAGACTTTCACATATAAATCACACAATGTTGAACACAAACTTAGACTGGCCTCTTCTCTCTTCAGGTTACAATGGTGGATGCAATACCCAGTTTGATCAATGCCATCAGAATGATTCACAACATTTCACGCTACTACAATACGCCTGAAAAGATTACTTCGATTTTTGTGAAGGTGAGTGGATTTAAAATACAATGTGCTGTTCATGGTCATTGAGCAAATAATGTTAGATTAACTGTCACAATCCTTCTGTAAATTATTGCTTATTGAACCACTGAGGCTCACATTGTCTCATACTCAGTCAATTAGTTAATTTACTTCAGTATTGAATTCACCTTAGCCCTTTTCCGTGTTGGAAATGTATAAACTGCTTTTTGTGGACTCTAGGTGACAAATCAGATGATCACGGCATGCAAGGCGTATATAACAAATAATGGCTCTTACACAATATGGGATCAGCCTCAAGACCTAGTGGCAGAGAAAATCCGAGCTTCTATCTCTTTAAACAAGGTAAACTATAAAAACATATGCTATAGGCCAAATCTGAAGCTAATATCTTGACTCCCATTATAGGAATATCAGCAGTGTTACCAGAAGACCAAGCAGAAGCTGCAGCAGACTCCAACAGAGAGGCAGTTTGATTTCAGTGAAATGTACATTTTTGGGAAATTTGATTCGTTCCAAAGACGACTCAATAAGATCTTGGATATGTTCACCACTATTTCAACGTACTCTGTTTTACAAGAGTCTAAGATTGAGGGACTAGAGACAATGGCTACAAAGAATCAGGTTGGTACAATTTTTTGATATGAACAATTTCAAATGTAATTTCCAGATAAAACAGAACACCATTATTCAGTATTGTATTGTCAAAATATACTGCTATGTTGTAATTATGAATTGTTACGGTAATTACATTACTAAGTGTAAGTGTATAAAACATGATTTATTCTTTTTATGGAATGCAGACTGCAGAAATGCAGGGGAAATGGGAGGTAATGTGTTCTTTTGAAATATCCATTAAATGCATGGTCTTAAAATGCTTCCATCTAGTTTGTGGACAAATAACACAATACCATTTGCATCCCCTCATTTCATTATTAGGAGACATCATGCATGTCTTAACATCTCCGGCACCCAGTGCATTTAATGTGACACATTACTATGTTTCCTGTTAATTCCTTAACTTTTTACTTAAGGGATTCAAAACAAACTAGTTTCAAATCCCCAAAGTTAAAAGTAATTGCATGTCTTGCAAAAAGAGAAAAAAAAATACTGCATGAATATTTATAAATTTTTATTATATTGTGTACATCTTTTTTGACACAGACTATTGTTCAGAACATGAAGAAAAAACATTACAGTTTTTTAGACCACAGGCGAACTGACTTTGATACAGACTATGAGGATTTCTGCAAAAGTACTTTGGAACTCCATGTAAGTTAAATATTCCCAATTAAAGATAGGTGAGGCAAGTGAAAGACATTGCTATATAAACTAACAATGCTCTACTTTTATACAGAATGACCTCAAGAGTTTCATGGATAGCACTTTTGAGAAAATCCAAAACACAGAAAGAGCATTGAATGTGTTGAAGAAATTTGAGAGGTATATGTTTATGAATTTGTCTGTTGCTGTTATTGCTACTGTTGCTGATACAATAAAAAGAGACTGTACAGTTGAATTCTAATGTACTTATTTTACAGACTAGGGATTCCTGACCTTGGCATTGAGGACAAGTATCAGCGCATTCTGCAAAGCTATGGCCGGGACATTGAAATGGTCTCCCGTATTTACATCAAACAGAAACTAGACCCTCCCATTGGGAGAGACCTTCCTCCTGTAGCAGGTCGAATCATGTGGGCTCGACAACTTTACAGCAGAATTCAGGGGCCAATGGACCTCTTTCAACAGGTTTGAAAAAATATCTTTTTAATATATTTATGAGACCATGAAACATTTATGATGCTATTTTGTTGCTGTGCAGCATCCAGGTGTTCTTTCTACTGCTGAAGCAAAAAGAATAATCAAAAACTATAACAGGGTAGCTAGGGTCCTGCTGGAATTTGAGATACTCTATCATCAAAACTGGATGAAAAAGGTAAAATAGTTTACATCACAAAATAAGATCATGATAAAGGCTCTTGCATAAATCGCAGTTATCTTGTGGCAGAATGTTGTTTTATTAAACAAAACAAAATAAAAACTATCTACTATCTAAACAAATCATACTTATCTTCACTGCACAGATGGAGGATGCTAGAGTAGGTCTCCAGGTGTCTCTCTTAGTCAGGTCTCAGGCAACTGGGGAGCTGTTTGTGAACCTTGACCCTGAAATCCTGACTCAAATAAGGGAGACGAATTGCATGAAAAGAATGAACTTGGAGGTACCACCCTTTGCTACTGTGCTGCTGCAAAAACAGGAAAACCTCAAAAGGAATTATAATAACTTACAGGTACCTTCCATATTGTAGAATTGTATGTCTTTGTATTTTGTATGTTATATTTTGTTTGTTTCTTTAAGTAAACTGTTGATATTTCAGCTAATGTTGAGTGAGAATACCAGAGTGCGCTTAAAGATTCATAGCGTTTTTGAACAACTCACTACACCACATGTTGCTAAGGTAAGGAGTTTCTCCTCAGGCTTTTTATTTTTGTATTCTCCATATTAAGTGAAAAACCCTTTTTTATAAGACAAAGCAAGCCTTACATTAAATTAAACATTTGACAGGTGGATGAGGCCATATTGCCTGGTTTGACTACTCTGAACTGGACCTCTCTAACTATAGATAACTACCTCTCTTGCATTGAAAAGTCTCTTGGTAAGGATCAAAAATGATTCAACTTGACTATTTGAGTTTGATAAATTGCTTTAGCAGATGCCTTTCTGTACAGCTGAATTTTCGTGTACCTGTTTAAAGTGCCAATCTGAATTTTCATCTGTTTGGGCACTTCTCCACCTGTCTCTGCCTATCCCTCTCCTGTCTCTCCAGAGGACTTGGAGCTGTTGATGGACCGGGTGAATGACTTGGTGGAGTTCAGGATTGATGCAGTTCTGCAGGAGATGAGTGCTTCCACCCTCTGTATGCTGCCAGAGGACCAACCTGTTACTTGTGAAGAGTTTGTTCAGACAACAAGGGTAAGCAAGCTGTTATCACTATGAATGTATTTATGGTTATGTTTTATTTATAACTACTGGCTTCATTCTTCATGGATTCTGAATAAATTAATTAGCTTTGATACATGAAAACTAGGGCTGCAAGATGAATTGCAAGCATTGAAATAGCCATTTTTAAAAGACACAAATAGCAAACTGCAAAGACTGAAATAACCATAATAACCTCAGCAAACAACAGCAAAAGGAGAAATTCAATTTGTCAACTGGACAAAAGTTTATTTGGCTGAATACATTTCACAGCTCATCCAATCTGCTTCTTCAGTTCTGGTCAGAGTTCTGGTGGACACTGCCTATATCTGCCTGAAGGGAGGAACTAACTACAATGAAATTACTCTGAAACTACCACACCCATCTGTGTTTTCACACCTCTGGACCTGACCTGGCTAGCGCTATTGTTTTCTTTGTTTTGATTTAGGTTTGAGACATACAATGGGTCTGAGTGGTACTCCCTGTAAATCTTTGGGAGGCCATAGATGTAAGGGGTGGACTTACCCGGACACAGTCTGTAATACAGCTGTCGATCAATGACTTCTTCCTTCTCCATTTTAGAATGAGATTGGAGTGAGATTATTTTTAAAGTCGCATATGGGCTACAAAATCGGATTTGGGTCACTTCAAGCTGCAGTGTGCGCAGTATGTGGTCCTAAAAGCGATACATATCCAATCTTTTGGCATGCAACTTCAGTCTGAAAGGCCAGGTCGCATCCATCCGACCTGGGCGTGTTTCCTCCAGCGAGAGTGGTACAAGTAGGCGCTCACAAATGTACACAAACGTTCTTCTCGTCATGCGAAAATAGTATATGAACTCTGTGTCAGTGAAGCAGCGAAGCACATAGCAATCCCACCACTCTTGGCTGCAACTCCGCACCAACACGTTCATTCTACGGACGTTGCTGCCACTGCCCCACAAAACGCTGTGGCCAAAAACCTTGTCCTTCTCCTTCTCTGTCTCCTCCTTAAAACAAATAAGCTGTACATGTTTTGGCTCCGGTAAGACAGCAACTTTAGGCTACTTCTGTAAACACTGAGCACGCTCACTGCATGTGACCTCGTCGTGTCCTCCAAGGCGCATGCGGGACACTTTTAGGCCGTTTAAAGTTCACACTGGAGATCACATATAAGTCGCTTTTAATTGGAAAGGTGAACGAGCTCGCAAAAAAATCGGATTTCACAAAAAAATCGGAATTGACCATTAAGCTCTGCAGTCTGAACGTAGCCATAGACACACATTTGTAGCGATCGACTGACACTCTGCCTGCGATCGACTGGTAGACTGCGATCGACTGGTTGGGCACCCCTGTTTTACACACTCAGCAAACAACAAAATACCTTCTTTGCATACAAACTGCTAACCCTGTAGTTTAGAACTGTACAAACATGTCCTGAAATGTGATTCGTGTATGGTCAGTTGTTGCAAATGTTGTGACCCTGGAAATGGGGAATGTTGCACAAGAGTGCTGCTTCTCTCATCCCGAAGTTTAATGCAATCGAATACAAATGCAACAGTACTTCACACGCAAGTTTGTGACATTAGCTTGTGTGTGTGTAGAATCCCTCAGTCCAGGCAGAATCCATGGCAAAAGGAGAAATTCAATTTGTCAACTGGACAAAAGTTAATTTGGTCAAATACGTTTCGCAGAATAAGCAGCTTGGATGAGCTGCAAAACGTATTCGACCAAATAAACTTTTGTTCAGTTGACAAATTGAATTTCTTCTTTTGCCATTAACTTGTGTGGGCACAAGTTCACAGTACAAAGAAACGTCAGGTCCAGCCTCTCAAAACAAAGTAACAAAACATCTCCCTAGCCTCACTTCAAGATGATATTTCAACAGATAAATGCCTTAACATATTACATATATACATATTACTGATATATAACATTTGGTAACCCTCACTCAGAACCACGAGAGTGATGTACTGCTGCTTCTCTCACGCCGAAGTTTAACGCCATGAGGAGAAACGGCGCGAAAGTGGTGGCTGAAGGCATTACCAATCACTAAAACAAAGGATCCCAGGCTTAGTAGTCGATTATATGTCGATGATATGATTACAGTTTCCTTGAACGAGATGACAGGAATGGTACTGAAAAATAAAATAGAATAAACATTTTAGCAGACTTTTAACTCTATTTAACTGTTTTTAATACTTATGTAAATTAATATTTATTACACACATTATTTAAGGCTTATGTATATTCATATTTATTACAAAACTTATACCATATATAGTATATACTATACTAAACCTTATACTATCATATGAATTACATCTCTGTAAATAGGCACAGAGCAAAGTATTAGGGGCATACAGTACCATTCTAACCTATCACACAAATCTAATTGTAATTCCAATGCTCTTCAGAAAAAAAATAATTAGATATTTTTACCAAATAGTTAAGCTCTATAGCAAACTATATTTATGTTTAAATGCTATTTGACTTTGCTGGTGATGGATCCACCACCTGCTTGTCTCCATGGAGCTGCTATTGCTTTGCCTGGAATGTTCCACAGTATGACATTAGACTGAACCATCTCCATGGAAACAAGAAACTGTCACCACACACAGTAACAATGTTTGTTTACAAGTAATTTTTGACCAATAAAAATGCCTGCAATTGAAATAAATGGAATATTTAAATGCCATATTGTAGAATATTTCAGGTAAAGCCATTGCATCTCCATAGAGAGATAGAGATCAAGATGGATCCTCCATTAGACAAGTTAAATATTGCATCTTTAACATTTATGCACCAATGCATACATTTATTTTTAGGACCTATGTATAAAACAAGCCCAGATACTGCATATGAAGAGCTCCCTAGTGGAGGAGGCCGCTAATGAACTTATCAACATGCTGATGGAGTTTGACCAGAATCAACGAGAAGAAGCGGAGAAAACCGAAGAAGAGAGCACTCTTGAAAATAAGCCTGTAGACCACATAGACAGTGAAGGTAATAACATTATAATTTGCATTAGCACTCACTTCATAAAGCTTAGAACTGTCCCCATGCATAATCTTATACTGTGTTGTGTTGGTAAACTTATGTTATATAAGAGGATGTCTGTCTCAGGTGAAGATGAGCACCGTTCAGAAGGTCGTCTCGTCTCCAGAAATACCCTGATGCCACCGCCGAGTGTTGGCCCTTCGTCTCCCCTGATGAGGAAAAAGAAAAAGAGAGATTTGATCGAAATCATGGAAGAGGAGGCTCAAGAACTGCTTTCTTATTTTAACCACCGTAATGTGGATGCTTTACTCAGGCTGACACGTAATACCTTAGAGATGTTACGCAAACGTATCTACTCTTCGCAAGGGCATTTTCTGAGTAAGCGCTGATTATTCAAACTAAATATATAGAATACCTTTACTCGATTGCTAGTTTGATGGTTTCTTTTGCTTTGTCCTGGATGTTTTTCTCTATTGTAGGTGAAAATGATTCATTCAGTTTCACAAAGACCAAAGTTCAGCCTGCAATCTTCAGAGTGAATGCGGTTCTTTCCATTCCAAATATTGCGATGGTGCCAGCTCTAGAGGAGGTCCAACAGACTCTGAACCGAGCGGTGGAGTGTGTGGTTAGTGTCAGTAAAGGGGTCAGCCAGTGGAGCAAAGAGAGGATCTCCAAAGTGAGTACAGCATCTTGTCAACTTCACAAAAATCATCAAAAAGTTTTATTTTTCCACATTTATTCAATTCAAATCAGCACATTACAAAACAATAATGCAAATGTTTCTATAGAGGAAAATGAACGAGCGACGACTGGCAGGTTTAAAGCAAGACACCTCAGAAAGTGAATCAGAAGATGGAGCAGGAACTTACCGCAGTCTGGCAGGTACAGCACGAAAGGAAAAATTACTTTATTCTGATCAATATTTTTGTGCTAACACACATACGATCTGTGATAAGTTAATCAATTCCAAGCATGCTTTAGAAAAATCATCATTACACATTTTATCGATGATGTCTGAGATTTGGAACTGTACTTCAAATAAAACGTATGTCCATTTTTAATTATATTACGTAAATTCTGTTGCAATGTTAGATGGAAGTACCTCAGATATATCAGCTGCTGTGGTCCAATCCATCCCAGTGCAACCCCGAAACTACTACAAGAGCGTGTCAGAAAACAAGGAAATTGTAAAACTCGTCTCTGTTCTTAGCTCTTCTATAAGTTGCACAAAAAAGGTATACACAGTTTTATACAATCATGTTAAGCGTGTTAAGCTTTTCCTTTAACTTTATTTTGTTGAAACTCCAGGAAGTGAACAATGCTTTGGATCGATTCAGCTGTTATCACCATGTCTGGAAAAAAGACAGAGAAGACACCATGCGAAAGTACTATACGAACTAGTGGTGATTTGTGTTGTACAAACTTTGGAGTTGTATGGGAATAATAATGTTGCTTCATTGACTGTAGGTTCCTTCAGGGGTCTCCATTGCTGTCTGAATTTGAGAGTCAAATTCTTTACTACAGAGATCTTCAAACACAAATCCTCTCTGAGCCTGAATACATCACTGTTGGAGCTTTAGCACTGTTTACAGGTTAAATTTAAATTTCAAAGTAATTATTGGAACAGCTTTTAAATAAAAGTTGAAATGTCTCTGCATTTTTCACCTTTAGCTGATCTGAAGATGTCTCTGACGGCTGAAACTAGGACCTGGATGGTGGACTATGGTTTGAACTGCAACAGGAAGTACCGCTCTGAGATGGAGCAGATTTTTACGTTTGTAGATGAAGCAGGAAAGAAACTGAATCGCCAAATCAAAGATCTGGACGACATTCGCATTGCCATGGCAGCCCTCAGGGAGATCCGAGAGCATCAGATATCAATAGATTTCCTGGTTGGGCCTGTAGAGGTAAAATATATATACATAGTTTTAATCCAAGAAATGTCATTTGCCAAAAATCATTAATTGAAATTAAAAACAAACAAAAAAAGCATATTCCCTTTCTGTGTTTTATAAGGAGCACACAGGCTCGTACCTCCCCTGTGCTGTAGAAATCAATTCAATAAAATTACTTTTTCCAACCAGGAGTCATATGCCATGCTTCACAAATTTGAGCTGTCTGTGGCAAAAGAGGAAGTGGACAAAGTAGACACGTTGCGATACACCTGGGAGAAACTCCTCTCCCGCACCACAGAGGTGCAGAACGAGCTAGTGGCCCTGCAGCCCAACTTCAGAGGAGAACTGCAGAGCAATGTGGAGACTTTTGTGGAGGACTGTCAATACTTCTACCAAGATTATGAGAAGGTAAAACAAAACACCAAAACAAAGACTGAAAAATAAAACTGGCTTTTATAAATTAGTACCATTTGTTTCTGTGTTTGACAGGATGGACCAATGGTTGTGGGTCTGGCTCCGCAAGATGCAAGTGATAGACTGATTATGTTTCAAGTACTGAGCCCTGGTTCTCAACATGCATTATAAATGAGCGGGGAGCTTGTTTTTACATTCATTTCACTTTATTTCCAGAATCGATTTGACAACCTCTTCAGGAAATACATTACTTACACCGGAGGAGAGGAGTTGTTTGGACTTCCTGTTACCCAGCATCCTCAGCTGCTGGAAATCAGAAAGCAGCTAACATTACTGCAAAAATTATATGGACTTTACAACAATGTGATTGAGACTGTCAATGGTTACTACGATATACTCTGGGCTGACATACACATTGAAAGAATCAATAATGAACTCCTAGATTTTCAAACAAGGTTAGTATTAGAATTAGGTGGAAAAAGGTTTGTCAAAAAGTGATTATTTTCTAAGCATAGAGCACACAGTGTGAAAATACATTACATTTAGAGGATACATTTTTAATCCAATGCACATACATTTGCATATAAAGAGAAACCTCAAACAGACAATGAAAAATGAATAAAAACGTAATTGTGCCTAAAGTGTACATTTAAAATCAGTAACTTGCTCATCACTAAAAAAATAAAATAAAAGGAAAGCTGTGAGGAGTTGTAAGTCTCAAGGGAAATCTGTGCTAAAGTAAAAGACAAGACAACTTCCTCCACTGTCCTTAATGCCGTCTGTCAGTTTTAAGAGGTGTTATTCAGTGCACAGGGCTGCAAAAGACCTGTGCTGCATTTGTACAGTGTCAGATAGCCTTGCACTAGTTTTGCACTATTTTCTGTGGTAAAACTAGAACATATTTTCATTTGTGTGGTCAAAATAGATGTCGCAAACTCCCACGTGCATTGAAAGAGTGGCAGGCATTCTTGGATCTCAAGAAAACAATTGATGAATTCAGCGAATGTTGTCCTTTGCTTGAACTGATGAGCAATAAAGCAATGATGACACGTCACTGGAAGCGAATTACAGAGGTGAGACAAAAATGAATTGAGAAATTTCATAAGTGTTATTTCATTTTTGTAATGTATATATTTACTTCACTTGTATCAGGTGACTGGGCATCCATTTGAAGTGGAGACTGAAACATTCAAGCTACGTAATATAATGGAGGCTCCTTTGCTCAAATATAAGGAAGAAATAGAGGTAATTTCTTTTGTAAATTGAAGTAATATTTATCTGAAATGTAATTATAGAGTTCATTAGATCTACTGTTTATTTCTGTACTTCTGTAGAAACCAATTTAAACCGACAATTACATTATTATTATAAAAATTATAATAAGTGTGTGTTCTTATGTCCTCAGGATATTTGTATCAGTGCAGTAAAGGAGCGGGACATTGAACAGAAGCTAAAGATGGTTATTGCTGAATGGGACAACAAGACATTTACATTTGCAAACTTTAAAACTCGTGGAGAGCTGCTGTTGAGGGGAGACAGCACCTCTGAGATAATAACAAGCATGGAGGACAGCCTGATGATGTTAGGATCTCTTATGAGTAACAGGTATGTGACGCCAATAGTCATTTCCCTCGTGGATCAGTAAAGTTTGTCTAAATGTATATCATTTTTCCTACAGGTATAATACCCCATTTAAAACCCAAATTCAGAAGTGGGTGCAGAATCTCTCCAACACCACTGACATTATTGAGAACTGGATGACAGTACAAAATCTCTGGATCTACTTGGAGGCTGTGTTTGTGGGTGGAGACATTGCTAAACAGATGCCTAAGGTACTCAACTGGACATATATCCTAAAGCTTTCATGGTAGAAAATACATTTGAAAGCACATTATGTGAGCGGTAGAAACTAGAACTGGCAAAAACACATACTCAGCTTTTAATGATGTATAATATGCATGGTATAATAATATTATTGTGAATAGCAGTTGCAGTTTGCAAGTTTTTATGAACTCCAGAAACATAATGATAATGATGATTATTATTATTTTATTTTATTTTTTTCAGGAAGCAAAGCGTTTCTCTAATATAGACAAATCCTGGGTAAAGATCATGATGCGAACTCATGAGATGCCCAACGTGTTGCAGTCATGTGTAGGTGATGAGACTATGGGGCAGCTGCTGCCTCACCTCCTCGAACAGCTTGAAATCTGCCAAAAATCACTTACAGGGTGAGCACAACAGGACATGAGAAACCATGTAGACTTAAATCAAAATACAAGTGGTTCAAAGAAGATAAAAGAGCAAAGCTAATATTTTACAATTTGCTCTTCCACAGCTATTTGGAAAAGAAGCGGTTGCTCTTTCCTCGTTTCTTCTTTGTGTCTGATCCGGCTCTTTTGGAAATCCTGGGTCAGGCTTCAGACTCTCACACTATCCAGGCCCACCTCCTAAATGTCTTTGACAACATTAAAAGTGTTCGATTTCACGACAAAGTAAGCTATTATGAGGTACAAAATGTTCTAAAATGTACATAAAAATCTTTGTGAGCTGTAAATTTTCCTCTGGCTAGGTTTATGACCGGATTTTGGCTGTGTCCTCTCGGGAAGGAGAGACCGTGGAATTGGAGCGTCCCGTTACAGCTGAAGGCAATGTGGAAGTGTGGCTTAATTCTTTGCTTAAGGAGTCCCAGAGGTCTTTGCACCAAGTTATCCGACAGGCAGCTATATCTATACAGGACTCTGGGTTCCAGCTGATCGATTTTCTTAATTCCTACCCTGCCCAGGTCAGCCATCATAGCCTTTTCATTTGATTAAGTGTAAATGTCTTTATAATGACATTGCCGCAGAGTGCACTAAAGGCACTTTTCTTGATTTAGGTGGGCTTGTTAGGGATCCAGATGATATGGACAAGAGATGCACAAGAGGCATTGACCAACGCCAGGTATGATCGCCGCATCATGGCCAAAACCAATCAACTTTTCCTGGACCAACTCAACACATTGATTGACATGACCACGAAAGATCTGGGGACTGTGGAAAGGACCAAATATGAAACCCTCATCACCATCCACGTCCACCAGAGAGACATATTTGATGATCTTGTAAGTTTATTTACTAGAAAAATACAATAGAATACAACTTTGTGTAAAACGTTATTTAGGAGTATATACCAAGCATAATCTACAATCACTCACTTAAAGGAGCACCATTTAACTCTTCTGATGGAGGGTACGCCAGCTTGTTTCCTTGGAGATGTTATTGCTTTGCCTGGACTTTTCCACAGTAGTGCATTCAATGTATTTATCTCCATAGAAGCAAGTAGAGGGTGCCACCATGCCAAGTTTTTTGCAATAAAAATACAAATAATGTATATAAATATAAATAAATTCAGCTAAGTAAACAATAACAGGAGTTGTGGAACAAAAATTACACCATTTGTGCATCGGAAAAACAGGCCTTTACAACAAAGCATGCTGTATTACTGTAAACTTGCCATATTTCATCCATTTGCATGAAGCTCATTACAGATGTGCTATACTTCCTGTGGCACTACACTTTTTCTTTTTAACACATGGAGCCATTAGGTATGCTGTTTGCTTCCTTTCATGTGATTGATCAGATCCATTGCTGCCTGATATAATGGACAGTTTTGATTTCCCCGAATCCCTCGTGTCTTTGATTGCCATCTTCCTCTCTGTTTTTTGCTCATTTTTCAGTACTTCTGTTCTTTATGATGACCTCTTTTTCATCCACATGTCTGGTGCTTTTCTCGCCCCTCTACTCCTCTCCCTTTCATCTCCTGTATCCTTCCTAAATGGTGCACTTCGATTTCCTATTCTTAACAGTTGGCTTTTTTTCCTCCAGTGCCGGCTGCATATCAAAAGCCCCAGTGACTTTGAGTGGCTAAAGCAGTGCCGCTTCTACTTCAATGAGGACTCAGACAAGATGGCCATCAACATCACTGATGTGGGCTTTGTCTACCAAAATGAATTTCTGGGCTGCACCGAAAGGCTTGTTATAACACCTCTGACTGACAGGTACTATAATGTCAAGGAGGCACCTGTCCAAACATTATTACAGTAAATGCAACCTTCAAATCAAGGGAAAGACTTAACAGCTAAAATAGCAGAAATGCAAGATAGGTAATAGGTGAATTTTCTGGCTCTGTTATTTGTGTGAATTTCTTCAAGACATTTTCTGTCTGTGCATTCAGGCAACATACTGACACTGCATATGCCTTAGCACCTTCCACTTTTTATGAAATCATTTGAAAGTTAGAGACATATTACATATATGTATAAATATTTTGGTTTTACCTGTTATAAACATGAGTGGCAGACAGGACCAACTTAAGTTCAGCTACTTCCTCTGTCAGACCTACAGACACCCACAGAGTAATATGAGGAGGCACATGGGAAAATAGCAAGAGACAAGTAGAGGGAAACAAGATCAGACAGCAGCAGGGAGGGAGCTACCAGCAGACACTGCACAGCATCTCTGTGCCAAAATGTGGCATGTGGCCTTATGGCTAGGGGCAAAATCACTTATTGCTCACTGGCGGTTTGTTTTGGATATTTACCTTTGTTATTCTATTTTTGGCTGCTTTCTTTATCTGTGTTTATTGGAAATTGGAAAAAACAAAAACCAAGATGGCAGAATGATAAAGTGAGTGCCAACATAAAAACTGATTCATCAAATATTTGAATTGCTGATTTGTTCTCAGATTATTTCCACTGGTAAACCATTTTGTAGACTGGTCACCCTCAGGGCAAGAGTACAATCCAATCACAGCTATTTCTCTATTGAACACAGCTCTGAGCCATGCTCCCTTAAATCACCCCCGTATTACATAGTTTAGTTTAATGTATTCAGTGCATGTATTAACAAGCCAATTAACAAGCTAACCCTTTGTCAATAGACTGATCAGGATGCATTGTGGTCATTTTTCAGGTGCTACATAACCCTTGCACAGGCTCTTGGTATGAGTATGGGTGGGGCCCCAGCTGGTCCAGCAGGAACAGGTAACCATAATCATTTCCTTTTGTATTTTTTAGTTTTTTTTAGGACAAAATCTTTTTTTTGAGCTTTCCGCCTTTCACCAGGTAAGACAGAGACCACAAAGGACATGGGT
This sequence comes from Paratrypauchen microcephalus, assembly GCA_036785185.1. Classification (NCBI taxonomy): domain Eukaryota; kingdom Metazoa; phylum Chordata; class Actinopteri; order Gobiiformes; family Gobiidae; genus Paratrypauchen; species Paratrypauchen microcephalus. Next base: position 14,838,870 of record JAVJIX010000002.1, on the reverse strand, counting down.
CGCTGTCTAGGGAAATATGTAGTTGTCTTTAATTGTTCTGACCAAATGGACTTCAGAGGCCTGGGAAGAATATTCAAAGGTACAACTGAATATATAATTTAACTATAATTTAACTTTTGAATGACTAATTGATTCTAATGCATTTGTCCAGGTTTGGCCCAGTCCGGATCCTGGGGATGTTTTGACGAGTTTAATCGAATTGACCTCCCAGTTCTGTCAGTAGCAGCGCAGCAAATTGCCATTGTGCTCACCTGCAAGAAGGAGAGGAGAAAGAGCTTTATCTTCACAGATGGAGATCATGTTGAAATGAATCCAGAGTTTGGCATCTTCCTCACTATGGTACTGACAAATCAATTACCTACTGGCTTTGTTAACATAACTATATAAAATGACTTGTGAAGAATATTGTGACGATATGAATGTAGTATTACTAATTGTGGCTTGAGCCTTTTAATACATTTATTTAATTATAATAGACTCCATACAGTAATTGTTAGGTGATTGTAAATTACGTAATATCCCAAGGCTAGTCATTAGACAGGAATAACTTTTCCTCGTGGTGAATGAGGTTAGAGATCATTTTCCCTTGAGTGTGTGTGAGGGCGCTTGCAAGTGTGGAAACCCACTAATCAAAGACCAGCTCTCTGAGTCTAAGCCTCATTCCTTAGGGATTTGTACAGCTGAGAATCTGCCATAAACTTTAATGATTTTCTTTTGTTAACACGTAAAGATATGTGCACTGTTGTGTTAATAATAACCTGATAGAACCTGTCTTTACATTTGTTTCTGTTTCATTCTTAATTAACAGAACCCAGGTTATGCTGGCAGACAAGAGCTTCCTGAAAATTTGAAAATCAACTTCCGATCAGTGGCTATGATGGTTCCCGATCGACAAATAATAATTCGGGTTAAACTGGCTAGCTGCGGGTTTATTGACAACATGGAGCTGGCCCGCAAGTTCTTCACTCTGTACAAACTGTGTGAAGAACAGCTTTCCAAACAGGTAAAATAGATGGATTAATTGATTTAATTTGTGGAATATCGTGGCTCCTTATACATACTATCAATTACACAGCGAGACATTCAATCAATCTGTGGCAAAAGGAGAAATTCAATTTGTCAACTGGACAAGTTTATTTGGTCGAGTTTATTTTGTCCAGTTGACAAATTGAATTTCTCGTTTTGCCATGAAACAGTGTACAGTTATATAAATATCAGTTTTTCTTTTATAAAGAAGCATTTTATGGAGCTAAATTATTCCCTGATTGTGGGAAAGATGGACTGGAGTGGGTAGTGTTGTGTTTTAGTTTTTGTTTTCCTCGAGTGATGCAGAAAAGAGGGAGCCACTGTCTGCGTGAATGTTCATGTATGTTAGTTGGCCGACTGAGGGATTCTACCCACATTCAATCAATTTGAGTTTAAACATAAATATTCCTGAATGTTTCTTTTTCAGGTTCACTATGACTTTGGGTTGAGAAATATACTGTCTGTTTTGCGAACCTTGGGTGCGGCAAAGCGGGCTAACCCTTCTGACACTGAATCCACTATTGTGATGAGAGTCCTCCGGGATATGAACCTCTCCAAATTGGTGAGTTAAACACACAATTTAATTCAACACTGAAAACAATGAACGCTAATTAAAGGGGTAATTGGGTGTTTTTCTTAGATTGATGAAGATGAGCCTTTGTTCCTGAGCTTGATTGAAGATCTTTTTCCTGGCATCCACCTTGATAAAGCAGGATACCCCGAACTAGAAGATGCAATTGATAGACAGGTATGTGTAAATATATTAGACGCAAATTCCTTTGTGTTTTTGTTAAGTAAACATTTTTAGGTCTTTTGCCTTAGTTCTGCATTAAAAACCTGACCTTCTTTTGTCAGGTTGAGGAAGCAGGTTTAATCAGTCACCCCCCGTGGAAGCTAAAGGTCATTCAGTTGTTTGAGACGCAGCGAGTGCGACATGGCATGATGGCATTAGGGCCCAGTGGTGCCGGGAAGACCACGTGCATACATACTCTTATGAGAGCCATGACAGGTAAACCATACAGATATATTAAATGTGGAGATGGAGATGTTATTGCTTTGCCTTGAATGTTCCATGGTGTATCATTAAATGTATACATCTGTCGACGTGTGAAGAATCCCTATACCTCCATTTCTTGCCTATACGTCTGTCATTTATTCATTGCTCAAAATACGTGAATTCCCTCTGTGAATAGAGACGACTCTCCACAGATCTGAATTGTAATGTACAGGGCTGGACTGTGACAAAAAAATAGCCCTGGCATTTTTGGCGTAGACCGGCCCCTCATAATTAGCAGAGCACAACGATTAGTCCTAGTTTAGTCCTGACCTGATTTAGTCCTGGTTCAGTCCCGATTCAGTCCTGATTTAGACCTGATTAGTCCTGGTTTAGTCCTGGTTCAGTCCTTATTTAGTCCTGGTTCAGACCTGATTTAGACCTAATTTAGACCGGTTTAGACCTGATTTAGTCCTGATTTAGACCTGATTAGTCCTGGTTTAGTCCTGGTTCAGTCCTGATTTAGTCCTGGTTCAGACCTGATTTAGTCCTGGTTCAGACCTGATTTAGTCCAGGTTTAGTCCTGGTTCAGACCTGATTTAGTCCTGGTTCAGACCTGCTTTAATCCTGGTTTAGTCCTGGTTCAGTCCTGATTTAGACCTGATTAGTCCTGCTTTAGTCCTGATTTAGTCCTGGTTTAGTCCTGGTTCAGACCTGTTTTAGTCCTGGTTTAGTCCTTGTTCAGACCTTATTTAGTCCTGATTTAGACCTGATTAGTCCTGGTTTAGTCCTGGTTCAGACCTGATTTAGTCCTGGTTCAGACCTGATTTAGTCCTGGTTCAATCCTGATTTAGACCTGATTAGTCCTGGTTTAGTTCTGGTTCAGTCCTTATTTAGTCCTGGTTCAGACCTGATTTAGACCTAATTTAGACCTGTTTAGTCCTGGTTTAGACCTGATTTAGTCCTGATTTAGACCTGATTAGTCCTGGTTTAGTCCTGGTTCAGTCCTGATTTAGTCCTGGTTAGTCCTGCTTTAGTCCTGATTTAGTCCTGGTTTAGTCCTGGTTCAGACCTGTTTTAGTCCTGGTTCAGACCTGGTTTAGTCCTGATTTAGACCTGATTAGTCCTGGTTTAGTCCTTGTTCAGACCTTATTTAGTCCTGATTTAGACCTGATTAGTCCTGGTTTAGACCTGGTTCAGACCTGATTTAGTCCTGGTTCAGTCCTGGTTTAATCCTGGTTCAGTCCTGAATTAGTCCTGGTTCAGACCTGATTGAGTCCTGATTTAGACCTGATTAGTCCTGGTTTAGTCCTGGTTCAGACCTGATTTAGTCCTGCTGCTTCTCCATGTTTCCACGCTCAACACTGAAACTGTCGTGGATCAGTACAGGGAAAGGGGTGGGACCGCGTGGTAACCTTCTATATCCTGATTGGTTTAGTCCACTGTCTATATTGAAGATGGACCAAGGGGCCGCCTCCTTTAAATTGTGGGCCGGTCTCTAAGTAAAAAAAAAAAAATCTGAGCATCGCCCCCTAGGACTGTCGGCCCACCTGGAAAATGCCCGGTATGCCCGATTACCAGTCCAGGCCTGGTAATGTAGCATAGTGCTGTAACCTGCTTGTCTTTCTTGCGATATACAGTAGGTTTAATCTATACTGTGGAACATTCTAGAGAAAGCAATAACATTTTCCTGGAGACAAGCAGGTGGCGAACCCTCCACTAGAAATGCTATACATAGCGCACTTTTAAGCTTGTACATAATCTTCAATTTTTCTTATACAGCTCTGGAAAAAAATAAGAGACCACTGCCAAATGATCAGTTTTTTACTACTTATAGGTATGTGTCTAGAAAAAAGCTACATTTTGGTTTGAGTCTAGAAACTACTGACATTTCCCCCAAATTCCAAATAAAATATTATCGTTTAGATAACAGGAGAAGTTCAATTTGTCAACTGGACAAAGTTTGTTTGGTTGAAAACGTTTCGCCGCTCATCCGAGAGGCTTCGTCAGCTCTAATAAGAATACTGGTAAGACACTTGCTTATATCTTGCTGTAGGGAGGAGCTACCTAGCTAACTACTTTCCGGAACTATCTCATTGGTTTCCGTCTTTTGTTTCTCTGGCGTCTAGCTAACGATCCCTATTCATCCCTACACGCCTGTTTTTCACACCTCTGGCCCTGACCTGGCTAGCCCTATTGTTTCCCTGTTTGCTTGATCTAGGCTTAAGAATGGAATTGTAGATGGGATGCAAATTATGTCTGACTCCACCATTTCTGTTCAGAGAAGGATTCTCTTTTTTGACAAAAATAGCCTCTTTAACTCCCCTCTCAAACCAATTCTTTTCCCTGGCTAAGATCTGAACCTCACTGTCCTCAAATGAATGACCCGTGGCTTCTAGGTGAAGATATACGGCAGAAGACGGTCCACTCTGGCACGCCCGTCTGTGTTGGTACATCCTCTTGTGAAGTGGCTGCTTGGTTTCTCCAATATAGCGCTCACTGCAGTCTTCACTACACTGAATGGAGTAGACCACATTGCTTTGTTTGTGGCTCGGTGTTTTGTCCTTTGGGTGGACGAGTTTTTGTCTTAAAGTGTTTGTGGGTTTGAAATAAACTGGGATTTCATATTGTCTGAAAATCCTCTGTAGTTTTTCCGACACGCCGGCCAGGTACGGAATCGCTACCCCTTTCCTCCTGGGTTCGGATTCTCTATTATCTTGTTTCTTGCCCTTGTCTCTCTTGGTTTTGTTAACAGCCCATTTGGGATAACCACAAACAGAGAGGGCTTCCTCGGGACGCCCTCTCTGTTTGATGCCCTCGGGACGGAAACCAATGAGATAGTTCCGGAAAGTAGTTAGCTAGGTAGCTCCTCCCTACAGCAAGATATAAGCAAGTGTCTTACCAGTATTCTTATTAGAGCTGACGAAGCCTCTCGGATGAGCGGCGAAACGTTTTCAACCAAACAAACTTTGTCCAGTTGACAAATTGAACTTCTGTTATCATGGATTCTACCTGGACGACTGAGGGACTTTTCACGCATCATCGTTTAAAGCATTTATTTGCAGAAAATGACAAATGGTCAAAATAACAAAAAAGATACATGTTTTCAGACCTCAAACAATGCAAAGAAACAAGATCAAATTCATTTTAAAACAACATAATACTAATGTTTACACTTAAGAAGAGTTCAGAAATCAATATTTGGTGCAATAAGCCTTATTTTTAATCACAGCTTTCATGTGTCTTGGCATGCTCTCCACAAGTCTTTCACATTGTTTTGAGTGACTTTATTCCACTCTTGGTGCAAGAACTGAAGTAGCTCAGCTTTGTGTTTGTGTTGGAATTCAACAGACGCTGGAATGGAATGGCTGCAATACATGTATTTCAAGATTTCAAGATTTCAAAGCTTTTATTGTCATATGCACAGTAAAGAAACACGTTTCCCTGTACAATGAAATTCTTACTTGGGTGCTGCTGCCCACCCTGGATGCCAGGAGCAAAAAAAAAAAAAAAAATAGATAAAAAAGATAAGAGAAGCATGTAAAAAGTATAATCAAATAGAAACAATCTTTACCGAATACAATATACACTATAAAAAATATAGGCTAGGTGCTATGTACATATTTACAGATAATGTGCAACATTGGTTTTATGTGCAACTGTCAGTAGTAAAAAAACGGGTTGTAAACATTGTTGATATAGTGCAAACAGGAAGTGTAAACATGGTTGATATTGTGCAAACAGGAAGTGTAAACATGGTTGATATCGTGCAAACAGGAAGTGTAAACATGGTTGATATAGTGCAAACAGGAAGTGTAAACATGGTTGATATAGTGCAAACAGGAAGTGTAAACATGGTTGATATAGTGCAAACAGGAAGTGTAAACATGGTTGATATAGTGCAAATAGTGCAAACAGGGTATGTAAACATTCAAGCAGTTACATGTGCAGCTGTAATCTGATTATTTTAACAGTTGGTCAGTAATAGTGCAAATAACTCATGTGCAAGTAGAGGTCAATCAATGTAGAGATGCTGATTTCAGAAAAAAATGCAGTGGTCTCTTATTTTTTTCCAGAGCTGTACATGCTTTTGATATATATCTATTACCCATTAATGGTAAATGTGTTTTCTGTACTTTCTATATAGAGTGTGGTGAGCCTCATAGAGAAATGCGCATGAATCCCAAAGCCATCACAGCTCCTCAGATGTTTGGTCGTTTGGACGTTGCCACAAATGACTGGACGGATGGAATATTCTCCACACTTTGGAGAAAAACACTGAGGGCCAAAAAAGGTAAAAGTCGTAAAAGGTGTTATGATTTCAAGTACAGCAGTATTACTATATAGATTAATAAAACAATCCTTTGTTATAGGAGAGCACATTTGGATCGTTCTTGATGGACCAGTTGATGCTATCTGGATAGAGAACCTTAACTCTGTTTTGGATGACAATCGGACTCTTACACTGGCGAATGGTGACCGCATTCCCATGTCGCCCAACTGTAAAGTCGTTTTTGAGCCTCACAATATTGACAACGCATCTCCTGCAACTGTATCACGTAATGGTATGGTGTTCATGAGCTCTTCTGTTCTCAACTGGAGTCCTATACTGGAGGTAATAATTGGAATGGCGCTTACTATATGTCTATTAGAATTAATAGATTTGCAAAAGAAATAATATACAAAAATGCACTGTTTGTAATACTTCTTCAGAGCTGGTTGAAGAAACGCTCATCCCACGAAGCTGAAATCCTAAGGCAACTCTTCACCTCTTCATTTTCGGAGCTTTTTCGCTTCAGTGTGCAATCTCTGGAGTTCAAAATGGATATGTTGGAGGCTTTTGTCATCAGGCAGTGTATCAACATGCTGCAGGGACTCATACCGCAAAGAGTAAGATTTCATTTTTTTTTTAAAACATATTTTTACATTTGAATTGTTATCTTTGTGTGTTATTTATCTCCAGGAGCAGTGTGCAGACATATCCAAAGAGCACCTGGAGCGGCTCTATGTTTTTTCTCTGATGTGGAGTACAGGAGCTTTACTTGAGCTTGATGACCGGAGAAAGATGGAGCTCTGGATCCGGGCAACTGACAGCTTATCCTTGAATCTGCCAGAAATTCCTCCTGAGAGTGAAGACACAATATTCGACTACTATGTCACAGCTTTCGGTATATATTTATCTTTAAAATGAATTCTTTCTTTAGAGGTCTAGGCATCAGACAAAATGCTATTTCCTATACTCTATATAAATATTGTTTCTTTTACAGGTCATTGGGTTCACTGGAACTCCAAAGTAGACGAGTATATCTATCCAACTTGCATTACCCCAGAGTACAGCTCCATCCTCGTCCCCAATGTGGACAACGTCAGAACAGACTTTCTTATTCAGACTATTGCAAAACAAGGAAAGGTGGGAAAAGTTTTATTTATAATTAAAGAATGCATTGATTTAAAAAGTATATATTAAAATTGTTGCATTTTATTTAATTGCATCCCATATGTATGCTCTTTCCAGGCTGTGTTGCTGATTGGAGAACAGGGAACAGCCAAAACTGTGATGATCAAGAGCTACGTATCAAAGTGTGACCCTGAGACGCACATGAGCAAGAGTCTAAATTTTTCTTCAGCAACCACACCACTAATGTTTCAGGTGGAGGAAGAGTTTTCATTTGTGCTGTTATTTTTACACATATGTACTGAGCTAACCTGCTATATCAAGTACAAATACGGTGTACGTAGTTCAATGAATTAAAAGTTCAAGTGAAAGTCAAATTCTGACTCTTAGAAATGAGCAATGAAATGAATTATGTTTTTTGTGACTTGTGGTGACTTTTTAAATGTGATTGTTCTATCTAGAGATCTGTTGAAAGTTATCTAGACAAGAGAATGGGCAGTACTTATGGACCTCCTGCTGGAAAGAAAATGACTATTTTCATCGATGATATCAACATGCCTGTTATCAATGAATGGGGAGACCAGGTAGGACCAGGAATATTTGGTCTGCTCTATTCCCTCCCTTTTAAATCCTAGTTAATGTTGTTAATTGTGATAAATGTATGTGTGTGCTCTTGCCAAAAAATAACAGGTGACAAATGAGATTGTGCGACAGCTGATGGAGCAGAATGGTTTTTATAATTTGGAGAAACCTGGAGAGTTTACCAGTATTGTGGACGTCCAGTTTTTAGCAGCAATGATCCATCCTGGAGGAGGACGCAATGACATTCCCCAGAGACTAAAACGGCAGTTTTCTATTTTTAACTGCACATTGCCCTCTAATACCTCCATTGACAAGATTTTTGGTAAGAAAATTTTTTTTGCAAAAATATATAAAAATAAATCAGTACTTTTAGGAGAGTCAAATAACATTTATTATTTAATATAATTTAATAATGTAGTCATAGCGACCATTAAAATAAAGACATTTCTTGTTCTTTGTTTCACTTTTAAAGGTGCACTATGTAATATAGCAATTGAAAAAACATCTCTAATTGAATGAGATAAGAAGTCTAATGTAATGTCTCAAAAAGTCCACTTAGTACTGCAGCTTTAATTTACATAACTTTAGGAATATCCTTGCTAATGAGATGATATAAGAACAGAATGTGCATTATATAATGCTTGGGTTATTTTCATCCAGGTGTCATTGGTGAGGGTCATTTCAGTGATGCGCGAGGCTTCAGTGATGAAGTGACAAATGCTATTCCTCGGTTGGTTTCTCTGACCCGTCAACTGTGGCAGCTGACAAAGGTCAAGATGCTTCCAACGCCAGCCAAGTTCCACTACATCTTTAACCTGCGAGATCTGTCCAGAGTCTGGCAAGGAATGCTTAATACAACCTCTGAGGTGGTCACTTCCACTGAGGTGAGAAAATTATATAATAAAAATGATTTGTTTTCCTGTGAATCATCTTCCACTTGGTTACATAATTCATCCTAGTCTGTAATGCTAACAAACAAATGACACATCCACATGTCCTTGTTAGTTTTCCTCTGGGCCACCTGATCAGCACCTCAAAAAACATCCCATTCTCTACCAATATGTTTGCTCTCTCCCTCTGTACCTGCCCAGAGCATTTCACTCTGGCATTTCATTTCCAAAACATCAAACATGAGGTGCTCATTTCTAATTCTATCCTCCTTTGTCATGCCTACGTTCATTTCTGCTTCCTCCAGCTTCCTCTCTTCTGCTACTGTTTGAAACTGAATAACATTTTATGCCTTACCTGTTTTGGGATGTTACAGTAAAATATTTTAGTGTTAGGATTATTGTGACACATCACAGTACAGTATTGCGATTATTCACAATTATTGGCATCATGACCAAACCACTTTTATTCAAACAGATTACTATTCCTCTTGACCAGCTATATTGCATAAAACACATTCTGAATGATAAAATAGATAATAAAATTGACATAAACAGCCAGTTAAGAAGAAGAAGAAGAAGAAGTGACTTTATTGATCTCACACTGGAGAAATTCTTCTCTGTATTTTAACCCATCCTATATATATATATATATATATATTAGGAGCAGTGGGCAGCACATTTCTGCACCCGGGGACCATCTCCATGATCTTCTTGCTTTGGTTTGGTCAGGACCTAAGCAGGAGGTACTTATGGTGGATGTTTTGGGTTGAAGCTAATTGCGTAGTGGGAAAATGTATTCACTCTATAACCTTTGCATTGTGGGAAAATGTATTCACTCTATAACCTTTGCCCAGTTGACAGAATTCAACCTTCTTTTGCTATGTAAAGTAAATGTATGCAATAAATAATGTTTTCAGGTACTGCTAGCCCTGTGGAAACATGAGTGCAAACGTGTGATAGCTGACAGATTCACAGTGCCTGAAGATGTGGAGTGGTTCGACCAGGCTTTTGCAAAACTAGTGGGGGAGACACTCGGAGAGGAGCACAAACCTGTAGTGGACTATGGAGTAGACAGATACTTTGTTGACTTTTTACGAGATGCACCTGAAGCTACAGGTAAGACGCAATACTTGTTATTGTTATTGTGCAAGAAACAATATATTGAAATATATTCTATAATAAAATTGTATTTATTTATTTGTTTATTTGAAGAGGACAGTGCACATTAATGAACACTTTGTACATTTTCATGACATTGTGTAAATATGCCGGATTTAGCTAGAAGCGACTTTCCATCCAACATTTAAAGACAACAATATGACAAACAATAACAAAAAGCATTTACAATATATACAGAACAATACATTACATGGTACACATTGAACATCACCTATGTTGACAGGTTTGGTTGATTTTGAGCCATTTTTTGAGCTCTTTTTTAAAAGCAATAAGGGTAGAACTCGTATAGTTGTTGGAAGACTATTCCAATTCATACAACCCTTAACAGAAATGATGTTTCGTCCTGTAGCAGTTCGTCTAAATGGCACCTCACAGTCCCCTTTCGAAGCAGATCTAGTCCTGAGGTTATTTCTCGACATTTAATAAATTCCTTCAGGGGAGGAGGGGCTAGGTCAGGGGTCGGCAACCTGCGGCTCCGGAGCCACATGCGGCTCTTTGATTCCTCTGATGCGGCTCAGTACAGCGGTCCCTCGTTTAAGAAGCGACTTTATTGATCTCACACAGGAGAAATTCTTCTCTGCATTTAACCCATCCTGTTATTAGGAGCAGCACATTACTGTGCCTGGGGACCATCTCCATGATCTTCTTGCTTCGGTTTGGTCAGGACCTATCTCACTATCTATCTTTGGGTTGATGGGGGAAACCGGAGAAAACTGGACACGGGAAGAACATGCAAACTCCACACAGAAAGGCCTGGGCGACCCGGGGATCGAACCCGGAACCTTCTTGCTGTGAAGCATGAGCGCTAGCCACTCAGCCACCGTGCCACCAGTCACGGGGGTTACGTTCTAAAACTAACCCACGACAAGCAAAATCTGCGAAGACGTCAGCTTTATATTTTACAATTATTCTCCATGTTTTAAGGCTGTAAACGCCTCACCACACACATTCTAAACTTTTCTCAGACTGGAATTAACGTTTTCTCACATTTCTCTCTTGTTTAAACACAGTTCTTGACCGAGCCTCTTCGTCCTGGCACCACTTCGCTGTGGCGGGTTTTATCGGGGAGAAAACATACAGCACTTCAGAGTCACACTGCGATCGAACATTTATATAAATCTGGCAAACTGAACGCATTCTGTACAGGAGACACGGAGGAGAATGACAAAGGTCTACAGTCCCTTAGCCAATCAGGATGCAGAGATGCGCGTTGATACACTATAAAAAACATTTGAATAAAAAAATCAGTGAAACAGCAAAGCCACGAAAGAGAACCACGATATAGCGAGGGACCACTGTATTTAATTAAAATGTATTTTATTTTAGTTAATTCATTTTCAAAATGTAATTCTATGGCACAAAGGCAAAAAAGCCGTTATATGCAGTGTTATTTCATTTTAAATTTCAAAAGGGTTTTGTGGCTCCCAGTGTTTTCTTTACTGTGTGAAATGGGTCCAAATGGCTCTGTGAGTGGTAAAGGTTGCCGACCCCTGGGCTAGGTCAATAAGGGATTTATAGAAGAGGCAAGCGAGTTTAAAAGTTTAAAAATTTTCCAAACTTAAAAGCTGGTATTTCTCTAAAATGTCACAGTGATGAGTTGAATATGACTTTTTGGCAAACACCTTTATAGATTTTTTTATAAATGAATATGTTTTTAGGTGAGGAGCCAGAGGATACAGACTTCGATTTGCCTAAAGTGTATGAACATATTGAGTCATTTGAAAGTCTGAAAGACCGCCTAAACATGTTTTTGAGCCTTTTCAACGAAAGTATCAGAGGGACGAGTATGGATATGGTATTTTTCCAGGACGCTATGATACATTTAGTCAAGGTAACCCTAGCTTTTTTGTCTCATTTATACTTTCAGTGTATTGTTTTATCATCTCCGGCTAAATGTAACTGTATACACGTAGGTCTCGAGAATCATAAGGACCTCAGGTGGCAATGCCTTGTTAGTGGGTGTTGGGGGCTCAGGCAAACAGAGCCTGACAAGATTGGCCTCATTTATCGCAGGATACAAGATTTTCCAGATTACTTTAACACGGTAAGATCCTGTTTCTAATGACTAGATTGCCTCCAGCTGCAGTTCTGTGTGGTTCAGATTTTGTTACTGTGCATTTTTATAACTCTAAATATGTATATTTATATTGTGCCAGATCATATAACACAGCCAACTTGATGGACGATCTGAAGGGTTTGTACAGAACAGCTGGTCAACATGGGAAAGGCATCAGCTTCATTTTTACCGATAATGAAATCAAGGAGGAGTCTTTTCTTGAGTATATGAACAATGTGCTTTCATCTGGAGAGGTTAAAACCACACACACACAACAAAAATATGCATGATTGTTGTAAGATTTCTTCATACACTTTTTTTGTTGTTGTATTTACAGGTTTCAAATCTGTTTGTTCGAGATGAAATTGATGAAATCTTAAGCGATCTTATCCCTGTGATGAAGCGAGAGTTTCCCAGGCGACCTCCAACCAATGAAAACTTGTATGAGTACTTCATGTCTCGGGTCAGACACAATCTTCATGTTGTGTTGTGCTTTTCTCCTGTTGGGGAAAAGTTTCGCAATCGGGCTTTAAAGTTTCCAGCACTCATATCAGGCTGCACTATGGACTGGTTCAGCCGTTGGCCCAAAGATGCTCTAGTGGCAGGTAAGTGTATAATATACAGTAAATGGTTTAGCTCTGAATAAAAGCAAACCTAATGTGTTTCATTTATTTATCTTGCAGTGTCACAGCACTTCCTCTCTCTTTATGACATTGACTGCTCACTGCAAGTCAAAAGTGAGGTTGTCCAGTGTATGGGTTCATTTCAAGACGGTGTGGCTGAGAAATGTGTGGACTACTTCCAAAGGTATCATACTAAATTTAATTCCGATAGAATTTAATATGCAATTGATCTATTGCTAAAATCATTCAAATTTACTCTAGATACAGACGCTCCACCCATGTAACACCAAAGTCATACCTATCCTTCATCCAGGGCTATAAAGCAATATACAAAGAAAAACGCACTGAGGTTCAGACTTTAGCCAATAGGTAAGGATACACATTGTAAAAAAGTTCACACTGCACACACACAACTTTCTGAATTGTTTTTCAGAATGAACACAGGTCTAAAAAAGTTGAAGGAAGCCTCAGAGTCTGTAGCTGCTCTGAGTAAAGAGCTAGAGGTGAAAGAGAAGGAGCTACAGGTCGCTAACGAAAAAGCTGATATGGTATGTGACTCATAGTGTATACATTTCTATTTTCCTTATGATTTATGAAACATTTAATCTAAGTGAAACATGGGCAGTATGTTTCAGTCACAGAAAATAAACATGACTTTTTCTCTTGCATTTTCAGTAGACATACTTGTGTTAATGCTGGAGCCTAATATTTGACCTATATTTAACAGGTTTTGAAGGAAGTTACAGTGAAAGCACAGGCAGCAGAGTGTGTGAAGATAGAAGTTCAAAAAGTAAAGGACAAGGCTCAGGCCATTGTGGATAGTATTTCTGCTGACAAGGCTATCGCTGAGGAGAAACTGGAGGCAGCTAGACCAGCGCTTGAGGAGGCAGAAGCATCACTACAGGTATGTACTGTAACTAAAGGCTTGTTAAATAAAAAAAACAAAACAAAACATGTATTACACTGTTGTTCTGTAATCAGTTGCATGCACCAAATGTGGCTTCATCAACATTTCACGTCACGACCTCCGTCTAAGCTCTGGGATAATTGTATTTGTATGTCTAAAGTTAGCATTTCTCTCTGGGCTTCACAAGGGTGTTATAATTAAAGCTGTCCTTCTGGCTAGATAGATGTGTCTATATCCCTCACGGCAGGTCCCTGATTATCTTGTTCAACTCTAATAAAAACACTTGCTTGAGGCATATGATGAGCTGTTTACATTGATTTATACACAGTTTTAAATACTAGATTTCTTTTTCTGTTAAATATAATAATTAGATTGTTACAAATTAAATATGCAAATTTCTATCAGGATTTATGATTAAATACAGGAATAGTTTGGGATTGAGGTTAGATTAGTTCACGTGTGGGAAGAAGATGTAGAAAATAGTACTGAACCAAATTGTGGTTAAAATGCAAAATGGATATGTAAAAATAGATATAGAAAAATGCACAATGATATTTACAGTATCATATCCTTGACAACAGGCTACACAATAAAAAATGCACAAGGTTAAAAGAGGGTTCAGGAAACTGAGGTGTGCTGTAGAAACAGCATAAACACTTTCTGCTGGATAATTCTCTTGAGACAGATCGTGCTCAAAAAAAAAAAAAAGTAATAGAGAGAGGGAGAGGATGAAACCGGTTTCACTGGGAGTCGCTGATATTCTCCTGCTGTTTGTCTTATTTTAATGAGTCTCTTGAGGCCAGGCTAGTCATCCTGAAGCTGTAGTGCTGTCATTCCTCAACTGCCTTTCATATTTTTACACACTGTTTAGTTGCTTCCTCAGTCTTTTTCAGTGAATAATGTAAAGCTGGTTTTTGCCCCACTCCACTTCAAACATTACTGACATTGGATTTAATGGCACTTACTTGAGGTTCGATTCTCACTTGCTTTTTGTCTGTGCCCTCAGACCATCAAGCCATCGGATATTGCCACTGTCCGAACTCTAGGCCGCCCTCCTCATCTCATTATGCGGATCATGGACTGCGTGCTGCTGCTGTTTCAGAGGAGGGTCAATTCTGTCAAAATTGACCTGGAGAAAAACTGCAACACGCCGTCATGGCAGGAGTCCCTAAAGCTCATGACAGCTGGGAACTTTCTGGGCAGTCTGCAGGTGCTTATATTTTTCTCTCTTTTCATAACAAGGCCACTGTTAACTTTCTATATTGTATTTGCATTGTATTTGTATGAATCAGTGATCTTAACTTGTCTTTTCAGTTTCACATCCTTATTTCCTTATCCTTTTCCCTTTTAGCAATTCCCCAAAGACTCCATTAATGAGGAAATGGTGGAGCTTCTGCAGCCCTATTTTGATATGCCTGACTACAATATTGAAACCGCCAAGAGGGTTTGCGGTAATGTAGCTGGTCTTGCGTCATGGACCAAAGCAATGGCTTCTTTTTTCTCCATTAACAAGGAAGTCCTGCCATTGAAGGTAATACACAGTGCTATGTTAATCCTTGAACATCCAAATGCAACTACAGTATGCAGAGAATATTTTATGCAATAATTAGTTTGCGCACAGCTAATGCAACAACTGAAAAAAAAATCCACACTGAGCTTATATGGATTGATAAAAATAAACACAGAACTACAAGCAGAATGAAATTGTTAATCTACAAACACACACTTCCCAAAAACAACATGATAATCCATCTTTTAGTGAGCTATTTTTCATTGCTCACTAAACCCAGTGATTTAACACAACTGTCTCAAATCCTGCTGTCATTTGTCTTCTTGCCAGTGCAGCCTGTGGGAACCTAATGCATGACAGTCATTTAATGCTTGCATAATACAGAACCGACTGAAAGCAATTGCTTTTGTGAATTGAGTTCACTGTGACTTTGACTGGTGATGACCTTTCCCTTGTGTTTCTCTCTTATTATTGTTATTACCTCATTTTCATTCTCTCTTGTTACTTCCCTCATTTTCTCATCTGTCTGCCTCAGCTGCTATCACCTGCTGCTAAATGGGTCCTCTGGTGGCTGTGGTTTAGGCAGAGGCACAAGAAAGCTGGACATTTTCTCTCTAATACTCTATTTAAATGGGTGGTTAGTTCATCTTCCAATCCAAACAGTGCATACAAATAGGTAAACATAACATTTATAAACTGTGCCCATTTTTTTTTCTTTTAGCCCTATTTTTGTCATTTGTTTACACAACCAACTTTTCCCTTTGTACAAGCTGTAAAGTTGAACATGCTGTGTCTTGATCTATACTTATATAACACACTTGTGCTATGTTTTATTCTCCAATATCTCATTCATCTCGACCGTTTTGTCTACAGGCTAACCTGGCTGTGCAGGAGAATCGTCTTACCATAGCTAATGTGGACCTGCAGAAGGCTCAGGCTGAGTTAGATGCAAAACAGGCAGAGCTGGATGTGGTACAGGGAGAGTATGAAAAAGCAATGATGGAAAAACAGGTACAGAATAAGCTGTATTGTCATTGCAAGTTAAGCAACAACGTTCAAATCAAAGTGCTGTCCAGTCAGTGTGACAATCTCAGATCTAATACAACAATACAACAGTTATTTAGTATGGAAGCCGACAGAGGCCATGTTCGTAATGATTATTTTCCACCTTAATAACGAGAAAATTTACTTGAGATCTCAAGAAAACGAGACAATTTGTGATCTTGAGAAAACAAAACTGTTATTTCGAGATCTTGAAAAAACAAAGAGTTATTCCGTGATCTCGAGAAAACAAAACTGTTATCTTGAGATCTCGAGAAAACAGCTGAGATGTAGACCTAGCTACTGCTACGCCCCTTTGTAGGCCAGACAACGAAAGCGGGAGACGACACGAAGACGTAGCTTCGGACAATGAAAAGATAGAAATGGCTTTTTATGATGCCTTGAGAGAGAGGAGAACATCACCCAGATGATAGAGGGTGATCACTGTATCTCCGTCGGTAAAGACGAAGCCGGGCCAGTCTTCTGCGGAGGTGCCGTGGATTAATCTTGAAATTATCCCGAATTAAAAGACGTAATGCAGTCTCCCCCTGTGTCAACCCCTGATCAAAATATTGCCTTATCAGCTGATCGATTATTATTCCAGACATTCTAATGACCAAAAACACGTCTATTCAGAATGAGAAATAGCCCTGAAGTCAGCCTGTCACAACGTGGCGGTAGACATTTCAGTTGTTTTCTCGAGATCACGGAATAATTGTTTCGTTTTCTCGAGATCACAAATTAATTGTGTTGTTTTCTCGAGATCTCAAATTAATTATCTCGTTATCTCTGGATATCAAGGAAGAAAAAATATTGCTTATGAATATGGCCTCTGTCGACTTCCGTAATTTAGAATGCACAAACTACACTTACATAGGTATATCACAACATTGTGCATGTGTTGCATTGTTACAAATTCATCCTGAGAATAACCTCAACCTTTAACAATTTATGTACTGATGCTAAAGGCAAAATAATATGAATACTGAATGAATTTAATGTAATTTAATGTTAGATTTAATGTCATTTTTAATTTTCCCTACTGTACCAGTAGGATGCACACATGTTTACCACCTGTTTTGTATTACCGGTTGAGCTTATGCAACGTACACCATAGACAATGAGCTGTTACATGCAGAACTAATGCAAAGCATACCTCATAATCATTTATAAGGGCAATTTATATATCCATATGCATATCTATAAAGCTTTTTGCCACCATGCTTTCCCGCTGAGGCTTTTAAAAGTATAGGTTTAGTTTAGTCTTCATTTGAAGGCACAATGTAAAATGTAAAAAAGAGATGCTCCACAGCAGATTATAGCTGAACAACTTGTTTTAATTGACAGTCCCTGACAAAAGCAAACAAAGCAAACAAGGCTATACTATATATTTTTCTCTTCACTGTGTTAAAAGGAATCTGGTAAAAGCACACACAGTTACAAAATACTGTTGTACGATTATAGAAAAAGGTGGTTGTGAAAGTGAAAAATAACCAGTCTCCCTTGACCTCTTCTTCATTTTTCAGGCTTTACTGGAGGATGCTGAGCGCTGTCGACACAAGATGCAGACAGCCTCTAGCCTGATAAGTGGCTTGGCTGGTGAGAAGGAAAGATGGACAGAGCAAAGTAAAGAGTTTGCAGCTCAAACAAAGCGCCTTGTCGGTAGGTCTTACAAGCAAACAATGGCGTTTGAAAGCTGTGTAAAGAGCCTAAAAATAACTACAAAATCTCCTTTAGGTGATGTCCTTCTGGCCACAGCATTCCTCTCCTATTCAGGCCCCTTTAATCAAGAGTTTAGAAATTTTTTAATGTACGACTGGAAACGGGAGTTGAAAAAGCGTAATATCCCATTTGGAAATAATCTCAATCTGACAGAACTGCTCATTGATGCCCCTACTGTCAGCGAGTGGAATTTACAGGTAGATTTTATTTCTTTAAAATATTCTCATACAGTACACACTTTGCTATATTCAAATTGAAACTTTAGCCATGTCTTTAACCTTCTTTCTAAGATAAGAATCAATACTTCTTCTTCTTGTCATTTTTTCCTGATAAGGTTAATAGAATAGGCTGGAGAACCTTACTATAATTTGTCTTCTTCTGACAGGGGCTCCCCAATGATGACCTGTCCATTCAGAATGGCATTATTGTTACCAAAGCTGCCCGTTTCCCGCTTCTAATTGACCCTCAGGCACAAGGAAAGATCTGGATCAAGAACAAGGAGGCCAGGAATGAGTTGCAGGTTTGTTTTTATTACAAAGTTTGCTGTATATTATGTCTTGTTTAAGGGCCCGTATTACATTATTTTCTGACCTCTGTTATAATATTGTTTCCTCATCACAAACATAACTGGAGTTGTGTTTTGTTTAATATACATATGTTTAACACACAAACCCTGCATATTTAGGCTGAATTCTACTCTCAAACAGAAAACACTCCACCTTCTTTCACTTTGTGATGTCATGTGGTAATACAGGAAATACGCCACTGTGTTTTTAAACTTCATACACCTTCTCCAGAATCGTTTGGACAATTTCAGCCCTGGAATTGTCAGTCTCTACTGAACTAAAAGTAAAAGGAGCTTGATAACTTGAAAACTACCACTACATGACATCACAAGGTGGAACAGAGC
This sequence comes from Paratrypauchen microcephalus, assembly GCA_036785185.1. Taxonomy (NCBI): domain Eukaryota; kingdom Metazoa; phylum Chordata; class Actinopteri; order Gobiiformes; family Gobiidae; genus Paratrypauchen; species Paratrypauchen microcephalus. Next base: position 14,820,035 of record JAVJIX010000002.1, on the reverse strand, counting down.
ATTTTGAGCTTTCGAGATGTAGTACTACTAGACCAGGGGTCGGCAACTCGCGGCTCTTTGATCCCTCTGATGCGGCTCAGTACAGTGGTCCCTCGTTTATCGCTGTGGTTACGTTCTAAAAATAACCCGCGATAGGCGAAATTCGTGAAGTCGTCACTTTTATATTTTACAATTATTCTACATGTTTTAAGGCTGTAAACGCCTCACCGCACACATTCTACACTTTTTTCAGACTGGAATTAACGTTTTCTCACATTTCTCTCTCGTTTAAACACTCAAACTTTCATAGATTTTCAACAAAAAAAGCACAGTATTATAGAACGAAACCAAAGATCAAAACCTGTTTTCAGGCCCTAAACATATTGCGTGTATTTCATAGTTCCTCTGACCAAGCCTCTTCGTCCTGGCATTCTGTACTGTACAGGAGACACGGCACGGAGGAGAATGACTTGACAAATCTGCAAAGGTCTACAGTCCCTTAACCAATCATCAGGACGCAGAACACAATGCGCATTGATACACTCTAAAAAAATTGGAATAACAAAATCCGCGAAACAGCGAGGCCACAAAAGGTGAACTGCAATATAGCGAGGGACCACTGTATTTAATTAAATGTATTTTATTTTAGTTCATTTTCGAAATATATTCTATGGAGGAAAGGCAAAAAAAACAAAAAACAAAAACATTATATGCAGTGTTATTTCATTTTAAATTTCAAAAGGGTTTTGTGGCTCCCAGTGTTTTCTTTACTGTGTGAAACGGGTCCAAATGGCTCTTTGAGTGATAGAGGTCGCCGACCCCTGTACTAGACTAATAATAAAGGGTTACTCAAATGGGTATGAATGAAACAAAACACAACTCCAGGGATGGTTTTGAGGAGGTGACAACATTATAATATGGCTTAAAGCTCACAAGAGGCAATTTAGGACCTTTAACAATGGCTATTAACTTTTATATTATGGTGGTAACAATGAAGAGCCTTGAATAACTGAACATAGACAAGCTTTAAAATGTTATTATGATTATTTAATTTTCATTTTGTGGAAAGAACCTTCACTCTTTTATTTCTGGGCATTTGAAGTGTTCTGCTACAAAAATAAAGCTAGCACAATGGAGAAGACTGACAGCTGAGGTCACTTGGCACAATACAACCATTCACCATTCCCTCACAATTCTTTTTTATACAATTTGTGTTTTTGTGTTATGTTGCTGTAGCCCATTGTGGTAGGAGTCATGATCAGACTGACAACTGACAATTCCCCAATGATGTTTATATTTTTGTGCACCTCTGATATTGTTTGTCCATAATACTTACTGTGTAGGAGTTTTAATATTATGCTGTTTGCTCAACTATGTCAAAATGTTGTTTTCTCATCACAAACATACCTGGAGTTGTGTTTTGTTTCATTCACACAGAAAAACTCTGTTCCACCTTGTAATGTCAAGTGGTAATACAGGAAGTGCTCAACTGTGTTTTTAAACTCCATACACCTTCACTAAAATTATTTGGATAATTTCATCCCTGTAATTGCCAATTTCTACTGAATAAAAAGCAAAAGGTGGCTGTTAGGAGATGTAGATAAAAGGGACGTGCACAGGAATTTTGAGAGGCAGTTGCTCTGACCTCAAAGGGCAAACCAACCCCCCCAACTGCCTCTTTTACATGGGCATCACTTAACATAACACACATTACACAAAACAGTGATAAGATTTAGTCGTTTAACCATTTTGAATGAAAGAATTCATGTGATGCATTACTTCCATAATTCATTCTGCTGCTAAAATGAAATATTAGAAACTGCAGACATGTAGCTTAGTTTGCCTACCACAAAATTAGCAGCCTATTTAAATCATGGGTTGCTTGTCTGCAAGCTAGCTAGGTGTCTGATTATTTAGGCTAAATGTGGCAAACTGAACATGTATTTATGAACATTTTTATTCAATTCATAAACCTTCATAGTGATCATTTGTTATACATCTCAATCTCACCTTTTACGATAATGTCAAGGCAGTCAACAAGACAACCGTGACAGTCTCTTTCCACATGAGGCTCGGGTCAGATGCCGGTCGTGTGTAGCACTGCAGCTGTAAACATAGCCCACTCCCCCTTCTGACTTTCACTCTCGGTGTCTGAATGGAAGTGAATGAGGATGCTTTTATTTTATGAAAAAATGTTTTGAGTGTCGTTTTTTTGTTTTCATTTTCAAATCAAGGCCTTTATTATTATTATTATTATTTATTTATTTATTTTATTTTTTTTGACTCGGAAGGGCAATGTCAGTCCAGGAGGGCATAGGGGCAGTTGCCCGGGCAACCTGAGCAACCCCCCTGTGCATGTCACTGGTAGACAAACAAATAATGTAACTCAGACAAGTGGGAATAAAACAAAACCCAACTTTAGGTATGTGGTATGTTTTTGGTGAGGTAACAGCATTATAACATGGCTTAAAGCTCACAAGAGGCAATTTTTCTCAGTTGTCAGTTGTTTGTTAAAATGTTTGCATTATTAATCCAAAACAGCTGAATATTAAGACCATCCATTCCTCCATCCATCTTCTTCCGCTTTTCCATTTCTGGGTCGTGGGGGCAGCAGTCCAAACATATCTGCTGCCCAGAACACAACGCACCAGCCCCCATGAATCCTCCCGCGGGCGGTGAGTCCACGGGAAGACAGCCCATGTCACAACTGGCCTTGATGCACTTCTGTCATGGGGGCTATAATATTAATATGATATAATATATAATATGAAGACCACCAAAGACATTTCATTTTGTCTGGATAATTGTGCTGTATTATCATGGTTCTCCCTCCTAGATCACTTCACTAAACCATAAGTACTTCAAGAACCACCTGGAGGACAGTTTGTCTCTTGGTCGCCCCCTGTTAATTGAAGATGTTGAGGAAGAACTGGACCCTGCCCTAGACAATATATTGGAGAAGAACTTCATCAAGACTGGATCTACATACAAGGTTTTCTCTTACCATATACTACACTACCATATACTAATAAACATATTTTATTGTATTTAAAGGATACATTAATAATTCATTTCTGCAACAAAAAAATGTACTTCATATATTTGAATGAATGATAAATGGATGAACAATTTTGTGTCTCAAATTATGATTCTTATGACCCTCCATGTTCCATGTGATCAAGACAACACTATACATGATTTATGCATAGAACATATTGTGCTAGTACAGAGAGACAGACCACTTGTCACAGTAGGTAAGCACAACTGCGTCAAGTCAAATGTGTTCAAAAAGAATTCTTCAGCTGCTGACTGAGAAACCAGATCAGAGGTGTCCCTTATGTTGCTCCTTTTTCTATTTATGTCCCACTGTGAGGAGAAGAAAAGTCTATGCAACTGACTGAGGCATAAGTAGTAACGAGTACCATGAGAAATAAAGCTATTACAGAAAATAAAATACTTTCCTATTTGAAAATATAATCCATTTTGTGTGTGGGTTAAGGGAGAAGGAGAATTTGCCCGATTTATGCTGCGATTTGCCTCTCCCCAAGTTCGGGGAGGCGTGACCCGTCTTTGTGTCTTTGTGTGCGATTTTGAAGCTGCTGCACTCCTCATGTATGTGGTGTGTGTGGTCTCTGAGCTGCTCTGTCAGATCATATCCACCAAACATCAGCAACTTTACGATGAAAGCCAATAAAACAATGCCAGGGGCAGACGGACACAGAGGCGAAAATAATTTTTACTCACCTCTCATAAAGTCGTAAATTTAAACTTCAGCATCTCATACGAATTATCCATAGAATTTGTCTTCTGCAAATAATGACACCAAGTCCACAAAACAGCACTGTTAATCCAGTTTGCAGTGTTCTTTAAAAGTAAAAAGGCGAGCGTATTTTCTCACGTGTGTCCGTTTACGTCCACACAGCGCATGGATCAGGATGAAGCTGCAGATTAGCGATAGTGACTCTTCAGAATCAGAATCAGAAAGATTTTTATTGCCATTGTCAAGTGAACAGAGTTCACAAAACTAGGAACTTGTCTCGGTGATAAGGTGCAAACATAAAACACTAAATAATAATAGTAATAACTAGAGTATAGACACTAAATAATAGTAATAACTAAAATATAGCTATAATATAGTAAAAAACAATAAGCAATCCAAATAACAAAAAGGTCCAGATAAGCAGCATCAGAACAGTAGTGCAAACATGACGTAATTAAAGTGACTCGTGATATAAAGTGTCCAGCTTTGTGCAGATGTTATGAATTGTTCATGAGTCCAACAGCAGAGGGAAAGAAACTGTTCTTGTGACGGGAGGTTCTGGTCCCGATGGACCGTAGCCTCCTGCCAGAGGGAAGTGGCTCAAATAGTCCATGTCCAGGGTGAGAAGTGTCAGCTGCTATCCGGCCTGCTCGCCCCCGAGTCCTGGAGACGTACAGGTCCTGGATAGATGGAAGGCTGCAGCCAATCACCTTCTCGGCAGAGCGCACAATGCGCTGCAGTCTCTGTTTGTCCCTGGCAGTGGCTCCAACATACCACACAGTGATGGAAGAGGTGAGGATGGACTCAATGATGGCCGTGTAGAACTGCACCATCATCTGGACTGGCAGCTTGGCTTTTCTTAGCTGCCGCAGGAAGTACAACCTCTGCTGGGCCTTCTTGATGAGGGAGTTGATGGTTGGCTCCCACCTGAGGTCCTGTGTGATGTAAGTGCCCAGGAACCGGAAGGAGTCCACTGTGGTGATGGGGGAGTCTGTCAGGGAGAGAGGAGGCAGGAGGGCTCTGACTTTCCTGAAGTCCACGATCATCTCCAGTGTCTTCTGGTGGTTGAGATCCAGGTTGTTGCTGCTGCACCAGGACACTAGCCAGTCCACCTCCCTCCTGTAGGCAGACTCATCGCCATCAGAGATGAGCCCGATGAGGGTGGTGTCATCCGCAAACTTAACCAGTTTGACGGAGTCGTGGCCGGAGGTGCAGCAGTTTGTGTACAGGGAGAAGAGCAGAGGAGAAAGTACACAGCCCTGTGGAGATCCTGCGCTGATGGTCCGGCAGTCCGAGACATTCTTGCCCAGCCGCACGCATTGCCTCCGATCCGTCAGGAAGTCAGTGATCCACCTGCAGGTGGAGTCAGGCACGTTTAGCTGAGCAAGCTTGTCCTGGAGCAGAGCAGGGAGGATGGTGTTGAAAGCAGAGCTGAAGTCCACAAACAGGATCCTGGCGTAGGTTCCTGGGGAGTCCAGATGCTGGAGGATGAAGTGGAGGGCCAGGTTAATGGCATCGTCCACAGGCCGGTTAGATCTGTAGGCGAACTGCAGGGGGTCCAGGAGGGGGGAGGTGAAGGACTTGAGGTGGGTCAAGACCAGGCACTCAAATGACTTCATGACTACAGACGTCAGCGCCACAGGTCTGTAGTCATTAAGTCCAGTGATCCTTGTCTTCTTGGGGACGGGGACAATGGTGGACTGCTTGAAGCAGGCAGGGACATGGCATGACTCCAGGGAGGTGTTAAAGATGTCCGTGAAGACAGGAGCCAGTTCTTTAGCGCAGTGTCTCAGGGTGGAGGGGGAGACACCGTCCGGGCTTGGGGCCTTGCGGGGGTTCTGCTTACTAAAGAGTTTAGCCACGTCCTGCTCCAAGACAGTGAGAGCAGTGGGGGAAGAGGAGGGGTCCGGGTTGGGCATGACTGGAATGTCTATGGTGGTGCGGGGGGTGGGGGTGTCAAACCTGGCATAAAAGTCATTCAACTCTTCTGCCAGACGTTTGTTGTCCACAGCGGGAGGGGCTCTGGGCTTGTAGTTGGTAATTTGCCTAAGCTCTGTCCAGACAGAACTAGAGTCATTTGACGAGAAATGGTGCTTCAGACGTGTATTGTACTATGCAACTGACTGTGTACTTTATCACCAACCTTCTATGCATTAAAGGTCATGTATCTGAAGTGTTGCACCACATTTCACAAATAATAACACAGTTTTGACTTGCATCTAAACTAGAAGTGCAGTGCTCTGATCTTTTGAACACTCAAGAGTCTCAAGGTCTTTACGATTAGAGATTTAGATTCTCCTCATGTCTGTGGTGTGCACGTTTAAAAATTGCTTAAGCCCGAAAAATCCTGTAGTGTGTGGCGGCCTTAAGTGTATGTTACATTTCTTCTTTTGTTTCCGTTGTGCAGGTGAAAGTGGGCGACAAAGAGGTGGATGTGATGAAAGGATTCCGTCTTTATATGACCACCAAACTGCCAAATCCAGCATACACCCCAGAGATCAGCGCACGCTCTTCTATCATCGACTTTACTGTCACCATGAGAGGACTGGAGGACCAGTTACTAGGCAGGGTCATCCTCACAGAAAAACAGGTGGAGTGGCTCTGTGCTGAAAGAAAGAATATTTACTTTTATATTCTCTGTCACCCTGGCTCATTTGTGCTTGTTTCAATAATGGCTCTAGCTCTGATCAGCTACAAATTATGAAAACCTGTTTTTGCTGAAAGGCCCATTGAGACCATTTTGATGCAAGCTTTCAACACCTTTCACTGCTATGTGTGTAGTCGTCTCTCTGAAGCCCAAAGTGTGTCAAAATATAACTGAGGTTATTATCACCCTTTGAATAAAGTACATGGCAATCATTATCACTCTCAGTCAGAGGAGGAAGAGAAAGAACAACCACACTTCTATAAATAGTTTACATGCACATATGAAACAAATATAGTAAGAGCAGTAGGCATGGTTCAGGTTCAAGAACCTGAGTCATTCTGTTAGTCATCGAGTGCTGTTAGACACTGCTGATATGATTGTACAACAGTAAAGGCCAGATAATGAGCATAATTTATATATTATATATTATATTTTATGGTCACTCATGGGAGAAATTTGTCTTAGACATTCCAGGTCATATGAGAAAAAACAAATAACTAGTCAGCAGACATTACAGTCATAAAACACTCTGGCAGTTTTCACCTAAGTTTGTTATTGAGATTCCAACATGTTCATATTAAATTAAACAATGCACAATGGGCTGATAATCCACCTAATCTGCAAACACTACATTTAAAGGTAATATAAAATAGAATCATTATGCATATGATAGACTGGTTTAGCATGTGTAACATTGTTTCTGTCCAAGAAACACTGACTTTTGAATAATTTTCACAGGAACTGGAGAAGGAGAGGACAGACCTCTTGGAAGATGTCACTTCAAACAAAAGAAAAATGAAAGAATTAGAGGACAACCTTCTCTACAGACTGACCAGCACACAGGTAAAGGATGTCATTTTACCGTATGTACAATAAATGGCATGTTTGATGTTGTGATACTATTGTGTTTGGATGTTGTGATTATGTACAGGGATCACTAGTGGACGACGAGAGCCTGATTTCTGTCCTGGGCAACACAAAGCGCACGGCTGAAGAGGTCACTCAAAAGCTACAGATTGCTGCTGAGACTGAGGTCCAGATAAACGCTGCCAGAGAAGAGTACAGACCAGGTGGAATAAACTGATGAGGAATTTAATAAATAAAATAAACAAAATTACTTTTTATAAACAAATAATGCAAATGTATTATTATAGAAACATCTATTTTTGTACCAACCACAGCCTTTTTTTTTTTTATTCAGTGGCAACCCGAGGCAGTATCCTGTACTTCCTTATTACAGAGATGAGTATGGTTAATGTCATGTATCAAACATCTCTAAGGCAGTTCCTGGGGCTTTTTGACCTCTCTCTGGCGAGGTGAGATTTTTTTATGTGTAATGTGAATGTATAAAATCACAATTTAAATATAATAACTGTTACATTGTCTGAAACAGGTCCTTCAAAAGTCCAATAACAAGCAAACGAATCGCCAACATCATTGAGTTTATGACCTTTGAGGTTTATAAATATGCAGCACGGGGCCTTTATGAGGAGCACAAGTTTCTCTTCACTCTGCTTTTAGCCCTGAAAATCGACATGCAGAGTAGCAGGGTCAAACATGAAGAGTTTCTGACTCTCATAAAAGGTAACCATTTAATTTATTTATTTATTTGACAGGGACAATGCAATCGGACATAGTTACAGAGCAGAGCTTGCAGCTGATGTGATGCATAGAGTTTAGCAAATGCTAATTTTCAACCCCCGTCCCTGGTTGAGCTTTTCTACACTGACATAAAATCTAAAGTACATATAAAAAAAAAACCACACAATTTCATCTATATAAATACAGCAGTGCAAAGACATGTAACACTCACTCATTCACTCACTCTACCACTATTTACATATGGGTACAGCTTTGGTTTCTCTTGAGCCAAGATTTAAGTTAAACGGTGAACAGTTTCAACTCGCAGATGGACTTAATTTCTGTGGGCAGGGAGTTCCAGGGAGTTAAAATAATTGTATTACTTTTAGCACAACATTTTCTGTTAAGTATGGTGTACAAGTGTACTACAATTGTATTTCACTAACATTTGTCAGCTGCAATGTTATCCAAAAGTGAGTTATAGCAATTAAAATATAAAATCACATCAAATCTTTCTTTCTGACCACCACAAGGAGGTGCATCTCTGGACCTCAAGGCCTGTCCTCAGAAACCAGCAAAATGGATCCTGGATATGATTTGGCTCAACCTTGTGGAGCTGAGCAAACTCTGGCAGTTTTCAGAAATCCTTGATCAGGTACAAACAATACACACATGCACACTTTTGGAGACGTTACATTTGCTTACATTCATTTCCTGGAAACTGATCCTAACCTCAACCTATGTGCTTATCCTTAATCTAAACCCTAATCATAAACTATTTTAACCTATATCTGAACTTTAAACCAATCTAATAATATAGAATTTACAACATAGGGACCTGTTTTTTGTCCCCATATGAGATGAAGGCCTTCATATAGTGACTATACAGATTTTTTTTAATCACCACATTGTAATAAATAACTGTCCACATACACAATAGTTTATCACTGACATCACTGGTCTCTTCTTGGCTAAAGCAGATTTAACTAATGGTGCTTGAGATAGCAGTGCTCATCAGTTTCCAGTTTCCACCTCACTGACACAAGCACATCTAGATTCTCCCGTGGTCTCTAGGTGCTTATTGAATATTTTTCTCATCTCGTCTTGCCTTGGTACCTATGCCAATATCTTTCCATCATGGTGTGCTTCTTGTCTCACTTTTTACACACAGGAGATGTACTGTAGCTCTTGCTCTAATACACACAACTCTGTGACTGGCAGCTCAGTGGCTCCCATAGAGGAGAAGGCTCAGTGCCCTGTGAAATGAGCTCTGTTTGGACAAACTCCAATTATTTATGTCTATATACTGATACACACGCATGTCTGTATATTGATACACACCAACCACACACCTTAGCCCCTAACTTTAACCTTAATGTGTTTACATTTTTGGTCATCAAGTCATTCTGTAGTTATAGGGCAAAATATAGCCTTCCTTGGGACAAAGGCCTTGCACCACCAAGCAACACAACAATACACATTGCCATTGGTTCTTTTATTAAATACAAGCAATAAACAAGCTTCTGTTTCATTTCAATATAGTACAATTAATAATTGTATGCACGGCATGGTCTTGCAGATAACTCGTAATGAGAAACAATGGAAAACCTGGTTTGACAAAGAAGCTCCAGAAGAGGAGGTGCTCCCCAACTCTTATGACCAGGCGTTGGACTGTTTCAGGCGTCTGCTCCTCATTCGTTGCTGGTGTCCAGACAGAACAATTGCACAGGTAAAAACTGATCATATAGAAAATACATAATATTAAGTGACTACAGGCACAAAACCACAGAGAGGCTTTCAGATCCTGAGTGAACAATTATCCTAAAAGTACTGTTTTAGAAAATGCTAAATTTGGCCCACACTTGAACTGAACTAAAATATCACTCGCGCTGGCTGAAAATGTACAATGACTAATGGACATAGCCTGTTTAGTTTAAGGTCCACTGTGGATGGGCTTGGAATTTAATTTATTTTGCTGTACAGTCAGCCCTGTCTAACCTCTTTCAGCTGCAGGCCAGTTAAAACATCCTTTAAACTGTTGATGCTGTCAGAGTTTTTCCCTGCAGTATTTTACATCTTGAAGTTGTAAACAATCGTGCTTGACTAGATTTGCTGTGTCCCTGTCCCAGGCTCGTAAATACATCACGGATTCGATGGGGGAAAAGTACACAGAAGGCGTAATCCTGGATCTGGAGAAGACTTGGGAAGAAGCAGACCCCCGAACCCCTCTGATCTGTTTCCTATCCATGGGCTCAGATCCAACTGACTCCATCATTGCACTGGGGAAGAGACTGAAAATCGAAACGCGATATGTATCCATGGGGCAAGGACAAGAAGTGCATGCTCGCAAACTTCTGCAGCAGGACATGGCTAATGTAAGCTTCAAGTTTATTTATTTGTATACATTTTACAGTTTCATAATTTAAAATATTAGCTCATAAATGTGTTTATTGTGTAGATCAACATGAGTATTTATTCAGTAGTGGCTATTCACAATGGTAATAGGCAATACCAGCTACTTTGATGATAGAGATGTAGTGTGGTGTGTGATAACCCAATCATGTCCTTAGAAAAAGTTAGCTACATCAGTTCATCTATGTCCTAAGATGGGGCAAATCAGAGAGTCCACATTAGCACTGGGAGGACATGGGGTCTATGCAAAATTAGATCAAATTAAATAAACATGACTAAAGCAACACCTAGTAATGTCATTGTTGTTTTGCAGGGAGGCTGGGCATTGCTCCAAAATTGCCACCTGGGACTCGACTTCATGGATGAGCTGATGGACATAGTGACTGAGACAGAGTTTGTCCACGACAGTTTCCGGCTCTGGATTACAACCGAGGTTCACAAACATTTCCCTATCACCCTTCTCCAGATGTCAATCAAGTTTACCAATGAACCACCACAAGGGCTGAAGGCGGGGCTTAAGAGGACCTATGGAGGTACAAACACCTGTTTTTATTGTGTGTAATTATAGCAAATAACAAATCCTTTGAAACATTGTAAAAGACTTGAGAGTGCTCAACTCTCCTTTGACAATATTCCAAAATTCGATTAGTGATTTTGAGTCAGTGCCAGTCAGAAAGAGTTTCCCAAAGAAAACTGCAGACTTGCAATATTAAGAGTGCAAAAGATTTAATAAGACAGATTCACTAAGCAAATTACTTTGCCATCTCTATAAACAATAGAAAGTTTAACCTTTATAAGCTACTACATGGTGACTTTCCTATGATGTTAATATTGATGCTATCAGACGTCCAAACTAATTCAAGTAACACGTTGTGTCAAAATTGAAATTTTATGTCAACTTTTGTGTCTGTCTCCAGGTATTAACCAGGACCTTTTGGATGTCAGCAATATGGCCCAGTGGAAACCAATGCTTTATGGGGTGGCATTTCTTCACAGCACTGTTCAAGAGAGGAGGAAATATGGGCCACTGGGGTGGAATATCCCATATGAATTTAACCAGGCTGATCTTAATGCTACAATTCAGTTTGTCCAGAACCACCTTGACGACATGGACATCAAAAAGGTCACATTTTGTTACGTTAATACATTTGATCAATACTGTGCAACAGGTCTAGACATTTTTAACAAGAACAGTTCTGCTAGTCTCCACTGCTATTCCAAGAAAATAATGCTTTAGTGCCTAGACATGAACTTTAACATCTACCAGAAAATTGTCCTTTAAGTAAATGATTTAATACTTTTGAGTCATATTCCTTTTTTTTTTTTCTTTTTTTTTTATTTAACCTTTTTTTAACCAGGAATGTCCCATTGAGATTACTAATCTCTTTTTCAAGGGAGTCCTGGCCAAGACAGCAGCACAGTTACATTACATTTACACAGACATTTCAACACATCACAAAATGGATTCTTAAAAGCAATTACAAATCATAGATCAGCATAGATTTAAACTGAACTATTGAAGTCAGTTATTGTAATTTCAAGACTTTTTGTAAATTATTCCATGTTGAAGGCGCAGAATATTTGTTTCAGAATCTCCTAAAACATCTTTTAATCCAAATCAAATAAGTCACTTAGTCCACTCAATTTCTGACCATTACATATATATATATATTTTAAAAAAATCACTAAAATGAATGAATATCTTTTTTCCTTAATAGGGTGTGTCCTGGAACACAGTCCGCTACATGATTGGAGAGATTCAATATGGCGGCCGTGTGACCGACGACTATGACAAGCGTCTTCTCAATACCTTCGCCAAAGTGTGGTTCAGTGAGGAAATGTTTGGACCCAGCTTCAACTTCTACAAGGACTACAATATTCCTAAATGCACCAATGTAGAACAGTATCTTACCTACATCCAGGTCAGTCCTTTATGGAAAAATAAACTTATAAATACATCCAAGAATTATTACGATTAAAACACTCTCTGTGTATAGAATGTGCTATCTTAAAGGGATAGTGCGGTTTTAACAATGACTTACCGCTGACCGTGTCCTCTGAGCCCAGTTCTGCTCCGGTTTTATAGCTCACGAAAGTAGGTCCAGTAAGTTAGCAAGGACTTTTAATAAAGCTTGTTTTTCTTCTCAAAACAATATTTGTCCAAAAAGTGATATATTTGCGTCACAAACAGTTGTCCGCGAAAAATTCAGCAGCCTAATTCACATGGTGCTATTTTGTAAACATCCACTTACAAGTGAACAGCCTCATAATAATAATAGGCGCGCAGTGATACGACTCGAGAGAAAATAGCACCATGCGAATTAGACTGCTGAATTTTTCGCGGACAACTCTTTTCTGACGCAAATATATCACTTTTTGGACAAATATTATTTTGAGAAGAAAAACAAGCTTTATTAAATGTCCCCGCTAACTTACCGGACCTACAAAACCGGAGCAGAACTCGGCTCAGAGGACACTGTCAGGGGTAAGTCAGTGTTAACGCACGGCACTGCTGAAGGGGATCCCATACAGATTCACATCAAAAAAACCTGCACTGTCCCTTTAAGCCTTTTATTTTCTGTACTTTGTACCATTAAGTACCATTAGGTGAGCAGAAGAAGTGGTCTGAAAATGCTGGTACTCTTATATTGTAAACTGCCATGAATTATAAATGTATTATGGACCAGGTTTATTTGATTTTAATCATCACTTTTTCACTTTTTCAATGTCAGACTGGTGGGTTTGGTGTATGTGTCCCTGTTTGTGTGTATTTAGAGGCAGTTCCTGAACTAGTTTTATTAAAGCTAGTTTCATTATGATGGATGCTCTGTGCTGCCAGGCTCTCCTGCACTGCCTCTCAAATACAGACTGACAAACAGCCTTGAACCACATCAACTTTTATACAGATGGACCACATACTTTGTGTGTTGTTATAATACGTATTTCCATTTAGATAAATATGCATCAGACTTCTTCTTTTTCTTTTTATATGGATCTGTTGTCCACCAATAGGCCTACTGTCACAGAGACATAGAACATACACAATGAATGAATGAATGGATTCTGCATTCAGGGTAGTGCCAAAATATCTAAATAAGATTTGTAGTGATCAATCTCAATTTTCTATTCTATTCTAAAATAAAATTGTCCCACAATGGGAAAATTAGAAATGTATTGACTGGATGACTGCACAGCCCAATTAGTCCATATTGCAAATAGGATAAATAGGTTTTTGCTGATAAAAACCTAAAAAATACCCTAAACGCAAAGAAATAATCAGTTAAAACCCTGATTCACTAATGTCCACCTGCCATTATGTCAGTCTCAAGCCTTAATTTGTGAAAAGGATTTTATGGGGGGCATCTGGAGTCAATTAACAAGGCACCTTCAGATTGGACAGGTATAAATTATAGTACAATGCACCTTATGTCTTTCTACTTCTAATTGGTTATTTTCCAAGTTGTAATTAATTTTCCAAGTTGTAATTCATTCCACCTTCCACAGGGATTACCAGCTTATGACACCCCAGAGGTATTTGGATTACACCCTAATGCTGACATCACCTACCAGAGCAAACTCGCTAAAGATGTCCTGGACACTATTCTCAGTATCCAGCCCAAAGATAGCTCGTCCGGCAGGGGTGAGACCAGAGAGGCAGTTGTGTCCAGATTGGCTGACGACATGCTGGAGAAACTGCCCCCTGACTACGTGCCATTTGAGGTTTGTGTGTGGAGACAGATGTGTGAGCTGCCTGGGGGGAGTGTTGGTGATAGCGAAGTGCAGTGTGCCTCACTGTACATGTGCGCAAAGTGGTGCAAGTGGCAAACACAGCGTTTCATGGATGTGGGAAAGGACCAGACTTCAAAATGTGTTTTTATGCTAGCCTGGGTTTGTCTCATAGGACAGCGGTCATCATTCTTTACAGGTGATATTTCAGTCTTTCAACTCCAACTAACAATAAATCATCTAAAGTATAAGCTCTATTAGATTTTTTTTAACAGCATTTCAGTCTCTATTCAGTGTTTTTGCAACTCACAGAAAAAACACAAATTTGTTAATGACTGGTTTCACACATGTGCCATATTAAAGGAGAATTAATGTTTTTTACAATCTAACACAAACAAGTTAGCACTTTGGTGTCATTTGGAGCATTTCCGGAGATGTTTTAGATTAGCGATCTCCGTAACGTGAGTTCTCGGGGCATATGTTTGCCGTCTCTAAAATCATAGAAGCTCAATGTCTTAGTCTACACTTTCGTTTGAGTTAAAAGTGGCCTGTAATCTGAGATTTATCCATAATTTCGAGTAGATGAGGAGGCCAGTGTGCATGCGCTCAGTCACAGCTTATATCGCTCTCAGCTCTCGGGACCCAAACATGAAACGCAAAGCTGTAAGACCTTTGGACCATCATGTTTGCAGTACCCACTTCAGTCAGGACGATTTTTTACCAGCAAAAGAAAAGAAAGAAGGCCAGCGGTATCAGCGCACGATTCTGAAAAGTAATGCGATACCGATGGCTGTTCTCTGCGCTGCTCCTAAAACTGTCTCCGCTTCATTCTTTCCGTATCCATTCTGTCTCCTCATCTGTATACTCCTCTTCAGTCCTCAATCCTCCATAAGTCCTCTTCAGCCTCAAAGTCCAAATCTTCTGCCATGTGTCACTTGCAACAGAAAAGTTGCGTCTTCTTATCTGCAAAACAGCTGTGAATGAGCCCATGCGCACTGGCCTCCTCATCTACTCGAAATTATGGATAAATCTCGGATTACAGGCCACTTTTAACTCAAACGAAAGTGTAGACTAAGATATTGAGCTTCTATGATTTGAAAAGTGCTCAAGTTTGTGTTATTTGGAGACCGCAAAAATATGCCCCGAGAACTCACGTTACGGATATCGCTAAACTAAAACATCTCCGGAAATGCTCCAAATGACACCAAAGTGCTATGGGTGAGTAAAACAACTTGTTTTATTATCGAAATAAGATTGTAAAAAAACGTTAATTCCCCTTAATCTTGTGCCTTAAAGTTTGAATTATTTTACTACTTTTTAGAATTATTGTAAAAAAAAAAAAAAAGATTGAATTTGTGCTAATGGAGAGGACATTGCCCTGCTTTTGTCTTGCATTCATTAATTCCATATTTAATCAAACATTAAGGCAATCAATCATTTTGACCAATGCACTAGGTAAGAGATCGTCTCCAGAAGATGGGCCCGTTCCAGCCCATGAACATCTTCTTACGGCAGGAGATCGACCGCATGCAGAGGGTCATTGTTCTGGTCCGAAACACCCTCACAGACCTCAAACTGGCCATAGATGGGACCATTATCATGAGCGAGAACCTGCGGGATGCTCTGGACTGCATGTATGATGCCCGCATTCCTGCTCGCTGGAAAAAAGTATGTTTTAGAATGTTGCAGTATTTATATTTGTCTCTATTGTATGTTTCTTCATTCTGTATTAGACTTAAATCACCAGATAAAAATGCACACTACCAAACACACAAATTAGGACACACATTTACTTTTGCTTGCATTACATACTGTAATGACTCCAGGCTTCTCTTAGTCACCAATCAACTTTATTGAACAGAAGTTCGGGCTCACTCCATTCACAGCTCAACACATGCAACAGCGCAACTCCTCACACACGCCCCGCACCTGTCCCACGCATGCGCCCAACAGCCAACCCCTTAAAGGCACAGGCACAATTAACCCAGGTCATTACACTGCCCCCCCCTTTATGAAGCCCCTCGCCCTCGAGGGGACATACAAAAGTCATTAAACCGTGGTGGTCTCCGCCGCTGTCTTAGCGGCCTGCTTGGGCCTGGCCCCGGACTGCCTGGCAATGACCCCGGAGGACGAACAGGGAGCTCTGGGGAAGTGTCAGTGTCATTAGGGCTGGCGGGCTGAGAAAAGGGCCCCCAGCAGCTGAGTCCGCAGGAAGGCCAGGGTCCGCCCGCAAACTGGACCCAAGCTCACACAATGGAACAGCATTCCAGCATCCCTGCGTGGTGCTAATCTGTCCCAGTGCAGAACTACCTTCCTGCCCCTAGGCGGAACCTGAAGCCTATAGACCACCTCGCCCACCCGCTCAAAGACCCTACAAGGGCCATCCCAGTGGGAGTCCAGGGCTCCGGCCCTTCTTTCGCTTGGGAGTGTACACCCAGACCAGGTACCCGGTCTGCCCCTGCTCCTCGCATCATAGTTCCTCTTTTGCGACATGCCAGCCTTCTCTAGTTGGTCTCTGGCAAAGGCATGAGCCTTTTCGAGTCTATCCTGCAGCTTCCGGGCATACTCCAGCCCCGGTGGATGTTCAGCGTCAGGTGGCCTACCAAATGCCAACTGAGCGGGCGTCCGGATCTCCCTGCCTAGCATCAGCAGGGCAGGTGTGCAGTAGGTGGAGCTTTGAACAGCTGAACGGTAGGCCATTAAAACAAGCGGGATGTGCCTGTCCCAATCCCGCTGGTGGTCTGCTGTGAGGATGGCTAGCTGCTGTCGCATGGTTAAATTAAACCGCTCCACTAGGCCATCGCTTTGTGGATGTAACGGTGTTGTGCGTGTTTTGTTCATGCCCAAGCGCTCACACATGGCAGCAAAGACCCTCGACTCAAAATTGCGACCCTGGTCGCTGTGGATGACCTCTGCTGCCCCGAACCGGCTAAACATGCCCTCTATAAGTGCGTCAGCTACCGTTTCAGCGTCCTGGTCTGGCAGAGCGTAGGCCTCCGGCCATTTAGTGAAGTAGTCCATCGCGCACAACACATACTTGTTTCCCCTGTCTGTTTCAGGGAACGGGCCCATTACATCCACCCCCACCCTTTCCATAGGCGCCCCAGATGCTTGTTGTTGCAGGGGAGCGCGAGATTGGTCCAGGGGCCCTTTATGCGCTGCACACGCATCACAACGCCTACAAAAATCCTCAACATCCCGGCGGTGCTGACCCCAATAGAACCCCTGGCGTAGCCGGTGGAGAGTTTTGGAGTTCCCAAAGTGACCCGAGCCAGAGCCCCCATGGCAGGCCTCCAGCACAGCTTCTCTGAGGCACGCCGGCACCACGACCTGCCACCTCTCTTCTCCCGTAGCTGGCTCCTTCCAGGCACGCTGCAGCACTCCCTCAGACAGGCGCAGCACATTGAATTTACTCCACAAGCCTTTGGCGGCCAACGACAGTCCTGATACAGCCTCCCAGGGTGGTCTCTGCCCGCTGAGAACCCACTGACGCACTGGCCTCAAGTCCCTGTCCTCCTCTTGACGGGCCACCCACTCAGCGGCGTCCACCACCTGTAGTGTACAGCAGGTGGGTTCCGCAGCACTCCCCTCACCCCGCAGCTCTCTCTCTCTGGCATCTCTCCTGTCACAGTAGCTACAGCCTTCCACCGCACATGGGCGCCTGGACAGGGCATCAGCATTGGCATGCTGAGCCCTGGCCTATGCACTACTGCGAAGTGGAAAGACTGCAGCTCCTCCAGCCAGCGAGCTACCTGTCCCTCCGGCTCACGGAAGGACATCAGCCACTGGAGCGCGGCGTGGTCTGTCCTGATGGTGAAAGGCACCCCACAGAGGTAGTACTTGAAGTGCCGGGCAGCCGTGACAACAGCCAACAGCTCACGCCTTGTCACGCAGTAACGCCGCTCACTTTTATTGAAGATGCGGCTGAAGTATGCCACCACTCGTTCCCCGTCAGGCCCTGCCTGTGACAGCACTGCGCCCATGCCAACATTGCTGGCGTCTGTGTCCAGCAAAAAAGGTAAGGCCGGGTCTGGGGGAAGGAGAACCGGCGTGCGCGTGAGGGCCTGTTGTAGTTTGGTAAATGCCTGCTGGCATTCCACTGACCATGTGAAAGGTTGGTTTTTCTGGAGCAGGCGGAAAAGCGGTGCCCCGATGCAGGAGAATCCTTTAACGAACTTCCTATAGTAAGAGGCTAGTCCCAAAAAACCTTTCAGCTCTCTCTGGTTGTTGGTGACAGGCCAGTCTCTGATGGTCCTAGCTTTCTCTTCAAGCGTGCTAATCCCCTTGCTGCTCACTCTATGGCCGAGGAACTCGACCTCTCTCTGCATAAAGTGGCATTTCTCAGGGTGCAGTTTAAGCCCCGCCCCGGCTATTCTCTCCAGCACCAGCCTCAGGGAACCCAGCGCAGCTGGGAAGGATTTCCCATGGACCAGGACATCGTCCAGGTACACGAGGCACTCTTGGCGGGGGACGCCAGCCAGCACATTTTCCATGAGTCTCTCAAATGTCCCTGGGGCATTGCACAGTCCAAAACTCAGGACTTTGAATTGCCAGTGCCCCCTTCCAGTGCTGAACGCCGTCTTAGGTCTCGACTCCGGAGACAGAGGGACCTGCCAATACCCGCTCCGCAAGTCGAGTGATGAAAACCACGAGGAGCCTGAGACCAGGTCCAGTGTTTCATCAACCCGAGGGATGGGGTAGCAGTCTTTCCTTGTCACCTTATTCAGTGGTCTATAATCCACACAAAATCTCCACCTTGGGCTGTTTTTCCTGGGGACCATGACCACGCCCGAAGACCATGGGCTGTTGGAGGGTTCGATGATGCCTGCCTTGAGCATGGCACGGACTTCCTGATCAGCAGCCTCCTGCTGTATCAAGGGTAACCGACGAGGGCGCACTTTGATGGGGTGTGCCCCGCCAGTGTCAATGTGGTGTTCCACTAAATGTGTGAGCCCCACCTCATCATCGTTTAGGGCGAAGACTTCCCTAAATTCCCACAGCAGTTCCCACAAGTTCATTTGCTGTTGGTCATCCAGACCGACACAGTTTTTGCTCCAAATGTTCTTAATTGCCTCTAATCGATCCTCTTTGCCCATAGCCTGTTGAAGCGGAGCCCCGGGTGACACGGGCGGGTTTGTCTGTCCCGTCCGTGCATCAGGGCCCGTTACTTCAGAGTGTGCAGTCAAGCTGCAAGTGGGCAAAACTTGCATCACTTGCTGTGAGGGGGAGGTCAACTGAACACATTGCCCGTTAGGTAGAGCTAACACCCCAGACCCCAGGTTTAACGAGCACCCCGTGAGTCTCAGAAAATCAAGGCCAAGAATGCATGGATCACGCACCTCCGCCACCCAAGCTACAAACGTCACTGCTAAACCCCCCAATGTGAACACAAAAGTCCCCCTACCTCTCATTGAGGCAGTCTGTCCCGTAACGGTTTGCAGCTTTACAGAGGTCTCTTCTAAGACGGTCCCTGCTGGAACAACGTCAGGCCTCACTAACGTAGCGGTGGACCCTGTATCCACCAGGGCTGAGCATGACACATTGCCCACTAGCACTGGAACATGGCACAAATTACCCACTTCCGTCCAGCCCACTGTTACAACAGGGCCCGTCTGTGTGACCACATTCCTGCACTCCCCCCCATCAGATGAAAACTGCAGTCCCCTGTGAGCAGCTGAAGGGGTCCGTGGTATCGGGGCTACCCGGACCCGGTCTCGTTTCCCCGCCGGCCCCTCACTGCAGGACAGCGGCGAAGCAGGTGGCCATGCTGGCCACACCCCCAGCACGCGATGGGGCGGCGCCTGGTGTCGTCCTCGGGGGAGCGCGCTGCTGGGGCTCGCACGGCACGCACCAACTCGTCCACCCACGCAGGCCTCTGGTCTTCCATCTCCGTCGTCGTAGCAACCATGACTGCAGCCGATGTCGATTGCCTTGCAGCACAGACTGCCGTCTCCCTCTCAATGGCCAGCACAAGTGCTGCATCCAAGTCCGCTGGGTGGGCAAACTGCACATGCAGGCGCAGTTTGTCCGGTGTCAGGGCTTGGACAAACTGGTCACGGGCTAGCTCGCTCTGGATGGCGGGTGGCATGTCAGCATAAGCACGCCTGCTGAGGCTTTCAATGTCATAAGCTAGGATGCGAAGGGGCTCCCCCGGCTGTCTGACGCGATGCTTGAACTCACAGCGCAAAGAGTCTTTTATATTAGATTCTCCAAAACGCCTCTGCAGCGCCCCCACCAGTGTCTTATAGTCACCTCTCTCCTCCGGGCTCAAGAGCAGCAAGCATGCTGAAGCGTCCTCTGTCAGTGACAGCGCTAGCTGAAGGGCCCTTGTAGCATCTGACCAGTGAGCAGCTGAAGCTAAAAGTTCAAACTGAGCCCGATAGGCTTCCCAGCTACCTTTCCCGTTGAATTTCGGCGTCTTTGGGCTGGCGGGAGCGCACTGCAGGGCGCCGCCATCTTTGTTCGCCTCGGCGCGCACCACGCCGCTGTAACGCCGGTCTGACGTCCTCTCCTCGGGCTGCACGTGGCGCGAAGCTGCAGCATCAGAACCCCGATAAAGTTCATCAGTCCCGCGTGATAATCCCTGGAACTCCGGTAGAGTGTACTCATCTGTTGTCTCCATCTTAACACTCGGTCGCGTGCTCGTGTAGTCATCCATAACGCTCACGTCAGTCAGGAACAGCAAAGTCAAAGCGGGAGCCGAATTCCGATCTTCTGACACCAATGTAATGACTCCAGGCTTCTCTTAGTCACCAATCAACTTTATTGAACAGAAGTTCGGGCTCACTCCATTCACAGCTCAACACATGCAACAGCGCAACTCCTCACACACGCCCCGCACCTGTCCCACGCATGCGCCCAACAGCCAACCCCTTAAAGGCACAGGCACAATTAACCCAGGTCATTACAATACTGAATGTCTTCCATATGTATTTAAAATGCAGAAAGTAGTAAACATAAAGAAAAAATTAGGTGTGTCCAAACATTTGTAGTAGTATGACCGGTAAAAATGTGATAAATTTGATCTCAGTATTTGCACAAAAAGAAATCTGATCATCAAACACTTCATGGCATGTACCATAAAATAACTTTTTCAGTCCTTAACATTTCATTTTAGTCTTTGACACATTAGTTTGCCCTTTTTTTTTTTTTTTTTTCATATTTTACCTTGTTAAAACTGCACAGGCGTGATCAATCTGAAATAAATCGGATTACTCACATCAAATGTAATTGTTTACATGACATTTCAATAATCTGATAATCCAGAAATCAGATGATGTTCCTATTTTGTGTGCATACAAACAAAGCCAGTGTCTTTGCTGCCCACATTTCTCTGCATGCCTTATTCACTCTGGTACAGTATATAGTCTTTATTCTATGCTGTTGAATTATACATTTATAGTCTTCTCTGTCACTTGGTTGGCTTCCCTCAGATCTTTTCGGATGACAGTTTCTGTGTTGTGCTGTAATGGTGGTCCTGTGTGCTTGTTTGTCTGTCCTGCACAGGCATCATGGGCCTCCAGTACCCTGGGGTTCTGGTTCACGGAGCTGCTTGAGCGGAACCGGCAGTTTCAGGCCTGGATCTTTGAAGGGCGCCCCAACTGCTTCTGGATGACAGGCTTCTTCAACCCGCAGGGCTTCCTGACAGCTATGAGACAGGTAGAGCACGGCATCCCCCCATAGCCAAACTACTCCCCATCAGAGGACAGCAGATGGCACGCAGGGGAGAGGCAGGAACACCGCCATGTTCAGTGACATGCATTTACACACGGCACACAGCACAGTATGAACACACAAGACACACACGCAACATGCATATATTTCCTATGTTAAAAGACATCTACTTTAGAGGCTTTGAAGTGTTGTTGCCTAGTAATAAATCAACCATGGAGACACTAAAATATCCTTTATGTAATTTTAAAATTATGTAATTTTTATATGTGGGTGTGATCAAACTCAAACTTAGCACAAAATTACAAGTTCCATTAGTTATAAATAAACCACTCTTGTCTTTGTTAAAGGCTAGTAGAGCCTTTAACAGAAAGTTTTTTTCTTGAGCCAACCAATTACTTTAAAATGTAGAATGGTTGGGAATGGTAAAGCTAATTTTGTATTGTAATGTTTTTGTTTTGCTTATTCTACATTTAACTGTAACATTAGTAGAGCATCCATCTCAGCTGTGTGAAAATGCATGCATTTTTCTTGATTCTCAGCTTTTATACTGGTTCATTTATGGTCTCTGCAAACTCTAGGAAATCACTCGTGCGAATAAAGGCTGGGCTCTGGACCGTATGGTGTTATGCAACGAGGTGACCAAGTGGATGAAGGATGACGTCACTCAGCCTCCAGTCGAGGGGGTTTATGTCTATGGCCTTTACTTGGAGGGAGCTGGATGGGACCGCCGCAACAACAAACTCATCGACTCCAAACCCAAAGTCCTATTTGAGATGATGCCTGTTATTAGGATGTACGCTGAGAATAATGGTGAGTGAGGGATTATGGTTTGTCCTTAGCAGTAATAATCTATGCTGCTGGCAATCTCAAAATTTGCATTCGACACAGTCATTCAGAGATGTAACATTTAAATGCCAGACATACTGCTGTTTTCGGAGACCAGCAGGGATTGTGGCATGCTATGTTCAAGCACACTGCCATGAATGCCCTTCTTGACATTAAATTTGCATAATGGTCCAATAAAAAAGGATTTTGTTACAAATTTTAAAATAACGTGTGTAAAACAAATTGTGTTTCAGAAAATGTATGATCTTTTTTTTTTTTCTCTTTTAGGCGTTAAAGACCACCACCTTTACATGTGTCCAATCTACAAGAAGCCTGTCAGGACGGACCTAAACTACATCGCAGCTGTTGATCTGAAAACAACACTTCCTCCAGAGTACTGGATTCTGCGCGGCGTGGCCCTGCTGTGTGATGTCAAATAATGCATTTCTGATGGCCATTTTTAAACTATATACTATAAATCTAAAGGTGCAATCATTATATTACACAATGAGGTTTAAATACATAGAAATTTAATTACATTTTTACAAAACAATGGCATCATCAAAACATCAAAACACTTTTTGCTAGTATTTTCTTTTCTTACAAAAACAATGTACACAGACAGTAAAGCTACCCTGTACACACTGTGGATCAGATTTGGAGTTCTCAAATTGTTTAGCATTTTCTCATTTTGCCTTTACTTGTCTTTGCAAGTAAAAGACAGTTTCGTGAGAAAGGGGATCTGCATGAATATGATTCATAGATGCTGCTTGAGTATGTAGGTGGATCTTATCTAAACTTGTTTTTAAACAGTTACATCTGAACATACTCCGATCAGATTGGTGCAACCTTCCCTTTTGTTTCCAGCCTGTGACTCTATACTTCTGTCACATTTTATTTTCAGTAACTCATCAAGATATTCTCAAAACCCATTTAACCACTATACAGGCTGATCTGAATCCAAACTTGATGAGTTCAGAGGGGGCCTACTGCAGTGGCCATGTTCATTTACAGAAGTGTTAAATGTATTCTACAGCACGGGAGCAATGCTGTTAGGCTCCAGTCCTATTGATTCTCTTTGTATCCCAGATCTGATTCACTTTGTAACTTAATAACTCTGACAGGAACAAACATTTCCTGTCACGAATAGTCTGTCAGTTGTGCCAGTGTAAACTCAGCCAGTGTTCTGCCAGAGTCTTAGGTCATGACGTTGCCCTGGGACAGTGAGCGGGTCATCTCTGTGTGCACAAAGTAGGTCTTGAGATCTCCTTTGCCCTTGACATTGATGATGCCTCTGCATGAGCACATGTATCCCAGAGCCTGGAGGATGCGACTAGTTTCCTCTGTCACCTACGGGCGGAGGAGCACAACAGAAACATTGCATTATATTATACAGCACAACTTTGGACTAAAATGGCCTATATGGCAGTGTTTCTAACATGGCTTCTTTTCATTTCATGAATAATACCACTATAATTGTTATGGCTTTCTGTAATCACTCGAGTCTCTATAACAGTGTTTCCCAACTCTTGTCTTGTGTACCCCCTGAGCCTTTTTGTCATACCTCGAGTATCCCCTCACTCATACATGTTGATAATTCTCCAAAAGTAGAACATGACACAACAGGTTATTAAATGAAAATCATTTTATTTCATCTCCTTAATTTGAAAATTTAATTCTCAGGCATTTTCTCTCTTTTCTTTAACTCAAATTTACTCAAATTAGAATTAAAAAATCTCCCAGCGACACTGCCGAGTACCCCCTGCAGTGTGCTCGCGTACCCCTAGGGGTACTTGTACCCCTGGTTGGGAAACACTGCTCTATAGTATATTTTTGTTAAATATAATGTTATTCAATTTTTGTTGTACACAGTGTCCTACATGTCAATGCCATAACATCTTTTCTCATAATACCAAATAAAGTGTTTATTTATTCATGAGAATATTGTCAATCCTATTTCTGTTTTCGCCAAACAAAAAGAAATAGATGGTGGTGCATTTCTTATTGATGCCTTAGTTGGTCCATCTCTATATAAGTATCAACAGGCAATCTGAGGATGCAATTGAAAGCTCTGCGGTGGCTCCAGACCACGCAGCAGATGGCTCTATCAAAAGTGTATTACCTTTAGAGACCAGAAGCTTCCTGCCCTATACACCTCTTAGGCAACATACCATTCTATCTTATCAGCCATCAAACACATGCCCAGCCACCATTTATAGCATGTATGAAATGTGATTTATCTCTGAACATCTGAGCTGACATTTAAAATTGAAGTTTAAAAATAGGACAGATCAGGTGTGGTTGTTATCAAACTATAGTCTGTAAGATTTGACTTGAAAGATTTACATTAAAAATTGCAGGCAGAGATTAAATTGATGCCAGTTTTACAAATCATAGTGTTTTTGTTTTTTTGTGTGTGTTTTTTTTTTTTTTTACCTGTATCTTTCCCAGGACCCCAGTGCTGTCCATTCTGCTTGCTACATTCACTGTATTCCCCCAAATGTCATATTGGGGTTTTTGGGCTCCAATGACTCCTGCAATCACTGGTCCATGGTTTATACCTGACAACATAAGTATGGACAGTTAAACAATTGAAATCTACACCAGAATTCACTCCAATAATGATCTCTTGGGATTGGGACACCAAATTAAATTGATGTTCCTTGTGGCTTGATTATAGACTTGTAAACAACAATAATGTGTTGTGTCCGTAAATCTTTATAATC
The DNA here is from genome assembly GCA_036785185.1 of Paratrypauchen microcephalus. Lineage (NCBI taxonomy): Eukaryota > Metazoa > Chordata > Actinopteri > Gobiiformes > Gobiidae > Paratrypauchen > Paratrypauchen microcephalus. The sequence goes on along the minus strand of JAVJIX010000002.1, from coordinate 14,794,705 downwards.
CCAATAAATAATTACTTGACAGCAATGAAGTAGGGGTGATATTTCTAAATGCTTAAGTCATAAGTTTAATATCAACGCAATCTTTATAACCATAATTATATTTGTTTATTCAGGGGGACTGTATTATTCATGTTACAATTTTAAATCATTCAAAAGATATATGCACATGAAATAAATCTACTGAAATTTAATTCAGTTGAGCCGTTTCCCGTCTCCTATTGGACGGTGGCACCCTGCATTCAGTGTCTAAGGCGACATACTGTACAGTACACTAGAGTTTATTCATGTGTGCTGCTGTTATCTCCACTTCAGATAAGAGTGCAGACAGAGCACACAGCCACTGGTTTTGTCCTGTCCCAGTGGGCGGTGGCTCCTGCCTTTCCCTGAAGAAACATTATAGGTCATTCTGGAAGCAGCAGGAGGCCACTGGCCAATACAGGCAAACTGCTGAGTTAATGGAGTGTTGAGGCTTGGCTCTTAACTCATAGAGGCAACTGAAATGTTCACCAATCATAATTACAATGTTCTGCAACGTACATAACTTTGATATTCCAGTATGATATAATCTAATGTTCTAGCCTCGCCTTCTTGACTAATATAAGCAGGCATAAAAATAAGTCGTAAGTATGCGTTTGGTAAATGTGTAGAGGCTGGTACCACTGCAAACCCAGTAAGAGAATGTAACTCCAAACTGTGGGTGAGGGTGCAAAAAACGGGGCATATAATGTTTAAGTGCAGTACAGTTTGCTTGGCTTATTTTAAGATTATAATTAACATTTATCAGATAAAATGGACATAGAGTTATCAAAACATATTAATGTGAGCCAGCCTTTTCCCACATGAATCAATCAATCAATCAATCAAATATTTATAAGGCGCTTTTCATACAAAATTGTAGCACAAAGTGCCTTACAGTGGTCAAGGATTAGAAGATTGACCTTTATTGGTCTCGCACAGGAGAAGTTGTTTCTATATTTGACCGGGGGACCATCCCCATGATTTTGTTTTGTTATTTATGCTTTGGTCAGGCCCTAAGGTGGAGGATTTTACCTATGGCGCATGTTTAGGTTGGTGGGGGAAACCGGAGTACCCGGAGGAAACCCACCCAGACACGGGGAGAACATGCAGTCTCCACACAGAAAGGCCCGGGCAACCCGAACCTTCTTGCTGTGAAGCATGAGTGCTAGCCACTCAGCCACCCTGCCACCAGGAAAAAAAAAAAAAAAAAAAAAAAAAAAAAGATGAAGATCAATAAGCCTATATTCAAAAGTTCAAAACTCCATGCATAGCTTCCAGGTGCTGGTAACAGCAGGAACATTAATAATAATTCCAGAGAAAAAGAAGTTTACCGCACACTTGTTTGACTTAAGCCTATATTTACCTATATACTGTTAATTTTTTTAATGTATTTTTTTTACTTTTAGCTTTATTCTTTCTCTCTTTTTCATTTTATATTTCATATTGTATTGTATTATATTGACAATACAGGTGACTTTGACTTATCCTGTGTATTATTGAATTATCAAATGATTATATGGATTTTTAACAAAGTTCCTTCTAATTCTGACCTGCCCTGAAACACCACACCACACTAATGTTAGTGATGGGGGAGGGCTTAGCTTAATGTAATGCAAATGAGCTCTGAAGGTCTGGACTTAGAGAATCTTTAACGCGGCTTTTCTCAGCTCGTCCTTTTCAGATGTGCTGCTTTCAAATGGCCACAAATTCTTCAAATGTTCTCAGATTTTCATGTGTAAGGCATCGTTGGAAAGCTTAGAATCTACACTTTCAGAATCTGTGAATGACTCAAAACACCTCTGGGATGACTGTTTTTTCCGTGGCTAGTCACATATTGATACATTCCAATTAGAAGTTTAAAATGAAAATTAAAGTGGTTTAGTTTTTTATGATGAAGAAGTTAAAATATCTTTCGTTTCATCAAAAAAACAACAACTCACCAACTCTGAGTTTGAAGTCATTGAAGGAATGTTTATTTATAAGATCCAGTTTGCCCACCAACGCAAACGCAAACTCCACCATGGTTCCAATGTGCATGTACTGCCTGTCATGTTCCTGCAAAGTAAACACATTTTCTTGATCAGTGAATTAATTTGAAGTTACTGTATACATAACAAATGAGGGTAAGTGGCATTTTAAAAAGGGCACCTGCATAGTGTACTCCGGCCCAGACGCTGTGTTGAGCCCAGTAGCAGCCATGTAAGTACTGCCAATGGTCTTGATCTTTTCCACTCCACTGAACTTAGGTTTTGACAGCAGCTGTTCACAAACACACCACCATAGATCAGTTCCAAAATTCAACCCAATTTTTTTATCATTATTATTTTTTTCTCAGCAAAAACTGGGGGAATTTACCTCATCAAAATCAGCAATGATCTCGTTGAGAAGCCTGAGGCACTCTAAGCCCTCTTTGTTGACATCTGATTCAGTATAAAACTCTTTAAAGTCTGGGATAGACGCAAACATCACACAAACCAGATCATACGATTGGTGATACAGATCCTACAGAAGGAAAATCCAAATGAATAGAGGAGTTAAAATTAGTGACTACAGGGAATACATATTTTATAGAAATGTATAATTATGACACAGTTTTATGTTTAATAGAAAGGTGTGTTGTGTAATTTATTTGGTGGAGGGTTTGGTGTTATTGTTTTGCCTGAAATGTTTCTTTGTAGGTAACACTACCAGATCAAGAAGAGATCTATTGAAATTTGATCCCACTTACACTAAGAATGTCATGTTTTTCAAGGTATTTTTAAGCATTTTTAAGCAATCTGCAAAATTGTTTTATTGCTTTACTGTGGAATATTTCAAGCAAAACAATAGCATCTTAAGATGCAATGCATACTATTTATAAACATATTAACAATACAATGTCCTACCTCATTTTTCCAGTTTCGTGCCAAAAAGTGCTCCGCCACATGAGCGGGAAGGACGTTCTCCAGTAAAACCCGGTTGAGATTTTCCATGGTTTCAATCTCTTCGCACTCCTTCTTGAACTTGTTCTTCCACAGAAAGTCTAACCTACAGTAATATTCATTCTGTTACAAGAGGACACAGAGGTGAAGAGACTGAAGGTACAGCTGGACAGCTTGCTTCCATCAAAGAAGACAGAGCGAAAAAAACACACATAGCTACTAGGATATAAGTCAAAAGAAGAGTTAAAACAAGTGAAGATATAGTGCAACAGATAACATATCTATTTCCATACAATGCACAAATCAGTGTTCAAATGTCAGCATAAACTAATTATGTATTCAGAGGAAATATGCTGTGCTAAGGATATAGAAAGGCTTAAATGGTAATGTCCACCTCTTTAACAGAAAGTGTTCTTATGTGGTACTTGTTATGAAAAGGTTTGAGAATTATTGGTCTAGACTGTTTTATCTGATGCCATTTTACTGTGCTATAAATTTGTTAGCTACCTATGTGTTTTGTTCATCACTTTTATTATCTCTCCATCTGCTTTGTTTTAGAGTTCGGTACACTGATTTGGCCATGTTATACACTGCAGACAGTAAAAACTAGACTCAACACCTGTATGTATTTTCTATTAAGTCAAAGCTGAGGGGATATTATCATTTACGCTTCCCACTCAGGGTCTCAAACTGACATGAGACAGAATTATTAAGCTAATTTTACTGTATTTTAATTGCCTCATATCTTAAAAGTATCCTGAGGCCAGTGCATTACAAGCCATTGCAGTTTTAAACATTTAAGAACTGTCCCCAGAGCAAAAGAGTGTTTTGTATCTGGCCTAAGTGCCCTGCAGTGAGTAACAACCTAAAAATAGCACGGTAAAGAATGGTCTTCACCCAGGCCCTTGCTTCTCCTGGGTAATAAATCTACAACATGTCCAGCTTTGAGTAGTGGTAGGCTATTTTTGCACTGGTCAAAGGGTAAATCCACAAAACCGCATTGTTTAAACACTTAAAAACAGTAAAAAATAAAATAAATAAAAAAACACTTAAAAAATGTATAAAAATAAACTGGTGGAGCCAGTTTCTAAGAACTAATGATAAGGTTCAGCGTGTCTGGATCGAAAGTTGAATATTTCTTTCAAAAACTGATGATCAGTATATTTCCTGTATCCATGATATTCTGTTCTGTGCAGTGTATTGTGTATAGTTCAAGTTTGCGTTAAAAGCTTTTAGTTATCTTTTTTTTTATTATTTTAAACATAAAATCCTCCTCTTAATGTACAAGGATTTTAATATAGATTTGTCATAGATTTTATACCAAGTGGCACAACCCACTGGTCTTGGGTTGGCATTCAAATGAACTGAAGGACTGGGAATGGTGGGTGTTAGATGCATCAAAAAGACATTGCATATGTCTGACAGAGATTCTATAGCCCTGAATAATGAATAGGGTTTTGTGTAGTACATAAGATTGGCATAATGGTTTCTCTACATTTTACCTTCATGTATGTATAGCTCTTACCATTAGGGTATTCAATGTGAATGATTGAAAATTGAACAGAAAGGAAATAGGCATAGCATGTGAAAAGCCTGAATATAACCTATTTTCCACATATTTGAAGAAAGTAGTGAAAGCAAAGATGAAAAATACAACTCGTTTAAGCTGCAGAGATGAATAGACTGACAAGGCGGCAGCAGGATTGCACTCTGTCAAACGTACCTGCCTGGCGAGCACCAGAAGAGTGACAAAGAAGATGAAGAGGGAGATAGACCCCATAGTTTTCAAGTCTTTGAGCACTCCAGGTCTTGAGAAAAAAAAATGAAAAAAACAGAAATAGATGAATAGGGAATTTAAATTGTTATATTAGAACCTCACACTCCAATCAGCAGTCAGCCACATGTGTCAAATTGTTGTTTAGAAGAGCATTTTCTTCCAAGATGACACTTGATTAGGGCTGCCACTTCTGCTTAGCATTGACAAGAGCTTGTTCATTATTTGCTTTACAGCAGACAAGCTTCACTGCCACCACAAAGGGTGGAGTTGTTTGTACATATAGTAAATTGTACCTTTGTTCTAAGAATGTCACTCTCATTCATAAATGGTAAAATGAATACTCAGGTCCCCTCATTTTTATATTAAATCATGAAAGCACTAAATTATTTAAGATAATATCCTACTGTCTTATAATTAGATCTGAATATAAGACCAAATCAAAGGCTGTCTAGTGTTTTTTTTTTTTTTGGTTCTCCTAATTCCCTTTATATCAAGAAGAGCTCCCATGACATGAGGTAAAAATACACACATTCAATTAAACACATGGCAACTTGATTATTTAATCAATTCTCTATAAAAAACTGTCTGCTTGATGAACAGAGGAATGGCACTGACCAAACTCTAGGCCTGCAAAACATTGAGTTTATTAAAGAAGAGTGTCTGAAACTAAAGATGAAATCTGTCTACGATGCTTTGCTTAAGCTTGTTATAACAGTTTTTTAGCTACAAAAAAGTATATTCTTTTCACATAAAACTGATTTATACCAAGTTACAGTCTTTTGTTTTTGATAGCCAAATGGTGTCTAGTTTAATAGTAAACTATTAACTTAAAGGGCAATGTATCCACATATCTAGGGGCAACCATGATTCCACACCAAGCATTTTTCATTATTGCCTCATTACACTGCTGGTCGTAAGTAAGCAATTGATTTCCTGTGCTCTAGGCAACACAGACAAAGACACCAACTGTCACATGATGAGGAACATATAATTCGTCAGACATAAAAGATAAAAAAAAAAAAAAAAGATTGTTCTTTCTTACTTAAACCTCCACCTCATGATTTCTATACAGAACCATTAAAAGTTAAATGTGTTTTGACTTGTGCTGACCTGTCCAAGATTTCAGTCCTGTAGAGAAATGTGCTGTACTCATCCAACAAAGAGGAGTGAGTGTGCAGAATAATGATGTTGTAAACCACCACTGCTGTCAACATTATCACCATCTTCAACTCGTAGTTTATTCTCAAAAACACGGAGCAGGAGATCAGGCCCAGAATGCAACTGTAAATCAAATACTGGCAAGACAAAATATTTATTTTTTTTATAAAAAAATATGTGCACTTCTTAAAATATGCATTCAATTGGACTTACTGGGAGGTAAAAGTTGTTTTTGTCCGTCAATGTGATGTGTGGCCCATTTAACAAGAGGTATGTTTCATTGGATGAATTGTAAGCAGGAATTACAGAAATCACATTTTCATCCAAGAAAAACTATAGTCAGAAAAAACATGGCATAAAGTTAGATATAAAACAGTACATATGTCTTATATGTCTTATGTTTTTGAAAGTAGTTTTCACACCAGGAAAGACCGTTCACTTGCTTTGGTCCGGACCAATATTTTTTTTTTTTGGTGCGGTTCACTTTCACACTGCACTTTTTTTCTAAGTGGACCAACATCTGTAAACAAAACCACGTGTTCTGAGGTCGTCCAGCCATTGGACAGAAATGAGCCGTGTCAAAGCGCTGTGTCCAAACACGTGAAGGAGGAGAGTCATAGCGATATGGTTTGCACACTTTTTACAGTTCTCACAAATGTTTGAGCAGCATCGTGAGGTTTACACAATTTTACAATCAATTTCCAAATGACGAAGACACAGGGCAAGACGACTACGGAGGACAGCGCTCATGTGCGCACATCAAGTTCTGACTCTTGCTCTTCACACAAAACGTAAGTAAGCCTCGTTTAGTTTAGTTTAGTTTCATCAGCCTCGGTTTCCCATAATGCTCGACATACGACGGGAGCTCGTTAAGTACAAAAAAAACGTGTGTCGGATCGAGTCTGGTCTGCATTCTCACCTCAAACGAACTGCACCAGGATTCGAATGGTACAGTACCGAGACCGAGCTTTTTAAGCAGTCTCGGTTCGCTTGTTTGCTCCGGATCGAGAGTTTGTTTTTTATTCACACCAGCCCAAAAGGTCCGAATCAAAGGAACAAACGAACTCTGGTTCGTTTTAAATGAACCAAACAAGGCAGGTGTGAATACACCCTAAAACTCCTTCTCAGATTTTGTGTTAACATTTGTTATTGTTTAATTACAAATAAAATTTATATTTAACCCTGAACTTTGACATAACTGTGTTTTCGTTCTTCACAAAAGGCAGCTATTGTTTTTATACAGTTTTGTGTATTTTTAAAAAGGGAAAACACCTTTAACCTTGACAGATTTTTCTAAAGCCCTGATTTTTGCACAGATTGTATAATAAAAACCTCTAAGGTTAGCATCAAACCAAATAGGCCTCTTGCATTGTACCCACCAGAGGAAAATAGAATCTTGTTAGATAAGAGGCCAACACTGACAACAGTTCAATAATGTCCTGAAGAGAAGCTCCAGGCTGAGACGCCGATTGGCTGCCCTGTCAAGCTCAACCAAGTTAATTTGGCTCTTCCGCCAGGAGCATCTGACCCACGTCAGCCACAAAACAAGATTATAATCTCTCAAATCGATTTGTGTGGAGGTCTAAACCAGGGTCCTGACACCCAGCTCCATCACAACTTACCAAAGCCACAGGCTACAGAACACCTTCTTCAGACCTCCAAATCCTGAAGTGATTTTGGTCTCTATACTAAATGAATCAGAATAGTACTAATACTGAAAGGAAAATGTGAAGGTAATGTCAAGGCTATACGGAGTCTAAGTAATGTGTCTAAGTGCAGTCGTTGCACATAAAAGCTTACCATGTTGAAGACGGCCATTATGAGTATTAGTGCGGTGGTTGTCATGGTGAGGGTGATACGGGGCCATGGCTTGTTGGCAATAATGACGGAGGACCGGAGCAGCCACTGCCAAGACGTAGATGCACTTTTACTGCACTGCTGCAAAGGGAGAGGCAAAGCATGAAGAGGATGCACAAAGGTCATGGACAAACGCTGAGCACAACTGAGCTTGCAGACATGACTAGAATAGCAAGTTATGGTAAACTACTGGAAAGCTGTCAAAATTATATTATAAATAAATTAAATTACACTTAAATAAATTATTTCTGCTGTGTTTGGTGTCACAAGTTGGAAGTGTCAGACACTGTGGGAACAACCAGCTGCAGAGCTAATATACAACATGTAAAACCATACAATTTTAAATCCATAAAATGTTGGATTTTTAATGGAATATTTATAGCAACACACCACTTAGATTAGTTATTGATACTGAAATTACTTTTTCAAAATCCTACAAATAACAAAGTACAATGTACAATGCAGCCAGAGATGGACTTACCACAAAGTGTCCAATAAAACACACAAAAAGGATCACAGAGAGGATCAGAAAAGCCATTCCGAAAGATATTCCTAAAATCACAGTCCTTAAAAAAAAAGACATTGAAGATATAATTACAAAAAAAATATGCAACTATAATTACAAAATAAAGACAAGATACTGTATTTCTCAGTAAATAGAAGACATACTTGGGCAGGACAAGAATCTGCACAACAAATATGCAAAAGAAGATCAAACAGGCACAAGTCACGTAGTATTTGAAAGCAGGCAGAGTTGTCGCTCGGTACTAGAGGAAAATAACAAGAAAGGTAAACATTTTAACAGCAGAATTCGCAAAGAGATTTTCAAGATACTTCAGAAGCCACTTTACTGCCAACTTTATAGTCATTGTTTTCAGGTCTACTACAGTTTTCCACACTGGAGAATTTGAGGGTGTAACTAAATACAGTTGAAGGCCATATTACCGTGGAGTTTAATGCTTAATACCTCTTTTTCCAAAGTCTTGTTGTGAAAGAACAGTGATATTCTTTGTATATCCTCAGACTTAAGCCACTGTCTGTAAGAAGAGATATAAATATGAAAAGACTATTTCAATATAGAGAACATTTGCATTTATTTTGGAATGCTTCTTACTTCTGGGCATTTATACCGTCAAATGTTCTTATAATTCTCTCATTAAGCTCTTCTTCAAAGCGTTTCTTTTGCGACTTTGTCCTAGTTTGAAAATCACCAACAAAAATATTATTATGTACAGTAAAAAACAAAAAAACAAAAACAAAAAATGAAGCTTGCCTTTCTGATCTTCTCTGAAAGTGATACTGTCCCATAGGCACACCCTGAACAAATAAAGACAAGTAAGAAAAATCAATATATAATTTTGAAATGAAGATAAAAGTGCACACAAAAGCCTTCCCACTGCTGTGGTGATGTGGCCGTTCTCATTTGTCATGCTGTCTCTGTGATGCAGGTTGGCGAAGGGTTTGGCCGCTCCCCAGGACTCTAAGTAGCGCGTCATCCTCACTGAGGCTCTCATCTTCGCTCCGTTTAGTCTGGGTCGGTGCTGGGGACTTCTACGCTCCACCTTAGGAACACACACCTGTTTAGAGCTGTGTAAAATGTAATAATTATAATAAGGAGAATTTTTGAAAAGCTATACCTTGGGATTGATGACTAGATATGTGATGACCCCATGCTCTTTGAGATAGGGGTCTCTGCCCTGTCCATTTCCATCCTCCACTTTATAGGCACCATTTAAATGCTCCAGAGTAACTGAAGTAATATGAACTCGCCTTAAAACACACACACGGTTATACAATTATTATGTAATTACTAATGTACTGAGTTATTTATTTATTGCTAGTGCTGTCAGACGATTAAAAAAAACTGATCTAATTAATTACAGGATTTGTAATTAATTAATCTAATTAATCGTATTTTAAGAGTGTGAGAGAGAGTGAGAGAGATTGAGAGAGAGTGAGAGAGAGAGACAGAAAGAGAAAGAGAGACAGAGAGAGAGAGAGAGACTGAGAGAGAGGGAGAGAGAGATTGAGAGGGAGAGAGAGATTGAGAGACTGAGAGAGAGAGGGGGGGGTTGAGAGAGTGAGAGAGAGATTGAGAGGGAGAGATAGAGAGATAGATAGAGAGAGAGACTGAGAGGGAGGGAGAGAGAGATAGAGAGATAGATAGAGAGAGAGACTGAGAGGGAGGGAGAGAGAGAGAGAGAGAGAGACAGAGAGAGAGATTGTGAGTGAGTGAGCAATTGAGCGAGAGAGCGAACCCACTTTGCGATTGAGTTTGTCAGTTTTTCTGCAGCACTTTGCTCAATTGTTTCCCAAATTCTGCATGTGTGGTTTTGTGGTTTGGTGAAATACGCTCACGCTCACATTATCACCGGTAACAATGGAACTTGTCCGGACGTGTTTATCGTTCAAATGATCCGTCAGGCTGGAGCAGCTTCGGTGATTGGAAAATTCTTTTTGACAAAAGCTACAAATCACCTTGTTCTTGTTGATCGTCCCGTCTTCATCCTTTTTATAAATAAACTTGCTGTTCAAAGGGCCTGGCAGTGATTTGCTCGCCGCTCGCCAAATTTAAAATGCGTGCACATTGAATTGCCGCTCATAATTAATTGCGTTAATTTGCAGTGTAATTAATTCATCTAATTAACGCATTAAAATGACAGCCATAAAAATTACGTAAAATCACAAAACAAGTATCTAACTGACCCTGGCACACCTCCCGCCTCCATGTGATTGGCCAGCGTGACATCATGTGACCAGACGTCATACTGCCACTTCTGCAGTCCGATCACTCCACACAGGACATTCCCCGAGTGCACTCCAACTCGCATGTTTATGTCAACACCAGTGGCATCGCGGACCTTCCTGTTAGAGAAATTAATTCATTGCCATTATGTGAAAAAGTTAAATTAGAATTGAGTTTTGTTTTCTCCTTTTAGAACTTTATCTGCCTCCGGTCAGTAAGTGTTTAAAATATTAATTTGATTTAAGATAATGGCTTTTTGGCCATAGCCTTTTACAATTTATCTAGGTTTGGAACTGTCAAAAAGACTTATTTATGTCATTAAATTTAGTCTAATGTATATTTTGCACATACAAAACAGTGTTGGTTACACTTACTGCTCATCTTATGCTTTACAGTGTCTTGACTTACTGTGCTATAGAGAAAAGTGCAGCTTCCAAATATCTGATGCGGAGTGGGTCTACTCTGCCGGATTTTATCAGTGCATGTAATTACATTTATTTAGCCCGCATCAGATATTCAGGCACCACTTAAAAATGATTATAGCCTTTAATTAATGCTTCATTAACTTCTTCCTCTTCCATCTAACTCTGTTCTGAAGTTGTGAAAGGCTTAACTAATTAAACCCTTTGAAGCAAGCCCATCCAAATCATTTCTTTAAGCACTCCTGTTAGGTCATTGCTCTTACTTGATGGCCTCGCACATGTCCAGGCCCATTTTGACACAGTTTTTGGCATGGTTTGGCAGAGAGTCCGGTAATCCCGACACACAGTAATAGCAGTCTCCGAGAATTTTGATCCTCATACATTCATTTTCCTGTAAAGAGGGAAAAAGTCTTCAAAACTGCAAGGTTCAGCCAGAGGTCTCACTGAAAAAATACTGTACTGTATTTTAGTCAGGCAAAAACAGTCTCCAGTGTTATTCAGCTGCACTGTTATTTGGTATATATATAGACATGAGAATTACATTTATATATTAAAATGTTATATTATTAAAATTATATTTTCCATAACACAATCATGGACATGGCACAAAACCTCACATTATTATTTGTATGGTACATCATTTCTCAAATTTGTTCCCATTTATAAAATGTACAATAGCCAATACAAAACATCAATAAACAGAGAACATTTTTGCATTTTAATGTCAGATATACATATAAATCTAAAATCCATTTACACTGAACACCATAAACCAGACCTGGGCAAACTGTTCCACAAAGGGCCGGTGTGGCTGCAGGTTTTCTTTCCAACCAAGCAGCAGCACACCAGACGTGACTCATTTAATCAACTGGTCTCAATCTTCAGACAGTTGAAGTTGTGCTCTTGGTGGGTTGGAACAAAAACCTGCAGCCACACCGGCCCTTTGTGGAACAGTTTGCCCAGGTCTGCCATAAACCTTATTAGGTTAAGTGAGTTTATTTGCCATTTGCAGTAAAAAAAAAGAAAAAAAGAGTAAAACAGCTCAATTTTAATATTGTAATAAAAATTAAGGTCACAGTACATAGAAAAATGCATAAGTAAAAGATTTACCTTGGCAATTTGGTCAAATTTGCCGAACAACTCATTCAGCATGTGCACCAGTTCTCCAGGGGAGCAGTCACTGGCAAGTCGTGTGAATCCCACTATATCTGCATAGAGAATACTGCAGGCAGAAAAACAAGGGGATCATGTGAAATGGCCATAAGCAAAAGTCACACTAACAGAATGGCGTATTGGCCCGGGACGTGCCTGACGTTGGTGTGCCTCTGCACATATAGGTTGTGAAAGTTGTTGGTGTTCTCCATCTGCCCAAAGTTGGGACCCTTGAGTCTCTGGATGATCTCAGCTTTCATCACCCGGGCGATATGAGCTGGCAGCAATGACAGAAGCAGCCGCTCCTGTTGGCAAAAACAAGACAGTACAGCAGTGCAGGGACTAGCACACATATGGGACTAAAAGGAATGATAACAACAAATCTGCTCAAGTGGTGCTGAAAACATTTCCATTGATTCATTTAGAAGCAGGGTTGCAAAACTGCTAACACACAGTAAATCTACAAAGATGTAAAATAATATTCATGTAAAGATTTACCTTTGGAAAATAAAGAACAGTAAATGATAACTTACCAAAACACTGATAAAAACACAGTCACCAATCACCTCTGATTTGGTTTACAATCATACATACATATACACAATATTAGAATAATCCCTAACTTGTTAAGTGCACTTGAAGATCAACACATTTAAATAAAGTACAGCAAGGCACTCTGGATAAAAGCATAAAACAAACAGAATATGTTATGAGTGCGGTGCATGCCCTGGAGAATTCAGAAACTGTAAAATATGACTTAAAGCACCACACTGCTGCGTAAAACGCTACACTCGAGACAATTTTTCAAAGCTTCTGTTAGAAAAAACTGCAGACATATCCATAACTAGTCCAACAACACTCTGATAATATGAGCTCAAAACTAAGAGCTGTCTCAGAAATACAAAGCCACCAGATGTACTCGTACTAATGAACAACTGTAGGGCTTTGCAATTAAGCAAATTCTCTGTCAGTAAAAGTATGTTTTGTGGAGCTGAATTCAGAAGAATAAATTTAACTTGAATTTTTGCGTTAAATACACATGATTAAAAGGCTATATTCTTTATCTTTCTGGAGTTTAAATTGAAATACAAAACAAAACACAATAGAAAATCATGATTGATCAATATGTGAAAAAAATGTTAAAATGTTAAAAATGTTAATTAATTTTGGTGATATCACCCAGTCTTAGCCAGCTGTACAGCCAGTGTAATATCACAACACTCAAGCCTTAAATAAACAGACACAGTGAGAACATCCCATAATCCATATTGCATGTTCTACCCTGGGAGACTTCTGTTATTCCATGCAACCAATGTTTGCACACTAGAGAATTGAATCGTAGCACAAGACAGCAGAGGTCCAATAAATCATCACACAGTTAATTAACAATTACCACAAGCAGTCAATGTGGCTCCTGAGACAATCTCTCAGTGGAATGTTTCTCCTTTGAAAACCACAGAGAGAAAATGACTATAAAATCAATCACTGGATCAGCAACTACATGTAAGTACAAATTTGTGTTATATGTAGATATGTGTGTGTTGTATGTGTACATGTGGCTAAGAGACAGCAGGATTGTCTTGGTTTTCGTGGTGTGTTATAGTATAGTTATTTATATTAGAGGAAGGATATCTGCGAATGAATCAAATAAGGTCCAAAGGAGATTCTAAAACTATATTAGCCTTGTACTACCCTTGTATTAGATTATATTTTATTACATATTTTTTTTACTATATTGTTTACTTTTGCCGTTGTATTTTTATTGCATGCTATTAGTACTTCTTGACTATCTTACCAAGCATTTCATTGCATTGTTGACATTGTGTTGATCCTGCATATGCAAATAAACAATCTTGGGGGAAAAAAATTGAAGTTGAGACAACATCAATCCAACATAAAATGATGATTATACGGCTTAATTATTGATGATTGTAGTCTGTTATTGTTTTTTATTACTCTCTTACTATACAGTCAAATTGCAACTGTAGTATGGATCAGTTCTATCAATTCTGCCATACAAGGCAACATCTCAAAACAATAATTTGTTAACAATATTTTTAATCATTTCCACAGCAACAATAAAATAAAAAAAAATCATTAAAAAAATCATATTTCCATATGTTGTGGTTCAAAGCCATTACAGACAGCAGTTTTCACTTTACTGTATGTACAGCAAATTTAAAACTGGCATTTGTTAAGTGTTTTTTTTTTTGTCTGTTGTCAAGCATAGGCAGTGCAGTTTACGAGAAGAAAACCCTTAAATCCCTTAATGAATGATGTTCCTGGAAACGCAAAAACAGCAATCATGCCTTGTGTAGTGAATTCTTTTCTAATGTATTCAGGCAGTTCCGTAAGGTACCCTAACACTTTACATAATTGACGTGTTTATTGTTATCGTTGTCGTTACCAGTGGTACTGTGGGCTCTTTACAGTCATTTGCACCTCCTTACCTGCTGTTGCTTTTCAAACTCCAGTTTAATGGGCGCTTTGATGCAGTTGCACGTGTCCAGGTATGTCTGCCTAAGGGCGAGCTCCATCAGGTGCTTGTGGTATGCTCCTGCCATATTACCACACAGGAAGATGATAATGTTGGCCAGAATCTGCAAAATCAAACAATATATACCAACATACAGCTGAATATTTCATTACAAATATGTGGCAACAACACACCACAGAAAACAAGGTAATTGCAGACATGAAATAAAAAGAAAATAAAACTTGCAGGGTTACAAAAAACTGAAAGTAATCTGCCTCAAGGTTTTGAGTTGCATAATATCTCACTGGAATCATTTTCTCATGAGATGTCACAGCACTTATTATTTATCCAGACTTTAGGTGAGCACACAGTAGCATTTGACAGTTAGACTCATTTTTGTCAGTATCATGGTTTGGTATTTTAACCTTAGATTTAGTTGCCACATATTATTTAATATATTCACATTTATTTGGGTCATTAGTATTTTAGGGAATTCATTAAAATTCATACTATTTTGTATATTTTGTACCATACTGTCTATAATGTATATACTGTATATATCGCACTTGCTGCTCCTTGCACTTCTAATTAGATACTAAACCTCATTTTGTTACCTGTATTTATACATGTGTAATGACAATAAAATTTAATTTAATTTATTTTAATCTAATCTAATCTAATTGAACTATTTTACTAACAATTAAAATTAAAATAAATTATTAAAATAATAAATTAAAATTAAATAATAAATCTAAATTTATTATATTAAGTTTGGGTACATTACATTTCCTTCTTTTGCTGCTTAATATTGGTCCCTATTATTATTTTGGTACAGCCCGTTTGATCAGCGCAGTGACAGGACCATGGATCTATTAAGGAGAGAACGCACACTGCGTGCACATTTGAACAAGCTGAATAAAGTACACTGTCCTGCCGTGTTGGTCTATTTTAGCAAGAAAGACAGCTGTAAATACATCATATAAACACTACCTGTAACCCGCCATAGAGAACAATATATTAGGTAGTAGTATGTATGAATGAATCACTTTATTAAAGCAACTGGTAGGGATGCAACATTTAATCTGAATGATCGTCTATATCCAAGTATTAAAATAATTATGTGGACTATACCACTTCAAAAACATGTGCCAAAAGATGCTTGCCAAAAAATACAGACAGGGGAATTGTTATATGAAAATAACATTAAAAGAATAAGCAATTTAATCAATATAGACTTAAGTAAGCATTGTTAATTAATTAATTAATTGCATTTATATAGCGCCTTTCATGACACCCAAAGCGCTTTACAGTTCATTGTTCATTCACTCCACACTTGGTGGTGGTAAGCTACTTTCTGTAGCCACAGCTGCCCTGGGGCAGACTGACAGAAAGCGAGGCTGCCAATCTGCGCCATCAGCCCATCCGACCACCTCCAACACTCACACACACTCCACTTTCATCCTAGGCAATGTGGGTGAAGTGTCTTGCCTAAGGACACAACGACAGTTTTTTGCAACTGGCGCCCCACTGTGGCACCTGGAATTCCCAGTGGTCTCCCATCCAAGTACTAACCAGGCCCTGCCTTGCTTAGCTTCTGAGATCTGACGGGATCAGGCTTTGACAGGCAGGTATGTGACCGGCCACGGAAAAAACAGTTACAAGTCATCCCGGAGGTGTTTTGAGTTATTCACAGATTCTGAAAGTGTAGATTCTAAGATTTCCAACGATGCCTTACACATGGAAATCTGAGAACATTTGAAGAATTTGTGGCCATTTGAAAGCAGCGCATTCTGAAAACGTTGAACTGAGAAAAGCCGCCTTAAAGATTCTTTAAATCCAGGCCTTCAGAACTCATTTGCATGACATTAAGCTAAGCCCTCCCCCATCACTGACATTACTGTGGTGTGGTGTTTACATTCAGGGCAGGTCAGAATTAGAAGGTACTTTGTTAAAATCTAAATGCTTTTATAACAAAAAGCCCATATAATCATTCAATAATTCAATAATACACAGGATAATAAGTTAAGTCAAAATCACCTGTGTTGTCAATTTAATACAATACAAAATATAGTATAGGACACTACACACACACACACACACACACACACACGTTTTTTTTTTTTTTTTTTAAATCTCAGCATATAATAGAAATAATCGACTAGTTCACTAATATGAAAAAAATAATAACTGCTGACTAGTCAAGCATGGAAATAATAATTTGTTTCAATCCTAGTAAATGGCCAATCTTAAAAGCAAAATCTAGTCCCATGTGGATGTTCTCATGACTGGAATGGGCCAAATAGGAGGAAAAACTGTGTCATAAACGTGACCAAGGCCCATTCCACTCATCCCTCTATGTATTTGTTCTTTCATTAGGCCCCAAAGACAAACAGTGGAACAAAATTACATCCAAGTCACCTGCTGTCACAATGGCAAGCGCGAGCATCATATTCTGTCATTTCAGTCGCAAATGAACACAACATGAAACTAAATTAAACCCGATAATAGGATTCAGATCACAGCTCACAGGCAGCAAGTGAATGTACAAAGAGACTGGAGTCCAGATAACCTTGGGTTTAATATTTTCAATTAAACAGACAATTGCATCTCATATTCATTGAAAAAATAATTATTTCCTTGACTTTCACACTCATTCATAAACATTTACAGTTTTTCAGTGATTGCCAACCCCAAACAATTTTTTTTTTTTCCTAGTTGTCTGTCTTTCTCTGCAGGACAAATCTCCCCTGATAACTGCATTGGCTGTTAGCTATGCATACTTTTCTCTGATGTAAATTTGAACAAGAGAATAACATGACGAGTTCTGGAGTGAAAGAGATGACCTTTTGAACAATGGATGGACATTAATGAACCAAATGGTTGCAATTTATACTGATCAAGCAGCACATTATCACTAGGGTCTATTATTGGTGGTCATAATGACATAGGTCTAATACTACATCATATAAAAAGTAAAATACATTGCATATTATTACTTATTTTATCTTATTCTCGCCTGCATGCACTTTTCTTTCTTGTTCAAACTGTCCCTGCCTGAAGCTACTGTGGCAAGCAAATTTCTCCTATGTGAGATCAATAAATTCTTATCTTCTCTCTACACATGATTCCTCAAGAGTTTGACCATCAGTAATGCCACACTTTATGACCAATTCATCACTGTTCACCTTGAAACATAATTTGATACTGACCTCTGCAGACTCTAATCTAAGATCATGTCCCAAGCATAAACTGAAGTTATTAGTGCAATTGTCTAGCCATTTTAACTCTCAGCACTTGTTGTTGGTTGTGCACATGACAGGTCTCTCTGTTGGTTGTAAATATTCTTATGTCACTACATCTGCTGACATAAAACATTATCTGTCCAATGCCTCTTAAGCAGAACACAGAGCTCCCATAAAACAACTCTGATGCATTAGGGCCTTAAGCCTAGATCAGTATGTGCAGACATACCAATGTATCAAATAAATTCAAGCACTACATGAATCATGTCGCCCCCTCAGTTTTATGTCTAATAAATGAGAAGGCTAGTACTTTATAAACTCATTTCATGGTGAACTCAACTTTCCAATTGTATTGATGGTTTAAGGGAATAAATGAATAACTAATAACTTAAAAAGCAACTTAAGAAGGCTGTGAATAATATATAAATATACCAAGTGATAGTAATATCAGGAAAAAGGAACACGAGAAACTAGAGAAATACCAGGGGCTCAAGGAAGAGCTGGAGAAGGCCTGGAAGGTGAAGGCATCAGTGGTGCCCGTGGTGATCGGAGCACTCGGGGCTGTAACCCCCAAACTGGAGGGGGGTTACAGCAGATCCAAGGAAAAAAAAAAAAATAAATAAATAAATAAATAAATAAATATATATATATATATATATATATATATATATATATATATATATATATATATATATATATATATATATATATATATATATATATATATATATATATATATATATATTCTTTTCACCTCAAAGGTCATCTATGCCAGTTCACTTTGGTGTGAGCTCCTGCTTCCAATGATTCAACAATAGAACAGAGCTCAACGCTCACTGCCATTCTGCAAGGTCCTGGGATTAACACAAATTGAAAACTGAGCAGCATTTTGATGGTTTAACATACTGTTAGACCTATCACCCTGTCAGCAATAGAAAGTGCCAGGTAGAAAAAAGGTACAAAATTATCACAGATTTTGATTTCGCAGATAAGAGAAAATCTAATTTCAGGAGGAATATAATATGCATCCAGTATTGTGGTCTCCGAGCCTATAATTCATCCTAAATAGCTAAATAAAGGATTTTACCAACCACTTAAGTGTTACAAGGTTGTGAAGGTTAACATTGATCATAGATTATCATTACAATTGTATTCATGTTGTACATGGACCAACCTGAAGTGTACCGGTATATGGCAGCATTATATATACGTATCTTTTACTCTTAGGGGCTGATTAGTAATTAGAAAAACACTTAAAATGATTAGAAAAATAACATGAATTACAAAACCTAGCATTAATACACCATTGTTCATTCATCATCTAAACAACCAACTAAACTTTAAAGCATAGGATTGATAGAGAGGAGAGATCCATACAAACTGTCACACTCAAATTGCTTCAGGTCTGACTGTTTTATTCTGTTTAATAAATGAGCCAGTTTATTAGGAATTAAATGATGTTGCAGTGTAAAGTTTAATGGACTTGACAACATGAATATGTCAGTGTGTGCCCTTCTCATCTCATATCCTCTTAACTCAGTGCATCAGCACCGAGACGTTCATTTGTTTATCCAACAAAATCAATGAATATTATAGCTGGCTTGTCACTCAGGGATCTATGGGGCATTGTTTTAATTGGCTTGGAAAAACAAATAGGTTAAAAGACTAAATGGAAAATACTGTCACCAGAGCAATGTAACATAGGACAGAATTTAACAAGCTTTTACTGGGCAAATCATATTATACTTCTTATAAGAGCTTTGAAAAGCCCAAGAAGAGTAGATTCAATTAAACTTGAGAACGGCTTTTTCAAGAAGAAGAAGAAGAAGAAGACATGCTTTATTCATCCCCGTAGGGAAATTATTTCTCTGCATTTAACCCATCCTGATGGATGGGTTAAATGCAGAGAAATAATTTCCCTGCTCCATCAGGAGCAGTGGGCAGCTCGTCTTTCAGGCGCCCGGGGACCCATCTCCATGATCTTGTTGCTTAGGCTTGGTCAGGACCTCAGCTGGAGGATTTTACCTGGAGCATGTTTTGGGTTGATGGGGGAAACCGGAGTGCCCGGAGGAAACCCATCCAGACACGGGGAGAACATGCAAACTCCACACAGAAAGGCTCGGGCGACCCGGGGATCGAGCCCAGACCATGCATGCAAACTCCACACAGAACACACACGGAAAGGCCTGGGTGACCCGGGGATCGAACCCGGAACCTTCTTGCTGTGAGGCATGAGCGCTAGCCACTCAGCTACCGTGCCGAGTGACATACTGTACTAGATTTTAGTGGGTCAAATGAAGATTCTGAATGACTGAATATTATTTTACCTTTTGTAAAAGTAAACTGATAAACTGATAACAGACAAATTACACAGGCACAAACCATGACAAAAAGGATATAGTATTCACATTAGGGCATTAGCCAACACTGCTACGAATGGGCCCCTAACTAAAGGCCACTCCACACTTCTGGCACAGACATCTCGGTGAATGCATGCCCTCTTGACTGCCAGTTGAGCTGCAATCTGTCACTTTTCAGTATATATTTTGCAATCACAAACAGTTATGTAGTACAGAATTAGTTAGTTGTTAGAAAATGCATCTCCTTTGCATGTCTGTAAACACACACACTCACTAGCAATCAAAAAACAACAAGCTTTCGGCAAGGGCAATCATGACGTTCTCAATTAAGTTTAACAGAGCTCAAATTAATTGCACTCTGTCTTTTTCCAGATAATTGCTTCCTGATATGTGTCTTTTGCCAACTGCATGAATATTGTGCTCTCAAACTGGAAAATACAGTGGAAAAAGATGGTGACCTTTACAAAAAATACATTTGAATTCCTATTGCTCACCTGCTATGCTAAATTACATTTACTTCAAAGGTCACATTTGTTTGTTGGGCCAAAAAAACAAGACAAGGCTATGGTAGAAAAAATGGAAACATACAAATAACAAGACAAGGCAACAGCATCTTAAAAAGCAAAGTAATTGCATTTTAATTTGCCAAGATATTAAAACAAAACTTTGACTGGAAAAGATCCCACTGATTATTACGCTCTGCAAAGTAAAGTAGAAGTCTTATGTAAATCCAAATTACTTTACAAGATAAATAAAAAGCATTGCTAGTGTATTACATTTCAGCACAACGGACAGCTCCTCAAGTGCCCAAGTGCTTTCCCAATCTCTTTTTCCTCTAGGTTTTTCCATTCTCAAAGACTATTTGCAGATAGACGATGTTTTTCACTGGATCCTGACAATATCTATTTATAAATATCTAAATATCAATATCTATTTTTAGTTCAGAGCCATAAAAAAGTACACTGGTTGGAGACAGTGAACTCCATGAGAGAAAGAAGTTTGTTTCAGCATCTTTGACATTTCTTTAGCATGCCTTTATTTAACTTTGGGGTTATTTTTTCTTGATTGTGCAATGCATTGTTTCATATGGCAAACACATCACCTGTTACTCGGGCGAGTGTTGGATCAATGGCTCCTTACCTGCCACACTATGGGCTCCACGCTGGAGGTTTTGGCCGACAGGCAGACAATCAACACGACGGTGTGAGAGGCTGAGGTCACAACACTGGCGATGATGGCGTCCCGCATTGAGAACGGCAGCATGGTGTAGACCACAAACACAATGAAGAGGAAGAATGACACCTGAGGGGGAAAACAGGGGGGAGTGTTAGAAACTGGATGAAAAAATATTGGATTTGTTGTGTTGGCTCAAACACAAAACAATACTATACAACTATCTATACATCAAATGTAATATCACTTTATGGTACCCAAAATGTAAATACAAAAATATACCTGTATCTGAATAAGATTTATATTTATTTTTGGACATCAACAACTAAAAAAAGTGATTTCTGCAAGACTAATACAGATAATCTAATTTCTTTGAAGACTATGAGTGACCATTCTACTGAAAGATTGCCAGTTAACCTTCTTACAGATCATTACATATCTATAGTTAGATATTTAAAAGAATACAGAGCCTGGATGAGTAACTAGTCTTTGGCTTACTGTCCTTTTATGATCGACAAAAAAAGAACACCATTTCTTTCCTGACACCTCTAATGTAGCATGTGGAGAGTTCCAGCTTTTACCTCGGCTCCACAAACACACAGATCACCCCTCCCTCCGTCACCCTCTCCCTTCTCTGTGCACCAATACACTGCTCTCTTTCATATGCCCTGTGCAGTGGGGTTAAAGGAGCTCATCCGCTGTAGAAAGACACCAGTGTTCTCAGAGCCTGCAGCCCAGTGCCGCTTAACCTTTCCTGGACCATATTCAAGGCCAGAGGGAAAGCGGGAAATGGACGTAGAGAGTAGTCAGATGGAGAAAGAAGAAATGAAAGCGGGAGAAAGCAAGAGACCTTCAAGAGACTGAAAAAGAAGGAAACACAGCACTATCACTACCTGATGTTAACTCCTGGCACAGAATCTCAAATAGCTTATCTTAAATTATAAACTAAACCAGTTGCTTTTTAGACAACTCCAAAAAAGAGTTTAGAAATAGGTAATATGTACAATTTGGTACTGTAATTTGTTTATCAACTGGGATTTTCAGTTAGAATATTTTATTAATAATAATAATAATAATACATAAGATTTATATAGCGCTTTTCAAAACAACTCAAAGACGCTTTACAGAAAGGAATAAAACATAAAAATAAAATAAACAAAACAAAACAAATTCAATTAATGTGGGTCAAAGGCAATGGTGAAAAGATGAGTTTTGAGCTGTGACTTGAAATTGTTTACTGAGTCCGAGTTTCTGATATGGAAGGGCAGGGAGTTCCAGAGGGTGGGGGCAGCAGTGGCAAAGGCTCGGTCCCCCAAGGCCCGGTGCTTGGATTTAACAGTGGGAGCTTTTTCCTTTATTATGATCTTTTTGTCAACCTTGGGGAAATTACACAAACCTTCTGTGGTTACAATTTCTGTGGTATGACAGTAATTGTAACATACACTTTAAATTGGTTCAGGTGCATAGTTCACAAAATAGACTTATGAGTGTAAATAATATTCAAACATATTTGATTTTATGTTGCACCAGAATACCACCAATACCAGTATCACCTTATTTTATTCATAGTTTCTGCAATGGACTGCACAGATGTTTTGCTTGTAAATGAATTACTGCCACATTCACAGTCATTACTGAACCAATGAGCATTGGGGAGATAAAGGAATAGACCACCCTGCATGCAAAATACCTCCAAGATCAACAAAAGGGATGATATTTAGCAGTTCAAGGTAACCTTTGGATTAAAAAGGCTTCAGCAATAAAGGAGCCCCGGGTTACATAAGAGCTTAATTGGGCTTCTATAATCAACTTGCATCATCATCAGCCCTGAAACTGTGAGACAGATTTTTCACATAATCTATGAAGAGTGGCTGGCATGGGGTGGTCCGTATGACCCTCTGTGAATTTACTTCAGGTACTCATGGTTTATTCATTCTGAAATTATTTTATGTGCTGCTTAAGCACATTAAATGACTTACCCTACAGTAAAGAATGTGCCAGGTGTATTATTGTGGCTTTGTGTGTCTTTAAGATGAATGTGTAAAATCAACCAGAGACAATATTTTCTACATAGTGCCTGTTCTTCTCAAGACGATATAAATACACACTATCTCTCTTCCTATTGTTCCAGCTATATGGAGTAACTAACCCCCTCCACCTTCAGATTTCACTACAATAGTTGAACCAGCCACGTCAGCCTCCTCTTTTCTTCTTCTTCATCACTATCAGCATCCAGGCTCTTCCTTCAATCAGTCATTACCCACTGGGGAGGAGATGCACTCTACGTTGCCACTCACCCATTAACCCATATCTATTTAAGTAGTGGTACCTCACCTTACGAAAGACCCTACATCCAAGTTACGAAACGCCTTCACGTCAAATTTTGGTCTCTGGATACGAAAGAAAATTCAAGTTACGAAACGCGAAATCTCAAAAATTCAATTAATGCGCGCTCAGATGCACGCCCAGAAATGTAAATACACTTTATCAACACACACGGGTTAGGTTCCAGAGGTGGCCCGCGGTGGGAGAGGTCCGAGGTAGGAAAACTTTGTATTTTGCAATTGTTCTACATGTTTCAGGGCTGTAAATGCCTCACCACACACATTCTACGCTTTTCTCAGACTGGAGTTGGGCTTTTCTCGCATTTCTCTCTCGTTTGAACACTCGAACTTTCATAGATTTTCAATGGAATGTGTTGATAGTGAAGCGTGGGGAGACACGGCTCAATATAGCGCCGAACGTGCGAGGGGAGCGGAGACACAGGATTACTATTGCAACAACACATCATCAGTATGGTAAAACTCACTTGTCTCACGACGGTCTAAACCCCGCTCACGTTCCCTATTAGTGAGTGAACAATCCAACGCTTGGTGAATTCTGCTTCACAATGATAGGAAGAGCCGACATCGAAGGATCAAAAAGCGACGTTGACACGGCGTGGGATGGAGCCGCGGCGCCCGGGCCGTGCCTCCCCCTCGGGGCCGCGGACCCGCACGGCTCGGCCCGCCCGCGCGGGTTTAGACCTGGTTTAGTTCTGGTCTAGACCTGGAAGTCACATAGAACCAGAGCCCGCCCCGAGCGAGACCCCGCGGTCTTGCCGGCCGATAGAGCACCTTTCTCGGTCTGTTAGCTCACAGTGTCAGCCCCCCGGCTCTGGAAGTCAAATAGAACCAGAGCCCGCCCCGCCCCGCCCCGCTCTTATTCCCGCTGAAAGAGCGTCTTTCTCGGCCTCTTAGCTCTAGCGTGGAACGCGCAAGGAGCGCGGAGACTCGAGCAACGTGCTCCTCCAACGGCATTGCCATGTCCCGGGATAATCCTGGTTTAGTCCAGGTCCAGTCCAGGTTTAGACCTGGTTTAGTTCTGGTCTAGACCTGGTTTATTCCAATCAGGACGCAGAACACAAATGTTACACTATAAAAAAAAGTTACACTATAAAAAAAAAAACCTTGGAACGGATCAGGCCATTTCCATTGAAATAGCTACTCAACTTACGAAAAATTCACATTACGAAACCACTTCTGGAATGAATTAATTTCGTAAGGTGAGGTACCACTGTATCTTCATGTTGAAGTATTGGTGAACTGAAACTTCCTAAACAAATAAATGGTAAATAGTGGGTCTATTTGTTCTGTTTCTAACCTATGAGCTTTAAGGCATATTCACTTGCTGTCCACTTAGTTTGTAACAGCATAACGAGCAAAGGCCCAAAACCTATCATGAATAAGCATACAAAAATTAATGAAAAAACCTTCACACAAGGTTCCCTGGTGATAGGCTATTGATCTGTTATAGTAAATCAAGAATCCATTAGTCTCCTTTTTACAAAACTGACTACATCATTATAGGTGCACCATGTAACATTTCTGAATCTGTTACCAGCTTGTCTCCATGTTGATCTTATTGCAAATGAAATGGAAGTATGGCATAGGCAAACTTATTTGTCTCCATGAAGACAAGTAAGTGATGGCCAAGTCACAGTTCAGATCTGTGGTGCGACACTAAATATACAGTTGCCAAGAAAGGAAAGATTTTACATTTACCATCTACCGGTTTAAAAACTTATATATGGTAGCTACAAAACTTGTGTTTACATTAGAGTGACTGAAAATTCTGAGCTTTATAAAAACTCCTGTAATTGAATAAATGTAAGATATTTTTAATGACTTACTGTGGAACTTTTCAGGCAAGGTAATTACATGACCAAGCATGTGGTGGACCCTCTACCAAAAAAAATTTATTTGACATTTTCTTTCTTATCTCTGATTGTAGCATGTCTTTTTCATCAGGAGAACATACTGTACAATGTGCGCATCAAAATCAATAAATTGCCCTTTCACTGCTGGTGCAACCATCCACGAATACTTTTAGAATGTCACTGGGCAAAAAGAAAAAAAAAAACAAAAAAACGTTTTTCCTTATATATATCATTACGATTTTCAATTTGATTTTTTCCTACTGTTAAAATGGCTTTCAGTATTTTCAAATAATCTCAGTGCCAATGACCACGAAACAATAGTCCAATGTATTCCTCCAAAGTTTGAACTCGTCTCCACACACAAATTACAATTTTAACATAGATATAAAAACATAAGAACATTCCAAAGAGTGCCTGCAAATGATTATTGTGCACAGAAACATAATGTGGTAGTTTAATGACTGAAATCCAATGCTGCTAAATGAATAACAAGACTGTGTAGATAATGGATAATGGAGGGTAGGAAACTAAGACACCTGCTGACTTAAAGCGTGAAGACTGCAATGAGCGACTGGCAATGTATAGATAGTTACACCATATTATTTCAAATGACAAGGATCCTCTGTGACAATCAAATGGACAAAGCTTGTACATGTTCAGTCAACTCCATTCCTACTTCATATATCAATATAATGACAATAACAGAGGCAGGGGCTGAGAAATCCAATTAGATAGATAGAGTTAGATTACAGTACATTAGGCTTTTAGGCTGTGGAAACTATGGCAAATTTTGACATACTTAAAAATTAAGCTACATTGCAAATCAATACACCACTCTGATTGGCTACATTCAAGAAAAATGATTATATTAATGAAGCAAAAATTATTGACAGAACCTACATTCAGTGTTCCTTATCTAAGGTCATAGTACTCTTATTCCAACACAAAGCAGCTCACTCCCATTATTTCCTTACATTTCCACTGTCAGACCTTTACTATTCCAGGCAACCCTAATATAATACTCCTGCCATACACGTCATTCACTGCTCTGCTGCCAAAGCCTAATGAGCCTGGTGTGTACTCACAAAAGACTTTTCTCCCTGTGTATGGAGGAGACACGGCAGAAATGGAGGGACAGACAAAGGGAAGGAAGAGAAAGACAAGGTCCAGACATCTCACAGGGTGAGGGCTACAGGCTGGACTGTACAGATAAGACACAGAACCATTTGAGGAAGAAAGAGTTTGGTGAAAAATGGGGCAATCAGAATTTAAAATTTAAAAAAACAAACTAAAATCTGTGGTGAGGACAATCTAACTACCTAGCACATTTTTATTTACATGTGCACTCTGAACTGTAGTTCAGTAATATTTGGGAACATGAATATCATCAGCATGTATTGTAACTTGGCAACCTATATGCATCATTCACTGAAATTCCTAATCTGCTTAGCAACAAAACCACTATCAGACAAATGTAGCCATCCTTAATGAGGCTAGAGATACACTAGGACTACATCTCATAGTTACAATCTCAAGGATTCCAACCAATTAACTCTGACTCTTCTTCTTTGTCTCATCCAGTTCCAGTTAGTGACTGCACAAAAATGCAGATTAGAGTAATGTGTACTATAGCCTTCAAAGGCAATTTATATAAAATAACAAGTGTCAAAAGTGTGTAGGGTGATTGTCAGGATATATGCTAACAGATATATGCTATAACAGATGTGTAATCTAGATTTATACAATGTGAGAATTAGGAAATACCAGTTCAATAAGACTACCAAAAAGCTGTTCCTCATTGTGGCAAGTATATGAAGTAAATAAAGTATCTCAGTTTAAAACTCCAAACCAGGACAGTGTTAATTACCTTGACTTATGTGAATAACTTTAACATTAGGGAGAGACAACAGAATAGTAAAATTGTACTATACAATTTTACTGATCAATGTTGATATGCCAAGACAAACTCCAACAACAACAGCTAAAACGTATTGTGATTTATGTAATTTAAAATTAGACACATTTCACACAGGCCTAGTCAATAATCACTGAAGCCCAAGATTCGGCAGGCCTGCTGTGGCTGACAAGAAATAAAGATCACTTTTAAAATGCAAATGATGGGATCCTGAATGTGTTAAAAAAACAAAACTGTCTGATTGTAACAGTTTCCAGTTTGGCTAGACATTGACTGAATATTTGCTAAGTTAACCTAAACAATAACATTATAGGACATAATATAGAAAGGAGAGGTATAATCTCTCAGGCACAGAGAATAAACATTGTTTGCAGCCGTATAGTCATGATAGTCTAATAATGTCTTGTTTTTGTAGGTGATTCCAATAATTCCATTAGACAACAAGACACCACTTAAAAATATTGAGCATACAGCCCTGCAGGAACACTATTCTCAGATCAAGTGCATTTTATGTGCTGATCCTGATTCATATGCAGCTGCCTGGTGAGAGGAGCCACGTGGGACACAGTCAGCAGGTCTGCACTTCACTCCCCGAGCCTTGATAAATGTATGGACAAAAAATTATGTATTGATTTACTCCACATGATTTACAAGAGTCTCACAGAAAATCTGTGATCGTGCCTTCATACAAGCATGGGCACTGATAAGTCAAGCATGACATGTCTCTCATTTTTATATTCACAGGCTAATAATACTTGTTCCTGCATTTATTCTTGAGTATTGACTACATAATCAGTCCCTAGGTGTGGTGGAGAAATGGTTTCCTATAAACATGTCATCAATAAAACATATAGCAATAGTCCTGTATCATTGCTCTAAAAAAAAAGAAGTAGAACAAATCTTCAGGATGTATTAGCCTTAGTAGTACTGTCATCCTGCACACAGACCAGCACATGTAGGAAGTAGGTCAGAAATCTCTAGAGGAGGAATAAAAATCCTTTTTAAAAGCAACCTAAATCCCCTTGTCTCTTATTCATTGCATTGTCCATCAGCTTACGAAAAAAAAATTAACATCTGAACAAATCCAATGAGAC
Source organism: Paratrypauchen microcephalus (assembly GCA_036785185.1). Classification (NCBI taxonomy): domain Eukaryota; kingdom Metazoa; phylum Chordata; class Actinopteri; order Gobiiformes; family Gobiidae; genus Paratrypauchen; species Paratrypauchen microcephalus. Next base: position 14,766,196 of record JAVJIX010000002.1, on the reverse strand, counting down.
AATTTCATACTGTATTGGATTAAGAATGCCCAGTATTTTGTCACTACCCTATAAAGTAAATATCGTACCTGATCCCAGGGACAGACGATACCCCCCGAAAACATAAAAAGATAGCCCATGGCAGCCAGGCAAGCCCAAATGAGCAGGGAGAAGAGATGGAGGAGCTTCTTGAAGATAGATTCAATGCAGACTAGTACAAACACAGTCAGAAAAATAGCCAGTGCCGTGGGTACAGTGATTACGAAGGCCACGTGGTCCTCAATGTTCTGCAAAGAAAAAAAAAAGATTTTAGTCAAAAATATCCATAAAGCAAAATCGCAACGTATATCAAACATAACTAAACAAAAAAAAAAAGTAAGTTAACGCCTTTGCATGTGTAATGGATATGCACTGGCCTCTCTTAAATACATTCGGGTTTGAAAGTGAAATCAGATTTTCAGGAGGCTCTTGGTGGTGGGTGCAGAGACACAGCACACTGCATTCATTTTTCCTGGCTGCTTTGCTGTAATCCATTCCATCAGGTCGTCTTGTATTGATATTGATATGGTAAGCAGATGCATCATACCCCCTCAGTGAAAAAATGTGTAGGCCCATATGAACAGTCAACTTAAATCAATATACCTGTGCACTATAACAAACACAACTACATTTGCATCAGTTTCAGTTTCATCAGTTTCAGACAGATCATACAGTATATATGGCCTTTTTATATATTTTACCTGCTAATGTATTGTGCATAAGACCTCTTGTGTTACTGGGCCCAGTGCTCTCCATCACCCACTCCAGCCCCCACTAACTGCTGGCTCCATTCTGCCTGCAGTCGATGCAGTGGGACAGAACGCCATGCGTGTATGCAGTAGCAGACAGCCACTGTGAGTTTGTCTTGCCCAAAGCAAAGATCCAAAACAGCACAAGATTTAGGTCAGCCAGCAAAATGGAGGGAGACACGAATAAAAGAGAGACAGATATGAAGAGGTGAAAGATGACACAGGGCGCATCAACAGAGAGTAATAAAGGCTGATGGAAAAATAACAAGGAGCAAATGCCTCATCTGTCCAGTACATAGCACAACAGGGAGGGAAATGTGCTCTGCTAATATAGTCAGAAGTGTCTGAAAGAACAACACTTTCACGCAAGAGCTTGTTTATTGAAAGCCAATACAAGTACTTAGTGTTATATACAGAAATAGTGAATGTTAAAGCCCGGGCTTTTGGACTACCATATTTGAGGAATGCAAATGCAAAACTACCGTATTTGCATGAATCCTGTTTTTATAGTCCCTTGAATTACTATGCCTGTGTTGTAGGCACAAATTGTGTAGTAATCAAATCTAAATAACTTCTAAGAAATCAACATGTCAAGACTCAGATGGTGAAAACCTTGATTTGATTATTATTGTACAATTTCATGGGCTCTAAGTGTATATTTTATTAATGTTTAAGAAGTGTTTGCCATCTCCATATGCCTTTTGCGATACCCACTTTGTCTCTGCTGGTATGGGTCAGATTAAGCAGCTCTCAGCAGTTTGTCGGGAAGGACAGGGGATGGGTGAGGCACCCTTGTAATATGGTTTTGTGAATGATTATTTTGGGCCATCTATATGTATTAAATATCACAGTGTTGAGATATACAATCAAAGAAGCACTGCTTTTTATTCTTTACGCAATATGACCACCAAGTCAGCGTCTATTTTTAGCTCTTTACAAAGCCTACTACTGCTCCACTTTAATTCCTCTAGAACAGATAACCCTGTCAAAATAGTGACAAGAGGCAAAACAGCTCTCTCTTCTGTAGTTCAACCAAGTGTGAGATCAGACAATAACCAAGCCCCATATCCCCTCTCACCCTCACCTCTCTCTTCACATTTGTGCTGCGATGAGGACCACATGCTGAGAGAGGGCGCATACATGTGCACGCCTGAGCTCTCAAACTGTGTGTCTATGTTTGCACTGTGAAATATACTGACATATATATTGTAATTGGATCGGCTATATTCCATCAGCTGACTTGTGAATGATAAGAGAACTGTATATAAACATGAGAACCAGGCATACAGTGAGTTTATGAAAATGCCAGCTTCACTGACCCTGGCATATCTGTGCCTTATGTACATGCGTATGCTTGGACATGCATAAAATATTAAAGTAAATATCTCCAGAGATGTTGCTGGAGAGTCTTACCAGTCCTGAAGCAAAGAACACAGTCAGTAAAGCCAGACAGGCACCCATCACTATGAGCAGTAGAAAGACAATCAGCGGGTGTTGCTGGCTCATACAGTAATAGGACTCATACAGCCCGTCCTGGGACTTATTCCTCGTGTCCCGTGCTTGTCCATGCACTCCGGTCTTATCCCAAACTCTGGATGCCCCAGCCTGGTCCAGGAGGTAGCGCTTCCTTCTTATTGCCTCCTGCCACATGGATCTGGGAGGAGAGGCAGGGCACCCAACACTTTCTACAACAGACAAGTCCCTGCTGCTCTTAGGTACTCTGCCTTGAAAAGTCCTGCTCTCCTCCTTCTCCCCGGGAGCCTCTTCCCGCAAGTCTTTCAAATGCAGACAACTGAAAGTGGTGGAGGGTGCTGAGTCGGAGTTGGAGACAGCGTGCGCCGGCCAGAGAGGTGACGGAAAAGCGGTGTGGGTAGAGCGCAGCATCCTCCCCGGTCTCCTCCTGCCAACATGTTGGAGCAACAGAGAAATGAGGGGAGTGTGCAGGCTGAGTGCTCTTTAGTGTGCAGGGAAGAGGAAAGTGGGAGGGAGGGTTGAGCGAGGGAGGGGTGGGTGTAGAGGGAGGGGAGAGCAGCAAGTAAGCCACTTGGAGGGACGAGAAGAGATCATCTGTATGTAAATCTGTATTTCAATAAACTCAGGTGGGATTTAGGAACATAAGGGTATAAGGAATAACGCTGCGAGGCAGAAATGAACGCTATTTCTAGGTTTTTTTTTAAATCTTGATGATTTCATTAAGACATAATTATTGTCAGTGGTGTTTATTTCCAGGACTAAATACTGTGTAGCTCTATCAAACAATATGTCAAGAGGCAAGATTACTCAAGCTCTGCTATTCTAAGCACAAGTGACATGATCTTGTGGCGATTACTTAATTTGACTGACTAAAATTTCAGTATCATTTTCTGAGAAGTAGACGGTAAATGTATTACGGGGTATGTCCATGATTGCACACAGACACATAATCACTTATAGATGTGGAGGTGAACCATCTTATTTATCAGCATTTATGAACTTACAATATCTCTGGCACTGTTACTTTGAGTCTATGCCTTGGCACTGCTTTCTTTAAGTTGATTTTTTTCAGTGTTTCCCAGTGTGACAGATCACTACTGTCCAATACTACAAAAACATAACCTACTCAGCTGGGAAAACATGATTAAATATGCTCATCTATGTCTGTTGTACAAAGTCATCCACGGTTTGTCATCTCCTCCACTCAAACAGTTTATTAACACTCGGACCTCTGAACACAGCAGAACCAGAGGAGCAGCGAGAGGGGACTGTATCATCCCCCTCCGGAAAAGTCTGTTCGGTCAAACTACCTTTTCTGTTAGAGCTGCTCAGTACTGGAATGCCACCCCCACAACCATCAGAAACCTCAACAGATACACTTCGTTTAAATTACAGTTAAAACAATGGCTCATAGACAATCAGAGCTGTCAACATTAAGACATCCACCTCTCGCTGCCCCCTGCTGGACACTGGCCTTTAATTATTATTATTAAGCGATTAAGTGATTGAGTGGTTGAGTGAGAGTGAATATTTGTAATTGACTGGTTATTGATTGTGGGTGAATGTTTGTAATTGTGTTGTCTGAAGTAATGCATGTTTTAGAATGATGAATTTTAACTGAAGTAATGCACTTTTTAGAATGATGAATTTTAACTTTGTAATGTTATTTATTTTGTTATGTAGAAATGACACCTAACATCTGTCAAGGGACTACGGATGAAAATTAGCCGTTTGGCTAACTCTGGCATATTTACATGCAAATGTTGATTAATATGCACTGTCCCTGAAATAAACAAATAAATAAATAAATCATAGCTTACATCTACTAGTATTACGAAAGCAGTATATTCAAAATAAGAAAAAAGGAAAATTATCACAAAGGAATTTGAACATGTGCCTCAAGTACAAAAATGGCCATACCTGCTTGTCAAAGCCTAATCCCGTCAGATCTCAGAAGCTAAGCAAGGCCGGGCCTGGTACAGTGGAACCTCACCTTACGAAATTAATTTGTTCCAGAAGTGGTTTCGTGACGTGAATTTTTAAGTAAGTTGAGTAGCTATTTGAATGTAAAAAGCCTGATTCGTTCCAAGGTTTTTTTTTAATAGTGTAACTTTTTTTTATAGTGTAACATTGTGTTCTGCGTCCTGATTGGCTAAGAGACTGTAGACCCAGGACTAAACGTGGAATAAACCAGGTCTAAACCAGGTCTAAGCAAGGTCTAAACCTGGACTAAACCAGGACTGAACCAGGTCTAGACCTGGACTAAACCAGGTCTAAACCAGGATTAAAGCGCCGCGTGCGGGGGAAGGGGCTGGGCGGAGAAGTGTGCGCGTGGACACGTGTGATAGCGCAGCATGACCTGGCATGACCCATCGGGACCGCACGCAGTCTGAGCGCATGAACGAACGCATGCAAGAGCCGCGGTGGTTTAATCCTGGCTTAGACCTGGTCTAGAGGAGGCACGGTTTGAGCACGGGTCTCGTGCTCGCAGCCCCTCGCCGGGTCATGCTGCGCTATCACACACGTGTCCGCGCGCACACTTCTCCGCCCTCCCCCTTCCCCCCACGCTTCACTATTAATGCATTTTGTTGAAAATCTATGAAAGTTTGAGTGTTTAAATGAGAGAGAAATGTGAGAAAAGTTTAAATCCAGTCTGAGAAAAGTGTATAATGTGTGTGGCTGAGCGCGCATTATTAGAATTTTTGAGATTTCGCGTTTCGTAACTTGAATTTTCTTTGGTATCTAGAGACCAAAATTTTACGTGAAGGTGTTTCGTAACTTGGATTTTTCGTTTGTAGGGTCTTTCGTAAGGTGAGGTACCACTGTACTTGGATGGGAGACCGCTGGAAATTCCAGGTGCCACAGGGGGGCGCCAGTCACAAAAAAACTGTTGTTGTGTCCTTAGGCAAGACACTTCATCCACATTGCCTAGTATGAAAGTGGAGTTTGCGTGAGTGTTGGAGGTGGTCGGAGGGGCTGATGGTGCAGATTGGCAGCCTCGCTTCCGTCAGTCTGCCCCAGGGCAGCTGTGGCTACAAAAAGTAGCTTACCACCACCAAGTGTGGAGTGAATGAACAATGAACTGTAAAGCACTTTGGGTGTCATGAAAGGCGCTATATAAATGCAATGAATTATTATTATTATTATTATTATTATTATTATTATTATTATTATTATTATTATTATTATTATTATTAATAATAATAATAATAATAATAATAATAATAATAATAATAATAATAATAATAATAATAATAATGAGTGATTTTATGGAGTTAAAATTTGAACAAATCTGATCAAAGACAATTTCAACAAGAATACAGAAAAAACAGTAGAGTGTTTCTAATTCTGGAGACTGAGTAGGTCTTTAGCCAAGAAAAACTTTAAGCATACAGCCAGAACATCTTTCTCAGTGCATTCCATACAAAAAAAAAACAAAAAAACAACACAATCACATAATTAGCATTTCCACTATGGCATATTAACAGATGCATATATATATAGCACATGCATGTTTATATAGCATATGTTTTCCACACAAGATATCTTCTGTAAATGCTTTAAGCAAAGACACACAGAGGACATTAAATAATTTTTTTTTTCTGTGAACTCAATTTGCATTTGTCCTTTGTCCTCAACAGCCTCATTATATTCACATTTTCTATTCTAATCCAACCGTTCTTTTCTAAAAAGCTGACCTGACACTGAACTTAGAAACTCAGTTCTAAACATGAATTAGTTGTTTTCTTGTATTTATTGCATCCTCTGCTTGAGCTACTCTGTTTTTGTCATTTTGTTTCAATTCTGCTTCTTTTTGCCCTGGATTAAAGTAAGTTCTTCAAACTTTCTCAATAGATGATTTAGTTTTGAGCTCCACTGCCTTCAGCGCAATGTGCCTCCCCCAGATCCCCAGCTGCAGTGTCTTACCTTGCTCCTCTGATCTTCCCTCTCTCCCTAAGTCCCAGAGTCTCTTTCATCTCTACACCTCGTACTCATTCCTCCTATACTCAGGCACAATCACAACCTACTTCTGCCATCAAGCTCTCCAATTTTACTCCGATTTCATTCTTCCTTGGTGTTCTCTGCACAACTAAAAATATACAGTATACCTACGATGTTCATTTTCTTTTTATTGTAGATCTCATCATGCCTAGCTTTTAGACCAATAGGTGTCCCATTATAGACTTGCCAGCTCCTTTGAAAGCATTTGGTGTTCTTTGGGAATGTCTTTTTGTAGAGTAAAGTCAAAGTGGTCTCATTACTGCATACCAGCTCTGATCGGATTGTCAGAATAGTCTAAATCAATAGATGTGAAGAATCTGAAAATTCTACAGTTTTCCTTAATTAGCTCAAAGTGAAACTGGGTGTATTTTTATATTGAAATGTATTGCTCTTCTTGACAGTTGACCATTTGTAAAGAATTCCCAAATGAATTGCTGCTACTGTGCTTATTGTCAGAACAGCTAATTAAAAGATTTTTTTTTGTTCTTTTTTTCCAGCAGAGACTGTATTGATGTAAAGTATCCACATATTCTGTTCAACAACAGAATTCTATTGCTGTAATTATGGAGAGACCATCTATATGCTTAGTATACGGATTATTGCGTGAAAAGTCCCTCAGTCGTCCAGGTAGAATCCATGATAACAGGAGAAGTTCAAATTGACAAATTGACAAATTGAACTTCTCCTGTTATACGGATTATTGTATGAAAATACATGTAAATGCTCCTTTTCCACTATTTGGTTGATTTTCTTGCCTGACCACTTTGAGCGCCTGCAATCATCTGTGTGTACATTCAATTATACATTTTTACATTCATAAATTGGATGCACCAAGAGATACCATGCTTTTTGCTCATCGCAGTTCTCTTCTGTCACGTAGTAAATGGACTTAAATATTTATTCCTTATGGCTTCAAATAACCCTTTTTCTGTGGCATGTTGAACATTTGCATAGATGGAACCAAAAAATATTTTATTGGGCATGCTATTCTCTCAACTCAAGGGCAAATAAGACAAGGGATTGTGCTGTCATCTATGCTGCAAATTGGACACATACTCACTATGTTATCCTGCTAGTACCCAAGACAATTATGGTAATTCAATATTAGTAGGCAAGTCACAAAAGACAATTTGGACCCAAGCTATCAGTAAGTAAAAGACCATAAGATGAGCAGTGGAGATCTTTTCTTCTGCCATCATTTTTGCATTGCTCCTTTTTGAAAATGACATCTGTAATTCAGTTACACTACCTCATCAATGGAGAAAAAGCTCTTCCTTTACAGTTCAAGTCTATCACAAATCTATCACATTGTAAGTACTAATCTTCCACATGGTACTTAATTCAGCACTGCAATACTTATATATGGAATTTTAATCAAATTCAGGTAAACAAAAGTGAGGATCAATCATAAACATAAAATAAATGAAAAAGTGGAAATACATTTTATGTGGGTATGAATGAGCGAAATATGTTCTTGACAGAATAGGAACAGCCAAATTCCTGTCTCGTTTTCTTTCCACATATTTGTTGTTGGATCAGTGTCTTTAGACAGGAGGAAATGAGCTGTATTTATTATCATGTTTAAACAATTTGCAGAATTTTCCACGTGGTGATTTCATACCTCAATCCAGTCACAATCTAATCTTCAAAGCTGTGGCTTTAATTAGAATAGTATAAATCTTCCTTCACTTTCAATATGTTGGGGCAGGAGAACGGTACTAATGATACCTTTTATGAGATGCTTAATTAGGTTTTTTGTGCCACAAACAAGGCAAGAACCTGTGTGTAATTTTACACACAATTGCAACTGCAAATATCTAAGTTCTGTACCACTTAACACATACTTTACAATATACAACATGTTTCTTTCCCACAGCCAGAAAAGCTACAAACCACTGCTTTGATATTTGATTAGTTTTACAAAATGGGGTTGCAATGTCCTCATAGAGCGACCAAATGGTGAACCACAAAATCAACAATAAATGGTGTTAAATATATATAGTGCCACTTAGCAGTCTTAAAAGAAAGACAGGAAATTCTGTGTCAGTGTGCAAACCTATTGCTGTTTTAACGTTTTAAAAAGGGCTGAGGGCTTTCTTCTCTCCTGTGGTGAATCAGGAGTCTATTGATTTCACGTTTTAGCAGCCACTATAATGCCAGATGTTCCTGGTCGTCATAAAAGAAAAAAAGGTCAATCATTTAGATTACTTACATTTGCAGGCAATGTAGTATGTGTGCTTCACTTGTAGTATCCTTAGTGCAAATGATGAAAATACATTTTCCTCCATCTGGTATAGCCGTTTCTATGACAGCTATTCAGTTTGATGCATTTTTTAAATTATGAACTAGAATGTCTCTTTATATCATATTAGTATTCCCATACAATGTCTGGTACTGCACACAGACATCCACTAGTGAGTTACATTATCTCTTTGAATTGTAAATAAGTCTCTACATCAAATAGAAATGGTGGAGGAGAAGGGGAAACCAGATAGACTCCTATTAGCTTTTCTGATTTAATCTGAACTGGACTTTTCGAATGCATCTCTAGATCAAATTTAATAATATAACATTCGAGGATCAAAAACTATAGTTGCCATACTAATTTATGTTTCACTAGTCTGTTAGAAGGTGGGTTTTGTATGACAATTATAAATAACTGAAGTGCAAGTAAAAAGTACGTAGGGGTAGTAAATGGCATTCCTTAGTGATTACGCAACCACATTGGAAAACTGAATGAAAATGCCCAGACCAAAAAACATCCCCAGTCAACCTAAATCAATAAAATTAACACGTGAGCATATACGCTGGACTAGAAAATACTCAGGAATTGCAAAAGAACAATTTTAGCAGTTTTTTAATTGGTCTGGGGGACTCGGAACACAGTCATCTGTTGACTTCATTCAAATTAACCGTTTAGTACGTTCACCACATTTTTCATTCATTTTCTAATTCATTTTTTAAGCTTCCAGTCTGTCTCATTTTCCTCAGATGCCTCCTGTTAGGTGTGCACATATTTTTCTGATTTTATGCCATTTTCAAACTAAGAATTTTAGTCTTTTTCTTGTTAGTCTATAATTTGGTCTGCGTGTTCTGGAGCGTTCCAATAAAGCTGTGGAGCTGGAAGTGCATTGCAGAAAGAACACTTTTTTATATTCTCTCTCAAGCTTTTAAAAACAATAAGCCCATACCAATGACATTAATGAGACCAAAAATATTGCAAGAGTGTTTATTACGCTGAACTAATATAATTCATGAAAAGAATATTGCATACAGCACTGTGGATTCTTTCAGAAAACCATGCTGGCACATTCACAGATGAAAGTTTATCTTTGAACTTAACTCTCCATGTGAACTGCACACATGGTTTAAGTAGCAACTGCGACAATTTATGTAAAGCACATTTATTTTGTGCCAACTACCTCTGAAGGCTCTAGTCTGGTAAACGGACAGTGTTCAGACAAGCCCTATTAAACAAAAGCCATTAAAGTCAGCTCCAGTGCAGAGGAGTGGACAATGCCATACTGTGGGTCCATTTGCTCTCAAGGCCTAAATAATACAGAGGACCAAACATGATTTATTATACAACGCTATTTCCACAGATACTCTAGTTACAGGGTCGACACTATCGCCTCCTCTACTCACAGGTCGCTTTAGTCAATTGTGCGTGTATAATACAACACATAATAAGGCACTGTCATACTAAAACAAAACAAAAAAATAGGAAAGCAGGTGCAGGTATAGTTAATCCCTCCAATAAGGAATTGTGTTATTAGTTAATCAACAGCAAAGCAAGAACAGAAGAAGGTTAAATGTGATTATACCGACAAGACAGATGCTGAACAAACCATTCCCAGCATAAGACTACACAGTTGGATCAGTCTTGTGTAGGTAATATATTGCCTACTGGGGTCAATCAATTAAAAAGGACCTATCAATTGCATATAGACTACCCTTGGGGATAAATAAAGTTGAATTCAATATAGCTTGGATTGCACTGAGATCTGCCCAATATCTGCTCATTCACACATGCGAGTGGAATAAAGCCTACAGTATGTGGTAAAAAGGTCAGGAGTTATAACACAAGGGGTCATGCATTGTCTAGCATTCCATTCTTTCTTTGCACAATCCATCATAATACAGGACTTGGCACAGGCTATGTTTAGCTTTAAAGACAAAATATTTTCCCAGTTTAACAATGACAGTACAATTTATCAATATGGTGAAATTAAATATTTAAACAACTGAAGCAGAAAAGGGTCACTAAATTAATACTTCTTAATGAAAATGCCAACAAGAAGAATTGCACAAAAGATCACCCACTGAGTTGCAAATAAAATATTATAATACCAAGCACTTCCAGTGGATACCTGTGGCTAACAGTTGTGTATTCCTCATCATTAAAGGTATATTGTTTTCAACCCTAAACCGACCTTTACATTTAGCATATTAAAAATAAATATATTCCAGTTCGGACACCAAAATTGTTACTACCTTCAACCTGTTCTTTAGCATTTTAATGTTTTTTAGCTGTATTTTAAATGTTACATGTGCCATTTTATGAAGTACCTGCACACTGTTACTGTGCCGTCATTTTGCCTCTGCCCACGGACAACAAATGAAAATTAGTCGGTAGCTAAATCTGGTCTATGGAATACCCCATGTTGCTGTCAAATAAATAAATAAATAAATATTTTAGTGTACTGAATGGTGTGTAATATAATATTTACATAATTCAATTAAAATTAAATGTTACATCTATTTTTTTTCCCCAAATATTTGCCCCTGTATTCTGCTATTATCAATAATTCCTTCATAGGAAAACATTATATTACTGCCATCAACCACAAGTGATTGTGCATTAACATGTGGTCTCATCATCCTCACACATTATTTTTGAACTTGCACTTCTAAATTTGAAACTGTGAAGCCAACAGTGGTGTGACACAGTGCTGACAGACTTCTGACAGCTCTAAAATACAGTGCACACAGCTGACTGGCTCACACGTGCATAATGTGATAATGAATAGGGAGTGCAATTAGAGCCTTGTCGTCATTAAAGGGCCACAGATGTTTGAGAACACGACAACAGCGTCAGACTGCGGCCATGTTATGAAGGAGTCTGCAGGTTTCCCCCACACTCAGAGGCACAGGGCTAAACAGGGAACAGGTGAAGGTGTGAAAATGCACCATCTGGACAACCAGGCTACACGCCCTGCTGGTTCATGATTGAAAAGGGAAAGACATTTATTTTACCATAAGAGATTCTGCCCAAGTGAAAGAGCTTTTAAAAGCCTTTTGCAAACTACTTCTATATTAGACACCATGGTTATTGTCTATAGTATTAATGGGAAGGGTTTGCACTGCACACAATACCTGCAGATAAGCTTATTAAATGCAAAATTGTATGACATACAGATGATGCAGGCTAAAAACAATGTTCCCTAGAAGTTAAAATGGAAGGTTACAATGATAGCTGAAATTATGAACACTGGGATGATCTAAAATTAATGGTGAATGGTAAACATGTATGGACAGCAGGGGCGTTCTTTGACGGGGGCCACCTGGGCAATTGCCCAGGGCGGCATCGCGGGAGGGGCGCCGCGGTGGCGCGAAGGGAAAAAAAAACAACAAAAAAACGGTGTGGCGCGCGGCCGCGCGGAGGCGGGGGCGCGCAGAGGCGGGGCCGCGCGGAGGCGCGGAGCAAAGATCTGCGCGGATCCTTGTGCAGGGGCCGGGGTAGGGGGCTGGTGGAGTGGCTTTCGCCCAGGGCGCAAATCACTCTAGGAACGCCACTGATGGACAGTACCGTATTTTCCGCACTATAAGGCGCACCTAAAAGCCTTCAATTTTCTCAAAAGCAACAGTGCGCCTTATAATCCGATGCGCCTTTTATATGGATCAATATTGGTTAATCATGGCTACTGTAGTCAGCCACTACTGTAGCATATATTCTATGCGCCTTATAATGTGGTGCGCCCTATATATAAAAACAGTTTAAAAATAGGACATTCATTGAAGGTGCGCCTTATAATCCGATGCGCCTTATAGTGCGGAAAATACAGTAATTCAACAGAGCTTCAGGGATTTGGACAGTGGTTCCTGACCTGAGTGACTTCCAAGGGGTCCACAGACCTGCGTGCAAACTGAACAGTAAAAATATATATTGTATATGGACACAACTGTAGTTGAAAAAAACCCAACTATGCTATAAAAGCTCTAAATATGTGTGAATTAAGCGCAACAGGTATTGATAAGGATTTAATGTTATAGCTAGAAGCTCAGAAATGTGAATTTTGCATAGAGTGCTTTTTCAGAGAAGTGTCTAAAGCAGGTCATGTGAGACATTCATCACAGTGAGGGACAGGAGGACACTGGACAAACTGCTCTTCATCAAGGCCACTCCTGCTCACCCACTGCACCAGAACATAGAGGGACAGAGGAGCTCATTCTCCAACAGGCTCCTACAGCTCTGCTCAAACAGAGATACAGGACTACATTCATACCATACTCCATACAGATGAACAACTCACCTTCATGTAACAAATAATACTCCCTACAACTGTACAACAACTCACCTTTATGTAACGTATAACCCTATGCCCTGTCAATCATCATATCATTGTTGCACTGTCTTTTTATTACTTATTTTTTCGATTTTATTTTGGCTGGTACATATACATTTATATAATTATGCCTTATTTGACACCTGTCTCTTGATATCTTTTTGCAACTTATTTACAATTTATTATTACCATTTATATTTTTAACTCTTTGTTATTATATTATATTATATTGTGATGAGCAAGCTACTGTGTCCAAATAATTATTTCCCTTGTGGATCAATAAAGTTTGTCTAAGTCTAAGTAAAAATACAACTGTCTAACACCTTCCTATAACCCTCTCATCACGTAGCTTGACCTTTGGATGGTATAGCAGAGCCCTGACCTTGCTCCTCTCATTTACCACTGTTAACACTTTTGATAAATATTGACCACTAGCCATTGTTGTCAACTGTCAAACTCCTCCATTCTGCAGGAATTTCAAATCACATGCTGTCCACCCAGTAATTAAAACTTGACATTGAAATCCTTCTAAATATTAATAAGGCCTAAAAAAAATAAATGTTGGTTTCCGATTTGTTGACAGTTCTAGACATGGGTAGGTAGGGAATTTATTTTATTTTTATTTTTTATTTTTTTTCCTGTGGGAATATGGACATTTTGAAATTTTATTTTATTTTATTTCCTTCCGCAGCAGTACTATTTCAATAAAGACTATAATTGAAATTGGCATAATTTCCCAAAGCTATCTCAATGCTAAGAGCATATTCTATACTTAAGTATAGTCGAACGAAGCTCCAACATGCCATGCGAAACCAGGTCGTTGACTGTACCAGAGTACATGTAGAATATATCTTACAATGTTACAAAAATACATGCTGATTTTGTATTGTTTTTTCTGTTCTTCTTTCAAATGGCAGTCATTAAATTTAGAAGCAGTAAACAATTTTGAATACTAAATTTATTTAACACGGTGTTGACATTGGTCAACTTAAAACTGGCACTGCATAATCTTAACAATTCACCGTGACCACGCATATGTCCAGCGATGCCGTCGCCATTGTTTTTATGGGTACAGACAGAGAATTTTACAGATCACAGAAAAACAGAAGCACATTACAGGGGTTCCTCGGGTTACAACGTTGATTAGGGTGACCATATTGTATTTCACTGAAAAGAGGACACACTTCCAGCTCGCGCGCAAAATATATATATTTTTTTAGTTTTTTCCCCCCATTTTTAGGGGTTTTATGTGGGTCGGGGGCTTACTGTGCTTCTGAATTCCCCAGAAAAGAACACTTTACCTGGATATACTGAAAAATAGCCCAAAACACTCACAAACAGTTGCTTTATAAATAATATATTTATTAATATAAGCAATCTTAAGGCTGACACTTACACCTTAGTTAAGAAAAAAGAAAAACAAAAAGAAAAAGAGAGTTAGCCTATCCTTCAATGTTCAGTAAGCCCATTCTTCAAAATAATGTGTCTAATGGCTAATGAAAAAAATATACAAATAATAGAGCGCCCTCGCTTGCATTCACCATATCTTCATTTTTCCAGGTCGCACAAAGTATGTCGTGAGTTTTGAACTCGAGCTCTCACCCTGCACAGCTATTTTGTGTTTTGTTGTGGCGATATGAGCTTTCAGATTGTTGGACCCCTTACTCGCCACAGAGACGCAAGTCCCAGCTTTGCACACTGTGCATTCTGCCTCCCACTTGTACGCCCCGGGCGAAAACAGGGGTACTTTTTTTTGCAAAACTGCATTTGCGTTTCGGCATTTTCTGTGTCTTCGCAGTGCGCCTACCTGCCTGTCAGCCTGCGAGTGAGTGAGCGAGTGAGTGAGCGAGTGAGTGAGCGTGCGTGCGTGCGTGCGTGCGTGTGTGTGTGTGTGTGGCGTGGCGCGCTTGTTTGTGAATGAATGAATACACGTTCCGGGGTTCGACTCGAACTGGAGCGCGTTTCCAACGGAATCAAAAACCCGGACATTTGAAGGATTTTATAAACTCCGGCCGGACAGCCTCTGAAAAGAGGACATGTCCGGGCAAAAGAGGACGTATGGTCACCCTAAGTTGATCCGTTCTTAAGACTTCGCCCTACAACCACAACAAAGCGTATTCTTCCGCCGTGCGCCGTTCGCGTTTGTTTACGTCGCTTACCACGCTAAACCGCGTATTTTTTTATTTTTTTTTACCGAGGACCCCCGTACACATTGCCCCGCGGAAATTGAAAAATACAGTAGGCTATTATTTTTCTTTCTTTTTTTTACCGAAGCTTGTAAAATTAATTTGAGTATCAAATTTATTTTATTTTATTAAGTCCAATAAAATAATTTGGGTCGCATGCAAATCAAAAGGGTCGGTCGGCAACCGGAAACTTAGATTTATTTTTTTTAGGCCTAATCCCTGTTTGTTAGCCTACTTCATCTTGAAATGGTCACACTGCTGTTAGGGATGCACCAATCCACATTTTTTCACTTCCGATCCAATCCCGATACCTGAATTTGGATATCGGCCGATACCAATATTATTCCGATACCAAAACTGCTCCTGAAAAAGGATGGGTCAAATGCAGAAGTCAAATTTCTCCCGTGTGTCACTGTGTGTCATTGTGTGTGTGACCAATAAAGGCTTAATCTTAATCTGTTTTCAATATTATCATCATTATTGTTAAACTACAAATAAACTCATCTCTACAGGCAAGTAGGCCTACAAGTGTATGCATGTGTGCCCAAAAAGGCAACTTGAGGTAAGTATAGGTCATAAACGGACGTCAGAAGAACAGGAAATTCTGTGATATTAGCTAACCTGGTTGACACTCGGTTGTAGAGTTCGGGTAGCGCAGTCTCTGATAAATAGCTTCCGCCTCTCGGTACAACGGCTTTGCAAACATTTCACGTTGCTGTCTTGCTTTGAGGTGTTTTTAGTAAAAAGTATTTCCACACAGCGGACATGTTGTGATGAAAAGTTGGTTCGCCTGCTAGCTCGTGCTGCTAGTTCGCCTGCTAGCTGGCTGCAAACTGTGGAATGGATTTCCAGAATGGAGGCGTGTCTCATCATTACTCTGTGTCTCATTGAGATACGCCTCCGTTCAGGAAATCCATTCCACATTTTGCAGCAGGAGCAGAGCAGCCGACAGGGAATCACTCGTGGAGTCATTTCAGCAGATAATGTGTATATACAGACATGGCTCATGGATCAGAAATTTTCGCAGGTTGGATTGGAAATTTCCGATTTGCGCATGTATTGTTTTAAATTGAATTAGATTACATTTTCCACGAAGTTCTTGTTAAAATGGTCTCTTGGGACTCATAACTTGTTGCAGGCATGAGTAAAACGTCATATAAAATTCAAGCCCTATGGTTTTTAAATTGCTCTTAGTTATGTAATTTCTATTAAATATTAACAGCTTCATCCTTTCAGCCTCACTTATCAGCCTGAAGAGTATCTCCATAATATTTACTTTATCTTTAATCTATTGAATCACCACAAGCTGAGCACACATCAAAATCAAGCAATTATAAGCCATCCGTGTCCGTCATAAAAACTCCTTTCGCGTGACACTCAAGGAAGATCTGAATCCATGCATGGAAAATTAATCATCCAACAGTCAATTTACCTGTCACTCTCCGCTATGTCCTAACACTGCAGGCTATATTCAACCCACTTGTCAAACTGAAATATCATCTTCAAACCCCTTCTTTTTCACACTGTGTTGACTTTCATCTCAGCTGTGATGCCTCATTTATATGGGGCCAAATCTTGACAAAACAAGTGAGAGTTTACTCCCAGTTGCCAACAATGCTGATGACACAGCTGCGTAGGTTTTGTTATTTTATTCATAAAGCGTGCATTTTGTTTGTTATAGTCACTTTTGTAATGCATTTTCTGAAATGTAGTCGTTTGAGACATTAGCTGTGACAGTAAAAATGATGCTCAAACTGCTTCTTGTTTTATCTTTGATCTGGTTGCGGCATCAAATAATGGTCCTTTATTTAACCCTATTATTTGCACATTTGAACTGTATAGATGGCATTTGTCATGTAAACCTGTCTACAGAAATTTGCGGGCCTGGGGCAAGAAGCCTCACATGGGGCTAAATTAATAGGAGGGTCCAACTCAGAAGCCCTAAGACCTTAGGGACCAACAGACAACTTTTTCCCTCCTCTCGACATGTGTGTGTGTGTTTGTTTGTATGTATGTATGTACTCAGGCTAAAATCTGGTTCAAGATCTGAAGAATATTCCCTAGGAGCTGCACCAATGATGTGCAGTCAGGGGATTGTCATCACAGAGAAAAAAAAAGTAAAATGAAAAAATAAATTGATATATTTATCCAGTGATTTGTACTATAAAGTTATTTTCTATTTAACTTCACCATTTAAATTCTTTTTTTTATTCAAAATCGCTGAATTTTCACTTTTACTTTTCAAATAGTGAGCAGAGACGTGTGGAGAGGCACCAGCTGTTCGTGCCTCACATGGACTGACTGTGCTGTAGCTCAGCAGTGACAGATTCTGCGCTAAAGTGGCAGTGAAAAGGCACCGGGTGAGGCACATCGTTACCTGGCCTCATGGTAGAGGCACTCATGAGCCCAGGGGTTCTTCTGCAACTCTTGGGGCAGCGGATTAGAATAAGTGACAGCAAGATACAATTTAGAGTTAGCAAGTCAAGTTTAGCAATCCGGTCACTTTTTTCTTCTTGTCTGGACCGACTTTTTAAATGGAGGAAGATTTCATTTTAAAGCTCAAGCAGTTTTCTAAACTGGACTTTCGGTGGAAGCAGGAGGTTATAATTAAAGGAAGACCAACGCAGGAGCTAAAGGGTTTGCTCCAGACTACGGGACGAAAGACTCGCTCTTTTCAAACAGTGTGGTAAGAAATAATCTTTTCTGTTTTTCCTGCCTTCTTTTCTCAAACTGCTGTGACAGTGTCTGGACTCAGATGGGATATTGTGACCTGAAAACATGAGCGGTCCACCACTCACATTCAGAGCCAGATCGCGCTAAAACCGTCACTATTTTAATTGATGACGCTACTCGGTGCACTCTGGAAAATGCAATGTACAATAATAATTCATTTTCAGCTTCACATCAAAAATATAATAATGTAATATAACACAGGGAGAGAAACTGGCCCGGGGCCAAATTTACTTACTGACACTTGGTTTACATATTTGTAAATCTGTGTGATGACGTCAGTGCCTCACCAGCCATGACCCTCACCGCACTGTGGTCACCTACTACTCTGGAGAGGTGGCCGTATCTCACTAAACTAAGTTGTCTAAAAACATTTAGATTTCATTGCTTTTTTTGTTTGTTTGTTTGTTGAGTATGCACTAATTACATTGTAATACAAACCTAATACTATTTATAATATATTTTGAAAATACCCATGTATATAAATAGACAGGCTTTACAGAAACATTTCCTTGATTCATACATATTGATGAGCACAAATTTTGTTTACATCAGCCTGTGAAGACATAAAGTAAATAAACATTTTCTTTGCTGTAGGCTTTAATAAAGAACTGAGCGGTTTTCTCATAAATAATGTATTGTGTTGCAGATTATTACTTACAGAAATTCAAGACGTTCTCATAAACCTGTATAAAGCTAAAATGGCTTAGATTTTATCACAAGTCAGAGTAGTCCAAACAGTCCTAATCCTGCCTCTCTATTACCACTGTTCCTTTCTGGACTGCTTTTGATATAAAAACCCAAGACACAGGAATGCCGTCCTTTTGAGTTATAAATAAACTATTAAGTATTAACTAGTATTATTAAAAGTGCATTATCATTATTGAAATGGACTAAGTAGATACACTGCCATTAGCTGGGACTTCATGTTTTTTTCCTGTTTCATTCAAGGATGAATGGATGTGTTACCTAAAGATCTGGAGGGGATCACTATTAACCAAATGATAAAAAGATGTTTTGTGTGGGCTACCTTAATGCTGTTATTAATTGCATTATTATGAATGCATATTAGTAATATTAATGCATTAGTGATTTTTATCCTGAATGACAGATGGGAGTTTCTTTGGAATACAAAATGCTCAAACACCTTAGGCCTCTTAAATCCTTCAAGAAAAATGAAGAAATGAAAAGGACTCATCACATTTTAACGACTGTGACATGAATCATGATGGATGTAGGGAAGCCGTTGTCCTGCAGGCATAGCGTTCAACAACACATTCCTACAGAACAAGACTTTATATGAAATGGGAAAAGAACTAGCCTATATATATCAAGCCAGGAAGAGAAGGCACAGCTCCATTCATTACTGGACAGTAATGTTATCATGTAGTACTATGAATACTGATAAAAAAATATTCAGCAAGAAATGTAGTGTATAATATCAACCAATATGTCAGAAAGACCGTATTGAGGTTTCAGTGTATCATCTAAACCTATTTTCAAGGAAGCTTTGATCAAATTTCTGCTTATTTTTTGTGATGCCAACAAATGGCAGAGATGTAGGAAATAAGCTTTATTAAAGTTTTATTAGCATGTTCAAGGGGAAGTTTTGTCCTGCTAATCTCGTCTAACTGAATTTAATTTAGCACTGTATTTTTTGCCTAATACACTATATTGCCAAAAGTATTCATCCATCCAAATAATGGAAATCACGTGAATAAAATCAAGCTCCTAGGCCTGCAGACTGTTTCTACAAACATTTGTCAGTGAATTCCAGCGTGGTTCTGTGATAGGACGTCACCTGTGCAACAAATCCAGTCGTGAAATTTCCTCACTTCTAAATATTCCACAGTCAACTGTCAGAGGCCTGCACAGAGTCCTGACCTCAACCCAACAGAACACCTTTTGGGTTCTTCCTCCCTAAACCTTGCTCTGTCTGATGTCTTATTTCTCTCGTCTCATCATTTTTCTCCTGTTGGAACAGATTTTCAAATCCTAAATCATGAATTGGAGCTGGTCCCTACTCAATTTGTATATTTTTTTCATGGAGAAGCGCCGGTCCGGAGAGCCAGTTAGTCCTAAGGGAACGTGCTGCCTGATACACGAGGGACGCGTCGTGCACCTGGCACCGCTGTTACCGGAGGACACGGAGCGATTCACTATTGGAATTTTGATGGCAGGACATCTGGATTGGCCTGAGGGATGTTTTCTGACCCATCACTAATTGGAGCCGAGCTGATAAAAAGAGTCCCGATCTGCCGGACAGTCATTTACGGGGAACTGCAAACTCGGGGGGGCAACATCAGAAGGAGAAAACACAGATGAACTGTTCCATCCCATCTGTGGGACCCCCCTGGTGCTGGATGACATCACGGAAAATGGATATGGAACTGTGGGGAACAGCGGTGCAGTCAGTATTCATTATCATACATGCCAGGGGGAGGATTGCGAGTCGCACAGACCTGCAGGAACTGGGGGCCTAGCAGAAACCAGGGTTCTGGCAAATTGTCTGTTTGCCTGGGTTCTAAAATGTATCGATTATGTTAAATTCCCCTTTCATAATCAATTCTCCTGAAAAAATGATCCAACTGAACTTGACACTTTGTTTTGACTGCATCTTCTGCACAAACACGTCCAAGGCCGACAGCTGCCGCTTATCTCACAGCACTCTACAAAAACATTGGCACACTATTCAGACTCACACTGACATGTATTAAGTAATACTGCCCTGTCCCCTAGCCACTCTATCACTGTCCTGCCTGGCTAGAGGGAAACAGAATTTCGAATTACTCTATGTACATGCACATGGTTTTTCGGCAATAAAGCAAACTATGACTATGAATTAGAGTGGAGACAAAGAGCCAGGCCTTTTCGTCCAACATCAGTGTGTGAGACCTCACAAATGAGCTTCTGGAAGTAGGGTCAAAAATTCTCATAAACACACTCCTAAACCTTGTGGACAACCTTCCCAGAAGAGTTGAAGCTGTTATAGCTGCAAAGGGTGGACCAACGTCATATTAAACCCTATTAAGAATGGGATGTCACTTAAGGCAGGTGAGCGAATACTTTTGCCAATATCGTGTAATGTGCCTAAAAGACTGCTACACAAACAGCTGTGCATCAGGTAATATATAGTTAATAAATATTAATGGAAAAAATTTGAGATCTTTTAAAAAATGTCAGCTATGCCAGTGCATTGATAGGCTACAATACCGACTACACCAGAGGTCTTCAACAGGGGGGTCGCGACCCCTAGGGGGGTCGCAGAGGTACTGCAGGGGGGTCGCGAAATCTTTTGATTTCACTTTAAAATAATATAATTTTATATTTTATAGTGTAAAATACAGTATTAACCTGTGTATTATTTCCTTGTATTGGATGTATCATAACAGAGTAGCAATGTTTATACATGACACTAAGCTCAATTTAATATAAAACACAATTCTATGCCGTATATATAGTAGGGGGTCCCTGGCCCAGTTCGCCATCTGTTTGGGGGTCCCTGGCCTGAAAAACGTTGAAGACCCCTGGACTACACATTTTACATACTTCATCTAAAATGGAAAATAAGCCTATTTAGAGGACTACCATTTGTTTTATTAGTTCAGAAGGCATACCTGCTACTCATCACCTCACTTCATGTGTGCACTGCGCGCTCTTCACTCCATTTAGCACTTCTGGGACCAGGGCTCTCAAGTTTTGAGCGGGGGTCGTGCGTGAGACTGCGTAGTGAACAATTTTTCCCCGAGGAGCGAGGGGGGTGGGGGGGGGGGCTTAGCAGCTGAAACTACACTCTACAGTCTGCCCAACAACAGAACAATCTATTTTCTGATTGGCTGATTTTTTTCCGGGGAGCGGGACGGGGAGAGTTTTTTTTTCTCTGAAAACGTGCGGTGCCTGCATAAACTGAGCCACACAGACCGATTTTCTGGGCACAAAAAAAAAAAAGCATGAGAAATGCCATGTGTGGCGTGTGAACACGTCGTGTCACACTCTCAACGCGTGAGACTTGAGAAAAACTGAAAGCAATCAGGAGTTAGCAACTTTGTGTTATCTAACATGTATTCTATAGCCTGGCCCTATAAAATGCCATTTGGAGCCTGACCAAACTTCATTAATTTGGCCCAATAATTTGTATAACATGGCCGTCGGAAATGAGGCCATTTGAAAGATTATACTGAAATGAGGCCAGTGCCAAAGTATCCGCACTTCGGTGAGAGAAAATGCGTCCAAACTAGAACCCAATTTCCTCGAGTCTGCCATGAGTCTGCGATTTCAGCACAGAAAGGCTAAAAGGGTCCGAAAAAGACACTCGTTTTTCGGTCGTAATGAATTAAACCGACAAAGCTTATAGTTCCCGACCTTCACATTTACCCATCCCTCAGAAGAACAGTCTTCAAAACCACATTTACCTTTTCCGTCTGAACTATGTGATTATGATACAACAGCGCCCCCATGAGGAACCCAGCGTTTCTGCTGAGGCTAACAGAAGTCCCGCAGACTGGCCCCAAACTGCACTGCTCTAACTGTAAAGTTCAGCAGTAATGGAATAAGAACGCAAACAAACATTTAACAACGATATCAAAATACGTTAAATAAATTAAATCCATTATCTGCAGTTAATTTCAGGATGTTAGAGACTGCAGCGCATTGTGCGCTCTGTCGAGAAGGTGATGCTGCAGCCTTCCATCTATCCAGGACCTGTACGTCTCCAGGACTCGGGGGCGAGCAGGCCGGAGAGCAGCTGACACTTCTCACCCTGGACATGGACTATTTGAGCCACTTCCCTCTGGCAGGAGGCTACGGTCCATCGGGACCAGAACCTCCCATTTCTTTCCCTCTGCTGTTGGACTCATGAACAATTCATCACATTTGCACAAAGCTGGACACTTTATATCACTTATATCACTTTATATCACCAGTCACTTTAATTACGTCATGTTTGCACTACTGTTCTGATGCTGCTCATCTGAACCTTTTTGTTATTTGGATTGTTTGTGTTTTTCCTTTTACTATAGCTATATTTTAGGTATTATTATTATTATTTAGTGTTTTATGTTTGCACCTTATCACCGAGACAAGTTCCTAGTTTTGTGAACTCTGTTCACTTGACAATGGCAATAAAAATCTTTCTGATTCTGATTACCTGAACATGGCTTTGGAATATCATTACATTGGTGTTTAAGATAAGGGTGATGTATTGAAGACACATGTTAACAAGGTTTATCAACAAATTCTGTACTCCAAAAGCTGGTGCCAAATAAATGTACTCAAATCAAAACTAGACTTAAAATGTTTATTAAAAAAATAGAAAATTTTACATAAAAAACAAGGTACACATCTATATCAAGTATTTACACATTACAACCCATTCTTATTGACACAGATATGAGCAAGGGATTTGGTTCTTGGCAAAAAAGCAATTATCCTCTATGAGGAGTTAAAAAGCTGCACAGAAAAAAGGATAATGCTAATGTATCATTGAAATGCAAGCTATTAGTCAACCTTACGTTGAAGACTGATATTTTACATCTTTGCCAGAATAACTTTACATTGTCCCAAGCTCAAGTTCTCTATGGATTGCTGTGCAAACTGTGCAGCTTTGGAACCTTGTCTTAAATACTTTAAATACTGGGGAGCCCCCAAAACTATATTGACCTTAGAAAGTGTCTGCTTTAAGTGAAATTCAAGGTGACATGATGCTAAAGCAATTAGGCCAACCTCTGAGTTTTACACCTGGAAGAGGCGTGTTTATTTAAAAAAAAAAAAAAAAAAAAAAAAAAAAGGGCTAGCAAGGGGCAAGGGGTAAAATTGGCAGTGAGGAGAAAATCTGGACAAGGGCATAGTTTGGTCATTTAAAAAAGGAGGCTGTCAAGCTGTAGCTTTAACAAAATTGAGTACAAAAAGGCAAAAAAAGCACTTTGCTGGTAATCGGTAGCACCAACTGTTATGTAATGGCATGTAAACGCAGCTCAAAGAGTGCACCCTCAATGAGGGCATTAATCCAAACACCAATTTAGTATTGGTGTTAACAGGTGTTGCAAAAATATTGGACAGGCAAAAAAGAAAAAAATTCAAGTGATGACAACACTGTGGTAAATAAACATGAGGATAGGACTAGAGGGTATTTGGCACATTACACATGCTGTAATAGCTCCACCCTCAGTCCAAGCTGAATGTACAGTCAGTCATTCCTTCAAGGCCCTTAAATCCATCTATTGCACTGTTGGATGCCTAGAAATAAAAAACAAAAAGTAGGGAAATCCCCAGAAAGTAAAAAGTGAAATAAATTAAATAAAAACATAAAAAGTTGTTATTGCACATGAATGCAAATAACTTTGTACAAAACAAAATAGTGCCAATGTGAACAGAAAATTTCCCTTTGTGACAAAAACATGAACAACCACATACAAAAATAACACTTGGTACATTCAAAACAGTTTAAGCACTTGAGACAAGGTCCAATTTGTGCCATCACACCAAAATCAGCATTTAGCTGAATAGGTATTTGAGTTAGTGCTTTACTTCTCCCCCAAGAGACCATTTGCAGATGGTCATAGCTGGAACAAGAATACAGAAGTTTTCCATTCAGAGCCTAACTGCTGTAGACCCAGTTACAAAACATCAATGAGACAAGATGAGGCTGAGAACCTGTTCATTTTATGGCACATGATCATGCTACAGACTTTACGTCGAATAGCTCTTGATAAAGCTCTCCAGAGACACTACATGGCAATGATCGGAGAGTAGATCTAGGCCATGAAAACCATAAATAAACTGAAGACAGTGCTGGTGTGCATCTCATTTGAGGAACTTCCCTTAGTTTGCCAACGCCTGTCATTTTATCCCCATTCACACGTTTGGGCTCATTTCAGTGGGTCCTTTGCAAAGGGTAAGGCAAAAGTAATTCAGTTCGTTTAGATGGATCCAACCTGAATTGATTTCAATCATTTGGACAACTCACTGTGGGCATTTCAAAGCCCATCTCAAATAATGTACTAATGACAACTACTCATCAATGAGTGTCATAGCAGGCTTGGTTGAGATTTTAAAAACATGTTGGATGAATCATGTAGCTTAGGCTCATCTACTCTGGTTCAGTGTTTGAAGGTTTTCCCCTTTTCTGTGGCGCCAGGTGTTCCTGTTGCACTGTTGCTGCTGGTTTCGAAAAACTGGTGCAGAGTTGCGAGTTTGTGGTCCAAAACGAATTGGACTGAAATTACCTGGAGGTGGATGTTGGCCTTGGAGACTGCTAACTTGGTTGTGCTTAAAGCTGAAAGCATGTGGTTCAATAGACCCAACTGAATTGGACCTAATGGGGTAGTGGTGGCTTCCTAGATGATGGTGCTGAAGCTGGTGAATGGGGCTGGGCAGAGGTGACAGCGTGTGTGGGGACATCTGTGCAGCTTGTGACGCGTGGCGGTGCACCACACTGATGGGAGGATCATGGTAGAATTGGCACTCCGACAACGAGGGGATGTTCAAGCCTTCAGGAAGGGGGATCTGAACCTAGAAATAAAGAGTCATTGAATGAGACAGCTGCTCATAACTACTAAAATGTGAGAATCTATACAAGAGAGAAATGCAATAGCGTTTTAGTGAATCTACCGGGAATTAAATAAGTATAAATTGTAGTGTTTATATACACACACTGCACAATGACAATCTTTCACTTCCCTTTAAGGACTGCAGATTAGTTAGTTTGCAAAGGCTAAAAATCTGCATTTAAAAATGTACAACTATAAAATATATTATAAAAACAAACCCACCTGAGGTGCAGTAGGAATAAAGCCAGGTGGAAGTGTAGTTCTTAGGTCTGTGGCCATCTGGATAACTGAGTGGACAGAGGCCAGTGTAAGTGGGTGAATCGGGTGGATCGCAGGAGTAGTGCTTGGAGGCGATTCAGACTCCTATACACCCAGAACATTTTTAATCATTCCAATGTCAATGTGAAATCTGGTTTAAGCAGATAAGGTTAAACAAGCCACTTACAGCATCACTTCCTGAAGAGGACAGAGAACATGCAGAGGATGAGGAAGAATGATGGGGGCTCGGGAGGAAGACTGGAGAGGGTGAGGAGGAGTCAGCACTCAGAGGAGAAGACGTGTCCCTTTGGTCTTCCATAGAAACCAACATGAGCCTTGCAAGGTCCTGCTCACAAGTTTCTACATCAACTGCAAGTGAAAAATCTACTTTTAATAACTCCAAAAACAAATAATGTTGCGTGCTGAACACTAGTCAGCTTACCATGGTTCTCTAGTTTCGCATACTGCTTTGCTCCCCACTTCTTGATTGTCCACTCTCTATAGGCCAATACTTCTGGGCTGACCTTGATGATGCGCCCCAGGGTACTGGGGTAAAAAAAAATCAATCAGTATTTAGCTTTTATACCAAGATACATTTTAACAACAGTCATAAACATACCCTTCATATTCTCTGTTTGGATAAGCGCGCGCTAATGGAGAAACTCCATGAGTCAACACCATGTAGGCAAAGTCAAACACTTGCTTGACCTGAAGGACTCCATATGAACTTCTGCCGACATCATTTCCTGTAGACAGGGCTATGTGTTATGAAATTTGTCATTGTGTATATATATTTTTTTGCAGATGCAGGGAAATGACATGGATAATCATCCAACCTGGTTGAACAGGATCTTCAATGCAGAGCATTGAGGGCCGATTCCCACTGCCCATAGTTTTAAGCATTTCTTCCTTGCACAAGTAGGCTCCTCCATTCTTCACTCTTATACCAGTCTTCATGTAGTTGAAATCATGACCATACAGCTGGAAGAACTCAATGAGCAGGATTCCCAGATTGATATTTGAACGCCGTGTATCAATTCGAGGGTGAAGCTATAAATAGTTAAACAAAACAGGGGGAAATTAATGTTTAAAATAAAATTATATCATTTGTTAGAGGCAAATTGGCAGCATTTATCAAGATTGATGTTCAGAAATGAACACCTCTCATCTCATAGTAGAGACCAAAAATTTACACATTTGGTTTTAGAAGGATCACATTAACTGTCCCTGAGTGCATAAGACAGTATAGAGCAGGGGTGTCAAACTCATTTTGGTCCGGGGGCCATATCAAACACACTTTGATCGCAAAGGGGCCAGATCAGAAAACTCATGGCAAATACACCCCAAAAATAGAAATAAGTCCAAATATTTGTGCAGAGAAACACAAATCTATTACAGAAGTCTTTTTTATTTGATGAACTCTTTTACAAAATATTATAATACAGTCATACCTCACCTTACGAAATTAATTTGTTCTAGAAGTGGTTTCGTAACGTTTCGTAAGTAGAGTCGCAATGTAAAAAGCCTGATTCGTTCCTAGCCAATGGGAGGCCAGTGGAGTGTTGGGAGAGTATTTACGTTTCGGGGGATTCGGTCGGCTGCGAAGCCGAGCGCGCATTATTTGAATTTTTGAGGTTTCGTAACTTGAATTTTCTTTCGTATTCAGACACGAAAATTTTACGTAAAGACATTTCGTAACTTGGATTATTCGTTAGTTGGGTGTTTCGTAAGGTGAGGGATGACTGTATTATGAACAACCTGAAACTTTAAGAAAAATGCCATTTCAACACAATGTTTTAACATTAACTTCTATGCATTTTACAGAATTTAGTCATGTTTTAATCTTCATTTGTGCTGCTCTGGTGGGAGGGGCCATGCACAGAGACGCTGCTATAATAAGCTGCGCAGAAAATTACCAATATTTTAATAGAAAATTAACATATAATTAAAATATTTTAATAGAAAATCAGCTGAGGGTCAGATTAAAGGTCTTGGAGGGCCGGACCCCCGGGCCGCATGTTTAACACCCCTGGTATAGAGTAATGGTTCATAATATAAATACATCTGAGATTTGTTACAGAAACGCTTATTACCTGTAGAAAACTGATGGCCATTAGTATCAGGCTGTAAGAGCTGATGCCTCCTGTGAATACTTCATTTAGATCCCTTTGCAAAAGAAACTGCTTCAGGACAAAGATGAGAGGTGGAAGAACCGGGTATTTCTGAAAGAAAAAAGGACATGTAAAGAAATGGAGGGCCAACAGTCATTCAGGAATCTGTGACTTACTTTTAGATAGCTCTTTATGAACTGAGCTGCTTTTACAGCAGTCTCAACATTGAAGCTTATATCGACTTTCACCTCCGTTTCATGGTCAGTAAGTTTGATGATTGGAACCTGAAAAATGTTACAATTCGACTTTCAATTGATTTACACCTTTGAAGTAGGATTGATCCAACTGCACACCAACTTTAATGCACATTTTCTTGGAAAGCAGTCTACAAGTCTAGACATAATGAATCTATGACCATAGGTTTCAGGTAAATGTACATGATCAAACAGTTTCTGGGGTCAAAGCCCTTGCTTGCCGGTATAACTGTCACTTATGGTGACAGAGTCAAGATGCTAGAGCTAGTCTGAAGTCTTCCTGTGTTCTGTACCAGTTTGTGAAACATTTGGCCCAGATTACTAATTTCAGTGCTCAAACAAACTTTATTTCCTTACAGAGCCAGGTGATATCACTGCATCCCATCAGTATAAGATAAGACTTTATTGATCTCACACAGCTCCTTCTAAGAATTTATCACAGGACATTTGGCCAATACAGATCACGTGATTAATTTGTGTTCATTCACTTTTAATGCATCTTTTTTATATGATTGCACAAGTTAACATGCCAACTTTATTAAACTAGGAAATGGAAAGAATTTCAATCAAATACAACTGTGTTAAGATGTAAACTTACAGAAGCCTTGTCAAGAACCTTGATGGAGTAAGGGCCAGCGACATTGTGTTGTTTCAGGGCTTGTTCCAGTTCCTGCAGTGGGGGGTGGTCCCACTTTCCAAAGACTACAAGGTCAATGTCACTAGAGAAAAAAGCAACAGTTTTGTCATCTCATCTGAGAAACTTACAATGCACATTATACAACCATTTCTAATAGAGAAGTAGTAAGCAGCAAACATGTCATAGCAGCTCGATCTCTAGAAGACAACAGTAGTTACCTTGTTGGAAGATAAAGTCCGGTGCTGAAGCTGCCAAATATCTCCACCTGCAGAGCAAGTCAAGTTAAACTTTAGTTGCGTGAAAAGTCCCTCAGTCGTCCAGGTAGAATCCATGATCAAAGGAGAAGTTCAACCAAGTTTGTTTGGTTGAAAACGTTTCGCCGCTCATCCGAGATGAGCGGCGAAACGTTTTCAACCAAACAAACTTTGTCCAGTTGACAAATTGAACTTCTCCTTTGATCTTAAACTTTAGTGATGACAAAATGGAAATTTGTCTTGGGCAAGACAAATGTCAAGATGTACAGATCATACAAATAAAACAGTATATAAAAAAAAACAAGAGACTTGCAATAATAATAATTAAAAAAAAAAATATATATATATATATATATATAAAAAGAGGACAAGGAAAGTCTTCAGCAGGACATAAATGGGTATTTGTCCCGAGACATTTTAGCACACATCCGCGCCAAGAAGAAAGAATCCACCACCACAAATGTCAAATATTTCTACAGCATAATCTGGGAACACTGATAATAAATGCCATGAGAACCAGTGCAGTTTTGTGCTTTAGTCCAACCAGTATTAGTATTATTAGTACAGAACTGATTGGATGTGCATCACACAGGATAAAAATAAGAACAATGCTGCAAGTTAAAACTCTCCTATAGTTATGTTAAAGCTGACTCTTGTGAGCTTTAAACCATCATACTCACAGGTTAATTTGAAGATTCCTTTTGAAATTTCATTGATTTTAAAAGATTTAATATGGAAATGGCAGCTTTAACAGATTGAATTCAGGGCAGTTTCCTTACTTTAGATGAAGGCCACAAATCTTTGATGACACTCTCTATTCTGTTGACAACATCCCTCCTCATGGCCTCCTCCTCAGGCCGTGGTGACATGAAGTTGAAAAAGTCCACGATTTCTTCATGGAGGCTGCAAAACAGAAGCACAATTAGGACAAGGTAAAAGGTTATCCCAGCGGTGCCCTAACGCAACACGAAAAGCTTTTCACCAGAAGAGCTAGTTACACCTGGGACTGATTTAGGTGCCCTCAAGGTGCTTCAGGTGTGGTGCTGGTGCAAGTGGTGCTTACCCATTGATTCCTGGGCTGTAACGCCGTGTTTTCCACAGGCTAGTGGAGGAATCACCGTGGTGTCCATTGCAGCCATATGTCAGGAGAGGATGGATGCCGTGAAAAGTGTTTGCTCTGTTCAAGTGCTTCCTGCGGCCGTTTGAATGGGACTGGTAGTGGTGCTTGCTTCCATGTTGATTTTTCATCCCGGTGGGGGTGTGGCCGGCAGATTGTTGCATGCTGCGACAGTGTTGTTGAACAGTATGGAAAAGCGGAGGGGGGAGTCTCAGATTGTTCTCGTTCAGCTCGCGTTCGTCGTAGTGTAAAAAGCGACTGGCATCGTCTGTGGCGTTCAAATTGTCTATCTGCAAAGAGGAGCCGGAGGGCGACGAGCTCTCGGCCTCTGAGTCCAGGGACGAGGAGGACGGCGACAGCGAGCCTTTCCTCCGGACACTTCCCCGCTCCGTGCTACTGTCTCGTTTCGACACTTTCCCAAATACTACTTCCGAAGCTTCGTTTTTGCAGTACTCGCCATTGAAGCCCGGGGAGTTGTAAGCGTTTTGCGTCACGATGTTGCACTGATGATGAAGGTGGTTGTCGTTACCGGAGTTCGCCCCGTATCCCTGAGAGTTTTCCCAAATGTGCATCCAAAGGGGATTGGCAGGACGCTTGTGCTCCTGCTGTAACCAAGAGGTCCTGGGATCCATTGGACTTCACGAGACAACCACTTACAACACAATGGCAAGTAAATTTGGCACGGTGTATTCAAGGGAACGAAAACAACCGTAGCTCGCGTAGTCACTCGTTACCCTTAACGTGCTCCATGTCTGGAAACTGCTCCGGATTTTTAAGCGGCTTGTCCAACTCCACTCCCCATGTAAGCCAGCCAATATGGCGCACCCAAAAGCACGGACTGCCTCTGCGCATGTGTCAGGGATTTAAATCTTGGATCACACCCCTCAGCCACTGCACATGGGTCAAGTTACAAACTTTACACACACCATCCGGAAATATACTCGGCAATATCCTTTTAATCAATCAATCAAACAATATTTATAAAGCGCTTTTCATACAAAATGTAACACAAAGCGCCGACACAAAGCGATAAGGCCGACTTCCTTTTTCGAAGTGTGCACACGTAATTTTAGTCCGGGTAATAAACTACTACAGTAACTGGGTCATTCCAGAATTGAAGGACATTTTACCATCCCGTCCCATCAAATATTAAATAATCCACATACAAAATACTAAAACATACAGCTTCTGAGTGAATTTACTTGTCCTGAGACCAAATCTAAAAAAGATAAGAGATAAAAGATAAAAGAATGCTTGAAAATAGTTTTTAAAATACCAAATAAATCTGGAGTACCCCCTCAAAATGCCATTTTCCTCTTGTCCCACCCCTCTAATGGCCAAATTGAATGTCAAATAAACCAGTTAAAATTGAATTGAAATTTCTTGTTTTTTGTATAATTTGTTTCATTGCCATCTCTTGTAACAGTGGGAACATTTGTTTTAATAGACATAATATTTCAAATAATAATTATTATTCATGGAAATGTGTCCCACAACAACATGCACGCAACCCTGTTACCATAACATTTTTAGCCTGGTAGAAGAAGAAAGCAGCGAACCACATGATACCCTGGACTTGACATCATCAAACAGTTTCCAAAAGAATGTGTAGAGCAAAGGTTTGTCTTCTCTTCCATTTTTCATATTTTTATAAAATAGTTAGCCTTGATTGAATGTCTCACTCTACATCATGCAACCCTGTTATGCATATTATCACAATAAGACATTTTTTTCCCTTTACTTATTTGCTTAAATACGTTTTTCCTCTTGATTAGCAGTAACAGCTAGCTTCTACTCCTGAGATAAAGCTAACATTAGTGCGGATTTGTTACCTGCAACCCTGTTACTGTTATTAGAGTAAAAAATAAATAAATAAATCATGTAATAAAAATGGTACCATTGATCTGTAAGCTGAGCTAATCAAGCATTTGATAGTTTATTACCTATTATTAATGAATATGTAGCAGAAAATCAGAAAAGTGAAGGTTTATTTTTCAAGAATTTTAAAGCCAAAATGTCCTCCAATTCTGGAATGACCCAACTTTTTCCCCCCATACCTCCTAGTTACTGTTTTATTATTATTACTTATTTTATTCTATTCTTGCCAGCATGCACTTTTCTTTCTTGTTCAAACTGTCCCTGCCTGGAGCTACTCTGGCAAGTACATTTCTATGTGGGATCAATAAAGTCTTATCTTAACTCACACGCACTTACGTTTTCATGAATACATTTACCATTCACGAGTCACATTTCATGTTCTAACGTAGAAGACAAAGGTACATGTTTGTTTGGTTCATTTTATTTTGAAGATCCTGTGCGGAAACCTCTCGCTAAGCCCGTTTGGTGAAAGTGATCCGGTAAATGGGTGAAAGGTATGGTATATAATGGAGTATTATTTCTCTCGAGTCTTGTCTTGGTGTCCTATCACCCAGACATATGAGGCAAACTCAGTTATCAAGAAATAGCTGAATGTTGTTTACCAAATTTATTGAATGTAATAGATGTTTTCACATGTCTAAATCTTTCTAAAAAGTTAATTTTAGAATAATTGAAAACAGGCTAGTTATTGATATTTCAGAAAATACAACTTTAATACATGGTTTCTCAAATTTTACATTTTTCTTTGTCTCCTTTATCATTACAAAATAATTATACATAATCTATTTACACGTCCAAGTTATATATACATATTTTAAACTAAAAATATTCAATGACTATAATATTCAATGACAGATAAAAATGACTTTACAATCTAAAAATGTGATGCACAGATTTAAAAAAAGTGCTGCAATAATAACTCTGTGTAACTGTTTGGATGTTAGTGTTTCACCAGTGTAGTTATACGTCTGTAAATGTCAAGATTTGACCTGTCGACACACTGAAGCTATTTGGTTAATGCAGCTGGTGATTCCAGGAGGAACTCTCTGAGATGTTTGTTCTCTCCACCCAGCGATGGCTTCAAGGGCATTTTTGGGATTGCAAGGAGACAAGTCATAAATGCAGTAAATTGCAGCTAACTGAACCTCCCAAGGAACTCCTGTAAATTATATTAGGCAAGTTAAAGCATATTCATTTAGATGATTGGATCAATCAATTTATTTTTAAGTTAAAATATGTCCTACCTTCAGACTTCCCATCCCTTCCAAATGTGTTGATGACATTAGCAACAGTCATCACAGAAGAAACACATTTCTGTTTGATTCCAAGCTGACCAAGTCGTCCTGTTTACAAGAAAAAAAAAATTAAAAAAAAATCACATACCACCTTACATATACAAGTACAACTTATGATTTTAAAAAGACATACCAATGAGTCTAAGGACGGTAGCAACTGTAATGTCAGAAACTGACATTTGCTGGTTCCTGGACTGCGTCACCCAAGTGTTCATCAGAGGCCACAATTCTTTACTGTCAAACAAAATCAACATTAAGCGAATTTAACTTGGTTTTATTGTATGGCGTTTATTAAATGAAGTGTCGTTATATGCAAACCTCAAAACATTTTCGTAAATCCATTTCCAATCTTTGTTCGTACACAGGAGCTGAACTGTAAAAATGTGTTGCCAAGCATCCGGCCCCAGGTCAATGCCATATCTATCATGTTGTACAAATGACAGCATTGATCCCGACCGGATCGCAGACACAGTTTGTGAAATTACTGTGTCAATGTCACATGGAGGTTTCTGCAAACAGGAGAATAACCATGTAAACCTTTTTTTTGTTTGTTTGTTTGTCTATTAGTTTGCACAAAACCTTACCTTATCCCAGCCAAGATAGGCAGACATGCAGTTCAGAAGCGCACTGGGCGTTTTAAATTTGGAGACTGCATGTATTGCCTGACACAACAAACTACTGTATGAGAAAACTTTGGGCCATGTGGTAACCATGAATAAAATCATTTTGGCTGCATCTGGATAGTCTGTAATAATCACAGGGGGGAAAAAAACAGATTTTCTTTTAAATTAGGTGACACAAGACTAATTGTCCTAGTGGTTGTAGTGGAACACACAAACCTGCAAAAAGAATATTATAAGCGAAGATTTGAGCCCTCTCCCAGTCTTTAGTCTGGCGACAAATGGCGATGTAGACTCTGCACAAGGCTTGAAGGTGATTTGTGTTGAGCTGTGGATTTCCTTGCATCATTTTAATTTCCTGCTCAATGGCTGACATCATAATATGTGCTGGGGGCTAGTAAATACATTTGGAGAACATTTGTATTGTAATGATCACCATGCATAAATAGTTTTATAGCTTATTCTGAAAAATAAAAACACACTTACCGTATTGGTGCTACATATTACAGATATGACTTCTTTCTCTTGATCTCTTAGAACAGGTTTCTTAGGCAGATTTCCAACAAATAAGTGGCTTTGAACCACAGGCAGAAGATCAAAACACTGGTCATCAAGTTTCTGTAACAAAGCCTTGGTTTGTGGAGGTGTAGATGTCCCTTCTTCACTGGATGCTTCATGTTTATCCTGCTCCAACAATGTGACTTTGTCATTATTTGGGGGCAGCTGTTTAGAACACAGAGTTGTTATAGGGCTATCTAATCGCAGAATTTTGTTTTTAGGATGTGGCAAATTCAAAGCTCTTTTTGCCCCTCTGCTCTCAGTTTTGGTGAAGGCTGTTGATGAAGAGTTAATGGTTTTAAAGCTTGATTGATTTTCTGCTGGTATTGGTAATGTCCCACTGTCTGGTGAACAAAGATTTAGATTGACATTGCCTTTCAGTATACTTAAAGTTCGTGCTCGTGCAGACATCTCTGGGTACATTGTATCAAGAATCCTCATGGAGTTATCCTGAGATGGGCTACAGGAGGCAGACGGGGAGGAGCTCATTGCGGTTGATGGCAGACGACCTGGAACAGGAACAGCATGTTTTGGTGTGGCCGAACCAAACTGAAGAGGGGATGAGGGGACATTTTGGCGAAGTGGGCTGTTAACACACGTTTGCCCATCAGGAGTAATGCAAGCTTCAACTGGAGTGTTAGAGCTGGAGTTAGAAGTGTTCATGGGTGAAGGGAAAGACAATTTCCCTATGGCATTTTTTGGCTGTTTACATGTCCTAGGAGGTGTGCTGACAGGGGTAAGGACAGGAGGTAGTGGAGGGCCCATTTCAGTAAGAACTTGGCCAATAAATGCCGGAGGTGCTAGAGACTTTACTGCTACATTTGGAGGGATTTCTTTACTGATAACATCCGTAGCTTGAATTTTTGATGCTTTGGTTAATGATTTATGTTCATTTTTGGCCAAACCATTTTCTTCATGTCCATCTTTATTAGGCATTGGCAGAGTTTCTACATTGTGAATTGTGCTACCATCAGCTTTTATGGTTTTAGGTTTGTTTTTGACCTTCTGCAGTTTTGGGGCAAGTGCAAAAGATGAGAGTGCGAGCTGCTGACAAAGACTATGTGAGGTTTTCAAAGATTCAGAATTTATAGTGTTACTTTCTTTCACAACCAAACAGCTTTGATCACCTGCTTCTATGTGGCTCTCTGACT
Organism: Paratrypauchen microcephalus; assembly: GCA_036785185.1. Lineage (NCBI taxonomy): Eukaryota > Metazoa > Chordata > Actinopteri > Gobiiformes > Gobiidae > Paratrypauchen > Paratrypauchen microcephalus. Next base: position 14,730,792 of record JAVJIX010000002.1, on the reverse strand, counting down.
TTAGGTCACCATTGGAAGTGAGAGGAGTAAGACCGGTGTCATTATGAGGTTCTTGAAGATTTGTAGATGTATCATTTTCTATTTGAGAAACGGTTTGTTCCACCGTTCCTTCATCTAAAGAAAGATCTTCTGCTTTGTTTTTGTTTGATCCATCATTTTCAACATTATCCTGAGGTCCTGCAGCAGAGTCATCATGTGGCAGCTGATCATCACTTGGAAAGTGGTCCTCATTATTTAAACATGTAGCTGTGGTTTGATTATCTACTTCTTTTATATTTGAATGACTGTCAGCTGTGGCTGTGGCATTAATATCAATTTCTGTCTCCAAATCTTGACTAGGAGAATTACCCTCAGTGGAATAGCCTAGTGGTCCATCTGAGCAGTCTTCGGGCACAGTACAAGAAGTGTCTTCTTCCAAAGTTTTTTCTTCATTATCAAAAGATGTCATATTAGAAGTATCAAGCATGTGTTCCAACTCAACGTGTTCAGAGATTTTCTCGGAGTCACTGTTGCTTACTGGCATGTCCTTATCTGCAATATTGTTCTCAATACAAACACTAAAAGGATATGGACTGGGAGTGGAAAGGGTAGCTTTACTCTGCTGCAACGTTTCTTCAGTTTTGTTTGAGGTTTCGTTTTCTTGGGCTTTGACTGCTTTGACCTCAGGTAATTCATCAACCTCAGGTAATTCCACATCTTCAACGGTTTCCTCTGGAAAAGGGCATTTGTTAATCGATGCTGTTGTTGATTTTGGAAAGGGAAACTCTTGTTTAAGTAGAACTGAAGGTTTTGAGTCATCCAAATCCTTTGCTATGGTCACATCCATGGGCTCCATTGATGTATCCTGATATGTAAGAACAATCCAACAATATATATATAACTTTAGTAAACACATCATGATTATACATATTTATTATGCAATAAAATATTCAGCATACAGATGCATTCTTACCATATCTGGTATTGGAGATAAGCAAGGAAACAATGGTTTAAATAATTCCATTATCTCCTCTAATGATATAATGCTGTTCGGAGGCAACTCTTCAGATTTTTGTTTTCTTGGTGACCTCTGTTGTGTTTTTGATGTCTGTGGCCTGGTATTTGTGCATGGTCTACATTCTTGTTGATCACTTACTCCGTGTAAGTGAGGAGACATTTTTAACTTTGTGTATTTGGCTTTGTCGGGAGAGGGGATGACTTGTTGTTTTGGACAGTGTGTGGGGTTCCTCGATTGATTAAATTGTTTATTTTGTTGGGGAGAAGAGGGCAGATGGCTGCACAGAGACCCTGAAAAATACATATATAAGATAATAGAAGATTAATCTGAACCGCTTTAGTTTTGAATAGACACATCATGATTGCATACTCACCAGTCATGTCCAAGCTTTGACCTGGTTCCACACAGGCCCACAAATTATTTAGCAGTACACGGAACTTTTCTAAATACAAAGTTTTTTCAAATGTTTAAATTACATAGGAAAAACACATTAAGAAGTTAAAATTGGTAAAGTGAGTTGCATACCTTTGTCAACTTTAGGCTCCTCTGGCACATTTGCTTGAGTGTATGTGTTCTTATATTCTGCAGATATAGAAGATTTACACTAAGTGGCACACAGCAATATGCTTTAAATTTATTTGTTTTAGTGATAATTCTCTTACCTTTACACCTTTCTTTTTCAAGCTTTAATATTCTTTTCTGTGTACACATTTAAAACATTTTTAAAAACAGTTAAAAACATCAGTCAAGGAAAAAAAACAAAAAAAAAACACGGTACCTGTAGATCATTAATATACTGCTCCAGCAGACTTTTGTCTTGTGATAGTTGGCTTATACAGTTATTTTGTTTGGAAACAGAATCTAAAAATGGGACACACATTTCAAGTCATCACAAGTCATGAAAATGCGAATTGCTTCATCATGTTTAAAATAAACACCAACCTTCAAGTTGTTTCACTTTTATTTCAAGGTTTTCTTTACTGCAGATGATATGAAAATATTAGTTTATAAATATTAAAGACTATATCAAGTGTACTATAACAGAACAATATGTGGTAACTACTTACACACTCACAGTCTCAGCATTGTCTTTTATCAGTTGTTCAACTTTATCTGCTTGAACTTGGGCTTTCTTCAATGATGCCTGAAGTAAACGCAATAATAACAATAATAACAATTGACCAGCCAGATATTTAACATTTAACAAGTTAAAAATAGGTAATTCACCTGTGTATCTAGCAAGCTATTTTCAACTTGAGCCTTTTCCCGCTTGAGTTGTGCATTTTCAAGAGTCCTTGCTTCTATAAATTCTGAAAAAGCAAGTAAACAAACTAAGTATTATTAAAAGGAACTTGCCTGCTTTGCAATATCAAGATGAGAAAGGATAACAAGGAGAATGAAAATAACTCAGAATCTTACCCTTAACATTCTTTATTTCATCCTTAAGCTTCTCATTCCTATAAAACGTACACAAAGACTATATCAAGTGTACTATAACAGAACAATATGTGGTAACTACTTACACGCTCACAGTCTCAGCATTGTCTTTTAGTAGTTGTTCAACTTTATCTGCTTGAACTTGGGCTTTCTTCAATGATTCCTGAAGCAAATGCAATAATAATAATAATAATTGACCAGCCAGATATTTAACATGTTTAACGAGTTAAAAATAGGTAATTCACCTGTGTATCTAGCAAACTATTTTCAACTTCAGCCTTTTCCCGCTTGAGTTGTGCATTTTCAAGAGTCCTTGCTTCTATAAATTCTGAAAAAGCAAGTAAACAAAAAAGTATTATTAAAAGGAACTTGCCTACTTTGCAATATCAAGATGAGAAAGGGAGAATGAAAATAAATCAGAATCTTACCTTTAACATTCTTTATTTCATCCTTAAGATTCTCATTCCTATAAAACGTACACAAAGACAGTAAAACACACAGTAATAGATTGGCAATAACAGCTTAGTCATGGGAAAAATAATTACGGGAATCTTACTCGGAGTTAATCTCTGTATTTTTCTCTTTAACTTTTTCCATCTCTTCAGACATCAGTTCATAAACTTTCAAGGCATCCTGAAATTAAAAACTAAATGTTGAATTACTATGTTTGGACATTGATAATTTCTGTCATAACGTTACTTCTTCTGAACTCATTCATACCCTTTTTTCTTGTAACTCAACTTGAAGGGATTCATAATCTGCAGTCTTTTTTTCAAGAGATGCCAGTCTACCTTGCAGTTCCTTGATTTGTTGCTGAAGTTTCACAGTCTCACTAGTAATATAATTAAAAAAAAACACAGTAGGTGTGAGTTAGCGTTGTTATTGCAAAATTACATCGCCATTCGCCACCTTCCGGAAGCTTTGGAAAATGCACTTATAGCAGTTACATTTATGTACATATTTTAATCAGCCAAATCAGTCATTTATATCATACTTTTTATTATAACAGTTAACACTTACTCGGTGATGGTGATCTTTTGTTTCAGCGCCAGAAAGGACGATACATACTCGTTAAGGCTCTAGAAAAAAGATATATATATAATAAAAAAAAAAGTTTGTTTAATATTACAGGAGATGTAGGAGTCGTAATATGCAGCACGCTGGTATGCTAAAAGAAGCATTAAAACTACAAACAAGCTAAACATATCTTTGATAACTAGTAATTATTGTATTGATTCAGACCTGGTGCAGGACAGAACAATTTTGACAGTTTCCAACCGTTGCATCCGCTGCAATTGCCACCATTTTGGATTGGTTGTCCCCTGGCATCATGGTAATAAAATCCAAAAGAAGCAAAATCCTCTAGATAGTTATAAAACAATATATACGTATAAATTCCAGACAGCTCAGATCAAAACATCACATTTTTCGCGAATCCCACGTTTACCGAGGACCCGATAAAGGACCCTTGAAAAGGTGTCTTGAAGATGCCTGTCAACTCTTCGTTGTATTCATAAGAAAAGATTATGAACAAACTAATTGCACTGAGATTTTCTATATTTTTTGTGAATTTTATCCTGATGACATTATTCTTTTTACATGTTCTGTGAAGTGCAGAATGTTCGTATAATGTTTCTCATCTGGCAATTCCTCACAGCACATGAAGGCGTCACACACACACACACACACGCACGCACGCACGCAGACACATACACACACGCACGCACACACACAAACACGCACACACACACACACACACACATACCCACACGCACCCACACACACAAACACGCACACACACAGTCGCTGATCTGTTTTGTGATATATTTTCTTTCTTTCTTTCTTTCTTTCTTTCTTTCTTTCTTTCTTTCTTTTTCTTATTTTCTTTGACAACATTCAACTACTTTGACTGTTATTTATTTAATTCCTGTATGTGGCACTGGGAAATCAGCTTTCCCTGGTGGTCTAGTGGTTAGGATTCGGCGCTCTCACCGCCGCGGCCCGGGTTCGATTCCCGGTCAGGGAACTGGTTTTTGTTCCGTTTCTTCATGCCTGAGTAGTTTATGTCACTAAAGTGTTTTTGGCCCTCTGCCTTTTGTCAGTAGTCGGTATGCCAGTAGGAAGGGAAAAAATAAATTAATCAAATTAAAGGTAAAACTATTTTACGTATCCGGCAAAAGGTGGCGCTGTTGTACAAAAAACTGCCCAGTTTATCACTGGTCGGTACATTTAGGTTCAAAGCTACACTTAACATAATATGAGTCATATTATCATCAGTGGCAGACTTGATGGTTTCTTCAGGAATAAATGCTTTGTTTAGTTTTGTTTTAGTTAGACTTAGACTTATTGATCCACAAGGGAAATTGTTTTTATATTTATTTAGTTTTTTGGTTGCATTGTACTGAATGTAACACTAAAATTTGTCTAGTCACTTAGGTAATTCAATGGCTGACAAGTGTTCATTCTATAATATGAATTTAACGCCGGTATCGGAACTCTGATTTAGGACAGGACTCATTTCACATCTTTGTTGTCAGAAAACTGGGAGTTGCATAAAGGTTGGATATGGCATGTACATGCACTCTGATGGAGAGATTATATCTGACTAAAGCCTGAAGGCTGAAAGACCCATGTCCTTTGAAACTGATTTGGTTCAAGATAACATAGTTCTGTACAGTTCAGGTGAGGGGCCATTACACTGATACTTTCTTGTCTTTGACAGTCTCCCAGACTTTTGAATGTTGCAGGAAGTGTTCTCATCCTCACATTTCACACAGGGCTTTTGTTCTGTATCAGCCTATGCTTATAAGATTATATTAAGAGTAATACTAAGTAATAATGAAAAAAAAAAAAAAAAAGATTTGGTAGGCTACATATAGCCAAGGTAGCTGACACTGAGCTAACAAAAACATTTTATGTCTGCGTCTATTGCTCCCTTTGGTTCACTTTCTCACAGCATTTTTCTATGACAGCACCCAGAGCTCACATGCACCCTGGGTTCCTCCCACTCTCAGTCATCCTCACTATAGCCTGTGATGGCTTGGTTACTAAACTCTACCAATGTGTTCTCCAACAGCAACAAACCAATGGCAGAGGATTATGGTGATTTTTCTGGGCATTTGTGTATCTCCTTGACTTGTTGAAAAATGACTTGACAGCAATGCCATGTTCTATAAGTCATAAAGATGTTGAAATTGCTGGTTCCTGGCAGTTAATAAGTATTTGGAGAAACTATATTTTGAGTAATTGTTATGAGTAACTGTCAGGATGTAAGATATAATTTATTGGCAGGGCAAAGACCTTGAAATGTATTTTCAAAAAGAAAATAGACCACAATAGTGGTCATTTAGTGGACACTTGGGTAAATGTATACCAAAGTAAGAGTAGGGTGTAGTAGTGCTAAATTTTACTTAATTTGGAGTAAAAGTATGGTAAATGAAAACAGAACTACACTTAAAAACATTAAAACGTTAAAAAAGTTACTCAAGTTGGCAAAATAAAACTGAATATTAGTATGGCATGCATGTAGCTTAACTGTTGTTATGTTATGCCACGTTATGTGCAAAGAGCAAAATGGAGAGCATTTGTTCTTTCAGGGTGAATAATGAATTAATTATTTCAGAAGAAACACAAAAAAGTCTAAATAGTGCAAAATTCTACATAACAACAATCATTAGTAAACTGCAAAAGGTTTAAATGTTAAGACTTTATTATTCCTAAACGTACACATTGGTAATATAAAGGTGGGCCTGTTAAATTTACACTTTACACTTTATCTATGGTTCCATGATGTGAATAGAGTTTATTTCAATATTTTATTACACCTTTGCTTGAATGAATCCCTGGTCTCTTTCAAACTGTTGCATCTTATGAATTGCTTTGGTTGGTTTTCATGTTAATCAGTCTATGTGCATTTTAAATTGAATCATGTTTTACAGGTACATCAAATACAAAACATAACATCTGGAGTAAGAAAAGGCATTCATACTGTGTAACATAACAGTTGCATTTCAAACCCAATAAATAAAAAATACTGTACATAAGTCACACAATTCATGAGACGGTTCTTCCTGAAATGTTGATTTCACATTAATTTCACACAAACATAGAACACATACAACACAATACAAGCACCATGAAGTTTGATAATCAGTCTTTTCTACATCTCACATTTTTCACATGCACTTCTTTGATTCCTTTGTCACAACAGTGCATTTTATGTTGTCCAAAAATTGAATTATCGTCCTATTATTTCTAATTCATTTACGTGGAAAAATCCCTTTTCATTAAATGTGCATTTCATTCTCTTTCATTACAATGATGACGTCTTTGGTCTTGACTTGATCAGGTACAGCCCTAAAACATAAACCAAACTGGGATTTTGTCTCGATATCATGTGCACATCAGTCCCATTTACGTCAATATTTGATTTGTGTCTGCATCCTCTTCATTCTCTGTTCTTCCAGTTGCACTGTCCTGTGACAGTTGCACGATCCAGATGTCCGGCATCAAAGGCAAGGTCATGTCCATTGTCTTTTGGATCAGTGCTGGCCTTAGGTTTAAGGCTAAAATGTCTTTCAAGCCTTTGAAATATGTCACTCATGTCAGTCAGTATCACATTCTGACAGGACTGTGAAAGATTATAGGTTAGAATTGGAGCACGACTGGCAGCACTGCTTGCCGTAGAACTTGTGGTTGCAGACTCCATGTTGAGGCACGAGGTAACACCAGCTGAAGTAATCCCTGCACCCCATGTCTGCGGAGAAAAACAGTTTTAGGCACTGTTTAGTCAAGATTACTAAAAAGTATGAATAACAAACATTTCTCTTGGTTGAGAAAAACTTGCTCATTAGTCATTAAAACTTTACACAATGTATACATAGATTCATACCTTTTTTCTCCATTTGAGGGCAGAAGTTGGTGTTGCAGGCTTGAGATATCAAAGGTTTTGAAAGAACAGAACAACCGGTGGAAGGTTTTCCCTGGGCAAGGCATTGGACTGACCTGAGCTGCACTCCCCCTCCGCATGTCACTGTGCACTGTCAATGAACACAAAATTACAATCAATAATTCACATCAGATCTCTTTGTGCGCAATGGCAGATGAGCTAAAACATACTTGAGACCAAGCAGATGGATGCCACTCTGGTCTGTACGCAGGAGCAGGGACAGGGACAGGCTGAGGAGGGGAGGTGTGATGATGGTTGCTTTTCCATCTATAGAGTGCTGGGGTTGTGCGCACTGGACATTCAGCCAAAATGCAAGCTCTCTGTAAGTCCACTGTTGGCTTTGGGACATGCTGGCATTTCTTGGTAGCGAGTTCTCTGTATTTTCCTGCAGTGTCCTGGACCACGATAGTTATGTCAATGCTGATTCATGAAAATCACACCCAACAGACAAAAAACAAAACAAAAAACAAAACAATAATGCCCACCTTTTCTGCACACTTGATGAAGCGAGCCTGAACACCTCGGCCACATGTAACTGAGCACTGTAAGAACAAAATGTATAAGATGTTGTTTGCAGTTTACTGAAGTGAATTATTGAGAGCCTTAATGTCATGAATTTACGTTACCTGTTGCCATGTGGAGATGAACCACTGGACTTTGCGCTGTTTTGGGCAGCGTTTGATGAAGCACGTTTCTTGGGCGGCGGGCTTGGGCAGGCTGACACACAGACTGTCAGACACTGTGTGGGGATGGGAGCCTGGATTAGTACTGGCACACAGCACTGTCCTCTTCCTCAGTCCATTGCCACATTTACGAGAACACTGAAAAGAAAAGTCATTGTGATGATGGTGCATTGTGTTACTTAAAGGGATAGTGCAGGTTTTTTATGCTAATCTGTATGGGTTTCCTTCTAAAAGTTTGTTGACACTGGCTTACCTCTGACAGTTTCTGCTCAGCCCGGTCAGCCCATGTTAACTCTATCAGCCTGTTCACCTTTAGCGGATGTCTACGGTGGATGCGGTCTGCGCAAGCCAAAGTTTACAAGTGAACAGGCTAATGTGCTAACACGGGTGCAGTGATACGAGTCGAGAGAGAGAATGCGCAAATGCGAAATACGCTGCTGGATTTTTCGTGAACAACTGTTTCAGACGCAAATATATCACCTTTCGGACAAATGTTTTGTCTTGAGAAGAAAAGCAAGCTTATTTCATATCCCTGCGAAGTTACCGGACATAATTACGTGGGCTCCAGAACGTGAGCCGAACCGGGCTGAGCGGAAACTGTCAGAGGTAAGCCAGTGTCAAGACACATAACTTTTAGAAGGAAACCCATACAGATTAACATAAAAAAAACGCACTATCCCTTTAAACAATCCAAAAGGAAATATGGTTACTATAATGTATACAGATTGTAACGGCAACAACATGAGCTGGCAAACACGTTCAGAACGCTTGAATTAAAATGCTAAATACAGTAGTAGTAATTGATGGTATTGGTCTTATGCATATAATATAATGACAATAAAACATAAGTGGTCTTAGTTTATTACTCCCCTAGGATGGTATGACACTCTAAATACTATAAGACACATAACAATTAGCTAAAACTTCTCCTTTTGATTATGCCTTGAGCCACTACCAAGACCTCTCAGTATTTAACAGTGAGTTAGACAAACCTCAGACCAGGGCCCAGTGGACCATGCAGGAGGACAGCTGTGTGAGTTACAGCTCTGCATCCTGTCTGGAGCAGGCTGAGGACACTGTGGGTCTGGCACAGGGTCCGTGCTGGTGGAGCTGGTTTTCTGAGCGCACTGAACCTGCCGAGTCTGCTTCCCACCTCCACAGATCCTACTGCACTCCCCCCACTCTCCCACAGACCAGCTGGAATCACAGAAAACAAGAATGGAGTTAACGCGAGTAAACTTGTGGTAGTATGACGGCCATTTAAAGACCCGTAGTGGGACGTATGTTTTGTTCGCACTTCATTATTAGGAAAACAATAAGAGTGATGACTGGATTGAGTGTAATGAGAAGATTTAGGACGCCAATAACCCACATTGTTGATTGAAAGCAGAGCATTTGCCCTTGTCCGACACCCAACATATCGAGGTGATCTTCCACATTTTTACTGACCAAAGGTTCATAGGAGCTGTCCAGGTATTCAGCTGATAATGTCACCATAGTGCTTTGTTATAATCAGTACTTTTGTTTACAGATAAAGATCTAATACATTAATAATATATGGATTAAAATAATGTATAATAGTTTTAGGGAAAGTGAATACACATGTCAAATATTTCTTATTGAAACCTGTGGTAAGACTATATTCTAAAAAGGATTATCCTTAAGCCCCTTATTTTCCTTTACCTTAAAGCCTTCTGTTCCGTACCAAGTTAGTCAAAACCATGTTCAGAAACATGCTCAACTTATAACTCATGGGCCTCCTAAAACCTGCTTACAAGTTTTAGACCATGTTTTCATATAGTCATGTTTGCAGTTTGCATGGGAAAAGGCTGTCCTGGAATGTAAAGAAGCTCTAAAATGTGAAGTAAAGGCACAGCATAATCCACATAGAGATACTCCATCTGGGTGTGAGTTATGGCTTGTCACCAAGAAGATACACAAGTCTCATCAGAGCAAGATGGAAGTTAGAAAGAGTGCACATTTTTGATGCACTGTTTATATTCACTTGTAAAGTCTAACAAGAGCAGCCACTAGTTCCCTCACAGCTGGAGGGAAGTTAAAGTTTAAGACTCAGAGACTTTTATGACTCAAATGTAACCAATAAACAAATACCAAAGCAGTGTATGAAAACTGTTCATTTGGAAGGAAATGGTCAATTGTATCAAAACATTAAAAGAGTAAATGTAAAAATAAAATGTGCTTGGCATATAAGTCCTGTTTTTACAATGGCTACATGTGGTGGGTGTTTATGGATGAGCCTCCTGCTTTCAGAAACAGCACAGATCAGATGTCCTGTGAACTTAAAGTCGTATCTAGTAGCATAGTAGTCCTAACACTCCTGACCAGAGGCACCAGTGCATAAAATAACCTCTGACCACTGTTTATGGGACTGTCGCGTGTAACTTTTTATGCATGTTTTAAATTCATGTCTGGGTTCTTTTATACATGAGTAGATGCTTCAAAGAGAAGATGATATCATGCTCTTAATACGAGTTGCCAATAGAAACCTTTTTCCATGAGGTAATGTCAATACCAGGCTGGCTTAATGCCGACACAGCAAAATGAAAGAAGTGCATGGCTCAGAATAGTCTAGTTAAGGATAGATTGTTAAACACAGCCATGCAAGTTTAGCTTTGAATGTGTGTTTTGGTGACCTTCATGTAGCAGGTCTCATCTAACAGTTTATACATTAGAAAAAGCCTGTAAACACTTCGATATAGTGTTAGTGATGGAATGAAAATTAAACATATGCACACAGATGTGGGCTAGTAAAAAATATTTACATCAAGCAAGTGGTGGAAGAGGTACACTTTGGCCTGATGGGACCATATATAGCGAGGTATGCATAGGCCTTCAAGCCATTTCATGTAATTTTATATGCACGGTATGTGTTATCGACAAAGGTTAAATTAGGGCACTAAGACTTTGCTCTTGAACATGACTAGATGAATGAAAATGAATATGACCATAAAACATTTTAATAAATACATTCCTGAAATAAAATATACTATCACACAACCAAAATAATAATGACTATTAGGTCCTGTCAATCATTATTTCATCTTTGCATTGTTTCTCCTTAGGACCTTTTATATTACTGAGATATATTTGTATTAGTATATTTCTATATTTTATTTCTACTTGCACATACATATTTATATAATTATGCCTTCTTTGACACCAATCTCTTGCTATTTTTGCTACTTATTTTCCCCCCATTTATATTTTTGCTCTTTGTTATTATAATATATTGTGACGTATGAGCTACTGGGTCTAATTAATTTTCCTTTGTTTATCAATAAAATCTGTTTAAGTCTGAGTCTAATATATGACATTTAGTAATTTTAATAATAGGACTACTGCTACTACTTCAAATATTACTATACAGTTACTACCATTTACTATAAGTCTCCATTATAAAGCTATCATTAAGCTTGCTGATTTAAGGATTTAAAAATGCACTAAATGAATACAGAAAAAAATTACTTCAGTACTTAGCAAACGAAAGAAATCTATTTTCGTAAAAGTCCATAGTGTTTGTAGTGTGCATCCAGAGCACTCACTAAACAAGCAGCAGCTGCTGATAATGAGGCTGATTCTGCCAGAGACAAGAGTGTAAACAGTTTTCAGATGACTTTACAGCCACAATTATCACTGCTTCTACTCAACTCTCTAAACAATGGCAGTTCATTAGGGGCTACAAGCTCATAGACTGGAGTTATGAAGTGATTGGTGTGTGCTCATGTTTGAAATCAGGGCTAAAATTTACCAAAGAGACTCCAAAACAAACTAAAGGAGGGAGAAGATAAACATTACCTTGAGGCATGCAGTGTAATAAGATCTGTTGGACTTTGCATGGCAAGCATTGTTAGATAGATATGAAACAGACTATCTGTTTTCTGTAGCTCAACATTCCATATGTTGTGTTTCATTGTGTCAAAAATTGCTGATTAATTCTGTGTATTGGTTAACAGTCATAATTACTAGGATCAAAACATATTAAGGAGCAATGTAAATTTAATGTTTACTCCAATTTTTGCTTATCATGGTTTGTGTCTTTTTGTACAGCTGTGTCTTTTTGCACAGCACAGACTGCAGATAAGATCACAAAGAAGAGTTTTATAGCCTGTGGTCATTCAGGTAATACAAACGGCTTTAGATCCAAGACGGGCTGGTGAGAGGTGGAGCTGGGGAAGAGCACTTAATGACATTATGACAGACAAATCAGTGGGAAAAGAGGAAACAGTACAGACAGAGGAGAAGAAAAATGCTGATTCGTGGTATGTGCTGGTGGAAAGATCCATCTGCTTTACCTGCATCTCCCCAAGACATGAGTAAGCACATAAGTGGAGTCTGGGCCTTACAGAAGGATACAGTCAGTGTGTGCTTGCCACATAATGATACTGTGATCACACACTGTAAACGCCGACATAAAGCTGCTATTGTTTGTGTTGTAGTGGTAAAGCTGTCGACTGTAAGTGTTTCCCTCTTCCTCTTTGATGTCTCCTACAGTTTCACTGTTCATCTAATCTAGATCTTACATAAACCAATGTATTTGATCCCACAAAAGCCTGTTATTTCAACTGATGTATATGTACGTTAATGAATGTTTAATATACCAAATAGATCTTTTAAAATGTATCTAGGAATCATGAAATGCTCTCAGTGTTGCTCTCATTGTGAGTGTTTTTCTTCAAAAATGGGAAAATCCCATAAAACATGTAATTCAAGGAATTTGACATTCAATGATCAGCTCACCACTGCATCCAGCTCTTTAACATTTACCATTACACTACATGTTATTTTCAGGACACCAGCTTTCAGCACAGCCCAGATGACTGCAGCATCGCAGCCAAGCCCTCCCTCCTCATTAATCACACCATCACTCGCAAATTTCTGGCAGATATTTTAAAATATAACTGAGAGCAGACACATGAAAACACGGAAAAGAAGCACAAAGGACATGACGCCTCAAAGCAGAAGCAGTCCAACTCCGGATAAATATACTTTAAGTTTCCAAAAACATAAACCTGTAATCACATCACCACATAAGGCATTTCAACAATTTCCAAGATAAATATGTAGAAAAATATATTTAAAAAACTTCAATATGATTCATAAATGCATTTTTGCATTTGCAACAGCTGTGTGCTGACACCAACACGAGGTAAATAATGCAGGTTATTCTATTAAATCACTACGCACTGCAATCAAATTATAACTGTGGTTGTGATTTGTTGAATCTAATAAGTTAGTTAAAGCTACATAATGCAATTTTCTGGAAAAACAATAACATTTCCAAAGAGACAAGTAGGTGATGACCAGTCCCCCCAGCAAAGTTGCACAGTACACCTTTAAGATCCTATTTATATGTACGCAATATGTAGCCCTGCTGTCTAAACAAATGTCAAGGGGTTTAGTTATCTTAATCTTCCATCTCATTACCTCCAGTCTTATCTCTGAAAGTCACTGGCATTTTCCTGGCCTCAGTTTTACTCTAAAAGACAGTGTCCAGAGCAGCACAGACATGGGAGGGGACATTTCCCTATGGTGTAAGCCCATTAGAGTATGTCTGCACATGTCCTGCCTGTCAACAAGAACACTCCATCCAGTGATGCCGCCATGATTGACCCTATGCCTACGTCAGGGGCAGAGACAGTCATCAGACCCCACCCGAAAACCATCAAGTTATTATCAGTCTCCCATGGAACCTCCTTCTGTTTGGCCTGGCCATACATCATAAAGTAACGTTTGTCCACTACAATCTGGATCTGGACAGGGTTTATTCCCAAACTGTGAGTCTGGTTTCAAACTGATTAGTTTTCCATGGCTCATTTTTTAAATAGTATCTCTTGTGGCTCTTGAGTGCTCGAAAGTGATGTTATAAGTGAAAAAAATTAGCAACTCGTTGGCCTGCGATTTTAAGCAAACACAGAAGCTAAGCAGTGCTGACAGTTGGTGAAGCGCTGAGCTCAAAACACAAACAAAATATTCAATCATTTTTTTCCATTTTCTAAAATATTGGTCAAAGAGTTATTTTTTTAAGAGGAAAAACTCATGTCATGTACAGGTTTTTTGAACTGAGAAAATGAAGGAGACTACAGTCAGTAATGCCTGACAACCTTCATTGACTTCATTATAAAGTGATAGCGTGGGAAGTTCGAACGACTTGACTCAAGCAATAAAAAACATTTTATAAAACTGCATGTCAGAAGAAAGATTTGTGGGTAGAGACAAAATAATGGAAAAATATAGGAAATTGCAAACATAAAAGAGATAATGATGGCCAAGAATGTAAAATCTGTTGCTTTCCAAAATGTATGACGATATGTCTGCATGATAGTATATAATGACCAGGCCATTTGTAGTATTTTACATGCTGCACATTACCGTCTATTAAGCAATGATGTATATAAATAGTGATAGTCTAAATTCTGATCCTATCAAAGAGTATTAGTTTGACAGCATAAATGTTTGAAGGTGAAGACGGTGCGATGCTATGAGCCTAACCTGGGGGGACAGGGCTGGTTGTTGCAAGGCGCATGTCCAGTAGCCGGTTTAGTCCTTGGGTTGCAGTAGGACGTGTTCACCTGCACGCGGAGGTCTTTGAAACATACTGCTTTGGTGTTCATCTGACCTGGAAGTAAACATGCATAGGCCTGTCACCATAACAAATTTTACCATACCACTTTGGAAAAAAATAAGAGAAATCAGCATCTCTACATGTATTACAGCCATTCCATTCCAGCGTCAGTTGAATTCCAACACAAACACAAAGCTGAGCTACTTCAGTACAATAAAGTCACCCAAGAACAATATGAAAGACTTGTGGAGAGCATGCCAAGACGCATGAAAGCTGTGATTAAAAATAAGAGTTATTGCACTAAATATTGATTTCTGAACTCTTCTTAAGTGTAAACATTAGTATTATGTTGTTTTAAAATGAATGTGACCTTGTTTCTTTGCATTGTTTGAGGCCTGAAAACATGTATCTTTTTTGTTATTTTGACCATGTGTCATTTTCTGCAATTTGTCATTTTCTGCAATCTCTAAACGATAATATTTTATTTGGAATTTGGGGGAAATGTCAGTAGTTTATAGACTCAAACAAAAATGTTCCTTTTGCCCAAACACATACCTAAAAGTAGTAAAATCAGAAAAAACTGATAATTTTGCAGTAGTCTCTTATTTTTTCCAGAGCTGTATATAACTTATGGCATACTAATATCATAAAATAAAATATATTACTCACACTCACTTCATATCTTAAAGGGCTCATATTACACTATTTTCTGTTTTGTGTTATAATGTTGTTTCCTCATCAAAAACATACCATATGTTTAACACACAAACCCTGCATAATATTTAGGCTGAGTTCTTCCTTCAAACAGAAAAAAACTGTCATGTGGTAATCAGGAAGTGCTCCACTACTATTAGTACTACCACTACCACTATTAAAACACTACCAAACTAAAGATAAAAGGTAGCTGTTGACTTGGAAACTACCACTACATGAGATCACAAGGTGGAACAAAGCATTTTGAGCTTTGTAGATGTAGACAGACTATTAATAAAGAATGTGAAGGTATGTTTTTGAGGTGGTAACAGCATTATAACATGGTTTAAAGCACATAAGAGTAAATTTTGTATAATATAGGACCTTTAAAGGAGAATTAACGTTTTTTACAATCTGATGTTTAAAGGGATATGCCACCCCCAGGTCAAATTTGGGCATCTCCCCACAGTCCAGAGACTAAAATAAGTGGTGGAAAGCGTTTTCCTGCTCACCCAGCCATTGTCCGAATCTGTCGCCACTGACCGCCGCGGTATCTGCTGCTCCTCTGCCTTAGACTGGAGTCTAACGTCGCCAGAGAAAGATTTCGGCCAAAAGGAATTAATTTGCTCGATGCGTTTCCCAATTACTTTCTGTGTAGTGCGCATTCATATCGAGTGCAAATAAATGTACAAATCAACACGGAGAGCTTGCCTTGGTCATTTTGGGTGGGAACTATTTTCCAGTGCGGAAGAATAAAGCCGAATCACGCAGCACGCTGCCAGGGGAATCCCTGTTACGCACCAGGAAGGGAGTTCCCCTGTTGCACAGCGTGGTGCGTGATTCGGCTTTATTCTTCCGCACTGGAAAATAGTTCCCACCCAAAATGACCAAGTCAAGCTCTCCGTGTTGATTTGTACATTTATTTGCACTCGATATGAATGCGCACTACACAGAAAGTAATTGGGAAACGCATCGAGCAAATTAATTCCTTTTGGCCGAAATCTTTCTCTGGCGACGTTAGACTCCAGTCTAAGGCGGAGTAGCTGCAGATACCGCGGCGGTCAGTGGCGACAGACTCGGACAATGGCTGGGTGAGCAGGAAAACGCTTTCCACCACTTATTTTAGTCTCTGGACTGTGGGGAGATGCCCAAATTTGACCTGGGGGTGGCATATCCCTTTAAGTTTAGCGATATCCGTAACGTGAGTTCTCGGGGCATATGTTTGCGGTCTCCAAATAACACAAACTTTAGCACTTTTCAAATCATAGAAGCTCAATGTCTTACACTTTCTTTGAATCAAAAGTGGCCTGTAATCAGAGATTTATCCATAATTTACAGCTTTGCGTTTCATGTTTGGGTCCCGAGAGCTGAAAGCGAAATAAGCTGTGACTCCACACATGCACACTGGCGTCCTCATTTCTTCGAAACTATGGCTAAATCTCCGACTTTTGACTCAAACGAAAGCGTAGACTAAGACATTGTGCTTCTATGATTTTAAAAGTGCTAAAGTTTGTGTTATTTGGAGACCTCAAACATGTGCCCCGAGAACTCATGTTACGGATATCGCAAATCTAAAACATCTCCAGAAATGCTCCAAATGACACCAAAGTGCTATGGGTGAGTAAAACAACTTGTTTTATTACTGAAATAAGGCTCAGATGGTAAAAACGTTAATTCTCCTTTAACTACAGGTTCAAATAAAGGTAGGTGCAATAAATATGGTATGTTGCTTGAATGCAAACTGAACTGGAACCTTTTATTAATAAATCTATGTTTCTTTGTCACTAACAGTCTTTACTATAGCTAATGACCCACCAGCCTGCTACGACCTACAATCACAAAAGGTGGGGCGATCAGGGAGGACCCAAACACAACACAGAGGGGAACTTTAACCTAATCAATACCAACCAGACACTGAATCCTTTGTTGAGGTTCACAGGCAAAACCACAACTAAAGCCCCTTTTGGTAGCACGACATGACAAATGCATTCCAGACTTTGCAAACACGTTAATATGGGGACACACCTTGCTCCACTGGCTGACCCCTGGCCGTGGAAGGGGCAGCCCGTGTCATTAGAGTTGTGTGTGTTGCTTTAATGGTGGTTCTGTGGTGGGACAAAGGGCAGTGGGAGCAGCTGTGCATGTGTCTACTTGTCCGGCTAAACAAATGTGTGTGTGTAATGGTGGGCCAGTAGAATAAAGAGATGTCCCAACCTAAAAGTTATGTTGTAACGATGAGAAGGCTCCGCTTCACTATTTAACCTGCAGCTAAACACTTTATTCTGGAGCTTTATTCTATAGATCACAGAGGCAGGTTCAGCGTTAGTCCAGTTCTTCATATTAGAAATGTAATGCACAAGTTGAACATTTACTAAGGAATATGGTTGTCTGGTTTCCATAGGCCTAATGAGTATTTAGTTAGATTAGTTTTGTCCTACCTCCTGCACATGTGGCAGAGCACTGTGAGCGAATAATGGCCCAGGTATAACTGTGTTTTATCTGGTTCTTCTTTTCATCTGAGTTTTTCAAGGTGTATTCCCAGCGTACACCTGGATTCCAGCCTTGAAGCAAAATCTGGAAAGACAATGGATATAAATTAAACATATTAATGACTGCACAAGTACACAATGCATGCAATTGTAAAGCATACAGCGAGACTTATGTGTTATGATTATTACTTTTACACAGGTACAGTCATAAAAACATGTTTACCTCTATGACTAGTGTCTCATTAGTTGGCCCAGAGCATATAAGACTTTCTGGTCTATTGTAAGGCCTTTTGTACTCAAAGATGCCTCCTGCGATCGAGTGTCTGCCCGGCCAGTCCACTGTCCACTGCCCATTTAGAAAGTAGCGTCTCTGTGTGTCACGTATAGCCAAATATGAGCTGGATGTGTTCAACTCCACCACACGAATACTCCTTGCGCCAGATGGAATCGTCACCACTCCATAATACTCTAAAATAAACATAGATATAAAACTTTTAACATAGGTAGAACTATTAGGCAAACGTTTCTGCCAATCTGCCACCATTGTTTCATGCACTTTTAAAAATAATAATAAGTCTTATATAGGGCTTTTCAGGATGCTCAGTCTCATTACAATTCTGTCCATTGTTCACTTATTTCAAAGTGAGTGATGGTAACCAAGGGTGAAGTGTCTTGCCACAACAACAGAATGTACTAAAGCCACTGCTCCCCAGCATGGAACATGGTATTCCCAGCGGTCTCCCAACCAAGTATTAACCCGGCCCAGTTTGGCTTTGCTTCTGACATGGGACAAGATCAGACCCTGGCAAAGTGGCAAGGCCTCAACATGGCTATTGCCCCAAAAATTATGAGAGTACTGCAAGCTGGGAATAGCAGACAAGAGCTACAGTCTTGGATCTAGCTATACAACTACATTTTTTTTGTATCAAATTTATAACACTTGCTCTTCTTTAATCTTATGGAGTGGAGTGAAGTACCAAATTTATTTCATCCACTATCTTCCACTCATAAATGTGTACCATGATGAAAAGTAAGTTAAAAATAAATGTTATTAACTCACGGTTTGTGTAATGCTGTTTAGTATACTGTCCTTTATAAATCTTGCATGTGGAGTTGTCTCCTTTACACACCCCGCAGGCATCAAGTCCAGCTGTAGAGCCAAGTACTCGATCACAACCAACTTTCTGCAAAACAAAAGTCTTTTGAAGATGACATATTGCATCGTGTTGTGATTAAACCTTCACCGTGCCCCAAAGAATTTATAGTACACTTTTATACACACTTTAAATGATTAATTACTATTTGGCATGCAGAAATCTTACCTCACAAAGTCCATCTATGCACACATTTGAGCTGTCTTGTGAGCAGAGTGTACCATCCTTAACTTTACTGGCCAGCGCAAAGAAGAAATCATATCCCTCAGCAAAGCAGTACAGCTTACATATGTCTTGATCTGTCAGAAAATATGAGCTAATGGAACGTGGCCACTTTTAAAATGAAAACATATTACACACTTAAGTAATATGATTTGGTACATAGGATCAAAAATAAATAATACAGCTTAATTAAAGTTGTGTTCCAGTTTTGTCTTACCATCCACTTTAGTGTAGGGCCTCCATGTGTAGTACCACCCTCTGAACTGCTTGCTGTTAAACTCGGCACACTGCTGCGCTCTGTAGTCAATACTGTTGGGAGGACAGTCTTCAGTGTTGCATAGTTTGTACGACCTGGAAGAACCTTCACAGAATTTCCCTCCATACGCTGGCCTGAAAAGATATGACAGACATATTTGTCGTAACTTGCATAGTTGCGCGACATAAGAGGTGATTTATACAAACACATAAACAGTGGGTTCAATCACAGGTGTATATCCCCAGGCGACATTCTTGAAACCCCTTCCTTCATGACAATTACAGCTTTAATACACTCCAGCCAATCACACTGTCACTTATAAATGCCCTTAAATTCTGAACATTTCATATTTCTTTTGCTTAATCCTGTCTGTTATCTGCCCCATCCCACCCCTGCTCTACCTGCATCCCAACTCTCTATATTGTTTTTTTTCTCTAACAAAACTCTACAGTGTTTCTTTTTCTTCTCATCACTCTCAGTCTAATTTAGCCAGCCACTTGTCAGGATCTTGGCATGACATGATAAACAGGAGGCCCGAGTTCTGCAGTACTAGGGCCCCTTGACTGGCAGTGCAAGTAATCCTGAGTGACTGATGAATAAGGAACTAAAGCGGACAGATAAGACCCAAGCGTCAGGCTGTGAGAACCATCCTCACTTTGTTAAATTACTGCTCTGAGACTGTAAAGCTGCAAAACATACATTCTATACCCACGTTTTAGTTAATTATTTTGTCTTCTTTATTCCAGTTTTGAGGTGAGGTTGAGGTGGTCAAAAGGTTTGCCCTTAAACTTTTTAAAATCTCTCATAATATTCAATTCACTCCCACCTTTATTATCCATACAGTTTACCAAAAAGTTGAATGTTGCAAACATAGCAATGTGGCAGCCCTTAAAAGATAAAAAAAAAAGCCAAAAAAAGCCACACACAAAAAAAAAAGCCAAAAAAAGCCCAAAAAAGTAAGAAAACAAAACAAAACAAAAAAATAAATCAGGCCCTCACTCACAAATGAAACCCTTTCCAGAGGGTGGAACACAGCCTTGTTTCCCATCGAAGTTTCCTTCATCATCTGTGCATCACTTTCTCCAAAGAATTGGCCTAGAACCCAGGCAGATGAAGAAGGCTTTTCCTCAGTAGCTGAGGAAAGATGACTGTGACCAACAAACCCTTCTGCAGGTGACAGTCTTTTCTGCCCTACTCAGGTTAAGGCGTGAAATGCTTGGGATGCTAAGATTTATTTGGTCTCACACACAATGACGCACGGGAGAAATTTGACTTCTGCATTTGACCCATTCTTTTTCAGGAGCAGGTTTATTTTATGATTATCATCATTAACTGGAAGGGTAATTTTGAATGAGAACTCAATTTCTCAATTTGTTTTTGTCAGAAAAATAGTGCAATCCAAGTGTCCCATAGGGACAGACATGAACAGGGTCAAACCTTCATGTTTTTGCTATGAGACAAAAGTGCTAACCACTCTGATACCGAGTGTTGTTTCTGCATTATTTACCTTGGGTTGTTGCACTGCCGCTCTCTGTGGGACACCCCGCTCTCACAGCTCCTGGAGCAGGCAGACCAGGATGACCACTCTGACCACTGTCCATGTTGCGGACGAGGGCCTTCATCACCCTGCTTTACACACTGGCCCCTGCGACACCACTTCATAGAAACAAAGAGAAAACAGATTTTTTAAAAATACAGAAAGGAAGGAGGTAGCTCACAAACTCAGAACAAGGTGTCATAAAAGTGTCAAAACTGTACAGTCTTTCCAACTGACCCAGCCCTAGATCATCTTTATGAGCACTGCCTTTGAAGCTATCGGGGTGGATTTAAAGTTTAAGTATTGTCAGATAAACACAGATCTGGCTGATCTTTCACAGAAACTTTACTAACAGACCAGGGTACCTTAAGGTGACACATGCATAATGACTAGTGGAAAAACAAACACAACAGATAGCAAACAGAAGGTTTCCCCACACAAAAAGGTCATTGTTTTTGAATATGCAAGTCACAATCACTGTCTTTTTATGAGGACCCAAGGCAAAGGACAATGCATTTCAAAAAATAGAGAAACTATTACCACATTTTTATACGCTGCAAGGGCTTGGTTAATTTGAGAAAAATAGTAATTATTTTGTAAGTAATAATAAGCAATGTATTATCTTATTACATGGTGATGTTTTCAGAGGGGAATGCACGCCAAAATAGATTTTTAGAATAATGTAAAAAGGCATGCATGAGGTCATACAAATTTCACATATGCTCTCATATGAAACTCCCAAAGTGTATCAAAACAGCTGAGTCACTAACCAAGCAACCACTCACATGTTTAAAACCCCCTAAATGTAACACTAGAAGACTTCACCAAATTGGGATTTACCTAAAGCAACATTATGTCAAATGCAGTTTCCTGGTACTGCCTTTGAATTGGATTTGTCCGTGTTAAGATTACATCATCCATACAATGCCCTTTAACAGCTCATTTTACACTGACTGCTACAAATACATATACAGGTCATCCAACATACTTTAGTACAGATTTAGTGCCACAAAGCACCGTGCCAAGAAACATTTAGTAGGCCTATGTCTTTAATATATTTCCTAAATCTGCATTAATTAGAGGAAGATATATTGAGGAATGGATATTGTTGTTTTGGAGTTCTGCAAAAATAAGAATTACCATGCATAGTTATAGACTATACAACTATTTCTCCTATCGTGGGATACATTTTACAGCGGATTCACATTTTGAGTAATGCTTGAACCTAAGCACAATACCATAACATTTACAAGCATGCTCTAAATATAAGATAATTTTAAAAAATATATGAATTTGTCAGTAACGCCTACAATCCCTAAAATTATCCAGAATTATCTCTTTGTATTTTCACCCACTTCAAATCTAGATTAAATAAGAAGCTTAATCAAAGTAAAACAAGTTTAACAACCAACCAATCTGGACTAAACCAAAACGTAACTAGCAGAGATTTAGATGGTGTTTTAAGGTATTCAAGAATACAATAAAACCTGGACTACAGCAGTACATCCATACTGGTTCAAAGGCCACGCAGAATGGATTTTTGTGAGCTTTTAGCCTTGTTATGACTTAGAATTAGACTTTATTGATCCACATGGGAAATTATTTGGGTACAGTAGCTCACTCATCAAATATAATATATACTGTAACAGAGGGTAACAAAAATAGATGGAAAAGCAAAAAAGATAGCAATAGACCAGTGTCAAATGAGACATAATTATAAAAATAAAAAAATATAAGTGTATATGTACAAATCAGAATAAAATATATGATGTTACTTCCTCAAAAACATACCTTGAGTTTGTTTCATGTTCCACCTTCTGATGTCATAAAGTGGTAGTTTGCAAGTTAACAGTTTCCTTTTACCTTTAGTTCAGTAGAGACGAGCAATTCCACGGCTGAAATGGTCCAAATAATTCTAGTGGAGGTGTACAGTGTGTTTTCTGTTTGTGTGTTAAACATGTGTGAAACAAAACACAACTCCAGGTATGTTTTTGATCAGAAAATAGTGTAATACGGGCCCTTTAAGACTTCACCGGATATAACCCAGTTGCCAAGAGTAGTACCCATCCCACAGATTAAAGTTTGAGAAGCACTACTATCTCTTTCTAATCTTGTGGTTCTAGGCTCAAAGCGGGAACAGCTGATTTCCCAGAGTTCCCCCCTGTGGCAGAGTGCTGGGATTCCGATGTGCGCCTGTCATTGTTTGTGTGTGGAGTTAATTGCCCCATGAAGCAAGAGGGGCGGGATTAAGACATCAAGTTCAATATGTTAAGAAGCAATGTTGGCGAGGAGCTGTTGGGGGAGACAGGGTCAGAGCAAACCCCTACGGGAGATCATCTTGAAATAAACATGAGAACAGAATCAAGTCTAAGTGGATAGTTTGTTTTTTGGCATGGATGTCAATGGCACATTTTTGCAAGGTCAGCATCAAAACCAGGTCCAGCTGCTGCCAGAAGTAAAATGATGCAGTCCACTTCAAATGGACTGAGATGAACCTGAAGTGCATTCATTGTCTTATGTATGTTTATGGTCTGTCTTAAAATAAATCTTTAAATTTATTGGGGCTGTATTTTATATTGCGCGAACCTGGCAGAGAATATCATACATTCATCAACATACAATATCACGTTTTAATATAATGAATCAAATGTAAGTATTTGTTTGCCATCTATATTATAAATAACTGCAAGAAGTTTTTGTTTTGTTGAACATTTCACTTGCAAGTTCTCTTTTGTTACACTGGTCTACAAGCAAAATGCTTCCGGAACAAAAGTAGTGAAATTTTTTTCACTAATAAAGAAAAAGTAAGTCAAAATAGCTGATTGGCTATAGTTTCCAAGATATAGTATTGGGTCAAAATAGGAAATTTATGCAAAATAAGGCAAAAACGGTAGTTTATCAGAAGGTACAGTGTGTCTACAAGCAACCAGTTCTATCTGAAAGCCTGTCTGTACATTCCAATACATTCATTTTAATATGATGTTTCTGTGCAGCACTTTGGAAACGCTTTTAGTTTATGAAATGTGCTATATAAATAAAGTGGATTGGATTGGAATATGTCTACAGTTTTAACATATATCAATATATATAAAGTGACTTTATTGATCTCACACAGGAGAAATTCTTCTCTGCATTTAACCCATCCTGTTATTAGGAGCAGTGGGCAGCACATTACTGCGCCCGGGGACCATCTCCATGATCTTCTTGTTTCGGTTTGGTCAGGACCACAGCTGGAGGATTTTACCTATGGTGCATGTTTTGGGTTGATGGGGGAAACCGGAGGAAACCCACCCAGACACGGGGAGAACATGCAAACATAATAATAATATATATATTATTATTATGTCATTACATATCTTGAACACATTAGCTAACCAGCACAGTTATCAATTGATTTTCAGTTCATCGTATCAATATAAATGAGATTTAGCCACTTTTATCTCAGAAGCAAATTGAGTCCAAAAATTTGTAGACCAGTGTTATTTTTTCTTCTTTTATTTAACATTTAACAGGCGAAATCCCACAGAAATTACAAACCTCTTTTTCAAGGGAGTCCTGGCCAAGAGGCAGCAAAGTTTGAGACATAGTTACAACATACAATAAAATGACAGGATCATAGATTAGGAAAAACAAGTTCACATTTTGAGGCAGTCTCCAATGCTTTGAGCTTGGATTTAAAGTCATTTAAGGATAAGAGCTCGGTCAATTTTCAGTTTTTCTGCAAGATAAAAAGTGAACGATGCCCTGTGCCAGTCATGTGAAAAACATCTCCAGCTTCATGCAAATAGAAGAAACAGTACAGACTCACCATATCTGGACCACAAGCGGAACCTTCAGCCGCTGGCATGAACTTGGTCTCGCACTTCCTTCCAACGCGGTGGCACCACAAGGCCTTGCAGATGTCCTAAATCAGGTAAAGGAAGACAGAGGGAAATTTAAATTATGTCAATGACTAAAGAGGGATGCTCAGAGCAATCACAAAACAGACATTAATAACACCAGACAAGTGAAATCAAAGAACCATAAATCAAACTGATGCTTTCTGTCTCCAAGGAGCAGTTAACAAAATACATTGACTAAACTTGCAGACGTATCTCTTTGAATAATGATATTTTGGCAATCTCTACATAAGCAGTAAGCTTTGTTTGGTGTTATTTATGTTTCGGTAGCTAGGATGACAGCTCAGGAAAAATGTATAATATATGTATCAAATAAAGGTTTATTTATATTTATAATAGTAATTAATAAAACATGTGGATTGATGGATCGTTTTTAACTCCATATATAGTTTAGTTTTTGTAAAGTTGTCTTCTTATTCTTTGTTATGACAGAATTGTGTGATTTCTACTTTCATAATGTCTGAGAAACCTCTTCTGCTACTTTTCAACATGTCCTCTCTATTAATACTTGAATGACTATATCAGATTTTGACAGCTCAGTGCAGATGCCGTCAAACTGCGCTCCATCTTTCTGCCAAGAGCCACCAAGGAATTCATCCCAAGGCTAATGTCCAGCTGTTTCTGCCGGCTCAGCAATAGCAATGCAAGAATTAGAATGAGACAAGATGGAAAATAGATACTGATCAAAGAAAGGTATTTTATACAACTTTAAATACTATGGGGTAATGTTTCACTATGTGGATACACACTATTGAGAATATCATGTGGCGCCTAGGAGGTATCCCTGGGCCAATAAGATTAATATTATTTGAAATCATTAAATGGCCAAAGACACCCCTGAGTGTAGTAATAAAGGTGTCATTTTATGAGTGACAAGTGTTAAGGGAACAACTTCAGCTTGAGTAAGAACTTTGCTCACACACTTGAACCAAGCCAAAAATCTTTGCGTGTGTTTTGTCCTCTGTGTATATATAACCCATGATTGTGATAAATATATGTTTTGGTGTTGCATGTCTTTGTTTAATCAGATTAGAATCTGTCCTCAAACTAACAGGTTTTGGGGTTAAATTGGGACATTTGTTATCCAGATGTTTGGTAGCATAATGCGTAGAACACAGAACATGCTTATTATTAGATCATTATTATAACACTCTGTTAGACTCTGAATTAGACTCTGTTGAAAAGGCTGGCAGTGCGACTCCAAAAGCAACACGAGTAGTAATAAGACAATGAGTGCCTCAAATGATCGGACTCCCGCTGGCAAAACTCCAGTGAATACTCTGCATTCAGTCACTTATTCCAATGGCTTTTTAATAGCTGCTCTATAGACTATCATAGTTTGCTTCCTAAGAAAGGGTAAGAAGAATTTACTGTACAAAAGACTATTTAAACTTTTAAAAACATATTCACCCATCTATTTATATATACACTCATTCTGTGCTGTCACAATTAAATTACAAAGCACTCATGTTACATGGGTGTGCTCTGAAAAGCCCAAGGAGAATCAAGGCTTG
Source organism: Paratrypauchen microcephalus (assembly GCA_036785185.1). Taxonomy (NCBI): domain Eukaryota; kingdom Metazoa; phylum Chordata; class Actinopteri; order Gobiiformes; family Gobiidae; genus Paratrypauchen; species Paratrypauchen microcephalus. The sequence goes on along the minus strand of JAVJIX010000002.1, from coordinate 14,704,380 downwards.
GCAATATTTTAGCTGTTTAAAAAGCACCATGGAATGACATAACTGACTTCAACTCTAAGAGCATGCATTAAGATGTACGATTTTACCTTTTTAAAATCCAAAGTGCAGAGTTTTGCCTTCTCGCCAAACTGCCATTTGCACTGTGTATCGGCATCGTACAGCTCTCCAGGTAGCTTCTCTGGATACTGATACTCATCCACTGCTTTGGGCTCATCAGACAGACACAGCGCCTGGGCAGTACTGAGAAAAGAACAATTTAATAATTATATTGTTTAGAAGCTATACACAGGTATTACAATGTGCAAATATCCACTCATAAGAAGTCTTTTAAAATACTCTAGTCCAGGGGTCGGCAACCTTTACCACTCTTTACCACAAAGAGCCATTTGGACCCGTTTCACACAGTAAAGAAAACACTGGGAGCCACAAAACCCCTTTGAAATTTAAAATGAAATAACACTGCATATGTCTTTTTCACCTTTGTGCCATAGAATTACATTTTGAAAATGAATGAACTAAAATAAAATACATTTTAATTAAATACAGTGGTCCCTCGCTATATCGTGGTTCACTTTTCATGGCCTCGCTGTTTCATGGATTTTTTTTAATTCAAATTTTTTTTTATAGTGTATCACAGCGCATTTCTGCATCCTGATTGGCTAAGGGACTGTAGACCTTTGCCGATTCGTCAGTCATTCTCCTCCGCGACTCCTGTACAGAATGCGTTCAGTTTGCCAGATTTATATAAATGTTCGATCGCAGTGTGACTCTGAAGTGCTGTATGTTTGCAAGTTTTCTCCCCGACAAAACCCGCCACAGCGAAGCGGTCATAAGAACTGTGAAATACACGCAAAATACACTTTGGTTTTGTTCTCTAATACTGTGCTTTTTTGTTGTGTTTAAACAAGAGAGAAATGTGAGAAAACGTTAATTCCAGTCTGAGAAAAGTGTAGAATGTGTGTGGTGACACGTTTACAGCCTTAAAACATGGAGCATAGTTGTAAAATATAAAGCTGACGACTTTGCAGATTTTGCTTGTCATGGGTTATTTTTAGAACGTAACCCCCGTGATAAACGAGGGACCGCTGTACTGAGCTGCACCAGAGGGATCAAAGAGCCGCATGTGGCTCCGGAGCCGTGGGTCTGGTCTAGTCAGTACAAATAAGGACGACATTACGTTAATCACATCAATCTTTTCTATTGAGGAAATAACAACTAAGAACCAACAACTTACAACCAACCAACTCCATAAGATGAACGAGCCCTGTTAAAAGGAACGTTAATAGATGCACTGATAATTTTTTCCATTTAATCTGTTGAATTTAATTTACGAATAATAAAAAAATAGTCAAACAGTATTTTCCGTGCTCTTAATGTTTTTTAATTAATGTGGGGGGAAAAAATCCTCAATGTGTAGATCTATTGTAGTGCTTTTGGGAGAGTACCCATGTGCATAGCCATGGCAACAAAACAAAATCAAAATGCCAAACTTCAACTCAAATAAAGCACTTAATTATATCACGAAATGCTTGCCTATATCACGCGTATGTTTTCACCAATGGGGGTTTCCAGTGTTAACTGATATCACTGGTTTCTATACAGAGATGTTTTACAGCTTTGGCAGAGCAGTCCAAGAAACTACAACACAAAATATGGTAAAAGCACATTAAGTCCAGTATCGGATTGGTTCTGATGGCTTTAGCAGAGGCAGCGTGTGCGATTGTGCTTTGTTTTATTCCCCTTATGCCTGTGAAGAACAATACCTTTTCTGCATTAGCACTTATTTGGGTCAGAAACCTACTAGGTGGTTAAGTGATACATTATCCAGATAATATACTAAATGAAGTGTAAAGTCTTGGCTAATCAATCATAGAAATCATAGAAAGTCAATATACAGCTCTGGAAAAAAAAGAAGAGAGCACTTCAAAATGATCAGTTTTTCTGATTTTACGACTTATAGGTAGGTATGTGTTTGGGCAAAAGGAACATTTTTGTTTGAGTCTATAGACTACTGACAACATTTCCCCTAAATTCCAAATAAAAATATTATCGTTTAGGCCAAATGCGGCAATGCGAACTGACTCTGACCGGCCCGCGAAAGGTTGCTTGGAATTAAGAAAATAAAACCTTCTTTCAAAATTGTAAATAATGCATTTGTACTGATGATCATCTGTCGGACGTGCTTCACATCTCCACCTCAAACATGAACCTGACTTTGATGCACTTGTTAAAGCTCAACAGAGGCTAGATTTCTCTCACTGATCAAGAAAAAAAAAACACTAAACATGCTAACTTTGACTTTTTTCTACACAGTTTGGCAGTGACATATCTTGTATTATATTATTTGGCAAACAAAGACATTGTGGTGTCTTAATACAAAGTTAAGAAAATTAGACTCAGAAAACATTGTGGGGTTAATGTGACTGAAAAAGAGTTACAAATTTTTTCAACTTTACCATTGTTTTGAATTATTTTACTCTCTCTCTCATAACACAGAACTTACCAGCTTCTGTAAACAATGCCATTTACTGATTTCAACGTAGAAATAAAATGAATAACCAAAGTAGACTTCAAACTTTTGGCCCGGCCCCCCACAATATTTTCTGCTTCTCATTTGGCCCCTGGTGAAATATAATTGCCCACCCCTGGTTTAGAGCATTTATTTGCAGAAAATGTCAAGTAGTCACAATAACAAAAAATATATGTTTTCAGACCTCAAACAATGCAAAGAAACAAGATCAAATTCAATTTAAAACAACATAATACTAATGTTTACACTTAAGAAGAGTTCAGAAATCAATATTTGGTGCAATAACCCTTATTTTTAATCACAGCTTTCATGCGTCTTGGCATGCTCTCCACAAGTCTTTCACATTGTTCTTGGGTGACTTTATTCCACTCCTGGTGCAAGAACTGAAGTAGCTCAGCTTTGTGTTTGTGTTGGAATTCAACAGATGCTGGAATGGAATGGCTGTAATACATGTAGAGATGCTGATTTCAGAAAAAAATGCAGTGGTGTCTTATTTTTTTCCAGAGCTGTGTATATACATGCTATAGGGATTCCTGTTTGTCCATTACTAACTGGTAACAAATGACATCCTTGTCCAAGAATAACCTATCCTAACCTAATCTAACCTAAAACATATGATACAGTAGAACTAAAATCCACTTAGCCAAAATGTAGAAGATGACAAGTGGTTGGTCGATGGGATAGAAAGCTGAAAGTGACACTACATTTTAAGTTGCCAGCTCTAGCTTTATTTGGCAATCAAAGTTGAACTAATGCATGACTAATGGCAAGCACAAACCTTAGTGCTAAACTTGCATTGTGCTGAAAATGTTAACTCTGTCAAAATTTGAAACTTAACTCCAATCAATTAATTTAAATTCAGATACTTTTATTTTCAGGCATGTTTTGTATTACTATGTACATACACCAATAATAAAATTCAACAATAAGGGACTAATTCTTTGTTTTTCTTACAACCTCATTGGTTTTTTTGGGTTGTTTTTTTGGCACAACAACAGCGTGCAATGAAAAAGTCCAACTATCTCCCCACTGCGGTTCTTTTTCAGTGCACACTCATTGCAAGAGCACATGGGGCTTTTTGCTTGCCTAATCAAACACAGCAATCCAGATGACTTGCAATCAACTTATCTTCGTGTTCAGATGATTATAATTAGTCAAAACACATAATTTAGGTGTTTTTATAAAGTGTTGACTGTAGAGAGTTCACTGGTTCAGAGATTCCCTTCGCGAGGCCCCAGGGGGTGATGGGAGTTTTAATATAAAGCTGACAGACCTAACAAGGGTGAGGTCACTACAGCTCCAATAACTCAACCAGGAAATGCAGTGTCTGTCTGCAGCACTTTGAGAGCGGAGACCTGACAGTTAGTTGGTAAATTTAGTGGCAGGCACCAGCTTTGACCTATCTCGTTTCAAGCGCATACACATTCACAGACAGAAAGGCCAGACACTATGAATGTAGATCAACACTTTTGAGTCCCATGCTTTCTGAAACCCAAGTTAATCAGCGGCACATGTCTGATATAAACACACATGCATCATATAAGAACACTGCAATTTGGGAAAAAAGGCTCCAAAGATATATATTACTCTTCCTGTGCTGTAAAACACGCAATGAAAACTTGCATGAGGGTCTGGTTGTTACTCATACCTGTCACATGGATATAACGTCTGGAAAAGCAAAGATGATATGAAAGTTCTCTTGACTTATGCAACTAGAACAACTCCTAAATCTTTTCTCCATTGCAAACTAGAATTGAAACTGCTTATTTTGCTGTCTTTGCTTTGCTAACTCCTTTTTACCAGACAATCTACAGAGACAAACTCTTAGAGCCCCTAACCTAGTCGAATTGGTCTGAAATCCAAACACTTTCCACGTTTCTAACCATCAAGATTTACTGTCTGATGTAGTCCAGTAACAGGTGGCATAATGCTGAGATTGATCTGTGTTATTCACTGCACCTGTCTGTAGTCATAACGTTATGACAGATTGGTGTATACAGCTGTCCAGGAAACCCTGTCCATGCTGGGTCAGGACTCTTTCTTGTTGTAAGATTTCCCACGACAAGGTTACATTCTGTTTGTTGGTTAGTTTGTAGTTTTATTATGAAATTCTGATAACAAAGCTCTTACTTCAGGAATCTGCTGAGGTACTGGCGGCTGCAAGCAGACCAGGAGAAGATCCCGTTGTGACCGGCTAATGTAGGAGACATGATGTTCCCTTCAGACTTCTTACACACATTTCCTTCCCCATCATGGACCATCCCAAAACTACGTAAACAAAAGGAAAATGAATGAATTCATAAAAACAGTATAAGCCTACGCTGACGTGTAATGATGTGGTCTTACTTGTGTCCAGACTCATGTGCAATGGTGAATGCTAAACCCAAACCAGTGTCTTCATTGACAGTGCAGCTCCGATATTTGCTGCACATGCCACTTATTGGGGCAAAACCTAAAAACACAAACAAATAAATAAATATATAGCAATCTATTATGCTCAGTATGCTCAGCTCACACAGGGCCAGAAGTCCTTGCACTCTAGGAGGGAGATGATTTTGCACTAGCGTCATATAGAATAAACATGTATACATTGGCTTAAACTGTGGGTAAAAGTTCTTGTTCTATTCACACTATCTCCTTTCTTCTCTCACACAGGCCCACAACGTTCTGGCTGTGAATCAAGACTGGTGAATCCCAGAGGGATTCCTTTAAGGTTTTTGTTTGAGTGTCTCTTGGAGAATTGAGCCATGTGTTGCTGTTTCACGGCTCTAACTCATTTGCTGCAGACATATGTTCTCATGTATATAACTAATGTGGACACTGACGTTAAACATGGGCAGGCAGATTGACTGTGAGAACAACTATTTGGTTTCACTTTTAAGAAGAAATCATCACTGTTTGACACTGCCCTTTTGAAAAATGGGGAAAACACAAGCGAAAGAGTCCACAAAAGTTGTGTAAATAAAGTGTGTTATATGGCCTGGTGGAGCTTGTGGTCATTCACCTCTAAGTAGCCTAAAGAACTAGCTCACACACAGCCTTTGAACTCAGCTTTCATAGCCATGATTAGGCCTAATGCTAGACCCTACACTTTGAAGTCACAACTTAAGGGAAGCCTTTGACAGCACTGCATGTACATGGATACAGACTTGTTGTCTTTTTTTTCTCACACTGGCCTATGCCTACATACTCATTATAACAAACAAGCTGCTTTAAGTTTGTCTATGTGTGAAATAACTCTAGTATTGAGATACAAGTATAAACTTTATCATGAGTAAGATTAGAAAATACCAATTGAAACTTTCTTCTTTGTACTTTTGTTGGATTGAGGTCTACTGTAGAGCAAACAAACAAATAATCAAAAAATGAAATGTATAAAATACCAAAATGTGACATTGTCCTAATGACCAATTGTTATTGTACTAAGCAGTGTATTTTGTTATAACATGTTAAACTCAAGCGCTCAGAGATGTCAAAACAACAGATTTGTTGGACATCTGGTTTGGGTGAAGTGAACCTGTGTCAGAGGGAGGGACAGATGGTAGAGGCACCTTCCCAAAGGCACACATGATAGTCACAGGGGACAGGGACATGGCACATTTGTTTTGAGTTTTATCTTCCTGACTGTATAGTGACTTATGCATTACCACCTAACTTATTGTATTATGTTGGAATCTGAGGTGAATAATCCCATTCAAAAGTGTTACCCAGAGTGTCACATGGTTCGTTCTTCCAGGAGCAGATGTCCAGTCCAGTGAGGAGGATGGCGTGATCGTGTCTTCTCCCGCCTCTGCCTCCCATCGTCGACTGCCAGTGACAGAAGCTGTTGAGTGTGTGGTCTGCATGGTGGTTGATCACTAAGCCATTCTGTTGGGTAGAAGAACCATTTGGCCTTTTAATCCCCATATGCTGGCACTGGACTGTCTTTACTATTCCCTATACATCCATTTTGATTTCAGTCAGTTGACTTCTATTGAAATTCACCAGAAGTACAGGCATATGCAACGGTTAAAGGAAAAGTAACGTTATTTTACAATCTGAGCCTTCTTTCGGTAATAAAACAAGTCGTTTGACTCACCCATAGCACGTTGGTGTAATTTGGAGCTGTTTGGTAAAAGTTATGTTGTAGCGTATCCGTTAGCGTGAGTACTCGGGGCATTACTTTGCGGTCTCCAAATAACACAAACTTTAGCACTTTTCAAATCATAGAAGCCCGATGTCTTAATCTACGATTTCGTTTGAAGCAAAAGTGGCCTGTAATCCGAGATTTATCCATAGTTTTCAGCTTTGCGTTTCATGTTTGGGTCCCGGGAGCTGGGAGCACAGTCCGCGCATGCGCACTGGCGTCCTCATCAACTCGAAACTATGGCTAAATCTCGGATTACAGGCCACTTTTGACCACACGAAATCGTAGACTAAAGACATCGGGCTTCTATGATTTGAAAAGTGCTAAAGTTTGTGTTATTTGGAGACCGCAAAGTAATGCCCCGAGTACTCACGCTAACGGATACGCTACAACATAACTTTTACCAAACAGCTCCAAATGACACCAACGTGCTATGGGTGAGTCAAACGACTTGTTTTATTACCGAAAGAAGGCTCAGATTGTAAAATAACGTTACTTTTCCTTTAAGAGACAAAGCAAACTATTTGTAGTTGAATACCTGTTCTTCATCCAAAAGCACAAGACCCACAATCACTATGTTGATGTTTCCTCCAATGGTCCCATCTTTAAACAAACTGGAAACCTGAAAAAAGCAAAACACAAATACGATAAAATATGCACCTACTATAAGTAAATAAAATGGTATTTAAAACTAGATCCAAACGTTTCAAAGTGATTTGCACGGAGAAATAATTGTACAACCAATCCTCCATCAGTAAAAGCATGAGGTTTGGATGAGCTATCAAATAAATTGAACTATTTTTGTGTTAGTGGCATTGATCAAACAGAGTTTTTAATAAGAAAAAGTATGCATGATGTAACAAATGTGCTCTTCCACGCTCAGTGACAACAGTATGGAAATCCCACCACTAAAATCTTTCAGTATAGATTGACCCTTCTCTGATCTGGCCACCTCAGCCCCTGTTTCCAATTGTACAGCGACTATCTGAACATCAATCAAAACAGCTGGAGCTTTGAAAGTGGGCCCTTGTCTTTGTCAGAGTGCTTTGCAAATTCCTCGAATGACACTTGCTAAGCCTCTCTTTTCTTCAAGAACACCTTCATTCATTCCTTATGTTCCCGTGCACAGCTGACTCACGCGTTGACACAAGACTCGAGTCTGTTAGCAAAAAACAAATGCACATAGGTTCCTGAAGAAGAGAGTTTAGATCGAACTATTATGTTTGACAAATGGTGGAGGATAGCACCATAACAATATTTAAACGATTCCTTGCTTTTACTTCCACAACTACACAACCAATTATACTATATATGCATGTTTTACACTCAGTTCTAAAGAAAACAATCTATGAAACATGGTAAAGGTGTGTAACTGTAGCCTATATTCAATTATCCTTTAGGTGTGTGGCCATTCATGTTGTGGGAAACCTAACGCAGTGTTTATATGACTTCCTCCTCTGGCAGCTTCAACATACCTGTGGTGTAAATCATGTTTTCAAAAATACACCAATTAGTTTTGGATTTGTCAGTCAATCAAAACATAAGTTGTATGATAGGACCCATAAGTGCGCAGAGGTGAAGAATTACAAAAAATAAGATAATGTAAAGTTAAATATACTATAAATGTATTGATTTGTATTGTGTTATTACAACATATATTACTGGTGTTACTAAAAGCAATCACCATAATACACTGTTACAGTTTAGGGGTACCTGGAATTACATACACCACTACTACTTTCACTTTTTTATTTTTTATTTTGAGACATGCTACTAAAGTATTATTATTTATACAAATGCGTGCATGTGTAAATGTGTGAAAGCAGGTACTTGATTGGAAGTCTTAGGTATTTCCCAACATTGCTTACATTTCAAGTAATGCCAAAGCCTGAGAATGTGGTCATGGTGATCTCATCACCATCGAGTGAATGGTGTCAAAATGTTAAAGCAACAAGATGTAATAGCTTCACGCGTGACTTTCAAACCAATTACAGATCATTTGACACCTCTATCAACAATTGAGTGTTGAGTAGATTTTCCTCATATTTTACCATGTTGAGCACAGTGAGAACATATGTGGTGATGTTGTCATGGCCGTGGTTGTCCATCATCTTTCTGTCAACGACCACCAGCGTCTCCACGTTCAGCTTCTGATTGGTCTGCTGCTTCATAAGCACCGCCCTCCTGGTCCTTGGCATGTATCTGTACTCATCTGGTAGCACTAACGCATCTTCCTCTGGAGGTTTAGGCATAACTGGAGACAGAAGGAGATTGGAAAACAAAAATATCAACTACAAACTCCTAAAAAAAAAGTTAGCACTCTTTTGTTCTTGTTTTATGTATTGATGACAGCGACTATAAAATTGTGCAATTTTAGACAGTTTTATGAAGTGTATGGTGTAATATTTGCAACTATATTTTGCCAATATCCAATATTAACCAATAGTTAGTGCATTTGTTTCCTTAAAACACAAAATAAATCAAATTATGTTATGCAATCATTATTTAGTCTTCAAATAACTACAGAACTGTTTTTAATAAATACAACTTAAAATTGTAAGAGACGCTCTAGACCAACAGTCAAGTCAATAGTGTTATTACACTTATTTAGAGGTCCAAATAGGTTATCAGTCGGAAAAATATTTTGAAACTGATAGCGCAATCCAGCAATTTTTCCTGGATAGGCAGTATCTGTGGTATCTGTGCAGCCGTACTAAAAACTATGGGCCTTTCTCAGTGTTCAAGTCACAAGTCTCAACACTGCGATGAAGACACACACAAACTATTTTCTGTTGTGGCTTAACTTTCACTTTCCTATGACACGAGGTCAGCAGGTCGCAGCTTAGCAATAAATCTTGTAAACATTTTCACCCCATGTCTGAAGCCCTGTTTTTCTATCAGTACTTTTACTTCTTGCTGGAAACCATAAAACCTTTGCTTATGTAGGCAGAAAGCAGGTGAGAACCCAAAATTGTCTCTCTCTGCCTAAAACATGGCACAGGTGTTCAGTGCAGTCACCCCACGGGAATGTAAACAATATTGTGTTTTCTCAGGGGACACACAGCTGGGGTTCTGCAGGTTAACGTCCATGGACCCTTTACAGTTTGCACTCCCTTTGAAATGACCCCTTCTGCACGGGCCCATGTTAACTGATCTGAAGATAACGTCGTAAAGCAAACATTAGTCAGACTGAGACAATGAGTATATACAACATTTCCCTTAACCTCACATGATAAGTCACTAATGAAATCCTAATGTAATTGATATTGTTCAGAGCAACCATGTCATCTTGTGAGAATCAAACTAAATTGCTGTAAAAGACTATAAAATATATCTATTACAATTTATTAAAGGTAACTTTTCTGGAGGGTGTTTGCTTTAATTCCTTTTGCTCAAAATTCTCCACACTATGACATAGACTCCTCTATATACAGCTCTGGAAAAAAAATAAGAGACCACTGCATTTTTTTCTGAAATCAGCATCTCTACATGTATTACAGCCATTCCATTCCAGCGTCTGTTGAATTCCAACACAAACACAAAGCTGAGCTACTTCAGTTCTTGCACCAGGAGTGGAATAAAGTCACCCAAGAACAATGTGAAAGACTTGTGGAGAGCATGCCAAGACGCGTGAAAGCTGTGATTAAAAATAAGGGTTATTGCACCAAATTTTGATTTCTGAACTCTTCTTAAGTGTAAACATTAGTATTATGTTGTTTTAAAATGAATTTGATCTTGTTTCTTTGCATTGTTTGAGCTCTGAAAACATGCATCTTTTTTGTTATTTTGACCATTTGTCATTTTTTGCCAATAAATGCTCTAAACGATAATATTTTATCTGGAATTTGGGGGAAATGTTGTCAGTAGTTTATAGACTCAAACAAAAATGTTCCTTTTGCCCAAACACATACCTATAAGTACTGTAGTAAAATCAGAAAAACTGATAATTTTGCAGTAGTCTCTTATTTTTTCCAGAGCTGTACTATTTAATAATGCAGGTTTTTCTACTATGTATTCTACTATGAGCGAGGTTGCCTCTTGACAGATTTACCTATAACTTGGCATTGTGGCTTCACCTACTTGACTAGATAAGTTCTATGCCATACTGTGAAACTTTCTACACTAAACAATAACATCTCCATCGACACAAGCACAAGGTGACCAGAAAAGTTACATGCACCTATAATATATATAAAATAACATAACATTTTGGTTTGTGATGATAAATGTGTGCGCTGTGTAATTACAAAGTGCATCATCTTATAGTGGGAAATACATTCATTATTATGAGTCCTTGCAGAGCTCCAGTGATAACATGTAGGACAATGGACATGCATAATGTGTATGCTGCATAATGTATAGGAAATGATATATTGTTTTGCAAAGCTAAGAGGCCTAACATGTGAAATATGAGCAGCAGATGATTTAAACGTGCAGATTAATCATTCACATAACAACTCACTGAGACATACTGGAACAGATGGCAGCAGGTTTAAATAATGTCCTTTAACAATATGGTTGCATATCCATAAAATACAATGTCAAAGATCTGAGCTTTGGGTTAATTTACACATTCTTTTGGACCTAAATCATGCAAAGGCCTTGAGCTTTGAAATGCATATTTGTTGACATCACTAGTGACAGGCTCTAACACAAATGCTGTTTCTGCTATGGCCAATCAGTCATAAATAATCAACTACTTTAGTCTTAACAATAAAAAAAAAAACCTTTTTCTAGAATCATGGTCAGCATTGTTTTTCTTTTATACAGCTATATTTTTTTATAATGTATTGTATAATAACAATGAACCTCATATGTATGTACTTTTTGATATGTAACAGCCATCCACTAGCAAAATAAAGTCCTATCAACAGAAAAAAAAAGTTAGGAAATTGCCCTTACATACATTTCTTCCGTCTCCCGCAGAAGTGTTGCCTCTGCCTCTCCCCATGCCTGTAGTGGTGGTTATGGTGATGTCTCCTGTGTGGCTGATCGTCAGGTGTACTCTTGGTTCCAAACACTGTAGAGTGTAAAGATCTCTTCTGTAGACTGTGGTTCTTGGATCCTGTCTTGGTGTGAGGCTCTCTGTAGCTCTTGTAGAGGATGTGTGGTTGGTGACCAGGGGGAGCTGTGAAGTTCTCGGATCGTGCCAGGCTGTGAGATACCGGTCTCAGGAAGTAGTCTGCATCCTGGGTTCGGATCAAACCTGACTAAAGGAAACAATAAAACACTTATAACCACAGTAAAGTAAAAGCGCACTATGTAACTTTTCAGGTGGAGAGTCTGTCCCCTGCTTGTTTCCATGGAGATGTTATTGCTTTGCCTGGGATATTTGACTGTACGACATTAGGCATATCTATCTTACATTATTATTATTATTATTATTATTATTATTATTATTATTATTATTATTATTATTATTATTATTATTATTATTATTATTGTATGAGTGGGGGCACACCTCCACATATCTGACCTGTAACTAGGCCAGGTGGTGTCAACTGCTCCTCTCCACTGAGAAATTCCTGATAGAAACAGCTTATATGTAATTTATTGTCCCTGATCAAAAGTTGAAGAATGGAATTTGCCATTGTTTTGTTTTGTTTTTGTGTTTTTCAACTAAACTGACAAGGAGGCTAAATCAATAATTTTAAGTTATGTTTTGGAAGACAGGGGTGGGATTCAATAAGTTTTCTTCTTCCCACTCCTTTTCGAGCAAAAAACGAATGTATTTGACTGTATATGGGTTACATGTATTTATTTCCTTGTGTTGATCTGCTCGAAATGAATAAATAAATGAAAAAAATAATAGAAGATTCCAAGCAACAAATCTCAATGGAGACAAGAAGGTGGGGCCCGTACAACAGACGGGTTACATCAGGGGTGTCAAACATGCGGCCCGGGTGCCAGATCCGGCCCTCCAAGACCTGTAATCTGGCCCTCAGCTGATTTCCTATTAAAATACTTAAATTATATTTAAATTTTCTATTAAAATATTGGTAATTTTCTGTGCTGCTTTTCTGTATTTTGCTTTTCCCATCAGAGCAGCACAAATGAAGACGGCTACGTTCACACTGCAGCCTGAAACGACCCAAATCCGATTTTTTTGCCTCTATGCGACCTGTATCTGATCTTCTAATGACAGTGTGAACGACACAGATCCGATTTTTTCAAATGCGATCCAGGCCACTTGGATATGTGGTCCTAAATCCGATACATATCCGATCTTTTGACATGCGTCTGCAGTCTGAACGGCCAGGTCGCATTCATCCGACCTGAGTGTGTTTCCTCCAATGAGAGTGGTACAAGTAGGCGTTCACAAATGTGCACAAACGTTCTTCTCGTCATGCGAAAATAGTATATAAACTCGTATCAGTGAAGCGGCGAAGCACGTAGCAATCCCACGCCCTGTTTCCTGACTGTGACTCCGCACCCACATTCCTTTCTGCAGACGTTGCTGCCACTGCCCCGCAAAAGGAAGAAAAACCTCGTCCTTCTCCGTTTCCTCCTTAAAACAAATAAGCTGTACATGTTTTGGCTCCGGTACGAAAGCAACTTTAGGCGACTTCCGTAAACATTGAGCGCGTTCGCTGCGTGTGACGTCATCGTGTCCTCCAAGGCGCATGCGGGACACTTTTGGGGAGTTTAGCGTTCACACTGGAGATCACATACAATTCGCATTTAACTGGAAATGTGAACGGCCTCGCAAAAAAATCGGATTTCACAAAAAAATCGGAATTGAGCATTAAGCCCTGCAGTGTGAACGTAGCCGACTTGCCTCCTTCCAAACGCTCTTAAAGGATTAAAGATCCCATGACATGGTACTTCTTGATATGGTGCCTTAATGGTTCCCTAATACTGTAAATGAATCAGTATTGGGGGGGGGGGGGACTGCATTTTCGATGTGACGTCAGAAAGTTTCCTTGTTCAGAATCGCCCGTTTGAGCTGTGTTTTTTTCAAATGCAGAAAAGGACCGCAAATGCTCAGTTTAGACATTTCACAACTTTTAGCCATGGGGTGAGGGCCCTAAACAGGGTAGGGGAGCTCACATTAACGTTCAAAAACCTTAGAAAGTGAAAATTTCATGCCATGGGACCTTTAAAGGACCATCGCTTTGACCGTGACACCCTCATCAGCAAAATGTCAAAAGAGAAAAGTGAATGCCGAGTGCCGGATTTTCCAAGAAAAATGGACTAATTCCTATTTGTTCACAGAGGTGAATGGGAAACCTGTATGCTTGGTGTGTTTGCAACAAGTGGCGGTGCTCAAGGAATATAATCTTAAACGCCACTACGAGACACAACATTTCAAACGATACAATAACCTGAACGGAGAATTGAGAAGACAGAAGATAAACGAATTATTGCTGGGACTGAAGAAACAGCAGTCTGTAATAGATTTGCGTTTCTCTGGACAAATATTTGACTTATTGCTATTTTTGGGATATATATATATATGCCATGGGTTTTCTGATCCGGCCCCTTTGGGATCAAAGTAGGTTGGACACGGCCCCCGGACCAAAATGAGTTTGACACCCCTGGGTTACATAGTACATCCAACATAGACAAGCTGCAGCAGTTTTTTTAAATTATTATTATTATTTTTTTTTTAGAACTGTCAAATAATGCTACAGGAAAAGTTTAAGAGAGGCAGTGGCTATGCAGTGCAGTCCAGTGTGAACTTATTCATTTTGCTTATGTGTCACTAGTTTTTATGTCTTTCCCGTTAACCAGACTTGAGCTGTATTTTGTGCACAGTTCTGTCATTTCTCATTGTCGAGTAATTGATGCTTCTGAGACAAAACATAACCACAGTCATGCAATAACTAGGCAACCTTATAATATTGTACAACAGGAAACATGCCACAGTCTCACTACTCACTGAGAAGATTACAATATTTTTCAAGTTGTAAAAATAAACAAAAACAAGAACAATGTAGAAAGCATTCCTTTAGTCATTGCGCAGCTCTACTGCCATGTCAGCGCAGTTTTGCATGAGTAAAATACTAGGCCACTATCATTATTGTCTACTCAATCCTCCTGTTCAGTAGCTGCAGATGTTTTGCTTCATCCAAAAAAATGACAAATCCAAGCAAATGCCAGGATTACGAATCTATAAACAATGTCTTCATCATCCTTTTTATTCATAGCCAAAAAAACAGAATAATCATAATGGTCACAAAGGCTGAGCCAAAATGGTTGGTAACAGTCACTTGTGACAGCCCGTGTGTGCTGCGGTAATCCACATGGCACCAGACCACAGGCAATTGTAATAATGTCAGAAAGGAACCCCTGACCTGAAACATATGGTAATGTATTACAGCTCTATTTGGCCCAGTTTATGTTAGGACACTGGCAGTATAACAAAAGCTTTACTGTTTGTCTAAAAAATGATTAATTATTAATAATACATGTTGATCAGTTTTACTTGATCTATAAACAACTAAATATTTCTAAACTAAAACAAAACCTTCAAAGTGCCATTTTATGTCTCAGTTAATAAACCGAATCATTAAGGAAAAAAATACAAAGAAAATATTACAAAACAAAATATAAGCAAGCGAGTACAATGCGGTCCAATTAGGCAATGTATCCCAGTGATTGAAAATGCTTGATGCTTGAATGGCACAAATTTGTTTCAAAGGTGCACTGTAACGTTTTCTGTTGAAGGCCCAACAAATACTTTTCTCTATGAAGATCTTTCTGCTTTGCCTGAATGTTCCTATGTCCATGGAGACAAGCAAGTGACACCACCTAGCCAAGTCACAGGTCAGAAAGGCAAAGGCACAAGAATCACTCACAGTAATTTCAATGAAATAAATTAAATGTTGGATAAATATGTGTAAAGAACCCATATGGGGTGTTTTCTGATCTATAATGTTGTGTTTTCATTGCAAACATACCGAGAGTTGTGTTTTGTTTCATTCACACAAGTTTAGTTCTTCTTTCCACCTTGTGATGTCATGTGGTAATACAGCAGGGGTGTCCAAACTTTTTTCATCAAGGGCCACATATGTAAACACAGACGAAGCAGAGGGCCGATCGAGGGCCAGAGACTGGTGCTCAGTACAATGAATAATTGAAATATATGCGTGTTTAACACGTTAGAATGAGATATCAGTCCTTTATTCATGCCAAGATCCTCAAAATGACACAATAAATATTAAATATTGTCTTATCAAGGTAGATTTTCAAAAAACTTGCAGGAAAAAGTTCTGCTCAAGGTAATTTGGGCCAATTCACCTGGAAGCCTAGGGGCCAAGAAAAATTTTGTCTGAGGGCCATTTGGCCCACGGGCCATAGTTTGGACATGCCTGTAATACAGGAAGTGTTCCACTGTGTTTTTATATATACATTAATGCTGCCTGTACATACATAGGGACTCAACATCATTACGCTATTTGAACCATGCTGCAGTTGTTGAAAAGACCCTTCCACTGTCCCATGTCAACAACCTCATGATGGCTGTGACTGCATTTTAATCTGAAAATGTTCACCCACTCTCAGCCACCCATGTAGTTCTGCTGTCACCACTACACGCATATGTCACATGCTACACTTTCTATATTTAGAATCTTCAGTTGCTGTCTTGTCATCACGCTCAAGCCAAATGCACTCATTGCTGTAATGTACTTTATTTCCCTTTCCAAAAGCATAATGGGGCAGGCGTGTCAGCCAAACCATTAATATATTTAGGAATGCACCGATCCAGCTTTTTCAATTCCTACAGTATATTGATACTTTTAAGTATACATCAATAACGATACCAGTGTAGGGACGAGAAAGCATACTTATTTTCACAGTTCATTTATTACGATTATAAGATCCAATTGTGTCCCTCAAGTGACTATTGAAAAGCTTCATATGAATAACTGTTCAAACATTATGAGATGTTCTAGGTCTGAATGTAAATTAGGAATGCACAATCCAAGTTTTTCTGTTCCGATACTTCAATACTGTTGATACTTTGGCTTTAAGTATCTGCTGTATTTCGTTTAAACACAAACAGCATGAGGTACAAAAAATATATCAAAATATGTTTTGTGATAAAAGGAGAAATTCAATTTGTCAACTGGACAATGTTTATTTGGTCGAAAACCTTTCGCAGCTCATCCGCGCTGCTTCGTCAGTTCTGAGAAATTGAATTTCTCCTTTTATCATGGATTCTACCTGGACGACTGAGGGATTCTTCACGCAAAATATGTTTTGTAACTACAGAAAAGCGTTACAAGTTTAATAAAGTTTAATATTTTGAGCCAGGCTTGGTCAATAAATAGTCTTATTACACCAATGTATAGACCAAACTAAGATATTGGCTGAACCGATATCTTGGAAGTGGATATCCGATCCAACAAAATCAGCACCAATATTTGATACCAGTACTGTATCAGTGCATCCCTAAATATATTGTATACAATAATGGCTGCATAGAATTTTACATACTTTTTTATTTTTTTATTTTTTTCACAGTTATTACACATTTATATTGTCCATTACTTCATTTCTACTATATGCAAGTCAGTATGTTAAGCTTTTCCTAAATATCCAGCGTCATCAGATTACACAGTGCTGTGGACGAGGTGCAAATAGCAGTAATAAAATACTGAAACACTACTTGGGAGGGCGCAAACAGCTGGACCCTCTGGAGTCAGACGCATTCAGACAAGCAACGACAGGAATGAGAGGGTGCAGGCGGGAAACTACACCAAACGGAACTGTGGAGGAAGCTCTAAACACATTACAAGGTGCACCTGACAGCGGCCAAAGCTCTGCTAACTTATTTTACATACAATACTCTCGGCCGTGGCTAATTTTAGAGTCATGCTCCAGTTTGTTTCACTTTAAAAGCAATTATGTAAATAACTGCAAGCAATCACAGTCACACCCATATATATATATATATATATATATATATATATATATATATATATATATATATATATATATATATATGGGTGTGTATATTATTATTATTATTATATATATATATATTTTAACTCCTGGAGACCTTCATTGTATAAATGGAAATGATAAGCAAAGTGATTCCATAATGACAACATAAAGATAACTATGTTTTGGCAATTCATTAAAAAAAAATTGCATTATGCACATACTGAATAAAATGACTTTGTAAAATTTTTTACTCAAAACAGACTACACAACATTTATATGCAAAAGGCCAAAAACAAACAAAATCCAAAGCTTTTTGCCTAAAATCAACAAACTTGTAACAATGCAAACAGGTTTTTGGAAAGTGATTATACTTGTGTGCCAAGACCACACTGCCTGCTCATCAAATCTGTTTCACATCAAGTGATGATGTCTCTTATATTGTTGGAAATCCCAAAGGCGGGGAGTGTGCCATATTCTATTATTACTACTGCAACTTGTCCTGAGGCTATACACACACCCGTCTTTTTACAAGAGGAAAACACATGAACTCAGAGTGATTTGTAGCAGGGCAGCAGGCTTTTTCCTTTGGTGCAAAGGCAAGGTGTGTGTTAGAAGTCCTAGATATATATTCAACAGACAGGTACAGTGGCGTGAATGAGTACAGAGGGCTATGGTTTTACTGTATGTGTTTTATAAGTTTACGTAAGATTTAACTTAGAGCATAAACGTCTTTTGGGTTCAAATTCAGATTCGACTTTCCTTTAATGGGTTTTGCAGGATAAATATTCTTTAATTAATCCAGCCACAAGGGTGGGCTTCAAAACCAGTTGTACTTTTGAGTCAGTATTATGCCTTGAGGGATGTCTTGCACTTTTTTTTTTTGCCAAATATGCAAATAATGCAAGCTGCAGATAAGCTCTGTGGTGAATGAGTAAAGAATAGCTTGTGACACAGAGGAGGTTCACTTTTCTAACCTTATGTCAGGGTCAAAACAGGACAAAGTATCCCATCAGTACTGATAATATTGCAGGTTTCTATTACAAGGGCATATGTCTACCTTTGGAAACTTTTGTGGTGGTTGCACAAGAAAACTATTGATTTTGGGGACTCTGGTCAATATTTACCTGTTACATGCCCAATAGGAAACTAGGCAATGTGCAAGGTCACGAGAGAGCAACAGCTGGCCAGATATCAATATCCTGAACATGGGGTGTTACTAATCTTGTTCATCTGCATAGTGCTGTTGAATCCTTTACTATCAAGAATAGACTTCGAACATTAGCTGTACTGAAGACACAAAATGTCTTTATAGAAATGATAGTTTCTGTTATATCTTTACTAGTTCTTTGTGAATATGCTGACTGATTGACATTGACAGATTGAGTTAGTATTGCAGGGTTTTCCCTGATCCACATCTGAGCAAAGTTAGATTCCCATTAATGCACTGACCCAAGTCATTTCAAGTCTTTTAATCGTGAGAACCACATTTATAGACTCTGCAACCCGAGACCCTTTGGCTAAATCTTTTATTGGGAGTTGGGCTGAAATGCCGACACTCTCTGGAAAAAGAAGCATCCCAGGAGGGGAACCAATCTGTGACTAGAGAGAGGGGCAATTCTCAGACACTGTAAACAGATCATCTAGGCTATATTAAACATACTGTATTAACAAGACTTGACTTATACACAAAGTAGAGCACAATGCATGACAAACTTGCATGTTAACCACAGCTAATCATGTGTGTAATCATTCCCATATATCAGACACCCCATTAAATAGTTTCTGTATTGTATTTATCTATTTGTGTCTATAAGGGCTCATTGTTTGTTTGCCCTTTAAACTCTGTAATTACAGTCAGATGCCCTTGAAAATGCAACTTTCTAAATTTGAACAGACTTGGGGCGTGCTCAAAAAGTAAACTTATGTAGTGCAAATTAAAGTAGCAAAACATATCTATAGTGCAAAATGTACATTTACATCTTTGTAACCAGGAAACTGGCATAGCAAATACTTACGCAACCTCCGTCTTACGATGTACTTAGTTTGAAGTCTGACGATGGAGCAGCTCTTGTGTATGAGACAGTTCAAAATGAATTATGTATATATCCATATGTCTAGGTAAAGTAGTTTGAGGCAAACAATAATGATCTATTCAACTCAGAGCTTTTGTGTCACGGTCTCAGCTAATGACTGAGAATAGTGGAAGAAAAGAACTTCAGCAGCCATGCCCTATATGTCAGCTTGTGTTGCATGTGTTTGAGAGTGCAAAGCTTGACCAGTTGGACAATGGGCTGACTCCATTGCTATGTACTTCCCAGCACTAAATAGGCTTCTTGATGACTGGAGAATGATGTGCATTAAAAAGACTGTATAACAAAGGGAAGATTGTACCAATTCATTGTACTGTATCCATTTACAGTATAACACTGTCCTCTCCTGAATGTGGTTCTTTGACATTCTAGAGCTTGGATTCCCACGGAAAATTAAAATGGTAGTAGAATGATATTATTTCCAAATTGTAGGACATTAAAAGAAAATTTATGCATATGCAGTTATCCTACTCATTTTTAACTGATCAAAAGAGATATTGTATACATACACTGTGCCTCAACATGTGCCTTCATTGTATTTCCACATGTTTCTGTAGCGTCACATGCCATTAGTACTGAAGGTAGTAAAGGAAACCTTTTGTCTCTCATTCTGCATCTTCCAGCAGTACAGCAACACAATGCAAAGTGAGGCGCGTTTGGACTCACCATCCCCATGCATGTGGAGAGTGCCACCGAGGAGTTGACCCTTGCCCTCAGTGACCCCTGGTAAAAGCAGAGGTCGTCCCGGTGGTAGGCCCTCAGGCTCTTAGTGGCGTTCTTTCCCAGGACCTGCACGGTGAAGCCAGGTGCGATCAGGTTGTGCGAGGCCTCCCTCAGCTCCATGTGGAAGTCCTGCCCCAAGCCGCTGAGCCGGAAATGCACCATTTGGCTGCCGTTATGAGCCCGGGATGAGCCTGAATCTGGGGTCAGGGATCGGGCTCGCCTTCTCCTCTGGTGATGGGACACTTCATGGGAGATGTACGTGCCTTCACCGGTCACCTCATATGGTGAAACTATTTCATATTCTGGACATAAAGAAAAATGCACTGTCAAGTTGGAACATTACTGTTGGGAATTGGTACAACAATATACAAAATACACTACATGTACATGCTGGTCAAAGATTTGATTTTGATTTACATTAGTGTGAGACTAGGGCTGGGCAATTCATTGAAAGATGTATAATCATCGATGTGGTTGGGGTGTTCGGACAGAGAATTGGCTGTGGACCTCTCGATTCAGAATTGACAATCTAGAGGAAAAATTACACTGATTAAAAGTCTGTGTTTATGCTCATAAAATCTTTGCATGATTAAATAAAATAAAATCGAAAATATAGATCGATCACTATGAGGGGGAAAAAATTACCCAGCCCTATTTGAGACAACTTCACCCTATATAAATAACAAAACATAAATATTTTTTTCTGATTAACACTCGATATCAAATATCATTATGTAAAATATTCAGTGGAATGTTTACCAAATAGGACTTCCCCTTGACTTAAGTGTATTCCTTCGGGCTGGATTTGACTTGACCTTTCAATATGGCTGCCACCAACCACATAAATTATCACTGACCCCAGTTATACATTGTGCTGAAGGGGTCAAGGAAGAGTTACAAGAAAATGAGAGGTTATAGACCATTCAAACACATCCCCTTCAGTTGAAAGTGAATCATGTTTGCCAGAATCTTTTACTACAGTTTTTACTATGGCTTGGCCTGAATAACTGCTGGCTGTAAAGGGAGCTGTGGCAGGTCACAGGCCTGGTCTCTGTGGCCATGTTGAATGGCGCTTTGACCACAGAAAATAACAGTTCGATTTCAAAAGGTCAAACCAAAAAGTAGCTGGAGTTTTGAGGTAGCACCCAAACAGCTTTTCCAGGGATAATTGCAAAAATTCACAGAACAGGAACAGTTCAAGAGTACAGTACAGTGTTTTATAACAATTTAACCTTTTCTTTTCATGAACACATTTGATTTATATTATTAGGCCAAAATCTATTCTTTGTTTATGGAGCTGGGACTGGCACAAAGACCAGGACTTGTAAAAAAAAATAAAAAATAAAGGAGGCATATTATGGTAAATCTACTTTAATGAGCATTAAACCATGGAATGGCATTATTTCCTCATCACTAACTTACTCAAAGTTGCATTTTGATGGATTTGTGCATGTTTGAAGAACCCTATATTGCCCCTGCATTTGAGGCTTGAGTGCATAATATACATAAAAAACAAGACATAACATATCTTCTCCAACAGCACTCATTTTGTGTATCTGCTACTTTAAAACTAATGATGATTAAATATAGCAGTGGGACATGTTTTGGCTGCTTCAGAGGTGCAGGGTGACAGACAGTGTGTCATCACTGTGGATGTCTCTGGTTTGGCACTGACCACTAAATCCTTCTTTAGCACCTTCGTCATGTCATATGCTTATTAGTGGAAGCATTACTTAAGCTGTCGTAATGACAGCATGTGCTTGAACAAGAGGGATGACTGAGGCTGCACAATAATGCATACAAAAATATTATACACATTCTTGATTGAACAGTTTCCTATCATTGGTTTTGCAGAGTGTATGATTTTAAATGGTATTCAGAACATGGCCCTGCTTTCAGTGGGCCTATGTGTGTTTCTGGCTGCTGTCATTTCCTCTCCCCCTGTGGTCAAACTAGTAAATAAAGCAGGAGGAATGACAACCCCAACTTTTGACATTTTGACATTCAAAATGTGAATAAAAACATGCTTCATGTTCAGATCTGCTTTACTGAGATGAAGAATTTAGTCTCCAGATGTACAATTTGAACAAATACCAATGTGATATAACCATTCATTACACACATTAGAATGAGCAAAAACCTTGAACTTTAAACTACAACAATAAGTAAAAAAACTGCACCAATTGTTAAATGGGTTAAATATGACAAAGTGAGAATGAATAAATGCAAATGTATTCTCTGTGTTAATGCATTACATTTGCAATCGTGTGCAGCCTTTGAGGTCAAAGAAAAACTGCTTTGATTGTTGAAAGAATCAATTTCTAAATGCTGGTCCCTGTACCCTTCCTTCAGAAAGTAGTATTCACATCCATCCAAGCCTGTTTGTCCAATTCTGAGTCAAAACCCAGATGCAGTGACCCATATCTGGCAGCATACAAACACAGGACACACACTTATCTTGTCTGCTAGACTGAGACAAGATCCTGCAGTGGTGAGTTTGTTAGTTCAGTGGCTCCCAAGTGCCATTAGTCCTAGTGTCTAACCAAACGAGTGGCCTAACTTCAACTAAACAACAGATTCCACATGAACTCCCCCTTAACCCACTTTACCAAAGCCATATGAAGACATTGACACACTGCAGCAGTGATTAAACTCTTATTGTGATCCGATGGAAAACATCTGGGGGAAATCATTGCGTTTCTCTTCATCTACATGTGCACAAAGACATCGTCTCTGCTTTTTGTTTAGGTTATTTGTTTATCTGCCTGTTTTCCATCCATACTTAAAAAGGGTCTGCAGGGATTCCAGCCAAGACATATGCTGAATCAGCAGTGTGCAAGATGCTATAATGCTTGTAGTAACAACTTAGCAACATAAGAGATGGGAAATGTATTTTTGTAGTTGTAGAAAGACAAACTGCTTTTTAAATGCAATAGAAGTTAATTGAAAAAAAGATAAATAAACGCACTGAAATTATAGATCCAAGTGCCATTTGTGAGAAGGCTAAAAGTGCACCAGGTACTACAGTTTCAGGGTGCAGGTTGCCCCCTATGGGTGAAGATAGGTAGTACACATTCAGGTGAGCAAAGATAGATGCTGCAGCCAGGTCATAAACTCTCTCGGCGCATTGAGTACCACATTACCAAGCTCATCACATGTGCCATTACGCACTGCTCGCTGACGCCGCTGACACTCACGTACCTGTATGTTGAGGCAAATTGAGAGTCTGCAGGAGCGTCAATGTGTCTCGGTGCTGCTCTGCACTGTCATCACCTTTACTCAAACGTGAGGTCTGTAAGCAGAGGAAATGTACATGGGACTTAGTTTTTTGTGCGTTATGGAAAGCGATCCTAAGACGCGGCGGTTGTGGCAAGTGTTGACAACTTAGTGAACTTTGTGCATGTGCGTGCAGGAGAGACGGAGAGGAGATAAGTGACTTACTTGTCCGAGTGCACACAAGCTTAGGAAAAGAAAAAGAAAAAGATGGAAAAATATCCGTAACCGGGCCATTTCTGTATGTCACGTTTTCCGATGCGTCTCCAAGCGTCAGCGATGCAGTCCGGTCTTTTGGTTGTGATTGGGAATGATGCATCAATGATTTCCCAGTTGCACGTCCATTCATTCAGAAGCGCAGAACACCGGTAATCGCTCCAGCTGCGGTTCTCTCCAGCGCCAAGCCATTTTGTTTAATTCCCAGTGGATCAGATCGTGACAACCTCTTTCTCTCTCTTTCTCTCTCCTCTCTCTCCTTCTTTCACTGTATCAACGTGCACACTTTGGCTTTGCACCTCTCTCCCTCTCTACCCAGTAACCCCCGCGAACCGATCCGACTCCCACAGAAGTCATGTGAGTGTCTTAACCAGGCTCTTTTTGTCCCTGCGGTAAAAGCAAATCCGTATGAAAGTCCCACCAGGGCCGGTCTGCAAAAGCCTGTTGCTCGGAGGGGGGAGGACAGTGAGTGCGTGCTTGGTGAGGGGCGCATGGGCTGGTAAATACAGCCAGCAGCCAATCACATTTGACACCTGTGACTTAGGTGTGCAGTCTCTCTCAAGTTGCATAGATTCTTTTACCATGCACTTTATTTTGTTTAAAATCTGGAATTGGTGGCAGCATCCCCAGGCCACAAACAGACCCAAATAAGCAAACAATTTAGACTTAGACTTAAACTTAGACTTAGACAAACTTTATGATCCACAAGGGAAATTGCTTTGGGTACGGTAGCTCACTCATCAAATATAATATACAATGATAAAAGGAGAAGTTCAATTTGTCAACTGGACAAAGTTTGTTTGGTTGAAAACGTTTCGCCGCTCATCCGAGAGGCTTCGTCAGCTCTGGTTATTGTACTGGTTAGACACTGCTTATATCTAGCTGCCGGGAGGCGCGTCCTACACTGAAAAAGCTCTGAAAACGATTGAACTTCTCCTGAACTTCTCCTGAAACAAATTGAACTTCTCCTTTTATCATGGATTCTACCTGGACGACTGAGGGACTTTTCACGTATAATATACAATATAAAACAGAGGGTAAAAGAACAAGAAGAAAAATAGATGGAATAGCAACCAAAGAGCAATAGACCTGTGTCAGATGAGCCACAATTATATACATTTTTTATACAATTTATTATACAGTTTAGTGCATGAACATTCCATGAACATGTTAAAGACATCCAAAAACAATCTTACACACACTGATGTCCATGCAGCTTTCAGCACTCTTGCACTTTACAAATTGCACCTTCACTTTTGCACCTTACATATTGCACATTTCATTCTACCTCTACCACTTTTGCACCTTACATATTGCACATTTCATTTTACCTCTTCCACTTTTGCACCTTGCATATTGCACATTTCATCCCACCTCGAACTTTCCTTCTTGTTGGAGGAGTATATGCTTGCCTGTATGTCTTATGTGTATTTATTGTTGATGTCTGTATACACTTCATGTCCATGAGTGTGTATGTGTGTGCGTGTGGGTGCGTGTGGGTGCGTGTTTTTAGTTAAATTGCACATTTGGTGTCTGGTGAAACGCAATTTCAGTCCTCTGTGTAATGTCTGTTACATAGAGAATTGACATTAAAGTACACTTTGACTTTGACTTTGAACTTTACAACAAAAATGCAACAAGATTTTCAAGTCAATTGTTTATACAGACCAAAACAACTTCCAGTAGCCAAAATGATGACTTAAAAATGATACCTTGGAGGAAGAATCACAAATTCGTGATCAATTTCAGAGTGAAATTTGCCCCATGACCCCTATGCTGCTGCTCTCCCTGTGCTCCCCTGAATGTTGCAGCTGCACTGATAGGAAGCGTGCCAACATTTCTTAACTCCCCAACAATCACTCATGGAAGTGCTGAACAAGAGTGGGAGCCAAAGGGGATCATGTCTATTTGATTTTTAGCATGAAGCATTTGTCCCCTCCACCCAAACAAAAATGAGGAACCTGAAGAAACAGGGTGGGCCTACCTCACTCATAGGCAATACAATAATTAATGATAACATTGTCACAATACTTGATGTAGTGCACATGATTCAAGAGTCAAGATTGTTTATTTGTCATATGTAGGATCAACACAAGGTCAACAGTGCAATGAAATGCTTAGGGTCAGAAGAACCCATTGACTCGCTAAGATAGTCGAAAAGTACTAATAGCATGCAATAAAAATACAAGGGAAAAAGTAAACAATATAATAAAAATATGTAATAAAATATAAAAAAAAATACAAAGGTACATTAAATAAGATAAACTGCAAGAACAAAATAATACATTTTTACAACAGCATTAAATTGTGAAAAGATATTTTCCCAGATAAGCAACGTAATAAAAAAAAACTGCAAATTTAAACTTTACTCATAGCAGTAAATCAATAGACCTACAGCAGGATTGCCAAATAAAGCAGTATCATTATTATTATAACTTTATTTAACCAGGGAAATCCCATTGAGATTAAAAACGTCTTTTTCAAGGGAGCCCTGGACAAGAGGCAGCAAAAAAGACAATTACAACACAAATAAAATGACATGTTAATTAGTTAAAACAGATACAATTTATGGAGGCTGTCTCAAGTGCTCTTAGTCTGGATTTAAAGCTATTCAATGAGATAAGTTCCATTAATTTCCAGTCCTTTTGTAGCTTGTTCCATGTCAAGGGGGCAGAGAAGACAAAAGCCCTTTTTCCCAACTCTGTGCGAACAAATGGAACAGAGAGCAACAACTGATCATTTGAACGCAAACCGTAAGAATAGAGCTGGGCGGTATGACCAAAAACTGAAATGACGGTATTTTTCAAAATTTTATCGGTATCACTTGCCTGGAAGAATCCATGACTCATCGCTGTACCAGCGAGTGAGTCTGGTAACGCTTGATCCACAGAATGCGCTGCGGTTGCGCGTAGACAGACAGCTAAGTGAACCAATCAGAGATTGCGCCATCTTGATTCAAAACTGAGGCGGAACTTCCGCTGCCTAAGAGTGACTTTGCGGGCAAAGGCGGGTGCACTGACGTCACCATCTTTGAACGAATCAGAATCGCGGAGTCGGTTTGGAACCGGAGGAGCGAGAGTGGATGGAGAGTGTCCAAATGGTATCGCGGTGTATAGGAAATACAGAGAGATATCA
This sequence comes from Paratrypauchen microcephalus, assembly GCA_036785185.1. Lineage (NCBI taxonomy): Eukaryota > Metazoa > Chordata > Actinopteri > Gobiiformes > Gobiidae > Paratrypauchen > Paratrypauchen microcephalus. Next base: position 14,677,394 of record JAVJIX010000002.1, on the reverse strand, counting down.
TTTGGCTGGCCAGGTAACGGTATCACAGTATTTGACGGTATTTTTTTTTTCATGCATGACGGGGTGTTAACCCCATTTCCTAATAATTTAGAGAATAATTACTGCAGTAAATTGGACTTGGTAAAACATATCTGGGTCCAGTGCTTTAATCATCTCCTTGAAGCACCTTTCTCAACAGGACTAAGTGGTTCCATGTCTAAATGGATAGTAACAGCGTTGGTAATATCGTTCCACCGTTTGCTTTTCTTGTCGTAGGCGGTCCCCTTAGCAAACGTGTCTTTAATGACGTCTGAGTCGCTACAACTTTAGACCGACAACATTTACAGAATGTTTGTTTGATCAGCGCCAGATTTTTTAAAGCCGGAGTACTTCCACACAACTGACACGGCTCCTTTTTTCAGTATAAGTTCCTCTGTTTCTACACTCACTCTAGCCATGTTATTGATCCGTGTGCGTCATTTGCGTGGTGCATGTTGTTAGTGTTAGCAGCGTGTCTGGGCGCTGCGAGTGGCTCTGTGGACCTATCCCATGTCCCTTGCGGTCCGCGGAGGCTAGTTCGCGGGCTGCAGCTTTTGAATTGGGACACAGCTTACGCTTTCACCGCTCTAGTGCCATTACAAAACAGTTCCCCAGCGTGATGTTCCGGTGCAACGTTCCGCCGCTCTGTGTTCCCGACGTTTTGTACGTACACACTCACCGGTATTGCGGTAAATGAAAAATTCATATCGTAAAAAAAACAAACAAACACCGGTATTCGGTATGCACTGGTATACCGCCCAGCCCTACGTAAGAATCAACACTTCTCTGTGTGATTAAGTTACAATACTTGTTTTGTTGCACTAAAGCCACATAGGTGATGAGAAGTGTAATTGCAACTAAATTTTGACTTCTCACTATTGTTATTACCAAACTAGCAGTAGCAGCGGTGTGTGGTAGTCTTCATGATTTACACACTGACCATACACCATGTGCTTTTATTTTATAAGACAGCAGAATGACAATGTAAACACCAAGAGGTGAAGAGAGATCAGAAAGAGAGAGAAGCAAAAAAACGGGAGCTGACTCAGTCTCACATTCTTTAATTAGTGAAGCTCCTTTGAACCCAGAGGAGAGCGAGGTGTTCCAGGTGATCTGTTTTAACACGGTCTGCTTTACGTTAGCCCACCGTACTTGCATCAAACATTCGTGAAGGGACTAACTAACGGATTACCACATCAGTTTATATTGTTTTAGTGATGATGGTTTATGCTTTTTCTAAAAATTAGTATCATAAACTCATATAGGTACATCATTATTTTACATTTTGTTGGAAACCACAACAATCAGCTTGATAATAGAAGCAGGTCTATTGTTTTTTCTGTTCAAAACTACTGAACTTATTTTCTGGTGCTTCTTCAGACTGGCATTTCACTTCACAAGTTCACTTATAGTGCTTTTATTTATTCAAAATGACTAAAATGACTAAGAATCCTAAGTGCTGTAGCAGGGATGCATGAACAGAATTTTCTGACCACTTCAAATCCACAAAAACATGCAATTGAGTAATGTAATATCAAGGGATAAACTTTCAACCATTCAACCAAGCGTTAAAAACTCATAAAATTTTACATAATGTATTCCTTAAGGCGATATCGTCTTCCATGTAATGGTAAAAAATTAAGCACCTTTTCCCCCAAAAAGCATGGACAAAAATGCAAACTATGGAAAAAAAAAAGTCTGGGTATTTTCTGCATGAGAACATCGTACCCATTTCCTCTAAAAAGTGAAAACATGTATAACTTCCAGATTTCTGCTTTCTAATCCTGGATTTAATCAGTGATAAAATGGCATAATAGAGACAATTCCTCCCATATGTTCAGCGGCTCAACAAATTTTATAGCGTCAGCAGGTGTCCAAGTTACTGCGCATTCATCCTCGGATAGTTACACATGGAAAGTGGGACTAAACTGGGTCTAAATATGGAACTAAACCAGGACTAGGGCAGGGCAAGGACTAAACTGTGTGTGAATGCACCCAAATTTAATATCAGCATCCAGATCAGATCCTTTTTCTTTTCTTTTTTTTAGCTCTACACTATTTTTTTGCCATCCTAAACCTATAAAACGAGCATCTGGTATTGAAAGGGGGAGATTAAAGTAAAAGTTCCCTCCTGTTTAGTGTACTATACAAATAAAAATGTCAAGGTTGCTAGGTAAATTCACCATTGAAATAGTGAGGGCATTACTGTCATGAATATGTTGGAAGGCTCATTTTTAAAAACAGACTGCCGTGTAGGTTAGACATGAAAACACCAAGAATGCCCCCTGTTGTCCAAAGCGAGCAAACTGCCATGAGTGATTTGACCTCTGACCTCTGAGCTCCTGTATGTCTCTAAGCCTGTCTGTCCTGTCAGCTGCTGTATGGCTCTTTGTCCATTTGTCTGTTTGTCTCTCTGTTTTTGTTGTTGTTGTTGTTGTTTTCTTCTCAGAATAGTGTGATACAAAGGAACTGATTGGTTACCTATAATTTACAAACACAAGCTTATTTATCTCATCTTAGTTTTTAGAATTTAGTGCTCAATGATCCTACAGAAATCCACAGTGTTTTTCAGTTCCCTGTGATATACAGTTCTGGAAAAAAAATAAGAGACCACTGCATTTTTTCTTTCTTTCTGAAAGCAGGATCTCTACATGTATTACAGCCATTCCATTCCAGCGTCTGTTGAAATCCAACACAAACACAAAGCTGAGCTACTTCAGTTCTTGCACCAGGAGTGGAATAAAGTCACCCAAGAACAATGTGAAAGACTTGTGGAGAGCATGCCAAGACGCATGAAAGCTGTGATTAAAAATAAGGGGTATTGCACCAAATATTGATTTCTGAACTCTTCTTAAGTGTAAACATTTGTATTATGTTGTTTTAAAATGAATTTGATCTTGTTTATTTGGATTGTTTGAGATCTGAAAACATGTATCTTTTTTGTTATTTTGACCATTTGTCATTTTCTGCAAATAAATGCTCTAAACGATAATATTTTTATTTGGAATTTGGGGGAAATGTTGTCAGTAGTTTATAGACTCAAACAAAAATGTTCCTTTTTCCCAAACACATACATATAAGTAGTAAAATCAGAAAAACTGATAATTTTGTAATTTTTTTTCCAGAGCTGTATATCCTTTCTTTTTTCCTCTTAAGCAGCCATATTTGTTTTGATATGGACAAACCATGCATTTCGCTGATTGGTTAATCCACCTGTCAATCATGCCCATCTGAACTCAGGGAGATTCACCGATGACATGAAGTAAATGTCTATTCTGGACCCCAGGCAATAATAGTGGAGTAATGTGAACATTAAGTTGTCTTTATGAAGTATAATTTATCTGGGCTTGGTACATGGACATACAATAAAGTGTTGATCATTTTAACATTTAAACACTGCTTGTGTTATTTATTCTTGAGTTTTATTGGGATTTGCATCTTATTTATGAATAAGGGACCACCCAACAGTAATAACAATCTGCTGGTTGCAATGACACACCCACACAAATAGTACAATAATTAAACTGCACCTTTACCAACTTGAGGAAAAATTGCTTGCAGACCTGTTTAAAGTTCATGAAAAAAAATCCCCCAATAGACAAACAAAGTAACACAACATTGGTGTTATGTTTTGCAGTTGCCCTTCTCTCCAGGTAGTTTCCCCATCACAGCGTTATTTAATTAGCTCTCTGTCAACAAAGCAATGTGTGTGTAGTTATTGGCCAGCCTGCCCTGATCTTGCTAGGGGATTTATGTGCGAGTGTGTCTCTCAGTGCAGGTTTTAGTTAGTGCACATGCGAGCTACCACTGCTTGTGTGTATGAAGCCCACAGCAGCTGTAAAATTCCTTGGCGAGCATCACAGAGGGGAGGCTGATGGGAGCTGACAGGGAGCGAGACCAAAGGGAGGTCGGATAGGAAGGTGGAGGTGAGAGCTGAGCATGGGGTGGTGGACATTGCCAACTTGTTTGATGATTGAAGGTATAGTCTGGGTTTTTGCAGGACTGCTGCTGCACTGTCGAAGAATACTAATGCCTCCATTTTTATTGATATGAACCTTCCTATATACCGGCACACATTTAATTTATCAGCCTAAACTGTTTCTCCTAAACTTTTGCAGATGGTGCACAAGTCCACCTTACGGCGCTGGACTCAAGTCCATTTATCTTCTGGAAATAGTAAAGTGAAGATGTATATTGCATGATGTGGCAATGTAGAACTGGGGCAGTAGATTAAGCTTTTTTTTTTTTTTTTTTTCATAATACTGTTGATGTACATTTTGCATTTTCTATGGATGGCTGACCAAAAAGAGAACACATAGTCAAAATCACTTAAAATTCATCTGAAAGAATATGAAATTACAAACTCAGCTGTGCATGCCTGTAACTCATGTATCAAGTCAATAGGAGCACCACTCAAGTACAATGCCATCAGTTTAAAATTCTTTCCAACAAGTCATTCGAAACTTGTTCCCCACTGGATTCAACTCCATGACCCCAGTCCTCATAGAAAAGCATTGATCTGGTCATAATAACCTCACATAAAAGTGCACTTCATGAATGATCCTGAGTCAGGTGTAGCAGAGTGTGCGGTCCGGCCCTGGTCATGTGAGGACTTCAAGTTCAAGTCAGGACTCAGGACCTTGATTAATTAGCCATTATTACCACACATAGTATGGTTTTCAAAATGAAATGCATTTTTATCTGATTCATGAGTTAGATATTTTTATGTGAATCTATCTCTCTATTTGAGTAGCAGTATTCTAGAGAATGTTTTTCTGTGTGAATTTGAGTTGAGTTTTTGTGCACTATGGCTGCAAGATTAATCGCAATCAAATAAATATTGTGATTTGAATGGATTAGCAAATGTTAGTTTCACTGGTCATGTTTCAATCAATTTGTTTTTTTGTTTTTTTTTAAATTTGATATTATTCACAACTTGTTCAGTCCAGTATTAAAAATCTAGGTAGATAAAAGAACCAGAATACAAGATGTTTATAACCTCAAAGTGTAAAATCTTCTTGAAGACTTTTTAAGCATTCTTGACCTACATTCCTGCTTTACCTTTGAAAGGGGTTCAGAATAAACCTACAGCTGCAGATGAAAAGAGAAGCCGTGGAAATTGTGCTAATTATTGTTGGTAGTTGGTTGTATTTGATCAGTGAGGCAGAAAGAGCATCTGTAGAGACCTTGAAAACAAAGTGACCAGTCTCATGACAGTCTGCAGGTGTGAGGGCCTGCTGAAGTTCCTCACCTCTGTCTTGTATAAACAGGGATTTTTTAATAAAAGACTGAAAACTGGACTGGAAAGTTTTAGCTGCTATTTTTGATCACTAACAAATAGGGGTGCAACTTATTGACTCAACTAATTGTCCATTTTAAATCATCTTTACTTTTTTATTTAGACTTCATAGACTCTAATGATAACAAATAGAAATAAAAACAAATAAAATGATAAAATGATAATGAATTAGCTGTAAATACTTAAATGGATGCATGCAGTTAGTATGTTTTCACCTGGTTAAAATGTGTTTCCATTTTTCTCATGTAAAAATCTTTTTGGTCAACTAATAGAAAAATCATTACTTTACAAAACAATTGGAAATTGCAGCCAAAGTCTATTGAAACTACTCATTTGGTGTTGAATTTATCTTTCTGACAATCTCATTGGATTTTCCATAATGCAGAAAATCTCATTCAACCTACCACTCTCCTTTTTCTCCTCACCCTCTCACCAGGGGGGTTGTGGGTGTGAGGTGGTAAATGCTGATTTCCTATAATGAAAGTGAGAGTCTGGCAATGTGAGTCTGTGTCAGCCCTGCAACTAACTGGCCTTTGTCCAGCATGTTTCCCACCTCCAGGACCCCTGTGGTAAAAAGTCATTGAATTAACTTTTGGTTCAACATTCTCATTGTTTTGTTACACAAAAGAGTAGACAGCCTGGCTTTAGCTGACTTATAGAAGAGGTTTACATTAAAATCCCACTGTCGCCATACATCCTCCAGTCTGAAGTCAAATTTGACCACCCAGGATCATAAACACACAAGCTGCTTAGCACCAGGAGGGCATTTCTCTGTACAGTGGAAAGCACCTCTCCTTTGATGGCTATTATTGCTGCGAGGTAAGTAAGTCTATTTGAGATTTTGACCAAGAGGAAAAGGTTCATTCTGTGTAGTCATGGCTTCGCTTACTGTTTTTTTTCTATTATTATTATTATTATTATTATTATTATTATTATTATTATTATTATTATTATTATTATTATTATTATTATTATCATTATTATTATCATTATTATTATCATTATTATTATTATTATTATTATTATTATTATTATTATTATTATTATTATTATTATTATTATTATTATTATTATTATTATTATTATGTCTTGCAGTGCATTTAAATGATAAATAATCACTTTTAAATATAGAGCTTTTCCATCTTCAAGGCACTCAGAGCTCTTTATATTAAGGGACCACTCACTCATTCACACAAACATTCATACACCAGTGTCCACAGTCACTGGGGACGAGATGGGTTAAGTGTCTTGCCCAAGGACATCAGTCGCTAAAAAAGTCACTATGCCCATTGCCCATTCATTACAGGTCACTTGCTCTGTCAGCACGTGTCCACATCAGGGACAAAATATGTGGCTCTCAGTGGCACAATCAAAGCTTTATTTTTCTTGTCAAGGTCCTGAGATTTGTTTGTAAAAGCAGTGTCAGTGAAGCTGAAAATGACCATGTGGAAGCATGAGAGGCATTTGGGACATCACTGAAATCAGGATTGTTTGAAACAATTATGTGCTGTGCGTGAAAAGTCCCTCAGTCGTCCAGGTAGAATCCATGATCAAAGGAGAAGTTCAATTTGTCAACTGGACAAAGTTTGTTTGGTTGAAAACGTTTCGCCGCTCATCCGAGAGGCTTCGTCAGCTCTGGTTATTGTACTGGTTATTGCAGGGTCTAACCAGTACAATAACCAGAGCTGACGAAGCCTCTCGGATGAGCGGCGAAACGTTTTCAACCAAACAAACTTTGTCCAGTTGACAAATTGAACTTCTCCTTTGATCAATTATGTGCTGTGAAAAGTTGTAATTTGATAAATAACACAAACCCTAAAAGCACCGCTGTTATTGCTTCTCATAAAGAAAACTTTTGTGGTAGCACTTCCCACGTAGACACTGATTCTACTATTGACCAAATGGTCATGCAGCACTAAAAAAAAAAAATCTGTTAATCTGAGGGTGCATTTCAATCAGTCAAAAAAATGAAGTGACCCACCACCTGTCTGTGCCAGCTGTTCAAAGACAGACCTGATTAAGTCCGAGGATTTAAATAAAACTTTCTTAGTTTCCAATCAATGATAAACAGGCTGTTTGAACAGAAATATGAAAATATATTATTTGAAACACAAATGCCTACTACACTTTTGCATTGTGAGTGGCTAGCACGTATGCTTCACAGCAAGAAGGTTCTGGGTTTGCTCAGGTCACCTGCACATTCTGCATGTTTCTCTCCTGTGGTGCTCAAAGTTTCTGAGGAGGTGCCCCAGCACCATTGAAGGATGAGTCAAATGCAGAAAACAAATTTCATTATGGGGACAATAAAGTTTACCTTAAATATATGGAAAGAATTCACTCGAACACTGAAGCTGATGATTTTTGCCGACACCTGTCATACATTTTATGCCTGTTGTTGCCACCAGGGGTAGTCAAGTATTGTCATCATTTGTGATCCAATCATACAATTCACCCACTAACAAAAAACAACAGAAACAAAAACACAGTAAAGTAATTTAGTGCCAGTGAGATTTTGTGTGAAAGTATCTAATATCACATGAGGAGAGTGATGAAACCCACGCACTCTTTGAGCTCAGTGGGGAAACCCCAGCACGGCTCTCCATAACTGACATATGCTTGGCCCAGGAGGTGAAAATTGCAGGGAAAAATGTCTTCCATTTCGGCTATAAAACTTGTGAACAGCTGGCCGTGGTGGCTCATACAAAGAGTCCTATAGATCCACAAGAGGCTTCCTGAAAAGGCACGTAAAGCTGCACTAAAATATAAGCCAACACTGGAGCTGTGCATCCATCTCAGGTCAGCAGTCCACACACTGAGCTGTCCGTATTATATCACCATTTCATACATATATACTCAACAAAAACAATACGATTACTAAAAATAAAAAAAAGTAAATATATAAAGAAAATATCTAAAAGTAAATATTACTTTTAGGTTGATTCATATTGGTTTATGGAAATATATCAATAATTATGTCACTACTGTGTTACTGTGTTACTTTTGCTGTGTGTGTTTTTTTTTTTTTTTTTTTTTACATTATAGCTCTGTACTTTTTTTTTTCAAAGTAATGGTTAGGAAAGTTATGCATTGTTCTTGGACGTGTTTATGAAGCTTGCAGGGCGTGCTGGGGTCAGGCAATCACAGCAGGGTCACCAGTAACTCACTCTGTCAATTAACTAATTACATAAACAACAAGAAAGCTGTTTTTCCAGAAGATAAAGCGTTGATCTTCCAAACTAAAAGTCAAAGGTTGAAACCTAGCTGCCACCAGTGCATGCTGCCACTGTCTTAATCCACATTGCCTCTATACCACCTAAGTACACTGGTGTATGAATGTGTGAGTGCCTTGATGGAAAGCACTAGAAAGTCAATAGAAAATTGCTACATGTCTGTAAATGTGATTTATATGATTTATATTACATTGAGTTACAGTCCGAAGCAATTTCATGAATAAAAAGATCTGTGATATTAAGGACATCCGATGTAAAACTCAAAATCATACATTAATTAACATGGCATAGTTTTTCCTAAAGGATGAACACAAGTTCAGCCAACTCTCTTTCCTTTTCTATGTATCAGTAAGTTTTCAGTCATTCAGACGTGTGTGGCCTGTACAGTTTGCGCACTGCCTGTCATATTTGGTCAAGCTTGTCTTATATGTGTGAATATACAAGTATGTTCATGCATGGACCTGCAGCATACAAGCAGCATACAATACATAGACACTAGGGCCTGCATATTTCTGACAGCGTGTGGGTGAAAGAGCAACCTGTGTGGGGCCGGTGCCAACTTTGATCAAGACAAGTGGCTGAGTGTGACATTTTGACACAAGTTCACTCTCCCCCCCAAGGGAACAATGCCAAAACTAACACTAAACATGACCCTGAACTGACACACTAGAAGCCTTACAGTACAACCTAAGTCTGCCATATTCAACTTGTGGCTGACAGTTCAGGTAAAAATGAACATCTAAAAAAATGAACTTGGGTGAAATGGAAGACACGCCATCTGAAAAATGTAGACATTTTATAGCTATATATAATATTAAGCTATATATAATATTAATATAATATTATTATAATAATATTGGAAGAAATAATATTCAGATGTGGTAGCATGGAGGCAATGTAGTTCAATCAATTGGTCAAACACATTCCTAAACATATTAAACTTTGCTTAGACTGTGTGTCATCTCATATAAAAAAAAGTATAGTGTGTTTTATGTTATTTTATACATTCTGTTTAATTATGGTGATTGATTATTTAATTAATGAATTGATTTCATTATATTTAATTAATTATGCTATGATAAAATGTTAACCCTTGTGTTTTATTTTAGGTGCATAAGATAGAGCACAGTACTGATTTCGCGTCATATCATATTAGCAGACAAATGTCTCCCTCTAGTGGTGCAAAGCTTCAAGGCCACTTCAGGAAGAGCAAGATTGGTTATAGTACACATACTGTAAAACCAATTTAAACAAAGCAGGTAAGAGTAATTTACAGACATATAAACACACACACAAGCCAAATAAATGCAACAACTGTGTGTGACGTACAGGACTCTGGTGAGAGATCATCTGTATGATGTTTGACAGTGCTGCTGCAACTGTAAGTGGCCTGTATTGTATTTTAACATACAATACCATTTTGTGGCTACATTGGGAATCCATCCCTTTTAACTATGCTTGAGTTTCTCAATCAATTAGTGCTACTCTCAGCATCATAGCCATCACTGAGAGGAGGAGATAAAAGAGACGAGTGAGATCACCTCCTGTAATCTCACATGGGACAATGGAGACGCTTGTTCTTGTGTTGGATTTAGTCTATACAACTCTTTCTTTGGATAGATTAATAGCATTAATAAGAATGCAACATACCCATCTACATTCCAGGGTAAAAGTCTAATTGTTTTACAATAAAAAAGTGAAATATAGCACATATAGTAGTGATTATAAATATTTGCTTACTATAAGTAATCCAGCTAATAGGTCACATATCAGCATATGTCTACTGTTGGCACCAGCTTCACACGTAAAAAGGAAATAGCTACATCCGCAAAATGTTGTTAAAGTTGTGCCAAAATACATTTTCAAACACAGACATAATTAAATTTGGTGAGTAATGAAATTATGATGAAAATAAAAAAGCGCACACGCACACACAATTACTATATTTTTGCTTATATTATTGTTATTGCACAAATGCAAGGACAACTACTTGACCATAGGAGACAATTTGATCTTTTGTTGCCCTAAAGACTGTGTTTTCAATAACAAACAAATTATTACATTACCTTAAGATTAATATTTAATATAAAATCTGATATTCAGGCAAGACGTGAAGACTTATATTGTTACAATGATAGCTTGTGTTACTTAGGGACGCCAAGGAATCTCTTAATTCTTGGAGCATTATGCACTGCAGCCCCTTTCATGTCCTCAGTGTGGGAGATAGTGGATGGAGATGGGGGTTGGTTGAGGAAATTCTAATATGTCTGTTGCTATGAAAAAATATGCACATACGTTTAGCATTTAGATTCTCCGAGGGCAGAACAGAAGAGATGGGCACATGTCAGCTCTCCGTATTGTGGCTGTGTTTTTAGTGTCAGGCAAATCTTTGTATTTATGCCAATGTGAAAAGGCCACTCATAAATGGTTGACTCTTTTCAAAGCGTTATGTCTTAGCCCTACAGTTACCACAAAGAAATGAATGCTTTCAAGGAGCTTGTGTAGTCTCTAGCCCTAAAGACAGCTACGGGTGGATACACTGCGGTGCTTCTGAGTATGTATGGGTTTGCATATAGCCTAGTACAGGTTTCAAAGCAGATGCACTTCTTTCCATTTATATGGGCTTGGTACAAATATTGAATATATGGTGTAATAAAGCAAGAAGTTCATTCAGCAAAGAGCCAAAAACCATTACTTACAGATTGTTGTGGTTCATTTTACTTCAGTTGGATGAATAATTCTAAATAATAATGATGACTAGTATAAATGATGTACAAATTGCTAATACACTGACAATATGGGTATGGGTCAGAGGTTAACTCAATTGTTGTGTTGACCGCTGAAGAGACTGATAGTTATTTTGAAGTTTGGACAATTGTGCTTTTTTTTTTTTATTGTGAGGGGATCAAATGCCACGCCTTCTGGAGGATGGGCTGAGATGAAGTATGGGTAATTCAGTGAATGACTAAAGGTAGCTGGATATCTGATATATTTGTCACTCCAAGACTCTGCGGAGATGTGGTCCTTGGTAGGCAGCTTGTAGCTCATTTCTCCATGACAGTCCCCTGCCGTTAAACTAATGTTAATACTACTAAGTGGAACAAGCACACTATTTTGATGTATTTGTTTTTGCACCACTGTAAAACTAGGTCAACATAAGTAATGCGTTAATTTAATATAAAAACTTGACTTAACATCACCTTCTAAAGAAATATGGGAAGTAATGATTCACAGCAGTGGCCACAGGAGGGCATAGCAGCCTCATGTTTTCCTATGAACTAAACACTTTCATTTCTAGATTGTTTAACTTGTGGCGCTAAATATAAAATATAACTTATAAATACTGTATAAATAATAAATAAAGCTATTAAAATGACTTACCTTGCCTTGTCTGACTCCAAACTGACTCCAGCTCCAAACATCTGGCAAGAAAAAACTTGAATGATCCAGGATTTTACTAAAGAAAGAAAAAGAAAAATATATACCAGCAATCATATAGTAAGGCCTGTCAGATAAAAATAAAAATAAGCATGACAGATTTACACCACAGACTATGATTGTTGTCAACATTGTGATAAACAAAAATACTGAAACTACTCTAAGCCACTGACACAAAGCAGGATAATCCCAGTAAACCTATTTTTAAACATACACTGTCACTAAAAAGTACAGGATAAGACAACAAATACATGAACCAATTATTAGCAATAAAAGCTATTTATACCCTCTATAAGGCGAACATTACCTCAGTACATTAATGGAAAAAAATCTCCTCATTTTTGCAAAGAAAATGTACACACGATATTAATAATATTTAAAAATATATTGTTCCAGCTTTCCTGCAATTATAACCAATAAATCAATGTAGTAATCATCCTGAAAGTCTGGATATTTGCCTGTTTTTAATATAAAGGGATCATTTCAGCTATGAATAATTTGATTTTTGATTTATTATTTTAAATAGAAATTATGGATTGTTAGGATTTTTAGAAAAGGGAAGCATTACCAAAACATATCATCCTGAATTGTTTGTTTATTCAATTAATTATTAAGAGTTTCAAATGCCATTGGTTACAAAATTCATTATTTTTCTGACGTAATCTTAAAGAGGATATTGGCTTGCAAAACAGAGATTATATAATGGAAGTTGCCTATTTGAGAAATTCTATTTTATTTTTAAGCAATCAACAGTAAAAATTAAGTTACGTAATACCATTATTTATAATCACATTTAGAAAGTAGCCATGGTACTCATATAGATACATATAGATATAGGGTTTGACAGTGGAGTAAAATGTACAAACTAGCCATCATACAGTGCCGTGAAAAAGTATTTGCCCCCTTCCTGATTTCTGTGTTTTTTGCATATTTATCACTCAAAACATTGTCAGATCATCAAACCAATTTTAATATCACACAGAAACAACCCAAGGAAAGACAAAATTCAGTTTTTGAATGATGATTCCATTTATTAGTGCACAAAAAAAATCTAAACCTATCTGGCCCTATGTGAAAAAGTAATTGCCCCCTTAATCTAATAGCCAGTTGAGCCTCCTTTGACAGCAATAACTGTAACCAAACGTTTGCGATAATTGGTGATGAGTCTTTCACACCGCTGGGGAGGGATTTTGGCCCACTCTTCTATGCAGAATTGTTTCAATTCTGCCATATTGGAGGGTTTTCTTGTATGAACTGCCCGTTTAAGGTCACACCACAGCATCTCAATCGGATTTAAATCCGGACTTTGACTTGGCCACTCCAAAACCTTAATTTTGTTTTCTTTGAGCCATTCAGAGGTGGACTTGCTGGTGTGTTTTGGATCATTGTCCTGTTGCATGATCCAAGAGCGCTTGAGTTTGAGGGCACGAACTGATGGCCGGACATTCTCCTTCAGGATCTTCTGGTAAACAGCAGAATTCATTTTTCCGTCAATCACAGCAAGTTGTCCTGGTCCTGAGGCAGCAAAGCAGGCCCAGACCATCACACTGCCACCACCATGCTTTACTGTGGGCACCATGTTCTTTTTATCAAATGCTGTGCCATTTTTACGCCAGATGAAACGGGCTGCAGACCTTCCAAAAAGTTCAATTTTAGACTCATCGGTCCACAAAATGTTTCTCCAAAAGTCTTGAGGGTCATCAAGGTGCTTTTTGGCAAAGGTGAGACGAGCCTTTGTGTTCTTTTGTGAAAGCAGTGGTTTTCTCCTGGGAACTCTTCCATGGATGCCATTTTTGGCCAGTGTTTTTCTAATGGTGGAGTCATGAACACTGACCTTAACTGAGGCCAACGAGGCCTGTAGTTCTTTCGATGTGCGTCTAGGTTCTTTTGTGACTTCCTGAATGAGCCGTCGTCGCACTCTTGGAGTAATCTTAGTTGGTCGACCACTCCTGGGAAGGGTTGCAACTGTTCCCAGTTTCCTCCATTTTTGAATAATGGCTCTGACAGTGGTTCGCTGGAGCCCCAGAGCTTTGGGAATGGCTTTGTAACCTTTTCCTGAATTATAGACTTCTATCACTTTTTTTCTCATTTGTTCTTGAATTTCTTTGGATCGTGGCATGATGTGTTTGTTCTTGAGATGTTGTAGCCAACTTCACTTTGTTTGACAGGAACTATTTAAGTGATTTCTTGATTCAACACAGGTGGTGACAATCAGGTGTGGGTGTGGCATGTAGAACTGAACTAAGTTTTCTCAAAACTGTGGTTAGTCACAGTTAGTTTGTGATTTAACAAGGGGGGGCAATTACTTTTTCACATAGGGCCAGATAGGTTTAGATTTTTTTTGTGCACTAATAAATGGAATCATCATTCAAAAACTGAATTTTGTCTTTCCTTGGGTTGTTTCTGTGTGATATTAAAATTGGTTTGATGATCTGACAATGTTTTGAGTGATAAATATGCAAAAAACACAGAAATCAGGAAGGGGGCAAATACTTTTTCACGGCACTGTACATACATCACATACTAAAATATGCAGGGACTCATGTGCAATATGCAAGGGCAATAGCAGCTGCTGTCGTAAAGGTCCAAAAAGTTGAATAAGCAATGAGGGCCTCTGACTGCCACAGTTTTTGCTCACAACATTAGCCGTTCTTGCACCGTAAGCTGGACTTAATGTGCAGGTGTGGCCGAACAGCAGAAGGCCTTTGCATACATACATTATTAGCCTGTTCCTATAAACCGTCAGAGTGGAGGTTTTTAGTCCTCATCTACGTAAGCAGGACTTTATTTTTGGATGTAAATAATTGAATATCTATTAGAATATGCCTCACTCATGCATTGATGGAGGTGGTCATTAATATTTCACAGTATTAGTGAGACCTGGCTTTACAAGTCTTCTGTCTCTATCAGTTAAAAGTCCATCTATCCTGACAGGTCAACCTCATGTCCCTTTAAAACATGCATATGAATGACTGTGGTGACAGGGACATTAGGGAGATCTGCCTTTTACAAGTCCTGCCATTTGATGTGCTCCCACAAACCCTGCTCTGCACTAGAGCCTTTTGAAAAATACCTTCAAAGTGAAATGAATACAGCAGTACTTAGTCTACAAAAATATGAATAGTAAAATATTGCCATACTTGCCATAGTATAACTTGGTATCAGATTGAATCAATGGTATCACTATGAGAAAATATCACGTTTGTTACTGAGAGGCATTATGCAGTAAAATATATCTATTTTTAAATATAGAAATATGTATGTACAACAGTATAAGCTGCCACCAATCTTTGAATTTTCAGACCTGTGGTGGTGACCATATCCCGACAATATATTGTGCCACAACATAAAAGGCAAAGTCAGTTTGCTACTTTGGAAGCACACAATGGAGAAGTCCAAACCACACAAAAAGCATTCTTATACAATAGCTACTACGAGTACTAATAGATGTGAGTGAGTGGTGAAAATGGCATTAAGTATCCTGTAGTTTAGTGGAAGTTTATACTACACCATGTGATGTGACTTTTCTGGCCTACAGAAGAAAGTTTTCAGCTCATAATTCATTTAATAATGTTTCCAGTGACAGGAAAGTGCAGAAGTTGCAATTAATGAAAAAGCATCATGTTTAAAATTATAATTCAAATGTTGACAACAAAACACAGATTGCATTGAATTTCTTTGCTGTTTTGAAGCATGTCAACTCTGTGTTTGTGTCCCCCCCATTTGCACTGAGTGTATTGCGTGATTACACGGGCTGGTTGTGACTGGGCTTTTCAGTAGGCCTGTAAAGTGAGCGTGTGGCTGTCACCTGGAGGGGATGACAGTAGTTAAAACAGTAAAGCTCTGTATGTAACAAGCTGCCTGTCACATTATTTTACTTGCCTCTAATGGGCTTTATTTCATTGTCAGCTGGCAGTCCATATCCTCCTCCTCTTTCTCTTTCTTTCCCTCTTTCCAATTGCTCCTTCCTCATTTTCTTTCTCTTGACATATTACAGCTGCCTTTGGAGAACAGTGGAGGGCCTGAGACCCCCTGCCAGCCATAATAATGTGGTAAAACAAGCAGACAGATAGATAGGGAAAGTGTGTGTGCTTGGTTATGTGCGCATTTGCTTAAGTTCACAGAGAGTCGACGTGTGTGTCCGTTCTTGTCTTGACGCTTCGCATATGTCTTTGTCTGGGCTGGCTTATTTCGTGTCCTGGAAAACCTATCAAAGTCCACCCCATTAAAAAAAGCAGTCTGCGGGACATTATTAGCCACAGTTACAAGGGCAATCTATCTGAGCGCCAACTAGCGGGGCAGGGACAGGGAGGAGGAGGGCGGCGCATGGGGCTGGAGGGGAGATTCCTGTCAGCCTGGAGAACATTAGCTGTCCCGGAGTGCTTGTAGCCACAGCAGGTGTGTTGACCCACCAAGACCTATCAACCCCCTGCTTCTCGTCTCCACTCACACACCTTCACACACACATATGCACAAAACTCATTTCTCTTTTGAGGAGCCCAACTTGCTGCATTACTGACAGAATAATTGAGTGTGCAAACAATGAAAACAACACATTATGCAGGGGGAGCTCTCAGGACAGACTGCAGACAAACAAGTGGAAAGAATCGTCAATGAAGACTAGAGAAAGCAGAAATCAATTCTGCATGCATGTCTTTAATTAAGGAATACTTAAAAATGCTAGAGAATATTTATGACAAAGAAATGCATGAAACAAAGACAACAAATGTGAAAGTAAATTAATTTTGTTGTGACAAATTATAATTGTACAAATTTTATGATCTAAAATAGCCATATAAGATGAAAGTTTGGATTGAAAAGACATTTAATTAGAATTTCTTTTGTGATGGTATAGAAATGTTTCAGAGTACTTTATTACAGCTGGTTTTAGTGTCTGCAGCCCACTCGGGGAAAAAGGTGCGTTGTCGTGGTCTATACTGAGGCAGAGGATAAGGTGGGAGGGGAACAGGGGGGTTAGAAGGTGGTGGGTGGTTCGGGGTCTGGGGTTGAGAGATGGATGTAAATGTGGAATAATGTAGCAGGAGTGAATTTGCATGGTCAAATGTCAAAAAAATGAAGCCTTCCCCTGAGCCTTGTCAGAAAAAATAACATAAGTGGCGTGCTCCAGCACTGGCATGCCATTAGCAGTTAGTTCTGCCTGTCATCAGTCACTGAGAAGAAGAAATGGCCGTCATTATCTCCAAAAAATGGACTGTGAAAGATGGATACACCCCCTTCACTCTATGACAATGAGGCATGTGTGCGTTCTGTGCAGTGTGTATACAAAGGCCTATGTACTCACAAAGACACTTTCACCTGGCTGTGGTTCTGCATCGACATCACATTTTATAATGGTCTGGGCTGCATATTGCAATGTACAGCAGAAACATATAGGCAATGGTATATTATGTTTAAAAAGGCGAAAAATAATGTTTTCTGAAAGAATGCTGTTTCCTTTGACCAGACATTAAACCAGAGGTAAACAGTTCTGCCTTACAGTCTTTTTAATTATTATTATTATTATTTTTAAGTTACACAGGCATAGACTATGGACTAAATACTTGCAAATAGATGGTGTGATGCAATTTGCTATAATAAATACATGAATACCTTGTACTTTGTAGATTTTGATGATGTTTATAATCCCCTTTGGAGACAGTTTCAGGTAAAGTGGTTTTCCAAACACCAACAACAACAGGGCACAGCTTTAACAAAGGCAATGAACAACGCTGATTACAGCATGATTATTATATCTCCTAGACTTAAATTCCAAATACTTTTTCAAATAATTTATACCAATGCAATGCATACTTTTCAAATATAAAAGACTGTTGTATAAATATATATAATGTAATTATAATAATATAGTAAATTAGGGCTAATTATAGGCATATATGCAGCTCTGAAAAAAAAAAAAGAGAGACCACTGCCACATGATCAGTTTTTCTGATTCTACTACTTATAGGTATGTGTTTGGGCAAAAGGAACATTTTTGTTTGAGTCTATAACCTACTGACATTTCCCACAAATTCTATTAAAATATTATCGTTTAGAGCATTTATTTGCAGAAAATGACAAATAGTCAAAATAACAAAAAAGATACATGTTTTCAGACCTCAAACAATGCAAAGAAACAAGATCAAATTCATTTTAAAGCAACATAATACTAATGTTTACACTTAAGAAGAGTTCAGAAATCAATATTTGGTACAATAACCCTTATTTTTAATCACAGCTTTCATGCGTCTTGGCATGCTCTCCACAAGTCTTTCACATTGTTCTTGGGTGACTTTATTCCACTCCTGGTGCAAGAACTGAAGTAGCTCAGCTTTGTGTTTGTGTTGGAATTCAACAGACGCTGGAATGGAATGGCTGTAATACATGATGTAGAGATGTTGATTTCAGAAAAAATCTCTTATTTTTTTCCAGAGCTGTAGGTCTAATGGTGTCAATTAAAATCAGAATTGTACAGGGGTCATTGCACAGACTGCACAACGAAATAATTAAAAGCAAAAGGGTCACCACTGACTGAGCTAGCTGGTGACTTGACCCACCACATGTCCTGCTGGATCTGGGACCAAACTCACCTGCAAACGCCTCACATAGCGCCCCCTCCCGGACAACAGCGGTACAGGGTGTGTCACACGGATTTATGTCCCACTAAAACAGGTAAGACTTTCATGGGAACTACATTAATTGTTTATGAAAACGTAAACCTCACATAAAATGACCTCTGCGGCTGTTTTGGAAAACTTTCCTGGCTTTAGAGCGCACTACTTGCGCAGCGATGAAAAAAAGATGCAGTTTGTAGAAGTGCGAAAATGTCACAAATTTAGCCTGAGCGTGGCGGGTTATTTTAATAGATCCACGGAGGAATCCCGGGATCAAAACAAACGGGTCATCCTGCTGTGGACCTACTACCTGCACAGGGATTTCTGCTGTGCCCTCAAGATGGTGAATATACAATATATTTAACTATTTTCATACTTCAATGTATTTGATGAAAATGGATGTGTCTGAAACGGACTGTGCAGATGCTTGATAGGATTAAAGGAGAAAAAATAACTATAACAGGCATAATAACAGGTATACTGTGTCACACTTTATGTAATAAGGCAGGTTTGACTGGTTTGAAATGTCCCACTTGCTCCAACTATCAAAGAATTTGTGTCCCAGGTAGAAATTAGAAAAACAAAAACACGTTTGTCATTTTTAGACGAACTTACAAAAATTGTATGATGGATAAATTACTGTTTTTATTATATAAAATATGGTTTTATATTTGAGTGTTTTTGCTATATGTCCTTTGTCCAGGGTTTGGACTTAAATTTGATTCAACAGTAACTTCATTGACAAATGGCACAGAAATTCCTAATTTTAATGAAAAATATAATGTGCTTGAAAGATATATTAGTATTTTATTTATTTTTTCGTAAAAAGAACACCTGTCCCTAGGAGTCACTGTCATTTCCACCCACCACAAAACTTTTAACTTTTTTTGAAACCTTTGTCTCCTTGAACCACATCAGTTGTGATGTGACAGAAGCTCATGGCAGGATAGCAGCGTTAGCTCCATGAAAGGAAGGAAAACAAGAACAAAATCAAAGAAAACCAAGAGTAGGTTTATTGGTCGTCATTTCCATACACCTCATATTTCCTTTGAATGTACCAATAATGAGAAAAATACCATTTTATATTGTGTATTTTGAATACATTTTATGCTAACTCTAAAACAGAGATTAGCATACTAATATGTCATAAGATTTTAAAAGAAATGCTAAACATTGTAATTTCCACATCAGTCATTTCCATCACTTTATTTATTGTTATTGTTTATTATTATTTATTTTTTATTTATGTAATTTCATTACAACCACTATCAGTTAAAGGCAAAGTAACGTTATTTTACAATCTGAGCCTTCTTTCGGTAATAAAACAAGTCGTTTGACTCACCCATATCACGTTCGTATCATTTGGAGCTGTTTGAAGAAAGTTATGTTGTAGCGTAACCATTAGCATTTGTTTTCGGGGCATTACTTTGCGGTCTCCAAATAACACAAACTTTAGCACTTTTCAAATCATAGAAGCCCGATGTCTTAATGTAAGAAATCGTTTGAAGCAAAAGTGGCCTGTAATCCGAGATTTATCCATAGTTTTCAGCTTTGCGTTTCATGTTTGGGGCCTAGCAGCACTCCGCGCATGCGCACTGGCGTCCTCATCTACTCGAAACTATGGCTAAATCTCGGATTACAGGCCACTTTTGCTTCAAACGATTTCTTACATTAAGACATCGGGCTTCTATGATTTGAAAAGTGCTAAAGTTTGTGTTATTTGGACACCGCAAAGTAATGCCCCGAGCAAATGATACAGCACCATGTTAACGGATACGGGATCATTAGTAGAACAGAACGGCTCAACATAAGTTCTGCGATACTGCTCCAATTGACAGAAAAATGCTATGGGTGAGTAAAACTACTTGTTTTATTGCCGAAAGAAGGCTCAGATTGTAAAAAAACGTTAATTTGCCTTTAATGTTTCTAAACATTGTGTACATATCAAAATATGTACAGTGAACCCTCGCTCTATTGCGGTTCACTGTTCGCGCCCTCGCTGTTTCGCTGATTTTTTTTATTTTTTTGTTTAAATTTTTTTAAATAGTGTAACATTTTTTTTATAGTGTAACATTGTGTTCTGCGTCCTGATTGGGTAAGAGACTAGCCCAGGACTAAACGTGGACTAAACCAGGTCTAGACCAGAACTAAACCAGGTCTAGACCAGGTCTAAACCAGGTCCAAACCTGGACTGGCCATGGACTAAACTAGGACTGGACCAGGTCTAGACCTGTACTAAACCAGGATTAAATCACTCTGTGCGGCTCTTGCGTTCGTTTGTGCGTGTTCAGTTTGTGGCTCGGGCTGAGAGCACGCGGTCCAGGTGCCGCGGTTCTATCTCGTGCTCGCAGCCCCGGTGTACGCGCGACACGTGCTGCTCTGTCACGGATTTGTCCACGATGAACCCCTCATCGTGGACAAATCCGTGACAGAGCAGCACGTGTCGCGCACTTCTCCAAGGGGTTGGTGCGCGTCGTGTCCGTGCGTCCGGCGGGGCTCCCGGAGCCGTGTCTCCCCCCACGCGTCACTATTAATACATTTTGTTGAAAATCTATGAAAGTTTGAGTGTTTAAACTTGAGACAAATGTGAGAAAATGTTAATACCAGTCTAAGAAAAGTGTATAATGTGTGTGGTGAGGCATTTACAGCCTTAAAACATGTAGAATAATTGTAAAATATAAAATTGTCCTACTTCGCGGATTTTCTTATTGCGGCTTATTTCTGGAACCTAACCCCCGCGATAAACGAAGGATTACTGTATTGGATTTTCTGAAATATATCATGACCAAATTTGACTGTAGTTGGAGAATCACCCAGGTCCGAATAAAAGTAAACTTACAAGTAGACTAGTTCACTTTCTAATCAATTGGCAAATAATCTGTAGCCTGCGTTTCTGCTGTATGTTATGGGTAAATCACTCTGTGATTTATGAAAATGAATATAGGCTCTCTGTCCTTAGTTTGTTGTCTTATTTTTTTTAGGGTACTGGGAATTCTGGATATTCATCACCACTTGAGCAAAAACTGATCTACTTGAACTGCAAACCTGAGCTCAGTTGGTCACTTCTGTTTGGTCCCATCATGGTGAATACAACTTTAATTTGTCTGTTTTGTTGCTGAGTTGTATGTGATAAATATGACTAGGTTATGTGGCATATTGACTTTTGTGCAAGTGTTCTGCATGTTCTGCGTGGTGTGTGCAGTCATTTCATATGATTGGTTGGGCAAAACTTAAGTGATTGCGTTGTAATGTACATGGCTACAGTTGCTTAAAATCCCAAGCGATATTGGCACGCTCAGTCTGGTATGAGAGCGTGGCTTTTTTGTGTGACTATACACTTGAAATGGGTCATTTTAAAGACCTGGAAACTTTTAGAACCACTGATTTTGAGGCCCAATAATATTCTCAAGCTGGGATGTGTGGTATTCTGTTGCAGTTTACTTTTGGTTGTTGGAAATACTTTATCAAATGCTTATTGTGTTTTAGTGCCATATGTCATCTATGTATTATTGATAGCTATAAGGTATTTAAGTTATGGTTTAAAATGCTTTATCTCTAAATATCCCAACCAATTTTTCTGCAAGGGCTTGAAAATATAGTGATAGTGCATGGATAGTGTGGAAAGAGTGTATATTTGTATGGGGGCACGGGGATGATGTCCCAGGGAGATGACAGAGAGATTAGTGCAAACTAATTATTGTCAACCACCCTCTGCTCAACATTACTTGTTCTAAGGCTGTTTTGAATGCCTTGCACTAAATAAGAGCTCAATTCCACACAAGGTATTATATATTAGCATGCTTAAGACAAGATCCTGACAGCTGGGAAACAACAGAGCAGCCCAATAATTAAATAAATTACCAATAAGGAAATACGCAGGGAGTATGGACTATGTATGAATTCAAAGTACCTTTCATTTGATATGCACACTGACAGTCATTATAGCTGAGAACAGGCTGCAGGAAACTCAGGCAAAGCAATTATATAATGAGCTTAAGGACAATAAAAACTGCGGCAGCAAGGACAATTAGCCATTACATTGCTCGACAGTGATAACCGCATATTGCTTTTTGAAGATAAAAAAAATCCTCTTACAGTTACATTGCCTGGACACCATGTTGAATTGTCTTAACAAGCGTCTACAATTCAATTAGTTCTAGATTTGTATGAGCCAAAAAGAACTCATTGGCATTGCATCTCAAGTTTACTTTGTTAAGCTCATCATTGGTGTCATTGCTATAATTTGTCCTTGAAAGTATTACTCTTGACATTCACAAATGCAATACCGTTCTAGCAATGGGACAGGAGAGGCAAAGTGAAAATTGTGTTGAGATAGGGTCCATGAATTTTAAGAAAGGAAATATATTGAGAGCCCTGGCACCAGACAATGAGGAGAAGAAGACACTGGGGGAGAAAGAGAAGAGATCAGCATGGCAGCTAATGTAATGAATAATATCTCAAGTGTAAATCCAGCCAATTGAACCCAAGGCTGGCTTCACCCTCTAGCTAGGCTAAATGAGTTTCCATGGGAATGTGGATGAAAGCATCACAGACGTCTAGGTCAGGCATATTGGAAGAGGGAGACGAGCTCGGGTGTATGAAATAGAGTCCTCAGGGTCTGGTTTGGAGAGATTTGCACTTGTGCTAAGCCACTTCAGATGTGAGCAGAGGGTCTAACAGCCTTAAACTGGAGCATCAAGGTATGTGTGTAGGTCTGTTGTTAGCGCTGAGAGGGCACGATACGGCCCAGAAGGGTATGTTATGCCTTTGCTGTGTTGAATTCTAGTTATTGTTGAAATTGGATGTATGTTTGCTTGCTTCTTACTGCATTTCCTTGCATTTTATGAAGTAGTAAAATAAAGAGATATATATTACTAAATCCATTTACCAAATTACCATTTATTATTTTTGGTGAAAACTTTGTATGAAACTTTAGAAACAGTAGAATATTATTTGCATAAACAATGACCCACTGATTCATAAATCAGTGGTACTAATGGAAGCAGTGATGATATTTCTGATTAAAAACCTTTATGGTAATGTGTAAGTGCACTAACCAAAGTAACACAACTGAGATACAGGATGTGAGGCACATATTACCTTGACACAGTTGGGCTGTAGAAATTAGCCAGTGTCTGAATTATTAAAATAACCGGGGACATTTCATGTGATTTGGCAGGGAGACACAGTATACCCCCCGCAAGTCTAATTGTCCACTTTAACTAGTTTCTTTGAGCCCCCCTGCATCAGTCACATTGCTCTCTCCCATTAGAGGAGAGGAGTGGGGACCGGCTGTCCACTGAGCCCACCTCATTTATTCTAATGACCTGCCAGGCCAAGACATGAACATGTTAAAGTTATAGGACAGTGCGACATGACAGGTGCACACAACCCTGTCAGATCTGCGTTGGTCTAGTTAGAGCATACAGAGGCTCCTATTCCAGACACAGACTTCTGTTAGTGGGATATTTGTCTAACTGCACAAAGAGGAAAATTACTTTAATTGTGACACTGTAGATGATGACAATATAATGTATCAAAATTATTAACAGGCTAGGATAATAAAATGGAGTTGGTGTTTTGTGTTTTGTCTAACATCATATTTTCAACTGAATGCATTGTGTAACTTTCTAGAAGTGACAGGTGAAGTCACTTGCTCGATTCCATGGAAATAGAAAGTTAAACCCACACTTCAGGATACTCTTCAGAATATAGGTTTATTTATACCATACTGTGGGATATTATAGGAAAAGGAGATGAGCAAAAAGCAGGAGGAGGCCTACCTCCACACCAATTTTTTTAGTCACATTTGTGGAGATGCAATCCCCATCACAGTAAGTGCTCATGTGCAATAAAAAAAACAAAAAAAATAAGAAGCTAAATGACAATATTGAAACTAATTTATGCCACTGACACAATAAGGACAATAAGTATGTCATGAATCTTTCTAAATGAGTCAAGTTATTTTTTTCAACTCTCTACAGCTCAAATCTAATCCTTGAACAGAAAACACAAAGTTCCCTAAAAGTACAATGAAAAAGTTCTCACGATAAATACTGACCCCCAAAAATGATTGTTCAGAATGTTAGATGGAACAGTCACTTGATTTATAATTACTGTGACAGGCCGTCACAGTGGGGCTTTAAGTTTGTGTGGTTTCAACAACAGCTTCAAAAAAAAGTAGAGGATAAACTATGTTCAAATGTCCAGGCAGTAAACACAAGAGATTTCACTTCAGAGTGTCTTGTTTAGAGCTGTGTGTTTAATGTAGTTGTTGCAAACAGTGCTGTAATCCCTGTAAGATCTGAGTAAACAAATGTAGGGCCTCGGAGCATGCATAATGGAGAGCTGCCTTTACATTCACCCTTGCTACAGACCATCTTATCTGCTGAGGTCTTATTGCCTTGTAAAAGACTCTCAAACACTTTGAGTTTCCCTGAACCTACATCCAAACTGGACTCTATAATCCTCTGCCATTCTTTTAATCATCTGACACCCAGAGAGGGCAATATCTATTTTCATCTCGTCCTGATAGGATCTTTTAAGGATTTAAAGAGGTGCCTCTGCATGCTGTGCCCAGCAGCTAAGCTGTGATCCGTGGCTTTGGGGAGTTCTCATTAGGTGTTAGCAGCCCCCAGATCGAAGAAACCTAGTTCTGGCTAGTGGATTTTTAATCCTGGTATGGCCTGTGTTGGGAGATGGAGTTATTTAGGGCTCTTTGATTAGCCTCACTGCTGCACTTTGATTAAGAGAACTTCTGAAGATGCAGCTCTGAGCTCCAAGGCTGAAGGAGATTGTGCGGAGGTGGCTTCTGCTTTGTTTGTGTTGGGGAATGACCTACAGACACAGTATGTGAACAAATTTAACATCTACTCAGTATTCACATAGTGTAGACTATCAGGATGGAACACATTTCATTCTAATAACTGTCTGTCTCCTGATCTTTAAAATGAGAATGTCTGAAATAAGTCTAAGAAATAAGTGCACTGATGGTTTAATATTTTAGTGTTTTTATTTTCCAACATCAGCATAGTAAAATGGACCTATTCCTTAGATTACTCTTGTGCTCTTGTGCAGGTATTTTATCCATATTCAAAACATTTACTTCTAAAACACATTTGAAGATAGAATCCATTTCTCTCCAGAGTTCACAGCCAGTTGACACTTGGGCCTGTCACTTCAGGGGAGATATAAGGCTAAGCAGTGAGCAGGCCCTGCCACTGCCCCTTTGATTCCTGCTCTAAGTTTGTACAGATATCTAAGGTGTTGACACTTCGCCCTCTAAGCCTTATTTCTTTTCTGTGAGATCAGCCAGGCTCACTGATAGCAGATTATCGCGGCAGCATTTTGTGGCCCAGTTGGAACTCTCATTTGTTATCGTCTCTGAGATACACTGGATGTACAGTCTGGGTGTGTTTGCAAAAATGTCACCATGAATGCAGTTTACTTTGTTTTTAAACGTAAAATATTATACATGGAAATTCATAACACTTATTATTGCTTTGTCAGTGAAGCAAATTGACAAAAAAAAGACAACTGTTCTGTAATTGCTTATGTGTTTGTCATGCAAATTATGCAAGCAAGTAATTCTATGGTAAATGTAATGAAAATTTAAAAAAAAAATGAGCAAGATGGCTTGACTGTGTAAATATCGTCTTTCTAATGGTGGCTGAGGACATATGCAAAATGGTAGGGGAAATAGATGGTGGATGAAATTGAACTAAGGTTTGACCTGACCTTAACTGTAAAATGTATTGTAATTTTTTTGATTCAGTTGCTCATCATGACTTTTCACTTGGTTGAAAAGGTAAAAGAGCTACACAGCTACAGTATGGTGTTTTGAATGTATCCTCTTGTATATCACGTTTGTAACAGTGCTCCATTCACACCTAAACGGATGAAGTCTGTAACAGTCACTAAAACTAGTTTTTCTACTAAGCCCATTTTAGCACTTCACTGTGTCATAACATTTTGTAACCTTTGATTTAGCTGCTCTCTAGAGTTTGTCATCAATATCTTCCGCAGCTTCCTCTGTGAAGGTTGAACAGCATGTTTGTACATCAGTAAAGTTAGTCTAAGATGAGAAACATGTCAGGTCCAATTAAAAGGCAGCCCTTGTGTCGCCTGATGCAAAGTGACAGAATTCAGATTCGGTAAACAAAAATAAGAGCCTCCAAACATCCCAAAGTAGTTCATGGTAAATATGTTTTTTTTTAAATATCAATGCCATTTCCTTCGATGTGTCCTCTTGCTCCTATGATACTTTGATATATGTGGTGAAATCTCTGGAGTGCTGACAAGCCTTTGATACTAGAAGGGCACAAAATAATATCTTCCCTTTGAAAAACAATTTCAGGGAGAGATCAGTGTAAATAGGGCTTTTTATGTGCACCAGGGGCCGCTGTGAAACTGATGGGGGATTTTTGATGGGCTTTTTTAAATGGCAATGCAAAATTGATGAGTGGAGGGGCCTGTGCTGTTGTCGCGTGGATGGAGATGTGACTGCATAAGGACATCAAGGCATGGAGCGCACACACACATTCAGCACATGCAAATATGGACAGTATGCACAGACAGGAATAGAAATCGCACAACAAACACACAATATTGGCTGTGAGGGCTGAGGGCTTAATCGGGATGGAGCGATCAGGAGAAGTGACTGGTTGTCTCTGGTTCTTGCTGGACTTCTTCCCTCCATCCCTCCTTCTACAAAAGCTATCTGTGCTATCTGTTATCTCCTCACAGCTGCACTGCTCTCCCCTCCTCGCCACCTCAACCATAGCGTCCCTCTCCAATCTTGATGGCTATTGGGGAATGTAAGAGAAGAGTTGCCCGATAAAGCTGTCTAATGAACATACAGGAACTTTAGTAAGTTAAGCATCAAAACATCGAAGGCTGTTTGAACTTTGACTCCCCTGCATTAGCGGCGAGTCCTTATCAGGCCTCTCGAGCACAGAGATTAGCCACTTCCTAATGAAGTGGTGAAATCGTAAAGGTCTTACTCCAAGGCACAGTGGATTGCTTCCAACATTTTTCACTCCGTTATCTCTCATACCCAGATTGCCAAAGAAAAAAAAGTGAAGGACCTCAGCCCCTTCCCCTCCTGGATGATTTTAGGTCACACATACAAAAATATGACACCAGATCATCAGCAGACCTATACATTAAACTAAGGCTATATTTATATAATGACGGTCTGAACAGAAGACGCAAAATTGGCGCCACGTCTTCACTTTTTATTCCGCTTTTAGACAAGCGTTTTCTGGAGGAAATCTGTGTGCATACGGTGACGCAAAAGTGTGTGGAATTGGATTGGGTATGCATGCCAGGCGGGTAGGTGGTGCTATGATACATTATCACCATGTCCGCACGCATGAGTAGAATCTTCCTTAATTTAAATTTAATTTATTTAACTTAATTTACTGAATTTACTTTATAAATATGAATATCCAGAAATGGTGACGTAAACAGGTAAGCGACGTCAGCAGATTTGACTAGAGTTTTGCGTCTTGAGCAGTGTAGACGAAAACGCTATGGTGGAGCGTATTCCAGAGTTTTCCACTTTGGAGGCCGGTTTCAGTTTTTTGCTTTTTTAAGCCCCCAAAACACCGTCACCGTCTAAATGAAAGGCACTTCTGATAAAATATTTTGTCATTTTTACCCGTAAGTGTTCTCGTGTAAACAGGCTCTAAGGTTCTAATACAAACTTCATTGATAGTTGACATTGACAATGATATGGCAGTATTTCAAGATGGTTCAAACCAATTTGAGAAATATTAGCTAGGTCTGTGCAATTAATCTAGTTTTAATCAAACATATCCAAATCAATCGTAGTATGCAAATATTGGCTTAATTGACAGGTCTCCCAAGAAGTCTTTCAGAATGAACTCTTCATTCATCTTTTGTTTTTCTTGTAGGGTTTGTGTATAGTGTGGCTCATCCCCATTATTTTGGGTCATAGGTGGGCTCCAACCTGAACTGAAGACAGTTAGTCATAGAGTTTAAAGGGCTACCGCTGACAGTCTCGTCTCAGCCTGGTTCTGCTCGGGTTTTGGAGCTCACGTAAGTAGGTCCGGTAAGTTCGCGGGGACAGTTAATAAAGCTTGTTTTCTTTCGCAAAACAACATTTGTCCAAAAAGTGATATATATTTCCGTCACAAACAGTTCTCCGAAAAAATCCAGCAGCCTAATTCGCATGGTGCTTTTTTCTCTCGGAGTTGTATCACTGCGCACGTAGCCTAGCCTGTTCACTTGAAAGTACCGCATCTGCCGTAAACATCCGCTTAGTTTAGTTTAGTTTAGTCTTTATTTGAAAAGGGACAATGTTCAGAGTCATAAAACAAAGATGATCTGCACCAGATTATAGCTACATAGCTAGTTTCCATCTGCAGTCCCCCCTTACAAGTGAACAGGCCAATAGAGCTAATATGGGCGCAGTGATACGAATCTAGAGGAAAATATGCGAATGTGAATTAAGCTGCTGGATTTTTTCGGAAATATATATCACTTTTTGGACAAATGTTGTTTTGCGAAGAAAAACAAGCTTTATTAAAGGGATATGCCACCCTCAGGTCAAATTTGGGCATCTCCCCACAGTCCAGAGACTAAAACAAGTGATGAAAAGCGTTTTCCTGCTCACCCAGCCATTGTCCGAGTCTGTCACCACTGACCGCCGCGCGAGCTGCTGCTCCTCCGCCTTAGACTGGAGTCTAACGTCGCCAGAGAAAGATTTCGGCCAAATTACGATGCTTTTCCCAATTACTTTCTGTGTAGTGCGCATTCATATCGAGTGCAAATAAATGTGCAAATCAACACGGAGAGCTTGCCTTGGTCATTTTGGGTGGGAACTATTTTTCAGTGCGGAAGGACATGGCCGAATCACGCACCACGTTGTGCAACAGGGGAACTCCCTTCCCGGTGCGTAACTGGGATTCCCCTGGCAGCGTGCTGCGTGATTCGGCCATGTCCTTCCGCATTGAAAAATATTTCCCACCCAAAATGACCAAGGCAAGCTCTCCGTGTTGATTTGCACATTTATTTGCACTCGATATGAATGCGCACTACACAGAAAGTAATTGGGAAAAGCATCGAGCAAATTAATTCCTTTTGGCCGAAATCTTTCTCTGGCGACGTTAGCCTCCAGTCTAAGGCGGAGGAGCAGCAGCTCGCGCGGCGGTCAGTGGCGACAGACTCGGACAATGGCTGGGTGAGCAGGAAAACGCTTTCCATCACTTATTTTAGTCTCTGGACTGTGGGGAGATGCCCAAATTTGACCTGGGGGTGGCATATCCCTTTAACTGCCCCCGCAAACTTACCGGACCTTACTTACCTGAGCTCCAGAACCCAAGCAGAACCGGGCTGAGACGAGACTGTGTTAATGCACGACACTGTTAGAAGGGAACCCATACAGATTCACATAAAAAAACACACTATCCCTTTAAGGGCAGACCTAAATTCAAGCATCAGGGGAATTTTTGTGGATATTATTGTGCAGTGACAGTAGAGTTGCAAGATTAAAATAAAATTAAAGCAATGAACTAGTTTTATGGATTGAAACATTTTTCTCAATGAACTTCTTAAATTTTTACCCTTTAAGCATCTGTTAGAAGCGCTGTGCATTATCTAAACGATCCCTTGTGTTTTAGTCAATCAGGGGACTGTAGACTACTTATAAATCTTACATGGCTCTCCCTCCATATACCCACCGAGGTCAGACACACATTGCATATTCACAAGTTGCATTAACACACCCTCCTCCTCTCTGGCTCTGTCTGTCCGTTTATGCCAGTCCAAAACATACGCACTTG
This sequence comes from Paratrypauchen microcephalus, assembly GCA_036785185.1. Lineage (NCBI taxonomy): Eukaryota > Metazoa > Chordata > Actinopteri > Gobiiformes > Gobiidae > Paratrypauchen > Paratrypauchen microcephalus. The sequence continues at coordinate 14,646,991 of JAVJIX010000002.1, read as the reverse complement.
TCATCTAGCGTCAGATTATCATACAAATAGACTAGATTGTGATTTATGCAAATGAATGAGGATGCAGAGATGAACCATGTGCATAATGAATAAGGTCTTTAACGATTACCAGTTTTACCAGTGCTAACATCTGTAGCATTGTTGATGGACAAGAGGATCTGACGAGGATATTCTTGACTGCCACGCAATCGGCATTATTATTCACGGCAGGCCACCCAGATTTAACCCTAATAAGGCAGTGTAGATGAATAAATTAGGCTTGAATATATGCATATCATTGCAACGGCAGGTTATGTTGCTTTGCCTGTCTAAATTAAAAGTAAATAATAGCAAGGTAAATGGTAACTCGTGAGCTTTTACTTTTTGATGGACATGTTTTCAGTTATGTTTTTTTCTGTGGTGTGCAAAAGTTCCAACAAGTTAACAATGTTAAGTTTGAATTCTGTACTTTTTAAATAGAGACCCAAGATGCTAACAAACAATAATGAAAAGGGCATTACCATTGCAATAAATTGGGAGATCAGACCAGCGCCTTGGTGGAGGTCTTTTATTTCAATGTTATCATTTTGTATGTTCGTATATCTTTCTAAATCTTTCTTTAGATTTGTGCACTGTATTTAAGAAAGTTAAAGCTAACAGCAAGCATATGCGTGAAAAAATCTTTTTAATGTACCTTCCCCTTCCCTCTACAGTACATTTTAGCATAATGCATAATTAATTTGTTGCATTATTCACAAATTAAGAGCCAAGAATGTGATTTTCCACCTAAAATCCTGCTTCCCTCTACAGACAGGCGAGTGCGAGTACAAGAAGTGTTGTCAGTTCAGCCCAGTGTACAACATGCATCTCAATCGCTGTAATAGCATTCCTTATTCTGACACATGTTAATAATTGATTGTTAAGTGATAAGCCTCACTCACGCATGAGAAATAGCCTGGACCCAGAAATAAATCTGAAAACCATGGTAATATTCATGGTATAATTCATAAGGTGGAGTTTGATCAGGGCAGGAGACTGTTTATTATTCATAATGGAAGCCAAACTGCTATGACTGTTTCATGTGTTTCATATAAGGATAAGACGTTTCTTATTTAAAGTTTGAATTCAAAACACTTTTTTATCTCTGATTAATTTAGTCATAACCAAAGTTATGACAAATAAAAACGCTTTAGTCATATTTAGCACATTTCCAATTTTGTGCATTATTCATTCCATATGCCACAGCTGCCCTGGGGTAGACTGACAGAAGTGAGGCTGCACCATCAGGACTTCCCACCACCACAGGATGTCGTTAGAGCAATACTGTCCACTTGGCCCATGTTGTGTTCATATTATTGACATTCAAAACTATACTATCTGCTTCCTCTAATATTTTATGTCAGAGCAAACATGGATTGACCACCTCGTTTGTAACTATCATGAAGTGGCACTGTCTTGGTGTGTTTGTTGCCACTTATCACTTATCACTATAGTATATTCTCCTATCCTCAAGAGGGCTTCTAAGTTTGATTTGTGTTCCCTATCAGAAAGTGAACCCGTAATGAGATTTTTATGAACTTTTCTATCTCACATCATTATGCTTTTATGAGTGAGATTGGGTGCTAGTGGTGCTGGAAGTCCTCCTTATAGAAGCTATATGCATCACAGAGCAGAGGCAGACGGTCGCGATGGAGAGGGGAGAAACTGGAATTTTTCATGGCAGTGGAGACGCCCTCTCTAGAGACTGGTGCGGATGGCTGTGTGAGATGCTCCCATAAGGCACGGGCTGAGCAGCTTTAAGTGTTTTATGCGAATTCAATACAGCGGTTAAAAATACCAGAGGGAATATCACATTCATATCTCAGTTGCTCGCCTCACTTAATACTGGGATGCTTGGCTGGCTGCTGAGGAGAGAGAGGAGCAGGGCAGAAAGAGGCCTTCGTTTGGCCCCAGTCCTGCCTCTGCTGAGAATTTGACAGCTAATTCTTGATGTTGCAGTCAGCATCTGTTCGCCTCACTTCTCCAGTCTCTTTACATAATGAAAGTTTCCGACCTGATGCAATTACATTAGGAGACTGTTAGGATCAATAACATTAAGGATATATTTTCACTCTTTGTTTATTTATCACATCCATCATTCGTCACATGATTTTCTGATTTGCGCTCAGAATTTCCATGACTGCTCAAGCAACATTTCCAGCACGGTCAGCTGGAACGTACAGTTAGACCTTGGAATTGGAACTTTGAACTCAAGTAACCTTGTAAAAATATTTGAGCTTTTTAAGCACAGTATTATAGACTAAGATTTGATATACTGATTGCTAAATGTTTGTAGATGGATGGACATGTTTGTTATGCTAAGTTAAATGTCTGAAAAGAATTTAGAGATAATTGAGAACACTAAAGGCACAAAGTTATCTATTTCATCAATAAATATAGTTGAATACATTTATAATACATTTATAATGGGATTCTTAGACCAGTCAAACAGAGCCAGGGCAGAGGGGTGGAGAGGGTCGTTAGACGTTGAATAGGGGGTCGAAACAGCCGTCAGAGTAATTTGAAAAACAAAGAGACAGATTAGGGGGATCGTTTTCAGAGCTTTTGTCATTGTCGGACGCGCCTCCCGGCAGCTAGATATAAGCAGGGTCTAACCAGTACAATAACCAGAGCTGACGAAGCCTCTCGGATGAGCGGCGAAACGTTTTCAACCAAACAAACTTTGTCCAGTTGACAAATTGAACTTCTCCTTTGATCATAGTTGAATACAGTTTAAAGAAAATCAGACATGGCAACCAAATGCATCATGTTATTTTTATTTTTTATTAAATTCAACCCATTTTATTCCTGTGTACAGAAAACTCTTGCCCAATGGAAGTCATAATGAATCCCTTTATATGCTGAACATCCAGTTTGTGTTTAGATCATCAGAGACAAAATAAAGGACAGTGTTTCTATGGGATTTGCTGAAATTAAGTGTAAAAATAATTTAGAGGAATGAATACATTTATCTATCACTTTGTCTGTTGCTTTATTCATTAGAGACCTGAGATACAATGTGTCCACAAACACTGCAGATTGCCTGGAAGCCTCACATTGCTTTAACTCCCTCTGTGGTAATTACACCAAAAAAACACACACAAAAAAACATAATCTTGGACAAACGTTGGAACAATGGTTTGGCTTTATCAATACAATTAACCAGCATTTCAAATCCTCCTATTGTGTGTGCACAGTGTGTCTCTTATCTGCATTGGTATCATGACAGTTGGTAGAAAAGGACCTTCTGTTTCTCTACATTCAAATCATGAAACAATGTGGAAAACTGGCTTTCTGCTTTTTTCTAATCCCCAACTCAGCAATGTCCTCTTGGAAATGTCTCCCTTGCACCCTCTGGCCCTTCTCCAAACCCACTTAAACCCATTAGCTTTATTACTAAAATCATTTTTCACTACGGCATTGTGTAAAAAGAGGAAATTTCACAGTTATTAGGAGAAATAACTCTGTGTCTGCATGTATGTGTATATGTGTGTGTACACTGCATGCTAGGCTTCACGGCTGCTCATAGTGACTGCTTAATTAATGCTTCTTTGTCCTGAAAGAGATATAGGGAGGAGGGAGTTGTGCATTGACCTCATTGTTCCATTTGAGGGCAGTGCAGTCTCAAGGTTTTGGGTAAACACGGCATCTAGGTAAGTACCTTAGTCTGTTAACAAAGAAGTTAAAACTTGTTGGAACATTTCACTTTGGAATAAATCTGTAATGGGTAATGGTTAAGTTAAAAATAATACATTGCATTCAATATATATTTTATTTTTATTCAAGGCAGCTCTGTGCGACACAAGAAAATGGAGAATACAGAATAACATATAAACATGTCTTTCATAGAATCTACGGGTGTTTTCTGGTAACTGCCTGTGTTTTTTGTCAGCCGTTTGGAAGTGGCTTGATAATAGTCATTTCCACCTCACATAACTGTGTTTAGACTCTTTTGCAAATAAAGTGATTACGGTGTACTCAGTAACTATTGCTTTGGTCACCACTACCAAGAATAAGTGGAATGTGTAAAATGTCCACTTTTTTCAACATAACTCTATTGCTACAAGAATAAAAATCTCAAGTTTATGTACTTTTAAATACATATTAGCTACTAAACACATCAGTTATTACGCACATTTAATAAAGGCTGTTATACTAAAGGCATCTCCCTATAAAACATACCTTTATGGACCCACTGAAACTGTATGGTTTTCAATATGGTAGTAGAGCTCTTTATGATTGATAATGTGATCCAGTGAACCCTCTTGAGAAGCAGCATTGGCTCAGTGCTTACTCAGGCACAACCCCACTGCTCTCCCCTAACATGTGGTCAGTTTGAACATGCACTTATAATGTGACTAAATATTCACAGATTAGGCTTTGAGATATATATATATATATATATATATATATATATATATATATATATATCCTGGAGCTACTGTGGTGAGTAAATTTCTCCTGTGTGAGATCAATAAAGGCTTATCTTATCTTATATATATTTATATATTTATATATTTATATATATATATATATATATATATATATATATATATATATATATATAAATCTAATCTGTGAATATTTATATATTTTATTACACAGCTATGGAAAAAAATAAGAGACCACTGCAAAATTATCAATTTTTCTGATTATACTACTTATAGGTCAGTGTTTGGGCAAAAAGAACATTTTTCTTTGAGTCTATAAACTACTGACAACATTTCCCCCAAATTCCAAATAAAAATATTATAATTTAGAGCATTTATTTGCAGAAAATGAGAAATGGTGAAAATAACAAAAAAGATACATGTTTTCAGATCTCAAACAATGCAAAGAAACAAGATCAAATTCATTTTAAAACAACATAATACTAATGTTTACACTTAAGAAGAGTTCAGAAATCAATATTTGGTGCAATAACCCTTATTTTTATTCACAGCTTTCATGTGTCTTGGCATGCTCTCCACAAGTCTTTCACATTGTTCTTGGGTGACTTTATTCCACTCCTGGTGCAAGAACTGAAGTAGTTCAGCTTTGTGTTTGTGTTGGAATTCAACAAACGCTGGAATGGAATGGCTGTAATACATGTAGAGATGCTGATTTCAGAAAAATGACAGTGGTCTCTTATTTTTTTACAGAGCTGTATACACACACACACACACACACACACACACACACGCACACACACGCACACACACGCACACACACGCACACACACACACACACCATTGTTAACATTGCCATAAATATTTTTTATTCCAACTAATTTACTTATTATTTCCTTTTTTTAAATGTTTGATTTTGTATAATTATAATGCATTGTTTGTATTGAAACTAGCTATGTATTGTCTAGATGCGGAGTGTAATTCCAGGTAGCTCAGTGTCTTTGTTTTGTTTTGAATATTTCCTCCCTCCCTTTCAGATTCTGCCCTTCTTCGATAGTACAGCAGCCTTGTTACAGTGACAGGGGTAGTGGCAGCTCCCAGTGAACTTTGGCCCCTGCCTGGTCGCTTAGGCAGATACACAGGACATTGAGGACTTTGGTTAGAGGGCAAAGAGGACACAGGGAAAGGAGGCCTAATCAGCTGAAGGAATAATACATGGCGAGAAGTTGCTGTCATTGTTGTCTGTGACTTCACACTGGAAAATACTGGTAATACTGCTGGGCTGTTTTACAGGAAGTATGTGGTCAGTTTTCAGAAGGGACTGAGATGTACTATTAATGACAGCTACAAAATTACTATTCTATTATTTTACATCTAATATTACCAAAAGTTCTGTTGCAATTTTTTGGTAATTTGGTGTCTTCTTTTTTTCACACAGAATAGTTATGTTAGACTTATTTGTTAAGTTAAATTAGACTTATTTGACCTGATCATATTCTGAAACCTCAAACCACAATGCAAAAACAACAGCTGATAAGACAGCGAACCAGCCTCTGACATCACTGAACCCTCCCGTGCTTCTGCTGCATATTGTTATGCTTTATTCGAGGGGCTGTGTTGTCTCCAAAGCTCAGTTAATGAATTCTGGGCAATTAGTGAAATTGAAATTTATTGACATAACTGCAGTGAGGCAGGCTGCCTTCCTGCCTGGATACGTGGCTCTCATTGTCCAGAGTGTTCAGAGCATATGCTATTGAGCTGCGCTGCTTGCTTGACAGCAAAGGGCTGGTTCAATTACATCAATTGCTTGATGACTGAGGAGAGAGCAGCAGGGCCATGCATGCTAGTTTGTGATAAGAGGGGAACTCTGCAGCGCTGTGGCCCTCATTATGCAAGCCTGACAGCAACCTAAAAACCTAGGAAATTGTACACAATACAAAGCATGTGTTTCTTGTTTCATTTGGGAGAGAAAATTGATTCTGAGAAAGTAATGATGTAGACAGTGTGAGGCTGACCAAAGCTCTGTGACAGACTGCTGTACTGTTTGGGCTGGTGCGGAAATCTAGCCAATGGGCATTTTCTTTAAAGACACACATTCTCATTCTGAGCTGTTTGGGTTACACTTATACATTATGCATAAAGTCTGGTGCATAATGACCACTTTTGGGGTTATTGTTTTCAGTCAGATATGATTATAGATAAAATGTTCTCTTAAAATCATCCCCAACCAATTCATTCTCCGCAGAATATTTCTTTTCGGTTTCTAATAGTTGCTCACCAACTCAGAAAGACAAATGCAATACAGCCAAATATGATGGTGAATTGAACTTAGATTGTGTGAGACTTGAAAAGCCAGTGCCCTTCCTCACTGCATCTTTGAATACATTTCTTATTTATACTTGTATACATTGTATACAATATAGATCAGTTCAGTCCCAGAACAGCCGGGCTTTGTCCATAGGCTTTTGTTCGCAGACAAAGACACAACAGTGTGACATTCAGTATTATTTATGGCCAGCTTTGAATTGACTTCTCAGCCCAACGAACTGCAGTTAGCTAGTTAGCTAGGGGCATTCTGTTTATGTCAACAGGCCCTTTGTGTATGGGCTGTGATTTATTATGTAAAAGAGGGCTGGTTGGGGGGAGCAGGGAGTGTGACACTGACCTTCCTTTAATTAACACTGATGGAGACCAAGGTGAGAGGCAAGATGATGAAGATGGATCTTCCCACATAAATCATCCTTCCTCCAACCCGTGCGTACCTCTGAGTGTGTGTGTGTGTGTGTGCATGCGCACACAATGGCAGCGCCAACAGAAATAACCTTGTGGTCCACAGGTTAAATGAACGTTTGCGTAGGTGAGGAACCTCCATTATTTACCTGCTCTGGGATCCCTCTGGTGCCTATTTACTCAAAGCTTTAATTGATTAATCCCCTTCATTCCATTCATTACATTTTGGTAATATTTCTAAAGCATTTTTTCTGTGTTCCTTTGGGATGGAGGCAAAATAGGCAATTTAAATGATCACCCTCAGCGATTGGGTCTGTGTAGTCCTAAGGCAAGTACTGTACTTGACAGATTAGATTAGAAAATAAAATTATGTTTATGGTGCTTCCCTATGACCTATTGTTGTGAATATATAGAGAAAATCATTTCAAAAGAAACATTTTTAAATCAATTACTTTTTTCATATACAGTGCTACATTTATAAATATTTACAACAAATTTAATTTTGTGTCAAACATATTTTTGTGGTGGAGAAACATTACTATGAATAGCAAAAGCCTGCACATTATTTGGTCAGGATCAGTTTGTTGTTATTTATTTGCCATTTCCATAAATTTCTTGAGGGCAATTAGTCAGAGCGCTGCGTGCTGCTTGTAGACGTTGTCACGTTGTCAGTATAATTGTCAGTTATGAAATAATTGAAACATTTCCAGCACCTTCATCATTGCCATCAACATTTTGAAGACTCCATGACACGCGCCAAGTGTGGCGTATTATTCTGATTGAGACTTTGTGTAAGCAAATGAGCACAACATATGCTCCGATGTGCATATGCTAATCAGTTTGTTTATCAGTGCCACTTTTTCTCCTCTGTCACTCCTTGCCTCTTGACATTTCCATGCACTAGAATGTTTTATGCATTTTTAGTGTTGTTTTGATTTTTTCCCTGTTCTTCTTGGCCGTCTTCATCGTCCTTTTTCTAACCACCACAACCCCACAATTCATAAATAATGTATTTATTTATCATGAAAATCTGTTTTGGAATTAGAGACAACCCCCACTTCAAAGACAGGAAACCTTTGATATGTTTGATTCAGGCCGAGTATCCGTCGGATTTATTCAATTTATGCAAAGCACCTCCAGGGTAATAAAGGTGGCGTTTGAATATATTTGACTGGACTTAATAATATAATGAGGACACTTTCTGCCCTATATCATAACAGCAATGACACCCTAATCCTTCAATATTAATGGATCATTTGGCCATAGAAATGTTTTGCCTGCTGCAGTGACAACAGTGGACAGCAGTGATTAGCCTACAGACAATGATTTATGCTTAAATACTTTGGAAAAGATACAAGTGTGGCATGCGACCCATTTTGGTGTGAAGTTCAAAAAGGAGGTGTTCTTGGGGAATAAACGATTCTTTTAAAAAATGAGCCCATGATTATTTTGTGATTAGTTTGTTCTGTAGAAGCAGAACTTATTTATATACAGATGCACTTAATTTAAAATGTAAATAAAAACAAATTAAAATAAAATTCTTTTAACAGCAATTATATAAACACACAGTATATTAAGAAATATGTTATAATAGTCATCTGGTCACAGTTTGAATCGTATGTTTCCTAAAAATAAAATTTGTTGGTTTGTTAGTATTTTAATAGGTTCAGCGAGAGCCCATGTATGATTTAATGTTGTAATATTGTTTCCCTAAATCATTCCAATCTTTGATTTGTTAATTAGTCACCATTCTGATAGATTGCAATCCATCTTGTTGCCATGCAGAATTTAAGGACATAAAAAAATTAGATATGTATGTACAATATTAAGTGATATTTTTGTCTCAGTTGTGGTAGCTGGATTACATTTTGCAATAGTCTGCAACATACACTTGTCCAGCTTAACAACAAATTAATTAATCTTGTTCACTAATTAGTCATGCGAATTAGTTCAGTATAATAACATGCCCAGCAATGTTTTTGAACCAGTCTCTGACATTGGACATATAAGATTTGTTTTCAGTTGCCAATGCTTTATTAATTATTCATAATTTGTTCTATTTTAATGACTAATGCTACTTCTATTTAAATATCCAGAGGTCTGCTGTATCTTTTATCGCTTGGAAATTAAACATGCAACCATACTGTTCATAAATAACAAAAATAGTTGTTATTTGTGAAAATAAAAAATATTTTTAACAAAAAAAAATAGTTTTAATGTGCAAATGTGGCCTAACCAATATTTTATGTGCACATTAAAATATATGTTAGCATACAAAACCTGTATTATTGCAATAAAAAGGACATATTTCTGCCTGCTGTGTTTCTCCAAGCCTGAGTCTTGCTCCTCCGGACGGCCCGTGTCTCTACTGGATAGCCAATTACCTGACCATCCTTACACTGTTGGACTACACACAAGTTTACAATGTGCTGTGTCATATCTGACTGCAACATCCTGCATGTCCAGGAGCTGAATGTCCACTGCCTGTCTTGCACCTAAAAATATTTCGTCCCCATCACAGTCGGGACAAAAGACAATATAATGTTGATTACTTGACACATTGGTGGACTTTGAGCACATTAGTCGTGTCCTCACAGTGTCCCCCCTTTTCCTGTCCACACTGCGTAGAAGAGTGATGTTTTCTCTGTGGACAACTAATTATCTAGGCCTGACCCTCAGCTGTCTCCATGTTGGATCCTATTAGGCAGCCAGCAGGTTGAAAAAAAACCACTACCACCTCCCGACCCCCCTGCAACCCCCATCATATATTTATTTCTCTTCACTTGGTGCATCTGAATATTAAGAATAGATTTTTACATGTACATATGGCTGGATGGGATTGATGGTGCTAGGTGATTTTGATGGCGCTGGTGGGCAGTGCTAGGGGGGTATACTGCTGATGTGTGAATGGCGGGCTGGAAATGACAAGCAAGCCGCTGACTGAATGCTTGTCCATCACTCCCCATTCTCTTGGTTACAGGTGGTCTCTCATTTTCCCCGACCGACTGACTGGCGCATATCTTCTTGGGTTGGCTTTTTTTTTTCTTATGACAGCCTAGGCTCACCAATTTGCATGTTCGACAGACAACAAACGGCCCCGTGCATGTCAAAATAGGTGGCGGTGCGTGACAGTTCCTACACAATGCTGTCTCCTTTTGGCTTGACCCTCGACCCCGCGCCATGTCTCCCTTTCATAATCAGGCAAAAGAAGGGGCTAGGAATCATCCAGGCTTCCTTTCCTTCCTCCTGCTGCTACCTCCTTTTTGGAATAAATCTTGCTCCAATGCCATTAGTTATGCTCGCCTCCCTCCTTACTTTTTTGTTGTGTTCTTTTACGCTGTCTGTTTCTCTGTCCATCTCTCCCGCGCCTCTTGTTTGTGTTTTCGACACAAACACACTCAATTTTAAAAAGAGTGGCTCATCTCACTTTGTCTGTTGTTTCAAGATAACATTTCAGTACTTTCCAAGCTGAGATAATGAGATCTGTCTTCTGTGTTTTGACCGAATCAGTGCCAAAATGGGAGATTATTATTTTCGTGTGTCTGATGGCTTGTTTATTTTTCATATTTTTTGAACTAACAAACTTGAAAACGGCAGCGAGACTGTAAGTGTATGCTAGTAATTAAAACTCCACACTTGATAAAATAGCATAGGTACACATCACTACTTTCATCTTATCAAAATCATCAAATGTTCAACAAAAATGTTTGGAGCCAGTCACAGTATCAAAAAAAATAAATTTTCATCTTCAGTCTCATCTTTCATAAAGCAATATCTGGTAGTGAATACACGATAACACAACTGTTATCAGCCCTTTCATCCCTCTGATTAACACTATGATAGAGCAGGAATACTAATTGCCTTTTAACATGTGTGACATTTTATTAACACAGTAAAAAGCTAGAAACTTCCAACTCTTGTTCTCGAAGATAAGGTTTAAATGGATCAATATGTAAAAGTTTGCATAGAGGATTTTGAGACATAATCACACCAGTTGGTTTGACTAAGCCCAATGTTTTGCATAATTAAAGAGACGGTACATAATCAGCCGCTGTTGAGCAGAGCAGTGTTAAAAGTCATGGCTTTATCTAAGCAAGGTTAACCAAAAAACGTTCTCATACATGAATGATAGTGCACTCCATCATCTGCATACAGTAAAATAATCCAGATTATATGCTAATCAGAAGAAACCGAGTGCTATATCTCATACATGGAAATGGTAAAAGTACTTGCCTTGATTCGAGCAGGCTGATACGTTTGGGTCTTTGTGAAGTGGTTTGCCAATCTCGTCTTGCTGAACATGGCTTAGCTGACCCATACAGGTGACTGTGTAATGTATCGCTGAATTTATTTTAAATGTTACCATTCTCCACTTTTCCTTGACTAAAAATAGGCTTAAAAAATCACTGGCACTTTTGAGAGGGCAATTATGTAAGGTTGCCTAATAGTTCATGTGTATATCTTACCAATTTCTGTAGCACATTTCTCCATAGGATGCCGACTCTCCAAAAGCAAGTTTGGTTTTTTTTCTCCCAATTTGTCTCCATTTTAGACCGAATGCCCATTCTATTACAATGACACTCCCTGTGAGTGAGCAACTGGGGTGAAGTGTCTCACAGACACAGTGCCAGTTTGTGCATTTTAGATTTGATCTGGCTACCCTCTTGTCATGAATATGCCATGTATCTTGTAAATCTAGTAGGGACGCACCGATCCAGCCTTTTCAGTTCCAATACTGATACTGATGCTATAACTTTAAAATCTGCTGATACCCAATATTAACCAATACGAGTGCAGAGACTGAAAACATTAATTTCTTTAAAGGTCCCATGGCATGAAATTTTCACTTTCTAAGGTTTTTGAACGTTAATGTGAGCTACCCTACCCTGTTTAGGCCCCCCCCCATGGTTAAAAGTTGCGAAATGTCTAAACTGAGCATTTGCGATCCTTTTCTGTGTTACAAAAATTCGGAGCTCAAACGGGCGAGTTTGAACAAGGCACCTGATTGACGTCAGATCGAAAAAAGAAATGCAAATGCAGTTCCACCCCCGTCTCTCTGAACTCAGCGTCTCTGTAAATCACGCCCAGAGAGTTTGGACTGCGAATGCGCTAGGCAATGCGAAATGCGTTTTTTTTATTTGCCTGGAGGCACGTCCGAGTGTTTCTAGGCTCAGAAGTCCTTTATCTGAGCCTCTGGACCTTTGAACAGCAGTGGTTTAATTTTATTTTCTGTGGAAATGTGTTTATTTTTCAATGGAACGCTTCAAATCTCTCCCCCGTGCAAAAACACGGAAATGGATCAGAGGGCACAGCTGACAGCTCTGAGCGGAGAGTTTGGCCACGCCCCCACCCTCTACTATTGGCCAGCTCTTTTCTCCTCATTTGCATTCAAGCAACAACGCCCATTATGACCTGTTCTGAGGGAGAAAAAATACTCTTTCTCATCTTATCTCTGTTTCTCATGCACTGAGTGTTGATTTTGAAGAAGGATTCATTTACAGTATTAGGGAACCATTAAGGAGCCATATAAAAGCATCAAGAAGTACCATGTCATGGGATCTTTAAAACATATATACAATTAGAGTGTTACAAAAGAGTTATGTAGCAGTTATTTATCTACTACGACTGAATAGCTTTATATAAATACAAATTCAAACAATGATACTTTCTGGGCCGATTATGACCAGTAAATAGTCTAAATACATTAAATATACAGTATGTCCAACTATAATTTGGACTGAAGTGATATTTGCAAGCCGAAATCCGATTCAGCAAAATTTTCATTATTGGCGGCAGCATCTACTACCGGTAATGGATCGATGCGTCGCTAATATCTGGCAATGTTTATCCTTTTTTATGGTTGTATCAACTGGTTGTATGGTTATGGTTGTATATAAATTGAAATATTTTAGTTTTAAAATCAAACTTGTCTGCTGTAATTTATTGCTGTAACAAAGTTTAAATGAAATAGTTTTGACCTTTTAATATAGAACATATTAATCAAGGCTTCTGTCATTTTAAAATTATTAGCATGTGAAAAGGCAGTTGCTACAAGCGCGCACAAGCATGAAAGAGAGAGTAATCTTTCTTTAATCTCTATTTGCTTTGAGGTGGCTGGGAGTCAAGCATGTAATGATAAATATTACCCTTGTCATGCCTTTTATTCTAATCAGTGTAAACAGTTCATACAGGAAGGTGCACGGGCATATCCAACCTCAGGAATAAAGACATCCAGTCGCGTTACGTTTTATTCTTTTTTGCCTGAGAAACAGGGCAGACTCTGGGGATTACTATTAATGTTAGACTAATCCATCCCACAGAGTCCTGAGTGCTCTGCCATCTCCAGCATCACTCTTTGATATAAATCGGGGGGGGAGACTATAAAACCACTTCAGATCAGTTGTGTGAAAAGTGTTGTCAAAACACAGGTGGAATGTGAATGTGGAGAAGTGCAGACTGTTTGAGCTGGGGCTGTCCCACTGAGAGGAGGCTTCAGAGAGCTCACACAGACACATGGACGCACACAGGAACAAAGAAATTAGAGGAAAATGTTAGTTTTGCTTAGACCTGTATGTATAGACATGTAGATAAGCCTGTCACGAACATTTCTATATTGACTTATTGTTCAGTATGTAAAGATAGAACAATATATCTTGGTGCTCAATATTTATTGTCTGTACAATTTCTTTGTAAAAGTGGGGAGAATATATTTTTTTGTTGCGTGAAAAGTCCCTCAGTCGTCCAGGTAGAATCCATGATAAAAGGAGAAGTTCAATTTGTCAACTGGACAAAGTTTGTTTGGTTGAAAACGTTTCGCCGCTCAACCGAGAGGCTTCGTCAGCTATTTTTTTGTTACAATACAATAAGATTTGAGTTGCAGAGGGTTTAATAACTAACTTCTATGGCTAATTATTGGTTCATTCTGCCTTTTGAATGTTTACTGGGATTATCCTGCATTATTGTTACCGTGTCAGTGGCATAAAGTAGTTTCAATATTTTTGTTTAGCAATGTATGACAGGCCTACGTGGAGTTGCACTGATTGTGTGAAAAAAGTTTTGCACAAACATGAGCAAAAGCAACTAAATGCCAAAATGTCTGTGTAATAATCCCCCAGTTGTCCAGGTGGGTTCCATTGCAAAAGAAAATTTGAATTTGGTCAACAGTAAGTTGCTTATTTTGGGTTGCTGGATCCCATGACTAAAACCACTTTGTAGGTAAACCCAAAAGAGCTCTCTGAATTGATGTGCAGATTCAATTGTGATTTATATTTCAAAAAATAATTTGAGGAAAGAAAGCATGTTACAGCTAGTGTCATTATGATTAAAGGTTTATTCACTAATCGTCTATCTACGCTCTAGAGATATAGCTTCAAAACTTGTGTGACTTTAATGTACTTTATTTCAGTGTACCATGTTTCGTTTCTATATTAGTTCTGCTTATATTTTTTTTTCCTAAACCAGCGTTGTAGCATTTTACCAAAACTGTCAAAAAGACTGGCTCCTTTCTGTGGAATGATCATTCTCCTGAAACAAAGACGAGCAACAGAAACAAACAATAATCCTGCGGAGACAGATAATGTAATTCAAATGTTTGTTTAAATCTCCATCAGCGAGCGCCTGTCCTTACATCACACACACACTCGCTCATTAGCTCTGACAGCTCAACATCTTTGGTCCAGTCTCATGTCTGTGTATTTCTACTGCTTTCACCTCAACATATAACCATCATTCAAAAGTGTTTGTTCTTTTTTCGCTCTCCCGTCTGGTGTATTATTCTGCTCATTAGCCATTGTTTCTTTGCATTAAAGCGTATCTCTTGATGCCAGATAGTTCCTATGGGGAAAGGTCTTGTTGGCGGGAGGAGATGTATTGCTATCCTGCATAAATACAGTTACAACAACCCTTCTCACTGCTGCTCCACACCATTTTAGGGATATGGAGGTTTTGACTTTAGCATTTGTTTCATGTCATAGGATAAAAACAATAGAAGCAATCATTATACGAGTTTTGCCATTACTGCTGTAGTGCCATCCGTGTGAAGCCATGCAGGTGCCATGCCCTTTATACAGCTCATGTAAAACCTACTTTGGGATTTCCAGAGGGCCCACTGACATATTTGTTGTCATCCCCTGATTAACTTCTCACATTTGAACAGATGTACATAAAAGTAAGCAAAAAGCATAATTACTGGTGTTATTATAATGAGCTTTGGGAGATAATCCACTCCCCTAAGCCGACACTAACCGCTAAGTCGTACTTTGAGAGGAAAGGTGCCTCTTCAATTAAGAGAGCTAGTGAACCCACACACACAAACATTAAGACATAATTATTAGGCAGATGTGCAAGTATAAGACCAAGCATGACAGGCAAAGCTACATACATTAACAATGGCAAATCAAAGTAATAAATACTGTATGTTTTTTTGTAATCCAGTAAAACATTACACTTGCCCTATTTTTTTTTTGTTTTTGCGTTGGTTCATAGCTAAATCTTAATGAACACTGTAGCAAATTTAGTCTAAGGTCTTCATAGTTTTACACTTTTGCACTGTGTGTGTGAGGCAGTGGCCCAAAAAGTCAATGTTGAAGAATAGGAATCAAAAGAGGCTAGCTCAGAGGCTAGCTCAAATAGGCCCTGAGCAGTTTCCAACAATGTAGAAAGAATACACTAAAATCCACTTCCTACTTTTATCCAAGCCCTCCTCCTTCTACTCCCTGTCTGCTCGTTCTTCTCACAGCAGCCCTAGTTTTGCGAATGATGAGCTCCTAGGGGTATTCCGCGTTTGGCAGTGGGCTTTGTCTCTCAACCGGATAAAAACTGCAAGGAAAAAGAAGACTGAGTGAAGAGGAAGAGAGGAGAGTGCAAACTTGAGAGCCCCAGGAGCACATCTCCTCACAATGTGAGGATTTGCCTAACAGCTTCACAAGAGGGTTTACATCTTCCTCTGAACACCCGGGCTATAATCACAGATCAAAACAAATTACCTATCTGTAGTCAAGAGAGGTGTCTGCCTGTCAAAAGCCAGCAGTTACATAAGATTTAAGTCAGAGCTAACTGAGCCTCTGATTTGGGGGCATACTCGAAACCTCAATTTTTCAAACAGCCCAGCAGTGCTCTCTTCAGTACTTCAGTGATAAATGGAACTAGCACTTCATTTTGGATAAAACTGATAGATCAAATGCATTGTAATGGTTTCATCAGGAAGAGATTGTTATCAATAACTACGAGTAAATAAGAAAGGATAGTACAAATACAGACATTTCTACTCAGACCCTACTCATTTATCAAGTTTTAATTTGACCTTTGTTCATTTAAATAGCCGAACTGCAGCTACATGTAAATCCAAGTTTGGATCTAAGCTATATAAAATAGATAGAAAAAGATAGTGAGAACAATTGTTTATAATTGTCAAATGCTGTAATAACTGAATAATGTAATACTTAAACTGAACCCATGGAAGAGTTGTGTGTTTCTTTTGACTCCATTTGCACATAAAAAATCCAGGTGATTATACCAGAAGAAAGTTGTCTGTGTGTATTTTGTCCAAGTTGTTATAAACCATACTTTTGCTTTATTGGTCCCATCAGACCACCTGCCACCATTTGGGCATAGCTCCACGTGGTGTTATTTATGTTTACTGGGGATTCTGTGGCCAAAAGGTTTGTACTTAGTTCAACCAAGTTATTATGCCTCTGGATAGGAACAGCAGAAGAAAACACATCTCTTTTCTAAATGGTGTTATCAGCTTTATATTGCCCCAACTTTTCACACTTTTGGAACATACACAGGCCATCTTTCTTTTGTGGAAAAGTTCGCCTTATGTCATGTTACTGATGAAACACAGAGGTGGTAGCTATGGTTTTTGTTTGATACACATTAGTAATTGTTGTACTGCCTTTACCTACTTTAATCAAGGCTTTAACGCCAATGACGACTTCTTGAGGGTCATGGGCGAGTAAACAAAGAAGGACCAATAAACAAAGAAATATAAAAACTCCAACCACAATGAATTATAGGCAATTCATATATAGTGTTTGAATTTTATATTCAAATTGTACCTATGGAATTACAATAGAATAATGCTATTTCATTTATTTAAAGGTGTGTTTTGTAAATTTTCTGGTAGAGAATCTGTCAAATGGTTTTTTCCATGTTATTGCTTTGTCTAGAACGTTTCACAGTATGGCATTAAATATTTCTATCTTCCTGGAGACCAGAAAAGGCCGAGTTTACAGGTCAGATCTGTGAAGCTGCAACCTCGCTCATACAGTAATACCTGTTTTTTTTAAGGTATTTTTGAGCAATAAAACTACCTGTAATTTAATAAATATAAGGTAGACCTGTTTAATGTCATATTGTGAACTTTTCAGAGCATTTACCATTCACATACCCACACATACACACATATCTTTAAATTAAAAGTTGTGGTATAAGATTCACGCATAGTCATTGAAACTTTCTCAGTAATTTTATGTAGGTTCAAATATGGTATAACAACACAAAACGAGAAAACTATGAATGTTGTTGCCTTGTAGTGTTTGCAGAGGTACATTCCGAACATAAAAGTGAAGTATTGTCTTACACAGAGCTCTTTGAAACATGCAAATCCCTGGTGTTAGAAAAGCTGCCGACATCCCAGTCACCTGAAGGCACCTGAAGGCATCTGTGGAAAGGTTAGAAGAGGTGGCTAAAGCCGGGGTGCCTATATAAACAATGTCTTTGTGGGCACATCTTGAGTTATTGTTAAAGGATTACAGTCTTGTCTTTTTGATGTTCAAGTAACCTGCTAATGCCGTCGTCACCTGTGAGACTGATACTGAGGATTGTGGGAAATTCTGTAGAAACAGCCACACACCAAGGCCATATCACGTGTGTCTAAGGTGTCAGGTAAGTATCAGGGAATCTGTTGATCCCTATTATTAGCATTATGTTACTGCGCAATTAGTGGCGAATTAAGTTGTGAATGCCATCAACACTGACCTGAATAGAGCTAGGGGTGTATTGTGACTGCACTTACAGGTATCAAATACAAATGAAACTAAGTAGTTCATTAATTGTTTTCTAACTTTTTTCCACATACTAGGATGCTACAAGTATTAAATGTCATGGTAATTTGCTGCAAAGCTTAGAGGATCACAAAATCTCAGGTGGTAGTGAAAACAATCATGGCCGC
The DNA here is from genome assembly GCA_036785185.1 of Paratrypauchen microcephalus. Lineage (NCBI taxonomy): Eukaryota > Metazoa > Chordata > Actinopteri > Gobiiformes > Gobiidae > Paratrypauchen > Paratrypauchen microcephalus. The sequence goes on along the minus strand of JAVJIX010000002.1, from coordinate 14,628,682 downwards.
CAGAGTTATTGTTATAAAGAATCTTGAATGAAAAGCTCATTAGTTTTATCTTTGAGCTGGAATCAGGGCTGCTGTCTGGCATGGATTCCCAGCAGTCAAAACAGAAAACAAGAGCTCACTGTGTGCTCTTTGAGACATCAAGGTGTCTGATCTGAATTGCTTTAGCTCGGAGGGAGAATGGCTTTACCGTTTCTGTGAAACTGATCCATGGAGTGGATTAGGGATGGTTCTTCTTTTACTCCAAACAACACAGCTTGAAGAGGAGGCAGAAGAGAAGAAGCTGGATGAAGTGCTTAGTGCATGTGTGTTGGGGGTAGCTTCTTCACACAACACAAGGGACTATTCTCTAAAATTAAGATACATTGATAAAGCACTGTAATTACATCTAATAATGACGTTAATGAACAGAACAAAAGAAATAACTTCTCTGAATGAAACTCTTTTGTATACAAATAAAATCCCCATATTGTCAGATAAAGCCCACCACAGATAGTGCCATGGTGGAGTTATGTTCATGTGCTCGACATGTGTGATATGTTCTAGCACAAGTTTTATTTTAATGTGCAATAACGTTAGAGCTAATTTGCTCTTTGTATCAACAGTTGTAAAGAGGATACTAGAATGTGTTTTTAAAAACATCAACTTTTCACTACATAATTATGTGTGACCAGTCAACAAGGTTTGCTGCTGGCATGGGGTCTGGGCTCCTACCAGCATGGAGGCACTGTTTGTCCTTGGCCTGGACCTGCTTTGGCAGTGTGGCAGTGTGGCTCAACTACAAATGAGGGACACCTTTACTGTGCCAGTAGTCTCAGTCTTTTGGCTAAGGCCTCAATTCCTAGAGGTTATTGCATGCATTCTGAGAAGTGGATAGATAATACAGCATCAGTAGGACAGGTCTGACTTTACCTGACTGATGACACTTTACTATACATTTAAAATAATAATTCAAACTCTAGTATGCCATATGTTGGTCTCTTCATATTTTAAGTAGGTGTGGGTAAGATGTACTGCCAAGCTCATAAAGTTATTTTTATCATGATGAGTACAGTTTGTATGTATACTATTTATCTGCCATTTAAGAGGTAACTAATGACATCTTCTGCTTCTGAGAGTTCAAACTTTATTGTGATTTGTCAAATCCACCTGTCACTCACTCTGAGTGGCAGGAAAATATGGTAGGAGGATCTTGTTTTGGACCACTCAGCAATGTTGCTACCTATGCAACACATCATCCCTTGCATACCTCATTAATAAATAAATAAATAATAATTAATATAATGATTTAATAATTATTTCAAATACTTCAAAATGAGCAGATTGCAGTTGTAGAATTGGACTACAATTTGTTTTTTATTGCAATTTTTTTTCCTACTCCTAATTTCAAGCATGTTTTTATAACACTTTTAAGTTTCACAAGTCATCGTTTTGTACAATGAATCTGCATATAGCTTCGCTTGCATAAACAATGGAGTGAAAGATGAGCAATAATGTGTCATATTATCCCAATTTATACAGCACTAGTTATGTTTAATGAAGTATATTTGACTGAAACCTTCAATTTGGGAATCCATTACAATAATATTATAAAGTAAAACTAAGTATTTTTAAAGAGAAGTGAAGCTGAAAGTTCATGCTTGTACAAGTATGTGGCTGCAGTCCTGGCTTGTAAAAAGTAAAACGCAATCAAAAGCTGGTTTGGCCATTGAGCAGCGGTGCTGGTAGGCTATAATGGGCTGTGTAATTATTGATGCAGAATTGTGAATGTGCGTAAGCTGGTACCCTGGGTAGAATTTCTGAGCTCAGAGGTGAATTGAAACACACACAGCAATGACACGATTGGGATGCTGACACATTCATTAGCACATAGGCAGATTTGACACAGCTGGAAGATGTAGCGAGGAGCTGCTGTCAAGGTCTGGGAATGCTGCAAGACTGGCACAAACTAAGGGCTGGATGCTCATCGCGGTGTCATAAGAGACCTGGCGCTGTCTCGTCTCCTTTTTTAAAATATTTTATTTATTTTTCTCCCTCATTGTGTCGTTGCAACACACTGAGTGTCATCATTTGCATGAATTTGACACCCCGATGTCTGGCTTCTTTGTCCTTTCTCCAACTTGTTTCCTCTCCGTCCGTCTCTCTCCCAGGTTCTCTCTGCGCTGTGTGCTGCCTCTCCTCTTTCTGCTGATGGTGCCTCTGCCATCCATGCCAATTATGGCAGTGGAGCAGGTGGCTCCTTGCAGGTGGTAGAGGATTAATCCCTGTAAAGACTTCACTTCATTAGGAAATCCGTTTAATGTGGCCAGTTGATTGATAAATATCCCAGACCTCTCTCAGAGCTCGAGCTTACTGCCAAGTTTGTCTATTATATGTTAGCTTGACCCTGATGTCACACATGAAGCATGTGAGGGAACCCGGGAGAAAGTGTTTTTACATTTTATAAAACGGCTCTTGCAATTAATGATTTTGTGGGACCTTTTATTGTTAAATAGTTGATGCTATTATAAATTCTGTCAAGCAACTGCTCTCCAATTTAAAAGGGGTATTTTTCCACCATTGTGAAAAAGCATATTAAATTTAATATGAGACTACATGTAAGTGCTACAACTATCAAAGCGTTTAGGAATGAACTGTAACAACTTGCCCCTGCCGCCTCAGACCACCCACACTCCCTTCTCTGTGTCAAGCCCCTGCATTTAACACAAGTATCTCCTTAGCTCACTCCTCTATAATTTTCCATCCCAGTATTATCACAATTACTCTGTGAAGCCTTGCGCTGGAGGGAGGGAGGAGACGAGGAAACTCCCAGGCACTTGCCGCGTTCTCCGTGTGTGCCACCTGCGGGCTTGCGGTCGGCTCGGATTTGTGAAAAACTGACAGACAGCCCCTTCATCAAGCCTGTCAAAGTGGGATGACAAATGCGTCTCCACATCCCTGAGATGCCTACAATATTTAAAGGCATGGTAGAATGGTGCAAGGAGGCAGAGAATAGCCCCTCCTGGCACACGCAAAGTTCAAGCCGCGTCAGGCTGTATCATTCTCCAATTCAGACGAGAGAGTCGCAGTTGAAGCTGACGGCGTGTTGACTTAATGATTCTGACAGAGCATATATGGTGTCTGTCTCAGGTTGCTACAAGACTGGGCTGTTAAGTCACAATATATCTACACAAATGCTCAACAACCTACAGCCAAATCGAGTTTCTGTATCATGTATCATTAGAATTTATTCTGAACTTTAGCAGTAAATGTCACAACTTGGTGTACTTTGCACGCTCTGTTCCCAAGCCTGGATAAATGCACAAGATATCTGTAGCAAAAATCTATGTTAAAACAGTTTACAGCTACACAATGAAATGAATACAGAAAAATGTTTATTTAACTGGACTGACATTTGTGGACATTTGTATTTTCGTGTAGTTTTGTGTATGTGTTGAGTGTGGAGGGAGGGGTGGGGTATGGGAGGGTTTTTGTTTTTGCCTGTTGTTGTTGTTTAAATGCAATATACTGTAGTTCATATCAATAATTTCATGTAATATAGAAAAATGTAAAAATAGCTATACTGAATATGTTTTTTCATATGCCATAATGAATAATTGCATCATTCTACGTTATTGTTATAGAGTGTTAACCCCAAAGTGTAAAAGTAAATAGTAAAAAAGAAATGTAAATGTATTTAAATAGATTTAAATTTCAAATCCAAAAGCTTATGACGTATTTTCAGTATACCCATGTCAGGGACCCACAGAAACACTAGCTGGGGGCGAACAGGCAATCAAACATACAGTCATTCTTCTCCCAGCTGCTACCAACCATGTAACTATATTACTTTGCCTGGCGCTCGGAGCCTTGTCAAAATATGACAGAGGATCGCACCTTTTTTCCCAGGGTGAGTGCTTTAATTACAGGGTGCCTCCTAGCCTTACCACATCTGTACAAATGTCAGTCCAAAGTTCAGTGCTCTTTGTGGGAGACAGCACTTCAGGAAAAAACATGCTGCATATTGTGCTCATTGTTAGGCATCAGAATATTGTTATACAGAGGATCCGTGCATTGGAGGTCATTCCCCACCCTCATTCTCTCTCTGTTTACGACAAGTCACGTGGGCCGCCATTACTCTTGCTCTGACATGGCCACTTTGATATCTAATATGTTAATTGGTGCTGGGTCGTATATCTTGCTGTCTCTGGCAATAATAAACAGGTGTCCAAGATAATTGATTTGACGCAAGTTTATCCCAGACATCCCCAATAGCGAATAAAATAAGACCCTGTTAAATCAATTATTTTACATTGACATTTTGGATTAGATTAAGAAATTAAGTGATGGAATAGCCCTGTGTTAATGAAAAGATAAGTTGTGTTCAAAGTTTAGTTTGCACAGTGGAACGTAATCTCTAGGTGTGTGAAGAAAAACATACATCTTTAGTGTTTTGTAAGAAATATTAGCTCATACATATATTTTGTTGAAGTAAATATTGATGATAAATTAATAATATTGGAACTAATTTATGCCACAAAATTACACAAAAACCTTAAAGCAGGGTTATCCCCAAAAATATTCTAAATGTACAATATAACTGCTAAAACACAAACTGCAATAAATAAATAGTAGAATGAATCACTTTTGGTTTGTAGCTATAATGAGCCAGTGAAGTCATAGTACAGGAAAAAAAAGTTCCTAGCTAGTACAAAGAAAAAGCCCCCACAATAAATGTATTGTTCATCTAACATATATTGAACGATGAAGTCGAAATAGTATTTATTGTGACAGGCCTACATGCATATAATTGTTTTTATCACTATGTTTATTGTGTCTTTAAAAGGAGTTATATTTGGGCAAAGGAGTGGATATAGGACTATGCTTCTTGATAACAAATTGAATATGGGGACTTTTGTTTGTTTATACTCTATTCCTATTACAGTGTTGTGTTGTTTTTTGTGTTACTGCCTGCTCCACTGTGTATGTACCCAGAGCAGCAGGTGGCAGCACAGTCTGCATAGAGTTAAGTCTTCTCCAGAGACTTGGACAAACAGCACTTGGCCCCGGTGAGTTTAGCACTGCTCCACTCTTTGACCTTTGAGTATTTGTTATTCTGCTGAAGTGACATTGGGAGTCGGCCAATGCTCGCTTTGTAGCTTGACTGTCTCTGTTTGTAAGGAGGTGTAATAATTAGCAAGTTCCTTGTCTGTGTTTTTTAATGTTCATAATTCAGCTCTAGACAGAATCTGTGTTTGTGCTGCGTGATGCCACTTGCGTTTCAGAGGTGTTTTTCAGTTTGAAGGCCAGGGATATTTTTGAAACACTGTTTTGCATGTTATTACTATTGGTGAGGGGACAGTGGGCTGTTTATGATTTCAAAACAGGCAGAGGAGGTTGAAGGATTTTGGCTGCAGGGAAGAAGTCATTTTACACTGATTTACCAAACTCGGAGTCTTGCATCTTATTATTTGGACTATTCTTTAACCTTGCCTGTTCAGTTGTGTGAGACTAGGGCTGTTTACGACTCTCCTGGGTGTGCTTTCCCAGGGCTCTAGAGACAGCAGATTATGTACTTCCTGAGGATTAAGTACAAGGGGCAGAAATACTGTAAATTTGGTTATGTGCTCTCTTGTTGTTTCTAGTGTCAAAATTATGTATACATGTACGTGTGTATATATGTATATATGTATGTATATATGTAGTAGTCATATATATATGACTACTACTACCATATATATAGATAGACTACTTAAAAATAAGAACTGAAACAGAAACAAAACCAGTTGTTTTAGGGTAAATGTGCTTGTGCTCCAGTAATAACTGGATCAAAATTGAAAGTGCACTATATCATCCTGTTGAATAATAATAAAAGTGGTCTGCAGTTACTGTTACTGCATATTTCAAGTATTTTTCATAGCCAAACATCCTGGGATACCTTATTCTGTCAGCTCTACTGAATAAATACAAGTCAAAATGTCTCAAGGCATCATCATTCATACAGAAATAATGCAATTCTCCTCCAGCGCTGACCCCCACATTTGGCAGAGTTGTTAACCTTTTGCTTGTGGAGCTTGAGTAGTGTTAGGGTACACAGTGGGAGCACCTCCTAACCAACAAAGGGTGAGTCTAGTGGTACATTTTCATAAAGCAGCCCATCTGGGGAGCACACTGTGGGTGTACAACACAGACAAGACCCTGTCACGCTGGAGGACAGTAGAGGTCACAAACATAAGCACTCATGTGTCCAACCAGGCACATTGTTCCAAATCTGTGAGTGACTCTTCTCTTTTCATAAGAACTCTTTCTAGAAACAACAAATAGTTCCTCACTTGCTTTACCAAGAACAGGCCTACCCAATGTGTGTATTAAGATTTTAGTACCATGTAAAATTAAAAGTTAAAAGTATAAGGTCACATTATTGAAAAATGCCTCTGGCTTACAAGAAGATACCGACTGTTTGAAGTCTATAGTTGGAATGATTGACTTTGAACTGACTTTCAGCTTTCAACAATTTTCAAATTATCACAATAATTTTCTTTAAAATTCTTTCATAAATATTTAACACAAAATATAAACATGCCATTATTAATAACAATGCTACATTGATGAAGGTTCGTCAAACCAGGCACAAGGTCACAGTTGTCCTGTTTTATGTGTCAAACACCTTGTTTCACTCCAAAGACACTGATTAACCATTTAAAACAGTTCTTATATGCACCGTGTGAACTAGTCAATGGTTACAGCACATAAAATGAACAAATGTAACACCAGTCAAATATCTGCAGTAAAAGTGTATCAGCGCTGGAGGCAAGGAGTAATGATTGTACTAAAACACAATCACATGCATACTGTGGGTTTTACATGCCACTGCACACATACACACTTCCTGTTCAATGAGCACCAGTCCAATTGTCAACCCAAGACAGCTTCATCTACCATCTATTATTTTTATGCGTTGCCTTTCACTTAAATGGCCTCTGCATATTCCCCACTAAAGCTGCTCATGCATGCGCTAAGGACATGCACTGGCATACACTCAAATACAGCAACGTGCACAAGTCTGAGCTGACCAACTTAAATTTACGGCGCGGCGACATCACCTGTGACTTAGTGCCCCTGAAATTAGTCACAAATAGCATATTAGAGCAGCTAATCAGCCACGCTTGAGCACTTGGCTTTCTTTATGTGACCATTAAAGGGAGAGTGTATGGGCGCCCCCAGGCCTTGAGGTGAATGATCGTCCTGACCTCCAGTGAACCAAAAACCCCACACACAGTGGGGCGGGCTGGGTGATCGGCAGGGGTAAAATCATTTTCCAGAGTGTTGGTATAAGAGGGATTTGGCAAGTGATTTGGTCAAATGTATTAGCTGATAAGTCTGATTGCTGTAAGTTAAAACGTATTGCTCAAATACTAAAAGGGTTGGCGTTTAATAGAACCTATGCATATTTTACCATTTCATTAAGACACTAAATCGATCATGTTTAGTTTAGGGACATGTATGTAGAGTCATAGATGTATGTTGTTGAGTTTTTTATTATTATTATTATTATTTAAAGTTAGTTGTCACAAGACTTTTTAATTAACTAATTTTTCATGATTCATTGTTCAACTGCTGATTGTTATGCATCTGACTGTATGATAAATATGCAATACTTGATGTTTTCTATTGCAATGCCAATATTGTGATATTTTACTAATATTGGTGCTTCATGTTCAGTTAAATTAAATTAAAAATGTGAAATTAGATTATGAGTAAATATACTAGCCTTAATTTAAATTAAGTTTTATATATATTTGCAAAATATTATGCAGCCCTAACCTTTTGGAAATTGTGTATCAGGTGACAAAAGTCCACACCTTGTATTTGGGAGTGAAGTTCAAGTGAACATGTAACTCAGGTCTCACGATACCCCCTGATGATTGAGTGGACTTTGTCAGACACTGAAAAGTCTAGGATAGGCAAGAAACCTCACACCTTCATAAAATAGTAAAGGACATCTCTTGCTCCCTGACTCAAGTGTGTCGAATGAACAGAAGAGGGCACCGGGGTTGAGAAATACATAAAAGAGAAGCATTTAGCAGGTACTGGGATAAGGGACCGTTGTTTAGGAGCAGATGGGAGGGAGTCTGAGCCAAGAGCATGAAATCACCACGGCTGTACAATACAACACAGATTTATACTTCTACATTATTGGCAAAAAGTTTCTTTGGACTAGTTGTTTTGTTTTTGCTGTTGTAAGACTAAAAATATTTATGTGGCTTGTTAGAGAAAGTATAAAGCCCTCATGAAAAGTATTATTTTAACATTTTCTTGGTGTTGCATACATTTTTCTGTGTCTTCCCTCTCTTAAAGGGATATATGCCACCCCCAGGTCAAACTTGGGCATCTCCCCACAGTCCAGAGACTAAAATAAGTGGTGGAAAGCGTTTTTCTGGTGACGCAGCCATTGTCCAGGTCTGTCAGCACTGACCGCCGCGGTATCTGCAGCTACTCCGCGTTAGACTGGAGTCTAACGTCGCCAGAGAAAGATTTCGGCCAAAAGGAATTAATTTGCTCGATGCGTTTCCCAATTACTTTCTGTGTAGTGCGCATTCATATCGAGTGCAAATAAATGTGCAAATCAACACGGAGAGCTTGACTTGGTCATTTTGGGTGGGAACTATTTTTCAGTGCGGAAAAAGACAGACGAAGCACACAGCACGCTGCGTAACAGGGGAACTCCCTTCCTGGTGCGTAACTGGGATTCCCCTGTCAGCGTGCTGTGTGCTTCGTCTGTCTTTTTCCGCACTGAAAAATAGTGAAAAATAGTAGCTGCAGATACCGCGGCGGTCAGTGCTGACAGACTCGGACAATGGCTGGGTGACCAGGAAAACGCTTTCCACCACTTATTTTAGTGTCTGGACTGTGGGGAGATGCCCAAGTTTGACCTGGGGGTGGCATATCCCTTTAAGCTGAAGAATATAACAGAGTGGTTTAAAAGTAGTGTTAGAGATGCAGGATTACATTCATACCGTACTCCATACAACTGTACAACAACTCACCCTTGTGCAGTAGATAATACTCCCTACAACTGTATATAGCTGGGATTGTACATCTTATTTGATATTGTATTTTATACTTTATTACTACTTTCTATTTAATTCTGATTTGTACATATACATTTATTATCATAATTTTTATTTTTGTGTCTAGAGACCCTCAGTCGTCCAGGTAGAATCCATGGCAAAAGGAGAAGTTCAATTTGGCAACTGGACAAAAGCTTATTTGGTTGAATACGTTTCACAGCTCATCCAAGCTACTTCTTCAGTCCTTCAGTATTTTTATTTTTATAATTATGTCTCATCTGACACTGGTGTATTGCTCTTTGGTTGCTATTCCATCTATTTTTTTTTACCCTCTGTTATATATTATATATTATATTTGATGATTGAGCTAATGTACCCAAAACAATTTCCCTTGTGGATCAATAACGTTTCTAAGTCTAAGTCTAAATAGTAAGCTGTTATGGCACCGTAACCGTTTCATTTACATTTTCATTTTTACATTTACAGTTTCATTACAGTTTTTCCACCTTCTATTGTCTTCTTTTTCCTTTGTGACTTTTGCACTGCAGATGTGAATTTGAAATTTCAACCACGCTGTAGTTAAATATTGATGTTTTTTTGAAGTCAGTAACAAGGTCTTGGCAAGGACAGGCAGAATGGGTGTCGGTGCTTCCTTTCAACATCTAGTGGGATACACCCGGGGTCAAAGGTTATTGTAGTCCACTATAATCTCCACACTGGTGTTAGATCTTTTAATGTTCCCACCAAGGCTTTTCATCAGCTTTTACCACCTCTTATCCAATATTAGCATATTCAAAAAATGTTCAACTTTCTAATTATGCACTATGTAGACCAGCCTTTATCCCCTGTTTGAGATGTGTCACTTATAATGAGAGCAGTGCTGTGTGATTTGATATGATAATAGAAATCTTTAACTAGGTCTCTGAAGACTTCTTATGTGTCAGGCCTGATCATCACTGAAAGAATAAGTGCCTCTAGGCCACCGTAGAGCCAGGCAGCACTCAGATGGTTCAATATGCTATAGCCCCATAAAACCAGGATCACGAGGCTTTTTATTATGGCCCCAGTGCTGGAAGGAACCACTGCTCTCCTACCACTGCATGGATCTACAAATGTTGTCATCATATCTTACAAATTACCAAATAAAACATGGACATTTTAATGGCTTGTTTTACAGCAATGTTTAATGAAGCCTTACAATCATAAAATATAAAAGAATTTTGCCAACAATAGTAAGTTTTATATTTATATTTTAAAAAGGGCTCTAGAGTCTCTACAGCAGAAGCTTGCAGCAAAAACTTCATGCAGATTTAGTTTAATCCCATTTAAATAAAATTGCATGAAATCAACTGTACATGTAAATCAAGTGCCAAAAGCGAAATAAAAGAGACCTGCATCAAATGGAAAATAAAAAGAATTGCAATCATATATTTTTTATTGAAATGATGTGATGTGATTATTTTGAAATTATTTATCATTTTAAATCCTCAGTTGGACCAGAGTTTTTCTAAATACTTTTCTTCTTTTTCTTCTCACATCTACATTTGTAATTAATTTGCATTCTTTATGCATTATTAAATAAACAAAACATTTTTACCACCATTTCCATGTGTGCTGATAATGCGAAAGGAGTTTCTCCTCCTCTGCACTTATTCACATGGCAGTACTTTGATCAAGACGGAATAAGCTTGTGACTTTTCAATTTCAGCAATAATTTGTTTCAATATTACATCTCCGAGACAGAGCAAGTGATAGAATTTTTCCTCTGTCTGGTCCAGAATGTGGGGCGTCTGACGATGTCCTGTAATAGGTTATCACCGACCATATCTTTTGCAAAATAGAATTCCAACACATGTACATCTGTGGCCTACCGTCAGTGTCTTAAACATACATCAGAAATGCATTAAATCTGTTGATTACTATTGTTTCCTAACACTGTGTCAAGCCCTGAATTTATTTTGGTTATGCTGTTTTCGGATTACTCTGAATTGCCAGCGGTCTCAAGTGACAGTGACACCAGTGACAACATTAGATTTATTTTCTGTCTGCATATAGGTGCATGTCTGTGTTCTTGTGTGGAGGAGGCTGGACAATGTACCACTATGTTCTTTTTGATTGTCTATGTTCTATCTGGGTGCTATTGCATTTTTAGCCACACAGCCATACAAATGTATGTCATAAAATTGTTGACATTTATTATTTTTAAAGGTAAGGTATACTTTTCATACTACCTTTATTATTAGCATTATTATTTTAGTTTCAGATTTTTCACTCTCGTATTTGTATGAGGCAAAGTGGTGTTGTAGTATTTGAATGCACAAAGAGTATCCAATTACAATTTGTTTAATTTAGAAAGTCTTGCTTACTATAGTGACAAAACTATACATTTAATTAAATATGTTGCAAGCTTCAAAACAATCTGTCTGAAGATGTATTCTAAGAACATTGCAAACACTCATTATGACTAAGTTATTTATGCGAGACCTGGGCTGTGTACAACTTGTATCATTTCATTGGAAATGCATTCTGTAGAGAAAAGCAGTTGAACTATTTTGTTTGAAACAACAAACATTCTTCATTGTTGTGCTCAAAAAGAAAGGAAGACCTTGAATGAGCTGGCTTAATGAGAAGCCCATTCAGACAGCGGTATCAGGCTATTGACCTCTCCGGAGGCACTGAGGAGTGAGTACTTTCACATGTTACTCTCTATAAATTTAAGCCATTGACACACAGCCCTATTTCATCAGGGGCCCAGCTGACATACCCTTCGGATTGATGTCCCCCCAGCCCATTTGTCTGTTTTACACTCCTGAGCATCTTTGTGCTCCGCTAGATCTGCACCTCTTCACCGTGATTGGCTATTGACAACAAATCAAAGGGGATAATATATGGTGATGTCTGGCGGTATCCCAACAAGACGAGATAGTTGTTCGGGCGGGCTGGCTGGTTTACATGTGTTCTCGCTGAATGTCAGTGAGGCTGCATATCGATTCCCCAGCGGACACGGAGTCATTCTTCTTCTGCTGGCCAATAGCTACTTTAGTTGAAAGTGTGACGGCCAACAGGGCTGGGGGGCAAGTGACTTTGAAATCCGGCTGTACTTGACATGCAGTGAAAGCCCCTCTTCTGTGGTCATAACTTTAGTAATAGTGTGGATTACAGTTATTGCTTAGCCCTCAGAATTCCTTTGCTGGCGAGGTAATGTGTATATCAGAAAAGTTCACTCTGTGCCCCTCAGGCCTGCTCAATAAATGAACATAACAGCAGGTCCTTCTCCCCTCCACTCTGTCACACGCACAAACACACACTCACCGAGCATCTTTTGAAATGGCTTTTGTATTGATTTTTGTAACTACCCAGTTAGATGACGTTGTGCCTTAGCGTGTCATTTCTAGATGGCCCTGCCCCGAGCAGGTCATTGAGGTGCTAACTGTCATTTGGAGGGACAGAAAAGCAATCATAGCTTTTTCATTACTTACTGTTTTCCCCTCCCCACACCCTTCCTCCACGTTTTTGCTGTCTTTTTACCCCCAGTTGTGGGATGGTCTGACATATTATGGCTTCTGTGATTTAACTGCACTCTTAAATTAAGTGCTGAAATATCAAGCTGTAGCTTTAGAAAAATAAACTGTGTGTCAAGGGATCAAATGCCCCGGAGGTCTAAGTCATGAACTTGTGGTGGTGCACTCATCAATTTCAAACTTGTACTGGCTTGTTCTGTTTTAGCTGTACGCAAGAGCACAGGGCTGCGTCTTGATTATAGTTGTTTATGGAGGCTTTTTGGTTTATATATAAATCCACTCCATAAAATGTCCTGAAACGATTCAAACAAGCTGAGGTTTACCTTAGCTGTTGTACAATCAACTCATTTCTGTGACACAGACCATAAGGGCACAAAGAGTCTTGAGGGGACAGACATGATTGAATAAATGCAACATTTTATATATATATACTGAAGTGTATTTTTTTATACAAATTAACTCAGCGATATAACAATTCAAATTACAATTTTTTTTAAATTATTATTGTATTGTTATTGTATTGTTAATAATATTATTGTATTATTAACAGTATGCACTATTATCACTGTCAATTCTCATTTTTGAACAACACACGTTAACCTAAATCACAGCAGGGACATTGGGTACTCTATAGACATGAGGAAGAAAGATTCATGGTTATTATTACTGCAACAATCCAGGAAAAAAAGTTTTTGCCTTTTATAATGAGATTATATCAATATTAGCTGTTTTTTGTTTGTTTGTTTTTTTACTTTTTGCTTTTACTTCTGCAATCATGTAGAGGGTAAAGAGCTTTTTATAACATGTGTAAATAAGATTGCACAGTAAGAGGCAGCGGTCAGATGGGCTCAAAGACAAATGGTGTGTAGCAGTCAGCGTGAATGGGATATTGTGCTTCTGTGGCTACTGCACTATGCTAACGGCTCTTGTTTGCTTTTAATCAATGAGCCTGTTCAATGCCACGGCCTTGCACTGACTCCTGTCTCTTTATAGCTGACTTAATCACCTGGGCCATTCAGAATTCATTGCAAGAAGAAATGAGGGTGATGTCATTGCTTCCTTAGGTTACCGTAAGAGCTCAGGAAGCATGCCAGGAGTCACAAATGAGTGGTAGCACTGAATATTTTCTAATGTATAGCATGAGTCAATCTACTCTCTATAAACTAAAATGAACAGCTAGATAAATTATGAGCTTTGGGATGTTTTATTACCAATGCACGACCTTGTGGTTATTGAATCATTTCATAGAAGTAATTATGAAGTCAATAAAGGAGAAGAACTTGGAAAAGGCACCAAGTCAATTTGCAGTAAGTGGTAACAATTATTGTGATTAAAAAAATGTATATATATGTCTATATCCAGTGACCATAATGCACGCTGTTTTAGGTGTGCATAAAGAATAGCATGGACAGTCTCATAACACTGCTAGTTAGCCTTGATATCATATGCTCAATGTGACCCCATTACTCTCCATCAGCCATCCATCCAGACGTCCTGGGGCCCCGGGCTGTGGCCCTTGGACACCCCCTGTAAACCTACCAGGATCTGGCAAGGCCTCCCTGTTTGCCCTCCCACTCCACCAACACAAATCCACCAGCCGTCATCCGTCTAATTAGCATGCACCCGCACACTGACATGTAAGTTTACCCAATGTACTTGAGCCACACACAGACTTAAAGAAGCACTCACACACATGCGTTCATCTCCCCCAGCCTTCATGGTGCCACTGGAAGATTGCGCTCCATCCACTGAAGGTGTTATGGGCTGTTATCAGCAAGACCGTTCCATGGATGGCTGCCCTAATTGAGAATAATGAGGGTCACATTGAACATATGGTCGCTGTTGTGTCCCTTTTCCCCCTTCTTCTCTCCTCTCCTCTGCCTCTTACTTTGTCTCCACACAAAAGGTTCATTCAAACTTTGCCACGAGGAGGATTTAAGACCTTGTCAAAGTTGCTCCTGTTATTCTGACACTGACCAGTTTATGTCCACACCGTGAGAAGGGCAGTGACCGGGCGCAGGCAGTTGGAGGCAAAATGCTAACCCCGCTGAGAGGAGCTGGAAACACTGGCCTAAGCATTCTGCCCATAGAAAGTCCTTTTGTTCTACAGGATGTGTGGACATTTGCTCTCTGCCGTGTCATTGAGAGTTCAGAACGACCTGCCAACATCTTCTTACATCTCTCCCTGGACAGACGGTGCTGATAGGATTAAACTCGTGTATGATAATTAAAATATGTAATCTGACCCTGTGTCAAAATGCTTCATAGCTTTTTGCAGTTTCGGTCAGAACCATAGCAAGGACATAATTCAATGTAGGATAAAATGAGAATGTCAGTCGGGGACTAAGTTTACGGTTCTCAAAGCAGTTATGTGATACGCTTGGATCTCAGAATAAATCTCAGTAGCCTGTCACTATCATGTCATGTATTTTGTCATCCAATATGTCTGTTATGGACATATCTAACATGCACGGTTAAAATCCCTCTAACTCTTGCATGGCTATAGTCATGTCTTGGGCTGGAGGCACTTTATCATCATCGTCGAGTGGTGAAATAGAAATCTTGGAGCTGTTCCCGGTAATAACACCTTTGTGGATGCAATGAATTAATCTACCGAGACATCCTCTGTTGCCTTCTTTCCGCCTGTAAAATGGTCTGTTATTTCCTTTTTTAAACATATAGTATTTCATTATTTGGACACATTTTAAAGTTTTTGAGTGTTTTATGCTCTTTCTTTACGTTTGGAAACTATATGCTACTGATTACGTTTATTATTTTATACAATACTGAAATACTAGATAAAAAAAAAACAATCAAATATATTCCTGAAGAAAATGTAGACGATAAACGATTATATTGATTAATATTGAAACTAAACCATAAAGCAGAATTATCCCTCAAAAAGTATTTCAAATGTACAATATTGTTAAAAAAATGAGGTGCAGTAAATAAATAGCAAAATGCAACACTTAAAGGGACAGTGTGTAAGATTTTTACCCGTTAATTACTGAAATTGAAGATACCCATTCAAAAATACATTGTTTTCCAAGCCTTTTCACTTCCATCATGAAATCAAAGTATTCTTTTGGACTTGGATATAGTCACATAAAAGGGGGATCTTCCCCATGCAGAGGCAGCCATTTTGAATACGAGAGCCGCAGAAGGACATTTGGGCTCCGCCTTCGGCAAGGCTCATGGTTTTGGGTAAACAACACAAGCATGCTGCCGGATCAGACGTCGTAATGGATCTAACACGTGTTTTGGACTAAATTGTTTTACTGGATTTTATTCGCTGGATCCTTACGGACAAATTGAGAGCAAGTTTATTGTGAAATAGAGTTTGACCTGTGCAAAGCATTCTAAGGTAAGCTAACCTCGTTTTGTGCTTTTCCGTATAAAAGCCCCATGTGCTCGGGGAGTGATTGTTTTGCAGGGAAATGAATTGCATAGTCAAAAAGAGGAGACTGTAAGGTTTCATTTGATGTGTAGAGTGTCATGGTACATGATCGGGAATGTGTGTTTTCATGAGAGAAAAAAAAACAAAAACGGGACCGCGTTTTATTTATACAGTAGCGGCGCGCGGCTCGTGCGCGGGTACGAGAGCTGTCCGCGTTACGGCGCGCCCGGGTGACCCTCGAGGTCTGCCGTAGCTAAAACAGAAAGTGCAATAGCACCATCCACCTATGCGCCATGAATCCTACACACTGGGGCTTTAAGTAGTTAGTTTGTATCTATAATAGGGATGTCAACAATTAATCGATTAACGATTTATTGTCGATTAAGACGTTGGTCGAACAAAATGCATTAATTGTAATTAATCGCTAATCGCGGACACGCGTGGTCACGAAACAAGGCAACCGCGCACCGCGCTGCGCCAAGCTCGACTCACAGCCGCCCGCAGGCGCCAACGGCACCGCTCAGCAGCCCCGGTGTAAGCGCGAGGCGAGATCGAACCGCGGCGCCCGGAATGCGTAGCCGCTGCTGCTGGTTTCGCGCGTTCGGCCCGCGGCCCGGGCCCCGAGCCCCGCGCGGCTGGCCTGCGGCTCGGACTCCGAGCCACAAACCAGCCGCACGAAACCAGCAGCGGCACGTGGTGGTTTAATCCTGGTCTAGTCCAGGTCTAGACCTGGTCGAGTCCAGGTCCAGTCCAGGTCCAGTCCAGGTCCAGACCTGGTCTAGTTCTGGTCCAGACCTGGTCCAGTCCACGTTTAGTCCTGGTCTAGTCTCTTAGCCAAGCAGGACAGAACACAATGTTACACTATAAAAAAGTAGTAGTAATTTATTTCGAGCATATGATACTTGTAGTGCACAGAAAATGTACAGTGTCATACAATTTAAATAAACAACAAAAAAAGAACATAAAAAAAAGAAAGAATATACAGACACAAATACATGCCCGAAAAGGAGTGGGTAGAAGTAAAACTTATTAAATCCCACCCCTTCTCCCAAAGTTAGTAGTAATCCTTATTACTGTTATTAATGTTACACTATAAAAAAAAAAAATCTGCAAACCGCGATAGAGCGAGGGATTACTGTATTTTGTTATTCAGCATCAATACATTTGTCTGCTTTTTACTAAGGAAGGCAGGAATATACAATATAATAATACTATGATATATTTATGACTCAGTGTTATGTATACTATAGCTTATATTCTTAAAGACCCTATTGAAACACTAAAATTCAGGTGAAAAACGCCGCTTATCAGTTAATCGTTAATCGATCGATAAGGTCAATCAACTATCAATTAATGAATTAATCGATAATTTGCATCCCTAATCTATAATGAATCATAGAAGTAATAATTCAACCTTCTGCAGCTCTAATCTCATTGTAGTACCAAAAATGTCCCACTAATACAAAGAAAAAGTTCCCACGATAAATGTTGACCCCCAAAAAGTATTGTTCCATCTGTCACGTATTGAATGATAACTGGATATAGTAGTTATCGTAATAATTATAATGATTATACAGTTATATTTCAGACATGTTTGTGTTACAAGCATGGCATTTGAACTGATCTTAGTTAAACTTTCACAATTGTTTTGTTCAACAGTTGTCATTTCTGCGCCATGGCCCTGTTGTAATGCCATCCGCAGGAAGTATCTTTACGTGCTATAATTGCCTTCTCTGTTTACACGGGGAATCACGCTGATTGGATTTAGATGCTCCAGTAAAGACAGTTTATGAGCACCTTACCAAACTGTGAATTGATTTGCCATCTTCTTCAGTTACTTGTATAATATCCTTAGGAGGTTGGATTTATGACTATTGGTGACCCAGATGCATTGTCGGTACGCAGCGGAGCCCACTGGATGCTGGCGTGGGGCTCTGGTTTCATGTAGACAGGTGTAGTCTCCATGTCTGATGATCTGTGGAACATATGTGTGTAATAAGGAGACATGTGCCCCAATGCACTGACAGAGGAGAATGTTTAAGTGTATATACTATAGGCCCAGCATTGATATATGTGATATGGCCAGCATCTGTGTATATGTATGGAGAAATATAACTTCCACGTTTGATGATGGAGGATATATGAGCCACTCGCATGTAAGAGCAGCATGTGTGTTTATTGAAAATTCAGACCTATCATGAGAGAAAATTTATGAATGTAAACTGTGGGCTATAAGCATGGGAAAAGTAGCAGTACAGTACTTTCACTATAAAGAATGGCAAAATGCTTTTTTTTTCTCTTTAAACTGTATGCATGATCCCTTTCCATTGTGGTTTTGGATCAGTGCCCTCACTGAAAAGTGGTTAAAGAAGAAAAGAACTACTGTTTTGCCATCTAAATTACAGTATGTGCAAAACAATACACAAGACGAGGTTAAGCAGGTCATTCCCTAACTGGTCGCTTGGCAGTTTGTAGGCCTCTGTGACCCTGCGTACATGTTTGGAGAGACAATTTCCCCATATCCAGTATCACTCCCACCACTCGTCACAGGTGTAGCTTGTTGCAATTGGAAGGCCAACACTTTCCATACAAATATATTTTTGGCTAAAATTACAAAAGATTATGTTGAAAAATTAAGTGGTAAGTTCTAGTTGCACATACAGTATAGTGTAATTTCCTTTAACATACTTCTTACACGGCTTCAAAGTGCATTGTCTGCGATTATGGTTTTCACAGATTAAGTTAGTGCAATAGTGGGCTTTTAGCCAGGGTGAACACAGGTCAGGCCATTATCACCTGTGCCACAAGATGAATGTAGCCACTCAAACCATAAAATATTGCTGCTGTATATGAGAACTATATTGAGAAAATTCTGTCTTCATTTGTTTGACTGTTGAAATATGGATGTCCATACAGGCCTGTGGACTGCAGCGACATTTCTCCTCTTTGGAAACGCAATGAAATCTGAATATTGCCTGGAATGAGCCGCTGCCCTTAGGGAAATAATCCTGGGTCTCTGAATAGTTCCTGATTGAATTGTCTTTTACTAAATAGAGTTTGCTCTAATGCATACTCTCTTCGGAGAATATGACAGCCTGCGATGCTTCTCATATCCGCCTAAAAGAGCCCCCTGATCCAAGGCCCTATTAACTGTATTACCCAAACCAATATCGCTGCCTAAAGCCATTACCTTGAGCCCATTGTGTATTTTTGTCACTACATCTTTGCTCAAAATCGAAATCAGTCGGTGATGGATGCTTAACAAGACTACACTTTTATCACATATTCTGCTGACCTTCAACAAATTGCTTCACAAGTTTTACGTCTAAGATTGATGTGGCAGCAGTTCTTCCCTTAACACAGGACTCAAGGTGCAGCAGGGGACCGTTGTAGTCCCACTGTTTGAGTTTATCCACGCTCTGAGTCCTCACCTCCGCATGAACCCCTCTCCATCAGCCTGTGTTTTTCTGCGCTACAATGTTCATATCCGTCATGTACTTTTAGCTCTCTGACTGCAAAGTGGTAAAGATAGTTTGGTCAATTAGCCAAAGTGGAAAATAAACAAATGTCCAGTGACTCCCTGAAGAAGAATGGAGCCTTTCCAGGCACGTCTTCTTGACAAGGAACAGGTTAAATACCTGTGTTGTTGTTTCTGGATAAGGCATGACGCTAGAAAAAAGTTCTAAGCAATGATAAATCTTCTAAATAAACGCCCAAACTCCACTCCCACAGCCCCACTCCACCCGCACTTGAGCCAAACTCTCTCTGAAGGCCTAAATCACTTTGACCTGTACACCCCACTGCATGCAGCACCACATGACGTATGACGAGCTCTTACCAAAGAAAACGCCACCGTTACAGCAGATGGGAGGCCCATCTTAGACCAATAACTTTGAATCATGATGTCTGCAGTGTCCATGTTACAAACTGTGTGGATATAAATAGAATCTTGAGAGTGTTTTTGTACTGTTGATATGATTTACCTGCAGCTTACCAGCACCGTGGGAAATGTAAGAGTATATCAGGTATTAGTGTTAGGCTTTATGTTCTCATGTTTGCCTTACTTCGATAATCTACAGGTGAACTAGTCTTACAGCTAGTTTACTATTGTATATTTTTATAGTAGGCATTCCGCTATCCAGAGATAGACCCAAGCAAGGCTGTTTATTATGTTCGATATGTTAAGTATATATAACACACACAGTTCATCCAAATCCAACAGGTTTTTACAGAAAGTGCATTCCATAAGTATCTACTTCTTAGTTAGCTTTGGAGAGCTTTTCCTCGGCTTTATCAGTGAAGACCTGTGTCTTATCATGACTAATGCTGGAAATTCCTCTATGAGATAAGTAAAGAAGCTTAGGATTACCCTCTTGACTGAACATTGGAAAAGCGAAGGAGAGATGGTGTACGTGTGCATGTTTTGTGTGTGCACACAGAGGCCATAAGAGGACCAGAACAGAAGAGGGGTTCAGCTGCTTCTTCTATTTTGTCAGTCGTGAGGCAACCTTACCATTAGTGTCAGACAATGCGATTATCCAGCCAACAGGACTGGATAAGTGGATTGATGAGGTGCTTCCAAAGTTCCGTACCGCTACAATAGAACCTGGCTCTATATTCCTGAAGCAGCTATTTTCCTCAAGGAAGGATAAAAATAATGAGCTACTTAACCAGACTGTTCACTGCATTTCTGTCATATTACAGCTGGCTTGTTTGTTTATCCCTGACAGATCTATATTTCACTTTTTTAATTGAATTACTTTGATACAGACTAAAAGCCTTCACCCTAATAACATGCCAATTACAATGAGGACATACTTAGAATAAATATGAATATAATACAGCAATTTATGGCTTTAAATATACAGAGTGCTTGGCTCTCCTGTGCATGCATTGATTAATAATTGGTGTTGCGGTCTTAAGGGGTAATTAAGGAAAACTAATAACTTCAGTCTAAGGTTAAAATGCCATTTGTCAGAGAAGTGGGCCTGCTTGAGCTTATAAACTTTAGATTAACAGCTAAAGCAGATACATAATGTATGCCTTTGTTGAAGACAGGTGACGTTATTATTTTTGGATTGATAGCTCAAGCGCTGGAAATGTTTGTAGGCAGGCCATGTTTGCTTTAGACCAATCTATTCTGAGCACTTTAGTTGATGGCACATTTGCATTTCATTGTCATTTGCATGGATCTGCTGGTGAAATCCATACAGTAATGAATCCTCACATTCTCAATTTAATAATGGAGCTAGGCTTTGCAGCTTGTCGAAATCTACCAACATATGTTTTCTAAATGTGCATTGATTTATTTTGGCCTTTGATGAATTATTGTCCAAAAGCAGTGAGTATGTATTGGTTATTTAAGTAATGACCCGTCTCCAGAAAACTCACTGGTCTCTCATAAAGGTACCATATGGATGGACGTCGGTACATGATGCATTGCATTTGTTTTGCTTGCTTAGGCAATCCTGGAAATATATTTAATATGCTCTCTTTGCATATCCAACCACTTTTATGTTCACCAGTAGCCTACTGTTTTGAATGAATATTAGTTTCAGTATGTTTATTAGTTGACTTTACATTGAATGGTCTTGCACATTTCCTCTTGAATGAATAAATCAGATTTTTTATTATTCAAATATAAAAAAAAGTCAAAAGATAAGCTGACAACGATATTTTGAATTTATTTCAAGCATAAAATTTTATCATTTGGAAACCCAAAATATGGCTGGCTGCTTGAGACGACCAACTCATAAATAAACATTAGACCAGCAATTGTTAATCATTTTTGCAGTCTGCTCTTTCAGCACATGTTAAAGATAGAGGCAATAAGACTTTTATTGGCCCTCAAGAGTTAACAGCTCACTTATCCTAGAGCAACAAAGGATGAAGGAGACAGTGCAAAAACTCCCAAAGTACATATAAAAGTTAACTACTCCGCTTCTATAAATAGTAAACACATCCTACTTTTTCAACATCTGTGAACTTGGAGACCCTGAAAATGGGTCATTTATTCTTCATAAACCTGTAGGGACTTAAATGGGTCTGTGGACTCCATTCTGGTTTCAGAAATCACAGATGGGAGCATGGCCTTCACTGACTCAAGTGTACAATCTGAGCCCTTAATGATTTTATATAGATGGTCTTCACCTGTTATCTCATAACAATTTGTGTTCTTCTTATTGAAGCTTTCTATTAGGGGTGTGCAAAATAATCGTCATGACAATGCATCACGATACTAACTTTCACAATATACTGCATCGATTCTTGATGCCTAAAATCGATTATTATTATTAATTAATAATTTATTAATTAATTATTAATACATAAATAAATTATTAGTTTATTTTTTTAATAAATCCTATGCACTTTTTTCTTTGTGAAAGGGTTTTTCTTTGTTATGATGGTAGCTACCTCCAAAATGGCAAATGTTTGAACATCATTTTTTGTTTTAGAAAAAATCCTATGCACATTTTTTGTTATTGGTTTGGTTTATTTGTTTTTGTTATTCAATAAATTCAGTTATGAATTGAGTTGCTCAGAGTTGTGTATCAATTGAAGACACTACCCAGATACACAGCCACTGATATTTAAGTTATCCTCTTTTTTTTGGTACATTTTCACTGAAGTATGTTGAATATATTGCAATGCATCGCAATAATTCAAGTATCGTGATGCATCGTGATAGTATCGCATCGTGGCATATGAATCGTGATTCGAATTGAATCGTGACTTCTTTGCCAATATCCACCCCTACTTTCTATGCATAGCTTTCTATAGGCCAATATTAATTAAAAGGGCATTAAAGTACAATTGTTAGAATGCAAAATGATGTTGTAATACAGGGAGTTTTTGAGTTTAGTTAATAATTGAAAATGCCAGGTTCAACATTTGTGAATTTACCTTTTGGATATTTCATGGGAAATATGGCCCCTTTCCCCATCTGGGAGTATGGCATCATCACATTCTAGAATGTGAAAACTACCAGTACTTTTTCTTAATTATGGCACAAAATAAACATAATCCAATGTTATTTAGTTGTAGTTCTCCTCAAATCATTACAAATACTGAGTAAAATTTTAGACTCAAATTAGCAAATTTTGATCTATAGAGGGATTATCAGTCTACATCACGCTCTACTGCACATGTCTCCTGCGCATGTCTCCTGCAGAAAAAGCCGCAGTCCTATCTTGTATCATGTCAGTGTCTCGTAGAATTTTCCGATAGTTGTGTCGATCAGGTATGAATGTATGTACGGCTACTGATGTTTGAGACTTTTCTTCTCATCGTTTACGTACTCTCCCGCATTTAACGCATGTGGGTCATTAAGACGTATCCCACTCACTAATGTTCATTTAGCACCATAACTTATTTTACCACATGGTGATAAACTGTTTTAGTGCACTGAAACATCACTAGCTAGCACTGCAACTTCATGTTAACCGCACAGACAGCGACTCTTTCTGCACTCAGGCTGCGCGTGCATCTGCTGTGTTAATAAGCAAATAATTTGTCTATTCCAGACAGAACTGCCAGGCCTTAGCAACTAAACTCATGCACAAGCGTCTAAAAAATGTTAAAAACCCAGAGGAAAGTATGCTGCTATGTTTTTTTGACTGGTTATGTTAAAATTCACTTTTCACTTTTCACTTTTTGTTAAAAAAACACTTTTCATTTCATTTATTGGTTTATTAGGACAGTGTACAATTACATTAAGCACAGTGGCAGAGATGTTTGTACCAGATTGTAGCTCATAGCTAATTTCCATCTGTAGTCCTGGGAAGCACCTTATTTTATGTATTTAGTTTATTTATGAGACAAAGACAGTGGACACATTACACATTAACCCTAACAGGAGAGATGCATTGTGCCAGGTTGTAGCACTAGATCTTATTGCCACCTGTAGTCCCTGGTGCATGTTTTTTAGGTTTACCTTCAATACTTGCATGCTTTTTCCAGCGCTTCTACACTAGACCCATTGAAGACAATTAAAAATGCATGAACAAAAAACTTGTGGTACCCCATATTATCATAATTGAAAAGTGGGAATACCTTAATGTGTCTTTTATTTCTCTAAAGGACATAGCGTTGAAAGAACATTAGCTGGACTTGTCCATTCGCTCGAGCCCAGGAGCATTAATGGATGGCTCTCCTTGTAACGTTGACCTTGCATTTTGACCTAGCAGACTGTTAAACTCAATACCTACTGGATATCACGCAAGTCCTTAACAACCTTCTCAAGGCTATGATAAGAGAATGATTATGCACATAAGCGTCATTCTGATTTCTTCATTTTGAGCAGTGTTGTGGTTTAGCAGATGGGAGTGAGATATTTGACCTTGTTTGAACCCATAAATCTAATCTCTTCATCCATCATCCAGTCAATTATTTGTCATTTGTGTCGTGATCAACTGCTCCGGGGGACAAATTGTATCCCAGGTCTCCCATTGCCCAATGGCTGCGCTCTCATAGGACCTGGATAATATCTTCATCACTGACAGCATACAGTTATGAAGCACATGAGGTGTCCTATACTGCAATAAGGACTGGACAGTGTGCAAACTCAAGGTTAAAAAGGTCCATTATGAGTGTACATAAATGTCAAGGTTATTTCCCTACCACCTTTTGTTCACAGATCTTCTCTACATGGCCTCATTGTCTGAACAGTTTTCTCTGCATAAATAATAATAAGTTTGATTAATTTGACAGAAAGTGCATTGTTATGAGATGGTAACGTGACCTGTCGTCCAAAATGTTCGTAATATTACAAAACCAGGTTGTATTTGTATCAGTTAAGTGATTTATTTAAGTAATAATAACACATTATCTTGACTATTATGCAATAATAAGTGCGTTTGACTCTCCACACCATCACACCATAATGATAGCGCTTTTGACACTCTGACAGCCAGTCATTACGTTTATATATACACCACTTATTAATTTACTACACATTTCTCAGATAGTGCTAAACCCACAGTAACACAAGGAGGATTTCCTGTCGTCAAATGGTGAGACCGTGGATTGAACCCATAACTTCTCTGTTAATAAACGAATAGTGCCCTAACCACTAAGAAGAAGTGACTTTATTGATCTCACACTGGAGAAATTCTTCTCTGCATATATATATACAGTATATATATATATATATATATATATATATATATATATATATATATATATAGGAAACCCACCCAGACACGGGGAGAACATGCAAACTCCACACAGAAAGGCCCAGGCGACCCGGGGATCGAACCCAGACCATGCATGCAAACTCCACACAGAACACACACAGAAACACCGTGCCGCCCACTAAGCCACTCTGCACCTACTTGATATAAGAGCTGGAAATGTAGGTCTGCAACACTTTCAAAACCACAATCACAAAAACATACACTTTTTAAAGAATAAATACACAAGATAATAGAGCTGTCTCTTTATATTACCATGTTATTTGGACATAACTCAAGACTGAGTATCTAGTATCTAGATTTAGTAACAATTTGTATCTTTTGTATAGATTCTTTCAACAACCCTAATGCTTAGTCAATCCAACAAGCTAGGATTGTATTTTTGTGGGTATGAAGAACTGAAAAGCTGTACCAAAGAATGCTGGGAAACAAGACATTCTAGCGAAATACAAAGGGAAGAGTGCTAATGCTCAGGTGTAGGAGGGTAAGTTATACAAATGCCAAAGTTGAGTTCACTTTTCCTCTTTAATTCCGCTCCTTTATCTTAGTTCTGCCCTGGCTGCCTCCGGGCTTCCAGTCTGTCACACTCAAAGGGCATAATGGGCCTGAGAAGATCAACCCATCTAAAGAGGGATTTGGCACCTTTCACCTCCAAGAAATCCAAGCAGGAGTCAAGCTTTCTCTCCCCATAAATGCACAGGGCTGCACATTTCCAGAGGTGCTAATACCCCTATGCCCGCCCTTGTATTTCAAAACTCTGGAAAATGTAAAAGAAGAGAAGGACTCAGGAGGAATTTGCAACTATGATTCAAATAAAGCAAAGAGATATATATTGGGTATTCAGTTTTAAATCCTCTGCTAACAGTGTATTGAGTGTTATTAGATTATGGCTAACAATCTCTCTATTGAACTTTTTGCCATGCTAATCAAATGGACTTTGATAGACCTTCTCCTTCAGGACAGAATTTGACTTATGCTCTTCAGCTGAACAAAATCCATAAAACCAATAAAAATCCTAAAGGCCTGCTGGTTTAAGAAACATTACCAGAATCAGATTTGAGACGCAAATCTACACAACTAATAATTTTGAAGGATTGATCAGTATATTGCCTGAAATAATTAGCAATGATTTTTGCCCAAATGCTGTTAGTTTCCTAAACTTATTAGCTTACCTTGTCTTCATAATCCTATGGAATAATATAACCATAAATGTGGCAAACACTCTTAGCATGAAAGTCTTGTTTGCTAATTATCTTTGGACCATACAAATATCATTATACAAAAAGCGTACACTGTGTGACATGTACTTGCGTTTCCTTGGTCTGCTTTGGGATTCAGATCTACAAACCGTGCTCAGTTGGGAATAAAGGGGGCATGCAATACATATATGTTTTTGTGGCCATTTGATTAAAGCAGACGGAGCTATGATGCTGACAATCATTAATGACTGTATACTAATTACCACTGACTTCTTTCATGTTCAGCTCAAAAAGGATTCAAAATGAACTCCCTTGTCATTTGCTGAGATTTCCAAGCGAAGGGACAAACAAATTCTAATAAGGTCTGTCCCTTTTAACATGAAACTACTAGTGCAAAGAGACACCAGTGCTTCCCACAAGGTGAAGGGGCCATTTGGTGATATGCCATGCAGTATATATTAAGGCAAATAAGCCTAATTACATGGCTGCATATTGGCTTGTCATCTTCTTTAATAACAGCGTGGTACAAATAGAAAGGCGGTTGTGCAGTTTGGGCTAAGCAAGTATTGTGACAACAGTCATAACAGTGTAAGGGTATGACTAAAGTACATGGCTCTATAAGTGGGTGAGTGAGGAGAACATATATACCTGATGAAATCTGATCTTTCTTTCTCGGCACACAATAGGTCGGCTAAATGCATTTGTAGGCCCTGATTTGTCAACAAATCTGGCACATAGCCAACGGCGACATTGCATACAACATAAAGCAAAGTTTGTAATGTAATTTACACAGACTCAATCAAATAAGAAATGACAAACCATGCTGTCTAAAGCAAAAAATTACACAAAGCTTTATTAAAAAAAAAAAAAAAAAAAAAAAAAAAATATATATATATATATATATATATATATATATATCACATTAAACATATTGAAAATAATTATAAATATCTGAAATGATGTTGCTCAAAATCTGACCAACACGCTAAAATTGCATACACACAAACATGCCTTTACTTGTACCTTTCTATGTCTTCTTTT
This sequence comes from Paratrypauchen microcephalus, assembly GCA_036785185.1. NCBI lineage: Eukaryota > Metazoa > Chordata > Actinopteri > Gobiiformes > Gobiidae > Paratrypauchen > Paratrypauchen microcephalus. The sequence continues at coordinate 14,601,286 of JAVJIX010000002.1, read as the reverse complement.
AACTTGGATAAATGACTTCCCTTGGAGCATTGCAGAAGCGTTTTGTTTTTGGAGAAGTTAACAAAGTTATTTAGGACACAATGCAGTGAACAGGAGATTTAGCACACACAGTATCATCCAGCTCTGTTACAAGTACAACAATGGTAGCTTTCACATGATCAAATTTGAGAATCAGGAGTTCATCAGTAAAGCCTCCAGTGAACAAGAGGACCTCGGGGTCTTATACCCCAAAGAAAGGCAATTACTTGTATAGGTATTATTGTGTGAAGGATCCTATTTGTGGGTGACCTGTGAAATGGAGAGCACAATATACTGTCTGTGGAAGGTAACAGCAACACTATTACAGCAGTGCTGTATATGAAAATGTTTAATACACACATAACACAATACATAAAACTAATGCATGCAGACTGACTAAATAGATTTGTCAAAATGCAAATTCCAGTAACTATTGTAAGATATAGCTGATTATCACCGCTCATTAAATCTGATTTAATCTAGAGTGAAGAAGAGTAAACTCTGTTTTTGAATTCTTCTTCAACCACTCATGTCACAATATTACCACAGAGAACTTCAATACATTAAAAGGTGTGGACTTTTTTTCTTATGAGTATCTAAGCCAGCCACTATGTCACACATTTTATCACATTCTGGTCCAGTCTTGCTCAATGCAGTATTCACAAACAGTGATTTGTCGCCTACAGAGAAAGGGCTCTCTTCAGAGATCCAACAAGTCTATTTTTAAGTGTTCCACACGCACCTTTCCCCTGACCAGTCCATCCAGTCTCATCCAGGGCCATCTCTGTCATTGTACAGTATATGTAATATGTCCCAACAGAGCACCTGGGGAAGTGGCCATGCTACCACCTGGGACAGACACGCACACATTCTCCCATCAGTTCTTAGGGTCATCCAGGATAGATACAATAACACCCCACGGAGCCGCTTTGACACCACCTGGGTCCCTGTCTCTCTCTCTATCTCCCCGTCTAGTCCCGCTGCAACATGGCAGTGTCACTGCCAATCAGGCCTTCCTGTCAGTACACTGCAGCACACGCTGCTGTAAAGCCAATTGCATTGGCTCACCCCTGGAGTGGACAGGGGAGAGGCGGAGAGTGATGGAGGCTGCCACCTAACAGCCCCTAATAGCACCTGACACAGTGTTACACGCGCTGCGATCTCAAGAGCCGACCAGCAGAGATTTGGTTCAGGACAGGCAAAAGGGAAAAGGAGGAGAGGGGAGAGAGGGGTGTAGGATAAAGCCGGGGGTATGGGTGGGGTCTGTGTGCCTCCGGAGGGACAGCATCAAATATGACAGCAGTAGACAGGGCAGAGATTAATGTAGCTTCAACACCCATACATGTCTGTTTTGGAGTGCAGCACCTAAAATGATATACAGTACATATATTTTCCCCCTATTATTACTTTTTTTTTTTTTTCAAACTTTAATCCAGATTGAGGAGGAACACAAATCAGCCTGTCAATCTTAACTGTGAATAAACAGAGGATTTGAAAGGGTATCGGGAGTAGGAGTTCAGCCACATCAGAATATTAATCCATTGTCCCATGCTTTGATGAATGGATAGGATTGTGTCAGGGAGGGTATTTCAGCAGAAATACACAAACAGAAATACACTTAAGCGCTTGCCTACTCTGTATACTTAGGTTAGGCAGTAGGGGAGTGCACCAAGAGCTCAAGATGATCCACGCTGCCTATCTCTCGGTGCCAACTGACACTACTGATGACCCCAGAGCAGATGTTCCTTGTAATAATCTGCAGTTGAGAGAGGCATGCGCGCCAGGTGGAGAAGCCCGGGTCCACTCCCAAACGATTTTCCCCTGTATAAAACAAAAGGAGCTTTGAGGGATCGGCTTTCGGAGACACAAAGCTCGGGGTGTAAGGGTCTGCAGAGGGGAGTACTTTTAATACAATTAGGGGTCTTTAGAGACACACAGGGGAACACCGCACTGGCTCACTAGTGGTTGAACCAGAGCTTGACAGGACTAGCTAAAAATCTGAAGTGAAACCTGTACAATAATTCAATTGTCAGATAATTGTTAATACACACTAAAACATTTAAAAGTGCATGAAATAATGAAATAGTTTTGTTAATAAAAAAAAAAGAAAACACACACACAAACATTACTTTATCTTTTTTATGTATGTGCATTTGTTTTAAGATTTGCACCAGACATTTTACATATATAGAAATCATTCATGGCAAAAGGAGAAATTCAATCATTCATAAACGTTGATGTACTTGCAACAATAATTTAAAAAAAATAGTTATTGAGTTGTTAACCGATAGCAGATAAGTAATTTCAATACAATTTTATTACAATACAATTAGTCACAATGATAAAATGTAACCAAATATATTTCTGTTAAGAATACCCAGTGTCATGTGTGCATTGATAAAATGTAATGAAAACAAAATGAACTTGTTGGGACAAAGGCAATGTAAAACTATCTGCATCCAGTTTTGGAATGCTGGGGGTAGATGGGTAGGTATAGTGAATAGTGTCAGTAAGTCAAAGACAGCAGGGAGTGACTAGGAGCCAAAGTCCCCTAAGCAAGGGCACAGCTCCTGTTACCGACTGCTAATGGAGTGGGGCTATTTCAGTAGCATTGATTGACTGCTTTCTTCCTCTGAGCGAGCAACTTTCTCATATCTGCAGGAAAATGGATCATAAGCACCCCGGCACTGCGACGAGATCTGGCTGCAAGAGAGGGACAGAATGACGTTGGTGGTGTGGCGGACACACACTTTTTTGTGCGTCTCCCTTCCTCTCTGCGTGGAGCTTGTTGACCGGTTTGGAGACACTGAAGTGAGTGGCATGGTGGAAGTTCCTTGTCAGGCCTTTAGGGGGTGCAGTCATTCCATCTTGAGAAGCTGATGAGCCCCCTTCTGGTTTGTCATAACTGTCAAATGCATATCTTTTCCTGGTTGATTGTTTTCATTGTCAGGAGTAGAGGGCTAAGGCTGTGCTAACTTTGACAGATTCCCTGAATAAGAAATGCGACAGGATATGAGAATTTATGTGACAGGTATACATGCTTGATTTGATATCAATGTGGGCTTGTATTAGCGGGTCACAGCCTGTTTTGGAGCCAAATTAATGATGGTATTAATTTGACAACATCACACACTCAGAAAATATTATCTATTGTAGCTTCCAAATAATAGCTGACATTGTAATCCCTAATAACAAGTGTATCTTTGAAGCTCCCAGACAAAATTATAATTCATTATTACACAAGAGATAAAGGTGGTTTCTCAATAACGGTGTTCACCTGTTCTGTGATTAAATATCAAAATATTAAACCTTAATTTGGTCATTGCAGAAAAAGTAACACATGGGTCCCCAGTACTGTCTTGAAACATCTGTTAATCTGCTCTCGGCCTGAGGCAGGCAGTGTGGCGTGTGGGGATCAGTGATGAATGCTTAATTATCTGATTATATATGTTTATTCTAATTCATCCCTCTAGAGGACTGGGGAGAGGCGCGGAGAAACCAGGCACCACATGCACCAGCTATTTAAGTGGCTGCAGGAATTCCCCTTCACCAGTAATGGCTCTCCTTATAACATCCGCTCACCCTTTCACAATTTGTCATTTCAGTCAAAATATGTGGATCTGTTTCAGTCTATCCACCAATTTCAGTTTATGTTTGAGCCTTTAATAACACAGAATAGGGGAGGTAAATGCATTTTAATGCAGGATGTAAACGATATGTTACTGTATCACTCCTGACTGTGTCCGGTATCCAAAACTGTTTATTCAGGCTGATCCTATGTAGCTTTACAATAATTATTTCATTGGTTTGATCAGTGATCAAAAATTAATTAAGTACAGAACAATATAATAATAATAATAATAATAATAATAATAATAATAATAATAATAATAATAATAATAATAATAATAATAATAATACATTTTATTTCAAGGCGCCTTTCTAGACACTCAAGGATACTGCACAAAGACAATCAATTAAAAACAGTAAAAAAAAATATATATAATATAATATTTCATTTCCTAATATTCCCTCATTTCATATAATAAAAGTTTAACATTACAAAACATTTTCCCATTAGAGTAAGGCATAAATTAATATGTCAATTATATAATGTAAAAAAGAAACTTTTTATTCACTCATGTTCATAAATGCAAAATATATTTTTCCATTTCAAATAATCATTGTTATTAACACATTTTTATTTAACCTATTAAATTAGGTATTTTTAAATACATATGTACTATCTTAGTCCTTAGTGCACCCCAAAATGTGATGAGGTACTGTAAAGACATTTCTAAATTTAAATTTCACTGAAGAGGAATTTACTTTTGCAAAGTTGAACACAAAGCAAAAACGTCACAGCAATTTTGATAAACCATTTAGCAAGTGTGAATGAATCCCTTTATAATTTCAAAGGTGTCGCTTTCAGTGTACTCTGGCTTTTGCGCCCCCCCCGAAAAGTGCACAGGACTGCTTGGCTTTTTGAAATGACGTGCCTCCCCTGAATATGCAGCGCTCTTATCCCACACATTTGAGAAAGACGTGCTTAATAGGTTTCAACTACTCCTCACTTTGATCAATTATAAAGAGAAGCAAAAAGGGTCTGTAGCTAATGCTGATCCCTATGGCTTTCTTCAGGCTTGTGCTCTGAGGCTTGTGCTCTGTGCACACGGACACACACACACTCTCCCACACACACATAACCCCACCAACCGTGAGGCTACAAATAGCTAACCAAGGTGACTCCATCGATCTCCAAACAACAGCAAGAGAGAAGCACAACGAGGGACAGTGGCACATGGAGATGGCAAAACCTGAACACATGTACTTTCGCCCTCCTTTCATTTGGAATTTAATTTTCAATTCAACAGTCTATCAAACATGTTAAAATAATGCTTTAAATAATCACGACACAACCTGAAATTCTACATTAAATACATGGAGCAGCATTAAGTCAAGTTTTATGAAGGATAACATGGAATTACATTGAAAATTGCATCATTACCTTTTTTTCTATAATTTATTTTGCGTTTTATATCTATATCTATATCTATATATTATATATATAATATATATATATAATATATATATATATATATATATATATATATATATATATAGATATATATATATATATATATATATATATATATATATATAAATCACTGCTCCTGAAAAAGGATGGGTCATGATATATATATATATATATATATATATATATATATATATATATATATGATATATATATATATATATATATATATATGATATATATATATATATATATATGATATATATATATATGATATATATATATGATATATATATGATATAGATATAATAATAATATAATAATTTTTTTTTACAGGCCCATGGCAGTCATTAGCCCCATGTGTTCACTTTGTGTCTACAGCCATGTTTCATTGAGTTTGGACATCATAAAAGAAGCAATATCCTCATCACTAAATGGCAATTTTGTCAATTTGAGTCTTGCATTATACACAGCACAAAAAGAAAGAGCTCATGTTGGTCTAGATCAATATTAACCTGCTCCTCCCTTGACATACTTTACTTTAGGTCAGCACTTGATTCCTCAAACATGTAAATTGATTGGACAATGAAAATTGCTTTAATGGTCTGTCTAATAAATGCGGTTTGTATTGATTGGGTGATATTTTCAAGAGCAGCAAAGGTAAATACTTTTACATATGTGAAATACATTTTGTAATTAATTGACTGAGACTTAATGTAATAAGCATTATAATAGAAGTTTATGTGGTTATAGAAGGAATAAAATAGCTCTCATTATGCTAGTCTATTTTTATTGGCCGAGAAAAGTTTTGTACAGATCTCGGTGTACCTCCAAATGTGTGCTTTCTATTCTAAACCCAGATCAAAACATGTGAGAGAAGAAAGCCCGTGAGAGTAAGTGACGCGGTGAGAGCAGAGGAAGACAGGGGAAAGGGAGTCTCCAGGGGACATGAATAGCAGGAATGTAGCAGGCTGTTTGAATACACTGCACAGTGGGCCGAGAGGGGCTGAGAGCTACTGAAGGCATTGTGTCACTGCAGCAGGGGTCACACTGGCTGTGACTGACACCAAAACAACATTTCATGGCACCAACACCAGCTAAAGGCCAAACTAACCCATGACCACACCCCCAAGAGCACCAGCCCATACTTTTCATGGTACTTTTGTTTCTGTGGTTCAGTCACATGGCTTTATTTTCTTTGTGTAAATTACATGGACTTGTAATAGTGCATTTTCATGGGTCACAAGATAGCCAAGTGACTGTGTTGTGCCCATAAGCCAACTCTCACCTATAACTGCACATTTATTATGCTCTCATTGAAACACTGTGGTGACATTGGCTGTCATTTTAAAATCATCTGTAAGTGAATTACATGTTCTTTAGCAGCAGCCACGGGGCATGACTGTGAAATTGACTATGTCTGAAAGTGCAGTTACACTTTCCATTGCTTCCTATCCACTTATCAATTCCCTTTAATAGTGAGCTAGCACGATGATAGTATAATTAGGCAGCTCACATCTCTTTTAGGAGTCTATTGAGCATTCTAATTAGCAGCAGATTAATGGCCAGTAAAGGCTTAGTTTCACACTCCCAGCATCAGTGACCCACTGTTACCTTCAGCTGTGCACCGCCAGGGGCGAGGCAGGCGCAGGACAGGAGCAGTGGACGGGCGCTGACTGACTGTCTGCTTCTGGGGCATGTGCATCAAGGAGCGAGGTTAGGTCAAGGATTTGGTGTGTGTGTTCTGTGCAGGGCTAGCTCCAGGTCCTTTGGAGCCATTGTGACACACTGAAAGTATGGCCCCAGGGGTGCCCAAGCACTAATTCTAATTATCACCAGATTACAGAGATAATGGGGGACCCTGCTGTCAAGACTCCAACACCTCACTCTCAGGCGCTTTCTCCTCATATGGCCATTTTACAGCCCAGCAGTCACCAGCGCTGCCTGGTAAATGTTAGTGTGTTCAGGGGGGATTGAGCTGCACTCAGAGTATTAGAGGAGGTGAGCGGCCGAGGAGATTGAAGCAGGAGCAGAATTGACAGAAGGGTGAATGTGAGTGAAACAGAAGTTAAGTAAAGCGTTAGAAGGAGATGGAGACCAGTTTAGGGGTAAAGGAGACTGCATGCTAGAAGCCACTGGTAAGTGCTTTGCAGACAGCCATCTTGATACTCTCTCTCTCTCGCAGTATGTCCATTCTTCAAATACGAGAAGTTACCTGTGGATTAAGATGTCCCTTTTGAAAATGGTGTGCGACAGATGCATTTTGATTTTGTTTAATTAAAGAATGAGCTTAGTTTGTAGTTTGATATCAGTATGCTGTGTTGGCGAGTGGACAAAAGTATGTATGATCCCACTTCTGAGCAGGAGAGTGCATGAGGGATAAGGTCATGGAGTCTCTTCCCCATGGGGCAGCCAGTGAACCAGAGCTGGTGCCAAATGGCCTACACCACACTGTTCTGCCAATCTGTTGGAGTTTGGCTCCAAAATACACCTGTCGATCCCCCAGGGCCTGTGGCTGAGGTGGTTCATCATTGCTAAATACACTAGTATACTGTTATGAGTGGTATTTTACAATTTAAACATGACTATGAATTACTAAATCAGCCTTTAGCTCTGTACTGTATAAATATAAACATATAGTATATCACAACTAATATTCTCATTCTGTTAACTGCAAGAAACAGATGGTGATGTGTGCCAAAAATCCAGTGTGGGCCTTTCAACTAGAATTACTGAACATATAAAGTCAGATGTCAGGAGTTGTGCACTCAGTTTAAATGACTGTTCATCACCCTGATGGATTTACCGGATGGGGGAATCCTGTTTTTATTCCCAAATGAATCTGTTCGGGACTCTGATGGGGGCTATAAAGACTGACATATTTATCATGGGCCCAGGTGGTTTGACAAGGACGGCCTGGCTGAGTTATTACATCATGGGACTGAAGCCATGATCGTGAGACCTGGCTTTACTGTACAACAATGCAACATCTCAATCTCAACCTACATTTTCTTGTACTAAAATCATATTAATTCCACAATTTTGTAAATTAACTCACAATATCAGCCATGATTATTTAATGTATGCCAGTTTCCTTGTTAATTACCCAACTGTCCACACAACACTCTCTTCTCTAATAAAAACAAGCATTAAAATTAACTAGGCCCTTTTTATTGCCAACCTACAGCTAGTCATAAATACTCCCTCTAGTGGTGATATATCACGGTCAATCATTTTTTCTGAATCTCGGATCATTATTTTTCTTTCAGGGGCAAGGTTCACTTTTCTGAACGACCATAAATCAGCTCCATCCTAATTAACCAACCCATAACAACAACAGGTTGCATTTAGTGGATTAAATATTGACTATCTATGCATGTTATTGAAATTCACCCTCCATCCAATGTTTAGGAAATGCTTTCTGTGTTAGTGTACAACTTGACATACATTGATCTATCTTCTCCCTCCTTCTTCTGTGTTAGTTGCAATTTGACCCTTGCCAATCACAAATACGCACTTATTCAACCTGTATGCCATTATGATGTGTTCCTTTACCTTTGTGGTCATATGGCTTTGGAAAAAATAAAGAGACCACTGGAATTTTTTTCTGAAATCAGCATCTCTACATGTATTACAGCCATTCCATTCCAGCGTCTGTTGAATTCCAACACAAACACAAAGCTGAGCTACTTCAGTTCTTGCACCAGGAGTGGAATAAAGTCACCCAAGAACACTGTGAAAGACTTGTGGAGAGCATGCCAAGACGCATGAAAGCTGTGATTAAAAATAAGGGTTATTGTACCAAATATTGATTTCTGAACTCTTCTTAAGTGTAAACATTAGTATTGTGTTGTTTTAAAATGAATTTGAACTTGTTTCTTTGCATTGTTTGAAAACATGTATCTTTTTTGACCATTTGTCATTTTCTGCAAATAAATGCTCTAAACGATAATATTTTTATTTGGAATTTGGTGGAAATGTTGTCAGTAGTTTATAGACTGAAACAAAAATGTTCCTTTTGCCCAAACTTGTACCTATAAGTAGTAAAATTAGAAAAACTGAATTTTGCAGTGGTCTCTTATTTTTTCCAGAGCTGTAGTATTTATACCTGATTATATTTAAAGGAAGGTTATACTCACAAAAAGTATATTGGTATTTTTTTAATATGCTAATACCAATGATCAAAATACACTTGGAGTACTAAAGAAATGTATGAAAACGTCTCTTCAGATGTACTAGTTGAGGTTCGGGTCAGACATGACTGTAAAATTATCTGATGTACAGATATATATAGCATATCAACAAAACAACTTTCACAATATTATCAGTAATTCAGTATATTACCCTGCTGTATGCAGTACATATATAATCTAGACATTTAAATGATTGTACTTCTAATAACCATAATATAGAAAATATATTTACTAAATAATAAATGTAATAAATTTACTGGAGAAATGACAAACAATTTCAAAATTTCCAATAACATACTAAGAGACAGAACATACTAACAGAACAGAAGCAGAAATGGGAAAAGTGACTTTCCCAAAGTAGCCTGTGCGTCAGAAGAATGGTACATTTGTCATTATTGTATATATTTCAAAGACCAACTCCTGTAAAGCAATCCACTGGCATTCTTCCCCGGCCTCAGTCTTGTTCTGTGCTGTCTGCTGTGGCATGTCGAGCTGGAGCTGGGGAGTTAAATGGATTAATTACCTTTAAGGTCCTTTAGCGTCTTTTATTACACAGACAGACTCGCGGGGCTTCTGAAATGCACACATCTTAATGACATAATCACGTTAATTAGACCATTTTCAAATAGAATAGCCACGTAAATAGGGGTTGATTTCCCTCACTGGTCTTATCAGCTTATTTGCTGGTTCTATTTACGGTATATAGTAGTGTACCCTGTAGACTGCATTTGATCAAAATGAAATGTGAAAGTGAAGATTAGTGGGAATGCCAAAACGTTAGTGGTATGTTTTCAATTTCCAAAATTACATTAACAAAAAAACAAAAAAAAGGACCTTGCTAAGGACCTATTGTTGCATTTGTATGAGTTGTGATATATTGTGTTATGTGGAAAATGTAGAATAATTAACTTGAAACCACAATAACTCCCTACAACCATGCTGCAAATAAAGATTTCCTCTTTTCCTGAAGGCATTGTGGTGACACGGATGAAGTGCTCTTGTCATTGACTCCAAACACAAGTCTGGTGCCCTCTGATGCTTGGCCTGTGTGCAGAGGTCTAATATGTGATGTGAAACAAGACGGTGTCCCTTTATTTGCTGAATCGCAGGCTTTACCAAGAACAATCAAAATCTCTCCAAAGAACTAAGACTTGAGGAGCAATCTCTTTCTCCTCCGAGCCAACGGGAGCAGAGGACCAGATCAGATAATTAAATGTGAGAAACCATGTTCGAAAGAGAGAGGAAAAAGGGGATGGACCTTTCTGCACGGCTACCTTCTTGAGGCTACCTGCTCAGGCGTGGAGCTAGCCAGCATAGCGAGCGTGCTAGCAAAGGAGGTTATATAGCATGGGGCTTGTGTGGCGTGGAAACGGTAACAGAGCAGACCGTGACAAAAAGGACGGCACGGCCTCTCAATGCTCCACCTGGCAAACACAGACGGTTGTCAAGGACCGGCAAGTCAGCCATGTCCTCCTCAAGTGGCACCCCGTCCATCACAGGGCACCCTGAATGGGCCCTCTTGCTGTTTGCATAGCCTAAGCTCCAATGATATGCCTCACTCTCCTTTGGAAACTCCATAGAGCGGTTTTGACTGTCGCAGCAATGAGAGCAGCGCGGAAGGCCGGAGCTATTGTTGAGGACATATAATAGCCAAGAGGGGAAAGTGTTAAAAATGATTGTGTCTCTGTTGGGGCTCTGTGTTGAGATCCGTGGACTGAATCACATCATAATAAAGAAGTGAACCGGAGCACGTCTGTTTTTTATTCTCCTTCAACAAGACATGACATGGCAGCCATGTTTGGTGTCCTGATCAAATATGTTGGATGAAGTAAGCTATTGTCATGAAACTAAAAGAAAATGCCCTAAAACCTGAGCCAGAAATGGTTTGAATAAATGGAAATAATGCAGTCTGTCCCAAAATACACTGTAACGCATTTCATTTATTCTGTAACTACATGCTTAGATTGACTCCTAATGTTATGAAATTATTGTAGATTAATACAGCAATAATACTCCTAGCAAAGAGGAATTGACATTTACACAGGCTTAGGGCCGGCACAATATCTCAGTCTCATTTGTATGCACTTAATAATAATATAATCATTTATTATTTATTAAAATTACAAGTATGTTTGCACCTGCTTTCTTTAAAAGTGGTTTGCACTAAGTATAAGATATTATAATTACTGATTTAAAACTTTCCTTTCTTTTACTGACAGTTTTCCCTCTAATGAAACAGACTGTGCCAGCTTCCTTTTAATTCCTTTATTTAAAAAAATGCTTTTAACTTGACAATTATATCCTCAATCTTGCCTCTATGTATTGGAAGTGTGTATTTGCTCCTAGGTCTTCTATGAATAAAAATACCTCTGTTAAGGGCTACTGAGAGCCTGAGCTTTCCTCACTCTATTGACTGGAAATCTAGTTGTCTGCTCTCTCTAAGCAGATGTCTTTCCCCAAGCATCTGTTTGTATTAGTACTGTAATTGCCGGTGATAATAAGCCCATTGATTCACTATCTAAGGAAATAGTCAATCAGGGCAGCTCATTCGTCTTACTTTTACTGACAGTTTTCCCCTCTAGCTAAACAGAGAGTGCCAGCGCTCCGGCTTTTGTTGACTGGATTGGAAAAGCAGACTCTGGTGGGCTGGCTGCTGACCCTGAGTGAGTGATGGGATCGGGGCAAACACACCAGTGACCTAGTGGCCTTTACAGGAGCCTGCAGTGATAGATGTATGTGATTTGTTTGTGGACACATATAGTCCCATTCTCTCCTGATTCTTCACCCCATCTTCTGTCCATTTATTCTTCTTAGATATAATGTAATAAGCACAAAGAGTGGGCAGCTAGATCTCTGGCAAGACACTGGCCCTATATCGCAATTCTGCCTGATTTACAACTAATGGTTTTAGTTGGCCCTGATGATGAGGTCATTACATGAACCAGATCTCTTCTGTTTGAACAGTCCAAAAATCAATAATGTGCTCTACCAAGGTTGTTAGTTTTTCTGTGTACAACTTGCCCATTATTAGCATTTTCACATTTCCCGTTCTACATCAGATAACCTTGTCGTCATGGGGTACATTGTAATAAGATACTTTACATACTTAATATGTAACACTGGTCTACACATTTTTGGAGTTGATCTGCTTCTGAGATAAAAGTGGCTAAACCTCATTTATATTGATAATATGAACTGAAAATCAATTGATAACTGTGCTGGTTAGCTAATATATTCAAGATATTTAGTGATATTTTTTTTTACAAAATCACATCTGTGATTAAAAATAGATTAAAAATAATATTTAACTTGCACTTTATCTGTCAAGAAATAAACAAGAAATATACTCAACAAAAATATAAACGCAACACTTTTGTTTTTGCTGCCATTTTTCCTGAGATGGACCCAAAGATCCAAAATTCACTTCAGATACACAACACTACCATTTCTCTCAAACATTGTTTACAAATCTGTCCAAATGTGTGACAGCGAGCACCTCTGCCCCGCCGAGACAATCCACCCCACCTCACAGGTGCGCCACATCAAGATGCCGATCCGACATCATGACCAGTGCACAGGTGCGCCCCAGACTGCCCCGAAATGTGCATTTTTTTTGCTTTATTGGGGCTCCACACCTCTTCAAAGGCTGTGTGAAGTTGCTGGATATTAGTGGGAGCTGGTACACGCTGTCGTATACGCCGGTCAAGCACATCCCAAACATGCTCAATGGGTGACATGTCCGGTGAGTATGCTGGCCATGCAAGAACTGGGACATTTTCAGCTTCCAAGAATTGTGTACAGATCCTTGCAACATGGGGCCGTGCATTATCTTGCTGAAACATGAGGTGATGTTCATGGATGTATGGCACAACAATGGGCCTCAGGATCTCATCACGGTATCTCTGTGCATTCAAAATGCCATCAATAAAATGCACCTGTGTTCTTCGTCCATAACAGCCATTGAAGAGGAGTGGACCAACATTCCACAGGCCACAATTGACAATCTGATAAACTCTTTGCGAAGAAGATGTGTTGCACTGCATGAGGCAAATGGTGGTCACACCATATACTGACTGCTTCTGAGTCCCCAGACCCCCAATAAAGCAAAAAAAATGCACATTTCGGGGTGGCCTTTTATTGTGGGCAGTCTAAGGCACACCTGTGCACTGGTCATGATGTCGGATCGGCATCTTGATGTGGCGCACCTGTGAGGTGGGGTGGATTGTCTCGGCGGGGCAGAGGTGCTCGCTGTCACACATTTGGACAGATTTGTGAACAATGTTTGAGAGAAATGGTAGTGTTGTGTATCTGGAGTGAATTTTGGATCTTTGGGTCCATCTCAGGAAAAATGGGAGCAAAAACAAAAGTGTTGCGTTTATATTTTTGTTCAGTGTATCTTAAGACATCAGGTGCACACAATTTCAAGGCATCTCTCTTAATGTGAAATCAAAAAGTATTTTATGTTAAAACTCTAGACATATTAAAATGAATGTATTGGAATGTGCAGACAGGCTTTCAGATAGAACTGATTGCTTGTAGACACACTGTACCTTCTGAAAAACTACAGTTTTTGCTTTATTTTGCATAAATTTCCTATTCTGACCCAATACTATATCTTGGAAACTACAGTGGTACCTCACCTTACGAAAGACCCAACAAACGAAAATTTCAAGTTACGAAAGGCCTTCACGTTAAATTTTGGTCTCTAGACACGAAAGAAAATTCAAGTTACGAAACGCGAAATCTCAAAAATTCAAATAATGCGCGCTCAGCCACACACATTACACGCTTTTCTCAGACTGGATTTAAACTTTTCTCACATTTCTCTCTAGTTTAAACACTCAAACTTTCATAGATTTTCAACAAAATGTATTAATAGTGACGTGTGGGGGGAAGGGGGAGGGGGGAGAAGACTGCGCGCGGACACGTGTGTGATAGCGCAGCATGACCCGGCGCGGGGCTGCGAGCACGAGACCCGTGCTCAAACCGTGCCAGGTCTAAACCAGGTCTAAACCAGGTCTAAACCAGGTCTAAACCAGGTCTAAACCAGGTCTGAACCAGGTCTGAACCAGGTCTGAACCAGGTCTAAACCAGGTCTAAACCAGGATTAGACCACCGCGGCTCTTGCATGCGTTCGTTCATGCGTTCAGACTGCGTGCGGTCCCGAGGGGAGTCCTCGCTGCTCGCCTCAGCCGTGACTCGAAACGAAACCAGGAAATAGACCCGCACGCGGCTCTTTAATCCACCTGGTTTAGGCCAGGTTTAGTCCTGGTCCAGTCCTGGTTTAGTCCAGGTCTAGACCTGGTCCAGTCCAGGTTTAGAACTTGGTCTAGACCTGGTATAGTCCACGTTTAGTCCTGGGTCTACAGTCTCTAAGCAGGACACAGTGTTACACTATAAAAAATTTTTACACTATTAAAAAAAAACTTGGAACGAATCAGGCCTTTTCCATTGAAATAGCTACTCAACTTACGAAAAATTCACGTTACGAAACCACTTCTGGGACGAATTAATTTCGTAAGGAGAGGTACCACTGTATAGCCAATCAGCACTTCTGACTTACTTTTTCTTTATTAGTGACCTAAACCAAAAAAATTTTCCACTACTTTTGTTCCGGAAGCATTTTGCTTGTAGATCAGTGTAATATAGATTTTTTTTTTAGTTTGTTGTTGAGTTTGGTGACGGCTTGAGAAATTTTAACAGCAGTAATTTACATATTTGCAAAGGTGATTTTTAAGTGGCACAATTTTCCACATGGCTTAATATTTAGCCTTGGCATATATTATTTTGACCAAAGCAGGTCCATTAGTTTCTCTCCATAAACCAGTAGCAGTGCGAAAGGTGAGAGATGGCCCTCATATAGTGCACTGAGAGTGAAAGTAAACTGTGTCGTGACTAGTTAATGATTGTCCCATTCAATGTCCGATGTGTAATCCTCTACGACTTGGGAAGCCATAATATTGTCACAAATAAATCACTGAGCACCGGCTTAAACTAAATGTGTTCATTGGCTGGGGTCAAAGGGCAAAGACACTCATTACTCCATACTGCCAAAGAGTCATTATGGCCGTGTCAATGATGTTACAAATGAGACTTTGTGATGAATCTTTTCCCACCACTTCAAACACGACTGGTAACAAGTGAAGCTTACAAATGGCTCCATGTTAAAGAATCTCAATTCTATCTTTTGTGCCACTATGAGACAAGAGGGTATTGTTGATCATTTTTTTGTATAGTGTTTTCAAGGAGGAACATATTGCTTATGAGATAAAAGGGACACTGGCTTCAGGCATGTAAATATTTGGGAAAAAGTTGGCAGTAATTCTGACTTCTGTACAATTGTCCTAAAATGTTTGTTCTCAGAGTATTGAATATTGTCTAGAAGGATTCTGCAATATTGTATAAACACTGTATGCAGAAGTTAATAAGATATTGATTTTACTGATGACTGTTGCCATGTTGATATACTCATAATTCCAAAATCATTGCACAGGACACACAACTTGTAGGACTATCAGCCACTTACTTTGGGTTAACAGATTCCAAAATTAAAACCACTTTGATCCATTTGGTCTAATATATCACATTAACTAACAATATAATGAAACATTCTTTTCTATCTACTTACAATTTGATGCAATACATAATACAAGTCTCACGATATGATATTATCACGACATGGTGATGTGATCGATATATTGCACTTTTTGATATATTGTGTTATATATTTTTAAAGAACCAAATACATTTTAACAACACTATGTCTTTGTTAAACCAACACTTGAGTGAATATGAAATAAGTCTATATTAATCATCAAAACCGTGAATATGTCAAGTGTATTGCATGAGGTATTTTCCTTACGCTAATTAAGCAACAAAATTGTAGTGCGGTCACAAAAAACAAAAACAAAAAATACTCTTGGCGATATACTGATACAGCAGGACACAATAACAGTTTCATTTATTGGTTTATTAGGACAGTGTACAATTACATTAAGCACAGGGGCAGAGATGTTTGTAGCAGATCGTAGCTCATAGCTAATTTCCATCTGTATCAACAATACTGTATCAACAAATGTAGTATCACGGAATATCAATATTTTTGCACACCCCTAAAGCAGAACAGTTGAATCCACTTTTCCTGGCGAGGCAAAAGGGTGAGGTACTTTTTTTCTGTCACTTTGTCACAAGCAAGATCATGATGAGCGTGCCTTTCCCTCCATAGCTTCCCAAAACTGTGGTGAATTAGAAAACATATGGTGACTTAATGATATCAATGAATTGCCCATGAGGACTGGATATGGAGTATTGTTGCCGTGCGTCTCCCACTGTTCTCCTCTGAATGATAGAACAACTCTCCATCTATTAAGATCAATACGCCGGCCATTATGATAGTCAAAAGCACATTTACCAGGGTTGTCAGGTTCATTATTGTAGCAGATGGCAGCTCCTAGAATTAGTATTTTAGACAAGGGAAACGGTGTTAGACTTCAAATTAGAATCTATAATGCTAATCTATGGTCTGCTGGTGCACTGGAGATAAAGATGCATTATACAGAAGAGAGTTCGTATTGAATTGGCCTCTTGAAGTACAGGTACAGGACAGCCAACCCATGAAAGAATTTTTGATGCATAGTCAATATTAAAAGAAAAAAAAAAAATCAGTTTGTGTCAAGTTTCAAATTCAAGGAAAATGTATTTAATCTTTGTCCTCAACCCAATTACCCAAGTAGTACCCAATTTTAGATTATGTTGATAACATATTAGCAACTAAAAAGACAACTGGCAAGTGTTTATTACTAATATATTAACCCCAATACATTTCAAGACAAACAAGGACAGCCATACCAAACATTTGAAGTCATTATTTCTTTTCAAACACATTTATGAGTTATGATATTCACCACACTCCTAGTTTCCCTTCCTCTTGTAAGTCGTGCTCTGTTCTTGTTCATCCTGTTCCTTCTCTCTCCCTCTGGACACTCAAATAAATGGCTAAAAAGAGATCTACTTAAAGCTGTCACAGAGCACTGGAGCCCACAGCCGGGCCATTCCGCACGACCTCTTTAGTGACCCTGTCTTTTCAGGGGTCACTGGTAGGCTGCCTCTTGTGGGAGTACGGGGTAGTCATGCACTGAATGACAATGTATAAACACAGGGATCGCTCACTCCTAGTTCTGCTCTTCACTCACTGCCAAAGAGTTCCTTTACAGCACCACAGGGCTTAGTGTATTTCTGCAAATTTAAGATATTTAAAATTCATTAAGCAAGTCAACAGTTATATATTGGCATTGGAATATTATGTAAAAATGAAAGCAATATAGCTTCCTCAAAAATAGTTCAAATTAATAGTTATATCAGAGTTGGTGTTTTAATCCTTGCATGATGTTGTGTCCTTCTTTGGGCAGGACTGTCTGAATGCAGTATGATTAAAAAAACTCTTTACAATATATCACATAATCATCACAACTGACAGTAAAATATCAGTATTCTTCCACCTTTCTTCCTTATTCTGATTTTCTATATAAAAAGTAATGCTTCAAATAATAGTGTCAATGATTACTGTAGCTCTCAGCATTTATGAAAATATGTTACACCCTGGCAAGAGTAATGACTTGATATGACCCTGGCTGAACTGACAAGATGTTTAAAATGCATGTTTCTATAGCCATACAATACTAATTTAACCCATCATTAGGCAGGACACTTTAAATCCATAATTGGCTTATAATTACTGACCCCTCGCACACTAGAGATCTTTGAAAATTCACCCAAATATTATGGCACAAGTGATAAATTATTCCTTTGCTTTGTGTTAATCACTACAGTGGAGTCATAAGGGCTTGGCCCCAAAGCTCAGTTTTAACATTAATGCCCTGCTCTCATCAATATTAATAGATGCCTTTAGTAAGGGAGAGCAGTGTGTGTGTGTGGACTTGGATGATTGGAAAAAAGAAGGAATAAATGGGCTGTGATGGCCTATAGTCTGGCTAAGCTAATTCAGAAATAGCTTGCAGTATGTATAATAGTTCAAATAACAAAATATTTGAATTGACTTTTATGGAATGGAAAACCTAGTTGTCAATCTGTGTCATCTCCTTTCCAACCACTGAACACTCATTCATATACCAATGGGTTAAGTATCTCGCTTACACAATGTCACAATGCACAAGTTGCACTACTTTCTTTTGGGTTTGTGGATGAGTTTTATGGTTAATCTAGATTTTTATATGTGCAACATAATTTTGTCATTTTAATAGTGAAAAAGATCGATATGAAAATAATGAATGAAATTGTAAGTTACATAAACTTGAGTCAAACCGACCAAGACAGAGTATGTGTACAGGTCTATGTGAGTGGTCAGAGGGAGGCAGCGTGCGGTGGGCCACTAGTGCGGGCCTGAGTTTGACAGATGCTCTCGGTGATGACCATCTGCCCTGAACAGCAGAGGTGCTGAACTGCAGGTTTGAGCGCTGCTCCTTCCTCCAGCTCCAAATGAAGCAGAGGAGAAGACCTCTGGACAAAAGGTTGTGCTGAGAGTGGAGCCCGGGCCACGCCACCGCTGTACAACTTTAATTTATGATGGATGAGATGGGACGAAAGGTCAGCTGGTGATAAATATGAGAGCGCTTGTCCCAGGAGGTCATCAATTATGCTGCGCCTTCTAACTTTCGATCTTGCGGGCGAAATAGATCTCCTCTTTGCAAGAAAACTATCTTTCAGAAAATTGGAGTGTATTAATCAATTTGGTGGTGGGTAGGAAGGGTGTGAGTATATCAACTTAAGTCTGAGCTCTGATCCATATCTGAGAAGTGACTCACGCTGTGTTTGGATTCATAAATGTGTCCTCAGATGGCCTTACAAGCTGCAGGTCCGTGTCCCTTTAATCAAAACACCGTATTACACTGAGTGAAAAAACCCTCCTCTATGACAATGTGGCCCCACGTCTCTTTCTGTGAAGTAATGTGTTCATATAAACTATAGTATAGAGAGAAAACCATGAGCTGTATTTATTCAGTATTACATGAAAATGAGGCATTACATAGATTATCACACTTAATGCCCACCGTCACTGTTTTTTCGGTCAATAACAGTATTTCTGATAAAGATAAATTATATGACAATGATTAAGTCAGTATTCATTCTTCAATTTAGGCCTTTTCATTCCTGCTAATTTCTTCATTTGTATACCTTATTAAGTGCATTCACATTTCAACCACATGGGTCTGTATAATTTTATTCCACAAACAGGTTAATCTCATTTTGTTCAGATTCACAATTTACTCTAATGTAATGCTTTGTATTGCTTAGTATCTTGTGTACTTGTACCTTCTAACAATATTTTTTATATCTGTGCGTATCATCCTCTCAACACGCTCTACTCCTTGACACCCTCTCAGGTTAAATCCTATCCAAAGGTAATAAAAAACACTAGTACTTTCGGGTGAGAAGCATAAGGGCTTTGGAAATGCGTTGGTAGTAGTTGACCTATGACCCTGGGCTGGAGTCCTTTTATTTTCACTGCCTTTCTCCTTCAAGCTAAAGTTATTACCCTCTCGCTATTGTTTCTAAACTCCAGCCCAGTAATGTGGAAAAGATTGCGATGATTATTGGACAAACTGTGGAAAACAAGACAAAAAGGGTACAGGGAGAGAGAATAGATATGGCCTGATGGAAAGGGAAGTAAAAGTCCTAATTCTTTCTTTCCTGGCGGTGTATATCAAACGGGAGCTGAAGGGGTAATGGTCTTTTTATTCAGCTGACAAGAAGGCAGGATGTCGAGCCCCTCTCCAATCGATGCCTCTCCATTGTCTCCCTGCTAGCTCACACAGACAAAAAAACCCTCTTGAATTATCTGCTACAGGCCCAAACAGCTGTTTTTAACACAGTTGAAAAGATAAAGAAATATATTAGCAGCAGCAGCGGCGGTGACCCCACTGAGAATGTATAACGCTCGTTCCACTTCTAATTTCAGCGTCCAACTGCTTTTACTGGTGCGGAGCAGTTTTAATTGTGTCTTTTGTGTTGTGTTGCACTAAATGAGCAATTCATCCTGTTTTAATGACTCAACATGGGGCTATTAAACACAGTGGGTTGTGACCACAGTGTTAGCCTCTGCTACTTTCTGTTTTATAATGATTCGGAGATGGAACACATTTGGTATATTATCTTTAGTTACAATGAGTTAAAAGTATTAAAGCCACATGTACGCAATTGTAAATATGTTTTTAATTCATACACTTTATTTTTATGATTATTAGTATTGATAAAACCCGAACACAGTCTTATTTAATGTTACACCAAAGATGCCCTTCTGGGTTTTGGAACACAGACCACAATGTTTCGCTGTGATATTCTTTTTGCTTTTCTATGATATTCTTGTGTATTGAGGTATGGAGATCTCTAAACAAAATAAAAACAATTACTAACCTAAACAATATATCTTAGCAGCTTGAGCTCTTACCTCGTGTTGCCCTTGAGTGACAATTTTGTGTGTGGCAGTCTATTTTTTGCTGTCACCTTTAATTGTGTTTATCTCACCTCTCCACCTGCCCATAAGTCTTTGTTTGCAGGGGGGACATCTTGATTGTTCGTCTCTCCCTTCGCTAAAACCTAACAAAAAACAGCTATTAAACTTAAGGTCAAGAGTCATATTTCGTATGTGACTTATCAATACAATAAATAGCTTTGAGAAAACCCTAAGAGAGACTGAGACGCAGTAAATAAAACAGTCCTAATGTTTGGTCATGCACTTGAACAAAGGTATATAGGGTATTGGCTATGGCTATTGTCACGCTAACCCAACCCCCTTCCAATCAGCAGAAAAGGCAGAGGTGGTGGTGAGGCCCTATAGTCCCAGGGTATAGTGTAGAGGTCTCCTAAATGTGCCATGTCGTATTGATCCATATGATCTTTGTGCAAAAAAAAGCCAGACTAGCACTTACACATCAACCCCAGCTGAGTAAGGGCTATCGCTGTGCTACCAAGTTAATCAATTGTCTCTGTATGGAACGGCTTGTCTTCCACGTAACTATAACAGCTGTTGTAACCCTCACACTTTTTCAGCATCCTTACATCGTGGAAGTGTTATAAGAAATCTATGTTGTCATTTTGAATTAAATATTGGTGGTTAATCCTTAGCAAGTACAATTATGGGTGTCTGTTTGGGAGTACATAATGTTGCAATGATGGGGACAATGGTTTAGTGTAGTGTATGTTAACTGCTTAAAAAAAACCTAGCCAAACATAAAATAACATGTGCAATGGGCGTTTTTGTCACTAACGGGTTTTGGGGTTGGTTCCATGTGTCGTATGAAATTTAGCTGAACATTTCAACTCCATAAATAAAACCATACAGAGTACACCCAGTTTACGGATTTGATTCTTGATTTTGGTGTTGACTTGAAGGAATGTGGGCTTGTTTTTTCCACATATGGTAAGCTTTAACTGCCGCACCTTGCAAAATGATACGATTTATTACAATGAGCTGACTTGAGAAATTGTTTGCAAAAATGACATTTGTATGTCTCCCTTATCTTACTGTGGGTTCTCTCTGGGGCATCTTCCACCCAAAGACACACATTCAATTAGCAAAATGGATAAAGTCTATTTAACCTTGTAACTGAATGTGAGCGTGAATGTTTGCATGTGTATGTCTTGCAGTATATTTTTTCATGGCTGAGGCTGATATTGATTGTCTAGAATCCAGATTAACCAATGACCAAAAAACTCAGAAAGGGCAAGGGCAATTTTGATTATTTTTTGATTATTTTGGCCAAATTATGTCATTTTAATTTACAACAAACTTGCCTACAGTCTTTTTTTTTTTACCACAAACCTTCAAGAGGACTATCACATTTTGGGCAGTTATCTCTTGGCACTAAACTTAGACTTAGACAAACTTTATTGATCCACAAGGGAAATTGTTTTGGGTACAGTAGCTCACTCATCAAATAAATATATAGTATATAACAGGGTAAAAAAAAGAAATAGATGGAAATAGCAACCAAGTGTTCAAATGAAGGTTGATTCATTATTCTTTAGGGAGCAGGTTGATCAAAACAAAATATTGGCCTGTGCTGTAGATTTAAGGTTGATCATTTTCTAAAAAGTGCATCTAGCTGCCAACAGTCTAGCTCTATAACTTTCTGTTGTATAGCCAGGTTAGCAACCAACTTTATTGTAATGAGATGAACACATTGTACTGTTTTCAACCCCAGATGAACAGCTGGGGAGATCATCTTAAGCAAACCAGGGAGATGAGAAATCTAGTTGACCTCAAAACTTCTTGTAAACTTTGTAATAGGTTGGCCCCACACATAGGAGATTATGTAGGGTATGGTCGGTGCCTTATCTAACAAGTTTCTTTCATATGGGCAAACATGTTGTTATAAAATAAACTAAAAAACATTTGTCTGCTTGGGAAATGTTATAAGCTCAAGTTCACAATGTCATTCTCATACTTCGACAGGGCGATGCAAGCAAAGGGAAGAAGAAAAAGACAGGAACTTGCAGCAGTCCGATTTTCTGAAAGCTAATATGTGACCTGCTGATGAAAAGTTCTTCCTTGGAATTAAGTTGAATGTCCAGCGTTATCTCTCTGTTGGAATTTCTCTTATCGCCTGGAGGGAAGCGAGTGACAGATTGATGCGCGTTCTTACCTGAGCCTCTCCTCGTACCCCACTATATGTATCCTGCAACGGACAGATACTGTTAGTGCGCCTGGCTATTTTATACTTAGGGCCCTCAAAAGCTGTTGAGAGATGAGGGCAAGGGGAGATGGTCCTGGTGCATTTGTGTGCGTGGGTGGGTGCGGGATTAGGTTTCAAGAGATGTGCACGTCTGTCTGCCTGTAAAATAATTATTCCACAACAGCAAGCAATTGGAGGAGAAACTTGTCCACATATCTGCATCCATGAATATATATGTTCAGTGTCATTATAGACTTAAAATTGTATGACGAAACTCAATATTTTTCATTTTTCACAATTCATTTCAAATTCTAAACAGTGGAACTCAACAGTGATTGCTTCTTCTGTTTCCCGAAGTAAATTTCAATTAATTTTTCCCATTCCCATACTTTTAGAAAATTGTTAATAATTCAAAGGCATCATAGAGGTTAAGCACCTACTAATATCCATATCACGGTTGTTTTAAGTCCTAAAAAGCCATTTAAAACACAAGATTCTGTGAAATGTTTTATTAATGTTGTGGTTTATAACATTTCAGAAACAGACTTTAAATAAAATTATAGGTCTTATGGACATCAGTTACCACTTGATTATCCCCGAACAAGCTTTCAGACTTTTGATATACATTTTTTTTAGAAAGTCTATCAGAAAAATGAATGGGAAATTTAGGTCCAGAACTGTTTAATGGGTGGCCTCTGTTGAACTCCAGTACTCTAGAGTCTAAATTAATCACATGGATTTACAAGAACACTCTTTGTGCTTCCAGCAAAAGCATATGTCAATATGTAGCAGTGCCAGGGTAGAGGATTTGCTAAAAAAATAAAATAAAACAAAATAAATCACAACAATACCCACATTAAAATGCCACTGTGTTTTCTATATTATGCTATTATATATAAAATAATTATTTCACAAAATGATAAAAAGGGCCTTCTATAGTATTTGGTTGTTAATGATGTTGTAAGTGTTTCTCTAACTTTTAATGCACACATAAGCATACGATATGATTGTTGAGTAAACCTCCATTTACTCTGGCATATTGTTATCCTCAGCTGACCCTAATGGCAGGAAGCTCTGCAGACAGACTTATGGAGCACACATTTACACCCCTAAGTGTGAGAGGGAAATCTGATAATGATCTGCAAATGGTCACATTTGGCAGGAGGCTTGGTTGTTTTGGTAGAAATTACACTGACACCCACACACATGATAGAACAGTAGCTTTACATACACTAAAATGTGCGATCCACCTTATTATCTCACATTCTACTGTGTGTGTAATTTAATTTTGTCTCTGTAAAAACTAAGGAAGTATACACAAATACAACAAACTGGTTGCCTGTAAAGCCCATAATGATATATTTTTTATATTTAATATTTATATTTATACATATCACCACTCACTTTGTCATGGCCGTCCAATCACTTTTGTTTATTTCAGTAACGTATGCAAAACGAAGGAGCCCATTTGTCACCTATCATTTAGATTTATTAGATTCCAGGATCTTTTTCACTTCTGTGATATTTGTTTTAACACGGACCATGATTTGCTAATCCCTCTGACAAGTACACCCATCTGAACTCTGGCTGATTCACCAGTGACAAGACTGGAGTTAAGATGATACAGCTGCAGGCTTTTTATTATCCGATAACCAGGAAGTGGCGTGCTAGTTGTTTACTAGCTTATTATCTTGCTTTACTACCCCTGAAAGTTGTGAGAAACACTTATAAACTCCTTGCGGGGAATAATTAGGATTTTTGGTATGCCTTAGGAAAGTGAAGAATAAGTTTTGACAACTGTAGACAATTCAGAATGAACTAGTTCAGCTTTTTAACAGTTTAATACAGTAACAATCAGGTACTGTGCCTTTAACACCGGTCAAAACTTGGCTGTTCTGAAAATATATCTGTTGTTAAAGTACGGTGAGTGGTTACGATGACCCTCGACCTTACACTAGTCTAGAGAGATCAGAACAGTAGAATACATCTAAGCTGCGGTGCTGAGGCTGAATCCATTTTCAGCATTTATCTAACAGATCTGCGTCCTTCTGCATACCAAGATGGAGTTTATACTTCTCCAATAATTTGCACCTGGACACTGTTGTTTTCGACTTGAGCCTTATCACTGAAGTAGTACTTTTTATCTGTGGCCAGGTGCAGCGAGGACATGCTTTAAGGCAGACAGTATGTCCTTTATCAACCAGTATGTATCTAGATGTATGTGTCATTCTATAGACTGGTGCAAGTGAAAGCACCGGGATATGTTCAGTAGATAATGTGTGCTCTCTGGTCAAGGGATGCATACATAAAATCACTGGTCCATAGCATACTATATACATTGTGTTAAATTTTAAATTCTATACTTTTGTAATATTAGCATTTTATTGCAAGTCTCAAAAGACGTATATCGAGTCCCATGCATCTTGTCCCTTTGACAGTCCATCCATCTTAATCATATTTCCAGAACACAACCTGTAACCCATATATTCTGACAAATCTCGCCAAAGCTCTCCTGGGCAGAGAACGAGATGAGGAGAAGACAGAAATGCAGAAGGAGATCTATCAGGTGATGTATTACTCTGTAGGCATTGTAATTTATTATATAAGCTTCATGTACGCTCAGCAGCAAGATTAAAGACCGTGGGCTCTATGTATCATTCACCCGTCAACTGCTGGGTCAATTTCCCTTTAACCCTTGTTTTGTGGTTCATAACCCTCTTACCAATATGACACTGTCAATCAAAATGTAGTGGCCAAATACAGCACCATGCGCTGGCCTTCTGGTGACACTGACTAGAATATGTCATTTATTTACAATAGCCTGTCCTTACTTAATCATATTTACAATGTAGACTATATAATCCACATTTGCCAATCATTTTATTGTGAGATTTTGGTAAGACTTTTGGTAGCTTTTTTTAAACCATATTTAGGGCCTGTGCATGAACTCAGTGTCAGGACTTGGTATTAACCACATTACACTTAGTGACACCAGTGACCAAACGAACGGGCCCATCTATTCCAGAGTGTGTTCTTGCTCACTGCCATAACAAGAGAAGCTCATATTTGGTTTGGAATCCTAATGAGTGGCGTAGGTGTGCATTCATCATGGATTATTGGAGACTTAATTTGATTGAGCTGGAGCGATCGCTTGTAAATCACATTACGCTGTCATTTCTTCTTACAGAGAGGAGACAAAAGCCCCTGCTGCCTCTGATCTGAGTAAACACTGAGGTGGGTGTTTCTGCTGGCAGCGGCGGTAACAAGAAAATGAGGAATAGTGAAGCTTCATGAAGCTGTGAAAATCCATCCAATATACAGTACACTTTTATTAATTATTACTATAATCTTTAGGTTGAAAATAGGTGAGTTTATGGCGACCTAAGTCAAAAAAAGTGTGTATGTTCATATGGTACTACTCCTTGTTCCGTTGTACCAATATTATTTAGGTCTTTAAGAGATAAATGAAAATTAGAAAACTATATACATAAAAACAATAACATGTATTTTTCCTACACACAATTATATTATGACAGATATCAGAATTTACATACATATATTGTCGTCTTTTTAGTACGTGTCAACATTGCTGTAACTTCTCTCAAAAGTGATCCATTAATTTGAACTTCATTTTGCCGTAATTCATATGAGAATTGTTATACGTCTGAGCGCTCTTTGTCTGAATCCAGTTAGCATGGTGATAAACTGGGCTGTCCTGGTGTTTCCTCCAGTGAGGGATTCTCTTATCGTTGTTATTGCCGACGCTTCACAGACGTTGCTTAACAAACCAGCTCTGAAAATGAGAGCTGACAGTATGGAGCCCCCCTCTGGTCCCCCTAGCTCCTTTCCCTCGGCTAATGTCCGCCCAATATCTCTCATTATTCAAATGAGGTGGATGTTGTATTGTCAGTTGGCTATGTTATTTTGACCTATTGTAAACCTTGCAACCTTGCCTTTTTTAACCAGGGCTTAACATGAGCGAGAGTGCCTCAGAGTAAATAATGGGCCCCAAGGTGTCAGGTTTTTACAAGGCACCTGTCCATTACGTACATATAGTGTTGCCTTTTCCATTTTTACATGGAAATTTAACATGTATCGTTTCCACATGGAGTTTGAGTGTGTTAATCAAATGATGTATGTCAATATGTCAGTGGTAATGCTTGAGTCTTATTATAAGGGGCCATACTTTACATACATACTTTTTTTTTTTTTTTAAAGGGCAACTGCTAAAGTGGGGCGATAGTATGAAACTTGTTAACAAAAGTTTCATGAATTGTGTAATAAAGTATTTAATCATTTATTAAAGTTTTGACATTACTTTTAAGCATCACAATTACAATAGTGTATGAACATTTTCTTTTAAAAAATATTTTAATTTGACGTTTATAGTCTTTTGGATTATTAAAACATATAGATTAAAACATGATTTGCATAATTTTGCATAATTTCCAAACAAATAAAATGTAAACAAAAACAAAATACAAAAAAAAAAAAAAAAAAAACACTCACCAGGATCTTGAATTCAATACTGAACCCTTAAACGGCAGAGAAATAAGCCCAGAATAGTGCGCTGGACCTGAGCATCGCGAGAGGCCAAGTGCATTGTATCCAGTCTAACCTCCTGTTACTGCCACACAACACAACAGAGCGGCGGTGGCGGCCTCAGCCCTATGATGGAGCACCCTTCGAGTCCTGAGAAAGAATGTTTGCTTACTATTTCATCATCCCCTGGGGCCACGAGAAAATAAGCCCATCAGTTGTCATTGTGACAGGATAAAAATGGAGCAGTCATATTTCAGTAACACAATGCACAGGCAAAAGGAAGAAGAGAGGGACAGTGAGATTGAGTGCCAGCTACTACCATCACCCTATACAGCAAATGAATTATGGACTGGCTTCTTTCTCACGCAAAGACTATAAGTTAATATTATCTCCTCGGGATAATTATAGCAAAGTTCAATTACTGACCGGCGTTAGCGTGTGGCCCGGCGCGGCAGGTTCTGACACATTTATCTTTTGGCTGGAACACGGTAAATCTGCATGATGGCAGTGATTTATCTACTGCTGCTGCTACTATTCTTCTTCACATGCAGCGATCGGCACAGTCCCCAGAGTCCCCTTGAGCCTAATGTAAGCTTTTCTTTTTACACTGTGTTTTCGGACCAATTTGTGTCCCCCTTTTGTCTTCGATGAATGGGGCAGAGGTCTGGGATTTTAAATTTACTCCACTAGATGTATGACCTGGTGATTGCTATAAAAGGGGGCCGCCGGAACACAAGTGCAAATCCTATGGGTGTACAATAACAAGTGCATTGTGTAGCACTGCACAGAGCTCTTAACCAAGCAAGTGCGTGGATGTTCACCTCTACTGTAAGAGCCATACAGAGGGCAGCATATTGTCTTGTCAGAAAGTCTTTTGGGGCTGAAGGAAAAAGGATTAATATCTTGAATGTTAATAAAAAAAGATAAAATATTGCTGTCTGTCTATCTGCTAACTATTTAATGTGGGTCTGCAATTCATTTGTAAATCATACTTGTCTAAAAAATATCCCATATTTAGCAAATAATTGAGAATAAATCACTTTGGAAACAAAGCAGTGAAAGGGGCTTTAATTATTAAAAATGTATTTACAAATGCATTTTATTATTATTATAAGTTATAAGTTATAGCTTACACTATTTGTGTTTGATTGTTAATGATAAGCTAATTTAAATTAATCATTAAAATATTAATTCAGTTTTTAAATGCAGTTCACAATTATTTACATGCACACCCAGTTTTTACCAATAGTCCTCTTATATATTGCTTACATGTTAAGTTATTCTAAGGATATATTGGTCATCCCAAAATAAGATGGTTGAATTATACATTCATGGGTTTCAGCTTTCTATATAGGTGTCATTTTGAGTTATCTTTCACATTCAAAACATATAATATTTAGTTTTTAATTATGAATTTCTATGGTAATAATACATAATTATGAAAACCCTTGTATAAAGGGTTTTAGTAGTATATTATGCATTTCATCATCATACATGATCTGAAGCTGTAGAAGAGAAGGAATAATGGAGTAGAAAGCATACCTACCGGTATATATGTTGCTTTATGTATTTATTAGGCTTTTATTGTTCAATTAAAGTAAAAGAGATTCATCTTTATGACATAATAAATTTAAAAGTGTTCTTTGTCAAACCGCAGGCGTTGGGGGACAAATTACACCTTGCTAAGTGGCAGCTCTATAATACATAGCAGGGGATTAAGATGTCACCAGATACACGCCTGAATAAATGTGTCTATCGAATACTGCCACATTTCAACATGGCCGACACCGTCAAAGGCCAATGCTGTCACAAACAAGTCAGAGAATCTTTACCGTCACTATACCGCCGCTGTACATTCAAAGCATTACATCCAAGAGATTAAATAAGTACCAAATTATAAAGCATATATTATAGGACAGTATGTAAGTAAGCCATTCTCTATCAGGCTCTTGCTGCCAGTGTGACATTTGATCTATAGCATATTATACCCTGTCTTCATAGTGATCCATTTGCATAAGAATTGACTGTCTGCCTACTAAGCAGTGTGCCCGTTTAAAATACTCAGCTGAAAATGTGTGCACGTGTGGAGAATGTGAAGGACTAAAATCTAGTCAGCCTTAGCCCTCATATTCGCCGACAATTATTTGGCAACACTGTGATAGTCACTTTCAAACAAATCAAATTTCATTCCTATGAGACACGTGTTAAAGAGGTGTACACTTTCAGTAATTATTCTGTAAACGCGGCCCTGTATTTTCATGCAAATGTATTAGATAGTGACACATCAAATATAAAATCCAATTTGTTGCTTATGAAACACATGTAGGGAAGAAATGCGTACACTAATTATTTCTGGGGCATCATTCCCTCCTCTCCCCTCCTCTTTCTTCATCCCTCTGCCTATTGCATACACAAACGCGATATTACATTTCAATCACGCAAAAATGAAGACTCGATTTGAGAAATTTTAATAAAGATAAGTTGTGCCTATCATTGAATCAGGGAATGCTAATCGGTTGCTTTCATTCGAGGTGGCGGGAGATAATGTCACCCCAGCTCCAGGCTCTTATTTTGCAATAAAGCATTTACATTCTAATGATTTTATTATGGGCTATACAGGCTGTCAGCGATGGACCAACCAACGGCGCTGCAAGTCCTTTTTTTCCTTTGCAGTCGCTTCCATTCAAATCGCCTGGCAAATTGTATCAGCTATCACCTCATAGCACTTTTATCAAGGCGGCCCAGTGGCAAGCCGGGGCCCACCACAATGCGCCGTCTATTGCTTGAAGAGCCTGTATTTAATCATTTCTGCTATAGTCCCATTGTTCTGCTTACAGTGCATAAATAAGTGCTTCAAATAACCCTAGAGTGCCACTGACAATGAAACAAAGTATCTGTCTTATTTATCTTCCCTGCATCCTCCACTCTGCCTCTCCTTAAATATATATACACTTTTTTTTCCAAGCCTTTTTCCACTATTTTCTTGATTCGCTGCAGGCTATGTTTTCTATGCACTCACATCTTGGAGTAGTCTGAAATTATTTACTGATGAGCAGAGAGCTTTTGGAGATGGAGATAACCAAAAGCACTTTTGAATGTCAAAAAGGCATCATCCTCCTGGCTAGTCGACTACAGATTTGTGAATTAAAAAAAAACTATCAGAGTCTATGGAGCCACTTCATCTAAATGAGAGGAATTATTGTGAATAAAATGGACATATACAGTAGTTCAAATCAGTTTTTAGGTGAATTTTTCATTTGTTTTTACAATGATGTTAAGGCACAAGATGAAGATGAGCAAATTTACACTATATTTACATGGCTCATGTTATTAACTTTTCAGATTTTGTTTATTATCTTATTGCATAATAATTATACAGATGTTTTTTCCTTAGCAAAACAAAATATTAGTATATTAGGACAGAAAATATGTTTCTGACAAACCATTACATTTTCCACTTGATGTGCTACAACTAGTTCAGATTTGACTTTGCTTCACATTTATTGGATAACTTTCTGTGGGACTTTTTGTGTGGCATGAAATAAAAGCTGGCTCCTGAGATTTGCCATTGTGCCATCCAAGTACAGCAGCACATTGCACTTTTTATATCCTCACAAGTTGACAAAGAGATTAGTGGAGAGCTCCTTTGATACGTACCTGATATTTTAGCTGCTGATTATGTTCGCCCGTCTAATTCCTGTTATAGTATCATCGGATCAACATTGAAGTACAAGATGATGTGATGCCCTGTCCCCGTACTTGTTCTATGCCTTGGCCTTCACTGCCTGGTCGCGGTGTATCGCAGTATCCCTGACAGTGTCGTATTGTGTTCCCAAGTTTAACAAGAGTGCTTTGAACTCACTTTTGGCGTTGAATCACCCATCCCCGAGGTTAGGTTTTGTCACCCCGGCTTCATGTATCAACACAAGATGGAAGATGCCTCAGAGCGACTTTGACTAATTGGGGGGTTAAACTGCTGTTCATGAATCTCCCTCGGAATATAATGATTTTCTAAAGCCAGGAAGCCTTTCTGGTGACCTTAGTCGGAGGGTGTTCTTCTTCTCCGAGACATAACTGTAAATCCATCCCTCTTGTCCCAGGGCAGTTAAATACCTGCCATTGTGGACCATTGTTCGGTTATTGCTGTTGTCCCTTTTTCTTTCAAGCTCAATTCTTTATTTTGGTGTATATTGTTACCCCTTTATCCCGGAGGCAAACATCAAACTAAGAGACAATATGTGCCTCCCAACTCCATTATGCCTGTTTTTTTCTTCACCTGCCTCAGTCCTCTCAGGTTGAAGAGAAGGCAATAGCAGCACACATAGATCATATAGTCTGGTGAACTGAATGAGCTCACCCTGTGTACTTAAATGGGATTTTCTAGACAAAAGAAGAACTAGTTGCAATATTTTACATAGCAGACAGTTGAATGACCCTTCAAATATAAACATACTTATTCTTGATATTGAATACTGTCAAAATATTCACAAATTAAAAAAAGAAAAGATTCTAATATAAAATGCCATTCAAATATTTTCAACCGATTTCTGATATAGGATAATTAACTTTTATGTTTTTTTTAACACTCCAGTTACTCAGTGGCATTTGTATTGAATAATATTGTCTTTTGAACATTTAATCGTTTATCTTTTTTATATTAAGTCAGTTTCAAGTTACTCAAGTCTTTTTTTTTTACAATATGATAATAGATCATTTTATTAAGTTTTTTTCCTTCACGTTAAATATTTAAACATGGTACCTGAACCTACCAATCCAGCCTCCCTTCATTTTCTGCATTATTTCCTGTGTGTTCATATCCTGTTGATCAGATTGACTGTTTGATGTATTCGGCTAACTTGACACAATGATGCTGATAAAACACTGGCAAATTTACTTCACAGGACAGACAGCAATTTAGTGGGAAATGAATATATTACGACACACACATATACCTTGGCAAATACCCCAGTTTGAATAATCACTTTGACTGTCTGTTTAAATGATTTTATACCCGTTTTAAAGTCAGCCTTTGATGTGATAATACTAATTCCCCAGTCGTATGAAGGAAGCGGCAAGAAAAAATATTTCAGTATTAGGATGTCAGTCAATCCTATACCACACCTTGCCTCTTATTAACTAGTAATGATGGCGCTATTGCTGAAGCGACACTGCGTCTGCTCCAATGCATTTGATTTCTGAACGACTGCCAGGGTTCTGTTCATTGTTTTTGTTTCCAGTGAAGAAAGATGAGATGCAGAAAAAGAACTTTGTGTATTCATAACAATAAAATGCAATCTGAAAATCCAATGAAATAAACCTATAGAATCTTACATTTTTAGACAAAACAAAAGTACACATTTTAGTTAGAAACATACAGCATTTGGCCCCTTGCTGACTCTTGATAACAAAAACCCACATTCACTGTCTTACAAAGCACAATGTCCTAATACATGATTTAGAGACCTTTTGCATATGGCATGCATTAGGATAATGGAGGAGAGTGATAAAACTTTCAGTAGGATTAACATGTGATGCATAAAAAATTAAAAAGAGAAATCTTTTTGAGCATGTCACGTAAGGATAACTCCCCTTCCCAATTGTGTAATATCAAGCCGTAAAGGGAATGCATTATTTTAAAGGGAAAAAAGAGGAAACCTTACATGATAATCCCTACTGACATGAGCAATTATTAAGGTTATTATTGTGCAGATTAGAAAAAATATCTTTTAGACATAATAGGATAATAAAAATATGTGAAGTGTTGCAAAGAATACTTTCAAAATATATGGATTTTTTTGCATATTCTGTTCTATGGTTCATTTAGAGTACTATATTCTGAATACTTAAAATACTTCACATTGAGTTTCATTATATTATACTGTAAGCAATATGTATTATTAAAATGTCTTTGTTGCCCAATCTTTTTCTTCACTAGTTCAAGAAGAAGTAGAGATGAAAAAATCTGAACAAGAATTAATAAGTACATTAGTAACTTCCTAACACTAATTATGCTATACTATACTACTACGTACACATATTAAGTTTGTATGTGGGTGGGCTGGTGTGATGTCTACAAGCATTAGTACTTCATTTAAGGTAGTAGTAGTATGCTGAATATTGATCGTGCGTGGCTTCATTAGCTGGGAGCTGACATGGCAGATTGATGTCTCTCTAAACTGGGTCGTGGTCCGGTCTACCTGGGGAATCACACTATTGACTTTGAACTGTTTGTGCTTGCAGGTCTCTGGAGACACTGTTTTTGCTTTAATGGGATCCATCAATTCAGCTTCCCTTTTAATAATTATTGTTTTACCATACTTGAGAAATGCCAATCGCTCCTTTTGACTTGCTCTGAGATGGCTCGCATCTTGTTTCTGCATAAAGGATTCACTATAAGGGTTTTCTAAATCACAATTCTGCTCCCGATTCTGCTAAGGAGCAATTCATTGGGGAAATCTGTCAAATATGAACTTTAGTTGAGCATCGCTGCAATATTATTTAATGATCTGTAACATTTAACCCCATACACCCAAACAAAACCATAGAACTAAAGTTCAATAACAGTAAGGAAGTAGTTGTATAGAAGATATATACAGATATAGCTAGCTATGTACAGATATACAGCTCTGGGAAAAAAAATAAAAAAGAGAATAATAAGAGACCACTGCAAAATTATTAGTTTTTCTGATGGTACTAGTCCCTACTTATAGGTATGTGTTTGGGCAAAAGGAACATTTTTGTTTGAGTTTATAAACTACTTACAACATTTCCCCCAAATTCCAAATTAAAATATTATCGTTTAGAGCATTTAGAGCAATGATCAAAATAACAAAAAAGATGCATGTTTGCAGACCTCAAACAATGCAAAGAAACAAGATCAAATTAATACTAATGTTT
Organism: Paratrypauchen microcephalus; assembly: GCA_036785185.1. Lineage (NCBI taxonomy): Eukaryota > Metazoa > Chordata > Actinopteri > Gobiiformes > Gobiidae > Paratrypauchen > Paratrypauchen microcephalus. The sequence goes on along the minus strand of JAVJIX010000002.1, from coordinate 14,566,910 downwards.
ACACTTAAGAAGAGTTCAGAAATCAATATTTGGTGCAATAACCCTTATTTTTAATCACAGCTTTCATGTGTCTTGGCGTGCTCTCCACAAGTCTTTCACATTGTTCTTGGGTGACTTTATTCCACTCCTGGTGCAAGAACTGAAGTAGCTCAGGTTTGTGTTTGTGTTGGAATTCAACAGACGCTGGAATGGAATGGCTGTAATACATGTAGAGAGCTGTATACACTATTTAAACATTGATTAATTGTGGTGCTAAATAATTAATAAATTAATTCCATTGCAATTTGCAACTAATATGAAAGATTTTGAAACTTGAGTCCAGGTCTTGGGATGGTTAGGGCCTTCTTACAAGTCCATTTCTAGATTAATTTTTCTTATTTATTTATGTATTCATTTTCATACATAACCTCTTGACAGTTGCAGTGTTTATGAAAATGCAATGCTTATGTTATGTCATTTTCTTATATATTTAAACATATAAGGTCCGAGGTATGCTGAGCCACATAAAAGCACAACGCAGTAGTCTCTCAAGTTCACCTTGTAAGGTTGTGGAGGAGGAGGGGCCAAGGTTCGCCTCAGATGTCTGGGTAAAAGGCGTTTTGAAAGAGGAATGATAGAACAAGAGGAAGACAGGGAGAATTAAGTGATCTTAGTACATGATGAAAAGGAATGCTAATGTTAAGTACATTGATCAGCCATTATACCGCAGCCAGCCTCCTCTTTTTTCCTCCTGCTCTGTCAATACATTGAAAACATCATTTGTATCAGCGGTTGTTTCTTTAATTAAGATCTGGCCCAAATCTTTGCTATTGATCGCTGCCATTAACTTATCGACATCGTCTCGCCAAGCTGACTCAGTGGCTTTCTCTGTATTGAAATGACCTGGATTAGGGGTCCAGAGTGCATGGCTGTATTATGTCATATAGGCTTTGTCTGCTGTCCAAACACACCATCCAAGGTAAGTGGGACGGACTGGTATTGACATGTGTGCATCACTTAACAAAATTAAACATGGGAAAATAGCTTGGAAGACTGTGATTCTTAAGGGAGTCATCCATTTGAATTGAGTGGACATGTAATTTGACACTGAGTGCTTCAAGGCATTAGTATTTAAGCACACATAGTATTTGATGGTATGGTTATATTGTTTTATAGCATAGAACAACACAAATGACATATGTAGCTTTATGTATTATGATGACAGTTTAAGAGGTATTCATCTCCCAAGTATGCAGTCCATTTCACAAACATTACCTCATATACATGCAGTTTTTTTTTAGCCCCACTGGAGTTGCAGTTTTGAAGATCCTTTAATCCGCTGAGGTCAAAATATGAGTAACATTCAAATAGATGTTTTTGAGATATGAAAAAATTAAAGGAAAAGTAACGTTATTTTACAATCTGAGCCTTCTTTCGGTAATAAAACAAGTCGTTTGACTCACCCATAGCACGTTCGTGTCATTTGGAGCTGTTTGGTGAAAGTTATGTTGTAGCGTATCCGTTAACATGAGTATTCGGGGCATTACTTTGCCGTCTCCAAATAACACAAACTTTAGCACTTTTCAAATCATAGAAGCCCGATGTCTTAATGTAAGATTTCGTTTGAAGCAAAAGTGGCCTGTAATCCGAGATTTAGCCATAGTTTCGAGTAGATGAGGAGGCCAGTGCGCATGCGCGGACTGCTCCTGGGACCCAAACATGAAACGCAAAGCTGAAAACTATGGATAAATCTCGGATTACAGGCCACTTTTGCTTCAAACGAAATCGTAGACTAAAGACATCGGGCTTCTATGATTTGAAAAGTGCTAAAGTTTGTGTTATTTGGAGACCGCAAAGTAATGCCCCGAATACTCATGTTAACGGATACGCTACAACATAACTTTCACCAAACAGCTCCAAATGACACCAACGTGCTATGGGTGAGTCAAATGACTTGTTTTATTACCGAAAGAAGGCTCAGATTGTAAAATAACGTTACTTTTCCTTTAAGATCATATTGTCTTAAGCCCATAGACTTTATAAAAACTATAAAAACTAAGCTCACGAGGCTAGGTATAGGGGCAAATTTGGAGCCTAGTTATATATTAGGAACACAAATTTATTTATGGAAAAAACAGCTAAATAAAACCCCAGAATCATGTAGAGCAGATTATAAATACGAGCATTTTAAGTAGCGCTGTCAGGCGATTTTTAAAAATCAAATTAATTACAGGATTTGTAATTAATTAATCAAATTAATCGCATTTTAAGTGTGTGTGTGAGAGAGAGAGCAAGAGAGATTGTGAGTGAGCGAGCGAGCGAACGAATGAACACTTTGCAATGGAGTTTGTCAGTTTTTCTGCAGTCGTTTTGCTCAGTCGTTTCCCAAATTCTGCGAGCGTGGTTTGGTGAAGTGCTCTCACGCTCGCTCTATCACCGGTAACAATGGAACTTGTCCAGATGTGTTTATCGTTCAAATGATTTGTCAGGCTGGAGCAGCTTCGGTGATCGGAAAATTCTTTTGACAAAAGCTACAAATCACCGCGTTCTTGTTGATCATCCCGTCTTCGTTCTTTTTATAAATAAACTCGCCGTTCAAAAGCCGGAGCAGCGATTTGCTCACCGCACGCCAAATTGAATATGCGCTTGCATTGAATTGCCGCTCATAATTAATTGCGTGAATTTTTATAACGCGTTAATTTGCAGTGTAATTAATTAATCTGATTAACGTGTTAAACTGACAGCCCTAATTTTAAGATTAAAATGACAAGGCTCACTACAGCAGTTACAGAGAGAGGATTTTTTAATGTAAAGTCAACTAGAACCAGAGTCGATGGAGCCGGAAGCACCCCCATGGTCACTTCCTATTTGGAACGTGGCGGCTACCGGGTTGGATATGTCCATTTGTATATACAGTCTTTGCTTAAGCCAGAAAGCTAATATAAAGCACTTTTTTTTCACATTTCAGATCAGCGTCATCGCAACAATCCAAATAATTTTCAGACTAAACCAGGAATAAAAAGGTTAACCAAGTCTACACCAGTCTAAAATAGGATCTACGCGTAAATCCAACCAGGGTAGAAATATTTCTCTTATCAGAAACGGCAGTGGTACAGGTCCCACAGTTTGTCAACTATTGTTATGACTGACTCTCTTGAATCTACAATGTCATTCTGTAGCTCAGCATGGGCTTCTCTTGAGCCTGTTAGCTCCCTGTCCACACTTGAGCATCCTGCATCCAGCTGACCACCTCCAGTCAATCCCACTTGTCTCTCTGTGTGAAACATTTTGGCATCCACCAGCCTGATAAAACACACCACCTTCACCACCTCATCCCAACCCCCTAAGTCTTGTTTTTTCCCCCCAACCCAAGGATCACCTACATTCTGCCCCCCCAAGAATCTATAAATATTTCTTTTCCTGAGGTGAAGGATCGGCTGGGGCTTTGCATCTCCACGGGCATTTCCAACATCGCCTGCTGCACTCCGATTGCAAGCGCCACACAAACAAATCCAATAGCCACCACTTAATCTGATCATCTCATCCTTCGCTCTTCATGCTGGTTTCCCCCTTTGGAAAACCCTTGTACTAGTTCCAGCCTGGGACTCTCTGATAAGACACTGGAAATTTAGTCATCATCTTGGACGCAAAGGAGCTCAGAGGAGGGATTATGATATTCCTATAACCTTTCATTGGATATGGACAGGGGCAGCCTCCGCAATCCTGTACACAGCTGCCTGTCTGTCCGGCCCCTCTTCCTTGCACCCACATTCACTTTTAAAAGGTTGACTTTACAAGATTAGTGCACGCTTGCCTTCATCATGTTAGCACAGATAGCGTGGTGGAAACATATTGTAGTGTTAGTCAATGTATTTTGGTGTTGTGATAAGATGTACAGTAAATAATCTAATCATTCTGTCATTTATGTCTATATACGTTTTGGAAATGGGTGATGAAAAAGGTATGAAAAAAGTGTTAGCAGGTTGAGTGTATAATAGTCTGCATTATAATGGTCTCAAATAAATAAGAAATAAGAAGTAATACATTGGATTGGTCTATACCTTTTCTCTTATAATATATTATAAAATATCTGATTTTTAAACCAAATGTGCCTCCAATCTTTAAGAGTTGTTTGAGCAGTTTGTAGCGATTTCAGTCTAATAGAAAGCCAATAACTGTCTTGATATGAGACTGAGGGGTAGAATAATCTCTACAGGGTCCATTTTATTCAGTTTTGAACATTTAAACTGCAAATATAATTACTTTGATAATTTTTTGGGTGCTGGACAAATCCAAATGCCATGTTGACATTCTGGAAACATGTGTTAGATTAGGTTTGGCTGTAGCGTAGTTGTAATGATTGCAGATGTTAGTTCAGAGAAGTCCTCCTGTGGACCCACCACCCGCAGGAGGATCCATGGTCGCCGGTGCATTGTGTTCTGGGCGGCAGATCTGTCTGGACTGTTGCCCCCGCGTCCCGAAGTACGGAAAAAGCTGAAGAAAATGGATGGATGGATAGTTCAGAGAAAACTGTGGATGGGGAAATCTCAATATTTTCTGACTGAAGTAAACTTAATGGTAAATCACAGTCCTGAAGGTGACACAAAAAAAAAATAATACAGTAGTCTTTATGATGGGCTCCTGGGTTTTCTTCTGGCTAGCAAAACATGCGAAAAGAAACGTTGCAATTACGTGACAAACATCTTAGGAGAAAATGCTCTCTCATATACTCCATATATTCACCGAAAAGAAAGAATTATGTTTCACAATGATTACAGTGCCTCCCTCATTTGCATCCATCAAACTCCACAAATAAAATCTCTTATCGTGGTTCTATAGCACATTCAATCTTAGGCCGTTTATAGCCGATATATTAGCAAGCCAAAACAAAAACAAAAACATGGCTTGTATGGACTCTTGTATTGAGCTGGACATCGTGAAACCTGTCAGACAGATAATTATGTAGCTATACTCTATTTTACCCCGCATCATTGTCAGTATTTTTCATAAACAACAAAGCCATGTATAATGATCGTATTTGACAGGTGCTGTTAAATATTGATAATGATGCCTTTGAAATGTATTGTCCAAGCCTTCCAATCTCTCCCTTTTCACATGTCTCTTTTCCTCTTTGAGTTCAGAATCGTTGCCTCGTGTGATCCAGACTCATTCAAAGTCAGATTAAATTAGGCCAGGGCTGCCCCGCTGAGAGCAGCTCTGACAGAGATGTCCCCAACTACAGGAAGGAGCAGCTCCACCTCCAGCAGTCGCCACCGCTCCCCAGCCCCCGCACTTCTCACATCTGCCATCAATATTTCATTAGGTAATCTTAGAAGAAAAGTATACGTAAATGCCTGGGCAGGGTGTGTGTGCGCTCACACAATAGCGGACACGTTAGCATGTACTGTATGCTGAAGCTCTTTCTGCACTGCTATAGGCTAGTATCTGCACTGTTCCAGCCAAGAACAGTGCAGATACTAGCCTATAGTATCTGCACTGTTCCAGCCTGGCCAAGTGCTGCTTTTCTTTCTTGTGCTTGTACTTTTACTCGGTCACCCCCTTCTTGTGGAGATTTGGCCTCTATTCATTTATCCCCATTGAGGATGACAAAAATCAATCATTTCATTCTCTCTGGATGGCTACCCATTAAGAAAGGGGACCGCAAGTGAAATGAAATACAGATTTACCTTGGCTGATCTTTCCTATGATATATTTGTGCTGCTAAAAATGGCTGCTGGTATGGTTTCCAAAGTTGAATTGGAAGTGTGTACTGCGTCTTCTAATCAGGCTCATTGCACAGGCACCAGGGAGCAGATAACGGTGTTATCTTAGTCAGGATGCATAGTGAGTTGTCGGCTTTAGGAAGTCAGCCGTGTCATTGAAAGTGAGACTAGGACTCACTAAACAATATTTACACCTTGTCAGGGCGCATAGCTGGTAAAGTCTTTCCACATCAGTTCATTCATGGTACTTTATTTACATAGGTCATTGGTAATACACAGTCAGTTCATAGAAACGGTAATGTAGCGCACATTATTTTTGTTTGGTAGCTAATCCTGCCACAGCATCACAGATAAGTGGTGTGGTAACTGGGTGTTTTAAGTGCAAAATAAACATCCATTGAATACAGCAACTATATGTTTACTACTTTCTACATTTTAGATACATACAGAAGATATTAATATAAATATACAGGGGGTCCTCGGGTTACGACGTTGATCCGTTCTTAAGACGCGTCGTAACCCGAATTTCGTCGTAAACCGGATTTTGCCTTTGATCTTCCAACCAAAGCACCAATAACCTTTCCATCTCAATAATTAGACCACTACGCTGCTTGGTTATCACTGTCGCTTTCATAGGAGCAGATCAGAGCTCACATCAGGTACTTCCGCCCACATTGGGCACGCACACGAGGCTGTCTTCTTCTCCCTACAACCACAACAGAGCGTATTCTTCCGCCGTGCGCCGCGCGCCGTTCGCGTTTGTTTACATCTCCTACCACGCTAAACCGCGTAAGACGGAATGACGCGTAATATATACATATTTTTTTTAATGGGGGCGCGTTCGTAACCACGAAACGTCGTAACCCGAGACCGTCGTAACCCGAGGACCCCCTGTATATGTAATAATATACAGCTCTGGAAAAAAATAAGAGACCATTGCATTTTTTTTCTGAAATCAGCAGCTCTGCATGTATTACAGCCATTCCATTCCAGCGTCTGTTTAATTCCAGCTGAGCTACTTCAGTTCTTGCACCAGGAGTGGAATGAAGTCACCCAAGAACAATGTGAAAGACTTGTGGAGAGCATGCCAAGACGCATGAAAGCTGTGATTAAAAATAAGGGTTATTGCACCAAATATTGATTTCTGAGCTCTTCTTAAGTGTAAACATTAGTATTATGTTGTTTTAAAATTTATTTGATCTTGTTTCTTTGCATTTTTTGAGGTCTGAAAACATGTATCTTTTTTGTTATTTTGACCATTTGTCATTTTCTGCAAATAAATGCTCTAAACGATAATATTTTTATTTGAAATTTGGGGGAAATGTTGTCAATAGTTTATAGACTCAAACAAAAATGTTCCTTTTGCCCAAACACATACCTATATCTAGTAAAATCAGAAAAACTGATAATTTTGCAGTGGTCTCTTATTTTTTTCCAGAGCTGTATATGAAGCAAGGTACAGTGGTACCTCACCGAAAACGAAAGACCCTACATACGAAAAATCCAAGCTAGGAAATGCCTTCACGTTAAATTTTGGTCTCTAGATACGAAAGAAAATTCAAGTTACGAAACGCAAAATCTCAAAAATTCGAATAATGCGCGAGGAGCATGGCACCGCGCGAGGAGCACGGCGCACGACACCGAGCGAGGAGCACGGAGCACGACATTGAGCGAGGAGCGAGGAGCACGGAGCACGACACCGAGCGAGGAGCACGGAACATGACACCGAGCGAGGAGCACGGAGCATGACACCGAGCGAGGAGCACGGAGCATGACACCGAGCGAGGAGCACGGAGCACGCCACCGAGCGAGGAGCGAGGAGCACGGAGCACGCCACCGAGCGAGGAGCACGGAGCACGCCACCGAGCGAGGAGCACGGAGCACGACACCGAGCGAGGAGCACGGAGCACGCCACCGAGCGAGGAGCACGGAGCACGCCACCGAGCGAGGAGCACGGAGCACGCCACCGAGCGAGGAGCACGGAGCACGACACCGAGCGAGGAGCACGGAGCACGACACCGAGCGAGGAGCACGGAGCACGGCACCGCACCGCGAGGAGCACGCACCGCGCGAGGAGCACAGTCCTGGTCTGCACGACCGGCACCCGGACCGCGTCCTCTGGAGCCCGAGCCACAAACCAGCCGCACAAAACCAGCAAAGAGCGGCAAGTGGTAGTTTAATCCTGGTTTAGTCCAGGTCTAGACCTGGTCCAGTCCTGGTTTAGTCCAGGTCCAGTCCAGGTTTAGACCTGGTCTAGACCTGGTTTAGTTCTGGTCTAGACCTGGTTTAGTCCACGTTTAGTCCTGGTCTAGTCTCTTAGCCAATCAGGACGCAGAACCAATGTTACACTATAAAAAAAAATGTTACACTATAAAAAAAACAACAACCTTGGAACGAATCAGGCCTTTTCCATTGAAATAGCTACTCAACTTACGAAAAATTCACGTTACGAAACCACTTCTGGAACGAATTAATTTCGTAAGGTGAGGTACCACTGTATAGGGAATTATGTAGTAGAAAAAAGCGAAATAACTACTAAATCTTTTTCGACAAAGCTTATTTGCTAATACAATAGTTATTTAACTTTTTTTTCTTTGCTACATAATTCTATACGTCTTAAGTTATATATCTGATATTTTCTGTTTGTATATAAAATGTAGAATGTAGTAAACATATTGAATGAGATGGTGAGTCTGAACTTTTGACTGGTATTCTATATGTGCATTACAGTTGGAAACAAATCACTCATTTGTCTCGATAATATTGCCTCTTTTTATCTCATATTACTTACTTTTATTTGCGCATTGCTTGTTGTGAATGCATTACAAATATATTCCTCACCAGATGGAGTTTGGGAAGTTATTTGTTCCTTAGGTCTGTCAGTTAAACCTCACTTTTATTGTTTCTACTGTTAGTAATCTACGTAATGTATTCTTTAAGGTGCTGTCTGCAAAAGCTTATCTGCTGCATCAATATTCCAGGAGGCTGACAATTTTATTAGTATTTGAATGAAAGTAAGTCCTATCATTTGACAAAGCTTTAAAAAACATGAACCTTATTCAACATCAAGCTAAAATAGGATTTGGCTGTATCACAGAAATAATGTATAAATTTATTACAGTTGTCAGTGCGCTTCGGCAGAGATTTATTCTTAAGTTATGGCACTTTTATTCATATTTTGCTGCTTTATGTATTCATGAATTCCTCATCTTCAGAGGCACTGAGCCATGAATTGTCAAAAGCACACATTAAATAATAATACCTTTATCGCAACTGTTATTGTTTTTAACAGGATACATTTTACCCATTGCCAACATTTTGACTATAGCAACATATTTTAGGATTTGTGTTTTTTTTTTAATTTTTATTAAATGATGTATAGAATTTGTTATTTTATACATGTCTTAAAGATGCATTGTGTAACTTTTCTGTGGAGGATCCATTACCTGCTTGTTTCTATGGATATGCCATTGCTCTGCCTGGAATGTTCCACAGTATGGCATATTTTTTCAATTACAGGTAGTTTTATAGCTCAAAAATACCTAGAAAAACAGGCATTCTGACTGCGAGCGGGCTTGCCTCTCCACAAATCTGACCTGTAACTTGGCCTGATTAGGTCCATTAAGATGGAAAGGCTTAATGCCATACTGTGAAACATTCCAGACAAAGCAATAACATCTCCATGGAAAAAAGCTTTTGACAGACTCTCCACCAGAAAAGTGCACCTTTAAGTCGATTAGTTCCAACAATCAAAAGTTAGTTAGAAAGGTTAGATGTTTTGTATTCTGTACAAGTTCAATTCAGTTTAATAGAGTTTCTAGCTGTGTGAATGTCTTCCGCTTTAGGTTGTATGAAATCAATCTTAAATTCCTAAAATCTCATTGCCCAAAACGGGAACAGAGAATTGTCTTAACACTCACTAACTCCTGACGATGAAGCTGTAGTACTTCTTTATCCCTCCAACAAATGAGTGCCCTCGTGGACAAAAGCTGTTGATTCAGAGGGCAAATTAAGCCTTGAACAGGAGCGATAATGTGCTGTGATCAATTAACACAGACTCAAGGTGCAGCGCTTTGGCTTTGGAAGTTTAAGGCCCGGCCAACAGCCCCTGTGTGCCTGCAGCTCAGCCCGCTAATCATGTGTGTGGCTGCCTCCTGGACTCAGTATGGATTTAGCCTGGGGACTGTCCCAAGGCTACAGAGCGCACAGTCAAACATGCTCACAGTGAAGCTAATCGGACTCCAGGACACAGACTTGACATAAAAGGCGCTGTATCCAGATTCTACCACATCACCTCAGCTGGCTTTTCTGTTTTTAATGCAAGCTGGAAAGGAGAAGACTGCATAATTTGCCCGTCAGGAATGCTAGGTTTAATTTAAATTGATCTTTGTGTATGAAATAGGTTCAAAGGAGACATAACTCAGGAGCTATTAAGGATTCACTACATTGTCCCATTTTTATGTATTTGTAGCTGTATTACTTAAAAACAAAATCTTTCACATCAGATATCATTGTGTTTTAAATATTTCATTGTTTCCTGTTTTCGCAATTATTTATTTATTTATTTTTTGGAAATTGTTTTGAAATAAATCATAAAAGACAATTATAATTTCTAGTTCATGCATTATTCTGCAGTCAACACAAAGGGCTGCACAGTAATAATATCATATTAAGTTGTTTGATACAATCATTGTGGATAACATGTTAAATAAGACAGAGTTAGCTTCAGTACTGTCAGCTTACTGTCACTATGTTTCTTCACACACAAATTGCGTTAGTTATAATCTTGTTTGAGACAGAATACACATGCATTGGAGTGTATGGCAGATGATGATATATCTGAGAGTGTGAAGCGGCGGTAATATGCTGTACCTTATAAAAGCTCTATCCACAGTGAGGGAGCCCTAATCCCCTCTAAAGCACCTCTCCATTTCCAAGAGGAGCTGAGTCTGCGGTGCTTTGAATCCCCCGCTCGGCTGCTCTGCTTTGGTTTGTCGGGGCAGAGAGAGGGAGAGAGAGATCAGCCAGCACTATTTTCTTTTAGATTAACTGACTGATGGGCCTCTTCAAAGCACATCATCCGCACCATATGGATCAGGACAGATACAAATCACATGGAGGTGTAGGGCCAAAAGATAGATCTTACACCAATGTTGTCTGACAGTGTGTCAGGGTGTGGCCTTTTACAGTAAGGGCCCTCTAAGTGATGAGTTGTGATTTGTTATTACAATCTGACAATGCGCTGTTTAAAATGGCTGCAGTTTTGAAGCATGTCTGGTGTGTGAGACCTGAGAAGAAATGTAATCCGCTCTGTAACCATGGCAGTAAGACCAACAAAGTACATCAGTGTTTTACATGTATAACATGCTGTTACTTTTGGCTTTGGCCAACTTTCCCTCAGTGCAAAATAAACACATTTAGCGCTAACTGCAAGCTAATAGTGTCAAATGGAACTTATGGCTTTACTAAGGTATTTTATGAGACTGTACATGGCTGTATTATAGGGATTAAATGTGAGCCTCCAGAGAGCCTCTAACCATATTAGCTGGGGTTACTATGAACTTTAACAATCAAACATCTCACACTAGTTAGCTTTTATATGTAATGACCCCCCAGCATTAGCCTGCATTGAATCATTATTAAATAATTTTGTAATTCACCACAGATGTCACGCTGAAGATGAATGTGTCCGTTCTGATGTGTGAGGAATGGAATCTGATCCATCTGAAAGACGATCATCGGGAAAAAAGAAGGGAATGGTCAGCTGTGAAAACACTGTCTGTGCCAGATAAGACGCTTAGGGCCTGTCCACTACATGCACCAGTCCAGACTCTCCAGACTCCGGCTCTGCAGGACTACAGGTGGACACTGTGGGAGTAATATGTCTGTGTAATATGATCAGTGATACTATGCTCACATCATCAGTTTTAAACATTCATTGGCAGGTGTCTTTAGATTTCTGTGTATATTTCATTATAATGGTAAGCTTGACCAACATGACACTTTGGGGACGTGTGGATTGGTGCATCCATTTTTGCAAAGTTGCCTCCTTAGTTAAGTGAATGTAATATTGTTATACAACCTAAAATTATTGAATGACTCTGAAACTGAAGCAAAAATTGGAAGCATAATAATTATTTTTTAAATATTTCTTCTGAGACTTTATTCAAAAACCTTTACATTTTATGCACTTAATACTTGTAGTCTTAATCTGTCCTTCAATAATGCAACATTTTAAGCAAAGTTCTTGATTTAATTGAATTGAGTTGGTAATAGGGATGCAAATTATCGATTAATTCATTAATTGATAGTTGATTGACCTTATCGATCGATTAACGATTAACTGATAAGCGGCGTTTTTCACCTGAATTTTAGTGTTTCAATAGGGTCTTTAAGAATATAAGCTATAGTATACATAACACCGAGTCAAAAATATATCATAGTATTATTATATTGTATATTCCTCAATTAATTATTCCTTAGTAAAAAAGCAGACAAATGTATTGATGCTGAATAACAAAATACAGTAATCCCTCACTCTATCGTAGTTTGCAGATTTTTTTTTTTTTTTTAATAGTGTAACATTTTTTTTATAGTGTAACATTGTGTTCTGGCCTGATTGGCTAAGAGACTAGACCAGGACTAAACGTGGACTAAACCAGGTCTAGACCAGAACTAAACCAGGTCTAGACCTGGACTGGACCTGGACTGGGACTCGACCGGGTCTGGACCTGGACTGAACCAGGATTGGGCCGCTGCGTGCCGCTGCTGGTTTCGTGCGGCTGGTTTGTGGCCAGCGCGGGACTCGGGGCCCGAGCCGCGCGGGACCAGCAGCGGCGCATTCCTGGGCGCCGCGGTTCGATCTCGCCTCGCGCGTACACCCGGGGCTGCTGAGCAGTGCCGTTGGTGCCTGCGGCCGGCTGTGAGTCGAGCGCAGCGCGGTGCGCGGTTGCCTTGTTTTGTGACCACGCGGTTAATTACAATTAATGCATTTTGTTCGACTAACGTCTTAATCGACAATTAATCGTTAATCGATTAATTGTTGACATCCCTAGTTGGTAACATAACCTGTGCCCACAGTTCTCCACAGCTCTCAGTCTTACATACAGACACAAATGTTCCTTTTACGCAAACTTTTTTTCCTCCTTCATGTGTGTGACTGTGCCCATGACCTCCAGGTGCAAAAGAAGCACTACTGTTTTCCACTTTGTTCCTTTTAACACTTTCCTACATTTTTATTGTATCTTAAAGTGTGTCTTACTTGCCAAGCAGATAGCAGCCTCTGCCTTAAGGCCATTCTCACTTTTAAGTGTCTTCCTTGTTTACATTGGAGCCTATCTGCAAATGTGTGAACCTTTACCAACATCAGCCTGTCCAACACTAAATGTCCACAGTCCTCCTCCACATCAGTCACTTTTAGTTTTTCTCCTTTCAAAGTCTGTTCCTTGATGTTTTTCCTTCCAGGGGCTGTCTGACGTACTGTCCTCTCCTTCCCCCTCTGTTTCCAAACACTTTTTCCTAAGGTTGTCTTGCTTGCTAACTAAGCCAATCTGACTATGCCCAAGCATGCAGAGGAGTTCTCCACTGACTGGGGCTGCTTCTTTAAATGAGGACAGTGTGACACCCCAGGGTGTTTCACAGTGGGTCCTATTCCTTCAAAAAAAGAAGAAAAACACTGCAAATTCCTGTGCCGCCTTGCTCCTCAAAGTCCCCCATCTTGTAAATAGATTTTGATGAATATGCTTTTGTCTTCGCCCTCACACTCTCGCTACAAATAAGTCCCGATCACAAGACTGCACCGAACCATATACAAACATACAGAATCAAATGCTGGTCACCTCTTTGGATGTGATCAAAACACATGTGGGAGCTTGAGTTAGCGAGTGGAGGAGATGACTTCAGTGCTCAACAAAGATGCATGGATTCTGCTGATTGGAAGACCTTTAACGGAAAGACTGGAGGAGGGCGGGCTTTGATGCCAGTTTCCCGCCAAGTGTAGGTTTGTGAACGTAAACAAATAGACTTGATTATTTCTATGTTGGACTAATAAACAAGAAGCTGAAACTGACTCTGGCTAACCTGATTGTCATTGCACATTTAAATAATATTTACAGAAAAATCCAATTCTGTAAACAAAATTAGCTATGCACTTGAAATACCTGCAACTTGTTATGTTTATAATTCAGGCACAGGGCTTACCCTACATTTTAATTAAATGGCTCATATTCTGCTGTTTCCTGATCTATGTTCTCCTCATCAAAAACATACCTAGAGTTTTGTTTGGTTTCATTCACACATGTTAAACACACACGTCCTGCATATTTAGGCTGAGTTCTCCACCTTGTGATGTCATTCAGGAAGTGCTCCACTGTGTTTTTAAACTTCATACACCATCAATAGAATCATCTGGTTAAGTTTGGCTCTGGAATTGATTATCTTTACTGAGCATTTTGAGCTTTGGACATGTAGAGAGACTAATAACACTGGTCTACAAATTTTTGGACTCGATCTGCTTCCGAGATAAAAGTGGCTAAATCTCATTTATATTGATATGATGAACTGAAAATCAATTGATAACTGTGCTGGTTAGCTAATATATTCATATATGATAATATATGATATGTAGGCTAATGATATTGTTTTACATCAAAATCGCATCTGTTTATACAATAGATTTAGGCATTTCTGCTTCAAAATAATATTTATATTTTGAAAATATTTAACTTGTACTTCTTTATCCATCAAGAAATAAACAAGAAATATCTTAAAATCAGGTGCACACAATTTCGAGGCATCTCTCTTATGTGAAATCAAAAAATATTTGATGTTAAAACTGTAGACATATTAAAATGAATATATTGGAATGTGCAGACAGGCTTTCAGATAAGCTTGTAGACACACTGTATCTTCTTATAAACTACCATTTTTGCCTATTTTGCCTAAATTTCCTATTTTGACCCAATACTATATCTTGGAAACTATAGCCAATCAGCACTTCTGACTTACTTTTTCTTTATTAGTGACCTAAACCAAGAAAAATTTCACTACTTTTGTTCCGGAAGCATTTTGCTTGTAATAAAGAGTGAGTCAAAGATATGTGAATGAAACAAAACACAACTCCAGATGTGTTTTTGATGAGGTAACAACTCACAAGAGTCAATTTTGTGTAATTCAAATCAGATATTCAGATATAAATCAGATATAAAATCAAATATTTTATAATAATATTTTTTAATATTTATCCACTTTGACACAATCTTTAATAGCATTCCTGCTAGCTGCCTCATAGTTGGCACTGATATAAAAATAAGACTTTCTTTGATACGTTTTCTGTAATGTTGATAAAAGGGGTAGCCATGCGGAAACCCACTTTTTTTTCCTTTAAAGCAGAGGCTGATGAAATAACGGACTACACAGCGCCTACCCTGCTCTAATGCCGCACAAGAGCACAGAACAAGCTGCTTGATCCGACCATGTGTGATGACTCCTGGAGGTCAGACAGGTTAAATGGTATTTGATTAAAATCAGTAGATGGCCAACATTCTCTGCCTCTCTGTTTTCACACATGTACACACTGACGCACAAACGCACTGCCCTAGTCCTGCCTGTGGGGAATTACCGAGAGCAAAATAGCCTCCCTCGTCTTTCTTGTTGTAGTTATAGAGGTGCTTTTGGAGAGAGAAGTGCTCCGAGGTTGTGTGGGTGTAGGTGGGTGGGGGTTGCAAGTCGACCCTGTATGTTTGGCTGGCAGAAAGCCTTGCCACTGTTTATCAAGCTACGGCAAATCCAATTAGCCTGTGGCCTGCCTTCCAACCCTATTAACCTGCTCAGCTGTGAGAGCACTCAACAGCTCCTGCCAATATCTCATTTCTAGCCGCTGTTGATAAGATCGGCTCAAGATATTCACTGGGGCTCCATCTCAGGTGCTGCTGCAGAGGAGGCTTTGAACGAGCAGTCCACATCTCTGCGTTCACTATCACCTGTCACCTCTGTCTTCTATCTTCCATCCATTTCACCATTTTTCCTGCAGCCTCCACACCCCTGTGTTTTTTCCCCTCTCCTCCGTCATGTAGCTACACCGCGACAACAAAACAAGTAGGACAGTAACTTCCAGGCCTGTAGCTTGTTTGGTGGCAGACAGCGATCAGGCCCCACTGTCTGACAGGGGGAAACTGATTTTCCTTATCAGGGCCTGCCCACAAAGGCCCAGGCCAGCCCGTGTGTGATTAGCATTCCTTGCTGGAGATGTGTCAGCCCTATTTCTATCACACAGACAGATGGAGGCTTTCACTCAGACCGGCGACTGAGTGACACATGGCCCTGACCGCGGGGACAACATTGTTATTTGAGTTAAGAAATCAATTTGTATCAAATGTACACTGTAATTTATTTGTTGGCTTTGAAGGGAACCTGGCTAAGATAAATGGGAATAGACTTTTTTCTACCTCGCCTCTCCCTTACCTTGAGCCGATAAAGTTCTTGTGAAGCCCGTGATAGTTGGAGGCGTCAGAGTAAAAAGTGACAAACATGTTTAAAGTTGTGCAGTGATCTTTAAATCTCAAAAAGAACACCTTGTCGGACATGATAGAACATTTTTTACCTCTTCCTCACTGGCTGTCAGTGCTCTGTTGACATGAGGCTTTACTATATTTGCTGACATTTTGCTTTATCAAATACATCTAGCAGCCAATGGAGAAGCGATATGTGTCCTTTTAATATATATATAGACTGTATTTGGACTTGATTCACGACACAAGCTGAGATCAAGATGGGCTTGGAAAGATGGAGCTCTTGTTTTTTATATCTCACTCTGAAGTCTTAAAATAATATCCATATTTTTTATATTTTTCAAAAGAACTTGCACGCTGATAAAATCTTGTATACACTTTTTGTAGTGTGGGGCATACCTGACACTATCACAGCATCATGAAATATTTCTCTGTATCCAGGAATATTTCAATTTGTCTAAAGATAAAAACGTCTTTAATCTGTTATAATAAAGTTGTGCGTGTTTTTTCATAACTGACTTTTTTTACATTTGTGGTGTTAGAGATGTAGAAAAAATAGTCACCGAGACAAATTCATATGAAAATGCAGTTTTGTTTGAGTCAGCTGCTGCAGTCCTCCTCTGGCTTATTTTGGGGAACTAATGTCTCCGGCATAATTGTACCATACGGGTTTGACACTTGGTGAACACTTGGAATGGAAAATCTCTCAGCGCTTTTCTCCGTAATGGCCCACATTAACGTTTGCAGGTAATTGCAGATTATCATTACTCATAAACTAATGGCTGCATGTGATCGTTTGCTAACAGGAGAAGCAAAATATCAGAATCTGATATTGTGGCCAGCCCGTAGAGTCAAACTGAAAGCAAGGGTTTCGGGTATTCTAGTAAATGCTGTTTCTCAGTTAGCTTGTTCTATTCATTTCCTAAAAATATCATACCTGATATAAATGCATTGACGTTAAAGGGGATTTTAGTATTTCTCCAAAAGTGGAACAAGCCTGAAAATGCCGCTGTACGCATCAAACAGGCTGTATATATTTTAATAAAACCTGCAACATTTTTCTTCTTCTAAGAACAGCAGAGCAACAGCCTGTTCTGAATTTCACAACAAAATTTAGATATGCAAATGTCCTCCACTGATTCTGGATTGAAAAGGGGGTGCCATATTGCCTCAAAGCCACATACTCTAAAGCTAAACAAGATTAGGAAAATTGAATAATTTCAAACGCTGTGTGCCCAATGTAAACTGGTTAGCATTTAATCCTCCGGAACAGGTGACCAGCTCAGTGCGTGAAAACCTACTGTATATAATAAGAAAATATAATACTTCAGATTTTTTATGATGTTTTTTTTCTTTTTTCCCCAATCAATTTTCTGACAAGACAATATTCTGCAATAATAGTCTATAGTTTAAAAAAAGCCTAAAAAAAAATACAGAGGATGTACAATCTGAAGAAATATTTTTAATCAACCTATAGCATCATGAATGTACAAGATTTTAATATTTTAATATAATCCCATGTCCTGTCAATTATCATATAATCTTTGCACTGCTTTTCCTTACGACTTCTTGTATATAGCTGGGAGATATAAAATAAAATATTAAAAAAAATAGTAATACAAATGTATTACTATATTTTTTATATTTTATTTCCATTTGTACATATACATTTATATAATTCTGCCTTATTTGACACCAGTCTCTTGCTATTTTTGCTACTTATATAGAATTTATTATTACCATTTATATTTTTTTTCTCTTTCTTGTTATAATATTGTGATGTGTGAGCTACTGTGTCCAAATAATTTACTTTGTGGATCGGTAAAGTTTGTCTAAATCTAAAGTTTAAGTCTAAACTTCATTTAATAGTAAGTAGCAAATTTCACTTATTTGACCTGACAGTTCTCAGACTAATGATGGTCTTTGACGTGAGGAAGATTTGCAGAGGTCATTTAAACCAAAGCCGACCCCGTGACCCTTAAACTGTTGAGTAAACACTGGATTGTCTAATAAAGTCTCACATTACAGCTGTTTGTTTTCACTTTGTACCAGGAGATTATCTTAGCCGCAGCTTAGCCAGGGAACTCATACACTGCTGGCCATGCTGCAGTGGGCATCATTATTGAAGCACTTAGATGATTTTGGATGTATACTGGACTCTGGCTGACCTTTCGCTAACGTTCTCAGAGCTAGTCTCTATATTTGTCATATCAACAGCTCGGAGATACTCTTTCCCTGCTGCTCTCAAATGTCATTGTGGGAAACAAATGGTTGGTCAACAGTGGCGGCTAGGTGTATTTTGGACGTAACAGAATGATACAGATACAGTAATCTAAAAAACTCTACCACAAACAAACAAAAAAAGTGATCAGGAAATTATTGTTGGTAATACAACCTTCCCTGACCAGCCAGTCTCTTCTACAGTGTAAACGAATCCAGAAGGGACTGGAACCGGACAATAGAGAGTGAAAATCCTCTGTCCTAATTTGAAACGATCCAACCATAGCTGGTAATTTGTAGCATGTGTCTCTCAAATACAGAAAACATCCCCTCTCCAAAATTCTTGTAACCTTCAGAACAAAATACACAACGTATACACAAAATGCAACTTATTTTTACTTATTTTTTATTATTACTATTTGTCTGCATGCACTTTCTGTTCAAACTTTCTTTTGCACTAAACTGCCTGGAGCTAATGTGCCAAGTGAATTTCTCCTGTGTGAGATCAATAAAGTCTTATCTTATCTTATCTCTTATCTTTTACACAAAATACAACTTCTTTTACACAAAATACAACTTCTTTTACCCAAAATACACAACTTCTTTTGTCTGAGATAAATAATAGTTTGGCGCTTCGATTGTTGATTCTGTAAAAATCTGCAGTTTCTTAGGCTACGTTCACACTGCAGCCTGAAACGACCCAAATCCGATTTTTTCGCCTCTATGCGACCTGTATCTGATCTTCTAATGACAGTGTGAACGACACAGATCCGATTTTTTCAAATGCGATTCAGGCCATTTGGATATGTGGTCCTAAATCCGATACATATCCGATCTTTTGACATGCGACTGCAGTCTGAACGGCCAGGTCGCATTCATCCGACCTGAGTGTGTTTCCTCCAATGAGAGTGGTACAAGTAGGCGTTCACAAATGTGCACAAACGTTCTTCTCGTCATGCGAAAATAGTATATAAACTCGTATCAGTGAAGCGGCGAAGCACGTAGCAATCCCGCCCCTCCTGCCTGTGACTCCGCACCCACATGTTCCTTTCTGCACACGTTGCTGCCACTGCCCCGCAAAACGCCGTGGCCAAAAACCTCGTCCTTCTCCGTCTCCTCCTTAAAACAAATAAGCTGTACATGTTTTGGCTCCGGTACGAAAGCAACTTTAGGCTACTTCCGTAAACATTGAGCGCGTTCACTGCGTGTGACGTCATCGTGTCCTCCAAGGCGCATGCGGGACACTTTTGGGGAGTTTAGCGTTCACACTGGAGATCACATACAATTCGCATTTAACTGGAAATGTGAACGGCCTCGCAAAAAAATCGGATTTCACAAAAAAATCGGAATTGAGCATTAAGCCCTGCAGTGTGAACGTAGCCTTAGTCTTTTTTAATTTTTTTTACTTTTTTTTATGTGTTAACCATGTTTCTTTTTGACTTGAACAAAAAATCTGTCTGATTGGTTAATCTGCCTGTCAAGCACGCCCTCTGAAATCTGGGGGACAGTATACACCTCCAGATCCTCTCGTCTTTTTAAGTTTTGTCAAAGCGTGTGGTTCTGGTTGGTCAGGTAAAATACAACCCAGTATAAGACACTTTAAATGATTTAATGATAAATGTCACAGAAATGTTGTTTCACACACTGTATTCAACAGTTTCAGTCTTCTGTCGTGATCTTTTATAGTGACAGAGTAATAGATTTATAGCCAGTCTTGGATTTGGAAGTAGATTTGGAAGTTTTCTACAATGTTCTAAAATGTTATAAACCTACTTTAAATAAAGATATGTACAACATGTAGTCTGTTGTTAATATGGTCAAGTATTGTGAAAAAAATAACAGAAAGACTGAAATATGAACTGACAATTAATACAAACGTCACAAATTTGTACAGATCTAAACTCCAGATATTGCTTGTTGAGGAAGTTATGGTACCTCTAAAATTTCTTTAGTTATTGTGTACATTCAAATCTTTTATTTTATTTTATTAGTTTTATATTTTGTTTTGGCAGTACTGACAATACAGCCACAATATTTTCCAAAAGTCAAAAGATTTAAGATGTGATAAATATGGTTCATCTTTAGAGAGATGCAACCTGCATACATTTTAATCTTAGCTCTATAATAACTGGGATCCTGTGTCATTATTTTATCCCACTGGACATTTGACATCTTGTGATTTATTATTTCCTGGCCTTGAAGAATGTAGAACTGTAAAAGTCTAGAAGTGGCCAACGTCAGCAAACTTCAGTTGCTCTACAGATGTCCATCTAGTGCTGCGGTGAAATCTGAGAAAAACATTAACATTTTAATATGCCCGCCTAAAAATAATCTTTAGCTCCATAACAACAAGGAAACCAGACCCTGTGGCCTTTCCCTGGACTGTATCCGACCACCAACCTGCTCTAGAGCCCCTGCTAATACCAATACCACTGTTCTGTATATCAAGGGCTTACAATCATAACATTGGCCTGCTTAAGGTAGATTTAGTTTAGTTGCAGTAAAAGCACTTATGATACAGGCGGCTAAACCCAAAAACAAATTTACTGCTTGTAAGATATTTGTGAAGCGATAGGGAATAGTTCACGGCGAGGGGAATGGGTGTGGCCCTGGTCTTGCCTTTAGCTTGAAACTTGGTCATGAGAAAATAGCTGTATATAATAGGACCAGGCCAAATATGAGTGTGAGAAATCTTGGTCAGTGCATGCGTCACATTGTACACTACAGCTGAGTGCTAAATGTAAATGAGTGAGATTTTTTTTGATTATATTTTTAACCAAGAATTTTATATTAAAGGTGCATTGTGTAAATTTTCTGTCATTGCTCTGCCTGGAATGTCCCACAGTATGACATTAAACAACTCTGCCTTACATTTATTCAATTACAAGTGGTTTTACAGCTCAAAAATACCTAGAAAAACAGGCTTTCTGTGAGCAGAGTTGCCTCTCCACTGACTGGTTTGATCTCCATGACGATTGAAAGGTTTAGGCTACGTTTATACACTCAACCAAAATATAAACGCAACACTTTTGTTTTTGCTCCCATTTTTCATGAGATGGACTTAAAGATCTAAAATTCATTCCAGATACACAATATTACCATTTCTCTCAAACATTGTTCACAAATCTGTCTAAATGTGTGATAGTGAGCACTTCTTCTTTGCTGAGATAGTCCATCCCACCTCACAGGTGTGCCACATCAAGATGCTGATCTGACATCATGATTAGTGCACAGGTGTGCCTTAGACTGCCCACAATAAAAGGCCACCCTGAAATGTGCATTTTTTTTTTTGCTTTATTGGGGGTCTGGGGACTCAGAACCAGTCAGTATCTGGTGTGACCACCATTTGCCTCATGCAGTGCAACACATCTTCTTCGCATAGTGTTTATCAGATTGTCAATTGTGGCCTGTGGAATGTTGGTCCACTCCTCTTCAATGGCTGTGCGAAGTTGCTGGATATTAGTGGGAGCTGGTACACGCTGTCGTATACGCCGGTCAAGCACATCCCAAACATGCTCAATGGGTGACATGTCCGGTGAGTATGCTGGCCATGCAAGAACTGGGACATTTTCAGCTTCCAAGAATTGTGTACAGATCCTTGCAACATGGGGCCGTGCATTATCTTGCTGAAACATGAGGTCATGTTCATGGATGTATGGCACAACAATGGGCCTCAGGATCTCATCACGGTATCTCTGTGCATTCAAAATGCCATCAATAAAATGCACCTGTGTTCTTCATCCATAACAGATGCCTGCCCATACCATAACCCCACCACCACCATGGGCCACTTGATCCACAACATTGACATCAGCAAAGCGCTCACCCACACGACGCCACACACGCTGTCTGCCATCTGCCCTGAACAATGTAAACCGAGATTCATCCGTGAAGAGAACACCTCTTCAACGTGCCAGACGCCATCGAATGTGAGCATTTGCCCACTCAAGTCTGTTACGGCGACGATCTGGAGTCAGGTTAAGACCCCGATGAGGACGACAAGCATGCAGTTGAGCTTCCCTGAGACGGTTTCTGACAGTTTGTGCAGAAATTGTTTGGTTATGCAAACCAATTGTTTCAGCAGCTGTCCGAGTGGCTGGTCTCAGAAGATCTTGGAGGTGAACCTGCTGGATGTGGAGGTCCTGGGTTGGTGTGATACACATGGTCTGCGGTTGTGAGGCCGGTTGGATGTACTGCCATATTCTCTGAAACGCCTTTGGAGACGGCTTATGGTGGAGAAATGAACATTCAATGCACGAGCAACAGATCTGGTTGACATTTCTGCTGTCAGCATGCCAATTGCACGCTCCCTCAATGCTTGTGACATCTGTGGCATTTTGCTGTGAGACAAAACTGCACATTTCAGAGTGGCCTTTTATTGTGGGCAGTATAAGGTACATCTGTGCACTAATCATGATAGATCAGCATCTTGATGTGGCGCACCTGTGAGGTGGGATGGATTATCTCAGCAAAGCAGAAGTGCTCACTATCACACATTTAGACAGATTTGGGAACAATGTTTGAGAGAAATGGGAATACTGTATATCTGGAATGAATTTTAGATCTTTAAGTCCATCTCATGAAAAATGGGAGCAAAAACAAAAGTGTTGTGTTTATATTTTTGTTGAGTGTATAATGACAGTCTGAACAGAAGACACAAAAGTGGCGTCGCGTCTTCACTTTTTATTCCGTGTTTAGACGAGCGTTTTCGGGAGGAAATCTGCGTGCATACGGTGACGCAAAAGTGTGTGGAATTCGATTGGGTATGCATGCCAGACGGCGAAGTGGTGCTGTGATACATTATCACTATGTCCGCGCACATGTGTAGAATCTTTCTTCTTCTCATCTGTGCCGCGAAAAACAAAATAAAACATGGCAACCGGTAGCAAAAAAAAAATTGTGTGGTCAGACGAAGAAGTTCAACTATTGCTTCAGACCATGTTAGACTACAAAGCAACGAAGGCGCAATAAGGCCCTGCCAAACAAAGTACACTGATATATGGACCGATGTGACGTAAACGCGTACGCGGCGTCAGCAGATTTGACCAGAGTTTTGCGTCTTGGGCAGTGTAGACGAAAACGCTACGGTGGAGCATATTCAAGTTTTCCACTTTGGAGGGCGGTTTCAGTTTTTTGCGTTTTTAAGCCCCCAAAACGCCGTCACAGTCTAAACAAAAGGCACTTCCGATAAAATATTTTGGAGTTTTTAACCGTAAGCGTTCTCGTGTAAACAGGCCCTTAATACCATACTGTGAAACATTCCAATAATAATAACATTTCCATGGAGAAAAGCATGCGACAGACCCAAGACCAGAAAAGTTACACAATGCACCTTTAAAGAATAAAGTGTAGCCTATTATTGATCCTATTATTGATGAAAATTAACAATTGTTATTCAGAAAAGTGATATTTTGAGTCAATAATATACGATAATGATTTAAAGGGACAGTGTGTAAGATTTTTACCTGTTAATTACTGAAATTGAAGATACCCATTCAAAAATACATTGTTTTCCAAGCCTTTTCACTTCCATCATGAAATCAAAGTATTCTTTTGGACTTAGATATAGTCACATTAAAGGGGGATCTTCCCCATGCAGAGGCAGCCATTTTGAATACGAGAGCCGCAGAAGGACATTTGGGCTCCGCCTTCGGCAAGGCTTGTAGTTTTGGGTAAACAACACAAGCATGCTGCCGGATCAACGTTGTTATGGATCTAACCCGTGTTTTGGACTAAATTGTTTTACTGGATTTTATTTGCTGGATCCTTACGGACAAATTGAGAGCAAGTTTATGGTGAAATACAGAGTTTGACCTGTGCAAAGCATTCTCAGGTAAGCTAACCTCGTTTTGTGCTTTTCCGTATAAAAGCCCCATGTGCTCGGGGAGTGATTGTTTTGCAGGGAAATGAGTTGCATAGTCAAAAAGAGGAGACTGTAAGGTTTCATTTGATGTGTAGAGTGTCATGGTACATGATCGGGAATGTGTGTTTTCATGAGAAAAAAAAAACAAAACAAAAAAACGGGACCACGTTTTATTTATACAGTAGCGGCGCCCGGCTCGTGCACGTGCCCGGGTGACCCTCGAGGTCTGCCGTAGCTAAAGTGGCTAAGTGCAATAGCACCATCCACCTATGCGCCACGAATCCTACACACTGGGGCTTTAAATAGTCAACTAGTGAAATTTTTTCCCGATTAATCACTGCAGTCTTAGTCTGAACAAATGGTTATCAGACTGGCTTAATAATTCTAGTTGTAACAGTTTCTGAAGGAAATGTAAACGCTACATCTCATAAGTATGTTTGTATAATCACTTCTTTTGTTGAACATTCCAATCGTACATCTCTGAATAAAATATAATGTTCTAATGGGATAAATCTTCGCAGATTTGCAAACCACTTTATTTCATTTCTTATTTATATTTTCCACAACATTTCATCTGTTTTTTTTCATACTCGGGTCGAAGCACCATGGATGGGTGTCATAAATCTTGCTCAACCCCATGCCAAGTGTCATGTTGTATTTATGGGCTACAGATTGCGTACTGCCTGAGTTCTGACTGGAGTTGGCCCACAGCCGGTGTCACTGCCTGTCTCCAAGTTGCTGTTTTGACTTTGTCCCCCACGACTAGCTGAGTGGCTATCTAGCTAACCGTCTTAATGGCTACTTGAGGGGCTGACGGAGTAACTTTCTGGTGGCCTGATTAGATGGTGTATTTGTGAGCTGGCACACGGCCTCAGAGCCCTGGCTGCTTGATTGATAGTCGGGGTGGTTGGTTGTCACAGCGAGGCGGTGTAATATATGATGCGGTTCAGTGTGGTTACGATTAACGGATTGGCAGAACAGTTGCATCCATTAATAACTCCACCCTTTAGGCCTGAAACAACTGCACGCCACAGCTATATCGCTAGCTTTTGTAGAAAATTATGACGGCTGGCTATGCATTTTGTAGATTGGGTTTGAAATGTGGATACTTGCAGTTTTGGATAAATATCAGAAAATACATTGGATGAGTCGGCAATGGAATATGAGGTGAACAAAGTATTCCAACCAATATTTTACGCAAGGATTTGTTATGAAAAAAAATGAAAGTGAAAAGTTCTGCACGTAAGCTTTTTTATCTGACACTACACAAGAATATGGCAACTATACTGCTTATTTTTGTACAGCTTTGCCTTTTCGATATCAGTTATTGAAATCTAACTTCTACAAATATTGCATTTTTTCTTTTTCTTTTTTTTTACTTTTGCTTGTTTGTACATTTTCGTCTGTTCTTGAATTTAAATAATCCAGTCTAGATTGCCACATAACTGTCAACGAGAGCGTAATGTGTAATTTCCTTGTGCTGCGTGTACAAATCTCCTCTAAATCTCACCCACTCTTTGCTGCAGGGTTTGGAGAATTTAAGATAATAAAGCGCTTCAGAATGCAAGATTAAAGATGCTGTGTAATTTGATTAACTAAATGGGGAAGAGGGACCACAGATGGGAAAATAAGCTTTTCTATGGCCTCATTAAAGCGAACAATCCTGTAAAAACCTCTTGGGTGAAGCATTGTGTTCGAGAAAACTGCAAACTTTCTCTGCGCCTCCGAAAAGTGGATCATTTAAATATATAAAATAATTGTCATGCTCATAGGAATAAGTCCTACCAGTCATTGTGTCCGCTCAGAGAGGAAACATCCTGTACCTAATCCCCGACTATTGTTTTGTTGTCACCAAACTGACTTAGCTTCATTATTCAAACATGATGAATTTGTTTCTTTGTTCTTAGTCTCTAAAAAACAAAACAATTATATGGTGATAATCCAAATGTGTGACTAATTCCACAGTAAGCTTTAGCCCTGTTGTCTTTGCTGACACAATACACCAAACAAATACAATATATTGTACTCACTGCTGTGGTTAGGCCCTGGAATGTACTTCAGTAGTGTTGTGTTACAGTAAAAATATAGAATAAGATCTCATATATGTTAGCAGAGCGCCTAACTGATGTTTGTAGGGCTAAAAATGAATTTATTTTGAGAGCTGCAGCAATATTCCTTTCACATGTAATATGTATATCTTTGCATGTTTGAGACATGGCTAATTTTGGAGACAGGCCTCTATAAACACAAAGTCTCATTAGTTTAGGTCTGTTCCTCGCAGAACTTTAGGACAATATTTCCCAAGTTCATTTGAATTCTTGTGTGTCCACCTTTGCAGTGTACTCGGACTTCATTCCCTCATGTGTAGGGAGATCAAGATTAGGAGTCTGCAGAATGAAAACCCAGGAAGCTCACCTGCTCGCCCTTGATATTACGGTGAAAATATAAAATCCATTCCCAGATTTAGACATCGCTCACCACCAAAAAAAACGTCTATTCTGTCTGGCTCCGCAGACGGCCTGTCTGAGGCAGCGTTTCTTTATGGCTCAAACTAGATGTCTTAGTTATTGGGATGAAGAAATCTCTGTCAGTGGACATTCACGGGAGAATCCCCCCTTTCCCCGCTCTCACTGAGCTGAGGTTAATTTATATTTCTCAAACCTGTTCCTTTCTGCTCAGAAATGGATTCTGTTGAAGTGTTGCTGCCGGATCGTTATCGGGCTGCTATCATTCCGCCGGGACAGCTCAGCCATCATCACAAATGGCCATTTTTCAGCAGAATAAAACATATGAATTAAACTTCATAAGCTTATCTGCTCTTTGATATGTAGAAAGCCCAAGGTTTATTTCCACATTAATCCCACAGCCGTCTATTGCTGAGGCTCTTTGATGCATGAAGGTGGGTTTAGAAAGTGGAATCTGCCAGGTGTATATATAACTGCATGTTTTACCCATCGCTTGAGCTCCAGGCCCCTTTCCTCTGCACCTCTGCACCTCTGTCTCTCACTCACTCACACACAGGTTTTCCCCAAGAATTTCATTACAAAAGGCAGGCATATGCATTGAAATGGTGCCGGTGAGCAGGGGTCATGTAGCCCGATACTGAATTTCCCTTGCCTTTGTGCGATCTTAATTGTCTGTCATTTCTGTCTGCAGCCCCGTCTGTGCACGCTCCAAATAAAACCTATGGAAACATGAAAGGTGGAGCAGTGCCCTCACTTTCATCAGGGGATCACTTACCAGGCCGCGCTGTGGCTACCCCAGGCTTGTGTTACGTACCTCATAAAAGTAGCTCTTGTTTCACCAGTGCACTGCCCCATCTGGGTGCTGTGCTAATCTGTCAAGGCCAGCTCCCAGGCAAATTCTTGGGCAGCGTAATAGACACGGGTACAAACTCCGGTGCCTCTCCCTGGCTTCACGAGGAGAGCTCCCCTGTCTGATGCCCACTGATGCTGCTGACAGTCGCAGCCAAGCCGGGATGCCACTGTGAATTTCTATCGTGCTACTGAATCTGTCATTGTTTTCACCCAGGTGTTGACCTCCACACGTCCTCATCGGAATGGGAGCTTCAGTTCTGCACTCCAAGCAAAACAGATACCAGTCAGTTGATCGTAAAGGGTATTCATATGGCAAAGAAAAAGCCCTCCCCCCTTTTTTTTTCATAGTTGGTGCAAAACTTTGACAGCCAGTTGGAAACCTCCGGGGAATTGGGTCACGGCAGGATGGGAGCGAGACGAAGCTCTGGGGAATTCATTGGCAAAAGCAGTGCTCGCGAGACACCCCTTCAAACTGGTGTCCTTCAGACTTCACCTCTAGTATTGTTTGATCCTCTCCACCTTGATCATGGTGTCAGCTTTTTTTTGGCATTATTCTGGCAATGGCATTAAAATGTATAAGAACATTATCACTATGTAGTAAGACAATGTTTGCTGCATCTATTGTCTGTTTGTCTTCTTCTGTGGTGGAGTTTAATTCCAAGTGTTGAAGGCATCAGGGCAGATATGTGGTGTAAGTGGTACAGAACCCGTGACACCCTCAGTGTTTTTGAAAGCTGCTGCCAGTCATTGGGCCATGAATAGAATGCGGCAGTCACTCTATTGAGTTTATTACCGCTAAAGCAGCCACATGATCACATAAGCCACATACACGACAGACATTTTATTTTAAGCAGATTTGCCTCTAAAAAGGGAGGAGAGACGGATCTTTTTTTCCTCCTTTAAAGTGGTCTTATCACGGGTGCTGTCTCCGCGCCGCAGAGCCTGACAGCTACAGCCTGCTGCGGCTCTCTGTGGCCTCACTGTGTCTTGTGCTGTTAACGATAGACAGCCCGGACAGCCATGCAACTCCACTATTCTCCAGCTCTCAACATAGTGTGGCAGCAAGCCGTCACCTCCCAATTTGTGCCCATAATACCTTTAGTGTGGAACAGCCAAATTAAATACTTCTTATGTCTTTTATATAAAATCTATTAACTACAATATGGAGAAGTATCATAACTTTTATATGAAAGGCTGTTTCCCACAACTTTACCTTGAATACTCATATTTTACATGATTATATAGAACACATTAGTAAGGACTGCCTGTACTACCATGGTCTCTTATTTAATACATTTGAATAAGCCTCTTAATCCAGTGTTCTATGTGCAGTGAAAGGACTAGTACCCCAAAGAACACAAAACATGCAAAATACTGATGTTGAAAAGTATTTAAATTGCTCTAAAGGGCATTTTGTATGACCTTTAAACACTGATCCAGTGTAGTCATGTAACACTAATTCAAGTCAGTTATTTAAAGGTGCGCTTCTCTGGTAGAGCAGTGTCTCCCAACCTTTTTTGTCTTGTGTACCCCCTGAGCCTTTTGGTCATACCTCGAGTACCCCCTCACTCACACATGTTGATAATTCTCCAAAAGTAGAACGTGACACAACATATTATTAAATGATAATCATTTTATTTCATTCTCAGGCATTTTCTCTCTTTTCTTTAACTCAAATTTACTGAAATTAGAATTTGAAAATTCCCAACAATCTACCCCCTGCAGTGTGCTCGCATACCCCTAGGGGTACTTGTACCCCTGATTGGGAAACACTGTGGTAGAGGGTCCGCCACTTGCTAGTTTCCATTGCAAATGTTATTCTTGTATCAGAAATGTTCCTTATCTATTTCCAAGACAAGCAAGGCAAGTTGCAGGCCAGATCCTTGGAGAGGCAACCTCGCTTTAAAGGGACAGTGTGTAAGATTTTTACCCGTTAATTACTGAAATTGAAGATACCCATTCAAAAATACATTGTTTTCCAAGCCTTTTCACTTCCATAATGAAATCAAAGTATTCTTTTGGACTTAGATATAGTCACATAAAAGGGGGATCTTCCCCATGCAGAGGCAGCCATTTTGAATACGAGAGCCGCAGAAGGTCGGCAAGGCTCGTGGTTTTGGGTAAACAACACAAGCATGCTGCTCGGACTCGTAATGGATCTAACACGTGTTTTGGACTAAATTGTTTTACTGGATTTTATTCGCTGGATCCTTACGGACAAATTGAGAGCAAGTCTATGGTGAAATACAGAGTTTGACCGTGGAAAGCATTCTAAGGTAAGCTAACCTCGTTTTGTGCCTTTCCGTATAAAAGCCCCATGTGCTCGGGGAGTGATTGTTTTGCAGGGAAATGAATTGCATAGTCAAAAAGAGGAGACTGTAAGGTTTCATTTGATGTGTAGAGTGTCATGGTACATGATCGGGAATGTGTGTTTTCATGAGAAGAAAAAAAAAAACGGGACCGAAACGGGACCGGCCGGTGCGCGGGTACCTCGAGGTCTGCCGTAGCTAAAACAGAAAGTGCAATAGCGACTATCCACCTATGCGCCACGAGTCCTACACACTGGGGCTTTAAGTAAGACAACACATTTTTTCAAGGTAATTTAGAGAAATTGAAACACCTGAAATTGAATAAATGCGTTATAAGTTCAATACCATACTGTAGAATATTCCAGGCAAAAAAAATTATCAAATCTCCACTTAGACAAGCAGGTGGCGAACCTCCAATTAGAAAAGTGATCTAGTGCACCTTTAAGCATTGACTGAAATGTTTTATCTCCGACAGGCTGTAGTTCAGTGTGGGCCTCTGCCATGTGTACTAAAGTAAACCACGCTTTGCCATTGTATACACAGGGGCCGGTCAAATTCATTGGCTTGCCTGTCTGACTGGTGAGTTAAACTTTTGTCACATTCCAGGCCAGTTATTAGTCAGCATTATAGTTTATTTGTGCAAGGGTAAGATAAACCAGAGCACTCTTGTCCTATCGCGGTGAACCTGACGCTCAAAGCCGTTTGTTTGAACAAAGGGAAGTGCTCACTCATGAGAAATACTCAGATACTTCATGCGTGACCTCAGGAGCAGATAATCGCAGCACAGTGGAAATTATTACACATTACTTTGTCTTTTTTAGCTACAATGCTTTGAAGTTGTATATTTTGGCTTCATATCCCTGCTTTATTCAGGGATATGGGTAAACACAAAGATCCACCGACAAATAATTTGTCTAGGCTACAGTTTGAATCATAATTTCTAATATGGATAAACACAACAAACTCAATATACTTACATTGTATTGTAAGTAGTTATAGTCGTGATGGTCATAGTTAGAGTAGAAGATGATCCGTCCATCCATTTTCTTCCGCTTTTCTGTAGTTCGGGTCACGGGGGCAACAGTCCAGACAGGTCTACTGCCCAGATCACACAATGCACCAGCCCTCTGAAGATCATGATCATTTTCAAAAAGATTTAAAAAAAAAAAAAAAAGAGTAGAGTTGTAAACTTCAAGAGTCGTAAACAAAAGCAGGTGTAATGGGCTCGACACTCTATCCATTTCCAGAGGCATTGTGCGACAGTGTGAAAAGTCAAGTCAGTTAAACCCTGGCCGTGCCATGCAGATCATATAGAGCCATCCACAAAGAAATACCAACTAGCACCAAGCTGGAAGTGTCTTCACTTGTACATCAGCGCTGTGGAAAGTTCACAGGTAGGGATTCATGTGGTCAAAGTCTTAATTCTAATTTTGAATTGTATAAAATGTCTTAGGAGGATTGTTATGAACTTTTTTAAAACCAAAATTCTATGCTTACTGACTGACATCACAAACAATGTCTAATTCCAGTCTTGTCTGAATGCTGTTATAGATTCCTATGAGACTGCTTCCCATCTGCCTATAACTCTTGTGGTGTCCTGAAGATGAACTTTTGGTGAATGAAATGGAAAAAATGCAACATCTTTACTGAGATGTTGTGAGTGTAAGGCCACGTGGAGTCCTGTGGCCGCATGCTGCTTTCTCATCATGATCATGTCCAATTGTCCCTTCTGTGTGCAGAGAAAGTTGCTGACATGAGAAATTAGCCTATCAGGATGACATTAGTGCACAAGTGGATGAGCAGGGCATGCTTATGCTATAATGTATAGGCCCCATTGGGGGTGCAAATAAGCTGGAATCCCCCTTTGAAGTGACGGCTGCTCCCAAATTAAACTCTTAGTCACAGTGCTATCAAGAGGACATGGTTGTTAGCAGTGCCCTGTTCACATCCCAGCACACTTCTGGATCTTATTACAATGAGATTTTGGATTAATGCCCTTTAGGGTGGATCATGTGTTCCTGTCTGCATTTTTCAGAAGTCTATAACTAAAGAGTTGTACATCTATGGGACATTGTAAACTAATGTTTAGTTTGTTGTTGAACTGTATATAAAACCACAACTAAAGCTACACATGCTAATGCATTTTGTAAAAATAATTATATTAAATATGATGAAAATTTCATAAGAGCTTTAATTGATCACACAGTTGAGAAATAAGACTGAGCAAACTAAAAACATTTCTAAATTCTGACTCACTTGCAACTACATTACATCTCATCTAATTATTGTTTATTATAATAATTATGCAACTATGCATTCAATTTATAATGCTTTTTTTAAGCAGTCAGAAAAGCTTTTCTATTCTTTTCACCATAGTTTTGTGGAATTCATTGATGGTTTGTAGACTATATGTGCTGACAACCTTCAGATTTTTTTCAAGGAGTCATATGTGACTCTTATATGTGACCCCCAAGACTGGTAAGTATTGAACAAAGTTTCTGCAGCATTGAAGAATAATATTGACGTGGGATACAAAAGGATTCAATAAAAAGGCTCCAGCAAAAAGCCTGAATTAATTTGGCTAACAGACAGCAGGAGAGCTCACAGCTAATGGCAAGTAACAAGCCTGTGACAATTCATCAGAGGGCAGGGCTGCAGTGGAATGCCTCAGACGGGACCTTTCCCCCTCTTATGTTATTCTAACAAACAATGTCAATGAGATGGCATCCTACCTCTCACCAATTTGCATGGTTGTCATTGCAATGAAAGCCAGTTTAAAGGTACATCCTTTATGTGCCAGAGTGAGGATTAGGGCCAACCCCACAAAGAGGCTTTGATTTCCTTGCAAATATGTATGAGAAGTTTGGCTAACAAAAGTGAGTTTTCAAAGCCCAAACTTTTCCAAGGCATGTGGCTTTTCATTCAAAGTATAAATCATAATGTGTTTTATAGTTTAGACTCAGAATGCAATTTTTAATGACGGCACACATTTATAACCTAAATTAATTAGCACAAACATATATTAAAAATAAATAAATACAAATTACCTCATGTTAGTGTGAAATTAACTCAAAATATATTATATATGATGATAATTATTTCACCTCTTTAAAATCTTAAACTAACATATAACTATTGCATATTATGTGTGAACGAACACTAACCATAGGGGCTAACGTGCAGTCCTCATTAGCATGTATAAACTGCTTGAGTCAAGAGGTCGCCTTTGACCCGAACATGAAGGATCCTGCTCCAAACATGGCCGACACAAAGTGCATCCATCTGAGGAGCACATGTGCTCCAAACACAACATCTTAGCTCTTTGTAAACTCATGTTCACAGCTACACTAAAGGGGGAGAATTTGCAAAAAATAACTGCATTCTTCTAAGCCTAGGTTTACTTGGTTTGATAATGTTTGGAATTTAATTAATGTTTTGCAACTGTATTTATTGCTGCACTAATTCTGCTCTACAAAATAAACCTCGTGATTACATAATCTAGTAGATAATAACAAATATATGGTCATTATTGGTCCTCTGTCTGCTCTACATGCACATTGGCACTATAGGCTCACACAAACCCGTCTCTTTCCACAGCTTCTCCACAACTTTAAGTTCCTTTAATCGATTGACGGCAACATGACAGCAGCATTTCCAACAACTCCAGTCAACATTCTGGGGTGTACAGACAAAAGCCGCCACTGCTTCATGCTCCAAACAGATGAGCGGAGAGGCGATGTCCCTTCAGTGGCAGTCCAGCACAATGTGTTCCAGTTCACTTTCATCATGTTATACCAGCTGAACATGGTGTAGCTTTCAGCTCTACCCTGTGGGAAACCAGGCAGTCTTTTCTCTGCATGTTTGTGTGTGTGTGTGTGTGTGTGTGTGTGTTTGTCCCGACCCCTCTGCAGCACCAGCTCCCTGTCCTATGGCCTCCAGCTCAGAGTATGGCCGCAGAGATTCGGAGTGGCATGCTGCTGAGAATGCTCCTGATTCTCCAAAGCAAAATGCCAGCCATGTGCCGCTCCCGTGAGCATGTTCAATTCAGTGGCAGCTGAGAGGAGGACACTTTTTGCACTTCTTGTTCCACTTCTCTGTCCTTGTTTCTTCGCTTGTGTTTCTGTTCATTGTTTTGTGAATAAAACTCCACAAAGCCGCTGTTGGTGTGGGAGCAGTGTCACATGTCACACATACCCTCTTTTTTTCCTCATTCTATTGTTTTTCCCACTTCCTCTGTCTAGTTCCAGTCCTTTATGTAGTCATTTACAAAAGACAAGTCATCAACTAGTGATTACTGTCAGATACATATCATCTTATTGTTGATTTATGAATATTCCCCTTTGCAAACAACAACAACAAACCAACAACTTTAAAGCTTTATTTTATAATTTCAACCTATTTGTGCATGTGCCTGTTAGCCATGCATTAGACTTAGACTTAGACAAATTTTATTGATCCACAAGGGAAATTGTTTTGGGTATGGTAGCTCACTCATCAGATATAATATACAATATATAACAGAGGGTAAAAGAACAAAAAGAAAAGTAGATGGAATAGCAACCAAAGAGCATTAGGCCTGTCAGATGAGAAAAAATGCCAAAAATGCCCAAAAAAACATAGCTAGTGCTAATCTGATAGATAAAGTGAGTAAAGTAAGAAAAAAAGAGAAATAAAATAGAATAAAATCTAAAAGTACAAACAAGCAAGCTTGACTTAAAGGTAGTTAGGCAGGAGCTACCGTGCCCAGCTGCCACTCTCTCAGGCGCTTGGGTGTGAAGATTCTTACTGTAAAGATGAATTCAGAATATTTACAAGCATGCTCATTTTGTTTTTTGTCTTCAGCCTATTCTAAAGTTTGTTTGAAGGAAGCTGTAACCTAACCTTTACCTTCACAGGATATGAATGTGATGACTTTCTCAGACTATCATGCTGACCACTGATGCTGTCCTTTATGTGTTAAACTACTGTTAAGTTCACTTAACTTTAATATACCTGCAGACTAAATATTGAATCAATAAAACTGTGTTGCATTAATAATGTTATGTCTTCACTACACTGTGCAATGTAATTGTCCATAATAGCAGACTGAAATGAAAGGGGTATTGGTTAACGGCTCCTGTCCTACATAATTCGTGTTGTGCACAGAACATTTGTTAATGTAAAATTACTTTGAATGTTATCAAATCTGTCTTCATTTTTCCGCCCTGTTTTTACTCCAGAGTTCATGTCGAAACAGCTGTCTGCCATATAATACACTGCTCACTGACTTGTGTCAACAGCTTTACCAAAATAACAATGTTCTCATTGTTTAGATAGATGGCTATTCCAGACGGGCCGAATCTTTACGTGTTGACATTCTTGAATACTTTCTGATATTAATTCTCTCCATGAAGGTGACTTGACAGTCTAAAAACACTCTTGTTTTTCTAAATATATGTGACAAATTCTAGCATTAAATTTGATCCATATTTTTGTGCTGATTTTTCATAGCACAATAAATCTGAACTTTTTGATTGTATGAATGGGAATAGCAATAATAACCAAGAGATTCTGCGCAGTGTCACAGGGGCTGTGCTCTAATTAAATGCTTGTTTCATTCAAATATTGGTTCTTGCTGAAATGGGAGGATTTAATCATGTTCCTGGTAATTATGCCTGTGTATCATAATACTAAAACAATATCAAATAAAAACATAATATAAACATTATAAAAAAAGACTGTTCTAGATTTCAGAGGTTCAAACACATTGAATACTGTTATTTTGCTCTAGTTTGGAGAGGCAGAAGCCATAGGAACAGAATAGCAGATAAATGTTTCCCATCTGCAAAAGAAGCTTACCATCAGAAGCTCCTCCATGGAAGGAAGTTACTGGTTAAGTGGTGAGCCTGTGGTGAATGAAAGCTTTGGCACAGTAGACTCTGGTTTGCAGGTGTCACATACATAGACAGTCCATCACAGATTATAGGGTGTGGGGTGGCACATTAGGCAGGTGGCAACACATAACAAATGACCAGGTGGCCATGCTCTTTTGCCTATGGACTCTAACAGAGAACAGTATCCAGTTGCAATGTATATATCTATTTTCCTAGACACTTTTGAGGCTCTTAGCAGCTGTGAACATTCTGCCAGCTCAGCATTTAATAGATAAAAGCCAAGTGTTACTAATCCCACAGGATGCAAAACTAAACAAGCGTCAGGTTTCCATTTTGAAGCAATCCCAAAAAGGATGTGAAAGTTTTAATCAAATATTGTATTTCAGGTGTCGACTGTGTTTACATTTGGTTTCCTCTTGTATTCCTTTAGGCAAGTTTGGAGATGGTAATAATGTCAAACTGTTGTGCCTTGAAACGCTGAGGTGAGGTGAAAATTGCCTCCGAAATCTGTCTGTTTCTTCAGAAAAAAAACAAAATCAATTGTGAAGCTTATATGTAGGTAAAATAAATGAGACTTCAAACAGACCAAAATAGTCCTCCAGGGATAGAAAGTGAGCACAAAGGACGAAGCAGTCAGCGTGACATATGCAATCTTTCATTTGAGGAACACCAGAGACACCGCGGCCTGGTTAAAGTAAACTCCAACACCAGCATTTGTTTGGTGTCACATCCAGTAAGTAATTAGCCGTTTAGGAACAGTCTGCCCGACCCCAGGGCAACAATAACAGGGAAGAGATATGATCATTGTGGGGAGACTTAGTTAAAGGTGCAATGTGTAACTTTTCTGGTGTCTTTGCCCAGAATGTTCAATCTATCTATTGATCGATCGCAATTATTAAATTACAAGTGTTTTTATTGCTCAGAAATAGGGTTGCAAAATTCTGGGAATTTTCAAAGTTGGAAACTTTCCATGGGAATTTTCGGGAATTAATGGGAATAAACTGGGAATTATCAAAGTTGAAGGTTAGGGGCATCAATATAGTTGGTAGAAAAAATATTGTAGCATAATCTTGGCTAAAATAATAAAATTTCTGTGAATAAAGTAGGACACTATTTTGTGCAGAGCCATCGAACCACACACTCTACATGCACGTTGCATTCCTTTATCACATGCACAATAACTTCTAGAATTCTGAAGAGCTAAAGCTACTTTTCTGAGCTCACAGCAAATACAGACTACTGAGGCCAGACATTTCAGCAAGTCTTCAGGATATCATGAAGTAGATTATATTTGATCTATATATTAAAGATCTATATATTAAAGAATATTAAAGTAGAAAATTTGAAAAAAATAAATATAGTGCTAGCTTACTGGTAAACTAGATTTGCGCCATTTTCACTGAAGAAGTTATGTTATGATGCTAGCTACCGCAAAATGTGCTAGAGCTATCTTACTGAGAAACCAGATATGCTAAATATTTATATGCAGGACTCTCAAGTCTCATGCATTGAGAGTGTGACACACGCAATTCGACGTGTTCACACTCTCACACGCCACACATGGTATTTCTCACGCACAGCGCTTCTGTGCCCAGAAAATCAGTTAGATAATGCAGGCACCGCGCGTTTTCAGCCGCTCCTCGGGAAAAATTGTTCACTCGCACCCCCCCGCTCCACGGAAATTACGCAGTCTCACGAATGACCCCGCTCAAAACTTGAGAGCCCTGTGTATTATATGCTAGGTTTTTGGACAGGAGGAGAGTTCCTTTCATTTTAAATTTTGAATTATAAGATGCATTTTTTTTTTAAGAAGAAGAAGTGACTTTATTGATCTCACACTGGAGAAATTCTTCTCTGCATTTTAACCCATCCTATATATATATATATATATATATATATATATATATACACATATATTAGGAGCAGTGGGCAGCACACATTAGGGCGCCCGGGGACCAACTCCATGATCTTCTTGCTTCGGCTTGGTCAGGACCTAAGCTGGAGGTGCATGTTTTGGGTTGGTGGGGGAAACCGGAGTGCCCGGAGGAAACCCACCCAGACAGGGGGAGAACATGCAAACTCCACACAGAAAGGCTCGGGCGACCCGGGGATCGAACCCAGACCATGCATGCAAACTCCACACAGAACACACACAGAAAGGCCTGGGCGACCCGGGGATCGAACCCGGAACCTTCTTGCTGTGAAGCAAGAGCGCTAGCCACTCAGCCACCGTGCCGCCATTTTAGCCAATGTTCATGTTTTGTTGTTCAGTGAAGGAGATACGCATTGATAAAGTTCTTACAAATAAGTCATGTGAGTCATGTGTTTTAATTGTCTCCCTTTTACAATAATGCTGCTGATGACAACATAAAATGTTTATGGTTATGTTGGTATATGACTCACAATAATTCCCATAAATTCCCAAAACTTCTGTGCAAAGGTACCAATTTGAAAATTCCCAAAATTCCAACGCCAAAGTTTCCATGGAAATTTTCTGGAAACTTTGCGGAAACTTTCCAGAAATTGTCCGACCCTTTGCAACCCTACTCAGAAATCCCTTGAAAAGTAAGCATTTGTACCGTCAGTGGGCTTGTCTCTCAAGATTCAAGATTGTTTATTTGTCATATGCAGGATCAACACAAGGTCAACAATGCAATGAAATGCTTAGGATCAGAAGAACCGTTGACTCATCGAGATGGTTGAGAAGTACTAATAGCATGCAATAAAAATACAAGGGAAACACTAAACACTATAATAAAGTACAATATACACAATGAATTTGGTATTGCATATAATATAACAGATATGACCTGTGACTTGGCCTGGTGGTGTCACATATTTGTCGTTTAAGTTACGATTTCATCATCCAGGTCATTTATGATCAACACAATGTATACTACATATTCTAATTTTGTACTCAAAAGTCTAAATTCTGGCTGTAGACCTCTTGATTAAGACCCTGATGATTAGAAATGACTGAATCTCAATACTTACCTACTTGAATGATGAAATAATAATAATAATGTTATTGTTATTGTATTGTTATTATTATTATTAACAAAAAGACAGTATATTAAGAGCACAGTTTTAAAATCATTTACTTGTGTTTCTTGTCCAATACTTGTCACCCCAGCATGTTATGTTACTTAAAATACTATGGAGTAATTTTTTAAGAATAACTTTCATTGTTTAAAGTCCGATACATGTGTCATTGCCTGATGACCACTATACTCAGTCTTTTGATGTTGTTCTTGCCGCAGAGTTAGTAACACTTATAATACACGTCCAGTGAAGGCTTCTTGTACTGCTACACTTCTGTTAACACAAGTTTCGGGTCATTTTTGGAAGGCATACATGGGACCTTGCTGTAGTTTATCTTTTCTTTTGGGATGTGGTTAGGCCGCATCTGGACACCTCATGAGCTCCCTGTGTCCTCCTCACCACCTTATGTTTCATCTCATCTGTGTTACATTTTAATTTGACGAGTTCTAACCTCCTTCAGCTGTCTCTAGTCATGGATGCTGCACACTGGTATTTGCTGAGGGCAGACTTTCAGCGGTGCTTTCAAGTGAACATCATGTGTAGCAATGACTGGAATGGGATGTCGCTCAAGTAAATCAATTTGTCATATATGAGTGCGTTCTGCTGAGCGCTTAGGTCAGTGATGTGTGTCTGTGGTTCATGCTCTCTTCCTGCCATTGTCTATTCAATTGCCCGTTGCTGTAAGTCATTATGACATGGACTTTTTGAATTTTCAGCTTCTTATTTTGCTCTTCTTTTGTGACCAAAGCCATCTGTTGAAATGCAGAATACAATTTATTGCTAGGCTTGACTCAAAGTTGGAATATTATCATACTATGTCTGTTTGGAGACAGTTTGACACATACAGCCAGAAAACCCTTCCATGATGTGGACAGTGGTGGAAGAAGTTCTCAGTTTTGTTACTTCAGTAAAAGTACGGACACTGGAGCAAAATAATACTCAAGTAAAAGTATCACATGAAGTCAAAGTATTAAAGTACCCATTTAAAAATACACTTAACCCTAGAGCACTATCGCCAGGTGATTTTCACCCGAGCAAAATCATTTACATGATTTTCAATATGTTGCATTTTTCTGAGAGTCATGGGTCCCTGGGGAGCTTTACCATTGTTTTTGACATCTTTGAAGGTGTAGGTGTTTCCACCAAAGCCCACTTTTTCCTATAGGCTTTCGGGTGATTTTCACCCGGCGATAGTGAAAGAGGAATGTAAGGATGTAATGAATTTAATGTAAGAGAATGTTAGGAATAGGTAAGGAAGAGTGGTCCTGGAATGTGTATCTATCCTTATTTAGTGCAGTGGTTATGAATAAATATCACAAAGTGGTGATTTCAAATGGAATTCTAATGGTGAAAACAATATTTGAGTCAACTGGTCATTTTTACCCACTGAAAAAATACTATTTTTTGTTCCTCTCTCCTGCAACTGTTCGTGTGTCGAGGAGTCTGAGCTTCACCAGGGAAGTCTCACATGTCCCAGGAATGGGTGGACCAAACACCAAGTTTTCGGTGTCATTTCAGTATCATCATATTTTTTGGAATTTTTTGTTCTCACATTCTTAATTTTTCAGTAATTTTGGAGCATGTTTTTAGGGTCTTCCTGTGTTTTTTTTTTTTCTTTTCCCCATTTTGTTACACATACCACAGCTGAAAATAAAAGAAAACCACTCTAATTTATCATGTGTTGTCATATTTTGATCTATTTTTCATGACAAGTACTTTTTGTTGGGCATATTATATCGGGTAAAAATTACCCGGCAAAAGTGATGGTGTTACTTTTTATAGTGAAAGTGTTCTAGGGTTAAAGAGTAAAAGCAAAGTATTTTGCACAGATATTGAGGTCTTATAATGAAACAAAATGTAATGATTTTGATAAAGAATTGCTGAATTTTGTTCAGTAGAAACAACTGAATCAATGTTTTTTCCTAGCTGTTTTCATTTGTGTAATTTTGTTTGCTCAAACTACAAATGTGTTAAAAAAAATGTGTTCAACCCTCAGCCTTTTCTGCAGGTCTCAAACACTCATAAAATACTTTTACATTTCACTTTTACACTTTTTCAAACACTTTTACATATTGTATATTTATTTTTATCTTTATTTTTCAATGCACATTCTATTGCACATTTTACTACATCTGTAAATAGGTATTTATTTATTCTTTGCACTGCTTTTAGATTTTGTCTTGGATAGTTTTTGTATTGTCTTTATATTGTATTTTGTCTCTTTGCACTGCTTGGCCAGGGAGAAACGGAATTTCGATTCACTGTATGTCGAACACATGGCAGAATTGACAATAAAGCTGACTTTGACTTTACTTTTCTTTTCTTTTCAGTCCTGTTCAAAAATGTGAAGTAGAGTAGAAGGAACAGATACATGCTCTGAAACGTTGTGAAGTACATGTATCTACTTTAGAATGCACTCAAGTAAAGTACACATAGCTAAAAATGTATTCTTAAGTACAGTACTTTACAACTTTTACTTTGTAACCTTCCACCACTGGATGTGTACAATGAACATTCACGGATTGACCACATGCATGCTTGTGTGTAGCACTGTTATAATCTATAATAGTTTTAAGCAGTCCCAGTTAGCGGCCTTATATACATAAACAGTAGAGACAACACAGCTGAGGAGGAAATGGCATCCCTAGTGTTTGTTTTCTTCCCATGGTGGTCAGGGCAAAGCGGCTTAACGTAAAGCCTGTGTTCCTTTGAGGCTTTGCAAGTGTCACTATTTATCTACTAACGTTCATTATTATTTAAACAGTGTACCGCATGGTCATCTGCAACATTTCACTAAAACGATCTCATTATAGATGTGAGTAGATAGACTTTTTCAACATACATTTTAACATACACTGCCAAATCATTTATTTTTACATCACAAGTTTATTATTTGTCTTTATTTTTCTGTTTTATTGAGAGCCTTGCTAAGAAATTGGGTGACACTTTAGTTTAGGGACCATACATTCATAATTAACTAACTACAGCTCTGGAAAAACATAAGAGACCACTGCATTTTTTTTCTGAAATCAG
Organism: Paratrypauchen microcephalus; assembly: GCA_036785185.1. Lineage (NCBI taxonomy): Eukaryota > Metazoa > Chordata > Actinopteri > Gobiiformes > Gobiidae > Paratrypauchen > Paratrypauchen microcephalus. Next base: position 14,525,043 of record JAVJIX010000002.1, on the reverse strand, counting down.
CATCTCTACATGTATTACAGCCATTCCATTCCAGCATCTGTTGAATTACAACACAAACACAAAGCTGAGCTACTTCAGTTCTTGCACCAGGAGTGGAATAAAGTCACCCTAGAACAATGTGAAAGACTTGTGGAGAGCATGTCAAGACGCATGAAAGCTGTGATTAAAAATAAGGGTTATTGCACCAAATATTGATTTCTGAACTGTTTTCAAGTGTAAACATTAGTATTATGTTGTTTTAAAATGAATTTGATCTTGTTTCTTTGCATTGTTTGAGGTTTGAAAACATGTATCTTTTTTGTTATTTTGACCATTTGTCATTTTCTGCAAATAAACGCTCTAAACGATAATATTTTTATTTGGAATTTGGGGGGAATGTTGTCAGTAGTTTATAGATTCAAACAAAATTGTTCCTTTTGCCCAAACACATACCTATAAGTAGCAAAATCAGAAAAACTCATAATTTGCAGTGGTCTCTTATTTTTTTCCAGAGCTATATATGGTCATTGGTATGCTAATTAATTATTACTTAGCTATTATTTGTTTTTATTTTTATCAAACACGTATAAATCCTTTTTAAAATTCCAGTGTATGTACTAAAAACATCACATGGCATTTTAATGTGATGTGGAGAAAATAGTTAATGACTTAGTACTAGGACAAAAATGTATTGAAAGTACTTTATAAATACTAACAAAGATTTAATTAAGCACTTATTATGCATTTTACTATTAGCTAGCAATTAATATAAGATGTAATATATTAAATTAAACTGTCTAAAACTTGGTTACTTTTACTAAAATTTTTCCATTATTTCTTGGACTGGGAAACTTATTCTTGTAATGTATTGTAATAATGTATTATTGTAGTATTGTAATGTACTTTCATACATTTCTTATACAGTTTTTTGTAGTGGAGGCTGGACTCGGGCTCATAGTGCTGATTTGCTAAGCGTATGATACAGCTGTTCCATTGGGCTCTACCAGCTCAAGTAAAGTTTCCAATAATCACTGAGGATAGTTGTAATGGCCTAAGAGTGAGAGATAGAACCACAGACCCTGAGCTCTGTCTAAACATTTACTCTCCCCCACCGCTCCCTGAGACTGGATTATACAGGGCACGTATTCTCCACTTCAGAGCACACCAATTAACAGCCCCAGCAGCGGATGGCCACACAGGAGCTCCCCTCATAAGGACTCACCCTATGATGTAAGCCCCGCCACTTCCAAGAGCATTATCCACAAGCAGCCATCACAGCTGTTACACCGGCAGCTTTTTAAGGAGCCGGACTGGCCCAGGAGTTCATGAAGATTTACACAGTGAGAATCGTCCACGAGGAAAGCAGGAGAGATGAGAGGGGAGGAGGGGCTCGGGTAAGGCAGCAGGGTAACTGAGGGCCAGACCTGACTCAAAGAGCAGATAAAGCCAGTGCACATCCTGTCTTCATCCTGGCTATCTGTTCATCCATCTCGCCTTCCGTTCTCGACTGCGCAGTGATGGTCGCAGCAGCTATAGGCCAGGGGCAGTGCAGAGAGGAAGACTTTGGCAGAACTTCAGACCCAGTGGCGTTCATCCCACACGACTGCTGCTTAGTTTTGTTGAAGTATAAAAAATGTTTTCCAGTTTTTTAGGAGAAAAAAAGTGTCTGAATGTATATTAACATACTTTTTCTCAGTTCTGACTCTTTAAACTCTTTGTTGTTACTTGCTGATTTCCATAACTCAAGTGAATGTTACTTGTTTGCTAAATCCAAATAGGAGTTCTTGTCAGTTTTATTATCTTATGGGATATTCCCCCCTCACACACACACTTTTAATACTAAACTTCTCTGACTTGGTTTGCTGTTCTTTGGCCGCTGTAAGTGGACTGGTGCTCTCTCAGACTGCAGCAGAGATAAGCAAGAGGAGCAGAGCTGACCACATGGCACTCAGTATTGGCCACAGATGTGTCTCCACAGATCACAAAGAAAACGTGATGGCATTTCCTCAAGATGTGCATGTGTATTTTAAACTTTGATGTAGACAGGATTTGCCATGAAAATATGCTTTGTTCATGTGATTCACATGGTCTCAATAAGAGCTCATACATATTGTATGCCTGGTCAAAACTTTTGTACACGCTCGGTCACGCAGTACATCAAGTTCAGGACTTCAGGTTTGGTTTCCTTGTTTCGCTTCACGATAAATGCCAGTGATTTTTGTAACACAACAAAGATATCACACAATTTGATCAAAAGTTGTGATCAAATGTGCGTCGCAGGTGTCAGGACTGGTTTTTGCTTTGTGTGAATAGTTCTGTACAGTTTCTGCACTGCTACCTGCTGTATACAATTCATCACCACGCAAATATTTAAACACATATTTAAATATAAATTCTTATACAACTTTCAAAAAGTGTTTGCAATAAAAACATATTTCAAGTTGGAGTATTTGACTTATAAATGGATTATTATTATTTATTCACATCAAAGCTGCCCTTTGTAACAAAAACAAACTGTTTTATTGATACAGATCCAGCTGTCACTAAAATATATTTTAGGACGAGCATGTTGGCAATTTTAAAAAATAAAAACACTGATGGAATTGCGTATGCAGGTGGTAATGGTTTGGTCAGCAGCAGTTTTAATTGTCAAGACCAGGTCCAAACTGGTGTACATAACATTACTTTATAAGCAAGTTCTCTAATCTCTACTTCTCATACTTCTGATGCAAATGAGCGAGTGTTACATTTCACTGCGGCTTGGTTAATATTGGACAAATGTAGCTCCTGTTGAAACTCCAGTGTTTGTGGCATGTGGCTTGGCTAGCGTTACCAGCCCCTGCAGTACAAGAGGCATGGCAGGTGTGAAGAAAGAGCCCATAGTTCAAGCAGAGGGGAAAGGTATCAGTGGATGAGCCATCCAGAAAGTTGACCGCCTCAGTCTGGCTCGATGTGCATGTGAAACCATAGTCCAAAAGAACACACTAAAGTCTTGTTCTGGCCTCCTTCTGCCCGAGCTCTGGCACTGAGCGGGCATTGGGTGTACCGTACTGCAGTAGGTGACAGCCTCTGACATTGTAATTGTCTAGGCAGGGGACAGAGGCAGCAAGCCATCTAATGTTTCCTTTCTCCAGGAATTATTGATGATCGACAGTGAGAGTTAGGCTTACACACCACAGATAAAGCATTTCATTCATAAAACTATTATACATAGACATATACCACAGAGTTTATCTTATTTTTTTATCCAAAGTTTAAAAAGAAAGTTTGTTTTCTGTTTCATTAAAACAGATTAGGCCATTGTATTTGCTACCAGAGAATTCCTGTGCAAATTAATTTGGTTGGTTTGACACAAAAGTCTTGGCTGCCCTTTTTCTGCCCTACCTTAAGCAGATTTGTCAAACTAAATTAATAAAAACTATAAACAACACACGTGTAGTTTGTTAAATCTTTTAACACAGGTCAAACGCCACTGGAATTAGACCTGTTCTAGAAAGTTCATGAAGTACAAATAACAGACCTGTTCGTGTCACATGTCTAAGGTTACTCGAAACGCTGACGTCACAAATCTCACTTTACCTATTCAGTTACCGGCTCTCAGCAATTATTTTCACTGTTAAATTAGAAGATATTATAGTGCTGCCGTGGTCTGCCGTCCACATGTGCTGATCCTGAAGTCTGAAGGAAGTGCGTCTCCTCACAAGACATTCTTGTGCTCGGGCCACAGCTGCAGTGTCACACGTCAGATGGCCACGCTTCCCTTTGTGCAGCCCTCTGGAGTCCACCCAAACCACAACAGACTTGCACCACAAAACAGACATTCAGTTTCATCAGCTATTATTGTACCAAAAACTGAAAATATCTGTACATGTGTGTGAGCAAATCTGTGTCACGTCTACTATGTATTAAACACATAATATAGTATTTTATTCATTTACACCTACATAATTTTGAATTGTATGTGCTATCATTTTCACAATTCTGATTGCATCAACGTCATCTTAATCCATAAACCAGCCATAAGAGAATTATCCACACCACAGTGAAATAAATGAACTCATTTGAAACAAACATTGCCCAACCAAGACTCTGAAAACTCTTTGCTAACAATGTGAATAGTACCAAATAAAACTTTACATCAAAACACATTTGGAAGAGGGGATTGACTTCAAAGGCATCCTGGCAACAGTGCTGTCTGTCTAATTTACGTTTTCAAGCACATGCCAAATGTAAAAACCCCAATTTTGAGCTGTGCATAATTACAGAGAGTGGAATGAACGCCTATAAATACCCCCATCATTACCAGTCCCTCCTGAAGAACATGATCCATACAGAAGGATAATTAAGGCAAAATATTTCTGATCCGCTGCACACTGTTGCAAGAATGTGCGCGCGTGTGGTGTGTTTACTGCACATGGGAAGAAAGTGTATCACTGTGAGTACAAGAGGGGGCAAATTCACAAGGCTTTTCCCCTAAATATAGTTGTGTTTGAGAGACTTGTGGAGAACTCAGGCAGAGCTCCTTTAATTGGTTTGCGCAGTCATTAATGAAACTGTGTGTATTGGACACTGTCAATGCCCTTTAAACAACAACAGACACTTGGAAGTAACTTTGATCAACAAACATGTAGCAAACAAGAGGATAATAATGAACTTCCATGTTCCTCCCAGGTCTCCTAAAATAGATCATTTCAACTCGGATACATCAAATTTGACGATAATATTCCGAGATTAGGCCAGCTAATTAGTGCCCCAATTTTTGGCAGAGTGCTTTGACTGGGGTCCAAATAAGCATATTGTCCTCTTTGCAAAAGAAGTGAGAGGGATTTTCCTTTGTTCTTCACTCACACAAGATACACAAGAAAAACTTTTGCTGTGCTCCAGGCTTGTGTTCTCCCATCCCTCTTTTGTGCTCAATCAAAATGCAAGAATGGTTTTTGGCAAATAAGTGGAGCCGACATGACAGTTGACCACTGATTATTTCGGAGTGTACTACAGCAGTGGCCTCGTTCCTTGTCGATGGTGGTCTTGAGAGGTCGCTTGTGTTGTCACGACTTGAACCAGATGCAAGCTCCAGCAATAAACCCCGTTGTTGTTGATGTTGCTATTTGTGTTTTACTGTAGCCTTGTGGAGCGCTTCCAATCTCAATTTTGTTTTCCAAATCCTCAAACAGTTTTCCTATGTCTTCGTGAATTAAAAAAAGCGTGCGGCCAACGGCGCTCTTTCGCTCTCTTTCACGTTGCCGTTGAGTTGGATGAAAGCGGGGTGAGCTAGTCAGCGATGGGGCCCCTCTCCGGCTCTATGGTGACTTGTTGTTGATGTTGCTTTTGTGTCAACGCCGGACCGTGGCGCGCCGCTCCCCGAGCTAGATAAATGGATTAGCTGGGGCAGATATAGCGGAGACAACGGTGATGTGGGAAGGTGAAGGGGGTAGAGAAAGGCAAAGGCGTCCATGTTGCTGGACTACATGGGGTCGAGAAGGTTGTAAGAATAGGCTGCTCCTGCCAAAAAGACAAGACAGTGATAAACTTTCCTCCCCGTGCAGTTACCTCTATACATCCCCTTTATTCTCACACACAAACACACACACACACACACATGGTTCCAGCACTGAAATGAATGGACAGCCCCAGCAGTGACACGTCTCAGTCGCACAGGGACATACGCCTTGTTCTTGAACAAAAGACCCTGGCATTATGGGGGACCGTAGCAAGTGACAGAATGGTAAATTGTTTAAGGGTCAACAATGTATTGTCTTTGCATAAGGCCTCATTTACATATGTCAAGATTTCAGTAGTCCAAAACTCACAAAAGCACAGCCTCTTTTGAAGTCTTGTACAACTTAAGCTTATATTCTAATAAATTCTATATATTGTATGCAATAAAACATCAAATTGGCTGTATAATTAAGCGTGTAAGTAACAATGCGGTCATTTCAAGCAACCACATATATCAATAATATCTGATTATGTAATAAAATAAAATAAATCTTTCATTATTACCCTACCTCCCACCATGTACAGTCTTTTGGCTTTATTAAAATGATTTGTGCTCTCTTCTCCGTGTCATGCTCTTTATTTTCTCCTCCTCTCCAGTCTCGTGGCCCTGGGCATTGCGCATGCACTCCAGAGAGGACTGGTTGGGAAAATGACAGCCTAATTATCAGCTTCAACTGTGCTCATTACCCATTAGACAGTCCGCTGTACATCCTTTACTAAATGAATAATTTTGTATATATTATGGAAACACAATATTATGGCCTGCAGCTAACGCCTTGGCGCTCACCCCACGCTGTTCCAGTACAAAAGGAATAAATGGGACACCGAGAGAGGTTATTTAATTTTATCCCCCCAAAAGCAGACTTCAAGAGAGGAAGTCGCGTGTAAATGGGGCGAAGATGGAGGGGGGAGTTGTATTTAAAATGCGCCCACCAACCTTTTACGCACAGATTGGATTTATCATTATGATCCTAAAAGCAGTGGGCTTATTGAGAGGGCTAATCATGTTTGAGCCATTAATCGTCCATTGTTCTTTTTGTTTTTTTAATGAAGCAGAATAGTTATTTTTACTTTACCCTTCACCATTCTGGTTGTGTTGAATAAATAGTAAATAGAAAACGATTAAACTATGAATACACATCTCAAATGCAAATGCAAATGTTTATAATTCTGCTTGTGTTACTTAGAATTTTAAATTTAAACTATTAAAAACATAACCGCCTATAACATAGTGTAGGACTTTGGTTCCAGCTTTTTACTGTTTACTTTTGACTATTCTATCTTGACCCTCATTAAACATCACTCTAAAATAACTACTCATTTAATATTTTCCTAATATTGGCCAGAATATACAGTTCAAATGCATAATTCTTGTAGTGTTTTTGAGCCTATGACCTTTTTCGCCTATGGAGGTCGCTGTAATATTGCAAACCCTTTAAGCCACTCCACAGGTTCAGGCCAGGGAAACGTGACACCAACATCTCTTTTGGAAACTGCACAGTCGGATATGAGGACAAAAAAAATATATATACGTACTTTACACTTAATTTGTCACAATAACACTGCAGGATGCATATAAAGTAAAAAAAATAATCACCAACTGCTTCTTACAGCGTTTCTCCAGAGCTTCAACCCCCATTAGGCCTTTGTGTTAAATCAATATTTAGTTTTGGTCTGTATCCAACGGAAGAAAGGGAAGCTGTTTTTATAGGCCCGTGATTACTATCAGACTGGAGCAGATACGACCGTAAAAAAAAAAGTGTCATCCTCCTTTCTCCACACACGCACCCATCTCCGTCTTATTAACCAAAATATTAATAATTCATCTTTACATCGACTTGCCTCTCTGACAGATTAGATTTTAACCATTTGATTTTGTTTGGACTGGGCGTTCCCATATTATTACTTAATGACCTTCCCAGCTGCTCCTGTCCATTTTCTGTCACCAGCAACCATCTGGACACTTATTAGCACCTCAATGCATCCACGCTGCTTTGCTCAAAGATGGAATAAAATTAAGCCTCCCCTTCCAGACGCAGCACTGCCACTGCTCCTGCAAAATTAATCCACCTCTAATAATAATAATAATAATAATAATAATAATAATAATAATAATAATAATAATAATAATAATAATAATAATAATAATAATAATAATAATAATGCACGTTTTTAGTTTCTCTATAATTTCATTTAGTTTATTAGGCAAAAATAGACGATCTGGACAAATTCCTTCAAGGTCTCCTATTTACAAATTTCAATCACTTGATATTTACATATAAAGGAAGAACAGCAAACACAAGGGAGAGGCAAAATAATAATTATAATTATATATAATAATAAAGTAAAAAGCCTATCAAATGTTTCAGCCGGTTTGGCCAAAGTGGAGAATAACATGGGCGCGATTATAGGCTAAACAATAACAGAGGAAGAATCCATCCACAGGATATTACCAAACTAACCCATTTGTTCTGTACCGACTCGATGCTGTGCGCTGTGGAAGTGCGCATTGTCCTTTTTACTGTTTGGAAAAAAAGTCAGTCTTTTGTTTTGTTTCGTTTTTTTTTATCGTTCATTTTGTGGGAGAAAGAGTCAAGCTGAGGACAGAGCCGTGAGGACGCGTTGCGTGTTGTCTGCTGGACTCCTGGTGCTGGCAGCCAGAGAGGATCTGCAGAAAACAACCACAAGACTGTTAAACACCCGCAGTGTTTGGACAGCAGTTCTCAATCTGCAGCCCGACTGCTCGGCTTATCACACTTTTATCTGAACCAGACATGGCCCATCGTAAATCAACAACACAATAATAATAATAATAATAATAATAATAATAATAATAATAATAATAATAATAATAATAATAATAATAATAATAATAATAATAATAATATTAATAATAATATAGGCGGCGTTACGCAGTGCATATATCTTTGTGGATGTGCGTAAATCCATAGTCAAGTCTAGTGCTTGAATCGCAGCCGTTTGTGTGTTTGTCCAGAACGTTCCCCAGGGCTGCGGGGCTCCCAGGGGTCTTTAGGAAAAGCACACAGCCCAGACACTGCGCGTTTTACTCGGTGACTTGATAAGTAGCCACATTCTCCCCAGAGGCAACGAATTAAAGGGGGAGTGGGATGAGAGTCAAGACCCCTGTCACCGCAAAAACAAATCCCTTTTTTTCCCAAACCGCCTTTAAAAAAAATTAAAAAATAAAAACAATCCTATTTATTTATTTGTTTATTTTAGCTATCTTTTTATTTAAAGTTGTGAAATGCAAAATCATTTTTATACATTTATTCGAAATGGAATTGATGTTACTACAATGTACTATAGTTCTTTGTTGTTGTTGTCTAAATTAAAAACACCTATTTGTCGTTTAGTTTATAAAATGTATTTATAGGAAGGAGATGGCGCGCATTATTCTGCCTTAAATATTATTATGAAAATTAAAAAAAATATGTATATTTGGTGCAGTGTCTGCTATTTATAAGAGAAATAAAAACACTGAAAGCAGTTGGCATGTGTCTTGTTTGAATGTGTTCCGCAGAAAGTCAGTTTAAACTTTTCTCACCTGTCATGAAGGGGGCGAAACGAAGACTTGAGTGGTTGTGCTGGAGGAGAATCAGACCTTACAACATTGTCGAGGTCTAAAAAAATATATAATAAACACGGTTAGTGGATAATTGTCTTTGCACTGTTGTGTGTAAAGCTCCAGCAGACACTAGTGGGTTTATTGTCCAAGTGTAGACAAAGATCGTGCTCTTACCTATGTGCTTCGGACTGTGGCTCTCTGCTGGGCCTTTGCTGTCGCCGCTGAGCGCTGCTGCGACCGGCGACACCAGCACTGACGCGGGCTGCTGCTGCTGCTGCTGCTGCTGCTGCTGGCTCGGTAAATGATGGTTGTGGTGGTGGTTTACTCCCAGAAACGACCTCACATTTAACAGGGAGTTCTGACCCAGAAACGCACCATTTGTCCAGTTATGGAACTTTCCTATCTGACACGTGTACAGTCCGTGGTTGGACAGAAACGCGGGATGCGTCTGGAGCTGATGGTGGGGTGTTGATGGGTGAGTGGGCCCGCTGGGAGCACAGGGGGAGGTGGGTTTCTGAGAGGAATTGTCTGGACTCGTGGCGGTCTCTGCTAAGGACCAGATTTTAGGTTTGTTGTTAGAAGGAAGGGAAAAGCTCCCAGGCCTGTCCGGAGAAAGAACTCGTGTGTTATTGTTACTGTCCTGACTGTCCTTAGTTCCAGGGTGAACTAAAATGGGACTATTGGTTTTGTCAAAGGCCTCCTGGGCCTGCAGGGCAAAGGCCCGTCGTTTGTCCAAAGTGTCCAGTTCCACAGCGGAGGCACCAGTGCCTCGCAGCTCCCTGCTGCCCTCCGTAGATTTGTCGTCATCGTCCTCATTGCTCTGATCTCCGTCGTTCTCGTCTATTTTGTCTATGTCTATGCTCTCCAAGTCTATCTCCTCCTCGTCATCGTTTTTTTCAGCCTCGTCTCCGCTACCGAACAAGTTCCCGTCCTCGTCCTCTTTGCTCCTGCTGCCCCACGTCACCTTGTTCTCCTTCTTGAGTCTCCTCCTGGCGTTGGCGAACCACGTGGACACCTGGGTCAGGGTCATCTTGGTGATGATGGCCAGCATGATCTTCTCTCCTTTAGTGGGGTAGGGGTTCTTCCTGTGCTCGTTAAGCCAGGCTTTGAGAGTGCTGGTGCTTTCCCGGGTGGCGTTCTTGGGCCGGGCTGGGTCTCCGTACTGGAACTGCCCATAGGGGTAAAAAGCCGGAGAGGTGTGGGCAGCGAAACTGGCAGGATGGACACCTGGGCTGTCCTTCAGATCATACTGGGACCCCTTAAAATGTGAAAACAAATGGTCACTGAAATGACTTGTCCCTACAAATATGTAGGCTAAATGTAAATGTGCATTTTTACAAAAGTAACCAACTTGAGCCTGACTATTTGCTTTCCAAATTTAGCTTCAACTTGATACACACAACACATGCGACACGCCTGCACCTGCTCCTGCATAGTGCACACAAACATTTCCATTTTTATGACGAGGAATAAAAAAGAAAGAGAGCCCAAAAAACGTCTTGTAGGCCACCTGATATTTCTGCTCACTTTGCTGATTCTATAAGAGCACACACACACACACACACACACACACACACACACACACACACACACACACACACACACACACACACACACACACACACACTATATCAGGTTTGTAGGCCTATACTTGTCAAACTTAATGTTTTAGGATATTTAACTAGACCTACCATGTTTTAAACTGTCATGATCTTCACTTAATTTAAATATTACAATTAAAACAGGTCTCATGGCTGTGTCAAACCAAAACATAAGCTACTTACCTTTTTTAATGTGTGTTTGAAACTGTCACGTATCACACATATACAAAACAGACTTACATTCAGTGCACAATATAATTAGAGTATTTGTAAATTATACGGGGGTATTCAAAATTGTAACTTTTATGCTTGACTTTTTATTTTCAATTTTTTTCAATTTCCCCCCCACACGTTAGAGTCAGTAAATTTAAACACAAGCTAACATTTAACAATCAATATAAAAAGTACATGTATAACCAGAAATTTGTTTACATTTGTAAATTCCTTGAGTAAAGGGTTGCCAGTTTAACCCAGCAGTAACTCATTTACAGAGCTAATGTTATTGTCAGCACTTAGAGACAAACACAAGCATTAGGATTAACAAAGTTTTTCTCACCATTTGTGAAAAAAGCGCCAGGTCTGCGCTTGTGTAGGGTAAAAAGGCGCTGTAGTTGTGCGCGTAAGGACTGGCGTACATGCCCAGGACCGATGTAACCGCCGCGGCTGTAGCAGACGGACTTCCCCCGATTTCGGTGCTTCCTCCACGGGACGAGGGCGTAAGAACTCCCGGTCGTTCACTCCCGTAAACCGCCTGGGAGGCACTTAAGTACTGCGGGTAGCCGAGCTGCGGAAAAGACATCTCCACCGCCTTGTTGTGGAGCAGCTCTATGATCCGATGGCGAAGGACGAAAAGTGCGAGAGAAAAAGAGGAAACAAGAGGAGCGTAGGCTGTACGTTCACAGCAGACGCATGCAGTGGAATGCAGTCAAAACAAGTCGCTCTTAAATCTCTGCTTCCTCACTCGGGTTTTTTTTTCTTTCTTTTTTTTTTGGTACTAAGTCCGCTGTTGGATGTGATCTGATCAACAATTGCGCTCCAACTGACGCGCCTGGCCCTGAGGTCTCCAGGCTGATCTCTCAGATACAATTTGAAGTTGATGCTTTGATTGGCATCCCCTACTTGAGCCCGAAGCTCCTCCTCGTTTGGAGCAATGTGGATAATGCGGAGAGAGCGCGCGCGCATTGGCTGAGGTCTGTCCCTCTCTCTCTCCGCTTCTCCTCCTCCTCCTCTCTTCCTCCTCTCTTCCCCCTCTCTTCCCCCGTGTTTGGACTTATTGTATGTTAAATGTTCAAGCATTAGAGTCCATTCACCGAAGCCTTTGATTGTTGTATGACAACCTGTCTACACGATTTTACAGCTGTCCGACACACGGCGATGTAAACCCGGCACAAACAACGAAAAGGAACTAACTTTACGCACACTTCTTTGTAATTAAACAAATTCTAGCGGAGGAATCGGCACTTTAACCCGCTGGTGTCGGAGGATTTAGAAACTTACCGAAAGCTTTTTATTAAAGCATACTCTTTCACTTGGCACTGGAGCTTCACTTTTACGCATGCTGAAAATGACCACGAAATTGGCACGAAAAAATGACCTTATTAACAACACATTTTAATTAACACATTAACAATTTAAAGTAGGCCTAATTATAGGCCCACCTAAAGCAAAGTATTTTAGAATTATAGTCTATACAGGCCTATACAAATATTTCAACATTTATTTATCTTTTTTCCATTTTGCCCATAAGTGTTCATTTTTCCCCCTTTACTTTCTAAATATTTAAACAACTAAACAGGAGATTATCTGGTGGTACAGTTGCTTTTTACAGTTAAAAAATTAAGCCTACCTAAATTTTGAATACTATATAATTTGTAGAATAATGGGTGTACATATAATAAATTCATAAATCAGAAAAAAAAAAAACTATAGTCACAATTACCCAAATAAATTTAGATAAATAATAAATCTCCTCTCGCCTCCGTAAGATGTTTTGGGGAGGGCCACGGTTCCATTTGATTTAGTGGATTCTTCCTTCAGCCACATAACGCAGAAGAGGCTTTTTTTCCTGTAGATCTGGATTTAATGCCTTTAACGACTGCAGCCCAGAGAGAAGTCAGAGGAGATTCTGATCTGCACCAGATGGCTCCGAGTGGATATTGCCGAAGCGCGCGAAGGATCTGTTAAAAATATCTGAGGGGCACTGATGCTAATCTGGCAAACACATCAGAAAAGAGGGGGACGAATGGCAATTGTGATAACCTGCTTCAAATGTGTGCAGGGGGGCTAAGGACGCAGAGCAAGGTGCAAGGTGTGGAGGATGACACACCGAGAGGGTCAAAATTGAACTCTTACAAATAATTTTAGAAAGAGAATACGGATTTTACAGTGGTGTTTTGTATTTTTAATTTGTTTTAAATGATGTAGTTTTAACGCAGGTAGGCTTGGACAATAAAGCATTGTTAAGTGATGTATGTGCTCTTGCAGTTTAAGTCCCATTACTACCTGGAACAAGGGACACCAAATTGTACCAGACGCGCATATTACGCACAGAGGGAGGGATTGAGGAAAGCAGAAAAAAAAAAAAGTTTGTTCCGGATCCTCTCCCTTTACGCGCTGTCCACCCTTACACACGTTCATTTCTGATGCATTTCCTAGAAACAGATGGGCTTTCACCATCTGGATCGGCACGTCTATCCTCGCGCGCCTGTCAGTGCCATGTACGTGACGCGCGCACACTTCCCTCCTCTTCCCCGAAGTCCTCACGGCGCACTCGTGTTCCTCCACGAAACTTGCCACGAAAATAATAAAGTTCGCCTTATCCCACCGCCACTGCATGTGTTTTATTTGTTAGATTTGGTTTTGGCTGCAAACAGGGACACACCTGTGAATCTGGGATTGATTTGACTTAAGTTTAAGTGAGATATTTGCTTGTTTTGTTTGTTTGTTTGTTTGTTTTTTTTAATTGAATTATGAGATTAAAAATAAACACACACACACACTTCAAAGTATTTATTTTCTTCAACATTTTCTTAAGTGATTAGTGTATACAAATGTTCATAGTTTGATTATTTTTTATTTATTCTGTGGTCTAATACGAAAAAGAAGATAAGATAACATAAGATAAGAACATAAGAAGACTTTATTGGTTTCACACAGGAGAAATTCACTTGCCACATTAGCTCCAGGCAGTTAAGTGCAAAAGAAAGTTAGAATAAAAAAGTGCATGCAGACAAGATAAGTAATAATAATAAAATAAGTAAATAAGAGAATGTAGGGGGAAACAAATGCACGTTTAGACTATATGGGGGAGTTCTACAGTCTGATAGCACAAATAGAACAATATGACCTGAATCTTTAATTATTATTATTTAAAAAAATATATATATTTGAATCCAACGTCCAACGTGACTTGTGTTGCCGAGTTTGAAACACATGGAATACAGGATATGTGTCCTCAGTGTAAAATAGTCACTATGGGGGCCAGAGCGCCAACTCTGGAACACATTACACATCCATCTGTGACAGCTGGACTCTTTGGACAGTTTCAAATCACAACTCAAAACACACCTCTTCAAATGTGCATATTCACTGTAACCATATTGTGTTGCTGTTATTGCTTTTATTGTAAGGTGACTTTGGGTGTCTTGAAACAAACTTTAAATAAAAGGAATTACTGATGTTATTAATTATTGGGCTATGAACTGTGTTGTAGCTTTTCTTGCTCAAATGTTTTGGATTATACGGGTGAACTGATCTTTTGTTCACGCTCTTTACTTCCTGAATTGGTCAGAGTTGTTCTAAGTGGCACTTAGTAAATCCACAGTTGACCCGACTTCTTTCTAAGAGGCCTAAATGACTCCCATGGAAGACATTGAGAGTGAGCGTGCGTTGCAACAACAGCGCTTATGTTGACAGTTGGCTACCACCGCAGAGGTCAAGGGTGTCTCTGTGAACTAATAACTGTGCTGAAAGATACTCTTTTCCTGCCTCTGGGAGTACCAAAGTTGAGGAAAGGTTAAGAATCTACAGAATGTCCCTTTTGTGCTTTTCTCGCGGATTATCAAATTAAACATTGAAACCAAATGCCATTTTGTTCAAAAGACTGAAGATTAAGTGAATTTCATTGATCTCAATATGCTGTGGTTTATAATGACTCTCATTGGCTGTAGTGAGTGTCATAAATATGAACACAACTCTGCATCTGTGCAATGTATCCTTGTCTAACTGTGTCGCAGCCGCTAAAGTATTTAGAGTTGGAGTGTGCGGCCCACTGGTGTTACTGCCAGACACTTGATACACTCACAGCACAGCCACACCTAGAAGGTAAGGAAACTAGGAATTTCCTGGATTATAAAATGGGACTATTTGGGGGTTTTAGAAGCTTGAGACAATGTACAGCTGACAACACTTGGAGGGGCATTGTTATTCTCAGCTTTTTGACATGAAGCAGCTGAAATTTGAATGTGTGGATTTTGTGGCAGCTTGAGCAGCAGTTTCTCCAATAATGCAGTGCAACAAGTAGCTCCGGCCATAAACAATTTTACCCCAGATGACTTGTGCTGCTATTTATACATCCTTAAATGTCAAAACATAAATCTCTCATGGGACTATTTCACACCGAGGTGCTTAAAATTACACACATGTATTTCCAGAAATGAATAACTGTCATCAATTTAATACACTAACTCAATATGTCCAACCTGCATCCATAAAACTCTGCTAAATTCTACCGACGCTGCCATTATTAACTGTTATTTTGACAGAGGAGCTCACAAAAGGCTCGCTAAAGTCTTGCTGCCAGTTATAAGGGGAAACAGGAGTTCATTATTGTTGACATGTTTTATTTTAACTATCTTTGGCTGCTAAATACATACCATTCAAGACAACAAGCAGGGATGTGACTTGTTCTTCCCCAAGGGCGTTCTCAGCGGTGGGTAATGAACGGGTGGGCCCACAGTTTGATGCGGTTAGGGGCCGAGGGCAGAGAAATGTGAGAAGGGGTGTTAATTGTTTTGGCTCTTTGCTGGGGAAACATATCAACATTAGATCTAATGGAGGTTAAAGACTCTCATTGCCATAGGGGCTGCAGCTAATGAATAGCTATAGCTAGCCAAAGCAGGGATAAAAGGGGATATGGAGAGAGAGAGGGGAGAAAAAAGGATATAGCATTTACTAGCCTTTAAAATGGTTTAAACTATATTGAGTTGGGTGTTTTATTGCAGTTCAGAGCTAAGAGGATTAGCATTGCGAGCTCATGAATTTATTTTTATATGGAGCTTTTTTCATTGGCAGCAAGTCAGTTACCTCAAGGACAGATTGAGACACAGGTTTATTGAGAATCAAAAATCTAATTTTCCATATTAAATTAGCTCGTCTGAATGATTTATGATTTGTGTTATAGAAAGTACCCAGATCAAGTGCCAGTAGTATTTTACTAATCAAATAACAAACTACACATACTGCTAGTTGGCCACCCAAACAATGGACTCATTGAAGATATAGGTAAATGCCACATGGCTCTAACTTCGAAAGCATGGAGATATACCCAATGTCTGATTGATATAACATGACACTTTATTTCATTCATTTCATTTATTTGTTCATTTAGAGCAGGTCAACACAAGGAAATAAATACATGTAACCAATATACAGTCAAATACATTCACTTTTTTTGCTCGAAAAGGAGTGGGAAGAAGACCCCTGTCTTTGTATTATTAGCCTGTTCACTTACAAGTGAACAGGATAATATTAATAATAAGATAAGATAATCCTTTATTTGTCCCACAATGGGGAAATTGCAGTGTCACCATTGTGGGACAAATAAAGGATTATTTTATCTTATCTTATCTTATCTTAATAATAATAGGCGTGCAGTGATACGAATCGACAGAAAATAGCACCAAGCGATTAGGACTTCTGAATTTTTTTGTGGACACTGTTTGTGACGCAAATATATCACTTTTTGGACAAATATTGTTTTGAGAAGAAAAAAAGCTTTATTAAATGTCCCCGCTAACTTGCCGGAACTACTTTCGTCTGCTACAGAACCGGGGCAGAACTCGGCTCAGAGGACACTGTCAGGGGTAAGTCAGTGTTAATACACGACACTGCTGAAGGGGATGCCATACATATACACATAAAAAAAAAAAACTATCCCTCTAAATTATTGATTTAGCTTCCTTGTCAGTTCAGTTGAAAAACACAAAAACAAAACAAAACAAAGGCAAATTCCACTCTCGTACAAAACAACAACAACAACTTTTGATCAGGGACAATAAATTACACATAAGGTGTTTCTATCAGGAACATTTAAAGTCCATAACAAGTAAACATAGCAGCAATGGTAAGCACAAAAAATACCAACAATAAAAGCACAACTACAATAACACACATACATAATACCAACGATGGTAAGACAATAGCAGATACCAAAGCACAGCTAAAACAACCTAATATTTCAGATTAACTTGTATTCTAAAAATAAAAAAAAGTGATACACAAACCCCTCTGTAGATGACACTCTTCCAGCATTTATTTATCAACCATGTTAATTGAATTTCAAGCAAAGCCTTCTTTGCTCTAGAGTGAAGTATTCTTTTGAAATTACACTCTTTGATAGTGGTGCAAAGGATAGACTTGCAGATAAAATGATCAACAGACAGCATGACAAATGGAATTTTAATGAGCCACTTTCTTTCTTTCATGTGCTCTTGTGTTGTGCAGCCATTAACTTTTGCTCAGTCTTTGTTCTAACTATTGAGACCTGCTGTTTTAATGTTGCTGGACATGCTCCCCGGGATTGCCACATCCCGTACTCAGTCAATCAAGATGAATAAACCGTAACAAATATTTCAAATGATTTAACAGTTTTATGAATTACTGTTTGACTTTCTAACGTGAATATTTGTAACATGAGGAGGAAGTGTGAGCTAGCTAATCAGTGAACCTATCCAGACGTCAGGCTCACGGGGTCATCTGAATGTGGCGGGCTGAGGGACAGTTTGTCACTTTCACGCATGTGGTAAGTGCTAAGTAATGTACAGAGCAATGTTAAAAGGCATCTTATCAGCATAGTGGTTCACAGTTTAAAAGTTACATGTGAAAAGAGACCTCTGGACCTGTTAAAGTGACTATTGGAATCAAAGCAGCAGGGGTGAGAAATGGGATTTAGATACATACATAACCAACAATATATACAGCTCTGGAAAAAATAAAGAGACCACTGCATTTTTTTCTGAAATCAGCATCTCTACATGTATTACAGCCATTCCATTCCAGCGTCTGTTGAATTCCAACACAAACACAAAGCTGAGCTACTTCAGTTTTTGCACCAGGAGTGGAATAAAGTCACCCAAGAGCAATGTGAAAGACTTGTGGAGAGCATGCCAAGACGCAAGAAAGCTGTGATTAAAAATAAGGGTTATTGCACCAAATATTGATTTCTGAACTCTTCTTAAGTGTAAACATTAGTATTACGTTTAAAATGAATTTGATCTTGTTTCTTTGCATTGTTTGAGGTCTGAAAATTATTTTGACCATTTATCATTTTCTGCAAATAAATGCTCTAAATAATAATATTTTTATTTGGAATTTGGGGGAAACGTTGTCAGTAGTTTACAGAGTCAAACAAAAATGTTCCTTTTGCCCAAACACATACCTATAAGTAGTAAAATCAGAAAAAACTGATAATTTTGCAGTGGTCTCTTACTTTTTTTCAGAGCTGTATATACAGTATATATTCATTTTTTTATGTGTAGGTGCTCACAACAATTCTTGGCCATTATGTTTGTAAATGATTATCAGTTCCAAAACATTGGTTAAAAACAGAAAAAATAAATAAACTATAATCACATCTTTGCACTTTTTGTCTTGGCAGGATTTACCGCATGTACATCTTGATGCTGGGGAAGAAAAAGTGTAATACTGCAGAGCTTGACCAATATGTTTAGTTTTTTTTTTTCATGCCCGATATTGATACTATTGTTTAGAATCCAGAGAGACTGATATCCGATTAGCTCTGCACTGCAAAAAAGCTTGGCCAAAATTTAAGAAATAAACACTTAAATCTATCACAAAATGACTTAAAAGTAGTGAAAACATCTGTCCACGCAGTAAGATAACATTACTTGACAAGTTATCTTAAAATAAAGTACCTCTAAACTAGAATGATGTCTTTGGTCTAGAAAGTAGATAATAAATCTGAAAATAACATGAATAACCTGTTATAAGTTTTTAAAGATCAGAGAAATGTGCAGTGTGCTGATATTTTTGGGCCGATTTGGATTATTTCCCCCAAATTATATAATTTATAAGAGAGCTGTGTAGTCACGTTTTGTTATTTCTTCGCGCTTAACTGTTCAAATAAAGCTTTATGCATACTTTTGAGGCAGCAGGTTGGCCAAAAACAAAATATCAGCCTCTGTTGGAGATTTAAATCTGATGGCAGATTAGCTAAAAAGTGCAAATACAAAAATACAATACAATTTCTGTTTTGATTCTTTGTAGGTATTGGAATATTTTCATGACAGTTTTAGCTCATGTGTATTCTAATGTTAGAGGAAAAAAAACTGTGTAACTCTGGCTTGTGACTCTTAGGTGGCAGCTTGGTTTTTTCAATTTAGTGTATTAGTTAAGTGTATAAAATGCATTAACTAATCAGAAATCAGAAATGCTCTTGTAAATGATCACTAACCTGGAGAGCTAGCTGCACTAATGCTGGGTATCAGGTTGTATTGTGGCCCATGTTAATGCAGTACTGAAACCAGATGAACAAAAAGAAGTGGCCAATCTGGACAATGAAGTTCAATAACATCTGAGCTATGTCTCCAAAAGAGCCCAGCTGATCTGGCTCTATGTACTGCTTTAGTATTAGTGGCACTCAGCTGTTTCTGCCAAACATCGAGCCCACACCATGAAATCTCTTGTTAAGAAGGGAGAGATTGTGTTCTCCTTGTAATTGAACCATTTAAACCCCCTCCCCTTACTCTCTTTCCGATCTTCCTGCCTTCTGTCCTGTCCCGTTCTGGTCAGACCTTTTTGTTTTCACGCACACACACACACACACACACAAACACATGTCTATCCTTTTGTATGATCTGCAGCAGCCATCAAAATCTGGATCGATCCCCCGGTCTCATTGTGTGTGCGGGGCTTATTTATGTGGGCATCCAATCTGCACCTGCCGTTGTGTTTGAGCAAGAGGCGAACATGGACAGAGTTTGTTAACAGCAAAAGGGGCCACATCAAAGGACGGAGAGAGAGAGAGAGAGAGAGAGAGAGGGGAGGGATGAGAGAAGGGAAGGGGGGCACAGGAAGTAGTCCCTACGCCAGCCAGCTCCCGCCTTGTCTCTCGTGAAATGAGCACTTTCACAGTCAGTTAGTCTTTAAGTAATAGATATATTGAGTTCATCCCTTGTAACAACTAATTCATTACATTTCTCCCTTCCACCTTTCTTCATTTTCCTCCCTCTATCAACACTGGATTATAGAGGTAAATAAACTCTGTAAAAATGAATTGATATTGCTGCCAATCATCCGATTCCATGTGCAATCATAAGGCGCCATGCTCTTGGTTTCCCGCCTGCACCTCGGCCGCTTTGAAAACACACACGCGGCTCCAGCCCGGGCTATCTGGCAGCAGAATGAATGATCCTATTTATGTTAATGCATACATGAACGTTACACAGGTTTTTCCCCTGATAAGGCGATAGGTTAATGAAATGCTCATTTCATTTTACCAGTTGTTTTCTCTGTGAAGTTCCGATAAGTAGCAAACCAATGAAGCTTGTAATTACAATCTTACAGAAACCCGGCCAATCTGTGTATAAATCTCGCCATCCAATTACAAGATGTAATAATTTTGCAGTCAAGCTGGTAATGAGGTCTAATACTCATGCATGTGATAATCCCCCCTGGATGCTGACTCTATCAGATGTTAGCTTTGTAATTATATGAGCTCCAGAAAAAAAAGAGAAAAAAAAAAATCATTATTTCATGTTCAAGTAGAAAATGAGGTTGGTGGGAAGTTAATTTTCTCTCTGCTCTGTGAAGCGTAGACAAGAATTTAATGATTTAATTACAGTTGTTAGCCCTTTTTTGTGAGAGGTTTAAATTGAGCTAAGCATTTTTCATAGCCTCTGACATCAAGTGCGGTGACATCAAAGATGGTGACAGTGTACAAAGTGATGCCCCCACATTTTTGGTCCCGCTCGGTCGCCGGGATAAACTGTTTCCTCTCATCGTCCAGGCAACCGCTGCCCAGGGACACCAGACCTGATGGATAAAAGCAACATCAACAAATATTAACCGCTCAGGCTTTCACCACCGCCAGCTAATCCACTGTATGTGAATTTGTCATATCAGATTACTATGACAGTCATGGTGAAGTGCAGAATGGAAGGCATCCTCAAAAGGACAATATAGTTTAACTCCCCACCTTTTTAGAATTTCAAAACAGCCATGAGTGCTGTCTGTAGTGCTCTGATTTCCATAGCACTGTTAGAGAAAGAAACTGTAAATACATTCCTCAGAGTAATCCTGGAAAGGGCCTGGCTGCTTTAGCACTTAAAAAAGTGCTTTGAGCCATGAATCCAACTTCACAGTGGCAGCAGCTGCTTGTTTATGCAGCGGTGTGCAGTCCATGTGAACCTTTGTCCTTTGGTTCAGACCCAAACCACCAGAATATTTTTAGATTCAGAAAGTGACACTTCCTCATGGAATATGAACCTGAGGTAAGTTTGAAAAGAAAATAATACACATTTTGTTGACAGCGCACACTTAATAAAAATAGAACGCACACAATGAACCGGGGCTGGAAAGAAGATCGAACTGAGATTATATTTGCAATTAAATAATAGGATGTTGCTTAAACACGTCCAAAAGAATTGACAAAAAGCCTGAAAGATGAACTGACAACTGACAACTAACACAAGAATCACGTTTTAGAACATGTTTGTACAGATCTAAACAGGGTTAGCAGTTTTTATGGAGAATAAGACAGGGTATTTTGTTGTTTGTGGAGGGGAATTATGTCCACTGAAATCGCAGTTTTGATTAGATTGCTATTACTACTATTACTATTATTGCTATTTTATTTGATCAGACTGTATAACTCCACTGTATGGTCCAAACGTGCAATATCGTTTTTCAATACTCTCCTTGTTACTGTTTTATTATTACTTATTCTATTACAGTCATACCTCACCTTACGAAATTAATTCGTCCCAGAAGTGGTTTCGTAACGTGATTTTTTCGTAGGTAGAGTCGCAATGGGGGATTCGGGCTGCTGCGAAGCCGAGCACGCATCCAAGCGGGCATTATTTGAATTTTTGAGATTTCGCATTTCGTAACTTGAATTTTCTTTCGTATTCAGAGACGAAGATTTTAAGTAAACGCGTTTCGTAACTTGGATTATTCGTTAGTTGGGTCTTTTGTAAGGTGAGGTATGACTGTATTACTTATTTTATTATTATTATTAGTTATTTTTATTCCATTCTTGCTTGCATCCACTTTTCTTTCTTGTTCAAACTGCGTGAGATCAATAAAGTCTTATCTTATCTTATTACTCTTCTTCACTGTTAGCAGATAAACCGATTAACCCTTGTAATACCGTACTAACATATTCAAAAGTGTAAGGTGAAGATTTGTTTTACATGTGCTATAACAACAAAAATATTCTGAATCAATGACCTTATCTACTCATACAATAAAGAAACTAATAATAAAAGTGAAATGCATTAAAAATAAGTACTCATAACCATGACTATACAGGGTAAAAATGGTCATCAGATCCTTGTATGACCTGTGTGACTTCTGACCCCAGTCCTCATAGGCCTCTCCTCCTGTCCTGTTTAACAAGGCGCTTGTCGCTGTGTTGTGACCTGCACTAGTGTGTAGCAGCTTCACGGCAGGTTTACAGCTTCTTTTTCTGCCTCGGTGTCCAGTCTGTCTCCATCTGCCACAGCCGCTGCCACAGTCCCACAGGGAAAGATGGGGCTAATTCTGCAGTCAATTAGCAGAAGGGCCTGCTTTTGTTCTCTGGCTAGCTCCCATGGGCCCTATATGCTCCAGTACGCTGTGACTCTTCACCATTTTTATACCTCTCACTTTCATTTTTGATATAGCTCTGCATAACCATCCGTCTTATTATCGCAAATGTATACAACGCGTTCTATTGTCTTCTCTCACATCTGTATTTATCTTATTACACACAATGGTGGTTTAGAATGACAGTCTGGCGTCTCGTTTTGTCCTCCATTTTGACCTTTGTGACATTGTTGGCTAAACAGAGTCACTGGCAATCATGAGCCATAAAACCAGATAAATTGAGTGAAATAGAGCCAGGTCGCAAAATGGCCAAATGAGACAAATGAAATGCCAGAGCGTGCTTTGTGTATGTATAAACAGTGCTTCTGATGCTTTAATCTACATCAGTGTCAACTTGTTTCATGTTGTGCATGTATACATACAAAAAACAGGGTTGTGCATTGTAGCGATGGCGGTAGGATAATATTGCAGTGAATCTGCAACTTGGTGTAATATTACTGTATTTCCTTTGGTGGCTTCTCTTTTCACAGCCATACTTTACACTGACAAACTATTTACAAACATGTTGACGATATAGACTTTGGTGCAAGCGTGTTGGGTATAATTTTGTTAAAGGCCACAAATTCAGCAGCTGACTTGACACGATATTTCTCAGGCAATTTTGATATAGATGCCCTATGCTAAAACTATTTCTAATTAAAATGGTCCTTTGTAAATCTATCCAGTGTCCTCTGATAGGTGCAGCACACGGCAGGTCTCTCTTCACTGTGGTCTGTACCTGGCCTTACTGAGCTGTACCTGTCTCAAGTTAATAAATCATTTTGGCATTATAAAATATTCAAAGGAGGAGGGGATCAGGCAAGGCTAGGTTAAAGAATTTCTTAAATTTTCCCTCAGCTGCCTCAGTGCATGTGCTTGTGTGTGTGTGTGTGTGGCTGGGGTTGGGAGGTTCTCCCGTGTCACTCTAATAGTCTAGAATTACACTTGTATCAGTGTCACTAGCATATGGGGTCTATGTATACCCTTAGGCCCATCACACTCCCTTCCACCTTCCACTGTCATGGCATTTAAAATGATACCATTTGGGCAAAGCTAGTTTTGACAGAAAAAGTGAAATGCCGTGTGTTTCCCTCCTTAGCCCGATGACAGAGCCGCAGCCACTGGGGGCTCCTGCCATTGAGCAGCCAATCACATGACACTTTACTGTATAATGATGGAAAGTAGCGTAGCTTCCTTAGCCACTGCCACTCTACGTGTATCTCCTCAGCGTTCCCTCTGTCTTGACTCACCTTCTGTTTCTATTTCTTTTTACCCAAAGGAGAACTTGGGAAGTTAAAGCTATTTTAAAACTGTATTTAACTTTTCTGAATAAGAATCTCTGCCACATGCATGCATTTTACAAGACACTATGCATTGCAATTTGGTGCTAACTTACGTGAAGTGCTAACAAAGTTAGTTTTGCCTTTTGTTGGACAAGCTGGTATAAGGAATAGAAGAGACATTTAGCAAATTATCCCCTGCTATAATCCATATTATTGTAACACCCCCCATGTAATCAGTGTTGGGAGTAACGCGCTACAAAAGTAATGAATTATTGTAATGCATTGCTTTTTGCTGTAACACAGTAATATAAGGCACTACAGAACAAAAATGGTAATATTTTACTCTGTGACAATGCTTTTTTAACTTGAATTGGAGTGGTGGGGTTTTTGTTTTTCTTGATACAAATTTGCTAAAAACCACCGCGAGATCAGCAGTGGTGAAACGTCCGATCAGATCAGAACAGATACATAACGTCATTGTGAATCACGTCAAATGTATTATTAAAGGCCGCCACACACTACAGGAGAATTTTGGCTGTATTTTGCTTCTCCCCAAGTTGAGGGAAGCGTCTATGAGCTACTGCCAGATCGTAACCACCAAACATCAGCAACGCTACGGTAAAAGCCAATAAACCAGAGCGTCAGGGGCAGACAGAGTGACGGACACAGAGGCGCAACATAAACACAAACTGAGGAAATAGCGAATTTAATTATTACTCACCTCTTGTAAAGTAAATATTAACTGCAGCATCTTATCCACATTATCCATAGAAATTGTCCGCAACACCCAGACCACCAAACAGCGCTGTTAATTCACTTCGAGGTGTTCTTTGAAAGTAAAAAGGTGAGAGTAGTTCCTCACTTGTGTCTGTTTACATCCACGCAGCGCACGGATCGGGGTGAAGCTGCAGATTAATGATACTGACTCTACTTCCTGTTCAGCTCAGTCAGATACCACATCATCTTCCAATTGAACGTTTTAGATCGCCAAATCAACATTTCCAGTTATTTTGGTGAGAGTATCTTAAAAGTAAACCCAATAGTAGTGCAATGCCTTACATTTTAAATACAGTAATATTGTAATGTAACAAATTACTTTAAAATGACAGTAACAAGTAATAAATAACACATTACAGTTTTGAAGTAACTTGTCGAACACTGCACATAACTGCCGGGATAGACATGCACCAACACATGTACACGTACACACACAAATACTCGTACTGTCCAGGTGTACTTGTGTACCCATAAACACGACAGGCTGATGGGATACTCCTGTATTTTGATGACATGAAAGTTGACCACATTTACATGCAAATTGGAGTCTCAGTAATAGAGTTCAGATATGAGGGCACAAGGAGACTGTATGCTAATGTGCTATTATGACTTTTAACAATCTACCTATGTTTTGATGCAGATTTTGCATTGGTTCAAGTAAAAAGGAATTGGTCTGATAGCAATTTGGGTTTCAGTAGGAATACAATTTCACGAGGTTCAAATATCATTTCTGATAATGACTCCAGACAACGACAGTTCTTATTTATTTTTTTGATACCAATGAAAAAACCATCCCGGACATTGATAAAGACACTTGCTGTACACTGTGTTTGCGAAAAGATGATGACAAGATCTTAAAAGAGAATTTTGTAAAGCTACGTTTTATTCTGCCTTTTTATTCTTGCTAAAACATCTGCATAATTCACAAAGGCGAGCTCGAGTCAAGTGTGTCAACGATAAAACAAATGTGACTCGTCAGATCAAGGTTTGTCACTACACTCAAATGTCAATCACGCTTCACCCAAAGTATTTCTGACAGCTCTCAATTTTCTGGCCGAGAATGCATTACTTTACAATAATACGTCTTCCAATGCATTTTTTTTATTCTGCTCCTTGTAATTAAAAAGCTCGACATCAATGTTACATGGCTTTCAAAAAGAACTGAACCACAGACTATGTGCCATCACAACTGTAAAGCTTGTATACACAACTTGGGATTTGATCATGTATTCAATAGCACCATGCTGGGATTTTTTTAGTTTCTGTAAACATGACACAGTGTAGCTCTATGTGTGATGCACTTCTTCAAATTTCTTCATCAAGAAGACAAATAATTAACAGCCCCCCAGGACATCACTCAAATAGAATAATATATTTGTGCCAGTCAAATGTTTTTCCATAGTTGAAACCCTAATAAATGAATATGAAATATGTAAACACAGCCTAGATAGCCTCCAATTAATACATATTTTTTAATTTTTGTGTCTTCTGGGGTTTGAATATTTTAGAAAAAAGGAAAATTTCAATGTGCCTTTTGGCATCTTTGTCAATTTATGTAAACAGCCTGCAACCATTCTAGGGGAGCACAAGGAGATCATATATTATTAATGGGATTTGGAAATAACAAAGGCCCAGTCAGCTGCTTCCTGTGCCATGGTATCAGTGGCACTGGCTGGGTCCTGACTGAAAACATCTCAATGTCTGGGGTGGGTAAGAACGAAGAACAAAGAAGAACAAGAAGACGCCAACGGATGTCTATAGAGAGCAATGTTTTTTTTAATGTACTTTTTTGTCATCATCAATGCCAATAAGTGATTGTTGAGAAATCAATGGCCGATAAGCTCTTACAATATATTCGGGCAAGTACAGCTCTGGAAAAAAATAAGAGACCACTGCAAAATTATCACTTTTTCTGATTTTACTACTTATAGGTATGTGTTTGGGCAAAAGGAACATTTTTGTTTGAGTCTTTAAACTACTGACAACAAATTCCAAATAAAAATATTATTGTTTAGAGCATTTATTTGCAGAAAATGACAAAAAAGGTGTATGTTTTCAGACCTCAAACAATGGAAAGAAACAAGATCAAATTCATTTTAAAACAACATAATACTAATGTTTACACTTAAAGGCAAATTAACGTTTTTTTTTACAATCTGAGTCTTCTTTCGGCAATAAAACAAGTAGTTTTACTCACCCATAGCATTTTTCTGTCAATTGGAGCAGTATCGCAGAACTTATGTTGAGCCGTTCTGTTCTAGTAATGATCCCGTATCCTTAACATGGTGCTGTATCATATGCTCGGGGCATTACTTTGCGGTCTCCAAATAACACAAACTTTAGCACTTTTCAAATCATAGAAGCCCGATGTCTTAATGTAAGATATCGTTTGAAGCAAAAGTGGCCTGTAATCCGAGATTTAGCCATAGTTTCGAGTAGATGAGGACGCCAGTGCGCATCTACTCGGCGTAGATGCGCCGAGTAGATGCGGACTGCTCCCGGGACCCAAACATGAAACACAAAGCTGAAAACTATGGATAAATCTCGGATTACAGGCCACTTTTGCTTCAAACGAAATCTTACATTAAGACATCGGGCTTCTATGATTTGAAAAGTGCTAAAGTTTGTGTTATTTGGAGACCGCAAAGTAATGCCCCGAATACAAATGCTAACGGATACGCTACAACATAACTTTCTTCAAACAGCTCCAAATGACACGAACGTGATATGGGTGAGTCAAACGACTTGTTTTATTACCGAAAGAAGGCTCAGATTGTAAAATAACGTTACTTTTCCTTTAAGAAGAGTTCATAAATCAATATTTGGTGCAATAACCCTTATTTTTAATCACAGCTTTCATGTGTCTTGGCATGTTCTCCACAGGTCTTTCACATTGTTCTTGGGTGACTTTATTCCACTCCTGGTGCAAGAACTGAAGTAGCTCAGCTTTGTGTTTGTGTTGGAATTCAACAGACGCTGTAATGGAATGGCTGTAATACATGTAGAGATGCTGATTTCAGAAAAAAAATGCACTGGTCTCTATTTGTTTTTCCCTAGCTGTATATAAGGGTGATTTTGGTCATTTCCTCCCAAATTCTTTCATGTGAATGTATTACAAACTCCTGTTTCAAAGTCCCGTTTCTCTACAAACCTTACCGAGAGCAGTGTAGTTTAATTTTGCACACTGTCCTCTTTGCATTGAAGTGAACTTTAAATGTGTATTCTTTAGGCAGCAGGTCGTTCAAAACTACATACTGAACAGTGCTGGAGCTGATCTGCTAAAAAGTGTAAATATCTTTAACCCCTTTTTCATCCACACTACTGGGAACACATGAAAAGTAGACACTAATACCACTAACTATGGGTCTTAGACAGGGAACCAAGAACTGACAGTGAAACCAAATAAGCCCTGTTTTGTAACTTTTAGTGATCAGATTCAGCTAAGGTACATTGTCCTTCTTTTTGGATCACTAAAGCAGTGCATTAACAAGGGAAACTGCCTTACACTACCTTTGTACTTGTGTAAATTTGAACACCTGGGTATGCTGAACTGCTGCTAATTTGAAGGGGTTA
Source organism: Paratrypauchen microcephalus (assembly GCA_036785185.1). Taxonomy (NCBI): domain Eukaryota; kingdom Metazoa; phylum Chordata; class Actinopteri; order Gobiiformes; family Gobiidae; genus Paratrypauchen; species Paratrypauchen microcephalus. The sequence continues at coordinate 14,496,661 of JAVJIX010000002.1, read as the reverse complement.
GGGGTGCAAGTGCAGGGCTCCAGTCCTCCTGTGTAGGCCACAAATGTTAGGCCTTTGACACGGAGGATCGATTCCACTCTCAGAGGCTTGAGAAACAAAGGGAGGGGGGATGAGCCATGCATGGCCCAACTCATTAGCTGACCACTGGGGAACACAGGCGCTAACTCTGCCTCTCCTCAGGGATCTTAAATGGACTGAGCAATGAAAATAGCACAACTGCTAAAGGAGCCAGACTTCTCTTTAACTAATCCATGTTACAAAGTGTGCTTACGTGGTAGGTTTAGGAAGTTGAATTCTCAGTTTGTTTCAAGTTCATTTCCAGTTTCTTTTTTGTGATTTTGAAGGTTTGAAGTTTATATCGACCCATTTTAAGTTGATCTAGATCTAGTTTAGTCCTTTGTTTGACCTTTAGTACTGGGTTAGTTTGTTCCTTTGCTGTTTTTTTTAAAGCTTTAGCCATATAACTCCATAATATCCTACTGTGTAATCTTGTTTTAGTACAGAGCACTTTGAATACCACACTTTCAGAGGCTGTACTCGGCGGTATGTTTCAAAATAAGTCTTTCATAGTTTACGTAATCCATTGAAGAACACTAAAATCATTGAGGTATGCCATATTTAATTAATTTCCAACAGCCTGTCGATGAACTAGCTTTCTGTAAGATAATGGGGCACTTTCACTACTAAGGTGGTGATAATGGGTTCAGATAATGAGCCACTAATCATTTAATTTACCTAAAAAACAAAATGGCGTTCACACAGCGCTAATCTCTTAATCATTTCTTCATCCAGAGGTTTAGCATGGCACTAATAAGGCACTATTAACAGAAGTGTGCGGGCGTACACTGGGACTCCCTCCTCTCTCAGATTAAAAGGTGTTATGAGGCATGGACGGAGGAACAAAGACGGAAAGATTGCGAGCAGATAAAGAGTATACTCATTAATGCCGCTGTTAGGATAATGAGGCCGCTCAGCCGTTACTAAAGCAGCTTCTCCTCCTGATCATATCATTTCACCTTTTCATATTTTTACTGGGAGTCACTATTTTTTCTTCATGCTGACATGGTGACAGAAATCCGCCATAGACTGTATGCAAATATGTGCCTGCCTTCTATGGGTTATTGGCATAGCACTTGGTTCCAGTGACAAGCTAGACAATAATATTAAAATAAGTGTATTGCTGGAACAGGGATATTCTTGGCCAAGTGTGTTGTTGGTACAGTCCCAGGGCTAACATTTTCACTGACGATGTTGATTCTCCCAATAACCTGCAATAATGCTGAGATGGAAGTGGGTCAACTCTAAGGTCAGTCCCGTTATTTCATGGATGTTAACCACTCTGCCAATGAGCCATCTGGGCCTATATGAGGCCTTAATCACATTCCATCAATACCTCTGTGCCAAATGCTATAGAAATGTACTTTAACAGACATGGAACAAACATTGTTGCCTACCACAACACATACAACATTGGACATAATAATGTAATAATGCTTTTTACATTGTTCTCTATATTCTCTACATTGATTCAAGATTGTTTATTTGTCATATGCAGGATCAACACAAGGTCAACAATGCAATGAAATGCTTAGGATCAGAAGAACCCGTTGACTCGTTAAGATAGTTGAGAAGTACTAATGGCATGCAATAAAAATACAAGGGAACAAAGTGTAATAAAATATAATAAAATACAAAGGTACAGGTAGGATTAGGGATGGGATTTGATAAGATTTTTATAATTCCGATTCCATTATCGATACTGCTTAATGATTCGATTCTTTATCGATTCTCTTATTGATTCTAATTTGGGGAAAAAAAGAGAACAAACTGTTGGATTAGCACCAAGATTAGCACTAGTCCTGGTCTAGTCCTGCTTTAGTTCTGTTTTAGTCCTGGTTTAGTCCTGGTCTAGTCCTGGTCTAGTCCTGGTTTAGTCCTGGTTTAGTCCTGGTTTAGTCCTGGTTTAGTCCTGGTCTAGTCCTGGTTTAGTCCTGGTCTAGTCCTGGTCTAGTCCTGCTTTAGTTCAGTTTTAGTCCTGGTTTAGTCCTGGTCTAGTCCTGGTCTAGTCCTGGTCTAGTCCTGGTCTAATCCTGGTCTAGTCCTGCTTTAGTTCAGTTTTAGTCCTGGTTTAGTCCCGGTTTAGCGCACAGGCTAATGTTGACACAAGCCGCTGCTTTCACCTAATATCTCCATTTGATGCAGAAATAATATGATAATAATATGACTCACCCCGTGTCGGATAATTCGCGTGTCTCCACGTGTATTCGCATATTCGCTTATATCCCCGGACTTTCTGCTGCTACGTATCCGACCGGACTTTGTACAGGAGCTCCGGATAAACAGACCTGTCCCGAACCTGTCCCGAACGTGTCATGTGTCCAAGCAGAAGTTAAAAGTCCATTTTCACAAAACTTCTTCTCGTCATGCGAAAATAGTAAATGAACTCCGTGTTAGTGAAGCGGCGAAGCATGTAGCAAACCCACCACTTTTGTGCATAATTCGTGCTGGCTCAAATCGATAAGAGAATCGTTAAACTGCTAATCGATTCCGTGGAATTGAAACACACGGAACCGGTTCTCAAGAGGAACCGATTCCCATCCCTAGGTAGGATTAAATAAGTTGTAAGTAGAGTATTTCACAGGTGGTAATACTGCTCAAATGAATTTCGTATTGCACATAATATAGTACAGTCATACCTCACCTTACGAAAGACCCAACTAACGAATAAACCAAGTTACGAAACGCCTTAACGTAAAATTTTTGTCTCTGAATACAAAAGAAAATTCAAGTTACGAAAAGCGAAATCACAAAAATTCAAATAATGCGTGCTCGGATGCGCGCTCGGATTCGCAGCCGCCCGAATCCCCCATTGCGACTCTACTTACGAAAAAATGACGTTACGAAACCACTTCTGGAACAAATTAATTTAGTAAGGTGAGGTATGACTGTATAGTACAAGTACTGCACGTGGGTTATGAAGCAGGTTATTGCACAGGTAACAGTAGCATTAACATTGCACATAATGGTTAACGCACACTTGCTAATGGTATTGCATAGTTTGCATAAAAGCGTGCTGTAGGGTCTGCCACCTGCTTGTACTACTTGTATCTAAGAACATGTTGCCTGGAATGTTTCGCTGTATGATATTAAACTTTTATCTCTATGGAGACAAGCAGGTTTTGCCACCAGGCCAAAATGTCTGAAGACTGACTGTAAGAATGTATGTTTTTATAAGCGTTTTTGAGCAATAAAAATACCTGTTATTGAACAAATACAATATGTAAGTTTAAATTGGAACAATCCAGGAAAAGTCATAGCATTTCAAATGACTCAAGCACACGGCGAACCCTCCGGCTAGACAAGTTACATAGTGCAGCTTTAAAAAAAATCAGCACAAAAACAGCATTATAAAGCTGCATGGACCACCAAAGGCCCAGAGAGCAAGGCTAATATGAGACCCCAAAGCCTAATCTTCTTAGTGGGCTGGGATAAAATAAGTATCCATTACGAAATCAACCTCTATCCCAGCCCTCTCTGCCATTTTACCACCCAGCCTTCCTTCCTTGACTCTAGCCTTCCCCCTCCCCCGCCACCTCCTCCTGCAGCATTGATAGCCAGCATTGAGACAATTGGCTGACTCTGGGCCCTAATCAGGTATTAGCCACTAAAGCTATAAGGGAGGCTATAATCTCACACGTTCACTTCATGTGTGGAGACGAGGCCCCATGTAGCAGCATGCTTTGCCCCGGTACGTGGATAGATCAAAGATGGCCGCTAGAAATCAGATTAGAAGAAGGAGAAAGAAGTCCCTGAGCTCTGAAACCTCTGTCCAACCATTCCGCACGTGAAGGCTTTCTACATAATCAGGGGAAGAATAAATGACTTAGCCCAAAAGCCACTTAACACTAAACATTAGCGGGTTAAAGCAAAAGGAACAAGGAGGTTTGCAAGAGATGAATCAGCATCCCAACTGACAAAAAATGGATGTTAACATGTAGTTATAGATGGGAAGTATTCATAGATTGGCTTTACGTTTACATGCACGGCAGGGAAACGTGATTACTGGCCAACTGCAGTGTAAACCCGGGAACTACGATTCAGGTGTCGTCTGAATCACAAAGATCCCACTAAAACATACAGAAAAGCTGATACGTACCTGGATACCGGCTACGAGTTACAGGACAGTCCGATATAACATCAGGCACAAGGGAAGAAACAGACACGTAAATATCAGATATGTGTGTGTGACATGTGACGTTTTATTCACTAATGTTAGACGGTCCCTCCACCATGGACTAGCACATGTTGTTTTGTTGGTCTGCTATGTTAAAGGTCCCATGGCATGAAATTTTCACTTTCTGAGGTTTTTGAACGTTAATGTGAGCTCCCCTATCCATGGCTAAAAGTTGCAAAATGTGTAAACTGAGCATTTGCGATCCTTTTCCGCGTTTGAAAAAAAGACAGCCCAAACAGGCGATTCTGAACAAGGGAACTTTCTGACGTCACACTCGGGGAAAGGTTTCCACCCCCCGTCTGGATATCCACCCCGTCTCTGGAAATCACGCCCAGAGAATTTGGACCACAAACGAGCTACGAAATGCGAGATGCGTTTTTTTTTTTTTTTTTTTTGCTAGGAGACACGTGAGAGTGTTTCCAGGCTCGGATGTCCTTTATCCGAGCCTCCGAACCTCTGAAACAACAGTGGTTTAATTTTATTTTCTGTGGAAATGTGTTTTTTTTCATGGGACGCGTCTCGTATCTTCCTAAGCGCTTAAAACGCGGAAGTGGGTGACAGCGCACAGCACACCGCTAAACCAGGAAACAGCGGCAGATTTGGCCACACCCCCACCCACTGCACTGGCCTGTCTCTGTCCTCCTCATTTGCATTCAAGGAACAACGCCCAGAATAAAGCGTTTCAGAGACATATTTATGACTCTGACTGTCTTCATGAGGCTCTCTCATGCACTGAGCCTTGATTTTGGAGAAGGATTCATTTACAGTATTAGGGAACCACTAAAGCGCCATATAAAAGCATCAAGAAGTACCATGTCATGGGATCTTTAAAGCAAACACAAAACCTACCAGAGTTTCAGTGGGTTTATACAGACGTGGACAAAATTGTTGGTACCCTTCGGTTAATGAAAGAAAAACTCACAATGGTCACAGAAATAACTTGAATCTGACAAAAGTAATAATAAATAAAAATTCTATTAAATTTACCCAGTGAAAGTCAGACATTGCTTTTCAACCATGCTTCAACAGAATTATTAAAAAAAACAAAAACTCATGAAACAGGCCTGGACAAAAATGATGGTACCCTTAACTTAATATTTTGTTGCACAACCTTTTGAGGCAATCACTGCAATCAAACGATTCCTGTAACTGTCAGTGAGACTTTGTATTGTGGAGAGCGTATAACATGTTAGGAATACAGGGCCTAACATGTTGTAAATGAGGTGTTGCTGATCTATTTTTGCCTATATATATATATATAATATACGAAACGTGAAATCTCTAAAATTAAAATAATGCGTGGTCAGATGCACGCCCCGAAACGTAAATACACTTTATCAACACACACAGGGTTAGGTTCCAGAAATAACCCACAACAAGAGAAATCCCCAAAGTAGGACAACTTTATATTTTACAATTATTCTACATGTTTTAAGGCTCTTAATGCCTCACCACACACATTATACACTTTTCTCAGACTGGAATTAAACTTTTCTCACATTTCTCTCTTGTTTAAACACTCAACAAAATGTATTAAATAGTGAAGCGTGGGGGGAGACACGGCTCCGGAAGCCCCGCGCGAGGAGCACCTCGCCTCGCCTCGCAAGGAGCACCGCTAGTCCTGGTCTGCATGAAAGACACCGGGTCTGCGAGCACGAGATAGAACAGCGGCGCCCGGACCGTGTCCTCTGGAGCCCGAGCCACAAACCAGCCGCACGAAACCAGCAAAGAGCGGCACGTGGTGGTTTAATCCTGGTTTAGTCCAGGTCCAGTCCAGGTTTAGACCTGGTTTAGAAATGGTCTAGACCTGGTTTAGTTCTGGTCTAGACCTGGTTTATTCCACGTTTAGTCCTGGCTCTACAGTCTCTTAGCCAATCAGGATGCAGAACACAAAGTTACACTATAAAAAAACGTTACACTATAAAAAAAACAACAACCTTGGAACGAATCAGGCCTTTTCCATTGAAATAGCTACTCAACTTACGAAAAATTCATGTTACGAAACCACTTCTGGAATGAATTAATTTCGTAAGGTGAGGTACCACTGTGTGTGTATATATATATATATATATATATATATATATATATATATATATATATATATATTGTTTTTGCTCCCATTTTTCCTGAGATGGACCCAAAGATCCACAATTCACTCCAGATACACAACACTACCATTTCTCTCAAACATTGTTCACAAATCTGTCCAAATGTGTGACAGCGAGCACCTCTGCCCCGCCGAGACAATCCACCCCACCTCACAGGTGCGCCACATCAAGATGCCGATCCGACATCATGACCAGTGCACAGGTGTGCCCCAGACTGCCCACAATAAAAGGCCACCCCGAAATGTGCATTTTTTTTTTTTTTGCTTTATTGGGGGTCTGGGGACTCAGAACCAGTCAGTATCTGGTGTGACCACCATTTGCCTCATGCAGTGCAACACATCTTCTTCGCATAGAGTTTATCAGATTGTCAATTGTGGCCTGTGGAATGTTGGTCCACTCCTCTTCAATGGCTGTGCGAAGTTGCTGGATATTAGTGGGAGCTGATACACGCTGTCGTATACGCCGGTCAAGCACATCCCAAACATGCTCAGTGGGTGACATGTCGTGTGAGTATGCTGGCCATGCAAGAACTGGGACATTCTCAGCTTCCAAGAATTGTGTACAGATCCTTGCAACATGGGGCCGTGCATTATCTTGCTGAAACATGAGGTGATGTTCATGGATGTATGGCACAACAATGGGCCTCAGGATCTCATCACGGTATCTCTGTGCATTCAAAATGCCATCAATAAAATGCACCTGTGTTCTTCGTCCATAACAGCCTTTGAAGAGGAGTGGACCAACATTCCACAGGCCACAACTGACAATCTGATAAACTTTATGCGAAGAAGATGTGTTGCACTGCATGAGGCAAATGGTGGTCACACCAGATACTGACTGGTCCTGACAGGATACTGACTGATACTGACAGGAGTCCCGAGACCCCCAATAAAGCAAAAAAAAAAAAAAAATGCACATTTCGGGGTGGCCTTTTATTGTGGGCAGTCTGGGGCGCACCTGTGCACTGGTCATGATGTTGGATCGGCATCTTGATGTGGCGCACCTGTGAGGTGGGGTGGATTGTCTCGGCGGGGCAGAGGTGCTCGCTGTCACACATTTGGACAGATTTGTGAACAATGTTTGAGAGAAATGGTAGTGTTGTGTATCTGGAGTGAATTTTGGATCTTTGGGTCCATCTCAGGAAAAATGGGAGCAAAAACAAAAGTGTTGCGTTTATATTTTTGTTGAGTGTATATATATATATATATGATAGCAATTTTATTATCAATATATAGCTGCAAGGCGTTAGTACCAATGTTAAATTACTAGGCGCCCCTGAACGTCTCACAGTTGACCTGCATGTAGACGAGGAGAAAAAGATTTCGAGGCAAAGACAAGTTTAATTTTGTTGTTTGACGCTCTTGGAGTAGTGATACAGGAGAGGAATATGCATGAGACAAATCGAGGCTATCAGAGCTTAGACTTGACCATAATGTCTAGAAAAGACCAGTTTATACCATGTTATAATTAGTGTTTTATCATAGACAGATCATAGACTGTATAAAGAAGTGGACTGAGGGACAGTGACGTTATCCATAGCACTCGGCTCCAGTCAAATGAAGCTCACAAGGCTAGCAGATATAGGAGCGAATTTGGAGCAAGGGCCATATTAGGAAAATGATTTTTTTTTTTTTACGTACAAAAGAAGAAGAAGTGACTTTATTGATCTCACACTGGAGAAATTCTTCTCTGCATTTAACCCATCCTGTTATTAGGAGCAGTGGGCAGCACATTACTGCGCCCGGGGACCATCTCCATGATCTTCTTGCTTCGGTTTGGTCAGGACCACAGCTGGAGGATTTTACCTATGGTGCATGCTTTGGGTTGATGGGGGAAACCGGAGTGCCCGGAGGAAACCCACCCAGACACGGGGAGAACATGCAAACACCACACAGAAAGGCTCGGGCGATCCATACCAATGTGCCATACGGGGATCGAACCCAGAGCCTTCTTGCTAATTAATTAATTAAAACATGAGGATCATGTAGCGTGGGTTAATATGAACATTTTAAGACGAAAATAACAAGGCTCACAGCAGCAGTTACAGAGAGAGGGGTGACAATTTTTGAATGTAAAGTCAACTGTAAATGAGTCGATGGAGCCAAAAACGCCCACATGAACACTTCCTATTTGTAACGCGGCTTCTAGCGAGTTAGCTATGTTCATTTATTTACATATATATAGTATATGTATAAACTTAAATAAACTACCAGCAGTAAAGATTCTCATGGAAATCTCAGCTTTCACTTTAAGTTTTTAGTTTTTATTATCTTTGCCACCGACACCAACTCACCTTGCGTTGGCATTTTGGACGTGTGGAATGTTTACTGTGTGACACCCATAGTCCCCCCACACACTCTGGTCCAAAGTGCATGTCTATTGTTATTGACTGGAGTACATTGGGTTCACACTTCTCCATGATGGATTCTCCCTTTAATTGTGAGCGCTATGTGCCTGAGAGCAGCTGGAGGTGTCAGGGGACTGTGCTGTGTCGCCAAGCTCTTGTTAAGAACGGTCAAGGGTGAGACTGCCTCCACTGCACATTAAACACACAAGCCCAATTAGTATACTTTCCCTTTTAATATAGTGCACATTTTAGTCTGAATTTTTGAAATACTTTGTCTCTACTCACAAATAACTCTGTAATAAGATGGGACACTTGTAGAAATTGAATTAAACTATTACATACTGAGTTTATAATAGTTAGTTATCATTCTGTTTGACGTAATATACTAAAACACATAATGATAAACAACAAAAATAACACAAGTTTAATCATTGATGAGAATGAACAATAACATAGAGGGAGAATAAACTTTTTAAGCATTTAAAGTATTCCTATTCTATGTAGTTACCTCAATATATTAATTTTACTTCATCATCTTGTAATTCAATAGCACATTATAAGAGCTACTCTTTAATTAACCTCAATACAGCATGAAAAAAAACTGAATTCATAATGAACAAATGAGTCGGATTCAGGCTTGCTTAATTAATACCTTAATTCTAACTTTGAACCATTAAGTAGTTTGCAACTACTTAATTTTGTAACGTGTAGTTTGAGCCATAATTATTCTTAATACATCGTTGTTCATTATGAATTCTTTGTTTATGTTTTATGAAGAAGGATTAAGGATAATTGAGGTGCAGTTATTATGAAGTTGTACTTGTGATTGTAATAAAAATCTAAACAAACCAAAAGTGAAAGTGTACATGTTGTGCATTCCCATTACAAGTGCAAACTAAATGAATGTGCCCACTTCCCACTCCAGAGCCTGTATCCTCCGAGGGGGCACAGCCTGTCCTTAGTGAGGCAGACAAATGTTAATTCCCTTCAGTGAGCTCAGGTCTGACCTCCAGACTTCTGCAGGAGCATTGCACTCCCAACACACACAAAATACACACACATACATGCGCACGCATACATACCCACACATGCATCCATACACACACATACGCACACTTACACTTACACACATGTCCACAGAGTACTCCTCAGAAGGTCACCCAGCAGATGACACCAGCCTGTTCCCTGTTTCACTTCGATTGGCCCATCTTTTCTCCTTCATTACCGCACACAGCTGTGAATACAAGTGTGTGCGTGTAAGTGTGCATGTAAGTGTGCGTGTGTGTGTGTGTGTGTGTGTGCGCGCGCGCATGCATTTCCTGTGTCTCTGAAATGGCTAAGTGCTGTTAGTGCAGTTTTTATCAGCCAGGCCACTGGCGAGACTCAGGGGAACGCACCGGGGCTATCGCTCTCTGCCGAACCCTGAAAATTGATATTGAACATGGAGGAGGAGCAGGGGGGAAATCTCACTTGCTGGTAGCAATTAGCTAAAAAGGGATTTGCAACTCTGTGATTCATCACACTGGAAATCGAAGTCATTTAAAGGCAGTGTTTTTTCCTCTTTAATTCTTTCTGCACATCAACCTATTTACTTGTGATCCCTTTTTCCTGGGATCACAATAGACAAACCCCCCTAGGCTGGTGTTATGCTCAAATACTCTCTTTAGGTGAGAGTTGTGTCCTTTTTATTGCCCCTTTTAAAATGCGAGTTGTGTAAATGCTAATTTTCTGTTATGTCTCTGTTTTTTATTATTATTATTATTATTATTATTATTATTATTATTATTATTATTATTATTATTATTATTATTATTATTATTATTATTATTATTATTTTATTTTTTTTATTTATTTATTTAATTGTATTTCTTTTTCTTTTTTTTGGTGATCTTAGCTGCCCTAGCAAGTAAGATAAATTATGCTATAAGTTATATCCGATCTGATGCAGGCATGTGTGTGTATCCAGAATGAATTTTGATAAAACAATCTTTTTTACTCAGAAATGTCTTATTTATTGACAAATGTGTGAACTTTCCTGTTTTAGCTTGATCCGTTAACCCTGTGCTCTTCCACTGATCCACAGAGCCGTCTTTGATTAGTGTGTGCATGTGTACATATCTAACACTCAGGTCTGAACTGATGTGGGCCACAGGTCGGCCGCTCACAGATTTGGCAGCGAGGCAGAACTCACAGTCAAAAAGCAGCAGCAGCAGAAAGCAACACGTTTGCTCGAAGGAGGGCCAAGTGTCCAGGTTAAACAAACTTTCACTCCACCGACTGGCCTCACATTAAAGGCCCCACTAAAGGCCAGCGGGAGTTTAGTTTGCACAGCACACTTCTCAAACACACAGAGCAAACTGCTAACTTGACTCGAGCTGTAAAGCACACTTCTGTCGTGGTGCAGGGAAGTTTAAGGTACACTGTTAAAGCACAGACACATGCTCTGGAGAACTGGAGTTTTAGTGTGGCAATAATACAACGCTGGCACAAAATAATGTTAGACCACTGGCCTAGCAATGAACTCCCCTCTATTTGAATTAGGTACAGCTATTTTGATTTTCTGTTTTGTCTTACAGTGACAGTCTGTGAGTAAGACAATATGAACAAAGAATGTGTTTGCATGTGAAATCCATTTATTATTGGATGATTTTAATTTGACGACAGCGTATTGACTAGTTTGGTTTGGCCCTACCACTGTAATAACAATTCAAAAAATGAAAAATATGAATATATTAAAAAAATGAGCCAAAAACTTTTTTTGACATCTGCCACCTGAGTATACTTTCTTTCTTTTTTCATTTTTTGGAGTTCCTTTCCCTTGCATTTGCACCTCTCAGTCTGTGGTACCTTGTTTGGAATTATTATAATAATATATCAGAAGATAATGGTAATGTGAAATATTAGCTCCCATTGTATTTATGATCCACTTATTTTGGGCCATATTATTTCTGTTAACTATGTGCAGTATAGTTGACCTCTTATCACATACAGAGTACATCTATGTTTGAATGTTTTATCTCTCCTCTGACTGTGCCAAATCCACCAGTCTCTCTTCTCTCACTCAGTAATTCCCTGCAGTACAGAGCAGCACATCCATATTGTGTCAGAATGGGAGTTTTGCCCCAGCCCATAAACCTCCGCAGTTTAAGACCTGAGCAGTGGCCATTAAAGACTGTGGATATGACGGATGAGTTCATATGCCATGCAAGCAGCCCCAGACAATGGCTTTAGCCTGATGACAGATTGCCTGACCGTAACCCAGTTTATGTTAAACTCCCTCTCGCTGTTCAATTTCACAAGTGTAATTTTGTTGAGCACCGATGCATTGTCCTGGTCTGTGGGTGAGGTGTTGTGGTGCACTCTCAAACTCACAATGCACACCTCCACTAATGATTCCCCTGCTCTATTCTATTGTATTGTTTTCTGCATAATCAGGTTGGTAGTCAAGGGTTTGGGTGACACAGCCATCTGTCAAGTTCATTTGCTTTGTGAAATGCACAGGAATAATAGCCCATCCTACGGGAGCCTATCTGTTATCAAATAGGATAGGTGCCCTCTGTTTATGGCACTGGTCCACTGTGCGGCAGTGTGGTGGACTTGCATGATCACAGTGGATTGGTCTTCTATAGAGTCACCAAAGTTAATCTCATGCAAGAGTATTATTAGTGTATTACTCAATTAGTATTTTTATTTTATTTTATAGAAAGTATCAAGCTTACATGGAGTGATACAATTTAGGTGTGTTGCCCAAACAATTAAACACAAACTTAATTAATCTTCTGAAAAGCTCAAAGTTAAAAAGTTTTTTGACTGAAAGCCGTAAAGCCAAGCAAGGCCAGGCCTGGTACTTGGATGGGGCACCACTGGGAATACCAGGTACTGCAGTGGAGCAGCAGTGGCTCTATTTTAGTGGAAACTGTTGTTGTGTCCTTAGGCAAGACTAATCTGAATGTGGTGCGTTGATGGTAGTTGGAGGAGGCAGTGGTGTGGATGGTGCAGCCTCACTTCCATCAGTCTGCTCCAGGGCAGTTGTGGCTATAGTTAGTAGATTACAGTGGTCCCTCGTTTATCGTGGGGGTTAGGTTCTAGAAATAACCCGCAATAAGTGAAATCCGCGAAGTAGGACAACTTTATATTTTACAATTATTATATATGTTTTAAGGCTGTAAATGCCTCACCACACACATTATACACTTTTCTCAGACTGGTATTAACATTTTCTCACATTTCTCTCTTGATTAAACGTGGTGCACAAAGTGTGCGCACGGACACGTGCACCCGCTCATCGTGGTCAAATCCGGCGTCCCACCCGGGGCTGCCAGCACGAGACCGAGGCAGTGTCCGGACCGTGCCTCCCCCTCGGGACCGCATCCACAGCCAACGATGCAGTCCGAGCCACGAAGCGAACACGCACTTCAAACCTCGACATGAATGCAAGAGCCGCAACAAACAAGGCAAAGAGCCGCATGCGGTGGTTTAATCCTGGCTTAGACCTGGTCTAGTCCTGGTTTAGTCCAGATTTAGACCTGGTTTAGACCTGGTTTAGTCCTGGTTTAGACCTGGTTTAGTCCACGTCTAAACCAGGACCACCGCATGTGGTGGTTTAATCCTGGTTTAGACCTGGTCTAGTCCTGGTTTAGTCCAGATTTAGACCTGGTTTAGACCTGGTTTAGCCCAGGTTTAGACCTGGTCTAGTCCTGGTTTAGCCCAGGTTTAGACCTGGTCTAGTCCTGGTTTAGTCCAGATTTAGACCTGGTTTAGACCTGGTTTAGTCCTGGTTTAGACCTGGTTTAGTCCACGTTTAGTCCTGGTCTAGTTCCGGTCTAGTCCCGGTCTGGTCCTGGTCTGGTCCCGGTCTGGTCCCGGTCTGGTCCCGGTCTGGTCCTCATGTCTTAGTCCCGGTCTACTCCTGGTCTGGTCCTGGTCTAGTTCCAGTCTGGTCCCGGTCTGGTCCTCATGTCTTAGTCCCGGTCTACTCCCGGTCTGGTCCTTGTCTAGTTCCCGTCTGATCCCGGTCTGGTCCCAGTCTGGTCCTCATGTCTTAGTCCCCGTCTGGACTACGGATCCAGTGACTCATGTCTCCGCTCCTCGTGCATCCAGCCGGACTCCCGGAGCCCCCCCCCCCCCCCCCCCACGTCCCCCCTCTATAACATGTATATAAATGTGTCAAACTGAACACATTCTGCACTGTACAGGAGACACGGCACGGAGGAGAAGCCAATCAGGACGCAGAACACAATGTTGATACACTATAAAAAAAATTGAAAAAAAAAGCAAACAAAAAAATCCGCGAAACAGCGAGGCTGCGAAAAGTGAACCGCGATAGAGTGAGGGACCACTGTACCACTATTGCCACTTCACATTAGTGGATGAATAACACACTGCACAGCGCTTTGGTTGTCTATATAAATCCTATGCAGTACTATTATTATTCTAAACACATGAACATTACTTGAAAAACACGTTGCACAGTAGTAATTTACCTGTTAAACCTTCACACTAGTTTTCATTGATCGGCACCCATTCAGAACCTCTGCCTTTGTTTCACATGCTTTCATTTGGATAATTCAGTGGTAAGAGTGTGAGCTGTTGTCCATCTGGTGCTGTCGGCCAGCTGTCTTGGCCCTGTGTGAATTTGTGTGTGTGTTTATGGGGAAATGGCATGTATGCTAGCACTCTACACGTGGGTGTTTATAGCGCTCACCATCAAGTTTAAAGTACGTAGGCATGTGGAAATTACACTTGTGGGCCACACTACAAAGTGTTCGGACATCAATGCAGCATTCTTTTTGATGTAACTCTCTGAAGTCCCAGATTTTTATTTTAATCTGCACAGGATTTTTAGCGTGATAACAGAATAAGCCTGTACCCCATTTATAATAAAATCAATACAATATTTTTGCAGTTAGCATGTGCTCTGGAATTCACAATGGAGATTAGAACATAACAAAAAGTGATACTGAAGAAACTTGAGGGAAAAAAAAGTCACAATGCAATTCATTATATCAAAAGAAATAAATAAATCACAAGTTTGCCCTTTTTGCAGCTGCTGGTATTTGTCCATGTAACCTTGAAATAAATATTAAATATGTGTTAGGTTTGGTTGTAAAAGCCCTTCAGATTGTATTATACTTACCTGACCTTATAAATAAGATAAATGTAAATAATATTGTTCATAAACATCAGTGGGTAAATGGCTAGCCCACTTCTTTGTTTTTCATGATAAACAGCACAGAAAGATTACAGCTGTGACTGAACATTCCCTCTCTCTGATGTGAACTTGAGAAAAGAAGTCCAGTCCAAGTTTGAACGCTTAGTGGGAAGCAGGTATACCCTGGATCTGTTTTCTCTCTCTTACAGAATATTGATTTTAGTGTGCAAAGTCAGCGGGCCGGGCTCTCGGCATTTCACTTTTCATCATGTGTATGTATCTGCAAAACTGGAGGAGGGCTTGAGTGATGAGTGATGGATATGCTGCAGCTAACATGACTGTTTTATCCTCAGCTGTCCTGAACTCAAGTTCTTGTGAGTATTTAAACTAAGACCCGGTATCAGTTAAAGACATATTGCCAATTGGGTCTTTGCATTTGACCCTTTCTTACATTTGGACATTAAATGGATTAAATTCTGCTCCATCTGAACTGTGAGTCGCATCACCCTAATGACAACATTGATACGGTGATGGAATTTATAGCGCAGTTTTTGATTTCAGCATGAAAGGGCGCTATGTAACCTTTGCACTAGAGATCTGCTACTATAACAATATTATTGCTGTGCCTGAACTGTTCCACAGCATATTATTTACATACATGTATTTATTATTTGTATTATTGAGTTGTTTTATTAGTGAAAACACCTTGCAAAATGTGCATTGTGCCTAAAAGACACTTGAAGTTATACAAGATATAACAAAGTGTGGGAGTCCAGGCTTAGACTGTTGAGCCCCACGACCCGGCCCCAGATAAGCGGAAGAAAATGGATGGTTGGATGGATAACAAAGTGAAATTTTGAGGGTCATGAAGAACAATAGCTTGGGTAATTAATTACCATCACTTCTAATAATTGGTTATTGCCAAAGACAGCCGTGGCTATAATAAAAAGTAGGGTGGATATGTTGTCTGATTACCCAATAAAAGTATTGCTACATCAAATAACTTTTACTCATTTGATCAAAGCTGCCCTCCTGACAGGTTGCGTTCCACACCTCCCTCCCTCCCAACACACTCACACATCTAACCCATAATTCCAGAGCCTGTGTGAAAAGGCTAATCGCTCAAATCGCTCAAAGCTAACTATCTGTGTTTGACACTGGGGAGCATAACCATCATCACAAGCAGCCGCTAATGGCTCTTTCTGGATCCAGCTAAAACGCTCCATAGCTCAGCCCCAGAACAGCTCAGCGCAGCCCAGCCAAACACTGTGGGCACTATAGCACCACAGCCAGGGCCAAATTTTACCCTAATGAATTTAGACCTTGCCAGGTTATTGCCAAAGACAGCCGTGGCCATCCAATACCCTGCTAGATCATCTAAAGCGGCTCCCATGGACACCGTTCATGCCAGGGAGCCCAGTGCCATGTGGAAATAAAAAGAGGAAGGCCAATTGTTCGCTAGTACTTGTCCCTGGCATGTGTTAGCTTGGTTTTAGCATCCATTCCTACACTCAAATACACACACAGACCAACAAATGCATCCATACACTTCCAGGCAAATGCAACAGTGGACATCTTCATAAGCAACACTTAACAAGTTCTAATGAGGCCTGAAGAAAATGACAGTATGTCCAATTATGCAAAGTGCCCAAATCTGGAGACAATGTGCTGTTTTCATTGACGCACAGTAAACATATTGTATTTAGTTTTTTCCATCTCAATTGGTTGGAAGCTTTGGCAAGAACAATATAAACACTCTCAGCAACTGACTCAAAACCAAACTGGGCCATTTTTATACACTGTCCTTCAGTGAATTTGGCCAAATCTAATTTTGCTTGCTTTTGCAGAGTACAACTTGTGCTTATGTTATGGGAAGTGAATTCCTTGTCCATTGAAAATGCTGCTAATAATTGCTGTCAAATTGTGGCTAATTCTGTAATTCTTTTTCATTTTCCTGTCAACATGCCAGTCCCAAGCTTGGGTTTGAGGATCAGCAGAAAAAGTACATCCGAAAGATTGGTGGTTCAATCCGTGCTACAGGTGGTGCTACTGTTGTTGTGTCCATTCACCTTGCCTAACTCAGTGTCTTTGTATGCCTCTGTAAGAATGTGTACCTGTATATGTTCGGAAGTATGACTCTGGGACAAGAGAGAGAAATTATATCATGGTTATAATCTTGTGTTTCCATGTGTCAGGTATGTTTTAACATGCAGTCTTAAAGCAAAATAGATCAGTTACAATATTTTTCTGTGACCTGGAAGTGAAATGTATTTTTTAATTATATAAAACATTTAATTCATCTGCTTTGTCAATAATGTACCCTTATTTGCCCAAAGTTGTACACCGTAGTAGTCATTAACCTGTGATCATGGTCCTTCCAAGCTCCACCTCATTCCTCCACAGCCTGCCTCTCAGTTCATTTCTATAACAGTTTTTTCCTACTGTCTGTTTTTCCACTGTCCAATATGCTCAGGGCCCCCAGCTGTGTTACAGGTAGCGAAAGTCTCCTTCAATTAGACATAATCATCACTCACGGTCAATGATTGTGCTAAAGGCTAACTTCCAGTCTATGAGGGTGCCTTCGCATCTAATGCACTGATTCAGCTTGTCTCAGCCAACTTTCACTGTCTGCTGAAACCAAAGCAATTTATTCGTTGCCCAAGGCTCTTTTGGCAACAGCCAGTTGAGCAAGCTAACAGAGAGACAGATAGAGAGACATGAGGGAGGAGTGGGAGGGGGAGGTGTGTGCTGGATCTCTTCTTCTCTCCCTGAGATACAATTTAATCAGAGGCATCTGTGCTCGAGCGTCAGCTCTGAGGAGACTTAACTGCAGGTCTTAGTTAAGGGACGCCATTTGAAGTAAAGAGGAATTATAATGTTCTTCCATTTATAGTGCTCAGGATGGAGAGTGAAATCTACTTAATCTGCCTCATCCTGGTGCAGTGTCAATGGACACTTGAGAGCCAGATCCAATCACGGCACTGCAGAGGTACGCAGCTGACCAATCACGTCGCTCTCTCACCTCACTGACCACATATAAGGCCAAAGGAAATTAAATATGAGAGGCCCTGGGCAATGTGTTAAGCTGTCCTCCTAATACCACACACCAGGTAGTATATCATCATCAGCTAACAGCTCAACGCTAGGTTAAGTGGTGATTACTCTGTAAAACTATCAGACACCTAGCTGCCATCTGCATCCTGTTTAAACATCTACAATCAACTCATTAATTTTTTTTAAATTATCTTTAGTTAGAGTTACCAATATATAGTATGACATCTTCCTCTGTTCATTTATTCAATGTTCATGTGTGCTGACGTCCTGCAGCTGCATTGAGACCTCATCTAGGCCAAGTCTGAGAGAAGTGATAACTGCATAAGAGCAGGGCACCGAGGTTAAAAGCAGAGATAGTCTTGTCAACGTGTGCTTAGCTAAAGGGCATGTGGTGTGTGGACGCTGCAGTGTGTATGGGATGTATTCAGATGGACCACTGTTCATGTTTATAACTGTCCCATGTCTTATCTTGGGGCCCCGGTATCTTAAAATAGTGAAGTGATTGGAGCCTAGAAGAGATAGAAACCTTAAGCAGTTCGGAGTCACAGTTCAACAAGATTCTGTGTCACCAGACTGTGCTGTCATCGCCGCATCATCAAAGAGCGCCGTGTGCCTTTGATGAATTTTGTATGATAAACTCATGGTAACCGTTAGCGACATGTCACATTGTTACAGTGCAAGGTGAACCTCAGCACATGAAAGGGCACAAATCCAAACATTTTAAAGTGATGACTCCAGTGGTGTCAGGGCTGGATGGTAAAACTGACATTGAAAACAGTGCTAACTCAAGTACACTAACAAGGTGTTCTCTCTTGTCATATCGGAACTCTGAAATCTGTAATTTTAAATAAAATGTAAATTATCGTTCCAAATGATTGCATAAATATGCTTAGTCAATCTGGGCAGTAATCCAACAAACCCAGAGAGAGTACTGACTTGCAAAATGGTTACCAAATCAGGTAGCTTGTTACAGTCACTAAAATGCTAACAGACACATGCCA
The DNA here is from genome assembly GCA_036785185.1 of Paratrypauchen microcephalus. Taxonomy (NCBI): domain Eukaryota; kingdom Metazoa; phylum Chordata; class Actinopteri; order Gobiiformes; family Gobiidae; genus Paratrypauchen; species Paratrypauchen microcephalus. The sequence goes on along the minus strand of JAVJIX010000002.1, from coordinate 14,477,766 downwards.
AACAATAATGAGGTTTCCTGAGCAGCCTCCCTCATACAGACACACACTGCACACAGTGATTACAGCTCGGGAAAGTAGTAATTTAGTGCATGATTACAATCTATCAGGCTGCCTGGGGCCAGACTCTGAGAAGTGTCTGTCTAAATGACACTTTAATAAGATGCCGTCAAACACACAAAAGGCAGAGGCACACACACACATCCCGGAGGCTCACTGCAGGCCAAACCAGGTACATGCAAACACACAACACACCTGCTTAAAGGAACGCTGTGTAACTTTTCTGTGGAGGATCCTGGCCTGTGCTTGTCTCAATGGGGATGTTTTTGCTTTATCTGGAATGGCCCAGTGTATGGGATTAATAATAATAAATAATTCATTGGATTTATATAGCGCCTTTCATGCCACTCAAAGCGCTTTGCAGTTCATTGTTCATTCACTCCACACTTGGTGGTGGTAAGCTACTTTCTGTAGCCACAGCTGCCCTGGGGCAGACTGACGGAGGCGAGGCTGCCAATCAGCGCCATCGGCCCCTCCGACCACCTCCAACACTCATGCACACGCCACTTTCATACTAGGCAAATGTGGGTAAAGTGTCTTGCCTAAGGACACAGCGACAGTATTTTTTGCAACTGGCGCCCCACTGTGGCACCTGGAATTCCCAGCGGTCTCCCATCCAAGTACTAACCAGGCCCTGCCTTGCTTAGCTTCTGAGATCTGACAGGATCAGGCTTTGACAGGCAGGTATGGCCACAATGTATCTATCTTTATGGGCAACTTCCAGGTCTGTTGAAAGGCGTTCCAGCACAAAATAAGAATGCATGTTTTTCAAGATATTTTGCAAAATATAACCACCGGTACTTGAATAAATGTGAGACTAATAGGTTTAAAGTCATACTGATGGACATTCCAGTCAAAGGAATAACATTTACTTTGAGACAGGCTGGAGGAAAAGTTCCACAGTGCACCCACCTTTAAGTAATGACACAAAGTTAACTTAAAGCATGGGACTTTTCAATACTTTTACATGCATGATTGCACACAGCCATAGCACTCTCCAGAGATGCCATCAAGACTGATTACTTTTATCACTCACTATGTGTCAGCCATGCATCACTGCAGACGAATGCCCGTCTCATTCTTATTGCCTGATACTGAGTAAATAAAGGAAATTGCCACCCTGCAGCTTTCTATGGTAAATGTATTCAGTTAAATGTTAAATGTTTCTTGTGCTTTAGACGATTTATTGCTCCAGCATTACGAGTCCCAGCATGTTATCTGCATGGCCCCGTTGCCAAAAAGGGAACTGTTCTTTAGGCAGGAGTCAAAATTATTTCATTGTTTTTTGTTGCCATTTACTTAAATATATATTGAATATACTTGGAAATGTATTTGACTCTCCAGAGGAAACAAAAAGTTTAAATTTGACAGAAATATGGTTCTTGGTTTCTTTGCCAAAGTGTTTGCACAATATTGTTTATTTAAATATTGCCTTTTGACCATTGGACATCATTATGAGTTCACTATAAACTCACATTCTGTGAATCGATTCTTGATAAACAAAGAACACAAAATCATTCCAAGCATTTATTGCAAACGACAACTTATCAAGACGCCATCTCACATTTCAAAGGTGTTCCTTCGCCTACACCTGCACATGTTTTACATATTGTACCTTGCCTCAAAACCATTTGTTAGATTTGCAGTGTTAATGTGAGTCACTTCATTCAATTCGTTGTTACACGAAGTGCATGCCTTTGACTCGTGGCCCTGTAGTTTGAAATTACTAGGCAATTTTAAACATTTGAAAGTAGCAAAGCGCAGCATTAATCCAGTCACATCTTTGAGCTTGTCCAAAACTCAGACCAATCAGGAAATACATCTGGGCTAAATCTAATAAACAGTATGTACGCAGAGGTATCTTCACAGGACCAACCACATATCACTGTGTGTACATATTCCAAGCATTCCCAGAAAAAATACTTTTGTTAGCACATTTTGAATAAGTTGAAGCACTTTTGTTGTTTTTTTTATTTTTTACTACTGCTTCTTTCTGACTTTAAACAGTAGCCCATTCCCAAAATCTAAACTTCTGTTTTGCATGTGAAATCTGTTCCATTTGTGCCTTTTAATCAAGTTCTTCTTTCAGCCCTTTCACGTTTACTGGCAACATGTAACAGCTAGCATATGTTTTGTTATTGCTTGGACTGCAATGAGTGGTTTTAACTTGGCCGGTGTGTAGTTAACTGCGATGAGCTTGGAAACATGAGACAGAACACAATGGTATACACATGCTGGTTATCTACTCAAACAAAAACAGAAAATCCACATTCTTATCCAATTTCTCATTTTGAATCCTCGTGTACAGTACACGGGCAGGTTGTTTTAGCCCCCTGCTGTATCTCCCTCCTCCACTCACATATTCATGGACACATCTGGGACCATTTAATGAGTTAATGCCAGTTAATTATTCACTGTGGTGCGCTTGACCAACTCTCCAATGTAGCTTCCTTTCTTCCTTTTCTCACGTGCCATCATTCAGTACTACTACTAACTCCAGGCCTCCATGCACTGTGCAGGGAGAAGGGCCAAAAAAGCACATAGAAATAGTAGATATATAAACAAATGATATACAGCTCTGGAAAAAAATAAGAAAACACTGCAAAATTGTCAGTTTTTCTGATTTTACTACTGTGTTTGGGCAAAAATGGTCAAAATAACAAAAAAGATACATGTTTTCAGACCTCAAACAATGCAAAGAAACAAGATCAGATTCATTTCAAAACAACATAATACTAATGTTTACACAGGGACAGTGTGTAAGATTTTTACCCGTTAATTACCGAAATTGAAGATACCCATTCAAAAATACATTGTTTTCCAAGCCTTTTCACTTCCATCATGAAATCAAAGTACAGGGGGTCCTCGGGTTACGACGGTCTCGACTTACGGCGTTTCGTGGTTACGAATGCGCCCCCATTTAAAAAAATTAATAATATTACGCGTCATTCCGTCTTACGCGGTTTAGTGTGGTAAGCGACGTAAACAAACACGAACGGCGCGCAGCGCACGGCGGAAGAATACGCTTTGTTGTGGTTGTAGGGTGAAGAAGACGGCCTCGTGTGCGTGCCCAATGTGGGCGGAAGTACCTGATGTGGGCTCTGATCTGCTCCTATGAAAGCGGCAGTGATAACCAAGCAGCGTAGTGGTCTAATTATTGAGATGGAAAGGTTATTGGTGCTTTGGTTGAAAGATTAAAGTCAAAATCCGACTTACAACGAAATTCGGGTTACGACGCGTCTTAAGAACGGATCAACCTCGTAACCCGAGGACCTCCTGTATTCTTTTGGACTTAGATATAGTCACATAAAAGGGGGATTGACCCCATGTAGAGGCAGCCATTTTGATTACGAGAGCCGCAGAAGGACATTTGGGCTCCGCCTTCGGCAAGGCTCGTGGTTTTGGGTAAACAACGACAAGCATGTTGCCGGATCACACGTCATAATGGATCTAACACGTGTTTTGGACTGAATTGTTTTACTGGATTTTATTCGCTGGATCCTTACGGACAGATTGAGACCAAGTTTATGGTGAAATACAGAGTTTGACCTGTCCAGAGCCTTCAAAGGTAAGCTAAGTAACAAACCTCGTTTTGTGCTTTTCCATATAAAAGCCCCATGTGCTCGGGGAGTGATTGTTGTGCCGGGAAATGAATTGCATAGTCAAAAAGAGGAGACTGTAAGGTTTCATTTGATGTATAGATTGTCATGGTACACGATCGGGAATGTGTGATTTCATGAGAAAAGAAAAAAAAAAAAACTGTGAACGGGACTGCGTTTTATTTATACCGTAGTTGCACAGCGCTGGGTGCGCCTCACGCGTTTGTGCGCGGGTACGCGAGCTGTCCGCGTTACGGCGTGCCCAGGTGACCCTCGAGGTCTGCCGTAGCTAAAACAGGAAGTGCAATAGCCAACATCCACCTTTGCGCCACGAATCCTACGCACTGGACCTTTAAGAAGAGTTCAGAAATCTATATTTGGTGCAATAACCCTTATTTTTAATCACAGCTTTCATGTGTCTTGGCATGCTCTCCACAAGTCTTTCACATTGTTCTTGGGTGACTTTATTCCACTCCTGGTGCAAGAACTGAAGTAGCTCAGCTTTGTGTTTGTGTTGGAATTCAACAGACGCTGGAATGGAATGGCTGTAATACATGTAGAGATGCTGATTTCAGAAAAAAAATGCAGTGGTCTCTTATTTTTTTTCCCCCAGAGCTGTATATATAAGATAGGTTTTATGTGTCCAATATTGAAAATGCACTGAAAGATATAGCGCCCCTGCGATCAAATGCTGCTTTGCAAAAGAGAGCCTTGAACTAGAGCGTTTGAACTGAAAAAAAAAAATAAAAAAAGTAGAGATATATTAATGAATGCAAAAAATGTTATTTCACCAAAAATATAAGATGTTGTGGGCAAAGTTAGTCATTGTATTCTATTCTATGTATTTATTTTTGGCTGTGTGTAGGAGCATGCCCTGTAGATACACACTTGAGCCACTCTTCATTATAGGATCACTCACTGACCACAACGAAGACCAGAGCCTCCACTGTGGCTTCTTTAAACCTGTATGTACACACCGGGGGACTAAGTACACAAACAAAGTTAATCCCAGAGCTTTAATCTCATTACACATACAAGAAAAAACTAATCAATGATCAAAACCACAATTCAGAACCATGCATATTGTGATATAGATCTATCGCCTCTCAGTGTAAACGCTTAAGTGGAGTTTAAGGCTTTAGTAAGCAGTAACAATCATATCCCAAAGAAAGCCCAGTTTAGAAAAGCACAAATAAAACAGTAAGATTTATTGTAGGAATGGGGGGCTGGTGGAGGTGAGATGGATACACCTTGTGTGTTACTTTCTCTTTTTCCTTAAGGGCCTCGGGACCTAACAATTTATCACCTTTGCTTTTACAGCCATTGATTTCACCCCTGCTGACCTTTCACACCAGAAGTAGGTTATTAGTCTAGGCTGCTGCTTCACAGACTCCCGATGTGTACAACTATGACCCAAGATGTGTGTGTCTCCACTAACAGTACATGTGGGCTGGTAAATATTGACTTTTGTAGACAAATTTCAGCTTAGGGGGCAAGATGTTCAGTTAAGATAACACTGAGTACTTCCTTTAGCACAATTACAATGTTACATCAAATCTGAATTAAAATACACATGTTCATTAAACAATTTATTTGAGTGTGTAGGTCTCGACTCAAATTAATTAGCCTATTTTTATTTAATTTTGAATTTTGTTTTGCTGGTCCAACACTTGGATAGAATATGGACTTAAATGATTATGATCTCTGTTAACACACTACCATCATGATTAGATCAGCTAACCACAGGAAAAGATAATGAATGTTTTATATTAATGTACCCTTAAAAAGTTTGATCATGGAAAGTCCAATAATTTGATTTGTGTTCTTTAAGTAGTAATGCTGTTCAGGGACATTACCCTGTTTGTTCCATGTGTGTGCACACACACAATAGCTTCCCATGCAGTGACCTCTCTGTTGTGTTTATTATTGATAAGCGAGGAGTGTCAGGATAAGGCCTGAGTGATCTGATACATTTGTTTTATGTGTAATGTTCATGCTATAACTCAATGATAAACATATAGCTGTATAATAGCAGCTCTGAGTGTGACAAAGAGAAATGGGTCTGTGTGTCTTTGATGCTGAAACACACTTTGATGTGTTCCGCTGTACAGACTGCGGCCTGAGCGCAGCTGTTGTGAGGGAGAGCCCAATATCAACACAGCCAAAACAATGCAGCAATGCATGTGTTCCCAATGCTAAAAACCTCATTTTCATGGTGGATTTTCTATTATTTGGGATTATAGATACAATGTAGCATATTCAGCCAGGCTCACAATGAAAATAAGTACGCCATAAAACTATTAATTTGAAATGGAGGGTACATTAACACAGAATCCTGTGGTTTGCATATTTGGCATAACTCGAAGTTTTATGGATGTCCTTAACACCATTTCTTTCTGAGCTTGGCACCAACACAGGAATAGAATACACAGGAAAAACAATGATAAACATTTACTGTGTGTGTGTGTGCATGTGTGCGTGTGTGCGTGTGTGTGCGTGTGTGTGTGTGTGTGTGCGTGTGTGTGCGTGTGTGTGTGTGTGTGTGTGTGCGTATGTGTGTGTGTGCGCGTGTGTGTGTGTGTGATCTCTGTTTAGGATGTTTTTCATTCTGAAATAAACCTGCTTATATTTTCCCTTTTAACAATTTGTTAAGAAGCATTAAATGCCGTAATATTTTCCAAGTAATTTTACTTATGGAATAAGTTTAAAGAAGACATTGTGAATGCATTTTCATGTATTTTGTATTAAATTACAGCATAAGTACACTCAACAAAAATATAAACGCAACACTTTTGTTTTTGCTCCCATTTTTCCTGAGATGGACCCAAATATCCAAAATTCACTCCAGATACACAACACTACCATTTCTCTCAAACATTGTTCACAAATCTGTCCAAATGTGTGACAGCGAGCACCTCTGCCCCGCCGAGACAATCCACCCCACCTCACAGGTGCGCCACATCAAGATGTGTCAAGTGAAAGATGAAAGGCTGTTATGGACGAAGAACACAGGTGCATTTTATTGATGGCATTTTGAATGCACAGAGATACCGTGATGAGATCCTGAGGCCCATTGTTGTGCCATACATCCATGAACATCACCTCATGTTTCAGCAAGATAATGCACGGCCCCATGTTGCAAGGATCTGTACACAATTCTTGGAAGCTGAAAATGTCCCAGTTCTTGCATGGCCAGCATACTCACCGGACATGTCACCCATTGAGCATGTTTGGGATGTGCTTGACCAGCGTATACGACAGCGTGTACCAGCTCCCACTAATATCCAGCAACTTCGCACAGCCATTGAAGAGGAGTGGACCAACATTCCACAGGCCACAATTGACAATCTGATAAACTCTATGCGAAGAAGATGTGTTGCACTGCATGAGGCAAATGGTGGTCACACCAGATACTGACTGGTTCTGAGTCCCCAGACCCCCCAATAAAGCAAAAAAATTTTCACATTTCGGGGGGCCTTTTATTGTGGGCAGTCTGGGGCACACCTGTGCACTGGTCATGATGTCGGATCAGCATCTTGATGTGGCGCACCTGTGAGGTGGGGTGGATTGTCTCGGCGGGGCAGAGGTGCTCACTGTCACACATTTGGACAGATTTGTGAACAATGTTTGAGAGAAATGGTAGTGTTGTGTATCTGGAGTGAATTTTGGATCTTTGGGTCCATCTCAGGAAAAATGGGAGCAAAAACAAAAGTGTTGCGTTTATATTTTTGTTGAGTATAGATCATAGGCCAAATGCAGGGCAATACAGGGATACCCCACGTATGCACAAAATACAAGATAATGATGAGAGAACACCATTATACATGGTTTATAAACTGTAAAACCATCTTTATACAGAAACAACCTGCATATTTACATTTACCTGGAAAGGATGTAGTCAGGACGGCTCCACACATTTTGCACTCTGCTTGTTCCTTTGATGTAAATGGGTTCAGGTGGACGGGTCATGTTAGACACAAACAAAACCTGTAAAACCTCAACCTACAGGTGATGTCAAGTCTTCTGCAGATTAATACGAGAAAACACACTTGGTATATAAGCCCGTTTCCTCACCGTGGGTTAAACAATGCACTGTCAAACACTGAGACGAGATAATTATAGCTTTGAGTCGCTCTGAACCCAGGGCATGCAGACTGAGAAGCCCTTATTAAGAGCTGCGTAATTAGATGTCAAATAGCGGTGATGGGTGAATGTTGTCTTATCTGTCAACTTTACTGCTGCTTCTCACAGAAAATTACGTTTGGAAGACAAATTGTTCAGTAGCTCTTTAAAACAACATACCCCATTAAGGTATGGTTAAGTATAAGGATTAGGAAGTAGCTAATTGATTATACGTAAACAATTACCTTAGGAATAATTATGGTGCTATTCTTGAGTAGTTAGCGTGTCCAAATAAATGCCCAAAATGTAATTATCAGTATCAAGACAGCAGGGGTAATGGCTTTATTAATGTAGATTGAGTAACAAAAGTAGATTAGCCATAACATTATGACCACTGCGAGAAGATGAAATATACATATATTTTTGATTAAATGCGTGATGACAGTGTGAGAAATTAGGATTTGAGCATGTTTCATAAATTGTGGTACGTGCTACAGCAGCTCAGTTGATAGTGTTTATCCACTGATCCACAGGTTGGCGGTTCGAATCCCAGTCTCGACATAAACATCATTGAGAGAGAGGTCAGATCCACTGATCCACAGGTTGGTGGTGGTGCGATTCCAGCTCCCACAGATGAATGCTGTTATTGTGTCCTTGGGCAAGACACTTAACCCACCTCGCCCCCAGTGTCTGTGTACGTTGGTGTATGAATGTGTGTGTGAATGGGTCAGTGGTTCCTTGACGTAAACCGCTTTGAAGGTGGAAAAGCGCTATACAAAAATGTGACGATTTACCATTACCATTTAATGAAAATGTAGGAATTACCAATGCACAATCCTTCTTTGATCACTAAAACAATTGGGGATACAATAATCCCTCGTTTATCGCGGGGGTTAGGTTCCAGAAATAACCCGCAATAAGAGAAATCCGCGAAGTAGGACAACTTTATATTTTACAATTATTCTACATGTTTTAAGGCTGTAAATGCCTCACCACACACATTATACACTTTTCTCAGACTGGGATTAACCTTTTCTCACATTTCTCTCTTGTTTAAACACTCAAACTTTCATAGATTTTCAACAAAATGTATTAATAGTGAAGCGTGGGGGGGGGGACACGGCTCCGGGAGCCCCGCGCGAGGGGAGCGGAGACATGAGTCACTGGATCCGCAGGAAGCACCGCGCTCATCCAACGGCACTGCCACGTCCTGGGACGCGATGTGCGCCAACCCCTTGGAGAAATGCGCGACATGTGCATCCCTCATCGTGGTCAAATCCGTGACAGAGCAGCACGACCAGCGCGAGGCCGCGAGCACAAGATCGAACCGCAGCGCCTGGACCGCGTCCTCTCAGCCCGAGCCACAAACCAGCCGCACGAAACCAGCAAAGAGCGGCATGTGGTGGTTTAATCCTGGTTTAGACCTGGTCTAGTCCCGGTTTAGTCCAGGCCTAGACCTGGTCCAGTCCTGGTTTAGTCCAGGTCCAGTCCAGGTTTAGACCTGGTTTATTTCTGGTCTAGACCTGGTTTACCTTTAGTCCTGGTCTAGGCCCTGTCTGGTCCTGGTCTAGTCCCGGTCCCCCCCGCGTCCACCATCTATCAATCGGCAAAGGTGTACAGTCTCTTAGCCAATCAGGACGCAGAACACAATGATACACTATTTAAAAAAAATGTTACACTATAAAAAAAAAAAATGGGGAAAAAAAATAAAAAAATTTAAATCCGCGAAACACAGATAGAGCGAGGGACCACAAATATGTCAATTTTTTTATAAAAAGTAAATTATTATTTTAACTGCAGTTTACACTGTTCTTTGAAAGTGTCATGTGTTCTGATAGAAAAGAGTTTTGCTCAAATTCACTCAAATTCTTCCATTTCAGTCAATGTGTGAAACCCTTGCCACAAAATATCATTGACACTGACATTATCAAAACTAATCTAGCAATCAATCAGTTCATTAATTATCTTAGTGAATAATTGATGACATTTCACAACAGTTTTTCTCTGATGTTTTTTTGAAACATGAGCCCGTTCCACAGGGCCCTAATATATACATGGCTTTAATCAGGCTTTTGATCTTCTGTACAATTTGACGATAAGTCAATTAAAACTAGGCCTGCTGACGATAAATTATGCAACAACTTTATTAAAACATTTATCAGCTGTGTGCATTATAAATGGATGATTTCTGGTGGAAGTTCGGCAGATGATATAAGCAAGCCATTTCCCTCTTCTCCATCTTCTTGTTTATCATTTTGTGTGCAGATTGTTTGTGATCACGCCAACCTATATAGGCAGTTGTATTGGTCTGAATCCACTTCATCTAGTTCATTTTGTGAGATTTTTTTTTTTTTTTTGACATTATGGCAGCCAGAGATTTGAAAAGTCATCCTGTCCTTCATCGCCAGCTTTTATCTCCAGTTTTCCTTCTTTCTATCCCTCTGTTTACTTATCAGAAAGCAACAAATCCAGATTAGGACCCATAGCAGACTGTGGTGGGGATCGGTCTTGTCCCGGGGGCTCGGGGTGTCAGGAAGCACGCACATGGCCCCCGTCCTGCCTGAAGGAGTTGTCAGGGAGAATGCTCCCACCAAATCAATCTCTCATGGACTTCCAGTAGACATGGGTTACAGTTGGAGGTGAACACTAGATGGGATATCGGATATAGACTTTGATTTGGCTCAGGGATCTAGTGCTAAAGCATTGGCTCCCTTCTGGTGGGCCTGGACTCAGAAAGATGGTCATTGGAAGGTTACTTTAAAAAAATAAATGTTGTGTTAAAAACAGCAAACAAAAACATTCATATAATGTCTCTGATTTAAAAAAATATATATAGAAAAAAATGGCAAATTGCAATGCTATATTATAACATTAATTTAGTAACTGGAAAACAAAATCTAATCTTTTGCTTTCAAACCGCGTATGAACCACACAAATCAGATGTTTATGATTATGAATTCAAGTCATTAATATCTGTGTTTACAGGTAATTCTAATTCCTTCACTGAAAATAATAATATAATATAAAATAATTTAAAACAGCATTCAAGATACACAATAAATTATTCATAAACTTCACCTCTGATGATGGAAAACTGCTTCTAGCCACAACTGCCTTGGGGCTGACTGATGGAACGAGACTGCCAATCTGCTCCATCGGGCGCCTAAATAGATATTATTTAAGCCATTAATCATTAGAGAGCAGCTTTAATTCTCACATACATGAAACATTTACATATCAGGCCTAATGTATATCTAAAAACAAGATAGAATTTTCTCCCTTTTAAATTCTATAGCCTGGCCTTGTATACTTTCATGACTTACACTTCTTTCTTGTCCTGACATGTCTCAGAAAACTGTTCTTGTTACGGAAAAGTGGCAAAGCAAATAACAACACTAACTCCTCACGGTGCTCTGGGTCCAGCAGAAATCCTTCTAGCTGTGGGGGCCGTTACTCAATTAGAGGGTTCAAGTGAAGACAACCGAATGTGAGGAAGACAAAACCAAATAAAGGGAGCATTCTTGTGCTGGTGTATGTGTGTGTGTATGTGTGTGTTTGTGCACTGCTCTTGGGCATCTTGGCACCTGTTGACTGGGATTATTCAGGTGCAGGCCCGAGGGGTTGGCTGAGGGCGCTAAGCTAGCCCTGCATGCACATCTCAGCGCTTCTCCACAAAGGCTGCCAGCTCTGCCTGCTTTCCTCTGATAGTGCAGCCTCCGTCCCCCTCTCTGTGTTGTGTGAGAATGTTTCCATTAGCCTTTGACAAGAAAAGTCCTCGCTGCAATTTCGTCCATCTTTTATGTCCATCTTGTTTCTTCCAGCATGCAGATTTTGATGGCAGTGTCTTCTCAGAGCTCGCTCGCAGCCCTCTTTAGTCCCCGAAGCACTGCTGCAATGCTGTGCAGAGATAAAGACAGGGGGACCTGCTCGGAGCAGGTTTGAGTGTTTTGCTTTTTATATCAATGACCTTTTTTGTGGGTTTTTGTGGGTTGTAAACACAGAGGATAAAAAGCTTTGACAGAGCCTCGTCCAATTGGGCTCCCTCTCAGCAGTCATCTGAAAACATTGCACTTTGACGGATGAGTTTGTCAGAATCTTTGGTTTACAAATGAAGTGCACAGGTCTGCACAACAACGTATGTGATCTTACCCAATACATTTGAGCACTGCCATTTGTAATAATTTTGATATTTGGATATGATACAAGGGATTACAGCTTTATTAATTATTGTTGAAGCTCAATAATTCTTATTTGATGTAAGGGTTTGAACTGACTTGTCAAAACTTAAGACCTGGCTGTTCTTCAGTACCCTGAGGGACTAAATGATTTTAATATAATTGATCTAAACATTGTACTGGAAACATCACACACTTCTTCACTGACATTACTGAGTATTTTTGCAATACTGTAGACCCTTGATCTAAACCTATTAAAATATATTATTATTGAATTTCTAATCAAAGTATATTTAAGATACTGTCACCGAACCAGTTGGTAGTAGCCTGGGAATTCCCAGGCCGCTTCCATTCGTTTCGAACTGGAAGGCGGCCTGGCAGCTCGTCCAAGCGAGAGTCCCAGATTTAGGGCCCCAATCAGAGAGCGGGGGAGGTGTGGAAAGACGGTGACGCGTACTACATGACAAACGGAAGCTTGTAGTTTGAACTGACAACTGACATGATTGGCTATGGACTTACGTATACGCTCAATGATAGACATTCATAACGCCCAATAAACGGCCGTTGGCAATCGCTAACCACACCTCCGCTACGGGATTTTTCGAAGCGAGCACCCAGACCCATATCTCACTTGTGATATGGTCAGGTGTTAACCAGACTAAGTTGGTAGGTTTCCTCCAGACACTCTGGTTTACACCATCAACCCAAAACTTGCACAATAGAGACAATCCTCCAACTAAGATAGTCCCAACTAAGCCTAGCAACAAGATCTGGAAATGGGTCCCTAATCATGGTACTGCTTCGTGCACTGCTCGTGACAGGTTTCCCCAGTGGCACTGAAGGATGAGTCAAATTCAGAGAACAATAAAGTGTACATTAACCTTAAGAATAATGTCATCTTTTCTGCAATTAACTCGATATATTGCACATTTTCCTTTTCTACCTCATCGAATAAAAACATGCAAACCCAAGCTTTTAGCCGCACAATAAGTGGGTGAAATGTAGAGTGCAGTTTGGAGTGGAGACCGAGAGCGACGAGGAGATGAGAGTAGTCCTTATGGTCTGGCACTGGGATCCTGACTGCCGTATGGGCCAAAACAAGACGAATAGTGGTCCCCGTTTACTTTCTGAACTCAGCTGCTCAGAGGAGGACTGGTTTAACCCGTGCCTTTCTGAAGAGGTGCTTTCATGGTTGTTGAAGCTGTGACAGATGAGATGTTGGCTCCGTGTGTGATTTAGAGACAGGGAGCTTGGAAATATGGATGGGGCCATGCTAACAGAGCATTTAAAATATTGGAAAAGTGTTTCTGGTTTTGGCTAGTGAGTGCCACTTTGTTCTAGCGGATGCATTTAACAGAACAGTATTGCTTTATATTTTCAGTGTTATATTTATATTGTATCGTGGTGATTAATAACATATATATTGGGGATGGGAAAGATCTCATGCCTGGCGAGTTAAACCTCTCGAGAAGCTGTAGTTCCAATAAGCAGTGCTACAATGACAACAAAAATATTAAATTAAAAAAAAAAAAAGAAAAAAAAAAAGTGAACTGCCAAAGTGCGAAATTAACTGCACAATTTATTATAAATTATGTCAAACTTTTATTTTGTCTTGTCCCACCACTAATATTTATCATTATTTTTGTCATTGCTCCCATTATATAAACATATTACATATAAACACTTGAATAAAGTCAGTTATTTCCAAATGTGTAACTTAAAGGACCTATATTGTGTGAATGAAACAAAACTCGTCTCCAGTTATGTTTTTTGACTAGGTAACAGCAATATAAAATGGCTTAAAGCTCACAAGAGTCAGTTTTGTGTAATATTGGACCTTTAAGCATTATTTTATAGTTTGTATCTTAAACCTAAAGCAGGAATCTGTGAATGATTGACAGGCCTCTCTCATTTCCTGGGGGGCAGGGTAGCATGTAATGTTGCATCAGGACTGCATCTGAAAAGCATATGAAATCCATTAACTGATGCTGTTATTATTTAGCAGGCCCGGGCAAATGCAAACGAAGCCTGCATATCTACAAATGCAGCCAGCATGTCATATGGACCATATCTGTCCCCATCTCTGCTGTTTGTGGAACATCAAAGAGGTGTGGCATTAATATGGTTCCGAGGGTAATAAAATTTGCATTGATGATAGTGATAACATCCCAACATATAGTTACAATTTGTGACTGCCTTAAGAATGTCAGCTGAGATTCTTCATTTTCATTTTGCAGTGGTGGTGGTTGGTTAAAGCTCTATGTGTTTGTATTTGGTTAAAGTATTGAACTTCTAAGTAGTGTTCAAAGTTATCACGCCAGGGAACAGATGTGCAGCCTTTTCCGGTCCACAGCTCACCCAGTCACACTCAATACAGATGTAGTGCCCCATACACTTGTGTTTGCAGGGTAAGTGGTGGATTTCACCAAGTGTTAAAAGCTTAATCCATCCAAATGTGTGAAACTGAGAAGTATTTTGTTCACACCAAAAGGACTTGAATTGACTATGGGCTGATGTCAAGCACTTTGCAATAAAGGTTATGGTCAATAACATGACCTTTTATATACATCCAACTTTAAGTCAACTTTGATATAAAAGAGGAACACTAAAGAAAAGAGTGAATTCTCTATATCATGAAAAACGCCTGTTTTCCTGTTTATAGATAAACATTGCAGTAAGTCTTGGCATATTGTTAATGACATACAACAGAAACTGTGGCCTATGTTGAGCGGCTTTCATGGCTTGAGTGAGTGTGATGGCTGCCTCAGAGTAAAGCAGGGTAAGGCAGAGGAGATTTCCACAGTACGAACATGTTTACTGAGAGTTTATGGATTTGTCATTGGAAAAGAGCAGATCTTCATGTTCCAGGCTCTATAACGTATCAATTTGATTCCAAATAAGACCCCCGCATAGGCCCCTATTTCTTATCAGCAAACATGTCCGCGTCAGTCTCCAAGATTTAGCCATGGCTAAATTCCTGTGTATTTAGACTGGCTAAATAATATGGACATCTACGCAGTCCAATAGCTGCAGGCGGTGCCTCTTGAATAGCATTTTGTGCATAAGCTTTAGCTTACTAACCCAGGATACCAGGCCAATGCCTTATCCCTGTTAACAGAGACCCTTCTAAGACAGGATTAGTGGGAGATAGTTGTGACAAGGGGGGACAGTCCATCTCTAGGGAAGCACCACCGCTAACCCAGCCGTAATTGCATTTGTTTAGATAAGGAGATCAGAGCAAAATGGAGGACTAGTTTCATCTCAAAAACCAAAACAGCATGCTCCTGTATAAAACATGTCAACAAACAAACAATGCATGCTTGGCACTTTAATATTTTTGTTTTAATTCATTATCTGTGATTGAAATCTAAATTGCAACATAGCCTGTATTGCCAGCACATATAATACGTTGCAGATTTTAGTTAAAAATGTCCAGGTCAATGTGACACATTGTGACTGTGAAATAACATGAGCACAGACAGTAGTGAGACTCAGGTTGGGAAAATAACAAGACAGTGGCTGACTTTCAGGTGTGACCTTCCACTCGTCTCCAGTCTCCATTGCTTTACGGGTTAACCATCTTTAATGCTTTATGTATGCCTCCTGTGACACTCTTTGCATAAATGATACCAAATAATTGGGCTTTATAAATAATTCATTGTGTATTAATGCAGGTGAAATGGCTTTTTGGCTTGGACTGCTGTCTGTCGTTCAGAAAATAAAAGAGGAGGAGGTGGGCTATCATAGATACTTTGCTGAAGAAAAATAAATACCCTCACCCAAATGTATGCAATAAAAATGCATGAGCTAACCATGGCCAGAGCAGACATCTCACTCCTATCCGCTCTCAGTTTTTCATTCTGATCAAAAGCAATATGACCAGCAATTTGTTTTTTACAAATAAAATATGCAAACCAAAATTGACCACAAGCCATTCTATTTGCACCGTCTCTATCTGTGCTAATGCTTAATCCTGTTCCAAATTAAGCATATACCACAGAAATAATTTCTTTGTTAAATTAACCACATTTGAATTATGAATACAAATATTTCTCCAATCAATTTCAACAGCTGAAATAAAATTACTACTTAAATCACATTCTTCTAACATCATGTTTATTGCATGTTATAACTTTAATTAACGTGTCGCAAAACATTTTAAATTACAATATTGCATTCGTTCTTCCTTAACATTTAACATTTTTTACCTGTTCAATGACTTAATTCAGCATAAAATTGCAAATTATTATCATCCTCATGTCATTTCTGCTCCATATGAGTCTTAAACTATGTTTCACACCACACATTTTATATCAGCTGAACAGTTCTTTCTATCTCCCATTTCACAGAAGCTGTTTGCTCTGTAACCTGAATCAGTACAATAATAATGCTGAGAGCCCAGTACAGTATAACCGTTACACTACCACAATGTGTTTCTTTCTTTCTGTTGATGCCATGGACTCCTCTTTGATGCTGCTCTCAAACGTCTGAAATCCTTGGGCCATTTTCTGCTCAGTCCTGGACACTCAATAGCCCGCCTGTCTGGCCTGTTTGTTTTCAACTAATTGCCTGAAGATCTAATAAGTTAGTGATGATGTACGTCAAGTCACCCATGTCCCAGGCCAACAGAAATATTATGTAGCACTAAAGCCCGGACCGAGAAAGAGGGTGGGAGCCTCTTTATCGGGAGAAATACTTCTAGCCGCTAAAGCCCTGGTTTCAAATGTTTAGGTCACTATGTGTTAGGCTAAGGTCAATGGAGTGCTGTAATTGTGATATTATGCAAGGCATTTAGGACAAGAATAGGCGAACTTGAAACCTGCCCGTGGGCTCTTGGGGAAGGTAGTTTTAGGCAGCATCTGATAGCACTGTGCAGCTATGCGGAGTCAGGAAAGGACAGCTTTTTTTATTGCACTGGTGGGCATAAGAAGAAGAAAATTAAATGTATTTTTCTCAATGTTTTTGTTCTTTCCTTATAGTGTACAGATTATTATATTATCTTATTTAAAGAAGCAGTCACTTTTCTGGTGGAAAGGCCGCCACCTGCTTGTCACAGAGGATGTATAGCTTTTCCTGGAATGTTCCACAGCATGGTTTAAACTTCTCTATCTCCATGGAGATGAGCCATGACACCACAAGGCCACAAGTTACAGAGGAAGGAAGAGTACACGTTTTTCAAGATATTTTTGGCAATACAAACACACGTATTTAAAAGAGAATTAACGTTTTTTACCATCTGAGCCTTATTTCGGTAATAAAACAAGTTGTTTTACTCACCCATAGCACTTTGGTGTCATTTGGAGCACTTCCGGAGATTTTTTAGTTTAGCGATATCCATAACATGAGTTTTCGGGGCATATGTTTGCGGTCTCCAAATAACACAAACTTTAGCACTTTTCAAATCATAGAAGCTCAATGTCTTAGTCTACACTTTTGTTTGAGTCATAAGTGGCCTGTAATCCGAGATTTATCCATAATTTCGAGTAGATGAGGAGGCCAGTGCGCATGCGCTCAGTCACAGCTTATTTCGCTCTCAGCTCTCGGGACCCAAACATGAAACGCAAAGCTGTAAGACGTTTGGACCATCGTGTTTGCAGTACCCACTTCAGTCAGGACGATTTTTTACCAGCAAAGGAAAAGAAAGAAGGCCAGCGGATTCAGCGCACGATTCTGAGAAGTAATGCGAAACCCATGGCTGTTCTCTGCGCTGCTCCTAAAACTGTCTCCGCTTCATTCTTTCCGTATCCATTCTGTCTCTTCATCCGTATACTCCTCTTCAGTCCTCAGTCCTTCATAAGCCCTCTTCAGCCTCAAAGTCCAAATCTTCTGCCATGTGTCACTTGCAACAGAAAAGTTGCGTCTTCTTATCTGCAAAACAGCTGTGAATGAGCGCATGCGCACTGTCCTCCTCATCTACTCGAAATTATGGATAAATCTCGGATTACAGGCCACTTTTGACTCAAACGAAAGTGTAGACTAAGACATTGAGCTTCTATGATTTGAAAAGTGCTAAAGTTTGTGTTATTTGGAGACCGCAAACGTATGCCCCGAGAACTCCCGTTACGGAGATCGCTAATCTAAAACATCTCCGGAAATGCTCCAAATGACACCAAAGTGCTATGGGTGAGTAAAACAACTTGTTTTATTACTGAAATAAGGCTCAGATTGTAAAAAAATGTTAATTCTCCTTAAAGTGTAATGGCTTACCGTGGAACATTGTAAGCAAAGCAAAAATATCACCATGGAGGTGGCGGTAGGTGAAGTAGGTGGCGGACAGATGTAGTGTCATAGTGTTTTTTTATTCTCATTCACCAGTCCTGCTTTATCCTTTTCTGTGTTGCAATTCAAAAGCTTACTTTGCTCATAACTTAAAAATAAAATCAATTTAGTTATTTTAGTCCAATCAAAACCTGCCATGATGCTCTCTTGTCTTGTCTGAGTAGATCTTCCTAAGTTCCTTTTGCAACCTCACTTCAAAATAGCTCTTTTCATATCTCCGTCACAATGCACCTGCCAAATCTCTTCCGATGTCTTGTGTTTTATGGCTGATCTTTTACCAGATCTTGATTTCAGTACTGTAGACATAATCACCACTTAACAATTATTTCTGGGTTCAAAAGAACAGCCTATTGTTTGAGGGACAAAGCCACTTTTATTAGCTTTTAGATGGTTCAGACATCAAGAAAGAGAGCAGGATTGCCCTCCCTCGGCTGTTTAGACTTATCAGTTTCATGTGAATGGCACTGGAATGTCAGGAGTTTAGCCCGTGTATTTTCCCACCAATTTCTCCCTCGTTTTAATTTGGCTCGTCATTCCCTACTTAGGATCTGGTTCCTGGACATGATATGCCAAATTACCTGCAGTATCGGCTGTGTGCTGGCGATGCTTTGTGGACTTGTAAATTCCTCCAAGAAGCCTGCTCTAAAGGATTTCCCTGCCTCCCGTCACTAACATCTTTGTACTGAAAGTGGCGGTACAGAAAGATACCCCTCTGAAGTTGAGCTGCTGGACTTTGTATCATAATAACTCCAGCAAGACAAGGAACTGTTACGAATTGGGGGAGATTTGAGCAGGGCAATCACTCATTTCCAAGCCTGTTCTTGACATTCTTTAGACTTCTACAATGATTAACATTTTTGAAGATATAATTTATAAGATACAGTAGTAGTTACAATAAAAAGGCATGTTAACATTGCAGACAAATTCGAAACAAGACTCTGGATTTGGATGTAAAAGGCATGACGCTCATAAGTTAGCGTCAAAGGGAAGATAATCCATCTTCCAAGATCATGTTCTGAAGGAGCTTCTCATGTCATTTCACAGATGCTAGAAATCATTGTTCTGGACCATTATAAACAGTGGGCAGCTTAATGCACCCTTTGATCGTCATTCATATAAAAAAAGACCATAAACCAGGACATAGTATTGTCACCATATGTTGTTTCACGACTTTAAAAAACATATTTGTTCTTTTTCATGCAATACCTGCATTTATATAAACAATTAGATCTACTCTGATTAATCTATGCTTTAATTTACAATAAAATACAGCTCTGGAAAAAAATAAGAGACTACTGCAAAATTATCAGTTTTTCTGATTTTAGTACTTATAGGTACAGTATGCATTTGGGCAAAAGTCTATATACTATAGTCTATAAACTACTGACAGCATTTCCCCCAAATTCCAAATAAAATATTATCGTTTAGAGAATTTATGTGCAGAAAATGACAAATGGTCAAAATAACAAAAAAGATACATGTTTTCAGACAAGAAAACAATGCAAAGAAACAAGATCAAATTCATTTTAAAACAACATAATACTAATGTTTACACTTGAGAAGAGTTCAGAAATCAATATTTGGTGCAATAACCCTTATTTTTAATCACAGCTTTCATGTGTCTTGGCATGCTCTCCACAAGTCTTTCACGTTGTTCTTGGGTGACTTTATTCCACTCCTGGTGCAAGAACTGAAGTAGCTCAGCTTTGTGTTTGTGTTGGAATTCAACAGACGCTGTAATGGAATGGCTGTAATACATGTAGAGATGCTGATTTCATTTAAAAAAAATACAGTGGTCTCTTATTTTTTTCCAGAGCTGTATAGTTAATTGATCCTTAGAGCCCGTGCCATATTTTTATGCAGTTATAATATTATATCATCCATCCATCCATCCATTTTCTTCTTCTTATCCGGGGCCGGGTCGCGGGGGCAACAGTCTAAGCAGGGACTCCCATACTTCCTTCACCCCGGACACTTCCTCCAGCTCCTCCGGGGGGACCCCAAGGCGTTCCCAGGCCAGCTGGGAGACATAGGTCGTTTTCACACCTGCCTTGTTTGGTTAGTTTAAAACGAACCAAAGTTCGTTTGCTCCTTTGATTCGGACCTTTTGGGCTGGTGTGAATAAAAAACAAAAATCTCGATCCGGAGCAAACAAGTGAACCGTGACCACCTAAAAAGCTCGTTCTCGGTACGGTTTGTTTGAGGTGAGAATGCAGACCGGACTCGATTCGACACAAGTTGGCTTTCTGTACTTAACGAGCTCCCGTCGTATGTCGAGCATTATGGGAAACCGAGGCTGACGAAACTAAACAAAACGAAACTAAACAAAACGAGGCTTACTTACGTTTTACGTGAAGAGCAAGAGTCAGAACTTGATGCGCGCACATGAGCGCTGTCCTCCGTAGCCGTCATGCTCTGTGTCTTCGTCGGTTGGAAATTGATTGTAAAATAGTCTAAACCTCACGCTGCTCAAACATTTGTGCGAACTGTAAAAACTGTGCAAACCATATCGCTATGACTACATTGAAAACAGCACGTAACGCCATGACTCTCCTCCTTCCGTGTTTGGACACGGGGTTTTGACACGGCTCATTTCTGTCCAATGGCTGAGCGACCTCAGCACACGTGGTTTTGTTTACAGATGTTGGTCCACTAGAAGAAAAGTGCAGTGTGGAAGCAAACCGCACCAAAATAAAAAAAATAAAATAAAAAAAAGTGGTCCGGACCAAAACAAGTGAACTATCGGACTTTCCTGGTGTGAAAACGACCATAGTCCCTCCAGCGTGTCCTGAGTCTTTCCCGGGGCCTCCTCCCGGTGGGACATGCCCGGAACACCTCCCGAGGGAGGCATCCAGGAGGCATCTGAAACAGATACCCGAGCCACCTCAGCTGCTCCTCTCAACGTGAAGAAGCAGCAGCTCTACTCCAAGCTCCTCCCGTGTGACTGAGCCCCTTATCTCTAAGGGTGCGCCCAGCCACTCTGCGGAGGAAACTCATTTCGGCTGCTTGTATCCACGATCTTGGCCTTTCGGTCATTACCCAGAGCTCATGACCATAGGTGAGGGAAGGAACGTAGATTGAGGGTAAATTGAGAGCCTTGCCTTTTGCCTCAGATTCCTCTTCACCACATCATTTATACCTTAATGTATAGTGAAAATAACATATTAATCATAGGTTATAGGCAAAAAGGCACCTAAACAAACTGACATGTAATTTGGTCCCGCACAGTGGGAGGAATGAGTGAAGATTCTAGTAAAGTTAGCTTCTGGTAGGACATCCTTGGTAAATCAACATAAAATGACTGTACACTAGGGGCAGATAACTGGTTTTGACACCCTTTCTGAGAAAAGTCCTATATGAAGACGAGCCATAAAATATATGATAGGTACTGATGTGTTCTAAACTATATCCACCATCGTTTGTGGCAGTGTGAGAGGAATGGAGCTGTGGAGGAGGTGAGGATCTCGTGGGAGCCCTGGTAGGTGGTGCTGCCAGGGTTGGGCAAGGGCCTCATTGCCTATGCATGACAGTGTTGTAGGCAGATTAGAATAACACTCACTATATTCTGTAAATGAAGGAGAGATGCAGGAGAAGCCTCAGGAGCCTATTATGGATTTTAATAAAACATCAAGGTAGTGTAACTGAATCAGTCATCTCCGTGGGAATAGGAGACAGGAAAAACCCACCCGTAGTATTTGGTTAATATTACAATATAAATTATGAAAACAAAAAGCACTTTTAGTTAATTTTGTCATTCTACTTTAATTCCTCTTTAGGCATTTTTTCACTTTCTTTTTGCCTCAACTTCCCCTGAATCCAAAACACGGTGTAAACAAATAAAAGTGGAGGAAAAACTGTTTGGCATCTCTGTAGATTAATTAATGTGCCGGCGACTTGGCATCACCGGGCGAAAATTATGTGCATAAATAATATCACTAATTAAAAAGATGCAGATTAACATGCAAATAATGGTAATGAGGATCTGCAATTCCGGAGTGTATTCGCATAACATCAACAATTTAATGTGTTGGAGGGGACTGTGTTTGCATTGCATTAATAAAATTCAAAGAGCCGTGCATAGGAAATTCAGTCTGCGCTTTCCACTTGTGAGTTGTAAATTCTGTGGGCAGTACGAGGCACTTCTTTGGCAGATGCAAAAGTTATTATCTCAAAGGCTTGGCTGAAGTGGTGCCATGAGCCAGTGTGACCAGCTGTTAGCGAGCGGCTAGCCAGAAAAACACCAAGACAATTAACTGTATTAGTTGTCAAGCACTGCTGTTTATTTTTCCTCAGATTAATTTCACATGGATGACCAGAAATCTTCCAGAGAGTTTAGGACACGATATGCACGCCAAAACACACAATTGCGGTGGATTTGTTCCTTCCACAAGAGATGACTGTGCCATAAACAGTATACTGTGCTAAGGCTGTTTGAAATGAATTGATTAAAAATGTGGTGCTTATACATAGAATAAAGTCAAATAAAATAATACAATTAAATATTATATACATTTACTGTTCATTTTCAGATAGATATCTGGTTTGACTAGACAAAAAAACTCAAATTAAAAATAAAAAAAATCTGCCAGAGTGTATTCTAAATAGCACAGCAGCCTCCTAAAAAAGCCCCTGACTGTGTGTGTGGACTTAATGGATTTCACAGTGGAAATGAAATGACAAAGTTGAGTGAGCACACCCCTTCCTGTGGGGCAAATGTCTGCAGGATCTGGATCGTTACCTGTAGAATAAACAAGAGCCTTTCTTAACAAGGAAAAATCCTGCCTGTGTCTATCAACACAATGTGGAGGAGGAGGGAGGGCTGCGGTGATATGCATTGACTGTCCTCAAGAGGACATCTACCAAAACTCATTCATTTTACACTGAACACTGAAGGATTTAGGCTTGTTCTGCTTAGTACGGGCACTCACCCCACAACAAGAACATTTTCATCAGAGTGCTTAAACCACATTGTTTAAAGGAAGTTTACATAACCTCATTCAAAATGGATTTGCTCAAATTATGTTTTTCTTTATTTCATTAATTTAATATAAACATTGATAATAAACAACAGTAGTATTCAGGCATTGCCAGTGGAATAATCAATAATTATTTGCAGTGATTTGACATGGTAATCTTGGGTGGATGACGATTAAAATCTAAATATATATTATATACTGTACATATATATTATATTTGAAAATCTATTTTTAGTCACTTGTTTGGACGTGCTGTATCACAAGGCCAGGAAATCACTGAAGATTTGTAATATCAAAAAATGACATCTTCGTTTCATCTTTTGGAGAGAATGTGCCTGCTAAACTCTTCATTCACAGTGGATGCATTTGCTCATTTCTCATGACATACGGTTGTGTTATCCTTGGCATCGCCTGTGCTACACTGTGATACTCTGGGAGGAAGGAGGGGGAGAAAAAAAAGTTCTATAGAAACACAATGACCTCTTCAGCTGGGCATGGCGCGAGCAGCTGGCCAATAACTTAAACAGGCACTTGTAATACGCTCACAGACAACACATAAAATTATGACAAGCCGGTGATGGATTAGGGTCATAAGTCTCAGCTCAGCCATACAAACTAAACATCATGATCATGTGTTATGACAATACACGTAATAGGCAGAAATTAGCAGATTGCACACTGGGTAATGCTAGAATGCCAAAGGAGTTATCGTAAAGGGGAGAGAGACTGGAGACTCCCCCCTACTCCTGACGCGTGTGTCCAGATTTGATGTTTTACAAACTGTGGGTTTTAGTGGGTCCCAGGACAATCCTCGACCTGTCCATGTACGAGCTCAAAGTTAAAACTGGAGATCAAACCAGAACAGGTCCAACTGTCAGTCGCGTTTGACCTGTTGCAGAGAAAAGAGGTGGTTTTTAATGTAGTAAGGAGTGTTTTATGTCCTCTCCTCATAGCCTAAGGTGAAATACACATTTCATCAAGGTTATACAGGCCCTGTGTAGTGCGTGCCCCTCTCATGCATGCAAAGTCGGCTGTGGTCCTCTGAAGACTCCCAGGGAGAGTTGGATGTGAAACTACAAAGAGCAGAGCCAGCCAATAATTAACAAGAGTAAAATGTGAACAAAATACTACAGTGTTTTTAGTGCACTTTAACGGTTTGATCAAATCCATGCTCCCATTTGTTTTAATTAGTTTATATTTTTTACAGAATGTAACTTTAAAATAGGGATATAATTAATTATGAGGAGAATATAGCTATATGTTGATGATGAGGTTAGTGCCATTGCTATACCAATTATTAATAAGAATAAAAATAATTCAAAATCAAATATTATACTGTATATTATACTCATTGGTCAACTGTCCTCAAAATGGCACCATATAACAGAAAGCTGAAACCCATGAATAGCAGCGTTTAACCATTGAAAATGTATTTAATAAATGAATTAATAAATATAAATACATTGAAAATAATTAATTGTATTCTATCCATTATTATTAGTTGTATTGACATTGTGGCATTAAATAATGTACAGTAAAATATTAATCCCAGTGGAAGACTATTTCAGTATTTCTGTTGATTCAATAATGTAACAAGAAATCTTTTGTTGCACAAAATCATAATTAATACATTTTCTTTTTCTGAGAGGATTGAATAAACCCATCCATTCAGCTTTAACTAATACAGGATTAATAGTGCTCACAATAGGCAAATGACTTCCTAACTCCACACAGACAAAAGAGATAGAGGGAAGAGGAAGAAAATTAAATTGCAATTATCATAAAATCCATCATTGTAATTCAGCCAGGCTGAGAGTGTTGCAGTGTTTGGATAGGTAATGATTTTCTAATATGAGTAGGCAATTTGCATAAATAGCCTAGAGATGGGTTATCGTCGTCATCATCATCATCATTTTCGATTCCACACAATTACGATCCCTGCTCTATATATCACAGCTCACAGCTATGTAAAACCACAGCACTAATTAATAAGCCATTTACCCAGGCTCCGCTGGCTCGCCGCGGTCCTGCTGATGACCTTAGCGAGGATGAGGCGTCTCAGAAGTGCCTGCGTGTAACTACAAACATAATGATGTGCCAGGAGGGAATCATTAAAAATAATTTACACAAGCCTTCATTTACCCAGATCTTTTGATAGCACGCTTCCCACCGGTGTTCAGATCCGTGGCACAGAACCTCCTTACCATTTGGAAAGTGGCGGCCAGGGGAACAAGTGGGGATACCTAAGTGGTTAATTAAGAGCTGTTGGGGCACCGGGGAGAGCCATAGTGAAAAATCCCTCTGATGTCTGCTTGTGTCAAGTGTCTCAGAGCAGACTGAGCCGTGAGAGGTGGCTGCCACGCTAGGCTAATTACTGGGGAAAGGCAGGGAGCAGCTGAGGAGGAGAAGAAGGGCCCCTAAATGAAGCACTCTCGCCATGAATCCCAATGTTTGCACACACCCACACACAAACTCACACACAGTTTTAAATAGAAAGGTAGCCACACATGGGCAAGGGACCGCACAAATATTAGGTTAAAATACATGTTTTGGATAATCTGTCTGTGCCATAGTCTGTCCAATCTTGCCTTCGGAAATACAGCTACACTGAGATAAAATTGTAGAAAAAATAGCTTAAACAGTAGTTCATTTATATGCATTTTAAGGAGAAATAAAAACAACCACACAGGGCTTTTTAGCTTTTTAGTGCTGATTAAATATTCTACCTTCCCCCAACACAAAAAAGTGCCAAGAACCAAGTGTACCAAATATGTCCATTTTAATCTGCAGTATTCCCCACTGCAGTGTCCAAATTGTGTTCAAACGTACAATGGTACCAAGAAGAAGGGCACAACAATGTGGCAGGATGTGGGGCAGGGCTGCCATGAAAGCCTGCACTCATCATGATATGTTGGCCTGGGCCTTCAACGCGCTTGGCTTCTTCCTGGTTGGTTCTCCGTAGTCGTCTGCTCTAGACCACTGTGCGGAGGGAGTGGAGGGAGGAGAGGGCTAGCCCGGGGAAGCACACACAATAAGGGGTTTAAAGCCTCAGAGCTGCCTGGGGCAAAGCTGCTTTCAGGCAGCTCCACCTTGCCAAGAGCTCCAGCCACATCCGTCATGACAGAAGGCTGGCACAACAAGCATCTTAACAATATGGCTGAGTTGATGACCCTGTGCACGGATGACTCTGCGCTGCTACCAGGGATTGCACTATGTTCTGGTTGCCCCTGGCGCTAATAGCTCCACACTGAGCCAGGCTTTGGACCATGCAGTGGTAATGTCTCCACTCTGAGAACTGTTGAATAAATAAAGTCAATTTTGTTTGAAAGATAGCAACATCACTATGGTCAAATGTAAAACATGTGTTAATTACACATGATTTGTCCACTTGAGAATCACACAAATACGTGCATACAGTGTGCTTTGGAAATCTGTAACTTCTATTCCATTTACAGTCCAAACAAGACTACTCTTTCCTGGCTCTAGCTTTTTTCTTTAACCAAACAACTTTCAGAAGAAATTACTTTAATAATTAAATGAATATGAAGGCTTATTTTTTTAACTTGCACACACATTTCATTCAACAAAGTTTTAGTTTTCAAACCTTAGAAAACAATTGCCCGCAGTCTGTCATTACCCAGTCTACTGTCCTTCCGTTGTACCTATTGCACTGTAATTTAAAGGATCTGTGCAAACTGCAGCTGCCCACAGAGACATTGTATTATTTGTGTCAAAAACACATATTTGCATGAGGGCTGTGCTCCCAGACTGAAAATGAAGGGTGTGTGCAAAAACTCATATATGATCCAAAGGTGTGGCCACATTTTCACCTCCATAACAAATACAGGTTACACTTGCTATACCCCACATAGATGTAAACAATGTACTCTGAGTAGATGTGCAAATACAACACATGGAAAATACACAGATAGTATTCTTGATTCACAATAATGTTAGTTGAATGTGAGTGGTACATGGCCTGCACTGTACAGACAGCCTCAAGTGCAAAATACACCATAATATTGTGCTTGTTTGGCACGGACATAAGCATGCTAAGACTCTTACTAAACAAAGCCAGAACATTTTATTCATCTGACAACATGTAAAAATGAAGCTGAAATGGTAAAAGTCCACATGGAACTGAATTTTAACCATCTTGTAAGTATTTTTCATCATCCATATTTAAAATCTGTCCACCATGCTGGAGCTTCTGTTCACTTCCCTCGCTGACAGCTGAGAATATGCTACTTGTAAGTACCAAACACTCTGCTGGTGGAGTATTTGCATTCTGCTAATTTTTTCCCTCTTTTTAATGAGATGAAAATTAAGGATTTTACTTTTAATGCCACATTTTCATGCCTGCCACGCTTCACGCAGCTCAGTGAATAAACACTGGTATCAATGGTTGGCCAGAAAGTAGTACCATAAAGGCTGCCATGAAATTAGTTTATCTAGCTGCTCAATTGTATTCTGCTGGGGATATATGGCATAATAATGCACAAGTGTGGGCTCTGTAATTAAGTCTGTCTTCAGATGCTTTCTAGGCGATTCATTAAGACACTCAGCTCACACTCACAAAGTGACACCACCCATTACACTGCACATGTTATTACACGGGATTTGTATATTTCTGAAACTGAGCAACTTTTTCCTCCTATTTGCAATTAATATCATTCATTAGGAGTTTTGCAGTACAGTAATTGGCACTTCATTAAATTAAACATAATGCTTTTATATTTCTTACATTTAACACGTTTATGTTAATAATTTGAATATCCTGCACATATCTTAATGGCATTTCTGTTCAGCTTTAATATTACATTGTCTATTGTCTCTTAAAAGTGCCATAAATGTAACTAATTATTATTACAATCACAGTGCTTTTGATACCAAATTGGTTAATATTGCTTTTACTAATTGCAAGTCAGTTAATTTTCTCTTTTACCGCAGCTTGCATAGCCACAGTTACCCTCGGGCAGACTGACCGTCAGGATATCACTGGACACCATAATAGGCAGAGAAAGTGTCTACAGTATATAAACTCTGGACAACTGAGCCAGCAACCTTCACTTTTCCCATATATCAGCAACACATATTTTAGTTATAGTTGAATTACTTTTAAAATTGACAAATGTTTCAAATATAGTGAATAGACTGCAGTTGATTCTTTTATTCTTTATTGATCTTACTTGAGGGTATTGCTCTATCAGTTATAGAGGTTCACAGTGACACTCTGAACTAGCGTCCAGGCAGGTTGAGGGTAAAATGCCATAAGTGTCTGTGGCAGTGTGCCCTGATGCTCCTGTCTGAGTGCAACAGGGATTGGTGCTGTACTCTGTCATGTTTGATCTCTGAGCCCCAAGAGATGGAGTTACAAACATTTGGCTCACAAAGTCACAAAGTGTCAGTGTTAGGAGCAAATCTACCACAAATCTACAATATCTCTTCTGCTTATCTGTCAAACAGTACTAACATGATCTGGTGCAACTACAGTATCTCCACTTTCTCTGCTGAAGTAAAGACAAAGCTCCGAACTGTAAGTCAAGAAAGTAAGAACATTTATGGTTGTAAATAATGATTGAAAGATAAGGTCCTTGTTGCACCACATTGTTCAGTATTCTCCTTTGACGGAAAGTTAAAAAGCCCTTTCGTTTTTGGACACTTTTCAATTTGCTGCTGAGACTTAGCCAACTTTAAAGTGCCTACAAATTATGAAATGAGCTCTTGCCCCCATTGCGCTCTTGCCAATTGGCTGCCTATGGCAACACAATCAAAGCTAAAAGTTACTTTTTCAAAGCCAGGCCCATTAGAGGATATGAAAAGCAACATAATTTAAGCTATGATCGTTTGGCAAGACCTTGGAATGAATAGTGGCCCCTGTAATAGGCCATCTAAGAGCACTTGAAACTGCTTTATAGAGAGTCTGAAAGTGGGACATTTTTAATCCAATCTGATTATTTCCTGTTTTATTAGCATACAACCCAAAATATCCAATACTACAGCACTTATTTTATGTCTGTAAGAACAGGTTCAGTGTTTTTCATTCTACTTTCACTGAGATTGTGTTTTAAGAATAAAAGTTTAAATTGTCGATGAAAGCATGTAGTCACAAAACCATGTTAAGTGATCCCTAGCCTCTCCATAATGAAAGCCACAGTTGTTGAGACACTAAACATTTCCTATAAAACTGGTGAAGCTTGTTCCTCCTGATCGACTTCCTGGGTCAACCATAATAATTATTTATTTGCACAGCCAGCCCACATAACCCAACTCATGTTTTATGTAGTGCTTGGTGAAGGTTAAAAAAGCGCTAATAAAAAGACAATAAAGATAATGCCATGGCCAGATGCATGTCAGTGATCTAGGGCCCACTTTGCAGCCATTCCTTGACAAAATAGTCATCTTATTTACAAGACACACAATAATCCCACGCAAATGTCGGAAAAAAAGTGGACGAGGAGGAAAAATAATTAGCATATGAATCTTTTTTATGCCGTCATCTTTGTGGACCAGGGGAGCCCGCGGTGTCATTTAAATCTAAATGCTCTGCGCTGGCATTAGAATTCATTTTAGATGGGTCAATTGTTCCATAATAAAGGGATAGAAGGTGTACTTCATGCAGGAGATTTATGTTTGCCATTTGTTCATATTCATGTGCTACTGAATACCCCTCAATTCAAATGGTGATGGCAGCTCATATCAGTGGAGCGCCAGACCTACAGATCACTAACCGGCAGCAATGAATTTCATTTGTGGAGGACAAAAAAAAAGCACAGAGGAGGAGGGAGTGAGGGCGAGCGAGATAGGGACGAACAGAGGAGAGAGAGAATGGTGGGGGGATACGCAGCTCCCCAACCCGTTTATTGATTTTTTTTCCCCCCTGCTCAACAGAAAGCCCGTATAACAGCTCTATTGCCCTCATAATGATTAGTGACAAAAGTTTAATTAAGCAATTATGAAGCCAATAATAGAGTTGTCTGGTTTGCTTAGCTTTGGACTGTTTAAGACTTATCTCGCGCTCGCACATCACAGCAGCTGGAATGTGCTTGAGGAGATTAATGCGCCGCAGAACACAGATGCCCACTTTAATACGCCACAGTGATGAAGCCCTTTCAGTGGAGTTGTGAACACAAGCTTCTCTTTATCAAATTACACAAGTCTGCTTTTCATGAATTTAGAGTAAAAACAAATGCTCCAAGGTGTAATTATAAAGACGTACAAGAAAAGAACATAATTCCTCTTATAAGTGAAGGGATACAAAAAGTCTTAACATTTCGAGGCATTTTGAAATGATTACGACATAGGATTTGAGGATTTTATTATATTTTTACTTTACATTTTCATCTGCATTGGTTGGAGTTTTCAGTCAAGGTTCAAATCCTGGATTGTCCATACTGTATGTTTTGTGGTAAATCATTTAATTCTCATTTCTGTGCTGCCAAAATATTATAACTTTTTTTCATTCCTGTATATCTTATTTGGATGCATTACATTATATTTACATAGTATAAATTTGTGTACAATTTAAGCCACAACCACAGTTTTTACAGTTTATATAATAGCTTTTAACAGCTTTACAGCAAATACTACCATACTACTAATACTCCAGTTGTTTTTTGTCATTTCAAGCTACAGCAAGATGGTTACATGTAGAAAGCGAGTCCTACTAGTGTATTTAGAGCCATGCAATCAAATCCTCGGTTTTTATTAAAAGTAGTGCCCCTCTGAGCTGATCCATGTTTCCTATAATACAAAGTTGTTATTCCGTGACGGTCTAAATCCTAGCAGCGACCCCACCGCCAACAAGATGCTGTTAGTGTTACAGCAGATCCCTTATTTATATGTTTGGAAATAAAACTATTATAAGAGGGGACTACCAGAGGCTCTGGGACATGTTTACACCATTTTAGATAATGCGCCATCTTGCTCTACATACGGAATCGCAGATTAGGCTATATCGAGTATTACACTGCTATTGCATTAAAGGAGGTCAAACAAGTTGGATTTTGAGTGTGTTTACAACGATAAGGATGTTTATGGTAGAAGTGGTAGGAAAAAGTACACTTAAGAAACCTACAGGTCAAGTCAATAAGTGAAACAAAATAGTGTAAGTAAATAATATATGACTGTATATGAACATTGTAATGGAATAGAATACAGATCTGGAAAAAAAAAATAAGAGATCACTGCAAAATTATCAGTTTTTCTGATTTTACTACTTATAGGTATGTGTTTGGGCAAAAGGAACATTTTTGTTTGAGTCTATAAACTACTGACAACATTTCCCCCAAATTCTCCCCAATATTTGGTGCAGTAAACCTTATTTTTAATCACAGCTTTCATGTGGTTTGGCATGCTCTCCACAAGTCTTTCACATTGTTCTTGGGTGACTTTATTCCACTCCTGGTGCAAGAACTGAAATAGCTCAGCTTTGTGCTTGTGTTGGAATTCAACAGATGCTGGAATGGAATGGCTGTAATACATGTAGAGATGCTGATTTCAGAAAAAAATGCAGTGGTCTCTTATTTTTTTCCAGAGCTGTATATATATAAGCATCAAGTGTCTCTAACTCTTGGACTGACCAGAATAATGCTTTTTGATCAGATATAAAATTGTGAATCAACAGTAGGAACTTAAAGCACTATATGTAACGCTACAGTAGGAATGACAGATGAAGAAAACATTTTTTTGGAGTTGTGTTGTATATAAATTGCACTTTTTCTTTTTTTTTTTTTTTGCGCAGTTTGAGTTGTTTGTCAGTGACCGCCATAGCAGGTTAACTAAGAAAAACAAAGTTGATCCTCCCTTCTATTGTTCCTTATAGCAGTGTGCTTGTCCCATGTATGTTATGGTGTGAACTTCATACATACACACAGTAAGTTTATCTGAAGTGATTTCTAGAACATGTCAAGGTCAATGTCCCCCATGTTTCTTCTATTGCAGAAGCGGGCATGTTTCCTCAGTGAAAGACAGGCAGCTAAATAGCAACAAGGAGAAAGTGTGCGGTGTTGTGGGCTGTTGTGCTCCCTCTGGCTTCTCTGGGACAATGAGATGACACGCTGAAGGTGGGACTGCATCTGGCATCATATTTAAACAGGGCTGCCACATCTCGGGAACACGGGTCGTTGCCAGATTGCGGGCTAATTAAGGAGCTTCTTGGATGACCATCAGTGCCTGTCGGTGGGCAAGGTAGCAGCCTGAGTCCTGCTCCAGCCCACTCCCACTGAGAGGCCTGGAAAAGAGCAATGGCCACCGAAACCCCCACGGGAACTCATAATGCTATATTTGCCTCCAAAACAAAAGCTGGCCCTTAGTGCAATCCTATTTGCCCTTTGTTTACATGTTCCTTTAGTCTAAATTACCACTGGCTTTTTGGATAAGTGCTCAAGTAGCCTGTCGACGTGCATTAGCCAGTTATCACCAAAACAAATAAGCACCAAAATATGTATTTCCCAGATGCGAACAGCTGAATGCAATAATTAGCAGTAATACAATGCACTGTGAAGGGTATTTAATGACTTTGTCCTCTAATTCAGGAATAAATAATGACTGTGTTTAATTAAGACAAGACAATGTGCTGAAAACACAGGCTTGGCTGGAGGGTAAAGAGCAAAGGTATTACGCCACTGACACGTAATCACCATTTTGACTGCTTAAAATCCACGCTTTTCCCTGCTACTAATTGCATTTTAAAAGTTGTGCCTGAGCATGGAGGGCTGGAGCGAGAACCTCTCCATTGTTTTTTGTATTTGGCATAATGCCTGTTTATGACAGCCAATATAACATAGCAAAGCACGGCGGCTTGACAGCGAGTGGGAAGCCCGGAATTGTTTACTTGACTTCATTTCTTTTCCCCACTTGCTGCCTTTATTTCATGCCAGTGTGAGAAAAGTGGAGGGGAACAAGATGTGGTTGAAAAATGCGGTTGGCTGGCTGCTTGGCTAATAAGATGCCCATCATGCTAGCTAGCAGCGCTGATTTGTGTCTCCCTCTAACTCTCCCCATGATTACATTCTAAGAAGCCACCCCCCTCCCTGTCCTCCCCCAGCTGATCGGCCGTCTTGTTACGTGGCATTAACGACACTTCACTCATTGTGGCTTTCAAGCAGAGCCCTTCCACGCCGAACACAGCCTTGACATTTCCTGACATTTTCCCAACTAATTACAGTACAAATAATTAAGCATGTTCCTCTATGTAACAAATGAAGGCAAAAGCCGTCTGTCAGCATGGGCCATGATTGATGACACTCTGGGAGACTTTATCTGATGGGTCCCGCCACCAGCTACAGAGAAAGCAAATTTATTAGAATGAACAATGCAAATTTCCAGTCATCTCATCCAGTTATGCACCCAGGCAATATCCGTGTCAAGGTGAATGTGACAATGAAAGCAAAATATTAGCATTTTGTGGAGCGGGCTGAAGGGGAAATCAGAGCAAGGAGAAGACAGCCCTAATTATTTGGGCTCACACAGGCCAGGACAGCTGTTTCTGGTGTCCCGAACAAGGCTGTCACACAGGTAACCAAATAGGGCCTGCATATGAGCGTGTGCATGAGACACTCCATCCACATGTGTGCCGCTAATGACCAATGCTAATGTCGCTGCCATGTCAACGCCACCGGAAGAGGTGTCACTGTTTAAAAAAAAAAAGAAAAAAAAGTTGTTTTGTTTATAACAGTCAGCATTAGCCTTATAATTATGTTTTTTGTTTGTCTTGTTAATATATTTGTGGCCATAAACAGGACTATGGGCTTGGTGTGTTTAGTCCAAGGCAATTTGCAATATTTTCTTAGCCATTTGTAAAATACATATATGATATTTCTGTTGCACATTTCAAAGCGTATATGAATTCATATTGAAAGCTTGCAAATTCATTTGTTTAATTTGAATTGACATTTAATTCTTGTGTGCTACGGAATATGTACTCTGATATCAATGCTATTTTTATGCTTATTTAATCATTTTCACTAATTAAACAACACTATCCTACTTGTGTCTGACGAAGTTAGAGTATCTAAGATTTTTCACGTTCATTTCCACCCTATTGTCTTTATTTTTATGTAAGCTTGTAGTGACGGAAAACAATGCCGCTGACTCAACAAAGCTTTAATTGAAACGATATTAAATAGAACAGCATGTAGCGAGATAAAAGACTTAAGAGCTGCGGGTGAAGTGTGACTGATGTTAAATAAAGCACATCTTTAATAGTTGAATTTCTTGTACAAGTATTCCAGGTGGAGTGCAGTGCTCCTACTCCAGTACAATTTCCTGCGATATATGAACTAACAATGAACAATGCCTTTTATGCCTACCAAATAACAATATGTTGTGTGCATAAATCCGCACTTTGGGGAATACAAAGGTTGCCGCCCACGCTCATAATGAATCTAGAATAGGTACTCGAGGGTGACTCCACAATGCCTCTTAAGGGCCAGGCAAATCCGGATTGGTTTGGGCAAAAGGGAAAAAAAAATAGACTGAAGGATCAAAGTTTTGTCCTTAGTGGCTTGCTGGTTTGCTTGGAACAGATGGGCGTTGGAGGGATATGAGCCTATTGAGATGCAGGCTCCAAATGACTTCTGCTATGGCTGTAAACACACACGCACGCTGCCTTTGTGTCCGGGGAGTGCTAATATGTATTTAGCATCAGGAAAGGGAGAGAATTGTTGTTGTTTTTTTTTTCTCTCTCTTTTTTTTTTTTAGTCATAAGTAAAGACAAGGCAGCAGAGAAACAGAAGTTGGAATGAAAACATGTTGCGTTCAGGGATTTGCGCGCAAAGGTTGCTCTAAAATATGCAGGTTTCATATCTGCTGGTTGTAAGCATTGTAATTGAGTTTGTGTATCTTAAACTAAACATCAGGAGGCCTTTGTACACTTTGCGGCAACATTATTTTGATTTGTTTTGTCTGTAAAACACCACAATTAACAGCTGCTTTGTAGACTATACAATCCTCCGTTATGTATATATGTGTACTTTAATTTGCTAAAGCTAATGAACAACACCACATTTTAAACTCATTTGAGAGTGCTTTTTATGATGTAAGTGTGCGTCATTATATAGTCATTTGTGCTTCACTCGGTATTTTAAAGGGCACAAGACGATACTGTCAGTTTTTGACATTTTACCTTTGGCTCCTTAGTAAATGAATGAATAAAGAATTATGTAAAAACATTTCGTTCTATAGTGTACAGAGCACAACTTGTTATTGCTAATCTCATAACGCAATTGGATAGATAATGACCAATCTTTGTAAAAAAAATCAAAATAAATAAAAAGTATGATTTTTTTGTTAATGTAATATATACATTTTTGACTTTTTACAGGATATTTAAATTAGATTTTTATGCATATTACTCACAAATTTAGCAAAACATTTCACAGCGTGTAGCGTGCAGCCTCCAAATGGCAGCCAAGGCACTCTTAATGTTAAGAGCGGTGACACTGCAGCTTACAGGTTGGCTTCTGTCAGTTCTGAAATGCCAGGAAGTGGACGTGAGTTTAGAATCAGTGACATCCTCTTTCCAACTAGACAATTAAATCTTACGACACAAAATGTCAGCGTTTCAAGCAAAATGAATCGTGTACTACAATGTAAAACAACTTTAGCCTTTTTCTACCAGTATCCAGCCATGCCCCCTATAAGACCAGGTACATGTCATCACATTAAAATATTATAAAAACGTATTCTTGTATCAAACCTGGATAAAGCAAGAAGGATGTTGTGACTGACATTGGCATCCTGGGTCAAAATGACTACGAAGCTTGGTTTTGTTTGGGTTTATTAATAAAATAAGTAACTGCAAGATTTTTAAAAATTATTTATTATTATTATTATGTTATATATTTAGTTTGGAAATGTTTTTGGCAGGTGTTGAATTTGTATTTTACTTCTTTCTTAGATGTAGAACTGCTCCAGTAAACCTGAACAGAGACGCGCCTGCTTCGTCAGACAGTACCCATGTTTCACGACAGTTGAGGAAATGCTGTGTAAATGCTATACTTTGGTATGACAGCGAGCCACAACACAATTAAAGAAACTGTGATATATGACAATAAATCTCCACGTTGATACCTCATATGATACTGACAAATGTGCGATGTAGGAGCGAGGCGTGATTCTGCGCTCCATCATGTTGTATTTGGAAGGAGAGGCAGAAAGCAGAAGGAGACAGGCACACACTGTAAGACTGAAGAGAGAACGCCTCCTGGGTCGACGTTTAACCTGCCCACCAATCCCAATCAATGTCATTACTCGTCTCCACTCCATTTTATCAGCTCCTCCTGAGTACAGCTTCCTCCGAGTGACCGATGCACGGCACACTATGAAACAGTCACAGGGCTAATGGGATGAGATGCAAAGAATTACAAATGCTGACAGTAAATCATATTACATCCCTAATAAGCATTAACTGGATAACTGGGTCAAAGCTGTATTATCTTAATTGATTTTTCTAAAGAAACCTGACAGTGAAATGTCAATGCTTGAATATTTCTTCATGCATCATTAAAACAAGATTGCCTTTTAACAAAGAGGGGAGGAGGAGAGATGGGGGATCCTTTGGGCAGAATTGATTCTTGCTTGAGGCTGCCTTGCACAAGTAAGTGTATTACATAAAAATCTATACAGGATATTAAAACAACAGCCATTCTGTAAGACAGTTACAATTAAAAGCTGACACCCGCCTGTGCTTTTGTGTCTGTGTCGTCTGCCAAATGCATGGCGGCATTGTGACGCACTGCAATCAATGGGCTCAGTGTAGAAAGGAGCAGAAAGCCTGTGTTAGGAGCGTAATAGAGCTGTAGCTTCCTGCATCGTGGCAGCCAAACCACACTGCCAAATGCTACAAAGACTTAAATGCTACTGGAGTGGGTAGTCTGTGAGCTAATTGCAGAAATCAATATGCACAAAGAAGAATAAGAATAGAAAGTATGTGTAATTTCATACACAATTCAGAATGCTATCAATATTTAGTTTATCTTTTTTGGGACAATAACTTTACCATGTTTTAGATTTGCTATAACCTTGACCTTAGTCTACCATACATTGAAGCTTGGTTCTATTTTGTAACTGATATTAAGGATTCACTAGAAAAAATACAGGGGTAACAAGGAATTTCTAAACAATCTAATCCATTGCAGTGTTTTGTGTTTTACTTCAATAAAATACATGATATGATAAAATAGTGATAGGAAAAATAACTTTTGGATTCTGACACCTCACAGCATCGGTTAAGCATATCCAAGGGCCTTTATTAAAACATTATCTTTCATTCAGTGGCATTTCTACAAGGTGCAGCAAATGCCAACTGCTATATTCGGTTTGACATCTCAAACTTGTTGTTCCTGAACGTCCAACTTGTAAACTGAGGATTAATTTGGAAATGTCCGGTTGTTTGTAGCACCATGATTCACACTGAGACGTCACTAGAAAGCGGTTCCTTATGCTGACGCCTTGCTTAATTAGTCACTGCATCATCAACTCGCATCCCCGGCGAAATTCAATCGGATATCTGCGAGATGGTTGGGCGGCTGTTGGCTGTATAAAGTTACTGCACCTTGGTGAAGAGGCTGGCTAGCTGAGGCTGTGGGCTTAGCGACGAGCTCCCTGTGAGATGTTTTGGTTTGTGAGAGCTGGCGGAGCGGGCGGGTTGGACCGGGTCAGTTGGCAGGGCTGCGGAGCAAATGCTGTGAATAAATCAGGCTGAGTGACACTGCGCCTCTCATCAGATGACACCCCGCAGTGTCCCCATCAGTTACAAACTAATAAAGACGTAACGGGAGCTAAACACGAGCCCTCGGCACAGATGTCAAGGTGAAAGTGGCTACTGTCTGGAGAGATATGTCGGCGGGTTCAATGACTAGAGACGAGCACCAACTATTACTGTACGGATTTAGTATCCAGGAGTTATCAAATATTTATCTTCAGCTTCATCACTTTTTAACTATATCGGTTTTTGCTGTTATTTGACAATAAATAAAAGAAAAAAAAACACACACTTTCGTAAACATTTAAGTTAATATTTAAAATTAATACAAAAAGTCACACACTAAATATTGTCCTTTTATTATTATTGTTATTTATTTGTTTGTTTGTTTGTTTATTATTAAAATAGGGCCTATATGGAGAAATTACAGAATTGCTTGAGTATGGAAATAACTTGAATGACCTAAAAAATAATATTAACAAATAAAAAGATAATAAAGAGCACAAATAATATATTTTTAAGCTCTTTCATTAATATGAATAGGAAACTACCTGCACTATAGTTGAGATGAGTTATTATTTAGACATTTAAAAGTGTATTTTGTGTTTTATGTTTGGTTGTGGTGTTGTGGTTGTGTACTTAAACCTGACATATTTTGACTGAGTGCTAGAATGAGAGGAGGAGCTGTGTGGATATGATGAACAATGTAATATTCATGAGTGGGGCTGAAGTGGAAGTGTCGTCTCTAGCTGCTGGCAAACCCCCCCCCACACACAGTGAAAGCAGTCAGCTCTTTCTCACCTGACATCTGCATATGCCATTCAGATGGGCAATATGTGGCCGCATCAGTGATTTCTAAACACTTTGGGGTCAACAAATTATTAATATTTAGTATTAGCACTGATGACAATGTGGCATCCTCCTGAGAGCCGGGCAAGTGTTGAGCGGGGGCCATCCTCTCCACGTCAACTGTTAGGCAGATGGTGCTGTCACTTTAGGTCTGCGCTTTTTTTCTCTCCCTGCATATGGCTGCATCTCTTGTTCAAAATAAATAAATAAGAAAGTGTACGGAGCTCATGTATTATCGATGGGGCTAAAAGGCATGCAAAACAGGAGTGTATCAGAGGAGGCCCAAACTTCTGTAAACACCAGGCAGTGGTTGTAGTAAATGTGATTTTACAGACAGAAATCGCAGAAACATATGGCCTGAGACAAGGAACAGGACTCGTACCTGAATATAACTGGGCCCAGGGCGACGGCCATGACAGGTGTGATCTGACAGTGATGGGGCAGTGCTGCCTCGATTAACTCTTTGCACTCACTTAATACTTCAAAGTCAGAGTAATTCAGCCCCGTAATAAATACTACACAGTTGAAACATTATTTTATGAGGGTCTATGCAAAATCTGTTTGAGGGGACTTTGTTACCGAAGTTGAATCCCCACAAGTCACAGTCTATCAAGCTGTTCTTGCAAAAGACTGTAGGTGATAATGCACTGACAATGCAAAATTTGCAGTCATGTTAGAAACAAAAATGTTTTTAAATGTTTAATATTTTTAACATTTTAAACTGGATGCACACTTGCTTTTAGAAGGTAATTTACATCTTGTATGTACTACTTGAGCAAACATAATAATAATAATACATTTTATTTATAAGAGCTTTTCTAACACCCTAGGTCACTTTACATAACTTTGCATAAACACAATAGAACAAAATTGAAATATACAACTCTGGAAAATTATCAGTTTTTCTGGTTTTACTACTTATAGGTCAGTGTTTGGGCAAAAGGAACATTTTAGTTTGAGTCTATAAACTACTGACAACATTTCTCCCAAATTCCAAATAAAAATATTATCGTTTAGAGCATTTATTTGCAGAAAGTGACAAATGGTCAAAATAACAAAAAAAGATACATGTTTTCAGACCTCAAACAATGCAAAGAAACAACATCAAATTCATTTTAAAACAGCATAATACTAATGTTTACATTTAAGAAGAGTTCAGAAATCAATATTTGGGGCAATAACCCTTATTTTTAATCACAGCTTTCATGTGTCTTGGCATGCTCTCCACAAGTCTTTCACATTGTTCTTGGGTGACTTTATTCCACTCCTGGTGCAAGAACTGAAGTAGCTCAGCTTTGTGTTTGTGTTGGAATTCAACAGACGCTGGAATAGAATGGCTGTAATACATGTAGAGATGCTGATTTCAGAAAAAAATGCAGTGGTCTCTTATTTTTTTTTGCAGAGCTGTGTATATGAAGGCATTCTTTAAAAGGTTACATAAGTAAATGTAACTACGTGAATAAAACTGAGCTGTAATCACCTCTCCAAACCTCTCCAAACGAGACTATGTTTTGACCAGCTAAGAATATAGAATATTGTAGGCCCTCAGCACTAGCAAGCTAAACACAATAAACCTGGAGAACTACAAGGTGAAAGTGTCACAGAGTAGGGCCTCCTCTCTCTTTCTCTCTCTCACATCGGCCACAGAAGCATAAAATCAACAGTGCTTTGGAACAGGCGGATGAGTGGCAATAGGATGCTCCCAGTGGTGACCTGGCAGGTGCAGAAGGGGCTTGGAGATAGAGAGGATCTCCCATTGGAAAAGGTGGGGGTCTGACACTTGCAGCAGAATCACTTGTGACAGACCCAAACACTGGTAGGCAGCTTTCATGTTGGAGCCTGTGTCTAATCTTCAGGAAAGAGGAGAGAGAGGGAAGATAGGAGGTGTGTGACAACAACAAAGACAGTGATACTCAATAATTAAACAGGCGATTATTTGAAAGTGCACTTGTTGACAGCTGTTATGACTGACACATTTAGAGCATTTGATCTGCCATCACTTCCAACACACGCTAGAGTTTATGATTTAAATGAATTGCATTAGAAGTCATGCCGTAGGGCCAAACGCACTGCCCTGTTCTGGAATGTGTATTTATGAGCTTCACTTTTACACATGTATCAGGTACTATGAAGTTACAATCACATGACTTTTTCATATAGCAAATCTGTTAAAGACTCACACTTGCATACAAACACTGCATACACATAATTTCACACAAAATTTGGACTAAACAGAGACTAATCCTGGGACTAAAACTGAACTAAACCATGACTAATTCTGCACAATAGACCAGGACTAAAATAAGTTAAAGCCAAACAAGAACAAGCATAATACGTCCATCTTTATATGATAAGTGCTTTATTTATCAAGGCTTGGGATCAGCCCAAGACTACACTTATTATTCTTTGTGTTTTAGATTCTCTCCATCATGAAATCAAACTGAATACATTTAAAGTTTTGTGATTAAATTAGATACCTTGTTAGCTGAATTTGTATAACGGTGTAATGTGCATGCGGAGCCCTTATAGACACATTATGGACAGCACTCAGATGAACGGCTGCCTGTGTCTGTCAGTGTCTGCACATTGTCATATTACACGAGTTATTTCCAGGCAGTAGACAATGTGAGGTAAATGTGTGGATGGTGGGAGTCCATCATTCTGGAGACAGTGAGTTTTCCTGCTAAACAAGGCCTTCATTGACCTAATAACTGGCAGCCTCCCTCCTCAGTCAGCAGCATGTTGAGTAGTATTCATTATTCATGCTCATTAAATTCTGGGCCTGGTACGAGCAAAGACTGCCAGCTTGCTGCCAAACTGTGTTGGTTTTGTGATGTGCCCACTTGAGACTTAGGGATTTAAAACCAGGACACCACTTCTGAAAAACTAGCATACAAATATGCAGAATTTATTCTGCTTCCAATTTAATTTGATCACTTTTGACAAAATACACAATTATGCTCACCTCCATTCTTTTGCCGAGAATTGGATTTTGAATTAATAAATGGGGAAAAGCACATTTCCCAATGAAAATCCATTTGGAGCCCGTTCTGCCTGCTTGAATATGCATATCCATAGTTAGACGATCATGTTTTTGTCTATTCACTCATCATTTATTCTGCATGCAAATGGAGCCTGTCAACAAAACCATTTTCCATGAAAGCCATCTTTGAGCAGAGACATACGTGCTTGCATCATATTCCATTCTGTGGACTTCTTGCAGAAGAAATTGACATGCTCTTTTTCCATCTGTATCACATTTGTGATTTTTGGAGTGAAAACAAAGCCCAAAGTCAATATCTTAAAGCCCAGTATGTGGATCCTACATTAGCTGCATTTATCATGGTCTTGCTGCAGAATATAAACTGTGTTTACTTCACACTTTGGGATCGTGCTTTTCAGTAATGTTGATTTGTCATGATGCTATCACACAATGCAACACTTGTGCTTTGACATATGCTTCCAGGAGCCATGACAAGATGAACTGAAAATGTTACACTAAAAATGAAGAATGCTTTGAATGTGCATGCTGCTTACAAGGTAAAAGAGCCATTTATTACACTTTAAAGGAAAAGAGGAAAGGGGCTTATGTTTTACAAGCACGCCTCTTGCACTGAAGTGTCGGTGCTACAAGTGCTCTTGACTGTGAATGGCATTATTTTTCATACATATCTGGGCCAAAGAGGAGGTAAAAGGCCCCTCTGACAGATAGGAAATAATTATTTATCAGGACATGCATCCACAAAGTAGCAGCAGCTGTCCGCAGCATTTTCCAGGATGTTCCAGCCATCCATATTTGTCTCCCCTATACTCAAATCCCCAAGAAAAATACCCACAGTTCCAACACAGAAAGGGGATTACTGCTTTCCCATATGTTGCCCTGTGCAGAGTCAGCTTATCAATCTAAGCCTGCTCACTTGCTCTTTCATATAGTCCTAATGTACTGGAAAGCCCTGCACACTTGGCTG
Organism: Paratrypauchen microcephalus; assembly: GCA_036785185.1. NCBI lineage: Eukaryota > Metazoa > Chordata > Actinopteri > Gobiiformes > Gobiidae > Paratrypauchen > Paratrypauchen microcephalus. Next base: position 14,435,034 of record JAVJIX010000002.1, on the reverse strand, counting down.
CCCCTCATTGCCGGTCCTGAACAGGTCTCCGTCCCAGACCCCACAATACGGAACAATTGGTCTTTTCTGTCGGATTAGGAAAAATCTGAGCTGGAGGAGGGGACAGGCCCCTGGTGGGTGATTGTTGTCTGTAAGGTTATGTTTTAGTGAAATCCTTAAGTGCCCATTCTTTGTACAGGGGCTGTGTTAGAAACAAGAGGTCTAAATAAACAGTGGGGCCCACCGGACTCTACATTCATCATGGTCTGTGACAGCGGCATGGCCGAGAATCATCTGGAATCATGTTCTGACAGCTCAGCCCAAATGGGACATCCCAGTCTCCTGCATTTGACTCTATTATGAAATGACCTCTTACTTTCTGTCCATTTGTCTGAGAAAGTCTGATCTTTTTTCACAAGTTACAAGTAACCTAATATATTACTCCATCCTCAGTTCCTCCAATTTACTGCAGTTATGATAACCTCAAACTGTCTCTCTTTTGGAGAAGCTGCAATTTTTTTGTTTTGGAAAGTAAGTAGAAACAAATGGTGTATAACTAAAGCTGTTTGAGGCGCACGTTGTGATTTATGGCCACTTAAGACTGAATAAGGATAATTTTTAACTTGAATGAGCAGCAGTGGGTGAGGGCACTTCTTATGGTTTATTTTTTGTTTTATCATGATGTAATGCCGTTATTATTGCAATTACTTTTGGGGTGTAGTAACATTTAAACTAACTTTCCCAACACTTTTCGGAGCCAGTAGTCAAAACCATTTAAATGATTCATAATTTGGGATATTGGATAATTCCTATACTGCATTTCATCAGGTTACACTCTGCGAAACACTAAAAATGTCCTCAGGCCACGCAGTAGATATTACAACATTTCCAGGTTATAGTGGCGCCATTTTCTGAGCGATATTTGTGTAAGATCAGCATTTAGTCTTAAATTGCTCGATTTGTCATAGGCAGATTCCAGATGACAGCACACAGTTTTATGAGTCACCAGTACACAATAGGCTCACTTGTGATACATGAGCTCAAATATTAGTTTTGAGCCTGTTCTTTGAATTTTGTAGATGGTCTGGATTAGCCACTCTAATCTCAGTACTTGTACTGTTGGGAATTTCCTGGGCTCAATGAGAAGGGAGTGTTTCCGAACAAACAAGACTTCAAAGGACGTGCGCTTAGCAGAAAGGTAGTGTCGAAGGCAAACATGTACTCATTTAACAATATTTCTTTTACTTGCCTGTTCAAAGCACATCTTTACATGGATCAAGAGCTTAACCTTTTGAACCTCAACATTCTGTAGCTGGATTTGAGTTTTCAAACTACTTTTGTTCTGTCAGTGGATCCCAGACTGTTAGACACCAGTGCAACTGACCAGGTAGACTTTTTTTTTTTGGACCAGATTCATGTCACTTGTGAGATAGTTATACGACTTCCACATTTTTTCCTTTTTGGCTTGTCACATCGAATTGCCTCACCACTGTGTTTTCTTCATGTAGAGTGTGTTGCATTGGATGCCATTCGTAATGAAACACTAGCTACTTCTTCCAGGCATGGCGCTCCCAGAAAGACAGAACTATCGGCTCTCTGTTATGTACAGTAGACATCAGCAACAAATACACACAAAAAAAAAGGCAACCGTCTTTAAAGGAGAATTAACGTTTTTTACAATCCTTATTTCTGTAATAAAACAAGTTGTTTTACTCACCCATAGCACTTTGGCGTCATTTGGAGCATTTCCGGAGATGTTTTAGTTTAGCGATATCCGTAACATGAGTTCTCGGGGCATATGTTTGCGGTCTCCAAATAACACAAACTTTAGCACTTTTCAAATCATTAAAGCTCAATGTCTTAGTCTACACTTTTGTTTGAGTCAAAAATGTCCTGTAATCTGAGATTTATCCATAATTTACAGCTTTGCGTTTCATGTTTGTGTCCCGAGAGCTGAGAGCGAAATAAGCTGTGACTCCTCACATGCGCACTGGCCTCCTCATCTACTCGAAATTATGGGTAAATCTCAGATTACAGGCCACTTTTGACTCAAACGAAAGCGTAGACTAAGATATTGAGCTTCTATGATTTGAAAAGTGCTAAAGTTTGTGTTATTTGGAGACCGCAAACATATGCCCCGAGAACTCACGTTACGGAGATCGCTAATCTAAAACATCTCCGGAAATGCTCCAAATGACACCAAAGTGCTATGGGTGAGTAAAACAACTTGTTTTATTAACGAAATAAGGATCAGATTGTAAAAAACGTTAATTCTCCTTTAAGCCTATACCTGCTGGGAGGTGGAATATTTGCTGTAACAAAGAGTTCCATCCCGTTGAACTGTCACTTCTAATAGTAAAAGTAAAATCCATTATTTAATAGCCATCCCCAAAACACAATAGTCTTTCTGCAAACCACATTATGGTAATCTAACAATGTCTAAATTGTCTAAAGCCCCATGGCCACATAAGACTGGATACTCTTTTGTATGTTACTCTTAATAAAAAATAAAAAAAGACTAGCTAATCCAGTTATAACCTAATGACATTCTGCACTAATGTTTAATGATGTCTAAAAGCAGTTATGTCTTTGAAAAAGATGATCTTATTGTGGTTGTTATAGCAGCTTAGTGTGAATACAGAACTGGGGGAGGTTCTAAAGAATGCATAAGAAATAATTAAGAGCAGATTTGGTATGCTAAGCTCCTCCAGTTGAATTAATGGGATCAACTAAAAAGGAATTTGGGTGAAATCCAGAAAAGCATTAGCTATTTAATTAGAATATTGCCCACTGTCTTAGTGTTTAGTTTATTCAGTATGACGGTTTAATGCTGCTATAAAATCTGTGTGTATCAGTGAAGCCTTGTTCTTTTTCCCAGATATACTTTCAGATCTTTAGACATAACATTTAACGTACATTTAGGAACTTTTCTAGTGGAGTCTCCATCACCTGCTTGTCTCCATGGAGCTCAAATCACATTATCTGGAATGTTCCACAGTGTTTTAAAGCTAGAGAAATGCCTGGGAAAACATACATTCTTACTGCAGCCTTGTCTCTTCACAGATCTGATCTGTAAGGTGGCCTGGTGGCACCACAGAGATATTACATTTCACGCTGTAATGTGGAACATGCCAGGGAAAACACTGGCATCTCCATGGTAACAAGCAGATGCTGGACTCCTACCACAGAAGTAGCATTGTGCACCTGCATATTCAATGGATTTCACCTGCTTGTTTGTATGGGGATGTCATTGCTCTGCCTGGAATGTTCCATACTGTGACATTAGACCTCTCTACCTTACATTTATTAAATTACAGGTGCTTTTATGGCTCAAAAATACTTTAAAAAAATACTTATTCTGACTGTGAGCGTGGTTGCCTCTCCACAGATCTGACCTGTAACTTGGTCTAGTTTGGTCTTCATGAAGATACGTAGAAAGATTTAATCCCATACGATGAAACATTCCAGGCAAAGCAATAACATCTCCACGGAAATGAGCATTCGACAGACCCTCCGTCAGAAAAGTTACGCAGTGAACCTTTAATTGTGACATTACATCGGCTTTTCTATTCGAATCTATTTATATTCGGCTCCGTTTTCAGATCGCTACAGCAGATCCTTCATCCCGACCGCTGTCAGACTGTACAACTCCACTGTAAAGTTAGCACGTGCAATAAACTGTGTGATATACCTGCAACCAGTGTCACTTTATCAGAAATTACCTCCACTGTCCTCAGATTATATATTTATTAGGGCTGTCAAACGATGAATTTTCTTGATCGCAACTGATCTCAGAAATTTCATAGTTAATCGCGATTAATCGTGATTTATTTTGCATGTTTAAAATTGATATCTTGCAGTAAGACCGTTCGAATCTAAAGTTAAACTCACAATGCAAAGTATTTCTCACCATTTTTTTTATTTCAAAAAAGTGCAGAGAAAGGAAAAAGTAGCAATGAACCAGTAATAGTGCTTACTTTGAGAAATTGTAAATAAATGATTGAAGCCCGCTCGAGCTGCCTACGGATGCGTAGAAGGAACAAAATACGAGCAAACTCAAAATAGCGCATTTAACCGACAATGAGTTTAATTAATACAACCAAATGAGCTGCATATGGATGGTAGAATTGCGGAAAATGCTGGCAAACTCTGATCGCGATTAAAAAAATTGTTCGCGATCATAACTTACATTAATCTAATCGCGATTAACGAGTTAATATTCCCAGCTCTAATATTTATATATTTATATTTATATATTCAATGTTCTGTTTTATTCCATCCGCACTGATTACTTTACAGTACTTTGTGTTTTTCCTCATTCGGTGTACATAAGAAATACTTGTTTTTTTAATATATTCTTTATTTCATTATTACCAATCGTGTAATTTTCGACTATTTTCTTACTTAGCTATTATTATTATTACTTATCTTGTTTGTATGTATGCACATTTTTGTTCTAACTTCTTCTTTGCACTAAACTGCCAGAAGCTAATGTGGCAAGTTAATTTCTCCTGTGTGAGATCAATAAAGTCTTATCTTATCATATCTTATCCAAAATACATGTGTACCCTGTTGTAGATTTTCAAACGCTGTCATAAACGATCACATAAATACCAACAAAAAGTCAGTTTGCTACAGAAACAGAGCGTGAACCGTCCGCGATCTAACGTGAGCGTCGTGTGAGGGTCCGGGCGGTCCGTATCCAGTGATGTGAGCTGTCATCTACAGCACAGAGCTCATGTGAGACAGACATGATCGGTGTCAGCGCCTTTCCGTCCTCAGGCCAGGGTCATGATGCTTGACTTCATCTGCCTCCCCTGGCCTCCAATCACTCACACATAAATCAATACTGTTAATAACTGTTTGAACCATGTCTAAATGGGATATCTTTGCTTGGAGCCAAATTCAAAACCTAAGCCCCCTCAGTTTTTCAATGACAGCCCTGCACAAAATGTCCACTCTGTAAATTTTGTAAGCAGTTTGGTTTCCCCTGAAGAATTGTTTTTGTTGAGCAAGAGTATTGTATTTCGTGTAAAGTATATAAAACATGTTACAATACAAAATAAACAACATTCTTTACAACATTCTTTCGATTCTTAAAAACTATTTTTTGGAGAACATGTTGGTTTTAAGTTTTCCCAAGAAATTACTCAGTAGCACTACATTTGTTTTAATTTCATTTACAGCTTCTTTAGAATTGATCAATATTTTGATTTGCGACGCTGCTCTCTCAAACCTTACACATTATTACAGTTGTCAGTACAAAACATTTATTACACAGAGGACGAGGGCATTGATAAAGTCTTACCAATGTGGTGACATAATATGATATTCCTAGTTTGCCAATCTTCACAGATGGCTACCCCTTATATTATTACCCTTCAAGGCAGAATTTCAATTTAGCTGTGATCACACAAAATAAACAGAACACACAGTGATGGGGAGGAGACAAAATGGCGCTGGTTGAAAAATGATCAGGTTCATGAAGGTCAAAGCCACTGGATGTCTTGGCGATCAGTCAAATTATCCATTAATTAGTTTTGGCATAACAGCTGTAATAACCTACATGCTTTGGACATCAGTGTTGGCACATTAAGTGTTTTAAAAGGTGTTTCTACAGTCATGTGACCCCTATCTCATCTCACTTTCATTTTCTATAGGGTATGCATCACTGGGCTAAGCATATTTACCCTGATAGCGCTGCCACAATGGAATTATGTGCGCTTGTAAATAGTGTTAGCAGTCAGCTGATCCTAAGCTTTCATTGTTAGGCTCAGGTCTGAGAGAGAGGACTCACTGCAAACAGTTTTGCTTTATGATCCATTCCAAAAGCCATTCAAATGATGACCATAAAATAATGCCATTACTAGTGTGTATAAAGCTTACTGCTCAGCCATGTGCGATGATCATCGTTGAGATTTGTAGGCTCATACTCAAGTGGCTACACTACAGAGAAGTAAGATTGGAATATAAGGCTTACTTGACAATATTGTCATTTGTGAGGCTGAAATTCACATATTACACACATTTATCATATAATGTGTGAAATTGAATTGTGAGTTTTGTCAATAAAATGTCCTTTGCTCTGCACTGATCATTTGAACAATGCAGTGGTTAGCACTTCTTGTATAGTAAGTATTCTTGGTTAGAGTACCTGGAGGATGTACCTTTATCGGTTGGGTGAGAAATGTGATGTATAAACAGGAAGTTGAAGTCCATGGATTGTTCTTCAGGTGGATAGAGGGAACCGGAGACCCACCATGACACAGAAGGCCCTTGCTTATTATTATGAAACCAGAATCTTACCTACTCTGTCACTGTGCTACATTAATGTATATGAAGGTACCCCACCTATGAAGCCATACAAAAAACTCCATTGTTTTGTATTTTGTCTTAAAATACACATAAAGGGGCTTAGGTAAACTCATTTAGTACATGCCTCTGCTACACAGTGAACATCCTCACCAAAGAAAAGAACAGGTAATCTTTCATTTGATTTTTCTATCTAGAGAGAAGCTTTATTTTCACACCCTAAACCTATTATGTTCTGCTGTACAAATGAGCAATGGTGAAACTACGGTAACAAATAATCTGTTTTGCTTCAATGAAAAGTATGTATCATGGTGGGACATAAAGCCAGGATAAACGCAGAGGGGACCCTGAACAATGGCTCTTGAGCAGGCATGTGTCCAAAACTGGGCTGCTCCGCTCGCTCACGGCTGCCATCCCTGCTCCCGCTCCCTGTGTGGTGCGCGAAAATGATATTGTGTTTTATTTTTCTCCTCAGAACAATACATGGCTATATGAGAAAGGGAATTTCACACAAATCATAACTGAATTTTTAGTTGATAGGTTTGCTCTTCTTTGTAAAATTGATTAGTTGGTTGTAATTTAAACGTTTTAAATATACAGTAAAGATTACACAATGACACTGATACATTGATGTGTGACTTTAGAGGAAAAACAAGTAAATAGTATTGTAACGTCAAACTTAACAACATAACACAGAAAGTAGAAAATAGTTTTGTGTTTACTTAAAAGTGTACAATGTAACGTTGGTTCTGAATTCAGATTCAGATTGGATTTGGATTCGGAAGTTATGGGCCCTCACCCCATCTACAGCTCTGGAAAAAAATAAGAGACCACTGCATTTTTTTCTGAAATCAGCATCTCTACATGTATTACAGCCATTCCATTCCAGTGTCTGTTGAATTCCAACACAAACACAAAGCTGAGCTACTTCAGTTCTTGCACCAGGAGTGGAATAAAGTCACCCAAGAACAATGTGAAAGACTTGTGGAGAGCATGTCAAGACGCATGAAAGCTGTGATTAAAAATAAGAGTTTTTGCACCAAATATTGATTTCTGAACTCTTCTTAAGTGTAAACATTAGTATTATGTTGTTTTAAAATTAATTTGATCTTGTTTCTTTGCAATGTGTGAGGTCTGAAAACATATTTTTTGTTATTTTGACCATTTGTCATTTTCTGCAAATAAATGCTCTAAATGATAATATTTTGATTTGGATTTGGGGGTGTTGTCAGTAGTTTATAGACTCAAACAAACACATACCTATAACTAGTAAAACCAGAAAAACTGATCATTTTGCAGTGGTCTCTTATTTTTTTCCAGAGTTGTATATTTCAATGTTGTTTTATTGTGTTTATGGCCGGTAAAGTGACCTAGGGTGTTAGAAAAGCTCTTATAAATAAAATGTATTATTATTATTATGTTTGCTCAAGTGGTACATACAAGATGTAAATTACCTTCTAAAAGCAAGTGTGCATCCAGTTTAAAATGTTTAAAATATTAAACATTTAAAAACATTTTTGTTTCTAACATGACTGCAAATTTTGCATTGTTAGTGCATTATCACCTACAGTCTAACATTAGTAAACATGATCTACAGTATAAACATTAGTATTATGTTGTTTTAAAATGAATTTGATCTTGTTTCTTTGCATTGTTTGAGGTCTGAAAACATGTATATTTTGTGTTGTTTTGACCATTTGTCATTTTCTGCAAATAAATGCTCTAAACGATAATATTTTTATTTGGAATTTGAGGGAAATGTTGTCAGTAGTTTATAGACTCAAGCAAAAATTTTCCTTTTGCCCAAACACATACCTATAAGTAGTAAAATCAGAAAATTTTGCAGTGGTGTCTTATTTTTTTCCAAAGCTGTATAAGCTCAGTTTTCAGGAAGAAGCTTTGAGTAGAGCCGCTGCCCCTCTACATCAAAAACTACACAGCTTAGGTCAGTGTGCCTGCCTCCTTACCCCGGGGGAGTCATCTGAACATGTCCCTCTGATATGACACTCAAATCCATGTTCAAATACACTACATTTTACTTACTTTTTTACTCATGCAATTGAAAATTTCCCCCACCATTAATAAAAGCCATGATGTATTAATTTTCAATACACCTGCTCAGGCTAGCCACCTACAGGCGCCCACAGCTGTAGAGTAGAAGCTTGCAGAATAAGCAGCAGTTTTTTTCTTCTATAGAGCGCTAAATGGATTTGCTAGTCTAAGATGGCCCTCCTCCAAAAGGCAGAGGAGAAAAAAAGGCTCAAGCACATCTATCAATTTGCAAACAGACTTAAAAGTGTCAACAGTAGCACACGCGCCATAGAAACGTTCTGCTTATCCCACACCAATGCACCCCTTCATGTGATGTAATTTCATTCTCTACAAGATCTCCTCTTTTTAGCCCCCTTCTTCTGTCACTGTTGCTCAGAGGGGAACACAGAGAGAAAGCTAATTCCAACAGTGTCAGAAAACTGCCCACTCTTCCCCCATAAAATTAGAAAAGCTGTTCTTGGGTTTTTATCTTTCAGATTTCCCCGGTTTTATGGCTAAATACTAGAGCACTGGAGGCTGGTCATGCTTTAAGCTACTAGAAAAAAGTTAAGCTCCAGCGTTGGGCAGCAGAGATATGGGCTATAAGCTGACAAGTAATTAAACCAGCATATCTGTAACAACTGTCATCTCTTATTTCTCCACAGTCTGGGAGTAAACCAAAGGCAAGAAAGCCGAAAAGGGTGGTTTAAGAAAAAGGTGATGGGGGACAGTTCCTGTGAGTGAGAGAGTCTTTACATTGCCGCGGACTGCAGGGTATATCTCCTGCCGAACAGTTTAGCAGACTTGGGCATTTAGAGGATTGTGGGCAGATCAAAAGGGTCAGGGATTCCTTTTACCAATTAACAGCAGGGAAACGGACATCAAATAAGGTGTAAATTTCAGCTCGGCACTTTTCAGCGAGCCAAGCATGAAACGCATTCTAATACTCTTTTGGAGTTTAGATGTGGCTTTTGAACCACCAGTGAAGTGGCCGCCGCTCTCTCTCCCAACACGAGTCTAATCGCTGCTCAGAGTGGCATGTAGCCATCTTGTCCACTGTGTTGGTGTGAAAGGGAGAGTTGAGTCAGGTGTTGATAACAGAGGGACAATAAGAGGCCTGATTTAAGGAATGTGCTGTATACAAAAGGCTTGCACTGACAGGGGTCGGACTTGTGGTATTATTATGGCGTTATTGATAAATTTGCTAGAGTTGTAGATCACCTGCGGGGCTTGTTTTGGTGAACTGGAATGTGTTGGTGTGCAAAGAAGTTGTCATTATTTGATGTGGTGTTACATTTTGCACAGCAGAGGAGTTGTGGTCTGCAGTGGTCCTTGAGCAAACTACTAAACTGGACATAGTGCTTGTATTTAGTGCTTGTGTTGAACATACAGTGAATCGAAATTCCGTTTCTCCTTGGCTAATCAGTGCAAAAAAGACAATACAAAATACAATATAGTAAGTAAGTATATAGCACATTTAAAAACAGTGAAAACTGGCCAAAGTGTCAAAAAGCTAAAATTAAATAATAAATAATTCGGCAGCATAAAATACATAAGAACATTTGACATGGCATAACAAGTATACATAAGATGAAAATATAGAAATAAAAAAGAGCTAAGAGGCAAAGGCCACAGTGTACAAATGAGTTTTTAGTTTGGATTTAAAAGTGGTGATTGTTGGAGCAGATCTGATGATATAAGACAATACAAAAACTATCTAAGGACAGAAATCTAAGAGCAGTGCAAAGAATGCACCTATGCACAGATGTCCGAATCAAAATGTGCAATAGAATGTGCATTGAAAAATAAAGATAAAAATAATTTCAAAGTTCAAAGTTCAAAGTCAGCTTTATTGTCAATTCTGCCATATGTGTTCAACATACAGTGAATCGAAATTTCGTTTCTCTCTGGCCAGGTAGTGCAAAAAGACAGTGTACAAAATACAATATGAGGACAAAACACAACAAAAACTATCTAAGACAGAGATCTAAAGTTAAAACTAAAGTCTACGGTCTAAAATCTTAAAGCAGTGCAACATAATAAATAACCTATACTATATACAGATTTCCAAAGTGTGCAGTGTGCATCAAAATGTGCAATGGAAGATACAGCAGTTAATTGGTCATGTGCAGTAGAATGTGCATTGGAGTTAAGATAAATAAAAGATAAATAAATAATCATTTCAGTGAATGAATGAATGGCAATTGTGTGTGGTTGCTACAAGAGACTACTGTGTGCAATCTATAGGTTGTTACTTATGGGGATGCTGTTTTGGTCAAATGAATGTTGGTGAATTCTTACTTTATGTCTAGAGAAATCAAAGTCTATTCTCTAACCAATCTGTAGTCAAACTTAAGATAAGATAAGATAAGATAAGATAAGATAATACTTTATTTGTCCCACAATGGGGAAATTGCAGGGAGTGTTGTGACGGGCAGCTAGCTCGCGCCAGTACCTCCTAGTTTGTTTTAGATAAACTTGAACTCAAATATTCATTTACACACAGAGGAGCTAGTGGAAGCCCACAGTGACAAAAGTGGACATGAAGTCTGTGTGAGGATCTAGCACATACGTTAAAGGAAAAGTAACGTTATTTTACAATCTGAGCCTTCTTTCAGTAATAAAACAAGTCGTTTGACTCACCCATAGCACGTTGGTGTCATTTGGAGCTGTTTGGTGAAAGTTATGTTGTAGCGTATCCGTTAACATGAGTACTCGGGGCATTACTTTGCGGTCTCCAAATAACACAAACTTTAGCACTTTTCAAATCATAGAAGCCTGATGTCTTAATATACGATTTCGTTTGAAGCAAAAGTGGCCTGTAATCCGAGATTTATCCATAGTTTTCAGCTTTGCGTTTCATGTTTGGGTCCCGGGAGCTGAGAGCACAGTCCGCGCATGCGCACTGGCGTCCTCATCTACTCGAAACTATGGCTAAATCTCGGATTACAGGCCACTTTTGCTTCAAACAAAATCGTATATTAAGACATCGGGCTTCTATGATTTGAAAAGTGCTAAAGTTTGTGTTATTTGGAGACCGCAAAGTAATGCCCCGAATACTCATGTTAACGGATACGCTACAACATAACTTTCACCAAACAGCTCCAAATGACACGAACGTGCTATGGGTGAGTCAAACGACTTGTTTTATTACCGAAAGAAGGCTCAGATTGTAAAATAACGTTACTTTTCCTTTAAGAATAAACAACTGAAAGGAACACATTTGGTTACTTTTTCTTAGGTTGATTTACCTTGTGTCATTCTTTCATTTGCTGGATGTTGGCCAACTCATTTGAAAAACATATGTTTTTATTGCTTGCCCTTAACCTTAAATGTAAAACAACCCTCATGTGAGCATGTTTTGCTTTTAATACAAACTGGATTGTGCTGGTAAAATATGTTTTTGCTCAAATATGCCACTGAAGTTACCAGGCAGTGTTAAAGAACAAAGATAGTGATTTATATGCATAGGAGGCAGCTATCAAAGCAGCGGCCAGTTATACAGTTTATCACTTGCTAATATGAAAACTTTTCCCAGGTGCATAATTACCCATGTTCCCCTGCAGTTAACAATAATATCAGGTAGCATCATTAAAATCATCATTTGTATCTGGATGAACATGTCTCTGGTTCACAGTCATTGCAGATGCTTCCTCCTCTCTTCTCCTTCATTATGCATGCCGGGCTGGACTAAGTAAGTAATATAATCGTTTGTAATTCAATGGAGCTATCTTAACTCATTTAGTTTAGTGCTAAAGGCTCGAGTGAGAGGAAGACAAAGAGCCTCAACATTTTGCCACTGCTCATTATGCGTATTTTAAAATAATTTGCAATTCAAGGCCATATAAAGTGGACGGGGAGGGAGAGGCTGGGGCTTCAAAGGCTGCTGCCAAAGCAATGACCTCATAGCCCACTTGGAGGGTCGCCACCCCTGATGAGCACGGCAAAGATGCAATTAAAAGAATTGAAAAACAATGTGTAACCAGAAATTGTGCTGCTTATTACCCCACACCACCTCACTATCTGACTAACCTTAGCTTTGTTCGCGTGCGTTCTCCCGGCATCTCTCCCTGGGATCTTCTATCTATTATAATATCGCTCTAACCTTTTCAACGGGGCGCGATGTTTTTCACGGATATTACATTCATTCTCACTACTAATTGAACAAGTCATTACGGCACTGCTCTTTAAAAGTGGTTGAGATGAGACCCTTTTTGCCAAAGCATGTATGTGGAGGTATGTGAGACAAATTGTCTAACTCCATGGTGCAAAACTGACACTGTTGTAAGCGAATAATATAACGCCATATAATGATTTGCACTTTGAATGACTTTTTCAGTTAGTATTCTATCAGTAAATACCAATATGTCAGCTATTGTCAAATGACAACTGCTCCACTATCAAATTAGTGTAGAGCTATTATTTCTGTCCTCATATTAAGTCTGATAGCTGTCTGTACAAGTCATGTCATGGACACTTTGGCGTAAGAGGGATGTATGTATTTTTAGCCCCTCTCTCCACCTGTCTCCATTACTTGTTCACCCACCCTTATTGCTAAAACAAATTGGATAAAAATGTCATAGTAGAATAGAATGGAAAATAATGAATGAAAAAGGTATTTTTAAGGGATCACCAGGGCTTCATTAATTCTCTCCAAACCTGTGTTGAAATAGTCGTACTGAAAGTACTGCTGTAAGACGACTCACATTTCCTGACACTTTGCTTATTTTGCGGTTGTAATTTCTCCTTTAGCGTTAGCCCTTTGGATGAGCACAATGTGACTGCTTAATTAGGAAATGCAGCTATACTTATGTGAAGGAAACACTTTTGTTTACTTATGCGATATATCTTTATTTTCAAATGCAGATTATTAGCACCAAATGACAAAAAACTTCGATTGAAATTACATTTTTGATTCTATTTACTGTATTTCTGTGTCACCTCTGAATCGGTCGTAGATGCAGGAATTTCTTGAAAACTGTAAAAGATGACTATTACATAATTATATCCAAGAAAAAATCCTCAATATTTTCTGTATTGTATGGAGATATGCATCTGACTGATGCTTCGTAGTTGATTACTTTAAGAAATATGAACAATGCTAGAAGTTAAAACTCTCCTATAGTTATGTTAAAGCTGACTCTTGTGAGCTTTAAACCATGTTATAATATTATTATCTCATCAAAAACATACCTGGAGTTGTTTTTTTGTTTCACTGACACGTTTGAGTAACTCTTTGTCATTAGTCTGTCTACATCTCCCAAACTCAAAATGCTCTTTTCCACCTTGTGATGTCATGAAGCGGTAATTTTCAAGTTTTCCTCCCCTTTTGTTCAGTAGAGATTGGCAAGGGCTGAATCTAGGGCTGAATCACGCTTCACAGCAAGAAGGCTCTGGGTTCGATCCCCAGGTGGCACGTTGGTATGGCCGTAAGCTTTGGGTCCCCCGAGCCTTTCTGTGTGGAGTTTGCATGTTCTCCCCGTGTCTGGGTGGGTTTCCTCTGGGCACTCCGGTTTCCCCCACCAACCCAAAACATGCGCCATAGGTAAAATCCTCCAGCTTACGTCCTGACCAAACCGAAGCAAGAAGATCATGGAGATGGCCCCGGGGGCAGTAATGTGCTGCCCACTGCTCCTAATAACAGGATGGGTTAAATGCAGAGAAGCATTTCTCCTGTGTGAGATCAATAAAGTTGCTTCTTCTTCTTCTTCTTCTATATAGAGTTTAAAAACACAGTGGGGCAGTTGTTGTATAACAACATGATGTCACAAGGTGGAACAGAGTGTTATTGTTTGACAGAACTAAATATGCAGCGTTTGTGTGTTAAAGATGTGTGAATGAAACAAAACACAACTCTGGGTATGTTTTAATGAGGAAACAGCATTATATCATAGATCAAAAAATAGCACAATATGAGCCCTTTAAGACTTTTGAGTTATTGTTGTCATTGCCAGTAGACCCCGAGCACCTGACAGTAAATCCATAATAACTCATACAATCATCCGAACCATTATTCCAGCTGTAGTGCTTCTACTGTTGAAGAGCTGGTTATCTGTCCTATTGGCCACTGTTACAGGGACTTGTTGAATCAAACCATAAAAACGTGGTTTCATTAAGTATCTGTGGTACCTCCTTTTGTCTCATCATATCATAGCTAAGCACTGTGGCTTTAGCTAACGCAGGAAAAGCCCACCTGGTGCTGTCTGATAATATCAGGTCTGCGTGTGTGTGTGTGTGTGTGTGTGTGTGTGTGTGTGTGTGTGTGTGTGTGTGTGTGTGTGTGTGTGTGTGTGTGTGTGTGTGTGTGTGTGTGTGTGTGTGTGTGTGTGTGTGTGTGTGTGTGTGTGTGTGTGTGGCTGGGCCTTTGAGGTCAGTGTCAGTAACGCCCTAATCAAACGCTCTGAACTGTAGATATGATCATTGAAGGGAAACAGTGGTGAAAGTGTGAGAATACCTCTGCTTGTGTTGTTGCTTTATGTCAGACACATAACGGTTAGAACGCTGCTGGCCACATCTCCGATCTACGCACATAAGAGGCAGGGATCAAGAGATAAAGGGCCCAAATGTAGAAAGTGAAAAAAACATTTATGTAGCCATGTTCAAAGGGTGCAGTGCATGGTTGATGTCTAAGAAAAGCTTTGAAGAGACAGCATTCATCTGTTAATAATGAAGAGATGCTGAACATTTGTACGCAAACTGTGTTGTGATTGTAACTCAAATAGAATGATGATTTATATAAGGCATGAAAGTCTGTTTTATTCTGTGGCACACTTTCCTGAAGGGGGAAGAAAATATGGAGTATCAAAAGAGGAAATAAACAAAACTGAGACAAAATTCAAACAAATTCATTTCAACTGCGGCGTGTTGAAAATAAACACTGACATGTTAAATTATTAAAAGCTCTTGCATATTCAGAATGATGATCCAGGGTGTAATACTCTGTGAATTGCAATAACAAAATGTGCATAAAGTGAATTATGTATAGAAGAAATTGTTTTGTTTGCACTCCATATTATTTCTTTATTTCTGTGCTTTCAGCAGATTCAATTAGCAATGGAATATCATAAGTTTTGTAGCATTGTTTTGTTTGTTGCCGTTTTCATCTGTCGCTATGATTAGATTTGTCACAGTCATTTGCATGACAAGTTTTCCAGTGTAGCGTTTGAAAACACTTTGCCAGTACACAGGATACAGTTTCATTTTTATTGGCAAGATGCTTGTAAACTTTCTGTGCATTATTGCAATGTTTTACATTTCTGTAAAACCCACCAGACATTTTGAAACCCCCTCGAGTCTGTGTCTTGTTTAAGTTTGTACAGAGGCTGTGTCCTGGTGGCCCACCTGGTAAAGTGTCTTTCACATAACTTGTGTCAATTGCAGGTGTTTAGCCTATCCTCACATTCCATGTAATTCTCATCATGGTGGATTTCCCAATGCTTACACCAAATGCTCTCCTGAGTTATGCCTACTCCATGTGCACATACAGTTGGGGCTTGTTATTTTTCTCTGAGTACCATTGCAAAAATAACAGCCCACTGTGAACACTTGTCTTCCTGGCTGTTTCCCACTGTTAACCTAATCTTTATGATTATTGCAATGGCTTTAGCAGCAGGCCACGTCTGTCAGCAGACACCAGCTCACCCTGTAGGGGATACTCATACACAAACACTTAGCTTTCAATCAGTGAGCTCACACACAAACAGCACCACAAGTTTAGCATTATGCAATAGTTTACATGTTTAGACCAAACTTAAACAACCCAAAAACATGCTCCACAGGTTAAAAAAAATCCTCCATCTGAGGTCCTGACCAAGTCTAGCAATGAGATCATGGAGATGGGTCCCCGGGCGCCTGAAAGATGAGCTGCCTACTGCTCCTGAAAGGATGGTTCAAATGCAGAGAATAATTTCCCTACAGGGATAAATAAAGGATAAAAAGGATAACTTAACTTAAACAACAAACAAACAAAACATATACATTTATGTTTTAAGATGAGAGAAAATGTATGAACATCAAAATAAACACACAAAAAAGTAAAGTAGAAAACAACTTTAAAATGTGTAACAATTTATGCAACATTCAGAGAGAATGTTCACGCTAACTAGGAGCTAACCAAATTCATAATTCATTAATATGCTGCTACATAACTGGGCTAATTGAAAGCAGTTGTGGCAGACTGTTAAAACAACACAGAGCCTGGTGTCAGAGAGGACATGAAAAGAGCAGTGTTTTCTCTCCCTAATCACCAGCAGCAGTGCGTCTTATCTCTCCAACTCCAACATGAGGTGTCACTCTGCAAGAATTTCAGCCCTGGGCCTGTGACCTCTGACCCCTCTGGCACAAGGCAGCACCACAGGAAATCACTGAAGATGACTCCTGCTACATTTAGCAAGATAATACTCCCACCAATTAAAATCGCCCAAACAAACAGTGGTGCAACAAACTCCAGCTAAAGATGCCTGATAAGGTTATTAGCTACTCACGCTGGGAACAAAGAGGGAGGCGCACAGCTAAGATCAATAGCAGATGTTAGCAGGTAGTCCGTAATAGTTTCATATTACAAATGCTCCCTGTCAGGATTGATTAACGTAAAACAAATCTGGTTAACTACCCCCAATATGCTGTGCCCCATACAACGAGTGATACATCGTTTTCATAATAACTAATCAGAATAAAAACGGATTAAAACAAGCATTTTTTTTCCTCACACTTTCCACATTTATTTTCAAAACGCAAGATCAGCACCATCTTTGCATGATTCATTTCCCCAAAATAAAATATAAACAAAAATATTTGAGTCATGTTATAGCTTACAGTCATAACATTATACAGTAATTATTCAATTTCACTGAACTAAAGAGTTTTGAAATGATAAAAAAAAATAAAATAAATAAACTTTGACATTGACTAGTTATGAGATTTCCGTGAAGATGTCTCTGCACTTTGTTACAACACTCTTGTTCCAACACAACTTCTTCTGGCATTAACATCATTCATAAACAGGGGATGACCTGCTAAGAATGAACACGAGTAAATGTGTGGCAATACAGCACTTATTATTGTTCCCCCTCAGGCAAATACCTTTAGCTTAAGCCCCACGCATGAGAACATTTTGCTTTATTACCTTGCAAGATAAGTCGTGAGTAAAGAAGAGTCAGGGAGGTGCAGAGAAGAGACCAGGACGGGGTCTCTTAAGTACCTGGGGAATTAAAATATTCAGGATCATCATATCATGTCTTTAGCTCTCCGTTTTCATGTGGGGGCAGGTAATTATAACAGTGTTTTTAAAATTGCGCCCAGAAGAAAGATGGGTTCAAGTGCAAATTAATTTCAGATTACGGTAACACAGACAGTCAATTCTGAACGAGGACAGAAGAGGTCTGTAAGTGCACTCACACAGAGACATGTATGCGCGCACTACAGTAATCCAGTCATTCAAGCTATTTGTCCAACACAACTGCTTAAGTCAAGTTTCTACACTATGATTAGAGATGCACCGATGTGAACATTTTAGCCGATACCAATATCCGATATTAATGATGCTGTTATCGGCCGATACCGGTATTACCCGATACCGATATTTATTTTTAATTCTGAGATAGTATTTTATGCAGATTGAAAATCATGCAAAATGAATTTTTGAATGTCTTCTTTTATTTATTTATTTACTTATTATGTTTTGACTCCTGATTTTTATTTTTATTTTTTTATTTATAGTGTAACATTTTTTTTATTTTATAGTGTAACATTGTGTTATGCTTCCTGATTGGCTAAGGGACCTTTGCCGATTGATGTTATAGATGGGGGACGCGAAGGGGGACTGGGACCAGACTGGAACTAGACCAGGACCAGACCAGGAACAGACCGGGACTAGACCAGGACTAAACGCGGACTAAACCAGGACTGGACCAGGTCTAAACCTGGACTAAACCAGGACTGGACCAGGTCTAAACCTGGACTAAACCAGGACTAGACCAGGTCTAAACCAGGATTAAACCACCGCATGCGGCTCTTTGCCTGTTTCGTGCGGCTCTTGCGTTTGTTCATGTCGAGGTTTGATGTGCTCGGACCACGTGCCTCCTCCTCAGGACCGTGGACGCGGTCCCGAGGAGGAGGCACGGTCTTGCGTTGGTCATGCTACTCATGGATTTGAGCACGATGAGCTGTCCGCGCACATCCCCCCCCCCCCCATGCTTCACTATTAATACATTTTGTTGAAAATCTACGAAATTTTGAGTGTTTAAACAAGAGAGAAATGTGAGAATACATTAATTCGAGGGATTACTGTACTGGACAAATATCGGTCGTTAAAGGTCCCATGGCATGAAATTTTCACTTTCTGAGGTTTTTGAACGTTAATATGAGCTCCCCTACCCTGTTTAGGCCTTCCCCCACCATGGCTAAAAGTTGCGAAATGTCTAAACTGAGCATTTGCGGTCCTTTTCTGCGTTACACAAAACCAGTGTTGAAACAGGCGAGTTCGGACAAGGCACCTTTTTGACGTCAGATCGGCAAATGCAGCTCCAGCCCCTCCCTCTGTCTCCGCTCAGCGTCCCTGTATATCCCGCCCATAGAGTTTGGACTGTGAATGCGCTACAATGCGAAATGCGTTTTTTTATTTGCCTGGAGGCACGTCCGAGTGTTTCTAGGCTCGCAAGTCCCTTACCCGACCCTCTGGACCTCTGAAATACCAGTGGTTTAATTTTATTTTCTGTGTAAATATGCTTTTTTTCATTGCAAAGTCTCCCATCTGTCTTCCTGTGTTAAACACGGAAGCGAGCAGACAGCGGTGCAGAGCTGCGCTTCCAGCGGGGGAAACCCGCCCCCCCCGCTCCTTAGCCAATCTCTCTGTCCTTCTCATTTGCATTGAAGCAGCAACACCCAGAATAAAGCATTTTAGACACATATCTAGCCTCATGAAGACTGTCAGAGTCATATCTCATGCAGTGAGTGTTGATTTTGAAGAAGGATTCATTTACAGTATTAGGGAACCATTAAGGAGCCATATAAAAGCATCAAGAAGTACCATGTCATGGGACCTTTAATATCAGCCCACTTTTACACATCGGGCCGATACCGATATGTAACAAAATGTTGGCAATATCGGCCGATACCGATGTTAATGCCGATATATCGTGCATCCCTAACTATGATGTAATTAACTCCTGATATTCTCACATATGTACAATAAGGCCTTTAGGTGGAGGGTCTGTTATGTGTTTGTCTACAGACATCTTATTGTTTTGTCTAAAATATTCCACAGTATTTGCCTGGAAGAATCCATGACTCATCGCTGTACCAGCGGATGAGTCTGGTAACGCTTGATCCAAAATGCGCTGCTGTTGCGCTTAGACAGACAGCTAAGTGAACCAATCAGAGATTGCGCCATCTTGATTCAAAACTGAGGAGGAACTTCCGCTGCCTAAGAGTGACTTTGCGGGCAAAGGCGGGTGCACTGACGTCACCATCTTTGAACGAATCAGAATCGCGGAGTCCGTTTTTAACCGGAGGAGCGAGAGTGGAGCGAGGGTGTCCAAATGGTATCGCGCTGTATAGGAAATACAGAGAGATATCATTTGGCTGGCCAGGTAACCACAGTATGGCATTACAATTGTAACTTACAACTTTCTTTTGGACTAAACTGCCTGGAGCTAATGTGGCAAGTAAATTTCTCCTGTGTGAGATCAATAAAGTCTTATCTTATCTTATCTGTATCTCTGTGGAGACAAACAGGTGACTTCTCCTATATATTGTTTTTATAAATAAAAACCTCTCATTCAATAGACAATGTATGTATGATTACTATTATTCTGTGGAATATTCCAGGTAAAGGTGGGGGGCAGAATCGTCACTAAAAAGTAGTATACTGCACCTTTTAATGTATATTTGATGAAGAAGTGCATGAGGTGATCAATTTTGGCTCAAAATGGAGAGCTTTTACTGTCCATCTTTTAGCTATTTGAGTTTGAATGCCTGTTTTGTCAAGGTTTAGTTGGTACAGACTTCTAGCGTTATACAGAACACATAGAGTGTAATATAATTACCAGTGAACTTCTTTCTGGTCATAGATAAGGGCCTAGATAAAAATGATTGCCTTTTATGTTATACACCACTTTCGACTATAACACAACTTTAAACTATTGGACCTTTCCATTTAAGCGTCTGTGACTTTTATAAAGGCCTCTAAATAAACATTTCATTAGAAGTGTTTGCAGAGCTAAGGAATAAAAACATAAAGCTACAGATGTGTTTCAAAGACTTGGTGTATATAAATATAAAGATATGTCAGATGAGGCTCTGTAATGATGCTTTCTTTTGTGACCTAGCCCATTACTAACACACTTGTGTAGGCAGTTGGCAAACAGTGACAGTACAACACCGGTGGCTTCCTGTGGAGAATTTGTGATTCTCTCCCCACAAATTTGACCAAAACCGCAAAAGTGTTTAGAAGCTCTGCATCCTCATTAGGCTAAATGAAAGTTCTGTCTTCAAAACGTTTAGTGCTTCTAACTTTTTAAGTTTAGTCAAAGACTTTTCAAGATAAGTTCAGGAAGCAAAATATTTCACCTCTTTTAAGAGCACAGAATGACTTCAGAAGGGAGTCTCCCCACTTAACCTTATCTGCCTTCCTTAAATAACTTTGTATATAAATCTTCTTTATTCACCACAGCAAATCATCTTCTATAATGTGCCATGATCCATGCAGAATACCTTTCTTTGTGCAACAATTCTGAAAATCATATAACCATAATTAGGTATATTTTTCTGATGGAGTGTCTGCCACAGGCTTTGTCTTCATAGGGATACTATGCTTTAACTGGAATGTTTCTTTATATGGCAATAACATTGAACTTAAAGGCAAATTAACGTTTTTTTACAATCTGAGCCTTATTTCGGCAATAAAACAAGTAGTTTTACTCACCCATAGCAGTTTGCTGTCAATTGGAGCAGTATCGCAGAACTTATGTTGAGCCGTTCTGTTCTACTAATGATCCCGTATCCGTTAACATGGTGCTCGTATCATATGCTCGGGGCATTACTTTGCGGTGTCCAAATAACACAAACTTTAGCACTTTTCAAATCACAGAAGATCGCTGTGCCAGGGGAGACTTTTAGTGGATTCCAAAACGGCCTGAAACCCGATATCCAGCCATAGTTTCATTTGATGACGTCATCAGAGAGGACAGTGCGCATGCGTGAACTCAGCTGTTTTGTAAACACAGCTAGTCCGAAAGAGGCTAACACCGCTCTGAACTGTTGCGATATCGGGTTTCAGGCCGTTTTGGAATCCATTGAAAGTCTGCCCTGGCACAGCGATCTTCTGTGATTTGAAAAGTGCTAAAGTTTGTGTTATTTGGACACCGCAAATCAGTGCCCCGAGCATATGATACGAGCACCATGTTAACGGATACGGGATCAGTGGTAGAACAGAACGGCTCAACATAAGTTCTGCGATACTGCTCCAATTGACAGCAAACTGCTATGGGTGAGTAAAACTACTTGTTTTATTATCAGATTGTAAAAAAACGTTAATTTGCCTTTAAAACCTCTACACAGATCTGACCTGTAAATTGTCCCGGTGGCGTCACCTGCCTGAAGAAGATATACTACTTTAATGTCATATACTTTCCAAAATTGTACAGCCCTAATTGTAATCATAATCACACATTGATTTGACAAACATATGCTGATTAAATGCAAACTAATTTTGATTATTCCTTTCAATAGCTTTTAAATGCATAACATAAATAGTCCCAAAGCCATAGCCTCTATCTAACTATTCCATATACACCCTGCTTTCATCAGGCCCATCTCACCTCTGCTTCAGCCTTGTCTCAGCTCGCTAATCTTTCAACATCAGCCTATACAGAAAACAGCTTTTTCCTATGCACTTTTCTTCCTCAAGAGAGCCATGTAGTGGGGAAAACTGATTGGCTGTGAACACTGAAGGGATAAAAAGTCAAACCTAATTAAGTTTTCATTACCTCCAAAGCAACAGTTCTTCTACCCCACTTTACCATAGAACCGTAGGAGCTGAATGCCCTGGGAATCACAATGAGAGCTCTACACTACCATCCACATCCATCCTTCTCTTTTTAACGAGTGTACAACCAGGCACAGACTGGCTTAGCTGAGGGAATTAAAGTTTTATTTCTATTTCGTTAGCACAATAATCCCTGTCACTTGAATGGTCGTTCAAAGTTAAACACGCCTCATGATGCTGGGCTCCAGAGTCAATTTACCGCCTCCTCAGCACTAAGTGGCAGACTCCCACAAAGACATTACGGTTTATTACAACTGGCCAAAGCAAAGGGACTTCAACTCTGTGCACTACTTATTAATCGCATAATCAGGCCTTAGCTTTTGGTTTGTTGGTTTAGTTTAGTTTTTTTTTTCTCTTTCTTCAACTGGATTTTATTTATGTATTTATTTGTCTTTGCTAGATGTCGTCTCATCTCACAGTTTCAATGAGCAATGAAGTAACATTAAAGATACTGTTGCTAATTTTCCTCAAAAATTCGTCAAGAGAGCAGAATGTAAAACAGAAAATTGACAACGCAGTCCTATACCCACATACTAATACTGTTATGTGTTCTGTAAAGCAATGTTGAGTGTCCTGAAAAGCACTATATAAATACATGTATTATTATTATTATTATTAAAATACCACAGAGAGAATACAAGAAAGGGTTATAAAGCCACTTGAAGAGGTACTGCAACACTTAGATTTTTACAAGATATACAGCTCTGGAAAAAATAAGAGACCACTGTAAAATGATCAGTTTTTCTGATTTTACTACTTATAGGTATGTGTTTGGGCGAAAGGAATATTTTTGTTTGAGTCTGTAAACTACTGACGACATTTCCCCCAAATTCCAAATAAAATATTATTTTTTTAGAGCATTTATTTGCAGAAAATGACCTCAAACAATGCAAAGAAACAAGGTCAAATTCATTTTAAAACAACATAATACTAATGTTTACACTTAAGAAGAGTTCACAAATCATTTGGTGCAATAACCCTTATTTTTAATCACAGCTTTCATGCGTCTTGGCATGCTCTCCACAAGTCTTTCACATTGTTCTTGGGTGACTTTATTCCACTCCTGGTGCAAGAACTGAAGTAGCTCAGCTTTGTGTTTGTGTTGGAATTCCACAGACGCTGGAATGGAATGGCTGTAATACATGTAGAGATGCTGATTTCAGAGAAAAATGCAGTTTTTTCCGGAGCTGTATATTTAATTACAATGGCTATACCTTCAACTTTGATTTCATGACAACTACTGTACAATGTCGGTCTTGCAAACTTTGCAATTACAATATATGAAGATATTCATTTATAATTGAAATTAAATATACAAATGAATGTTCCCATTTTAGAGGTCATAGAATGGTCGGTCAGTGAGACTTCCAATGCCATGCGTTAATACTGCATACATTACATACAAGTAGTCCGGCAATGGTTAAATCACACGCTATATCACTGCACCGCAACGGGTAAACAAATGCTTAACTGCTCTGAGTAGAATGCAGGGACTAACTTCATTTAAAACACAGAAATAACTGATATTTGAATCATTTACAGACAGTAAACAGGTTTTCAGATGCCTCCGTGTCTCCTTGTTGTGCGTGAAAACTCAATAACAATCAAGAATACAAAAAATATCATTCCCACTTCCATATATTGCTTGGTGATTGTAGTTCTAGCAATTTGGTGGGATTTGACTCTTAAATAGGTCAAAGTGAAACAATTTAGGGCAGCAACAACCTCTACAAATCAGAGAAGACACCGGAGAACATGGGATTAAAAATGGGGACAACTTAATCTTCAACAAATCTATTTTCATTTATTATTAATCTGCCATGTCAGTAGTAAACAAGTTATTGTTTACGTAATAATTTGTTGTTGTTTTTTCCAGTCGCAATGAAGCAAGCAGAATATCTAACAGTACAGCCCCAATGAAGAAGAAGGGGTCTCAGCTTCTCTCGAACAAAAACGTCCTTCGCGTGGTTTACTGTTGCTAAGTTACTTAAGTTAACCATCCTCTCACAATATGGTCACATTATGCAAACACAGTAGTGTGCAAGGACTAGTGTGAAAACAGACGGTGTAAGATTAGAGCAGAAGAAATAAAACAAGGAGTGAGGCGGACAAAAGAACGCGCACAACC
This sequence comes from Paratrypauchen microcephalus, assembly GCA_036785185.1. NCBI lineage: Eukaryota > Metazoa > Chordata > Actinopteri > Gobiiformes > Gobiidae > Paratrypauchen > Paratrypauchen microcephalus. The sequence goes on along the minus strand of JAVJIX010000002.1, from coordinate 14,410,540 downwards.
GTCTGCTTTGAGCTCCGCCACTTGTGCGCAGCAGCCCCACACCGCCTGTTTGGGGCGCTAAATTGGGTTGGGATACTTTGTTGGGGACCAAAATAGGATTACAGTTCAAGGCCACCTTTCACTTAGTCTCCCATAATCCCTTAAGGGTCACTGGATATGTACAAATATCCAGCAAGTGTGGAGGAAAACCTGTACATTTGAAAGCTGCTGTTCAAAAATGAAAATCTGGCAAAAGAAATGTATTTATTTATTTTTATGTACTTATTTATTTGTCATCTGAAATTACATGGGCGCTCAAATCCAAGGTCTACTTCTAAACTTTTTCTAATCAAAAAGCGAGTCATCTTTCATCTCCATTTAATTGGCATCAGGAGTTCTATTGTTTTTTTACATACACATTTTTTTTTTACAACGTACTCATTGTTTTCACATGTTGTAATTATAATAACTTGTAAGAACGTATTCAGTTTTAAGCACAGGCAATCATTATTTGTTTTTATACCCAATCTTTTGTCTCAGATCCTCCTAAGCAAACCCATATGGTGGGGTTACACACATGACCTCCAGAGTCGTCTGGCTAGCATCATCTACCGGTCTCAGCAAGTGTATAGTTTAACACAAAACATAAACTACATGCTCATTCTGGCTAAAACTTTTGTATTAGTTCTTTTAAACATGCTTTGTCGTCAGTTTGTGCATATGAGAAGAGTATATTTTTCCTCTTGATGATAAACAGAAAATGGGAGTGCTCCTCACCTCCATATTTATATCAGTGCCTGGAACTCAGCGAACCACGGCCTATCTGGGAACAAATGAAGAGCGGGGCCTATGTGATTAATGATGTGGCCCACGATAGCAAACTCACTCCGATAACAGTTTCTCTTGCAAATAATAAATTACGGAGCCCAAATTCTTGTACGGAAGTATACGGGGGTACATGAGGGGAGGTGGGTGTGTGAGGTGCAGCGGGCGGCGTGTGTGTTAAGGGTGATAAAAAGGGTGCGAAGGGAAGATAGAGACAGATAGGGCAAATAAATGAAAATACGCAGATGTTTGGGGAAAATAAAAAGAGGGAAATTATGATGAACTCATTCTCCGACAAAATGTTGACGTTACTTTGGATCTTTGTTAAGATTAATTTAGGCAACGTGTTTATGCATGTTTATTAGATTTTTTAATGACATGCTGTTGTAGATATTTTTTTATTTTGTTTATTTTATACAATGTTATGTTGTCAGTTTAGGTGTTACCAGGGGAGTGTAGTTTCCTGAGTCAGTAAATTCAAGTCATCAGATCTTTTTGTACATGAGTCATGATCATCTGAAAACAAGTCTCAGTCCAAGCTTCAAAAAATTGATGATCAAAGTGAGTCATCTTCATCTGCTTTTGTTTTTAATTTTTCCTGAATAGTCTCAGTTGGCTCAAGTTCAGGTGTAAATTACATTTGCTGCTGACCCCAATGCACTTGACTAAAAGTTTACTGAAACGATGAAATGAAATAGTCATGTCAGAAAGAGGAAACCCCCTGAAATGACATTTAGCTGTGAGATCAAACGTGCGCTGGTGTGACAGGCTCACCCCAGGCCTGAGCCCAGGGCCCCAGCCGCTGCACTACAGCACAGAGGAAGTGCCAGCCCCACTGCTGCCTACAGGTAATTAATCATGTGGACCTGAAGCCTGTCAAGATACCACTTGTGTGTCTGCCTCCCTGCACTGATCTGCCTGTCAATTACAAGTCCGGACAATTCTATAACCTTTGGGTCCCTCCTTTGGCTTCTCTCACGCAGCTGCAAACTACCATCTGCAGCTGGTTAAGGTGTGGGCATGTGGGCAACTGTGCTCTTCAGACCCCTGTGCCTCACTCTGCTATACCACACACCATTGAAATAGCTCAGTCCCATTCTTATATGGAGAATTTTCTATTATTATTGCTGGCATTCTAGAGATTCATGTGACGTTTTTGTCGTTTTGACAGGTATTTTATGTTGTCTCATTTTCTCTAATAAAGGTGCATGGTACGTGATTTTCAAGCAGAGCTTTTCAGTCCATTTCTTCTCCCGTGTTCAAAGTGCTGTTGTAACTTCTAGTGTTTCAGAGCTGGTTGAAGTAAACCAAGATTTGGATTGGTTTCACTTGGTCTACCAAAAGGTGTAGACTGTCCAAAGAATCCAAGTTCACGTTAAATGGATCAAATGAGGCAAGTACAAACCCACCTTAAGTCATAATTGAAAAAAACTGATCCCACAATGTCCCTTTTTGGATCAAATCTTCATATATTTTATTGAATCTAAGTATTTACTGATTCCCACTAGTCGTGTAAATAATAATCGATTCGTATCGATGCATCAATCCTACAGCCGACGATCCAAATGCATTGATGCATCCACAAGAGAATCGAATAGAATCGAATTTTTCTGTAATAAAATTGATTCAAAACATCATTAATACATAAAGTGAAAACTATGCACCATTGAATCAAATCGTATCGAATCGTGGGGAATTCTCAAGTATCGAAAATAATCGAATCGTTGGCTTAAGAAATCGATATTGTATCGAATTGACATGAAGTGTCTGATTTACACCCCTAATTCCCACAAAAGTACACAATTTGAGTGTGCCTATTATCATATCAGTGTGTCAGACTGTCTCACAGCATAATATCTGTGTCCCTTATATACCACATGTTCTAAAGTTTACTTCCTCTCCACCCTTTTACCAGAAACATTTAGTCAGAAAACCACAGTAATCCTCTCAGCACCTCTCTGTAAGCCTCTCTCCCAGTGCAGTGTTCTACCACAGGCAGTTCCCTTGGTGTGGTCCGTTAGCTCACAATTAAGCTAACAGCTCCACTGCAGCAGTGTGTGTGGCTTTTGTCACTCATTCACTCTTCCACATCTTCCCTCTCTCCACCCTCCCTCTAAACTCCTGTCTGCATCTCCTCACACCCTCCCAGGGCTGTGCAGTACCACTGTTGTGTGCCTTCGCCACAGCGTTTGCCAAGAACAGATGTCCAAGTGGGACAGAAGCAGTGAGTGAAGAAGTCTGAGGAAGCACATGGAGCCAGATTAGGTGGACTCAGATTGCCTGGTTCAGTCTGTGGTATTTGGCTTTGGCTATCTGCGCTTATAGAGATTGTTCTGTCTTCTTTTTACATTTCTTTAATATTGTAACTCCAAAAACAGATAATAATAGCGCATTTCCCCCTCTAGTTTCTTCCTCACAGTTTTTACTTGTGTATCTGCTTAACATCAAGAGGTTGTTCCCATATCGGTTTGGCAGACGTTTGGATGGAGTATATTTTTCTGACTCTATATCCAGGCCCTCTAATCTTAATTTTATATATATATATATATATATATATATATATATATATATATATATATATATATATATATATATATATATATATATATATATATATACACACACATATATACATACACATGGTTGTGCTTTTAATAATATTTCAGCAAACAATGTAAAATCTTCCATGCAGTAATTAGAGGTGAATATCTTACAATTCTGACATTAAGCAGAGATTTAGAACAATCACAGTAAGCGTATGAGCATACATTTTGTTTATATAGGCTGGTTGCAACAACATGCCTGCATGGCATACAGAGACCCCCTCACCAATTATTGTGTAAGTGAACGGTTAAACTGCATCATCCACATTGATACACATGCACAGCATGGAGCCACAGAGGGACCTTCTGTGACCTCAACACAAACCTGCAGCACCCAGGAGGATAAATGAGTAAAAGAGCTTGAGCACTGAAGAAGTGAGAAATGTGCCGAATAAGGTAAAAAGAACAGAGTAAAGAAAACAGCCCAATCTGAGAGGGAGCAGTAACAAACCGGTGACCCGTCTAACCCGCTCCCTCCCAGCAGATTATCATGGCCACTGTGTGATTAAGGCCAGCCTCATTATCATAATGATTTTGCAGCCTCCCCCGCTCCCCTCCTTCTTTCATGGGCCACGTGTTGTTAGCCACAGCTCCCAGTGCTCCTCCAGTACTTTAAGCTTGTTAATAATCATTATGGGTGTGCAGTCAAGTGAGGGAACGGAATAATTACCTCACCTGAGCCAAACCAAATTAACCCCTCTTCATTTTTCCCCTTTACTGTTGTTTGTTACCCATTCCATATCCCCACCCAGCACTCAGCTCACCAGGGACCCATTAGGCCTGTCTGTTATTATGGGCTGTAATAATACATGTTTGCACACACCATTTACCATTCAGTAACAGAAGTACCTGTTAAGATGAAAGCCAGGCTTCTTGTTTTATGGAGCATAGATTTTAAATTAGAAGATTGTATGATTAAAATAATGTTTGTGACACTAGAGCAGGCCTTCCCTCCCTCAGTGGTATACCTGTTCTTCTAAAAGCCACTGGGACAGATGTCTTTTTTCCATTTTTACTGTTTTGTACATGTAGTGACTAAGGCTGTGCCTGTCCAGCACATGATGAAGACGTTCAAAGAGCCACAGAAATGTGGTGGCCCTGGCCCCAAACCACTCTAAATGACTCCATGACACACTCTAACAAGTGAACAAATCTCTGGTTTCTGGTAAAGATTTAATTCCCAGCAGAAGTCTCCCCTGAACCTCATTTTCTCTGGCTGAACTACAGACACATGTCTGAAACACAATAACTTGATGTTCCAATAGAGATGGATTAGGAGCTATACGAATCCATAAGACATGAAGAATGTTTACTCTGTTGAGTGGAGAGCTGAGATTCTCCATATTTCTCGGCATATATCAAAATGACATAATCTTAAATGGGAGGAAACAGAAGCGAGTGCTCAGTACATACTTCTCATTTGAGTCAGCTGACAGTGTGATCGAACATAAAGCTGCCTTAAGGAGCAGGAATCAAATCCAGATGTTCCCCTGATTTTGCTCACTTGCATTGGTGCATTCACAAAATGAAACTAATCTTTACTACTACTACTACTACTACTACTACTACTACCACTACTGCTACTACTACTACTACTACTACTACTACCACTACTACCGCCTAAATGAAAACATATTTGATGTTCACATTTCTGGACATCCAGCAGGTCCATACTTTAAGATTGTTAGCTTTAACAGCATCTAATCTTCTGTACATAAATGGCCTAGTTTATTTATTATAAACAGATTAAGGCGACACAGTAAAAGCGTCTTCAGTAATCCTGTTGATTGTTGTGATAATAAAAGTTGCATCATTCTGGATTACATCTCAGTTTTAATTCCAGACATAATCAAAAACACACCACACTCACACAAACATATTTTTATAACTTGGTAAAAATATGCAACAACCCAAAGATTTTATAAACATATGCTAGCATTTTGGAATAATTAATTTATTATTTTGTATATAACACTTTTTTTTTTTTTTTTACAGTACTCACATCAGAAAATAATCAAAATGACTTCATTTGCCCTAAGGACAGTTGACCTTGGGAACATTTGCTTAAGATCCATCCCTAAAAATACAACCTAACTTTTCTACCGACTCCAACCCAGACAAATAATACCACACTCCATACATTTCATTGTCTTTTCCAGCATTGTAGTTAGGAAGACAAAAGACCATCTCCTGAAATGATCACCTCTAAATACCCATAAGTAACATTAAACATTGGTGTCTCCCACAGCCCTTGAACAGAGGCAGTGACGGGAGGGGTGTAATGACAGCCTGTACACTATGGAGGGATGAGGCTACAAGCTGAGCCATCATCACTCAGGTGGGAGCTACAGATCAAAGCCTGCACGGTGCCAGTGGCGTGCCTCCTCCTCTACCGCTGCCACAGAAATCACTGGGTTAGTATCACCGGGGATAAAGTCGGGATTAAGAATAAACGAACGCTTGAACACACAACATCATTTACACAAGAAACAACAAGCTGGAGATGTGGCAGGCTCGCTGTAGTGCCATTTAAATGCACGGTTAGTGGAAAATGCTAGGAGTGTAAAGGTCTGCGCAGACAGCCAAAAAGAAGTTTTCAGTAGGATTCATGAAAGGTCGCGGAGATCTGCGGATATGAGCGAGGTGGTGTCGAGGCATTTTGTCAAGCGGAAGCACAGTGTTTATCAGTGGAGACAGTAGAACATTTCAAATAAGCTGTTTTTGTGTTGGTGAAGGGACTGAAACATGAGAGTACAACATTCTCACTTCTCTGTTTCATTGATGGGTGACATTTGGGATGGGAATTGTAGCAAGCTTTTTTACTAAAACAACAGTGCAGATCAGTTAATCCAGAGTTAATGATCCAACGCCAATTTTTCGAAGCAAAAAACGTGAGTCTCTAACTGCTGTGTGTGTAGAGATACAATCCAATCTGTGTTTCATGAGGTGTTCTTCATAACAGACCAGTACCAAATCAAAAAACCTGTTCAAATCTGTTTGCAAGATATATTATAGGCTACTGTAACTTGAATGACTCTCATGTAAAATGTTGGAAATATATACGAATACGATCTACTGGTCTATTAGAAAGCAACTTTGGAGCCATAAACCTTTAACTTGTTTCCAATTCAAAATATTTACAATCTTGTGTAAAACAGCATCTATAGAAGGTGGACTTTTCAATTAAACAAAACTGATCGCAAACTGGTCAAACCCACCTTAACCCTAGAGCGCTATCGCCGTGATTTTCACCCGAGCAAAAGTATTTACATCATTTTCAATATGTTGCATTTTTCTGAGTGTCGTGGGTCCCTGGGGAGCTTCACCATTGTTTTTGACGTCTTTGAAGGTGTAGGTGTTTCCCTACTCCAAAGCCCACGTTTTCCTACAGGCTTTCAGGTGATTTTCACCCGGCAATAGTGAAAGAGGAATGTAAGAATGTGATGAATTTAATGTAAGAGGATGTAAGGAATAGGTAAGAGTGGTCCTGGAATGTGTATCTATCCTTATTTAGTGCAGTGGTTATGAATAAATATCACAAAGTGGTGATTTCAAAGGGAATTCTTATGGTGAAAACAATATTTTAGTCAACTGGTCATTTTTACCCACTGAAAAAAATACTATTTTTTGGTCCTCTTTCCTACAACTGTTCGTGTGCCAAGGAGTCTGAGCTTCACCAGAGAAGTCTCACATGTCCCAGGAATGGGTGGACCAAAGACCAAGTTTCCACTATTATTATTATTATTATTATTATTATTATTATTATTATTATTATTATTATTATTATTATTATTATTATTATTATTATTATTATTATTATTATTATTGTAGTAGTAGTAGTAGTAGTAGTAGTAGTAGTAGTAGTAGTTGTTGTTGTTACTACTAATAATAATAATAATAATAATAATAATAATAATAATAATACAATAATAATAATAATAAAAATAATAATAATAATAATAATAATAATAATAATAATAATAATACATTTATTTATTTGAGGATTTTTTTTTTTTTTTATTCTCAAATTCCTAATTTTTCAGGAATTTTGGTGCATGTTTTTAGGGTCTTCCTATGTTTTTTTCCCCATTTTGTTACACATACCACAGTTGAAAATAAAAGAAAACCACTCTAATTTATCATGTGTTGTCATATTTTGATCTATTTTTCATGACAAGTATTTTTGTTGGGTATACTGTATCGGGTAAAAATTACCCGCTGTTACTTTTTTATAGCGAAAGTGTTCTTTCTGCTAAAGTGCCAGAAGTGACAGATTCATCTACTCATTTTACACAGTTCAGATCATTATATTTAAGTTTTGTGCCAAAACATTCATGCTCATTTTCCCAATTTCCCTGGTTGGAAATCGTGACAATGTGCTGAACTTTTGGTTTGAATTCTCCCTCGTCATCAGTGTGTTTAGAACTCTTTATGAACCTTTCTACGCAAATTGCTTCTTGATTTGTGTAAAACTGTCTTTTATATTTACAATAGTTATAATCTCGCCAAATTAAGTAAAATCAGACAATCAAAAAATCTGTGTTTCCTCATCTGGTGTGTTTAAAACAAATTCCCTCCTTTTTATTCTCTTACAAAGTCGGCAGATAGTCATTTTGGCCCTTGTAGACGTTCTCCCCTCATCATGTGATCAATGAGTTTCTATCAGCCGCTCTTTATCATAGCAGTGTCCATATTTGAAACAATCCCTCCCTCAGGCCGGCCAGTCACACTTGAAGCTGATCCTGGTTCCTGTTGGCATCGCTTCATCCCGGCGCTAGCATGTTGTTTCACAGGCTCCAGCCCATGTTTTGTTTTGTTTTCTCCGTTCTTTGTTTTTAATTGCTGCGACGGAGGTCAATTAATTTCACTCCCCCCCTCTCTCTATCAGCATCCCACACAGCTGCGCCACGGCACTGTTTGTTAACCCATCTCCTTCCAAAGCCCTAATGCCACATCACTTCAAATGGATTAATGGAGACACTTTGTTGTTTAATCTCGCCTGGGCAGAACTACGGTGGCGTTGTTGGCGGGCTGGGGCGGGGGGAAGCGGGATGGGGAGCGTGATCAGAGATGCGTGGGCTTGTCTGTCTGTATGTTGTGGACAGACACTGATGGGTGGACAAAGGACAGGCAGGCTGATCGTGTCGGCCCCGTATGAAACGCCAGAGAGTAGATGCTAAAAAAAAAAATCTTTTGTTTTTATCTTCTGTCAGTATACAGTCAGTATAACACTTTTTGGACATTTGAAGGCTCATTACGTTGCATTATTAATTCACTTAAAATTAGCAGGAGCCACAGCTGCCCTGTTAGCCGGGCTAACAAAAACAATCCAAACTCCTCCAATCACTCATATACACAGTGGGAATGGAACTTTGAGTAGAAGTAGTAGTAGTAGTAGTTAGTAGTAATAAATTGTAGTAGCAGTAGCAGTAGCAGCAGTAGTAGTAGTAGTAGTAGTAATAGTAGTAGTAGCAGTAGCAGTAGTAGTAGTAGTAGTAGTAGTAGTAGTAGTAGTAGTAGTAGTAGTAGTAGTAGTAGTAGTAGTAGTAGTAGTAGTAGTTGTTGTAGAAGTAGTAGCAGTAGTAGTTGTAGAAGTAGCAGTAGTAGTAGTAGTAGTAGTAGTAGTAGTAGTAGTAGTAGTAGTAGTAGTTGTTGTAGAAGTAGTAGCAGTAGTAGTTGTAGAAGTAGTAGCAGTAGTAGTTGTAGAAGTAGTAGCAGTAGTAGCAGTAGTAGCAGTAGTAGTAGTAGTAGTAGCAGTAGTAGTAGTAGTAGTAGTAGTAGTAGTAGTAGTAGTAGTAGTAGTAGTTGTTGTAGAAGTAGTAGCAGTAGTAGTTGTAGAAGTAGTAGCAGTAGTAGCAGTAGTAGCAGTAGTAGTAGTAGTAGTAGCAGTAGTAGTAGTAGTAGTAGTAGTAGTAGTAGTAGTAGTAGTAGTAGCAGTAGGAGTAGTAGCAGCAGTAGAAGTATGAGCAATACTATTAACAGTAGTAGTAGCATTAGTAGCAATATAGTAGTTGTAGTAGTAGCAGTAGCAGTAGCAGCAGCAGCAGCAGTAGTAGTAGTAGTAGCAGTAGCAGTAGTAGGAGTAGTAGTAGCAGTAGCAGTAGTAGTAGTAGTAGTAGTAGCAGCAGTAGTAGTAGTAGTAGTAGTAGGAGTAGGAGTAGTAGGAGTAGGAGTAATAGCAGCAGTAGCAGTAGTAGTAGTAGGAGTAGTAGAAGTAGTAGCAGTAGCAGTAATAGCAGTAGTAGGAGTAGTACCAGCAGTAGCGGTAGAAGTATGAGGAATAGTAGTAACAGTAGTAGTAGCAGTAGTAGTAGCAGTAGCAGTAGTAGCAGTAGTAGTAGTAGGAGTAGGAGTAGGAGTAATAGCAGTAGTAGGAGTAGTACCAGCAGTAGCGGTAGAAGTATGAGGAATAGTAGTAACAGTAGTAGTAGCATTAGTATCAATATAGAAGTTGAATATGTGTATAATTTTTTACACAAGTTTGACTAAATTAACCAAGGCCTGGTTTAGGGAAGTGGTTCATATTTCCTATCTGTGCAGCCTCGGGTTAAAGTAGATATAGTAGATCAGTAGTTATTTTATTAGGACTTATCACATATATCCACATTTGACATGCACAAAACAGAGAAGATAAGACGGGCACAAAAAGTGTCCAGCCTGTGGACATGTGTAGAGATGTGTCGGCGATAGGAGCGCTGCTGTCGGTCTGCTCCGTGCATGTCCCACATACACAGGGACAATTAAAGGTCCCGTTTGATGTAGTGACGCTTTCATGTTTCTGATGACAATTTCAGCGAGAAGGAGGGGGGAGGATGGAGGAGGCACAGCTCGGACCTTCTGGCTATAAGCGCACAGGAAAATATGACCGGTTCTTCACCTTTCCAGACATCATCCAAAACGCAAGTCTCTTTTCTCCTGGAGTGCCCATAAAAACAAACAAATCAAATACACTTAATTATATCATACTGTTCTCATAAAAACAAACCTGAAGTGTTTTTTGTTTTGTGTTTGTTTGTTCCAAGAGCGCACCACATGTTAGCCTGTGAAGCTCCTCTGTGTTTTTAAAATCCATTTTAGCCCTAATGCCTCTGCTTGGGAATACATACCCAAAACAGTTAAGAAATAAAGAATAATGCATGCAGAATAATGTATTCCCAAGTGGGATGGCCTTCTTTATCCACTAGGACAGGGGTCGGCAACCTTTACCACTCAAAGAGCCATTTGGATCCGTTTCACACAGTAAAGAAAACACTGGGAGCCACAAAACCCTTTTGAAATTTAAAATGAAATAACACTGCATATAACGTTTTTTTCACCTTTGTGCCATAGAATTACATTTTGAAAATGAATGAACTAAAATAAAATACATTTTAATTAAATACAGTGGTCTCTCGCTATATCGTGGTTCACTTTTTGTGGCCTCGCTGTTTCGTGGATTTTTTTATTCAAATTTTTTTTTTTAATAGTGTATCAACGCGCATTTCTGCATCCTGATTGGCTAAGGGACCTTTGCTGATTCGTCAGTCATTCTCCTCCGTGCGTTCAGTTTGCCAGATTTATATAAATGTTCGATCACAGTGTGACTCTGAAGTGCTGTATGTTTGCAAGTTTTCTCCCCGACAAAACCCGCCACAGCGAAGCAGTGCCAGGACGAAGAGGCTCGGTCATAAGAACTGTGAAATACACACAAAATAAATTTGGTTTCGAAAATTTGGAAAATTAGTTTCATTCTATAATTCTGTGCTTTTTTGTTGAAAATCTACGAACGTTTGAGTGTTTAAACACGAGAGAAATGTGAGAAAATGTTAATTCCAGTCTAAGAAAAGTGTAGAATGTGTGTGGTGAGGCCTTTACAGCCTTAAAACATGGACAATAAATATAAAATATAAAGCTGACGACTTTGCGGATTTTGCTTATTGTGGGTTGCGTGAAAAGTCCCTCAGTCGTCCAGGTAGAATCCATGATCAAAGGAGAAGTTCAATTTGTCAACTGGACAAAGTTTGTTTGGTTGAAAACGTTTCGCCGCTCATCCGAGAGGCTTCGTCAGCTCTGGTTATTGTACTGGTTAGACCCTGCTTATATCTAGCTGCCGGGAGGCGTGTCTGACAATGACAAAAGCTCTGAAACCGATCCCCCTAATCTGTCTCTTTGTTTTTCAAATTACTCTGATGGCTGTTTCGACCCCCTATTCAACGTCTAACGACCCTCTCCACCCCTCTGCCCTGGCTCTGTTTGACTGGTCTAAGAATCCCAGTCAAATAACCCAGTTGTGGGTTATTTTTAGAACATAACCCCCGTGATAAACGAGGGACCGCTGTACTGAGCCGCATCAGAGGGATCAAAGAGCTGCATGTGGCTCCGGAGCCGTGGGTTGCCGACCCCTGCACTAGGAGGTTGACTCACTCATACACTTTTATCTACTGTACAAGGTCATGCTTGGATTACTGCCCTCCTACATCTGTAACTTAATCACACAGAGAAGTGTTGATTCTTATGGTTTGTGTTCGATTGATCAGTTGTTGCTCTCTGTTCCATTTGTTCGCACAGAGTTGGGAAAAAGGGCTTTTGTCTTCCCTGCCCCCTCGACATGGAACAAGCTGCAAAAGAACTGGAAATTAACACAACTTATCTCATTGAATGGTACGGAAGTCAACAGAGGCCATATTCAAAAGCAATATTTTTTCTTCCTGGTTATCCCAAGATAACGATATAATTCATTCGAAATCTCAAGAAAACAACACAATTAATTTGTGATCTCGAGAAAACAAAACAATTATTCCGTGATCTCAAGAAAACAACTGAAACGTCTACCGCCACGTTGTGACAAGCTGACTTCGGGGCTATTACTCATTCTGAATAGACGAGTTTTTGGTCATTAGAATGTTTGGAATAATAATCGATCAGCTGATAAGGCAATATTTTGATCAGGGGCTGATACAGGGGGAGATTGCATTACATCTTTTAATTCGGGATAATTTCAAGATTAGTCCGTGGCACCTCCTAACAGTTTTGTTTTCTCGAGATCACGGAATAATTTTTTGGTTTTCTCGAGATCACGGATTAATTGTGTCGTTTTCTTGAGATCTCGAGTAAATTTTCTCGTTATTAAGGTGGAAAATAATCATTACGAACATGGCCTCTGTCGGCTTCCGTAGGATGGCTTTCAATCCAGACTAAGAGCACTTGAGACAGCCTCCATAAATTGTACCTGTTTTAACTAATTTATATGTCATTTTATAATTGTGTTGTAATTGTCTTTTTTGCTGCCTCTTGGCCAGGGCTCCCTTGAAAAAGAGTTTTTTTAATCTCAATGGGATTTCCCTGGTTAAATAAAGTTATAAACAAAATGCATAAAATCAGACCTTTAATATTTGGCCAGAGTTCACTGTTGCACCAATATGTTTTTCTATTTACGATAAATGTCAGTAGAAGTTTTGGAAAACACCGTCTGCCTTGTGTTGTTTTGACAAATACTCAGAAATTGTGGTTTCCTGTGCAGTCATGTGATAGTGAATAAACGGTTTTCAGTTAGACCTCTTTAGGAAATATAGATGAGCAGTGGAAAGGACAAGTGAAAAAGACAGAGTTAACATCGAACCTCTGTCTGTGGCTTTTGACCAAGGCGACCGCTCGGTAAAAAACTGTGTGACTATTACAGAAATACCTACAATGTACACCATGGAGGGTATTCGTGCTACTTTTGGTTAATATTGCACTACACCAAGCAGTATCAAAATCACATCCTAACCCCCATAAATACCATAGCTTTCTAATCTATTTATAATTACCATTTCAATTATGCTACACATTAATGTTTGACCTTCAGGAACTCTGACCTGGCTCTAATTAGCGCTAATATCCGATCGCTGCTATATACGAAACTAGCCATGACCAAACAAATGGACCTCAGGTACTGCTCATTTCTGAAGCAATTATCTTTTCATGTTGAGCGATTTAGCTGATTATCTGCACAATTTCACAGCGTTTTTTCAGACTTTCTACAGCGTGTGATTTGAAATGACATTGCGTTACACAGATTTTTTTAAATCGTTTTTTAAAGGCAAAGCTGCTCTAATGTTTGTGTAATGTGTGAAGATCTAGCTGTGGTGTTTGGGCATGGTACCCATTTTCCTTATGACCTCTTGTCTTGTATTTATACTTGTACTTGTACATATACAGCTCTGGAAAAAGTAAGAGACCACTGCAAAATGATCAGTTTTTCTGATTTTATAGGTATGTGTTTGGGCTAAAGGAACATTTTTGTTTGAGTCTATAAACTACTGGCAACATTTCCCCCAAATTCCAAATAAAAATATTATTGTTTAGACCAGGGGCGTCAAACATGCGGCCTGGGGGCCAGATAATCTGGTTCTCGGCTACATTTCTTTTAAAATATTTTAATTGTATTTTAATTTTCTATTAAGATATTGGTAAATTTTCTGCGCCTCTTAGCAAAGCAGCATCTCCAACGCCTCTGTGCGTGGCCCCTCCCACCAGAGCAGCAGCAAGACTTGTCTCTTTCCAAACGCTCTTAAAGGAAAATTAACGGGTTTTTTTTTACAATCTGAGCCTTCTTTCGGCAATAAAACAAGTAGTTTTACTCACCCATAGCAGTTTGGTGTCAATTGGAGCAGTATCGCAGAACTTATGTTGAGCCGTTCTGTTCTACCAATGATCCCGTATCCGTTAGCGTGAGTGCTCGGGGCATTACTTTGCGTTGTCCAAGTAACACAAACTTTAGCACTTTTCAAATCACAGAAGATCGCTGTGTCAGGGTAGACTTTTAGTGGATTCCAAAATGGCCTGAAACCCGATATCCAGCTATAGTTTCATTTGATGACGTCATCAGAGAGGACAGTGCGCATGCGTGAACTCAGCTGTTTTGTAAACACCGCTAGTCCGAAAGAAGCTAACACCGCTCTGAACTTTACTTTTCTGTTGCAATATCGGGTTTCAGGCCGTTTTGGAATCTACTAAAAGTCTACCCTGACACAGCGGTCTTCTGTGATTTGAAAAGTGCTAAAGTTTGTGTTATTTGGACACCGCAAATCAGTGCCCTGAGCACTCACGCTAACAGATACGGGATCATTGGCAGAACAGAACGGCTCAACATAAGTTCTGCGATACTGCTCCAATTGACATCAAACTGCTATGGGTGAGTAAAACTAATTGTTTTATTGCCGAAAGAAGGCTCAGATTGTAAAAAAACGTTATTTTTCCTTTAAAGGACCATCGTTTTGACTGTTGACCGTGACACCCTCATCAGCAAAATGTCAAAAATGAGAAAAGTGGACGCTGAGTGCAGGATTTTCCAAGAAAAATGGACTGAATGAAAGAATGGATACCTATTTGTTCACGGACGTGAATGGGAAACCTGTATGCTTGTGTTGAAATTGCATTTTTCTTAAAGTTTCAGGTTGTTCATAATATTATAATTTTGTAAAAGAAAGAGTTCATAAAAAAGACTTTTGTAATAGATTTGTGTTTCTCTGCACAAATAATATTATATATATAATAATATAATAATATAATATATATATATATATATATATATATAGATATATATATATATATATATATATATATATATATAAGTGGCGGGCATAGTGTACAGAAACATCTGGGCAGAGTACGGGCTGGAGACCCCAAGGTCAAGGTGGGAAACACCTCCGAAGGTTGCGGAGAATGACCGAGCCAAGATCCTGTGAGACTTCCATAGAGACTGACAGAATGGTGATGGCGAACCAACCAGACATAGTGGTGGTGGATAAGCAACAGAACAGAGCCGTGGTGGTGGACATTGCAATACCAAGCGATGGTAACACCAGGAAAAAGGAACATGAGAAACTAGAGAAATACCAGGGGCTCAAGGAAGAGCTGGAGAAGGCCTGGAAGGTGAAGGCATCAGTGGTGCCTGTGGTGATCGGAGCACTCGGGGCTGTAACCCCCAAACTGGAGGAGTGGCTATAGCAGATCCCAGGAAAAACATCAGACATCTCAGTCCAGAAAAGTGCAGTACTAGGAACAGCAAAGATAATTTCATAGTTAATCGCGATTAATCGTGATTTATTTTGCATGTTTAAAATTGATATCTTGCAGTAAGACCGTTCGAATCTAAAGTTAAACTCACAATGCAAAGTATTTCTCACCATTCTTTTTATTTCAAAAAAGTGCAGAGAAAGGAAAAAGTAACAATGAACCAGTAATAGTGCTTACTTTGAGAAATTGTAAATAAATGATTGAAGCCCGCTCGAGCTGCCTACGGATGCGTAGAAGGAACAAAATACTAGCAAACTCAAAATAGCACGTTTAACCGACAATGAGTTTAATTAATACAACCAAATGAGCTGCATATGGATGGTAGAATTGCGGAAAATGCTGGCAAACTCTGATCGCGATTTAAAAAATTGTTCGCGATCATAACTTACATTAATCTAATCGCGATTAGCGCGTTAATATTCCCAGCCCTAATATATATATATCAGACCAAAATGAGTTTGACACCCCTGGTTTAGAGCATTTATTTGCAGAAAATGACAAATGGTCAAAATAACAAAAAGGAGACATGTTTTCAGATCTCAAACAATGCAAAGAAACAAGATCAAATTTATTTTAAAACAACATAATAATAATGTTTACACTATGTTTACATTAACAGTTCAGAAATCAATATTTGGTGCAATATTCACCAATAATATTTTTAATCACAGCTTTCATGCGTCTTGGCATGCTCTCCACAAGTCTTTCACATTGTTCTTGGGTGACTTTATTCCACTCCTGGTGCAAGAACTGAAGTAGCTCAGCTTTGTGTTTGTGTTGGAATTCAACAGACGCTGGAATGGAATGGCTGTAATACATGTAGAGATGCTGATTTCAGAAAAAAATGTAGTGGTCTCTTTTTTTTTCTAGAGCTGTGTATTTATATAATTATGCCTTATTTGACACCAGTCTCTTGTTATTTTTGTTGCATATTTTGAATTTATTGTCATATTTATATTTTTGCCTTTTGCTATAATATTGTGATGTGTGAGATCAATAAAGTTTGTCTTAGTCTAAATTGTTTAAAACCATATTCAAATATTTAAAACTGTGTACTGTTATATGTAAAAAATATTTTTGCTTAAATTCAACAGTTACTGTAACTTTCAGCACCAACTGTGTTGAAACTGCACCTCACAATTCCAAGGAAAGTTAATAATCACATTGCAAAGTGTGCCACTGATCAAAAGGTTGCCGGTTCAAATCCCGCTCTTGACATAAAAAACATCACTGGTTGAGCGGTCAGATCCACTGACCCACAGGTTGATTGGTACGATTCCAGCTCCCACTGATGAATGCTGCCATTGTGTCCTTGGGCAAGACACTTACCCCACCTTGCCTCCAGTGTCTGCGTACACTGGTGTGTGAATGTGTGTGTGAATGGGTGAGTGGTTCCTTGTTGTAAAGCGTTTTTGGTGCCTTGAAGGTGGAAAAGCGCTATATAAAGATGTGACCATTTAGCATTTAACTACTACTTCTACCTGACATAACTGAATTTACCTCAAAAATGCACAAAAATATAAAGTATCTTATAACATATACAAAGTCATGAAACACATACCGTATTCTGACCTAGCACTAAATATAAAGTATTCAGACAGAGCCCTAAATATAGTCAAACTGCTCAAGAATATATCTGCGGTGGTCAGACTATGTAATTACAGTCATTGTGCATTAAGTCAATGGCACTGCAAACAATGATTACAAAATAAGAGCCGTGTGCCTGAGAGGAAGCTTCATGTGAGGTCTGTGTAGTAGATGTTCCTCTAAACATAGTCATTTGGCTCAAGGTACAACAAATACTTAGATGAAAGTGCTGCGTCAAAAGAACTCATAAACCTCATAGTTCACTTTAATAGCACGTACATATGATTTGAGACGTGGCTCTGTCACCCCGGTTTGTGCATGTGTTGATGTTGGCAGATCGCCGTGACGACAGCAGTCTGATTTCCCCTCTAGATGCAGCCCCTTTACAACAGTGCGTTTTAATAAAGGCTACATTAATTACAGAGCTTTGAATCAGTAATGCTTTTGATTGCTAATCTTATCAGCGCTGCACAACACAGGGCTGATCAAATGAACACGCTTCCATTGGTGGTCTGCTGCTAGTGTGGGAAAACATGAATAACTGAATTAATTACAATAAGAAAAAAGAAATACGTTTAAAAGAATCGGCAACTGGATTTGAAATACCATTCTCTAACATATAACATAACGTGAAAAGTAGGCTATTCTACAGTTATTAAACATAATAATAATAATCATCATCATAACAACAACAACAACAACAACAACAACAGCAACAGCAACAGCAACAACAACAACAATAACAACAACAACAACCTCAGATTAATTAATGGAAAGTTATTACTCTATTTTATTATCTATATTATAATGCTGTTTCCTCCCAAACATTGCTGGAGACACACAAACCCTGCATATTCAGGCTGAGTTCTTCTCTCAAACACTCTGTTCCACCTTGTGATGTCATGTGGTAAAACAGAAAGCGCTCCACTGTGTTTTTGAACTGGATAATTACAGCCATGCAACTGTCAATCTCTACTGAGTTAAATGCAAATGGAAGCTGTTAACTTAAACTGTTGCTTCATGACATCACAAGGTGAGTTTTTGGAGATGTAGACAGACTAATAATAACGGGTTACTCAAACATGTGTAAACAAAACAAAACACAACTCCAGGTATGTTTTTGACGAGGTAACAATTATAACATGGCCTAAATCTCACAAGCTTGTACATCTTATTTGATATTGTATTTTATACTTTATTACTACTTTTCTATTTAATTCTTCTTTGTACATATACATGATTATCATTATCTTAATTTTATATTTTTATAATTATGTCTCATCTGACACTGGTCTATTGCTCTTTGGTTGTTATTCCATCTATTTTTTATTTTTTTTAAACCCTCTGTTATATATTATATATACTGTATTTGATGTGTGAGCTACTGTACCCAAAAATTTCCCTTGTGGATCAATAAAGTTTGTCTAAGTCAAAGTCAAGAGTCAATTTTACGTAATATAGGAGCTTAAATAAACATGTAAAAGTTTACTTTCTAGCCCCCAAAAAAGTTAATACCAGCGATTGATGCCTTTTAATTTACTTTAAAATGCAATCATTGAAAATATAATGTGCAATGTTAAATTACAGAATAATAAAAGATTAACATGTACAGTGGTTAAAAATGTATTTGTAAATAAACATAAATAAATTTCTGAAATGTTACTTTCCAGCCCCCAGTAACTGATGCCATTTAACCTTTTTAAAGTGATGTATACAAACTGAAAATGAAGCAAAATAGGAGGGAGTCGAGTGAGTTCCACCTCACTAAGAGATGATTTTCAAAAAAACACATTCTCCTAAATCGACAGCCCATGCATCCTGCCAGCCATCCAAATGTGTCTTTTTCTAATGCATGAGAGCCTGTATATTCAAATAAGGGGAGGACCTTTCACATGCATGCCGACCTATAATGGCTGCAAAAAGCTTAGCATAACTTCTGTCTGATTTCCAATGCAAATATTAGCAGTGGAGTTGAGTGTGTGGCTGCAAGATTATAGTTTATCCCGCTCACACACCACAGACTTCTTTTACGCTCCAGAAACATTTTGGCTTATCAGCGCAATGCAACGATCTGCTCCCCTCACATCCTCTAAGTCCCCTCGGAGACTTCAAGGAGGGACTTGGGCTAGAAGAGACCATCGAGTATGTATAGGGAGGGGGTAACAATGAAAGATATAGACGGAGGAATTATCAACATTCAAATATAGTTAGATCCACCCTAAACTTCAACCGGCGCCTGTAATTATTTTTCTTTTTATTCCACTCTCTATCTTTAGAGCTTAAATCCTTAAATTAAACATATTAATTGCTGTAAGCTGTACTATCAAATGGGGAATTACAAAGAGCTCAGAGGAGTCTTGGGTCCCAGTCTCCCAAACTCCCCTCTTCAGTGCTAATAGCATATTACATAGTATTGTTTATGCCATTATAGTGCAGCAGCTGCCTTGTTCTTGCACTTGTGTGTGTAATAGTGTAAAGGCGGCGTGACTGATGGTTTTAAACAGTGGGGAGAGAATTGCACAGTTAATACAATTAGCTAAATCAAGTTTAGATCGCCAGTGTTCAGTGTAATACAGCAAAAACAAATGTTGGCGTTCATTCAGCCCCCTGAAAACATCCCGGGCTCATCACCGAAATTGCCAAAATGTTGCATAAATGTGTAGTGCAATTTAATTTACACTATGAATGTTTAGGATTATTTCTGTTTTAGCCTATGAACAGGGGACATGGTCTTCCTCAATCTATATTTGAATGTTTTAGTCTTAATCTATCATTGGTGATAAATGAGACCCTTGTAAATCTCTCATGATGCGTATCATAGACATTTATGTGAAAATCAGTATGAATTATTGAGCATTTTTGAAAATAAGTTTATAATTTAAGTATTACAACACTATGAAATTAAAACAACACTAAAATTCTAAGCTCAACATTGAAAATTAATTATACAAGAATCATTTTTAAGACATTCAGTATGTTCTTAAATATTATCATAAGGTCTTATACGAGTTTAAGACCAACTCTTCTGGATTAGACTGATTCTACTCAGAATATACTTGATACTTGCTCAAATTAGTATATAAATTCAGTTTTGTGATTAGTAATTTATTGTTTAAACATTTCAGAATGGAATTATTTTTTTTTTACAACACACACACGACACAAAACAAAAACACAAACAATAACAGACAAAAATGACACAAATTGATAACAATAAAAACGAAATAAACACTTAAAAAATAATACAAAATTTAAATTAATATATTATCTTTTCATGTCTGGGTATACATTTTTCCACAACACTAATATTAAGTATATTTTTTGTGCAAACCCACACCTAAAACAAGTTTGCACAATAAAATAAATACTCATGAGTTATTAATAGATTAAAGTTATATCTTCTATCAACAAAAACAATTTAGCAACAATCTTGCAAAGGGAGACGAGACAGCCTCTTTATCCCATGTTTATTCCCCAACATTTGCAGACAAAGCTGAAGCAGATTTGTGCGACTGTAGCAGCTAACACCAGAGGGGCGGCTGGCGCACACAGCCATGTGGCAGCTCAGCCAATTAGAAGTTGCTTAAGGTCAGGCCAAGACCTCAGGGACCAGGAAAACAATAAATAATTTGGAGGGTAAAAAGCTAAGTGTTGCCCAGTACAAAATGCATTGTGTTTTCTAAAGTCTCGACAATTTATTTTCCCAATGAATTAAACATGTGACTGCTGCTAACATGGATTGCCCAGTGAGGGAGAGATAATCATAAATCTTTGTAAGTACTTCAACAAGACTGTGTACAATAAACACTGGAAGAGATTGGAGCTATTTGAGAAAGAATGTTTTTTTTTATAAAACCTTGAACCATTACCAGCCCACGGAAAGATGTTGTTGTTTTAATAATATACCTGAAATCTGTATCGGTTTTTCATGTACTCCTGCACTAACCATTAGCAGTGATCAACTACAAATACTATAAGAGCCACTGCTAATCTGTGAACTATTAACAGTGATGAACACTGGCACCTGGAGTTTTTATGTTCTGTAACTGTACAATAAAACATTTCCAGTGGATTTATTTTCCTCCGTTACTCAGAGGCGTACGTGTTCATTTCAAATAAAATCCAGTCACGCATCAGCATTTGGAGCATTCTTCTTTTTCCCTTTTCTTGTTTTCCAAAACATTAGTCTTGCAAAATCTAATGCGTGCAAATGCAATGAGTCAAAGCAAGCTGCCGCTGTGCTCCTCTTTCTCCTCTGTAGAACGCACTGACTCAATCAGATGGTCAGGCTTGTGCACTGCCAGGAAATAATGGGATCATATTGGATTCTTTTCTGCCTATCAAAGTTTCAGACAAAAGCAAATGTGTCTTGTTTCAATGCCCAGAAAATTCTCAAATATCTCCTCTCAGCAGCATAATGTACAGAACAAGTTGCCGAAAGGTGTGGAAATGGAACTAAGAGGAGGGATTTAAAGGAACTCTGTGTAGCCTGAGCAATTAGAAATACTGCTACACTAAAAGTAAACGTTTTCAAATGGCAAATTTTTCCTCATTGTCAGTGTATGGATAGGCTATGTGTCATGTGAAAGCTTAGAACCTCCAGAATTGCTTTACTGGACTAGCACTGATGAATGAATGAATGAATGAATGATGGCAGCAGGTGTTGAGGTCAAGGTAGTGAGAATTCAGATCAGAAAGAGTCCTTTTTTAGTCCTTTCCAGTTTAAATCGACTGGATTTCAGAATTGAAACTGGCAACCCAAATGAGAGACCCACGTGAGTCTCATTCTGCTCTCTGATTGGATCTTGAGAATCAAAACACTAAATTATAACAGAAACAACTTGGCTATTCTGTCCGTTTTTGTAACTAAGAATAAATCATCATTAAAACTGTTCTTAGTAAAATCTTAGATACAGTTCCTTTAATAGACATATTTTCTTTCTTAGAAGATATTCAAGTTTGAACCTTGAAACCAGGCTTGGCAGAAGTGTAGCGTCTTTTCTAACTCATTCATATTCAATTGAAAAAGTCAGATTTTTATTCTGTTAGAAAAGTTTTGAAACATGTAACCATAACACAATTTGAAATATTGAAAATGATACATTGTTTTTTGGGCTTTTTATACAAACATTTACCTCTCCAACTATCATCTGCTCATATCTTTTGAAAACCATTTGGCTGGAGTACTCCGTTTAGTTGAGTTGTATCCAGCTGACTGATAAATCGCCATAGAGGGCATTCCAAATTCACTCAAAATGACAGCTCTTTCCAAAATCGACTTGTCTTTGCTTTTCTGTCTGAAGTGTGTTTTCAAGGACATCTGGAGCATGGAGCTGAGGGAGAGAAGTGTTCAGTGTGCGATGTTGGACAGCTGTACTGCATATGGCACGGCAACCGAATCACAGAGAAATCATAACAAGCCCTATGCCATAAATGCAGTATACAAATTTTGAACAAAAATCTCCAGACGAAGTGGCGAAAGATGAGAACGTGAACATAAGATTCCACATTGACTTGTCAGAAACAGATCCAAACATTTAGTAATGGCTATAGTCTGGCCCAGCTATCCCATCCCACTCCTCTGCTATTGAAAAATATTGTTTAAAGTTGAAAATATCGCATAATATCAAATACGATGCATCTAAAGTCAGTGCAAATTTATTTTCAAGCTTTCTTTTGATGTCTTTATTGAAGTCTCTGTTGATGCTCAGTTCACAGTTGCGCAATGATTTTGTTTTTTCAGCCTTCAAATTAAAGGTGCATTGTGTAACTTTTCTGGTGGAGGATCCGTCAGATGCTTTTCTCCATGGAAATATTCTTGCTTTGTCTGGAATGTTTCACAGTATGAGCTATCTCCATGTACTGTGGTCCAAAGCAAGAAAAAAGATCTGACGAAGGCTTTTTGCTGAAAGGTTATTGAAAAATAAAAATAAAAAGCTTTTTGGATATCAGCCATCTAAGTGTGCTATGCATTTTTTTCCCCCACTATCTCCATGGAGACCAAACCTGAGTTGCAGGTCAGATCTGTGGAGAGGCAACCCCACTCACAGTCAAAATACCTGTTTTTCAAGGTATTTTTAAGTCAACGTCAAGTCAAAGTGTATTGTCAATTCACTATGTAACAGACATTACACAGAGGACTGAAATTGTGTTTCACCAGACACCAAATGTGCAATTTAACTAAAAACTAAAAACACACACGCACACGCACAGCTACACTCCTGGACATGAAGTGTATACAGGCATCAACAATAAATAGACATAAGACACACAGGTAAACATATACTCTTCCAACAAGAAGGAAAGTTGGAGGTAGAATGAAATGTGCAATATGTAAAGTGCAATAAGTGAAGGTGCAATTTGTAAAGTGCAGCATGGACATCAGTGTGTGTGCGATTGTTTTTTGGATGTCATTGCTATAAAGCTATAAAATTTAAGCTATAAAACCACCTGTAATTGAATAAATGTAAGGTAGAGCTGTTTAATGTCAATGAACATTCCAGGCAATGCACCTTTAAGAACAGCAGTGCCATTTTTAAACTCTGTACATGCATCTGTGACATTTCCGCAGATGCAATCCATGGATAATGGATAAAGGACAAATTATTCAGGATGAATCATTCAGAGTAAACCACTGATGAGGGAAAGCTGAGATATACAGCTCTGGAAAAAAATAAGAGACCACTGCATAATTATCACTTTTTCTGATTTTACTACTTATAGGTATGTGTTTGGGCAAAAGGAACATAGTCTATAAACTACTGACAACATTTCCCCCATATTCCAAATAAAAATATTATCGTTTAGAGCATTTATTTGCAGAAAATGACAAATGGTCAAAATAACAAAAAAGATACATGTTTTCAGACCTCAAAAATGCAAAGAAACAAGATCAAATTCATTTTAAAACAACATAATACTAATGTTTACACTTAAGAAGAGTTCAGAAATCAATAATGGAATGGCTGTAATACATGTAGAGATGCTGATTTCAGAACAAAATGCAGTGATCTTATTTTTTTTTTTCCAGAGCTGTATATTTGAAATGTTATTTAAAATCTTTTTAACACGTTTTTCCTTTCATTAGATTTAAATTGCTATACGGAGCTCAGACAACGTGTTAAAAGAAACAGAACTGTAGAACTGATTCCCACGTGCTCCTTCAACGTCATTCTAAACATCATCACTATAAAGAGCTGTGCTGATGGACCGAGCTGGTGGGTTGATGTAAGTACAGAGCAGTGACGTGTACAGTGTATAAGTCGTATAGGTGAAAACAGACATTTTCAGAGCAATGACTCCTCAAACTCAAAACAATAAAGATTACTCATACATGCAAGAATCACTCAAGCTTGTGCATTAATGATGAGGGGGAATCATTATAACATATTTAACTGCTCATAAAATCAATTTACCATAATATGTCCGTATCCGTTCTAAGAAAATCGTCCGTTACAAACCTTGATTGCAAGATTTTGGTGCACATAGAGATCCCAACTCTTTTAATCCTGCCTTTCCTGGGGTCAGAGTGTAAACAAACGGGAGACACTTCTGTTCCAACACAATGTGATGGGGTTGATTAATCCTGAACGACGCAGGTTTGTCTTCTACAGCTGAGTGAACAACTTCATTTCATCTGATGAGTTCAAGCCCGGGTCAGCCAGTCCTCATCTGGGACTTTACAAGAGCCACACAATGAGAATTCATTTGTACTATACAGAAAACAAGCATGTTCCACCACAGGCCTGCAACGGAGAAATATTGGTG
Source organism: Paratrypauchen microcephalus (assembly GCA_036785185.1). NCBI lineage: Eukaryota > Metazoa > Chordata > Actinopteri > Gobiiformes > Gobiidae > Paratrypauchen > Paratrypauchen microcephalus. Next base: position 14,385,740 of record JAVJIX010000002.1, on the reverse strand, counting down.
TGGGTTGTTTTTATGTGATCATAGCAATCTACACGACTATGGAGATTGAAATGAGGGGCCAGGAAACACTTTGTAAAATGGACCAACAGAGGTTCAGGCATGCATTGATATGCAATTTATCGGCATGTAAAAAGTACAGTACTTTTTCTTTCTCCAGTGATTAATATAATATGCAATAAAATACATATTATATGAGCCTTAAAACACGATGCAAACAGTACACTCTGGAACTTTTCAGGTGAAGGGTCTGCCACCTCCTTGTCCCCCTGAAGATGTTTTCACTTTACCAAGAATGCTTCCTGGCATGGCATTGTATTTATCTATATCCAAGCAGGTGATGTCATAATAAAATGTAATCGATCAAATACAAGATAGATTAATTGAATGGCATTCTGTGGAACATTTTAGGCAAAGTGGCTTTAGTAGCTCTAAGTTATAACTATGGGGCCCGAATTCACTCCAACGCACTGCTCTCAGAAAAAACAGCTTCAAGTACAGAAACAATGCAAATTCACAAACTCAAACACACACTCAAACGAGAAACAAACAAAAAAATGTGGTGCAAATTTTAAAAAATGCGTTGCAAGAGACAAAGACAAATATATCATCATGAAATGCGCTGCAAGTAGAGAAACGATTCAAAGCACAAAACGATGAAAACCAAGATAACGACTTCAAACGAAAAACGCTGCATTAAGAGTCACCACAATGGAAGATCTCCAAACCTGCAGGGGGAGCTCTCAGTGTCAGCTCAATGGAGAGACACACCGGATGGAAAGAGAGAAAGGCTCTGCCTATGAGAGAGACAGAGGCCGTTTCCCAATTCAGCGACGGCACACTTGTGAGTGTCCTTGGAACGGGATGTGCGTCATATCCGTTCCACAAGCGTGCCGTCGCTGAATTAGGAAACGGACAGAAAATGGCCAACTGACAGTATGTGAATACAGCTCTGGAAAAAAATAAGAGACCACTGCATTTTCTTCTGAAATCAGCATCTCTACATGTATTACAGCCATTCCATTCCAGCGTCTGTTGAATTCCAACACAAACACACAGCTGAGCTACTTCAGTTCTTGCACCAGGAGTGGAATAAAGTCACCCAAGAACAATGTGAAAGACTTGTGGAGAGCACGCCAAGATGCATGAAAGCTGTGATTAAAAATAAGGGTTATTGCACCAAATATTGATTTCTGAACTCTTATAAGTGTAAACATTAGTATTATGTTGTTTTAAAATGAATTTGATCTTGTTTCTTTGCATTGTTTGAGGTCTGAAAATTTTGACCATTTGTTTTTCTGCAAATAAATGCTCTAAATGATAATATTTTTATTTGGAATTTGAGGGAAATGTTGTCAGTAGTTTATAGACTCAAACAATGTTCCTTTTGCCCAAACACATACCTATAAGTAGTAAAATCAGAAAAACTGATTTTGCAGTGGTTTCTTATGTTTTTCCAGAGCTGTATAATCAAATAAAAGCCACATTACCATAACAATAATTTGTTCTTGCTGTAGTTTATTGTCAGTTGTCCGTGGGCAGTGGGCTGGTCCAGAGGAAAAATGACAGGGCCGAATCTTGTTCCCGGTCCGACCCTGCTCAAGAGTTCAAGAGAGCACATTTCATTTTACATTATTTTAGACTTAGTACTTTTTCCCCGTCTCCCACATTTTTGCATGACCACATTTGAGACTTTTTGAGATGGTCTGAGTTTGTGCGCGTCAGGTTTTTGTTCCTCCGCCTTGACTTTGGTAATGTTGGTCAAGTGTAAACAATGCTGATGACAATGATGGCTTTTTTCCAAGCCTCCCTCAGCCTGACAGATGAGTGTTTGGAGTGCGCCTCTCTGAAGTTCCACTTGCAGGAAAACGAATGCGCTCAACACAAACAGGTGAGGCAATCTGCACTTCTCATTTTCACTCAAACTGGAGCCCAATGCAAACTTCAAGACATGTTTAGCTTTGTTTGTGAGACCATCCATTCTGTAGGGCTTCCATTTGCATCTAATATTACCTCGGCAGAATCAAAGGAAAATGAAAACTATTTTTGATTACTGCATGGTTTGCCATCTGTCACCATACATCTGAATTGTGCATCTCCGAGTCTCTGAGGCAGTCACCCACCCTCTCTCTAATTCACATCTATTTATCTTTCCCCCCTTTTCTCCACTGCAGTCAATCATGAAAAATATGCTCAAATCTAGACTGGGCTCTCAAGCATCACCAATGTGCTGGAGTGTATATAAACATTTGAATACAGACAGTGTGACCTGAGATCTTAGTGACCCCCTTAGCTTAAATAGAAATATACTTTCAAATATTTTACTATAAAACATTATTATGAAGATATTGTGTTAAAAGCTACTTAGTCCAACTCTTATTATACAAAAAAAAAAAGATTGAATGTGCTTTCCTAGCTTCTAAAAGCATAAATCAACTATTTTGTGATATTTGTTTATTTTTTTCTTGAGATGTTGCCTGGAATATTCCACAGTATAAAACTGCCGTATTTTCCGCACTATAAGTCGCACCTAAAAGCCTTCAATTTTCTCAAAAGCCGACAGTGTGCCTTATAATCCGATGCGCCTTATATATGGATCAATATTGGTTAATCATGGCTACCGTAGTCAGCCACTACTGTAGCTTCTATTCTATGCAATGCGGTGCGCCTTATATATGAAAACAGTTTTAAAATAGGCCATTCATTGAAGGTGCGCCTTATAATCCGATGCGCCTTATAGTGCGGAAAATACGGTACACTTATCTATCTCCATGGAGAAAAGCGGGTGATGCCACCAAGCCAATCAGGTCAGATCTGTGGAGAGGCAGCCCTGCTCACACAGTCATTTTGAGTCATAAAACAGTTGTAATTGAATAGATAGATAAGTTGTAATGTCGTAGGCTACGTTTATATGATGATAGTCTGAACAGAAGACGTAAAAGTGGCGTTGCACCTTCACTTTTTATTCGGGGTTTAGATGAGCTAGGCTAGGTGGTGCTCTGATAGATTATCACTATGTCCGCGCGCAGGCATAGAATCTTCCTTCTTCTCATCTGCGCCGCAAAAAGCAAAACAAAACATGGCTACTGGTAGCAAAAAAACTATCAACTATTGCTTCAGACCACTTTAGACTACAAAGTCTAAAGTCTATGGCAAGTAAATTTCTCCTCCGTGAGATCAATAAAGTCTTATCTTATCTTATCTTATCTTATCTTAAAGCAGTGCAGGTGCAACAAGGTGTGGACTGGGAGTCTTGCCAAACAAAGTACACTGATATATGGACCGATGTGACGTAAACACGTATGCGACATCAGCAGATTTGACCAGAGTTTTGCGTCTTGGGCAGTGTAGACGAAAACACTACGGCAGAGCGTATTCAAGTTTTCCACTTTAGAGGGTGGTTTCAGTTTTTTGCGTTTTTAAGTCCTCAAAACGCCGTCACCGTCTAAACGAAAGGCACTTCCGATGAAATATTTTGTCGTTTTTACCCGTAAATGTTCTTGTGTAAACAGGCCCCCATGGAAAATTGGAGACAAAGCAATAATTCCACCAAGAAAACAAGACGAAATTGTTACATACAGTAGTGCGTCTTTTCATTTGACGCATGCATTAGGAATATGTCCGACAGTGTTAAACCAAATGATTTGTTAATATGAACATTAATAAATAAACACAGCTTTAATGCACTGCTTCCACTCAGAGCCTTTTCACTATTCTTGTCTCTGGGGCGTTTGACAGAGAGAGTGGTGGTTTGTTACAGATAAATATTGGTTTGAATATAGAGACCTGTCATGGTTATGTATTATGTGGTGGCCTTGGCAGTAATTGAATCTGCTCTGATTGTGATCTGGGACTGAATTAATTGATAGTCCAGTTGAACCAGCCGACAGCGCTTTTGAGTCGTCCATGTGTGAGAATGTATTTTTTAGGTTAAGCACGGAAAAGCATATTGTAAAATGGGTGAAGGGTGGTCCAGGAGCTATGTCACAGTCACCTTTATCTCAATGATGATGAAACCTTTATGGAAGTAAAATAATGCAGTGTGTTATCTTTGTTAAGGAAAATTCATTGTTGCCATATTTCAAACCTACTGTTCTTGTCTGTGTTTATATGTACTGAGCATATAGAACGTTATACAGCTCTGGAAAAAAATAAGAGACCACTGCATTTTTTTTCTGAAATCAGCATCTACATGTATTACAGCCATTCCATTCCAGCGTCTGTTGAATTCCAACAAAAAACACAAAGCTGAGCTACTTCAGTTCTTGCACCAGGAGTGGAATAAAGTCACCAAAGAACAATAATACTGCACTAAACGACTTTTCATTATGCATAATATGTTTACTGCTGCTGCTCTATATGAATGTATCATGTTTGCCACTACCTCACTGTAAACTACTGTTACCTGTGCAATAATCTGTGCAATAATCTGTGCAATAATCTGTGCAATAACCCACGTGCAATACTTATACTGTACTATGTGCAATACGAAATCCACATGCAACACTTATACTACACCATATTATGTGCAATCTGTGAAATATCTACTTACACCTTATTTAATCCTATCTGTACCTTTCTATATTGTACTTTGTATTTTTATTACATTTTATTACACATTTTTATTATATTGTTTACTTCTTCCCCTGCACTTTTGCAACACTTTTTTACCATGTACTATTATTGCATGCTATTAGTACTTCTGACTATCTTAGCGAGTCAACGGGTTCCTCTGATCCTAAGCATTTCATTGCATTGTTGACCTTGTGTTGATCCTGCATATGACAAATAAACAATCTTGAATCTTGAAAATCTTGAATGTGAAAGACTTGTGGAGAACATGCCAAGATGCATGAAAGCTGTGATTCAAAATAAGGGTTATTGCACCAAATATTGATTTCTGAACTCTTCTTAAGTGTAAACATTAGTATTATGTTGTTTTAAAATTAATTTGATCTTGTTTCTTTGCATTGTTTGAGATCTGAAAACATGTATCTTTTTTGTTATTTTGACCATTTGTCATTTTTGTGCTTTGTGCTACAATTTTGTATGAAAAGCACCTTATAAATATTGTTTGATTGATTGTTTGATTGATTTTCTGCAAATAAATGCTCTAAATGATAATATTTTTATTTGGAATATGGGGGAAATGTTGTCAGTAGTTTATAGACTCAAACAAAAATGTTCCTTTTGCCGAAACACATACCTATAAGTAGTAAAATAAGAAAAACTGATAATTTTGCAGTGATCTCTTATTTTTTTTCCAGAGCTGTATGCTAAATTATCCATATAAACATCCACTTTGCTATGACAAAGTCAAAAAGCTTTTACTTTCGGAACAGGTTATGTTTTTCTTTTAATGCCAAAAAGAAATTAGTAGCAGCAACATTTTTACCCATTTTGGATTATGGTGACCTGATTTACATGAATGCCCCAATTCAAATATTGAAGCTGTTAGATTCTGTGTATCACGCCTCTCTGAGGTTCATCACAAACTGTAACCCTCGCACACACCACTGTGAACTTTACACACGTGTGGGCTGGCCAGCACTGGAGACTCGTAGGCTCACTCACTGGTATATGTTCATTTATAAGGGTATTCAGCGCCTGCTCCCCTCATATCTGTGTGAATATCTTCAACCAAGAGCAACTGGACATTATTCTTTACGCTCTCAGGAAGCACTGCTGCTGACTGTGCCAAGTGTTCACACAGAAGCTGGTAAAGGGGCGTTCCAGTATTCTGCTCCCACAACTTGGAACAATCTACAAAAAGACTGGAAAATAAAGGAACTGGTCTCTATAGGACAGTTTAAAATCTGGCTCAAAGGTTTGGAATTGAAATCTATGGTTTGTAAATGTTTTAATTCTAAAACATTTTATTGCTTGTAATTGCTTGAAAATTGTTTTTAAAATGGTTTTGTAATTGTTTTGATCTGTCTTGGCCAGGACTCCCTTGAAAAAGATTATTCATCTCAATGGGACTTTCCTGGTTAAATAAAGGTTAAATAAAAAATAAAATAAAAAAGGTTCACATTTTAGATATCACTACCAATATGTGAGACTGGTGTCATATTGATGCTTTCCTAATTTGTCTGCACATAAATCAGCATCACATTATGGTAATAAACAACATAACAGCGTCTATATAAAATGCTCCTTGTGTGGGGGTGGTGCATCCAACCCAGTACTCCAAACTTAAACCTGCTTTTGATATAGTTTTCACATTCACTCTTTGGCTGACCTATGCAAGCAAGAGTCAGAGGATGCACCTATGTTGTTTGCTTTCTGCTTTCTATACACTTGCCTCTCACACTAAGCCTGAGCTAAAAATCTTAAAGGCATATATGTAACTATCTTCAGTTATTTTGTTTACTGTCCCTGCTTGTGTGTATGTGTACAGGATAAATTCTCTAGACATTTGGCCGTCTATTGAACAAAACTCAGCAAATTGGTACCTGAGGTTGCTTTCTCTTTGAGCGCTCTCACCTGGGAGTCGGGGAAGAGATTGCCTTGTAGGCCTGAACTGCAAACAGCCTCCTCTCTGATCGCCTCTCCTCGCCCTCACACTATTTGAACTGTGTTTTCCCCTGGCATTCTGGGAGTCTTTCTTTCACTTTTGAGGAGAAAAAAGGAGCTGTGTTCTTCATACATTTTTTAAGGCCTGGTATGTTTCATGCAAACACACCAACACACACATTGACAGTCTTTCTCAGCACTTGTGGCAGCTTTCAGCTCGGGTTTGGTCCTGCATTTTTCCCCTTGTATTAACATTTTTGAGATATGTTGTGACCATCCAGTTTCAAATGAGTGATTCGTTTTCAGGCATTTCTAGATATTTCTGGTTGGGTGCACAAACATCTTAAAGAGAGCACCTTTACTTCTCTGGTTCTCATGATTATTATTATATTATTATTAGGGCTGTCAAACGATTAATTTTCTTGATCGCAACTAATCTCAGAAATTTCATAGTTAATCGCGATTAATCGTGATTTATTTTGCATATTTAAAATTGATATCTTGCAGTAAGACCGTTCGAATCTAAAGTTAAACTCACAATGCAAAGTATTTCTCACCATTTTTTTTATTTCAAAAAAGTGCAGAGAAAGGAAAAAGTAACAATGAACCAGTAATAGTGCTTACTTTGAGAAATTGTAAATAAATGATTGAAGCCCGCTCGAGCTGCCTAGGGATGCGTAGAAGGAACAAAATACTAGCAAACTCAAAATAGCGCATTTAACCAACAATGAGTTTAATTAATACAACCAAATGAGCTGCATATGGATGGTAGAATTGCGGAAAATGCTGGCAAACTCTGATCACGATTAAAAAAAATTGTTCGCGATTAAAACTCTATCGCGATTAATCGCGATTAACGCGTTCATATTCCCAGCCCTAATTATTATTATTATTTACTTGGAGTGATCCACAGTTCACAAATATTAGTACTGTCAATCGATTGTCAAACATTTAATCGCGATTAATCTTGCAATTAACCACAAATTATTCACACATTTTTGTCCCTTGAATAATCAATTCAATACTCTTATCAACACAGAAAAGTGGATAAGTTTGCTTTGTGCGATTTTTAATTGGTTTTAAATTTCAAATCATAACAATTGTCAAAATGTGAATAGGAGCATTCATCTAACAGTGGTAAGTGGGGTCTCCTGTTCACAGATCTGGCCAGTAACTTGGCCCGAAGCATGGAGATAATCATGTAGAACACCCTCCACAAGCAAATGTACACACTGTTCCTGCTATAAAAATCTTATATCTCTTCTCTTTTCCATGCTTCACTGTGATCCATTAAAGAAGTGTAGTCCCAAATACCACACCCCTTATGCTTTTTTCATTATTTATCAAAGATAATGTACAAAATGCACTGACCTACACAAAATGAGCAATGAGTTTGTGCCAGAATTATAGTGAAGTTGGTAATTCCCACCAGTTGCTGAACAAATTGATACTGAAAAGTACCATTTTGCGACACGTACATACACATTATGTTGCTTGACTGTGGAAAAATCTAAAACATACTAAAAATCTGTTCGTTGCTCACAGTATTTCCCCCTCAGTATTCTGTGTAAAATGGGGTTGTGTTCTTCATACATTTTTAAAGTCTAGTATATGTTCCTTCATGCAAACATACTCACAAAGTCTTACCTCCTCAGCACTTGTGGCAGCTTTCAGGTCCTGTTTGTCACTACCTGGACATTGGTGTTTTAAAGCAAACTGAAGGTCTACGGACTCCGCTCCAATTTGTAAACAAGTTCTGTGGACATGTGAGCATTAGTGTCAGTTCTCTGCAAACTCAGTGTTTAAGAAATGCCGAGTGCGCACACAACATGATGCACTGATCAATAATTCATCACAACCTTGCCTTGTCCGCCCAGACGTCGCTGTAAGTTCCTTAAGTGAAAAGTGAAAAGAATCAAATGAAAAGGTAGAGATTAGAAAACACACGTTTATATTTAATAGCTTTTTGCTTCTGGAAATGCCACAATCGACTCCATCAGCATGTTCAGACAGGAGCAGAGGACAGAGACAGGTACAAACACAATTCGGTAAAAATGAGAACGTGTAAAATATATAGACACAAAATAAAAAGTGAGTGGGTTGATAATAAAGATAGAATGTATGATGCAACACGAGATCAAATATGAAAAAGTGCTACTTCAAAGCTTTCTTTTCCTGACTATGTTGTTTCTTTGTGCTTTATTCCATTCATTTTAGTATTTTTTGTCCACTTAAATGTTATATGTAAATACATGTTGGATAGCAGCAGCACATAATCTGTGGTAATTTGCATATTTGGTGAGCGTTTTGCACCTTATTTCCTTCCTCATGAAAACTATTGCCCATAGGATTAAGATTGGCTCTAACCCTAGATTTTGGAGTCATTTCAGTTTCAGTATGTTTAGAAATACTGTCTCTGTGTCAGTCAAGTTGGCCGGTGTGGTGGTGGTGTTGAACAGGCTACAGACTAACACTACGTCTCTGTAGCAAAATATACCTGGTAATCACAGACTTTTGAGAAAAAGCAAATTCCATACATTTCTATTGAATCACCTTGGCTATGTTCTCATTATGTCACTTAGCTTCACCAAGAAAAGGCAAAAATGCTTTGGCCACCATCGTGTGGCATTTCCTGCTAATCCCCCCACCCTTGTGTTCAGTGCTGGTGCTGGTGGTCCATGTGTGTTCTCTATTCATGTGTGCACCTGCGCGTGTGTTCGGGCTCCAGTTTCTAGTGTGTGTGGCCAAACCCTAAATCCATGCCAGGACAGCAATCCGGTCTGAAAACACAACTCCTAATCCTTTAACCTTCAGAACAAGAGGAGAGGAAAAAACAGCTGAAGGGCCCTGCATGGCCAGGCTCAGGGAGGAGAGCCACCCCACTACCACACCAGGAGCAAAGGGCAAGCAAGCCAACCTCCTCCAGGCAGCAAAATGGATTTGTGATTTCTGATGGCTCGATATGGCTGATGGTGGTTCACAGGTTCCTTTCAGGGCCTGGAGTTAACATGGCAGGCTAATGTCAGTGTGATCACAGTCTGGTGGCCTTCCAGTCTGTCACGGGCCTGATGGCCGCTCGGCTGATAGCATCACACTAAATTCTATCTCTGTCACTCTGTGTCTCTGTCCAGCAGCACAGCGCATGAGCTGTTGGCACGTCTTTAGTGAGTTTGGAGCTCCATTTTCAGCTGCCTCTTACTGTCAAGATCTTCAATGACAACATTGTCATTGAAGATCTTGACATACACTTTACATACACTTTTATTAGACAAAGAGCCTTGGGATTGAACATCAAAAAACTAAACAGAACAAATATTATTGGCAAAATCTACAATGACTGTTGCAAGTATGCAGAATGTCCATGCAGATATGTTATGGTGAATATAAGCTCAGTATACTTGGATGGTTTGTTTGGTATTAGGTGGCTTAAAATTTCCATACGTTTAACTTTAAGTATTTATTCATGCATTTTTCATCTCATTTAAAACTCAGCTATTACACACCTTTGCAAGCCAATGACTCTGCTGAAGTGAATTTGCTTAGCTTGACCACTCTTGGCACATTTGTGATTTTGCAAACAAACCACAATCCTTTGAAACTACATTGACAGTGACTTGTCATTATTTTTTACCCAATAATTTGACTTCTCTTAAGTAACCTCCCATTAATGCAGATAGCCTCAGCACCACAATACATCATTTATGAGTAAAATGTGTTTTAACCATGGACTGTGTGATCATATTAAATTTGCTTTGGCACATCACAACCCCTCAAAGTCTGCATGCATCAGTTTATTAATTTTAAATAGAAAACAAATACTCTAGCACTCTTGTTTCACACTGACTAATAGACCCAGAAATGTAATGAATAAAATAATGCCAAACCCTTCTATCTGTGTTTTGCCCCCAGCATGTTGTCAAGGCCTTGGTCCAGAAGGGGGAAATACATGAACAAGAAAAGATCTGAAGACTGCTGACCAGGGTACACATGCAGACACAAATCCACTGACAAACTATCACAGCTATGGTGTTAAAACTGCAGGTAAAGGTATGAAATCCAATCATTATTTTAGATTTATACATTTGCCACTTGCTTGTCTCTTTGAAGATGTGTGTTTATGTTTGTTGGGAATGTTCCACAGTATGGCATTACACTTATTCATCTCCGTCAACATAAGTAGTTGATGCCACCAGGCCAAGTTACAGGTCAGATCTGTGCCCAGGTAATGAATAAATGCAAAATAAGTCAGTTTGATATCATACTGTGGAACACTCCAGGAAATGCAGATGGCGAATCCCCTGACAGAAAACTTGCATGTTCACCTGTATAAATGACGTGAGCATTTGCCTGGAAGAATCCATGACTCATCGCTGTACCAGCGGCGAGTCTGGTAACGCTTGGTCCAGAATGCGCTGCTGTTGCGCTTAGACAGACAGCTAAGTGAACCAATCAGAGAACAGTTAACGGACAGCGACGTGAACCAAGCCGGTAGGAAGCAATGCAAAAACATCTTTTTTTGAAAAGAAAGGCCTCTAGAGCTGTCACCTGCTGTGGTTTTAAGGAATCGATGTGTTTTAGGTCATTTAAGACCAATTTTACAGCTGAATGGAAGGGACGTTGCGGGCAAAGGCGGGTGCACTGACGTCACCATCTTTGAACGAATCAGAATCGCGGAGTCCGTTGTTAACCGGAGGAGCGAGGGTGGAGCGAGGGTGGAGCGAGGGTGTCCAAATGGTATCGCGCTGTATAGGAAATACAGAGAGATATCATTTGGCTGGCCAGGTAACGTGAGCATGGCTACAATGGTCAATTTATTCAGATAGTAAGTTGATCTGACTATACTCTAATTGTTCTTCATTGATCCTAATTCCCGTATCTGCAACTGCAACTTTCCTAAAGCTAAAATAGTCAAATACATCAATTCAGGCTGCAGCACATCTTTTTTTTTAATCTTTATTTCAAGAGACAATACAGAGACATTAAAGGTGCAAGAAATAAATTACAATTACATCAGTCCATGTGCCATTCGTTCTTTTGGATTTCAATTAACAACAAAAATAAAATAAAATGGATAAACAGTCTATCATTTCATTATTCCATTTTAGTGTCAAACCAAAAAAACAGGTTTCGACCTCTATTTCCCATATTCAATTCAAAGTTTATTACAAAAAAACAGTCTCAGTGCCTATTTCAGTTTTTTTGTTTTTTGTTTTTTTTTTAAACCCGTGTGCCTCCCCCACCCCTCCCACGGCCAGCCAGTACTTTAGTTACCTCTAGATATAATATTTAGGTTATTCAGTCTGTTTAAAGAAGGGCTCCCAAATCTCATTGAATAGTTGTAGTTTTCCTTTAATCTTATGTATAAGGCGCTCACGGGAGGCAGTCTCAGAAAAGTTGAAAGCACATCTTCTTTTTCTTTGCCTGCCTCAGCATCAACAGTATCAGTTTTGATTTTATTAATGTCTCGCCCCAATCTTAATCCCCTCCATCTGTCCAGTCCAATAAATACTTTTTTTTAAAGATCCCATGACATGGTACTTCTTGATGCTTTTATATGGCTCCTTAGTGGTTCCCTAATACTGTAAATGAATCCTTCTTCAAAATCAAGCCTCAGTGCATGAGAAAGACACATGTACACAGTTAGAGTCATAAATATGTCTCTGAAATGCTTTATTCTGGGCCTTGTTGCTTGAATGCAAATGAGGAGGACAGAGACAGGCCAGTGCAGCAGGTGGGTTGTGGCCAAATACGCCGCTGTTTCCTGGTTTAGCGGTGCGCTGTCACCCACTTCCGTGTTTTAAGTGCGGAGGAAGATATGAGACGCGTTCCATAAAAAAAAACACATTTCCACAGAAAATGAAATTAAACCGCTGCTGTTTCAGAGGTTCGGAGGCTCGGATAAAGGACATCATGAGGCTCGGATAAAGGACATCTGAGCCTGGAGAGACTCGTGTCTCCAGGCATAAAAAAAACGCATCTTGCATTTCGTAACTCGTTTGTGGTCCAAAATCGCTGGACGTGATTTCCAGAGACGGTGGGTAGACATCCAGACGGGGGTGGAAATTCATTTGCATTTTCCCCGAGTGTGATGTCAGAAAGTTCCCTTGTTCAGAATCGCCCGTTTGGGCTGTCTTTTTTTCAAACCCAGAAAATGATCACAGATTCTCAGTTTACACATTTCGCAACTTTTAGCAATGGGGGGGATGGGCTAAACAGGGTAGGGGAGCTCACATTAACGTTCAAAAACCTCAGAAAGTGAAAATTTCATGCCATGGGACCTTTTAATAATCAAATAAAAGTTAACCTTTTTCAGACTCAAAGACTTTTCTGGTGGAGGATCAGCCGCCTACTGCCTGGAATGTTCCATGGTATGCCTTTAAACTTTCCCATCTAGTATTTATTCATTATGGGTATTTCTATTGCTCACAAATACAATAAGTCCTTCTATGAATAGTGACGACTCTCCACAGATCTGACTTAATGTGGTATAGTCTTGCCACATAGTTTGCTTGTGTCCCTCATGATAGCCTGGTTATAGCCTGGTTTAATCTATTACGCAACATTCTAGAAAATAATAACATTTCCATGAAGACATCAGATAGCAGAAGTGTTATGCAGTGCTCCTTTAACCGGCAACTGTAGTTTCTCACATAAAAATGAATAAACATAATGTCTTTTGTAACAGTCCAGGAGGCTCTTCTGTACAGCACCTTACATTTCCAGTGGCAGCCAGCTGTCCTCATCCTCCATACCATTAAAGCCATCAATGCTGACAGGATCAATAGGTGTGTTTTGGCCTCAGTGCCCCTGCCACAGATAGCATGTCACTGCTGACAGACAAATCTCAGCGCTTGGCTCGGTGACAGAAGGAAATCGCACTACTTTTCCGTTAAGATCATCCAACACGCTATTGATTTGCCCTGTGCTAATCATACATCAGTGCGGAATAAATGGCTGTGAGGCAGACCTTTCCATTGTTCACGAGTGGGAAATGTAATGAAAAAGAGAGACATTTCTTTTATTGCGAGTTACTCCAGGCTACGCACATAATCGTCCTGTGATTGGAAAAGGACCGCTTTGATGGCAGTCTGTCAAAGGGTTTTATTGAGGGTTTCTGTTTTTGGTACAGCATCAGAAATTCGACTCCAAACATATTAAGAGTAATAAAACTGTTTACAGGTAAATTAGCACTATTAAAATGTCAATGAGGAATGCACTGGTGTGGTGGTGTTGTAGTTGTAGTGTAGCACCTCTGTGTTTTGTTCAAGGAAGCTGTTCACCTCACTTTACAAACATTTTAGGATTGGTGGATTAAAATTTCTTTATAAATGACTCATTGTCTGTCAGCATATATAATATCAGCTAGGGGTGTGCAAAAATATCAAAATACTGATATGTCATGATACTATTGTTATAGTGAGCTGCTGTATCAGTGTATCGCCAAGAGTATTCTTTGGTATCTTTTTGCAATCCTTTTTGTGACTGCGCTACAGTTTTGTTGCTTATTTAGTGTAAGGAAACTTGTTTATGCAATACATTTGACATATTCTCTGTTTTGATGATTAAAATAGATGTAATTCATATTAACTTTATACAGCTCTGGAAAAAATAAGAGACCACTGCATTTTTTTCTGAAATCAGCATCTCTACATGTATTACAGCCATTCCATTCCAGCGTCTGTTGAATTCCAACACAAACACAAAGCTGAGCTACTTCATTTCTTGCACCAGGAGTGGACTAAAGTCACCCAAGAACAATGTGAAAGACTTGTGGAGAGCATGCCAAGACACATGAAAGCTGTGATTAAAAATAAGGGTTATTGCACCAAATATTGATTTCTGAACTCTTCTTAAGTGTAAACATTAGTATTATGTTGTTTTAAAATGAATTTGATCTTGTTTCTTTGCATTGGCCTGTGTGTGTTCTGTGTGGAGTTTGCATGCATGGTCTGGGTTCGATCCCCGGGTCGCCTGGGTCTTTCTGTGTGGAGTTTGCATGTTCTCCCCGTGTTTGGATGGGTTTCCTCCGGGCACTCCAGTTTCCCCCATCAACCCAAAACATGCTCCAGGTAAAATCCTCCAGCTTAGGTCCTGACCAAGCCGAGCAACAAGATCATGGAGATGGGTCCCCAGGCGCCTGAAAGACGAGCTGCCCACTGCTCCTGATGGATGGGTCAAATGCAGAGAAATAATTTCCCTACGGGGATGAATAAAGCGTGTCTTCTTCTTGTTTGAGTTCAAAAAACATGTATTGTTTTTGTTATTTTGACCATTTGTCATTTTCTGCAAATAAATGCTCTAAACGATAATATTTTTATTTGGAATTTGGGGGAAATGTTGTCAGTAGTTTATAGACTCAAACAAATAATGTTCCTTTTGCCCAAACACATACCTATAAGTAGTAAAATAAAAAAAACTGATCATTTTGCAGTGGTTTCTTATTTTTTTCCAGAGCTTCATATTCATTTTAACTTTAAGTAGTCATCTAACAAAGCAATATAGTTGCTAAAATGTATTTGGTTCTTAAGAAACAGTAATATGTCACTGTCTATTATGTGCAATATATCAATTATTGGAGGTATCATACCGTATCATGATAATATTATATTCTGGGCCATGTATAGTTTATTGTATCAAATCATGAGAGAGTGATTCCCAGCACAGGTTCTCAACTCCCACAAACGGCAAATTAAATAATTCTGAATTGTTGGCGATGGTTAATATTTGTTTCAATTAACAGACTATTATCTAAACTATCAGCATTTCGTGGAAAAAAAATATTGATCACAGTTCAACACAGTGTACCCTGAGTCCCATTGTTATATGTGCAAGAACTTTTGTTAAATATTAAAATAGATCCATCTCTGGAGGTAAAATAATTACCTGGGAAGCTGCTTGTCTCTATCTCTCTTTTCCCTCCTTCGTTCCTGTCTCCTCCATTATCTGAAGCAGCACATCAAAAAACCACTCTGATAACAGACTGGAGAACTCAATTGACCTTCTCCGAGTGTCACAAAGAAAACACTTGTAGGACTGAAGAAAAGGTTATTTCTCACTCTCCACATGTGACGATCTAACCCATTTTTCATTAGTAACAAACTCCACTGTATGCTGACTACTTTTACACATACCTGGCCAGTCAATAGTGCCAATGGCCTGCTGCTAAATGAGTCTAACTACACATCTGTCTTGGTGTACAGCTCCATAGTGACTGACCCTGTACATGTAAATAACCTCCTGTCTGGGATCTTTGATTGCAGATCAATGGCTGCTTGCTTTATTTCAACATTCACCAGCATTGAACCGCAACGCCACAGGGGCAAATGTTCAACACAGAATTTACAGGTTTGCTATCGAGCACTTTGAAACAATAAAGCTCCTAGTGAGCGATTAAACAAACCAGAGAATAAAGTGGCCGCCGCCGACAAAGATTAACACTACAGATACAGCATGGAGGAGTGTAATTATTCTTTACTGACACAAACATTTAGCCCCCAGAGCGGAACACTGTTTACCACAAATACAGCCCCGCACGCCTGACCTAATCACAGACTGAATTTACCTGAGTGCATTTCAATGTGCTGCTGCTGCTGATTGGGCTGTCGAGGAGCGCCTTTCACATCTTTGGATGATTTACACTGCATTTGTGTTGTCCTGTTTACTCAGTCAGTTTATGTCACTTAACACAAAACATCATTTTATGTATAAAAAGAACAAACAAAATGAAAAGATGATAAGACTTTAACTGTAAGAGCTAATCTATTTGGACTTGTAGATGAAGATGTCATTGTGTAGGAATAGGAAGCCCATAGTAACTTCCATACATTAGTTCCAGCAGCAGGGACAATGAAGGACAGCAGGGCTCTCTGCCAAATTCTATCTGCACAAATATGAGGTCTATATTGTCCTGCCAGAGTCTCAAATCCATGCAATGGTTCCAGGTCTTGATTATGTGTGTGATTTGCAGATCCCACTGTGTGTGGATGCATCCTACAGTGATGCCATTTGACTGATGTGCTTGCGTGTGAACATATTGCATAGCTGGCATACAGTATGTACATAGAGCAGACATTAGCATGTGTGGAGACACTTTACACTGGGTGCCTATGCACATGCTTATCAGTGTGCTGGCTGGCATGTCAGCTGATGTCCCCAGTAATCCAGCAGTGGGCCTGTTGTGGATTAGCAGGAGGCTCCAGGGGATGGGAATCCCATTCCCGTTTACAGTTCTCCCTGGCAGCAACAAAGGCAAGATGCCTTCTCTCTATTGCCTTCACACCGGTGGAGCCTCGAGCTGTGAGTGTGTGTGTCTTTGTTGTCCATATAGTGGGTGCATGTTTTAAAACAGCTGAATTGAGTGAGTGTGGCATTTCTGTGCCAAACTGTGCTAACTATACAATATAGTATTATCATCTTATTTATTTAATATCTACTGTACATCCAGGATTCCATGTAAAGTTTTTTACTTATTATTTTATGCAAATTACTACTTCCTGTATTATATAATATAAAACAATACATTTGATGCAAATACTTAGATATTTATCTGGATTATCTTGTCATTATTGTATTTATTATTTTTATTAAACAATAGGCTCAGATTCCTTGCCTTTTCACACTTGTATACAGTGCAAACACTCACCGTTAGGCCACTAAGAGACCAATACACAGAATTCCATCAGTATAGGATTTGTTTTGAAGACATTCTAACACTAACAACAGCAGTGTGACCTCTTGAACCTGGAGATACAAGCTGGTCTGCTCCCCACTGGTGATTTAGATGCCTGCTTTCTTCCATCTCCTGAAAGAGAGAGAGAAAACATTTTGTGTGTGTGGCTGAGAGTCGCAACTTGATAGCACAACAAAAGAGCTGTGGTGGCAAGTCCCCACGCAGACATTATATGTCAGCATCACCGTCATACTGGTAGCTTGTCCCCACTGTACAAAGCCATCCTCATTCAGGGCACCTAACCAAGGTCAGCCTGGATTAGCCACTAGTAACCCTATCAGGTCCAGCACAATGATTACAAAGCCCAGTGACACTGGCTGTCAGCACACTCTTTCTAGGCAACCCTATCTGGCCGACCCTTGGCTGGAGAGCCACAGGAGAGACTCAGGCGCTCTCAAATTGTTTCCCCTTTGTGTCCTCTTTTATTTTCTCTCTTTGATTTTCAGAGATCGTTTGGTTCGTCAATCAGCCTGTTTGGGTGTTTGTGTGTGTTTGAAATCTATGCTTCATAATTTCTATAATTAGTGCATTCTTTTTTCTTTTTTTTTTTCCTTCTTTACAAAATCTGGTATTTTGCTCCCTTACAGCCTGCAAGTCTACCCATGTCAATGTCACCTAGATATAGTTTCTTTTGCATTTTGTGTTTTTAGTCCAAAATTCTAAATGTATCGAAGTCTTAGAGAGGCTACAGAACAAAGGCGTTGTACTGTAAACTGTAAGAACACAATATTATACAGAAAAAAGACAAAAAAGTGTTTCCCCAACATCCATGTCAGTCTGCAGCATGTTCGACAAATCAAACTTAAAGGGAACGTGGCCTTGTGATTTAAGCTGAAAACTAACTACAAGAACAACAGCAGCATCAACAAGAGTCCTTGCAGCGAGAAGGATCCAAGGCACTGCAGTCACCAATGTTCTGTACTTGAGCACATCAGAGGCGTCCTCACTGGAGGTGCCCTGAAGGAACCTGTTTACAAAGTGATAGGGCTCAGGGTTTTTCACTCGGGGCAAGGGGCTGATGCAGAACCCCCTCCACTGCCAAGCACATGGATGGCTGCTGATTAGAAGAAGGTTGGCAGCAATGGGCAAATGCCAGGCGCGCGAGAGATGACGGCCTGACGCCTGAGCCCGCCTGAGCCCGCCTGGCCCACTGCGTCTCCCTGTTTAGCCTTCTCCTCACTGACACGTAGAGTTAAAATAAGGCCAGATATATTTATTCAAATGAACTAGCACATTTTAATTGAAAAGTTTTGTTTTTTTGTTGTTTCTAATTAATGGTTGAAATAAGTCAAAATAAATATGAACAGATATAATAATAATCCATGAAACATAAATTAATTTGAAAAAAATGAATTAAATGTATTCAAGCAAAAATTCAATCCAATTGATTTCCCAGTTTGTGTGTATCCAAGCCCTGCCTCTCACTATTTTTACTCGTTTATGCACTTACGAATACATTTTTTAAAAACATATATATGTATAAGAAATTCACGTGAGTAATTTTGGTTACCACTTGTACTGTTAAAACTACTTTCAATTAAAATGCATTATAATTTCCACATTTAAGCCCTCGAAACTGCAGTTGTGGAGTATCTGTTTTGTTTTTTTCCTTTTTATTTTTTCCTTTTTTATTACCCAGCCTCTCCTCTCCATGTCCTGTATCCCCATTAAGCAAGGACCAGACCTGTTTTAAAACTGACCTGGAAATGCAACCGACAACTAATACTAAATTGAGCATACTTTGGCCCAGTGCGCGGCCCGTGCGCAGTGGAGACAGTGCCCCCTGGTGTGGGCCTCAATGTATGTCCGGTCATCCAAGTATATCGCAAATCATTATAAGCAGCAACAATCTACTCTTTTATGGCAGGACTAGATCTTTTTGATGATGAAACGTGATGAAAATACTAATGATACGATGAAATACTAATGAAAATATGAGATTTACTTTATTTGGACTAGTAGAACAGACACAGGCCTATATATATACCTGCTAAAATGATCACAATAAAACCACTTTTGTCGTTTTTCATGTTAAATTAGGCTGTATTTATTCCATCCCAACACTCCTGGATAGATTGTCATATCCGAATGAGCTATGGCAAAGTAATGTGCAAGTTGTAACAGTGTCATGTCACCTCCTAAAGTAGCCTAAGGTGAAATATTGCCCTCATAACTGCAGTCATTATGGGCGGATTTGAATGCAGAGCACCATGGGATGTGGTGTTTTAATTAACAAAATGACACTACGTGAGGATTAGTTATGGCTATCCTTTCTGTGAACTGTAATATATGGATTTATTATGAACTAAATTAGCCCGGGCCGTTAACAAGCTGCAACTCTTTAGCAGTGGTGTTTACAAGAGAGGCAGACCACACCACGGTGACGGAACAAGCACCTGATGGATGCGCACGTTGAGTCGTGTGAATACTAATGAGGGACCCTCTTCGTCCGCCACCTTGGCTGTCCATCCGCTCCCAAACCGCTGTTAGGGCTTACATTTCACCATGCACAGAGGTCATAATGTCTGCAGTCACTGGCGAGAAGGGCAAGAGGCCTGGATGCATGGACCTCAAATCCAAAATGATAATAATCATCATTTAAACTCGACTTCTCTGGATAAATATGCATTTGGGTATGAATTATAAACAAAAACAAATAGTAGACTACATCATATCATATTCACCTACCTACAACAAACCTCAAAAAGTTATTCGTGGTACAAAATAATAGTGGAAACTCATGTACGCCTCCCACAGGCCAGACCGCGCACTGCCCCTGGTGTGCGTGGATGTGTCCTCGTTTTGATAGCGGCATTGGCGCACATAAGCGCGTGTTAAGTCGAGACTTGGTCATTATAGACTCGCTTTCTCTGACTCATACACTCCTATAGCGCTAAGCACCCAAACACACAACTAAAAAAGCCATACGCGTAAACAAAGGTTAAAGCGCACCGGAGCGCGCAACTTTAAAATAATGCTTATAGCGACTTTATCAAATTCATGGTCCCCATAAGAGAAGTAATGTCAAAATCATTGCATCTAATCCAGTTTGGCGACGTCGGAGAGAAAGAATTGACAATACCAAAGGAAACGGATCGTATTTCCAGTCGCTGTACTTTTGGCTGTGTGGTGTCGCTGCTTGTGAGCAAGAAATTCAGTGTGTATGAGGCAGAGAAAAGGGGCGGGGATGGATATTCAGATGAGCCGGAGTGACAGCTCCAGTTTCCCCCTGCGCTCCGTGCGTCTGAAACTCCACTGGCTCTTTCCCTCCTAACTCCTCACTTCACAGCGCTGCGTACTAAAAACATCGGACGCTAGGGGATCAAGACGCATGCCACATTGCCTCTATGTGGGCACTTTTAACACACCTTTCAAGGGCTTTTTAGTCAAGGGGCAGCGGGAGGAGGACTTTTTCTATTCATTGTTTGATGGCTGCTTTAGCGGCTCATTATTAACTTGATTGTTACTTTGGCTTTCAACGCGCTTTTGCTGCGCTTTTTTGGGGGGGAATCGGCGATCTGTTTATATCCCATCAAATGTCCTATCCTCAGGCTTATCTATACCAGCCTCCGGGCTCCCTGGCGCTGTATTCGTGTCCGACTTACGGGCCCTCGTCTTTGCCTGCTCCGCGGAATGAAGAGCTGGCGAGGTCGTCCTCCGGCTCGGCGTTCAGCCCTTACCCGGGATCGGCTGCTTTCTCCGCTTCGCCGGGCACGGGCTTCTCCAGCCCTCTGTCATATTCTACGGACCCCACCGCAGGATTCCCGTCGTATGTGGTAAAAAATAACTTATTTTCTCCTATGTTATAAATACACTTAAGTCCTATTTTGAAGGGTTATATTCTGATTTTCATTCTGTAACACTTGGGACGTTTATCTAAGGCCTTATTGCCCTGAGTCTGGACCGCTGACCCTGTGACTTACATGAAACTGAAGCTCTCAAGTTGAAAACAATGTTCCTTCAATTGCCTTACGTTAAAGTGTAGAATACTGGAGAGCTTTACGCGTGTTACCCCAAATTCTGAGAGATATTTTGGAAGCCGCACATCAATATGATTCGTAATGGGATTTGTAATGGTATTAATGGAAGATGTGTTCACATAATGACACCACCGTGACGCGGCAAAAAGTGCGTCAACTTGAGAAGCAAATAATTAATTAGGGATTAGGTGATTTGAAATGGTATTTTGACTTTTATTGGCGGCATTTTTTTTTTTTAACTAGCTAATCCGATAACGATCTTAGCCATTAGTTAACAATTAGTGTGTGGCCTGCTCCCACATTAACACGCATTGTTTTATGGTCATTGGTCAGACAATATTTTATGTGGCTTTGTAGTATAGAAAATATGCATTGCTTTGAATAAAAAGACACAATTAATACTCAAAATGTACACAAACCTTATAAGAGGTTATTCAAATATAATTAAATGTGTCTTATTATAGGTTAATTAATTATAAGGGACATGTTTTGTGACTTAATTTTCTCTTCAGAGCTCTCCCTATGACCCACACACAACGGGCATGGCTGGTGCGCTCAGCTACCACCCATACGGCAGCCCCGGATACCCGTACCAGCTCAACGACCCGGCTTACCGCAAGAACGCCACGAGGGATGCCACGGCCACCCTGAAAGCCTGGCTGCAGGAGCACAGGAAGAACCCCTACCCCACCAAAGGAGAGAAGATCATGCTGGCCATCATCACCAAGATGACCCTGACCCAGGTGTCCACGTGGTTCGCCAACGCCAGGAGGAGACTCAAGAAGGAGAACAAGATGACGTGGGCCCCCAGGAACAAGAGCGAGGATGAGGACGAGGACGACGGCGACGCGGAGAGGAAGGACATAGAGCGGTCCGAGAAAACCCTGGATAACAGCGAGGCTTCAGCCGAGGATGAAGGTGGGGTGCACGAGCCAATGATCCGTTTAACAATTCTGGGCAGGAAGTGAGGGGAGGCAGGAGGGGCACGTGTGCTTTTTATTTACTGCTCAGCCCCACTAATGCTGCAGTAACCCAACGGGCTTAGTCAACAGGAAATATGGATCATTTTACGCACAATACATGTTCGACTTTATTTGTTTCAAAAACGTAATTTTAAATAGACTCATGAAGTTCATAAAAAAGTTAGAAAAATAATATGTTACATTTAGCACACACAGCTGAACGTTGGCAATTGTTACATACATTTAATAACACATTTGTATTTTTTAAGACAAGCATAGATATACGTATTCACTTTACAGGCTTATAGACCTATAAATATTTATGTATGTATATATTTAATTATTATTTTTTTTATTGTTATTGAATTTTCTTTGTTTTTCCTATAGGAATAAGTTTACACGTGGACACACTGACAGACCACTCCTGTTCCGCGGAGTCAGACGTGGAGAAAGTGAACTGTCGCGCGGGGGAGCGCACCGGGGATGAGGACGGAGACGACGCGGTGGAACGCCACCTCGAAGCACGGGGCCATATTTCTCCAAAGCCCGTGACATCGTCACCGCTAACCGGGGTAGAAGCCCCTATTGTCAACCCACACCACCACCTCCACCACCTCCACCATCACCTGCAGCGCGAGGACCTGGCGCGCAGCCTCATGGTGGGCAATAAAGTTCTAGAAAGCAGAGCACCGTCTCAGAACCCCTCGGTCAAGCCTAAGCTGTGGTCACTCGCAGAGATTGCTACCTCGGACCAAAAACAGCAGCAGCCAGCAAACTGCCCCTCCTCCAGTGGGGGCCTCCTCACAGCCCCCGCCTCTGCTGCCAGCCCACCCTCACTCTACCCGCCCCCCTCCATCATTGGAAGGCCTATTTATTACACTTCGCCCTTTTATAGCAATTATACAAACTATGGCAACTTCAGTCCGCTGCAGGGCCAGGGGATCCTGCGCTACAATAACTCCTCTGGAGTGAGTCTGGCCGCAGCAGCCGCAGCCGCAGCCGCTGCTGCTTCTTCATCCTCCACTTCTAGTTCTTCTAGTGCGACCGAAGCTCTGAGCTCAGCGCAGCATCCTCACAATCAGCACGAGGCTAAACTAAGGCCCGACTCCCCTGTCGCTAAAAATAACAATAAAGCTGAACAGCCACATCAGCATTTCAGATCGGCAAATTTAGAAGCAAAGAAAGGTACGTAAGATGAGAAAGTTGGGGACAACGTGATAGCTTAAAACGCGTTTAAAGTCGTGCTGAACATTTGCAATTGTATTTAAAACGAGGAAAGTAAATGTATTGTGAGCGTGAAACTGTTTTGTTTTACCGCTGCTAATATAACGTTCGTTCGTGCGTAATTTGCCTTATTAAGTCACACACACATTGTCTTTCCTTGAAATAAATACACCTTTGTTGCAAATAAGAAGTAGCTCTTCTAAACGATCAACAGAATGCACTAATTATTTTTGAGTGACGTGTTAATTGTAGATTCATTCTTTGTAGATTTTTATCATTTGTCACAAAAGGAGCATTTTCCGAACAGCAGAACACATTCACACAGTGTGACTGGGCCCAGGGCGGGTCAGTGTGACTCGGACCAGGGTCAGGTCTAATCAGCTTATGCGCGTGCACATGCGCGGTGGCTCCCGGTAAATCCAATGCGCAGGGAATAGTTGCCATAGCTTTGAGCAGGAATTCTAAACTTAACGTTCTCTTGTGGTGAGTGGAAAAGCCTCTCGAGTTCAACCTTATCTTTGTGTCTATGATCATTTTAAATACATCGGGTCCGCCATATGCAAAGAAAGAAAAATGTCGGTTTGGTCCCCACGTATTCTGCAAATCCAAACTCTGCGCAAAACCACTTTTACGCACGCTGGCTCCAGTGAGGACGATGAGTATTTTCCAAGCACTTACAGTACTGAGTATTTTCTTTTTGTTTTTGAGAAGTACACTTACACCATGGTATCCGATACAGACAGGTGTCACAATTGCTTTGACAATAAAAGGTAGAAGAGACATCACCTTTTAGCCTAATGTTTTACGCTCTCTTAACCTTTACCGCTCCAGCTCGTATCCAGTGCCACCAGTTTCCATGAAAGCTGCTAGAGGTTTTGCACCACACACACAGGCCACAAACCCTCAAAACTTTGGACTCGCTGGGAAAAAAAAAAAAAGTTTTATGGAAATTTCATGACGTATCATGGATTTGTAATTTAGTTTGAAAAAATGCTCCCATTATATGTGATTTATATGTTAATACTCAGGTTCATTTAGTTTGTCTTTTTGCCACGATATATTATTTTATCTATTTAAACGCGTGCAAAACCTTATTTGGCCCTTTACTCTGGAATTTGTAAAGTTTGCTTTGGATGATTAAACGAAGGACTGGATTGAAGTTAACAACTTAACAAGAAGACGTCACTTCAAAGTGGAAAAGCCTACATTTGATATTTATTTTTATAAATGATTGTGGCGATAAGCCTATAATTTATGCAAGTTGTATTGCAAACATTGGGAATTGACTGCGTTTGTAAATATATATACATATATATATTATGGACGTTTTTTATTTGAGAAGCATTTGGAAATTGAAAGCTTCACAATCTTGTTGTTATCAGGACTTTTACTAATTTATATCTTTGAATGTAAATAATGAGAACGTCAGTACAAACCCTGGCGCGGTACCTACATAAAGGAGAATATTAAAACTGTTTTCTCAACTATTTTTCGAAGCTTGGCCATTTATTTATACACTATTATTTATGTGAGGGTTTATGGTTTCACTGTGTCAGGCACAGATGGGAAAGGCACTTTTCAGCAGCGAGACTTTTCACAGATCACACAATCCATTCTCAGTAAATGGAGCATCGTTTTCTTTTATATGGTTCATTATCGTGACCTTGATTGGAATAAACGACGCACTTATTTCATTTTTTTCCTCCCAAGCCTTTAGCAGTCCGTTCCCTAACCCACATTTATTTTTCAGAATGATTAATACAGCCGTGGGACGCGCGGGGCATTATGGGCATTATGGTGTCCCAGCGGGGCCGTCCCTGGAGCCTCTCAGGCCGCTTCAGCATGGGTCACAGAGCGCTGCCTGCTTCATTATGGCACGTCATTGAACAATCCATAAAAGTCTATCTAAGCATCTGCCAGCTCCAATGGGCTGTGTGATGGGCCCTAATCGGACAGGTTTTCCTCTATTTTTTAATCCTGGCGGCCTTTACGCACGTTAATTAACCCATTATTATTATTATTATTATTATTATTATTATTATTATTATTATTATTATTATTATTATTATTATTATTATTATTATTATTATTATTATTATTATTATTATTGAGAAACCTATACTGAACAGCCTTTCCCTCTTTTTTCTACCCCTTCTGGCCAAAATAAAACCTAATGCGGTGTTTTCCACCTGAACGTGGACCTGAGCAAAATCTCCCAGGACTCCCTTTCAGCTCGCCGTTTCTTCTCTTTTCTCTGCTCCTCCTCTCACTCCTGGAAGGAAGTAATATTTGCCAGATCCCACGCATTCCCTATGGACGTGGGCTTGTCTCTGTAAAATTGTAGGTCACAGATTATTCACATAAGTGCCTTGGTAAAAGTTGTTGTAGACAGTTTAAGCAGTGCTATAAACTGGGATTCATTTGCAAAAAAAGTCAAGCAGTAGGCTATTACTGTTTATGTTTTATTAATAAAATGTCTGCATTCGTTAATTAACAACTGGGGGTGTAATTTGTTTCTTTATTCAGATTCAAACTAAAGAAATACTACCTAGAAATACAATCAGATAGACTTTTGACTTTCCTCTTTTGATCAGAATTGCCTTAAACGATCAGATCATTTTAGTCTATATTTATTTTGTCCTACAATCTAAACACAAGTCTACCCTCTGGCCTGATTTGTCTTGTGATCTGTCTCCCATCCAAATGCTTTCATTAGGAGCTGATGTATTAAAAGGCACGCTTTATTCTCAGGTGGGCTCCCCGGAGGACTCAGCACAGTTGTCAAATAGCACCAGAGGCACTTTCCGAAAAGCACACAGGGATCCCGCCACTCTTCACCTCTTCCTCTCTCTCTGGGGCTGCTCCGCCGTCCAAACGTCAACATTTGTTCTCAATAAAAAGAGTTATTGTTTCTGAGGCTGGGTTGCCTTTGAACACTTCCACGATTTGATTGAGAGCAGGGGCAGGTGAAAACGGGGGCCCATACCGAAGTCATGCTGGGAAGGCTGTTATTAGAAGCTATTGCAAATTTATGCCACAATTAGTTGCAACTGTGCAGTGAGGTTTTAGTACAGTATACCTTTTGAAGAACTTTTTTTTTACTTTCTGAGTCATGCAGCTTTGTGTAAAAAATGTTGACAAGGCACTGGGAGTTTGGCAAATAATTCTGTGCACAATTTAAGATAAGTTATAGAAGTTATAAATGGCTGCCATGACAAATTATTTATCACATAATGCATTTGGGGCAGTCACTGTTTTGGAATGGTGTGCCGGGCAAGTCTCAACCAGAAAATCTTGGAAACCTCTGCGCAAGATAAGATAGTTTTTTGTATTGAGATTGGTGTTCCAAGTTCTGATAATCTGACTAACATTTGTAGACACATTTCTGCGTTAATAACAATTCTTCAAACCCTTTTTGTACCTATATAGAGACTTGTATAAGGACTAGTTGCCATTGGTGTTGACTCGATGCTATCACAGGGCTTAGGCTTGCAGAGAGTGCCGAATATAGAGAGAGCAAGTGGACTCATTGCGCCTTATCACTGATCAAATAAGCAGCTCGTATATGCAGATAATTCATGAGCTCTTTTGTGTCCTTTATCTTGCCGTCAACTCTTTCTCCTCCAAAATGCCTCTGACATTAATCTGTGCCGCACACCTGTGAGCCTCTCCACCAGGAAGTGAACGCTGATTATCCCCAAAGAGGCAGCGTTGTGTTTAGAAAGAGATAATTCACAGTGATACTAAGTGGGAATTAGTAAATTATGCATACAGACCGTGAGACGAGGTGCAGCAGGCTAATGTGATAATAGACACTGTAATAAACACACTGTACTTGGTAGTTGTAGCTCTATGAATATTCACAAAGTCCATGTAACGGTAATGCCTTGTATACGTTAATTATTTTAGCATCTTTATTTTATTGTTTGTATGACACTCATATAAGGTACAGGTCATTCAGACTCACATATCATAGTTGTTGTTGGCAGTTTCTTATAGATTTATAGCAAATATGGCCAACTACAATACATTTACATGACCATTCAAATCAGATAACTATAATAAACAAATCACACAACAATTAGATCCTTTTGTGTGATCATCAAAACATACACAATGTTTGGAAAACAAAATCCAGTCCAGATTTTTTATCTTTGTCACATTACATTACAGTTTTCCTTGTCAAAATCAGCACATTTAATCCAGCAGGAACAGGAAGAATTGTAATTACTCACAACAGATGTACCGGTTTACTTTTCAATGATCTGATCTCAATAATATAAACACAACACATTATTTTTCCATGCATGTTTTGAGTCAACTAACAGTCTACGGATCTTTGAAAGTATTTGCTATATACAGCTCTGGAAAAATATAAGACCACTGCAAAATTATCAGTTTTTCTGATTTTACTACTGTGTTTGGGCAAAAGGAACATTTTTGTTTGAGTCTATAAACAACATTTCCCCCAAATTCCAAATAAAAATATTATCGTTTAGAGCATTTATTTGCAGAAAATGACAAATGGTCAAAATAACAAAAAAGATACATGTTTTCAGAGCTCAAACAATGCAAAGAAACAAGATCAAATTCATTTTAAAACAACATAATACTAATGTTTACACTTAAGAAGAGTTCAGAAATCAATATTTGGTGCAATAACCCTTATTTTTAATCACAGCTTTCATGCGTCTTGGCATGCTCTCCACAAGTCTTTCACATTGTTCTTGGGTGACTTTATTTCACTCCTGGTGCAAGAACTGAAGTAGCTCAGCTTTGTGTTTGTGTTGGAATTCAACAGACGCTGGAATGGAATGGCTGTAATACATGTAGAGATGCTGATTTCAGAAAAAAATGTAGTGGTCTCTTGTTGTTGTTTTTCTTTTTCCAGAGCTGTATTAATGTGCATTACAATTTTTGATTTAACCATAACCTCTCTGAGTCCGCCACAGTCATTATGTTTGTGTTGTAAATAACTGCTGAGCTCAGTCTAATACATAAGTAGCACTAATTATGGATGGGAGTGAGTGGGGGTACAGAGTGAGCAGGAGTGAGGAGTGGGGGTGTACGGAGTGACCCACAAATCAGCCACAGGTGGGTTCGATAAACCAGCACATCAAAGTGGAGGTGGGATTTGTACGTGCGCGCGGGGTCTTGTCCTCTCGTAAAGGTGTCAGGCCAAATGTTCACTGCTCGCCATGATCAAGGGCGGCCATGACACCCGTCCACGTCGTTTACACACAGGGAGACTGGACGACGCTAATACTGGTCCACACAGCGCTTTAAACAAGGCCATTACCAGTCCGGACTTCCACTTCTAATTGACAGTTATGTTTAATGGCTGTGGTGAGTAAACACTTGAGGGGACCAGAGCGAACCTGCAGAGCTGTAAATCAAAGAGAGGAAGGAGGCCTGACTGAAATCGGAGGTGCAAAAGTCCAGGTGAAATTGTGAAATGTTATTGACAGGATTTTATGAGACACAGCTATTGGTAGAAGGTAAATGTAAAATAATGTTTATACAGCTCTGTAAAAAAAATAAGAGACCACTGCATTTTTTTTCTGAAATCAGCATCTCTACATGTATTACAGCCATTCCATTCCAGCGTCTGTTGAATTCCAACACAAACACAAAGCTGAGCTACTTCAGTTCTTGCACCAGGAGTGGAATAAAGTCACCCAAGAACAATGTGAAAGACTGGGACTAAACCAGGTCTGAACCAAGATTAAACCAGGTCTAAACTAG
This sequence comes from Paratrypauchen microcephalus, assembly GCA_036785185.1. NCBI lineage: Eukaryota > Metazoa > Chordata > Actinopteri > Gobiiformes > Gobiidae > Paratrypauchen > Paratrypauchen microcephalus. Next base: position 14,356,587 of record JAVJIX010000002.1, on the reverse strand, counting down.
GACTAAACCAGGGATGAACCAGGACTAAACCAGGTTAAAACAGGGACTAAACCAGGACTAAACCAGGTCTAAACAAGGACCCAAGAACAAGACTTGTGGAGAGCGTGCCAAGACGCATGAAAGCTGTGATTAAAAATAAGGCTTATTGCACCAAATATTGATTTCTGAACTCTTCTTAAGTGTAAACATTAGTATTATGTTGTTTTAAAATGAATTTGATCTTGTTTCTTTGCATTGTTTGCGATCTGAAAACATGTATCTTTTTTGTTATTTTGACCATTTGTCATTTTCTGCAAATAAATGCTCTAAACGATAATATTTTCATGTTGTCAGTAGTTTATAGACTCAAACAAAAATGTTCTTTTTGCCCAAACACATACCTATAAGTAGCAAAACCAGAAAAACTGATCATTTTACTGTGGTGTCTTACTTTTTTCCAGAACTGTATATTGAATAAGCAGGATCAGTCTCTTTCCAGGTTCAGCTCAGAGAGGAAATATAAAAAGTGCAGAACAGAAATTGTGTCATACAAAATGTTGACATGTATATGACCCCTTGTGGTTGGATCAAGAACAGTTGTTACGTACTTGTTACTGATTTCTCAAATATGTATGTAACGCACATTACAAGCAAAGGCTTTAAGTAAAACTAGGCAAACTGGCAGGTTCTTGCTGTCATATGGCGTGTAATGTGCAGCTGGAGTCTATACATTGTCAGCAAGTTTGGGCCTAAGCCTTGGGCCAGATACAATGACAGGTAATTTACTGTAGAACATTAATTTTCTCACCTTTTCATAGATTTGAATAGATAACAGCTACATTGTTTATGCAAAAGTTTTCCGTTCTAGTATTTGTGGTCTAAACATCTCATAACTCAAAAAGGACAATGAAAAACACGAGGTTTAGAAACATTTTACATTACACAACGTATGACTTTACTGTCACAAAAGCAGCTGTGAAGTGTCACCTTCTGAATTCACTTTGTTCATGTCGTTGGAGGAGACAGACATGAGAAAGCATGCTCCTCTGGCCTGTCTGTCTCAAACATGTCTGCACTCCACACTTCTCATCACACACGGGATATTTGACACGCTTACAGGAAGTGATTTATGTTAAAAGCTATCTGTCAGACACGCCGCCTTATTAATCGAAACTCCACACTCACTGACATAACTTTCTTCTTAAATGTGCACTTTTCAATCCTGGATGTTACACTTGAAAAGAACAGGGTTGGCTGCTAATCATCCAGTATTAATTGTAAATGTATTGAAGATAGTCTAGAAACGTACATTTTTAATACAAATGCGACAGAAGACATGCCCACAGGCGTAGTTTTAGGCTCTAACAGTTTTAGTGCACACTCCCTTTTTTATGAATTCCCATTAAACATGTTGCATCACTTCAGATGAGATGTGGATGTAGAGCATCAAAGGGCCTTCTCACTTTTCTTGGATGAATGGAAAGAACCAAAAAGACCAAAAAGAAAGTTTGACAATCATTATCAGTGTTCAGTGCTTTTTAGTTGAGTTTGATGGGTAGCAAGTGGAATTAAGGGTGATACAGGCAGGTTTGATTTTTCATGGATGGGAAAAGTTAACTTCCATAGCAAAATGTGTCATTCATTACTTCACAATACTTTGTACGGTTGTTATGAACTTGTTACAATGGCATAGTACATATATTCAGTGTAGACAGGTAAGTCTGGGTACTGGGTCCAAAGTCTGAGTCATACACTATATTGCCAAAAGTATTTTCTCACCTGCCTTAAGTGACATCCCATTCTTAATCCATAGGGTTTAATATGACATTGGTCCACCCTTTGCAGCTTTAACAGCTTCAACTCTTCTGGGAAGGCAAAAGGAGAAATTCAATTTGTCAACTGGACAAAGTTTATTTGAAATAAACTTTGTCCAGTTGACAAATTGAATTTCTTCTTTTGCCTTGGATTCTACCTGGACGACTGAGGGATTCTTCACACCTCTTCTGGGAAGGTTGTCCACAAGGTTTAGGAGTGTGTTTATGGGAATTTTTGACCACTCTTTCAGAAGCCATTTGTGAGGTCACACACTGATGTTCGATGAGAAGGCCTGGCTCTGTCTCCGCTCTGATTCATCCCAAAAGTATTCTGTTGGGTTGAGGTCAGGACTCTGTGCAGGCCATTCAAGTTCATCCACACCAAACTCTCTCATCCATGTCTTTATGGACCTTGCTTTGTGCACTGGTGCAGTCATATTGGAAGAGGAAGGAGCCATCTTCAGACTGTTCCCACAAAGTTGGGAGCATGGATGGAATTGTCCAAAATCTCTTGGTATGCTGAAGTATTCAGAGTTCTTTTCACTGGAACTAAAGGGCCAAGCCCAGTTCCTGAAAAACAACCCCACACCATAATCCCCCCCTCCACCAAACTTTACACTTGGCACAATGCACAAGTACCGTCCTCCTGGCAACTGCCAAACCCAGACTCGTCCATCAGATTGCCAGATGGAGAAGCGCGATTTGTCACTCCATAGAACGCGTCTCCACTGCTCTAGAATTCAGTGGCGGCGCTTTACACCACTGCATCTGACGCTTTGCATTGCACTTGGTGATGTCTGGCTTGGATGCAGCTGCTCAGCCATGGAGACTCATTCCATGAAGCTCTACACACTGTTCTTGAGCTAATCTGAAGGCTACATGGAGGTCTATAGCGATTGACTGCAGAAAGTTGGTGACCTCTGCGCAACATGCAGCTTAGCATCTGCTGACCCCGCCCCGTCAGTTTACGTGGCCTGCCACTTTGTGGCTGAGTTGCTGTTGTTCCCAATCCCTTCCACTTTGTTATAATACCACAGACAGTTGACTGTGGAATATTTAGGAGCGAGGAAATTTCATGACTGGACTTGTTGCACAGGTGGCATCCTATCACAGTACCATGCTACCATGAATTCACTGAGCTCCTGAGAGGGACCCATTCTTTCACAAATGTTTGTAGAAACAGTCTGCAGGCCAAGGTGTTTGATTTTATAAACCTGTGGCCATGGAAGTGATTGGAACACCCAATTTCCATTATTTGGATGGATGAGTGAATACTTTTGGCAATATAGTGTACTTTCTCCAAGCACACCACATGTGCCCCATCTTCAGATCTTCTCACTCACTTTTCTTTCTATAGTTTGCATATTCACCTCACATTTATTTTTTCTTTCCACCAGAAGTGTACTTTTCTTGCAACCTATATATATCGAGTTTATGAGTACACCGTTGTCATCCAATATATGCTTATTTAACCCAGTAGACAAGATGCCACAGTTATGTCTATGACATATTTTCACACTTAAAGAAAATGAAGAAAAAGAAAAGGAAATAAAGCCTTTCCTCAACAGTCCAAGTGAAAAAGAATCTTCAACCTGCCACAGCAGCAAATTGCAGCGAGCCTAACCCCACCAGCCCACAGTTGGACTCTTGCTTTAAATAGGGCTATTCCCAAAGAGAGACCCACTTTACGACCCTCACGATACTCCCTCACTTCTCTGCACTTTTTATCTTCACCCATCCATGTTCACAGACTCCCAACCCACAGAGGAATATTAGTCTTATTGCATTTAATCACTCAAGCCTCACACCCAAAAGATTTCAATTCATTAAAGGCACTCAGATATTCAGGCCAGCTGCTCCTCGGTGACTGGCTAAGGACAAGGTGGAGACAGACAGGCGGTATGTGTGTGTGTGCTTTTTCGTCCACTTTGGAGACAGAGCAACCCAATCCTGGATCACGCCGAGACTGCACAATCCAGTGATAGCTTTATGTAATCACCAGCACATATTGTAGAAGTACTTATGTGCCAGGAACACACTATGGCTGGAAATTCACGCTCGATAATTCCATGTGCACATATGTCTTTTACAATTAGATGTATGAAGAACTTGATGGCGCACTTTTTCACTGGGTTTATGAAAAAGCAAAGGGCAATAAATTAGTAAGATTACACTGAAAACATTAATAATAAACTGTAGCTTTAAAGAGCAGCATAATCAGGTTTTGTGCAGTTATCTCTTTGCACTAAAGTGTTAAATTTGTGTGTACACTTTAGGCAGCGGGTTGGCCAAATTGGATATTTGCTAAAAAGTGCAAATATCTGCCCGATATATGGATATATTGGTCTGTCTCTATTTTAAAGCTACAACCTTTTATGACTGTCTTTGTTGGCTGAAGGATTGCATGAAATTATAACAGATTTGTGGGCTAAAGTATATTAACTATATTGACATTCTCTGAACCTTTTTTCTTTTTTCTTTTGTCTGAGTGTGTCTAGGTTTGAGGTTCCTTTCTTTATTTATCTTCAAAATCTGTATATTCGTGTGCATGAATATGGTCTTTAAATTCAGAATTTTAATGATCAGTCATCATTTAAACTATTCTGAGCAAATCTCAATCTATCATCGCACATCCTGGCATTTTGTTTATTTTCATACCATCCCCTTAAATGAAAGCATATCTGTGAGATGACAAATGTGACATTCCGTACTGTATATGAGAATGCAGTTTACATTTGACAGTATCTTAAAGGTAATCTGATCGCGCCACTCTCATCACTTTGGAGAAGAGTGAAACTAAAGCGTCTTTATTTTATGTCAACAATACAGTATGTGAATGAGGGGCACAGCTGATGGAGCAGTCAGGACATATTATACATTTCACACTGCACAGATTGAGTTCAGTCTTTCATGAGAAACTATGCAGACATTTGTCATATGAGGGCTTTGACATATATGACCTGTGGACATCGAACTGAGAACACATTAAACTACAGAATCTTCAAACGGTATCTTCTGTGACGAGGAGAGAATGTGACTGACACTTGTGCCACTGATCATTTAAGGGGCAACTCCAGCAGAATGTCCAGGCTATCCACACCCCAACTCCTCCTCCTACTCCCTCATGAACAAAGCTGATATTATGATAGAATATTGTTCTCTAATGCAGTTTCACTTTTGTTTATCGGAGATATCCAAAGTAACATGATGCTCGGGTGAGGTTTGTATTGATCTCAGTGCAATACACACTCTAAAGTCTCAGCAAGACCCTCTGTTTTTTACTGTCACATTCACTTTGGAATTGGTTAATATAATGAGCATAACTCAAACTGTGCAGTATGCATGTGGTTTGCCAACAGTACAAAGAACGCTTGCAATAATTCTTGTCTTTTTATTTGCATTGGGCTGCTTGGTATAGCATTATTATACATTTATTGTAACCTACTAAAACTGTCAAGAAGTGTTTTTTTTAGAGAATGAGATGACAAGTGATAGAGGGTAATAAATGCCTTCTAATAGAGTGCGATTTAAACATCAGAACCAGTAAATAATAAAAACATAACTTAAAATAAAAGTATTTTTTGTGTGTGTGGCAGATAGCATACTTTATTATAAGCTACTACACATAAAAATACACGTATATGAATTCTCATCAGTGTTGTAAATGACTCAAAGCTGTCAATTACTCTTAGAATAGAATATAGGCCTGGAGTATAGTAAGTATAGTTAATTTCATACACAAGTTGTCTGTATGCATTTTTATTGACATGGATGCACACATTTACAACATGTAGTAGTTGTGGAAGAAGTATAGAGATTTTAATTATTTTTAAGAGATTTTTAATCAACTAATTTCAACTTTCTACTATAACTTAGACTTAGACTTAGATAAACTTTATTGATCCACAAGGGAAATCTTCTTTGGGTACAGTAGCTCACTCATCAAATATAATATGTAACAGAGGGTAAGAAATAAATGGAATGGGAAAAAAAAGCAAGAGCCCGGTGTCAAATGAGACATAATTTTAAAAACAAAAAAATGATAATAAATGTACCGTACTTTTTGTACTATAAGCCGTACCTGACTATAAGCCGCACCAACCAAATATAAAATAAAAAATTAAGATTTGTACATATATAAGTTGGAGGTGTCCACATTGTAACTTGAGATATTTACACAGAAAGATGGTACACAAAAGGATTTTTTTCAAAATTGCAATTAACGTAAATAGCGGTACTTGCTTTTTTCGAACAGCGCCTAACACGGCACAAACACGGCAGTAAAACAACTGTAAAATGGCCAGCCTGTAGCCTCTGAAAGCTTTAAAATAAAGTTTCAAGTTTAACTTTAAGGGTAAACCCTCAAACTCAATCTCACGGAACTGTTGATACCTGTAGGAGATTTTAAGTGGCTAAAACAAGGCTTCATTAATTCATGAACTCTCCTCACTTATTTGATAAAGAATTAATCCATACATAAGCCGCACCTGACTATAAGCCGCAGGGTCTGAAGTGTGAGAAAAAAGTAGCGGCTTATAGTCCGAAAAGTACGGTATATGTACAAATCAGAATCAAATAGAAAAGTAAGTAATAAAGTATAAAATACATAACCATACAAACATATATTCCAAAAAACCTTAGTAAATTATAAACAACAACAAAAAAAAACTATAAAACATCACAAAATAAGATAAGATACGATAAGATACCAAATAAGACTATGAAAAGTGTCATGTCTTGTTGTATTCAGTGATGGACTTTATCAGCTGTCAAAACCCGAAGAACGTGCTGCCATAAATTATTTCTATACCATCTGCTTTAAGTGAAACTATTTGACGTTGTAAATCTTGATGATGGCCCAAAGCCCATCTCTGCTTTTGCTGAAAAGGCCCAGGCGTGGTAATGACATTTATATTACATGGTGAGGGCTCATAGACGTGTAGTTTAAGAGTTCAGTGGGAGGAGCTAAACCCCTGAACACTAATGAGAGGTGATTACCGTCCTCAGAGGAGTACCGTTTTGGCCCCTCTGCCTTCTCGTATGGTCCGACGCAACTGGGCATGGCTTATGTGATGTGATTATATGTAAATTAAAACTTCATTAAGCGTCAGTGTTGATTAACAGAGCCATTGTTTAAGGTGGCCATATAGTGACTCTTTAATGTCTGCATTCATAATGTATTATTGACATATGTCGTCCGCATTTCTGTTTGATCACTCAGCTGTACTGTGTTTTGCATTTTTAATACAAATGGAAGATCTTGACTTAATTACACACATTAAGGTCAAAAGTTAATGTGAAGCTATTATTCCGATGTTGAGAACAAGGGATGAGTGGGAAATGCACACAAATGTTTGCAAACAATCAAAAATGTGAATTCTATTTTGTCATTTACAAGTATATTCACATTTTTTTTCTCACCACATCTCACCACAAAGAAAAGGCACATTTAATTTCATTTTCATTTCATTTATTTATTTCGAGCAGGTCAACACAAGGAAATAAATACATGTAACCCATATACAGTCAAATTCATTATTTTTTTTTGCTCGAAAAGGAGTGAGAAGAAGAAAACTTATTGAATCTTCCAAACATAACTTAGATTATTGATTTAGCTTCCTTGTCAGTTCAGTTGGAAAACACAAAAACAAAACAAAACAAAGGAAAATTCCATTCTTGTACAAAAAAACAACAACTTTTGATCAGGGACAATAAATTACACATAAGGTGTTTCTATCATCATTTAAAGACCTCAAAACTAAACATAGCGGCAATGGTAAGCACAAAAAATAGCAACAATGGTGGCACAACTACAATAACACACATACATAATACATAATACATAATACCAACGATGGTAAGACAACAGCAGATACCAAAGCAGATTTTGTTTTTTAAATTTTTCATTATACCAGTGCCATGTTGGATGGAGGGCACTGGGAAAAATACCCAGCACTGTATGTTCTATGCTTCGAAAGTCTTTATATAGACAGATGATGTAAGTCTTTTTAAAGAGTCCATATTACACTATTTTGTGATCTATGTTATCATGTTGTTTTCTCATCAAAAACATGGAGTTTTTTTGTTTCATTGTTTCACACAAACCCTGCATATTTAGGCTGAGTTCCTCTCTCAAACAGAAAACCCTCTGTTCTACCTTGTGAGTAGGGATGCACCGATCCACATTTTTTCACTTCCGATCCGATCCCGATACCTGAATTTGGATATCGGCCGATACCGATACTATTCTGACACGAAAACAGTTTGTTTTCAATATTATCATCATTATTGTTTAACTACAAATAAACTCATCTCTACAGGCAAGTAGGCCTATGATATGAATGTGTTTGCATGTGTGTCCAAAAAGGCAACTTGAGGTAATTATAGGTCATAAAAGGACGTCAGAAGAACAGGAAATTCTGTGATATTAGCCAGCGCTCTCAAGTCTCACGCTTTGAGAGTGTGACACACGCATTTCAACGAGTTCACACGCTCACACGCCACACATGGTATTTCTCACGCTGAAATTTAGCAATCCAAAACTCTAGCCACTGGTGACAGCGCTTCTGTGCCCAGAAAATCGGTCTGTGTGGCTCAGAAGAGTTAGTTATGCAGGCACGGCGCCGTTTTCAGCGGAAAAAAAACCTCACTCGCCCCCCTTCCCTCCGCTCTCCCGACAAAATGTCACTCGTACTTCCCCACCCCCAATATAAATCTCACTCCAACCAAACTGCAAAACTTTAGAGCCCTGTATTAGCTAACCTGGTTGACACGGTTGTAGAGTTCGGGTAGCAAAGTCTCTGATAAATAGCTTCCGCCTCTCTTTGCAAACATTTCACGTTGCTGTTTTGCTTTGAGGTGTTTCTAGTAAAAAGTATTTCCACACAGCGGACATGTTGTGATGAAAAGTTGGTTCGCCTGCTAGCTCGCGCTGCTAGTTTGCGCTGCTAGTTCGCCTGCTAGCTGTGGAATGGATTTCCAGAACGGAGGCGTGTCTCATCATTACTCTGTGTCTCACTGAGATACGCCTCCGTTCAGGAAATCCATTCCACATTTTGCAGCAGGAGCAGAGCTGCCAACGGGGAATCACTCGTGGAGTCATTTCAGCAGGTAATGTGTATATACAGACATGGCTCATGGATCGGAAATTTTTGCAGGTTGGATCGGAAATTTCTGATCCGTAAATTACGTTGATATCGGGACCCGATTCCGATACTGGATCGGATCGGCCCCATCCCTACTTGTGATGTCATGTGGTAAGACAGGAAGTTCTCACTGCGGTAGGTAAAAGGTAGCTGTTAACTTGAAAACTACTCTTCATGACATCACAAGGTGGAAAAGAACATTTTGAGGTTTGGAGACTAATAATAAAGACTTACTCAAACATGTGAATAAAACAAAACAAAACATAACATCGTAACATGGCTTAAAGCTCACAGGAGCCAATTTTGCGTAATATATGACTTTGAATCGTATTAGTTTTAATTAATTTACTTCAAACATTTGAGTAATTATAAGCCAACATTTGTACAACTCAAGCCATCTCATAAATCCTGTACACATTTCCTTAGCAGAATATCTCTTTGATTGCCAGTGAGTGAAGTTTGTACAGGCTAGGAGCTATGTGACTATAGGCCATAGGACTTACCTGACTAAAGCGTATTCCTGTTACTATCATTAATTAACACTTAAAAGATGCCCTTACAGGTAAAATGGTGTAATGAGTTCACTATATTCTCTCTTGCCTTAGGCCTTTTCCATTAATTCATTGGTTCAAGCTTTATGAGTACACGTGCATAAGCGCATCCAAAGCTCTGCTGAGGGCTGGGCTCAATGACAGATAGGTTACAGCCCACTAAAACTGAATGATGAAGACAAATTGGAGCAACACCTGGCCAGCCATTTATCAAAGCTCCACAGCTGAGAGGGGATTCTGCGCACTCTCCTAAACTGGAATTTTAGAAGGAAATACAAAGCAACCCCCAGCAAGAGTAAAGCTCCTCCACATTTGTATCAAGACTACAGTTAAGGGTTAAAAACAAAAAACAACCACACTTCCAACTCTACATTTTTTTATTTTGTGGAAACATAAAAAAAACTTTAAAGATCCCATGACATGGTACTTCTTGATGCTTTTATATGGCTCCTTAATGGTTCCCTAATACTGTAAATGAATCCTTCTTCAAAATCAACACTGAGAAACAGAGATAAGATGAGAGAGAGTATTTTTTCTCTCTCTGAACACTCCATAATGGGCATTGTTGCTTGAATGCAAATGAGGAGAAAAGAGCTGGCCTATAGTAGAGGGTGGGGGCGTGGCCAAACTCTCCGCTCTCGGCTCTGAGCTCTCAGCTGATCCATTTCCGTGTTTTTGTACGGGGGGAGAGATTTGAAGCGTTCCATTGAAAAATAAACACATTTCCACAGAAAATAAAATTAAACCACTGTGGTTCAAAGGTCCAGAGGCTCAGATAAAGGACTTCCGAGCCTAGAAACACTCGGACGTGCCTCCAGGCAAATAAAAAAACGCATTTCGCATTGCCTAACGCATTTGCAGTCCAAACTCTCTGGGCGTGATTTACAGAGACGCTGAGTTCAGACAGACGGGGGTGGAACTGCATTTGCATTTCTTTTTTCGATCTGACGTCAATAAGGTGCCTTGTTCAAAATCGCCCGTTTGAGCTCCGATTTTTTGTAACGCAGAAAAGGATCGCAAATGCTCAGTTTAGACAATTCGCAACTTTTAACCATGGGGGGCTAAACAGGGTAGGGGAGCTCACATTAACGTTCAAAAACCTCAGAAAGTGAAAATTTCATGCCATGGGACCTTTAAGCAAAATGTGGCCTTTACTTGAAAATGTAAAAATGGGCAAGGTACAAACCCGAAACGCACCGACTGAAAATGCCCATTTGCCCTGACGATGGGGCCCTGATGAAGACTATCTTGCTGGTCGAAAGACGCTGGCTTCCCTCCCCATGTAATAAAGGACTTTTAATATTTTCAGTTGGCGTGCCTCGGGATTGTACCTTGCCCGTTTTTACATTTTCAAGTAAGGCCCACATTCTGCTGAGATTTCAATTCAACACTTGCAGAGAACCTGTACTGTTATTTTAAAGATTTTTCATGACCCAGTGAAGCGCTCTAACTCTTCTCTTCATCTGATTTAAAAAAAAAAAAAAAAAAAAAATAGTTTTAACTAAAAATACTTTATGCTAAAGTCTTCAAAATGCAGTAGTATTGTTGTAGTTTTTTTTTTTTTTGTTACCATTTGTATGGGAACTGGAGACATTAACACTCAACACACTGCAGCAGCATTGCTCATTCAAGTTGGCCTACAGTTCCATTTTAGAGAATATTATAACATCTGATCACATGGGTCAGCTAGTTATTGACAATGAAATGTCAACAAGGTCACTCGTTGCTGGAGGTGTCCTTGGTACAGTATTGTTCATCAAACATATTGTACACCGGAGACTTTAACTTCCATTACAACTTATTTTAGAGGAGCTGAAGAATAATTTCATAAAAGTAGAGTTGTTTTTTCATCGAGGAAATGGTAGAAAACAGGACAATGAGCTAAAACCACAGTTTGTAAGTAGTGCTAAATGCTACGTTTCCAGTAAATCTTGATCCTCAACAGTTCCAGTTTGACAAATGGGCAGTGGGTTAGTTTGAGAGTGTTGGACATAGCCACACACCTAACACTGATAACCCCTGCACCTGCCAGCTCCCTGCACAAAATTCCCCTGCAGCATATGTGATAGAAAGATAAGCTGAGATCACCAAGATACATTTTTCATTTTTCCGCTCCACAGTAACTTTATCTCTTGAACAGCATACATTTCTCAAAGCAGTAGAAACAGAAGAAAAAGACGTAGGAGGAGCAGACGCCACACCTCTGTCTAGAAGCACCTGTCAATCAAAACAAGTGTGATTGTAGATCTTGTGAGTCTCTGACAATTAGTCACTTTATGTTTTTTCACTTAACAAATTGAGTCAAGGATTTTAAGTGCCATCTAATCCTAAGTCTTTGAAAGTAATGAAAGTAAAGAACAAGGAATTCAAACTTTTATCCCTTTCTGATATTACAGTTTATTGGAAGTTACAAATAAACCTGGCGTAGATACAAACAATGCCTTTTATGACTCATTTCATTTGTTGGACCAGCACAAAAGGTGCAAAGGTGCAGAACATTTTTTGTTTGTTTGGAAAAACAAATGTAATCAGATGAAACAGTGAATGATAAAAGGACGAAAAGTCTGGACCATTGTCAGTTGTGTTTTACAAAGTGGAATAAAAAACAGAACATAGTACTTTACTGTGTGAATGACTTTATAGTTGAGGCTCCACAGAGACACAACACATTTCTGATGAAAAGCCACACAAAGCCACACAGAGCTGAACTCTCCCCACCGCAGCGCCTTTACACACTACAGCACCACAGGCAAGGTTACCTTTGTTGTTTTGGCTCTCCTTGCCAGATGCCTTTTGTTGGTGTCTCTTCCCCAAAGCACTTTGTGAATAGTTGAACATAGACACACATTCAGTCCACACACACACGCACACACACACACACACACACACACACACACACACACACACACACACACACACACACACACACACACACACACACACACACATTCATGTTCCACCTCGCCCTGTGACTCCTCAAACACACTATACCGCCCACCCTTGGGTGATGAACAACATCTGCTTATCCGTCCCTGCGTCCCTGCCCCTGGCGTGGCTTGTGGCTTCCTCCTGGCTGTTCTGCCACAATGTCATCTTGTCTGCCTCTCTGTCAGCCATTACCAAAATGTGTAGTGACAATCCAGCTCTTTCTACAGCGACCCTTTCCTCACATCAGCCTGGGACCAGTCATTGTACACTGCACCACGGCCCGCTCAAATCATGTGTTGTCAGCTCCCACAGCACAGCACAGCACAGCACAGTATTCCCCAGACCTAACATGATGGCTCCTATCTACTACAATGGAAATGTAATTGATTAGCTTGTATTAACCACTTTGTGTCCCCCCTGACTCTGAGCGGGACAGCTGTCCTGTCTGTGTGCTTTTACACTTTATTCCAGGTCTGATACACTGTATTTGTTACCAGTCAGAAAATGTAAGACAAAACAAAAAATCATCCTGGCACTGCACCTCCTTACAAAATCTATGACATTAGAGACAGTCAGTGCACTGGAAGAGACATTTCAGGTGTCCAAGTGGATTCATAACACATTTGAAAACAGACAGACAAGCACAGAACTTTAGATGCTGTAATGTAAGTTGAAATAAAATAAAAAGTATAGCCATATCCAACAAAGTGAGAAGGGTAAAATTGATTATACTCATGAATTCAATCTCATTCTATAATCCCATACTGTCCTAATGTGTTTTTCCTAGGTCTGGCTCTAAAATAAACTCCTGTCATGGCGATGGGGGGCAGGTCATGCAGGATGTTGCTGTAGATGCACATTCTCTGTTGCTACCTGCGTTTGGCAAGAGCTCTGCACCTGACCACAGCCACCCCACATAGACGGATGACATGTTTATTACCTTGTCAGATTCTCCTGTGGCCTCTCCTGTGCTTTTACCTCAAAAACACACTCCAAACGTGTACACAAATAGAAAACACCTTTCAACACTATACCCACATGTATGAACAGTATGTAGATTTTTCCTTGCCTAAACTAAACAAAACAATTGGCCTGGCTGACAGCTAATTGGGACGGGCTCCTGTGGTGAGGTGCGGGCAAAGTGCTTGATGAGGCATGAAATGATGATTAATTAATTTACTGCTCAGTTGGTCATCAAACCGAGAGCATTATGAGACTCCCAGCAGCAGGCCCGGAGCAGGGGAATCTAGCACACATACACACAATATCTAAAACCCACATGTCTGAATCCAGGGCTCGTCAGTGCTCGCTCCATCGTCCTGGAAACACTCCCTCAGTTCTGGAGCAGCACCCCATGGACAGTGCAATGCATGAGTTTAGACTGACCTGTATTGAAAAAGTTAGTCAATGAGGAAAATATATGCGTTGGAAAATGTACACAAATCAAATATACTGTGGTATGGCAAGGTCGCAATGTAGTAGAAGCACTGGGATTTAATTCACAGATTATGAGGTTATTTTTATGCAAATTACATGTTCCTGTGTGGGAGTGGGTATAAGGAACATGTTTCTATTCCATTCACTGTGTGGAGCAAAGGTGCCTGTACTATAACATTTGAGCTTCATAACTCGGGATGTTAAATGTTAAAATTATGATTTCACAGAGCTCGAGTATTGATAGATTTTAGTAAATATACATTTGTCTAGTCTAAAAGTGCACTCAGTGGGCCTGTGGGCATGCTGTTGACAAAAGACAATAATGTTAAATAAGTTATGAGCACAACAATGCTGGTCATGGTGGATGTTACAAGCCCAGTTATTGGAGGTGATAGTCTATCATGTCTTCTCATGCCTTAACTTGTGCTGCTTTGTTCTCAGACAGGTCACTCAGGTGCACGTCCTGTCCATTAGGATGCTTTTTTCTGTCCCATAGAGGACTCAAGAACATAAGAGGGCATTGTAATCCTTTAGTGACCACCTCAGTGAGGGAGTTTAGCTGCAGGCTATGTCCTCAGGACACTCTACAGTTGGCCTCAGTGGACATTTGTCTATAAAAGATTTAGAGTGAGCACAGGGCCATCACAAATGTCTGGAGATGTCTTGTTCTAAAGCACAAACAAGACAAGAGCAGCCACCATAGGTTGTCTCCTAAGCCTCTGCTGTGTCAGGCCTGTTTCACCTTGTGAAAAAACATGTTCTGTCGACAGGTAACACTAACACTCGGACCAAAGACAGGTGAATAAGAGATGCTTTATAGATGCTGTCACTCCTGTTTCTGTCATATGTGACAGGGCACAGTGCACTGACCACTCCTGAGATGACTAGCTCACCACTTTGTGAGTTTTAGCCTACCTTTTCATCTTGCCAATGCCTTTTCCACATTGGTCTTCCTTACCCCTGTTTGCCCTAATGACCTCTCAGTTACTGGCAGACAGCAGAGCGCAGCAGAGTCATCTCCAGAACAAATAATTTATAAGGAGCACATGAGCTGCCACCCCCACCTTTGTACTCTTATTAGCTTTACGTGACTCCTGCTTACCTCTCTATTCAATGCATACCTTTATGTTACTATACTTTACCTTTTAAGAAGTAGCAGGTCATTTTCTACTTTTTAAACAGCATATTAAGTTACATTTCAGTGTTATAATACATCAGTATGACTTTTGTCATACTGATATCAAAAGAAGTGGAAATATAATACAGTATTGTAGGAAGAAGAACTATTAGTACCTATCTATATATCTATACCTATCTGTACCTAGTATCTATATAAGTATATCTTTAAGTGTGTAGAATCCCTCAGTCGTCCAGGTAGAATCCATAATAAAAGGAGAAATTCAATTTGTCAACTGGACAAAGTTTATTTGGTCGACCAAATAAACTTTGTCCAGTTGACATATTGAAATTCTCCTTTTACTGTATCTTCAAGTGTATCTAAGACTCAATTTGAATACAGCAGACACTTTGTAGATTTTAAAACTTTCTTCTGTATTTATATGTTTAATTCCAATTCAGCCTTTCTACTTTGCATACACTTAACCATGCAACACTCTCTCCAGACTTGTATATTTAAGGCTGGCTGGTAACAGTGAGTCCTCCTTTGCCTCCATTACATGTACAGTATAATTATCATGGTCACAGACACGCATAGCATCTGACTAGTACACCTATAAGCAACGGTGAACAGCAGCCACAACAACACACACTAATGTCAGGCCGTCCTCTGCTGTGTTCGGACGACTACTCAATAATTCAGAGGCCAGTGTCAGACAAAGCTGCCCTGGCTCACACAGCCTGGTAAAAGACACCATGGTCTCCTCTGCTGATTTACATCTCTACCCCCACCTCCTCCTTGTCGCAATTAAACATTTGTGTAGGCGCGTTTACACTACAAGGAAAGTGACACAGTTTGGAAAGATAAAATAACAAGAAATATCCCTAAGTATGAGAAATCTTGTATAAATGAATGTGGTGAAAAGTGCTTATAACTTTAAACAGGGGTGGGGTCTAACTTAAAATTAATAACTTTTTCTTTATTTCTTTTTCTTTTTTAGTTATTATTGTTAGCACTAGAACAATTTCACTCGCACTGACATCTGTTATATCTTTACCACTGAGCTATAACATGTTGGACAGTTCATATTCTATATTTATAAGCATCCAAAGTCTGTTTCTTCTCATTGTTAATCATTGTTTTATGTTGTACCATATTTCCAATCCACTTTCCTGTCAATGGATTTGTTCACTGGCAATGGCAATAAAGTTTTGTTTTTATAATTTTTTCTAATTCTGATCCAGTTGATGCGAGTACTAATGACATCACTACCAGTAAAAATGTTAACTAGTTGTATTTCTAAACGAAACGTAGCATTTCAGTAAGCGCAACTGTGTTTTTACTTTATAAGAGCAGTACTTTCCAAACGCATTTAAGACCGTCATAGCAAAAAATACCAGCGTCAAAACAGCCTCCTTTGTTTCAGTGTCTAATGGCGTGAGATGTACTCATGTATTACTTATACACACTCGCCCTTGAGCAGGTAATTCGATCATGTCTGTGCCTGTGAGGTCAATCCAGTTATTGCATTCGGGGAAGAAAAGACCAAGATTCATTTACACCATTTATCGTGCCTTTTTAAGTGTTGACTGGAGATGCACATGTCCAGGCAGGATAACATCAGGCTATAGGACGTCCGATGAGATGTGTGAGTACAAAAACATGAGCATTTACTGTAATCAAATCCTCTATATTGTGAGTAAAACCCTGGCTGGCCTCGATGCAAAGTGTTGGCTCAATTTTGGCATGGCGGAGGAACTTGGCAAGGGCAAAGAAGAGCGAGTATGTGATGTAGCAGGTGTCTGGAGGAGAGAGAGAAGGACAGAAAGCGAGAGAGAGAGAGAGAGCAAGATACAGAGACAGAAAGTAATAGAGGGAGAGACAGAGAAGGAGAGAGAGACATACAAACATCTGTTCTGTCCTAACTCAGCGTTTGCAATACCCCTGTCACCTGCCGTACAAAAGCCACTGTGAAAGCTCTCAAAAGACTTAAGCTTGGGAGGGAAAAAAAAAGAAATATGACATGCCCTAAAACTGTAACATCCACATTGTTTTCAAGTCTTTTATAGCTGAAAAAAACTACTAAAATAGTTTATAAATGTTACATTTATAATGGCATAGGGTACGAGCAAACCTTTGTTTACAAACCACAAACATGTAACTGTTTTCATGTACAGCGCTGGAAAAAAATAAGAGAGACCACTGCAAAATTATCATTTGTTCTGTTTTTACTACTTGTTGATATGTGTTTGGGCAAAAGTAACATTTTTGTTTGAGTCTATAAACTACTGACAACATTTCCCCCATATTCCAAATAAAAATATGATCGTTTAGAGCATTTATTTGCAGAAAATGACAAATGGTCAAAATAACAAAAAAGATACATGTTTTCAGACCTCAAACAATGCAAAGAAACAAGATCAAATTCATTTAAAAACAACATAATACTAATGTTTACACGTAGCTCAGCTTTGTGTTTGTGTTGAAATTCAACAGATGCTGGAATGGAATGGCTGTAATACATGTAGAGATGCTGATTTCAGAAAAAAAATGCAGTGGTCTTTTTTTTTTTCCAGAGCTGTATTTAGACTCATGCATAATACAGTGATCACCTTTGCCCAGTTGATACCTTGAATTACTATGGATCAGAGGTGTGGACTCGAGTTATGTGACTTCGACTCGAGTCAGACTCGAGTCACAAATTTGATAACTTTAGACTCGACTCGACAAAATGTACAAACACTTGCAACTCGACTTGGACTTCAATATCAATAACTCATGACTTCACTTGGACTTAGGCCTTTTGACTTGTGATGACTTGCTACGTCCAATGAAAAAAAAAAAACTCTAAAAGTATGTTGATAAGGACCGCACTCGTACTTGTGAATCTGCGAAAATGTATGCAAAGAGCATGTGCGCGCGGCTTGCACAACAATCCAATCATGAATACAGATCTTGCAGACATTATATGATTTGTAGAAATTTTATTTCTTTGTAAAGGGGACTCGAAATGACTCGAAACTAAAATGCTAGGACTTTGGACTCGACTTGAGACTTGTGAGCTTTGACTTCGGACTTGACTCGGCACTTGGATACTCTTGACTCGGGACTTCACTCGGACTTGAGTGCAAAAGACTTAGACTTACTTGGGACTTGCCCAGCAATGACTTTGTCCCACCTCTGCTATGGATTACAAATTTTATGTGAGATACATTTTCTTCTTACTTCATGGGTAATTAATTCTAACTAAACAATTTTGACTCTGAAACTTATATTATTGACAATAACGTGTACAATTTAAATGCAGGTTTTCCCATCATCTGCTTCAGACCACCACACCAGTCCAGTCCAGTTTGTGTGCATGTTTTTACGTCGTGTCCTGGCCTGGCGTAGCTGCTGGGACACGGGGACACAGGGAGCCTCCTCTGACAATGATGAATTTGACAGGAGGAAAGTGTTAATGATATTCTCCCCTTTGATGGCTGGGGTAACTTCACACACATTTGCATTTCCATTCATCATCCCGCATTTATCATTATGGGGCGGCTGCCATATCTAATTACACTGGTGAGCTAACAGGGTGACGCTCCCACTACTGCACTCTCTATGTTTCCTACCACCTCCTGATTAGCCTGCGTTTTCCTCTCACCTCACACCTTGTCTGTTTGCATTGCTTTGTGTTTTTGTATCAACATCTGCTTTCTTTCAAATTCCGAAACAGAAAAGAATCAGGAAAATGAATCTAGGCAGGAAGAGCAAATGAGGAGGGCCAAACCCGGTTAATGAATTCATTGGAGGCATCTTCATTATGTACTTAGCGCCCAAACAGAAAGAGACAGACGCTAGATAAATAAATAAAGGATCAGGTCCTCTTTCATAATTGTGTCTGGTGACCTCTGGGGGAGTCAATAAGGACACCAAGAAGCAAGTAGATTTCCCAAAAGTTATTTGTATCTACTTGTATGTCACAAAAACATTTTAAAATTGTTACTGGACATCTGGTAAAAAGAAATAAGCAATCCAACTTATAATCTCTCATAATCTTATGTTTCATTTTGTTGGGTTTTTTCCCTATGACTTTTCCTCTTACATTCACTATCTATTATTTCACTATTAATTGTGGAAAACTATGCAGAATTTCCAGGCTTGGGACTAGCACAAAGTAGGCCTGTCACAATAAATACTATATATATATTATATTTTGGGGCTCAATATTTATCATGTGTATAGTTTCTTTGTAAAGTTGGGACATTTGGTGTATTTTTGTTGTAATACGTGACATCTCTGGCTAATTATTGATCCATTCTGTTATCTATTTGTTGTAGCTCATGGCTTGTAATGATCCCACTTATGGCAAAAGGAGAAATTGAATTTGTCAACTGCTATATATCTCTGTAGGAATATATCGTGCTTATAAATTTTAGATTATAACAGATCTAGCAACGGCTAATATTTATTTTTTGTTTTAGTTAGAAATAAACTTGGCT
This sequence comes from Paratrypauchen microcephalus, assembly GCA_036785185.1. Lineage (NCBI taxonomy): Eukaryota > Metazoa > Chordata > Actinopteri > Gobiiformes > Gobiidae > Paratrypauchen > Paratrypauchen microcephalus. Next base: position 14,337,129 of record JAVJIX010000002.1, on the reverse strand, counting down.
GCCTTGGCCTGACTAGGTCAAAAGTGGACTTCATAAGAGCCACAGCATGTCCGTGCACTATTTATCATGCACACTGTGTGATACAGGCAGGTGTGAGCAGATCCATTAGTCAAATATGTGGGCATCCAAGCACTTTATAACAAACTACTTTACACATAAAGTTGTGTTCTAACCTTTACTTCACACACGCACTTTGCCATGTTGACTCTCAGCTACATATATACCGAGGTTAGGGGTGGACGGCCTGTGTCTTTGAATCAGCAGCTACCTTGAGCCAACCTACACTATATATTTCCGTATATTACAGTGTTGGCTGGCACTGGATAATAATTTTCTTTGAGTTAAAGGAGACATATTATGCTTTTGGACTGATATAAAGTACCAAACTACACAATACATATAGAGCAGAGGTGTCCAAAACATGGTTGAAACATAGACCATATGGAGGGCATAGCATTTACATGGACAACAAATTCAATTTGTCAACTGGACAAAAGTTTATTTGGTCGGCCAAATAAACTTTTGTCCAGTTGACAAATTGAAATTCTCCTTTTGCCATGGATTATACCTGGATGACTGAAGGATTCTACACATATGGAGAACAAAGCTTTTATCAGAGATTTGAAAGTGTCTTCAGTGTATGAGCTTTAATATCAGGTCTGTTTCACATCAATGGTGGACAAGAAAAACTGTCTTGAGGGCCGCATTTAGTCCGTGGCAGGGTTGGGAGGGTTACTTTAGAAATATTCTGGTACAGTTACTAGTTTCCCTTTAAAATATGTATTCAGTAACATAATCCAAGAACCATAATATTAAAATAATGTAACTTGATTACTTTCAATTACTTTTGGATGACTTTAACACCAAATATCCTTTAACAACAAGAAAACAATAACATTTTGTGCATTATAAAAGAAACAGAGGAAAGCTAATTTATAGTCCTACAGTGAAAGTGCACAAGTCTTGACCACATAGTTCAGTTTATTAAGAAAAAAATCCCCTTGTCATCTTTAAAAATAAAATAATGTCAAAATTTCCACCCGTTCTTCTCGGTCGAAGCCATGCCAGTCACAAGTTTGTTCCATAGTACTGCCATATTGTACAACAATTTGTTCTGTTTTCCCTCCATCTCCATCTTTAAATGAAAAAAAATTAAATAACATAAAATGCTTTCAAATTATAATCCTGCTAAATAATCCCCATTTTCACTAAATGTACCTGTAATCTGAGTACATCTTCTTTCCTTGTAACTGAAGAATACAGTTACCCTTATTTTGTATCCTTTTACTGTACTTAATGCTGTTCCTTGTATTCCGTTACTCCTCAAGCCTGGTCCCTGGGCCATAGTAGTTTGAACACCCCTGGTATAGAGCATTAGTTTAAAATGTGTTTATTGTAAACTGCCTTACTGATCTAAAATAGTTTAACAATAGAATTGAAAAGTGAAAACAGTGAGATTTCACTGCAACAATCATTGTATTTATTTTCATGTTTTTATTGTCGTCTGTGACATTTTTGAACCATACTCACGACCTTGTGTAGGACGATACAGAATTACTCAAACATCTATGAAAACACTGAAATACAACTCTGAGTAAGCGAAGGATGAGGGACCAGGTTTGTAACAGTTAAAAGCTCATTTTACCTGATATGGCCCTTTAATCATGATACGGCTCCATTTCCACGTCATTCTGACTATTGTCCACGACTTACTCATAGTTGCAGCTAATGTAATCTATTCTTCATGACAATAGAAGAAGATGGATGAATTCAGTGACAGTGATGTGTAATTTTGGGTGTTACTGTGAATGTGGAAGACGTCTTTGTACCAGATTGAGAATGATTCTGATACAAAAGATACATCACAAGTTGGATATTAAATTCTTTCTTGTATAAATAAATTAGCCGTGAGTCTGGGTGGTTAGGGCGGGAACAGGAGACCTTTAGTGAGTCAACCCATGCTGAACAAATTACCAAAAGACCTCGGCACAAAGATAACAACGGCATGAATTGAGGTGAAGCCGCGACTGAGAGGAAATGAAAGGTGCCCTGTACAGAGATAACCATCGTGTCAACTTACACAGCAAATTACTCGGCTGGCTGTTATAACTGCCACTGGACTCTCCCTCACTGTAACAAAACAGGAGGTGGGAGCAAATCGCGAGTCAACTCCAAAGATGCAACTTTCCTCAGCAGACTGGCCCGGCCGATAAGGAGAGTGTAACCTGAAGAGTAGATAAAAAGATGTCAGACAAGGCCACAGATGGGTGAACTCAGACACGCGTACAAACATGCAAATGCACCGTGTACAGCTGCCATATGTCGCAGGAAGCCAGGGACCCATCCAGTGGAGAGGCGCCGCTGAATTATTGATCAGTGATTAACAAATGCAAAAGAAATGTTAGCCTTGATGTTTGGCTGCCTTTGTGTCTGTAGCGAGGGTGACAAAATACATCTGAATCTGGTGATAAACCTGCAGATTAAAGGTCTGTTTTGTAACTTTTCGTCTCTTTTTCTCCTTGTCTCCATGGATTCAAAATTCAAGATTGTTTATTTGTCATATGCAGGATCAACACAAGGGCAACAATGCAATGAAATGCTTAGGATCAGAAGAACCCGTTGACTCGCAAAGATAGTCAAGAAGTACTAATAACATGCAATAATAGTACATGGTAAAAAATTGTTGCAAAAAAGTGCAGGGGGAAAAATATGGGCAGAAATATGTGCCACCAGAAACTGAATTTGAATCACATAATTTGAAATTGTATTTTTTAATTTGAAATTGTATTTTTTAATTTGAATCATTGCATTGAACAATTGAATCTGAATAGTACCATTTGAAATTGAATTTATTAGTTTGTAACAGGAATCTGATAAAAGCTCTCTCGAAATCTTTCTCGAAATTCAAATTCAGTTCTCAAAATTCAAATTCAGTTTACAAAATTCAAATTCAAGTTTACTGTGACAAACATCCTGGTACTTTAAGGATGAAGGAAGAGCAATCGAGCTCAGATATACAGGACTCCTCTGTCTGCTGCTTTAACTTGAATTAGAATTTTGTGAACTGAATTTGAATTTTGAGAACTGAATTTGAATTTCGAGAAAGATTTCGAGAGAGCTTTTATTAGATTCCTGTTACAAACTAATAAATTCAATTTCAAATGGCACTATTCAGATTCAGTTTTTCAATGCAATGATTCAAATTAAAAAATACAATTTCAAATAAAAAAAATACAATTTCAAATTATGTGATTCAAATTCAGTTTCTGGTGGCACATATTTCTGCCCATAGAAAAAGTAAACAATATAATAAACAATATATAACAAGATAGGATTAAATAAGGTGTAAGTAGAGTATTTCACAGATTGCACATAATATAGTGTAGTATAAGTATTGCACGTGGATTTCGTATTGCACATAGTATAGTATAAGTATTGCACATGGGTTATGAAGCAGGTTATTGCAGATTATTGGAGATGTTATGTTGCCAAAAACAAAATAAAAACATAATTAAAAAGGCATGCACTCATTTTGTGAATGGGGGTGCCGCTTCTTAGATCTGACCTATAACTTGGCTTTGTGGTCTCACCTGCTTGTTCCCTTGGATTTAAATAAGTTTACGGTAATGTTATACTGCGGAACATTCCAGGAAAAACAATACTAAAGACACGCAGGTAGTGAAGAAAAAAAAAAAAAAAGCAATGTGTTGTGTAGCATTTTGAGAAATAAATCCAATTGAACTACAGTACAGTACATATTGTATACAACTCTTTGTTCATACATTTTCAACATCTTTTACGTAACACTGTCTATCCATTTTGCATTGTGTTTGCATGGTTCACAAGAGGCTAGTGGAGAGTCATGTGAAGGGGTCTAATTCATTATTAAGTGTGGTACAAAACAGGCCGTGTGGGAGGTGGCTGACAGGAGGTGATTTCAGGCCTGTATTGATTACTCACAACAAGTAGTGTTACTTCTCAGGTAAAATTTACTATACACACACAACGTTGCATTTAACGGGCCCGTATTACACTATTTCTGGTCTGTTTTGCTGTTTCCATAACACAAACATACCTGGAGATGTGTTTTGTTTTATTCACAAATGTTTAACTGTACAAGGGGCATTCAAAAAGTTCTAAGACAAATGCCATAAATTCAAAATGAGTTCAAAAAAATGAGCTTGAATCGTACCACTGATGGCTTATAAACACATTTGACAAGTTTCGGCATTCTAGATTTGTTATTCAAAGAGTTACGTTACATATTGCACAACCCACTTTTTTTAACCCTCCAAAATGAGCCAATCTGAAGTCCAAGCATTAAATTTCTCACAAAACTTCAATGGAAACCTAAATTATTGAAGCTTTGCACAATGTTTATGGATGTTTGGTTTTTTTTTCTCCCTATTTCCAAAGTTGAAGGAACATTTAAAAAGAACAAGATTTCAGTCCATACTTGAAGCGAAGAGGGAGGTTGTGACCTGGTTGACTAGACGAGCTCCAGAATTCTATCAAGAAGGAATTTTTAGGTGGAAACATCGCTTGCAGAAGTGTATTGACTTAGGTGGATGTTATGTAGAAAAATAATTTTGTTACTTTCAAAAATAAAGTTGTTTTTTAATTTGTCTTAGAACTTTTCGAATGACCCTCGTATATTTAGGCTGTGTTCTTCATTCAAACAGAAAACTCCCACCTTGTGATGTCATGTGGTAATACAGAAAGTGCTCCACTGTGTTTTTAAACTCCACCTTCACTAAAATTATGTGGATAATTTCAGCCCCGGGATTGCCAGTCTTTACTGAACTAAAGTTAATAGGTAGCTGTTTACTTGTAAACTACCATTACATGACATCACAAGGTGGAAGAGAGTATTTTGAGTTTTGGAGATGTAGACATAGCAATAATAAAAGATTACTCAAACATGTGTGAATGAAACAAAACACAGGAGGTCACAACATTCTAATCGTCTGCCTTAAACGCACAACAGTCAATTTTGCGTAATATGGGACCTTTAAAAGTAGATTATAGGCTATGTAATAATAATCACTGGTCTACAAATTTTTGGACTCGATCTGCTTCCGAGATGAAAGTGGGTAAATCTCATTTATATTGGTAAGATGAACTGAACAGACAGGCTTTCAGATAGAACTGGTTGCTTGTAGACACACTGTACCTTCTGATAAACTACTGTTTTTGCCTTATTTTGCATAAATTTCCTATTTTGACCCCAATCTTGGAAACTATAGCCAATCAGCCCTTCTTACTTTTTCTTTATTAGTGACCTAAACCAAGAAAAATGTCACTACTTTTGTTCCGGAAGCATTTTGCTTGTAGACCAGTGTAATGTTTGGTAGTAGTGGTAGTTGTTGAAGTTGTAATAAAAGCACTCATCATATCACTAGTTATGTTAGGTCGCAATACCTCTTTAAATTCAAGCAGTTTTTATCAAAGCATAGAATTAATTTAACTGCAAATAAGAAGAAAACAATTTGAAATGTGTTTGGCCTGGGAGCATTTGTTGTAAATCATACAGTAACATAAACCAAAATAAATATTATCATAAGGCTGGGGGGCAAGGGAATACATTTTTCTCAAAGAGTGATTAAAATACGCGAACACAATATGAACTCCCTTGGCATTGCGGCAGTTAGCATGAAAAAGGCCCTTTTATAATGAATTAAAAAGTGTGCTTGTCTCTTGTGAGATATATCGCCTCTTGTGTTTATTTTATGAAAAGAAGTAGAATTAGCTTTATTATGATCTTAAACATAATTAATAAAACATTAATTTCCTGGAGGTTATTTTTGTTCTTTTTTCTCTGCTGTAGGTTCATCTCTCTTAAGACTGGATTTGCATAACAGTGTGTTAACAATGAGCAAAGAGAGACTAGACCGTTGTCGAATATCTTACAGTAAAATAATAGCTATCAACACACTCAACCCAGCCACAACGGGCCATAAAGCACTGTTTATTGTTCCACTCCCAAACCTGGATTACTAGAAGGGGGTGGCATCTAGGGTAAAATATGCTGAGTGAAAATGGGAAAGAATATGATAAAATAATGTGTATTGTGTATTTTATTGCTTATTTATTTTGAATGGAAATTAAATCACAGAACGAGTGTTATCTTGATATGAGTTCTAGCTGCTCTGCATTCCACTCTTAAGTGACACTCTACCTACAGGCTGGAAATGTAGTGAATAAAAATGGAGTCAATAGATCATGGGGGATACTTAACTGCAGACAGCTGTGATTATGAGGTGCGGCGATGTGCCACAAACTTACTCTGGGCCAATATGTATTGCTTACGCTTATAATAAATGTTATCTTTGGGAGGAGAAAAAGCTGTCAAGTTGATGAAAGACACAGATGAGCATCTATATATGGCTGACCAACCATGCATAGATATGCACAAATGCACTTTTACTGAGGAGGGAAGGCTGCGTCTATATCAGCCAGCCGTGAGTAATTGTTTTGACTTCTTCAGGTCTTGATTCTCTCTTAAGCCGATTACAGAAGAACAAAGCAGGAAGACTGGAAATGGAACATGCTTTGAACAGAACAATGACATCAAGCTTATCTGTTGTTCACTATTATCAGTTCAAATGTATAATATAACAATAACAATTTAAATAAATAAGAGCAAAAGTAAAGTAGAAACCTATTATGTATTGTTTACTCTAGTAGAAGGAAAATTGAGGAGAAAAAATAGGAAGCTAGAATGGTACTAGAAGAAGATTCATCCCCTTATACTAGAGTTTTCACATTTCTTGGCAAAATATTACAGCTCTTCCAAACAATGCAGTTCATTAATGCCCAATTTAAAGGAAAAACTCAAGTCCCTCAGTAAAGTAGAAACCTATTACTTATTATTATGCTCTAGGACGAAGACTGAGGAGAAAAATACGAAGGTAGAAGGGCACTCTATAATGGAAGAAAATCACATTTCTTGGCAAAATATCACAAAACAAACAATGGCTTCCAAACAATGTAGTATCAGTTAGAATATTGTGTTTTTCAGTGCTAAAATTTGTAATTGTATCGTGCATTATTTTCCATTTTTAAACAATATGTAAACTTAGAGAGTGCTCCTTGTTCTCAGGTGTACAAAGCCTCTAAACCCTTTGAGTTTGGCCGGACGTCTTACCGGAATTATGTATCAATGCTTCTTTATATGTTGTTATTAAGCAGCCTGATGTGATTTGGTTTCTGGATATCTGACCCTGGGAGCAGTGGGTGTGGAAAATGAAAGAACGTATTGTGGAAAGAGAAAGTGGTAACTGTAGCAACCGACATATGGACTGCCTTCGCTCTTGACATTAAACAAAGCGCTCTGACTTCTTTGGAAATTGTCACATGACCCTTAGCTCGGCTCCTAAAGCTGCTGCAAGCTGATCTGATGCGCACTTGAATGATGAGTGTCGTATGAGAGATTCCTGACGCTGTAACCAGGCCCAGCGCAGTCATGCAATCCTATTTTGTCCTTTAAATGTTATAATGAGTGTGCTTAGACAACAAGAAGACATCCTCCGCCTCTCCCTGCCCTATTATCTAGGCCTGGATCTTAGCTAGGGGTGTTAGGAGCTGTAGCTAGTTGTTTGTAATGAATATGTGTACTTTGGCCAGAAGATCGGGTGGCAGTGTTAACATGACGTGGAGAAAACTGGAGACGTCTGGAAACCCAAACCTGTGTTGGAATATCAGCGTTGTGTCTCCTCACCTGGCTTAAAGGATCAGTCATGTAAGCTCTCAGGGGGAGGGACAAGGGCCTGCTCCACACGCTTCAACTGTCATGGCCGACACAGAGAACACAGTGAACAATTAAGGAAAAAGTAAATTAGGTTTAGACTTAGACTTAGACAAACTTTATTTATCCACAAGGGAAATTGTTTTGGGTACGGAAGCTCACTCATCAACTATAATATATAATATATAACAGAGGGTAAAAAGGAAAAAAGGAAAACAAGTAGGTGGAAATGAGGACAAAAATATAGATGGAATAGCAACCAAAGAGCAATAGACCAGTGTCAGATGAGACATAAGTATATACCTAAAAATAATGATAATAAATATATATGTACAAATCAGATTTAAATAGAAAAGTAGTAATCAAATATAAAAATACAATATCGAGTAAGATGTACAATCCCAGCTCTATACAGTTGTAGGGAGTATTATCTAGAGAGTGTTATACTATCTATTGCACAAGGGTGAGTTGTAGAGTTGTATGGAGTATGGTATGAATGTAGTCCTATATCTCTCACTCTCATCATGATGATGATGGAAAAAAGGACCAAAGAAAAGCAAATACGCAAAACTATTAGCCCACAGCAGTCAACTGACTTGATATTGGGAGTCAATTAGAGATTCTAATGGAAGGAGTAGTGGAAAATGAAAATAATACACAATACAATCATTATTATGTTGAATAAATGAAAGCACTTAACTTAAAGGACACATGGGCTGAAAGAAAACATGCATTTTAAGATTGATTTTGCAGTATGCTCTGATACAGAAGCAGCCTGGGCATGGTTAATGACTGATCCACAGTATAATGTAGTGGCACCAGAGCATAACCAGAGGAACGTGAAAGAGCATTTAATTAAATTAACTCGTTTACCTTGACCACATCCAGTTAATATTACAGAATATATCATTAATTAACATAGGTCATATGCATACTATATAATTATGCCACGGGGCATATAGGAGTCCTGTGGTGATGAATTAAGGCAGTTTTCCTATCTCTGTGGGCAGCCAAGTGTGAACAGGGAAAGGTGTGTGGTACAGTTATTACAGTCACTCACATGCACTGTGAACATAAAAATGATTATCAATAAGCTGGTTTTAAAATACACTGTTTCATGATTTGTTTTATTTCTTTTTATCCATGCATTTGCGAATCTCTCTCTTTCTGATTGATCATGTCACTGTTCCTGTGTGATTTGACCTGTGCATTTAACCCACGTTTTAACCCCAGGTGCAATAATATGGTCAGGAGTCCCTACCTGGAGGGATACCAGCATGTTACAGGGTGATGGGGTAAACCTGGTGTATTTGGGGTTGCCTGTCGCCTTCTTGCAAACCACATTCCCACTGGATATGGTGTATGTGTTTTCAAAATGATTTAAAATGACAACACCATAGACTGTAAAAGAAGTGGGGTAAGCGAGTGTGACGACACCCACAGCGTTCGGCTCTGCTCAAATGAAGCTTGCGATGGCAGCGTTTACAGGGGCAAATTTGGAGCTTCCATATTAGGAATATGATGTTTACTAACAAATTAAAACAAAACAATTAAAAAAAAAAAAAAGATCATGTAGAGTGAATCAATACACATCTAAGATCAAAATGCCGAGGGTCACAGCAGCAGTTACAGAGAGAGGGCCAACAATAATGTAAGTCAATGGAAGCCAGGGTCAGTAGGAGCCCGACATGTGAACTTCCTATTTGGAACACACTGGCTAGAGTCCATTTATATATACAGTCTATGGGTACACACACAAATAAGCTTTAAAGCGTTTACATTTTAAATGCGGTGTGGTGTAATGTGCATGGCGCATCATTTCATCACTATTTTATTTTATTTTAAGGACAGTGTAACATTTGCTTGATATTATAGAGATATTTTATAAGTATTTGTTAGTTGTTAAATAGTAAGTTGTTATCCAGCTGTGCGTATCTGAGGTTAGAGTAAATTGTGAAAAGAGTAATAAAGACTAAAAGAATAAGTGACAGACAGGTGCTTGGCTCATACACAAACAATAACAGTGAGAACATCTCCTGTGCTGGTGTGTTCTTCAGCGGGCCCGGGGCCAGCCCTAGAGGGGCCCCAGATCCAACATCAGCATAAATATGTGATTCTCAGAGGACTTCAACTGCCTGAATACAGAACACACTGGTCTGTGGACTCATACAGCTCCTTCAAACCACTGTAAGATCATGGTAAAAATAAAGGTTTTTGGTATTAGTATTTATTTATATAATGTCTTTAATACTGTGGTGATCCCGCACCTGTGTAGCCTACATACGTCTAAAATTAAAATTTCTTATTGAACACTGAGGATATAGAAATGTTCAATCACAAACAAAATATACTGTTCAAATATATATTTTTTTTTGTTGAAAATTGAAATAATACACTGCAATGAACCAGACTGAAAGCTTGCTGTTTTATCTCTCGAACAGTACACAAAACAATGTCTGTATAATTCTGTTTATTTATATCTTAAGGCAGCTTCTGTAATGATTCCCCTCCCTGAGAAGAGCCCAGTACATCCCTATGGAGCCATTCTCTTTGTCTTCTTCTTAATTTGAATTGAAAGGGGGAATGTGTTTTTTCTCTGTTTTTGGGCCCATGCCGCATTGTTAGTTTTGCATTTTATTAAGAACAAAGCCGATCAATGTCAGATCAGACATTTTTGGATGTTGTTTGGCATTGTAGTGAACGTGCCTTTGTAGTTTCCCACAAAAAGTATTACATTTCTAATCAGCGATATTTAATTTTAACTTGAAAAAAGATGCGGTTTACTTTTTGTTATGCTACTCTTGTAAAACAATGATGTCAGCTGGCACGAACATATTATTAACCAGAGAAGCAGTCATTTTTACGTCAGTTTTTTTCCCCCATCTTTTTTTTCTTTTCATCAGATTTTGGGCTCTTCCCTTGCACATTAAAGGTGCTTTGTGTAACTTTTCTGGCGGAGGGTCCATCACCTGCTTGTTTCTATGGTTATGTCATTGCTCTGCCTGGAATGTTCCACAGTATGACATTAAACAGCTCTACCTTACATTATTGAATTAAAAGTTTATCTAGAAAAACAGGCATTCTGACTGTGACTGGGGTTGCCTTTCCACAGATCTGACCTGTAACTTGGTCTGGTTTGGTCTCCGTGAAGATATAAAGTTTTAATGCCATACTGTGAGACATTCCAGACAAATCAGACAGTAACATCTCCGTGATGAAAAGCATTTGATGGACCCTAAACCAAAAAAGTACCCAACCAAAGTTTTTTTTTTTAATCAAATATATAGCAGAAACAATCTTGTACTATTAATACTATACTATACTATTACTGCTTTGTGCATCTCTGAAATATTTATCACTTTCAGAATACAGTTGCTGGGAATAAATGGGAGAAAGGTTATCTGTAATGGCTAGACAGACTTATTAAAGGTGTATATATGTACAGTAGTGGAGGGCCTTGTCTAAAGAGAGGATCACGGTGAGAACATATACTGTGAGATTGCTCTTATAAACCAAGTAAAGGTAATAATATATTTGTGGTGGCGAGGTCGCTGTTTTATTAATGATGTGTGATTTCAGGAGCGCCATTTCTATTATTGAGATAAAGGGCGGTGAAGGAAATGTGCAATCCATACAGAAAGAACGCTTTGGTTCTCATGACAAATGGGCATATTTATGGCCAACACCAAAATAAAATCATGGCAGTGTAAGGTGAGACTGTACTTGTAAAGATTTAACTATCAGATATCATTGTAAAACATGTCCTCCATAGATTATTGGTATAAAAATGTACACAATAATAACAAAGAATTTGGAAGGAAAAAATAAGGCACGACAAAACCAATATATATGGAAAATGCTGCCTTAAATAGCCATTTGATCTTTTAGGAGATTAGCCCTGGAGTTGTGATGCTAACTAAAGGGACTGCTCTGTCTGAAGCTCTATAACATTACATTAATCTGATTTTTATGCCACAATCTGACCAGAAAGGACTGGTTCTGCTGGAACTACAACAGGTGAGATTATTTTTTTACTCCTAAATAACATTACAGTCACAAGATACTGTAGCTGGCATTAATCAGTCTCACCTTTTTTTTGCAAATCAAACTCCTAAACAGGACCCTGCACGCTCATATTAACCGCAGGCTCCAAACAGACAATGTGTTGTTTAAATTAATGTATTTTTTTCTCGTTTCTATAGGTATGTCATTGCTCTGCCTGGAATGTTCCACATTTATTACATTTATTCAATTACAAGTGGTTTTATAGCTCAAAAATATCTAGAAAAACAAGCATTCTGGCTGTGAGCAGGGTTGTCTCTCCACAGATCTGACCTGTAACTTGGTCTGGTTTGGTCTCCATGAAGATAAAAAGGTTTAATGCCATACTGTGAGACATTCTGGACAAAGCAATAAGAGACAAGCATTTGATGAACCCTCCACCATAAAATTTACACAGTGCATCTTTAATATAATACATAAAAAAACATTTTCCCTTGTGGATCAATAAATTTTGGGTAAGTCTAAGTCTACCAGCAATGCGATATGGCCCTATCCTACCTGAATATGAACCTAAATAAAAGGAAAGAAGTATGGGAAGATATCAGAACTATTCTAAAAAAATCTATAATTTTCAGTATATTTTACACCTCATCAAAAGATTTTCACAGCGCTCTATTTTAAATCCATTTTCTGGACCACCCCTGGGACCCTGTGAGATCACAATCCTCCCTCGCCTTTTAGTGAATCAATGGTGCTGCTGCTGCTCCCTTTGAGGCAGAATGGGAGAAAATGGAGAGCGTGTGTAATAAATGCCTGCGATGTGGTGCCACGGTGAGCACCATTAATCTACATGTTGGGGAAATATAACCAATTGTCAGACATAAGCTCACAGATAGTCCATCACCCCTCCAATTGGCTCCCACACGCAGCTCTACAATTCATTTGCGATGTAATGCACCCAGTAAAATGTATTCGGAGTGCTCTATTGATTGTGAAATGGTTTAATGTCTGGATATTCTAATAGATCTGCCACCTTTGTGTTAGCATAGAAACCACATTAGTTTACAGCAAGTCTAAATGATGTAATACACAGTGTGAATGTTAATTTTGCAATCTGTAACAAAAGGAAAGCAGAAGGATATAGGATGGTGCATGTTAAACATCTTCCATAGGTGAAGAAATATTGGCCTATACCGAGACTTGAACTTCTTTATTGACAAATAGCTCTTTCATTGATTTATTTTCTATGTTCTGTCGGTTATATCAACAATTTTTTGAAGACCAGAGAAGCAACGACTGTTGTGGTTTTGGGCTCTACAAAAATCAATTGAATTGAATTTTATCAAATATAATTTTTTCAAAGAAATGATTTTTTTAACCAGCCATAAAACTAAAATACTAGTATGAACCCCTGTATGTGCTGTTTCATGCCCATTATGTTAACCTTTTGCTGAAAACTGAGGACTAACAGACTCCAAGGGCCATAACCACCTTGAACACTCACATGCACTGACTTACCCCATTCCTGTCCCCCACTCTCCTCCCATCCACCAGCAATTACTTAACACAGTGCAATATATCTTGTTGGACAATATTTATTACAGTGTAATAATATAGTTTTTGTAGCATATCAACCTGGGCAATATTTATTACTGTGTAATATCTTGAACTGGGTTTTGTAGCATATCCACCTGTTGTTGTGCAATACCTAATTACAGTGCAATATCCTGTGGTGCAATACTTAACACAGTGCTATAGCTTGTTGGCAACATTTAATACAGCACAATATGCTAAAGTGAGTTCTGCAATATAGAGACTCTCAGTGTGTGTATGGTTGTACGTATATGTCACCCCTACTGCAATACCTGAGCAAGACTTGCAATAACCTGGTAACTAATGCGTAGCACAGGACTTTTTTTGCACACATTTTTTTTCTTCTATACTGTGTTGTAAATATCCTGCTGTGTTGTAAATATCGTACTGCATTGTAAATGTCTGCACTGAAGTGAGATGCTTTCAATCTCATTTTGAGTATGTATAATGTAAATTGTGCATATGAATAGTGACAATAAAAGGCATTCATTTATTCATTCATTCATTCAAAATGATGAAACATATTTAAAAGTATAATTCATGAAGGACTGCTCAAGGGTCCTCGACAATGAGCGGCTGGTGGTCGGGCCTTCCCCCACGGGGACCGGCCGGGTACAACCCGAAGAAGCGATGTGGGACTGTCTTCCCGTGGACCCACCACCCGCAGGAGGATCCACAGGGGGCCGGTGCAGGGAGATTTGGGCTGCAGTCGAAGGCAGGGACCCTGACGATTGGATCTCCGGACATATCTTCATATATTTCTCTAAAAGCCTAAACATTTTTTCTTTTGTTAAAAAGGAAAAATAAATCTGGTAGCCAAAAGATTCTCTGCTGTATCTTTAAGCCTGTTGGAGTCTCTTCCACTGTACTCTCACTCCCCATCAGTGCCTCCTCTACAGTTAGTGCGAATCGTTAAAGCCTTTTTACCATTATCTGCAGCCATCTAGTGTCGGCTTTGTGCCCTTGAAATTATTCTGCTTTTCTATCTGATATATCATGCTTCCACTCTGCTGCTACAATGACTACTGAAAAAGCTTTCTGGCCATTCAGAAATGAAGACATGGCTTAGTAATACATATTATTACATAATGACAAAATCAGATCAAAATGTATTTTTATCGTTAATCCAAGGCGTTTTGTATGAACCAGTGGAAAAATATGGTGTTGGAAGTAATTAGAAATTCCATGAAAACTGCCAAAATCTATAATTATTACAGGTGACTGAGAAAATAGAAACAACCTTACATACAGTTGTGTATATGTATCGTTCTCAGGATGGATAGTAATAACTGTGAACACCTGGGCAGCCTCTGGGCACTGCAGCTCAATCCCTGGGGCACTTCACCTGGGACAGTCCCACAACCACCTCAAGCATGCAGATTATCTACAGGTGCCCAGGAGGGACATGCAGCCTGGAATTCTGTCAACGCCTTTTACATTAATCATCAGAACAGAGTGACAGTGCAGGGAAAGTAAAGGTAGTACATGTCAGCTGCAAATACTTTAACACAAAATTGTCAAAAGTGACTTAACAGATAATATTTTTGATGAAAACCAGTACAAAGAACTATTTTTAAGTGGATTTTTTTTAAAAACAGTGACAACAATACCATATAACAAAAAATATATGTATATGTATATGTATTGCTTTGTTAATCACCCTTTTTGACCCTTACCACTAACCACAGATATGGCCCTAACTTCAAAATCCATACCTGTTGGCATTCAGCGCCAAATGAAAAACTAATTAAATGAAAACATGTGCTAAGCTCGGTGGTGTATAGGCTTCTACTGTACACACAGCGCTCTGTCAGACATTTGTAACTTAATTCTGTTATGTTTCAATTACCAGGCGCACCTTTGCAGTCCACACCGGGGTTACGCAAACATGACATGGGATATGCTTAATCCATAGGTTCACAAGTTTCAAGCCTAAATGCCTCTTTCCCTCTATTTAATTAAGTTTAAGCCAGATTTAGAATAAACAGGGTGATTTAAGTTGTTTATGAGTGAACTGGTAATTTGGATTTGTGGCCTAAAAGGTCATCCAGAAGTTATTTTCACAACTATTATGTTACACGCGTATCCTTTTCCATATATACTTTGTATCCTAATTGTAATGACCAGATCTCATCCAGTGGTTTATTATATATAGCACTAGCAGCTAATTCAGTACTGGCTACTAAACTTGCTGTAATGTGATAAGGCAATAATCAGAAAAGTATGTAAAATAAACTATTCTGATGACCCTCAGATGGTCCTTTTCTGTGCCATGGGCAAGTTAGCCAGACTGAAAATGATGTTATTGTATTGGGATATTGATTGTATGTCTGGGTAAGGTTTTTATATGTTTACATGTGCCAGTATTTAGTTTGGATAACCTTTTAAACCTCATACAGGAAATAGGAAATGAGAGACCACCAACATTTCATACACTGGTCTGGGTGAGGAAGACAAACTGGTCCAAATTCCACAAATGACGAAATTTGCTATGTTTTGGATAAGAATTTAACTCCTTATTGAACTTCCTATTAATTCTTTCATTCATTTTAACTCACTATTTATCTTAAAGGGGCAATAACCTTCTTGGATGAGGCACTATGTAACATTTCATAAGGGATCCGCTACTTGCTTGTCTCCATGGAGATATTATTGCCTTTTCTGGAATGGTATACCCCTCACCACAAAAGTTACCTTTAAGTGTTTCAATATATTACCTATTAAATATGTTGATAACACTGGTCTACACGCAAACTGCTTCCGGAACAAAAGTAGTGAAATTTTTCTTGGTTTAGGTCACTAATAAAGAAAAAGTAAGTCAGAAGTGCTGATTGGCTATAGTTTCAAAATAGGTCAAAATAAGAAAAAATAGGGAACGTATGCAAAATAAGGGGGAAAAAAACACGTAGTTTATCAGAAGTTACAGTGTGTCTACAAGCAACCAGTTCTATCTGAAAGCCTGTCTGCACATTCCAATACATTCAGCACAGTTATCAATTGATTTTCTGATTTTCAGTTCATCTTATCAATATAAATGAGATTTAGGCAGTTTTATCTCAGAAGCAGATTGAGTCCAAAAATTTGTAGACCAGTCTAATGGTTAAAAAGTTTATTATAATCACTAATGTTTGCTCAGTTTTTGCTATTACTTTGCACTGATTGTTTGCTTGAAATATAATCTGTTTTCTGCTGTACATGACTTTGAGTGATTGGTTCACTCACAATCATACATTTGTGGACAATATATGTAATGGTATATTTACTTATCAGCGCAATCTTTTAATATTGTTATTTTTTTGCATTTAAATTCCCCAGTGAGCATGTGTTCCTTCAGTTCTACCTCAAATGTAAAGATGAATGTGATTTAAATTAATAGCTGATACTAAATAATTTGCCGCCTGGTAAACGATGCGTTCACCAGATACAGACGACCAATATCCTGTGATTCATGGCACTCCTTAACCGTGTGAAGGGTGCCAACGAAATATTATTACTTTTTAATAAAGTGAACCAGTCACTAATCCTCTCATTTATCAGGTCTCAGTCGGAATGAAGAAAAACTCGAGTGAGGTTGGTTCCTTTGATGAAGAATAATAAAAATAATCCTAGCACCTTATTTTGTGTATGAATTTTTTCTTATTTTAACACAGTCTTTCTTATGTTTATATATTCTTTTTGTTATAGGCTCTAAAATATATAAATATTTTATAGGCTGTTTAGCCATGCACAGATTGTCTGTATTTGTTTATCTAAGTTCTTGACCTATACAAATGTACAGTATTTT
Organism: Paratrypauchen microcephalus; assembly: GCA_036785185.1. Lineage (NCBI taxonomy): Eukaryota > Metazoa > Chordata > Actinopteri > Gobiiformes > Gobiidae > Paratrypauchen > Paratrypauchen microcephalus. The sequence continues at coordinate 14,320,003 of JAVJIX010000002.1, read as the reverse complement.
ACACACAATATAGTGTTTTAAAGGTCCTATTTAACACAAAACGGACTCCTGTGAGATTCATAGATTCATGTTATAATGCTGTTACCTCATCAAAAACATACCTGGAGTCATGTTTTCTGTCATTCACAAATGTTTGAGTAAACTTGATTTATTAGTCTTTATTAGTCTTTAAACCTCAAAATACTCTGTTACACCTTGTGATGTCATGTAGTGGTAGTTTTCAAGTTAACAGCTACCTTTTTACATTTAGTTCAGTGGAGATTGAAAATTCCAGGGATGAAATTATCCAAACGCTTTCAGTTTGAGAAAAGAACTCGGCCTATACAAGCTAACATACATGAACACAGACAGTAGCTCCCTCTTTTCTGCATCACTCGAGAAAAAACTAAAACTAAAACACAACACTATCCACTCCAGTCCATCTTTCCCACAATCAGGGAATAATTTAGCTCCATAAAATGCTTCTTTATAAAAGAAATGCAGAAATTGTGTATTAAACAAATTGGTGAATTAAACAAGAAACAATTGCAGGTATGTTTTTGTTGAGGAAACAACATAACATAGATCAGAAAATATGGTCCATTTAAACCACCAGATAATTAACAAAATAATCAAAACATTCTGTATTTTTTGTTTATAATAGCCTAACACTGATAGTTGCATTGTCTAGCTTTAAAAAATAAAATGAGATGACCATATTGGTAGTGTGTCATAGCAGCTGCCTGTATTCATATACGTATTTGATGATTATATGAAAGCACCCCCACTACGAGGATAGAGCCATCACTTTGAGCTGCGGCGATTAAAGATGGAGTCTCGACCTTGTATCCTTGCCTCAGATAAACCTCCAAAATTCCTGAAACAAACAGTTGTTAATTTACCTTGAGCAAGAAGTGCTTGGGCTGCTGTTGGATGATTCCCCTTGTGTATTGGCCAATGTTAAACCTCACCAACAGGTAACAGTCAATCCATTAACCTTAGCTTTTAGCCACTGCTTTATGTCACTGCCACACACATACTTCCATACCACACACACACACATACCCCCACATCATCCCCCACCTTGATACATTTTTTAATAGTTGCTAGGGAAAGACTTGAAAAGGTCATCACAGCTCCCCTTGACATTGCCATTGTAATAATAAGCTCTTTTTTTTTCTTTTTTTTTAACCTAACGTCAACAATACTATCACTGTGCCTGAAGCAATCTATCCTTTTTCCATATGCTAGCGTCATATTAACACGCCGATGTTATGTCTCGAAACTTTAACTTAAGGACATGTCAGCGGCCATCCTCTGCTCAGGTGAAATGAAAGGGCTTCTAAAGGCGGGGATCGTGTTAAAGAGCTACGCAAATGTTATTCCTCAATTATCCGTCTTTGGGAAATGTCAAGTACTGCAGGGTGGTTCAGACTGGACCTGCTGTCTTTCAGGTGTGTGTGTGTGTGTGTGTGTGAGATGGTATGGCTGCCCTTGGCCACAGAGGCATGTAAGTATTCAAAGTACTGCAATCGTCTATTCACAGAGTGCTGTCACATGCAGTTTATTAAAAGCCCTGAAAACATCACCACTTTGATTAAAAATGGTTCCTTTGTGAATGTATACATAAGTCCAACAGCAATTACGTTAAAGGTGCACTGTCGTTTTCCTGCTGGAGGGTTCGCCAAGTGCTTGTGTACATGGAGATGTTATTGCGTCATCTACAATTTATCACAGTATGGAGTGGCGTTTATCTGTCTCCATGGAAATAAGCAGGTAATGCCACCAGGCCAACTGGGAGGTCAGCTCTGTGGAGAGACAGGCACACTCATAGTAAGTTTTTCAAGGTTTGTTTGAGGAATTAAGTCGCCTGCGTATCATGTTCTGTTATCTCCTCAAAAATATACTAGGAGTTGTGTTTTGTTCTAATCCCACATTTTTAAGTAACCCTTTATTTTTGGTCTGTCTACATCTCCAAAGCTCAAAATGCTCTATTCCACCTTGTGATGTCATAAATCCCTTATTTATCCCTGTACGGAAATTATTTCTCTGCATTTGAACCATCCTTCAGGAGCAGTGGGCAGCTCATCTTTCAGGCACCCGGGGATCCATCTCCATGATCTTATTGGTAGACTTGGTCAGGACCTTAGCTGGAGGATTTTACCTATGGAGCATGTTTTTGTGTTGATGGGGGAAACCGGAGTGCCCGGAGGAAACCCACCCAGACACGGGGAGAACATGCAAACTGCACACAGAAAGGCCTGGGCAACTTGGGAACCCAGAACCCTCTTGCTGTGGGACGTGAGGGCTAGCCACTTAGCCACCGTGTTCACCTTTTGTTCAGCAGACGCATGAGCAGTTCCAGGGTCTTTCTGTTTGATAGAAGAAATCAGCCTAAATATGCAGGGTTTGTGCGTTAAACATGTACGAATGAAACAAAACACAACCCCAGGAATGCTTCTGATGAGGAAACGACATTATAACATAAACCAGAAAATAGCGTAATATTTAAACTCATCACAACTTTGAAATGTAACCAAAAATAAAGAAGGCACCCTCCGTTCAGTGTTAATATAAGCAAATATTTGGACTCAGGGTCTCTAATCCTGGGGTTGCTTGTCCAGTTTGCACCCAGTGAGATATTCAACTGAATTTAATGAAAAGTGTGCAGTGATTGGCAGTTGAATGCCTGCTCTAACAAAAGCTTCTATCGGGGGTCACAAGTGAACACAGAGTTGGCCTTTGCCTGAGCCTCCCCCACCTCGCACACTGCATATTACAAGTTTCCAAATTTATGTTGGCTGCAACAAATTGACTCCAATTGGTCCAAGTGGGGATCAGGACCTGGACAAAACAGTAGTGGCAACATTAAGTCTGAGGAGGTGATCTGAGGACACAGCAGAGACCAGTGTGCACAAAAAATGTCTTTTTTTCAAACTGTAAATTTCTGTCTAGAAATGTAATATTACCACATTTTCTACAGCGGATTCTCTTATTAAAGCCTACAAAATTAAAATGAGTTTGCTATTTTCTGTCTGTGCTATATCTATGTTATATTAAGTCTTGTTTCATTCACACAGGCCATGTATACTTTTTTCCACCTTGTGATGTCATGTGGTAATACAGGAAGTGCTCCACTGTGTTTCTAAATTCCATACACCTTCACTAGAATTATTTGGGTCAATTCATTTCTCCAGTTGCCAATTTGTACTGAAGGTAAAAGGTACCTGTTAAGATGAAAAATACCACTACATGACATCACAAGGAGCAGCAGATAATTGCTTTGGAGATGTAGACAGACTAATAATAAAGAATTATTCAAACATTATTATCCTTTTTTTTTATTATCCCAGAAGAGAAATTTGTCATCTGCATTTGACCCATCCTTTATTCAGGAGCAGTGGGCAGCACATGACTGCGCCCGGGGACCCATGTCCATGATCTTGCTTTCAAGATTCAAGATTGTTTATTTGTCATATGCAGAATCAACACCGGGTCAACAATGCAATGAAATGCTTAGGATCAGAAGAACCGTTGACTTGCTAAGATAGTCAGAAGTACTAATAACATGCAATAATAGTACATGGTAAAAAAGTGTTGCAAAAGTGCAGGGGGAAAAGTAAACAATATAATAAAAAACATGTAATAAAATGTAATAAAAATACAATGTACAAAGGTGCAGGTAGGATTAAATAAGGTGTAAGTAGGCTTGGTGAAGATCTAAGCTGGAGGATTTTACCTATGGAGCATGTTTTTTGGGTTGATGGAGGAAACCCACACGGGAAGAACATGCAAACTCCACACAGAAAGGCCCGGGCAACCTTCTTGCTGTGAGGCGTGAGCGCTAGCCCTTTTTAAAGGTAGGCATATTTGTATTACATGTGTAACGTGTTTAAGTACTAGTATATTGCTTTATTTATGTTATTTATTATTCTTTTTTTTATTATCCCCGAAAGGAAATTAACATGTAGCGGGTATTTTTTTGATGATGTAACGATATTATAACATGACTAAAGCTCACGAGAGTCAATTTTGCGCAATATTGGACCTTTACCAACATTTTTACATTTGAATAATGGAGCTTATATGTCTTTGTTTAACTGAATTGATTGTTACCAGTCATGTTGTACATTTGTGTCTTCTGTCTTCCAAAATGGTTTCCAAAAGGCTGAAGCCCTTCATGTTTAATAAGGGGATGAGTGATATAACATGTTCCCTTTTAACTAATAGTGAAATAATAGTCATGGTAATTATGCTACCGGCTGAGCCCACACACAATTGTTCTCACTGTCTCTTTTATTCTGTCCCTCACATCCTTGGCCTTATCTGTCTTTTCTATTGTCAAAACTGTGATTTTGTCCCCATGGCTACAGACCTGATGCTATCACCTTATCAATGTAATAAAACTAAAGTGGCGGTCAGGAAATTGAAAGTGTATTCTTACAGGAAATAACAGTGCTCTGTCATAATCTCCAGTTGAAAACATGTGTTCATCCACGTATTGTGTCCTTATCTGATGCAGGGGGAAGCGCTCCGGTCACTCATCTCTTTCTCTCTACACTGTTCCTGGGCTATTATGTGTCTGTCTTTGTCTTCACTCAATATTATGACAAATCATCTTGTAATTTACTGCAATGAGATGAAGCCGTTTAGTCGGTGAAAGAAAGAGACTGAATACCAAATACGTTTCTGTGAAAGAAATAGACAAATGTGTTGACAACATTTGTTGAAATAAATAACTATAATCCCATTTGCTGTTTTCCATTCTTCTGTAATATTTTCTGAGCCTTTGTGAAACGACTACCATTTTCATTTGTTGTTTTGTAGAGGCCGATACAATAAACTGCTGTGCGGCTCAGTGGTAGAGCTGTCACAAGTTTTTCTGGTATTTTTCTCCTGTTTACTGCTGACTTGTCACGACAGCAGAATGTTCATATTATCAAAAGTTACAGTCACTTAAGATAAAATTAATTTCATTATCTAATATCCCAAACACCGAAACTATGGTAAATTCTGTATCACTGACCACACAGCAGGCCTGGACTGGTAATTGGGCATACCGGGCATTTTCCCGGTGGGCCGACAGTCCTAGGGGCCGATACCCTCCTTCTTTTTTCTTTTTTTTTTACTTATAGAGACTGGCCCACAATTTAGTACTGAAACTGGACTGAAACAGGACTAAACCAGGACTAAATCGGGACTGAACCAGGACTAAATCAGGACTAAATCAAGACTGAATGAGAACTAAACCAGGACTAATCAGGTCTAAATCAGGACTAAATCAGGATTGAACCAGGACTAATCAGGTCTAAATCAGGACTAAATCAGGTCTGAACCAGGACTAAACCAGGACTAATTATGAGAGGCCGGTCTAAGCCAAAAATGCCAGGGCCATTTTTTTGTCCCAGTCCAGACCTGCCACACAGTCATGTATTCCTGTCAAAAGTGCACGATTTAATAGTGTTCCTTTGTGTCTTTTGGTCACCTTGAAATAAGCATACCTGCACTGCACTATTCTCCAACAGCGGGAGATGGAAAGGAGCAGAAGTAGCTGACACAAGACTGCCCTCTGTCTGAAGCCGCTGAAAACTCCCTCTACTGTACAGAGCACACACTGCATGTGCGTGTGTGTGTGTGTGTGTGTGTGTGTAGGTGTGTGTGTGTGTGTGTGTGTGTGTGTGTATATGAGTGTATGAGTGTGTATAGCTGTCTAATAACATTCACATTACCGGAGAGTGGGTGGGCTGCCACTGGCACAGAAGGGGATCCTGGCTTGATGAGCACATAATCACTAATATAATTCACTAATTAATATAAAGTTAATCAGGGAGTAAGACACAAAAGCCAAAGGATGATTTGACACCCTAATTTGCAATGTGTCCTAAAGACTGTGGGCGGATATTAGCTTGCATTAGGGGGTCACTGACAATATGTTCGGGAAAAAACGTAATCCTAGAGAGTAAAATACAAACACTGAAATAAGATTAAACAAACCTGTCAAGTGGTAGTGAATACTTTTACTACAATGTATTATGATGGTAGCATATTTTTTTTAATATATTATTTACTTTTTTACTTCTATTTTTACAGGCTTTTAAATCTTGTATTCCACCTACACATGCTTGAGTTGTCTGCAAGTAAATTAGCTGAGTGAAATGGATTTGAAAGGTAACAAAAGTCTCATTTGCATCAAACTAATTAAACCCATTGAGCTAAATTAACACTGAGGCACAAACAGCACTCTCAAGCATTATTTTACACAGATATCCAGTACGTGTACGTCCAGTACGTCCTTCCTGTGTGTCCACCAGAGGCATTTGTAACTAATATGAATGAGGACTGACCCTGTTATATCATGGAGAGCTCACCCCAATTAATCACATGATTCTGGGTCGTACACTTCAGGCTAATAAACAGCACCAAACCAAAAGTCCCTATAGTCCCCGACCACTCTCGTTATTGCCCTACACTTACGATGAAAACCTATACTAGTGAATAGGAGAGAAACTAAAGCTTCCAACATTACGTGAAGAACCTAATTTGCTTGTCGAATAAAACAAAATACCCCAAATTTTACTTTTTGTTTGTACATGTGAATTGCCATTTTGTATCCTATTTGCATTTTTAAAAGAGTTTAAAGTGATCGATATTTCATAATAATGTTTGACAATATTTTTTTGGGGTGTTTCATTGAATTTTAGTTTGAATTTATGATTTATGATCTGTTTTATCTAGTGTGCCATTTTTATTGTTATATGTTATATGATTGCAAAATAAATGAATGAATATCCATTGTTCCATTTTCAGGATTATAGAAAGTAAATTAGGAGGAGGTATTCTCTGCCTATGTGTGATTGTAAAAAAAAAAAGATAAAAAGTTGTAGTGAAATAAATAGAGCAAAGAACATATACTTACTATGACCTGCTGTGTCAGTGTAAGGGAGTCAGTGTGGTATTAAGATGGTGAAATCATGTAATCCATTGACATCAGGGATATTTTGCTTTTAGAAATAAATAATTTATATTTGCCACAACAAACTTTACTTCTTTGTCTGTAAATAAAGGCTAGAGTTGGCTCATTTGGTTGATTTGAGGTGTTTTCATTCATTTAAAGTCTGAAACAGTGAAACAAAACCTGAAATAGTGAAAAAGTGAAGTCATTACTGTTACAAACATATTTTCAATCAATCCACAGTAGGGCTGGGGACCACAGGTTCAGATTTGATATGATACGCGATACATGGCTCATGATACAATTTTTATTTTATTTTTAATTTTTTAAACTATGTGTAGTTTTATGTATTTTAGCGTGTGTGTGTGTGTGTGTGTGTGTGTGTGTGTTACTGTTTGGGTTGTTTGGTTGTGTGGTGTCGAGCAGCTGTGGGGGGCTTGGGAGGGTTAGTCGTATATTGCACATGATATTCTCTATATTGCTGTTTTTTAAGAACAAAATTTTTTAATTTTTGCATTTTATTTTTGCGCGGCAGTAGCTCAGTTGGTAGAGCATATGCCTCGTGATCCAGGGGTTGGCGGTTCGAATCCCGCTCTTGACGGTTGACCGCATGTGATCCCAGCTCCCACAGATGAGCGCTGCCGTTGTGTCCTTGGGCAAGACACTTAACCCCACCTTGCCCCCAGTGTCTGTGGACACTGGTAGCCCCCATGGCAGAAGTACATCAAGGCCTGTTGTGACGTGAGCCGTCCTCCTGTGGACCCACCACCCACGGAAGGATTCATGGGGGCTGGTGCATTGTGTTCTGGGCAGCAGAACACTGCTTGGACTGCTGCCCCCGCGACCCAGAAAATGGAAAAGCGGAAGAAAATGAATGAATGAATGAATTTTATTTTTGCAAAAATAATATGAAATACTATATCCATTTTAATTTTCAAAACTGTGAATGTTTATATAGTGTATTGCATAAACAAAACATCAAAATTGTTGTGCAGTCACACACACAAAAAAAGTGAAGAGATACCAGGCAGCCCACAATAACAGTACTGTATCACCAAAAATTTTTTCAATTAAAATGTTGATATTTTTGCACACTCCTAATCCACAGTGGTTAACAAGTCAGTGAATATTTAAAAGTAAGATAAGGTTTATTGACCCATAATAGAAATTACTCAGTCATATCAATCCCACAATAAAAAACATTTGTAAAATATACCAAAACATGGGCAGATTATTGCTCTAGTCACCCCAAAGGGATCCATAGACAGAGCTAACCCACTAGCCGCCACGTTCCAAACAGGAAGTGAGCATGGGCCTGCTTCATGCTCCATCGACCTTGGCTCCAACTGACTTTGTATTGAGAAAACATTGCCCTCTCTGTAACTGCTGCAGTGAACCTTGTTAATCTGCTCTTAAAATGTTCATATTAACCCGCTTGACATGATCCTGGTGTTTTTATTTTGCTATGTTGTCCGTAAATAAATTCATGTTTCTAATGTGGAAATGGCTTCAAATTTGCAAAGAGAAGAAGTTTTGTGTGTGAAAGAAATGACATCCGGAGTAAAAGTAAACCAACCCGAGAACGGACTAAAACAAATAATGCATGTCTATTAAGGTCAGTATTAGTACGTATGGATTCTCATCGGGTTATTCTTGGGAAGTTTATAATAACAAGTGCACTGGGGTCAGGATTTAGAATAGCCTACATGTTGAGTATACATTACAGTTAGTGGGGCCAGTGAATGGGAGCAAAAAGCAATGTGGCGCAGCTATTGTAGATGATCTGAAAGCAGATGGGAGGTGAGGAAGACAGTCCACGTCCTGGCCAACATCCCAGGACACACCAGCTGTTGTTGTAACTTCAGCCCATGGCCCTCACCACAGACAGTTTAATCCATTCTTTTCATTCTTACTGAAGTACAATAATAATAAAAAAGACTGTACATTTTTGACTTAGCATACATGAATTTGATCAATATATTGTTTTCATTTGACATCACAGTGTTTTAAAAAGATATTGAGATAGAGGATAGAATTATCTGCTTGACCAGCCAGTTCCTTTTGCATTTTTCTCCTAATCTAGAAGGGACTGGACAGTAGAGGGTGAAAATCCTCTGTTGTAATTGGAGAGGATCCAACCACAACTGCTAATTCTCTGCTAACATCTCTTCAAAATGATCCAAAAAACATTCAGAACAAAATGTATAATTTCTTATACCCAGTACTCGAGTTGAGGGGGGATGGGGGGGAGTGGCATCCCCCCTGTGGGAAAAAATAGTCAAAATCATCCCTCTTCTAAAACGGGCATCCCTTCTTCCATCCCTTATGGCATTTTATCAATCAGGCATGATAATCCCTAAACTTTTGGCGAATTTCGCCGTTTTTAAGTCAAAATGGCCAGTGCGCTCCAGCTTCCAATCATGTTGCAGCATAATTACGCACCGATACGCGCTCCCGCCAATCATGACGATTGCCGCTGTTGTGTTTGCGCCTGTTCGCCGATCAGCTGTGAGCCTGATATTTACGCGGCATTTCTAAGAGAAGAAGATTCCTTAACTTCCTACGTTAATGCTACGTAAGAAGGAACTCTCGCCTCGGGACACGGGATACGTTCGGGATTATGTCCTTTTCTCCGGAGCTCCGGATTATTAAAGACAACACGGCAAACTGTTAGAATGGATCTGACCGCATTCTTATGGGTGAGTCATATTATCAGATTATTTCTGCATCTATTTCGGCACTAAACCAGGACTAAACCAAGACTAAACCAGGTTTAAACCAGGACGACTAAACCAAGACTAAACCAGGTCTAAACCAGGACTAAACCAGGTCCAAACCAGGACTAAGCCAAGACTAAACCAGATCTAAACCGGGTCTAAACCAGGACTAAACCAGGACTAAACCGGGACTAAACCAAAACTAAACCAGGTCCAAACCAAGACTAAGCCAGGACTAAAACAGGTCTAAACCAGGTCTAAACCAGGTCTAAACCAGGACTAAGCCAGGACTAAACTGGGACTAAACCAGGACTAAACCAAGACTAAACCAGGACTAAGGTGTGTGTGTGTGTGTGTGTACGCGTGTGATAACATACAGTATATCCTGTGTATTATTGAATGATTATATGGACTTTTTGTTATAAAAGCATTTCCATTTTAACAACGTACCTTCTAATTCTGCCCTGCCCTGAAACACCACAGTGATGTCAGTGATGGGGGAGGGCTTAGCTTAATGCCCCCTTCCCCCGTTGGTGTAAAATTTCACCAACCCCCCTGGTTTCATTTTACAACTCGACTACTGCTTATACCTGAGATAAATAATAGTTTGGTGCTTTGATTGTTTATTCTGTTAAAATTGGCATTGTTTCTTACTCATTTATGTAGTTTTTTCCCCGTTTTTTACATGTAAGCATCCGTGTTTTTGACCCAAACGGACCATATGTCTCCTTGATTGATTAATCCACCTGTCAATCGCGACTAGTGAAATTGGGAGGACAAGACACGGCTCCAGAAGTTTTGTTAAAGCGTGTGGTAATGTGTATGCATGTGTAAGTAACAGAACTATGGATGGTAGATAGTTACAACTAAAAAAGTTCAAGTCTCACTATGTTTTTTTTCCCCAATAATACAATGATTAAAAGTAAAAAGTGGAGGAATTATTGAAACTCACAGGCTCAATTATTCTCTCTTTTCAGTGAAACATGATTCCTGCCTTCCATCAGAAAATAAATTCTCCATTAAAAAAGTTCTATAGTATCATGAACGCAAACTAAAAAGTAATTAAATCAAAAAGTATCAAATCATTATTGATCATTTGGTTCTCACAAAACATTTTGTAATACCAAAATCAACACTTTCGTAACTTCAGATATATTAGCAACATATTAAATAATAATAATTTGTTTAGGTTTTGCTCGATTAACTTTTACGGCTCCTGCTTACAGCGAAGCGGCAAACGGACAAAAACAAGTACCCAAACATAAAGAAACCAAAGAAGTCGTTTGTGCAATATTCATGACGTGTATTCAGCAGTGGGCTGGGCCATTAGTGTAGCACAAGAATCTGCGTGTGTCTGTGAACAGGTGGAGATAGGTCCAACAAGGGAGCAAACTCTTAACCACCCCACCCCCTGCCTCGGTCTCTTTCTCCTCTTTTTCATCAAAGTTGGAGGCCCACTGGCTTCACTTACACCTCATCCAATTAGCTGCCCATATCTCTGCAACCCAGAAGAATCAACTGCTCTTTTTTTTTTTTTTTTTTTTGAAGTCTCCGCTGTCACATGATCCCAGAGGTAACCCAATAACCAGAACTTTGGGCACACATATAAACACCAACACCTGATACCTGCCGCTCGTGGAGAAAGAATAAAGGAACGCAGAGAAAGGGAGTGAGCGCGGACGTCAACAGAACTAGCCAAACACAAAACAGGTGAGGATGCAGGAGGGGAGGGGTCACGTACAAAATGCAGGGCCTTTGGAGCTAGCTAAATTTGTCGCCCCATTGTCAGTAACAAAAGAGCTAATTGAAGACCTGGCCTCCTGTCCCTTGTCTGTTGCTTCTTTTGGCTTGTTAAGTATGCTGTAAGATACAGTAGGCTGATTCAGGTTGGGGTGAATTATTTAGATGCTTAAACTAAACAAGGAGGGACTAAAGAGTGACACGGGGATCGAGGCACAGGTTTCAATTCAGATTAGAGATGTGGAGCTGCTAGAAGCTGGTAATGATGTTCCATAGGATAGATTTTAGTGACCTCATGAATACAGTTTCACAAAATAACAAAAATAAAGGCGCAAACTGCCAAAAAAATTTATTTTATCAAAGCCGATTTTGAAACAGTGAAAGGATGAAATAGTTTTTTTATTTTTAAACTATGGCACATCACTAGTATTCACATGTATGGATGTTTGGGTTTGTGCACCTTTTTTTTTTTTTTTTTTTTTTTACAACTTTTTTAAGATGTCGATGTTGATTGTTTAGAATACAGAGCAATCAATGGCCAGTGAGCTCTGCTGATATTTTTTGGGCTGATATTTTGGGCTCATTTTGATTATGTTCCTCATATTATGTAATTTAAAGTTACTACAAACTCTCCCAAGCCCCCTTTTTTTTTTTTTTTTTTTTTTTTAACCACAAACCATTAAGAGAGCTATATGATGCACAGCTATCTATTTATCTATTTAAGTCAGGGGTGTCAAACATGCGGCCCGGGGGCCGGATCTGGCCCTCCAAGACCTTTAATCTGGCCCTCGACTGATTTTGTATTAAAATATTTTAATTATATTTTAGCTACTCAGGACATGGTGCCTGATATTGATGCACTTGTGCAGGCTAAAAGAGTTCCAGGTGTAAAAAGAAAGCATGACTAAATTCTGTGAAATGCATACAAGTTAATGTTAAAACTTTGTGTTGAAATTGCATTTTTCTTAAAGTTTCAGGTTATTCATAATATTATAATATGAGGCGCTTTGTGTTACATTTTTTTGTATGAAACGCACCTTATAAATAATGTTTGATTGATTGAGTTCGTCAAATAAAAAAAGACTTCTGTAATAGATTTGCGTTTCTCTGTACAAATATTTGGACTTTTTGCTATTTTTGGGGTACATATGCCATAAGTTTTCTGATCCAGCCCCTTTGGGATTAAAGTAGGTTGGATACCGCCCCCGGACCAAAACGAGTTTAAGTGTTAATATAAAGCTTTGTGTGCATATTTTAGATTTCAGATTGACCAAAACAAAATCTCAAAATATCTATGCTGGAGGTTTAAGGCAGATAGCCGATACACAAAAAAATCCGGGTGTCTCTTCTTTTTTACAGACGGGGAAATTAGGCAGGGCTGGACCGCCTATGCTCTGTTTGTGATGCATAATGTTTCTTTCTTCTGGGTTTGTGATTGATAAAATACAGTGGTACCTCACCTTACGAAAGACCCTACATACGAAAAATCAGTTACGAAATGCCTTCACGTTAAATTTTGGTCTCTAGATACGAAAGAAAATCCAAGTTACGAAATGCCTTCACGTTAAATTTTGGTCTCTAGATACGAAAGAAAATTCAAGTTACGAAATGCGAAATCTCAAAAATTCGAATAATGCACGCTCAGATGCATGCCCCGCTGTTATCCCCGCTCAAAAAGCACCTTTCTCGGCCTCTTAGCTCTAGCGCCGAACACGCAAGATTTGCAACAAAATGTATTAAATAGTGAAGCGTGGGGGGAGACACGACTCTTGAAGGAGCGCGGAGACATGAACGCACCGCGCGAGGAGGAGCACGGCACCGCGCGAGCAGCACGCACCGGCTGGTTTGTGCCTCGGGCCACAAACCAGTCGGTGCGAGGAGCACGCACCGCCCGAGGAGCACCCCTAGTCCTGGTCTGCACGACCGGCACCGGGGCTGCGAGCACGAGATAGAACCGCGGCACCCGGACCGCGTCCTCTGGAGCCCGAGCCACAAACCAGCCGCACGAAACCAGCAAAGAGCGGCACGTGGTAGTTTAATCCTGGTTTAGTCCAGGTCTAGACCTGGTCCAGTCCTGGTTTAGTCCAGGTCCAGTCCAGGTTTAGACCTGGTCTAGACCTGGTTTAGTTCTGGTCTAGACCTGGTTTAGTCCACGTTTAGTCCTGGTCTAGTCTCTTAGCCAATCAGGACGCAGAACCAATGTTATACTATAAAAACAATGTTACACTATAAAAAAAACAACAACCTTAGAACGAATCAGGCCTTTTCCATTGAAATAGCTACTCAACTTACGAAAAATTCACGTTACGAAACCACTTCTGGAACTAATTAATTTCGTAAGGTGAGGTACCACTGTACTTTATTATGAGAGTCAGATGGTATGCAGCCTGCTTTTGTCTTGATGTGTTGCTTTTACAATATGGGGAAAAATAAAACCCACTTGTTCTCGTTAATAGTAATGAAAAACAACAAAAACACTTGATGATGTGTGGATGTTGACAAGTCACTGATTATGCAGTGGTTAAAATATACAACCAAACTCCATGTCTATATACAACCAAACTCCCCATGTCTGATCCGGAATAAACTGAAACAAAATTTTAATGGAAGTGGGAATATCAAGCAAGTCAAAAGTTTGTACACACCCTCTCATTCGGTGTTTGTTTTTCTTTGTTTACTTTCTACTTTTTATATACATACTGACGACGTCAAATATGCGATGCAAGATATATCTAACTATGTAGCAAAGAAAAAAAAAACTTGGCCTTTTCTCAATGAGCTTCTTTATGAAGTCTCCTGAAATGGTTTTCATTTCACTGCTGTGCCTTGTCAGTGTCAAGAAATGCCAAAAGTGCAAGGCTATTTTTCATATTTTTAAATCATTTTTTGTCTACTACATTCCATATATCTCCATTCATAGTTTTAATGCCTTCAGTGAGAATCTAAAAATCATGGAAGTAAAGAAGAAAAAGTGTGTCCAAACTTTTGACTGGTAGCATATGAAATCCTATAAAACAGTGATCAGGATCTACGTTAACATATGTCTCACACTCTGTATATAAAGAGCAAACATTTCACTCCATTCAAGCCTGTTTGTCACAAATGTCCTGAAGTTAGCATGACACAGCATTATAGAGTTTGCAAGGACATCTCTGCTCTCTTTACCGCACGGCCCGAATCCAATTACCAGGCTGCAAATTATGCTGTGTGAGGATGCATTACTATTTCAATATTGAGATGTCAAATTACACACGCGGCCTCTAATGCACTCTGGCAATCATAGCCCACTGCTCATACTGCCAGCAACTCAACTGTCAGTGGAGCTTGTCACCAGGGAGACGAAATCTGATTCGCTCTTCTCTCTTGCAGCCTTTTTCTTCCTTCTCTAATTCAGTGCCATTATGCCCCCTCATCTCTCCTCTCTCTCCTCTCTCCTCTCTCCTCTCTCCTCTCGTTCCCCTCTTCTCTCTATCCTACCCTGCTCCTCTGAGAGCTTTGGATGCCCATAGCTCCGTGGCAGGGCGATTGATGAGGAGGTTTCAGTCGTCTGACAGTTGACATTTACCAAGAGACTCTCACTCTTGGCATGCCCACAATGTTGGCTGCACCACGGTAAATACGCAGCAAGGGATACCTGAGCTAAATGCGGTGTTCCTTATGAAGGTATTTTTTGAACAAAGTCAATTTTTAAAAGTTGAGTAATCAATATATAGCAATATATATGCGGGTTTTATGTTACTGGGATGCTATTTTGTTACAACTAGCGAGTACTGTGAGTTGGATAGTGCTTGGAGTGTACAACAACAGTATGCAAAAAGGGGCGTTAGATATAAAGTATATGAACAAAGTCAATTTCATAAAGTTGTGTAATATATATATATATATATATATATATATATATATATATATATATATATATTGCAGTGCTTTATTTTTCTTTTTGTTTTTGTTGATGGAGAGTGCTTGTAGTGTATTGCCAACAAGAACGGTATGCATTAATTGATGATGTAACATTAAGTTTAAACATGCATTAATTTAGCCCAAAACTAGCATTGTATGCATAATTTAACATTTGCACTAAAAAAAAGTAATAGATATATATTCTTTTTTAAGATTAAGATTAAGACTTTATTGATCTCACCCACAGTGACACAAAGGAGAAATTCACTTAATTTGACCCAAGTGGGCTGCAGTGGGCAGCTCGTCTTTCCGGCACCCCGGGGGCAGTACCGTGAAGGGTCTTGCCCAAGGACCCACACTGGCTTGCTCATTGCTGGGGGGGATTTTAACCCAGGTCCCCCGGGTGAAAGTCAAGTGACTTACCAGTTGAGGTAGCCAGCCAATGACAACTTTAATAAGTTAAAAGGTTAAAAGGTGCATTGCACAACTTTTCTGGGGGAGGGTCTGGCACCTGCTTGTTTTCATGGAGATGTTATTGCTTTGTCTAGAATGTTCCATGGTAGAGATTAAATCTATCTCAAAGGAGACAACTATAGGCTACATTAGAATAGAATAGAATGCCTTTTATTGTCGCTATTCATGTGTACAATTTACATCATACATACTCACAATGAGACTGAAAGCATCTCAGTTCAGTGCAGACATTTTAGTAGGATATTTACAACACAGTACAGAAAATATATATATATATAGTGCAAAAAATGTTTTGCCAAAAAGTCCTCTTGAGTGCCTTTTGAGGCAACCATACTTACAGAGAGAATTGTATTTTTGAGCAATAGAAACACCCGTAATGAATAAATGCTAGATAGACGTATTTAATGTCATACCATGTAACATTCCAGGCAAAACAATAGCATCACCATAGAGAACAAGCAAGGGAAGGACTCTCCTCCAGAAAAGTTGTGCAGTGCACCTTTAAACAGTACAAGGTAATAAAAAAATATATACTTTTTATTTAAATTGACTATTTGTTAGAAGATGCAAGCAATTCCACCAACTTTTCTGACTATTAATATGCCTTTATCCTACATCATATTCCCTGTATGGACTGAAACCCGGTTAGCAATAGAGCCTGGGACTTGTCATCTTGTTTGAGCAGTCGTGCATTTACTCTTCTCCTCGGCAGTAGCCCGCTGTGGCTCTCAGCAGTGGACTTTCTGTACAAAGTCTGTCATGAAGGTGGCTTAGTCGTTTCACTAGGCCCGCACAAAATGGGGATGCTTTTTGACATGTTGTGAAGTTGTCCTCCTCCCCATTGCGTACCTTCGGGGAGGTAGAGTGGGTTAGGGATCAGCCCTGGCAGCACTGAGACCATGAGGGCCTTTAGACTTGCCAAGCTCTGAATTTTTAATGCGCGAGGCCGCCACAAATGCATGGGCAGCCTGTTGTTGTCACCCCAGCATATTTTATCACTGATCAAACATTAGTCGGCAGCTGTTGTAAACTTGTAGCTGTCTCCGTGGCAGTGACGATGGCAGTGTGTGGTGACAGGAGCCGGCACACTGCTGAGAGACTGAGGCCCAGCTGGCGGCGTATTCTTACGTATACTCCGACGTGGTGAATAAATAAATACGTTGAATAAATAAAATAAGTAAATAAATACAGTTCTCATCTTTCTGCTCAGTGCTTTAACTGTTTTGCTCATGTTATATATAATCGTCCTCTTACTGTATTTCCTTACTTCCTTCACTCATCCCCTCCGGCCTTTTTGCCTGTCTAATGCACTTCCCAAATGCACGTCGACTGTAGTGCCCTTGCGATGTTTTCAGTGGCAGTCATTGTGCATCTTACCATGGCGGCGACTTTGGGCCAGTGAAAAAAGTACGGGTACATGCAGTAAACATTGTACCTCTGGAGTGTTGGCTGGTCCCAGAAAAGAAAGTGTGCCAATGACATTTTGACAGTGTGAAGAGGCAAGGTGAGAACAAGCCCTGGCACTACTAAAACCTGTGTTCTCATGTCACCGGTCTTTCCAAATGTGAGTCTGCTCTGCTCTGCAACAACACTGTATAGTCAGTATTTAAACTTTTTGCATCACACATTAACTTGAGTGTTTATTTACTTTATTTTATTTCAGACATCAGTTCAAAATCTGACATTGTTGTGTTTTAATGTGTTAAAACGTTTGCCTTCGTGTGGACATATTGTCAGACGCATGTTTGTGCAGGATAAAACATTGTTCCAAGCAAATATATCAATATTTTATTGCTTCATTTATTATGTAAATTCTTCAACTGAATATTTCAGTAATTGGTTTGGACACGGGCCCCCCTGGTCCATGTGTCTCTTTTGCATAAAGCCAGTGGTTGAATGGCTCACTGGTGGGAATTACCTTTTGGCTGACACTAAATAATTTTTATTTCTAATTTATTTCATGACAACGGGCACACGCAAAGGGAGAGTCCCCTAAGCAGCTAGCCAAGTGCCTTGTTGGCAATGATTGATTACCCAATATCTAATTAGCTGAGATTCAATCACTTATTATGCAGAGTGGGACAAACAAAGTGAAGCCAACTGTCAGCAGATTGATTGATGACACTCCCAATCCTGCTTTTGTTTGCTCTAATGTCCTGATGCTTGTAACAACTACCGAAGCTCGCTCGGACAATGCAGTCTGTCACTCTGATGGCCACGCACCGGCCTTCTGTCTTCCTCTGCAGCGGAAGCACTCATTTTTATCATTGGATGTGTGCTGTGCTGCTGCACTGTGTTTGAGAGGCATATCTGAGAGAGAGGGGAGATTTGTCAGGTTGTTGGCCCTATTAAAGGCATGGCTCCTCTGCTCACCCCAGGGGCAAGTAAGGTTTTCAGAGGCCAAAGACGCTGCCACGCCATGATTAAAACCAAACAGTGATGAATGAAGAGGGAGGGGCTATGGCTATTTCATTTACTTCACTTTTTCTATAGATGTGTTTAGGTTTACAACACAATTTTCTTTCTCTCTCGGGGTAAAGTAGCAGACATACTTCATAATAGACAACATATATTCATTAGTACAGTTTGATTTCCAAAGCTCAAAAAAGTAGATGTCAACCAGCTTTTATTTGGATGTAGTGACTCATCTTTACAACTATACAATATCAGTATTTGGCCTTGTTTGATTCAATTTTGCATTAAAACTCTGAAACAAAGTATATTACAGGTTTGTCAGTTGTTTTGTGGTTGAAAAGGGCGTTTAAATAATGTGAAATTCTTTACATTGACTACAAGCTACACACTAAAGACAGTTTCTTTCATTTATTGTGTCAACACCCCTGATGCTACATTGGTTTTCTCTTTGAATGGCAAACAGCATGGAGAGATGACAATTTGACATCATTAAAAATGTATACAACTCTGGGGACGAGGAGGCTTCCATTAGTAAATAGGGTCAAAACACACACTTGATCGTGCACACACAAGCACACACAAATACATCTCATATACACAGGGTTATATGGGGGAGTTATCCAAAGCTCAAGGTTCAAGGATGAAGGTCTGAGAGATCCTGATGCAATTTAGTGTGTGCTATTCGGTGTGTTTTTCGGTGACAGTTGCCGCCGGCTTTGTTTAGAAGAGCTAAAATGTCTATTCCCAAACGTGTGTATTTTAAATGTGGTCCTCTTTGTGAATAATCTGCCCTCTTGTGTATGCATAAGGTCAGGCACAATAACAGGCAGGGTTGAGTTTAGTGACATCTATCAAACAAGTGGAGACAGATGCCCAGACAGTATTAATCAAAACGTGCCTATTTTCAAAAGAATTAATCATTAAATAATTGATTTGGCAGGTACAGGCAGCAAGTTAAAGGGGTGCTCTACCACCCCGCTGTTAAGAATTAGTCCTTGTCGAGAGCCTAGATTGATATATTTATTATTTATCAGATTAATCATGACTAGAGACATTAGGATCCAGCGTTGGGTGGAGAGAGAGAGGCAGGTGGCAGCTGTATGTGGTGATTACAGTGCAAGGTGGTCAAGGGTACACTGGAGGGCCAGGAAACACGCACACATCAATGCAATTTCCAAAAGACGAGGTGAGGGAAGGTGGGGTTGGGGGGTGTATGTCGCCCTGAGCAACTTCAGGATTTCAAAGCCAGTGCAGCTGTGTGGAGGAAGTATAAGGAAAAGGCCATACATGTAATAGATCCAGGAGCTTTGTAGAGGTCAGGCGGAGTCCAGAGGTCGTTCTGGTACCGTAAATGTGTGACGGTTCTGCCCTGAGGGTGTGAAGGGTGAATGTCCCCTATCAAAACAATACGTGCCAAAATCACTCTGTCCTGACATAATCTGATATATTAGTTTAACATAATGGCTATGATATTATTTTCTATACAAAACTGCCAAGCACTATAGCCTACTCCTAACCATGAATCCTATGGTAGTCATGGGGATATATTGATTAAAAATATATATATACATACTCATGCAAAAATATCAACACATTTTCTTTAAGAATGTATTTTTAAAAGTGCTCGTATTACACTGTTCTCTTGTCTATGTTATAATGGTGTTTCCTCATTCCTCATGTCTTATTTCATTCACAGGTTTAACACACAAACCCTGCTTAAACCACGTTTAAACTATTTATTTATTTATTTATTTATTTATTTATTTATTTATTTATTTATTTATTTATTTATTTATTTATTTATTTATTTGGCAGGGACAATGCAATCAGGCATAGTTACAGAACAGAGCTTGCAGCTGATATGATGCATACAGAGTTTAGCAAATGCTCATTTTCAACCCCCGTCCCTGGTTGAGCTTTTCTACACTGACATAAGATCTAAAGTACATATATTAAAAAAAATACAATTTCATCTATATAAATACAGCAGTGCAAAGACATGTAACACTCACTCATTCACTCACTCGGCTCATTCATTCACTCATTCTAACACTATTTACACATGGGTACAGCTTTGGTTTCTCTCGAGCCAAGATTTAAGTTTAACGGTGAACAGTTTCAACTCGCAGATGGACTTAATTTCTGCGGGCAGGAGTTCCACAGTTTACAGCTCTTGTAAGAGAAGGCCGACTGTCCAAATGACGTCCTGCACTCGTGGAGTTTACACATATAGTTTAAGGTGCCTCTTGTCGTCCTGCTGCTGTTTGGTCTTTGTATAAATGTACTGAGCACTTCTGGAGCCAGATCATGGAAACATTTGAAAAATAATAACTCTATACACCTTCACTGTTAATTAGTTTTGAATTGAATTAAAATTGAATTGAAAGCCTTTATTGTCATTGTATTTCTACAACAAGATGAGATTGGAAATGGACGGGTCCACATCTTCCCCCGTCAGGACAAAGACGGACCTTAAGCAGCCAGCACGGCGCTAACGTCCCACCTCTCTCACCAGCGATAGAAGAAACATGAACAGAACAGAGTAGGAAATGCAGATAGTCACAAACACATACGACACAATACACGGGACACTTCACACGAGGTGATCTTTTTGTTTGGTAAACAACACGGGAAGGTTGGGGAGGGAGAGTAGGATGAAAAAAGTAGAGAAATTATTATTGACAAACTGAGGCAGAAAGGCTATAAAGAAGGGATGATTAGGGGATGATTACAGACATGAAATTGCCAACCCCTACTCAACAAAATGTAAAGAAGAAGAAGTGACTTTATTGATCTCACACTGGAGAAATTCTTCTCTGCATTTTAACCCATCCTATATATATATATATATATATATACATATATTAGGAGCAGTGGGCAGCACACATTAGGGCGCCATCTCCATGATCTTCTTGCTTCGGCTTGGTCAGGACCTAAGCTGGTGCATGTTTTGGGTTGGTGGGGGAAACCGGAGTGCCCGGAGAAAACCCACCCAGACACAGGGAAAACATGCAAACTCCACACAGAAAGGCTCGGGCGTCCCGGGGATCAAACCCAGACCATGCATGCAAACTCCACAGAGAACACACACAGAAAGGCCTGGGCGACCCAGGGATCGAACCCGGAACCTTCTTGCTGTAAAGCAAGAGCGCTACCCACTCAGCTACCGTGCAGCTGTTAACTTGAAAACTATCGCTTCATTACATCACAAGATGGAACAGAGCATTTTGAGCTTTGGAGATGTAGACACACTAATAAAGCAGGGTTATACAAATGTGTGAATGAAACAAAACACAACTCCAGGTGTGTTTTTGAGGATATAACACTATTATAATATGGTTTAAAGCTCACAAGAGTCAGTTTGTAGGACCTCGAATAACAAGAGTCAATTTTGTGTAACAAATTTAATTTTATACAGTGTTTATTTGCAAATATAACTAATTTTCAGTTGAAGCTGGGATGGAGCAAAGATAATTATAACCTCCAAACGCCAAGGTAAAATTAATATCATGATAACTTGGTATTGGATTGAAAAAAAATAATAATTTGTATCACTCATTCCCTGTAGATCCTAGTTTAAGATATGGGCTCTGCGCTGTGGTCAGCCTCTGCTCATGTCTGGTTGCCCCATTGGCATTGAGGGGATGGGTCAAATGCAGAGGATAAACCCATATATCCTTTATAAATATGTTGTGTTGTGTTGGTTGTATGTAAAGAAGATTGAAAGTGTCTGTAAACTCTCAGCTCAAAGAATAAAGACAGTTGCTCAGAAAGGATCCCTCTTTGTGGAAAGGAAGAATCCATTTTGTGAGATGATTTGGCTTCAATTCTGCTGGGACTAACCCTTGACATGAAGTCTTATTGTGCTGGAGTTTTAACCCTAAATTCATACATCAATTATTTACTGTCCACAGCGATTGTATAAGTGTAGGAAATTACAAGGAACGGGTTTTTTCTCTCAGGCAGAAAGAATGTGATACAGCAGACACAGCCCACCTAATGCGGGAGAGCCAGTGTCCAGGCAGGGTCCGAGAGGCAGAAATTATTTATGCATTAGAAAACATGGTGCTGGGGCACAAGAAAAAGGCAGACACATTATTTTAAACCTTTCATAACACGCATCAATATTTCAGCAGAAATAAATAAAGTATGGTAGGCTTGTTTGGAGGACAGCTGTAGCTCTCCGCGCTTGGCTGACCCAGAGTGGAGGCTCCTGGGATGCCACGCACACCAGCCCGCAGTAAAACCCTCCATCTCTTTTTAATCATCCATTTAGAACAGGGCACAGTGCAGAAGCTGTCAAGGTGAGATCCTCCTGCTGCCGACGATGGGTATATTGTGGGCAAAGCAACTCAGAAGGGAAGAAGCATGTTTATTTGTGTAATCTGTTATTTGTTCTGTAAAGGTCCTGTATTACACAAAATTCAAGCCATGTTGGAATAATGTTTCCTCATTAAAACATACTGGGATGTGTTTTCTTTCATTCACCAAACAGGACTAAAACAGTACTAAAACAGGACTAAAACAGGATTAAAACAGGATTAAAACAGGATTAAAACAGGATTAAAACAGAACTAAATCAGGACTAAATCAGGACTAAATCAGGACTAAAACAGGACTAAAACAGGACTAAACCGGGACTAAACCGGGACTAAACCAGGACTGAATCAGGACTAAAACAGGACTGAACCAGGACTAAAACAGGACTAAAACAGGACTAAACCAGGACTAAAACAGGACTAAACCAGGACTACAACAGGACTAAACTGGGACTAAACTGGGACTAAACCGGGACTAAACCAGGACTAAAACAGGACTAAAACAGGACTAAACCAGGACTAAATCAGTACTAAAGCAGGACTAAAACAGGATTAAACCAGGACTAAAACAGGACTAAACCAGGACTAAAACAGGACTAAACCGGGACTAAAACGGGACTAAACCGGGACTAAAACAGGATTAAACCAGGACTAAAACAGGACTAAACCATGACTAAACCAGGACTAAACCAGGACTAAAACAGGACTAAACGGGGACTAAACCGGGACTAAACCAGGACTATACCAGGACTAAAACAGGACTAAACCAGGACTACAACAGGACTAAACTGGGACTAAACCGGGACTAAACCGGGACTAAACTAGGACTAAAACAGGACTAAAACAGGAGTAAACCAGGACTAAACCAGGATTAAACCAGGACGTAAACAGGATTAAACCAGGACTAAAACAGGACTAAACCATGACTAAACCATGACTAAACCAGGACTAAAACAGGACTAAAACAGGATTAAACTGGGACTAAACCAGGACTGAACCAGGACTAAAACAGAACTAAAACAGGACTAAACCATGACTAAACGGGGACTAATTCGGGACTAAACCAGGACTAAACCAGGACTAAAACAGGACTAAACCAGGACTAAACTGGGACTAAACTGGGACTAAATCGGGACTAAACCGGGACTAAACCGGGACTAAACCGGGACTAAACTACGACTAAACCAGGACTAAACCAGGACTAAAACAGGACTAAACCAGGACTAAAACAGGACTAAACCAGGACTAAAACAGGACTAAAACAGGACTAAAATGGGACTAAAATGGGACTAAACCGAGACTAAACCGGGACTAAACCGGAACTAAACCAAGACTAAACCAGGACTAAACCAGTACTAAACCAGGACTAAAACAGGACTAAGGTGTGTGTGTGTGTGTGTGTGTGTGTGTTTGTGTGTGTGTGTGTGTGTGTTTGTGTGTGTGTGTGTGTAGTGTCCTATACTATATTTTGTATTGTATTATATTGACAATACAGGTGACTTTAACATATTATCCTCTGTATTATTGAATTATTGAATTATTATATGGACTTTTTGTTATAAAAACATTTCCATTTTAACAAAGTACCTTCTGATTCTGCCCAGCCCTGAAACACCACACCACACTGATGTCAGTAATGGGGGAGAGCTTAGCTTAATGTCATGCAAATGAGCTCTGAAGGCCTGGACAAAGAGAATCTTTAAGGCGGCTTTTCTCAGCTCGTTGTTTTCAGATGTCCTGCTCTCAAATGGCCACAAATTCTTCAAATGTTCTCAGATTTCCATGTGTAAGGCATCGTTTGAACGCTTAAAATCTACACTTTCAGAATCTGTGAATAACTTTTGACGATTTTTTTTTTTCCATGGCCGGGCACATATGTTTGGGTAATCCTACATTATTAGTCTGTCGCTATCTCCAAAGCTCAAAATGCTCTGTTCCACCTTGTGATGTTATGAAGCGGCAATTTTCAACTTAACAGCTACCTTTTACGTCTTGTTCAGAAGAGATTGGCAATTCCAGGGCTGAAATTATATGTAATAATTCTAGTGAAGGTGTGTGGAGTTTAAAATCTCAGTGGAGCTCTTCCTGAATCACCACACAACATCACGAGGTGGAACGGAGAGAAATACCCTGTCTAAATATGCAGGGTTCGTGTGTTAAACATCTGTGAATGAAACAAAATGTGCTTATGTTTCTATATATTTTTATGTTTCTTATGGTAATTCTTTCAATACAAACTAGTTTAAACTTTTGTCAATGTGAGTTCCTTTGGTTATAGACCGAACACAAAATGGAGGAGCTGTTTTTCTTATGAAGAAAATGTCTCTTTGTTCAGCTATCTCTCTCTCACACCTTCTGTTCTGCAAATGCACAACTGTCTTGGTTCAATGTCAAGCTACACCCGACGATACAAAGTTCTAATTATGATTACACGTGGCATATGTTTTCCTTTTTCACAGTCACTAAGTACAATTGTTTCACTGAAGTATTTACACTTATTTGGTGTGGAATAAATACATTTGCAGCTAATTATAATTGTGTCTCGCTTACATTACCAATGCTTCGTGTTCCGTACCCCATCTCTAGACAATCTTAAAGACTAAAATTCTGTGTGTTTTATCAACTTTGTACGTACAGCAAAAAGACAGTGTAACTAATAAATTACATAATACTGCAAAAATAACATACATCTTTCAGGGGTAAAGCAAAGCGCAAGAGAGTTAATAGTCGAATTGATTACAGCGCTGTGTGTGTTGTTCTGTCTTTCGCAACACAATCATTTTGCCCTTTAATTTGTTCCCTTGCTTTTGGAAAAAATCAATTCTTCCAGGGAACAGCGGAGAAGGCCTCTGCGGCAGGACAAGGTGTAATGTGTTCTATTACAATCCCAATTGAGGCAGCAGGATGCTAAATTAAAGCTCATTTAAACAGCTCCACAGTAGACTGCATTCAAGCCCGGCGCGTTACAGCTGTTAGCCTCAACGTTAATGGATGTTAACGCGCGCCGCCATAGCCTCTTGCACGTGCATTTGTGTGTCTGTGAGATCTGCACGGGGAGAGCCGCTCAGCTGTGGGAACGCTCGACTTTCTCCACGCCGTCGTATTTTAAAAGGTCAAAACGCGGTGAGGAAATGTAGACAGAGGACAGCTAACATGGACCGGGGCCCCCGCGTGTCGGACAGAACGGAAGCACGGTTAGCTCATACAGCGAGCAAAAGAGAGGCGCATTTACATCATCGATTAGATCAGAGTGCAGCTGTAAATATCAAGTAACACGGATGACATTGGGGCGGTGACTTCCCCTTGTGTTGCTGCACTAACTTTTTCATGTAATCACCCCTGTTTTTTTTTGTATTTCAGGGTAGCACAGCAAATTATCTTCATCCTTCACTGATCTAATTTGGTTTCAGTTTTCAATGCCAGATGCTCTCTATGTGTTTGTCTAGGCTCTAGCATAGAAACCATATTGGTCATAGGCAACTTATTAAACACACAGAAGAAATGTTGACAATTGTGGGTAGTGGGTTACACTCCCAGGGTGTCCCACACAATAAATGGAGTCTAAATGTCTAATATACAGCTCACTGACCACTGCATTTTTTTCTGGAATCAGCATCTCTACATGTATTACAGCCATTCCATTCCAGCGTCTGTTGAATTCCAACACAAACACACAGCTGAGCTACTTCAGTTCTTGCACCAGGAGTGGAATAAAGTCACCCAAGAACAATGTGAAAGACTTGTGGAGAGCATGCCAAGACGCATGAAAGCTGCGATTAAAAATAAGGGTTATTGCACCAAATATTGATTTCTGAACTCTTCTTAAGTGTAAACATTAGTATTATGTTGTTTTAAAATGAATCTGATCTTGTTTCTTTGCATTGTTTGAGGTCTAAAAGCATGTATCTTTTTTGTTATTTTGACCATTTGTCATTTTCTGCAAATAAATGCTCTAAACGATAATATTGTATTTGGAATTTGGGGGAAATGTTGTCAGTAGTTTATAGACTCAAACAAAAATGTTCCTTTTGCCCAAACACATACCTATAAGTAGTAAAATCAGAAAAACTGATCATTTTGCAGTGGTTTCTTATTTGAGTAAATGTGTGGAGTAATAGTCCAATTTAACTCATAGTAATAGATATGTGAACAGTGACTAAAATATAATAAACTATAACATTTGAAATTACCATAATTCAACAACAAATACTACCACAATAAGAATATTGGGTAGCACTTTATTTACCAGCCAAGTATCTACTAACTACCACTATGTACCTAGTAAATCCTGTATATATGTTAACATAAAAAGCAATATTGTTTCAACATAAAAGATTTGTCACATTTATAAAACACTGCATATCGTTTTATTTGTGTCATTTTTCGGAATTCAGCCTTCTTCCTTTTATACAATAACACATTGACAACAGTTATGTGAGGGGGGTTCTGTTCAGAGGT
Source organism: Paratrypauchen microcephalus (assembly GCA_036785185.1). Classification (NCBI taxonomy): domain Eukaryota; kingdom Metazoa; phylum Chordata; class Actinopteri; order Gobiiformes; family Gobiidae; genus Paratrypauchen; species Paratrypauchen microcephalus. The sequence continues at coordinate 14,293,049 of JAVJIX010000002.1, read as the reverse complement.
ATAGAGTGGAGAATCAATTGGATCGGAGCTGCTTATCACACACTCTAGTCCTCTCTGAATATAAAACATTTGTACTGCTGCCCTCTAGAGATTTTCTAAAGGCACAAAATCTCAACGAGCAGCGCTATCTCCAGCCTGCTTCCTGTTGTGGCGTCTGCATCCACCCAGGGCCTGGATCTAACTGTGTGGGGATGCAAATAAAGATGGCAATGATGGCTATTTTTATGTATTTATGTTGAGAAATATGTGTGTTTGTTACTGTTTTGCCTTTTCTACTGTTCATTTTGACATTTTTTTTAAGGTGTTATCAGAATCATACTATTAAAGAGGACATATTTTTGCTAAATTAATTTGTATATTCTACAGGATTCCCTCACTATAAACTTACTCAGAGTTATTTTTTGAATGTTTTATGCAAGTTTGAGTAATCTTGTATTGTCCTGCATACTCTACTTACACCTTACACCTTATTTAATCCTACCTGTACCTTTGTATTTTATTATATTTTATTACATATTTTTTAATTGTATTGTTCATTTTTTTCCCTTATATTTTAGTACTTCTCGACTATCTTAGCGAGTCAACGGGTTCTTCTGATCCTAAGCATTTCATTGCATTGTTGACCTTGTGTTGATCCTGCATATGACAAATAAACAATCTTGAATCTTGAATCTTGAGTCTTGTTAAATTCCTGTTTTTACCTACTCCCTATCCCCACCCACATCTCAGTACTTAGTCACGATTATGTGAAAATTAAGACTTAAGACTCTCACTTAGTTTGGCAGGAAGTCCCATTTCTATTATGAAGTGGTTTTAGATCAATGTTGGTTTACCGTGAACAAAACGTAAAATGATCTATTATAGTATGACACAATACAAAGTACCCGACAAGCATAATTATATCTTCTTTAAATACAATGGATGTTTAATTTTTCAATTCTGATACTTTCATGATGTTAAAGTTTGTATAAAAAGTTGCACATCTCATTTCATTGTTGATTTGAATTGATTCATTTGAACTCAGCATAGGAGACACACTGTATAAAACCCCTTACAATTGCTGGCGTGCTTCTCCGGATCACAGTTCAATCAGCTTCGTATGGAAAAGGGATGGTCTCTTTCTTACTGGATGCCTGAGGAATATAAAAGACACAAGTGCCAGTCTTTGAGATCTTTATACCCTCCTACAGCCCAGCTCTCACCAACAATACACTGTCCATTTTACGCATTTTACTTCACCCACTCCTAATCTGGATGAGGTGCTGCTGCGCCATATAGCTGTAAGCGTATAACTCTCCTCTGCTGGGCTTTATCTACATGTTCCTACAAGCCAGCATGAATGGGGGGAAACCATTATCTCCAAACTCACAATGGAACCAGGCGTCCACATTCAAGATGTTCTATACGTGATATATTGATCAATTCATGCAGACTAATAGCATTGTAATGAACGGCAGAGGGGCCAGAGTTAATGTGTCCGGGTTCATACAAACTGGAAACTGCAAATGAAGCACTCAGTGACACAAAAGGCCTGGCCCAGTGCAATATAATTAGACCAGAGCTCAATAAAAGTCAAGGGGCGGCGGCTAAAGCTAACTGCTTCATTTACTGCTGTGTGCTATGACAGGGAGAGAATAGACTGTGGAGCATTATGTCTGGGCAGTTAAGATCCATATGACAACATTAGTAAGTGTAGGCAATAACACAGTCTAGCTTTTAAGTGATTTGCATGTGAGTATATAACTTTTTGGCTTGTCTCAGTAGAGCTGTTGCTACCATTACTTGCCTGCATGTTCCACAGTATGACATTAAGCATTTCTATAGCACATTTTATAAACAAAACAATTTCCAAAGTGCTGCACATAAAGATAACATTTAAAACAACAGAAGTTATACCACAGATGCTATAAATGCTCAGTTTAACCTTGCCAGTCCTAAAACAGTAAAGCCAGTCAAGTCAAGTCAAATAAAAACAAAGGTAAATTGCAATAAATAATTAAAATTAATATAGTAAATATATATAAAAACACAGAGGACCACACAAGTCACGCTGTGTTAAGAAACAGAGAATAAAAGTGGGTCAACAAGCTCCACCAGAATGTTATATAGTGCACTTTTTAAATATTTTGTAGTTTTAATAGGCAATTTATTTATAGTCTTAAACAACTGAAAAATCCCATGAAACAATCTGCTGGATTCACGGGGGCACATTGCAAAAGAAGACAAAGAAATACAAAGAAAACATTGTAATTCACATCCTCAGTCTATACTTGAACAGTAATAAGCTCCATCATTGTAATTTGCTGCGGCACGCTCCTAATCTGATCCTAATACATTATTACGTGTGTCATTTGTTTTGTTCATATCTCTACAATGACGCCCATGGTGGATACAGCCTCAGGGATATATATTCCTGACAATTGGCGCAGATAAAAACCCACATTAGGCCATATGTAACTGGCGTGTCAGCTCTGCAGTGAAGCCCTGTTTTTCCTCTACCCCATCCAACACCTTTTAATCTCCTCCTCTCTGCTTTATGAATAATGCTAAGTATATTACTCAGTGACAACAATGCCACTCGCCCCAATTTATGTTCCAGCAACCTCACAGCACGAGGGACAATTTGTATCTTTGTGCGCAGGCTCTCGAGGCATGAGCAGAGGAGCGGGTGGGAGTGCATCTGTAGGCATCTGATAGGGTAGGCTTTAAGTAGGCGAGACAATGCAGGCCACTGGAGTAATGTGCGGGTTTCTAGCGCTTTTCAGAGGCCCCTCGAGTCATGTTTTGCATTTTTGTCTTTTCTTTGGACAAAAACACACTTAAGGCAAAGCCCACCTACAGCTCCATACAAGAACACGTCTTTCTTTTTTTTTTTTTACCCCTAATCTGCCGCCATTCATTCTCGTGAAGGGAGAGAGGACTAACAAAGATGACTTCTGACAAGCTGAGAAATCAAACTGCAGCTGGTGGAGTTTAAAAAAACATTGGAAGAACAGCCTACATATCAGCTCTTATGGCAGATTAGTGCATTGCCAATTTAGAGACACAAGTTTTGCTGACTTGAAAATGTGTGTAGAGCAAAGGATTGAGTGAAGTGATAGAAGTGGGGACAGCCAAAAGGATTAGCTGGACTATACCAACACTTTTATACTATTTCAGTGCAATTAAGTTGTATTTTGTTTCTAAGCACTCTACTTAACTAAACCAGAACCAAGCATTTTCAGTGAGTTTAGTTTACTGAAATTGTGCTGATAATTGCTTACCATCTTATTTAGCACTTTTCCCTTTGTGGCCTCACCAAACTTTATCTTTCATAGCAGTTTCAGTCAGTCATGGTGTTCCTCGTGTGTACCAATTTATATACAATTTTATTTATAACAATAAAACATATCCACATTACAAGTATCTAAATGCTCAACTATCGCAAAGCTCTTTTGGAGTCCACTTTACTGAACTATAGATTTGTGAAGCAGGGCATCTCACTAAAAGCTCAGTACAAGCCCCACAATCCTCCTACAGATGTCCACTCCATTCCCCTGTCCCAATGGGTGTGTAGAATTAGCAGGCCTCTTGGCAGTCACTCCAGGGTGTCACTCCCTGGGGTTCACTAAGGGCAACTGTGCAGCATTGCCTTGGGCTGGAGGTCGGACAGACACTGAACAACAATGGCTCCCGCTACCCACTCCCCACCCCACAAACACATCTTGCTGCTCGGGGGTGTCTGCTTGTGAAAAAGTATGTTGTTCGGGGGCCCCATGCTCCTTGAATAGATTTGTTAAAGCCCCTATGGTTGGTTTATGCTAAGCAGAGAAGCAGGCATGAGGGTGCAGGCCAAGCCAAAACATCACTACTCTGGAACACCCCCACCAACTCCCAGCACACTTTGATGCTGTCTTTCGGAGATGCCCAGTGAAAATCCAAATCTCTCTCTCTTCTCCCCTCTCCTCCCTCACTCTCTTCCTCCTTTCTTCTCTTTCTGCCATGCAAAGATAATCAGGTTTATGTAAAATATGTGTGCTCTTTTGACAGTCGGCAATAGCTCATTAATTCAATCACACCAAGCCACCATTGTTCCCAAAGTGTTTGAAATGCCTACCAGGGAAGGGGGCCTTTTTAATCCTGTCAATCAATGTTAACATTTTTAGAGCTGTTGCCATGGCAGAGGTCAGAGTTCATGAAAACAGTGAATATGGGCCGACAAAACAAGAAGAAAGACTTATTTGAGATTGGTGGGTTTAAAAAGACATCCAGCATGCACAAAAACACGAGGAGCAAATGTAGACAAGTTTGGACACTATAGTGTGGCTGAGAGGGAGTGAGAGAAAAGAGCATTTGAAAACTAAACAGGCACTATAAAAACTTGACCCAGGAGGGCTCTGGGAAAAACCTGATGAATTGCTTTCCGGAAGAACTGTGCTTGTGTGCTCCAGTGGCATATTGACTAATACTTTTCACCATCAAGTCTCTGAGCCTGTGCATTCTTGTGCTGCCCTGCTTTAATTCTGAGATCAAACTTCATAACTGATCACTGGTTCTTCTAAAAAATGTAACAAATATGTGCTCAAAAAGGTGCACCAATTGGTAATTTTGTTGATTACATTGTACTTTACCATGAACAATCCAAAAAGTAAACTCACAAATGTTGAACCTGGTATTTTCAGTTAGCGACTAAACCCATTACAACATAATTTTGCATTTTAACTATATTCATTTTAGCTCTCCCCTATCTGTATTAATTAAAATTGGCCAATGGAATGCTGTGCTGTCTTCTGAAATCCAACAATACATACAAAATACAAAATCAGAGCTAAAATTGATCACTTAAAAATATCCAAAACCTTACAATAGAAATATCCATGTTTTGTCTGTATGTAAAACCTATTCCCCTCTGTCCTTTCCCATTAATCTCTTGTGCTAATGTGAAATTGTACAATAGCAAAGAGGCAGATTAAGTCATTGAAGCTGCTGGGTGCTTCCTATATGCATCACTGATTCCTTTGAGCCCAATTTAAACACTGTTTGTTTATTAGTGTCTTATGCGCGGTATTAGCGGCCTGTAGCTTATCTCCCTGCACAGAGAGACCACAATACGCCTCTGTTGGGCTCCTCCGATGTATGTCTGTCTGTGTGTGTGTGTGTCTTGTTCACACTAGTCCACTGACCTTGTTAACGCACAGAAAGACCATGTGAGACACAAATTACTGGACTTGGACTCTCTTGTGCAAACATGCTCCGAACACAAACGCACCCTCTGTGGCACTGACAAAGGACCTAAAGGTGCAGGGAGGAGATTTGGTCCGAGCTAATCTCTCTTCACTGTTTACCATATATGCACAGATATATGGGGTGAGCAGTACCTTTACTTCTATCTGATAAAGGCCAGTGTAATCCGTTATGACCCAATCTGACCTAGCAGCTCCTCACTCCTCCTGCTGGCAAACCGACTTCCCAAACTGTCCCCCTGTGCATTCTTTTTTTCTATTGTCTTTTATATCTCCAGAAGACATCTAAGTTTATCTAGTCAAGTACAGTTTACATATAGTTTCCCTGCTACACTGCGTTGGTATCAGTTATAAAGAAATCGGTTATGCGGCGACGGCTGCCTCAGGAGTGGCCACAGCAAGGCAGTGTTGTGTGGAAAATAACTCTCCCACATTTCAGAGGTGTCTTCGGAAATATAGAAAAACACACTAGAATGCACAAGTAGCATATCTGACTAACACAAAGTACATCTGAGTACATTTTACTATTACTGAAACATGTATAATTTCAATTTAATTTTGATTTCAGCTGAACAATGCTTACATTTGGAGATGCAGTGAATGCGCAACTGACAGTGACAGTGATTAATGACAATAACAACAATAGTGTTACGTGCAAAGAGCTACGTTTAGGGCAAGTGGTAATTAGCATGTGTATTATTTTTTGTCATTATCATCTTTATTGTTTAAAATGTGTGTATTGCCAAATTTTGCATGATCAGTAGTGTTTCAAGAATCTTTTTTTTTTAATGTGGTGTATTTATGTGATATTTTACTGTATATAAATATCTAGTTACTATTAAATATATTTTTGGTATCTACATTTTAAAAGCAAGGCCCACAGATATCTAGGTATGTACTAGTAATACTGTCATTAGTTGTTTGTGTGTGTATGTTCATTCAGGGGCAAAAAAAAAAGCCAGAATACACCAGATGTAACACACATGTCCAAAGCAATCTCCGGCGCACAATCGGAAACATCTTCATTGTGCAAGTGAAGACAACATCCATCAATGTTGCATAAAAATAATTTGCTAGGTTTATTCAATCTACATACGCCTATGCCCCCCGTCTTTGCTCTACCTCCAAAACTCACTCAGATGAGACGCCTCGAGATTGTTATCTGCCTTCGCCTTTGTATGAAAATCAAATTGGGAATTGCTTTTTTTTTTTCCTTGATTCACTTCCATGCAAACAAAGAAGTTGTTTTCTTATTTTCATGTAAATGTCTTTTTTATAGGAGGCGACAAGTGTAATCAATCTTCCTCAAGACAAGGTAGGAGGGCCTGCTGAGGGGGGATTATTGGTGCTTAGTAGCCCGGGGATCATAAAACAAGGAAATTGAAAGTGATATTTAATTGACACTGCCATTTTCAAGTCTGGTCCCCCGCGTCTCTCCCACTCACCGGGCCATCTCGCTGCTGCAGGTGAAGGAAAAATAAAAAAAGAAGTCGGCCAAGCAAATTTCCTTTCAAAGCCTCCTCGCAAACCCGGAGAGCTACCTGTCAATCTGGGAGCAGCGCACTGTGAAAGAGACAAGCACTGGAAAGTTTTACCTTTAGAAAAATAGATTTCAAAATGTCACCTCATTGGCTCAGCGCATCATCCTCTACTGAAGTGGAACATGGTCAACACTGTGTATCTTTTTGGAATAAATAACAACCTTTTATTCTGCATGCGCCATCACAGACAATAACAATTCAAAATGATGTTTAGATTTTCAAAAAAGCCCTGGTGCTCCCGGTTGGAGTGACAATAGCTTTCATAGGACCTCTTTCCTTCAGGCATATGTGATTTCTGTCAGTAAAAAAACATTCAATAAAGCAATTCATTTTGGTTTCTATAGAACAAATAAAAAATTTAAACTAAATGTGACTGATTAAGGAGGAATTAATATTTAAATGTCGCTATAATTGACCTAATTGTCTATACAAAATAAACAATTTCGAATAACAATACAGTGATGCAATCAATTATGCAAAATATGACTCAAAATCCTACTTTGATGCTTCTATTTATTTATTTTTTTAAGTAAGAAGAAAGTACTGTAGTTTACTTGAGTAGATTTTAAACTACATTCAAATCTACAAATCTACATTTGAGGGCAGGTATGTGTACTTTCTACTCCACTACATTCTAGAACAGGACTGAATGATTGCTAAAAAGGCTGAGGGGTTTATTTTTCCATTCATAATTTGAGCAAACAAAATTATACCAGTAAAAACAGGTAAGAAAACACAATTTTTATTTAATTGTTAATTTCATTTCAAAATTCAGCACAAATCTGTTTCAAAATCAATACACTTTGAAGCTTAATTCAAACTGAAGCGTAAAAAATCCTGCATGAAATACTTGTTTTTACTCTTTAAGTAATATATAGAGCAATATATAGAGTATAGTGAGCCACTATAGTGTATATATTGCTATACCTCTCTTCAGTTATAACTGCAGCACTGAACTTGAAGATTGCGAGCTAGAGTTAGATCTTGAGTCTCTGTCCTTGTGATGAGAAGTGACACGGTCTAATTAGTGAGTCCTTATGAGATCAGAGGTGCCTTAGTCCAGCGAAAGTAGCAGAAGAGACACTTCCCTTTGTAACCCCGGACTGACAGTGTGTGACCTGAGCCAGAGGAATGACTTCAGGAGACCTTTTTACACAATATTTCAGATGGGGAAATGCTGCAGAAAAGTTTATTTATTCACTGCAGTAACGCCACAGGACGTTATTTTATGTAATAAACATTTTTTTTTTAATAAGAACTGCACATTTTACACTTCCTGTTTGCACCATATCAACAATGTTTACACCCTGCTGCACATAAAACCAATGTTGCACATTATCTGTAAATATGTACATAGCACCTAGCCTATATTTTTCATAGTGTATATTCGGTAAAGATTGTTTCTATTTGATTATACTTTTTGACATGCTTCTCTTTATCTTATTTATCTGTTTTAACTTTTTTGCACGCTCTTGGCATCCAGGGTGGGCAGCAAAGTAAGAAGTTCATTGTACAGGGAAACGTGTTTCTTTACTGTGCATATGACAATAAAAGCTTTGAATCTTGAATCTTAAAATTTAATACAATGTTAATATTTGCTTAATCGTACGAAACAGCACTGCCAAACTGGTCAACTGAAGAATGGCAGAATGAGAATGGGGTGAAAAAGCTTTTAAAATATGGTGTGCTGTGTGGCACTGTGTGTGTGTATTAACATATATATTTGAATTTGGATTGTTTTTATCATAAGAATTTGAACATATAATAAATAAATCACTATTGGGCTCTAAATAATGACTAAAAGCTCTGGAAAAAAAACAACACATTTTTATCTGCAACATTTCATTTTTTATTTTATTTGGTCTTTTATGGAATCATTATTGCATCTAATCCACCTCAGGATCTGCTCAGCTGCTTGTCAGACAAGACCAATTTAAGGCGCTCTGCTCCGACCTACAGGGGCTTATGTAGGCTTTAGGGACAGGCGGCAATTGGTGTCAAAGAGAGGCCAAACTGCAATGATTTATAGCCATGAAGATCTGACTGGTGAGACGCTCCCACCTCTACCACCACAATTACACTGCCAGAAGTCCCCCAGAACGTCACTATTTCGACTATAGCCACAGCAAAATATAGTCCCTTTTGGTTATATTGCCTCTCCATCTTTCCCTGCCTCGCCCAGTTAAAAGAGCATTAATCAATGGCTATTTTCTAAATGAAGAGGTCCTCTCATCCAGGCTCAAAGCGATTATGAGGTGCAGGAGTACTTAGCCAATTCCCTAAACTCAGTCGGACTTGATATATTTTGCTTCCTCGCAGCTAAACGATTCATCATCATTCCCCCACAGAGGCACATTGGAGCGGGCAGAGGGAGGCCTGCATGTTAAGTAAAGAGCATTGAGACGAGATGAGAGAGGCCAGATAAAGGAGCAGGATCAGTCTGTTATGTGCAACTTATTTTCTAATAAAGTCTTCAGATCATTAAAACAGACTATGATCATAATATACTTTTAGTTTAATAACACCAATTAGGTCACACTGGGGTCACTGTACCATGGCACGTGTATCAAAATAAGATTGTGAGAAAGATATAAAGATATAAAGATATAAGGAATAAACTTTTGCTAAATCCAGTCGAGAGAATAGCTTACATATCCTTCCAATCCACAATTTATACAGAACTGATCGTGAAAATACATAACACTATTGAGTCAGATAGCATTTTGAGATTATCCATCATGCTGTAACTGTCTTCAGAACAGCACAGTTGACGACATAGAAAGAACACGTCAAGCAACAGCAGTAGCTCTCTATCCCGTCTGGAGAAGCCAGGCTCTGGATGTAAAATGGAGGAGACAGTATTCATTACCCAGCACACACCGGAGAGTGCGCTCCCTCAGCCCGGCTAAATTGTGATTTACAAAGTGTAATGACGTGTAATAATTTAGTGTCAGCGTTGTCAGTTATACGACAAGGCAAGTCTTCTCAACAGGAAGGATGAGACAAGTGAAGGGAAGGAACGGGGAAAAATAAAACTGGCAATCCAAATAAATCAGGACAAACAAACATGGTCAATGAGCAGCAGTGTGAAATGAACAATTACCCATGTGTTGATATGGAGGAGAAAAACTGTGACTGCATTGGCTGAACGTACAAAAGGATGTACTGGAAAGACAAACAATAATTTGTAACAACAACAGCCAGTGAAAAACACTTTCTACAATCCTGATGTTACACTTATTACTATGAGGTATACTGGTCTTATTGCATTTGAAATAAGCTTCATACAAACCCAATGTGCAAAATGTACAGGGGATCCTCGGGTTACGACGTTGATCCGTTCTTAAGACGCGTCGTAACCCGAATTTCGTCGCAAGTCGGATTTTGCCTTTGATCTTCCAACCAAAGCACCAATAACCTTTCCATCTCAATAATTAGACCACTACGCTGCTTGGTTATCACTGCCGCTTTCATAGGAGCAGATCAGAGCCCACATCAGGTATTTCCGCCCACATTGGGCACGCACACGAGGCCGTCTTCTTCTCCCTACAACCACAACAAAGCGTATTCTTCCACCGTGCGCCGCGCACCGTTCGCGTTTGTTTACATCTCTTACCACGCTAAACCGCGTAAGACGGAAGGACGCGTAATATATATATATATTTTTTTTTTTTTAATGGGGGCGCGTTCGTAACCACGAAACGTCGTAAGTCGAGACCGTTGTAACCCGAGGACCCCCTGTATTGACTATTCCTATTACAGTCATACCTCACCTTACGAAAGACCCAACTAATGAATAATCCAAGTTACGAAACGCGTTTATGTACAATTTTCGTCTCTGAATACGAAAGAAAATTCAAGTTATGAAACGCGAAATCTCAAAAATTCAAATAATGCACGCTTGAATGCGCGCTCGGCTTCGCAGCAGCCCGAATCCCCCATTGCGACTCTACTTACGAAAAATTCACATTACGAAACCACTTCTGGAACGAATTAATTTTGTAAGGTGAGGTATGACTGTACTAAAATACAGCTCTGGAAAAAAAATAAAAGACCACTGCAAAATTATCAGTTTTTCAGATTTTACTACTTATAGGTATGTGTATGGGCAAAAGGAACATTTTTGTTTGAGTCTACAAACTACTGACAACATTTCCCACAAAATCCAAATAAAAATATTATCGTTTTTTTATCGCATTTATTTGCAGAAAATGGCAAATGGTCAAAATAACAAAAAAGACACATGTTTTCAGACCTCAAACAATGCAAAGAAACAAGATCAAATTCATTTTAAAACAACATAATACTAATGTTTACACTTAAGAAGAGTTCAGAAATCAATATTTGGTGCAATAACCCTTATTTTTAATCACAGCTTTCATGCGTCTTGGCATGCTCTCCACAAGTCTTTCACATTGTTCTTGGGTGACTTTATTCCACTCCTGGTGCAAGAACTGAAGTAGCTCAGCTTTGTGTTTGTGTTGGAATTCAACAGACGCTGGAATGGAATGGGTGTAATACATGTAGAGATGCTGATTTCAGGAAAAAATGCAGTGGTCTCTTTTTTTCCCCCCAGAGTTGTATATGAAGGATTAAAAAAAAAAGCATCTTTGTGTGACCTGTACTGACCTGTACTGTTAACTGACAAAATTCTTAACTGGGTAAACACATGAAACCAGGAAGCTATATTTGTTGTCCAGCTGTGGTTATACCAAATAGCAATTTAGATCATTTGACAAATAAAGACTGCCAGCTCAGTCGTTATTATCTTAGCCTACATCACCAGAGGTATAATACTCCCTACACTGGAAGCAAAGACTGGACTTGACTAGACTAGAATGGACTATACCATCACGATATCTCAGGATCATCTCTTGCATTAGAACTGCAGCCTCATGACTCTTCTTCCAACTTTCGGACTACTTCAATTTACTCTACTTTATTCTATAACGGAACGTATTTCATTGAACGGCTTTCAATCCAGACTGAGAGCACTTGAGACAGCCTCCATAAATTGTACCTGTTTTAACTAAGTTACATGTCATTTTAATTGTGTTGTAATTGTCTTTTTTGCTGCCTCTTGTCCAGGGCTCCCTTGAAAAAGAGGTTTTTAATCTCACTGGTATTTCCCTGGTTAAATAAAGTTATAATAAAAAAAAAAAAATTCTACTGCAGATGTAAGCAAACCCAGATAAAAGGAATAATTATATAAGGAAGGGCATTTTATATTGCAATACCCCCTAATTAAAGCACATGTTTTGTAACTCCCTTTCATTTAAGTGAACTTTGACAAACTCAGACTTGACGAGAAGGGTGAGTGATACTTACATTTGTTCAATTACATCTTTATTACATTGCCACTTTTGTGTTATACGCGATAACCTCTCCTCCCCGCTACCTTATGTCCATTCAGCTGCTTGAACTAAGATGTTTGATCATACATTATTGAAGTGCAATGACTTGTCTCCTCCACTTTTACTCAGTGCTTCTAGTAGTAGCAAGAGATTCAAAAAGTGGCCTATACTATCGAACCCAGTCTGAGCATACCATTAGCATATATATGAGATTTGAGACATTTTCTAATATTCTCCAGCAGGTCTCATCTGTCACGGCCAAGTGATGAATTATAAAATGCTTGTTTGGTGTTAGCGACCTAGAATAACGCCAGTGTACACCTCCCTGCTTTCTCCTTAAACCTCTATAAGCTTTACAATACTGTGTAAAAGAGGAGGAAACCAGGTGGCGGACATTTCAATAAAAAGGGGAGTTTTATGCATAATATTACTGATATGCCATTAGTCAATACGTGCAGGTACAGAGCCGCAAATGTCAGCAGGGTGGGTGAGGTCGCGTTTGTTTCTGTTTCATTCAAAGAACCATAAATCAGTATCAACAAATTGTATATGCCAGAGCTGATGTTGGAATTAAGAGTTAAGAGATTTTTCTGTGTAGCACAAGTTTATTCGTTTCATATTCTACACGCAGCATGAGAAAGCAAGCAAATACACCCCAAGAGAAAAGGGAATGCTTAACTTAACAGGTCGTTTGTAAAAACAGGTGTCTCTATTTTGAATTTAAATGTGGAATTTTTGCTATTATCCTTTACTGCTTTTATCAATAAAAGTAAGTAGAGCATTGATACAGATGGGTGGAATAACATTTGTATTGCACTAAAATAGATTGTGCTTTTATACATTTATATGCAGTAATTGTAAGGTTCTGATGATTTTTTGCAAGAACTATTCAGGGCGTTAGACCGAGGGGGTTAAGGATTCTCTTTACCCAGGACCCAGTGCAAGGAGGGGCCCCTTAAAAAGTTTTCTAATATGTGTTTTTCATTAGACAACATGTAGTGCGGGCCCACCAAGATGATTTGTACCTATGGCTCAGAATTTGGCCAGAACACCCCTGCTATTCATGTTTAAATATTGTGTATGGTTTGAAATACAAATACAAATCATCTGAGTCACTTTATTGTAGTGATATTATATATTACTATACTGGAGTCACTTTAACTGCTGTTTGTTCACTGCTCAGAATCAAAGACATTTATTGTGCAGTGTTCCTGTGCCTTTTAACCTTACAGTGTTGTGTTTTTTAGTTGATTGTATATACATATTATTATTATTTATCTTAATTTTGATGCATGCTCATATTTTCCTACTGTTTCTGAAACTTGTGACACTGCAATTTCCCCATTGTGGGACAAATAAAGGATTATCTTATCTTATCTTAAATACAATAACTGAAATATACCTTTGTGTGCCCATAGGTAAATGTCTGTAGCCTAATTTTCAATGCTATTGGAACAACAAGTTAGGAGTTGTGACTGACCATGGTGCAGCACTTTGGGAACACTGTACATACAGCTCTGGAAAAAAATAAGACACCACTGCATTTTTTCCCCCCTGAAATCAGCATCTCTACATGTATTACAGCCATTCCATTCCAGCGTCTGTTGAATTTCAACACAAACACAAAGCTGAGCTACTTCAGTTCTTGCACCAGGAGTGGAATGAAGTCACCCAAGAACAATGTGAAAGACTTGTGGAGAGCATGCCAAGACACATGAAAGCTGTGATTAAAAATAAGGTTTATTGCACCAAGTATTGATTTCTGAACTCTTCTTAAGTGTAAACATTAGTATTATGTTGTTTTAAAATGAATCTGATCTTGTTTCTTTGCATTGTTTGAGCTCTGAAAAAATGTATCTTTTTTGTTATTTTGACCATTTGTCATTTTCTGCAAATAAATGCTCTAAACGAATTGGAATTTGGGGAAATGTTGTCAGTAGTTTATAGACTCTAACAAAAATGTTCCTTTTAGATTAGATTAGATTAAGCCTTTATTGGTCTCACACACAATGACTCACAGTGACACAAGGGAGAAATTTGACTTCTGCATTTGACCCATCCTTTTCAGGAGCAGTGAGCAGCCATCTTTTTCGGCGCCTGGGGGGCAGTACCGTGAAGGGTCTTGCCCAAGGACCCACACTGGTTAGCTCATTGCCCGGGGGGGATTTGAACCCACAACCCCCAGGGAAAAAGTCAGTGACATACCAGTTGAGCTAACCAGCCGGTTTTGCCCAAACACATACCTATAAGTAGTAAAATCAGAAAAACTGATAATTTTGCAGTGGCCTCTTAGCTGTATCTTATATTAGGTCTTTCTGTGTTTTAGATTGAAGGGGGGAAACCAGAATAAGAGGGAAAAAACATCCAAATCCAGGAGCTTCTTTCTCTGAGGAGGGCAGCTCATAACTTTCATCATTGCCAGTACAGAATATAGATGATGTAGATTAACTGTGCATCTAAACAAATATTTACTTGAAACACATTCATTTAATAAATTTATTTTTCATTTGTGCATGCAATTCATAGCAAAAAAAAATATTAAGTTTATCAATTTTCAAAATGACCTTTCTTCATAAAGAATGGAGTAGTTTGTGCATCGTTGCTCATTCGTGCTCCCAAAAACAATGGAGGAGGTGTAATACTTTATTAGCTCTTTATTTTCTACTCCTTGCAAATACCGTAATTAAATGAGTAAAAAGTGCAGTGGCCTGTGTCCTACATTAATTGCTTTTTATTAGATTACATTGTTGTAGATAGAACAGGCTGCATTATTAACATTGTTCTACATTCTACTACATTCAATTTCCTCCAACATTATTATTGAGAGAAATCACTACTCTCCTTCGTCCTTTCTACAGCGTTTGTTTCAAATCTCTTCTGCGGCGCATCCTGCTAGCTTAATTAAAAGGGGCTAAAGTGCAGTGGCCTGTATCCTATTGCCGTCAAATCCATAACTTAGTATGAAAACATTTACATTAACCCCCTATTAATATGGGATTGCATGACTTCTCCATTCCCTTCAGACTATGATCTTAACACAGTAACTGCACCGGCTGACAATGGCCCACAGAGTTGAAGACACTACAAGAAGAATTTGATGGTTGCATTAATTAAACAAATAAAAGTGCACCAGTGTGGAAAACAGTAATAAAAATATAGCCCGACCGATCTCATCCTCTCCTTCCCTTTCATTCCGCCTTTGAATGCTATTACACAAGGTAATAGAGTTCGGGAATGGGAACTTCTTGATAGCTGTCAGAAAGAAAGAGAGCAGCAATGGAGAAAATGCAACGACGCCATGTATTTTTTTAATAAAACAACTAAACTCAGCAGTCTGTATCCTATCTCCTCTATTGCATCTCTTGGATTGGATTATTTTACATTTTGATTGAAACGATGTCGACGGCAGATAAAAGCGGCCAGGGCCCAGCTGTTGTAATTGAATCAGGGCGGAGTTGTTTATTCGCTTGATCTACAGCGGTGATTTGCTTGTCCTAACACCCAATGCATAAAAGATCCACTCTTGTTGAACACACTGCTGATTAGATCGCTTTAAAATGGCGAAACAAGAGGCGTTTGTGTCCGGAGATGGGCCAGCATAAAGATAATACATATAATGGCAGCACAGGGAAAGGTGGAGAGAGGAGAGGACTGCAATGACGCCACCTTCTGAAATCAAAATATCCAATCATTAATTTCACATTTGTTTCTATATGTATGCATACATTTAACCCTTTAACCATTTTCATTTTAAATATTTGACTTATTAGCAAAGTAACATGTGTAAACTTAAGTACTTTTTAAGAAGAATGCTATCTGTATTGCGAGATAGGCTCGATAATCCTCAACTTCAACCATAAAGATGATTCATGTTAGCTTCTTAACTCCATAACTAAAGACCATAACTAATCTACTACATTTTTTGTATACGCAGATGCCCTGATTAATGAATTAATAGTCTGTCGATAAATATGTAAATATTTTTGTATATATTTTTGTATGTATGTAAATAAATAATGGTTTGTAGAAATTTTAATGCCATTGTTATCTTATCACTGATCAAACAATTTACATTTTTGTTTAATATTTTTGTGAAACATGAAGCATCGGTAAAAGTATGTTAAAAGTGTTTACTCTTCCTGCATATATGGTTCTATGCTGCTGTTATTACACCTGATTTGCTGAAGCTTATAATTGTATGCTATACACTGGATGGATGATCATCAAATAATGACCCTTATCACTTTGTGCTAGAATACACATCCATCATGCTAGAAAAAGGTTAGGCACAGCCCGGTGTGCAGTGCATGCTGATTCAGGCAGCAGTACTCTGGGACCACATACAGAACCATAATCTGCTTAGATTGTACGCCTGTGCATGTGCAGAGCCACTGTGTCAAGGGCACCGCGCAGGCTCCACACTCTTTACATTTTTGCATATCAAATGTGTGATAAGAAGCCTGATTTTATGCCTTGTTGTCTCAAGCCATGCATTGGGAATAGGACTGTGGATCCTTTAATATAAACTTGCATACAAAACAACTAAAAAAGGCCATGTACAGATTGTATCAAACACAGACTATTTCTACTAAGAGGAGATAAATTCAGTGTCATACACATCCACTTGGTATTTACAAAGTGATAACGGGAAAAGTGGAACGTGGAATATTAAATAGTTTGGTATCGCTGTCAAATAGATAAAACTAGCTTGAAAGTGTCATGACAAAAACATTGTATAGAAACATAAAGGAGAGCAGAAAACAATATCAGTGGTCTGTATCACTTCACTGAGGCTGTTGTCATTTCCTATACGAGCTGTGTTTTTGTCTGAAATCAGACCTGAAAGATAACACTTTATAATTCGACATTTAGCACCGTTCACAATCAGACATCATCAGAAAGCCTAAACTTTGCCCTCTGCATACAAAACCTTCATATGTATCCAAGCAACTTCTGAAAGACACTGATCATGTATTTAATAATTAAATCATTCCTTTCAGACAGCATGGGGCATCGCACTATAATCAATCATTTGTATTGGGCTCATATCTGTGTCTGCAGTAGCCCTGACCTGTGGGCAGCTGTGCTCCGATATTATCAACGCCCAGCCGCTTCCTCTCACTGACAGTGCAGTGCTGCTGTGGTTGCTGTCGCCTGCTGTCGTGTTCAGAGCATCCTGTTGTCTTGTTCTGGTTTTATCACTGCACTACGCCTGCTCTACGGCACCCCATGCTCACCTGTATAACCCCGACTCTCTCCAAAAGCAACACATGTGACGGCGTTATGAATTTAACAATAACTACAATGATCAGAAATCGCGTTATTATCTTCTAGATAAACTGTCGAGAGTACAAGTATATTTATATTTATTTCAGAATAGATGTCCTCATAGAAGCACTCCTGTGATTTAGACATTGTAAACAGTCTGTTGTTTTATTGAATGAACTGGTTAGTCACATGTCACTAGAGTAAAAGTAGTAGAGAAAAGACTACATACAAATATATGCAATAGAAAGAGAATGTTGAGCTGTATACAGGTGGAGAAAAACATGAATACAAACCTATATACAACATTTTCTCTTGCTCATAACCGCCCCTCTAAAGGACAAACTCCTGGAGACACACACTGGCTTTCGAAAAGAATAGAAGACAACCCAATAACGTGGAAATGTTAACAGCGTACAGTTAAATTTGTAATTTATGTTGCATGAAACAGTTAAATGGCACTGTGGAATAAAGATATCGATTTGGGTATCATTAGCATAATAGTTTTATTGTGGCATAATTACTAAATAGAAAGGCTCCTACCTGGCAGGCTTTACTGCATATCAGGGACTTTTAAACGTTGCCTCACACTAGTAACATGGGTCAATTGCAGGCGCGGATCGTCAGGGTAATGATTAGATCATTAAAATTTAGTCCATGCTTCACAGAGCATAGAGAAAATTAACTTCCCCCCACCAAGCTCATTTTTCTGCTGAACATGAAATAATGATTTTCTGCCAGTATAATTACAAAGCTAACATCTGATAGAGTCAGCATCCAGGGGGGATTATCACATGCATGAGTATTAGACCTCATTACCAGCTTGACTGCAAAATTATTACATCTTGTAATTGGATGGCGAGATTTATACACAGATTGGGCCAGGGTTCCTCGGTAAGATTGTAATTACAGGCTTCGCTGGTTTGCTACTTATCACAGCACATGCAGGAGGGAGGAGGGCCCAAAAACAAGCGGCGAGCAGGCAAAGGCAGGGGCGTTCCATTAGCCAGGACCAGCGTATCAGTGGCACGGTGCTGTTGTGGCCGCTGTCTGGGGCGAGTGGGGAACATCTCTCCTCTCCTTCCCTATTTATGAGGCCAAACAGCACGTTGTTTGCAGAGGGGAGGGCTGTGCCAGGGCATTTATTATTACCGGGGGTTTCTCTCTCTCTGACAAATGGGATTTCATTTATTTAACCTCTGCTGATCTGTTCTACTGAAACATATAAACAAGCCAGGCGTTTTCTTTTTTTTTTCTTTTTACGGCCAAAGCACAGTCAACGCCTCAATTATCTAAAGGCTAACTGAGTGTTAAAGTGAGCCATCTGCCAGTGGGGATCCCATTGATTTAATTTGCCCGCTGCTTTTACCCCTGATGCAGCCGGGCCCCACTTTGTGCCTATAGAAAAAGAGGCCACAGATACACAGATCCACCATTGAACCCAAGTTCAAACAGAGCCGCGCCGCAGGCTTCAGACAAGGGTGGGGTTGCTATGTTCTAACTTTGAGCAAATGTGAATTTTCTGGGAACATTTTATCTCATATTTTTACATACAGTACCATTGCTTATAATATTTAATTATTTAATTGTATTTCTATGATTTTTTTTTTATTTTTTTTGAATAAACTACAGAACTGACGAAGCCTCTCGGATGAGCGGCGAAACGTTTTCGACCAAACAAACTTTGTCCAGTTGACAAATAGAATTTCTTCTTTTATCATGGATTCTACCTGGACGACTGAGGGACTCTTCACGCATCTTAAGAACAAACTACAGTAAATATTTTGCAATGACAATGAACAGCAATGCACAAAACATTATATACTACACCAAATACCATATCAGTTGTGTTCTTTTATGTCAGTCAATTTTATTTTCAATCAAATTTTAGTATAGTTCTGCTTCAAATCAGGTCAGATTATGGAACTTTTCAACAACTCAACTCAACAGGTGAAGTATGCTGTCACATGCACGTGATCAGAGACACTTTTAAAAGCTGAAACTCTGCCATTTGAAACGTGGACCTTATGTTTAAAATATTTTCAGTACTGTATAGTAAGACAATAATACTCATACTAATACAAAAAAGGAAAAAAAAAAGGTTTCAGACTCCTTTTGCCATTCAGAAACCCCTAAAATGCAGCTAGAATCCTCTGCCATGTCCCACTGTTCATACTGTGAATATTATTGGCAATCCAGTGAGAGGAAATCCCTTCACGTGACACTCAATTGCCTCCAGCTCCAGAAAGCCAACACACGGCTTACTTTAAGAGCAGTGAAATTGTGCACTGCACCGTAATGCACCCTGACACGACACACTGTTGCGCACAAGCTAACGGACAAATTGTATATTTATGCTATAATTGGGTTGGAAATTGCATGGACTTAACTAAAATTTAAACATTTCATCAAATCATTTACACCGCCATTTGGAATCCGTCTTGAATTATTGAGTCCGTAGCATTTAGTATCATCCTCGATCCATTTTTCCCCATCTTCCAGTCAGTTCTTGCGCCTGGCCTGTCTCGCCCACCCGCCCACTCTCCCCCTCGCTCTCCCCAGAGTCTCTGGTATGGTATTTAAGTGGAGTGGGGCCCATTAACCCTGGCAGCTTGTCTTCGTCTCTCCTCCATTGATCAGAATGCACACTGGAGGTATTTTATTACTGCTGGTTGAGGGCCACTGACACAGCCATTTAGCTCCTTGGCTTTTAGATGGGACTAAATACTGGGCGTAAGTGTGTGTGTGTGTGTGTGTGTGTGTGTGTGGATTGGGTGGATTCTGGCTTTTTAGGTTTAAAATGTTAAGAATAATACAAGTGATAGCAATAATGTACAAGCTGGCATGAAGAATTCTTACAATAATAAAATAATAAAAAGTATATAGACTATAATAAAGAGAGCTGACGAAGCCTCTCGGATGAGCGGCGAAACGTTTTCAACCAAACAAACTTTGTCCAGTTGACAAATTGAACTTCTCCTTTTATCATGGATTCTACCTGGACGACTGAGGGACTTTTCACGCATATATAGACTATAGCAAAAGGAGAAAATCAATTTGTCAACTGGACAAAATGTATTTGGTCAAATACATAATAAAATTCGCAGCTCATCCAGACTGCTTCTTCAGTTCTGGTCAGACGCTGGTGGACACTGCCTATTATTTGTCTGAAGGGAAGAGATATAGGTAAGTGTCTACCAGCATCTGACCAGAACTGAAGAAGCAGCTTGAATGAGCTATGAAATGTATTCGACCAAATAAACTTTTGTCCAGTTGACAAATTGAATTTCTCCTTTTGCCGTGGATTCTACCTGAACGACTGAGGGATTCTACACATATATAGACTATAGGCTTTAATTTCATTGTAGTTAGCTCCTCCCTGCAACTAGTTAGAAGCAGTGACCACCAACACTCTAGCCAGAACTGATGAAGCAGCTTGGATGAGCTGCGAAACGTATTCGACCAAATAAACTTTGTCCAGTTGACAAATTGAATTTCTCCTTTTGCCACTATAGGCTTTAGGTGTAAGCATCACAGAGCTGGTCCCGAAAAGATAACGTGGCTATTGAGTTGTTCTAAAACTATGAAAAATAAGCAGGAATGGTTGTCTACTGATGAAAATATCACTAGTCACTTTAATTAAGTCATGTTTGCACTACTATTCTGATGCTGTTCATCAGGACCTTTTTGTTATTTGGATTGTTTATTATTTTTTTTACTATATTATAGCTATATTTTAGTTATTATTATTATTTAGTGTCTGTACTCTACTTATTACTATTATTATTTAGTGTTTTATGTTTGCACCTTATCACCAAGACAAGTTCCTAGTTTTGTGAATTCTGTTCACTTGACAATGGCAATAAAAGTCTTTCTGATTCTGATATCATAAATAATATTTTTATATAGCACTTTTTCACCTTCAAGGCACTCAAAGCACTTTGCGTCAAGGAGCCACTCACCCACTCACCCGTCACTGTGGACACTGGGAGCGAGGTGGGTTAAGTGTTAAGCTCAAGGACACAACAAAAGCTTTCTGTGAGAGCTAAAATTGCATCACCAACCTGTGGGTCAGTGGATCTGACCGCTCAGCTAATGATGTTCATGTCGAGAGCAGGATTTGAAACCTACAACCTTTGGATCAACGGACAAACACTCAACTGAGCTACTGTCACCTCTTATATATAATGGTATACAGATATTAAATGTAATTGTCTTAAATAATTATGATCAACTGGTCTTACTGATATTATTTATTATTCATTCACGGTCACAACAGTAACAGTGTAGCCATTGCTTCCCTGGGGCAGACCGACAGAAGAGTGGCTGCCAGTTTCCCACTATGACCCTTCCAAAACCACACTATCACACCCACTCCCGGATGGAGATGGAGGATGTTTTACCATGTTTGGTCTGGTTGTGATATATAAAGTAATTTGTCGATTACAGAGTTCTGTTTGATTTAAAACTTTTAAAATCATAAGTCAGGGCTTTAGTTTCATTTTCTCAGCTCTGGTGGCTGCACAGGTGAGGACAGACCTTTCCGTTTTCTGTGTTTTGAATTAATTTTTAGTGACAGTTTCAATGATTGAAAATGGGTGTGCAGCGCTGTATGAGCCACTTTGGGGACAGGAACAAATGAGTAGATAATGAAAGAAGTGGGCCTTGGGAAGAAAGCAAAACATGCTCCAAACCACTTGGTTCTAATTTGCTCCTGAGCTCAGCACTTCTGTGGCATGTGACTTTGACTTCACTGAACACGAGTACAGAAGGCAACCAAAAAGCCTTGAGTTCAGCACAACCTATGCTCCATCTTGTGTTTTTTATCAGTGATTTGCATGTTCCAGATGCCCTCACAAATGCATCATTATTTATCCAGGCATGGAAATGGCACAAACATACAATGGTATTTCAGTCTGATGAAGCAGTAAGCGTGAAACTATGAAATATTTTGCACTCTACTTTTACAATTTGTCACCACTGCCAATTTTGGTGAGACAACGGTTCTTCTTGATCCTAAGTATTTCATTGCATTATTGTTGATCTTTTTTATTTTACATTGTATAATACGTGCAGTACGACGTGCTATATATATACTGTGCTATATTATGTGCAATACGAAATTCCTCTGAGCAGTATTACCTCCTGTGAAATACTCCTTAAATACCTGTACCTTGGTATTTTATTACATATTTTATTCCTTTTTTTAAATTATATTGGTTACTTTACTATGCTATTCGTACTTCCTGACTATAAGTACATTTTTGTAGTAAACTTTGACTTAACATGTTGTCCTGTGTATTATTAAATTATTGGATGATTCTGAGCTGCCTGGACATTAACACCACACCACAGTGATAGTCATGATGGGGGAGGGCTTAGCTTAATGTCATGCAAATTAGGCAAGGAGGGCTGAAGAGAGGAAAGTTCACAAGCTTTTTTCAGGGCTTTCGAAAATCTGCTGTGCCTGCTTTCAAATAGCGACAACTTCTTCAAATATGGTCAGATTTTCATGTGTAAGACATCATTGGAAAGCTTAGAATCTATACTTTTAGAATCTGTGAATAACTCACAAAGCCTCTGGGATTATATGTTTCATATTTGGCTGCGGTGGGTCACATATTTACTCTATTTTCTGATCTATGTTATAATGTTATTTCCTCATCAAAAACATACCTGGAGTGGTGTTTTGTTTCATTTACACACATTTAACACACAAATCCTGCATATTTAGCGACTCTCTTAAACAGTAAGACCTTGTGATCATGTGATAAAGCAGAAGGTGCTCCACTGTATTTTTAAACTCACTAGAAACATTTGGATAATTTCAGCTCTGGAACCTGAACAAAATGTAAAGGTAGCTGTTAACTTGAAAACTACCACTTCATGACATCATAAGGTGAAACAGAGCATTTGAGCTTTGGAAATGTCGACAGACAAATACTGGAGGACTACTCAAACATGTGTGAATTAAACAAAACACAACACTGTAGGTTTTTGATGAGGAAACAGTATTCTAATATGGCTTAAAGGTCACAAGAGTTCCTTTGAGTAAACCTTTGTGATGTACTTGTGAACATGCATTGAAGAATAAACTGCTTTGTATGGTTTGTGGTTAGATCAAATGACTATGAAAATAAATAAATCATTTACAAAAACACGCTCACATTTGCACACGCCCCCTTCTCATTCTCAGACAAGGTTGTAGCAAACAGCTGCCTTTGGTATTTGGCTGTTGTGTCCGGTGTAAAAGTGAAATCTCAATCACTCTCACAACATTTCTGTCTATTGTTGCTGACATCCTCTTGCTGTCACATTGTCAGCAGTAAAGAGAGCTGGAGTGATCTGGCAGGGAAAAAAATCAACCCACTGGCTCAGCAGCGCAAGAACTGGCCAATTATTTCTGAAATGGCAAGGGAGTTTTGCGAAATGTTTCCTTCGATATAACGCAGGCCGGCAGTAAATGACAAGTACATAAACAAGACGTTGAAGCTATGACTTTCCCCCCGTTTCCCCTTCACACAATGGGGAGAAAAGTGTTGGTGATATCAACATTATTGACTTGTTCTGTGGAGTGCCTGAGCGCGTGCGTGGTTTGTGCGCCGTTCAGGATTTTTGGTTGGTTCACATAAATTCCAGCGAAGCAGCGATTCAAAGGTTCACTTGTGTATGACCAACCTGCGCTGTTTGACATTTGATTAAATAGCATTACTGCCAATCAGAGCGCTGTGATGTTGGGCGCGGGGTCACTTGGGTTGTGGATTCTTTCCTGTGGTGTTGACAGGCTGTGCACTGTAAGCTCAAATACAAATATTTACCGGCCTGCGTCTGCTCTTTGTGTCCAGAATGTCCATGTCGTACACGCTATCAAGTGTAATAACAATAGCAATGGTCAGCTATACACCACTGTTCTCGTGTTCTCTTATGGTGTGGGAGTTACATGCAAATCAGCTAAAGATTGTATCAGATAGTTTTCTGTCCAGTTGATGAAGAAATATGTTTGTTTGCTTTTTGCTTGGTTAAATACAGTTACAATTTGTGCCAATCTCATGCCTGGATATATACTGAGACATTGTTATGCATTTGACTATACAGTAACTGCAGGGGGTACTTGGCAGTGTCGCTGCTAGGCGCAGGGGGAGATTTTTTTGAATTTTTTAATTCTAATTTGAATAAATTTGAGTTAAAGAAAAGAGAGAAAATGTCTGAGGATTAAAATTTCAAATTAAGGAGATGAAATAAAATAATTTTCATTTAATAATCTGTTGTGTCACATTCTACTTTTGGAGAATTATCAACATGTATGAGTGAGGGGGTACTCGAGGTATGACAAAAAGGCACAGGGGGTACACAAGACAAAAAGGTTGGGAAACACTGGAGTAACCTATAATTTTTTTTTTTTTTTTTCACACGAATGAGTGAATGAACAAATTAATCAGTCAATTCAGAGTACAACCGTTAGCTAAACTATATATTGTAACGGGCAATAGAATAAATAATAACAAGTAGTATATTGTATAAGATAAGATAAGATAAGATAAGATAAGATAAGTATATGATTTTATCATAAACATTTTAAATTTAACTTTTGTAATTGTGAAAATGATCCATATAATGTGGCTTAAATTCTGTGGGACTTGTGAATAACATTTTCCTGTGTCCATAAACGTCCCATAAAACCATCACTAACATAATGCAGTTGTTGGACAAAGCACACTGCTGTTAAACCCATAGTCCTAAAATGACTGATCTGACTTCAGCCCCATTTAACTATTGACACTTGAGTCCAAACAAGAGTCGGGTATCAGAGCGCACAGAAAAAACACGGTATTTATTTGTCGTTTGGGTCAAGCTCCTTCTACAATAAAAGGTTGACCTGCGACCCCTCTCTCCATTAATCAATGTAGAGATGAATAAATAAGTGGGATATGTGGCAGCTGGCCTTCCAACAAGCTGTCTACAACTGTCCACATCACTTCAGAGCCATTTACTTGGGGCTGCCCTATAGATCAGCCAAATGCAGTTTGAAACCTAAAGAGTGACCAGGGGATTGGAGCCAAGAGGAGGGGATGATGATAGCAGCGCAGCAATCTGGCACTGGTGTGGGGGGTCCGGCGCTGGACAGCAGATAGGGGAGAGGGGATAGGAGAGAGGGGATAGGAGAGAGGGGATAGGAGAGAGGGGATAGGGCTGAGTGCTATAGTGGAATATTTGAGAGGAGTGAAGTGTGTTTAAAGAGGGGCAAGTCATCACGGTGAGATACTGAGGCTGTGTGGGTGGTCTGCTGATAGTCAACACATTTTGGGCAGGTTGATATATATATATATATATATATACATCAGCCCTGCTTGTAACTCTTTTTTTTTCATTCAGTAATAGGTACCTAATTATTCAACATTCTATTAGAGCAAATCAGTAAACTATAATTGCATCATATGGAGTGTAAAAAAGTATAGATTTTGTATTCATGATAAGTTTGCTGTCCTTTAAGTGTCCTCTTTGTATTCCTAACATCTCTGGCCCATCAGGATTCTCCCAGTGATCCAATCCTGAACAAATGAAATAGGAATGCTCTGAATGGAGAACAAGAGAAGCTAAATAATCCTGTTTGAAGAGAAAATCAATTCAACACCAAAACACAAGTCCGACCCGTAGCCTGTGTCTGTGAGAACTGTGTATAAAGTCACTGTTGTGGCTGTTACAGACAACTGAAAGATTTCACTTTACCATTCATTGTGCACATTCAGCTATTTCAGGTGAAGTTGAGAAAGTGAACTTGAGGAATTGCACAATATTTGTATTGGAAAAGTTCAGGTCTTTTTTGTGATTAACATCAAAGCTGTGCAAGATCAAACTTGTATACGACTGAAATCTGCTGGCTGTGTTCATCATCAATCCAAAGAGCAAACAATGACATGTGCACATGCAAAAAACTGTGTAAATTGGGTACAGCAGCAGAAACCTTTTAGAGATGAATGAATTAAATGTCAAGATTTTCAAGTTGTATTTTGCCTTTGTATAATTTTAGATATATTGCTACCAGACTGATTTTGTTGCGTTTTGCTTTAAATCATAGCATTACATTGTGCTATAGTCAGTCAAAAATGTTTTATACTGTACTGTTTTTGATAATAATTTGCACATATTTGTTTTGCGCTTATCGTAAAGCAAAGGTCATATATCTGTGATACATTGTGTATTTTAAATGGACCATGCTTATCAAGTAGCAGTGTGTGAGGTAAGAGGCCTAAGTGGTATTAAATTGCATTGGCTTTTGCATGGAGCTGGAGTAATGTCCAGTGTTTAAATGTCGCAGCATTGATAAGCTGCGACTGGGCCCAGTCGACTGTTAAGGCTCTGCTTGTCGCTTTATGGACTCTTTAGTTCTGCGTTAATGGGCTGCTGCACATGAGAATGTTACATTTACATTTGTCGATTTATACCTCAACAAGGCCACAGCTATAATGTCATCATTTTGGTCTTTGGATTTGCAGAAGCATAAGTGATTTAAACTTCATTATTTGTGACATGAATTTTAGGCTTATATTAAACTGTACCATTTGATTCTTTTTGTAACCTGCTTCTCTCCTTTGGTGAGTGAATGCTGTTATGAGAGGTTCTTTTTCTCTCTCTCCTTTTGGAGACCAGCTGCTGTATTCTGCCATGTGACCAGCAGGTGGCAGCTCTTATACTCTTTCAACTCCTGTCTGCACATCGGACAGTTACACACACCACCCCCTTATGTTCTGTATTATTTAAACCCTCCATAACTCAAGCTTATTATTTTCCAACAAGCACGGGCAAAATCTGTATTATTATTCTCTATTGCTATCATTAAAATTGAAACTTGAAACATTATTATTCCCACCTGCTTTTCAAATTACTTTACTGCAACTATTGGTGATTAGCCTGCTCTTACAATTACAACCCTTGCAATTCCCAGATATAACTCTTTTTTCCCCTAATAATTTAATAACAATTCTCAATCTTAAAATAAATTGTGTTTTGTCTAACCCCCTGAAGTGACTTTCTAACAGGCCCAAGCACCATTATCTTTCCGTTATATGTTTTAAACCACCATCATCACAAAGTCCTTCCCATAGGGTGTTTTCTGACCACTTAGTCTCCTTCTTTATTTCACTCTGCAGAGGTCGCACCCTCACAAGACCAGTTTACATTTCCTCTGTCACACACCAATTTCCCTGCACAAAATACCCCCCTCTGGTAACTTTCAACACAATGACCTTTTTCCTTCTCTTTACATGATTTATACAATCCATCTCCAAACATACGTATGTATACTGGCATGTATCTGCTGCATATAGCCTCTGTCCCTGTATAGACAAATCCGTTTGAAAGAAAGCAGAATTCATCGTTGACCTGCTGTAGTGTGCTAAGTCCCCAAAGACTTTATCTTGCTCGTCTGCTCACTTCTCCTCCCCTCCCACCTTTTCAACCCTTTTCTCCCAGCCTCCCCTGAGTGCACTCTTCTGCTCTGGCCAGGACTAGCTTTTTCACTAGAGCACAACCTCCCACTTTCTTTCCCACCTGTGTTTTCCTGCCTTTATGTCACATATCAAATTGAATCTGTGGAAAATAATATTACAATTGAATATAATAATTGGGGCTGATGCATTGTGTTCTGGGCAGCAGATCTGCTTGGACTGCTGCTCCCACGACCCAGAAATGGAAAAGCGGAAGAAGATGGATGGATGGAATATAATAATTGTGCACAAACTTGTCAGGCCACAACCTAATATTACTATAATACTACTTGTATTACTACCATATCACTCCTGTTACTTTTAGAATCAAAATAAAACAAATAAGCACTTCCATTTCCAAACAAGAAAGTGATGCTACAAGGCCGAGTTACAAATCAGATCTATGGAGAGGTGACTATGTTACCCATGAGAATGCATGTTTTTGTTACTATAATACTACTTTTATGACGACCATATCGCTCCTTTTACTTTTAGCATCAAAATAAAACAAATAAATCGCTGCCAGTCCCAAGTATTTTTACAATCACTTTCTCACACATGTATTCTCCTTTTGTTCCGTCTCTAACTTCAGTCAGATTGCCGAGCCACAATATTTCTATAGTTTTGAGACACTTTTGTTTATGGCATTGTTCCCACTTGTGTGTCATACGGCCACTGCTCTTATTTTGGCTGGTGCCTCTGATGGAGCAGTGAAGTGCTGGGCCTAACACAGTCCAATGACTTCTTGTTCCAATGTTACAATGCTCATTGTGGTTTGATGATGGCCGCACCTCACCGACTTCACTTCTGAGGTATGGTTGTGATAAATACATTTAATGTTTTAATACACTTTTAAAACATTTTGCTGCTGTTTTTTATCACTGAAATTGTACTACATACATATAAACAGTTCTGGAAAAAAATAAGAGACCACTGCAAAATTATCAGTTTTTCTGATTTTACTACTTATAGGTAAGTTAGTAGTTAGTAGTTTATAGACTCAAACAAAAATGTTCCTTTTACCCAAATAAAAGGAACATTTTTGTTTGAGTCTGTAAACTACTAACAACATTTCCCCCAAATTCCAACTAAAATATTATCATTTAGAGCATTTATTTGGAGAAAATGAGTCAAAATATCAAAAAAAGATACATATTTTAAGACCTCAAACAATGCAAAGAAACAAGATCAAATTAATTTTAAAACAACATAATACTAATGTTTACACTTAAGAAGAGTTCAGAAATCAATATTTGGTGCAATAACCCTTATTTTTAATCACAGCTTTCGTGTGTCTTGGCATTATTTATTTATTTATTTATTTATTTATTTATTTATTTATTTATTTATTTATTGACCTTTATTTAACCAGGAAATGTCCCATTGAGATTAAGAACCTCTTTTTCAAGGGAGTCCTGGCCAAGAGGCAGCAGCAAACACAAAACACAGTTACATATTTACACAGATAAGACATAAAAGTTTAAAAACATTATAAAAAAAAAAAAACAAGTGCAGATTGTGGAATTGACATAAAAGTTGCTCTCCACAAGTTCTTGGGTGACTTTATTCCACTCCTGGTGCAAGAGCTGAAGTAGCTCAGCTTTGTGTTTGTGTTGGAATTCAACAGACGCTGGAATGGAATGGCTGGAATACATGTAGAGATGCTGATTTCAGAAAAAAATGCAGTGGTCTATTATTTTTTTCCAGAGCTGTATATATATGAACACAAATAAAACATTAAAACAGCAAAACATTATGACAAACAACCACATTAATAAAGCAGTTTTGGCAATGTTCCAGTATTAAAATAATTCCTCAGAACTTTTAGTCCTTAAATGACAAAAAGTGAATCCATCTACTGTTTCAGCCTCTCAGTATTATATGTTTGGATATCTCCAAAACTATTTGCACTGTGTCTCTCAACACTCTTTACGGTAAGCAAATTTCTGAATTGTCCTATTAATAAATAAATAGATAAAAATGAAGGTAAGGTAAGTTGGTCTAGTAAGTATATTCAGAGTGAACTTGCCTATGGCTTAATTTGCTGCTGTAAAGGACAAAGTTGTTGCTTGTGTGTTTCGTGGCTGTGGATGAGAGCAGGTGTAGCAGTACTTTCTATGCACACATTAAAACACATCAGGAGGAGTGTGGTTAGGGGGTGTATTGACTATAGGCTGTGTCTCCCTCACTCCCTTGTTGTGGTCGCCAGGCAATCTACCAGCTGTCAATCAAACGGAGGCGACCCAAGTTGGGAACCATCAAACAGTGTGACTCGTGTTGTCAGTGCTGAAGGGGGATCTGTTTCAGCGTGACACACCATCAGAGGCAAATCTAAAGGAGGGCTGCTATTGTCACAGGGAGGAACGACAACAAGGGTACACATAGCCTATTCATGAAATAAAGAATCTGGGACTGCTTTTGTTACAAAGTGAAAGGTTTGACAAGAATAACACAAAACTACAAAGCTCCAGTCTCCATTTCCTGCCTTGTGGTGTGATCTGGATATTGCACAGCTAATGGATGACACCAGTACTCTTCAATTCTATATTATATTAAACTGTATTCATGTATTAGTATACATAACTATACAGCTCTGGAAAAAAAAAAAAGAGACCACTGCATTTTTTTCAGCGTCTGTTGAATTCCAACACAAACACAAAGCTGAGCTACTTCAGTTCTTACACCAGAAGTGGAATAAAGTCACCCAAGAACAATGTGAAAGACTTGTGGAGAGCATGCCAAGACGCATGAAAGCTGTGATTAAAAATAAGGGCACCAAATATTGATTTCTGAACTCTTTTTAAGTGTAAACATTAGTATTATGTTGTTTTAAAATGAATTTGATCTTGTTTCTTTGCATTCTTCTTTGAGGTCTGAAAACATGCATCTTTTTTGTTATTTTGACCATTTGTCATTTTCTGCAAATAAATGCCTCAAATATTTTTATTTGGAATTTGGGGGAAATGTTGTCAGTAGTTTACAGACTCAAACTAAAATGTTCCTTTTGCCCAAACACATACCTATAAGTAGTAAAATCAGAAAAACTGATAATTTTGCAGTGGTCTCTTATTTTTTTCCAGAGCTGTACATACAGTTATTATATCCTGGGCCATTTTCAACAATGATAAATGTGTAAAATTGAGAGTGTTTGGGAGCAAAAAAAAAAAAAAAGAGAGAAAAACTAAGTTTAACTAACTAACTTAAAGGTGGAATGTGATATCTTTGTCACTTGGACTTTTCTGCAGCATGCCAGTTAACATATCCAGTTCACTCGAAGCAAGCAAGTGATGCTACAAGGCCAAGTTACAAGTCAAATCTGTGGAGAGGCGACTATATTAACAATGAGAATGCATGGTTTTAAGGCATTTAGGAGCAATAAAAATACCTGAACTTCACTTAATGTAAGATAGCATACATTTAATGCTATATTCCAGGCAAAGCAGTAACATCTCCATGGAGACAATTAAGGCTGCGTCCCATTACTCTGTCTTACCCCTTCCCCTTTATCTGCGTCTTTGTCTTGCCCCTCGATAACGAGCTGAGAGGGCTCGGGGTACGAATGTTCCCCTAAGAAATGGGACACCACTCGATTACCGTTTGCGTCATCATCCCTTGCCTCTACCTGAGCTGCTACGTCTACAGAGGCGACAACAACGACGCAAACAAACGTAAACAAATGTCAAGGATTATCGGGTACCTCAGCTCGACAAAAAAACTAGCTTGTTTATACATGAAAGTTCGATGAAAACGATAACGTCGGCTAAACAGACATTACTACAATTAAAACCGCAACAACAGTTCACTAAAAGTAACTTAGAACATAAGCGTCATAATTGTAAACCTGCTAAACTGTTAATCAATAATTACAACTGCTGAAAATACATTTATCCCCTGATACCAAAACCTGCCTGAGCTTGTAGGCGTACCCCTTCGTTCCAAGTCTGGTCGAGAGCTTACTTCGTTTCAAGGGGTATGTAGCCTGAGGTCGTGGCTCTAGCCCTTGATCAAAATTAGAATCGGGACACCCCTTGCCCTCACATGAACGCGCAAAAACAAGGGGTAGGGGTAAGACGAAGGGGTAAGACGGAGTAATGGGACGCAGCCTAAGTAGCAAAAGTTGAGGAGTGCACCTTTAAAGGAAAAGTAACGTTATTTTACAATCTGAGCCTTCTTTCGGTAATAAAACAAGTCGTTTGACTCACCCATAGCACGTTCGTGTCATTTGGAGCTGTTTGGTGAAAGTTATGTTGTAGCGTATCCGTTAACATGAGTTGCGGTCTCCAAATAACACAAACTTTAGCACTTTTCAAATCATAGAAGCCCGATGTCTTAATGTAAGATTTCGTTTGAAGCAAAAGTGGCCTGTAATCCGAGATTTAGCCATAGTTTTCAGCTTTGCGTTTCATGTTTGGGTCCTGGGAGCTGAGAGCACAGTCCGCGCATGCGCACTGGCGTCCTCATCTACTCGAAACTATGGCTAAATATCGGATTATGGGCCACTTTTGCTTCAAACGAAATCTTACATTAAGACATCAGGCTTCTATGATTTGAAAAGTGCTAAAGTTTGTGTTATTTGGAGACCGCAAAGTAATGCCCCGAATACTCATGTTAACGGATACGCTACAACATAACTTTCACCAAACAGCTCCAAATGACACGAACGTGATATGGGTGAGTCAAACTACTTGTTTTATTACCGAAAGAAGGCTCAGATTGTAAAATAACGTTACTTTTCCTTTAAGTTTAAAAAGCCTTGATATGGCTATAATCTTTTAAAGGACTTTTGAAGCATATTACACATGTTATCCAGTGCCCTCCCTCCAACAAGCCTTCTTCTTTTTAAAGTTTTCATACATAGAGAGTTTAGAGTTTAGTTTCTTCTGTTAAGGGGTTAATCGGTAGTTGAAGAAACAAAAGGGAGATCTATACACCATATTTCGTAAATAATAATTTTGGATGGTGCATGTTTTAGCATTAATGAATATTAACTAAAGACTTAAGTATAACATTGTTATAACTATGTAGTAAGTAAAGTTATTGTTTATGTTATTTGATAAGTCAGAATACAGTACATCACACATCTGTATAAAATAGTATATTACAACATTAATATAGTTGATGTTATGGCTGCCTCTGAAGATCTGTTGGTATTGGTCTAAAACACATTTTATCTACAGTCATCAGGTTTAATAATACCCAGGGAGGCAGGATTGAAATCAGACATTTATTTTCCCGGGTACTTGTGGTCCTTGATTGGCTTGAATGCAACAATAATAAAGCATTGATGCCCCGCAGGGCTTATAATCATTTGAAATCGATTGATAGAAAATGACTTCTCCTCTCGTAATAAAGCGTCACACTTTCCTTAACCTTTGAACTCTTGGCACAGTTGCCCCTGGCTCTTCTCTGCGCCGACACGGATGGTAAAGTTCAACATGACATTCAAATGCATTTAAGGCCCCTCGTGCTTTTGAATATGTTTAAAGGGTTAGCTTTGTTTACTGAGGAAATCTCCAGGGATAATAAGCGCTCAATAGTCAAGTGTAAGTCTTTTCTGAATATCACTTATTGCGATTGGCTTTTACAGGGACTGGTGTTTATAGACACACATGTATGCCATTAATACTGTGCATGATATTGATATGAGATAATGATTTTACTGTATGATTACTTGATAGATGCTATAGGAACTTGTCCAATATTACATAAATATTCCCAAATCTATTTTATTTACTATAGCTGCTGTTATGCTAATTGAATTTTGTACAATGTAGAATGATTTTTGTTCAGTGTTTTTTTTAGCCAGGCTCTGACATTGCACTGTTGTTAAATATTTTTCAGTTTATGTACTGTATATACAGCTCTGGGGAAAAAAAAAAAACACAGCAAAATTTCAGATTTTACGTATGTGTTTGCACAAAAGGAACATTTTTGTTTGAGTCTATAAACTACTGACAACATTTCCCCCAAATTCCAAATAAAAATATTATCGTTTAGAGCATTTATTTGCACAAAATGACAAATGGTCAAAATAACAAAAAAGATACATGTTTTCAAACCTCAAACACTGCAAAGAAACAAGATCAAATTCATTTTAAAACAACATAATACTAATGTTTACACTTAAGAAGAGTTCAGAAATCAATATTTGGTGCAATAATCCTTATTTTTAATAACAGCTTTCATGCATCTTGGCATGCTCTCCACAAGTCTTTCACATTGTACTGTATTCCACTCCTGGTGCAAGAACTGAAGTAGCTCAGCTTTGTGTTTGTGTTGGAATTCAACAGACACTAGAATGGAATGGCTGTGATACATGTAGAGATGCTGATTTCAGAAAAAAAATACAGTGGTCTCTTATTTTTTTTCTAGAGCTGTAATTCCTCTTGATGTCTGCTCACAATATGCCAGGTCTTATATTACGCAGAATTTACCCTTGTGAGCTTTACGCCATATTAAATAGTACCTGTGTATGATTTTGTTTCATTCACATGTTTGAAAACCCATGAAGCGGTAGTTTTCAGGTTAACAACTACCTTTTACCTTTAATTCAGCAGAAATAGGCAATTTGAGAGCAAAAATAATCCAAATGATTCTAAATGTATGGAATTTAAAGGTCCCATGGCATGAAATTTTCACTTTCTGAGGTTTTTGAACGTTAATGTGAGCTCCCCTACCCTGTTTAGGCCCCCCCCCCCATGGTTAAAAGTTGCGAAATGTGTAAACTGAGCATTTGCGATCCTTTTCTGCATTACAAAAGATCGGAGCTCAAACGGGCGATTTTGAACAAGGCACCTTATTGACGTCAGATCGAAAAAAGAAATGCAAATGCAGTTCCACCCCCGTCTGTCTGAACTCAGCGTCTCTGTAAATCACGCCCAGAGAGTTTGGACTGCGAATGCGCTAGGCAATGCGAAATGCGTTTTTTTATTTGCCTGGAGGCACGACCGAGTGTTTCTAGGCTCGGAAGTCCTTTATCTGAGCCTCTGGACCTTTGAACAGCAGTGGTTTAATTTTATTTTATGTGGAAATGTGTTTATTTTTCAATGGAACGCTTCAAATCTCTCTCCCGTGCAAAAACAAGGAAATGGATCAGCTGTGAGCTACAGCGGAGAGCGGAGCGTTTGGCCACGCCCCCACCCTCTACTATTGGCCAGCTCTTTTCTCCTCATTTGCATTCAAGCAACAACGCCCATTATGACCTGTTCTGAGGGAGAAAAATTACTCTTTCTCATCTTATCTCTGTTTCTCATGCACTGAGTGTTGATTTTGAAGAAGGATTCATTTACAGTATTAGGGAACCATTAAGGAGCCATATAAAAGCATCAAGAAGTACCATGTCATGGGATCTTTAAAAACAGTGGAGAGAGAGAAGAGCTCAGTCCTTCGCAGCATGCATTACTCTTTAACCTGTAATGGCTAGTAATTGAGATTCTTAAACACTGCTCATTAAATGACATGTCTTGTTAGACTAAAGTAGCACTTAAGCTAAGTATATTGATCCTAATTTAAATGTACAGCTATGCATATAGATTATCTGAAAACCATTAACTCAGAGACATAACAAGCAAAGGCATATCTTATTGTTAATGAGTTTTTTTTATGCACAGATAGTCGAACTGATACAGTTAAGTCTCTGCTATTTTTTCGTTAGATGATTCTATAAATAAACAGTGCAGCAGTAGATAGTATTAGCAGTGACTGTAATAATGGTAATAATTGTAGTAGTAATGGTAGTAGTAACTGCAGTTCTAATAGTACTAATAGTACTTTTTGGTCATTTTAATAGTTGACATTTTTAGTTTAATTGGTTTCATAATGTTAAGTAATAATTTAGATGCAGAATTGTATCAGATTGATTAAGTCATTTAAGTATACAGCTCTTGAAAAAAAAAAAAAAAGAGACAGCTGGATTTTTTTTCTGAAATCAGCATCTCTACATGTATTAGAGCTATTCTATTCCACGTCTGTTAAATTCCAACACAAACACAAAGCTGAGCTACTTCAGTTCTTGCACCAGGAGTGGAATAAAGTCAATGTGAAAGACTTGTGGAGAGCATGCCAAGACGCATGAAAGCTGTGATTAAAAATAAGGGTTATTGTACCAAATATTGATTTCTGAACTTAAGTGTAAACATTAGTATTATGTTGTTGTAAAATGAATTTGATCTAGTTTTTTTGAAAACACTGTATTTTTGTTATTTTGACCATTTCTTTTTATTTCTTTTTCTCTTAATTTTCATACATTTTCTGCAAATAAATGCTCTGAACGATAATATTTTTTTATTTGGAATTTGGGGGAAATGTTAGTAGTTTATAGACTCAAACAAAAATGTTCCTTTTGCCGAAACACATACCTATAAATAGTAAAATCAGAAAAACTGATAATTTTACAGTGGTCTCTTATTTTTTTCCTGAGCTGTATATGCAGCTCTTCTTTGTATTGCAGCCAAATACATATCAGCAGTCATCCTTTTTATTTCTACCTGTCAAAAACTAAATTTTGGCACATTATCTCAATAGAAAGTTGCAGGGAAGGGAGTTGAATACCAGAGTAAATGAGAAGCGCCTTCATCAGAGCTGCATGTTGACAGAATGAGACATTGTACTTTTGAGCCATGAAATTACAGGCTGTAAGCCCAAGGCAGTCTCCAGGTGTGACTGATGCAACGGAGGCCTGCACAGGCACCCCAGCATTCCCACACGTCAGTCATGGCACAGGTCCCTGGGAAATATGGCAATGAAAATAACAATGGACAAAATTGTACACTGAAGAAGTGTTAAAATTAAAGTGGAAATAAATAGTGTGATGGAATACAGGTATGTAATACAATCCAGGTTATTAAACATCATTGGAGTAAGTTTAAGAGACTATGTTCAGCTCAAAGAAACACAACAAGATAATAGCAAACTATGTATACAGTCAAAGAAAAATGTATGTAAAATGCCAATTTACAAGAAATATTTATCTTGTAACCACTCCAAACTATTGTTGCCTTGTCATTCTTAAAGGTGCACCATGTAACTTTTCCGTTAGAGTGTCCGCCACTTCTCCATGGAGATATTTTGCCTGTACTCACACCACTGAGCCAAGTTACAGGTCTGTGGAGAGACCCTCACCAGAAAAGTTACATAATGCATCTTTAACTATAGCCATGAATCCTAATGTGTGTTCTTTGAATTATCACTAGGTCACACAAAAGCATCTGACTGTGAATAAATCAATTGTTAACAAAGTGGAATCCTGAATGAGCATCCAGCAGCAGGATGTAACACAGGAGCCTCGGTGGAACCCTGGCTGCCCTGTTGTTACTGTACAGAGACAATTACAGTAAATCAAAAGCAGTGTGTGTGGCCTTTAGACCTGTCCCACACCTGCTCCTCAGGGCACCAAGATTTATGTGCTGTCCTGTCTGAACCGCTGGGGCTATGCTGGGCTACTGTCCCAGCCTGGGAACTGCATCTGTGTGTATGGATTGTGTTCTTGTTGTACCAACTTTTGAACTGGTGCAAACTTATCCCTCTGAGGCCAGTATCACATAGTTATTTAATGCAGCTCTAAATAGGAACCACCACAATATCTAAGTATTCTGCTGTTAAGTACCCAGGAAGTACTATTTGCACAGGAATTTCCGCTATAACGACCTATAGAAACTAACTACTATTATTTGTGTAAAATACTGGCCTAATATAGATGAATTTGTGAGCGATCCCAGTGCAGCGCTCAAGTACTCTTTCCCTGATCTTGGTCAGAATGATCTCTATGGAGGGTCATCCAACATGGTATGTACCCAGTACCCAGAAGAAATCTAAATAATCAGGAATAACATGTGATTTTAAATAGGTCCAAAATATGGGGCCAGCATCATAATAAACAATATGAACATGACTTGTTCAAACAGGCTTTGAGGGCAAAGGCCTCCCATCTGGAAGCTTGAGCTAGAGTGGCCACACGGAGTGTTCTCCAAACGCCAGCAACAATTAAAGTCATCTTCTCCAGAGCATCTGTGACACTCTGGTGATGGCGATAATATGCCACACTCATAAATATGACGGGCTCTTAAAGGACCCACAGGACCTGCTTTAAACCCATCTGAAATATGCATAGAGCGCCTCCTGCAAACACTGCAGCATGAGAGGAGAGGCCTGCCCTATATAACACTATGGAGTGAGCTAATTGGTTTTGTTTCATGGAATTTGGTGAAACACCAACAGGCTCAGGCAACATTCACACTTGGGCATGTTTGATTTGGTCCTGTGTCAATGCTGATATTTTGGTCTACTCCAGGATTAGTTTTGAGTTGAGTCCCAATAGTAGCTGGTGTACAGTATGTGCTTGTGTGCACACTCTATTTTCGGCTTAAAGTGGTGTTGTATAGATACACATTTCTATTAGACCAGCTGCCATTTGAAAATGGCTTATATTTGGTTGGATGTCATAGCCTATATGTGAAGAATGAAGAGTGTTTATGGGAAAATATTGATGGAAAAGTCTTGCATTTTTAAATATTCAGTTGTTGTTGCAATTGCTCATCAGAGTATGCCAAGGACGCTCATAGACAGCAGGCTATCAAGGAGTGAATTGCCAACTATGAAGCTATAAACGGTAGCTTTTAAAAGGTAAATGGAGTCAAAATGCTTGGGCCAATAAATTTTCCCCCAGAGACGTGCCGAGGCTAAAGGCGTAGCAGGCGGAATAATACATGTGTGGGGGGTAATGAATTGGAAGGATGTAGAAAAAAGTGCAGCGCTGTCTACGGCCCTCTCAGATTCATGAGAGAGAATACTGCTCTGCTTCAGTTTTACTACAGATTATTGGGGTTTTATTGCCAGTATATTGTGCAGTGGCATGCCCAATACATGCACTGTATCCCCTTCTAGTACACTGCACGTTTTGAAATAGGCATGTGTGATTCATTGGGTGAAATGTGTCCTAAAATGTCCTAAAGCACCAGTGTTGATGTTCCCCTGAGACCTCGTGAACTCCTCTCTTAAACGCTGTTCATAATTTAATATGACTATAGAAGCCTCTGAATAGCAGTTGGCTGGAACTGGCGTCTTTTGTTTTTGCACATGCCTTATACACTATTTCTACAATTTCTTTATTATTTTGAATAAACTACAACACAAATTCAACCACATTTGATTGTAGAAATTTTATCTATTTTGTTATCTATTTTTTAAATATTTGAAACAGTCACAGATAATATGTTTTGCAGGACCCCTAAAACATATTGTGATCTTCAGACCATATTATTGTTGCCTGCTCTACCTACATAGAACATTTATTATAAGTAGTAGGGACAGTGTGGTATATAAAATGCCATGGAAAAATATAACATGATAGGTTAAGTGAAGAAAATGACTTTTACCAACATATATATTTGTATTTCTAAAACTGCATATATTTTTTGTGACAGAAAACAAAAGTTACTTCGGGAATTAACCTTGTTTTTATTTTATATCTTCTGACAGCACTGAAAAATAGATGGGTGTGTGCCTAGTGCAAGGTGTTGTATTCAATATATGGGCTTTCATGTGATAAATTGAATGTTATTCATATATGAGTGCACACTGTTTTTGGTTATTCCGGCCTGAAGTTGCCTGGTGCTGCCCTGGGACCCCTTTTCCTTTTAACTGAGAAGGACCAGTGGGCAGGGAATCTCCACAGACCTTGATACAATTACTGTGCCTTCCCCTCTCCTTCCTTCCGCACCACTTCTGGCCATGCTCTCGCCGCACCGCTGGGAATAAAAGAATCGGCGCAGCTATCTGGTGGAGGATTTGGTCAGTCA
Source organism: Paratrypauchen microcephalus (assembly GCA_036785185.1). Classification (NCBI taxonomy): domain Eukaryota; kingdom Metazoa; phylum Chordata; class Actinopteri; order Gobiiformes; family Gobiidae; genus Paratrypauchen; species Paratrypauchen microcephalus. The sequence goes on along the minus strand of JAVJIX010000002.1, from coordinate 14,253,388 downwards.
GGCAGCAAATGCAAGGGCCCTCTTCTCACACTGTGCTCAGGGCCAATGCCAGGGGAGCCACAATGTGCATTTTCACACAGAGCTCTCACAGGGACAGTCTGAATCCTCAGTCCTCCAAAGGGTAAGTGGGGGAGTGCCAAAGAATATTTCTGGAGGCAAGACAAAAAGCATTAAGGCTCCGGGCAAGGATAAAACAACAGCTCATAGGACACCATCTTTCCCTGCGTGCTTTTTGTCAATCTGGCTGACCTGCCACCGTGCTGTTGCCACTCACCTCCTCTGAAAAGGTTTTATTCATTGGTTTGGAGAGTTGACCCTGAGTGGGTGTGTGACAGTAATGGCTACAGGCTATAGGGCTTAGGGTCAGCCTATGGAAGAAGGAGAGCTGTATTTGTAATCATTCGGGGCACTGTGCTTGTTCTCAGACTAATGTCACACAAGGATTTTTTTTTTTTAATATTATTTGAGGAAGAGGAGGTATATAAGAAAGGTGGAAGTCCCCCAAGCAACAAATCAAATCATGAGGAGCCCGGAACACCTCTTACCCCTCAATTATCTTCACTGTTGTTTCTGCACCCCTTACTTTTCTCACACATAAGGCAAAACAAAACATAGAAGGCACAGAGCAGATACAAGGATTCAAATTACCTGAATATATGAATTTATTTATTTATAAGAACACTATAGTATAATAGGGCTCATGATTAGATTGATATTTTGCATACCCCTACAGTAGAGTATGAGGATATAGAAAATATCAGAAGTGATCAAATATAAACCCACAAAAATAAACTCAAAATGAAAGGTTAACTAACTGCATGGAAACATAGAAATGATGCCATGTTCTGTATCAATAAAATGTGAATGATTAACACAGATAGAATGTTAAGTCCACTATTTCCAATCAAAACGAGCACTACACATATAGCTTTGGAAAAAAAATAAGAGGCCACTGCAAAATTATCAGTTTTTCTGATTTTACTGCTTATAGGCATGTGTTTGGGCAAAAGGAACATTTTTGTTTGAGTCTATAAACTAGTGACATTTCCCCCAAATTCCAAATAAAAAATATTATTGTTTAGAGCATTTATTTGCAGAAAATGACAAATGGTCAAAATAACAAAAAGATACAATGTTTTCAGAGCTCAAACAATGCAAAGAAACAAGATCAAATTCATTTTAAAACAACATAATACTAATGTTTACACTTAAGAAGAGTTCAGAAATCAACATTTGGTGCAGTAACCCTTATTTTTTAATCGCAGCTTTCATGCGTCTTGGCATGCTCTCCACAAGTCTTTCACATTGTTCTTGGGTGACTTTATTCCACTCCTGGTGCAAGAACTGAAGTAGCTCAGCTTTGTGTTTGTGTTGGAATTCAACAGACGCTGGAATGGAATGGCTGTAATACATGTAGAGACGCTGATTTCAGAAAAAAAACACAGTGGTCTCTTATTTTTTTCCAGAGCTGTTTATTATGACCTGAGAAGGCCTGCGTTAAGCCACTGCCTAAAAGCCTACAGATGAAAATAAAGTTCAGTTACAGATCGTGTCTGTCTACTAGTATGTGTGGAATATGTCACATGAAGTAGACTCAAATCAAAGTAGTGTCTCTGAAAAACTACTAACTAAAAAAAAGGTACCTTCAACATGCCAAACCCTCTTCTCCATCACTTATCATGTACCTTGTGGTTCCATTGACACCTGAAAAATGTTCTCTTTTATCATTTGAGCTGAAAACATATGTTGGAGACAGTGTGCATGCTAACGAAAGAAGTTAACGATAAGGGAGTAATGTGACATGCTGTCCAACTCACTATAGTGCGCATAGGAGCTGGTCAGTTACATGGAGATAGGCCAGGAAACTCTGTATGAACCTAATGGATAGATGTACTACACCTGTCTAGTGTCAAACCACACCGTGTCAAAGTAATTGTAGCTTCTGACAGCCAATTACTGAGACTCACTTTGCAACTTGTATTTTTAAACTTCAAATCAGTCATATTTCTACATTGGATGGATGGGTGTATGCTGATGTATGACCACACCATACACACCAATACAGTGCAGTCTCCTTCCTTTTAGTGTCCTATATTGTCATCATTGCTATTATTTTACTTTATAAATCTGAGCTGCTAACACGCACCTCTTTAAATGTTTTTTTATAAAGCCGTGCAGTAAATGAATATTATTATAGTATGTAAAATGGGGAGCGAGACTCATCCAGTCATCTTTATGGTGGTGTTAAGGCCCAGGTAATGTCCTAGAATAATGCATGATAAGGCAAACATAGACACTCCTTTCAAAATATTCAAATGCAGTCGGCCGAGTGGAAAATAAAGGATCGTGGATGAGCAGAATGACTCCCTCTTCTCCATACAGCACTACTTCATAATATTCATAGGCCTGCTTTTTATACTTTTTTTTTATTTTAAAGTGACCCTGACACTGAAAGCTAACTCACATTCACAATTTACAGTGATGGTGCTTTAACTCCTCAGACACTTTAGACATTTGATTATGTCAGTATCCAAATTAATTTCCTTTGCTTTACTTTCTCTGAATGTGTTTTGAACATAACTCAAGTAGAGCAGAAGATTAGAGGTTTTTTTTTCCTCATTCCATTGTTTTCCCAATAACTTAAAGGTCCCATGACATGGTACTTCTTGATGCTTTTATATGGCTCCTTAATGGTTCCCTAATACTGTAAATGAATCCTTCTTCAAAATCAACACTCACTGCATGAGATATGACTCTGACAGTCTTCATGAGGCTAGATATGTGTCTAAAATGCTTTATTCTGGGTGTTGTTGCTTCAGTGCAAATGAGAAGGACAGAGAGATTGGCTAAGGAGCGGGGGGGCGGGTTTCCCCCGCTCGAAGCGCAGCTCGGCGCAGCTCGTCTCCTCTCTTCCGTGTTTAACATAGGAAGACAGATGGGAGACTTTGCAATGAAAAAAAAAGCATATTTACACAGAAAATAAAATTAAACTACTGGTATTTCAGAGGTCCAGAGGGTCGGGTAAGGGACTTGCGAGCCTAGAAACACTCGGACGTGCCTCCAGGCAAATAAAAAAAAAACATTTCGCATTGTAGCGCATTCACAGTCCAAACTCTATGGGCGGGATATACAGGGACGCTGAGCGGAGACAGAGGGAGGGGCTGGAGCTGCATTTGCCGATCTGACGTCAAAAAGGTGCCTTGTCCGAACTCGCCCGTTTGAACACTGGTTTTGTGTAACGCAGAAAAGGATCGCAAATGCTCAGTTTAGACATTTCGCAACTTTTAGCCATGGGGGGGGGGGGCCTAAACAGGGTAGGGGAGCTCACATTAACGTTCAAAAACCTCAGAAAGTGAAAATTTCATGCCATGGGACCTTTAAATAAGCAGTGTTATGTTGGAAACTTTACCCTTCTTATGTGAACTGCACCTGTAAATGCAGTTTCCATTTGCTGCATTGGCCCAAAGCAAAGGATAAACTTGTTCTGGATAAAATAGTTAATGTGAACTAAAAAAGTCCAATATGAATAATCATATTCATACTCATAACACTACAGTATGTGCCAATTACTTCATTATATCAGAAGAATTCACTTTAGTGAACCCCAAACAACAGGCTATTATTACGATAAAGTATTCTTTGATTCCAGTGCACACTCTAGGCAAAATAATTGTGAATTTTAAAAAGTACTTGAGATGCTTTATAGTCTTATAGTCTTCATTGTACTAGTATAACCATGGCCTACGTTTTTGGATATTTTGAAGGAAACAAAGCCAAATAATATGCGGTACATAATAAATAAAGATTTACTTTGCTGGCTCTGTAAGTGTGTCAAAGCTGTGCATGCAGAGACTATAACAGAGAACAGTGCATACTTAGCTGCTTGAAAAAACATGTTGGACCCAAAGCTGCCACAATTACTCCTGCATTACCTGCCTGCTTTTTATGCAAACTGCAAAAAACAGCCGCACAAAAAGGAACTGCATGTTAACTAGCTATTAAAATTGTATAGTCATAATACTTTCAGGTAGAGGAGAATATTCAAAAGCACCCATTTGCTCTTGTTCTGCTGTTGAGTGATTGAAGGAACTTGTGATTGGGTTTCCACATTCTGCTCCCATCTGGGCACGCCAGACCTTATCCGCCTTGATATTAACATGGCTCTGTCATTAGAAAGCCAGCCCATTTTCTGGTTTATGGGTAAAATAAGATGCCGAATGAGACAATAAAGTGCATTTTTGTTTCAGTGGATGCATGATGAATAAATAATTGTAAGTGCCTGCCTGGGTGGAATCATCGTGAGTATAATCAGGCCCAGATAACATGTTCTCCAGGCCTCAATGCAGTAAATGTACCAGTGCTATTATTTAAGTGAATATTGAAGGAGGATCATGACTTTATAATAGCCAGCATCAGGAATAGACAGAAATGAATGAGACACTGCATATACATCATAGTAATGCACATGGGGAAAGACCTGACAACTAGTATACAGTTTATCAGGATACAATTCACCACTATAAGGCTAATACTAACGCAAACATTATGTACTTATATCTTCCAACAACATTGTTTGTTTATTATATTTTAAAATAGATTTTCAATAAAATTGTAAGACAAAATATTTAAATTTAACTTAATAATAAATAACAATATACAGTATAAATGCTAATATACTTTATACTAATGTTAACGCACACCATTAATGTCTGTGTAATCTGTCAGTCATCCAGGTAGGTTCCATAGCATAGAAGTTATGAAGAAGCCTCTTGGATGAGTGACAAAATGTATTAAAGGAAAAGTAATGTTTTTTTTACAATCTGAGCCTTCTTTCGGCAATAAAACAATTAGTTTTACTCACCCATAGCACTTTGGTGTCATTTGGAGGAGTTTCGTAGAAGATGTTGTAGCCGTTCTGTTCTACTAATGATCCCGTATCTGTTAGCGTGAGTGCTCGGGGCATTACTTTGCCGTCTCCAAATAACACAAACTTTAGCACTTTTCAAATCACAGAAGATTGCTGTGTCAGCGTAGACTTTTAGTGGATTCCAAAACGGCCTGAAACCTGATATCGCAACAGAAAAGTAAAGTTCAGAGCGGTGTTAGCTTCTTTCGGACTAGCCGATGTTTATAAACAGCTGAGTTCACGCATGCGCACTGTCCTCTCTGATGACATCATCAAATGAAACTATAGCTGGATATCGGGTTTCAGGCCGTTTTGGAATCCACTAAAAGTCTACGCTGACACAGCGATCTTCTGTGATTTGAAAAGTGCTAAAGTTTGTGTTATTTGGAGACGACAAAGTAATGCCCCGAGCACTCACGCTAACGGATACGGGATCATTAGTAGAACAGAACGGCTACAACATCTTCTACGATACTCCTCCAAATGACACCAAAGTGCTATGGGTGAGTAAAACTAATTGTTTTATTGCCGAAAGAAGGCTCAGATTGTAAAAAAAACTTTACTTTTCCTTTAACTGTAAAAAAAAAAAAAAGGCCAATAGTCAGAATACATTTTTTTTAGCAATTTCTTTGGTAATCATATTGCTTGACTGTTTATAGAAATTATGCAGTTTTGCAACATTAGTGTGGAACAATAGTACTACCCCTTGGCTCAACAGGGTAAAAGTGCATCTACTTTACTCATATTTATCAGTGACTGCTCCAAACCCAACTCACACCTCAGACTAGAGCCAAGTGCACAAAAAAGTAAGTCAAATCACTTTTGCTATCGATTTCTCTGCAGGGCAGCATGGGCCTTACATCGAAAGGTCACATTCAAAGCAAAACACCAGTCTGTAACATTCTGATATCGATGGTCATTTAAATGGCATGTTCCAGTAATTGGTTTACACTGAAACCTCCTCTCTGCTCCATTGAACTCTTACACCTTTTATAACTGCACAGCAGTGTCCAGACCTCACTGCTTCATATCCATATCAAACATGTTTTTAAATGTGGGATTGTAAAATGCACTGAATACTGTTGGCTGCACATGGCTGCAGCTGGGCTGGCTGCAGTGGAGCTGGTCGCAGGTGTCTGGGAGAAAGAGGATTCAGAAGGTCTGTCAGGGCAGACCACCTGACACCATCTCCCTCTGTGTGTGTGTGTGTGTATGTGTAAATGTGTGCGCGTGTAAAAGTGTGTGTATGAGGTGGTGATCAGTGTCATTTTGGTGTCTGACATGCTAGGGCTGCCTCTGATGACACATGTAGCACAAACACAAAGCACTGGACACATCCAGGCACAGCGCTGACTGACAGCTCCTGTTGGACCAGCAAGACAGTGTTCCCTACTCTCCCAAGCCAGCATGTCCAAATATATAATCCTGCATCAGTGTTCTCAGAATCCATGTTTTATTTTGAATCATTATCATCTGATGTTTATGTGGTTCCATGTTTCATAAAGAGTGATAACATAAACCAGTAGTTATTTGTTTCCTGGTTTCCACAGCACACCATTTGGCATAATAACAAAACTGTGATTTTGGCTCTATGCAGCAGAATTGTTTTACTATTTCAAAACAACATTGTGTCACATCTTTTTGTCATTTTACAACTTGGCAAAAGAGGACGATATGGAGGTTGAACTAGTACAGGCTGTTTCATTGTTGTTATCCCTCATAAAAGACATGACACCATCCTTACATTCTAGTGAACAACTGACTAACATTGTGGTCTGGATGTTGGTTTCTCAGGTCTGCAGCCTCCAAGCCCAGGCCAGTTGCTTAGGAAACACCTGCACATAGCTAGTTAACTAAGTGCAGCGAAGATGCTTCCATAGTGTTCATCATTTATGGATGAGTTGAGAGAACTTTGACATGTTAAACCTCTTAGAGCGTCTGAGGCAGAGGAAGAACGCTGGGGAGCAGAGAGTGGGAGAAGAGTGAGAATAAGATGCTAGGATAGACTTTGCTCCGGCATTAATGTGATATTGTCCACTTTGATCGGGGCTGGTGGCATAATGCATGAGGAATAATGGGCATACTTTAGCAGGAGGCTCTATGTGTGACATGATTCACTGATTAACATAATGCACATGTCCACTCTCTGGCATTACCTTTTTATTATCTTTCATTCTCAGTCTGACAGAATTGCTGCAGAAAAATGGCTGAGTAGCTTGCACAGCAAGAAGGTTTTAGGTTCGGCTCCAGGGTCACCTAGGCCTTTGTGTGTAGAGTTTGCATGTTTCTCCACGTGTCTGGGTGGGTTTCCTCCAGGCACTCCAGTTTCTCCATCAATCCAAACCATGCAGAATAGTTAAAATTTTCCAGTTAATCCTCCTGACAAGCCTAGTTTAAGATCTGGAGATGGGTCCCCAGTGCCTGACAGGTTGCCCCAGAGGCACTGAAGAATGGCTGGACAGGAGAACTTTGGAGATGTTTTACATGCAAAAAAGCAGTCGTGACTTCACCCACGCCAGTTGGAGACAGGGCAGCTGTGGCTACAGTCTCCACTGGGACATGGAAATGGGTAAATAATCCACCTACATACGAGTAGAATCTCTGCATTAGTATATGGTAACTTTTTTTTTTTATTTCATCAGGCACTGATATCAAAGTATTTCTCACTTGTCTCTTTGGTTTTAGCCAGAACAACAGAAGTCCACATTCTCATCTTGTGTGCCATGAAGGTCCACTCAGTGTCCACCTTGCGCTCATGCAAAAAGCATTACCGCTTTAGGCCCACAAGACTAGATGAGTAAACAAAACATGGCTGCTGGACAGAAGAGAGAAGTAACACAGTGAGAAGATCGTTCCAGATCAATATTCCATTTGGACCCCAGCACAGACTATAGAGAGGAGATCGCCTAATGTTTTGCTGGGTAAGCATTGTTTGTGCATGTGTGTGGAAGAATGCTTGGACATTATTTCTACCAGTGCAGAAAAGAGAAAACATGAGACCTATTGGAGAAGCCTGGGAGCTGCTCCAGGGTCCGAATCACAAAACAAGATGCTCTGTGCAACTGTCCAAAGCAATTCAGGTCACATCAAGTTTACCTTCCCCCCCAAAAAAGTGATGACAAGAAGGGCATACTGGTGGCAAACTGGATGGACCATAAAACACTAAATATAAAAGTAAGCTATATTTTGTTACTTTAGCAAACTGGTTTTCATCATAAAGGTTACAGAGGGACAGATGACACTCCTTGTCCCAAGTCTGGAAGAGTCTACGCTTCTTGATCTTGTTCTCCCCCATTTCTCGTTTCTCGTCTTTTGGGAACAAATAATAAGTATAATAGTAATATTTTAAATTAATAAATGAAGTATTATAAGGAAGGGCACTGTGGAAGTCATACAGTGGGCCTAATTATTTATTATAGCATCTATATGCACGACACAGTGGAATATGTCCTGTTATCATGATATATATTTGTCTTTTTTTTGCCTTCTTCATAAAATACCGGGGAAAAAATCTATTAAAAATCATTGTTAAACCATTAATTGTTTTTATATTATTTTATTACAACAACATCAAGTGGTTGATCTGCACTCTTTTTTTCGTTTCATAAATCTACTGCGACTTTTGGTTAAAAAAATAAATAAAAAATAAAAAAAAGTGTGTAGTTTCAGTTTGTTCCTTTTCGCAGAGCCTTCTCTGAGCCTCAGACGTCCAGTGCGCACACACAGGGAACACACTGGAGCAGAACACGCCGCTTGTGGCTCATTAATCAACGACAGATTATCAGGAAAGTGACACGTCCGTGATTACAGCGGTTCTGGGGAACTTTTTAATATGACTGGAGTTGGATCGGAGATGCAAATTAGCAGCTCCCTGAAGAGTCAACCAGCACTTCCTGTGGGCACTGGTGACAGGGCAAAAAAACGCACCACCAAAAACGCACCAAAACTGTTCATTTACCATCAATAGGCCTAGGAATACTTTACATTTTATTCCCAGCTTAACCTAACAAGCCCAACCGTTATATGCAATAAGATAGGTTGTATTTATAAAACAATATATTTGAATTCATCCTGTATTTTCAGTTAAAGTTGTGTAGTCTCTGTGAGTGCCCCGCAGTGCACTCTTGCCTCCAAACATCTGTCCAAGAAAGAAAGAAGAAAAAAAAACAACAACTAGTAGAAGCTTTTCTTTTAATCTTTAAACGCCTAAACAAGCACGGACTCCTGCCGTCGCCTTCATTCCCGTCTAAAAGCGAATACTAGTGCGCGTAAATATTTAATTAAACGCGTCCGACAACACGAGGAGTAATGAAAAGACAGAAGGCAGCTGGAAGAGCGGATAGTTTATCACAACTCCAATAAAGGAACTGCGTAAAATGGGTAAATCTGCATGCAAGAAAAGGCCGTGAAATACAGTAAAGGCCCAGTCTGGTTAAGTTTGAGCACTATGAGAGCAATTATTTTTGAGAACACTGTGATGTTAAAGATAAATTGTCTTTGGCCTAATGCGCTACATGTCACATTAACCCCAGTGAATTAAAAAGTCCGAATTAATAAGACAAAATGTTGCGTGCGTCTCTTGTTTGAGAGGAGAGCGCACGCTCCAGCGCGTCAGAGGGGTTGTTAATGTTAAGGTGGCATTAGTGTTAATGCAAATTAAAAAGCGCACGCTGATCCCTTTGACCCCCCGTTCATGCACTTAATGCGGTCATTTGCTCCAGGAACTAACCCCACATAATTCAATTTGTCCAAATGAATGAGACATTTTATACAGTCCGCCTTCCTCTCCCCCAAAGACAAAAGTTACCACATCTCTCCTCGTTGTTCTATCAGCCCTTTCCTCTCATCTGTAAATGAAAGCGTGCAATTATTGCAAAAAACGTGAGTATCATATTATTATTATGTTGGCCCCGGTCCCCAAGATAGTCATCAATCACTCTCAATCGACCTGTCACCGGCAGGCAAACATCCAACTGGAGAGAGCGCAGAGGAAAAGAGAGGCGGAGGAGAGGAGGAGGAGTACATCATCATTAATTTGAGGAGTGACCCCCGGGGCTATCCACATGCCTCAACCCGGAGTTCTCCAAAAAAAAAAAGAAAAAAAAAAAAAATCACCAAATCTCACCACTGTCATAGATAGATAGATAGATAGATAGATAGATAGATAGATAGATAGATAGATAGATAGCAATAACGAAAAGTGATTATGGTGCATATTCCTGACTTATCAAACCGCTTTGACTGTACAACAACAACAAAACAGATCTTATTTGCAGTGCAGCCCCTTTATTTTGTAGTTTGCATCAAAGTTTATATCACGTATCACGTATTGCTTCGTCTTTTTTACTTTTGTCGTAATTATCTGCGGAGACGACGCGTAATAATAAAGTTACAGCCTGCTTATTTTGAGCTGGAAACTTCTGACGTCATAGTGGCTGCCGTTTAAAACTACCTGCCTCAGCTGCTGACGTCTTTTATACCACTTTTTATAAGGCAAAATATGAGTCTGGCACAAAGTCATTATTGTACATAACCTAGGCGCGTCTATTTATTTATTTCCAAGTACAGGTTTGAAAAAGAAAGGAAAGGCGGAGGTTCTTTATTTTTGCTTCCCTCTTCTGAGACGTAAGAGTGGGGGGGCATTTTACACAAATTAAACATGCTACTCTGCTTCGCCCTATAAGCATCCAGGAGACTGTGCTTACCAATCAATTGGTCCAGTCAAACAGCAGCGCAGCCCGCGCGCACTGGAGACCTTCAGTCTCGCTTTATTTCTGGAAATTGTGGGACCTCTCTACCATGTCATATCCACAATTTGGATATCCTTACTCGTCTGCTCCACAAGTAAGTTTCTTTTGCATTTATTATGTTTCATAGCATTGATTTAGTCGTCGATCTGTCATTTGTACGCATTTGGCACAGATACAGAACGGCTGCGAGAGCGCTTTTTCCGACAGTGTAGCGTTACAAACAGTGATACCTGAGGACATTTAGAGCTCTGTAAGCAGAGACCACCAGGACCCCGAGCCGCTGTTACTGATTTCTGGGAGATAATCGCGCCCTGTATGTCAACCATGTGTTTATCTGCGCTCAGACGCATATGCCAACTTGTTCTGCGTGCTGCGTGTGATACATGGCACAGCTGTTGTTTTATTCTGGCGTGGTGCCATAAAACCATGTGGGCATGTTTGAAGTATTACAGGGGTGTGAACATGTTTTATCGGTTTATGATCTTTATATTACTGCTGTATAGTCATCAATCTTCCGCATGCTCCATTTACTTTTTTGTTTATGACTTACGTGTTTATTTTATTACTGTTTTTATTTTTGTACAAACCGCAAAACATAAAAAGAAGTTTGTAAAGTCGCTGCCATTTCTAAAGTTTTGTAATAAACCCAGTTTTTAACTTGGCTTTCAATCTCATCCTGTAGTTCCTGATGACAACCAACTCTCTAACCACTTGCTGCGAGTCCACTGGCCGGTCCATAGCGGACTCGGGAGTAGCTGCCTCCGGACAGACCCCGGTGTATTGTCCGGTGTATGAGAGCCGGCTCCTGGCCACGGCAAGGCACGAACTAAGCTCTGCGGCAGCCCTGGGGGTGTACGGCAGCCCGTACACGGCGACAGGACAGGGCTATGGGAACTACGTTACCTATGGCACGGACGCATCGGCTTTTTATTCTCTGGTAAGAGTCGCTCAGCTCTGACAGTGATGAATGGAGACGATGCTCTGTGCAGCTTACAATCTTCTCCCAGTTTTTATTTATTTAAAGTCTGAAGGAAGTTTCATATAAAATGTTTTGAATTAAAAGGCAAATGCTGTTTCCCTTTTTCTATTTCTCTAATGCAAATGCAGTCGAAGTGTAATTTATATTCTAAAGGCAAAAAGGCCTAGGGATGCATTTGGTGATATAAAACTTTATTCTATTTGTACTTAACATTTAATTATTGATTTTACATTTCAAAGAAATATGAGGCCCATTGTTTTTTATTATCATGATTTCATTTTATTTTTCAAAATCAATACAGTTCATTTTGAATATACTGTAATAATATTTATCAGCGTTGATAACAAACAGTAAAAACACTACACATTCACAGGCCCATGTCTAATGCATGAAAGTGTTCACTGATCATTTGTTTGTGAATTTGCAGGGTACATTTGACACTAAAGAGGCCACTGCATCTGCACATGCAGGAATAACCCAGGCTACAGCCTATTACCCCTACGACCCAACCCTGGGACAGTATCAGTATGACAGGTAAGCTATAGTAATGCTGTGCTCTATGTAAGAAAGTTATCAGTAAAGTGAGATTATATGATCATTTTTAATTATTATTTACTGTCTTCAATGCTGTTAACGCTTTGTGCTTTAATTCAATCAATTGTGGGCCTATAAATTAAAGTTTATGTTATAATTTGTTCTCATTTGCCCTTACGAAAATCTTGTGGATTGTGGGCCTTCTCTGAGTTCATTCCATTTTTTTAATCTATGCCTACATCAAATGATAACATACTTTTAATATGCATAATTTATTCAATATAAAACAGTTCAAAGGTAACTGCTTTAAACTGTCACATATGTCAAATCCTCAAACCGCTAAAGGTATTTTAACGACTTGTGCTAATTGGACTACAAAGTGTTATTGATATTTTTACAGACTCCAAAAACCCATAAAATGCTTTCTATAGAATCGCTAATCATTTTTAAGTGTCAGCAAAATTCCTAATTTGTGCTCCTAATGTAGTACCAGACACCAAACATTACCATGTTCTGTCTATGTGCGATCAGGCCTACAGCAGACCTCTGTGTCTGAGCCTGCCTTTTACCTGCGGGCTCATCGTTACACTCAATAAAGCAATTTTACACACTGTTTTATCTGCAAGGGCCACGGCGCAGGGTTAAGAGAGGGCTAGGGCTATCGAGGAAGCCTTGTGATTTTTCTACAAGTGTTCTACCCAGCTGTGAGTAGAACATAGAGAACAGGCTTAACATTTCATGCGATGTTTTAACTTTTGAGACTAAAAATCATATTAAAAAAACCCATAATGCATATTTGAATTTATTTTATAGATGTGACATTGTGTTGTGTGAAAAATGTAATGTGAATATTCAATTTAATTACACTGTATTGTTGCACTGTGTAGATATGGGTCTATGGATGGCGGGACCAGGAGGAAGAATGCCACACGAGAAACAACCAGCACGCTAAAGGCCTGGCTGCAGGAGCACAGGAAGAACCCCTACCCCACTAAAGGAGAGAAGATCATGCTGGCCATCATCACCAAGATGACCCTGACCCAGGTGTCCACGTGGTTCGCCAACGCCAGGAGGAGACTCAAGAAGGAGAACAAGATGACGTGGCCCCCCAGGAACAAGGGCTCAGACGACAAAAGATATGATGAAGATGAGGAGGGCTCACAGGAGGAGCACATCAAGAGTGAAAACAATGAGGATGGTCAGTCTACATTTTTATATTACTAACAAGATATAAATATAAGTAGATAATACAAATACGAAATGCAAAAAAACCTTTATACATATTTGCATTTTTACTTATACCATAAACATCTAAAATAGCATTTAAAAAGACAAAAAAATGAATTTATTAATAATAAAAGTCATTATGTATAAAGTTATAAAAGAGATAGAAAAGCATGCATTAATGTAATAATAATTCAACAATATGGAGAAATATTCCTCCACATTTAAAATATGAAAATTAACTGTTCTGTCCATAAATAAACGAATTACATGAATCGTTTATCCATCCAGCAATAGTCCTGATGCTGAAGATGCTGATTTGGTCTGTTTTATTCTCTTTTATTTAACAGATATTATACATTTCATAAGCGTTTAGAGGACAGTACGTGCCTCACAGGCCACGAACTAACTTCATACACCAATGAGTAAAGAGTGATTTATTGTGCATCTAAGAGATCAAAACCTATAAATGTTTGTTCATCTGCTATAATGTGCACTATATGTTCTTTCACAGAGACCAGGAGCCGGCATGATAAAGACCTCCAGCTTAGCGACTTGGACGATTTTGATGCTCTGGAGTCTGAGAGCTCCGAGTGTGAGCTGAAGCACCGCTATCATCTCAACACACACATGTCCACCACCGACCTGCCAGCGGACCACCTCATCAAAGAAACCCCGCTCAAACTGCCCATCCCGGGACAACTGGAGCAGGATTTGGCTAAAAGTTGCCTCAAAACCAAGATGGAGGACTTTCAGGGAGACTCCAGGCAATCCAGCAAAACCTGTTACTCGCAGCAGCAGCAGATTCTCGACGGAAAGCCACGAATTTGGTCCCTGGCTCAAACGGCCACGTCTCTGAATCAGACTGAGTTCCCTTCTTGTATGCTGAGGTGCCAGCCGCCGCCTCCGTCATCGATAAGCCCCTCCCCCAACGCTACCTCGCCCTCCTCTGGCCTGGACACCCGGCAGGACTCGCCCGTCACTACCCTGAGGAACTGGGTGGACGGGGTGTTCCACGATCCCCTCTTCAGGCACAGCACTTTGAGCCAGGCGTTGACCCACACCACCGTTTCCTGGAGCAGCAACACCAAAGGCACCGCCCTGCTGGAGACAGACAGAAGTGCACTGAGCTTACAGCACCAGGACTCAGCTAAAGACGGTGCCATGAATCAGTTCCCCAAAAACATCAATAAGTTATTCTGTTCCTAACATAGGCAAAAGACACTTTGGACATCTAAATATTGTACCTGCGTCATTCTCATTTTGAAGCAGAAAAAAATACCATTGAGAACTGGATTTTTCAGCTTTAAGGCACGCACAAACTTATCCAAATGTATAATGGAGTTTTACACACTGGATTAAAGCCCCTATGTTTGTTCTTTTTACTATGAGCATGCAAAAATAAGTACATATTATTTAGGTCTCAACAGCCTATAAAACATCACTATAAATAAGGAACAAAAACTTTTCACAAATGCACAGCTCTCAAAGAACTGAAACTGAGAGCAATCCAACTTTGTTCACTACAAATAAACCTGGTCTCTTTCTAACTAATGTTGTGATTATATGGCCTTGATGTTGCTGACCATGGTGCTGAAACGACAGTTGTATTCTGTCTTTCGCAATGATTCCCAAACCTTACAACCCTTTTCTCAGAGAAGCAAACATGAAGAAATAAGGGATTTTATAGAGAGTAGAAGAGGGCATGTTTCAAACAGAATAAATTGATAAACCAAGACTATATAATTCCATCTACCATTAAAAAAAATAAAAATTCCCCAGAAAATAACAACAATAAAATCAAAGTAAATCCTAAGTAAGTATTCTGGTCAAGCCGTTCTATTTTTCCAAGCACTAAGGTGAAGGATGTGTGTATTCCATTATTGGAGAACCACTGGTCCCTCCAGTTTCCTTAATGTCCAGATTCTGTTATAATGTAAACAGTACTGGTAAAATAACAGTATTATTTTCATTGTTTAATTACACTTAATTGTCAGTCCATTGAACCCATCCGCTTCCTCTCAAGCAGAAAGCAGTCATTTGGATTCAGTGACAGCCCCAGAATGAGGCGCCCCAGCCTGGAGACAGAACAATATCAGTATCTAAGATCTGCCTCATTAATTCCCTCTAAACAGGCTGTAATTGGGATGTTCACAGTCATATTTCATGTCAGTCTATTGATTTCCCTTCTGCGCTCTCTGATAATATTATCGAAACATTTCAACTCTGCCATGATGCGGCTGTCAAAAGGGTAAGTTATTCGCTGCCTATTAATGGGTTCAAAACCGTGCCTGATGCAAAATCATTGGAAGTTTTGACATTAACCCCCCGCATCAAGAAAAAGGTGTGTTTTTCCCTTCCTCTTTGACTAGAGAGAGGCCCTGACATGGTGGAGAAGTGAAAAGGGCAAGAGAACTCGAATTAGTTGTTGTAGATAAAAGGGCAAAAAGAAAAGAAGTCAAGGGTACTTGACAGTAATGGCGAAAGTGGAGCTCTCGGGGGACTCTGTCTGTCCTATGAGAGGAGGAGGGGGGCTGTGATGAATTTTAATGGGAAAGCGCAGACGATTGAGATCTCCCCCCTGGAAAATGGTGGACTTTAGGGATTTGATACAACGCAGATAAAATATATGTTTGCTTTTTAAACATGTTGCTTAAAAATATAACATGGAGCTTAGTTATATTTTTAAATAAATGACAAAAATTGTGGGAAAGATCTGAAAAAAAGGGAAAGGATTGGCACATTTGCAACTCTTCAAAGCCGTGGAGCAAAGTGGGCTATTTAATTTTTCATAGACGCTGATAGTAAATTAGGGCAGGATTTAAGTCCCTGATGATAATAGAATATAACCTCAGCATTTAATTAATTTACCATGAAGACATTTTGTATTAGAGCCCGGATCAAAGTCGATTTTTATTTGAGCGAGAGAGACGTGGAGTGCGACAGAGGGGAGAAGAAAAGGACACACAGCAGTCGGAGGGGAAGGGGGAGAGGAGGCCGGCTATAACTAAATCATTCAACCATGACAAATACGAACACACACAGGGAGCGAGATGTTAAATTAACAGGAGCTTTTTACATAGAGACCAAATAAAACTGTAATCAGCCACGCGTTACTTTTCATTAAACAGCTTTGACAGCAGCATATTCAAGCCCGAGCCACATTCATGCGCGAGAGTGGTGGAGCAAAGGAGGGGCACGCTGGTAAAACGGGGGTGTCCGGGGGTTGGAATAAACTGCTGCTCAAGCCGAGAGTCATAAGATAATTCCTTAAGCTCCATTAACAACTCTTAGCCGCAGGAAATGGGCTCCCCTGAAAACATCTCCAAATCTAAAAGCTTTATCGACCTGGCAAACCTCGGCTGATGGCTTCTCTCTTTTCACCTCTCTCCCCCTCTCTCTCTCACCCATCTTTGCCTTCACTCCTTTTTTCAACTTAAGGGACACAAACGTCCAACTGAGGTAATAGACTTTGACATAACACATTAAATGGGAAATGAGAAAAAGGAGAAGAAAGGGCACTCTTAAACGCCTTTTAAACGATACCAATTAGAGGTTTAAAAGTTGAATAAGATGTAGGCCGATGGCACTGGGCTGACTGATGGGACATTTAAGTCACTACCTTGCCTACTCAGAGATATCCTAGGTGTTGTATAATGCTTTGAGAGCGCGTCGTATCTGCCCCCTTGCCTAAAGTCCCTTCAAACACATGAGCATTGTTTATACTGGTGTACAGGGCCCACACAAAACCCAGACCAAAACAGAGCGCTCAGCAGAGCGCGGCCTCCCCAGAGAGAGAGGCTAGGTCAGGTTAATACCACTGTGGCCTTGAGCCATAAATATATTTACACATCATTACACACAGCCAAACGCACACTTGACACACATACACATGGAAGACATATAGAAGATACAGAGGTCCTTACTGCCATAATGGAACATATCATTGACAAATATTAATGTAGTGTTTATGTGATCAAGCTTGGTCACGCATTCAAGTCTTATAGAAGCAAACTGTTCCAAAAATCAATGAAATAACCTTTTATTCAAATTATAATGCTACACATTATGAGACACAGAACAAAACAGCCTCAAGGTGTATAATAATATACTTTGAGAACCATATTTTGATTACATCTAAATGTCACTTGATTTGAACATTTGCCAGCACAAAAATGAACATATTGATATTATGCAAAGTAATAAGCCAGATACAAGCCAGATTAGAGGGGGAATTAGTTTCACCACAAAATATAGAAAAATGCTACAACTAAAGATGCAGGTGTTTTGTGTTCTCAGTTCTGTCTTCCGGCAGTGCCTGCTGTCATCTTTACTGCACTGAATCAGCAGGTCAAGAGGGCTATCGTTTTTCAACCACACTAAGCATAAGCTAGAATGAAACATGAGAAATCAGCTAAAACTACAGTAGAAGATAATAAGTAAATTGTCTTGATAAAGATATACTTGCAGTTTGATGCAGTGATAAACTAAGTTGGAAGTCTGTATTACCTCAGAAGAATTATCTGCCACACTTTTGGTCTGACAAAAGGTCAAGTGGGATCCATCATGGGTCATCACATCACACTTCAACTCTGTCTGGCCTCTTAGACTAAGTTAAGTCTGAGTCAAGTCCTGTTCCACAAACAAAATTACTTTTCCCAGTATTTCTCTTTCTTGCTTTTCGAAAAAGAAACACAAAAGTTTTACATGGCGTCAACAATTGTTAAATAGGCCTACAATGGCCTAAATTCACTCAGATAATCTTTACTCATGATCCACACATTGTTGATTTTTGTTGGGATGAGGGTTAAATAGTTTATAAGTCAAATAATATATTCACATTAACATGTATAAGTCAAACCATTCACTGTTGCATTCCAGAGTTTGAGCCCAGAAGACCAAAGCCAAGTGCCAGTCTTCTACTTCTTCTTTACAGTAGTCCACATGAACAGTCAAAGTCATGTAGAAGTAATTGGTAAAGGTCAAAAGAGATTGTGTTTTACCAACACATTTGTGTTTATCATTCAGAACAAATCAATACAATATTGTAGTTTTAAAGAACAAAAGCCAGGAGAGACTTAACACTGACCTTTGCTTCCATTTTCACTTTGTGTTTGGGAGAGACCACCAAACATACAAATGAGAAACTCGAGTTTCTGCAGCAACAAAGACTAGAAAGTTTGGATTACCTCAAGTATGTTTAAGTTCAATGTTCTTTTTATTTATTTTTGTCTTTATTTACTTCCAGTACAGGTGACATACATTTGAAATAGCACTTCTTTGAGACACTTTGCAGATACAATTACATGCATTTTAATTGGTTATATTCATATATTCTTCATATATTCATATTCTTGGCCTACAAGTAAAAGGTGTGCAGTGCATTTCCAGGTGTTCTGCAGCAGTGAGAATAAAGAAAAAGAGGGTCTAAAATAGCATCTCTAACAAGTCCCACAGAGATGGGGGCAGAGACACCACGAGGCCCACTGCTTCTGGGCTACACCATGTACTGTGACGACTCAGTAACTCCAACAGGTCCACTTTAGACTTTAGGAGAGTTTTGAGAGACAAGCTGGCCAACTGTGGGGTCGTGCTCCACTGCTTCTGCTGATTTCCCGTCTGCCACGTGTCTCAATCAGCCCTAATGTCCAGGCAGCTCCTCTTCACCTGCCCTCTTCCCTCGCCTTGCCCCTCTCTGGGTCAGGTTTGACCCCAAACTCAGGTGGGAGAAGGGGGATTAATTTGACTCTAAATTGTGATGAGTCAGCCAAGCGATGTGCTTTTCACTCTTTCTTCCTTGAAATAACGCTTTAACTCTGTGTACAAGCTGCTGTACATTCTCCTGACAATCCAAAGAGTGAGGGAGACAGGCCCTTTGTTCTCAGACTTGTAACTGCACAGAGCACTGGTGAAGGAGTTTACCATGTCCGTGCTGTCAGACTAACTGGACTTTACCTTGGACAAGACCATTGGTTTAGTTTTCCCTCCAGCAGTCTATAGAATGGTGCAAAGCTGGTGGAGATTGCCAGCCAGATGGAAAAGGCAGGCCAACAATCTCAAGGTATTTTCGTGTCTGCAGAACATTTTTTTCTCTGATCGACAGGTAGCTGGTTTTACTTTTCACAGTTTCACAGTAGAAGCATATGCAACATGAATTAATTGTTAAGTCAGATTACAAAAAAAAAACAAAAAACAATCATGTGCTTTTGCACTGTATTTAAACTTTAGAACTTTCAGGCTAATAAACTGTAAAGCATTGAAATCCCATTTGTAACTCAGCACTTTACCCACTCACTTTGTGTTCCCTTTCACTGTTTGACTTTGTTAGTCCTGTTCAAAGTCATGTTGCTGCTGGTATCAAACACATGTAATGTAGTAACTCAAACCCGCATCCTCCTTCATTAGAGTCTCTGTTCTGTTTTTCACTTGTCACAGGTGCTTTGTGGGAAAAAAAAAAAAAAAACATCCTCTGCATGTCCTGAATGAGAAGACGATTAAATCCAACTAAAATGCAATAATTGTCTTTGGATGAAACCATAAAGAATTCAATCCATGTACAAATGTTTTTATATAAATTGGTCATATAATATTAAATATGAAAGTATAACTCAAACACACAGCCCTGTTCAGTGCCCCGGTGTCTGCCCCTTATTTGGAGGTGGGTCCCTGCATAAGCAGTGTGGGTGCTACAGTGCTGCGGCTGACTGACCTGCCTGCTCATTAAGGCATGTGCCGAGCCCATTGGCCTGTTCCTGTAATAGGACTCTGTAGTGTGTCAGAAACACTTATTTGCTGCACAGCCATCACAGAACATTAACATTCACGACAGCCCATCACAGGGAGGGGGAGATGGGGGTCAGGGGGTCTGGAGTTGCCCACTGCCCATACACACATACAGTACACATGAGACGTGTGCTCTGGTACATCTGCATTCTTTACATACATTACTCTCAGTCTGACACAGAAACACAATGCACAATGCGAAACAACATGTGTGTGTACACAGACACACACCTAAACACATACTTCTATATTCACTTTTCATTTTATTAACACAACAGCCATCTCTCACATTCTCTAAGAAACATGCAATCAGTCCTCAGGGAAAGGTCACATTTGCAATGCAGGTGAGTCGGAGCAGGGAGTAGGCACAAGGTAATTGGCCAGCGGGACAGAAAGCCCTAATACCTCTCCTCAAAGATAATATGATGGATGGCAAAAGCTTGGCATCAGGATAATTAGATGTGTTTAGGGGGAAGAGACCAAGTCAAAAGTGCCTTTACTTTTGGAGAGTGCTCATGAGATGACAGAAAAGGGGAGCTATAGTGCTGGAGTTAACAGGGTCACGTAAGGCTGCCATGGTATTTCTGAGATCACAGACACAGTCATTAAGGCAAGAGGTGCATGGTGGCAGACTTAACCTATAAGCCTTTCTGTAAAAAAAAAAAAAAAAAAAAGGTTGTGAGTTTGATTTTCAGAATAGATACTACAGTTACATTCCAACCATTCTGGATTTGTTGAATGAAAAAATGTACATAAACTACAAGTAAGATTTGATATGCAGGTCTGTTATAATCTAGAATTATATTTCTACATTGCAGGACATAGATGGTGGAGTAGGGGGTTCAGAATGGAAAAAAATGAAAGTGCGTTGTTCAAAGTGTGCTAATTGAAGTGGGCCAGCTGTGGTGGGATGAAGCCCTTTAAGACACATGTATTATTTAGTGTATGGATGTGCGGATCTCACTATGTGTGTTATTTTCCTTCATTGTTGGAACAAAGAATAGATTTGATCAGTATTAGCTCAACCAGCATTTAAGTGGAAATGTTTATTAATAATTCATGTTTTAATCTTTGTTATAATTAATTTAAGACTAATCATTGGAATTGTTAACCAGTGTTTTTTTTGTTTTGTTTTTTGTTCTTAAAAAGTGGGTATTGTGCAAAATTGACTTTTTCGAGCTTGTTATATAACATTGTTCCCTTGTCAACACAACAAGTGATTTTATATGTCATTCATACATGTCTGAGTAATCTTGCGATCTCTCCTGAGCACTATTCAAACCCTTTTATAGTCCGAAGTACAATCCTGTACAAGGCTCAGCCCACAAGCCTATGTTACCCATGTTCCTCCTGCACAGCCATTTTCCATAAATATACAAAAGAATGAAAAATAATAACTTCACAAACCTAATGCAATGTGGAGTAGTTTCATTAGAGGGATGCTCGCTGATTGTGTTGTGATAGTGCTCTGAAGGGGAAGCAAGGACAAGGGAGAGTCAAAGTTAAAAAAAAAAAAAAAACTCAACTGAAACTTTCAACCACACAAAGAAAAACTTCTTAATACATTGTTTTTGCCAAATACACAATTTTCAAAACAATGAATAGCCTAAAGAAGAGTAATACCACTCTATAAATACACAGAAACTGCATATCACAAAGGATTGTTCTTCTGGTCAAACTTTGATTCAATTTTTCAACATCAATATCTTTCATTATTACGTGAATCCATTTGCTCATGCCTAAAATGAACAAAAATGTCATATTGGTCATATTTTAGACAATAGTAAGAGCTAATAGTCCATAGTGTTTAACATCCTCTCCTCTAGTGCAGTTTATTGCCATTGTGTGCAAATAAGATTACCAGGGTGTATTTTCTCAGGTCTCGCTGGTGAAACAGTAAAGCCTGGCTGTGTCTATAATTAGAGAGAGATTATAACATGACCACTGCCAGCGGCCACAGCCAACTGACATCTGTGCGACTCTGGCCCTATAATCTGTGGATAATGCTGCGAATATGTGCAAAACCTTAGCTAATGTTTATTGTGAGGCCTTGCCAGGAAAACAAGCTTTTCATAGAACTGCCCAAAATACACCAAAGACAACGATCATTTTCATCAATGAAAAGGTAACTTTTACAACAGGGGTAGAAAGGCTAATGGTATGGAGCTAGTTAGTGCTTGAACTCTTCCAGGGTAAACAAGCACCTTGGTGAACTTGGCAGATGTCTCCTGCCAGGATCTATTGTGCTGTGGCCTGGACTGTTTGCCTTTGCCTCCATCGATATCCTGTTTATTCAGTCTGCATAGGAATAATCACTTAAGTCAATGTGTGGGGTTTAGGTTTGTGGGTCACTTTGATTGAATGTTACCAATGAAATGGCAACAAAAGTGAACAATGTTAAGAGTTGTTTTGAGCTCATGGAGATATTGGTTTTTTTTTTATATACATTTATTTAAAAAAATCTGAAACCATAGTCTTAAATTCAGATTCTGGATTCCCTTCGTGATGATATAGCAGAAATGTGGAACAAGTATACACGAGTTAAAGAAATACCTCATATACACTTTCTTATATTGGACTCCACTTCCCTTCTCTCCTTCACTCCGAGTTACTAAATAATAGAAGAATTATGGGTATTTTATTCAGCAATGTTTCACGCACAGTTTCACACAAATTTCCGCTCAGAGCGCTTTTCTAACTGACTGAAGATTCTCCACTGCGGTTTGTTGCAGAGTCTAGTGTTAATAGGCGCCTCACAGCCTCGCACTTGTGCCTCTTACAATTATATATTATTGAATGCTATTGATCTGTCGCACTGTTCAATTATATACACAAAAGTCGACCAGATTGATGTTTGTAGTAATTAGGGGCTATTCTTTGTGTCTTCCCCAATACTAATTATGTGTGGCTGATGCAGTTCTGGATCCACCCTGTTTGAAAGGGGGAGAGATAGAATCAGGACATGCACCGATGGACATGGTGGCTCTGCTCGTGTGAGAGCGAGGATACCCTGCCACATGAAGCCTATGGAGAGTACATGTAATAAAATAAATATGACAAGGATAAAAGAAAAAAGACAAAAGTGTTTGTCCCAGCCCATTGTCCTCCCAGTGTGTCATGCATTGTGTTTTCAATGTCACTTGGCGTTTTTTTTTTCTGATTTGAGAAAGGCGTGTTGGCAGTAGAGGCAAGCCAAACTCTTCTGCGACAAATAGCATTTTAGGTGAACAAAATGCAGGGATTTACTGTGTCAAAAAGGAAAAGAAACAGGTCAAACAGGATATGGAAAAATGTTTCATAAGCCAAGCACATTTTAAACAGGATTTCTGATTTAAACTGTTATGGACTAAACAGGGACATTCTAACTCTGATTGCACAATTCTGAAAAAGAACCAGTTTTCTTAACCCTAGAACATTTTCGCTAAAAAAGTAACACCATCACTTTTGCCGGGTAATTTTTACCCGATATAATATACCCAACAAAAAGTACTTGTCATGAAAAATAGATCAAAATATGACAACACATGATAAATTAGAGTGGTTTTCTTTTATTTTCAACTGTGGTATGTGTAACAAAGTAAAAAAAAACACACACACACACAGCAAGACCCTAAAAACATGCTCCAAAATTACAGAAAAATTAGGAATTAAAAAAAAAAAAAAGAAATCCCCCAAAAAAAACAAAACAAAAAAAATGATACTGATCTTTGGTCCACCCATTCCTGGGACATGTGGGACTTCCCTGGTGAAGCACAGACTCCTTGACACATGAACAGTTGCAGGAGAGGAACAAAAAAATAATATTTTTTTCAGTGGGTAAAAATGACCAGTTGACTATATTGTTTTCACCATAAAATATTCCCTTTGAAATCACCACTTTGTGATATTTATTCATAACCACAGCACTAAATAAGGATATATACACATTCCAGGACCACTCTTACTTACCTATTCCTTACATCTTCTTACATTAAATCCATTACATTCTTACATTCCTCTTTCACTATCGCCAGGTGAAAATCACCTGAAAGCCTATAGGAAAAAGTGGGCTTTGGGGTAGGGAAACACCTACACCTTCAAAGATGTCAAAAACAATGGTGAAGCTCCCCAGGGACCCACGACACTCAGAAAAATGCAACATATTGAAAATGATGTAAATACTTTTGCTTGGGTGAAAATCACCTGGCGATAGTGCTCTAGGGTTAATATATTGCTTTACTATTATTATTTGAAAACAAAATTGTGATAGAGCAACATACTAGTATTTGTTGAAAAAATGTAGCTGACTGACACTGGATTTACGTAGTTCCCATGGCAGGACAGTTTCAATGGATGGACCACTTCACCTATTGCTGTACCTTTGAGAAAGGACATCTGGGATAATAAAACCTAAGCTTAGTTGCTGCTGCATCCCCAAAGTATTTTTATGTGTCTTGGTTTGAATAAAAAAAGGTCCATTGGAACAGCCACTGAAAAGAGGATGTGTGTCATTACTGTATTGCTACAGGTATGTAAACATGTGAACAACACAGCTATTGTTTCAGACAAAAGACATGTGTACTTTAAAAAAGCCAAAGTATTCTCTCCCTCAAAGTTTTCTCTGGCAGTACTTCAAGTGTGAACCTGTGATGTCTAAACTTTAAAAAGCTGCTGTTTAAAACCCAAGTGCTGGATCAAAGTCAGAGAATGGCTCTAATTATGGGGAGGTTCCTTTAACTTTCTCCTCTGCTGATCGCTACATGCTTAAATCTGCCATCTATCACAACAGCTCGCTTTGATAATTACATGCCAGAATGACTTAAAACTCCCCCATGTGTGAGGTATTACATCTTGAATGACATGCCAACTCACCTTAAAGACTTTTTAACAAGGTAAGTCGGGAGTCTGCCTCTCCTTCCACACTGGCTCAGCCTTTAATTCAGCAGCACTTAATTACAGTCTCTCATAATCCTCACTCTCATTATTTTGACTAAACAAGTTCATGGTGAAAGCCACTGTGGCAGTGTGCCATCTCTGTCATTCTCCCTGACTCTATCTCCGTGCAGTGTGCGAGTCTGCTACCGACAGGCTGCCACTCACCCAAACAGATAATTAACTGATGTAGCACACTTCCAAGACTTATTTATTTATTTCAACAGATCCAGAGGGCGAGAACCAGCCCTGAGTTTGTTTTGTCAGGCAATGGAAATTAGACTTTACAAGAGGTAGAGGAAGGTTGATGGGCCAAATGCCAAGTGGAAAAGTCTCTAGTGAGTTCTTTGATTGCGGAGCTAGCCAGGCTGAAAGAAATGGCACAGGCAGATCAAGTGTTAAATGTGGGCACGGTTGTCAGTCTGTTTAAAGGTGTGTTGGGCTTGGTTAGCTTGTTTCATGAGCACTTGAACATTTTGTATACTTTTACACAGCATGTCCAGGCAGAAACGTGGAAGATCTGCTCCAGAGAGTGCACAGGCACAGGTGTCACATTTATTCTGTGCTTCTTTCTACGTAAGTTAACAACCTTATTTTGTATCTTGTTTCTCTTTTAACTATGGACCACATCATTTTTGTATCTGGAAATAAAGAATAAAGCAAAGTATAGCGGATGTGGAAGAAGAAGAAGAAGAAGTGACTTTATTGATCTCACACTGGAGAAATTCTTCTCTGCATTGTCTCTGTAAGTAACAGTAAATGTGTTATGTATTCACATCCCACAGTTTTGTTTTATCTAAAGTCTTGAATCATCAAATAAAGTAAAAATGTGTATTATTATGTTTCTTATTATTACTTATTTTATCAGACTGCATAACTCCACTGTATGGTCCTAACGTGCAATATCGTTTTTCAATACTCTCCTTGTTACTGTTTTATTGTTATTACTTATTCTATTATTACTTATTTTATTATTATTATTACCTATCTTTATGCCATTCTTGCCTGCATGCACTTTTCTTTCTTGTTCAAACTGTCCCTACCTGGAGCTACTGTGACAAGTAAATTTCTCCTGCGTGAGATCAATAAAGTCTTATCTTATTAATGTAGTAGAAAAGTTTCAGCCTTGGGCGAAACTGTTAAACATAAACTCAAAACTTGTCAGGTTTCACAGTTCCCTATTTGTTTTTTAAAAATTAAAAGACACAACATTTGGCAGAGGACACATTTTCCATAAATATACAGGCGAAAATGTCATTTGTACAAAAATCTGTATTAAATACTTATTGAAGGTACAGTATATAGAAGAAGAAGAAGAAGAAGTGAACTTTATTGATCTCACACTGGAGAAATTCTTCTCTGCATTTTAACCCATCCTATATATATATATATATATATATATATATATATATATATATATATATATATATATATATATATATATATATATATATATATATATATATATATATATATATATATATATATACATATATTAGGAGCAGTGGGCAGCACACACATTAGGGCGCCCGGGGACCATCTCCATGATCTTCGTGCTTCGGCTTGGTCAGGACCTAAGCTGGAGTACCTATGGTGCATGTTTTTTGGGTTGGTGGGGGAAACCGGAGTGCCCGGAGGAAACCCACCCAGACACGGGGAGAACATGCAAACTCCACACAGAAAGGCTCGGGCGACCGTTTATACCGTTATGAATAAGTATAGTTTATACTTATTCATCTTGTATGTGTATTCCACTTAAAGAATGTAATAGATGTTGGCCCTTGTATTAGCAATGCTTTTATAGAGGTTACAAGTTCAAAATCTCAGTCCTCACAGAGATTTACTGCTTCTCAGAGACAGGTGCAGTACACACTGTGAGTACAGGTGCGCCTTTAGGGATGTTCTCTAAAGCAGGTCAGACCACATTAGCGCTGTGAGACATCTCAGGCCAAATTGTTTTTGAGTTTTAACAAATTATAAACTCTTAAAACCACAACCGAACAACAGTGTCACTGCATTTTACCTTTTTATTATTTTAATTGTCACATATGTAACACAGTATGAGGAATGTGTTAACAGCAACATTGTTTTATGTGCCAGATGTCATTTAAAAATGCAGATGGCACTGATAGACAGTGTTAAAAATGTATGTTATTACCTCCAAGTACATTCCTAAAGAATGAAGGGAGCATGAACACGTGCTGTGAGATATGAGTGTAAAGCAACAGTGACCTCTATGGGCTGTTAAAGGAAGTGCATATGTCAGTAGGCTGCACAGAATTTACTAAAATCATGACAAAATATTGTATTAATGATGATCAAAGGAAAGAAAATGCTAATATAATTCATTTGCATAGAAGTAATACATTAACACAATCTTAGTAATATGTTGGTTATAATACTAATGTTTGATAATAAAATGCATTTAAACAAGTACACATCTTTACTATTCATCAGCACTGCTCTATTGTGTTTTTTGCCATATTTCTTGCTGACTGAAAGGTCAAAGTTGAATAATTGTTTGGCCGATGTCAACCTTCATCAGTTGCAGTGTATTTTGTACTTTTCTCACTGCCTTGAGGCAATACAATGTACAGAATCTGTGTCTTTGTCAATCAGTCTGGACTGTCCATCTATCTGTCCATCATCCCATGTGTCTTTATGAGGGAGGGTCTGTCAGTCTGTCTGTCACTGGTGCTACTACGAGCAGTTTGCTGGAGGGGAAACATCCACATATTTCTGCTTGACCGTACAGCTGCCCAGCCCATAGACCACCTCTGTTTCTGCCTGGACCCTCCATGGACCCAGCAATACGTGTGTGCGTTTGTGTGTGCGCTAGAGTCCGACAAGGCAAGACAACATGTGACCAGTTGGACAGTGATTTTGGAATCTGTTTCAGCCTCAGGTGACTGTCAAGCTGTCAGAAAAGCAGGTTGGTTTCAGGCCGAGATGTACCTCACCATGTTTATATTTGCAGTTATTTTCCCCTTTGAGTGCTAACATCTTGTTGACAACCAGATACACACACAGGCTGGGTGGGTAAATAAGTCACACCGCTCCAGCCTTCCTAGTGGAATATATGCAGCAGATAACACTTACAAAGTCTGCAACCACACTATTGTCTGATTATTTTTGGTCGGAACTTCATTAATCAAGTGTTTGGTTGAGTATTATGCCCCTACTGCATCTTCATTTATGATTTAATAATGCATTACTTTATACAATTCTACATAGGACCAAAGTTTATTATAGCCTATTTTTATTTCCTCTGTTAGAGAGTTGGATTCAATAATTCACCATCATCAAAACATCTAAAACATGCTTTCCATTGTTAAAATATATTGTCAATAAACATGGTCTTCCTTATTATAGAATTTCATGCAAGGATATCATAACATGCTATTTTAATGCAAACTGAATAGTTGTAAAAACTATAACTCATTCATCTACATAGTTCAGTCTCCTCTTACTTGTTGTGTTGAGCTTTTCCCAGTTTCTGTGCCTGAGGCAGGGTGCTTCCCTGTCAGAGTGTTGTACATAAGAACATTCATTTAGCTTGTCAAAAGTAAATGGCCCAGAACAGGTTGACATGTAAATTGACTCATACTACAAATTGAAATATTTTAACAGAAAAAGAAACAAGCCTCTTCACCGATGTCCCCAGCAAGTCTTTTTATCTCCACTATCCATATGCTCAATCAGAGAGAGCAGATCATCTTTCCCTGAGACTGTAATACGTCATTCATTCAGCTATGGGCTTGGATTTTCTCAGTGCAAAATCTGAATCAAAGTACAACAACAAAATATGGAACAACACAAAGTTTTTGTTATGGCCTTCAGAGAGCCTGTCTGGGGAGTCACTGGAGGCAACATTCATCACAAAACCATCCGTTGTTCGACTGTAAATACGAAGCAATACGTGCCAGATTTTGGCACACGTCACTTCCTATGAGATAGACGATCAAATACACGGACAATGGAAACCAGCGCCATATCAGAGAGACGAGAGGATTTACATCTGCTATGCTAATCAAAGCAGAGGCTGTTACAATAGTTTGTCAATGTGTGGATTTGTGGCTCCAATTATCCTCCTGTTACTATCAGCTGCCTGTGAACCACCTATGGGAACTTTGAATGGAAAAGCAATGGACACACTTTTATACAATAGCAGAATTATGCCTCAAAGCCCGATTCAAAACAAAACATACTGCCCCTCGCACAACTGTATTCACGTACACATGCAATCACAGAGAATAGAATGGATTACAATATTTCCCCTTTAGCCAGATTAGACAAGATCAAAATATTTCCCGTTGCCGATGCCAGTTTTCTGCTGTCTCAGGCCGGCTTTTCAAACAACACAAGGTTTTATTGTGGGCAAATTCCTGTCAAATTCATTGTGATAAAATACAGGAGCCCTTCTGGTATTCGTCCACTTACACTGGCTGGAGCTAAGCGGTTTATATCTCCCATGCAGTATAGTAACACACAGCCCATAGTGTAGAAACAACAGTATCTTTTTAATTGTACTGTTTGAATTTGCTAGTGGACCACTCTCTCTGCTCTTCCCCAGTCTGACAGATTATAGAGCTGTGAGAAGATGCCGGGGAGGCTCGGTTTGGGTTGTCATTGGATCAGCTTAAACTTTGCACGGCAAGCATGGCGAAGCGCGATAACAACCCCAGCGATTGTTTGCAGTGTGGAGATTCAACTACAGCCTGGCCCCTCCAAAGGCATGTGCATGTGTAGTGCATGTGTTTGCCCATGTCCGGCGGCTTTCGGCTTGTTGTTTCATGTTGGGAAGGGTGAGATAAGAAGGTCCACAGTGAGGGAGAGAGAGAAGGAAAGAAAGAAAGAAAGAAAGAAGGTACTTACAGTATGTGTGTCTGTGTAAAACATGCAGCTAAGTTGGTGAGACAACATGAGGGACGTGAGGAAAACAGTAATGTACGTTTGACTTGTTGCTTAAGATACAATGAATATGGGTGTCTCAGTGGCTCACATGGCAGAGGAAGTATCACATACATGAATACTTCTACTTCTGGTGAGTTTCCTCCTCTGGTTCATCCTTCTGTTTTACATTTCTATCAAATAAAGTCAGAATGATTGTTTAGAATCCAGAGAAACTGATGGCTGATAAGATCTGCTAATATTTAGGCTTAATTTTTTTTTTATTTCCCCAAATTATCACATTTGAACCTTGCAACCTTGTAACCTCCACCCTGTTTTACTACAAACTGTATAAGAGAGCAGTGTCGTCACATTTTGTGCAGTGTCTTCTTCGCACAAAAGAAAAACTTTATACTTATTTTTAGGTAGCTCGTTGGACCAAACCAAATATCGGCCTGTGCTGGACACTGCCGATTCACTAGAAAGGGCAAATATTGTCCCGATATATCTCTAATCATAGTGTCTTATATTTGACCCTACATTCGCTAACTTTAATTAAAAATGTTTTATCAAGTTCTAACACCAGGTTCATAATGACTTCCCAAGTCTAGATAAAAAAGGAGGAAAGGCATCCATCAGAATAATATCCAAATCAATGAATGTTGGCAGGCAAGTGGGTAACTGTGGCTTATAATCCTATAAGATAAAAGTCATAAGGATTTGGGGGACTTTGGTTTCGTGATCACACCCAAAAAGAGCCTCCGTTTATCCGTGTTGCGCCATTCTAACCATAAAACTAAGATAGCTTGTGATACATATTTGATGCGCTTTAGACCAGATCAGCTGGAGTTAAATTGGTGAGGACACAGAGCTTTTAAAAATTAAAACCAAAGAATGGGGCAAGGATATAAGAGCAGCAGTTGAAATGAGGCCTGTACACATCAGGCAAATTAACCTTTTCTACACTTAAGAGCTGCGTGGAAGAGACAAGCCAAGTCTGTCACCTCTGGCATTCAGATGAGAAGGGAGGGAGAGTGAATAAGGAGAGGAAATGAGAAGGAGGGGACGGAGGTTAAAGCTCATAAATATTATAATGGAAGTGTTTTATATACCATAGGTACTTTACATTAAGGCCAAGCTGTCAAAGCCATGTCAAGAGTGAGATATATGTATGCAAAAGTATTGACGATTCAGTGGAGGGTTTCGCTTTATTCATAAGGCAGTTGGAGAGGAAACTTAAGTGACTATTACTGTCAGTGAACTCATTAGACAGAGACAATCTCTAAAATGGTCAGAATTCGGTCAACTTTGCTTTATATTTAGACTAAGGGAAATGAATAATAAAAAATAAGTATGAAAACTCCATCAAAATATGAATATAAACAAAATGAAGGTACAGTATATAGTTTATATGAAGATTAAATACTTGAATACATTTTTTTGTTTGTTGAAATTTGTCTATTTATAAAATTACAGCAAAATGTTTAAAATATATATATATATTGGGCATAGAAAAAAAATGAATGCAACAACTAAAACACATGCCTTACAGAGCAAAAAATAAATACAAAGCAAAAACTGAAGTTCCTAGAAAACACTACTGGGTACTTTCTAAATCGTAGCACGAGTCTTATTGCCTTGATTGTTGAATGTCATTAAGCTCTTGGACAGGCAGGATGTTTTAACATACATACATTCAGTGAGAAATGAAATTGATGTTAATATTTTCAAAGCCAGAGAAAAAGCCTTTGAAAAAGCAGTGGAGTGATGCCTATTAATGCCCGTCCACCCGACAGCAGCGTGGGCAAAGGTAGAATGGGCAAATGACAAGCACCCTAAAAAAGTGAACCAGCAACACTTGAACGGTTTCAAGTGCAGCTCCCCTCAAGCATGGCCGTGCTTTTGAAAAGGAGGCGAGGATAGTGAGTTCTGTCTGCGGACTGACGCAAAGCTGTGTGGACAGGCAGGTAATAGGAGGGCGAGGCGTGGAAGGAGAGACAGGCATGGTGCAATCATGAAAATAAATGCAAATGGAGGCATAGGGGAGCCTGGGAGGGCCAAAAGCGCAGAGGTAGAGATCTGGAACTCAGGGGTCGGGCTCCAGTCAGAATATAAGTTTTAGTCCTTTTCAGTTTATGTACAGGGTGTATTTTTATTTGCATTTTTCCGTGAAACAAAAACATTACTTCCTGTTTGTTTCATGTATACAAAACGAAACGCCTGGTTTTAAGTTAAAGGTCCTATATTACACAAAATGGATTTGTGTGAGCTTTAAGCCATGTTATAATGTTAATGTGATCTGATGTCATGATGTATTTTAACAGTTTTCATTTTATTTAACAGCTGAAATGATCCAAATGATTCTAGTCAAGGCGTATGGAGTTTAAAAACACAGTGGAGCACTTCCTGTATTACCAAGTACTCTATTTCCACCAGGAAGTCATTGCAAACAGGCTGCTTGGGAGAAGAACTCAGCCTAAATGTGCAGTGCAACGTTTGTGTGTTAAACATGTGTGAATGAAACAAAGCACAACTCCAGGTATGTTTGTGATGAGGAAACAACATTATAACATAGATCAGTAAATAGCACAATATGGGCCCTTTAAATTATAAAGATTTGTTTGAAGATGGAGAGATAAGAAACAGGAAACTGTATCCAAGGCCAGGAGCTGGATGAATAATGCTTAACCTGTACTCAAAATGAGCAACATTGAGCTCATCATTTGTGTTAAGGCTAACACTGTACAAAGCACGTTGTTACTCATTTCAAACTTTTACTGCAGTTCAAATTCCTTGAAGAAACTTCTCCCTGACCTATGGCTCTCATAAAATCATAAAATTGTCTTAC
The DNA here is from genome assembly GCA_036785185.1 of Paratrypauchen microcephalus. Classification (NCBI taxonomy): domain Eukaryota; kingdom Metazoa; phylum Chordata; class Actinopteri; order Gobiiformes; family Gobiidae; genus Paratrypauchen; species Paratrypauchen microcephalus. Next base: position 14,220,563 of record JAVJIX010000002.1, on the reverse strand, counting down.
TTTTTGGTTAAAGAGGCTTAAAACAGTAAGTATTTTTTGGAAACAGAAATGCCTGTAACTGAATAAATTAAAGATATACTGTATGTTTAATACCATACTGTGGAGTATTTCCATGAAAGTAATAATATTTTCAGGTGACAAGTGGGCCAAGCAGGTGACAAACCCCTACCAGAAATCTAATACATGCCTTTAATGCATAGGTGTAGTTTTTCACACAAATATAATATATCTGTGACAATATCAGACAGTACCATTACTAAGTAGTTTTATTCATGCATCATACATCCAAAGCATAAACTGTTCACTGTGTAAATCTCTACAGTCAGCTGTATTTGGAGCTTATTACTGATTGTGGGCTGCCAGTCAGCCATGCAGAATCCCCTTGTGCCTCACCTGTCCCTGCTCTCCTCTTTACCTCTCCACAGGTCGGAGCCTTCCTGCAGCTTTGAACATCGCAGCTTGTGCTTGTAGATTAATAAAACAGGAAATAATTAATTTTGGATGAAATCTTCACAGTTGGAGGCGGGTTATGTCTCATTAGTGCCTGTATTATTGATCAGATTGAAAGCCTCTGTACTGCTGGAGCCAAACTGTTACTCCCCGGTTCCCTCTTGTAATTGCACAGAGCCACTTGATTAACAGTCAATTGAGTGTATTTTCAGACAGACCATCAGCGCATGTTGACAAGTGCATTTTAATACAGGTGCTATTTTAAACTGTCATTATGTTACATTACTCTGCAGTACGTGCAGGCCCTGGTAAAGTGCTCTATCAGATGTTCTTATGAGTTTTGTGGATAAAATTAAATAACTTTTCTGATGGAGGGTTCACCACCTTCTTGTCTCTATGGAAATGTTATTGCATATTGCCTGTATGTTCCAAAGTATGGCATTAAGCCATGAACACAAGAAGGCCATACCTGCCTGTCAAAGCCTGATCCCGTCAGATCTCAGAAGCTAAGCAAGCCAGGGCCTGGTTAGTACTTGGATGGGAGACCGCTGGGAATTCCAGGAGCCACAGGGGGGCGCCAGTTGCAAAAAACTGTCGCTGTGTCCTTAGGCAAGACACTTTAGTATGCCTAGTATGAAAGTGGTGTGTGCGTGAGTGTTGGAGGTGGTCGGAGGGGCCGATGGCACAGATTGGCAGCCTCGCTTCTGTCAGTCTGCCCCAGGGCAGCTGTGGCTACAGAAAGTAGCTTACCACGTCAAGTGTGGAGTGAATGAACAATTTGGGTGTCATGAAAGGCGCTATATAAATGCAATGAATTATTATTATTATTAAGGTGACGCTACCAGGCCACATAACAGTACATACAGTACCTGTGAAGAGGTGACACCACTCATAGTAAGAATGAATGTTTTAGCAAAAAAAAACACCTGTAATAGAATAGATTCAATGTCATTCTGTACTTTCCAAGGAAAGCAGGATGTTCATGGAGGCAAGCAGGTGGCAGACACACTATACTAGAAAGGTTACACAGCTTGACACTGAGAGCAGGAAATAAATGACTTGAAATGCACTTATTTACTACACAATAGTGAAGGATAATAAAGCAAAAAAGAGCTCACCTCTAAATTGTATATATATATATATATATATATATATATATATATATATATATATATATATATATATATATATATATTAGGGCTGTCAAACGATTAATTTTCTTGATCGCAACTAATCTCAGAAATTTCATAGTTAATCGCGATTAATCGTGATTTATTTTGCATGTTTAAAATTGATATCTTGCACTAAGACCGTTCGAATCTAAAGTTAAACTCACAATGCAAAGTATTTCTCACCATTTTTTTTATTTCAAAAAAGTGCAGAGAAAGGAAAAAGTAACAATGAACCAGTAATAGTGCTTACTTTGAGAAATTGTAAATAAATGATTGAAGCCCGCTCGAGCTGCCTACGGATGCAAGGAACAAAATACTAGCAAACTCAAAATAGCGCGTTTAACCGACAATGAGTTTAATTAATACAACCAAATGAGCTGCATATGGATGGTAGAATTGCGGAAAATGCTGGCAAACTCTGATCGCGATTAAAAAAATTGTTCGCGATCATAACTCTAATCGCGATTAACGCGTTAATATTCCCAGCCCTAATATATATATATATATATATATATATATATATATATATATATATATATACACACACACACACACACACACACACACATACAATATACATTTATTATTTATTTATTCAGCTAAGGGCAACTTGGATAAACTGACTATGGGGGGGTCTGACAATTATGTGGAGTTAATATGATTAACTTAGATTCAGGAGCTGGACCACACCTCAAACTCCTCGCCAGCTAACCACAGCTCATCTTAACCACGCCTTCAATTACCCAGAAGCCCTATTTATACAGCCTATCCCGACAACACCTTCCATGTCAGCTCTCTCGACCCCCTCCCTCCCACCCTGTGTCTCTCATCCATCCTTCACTCCGAAGACATCATCTTTAAGGAGGGGGGGTTCCGAATCACCTGGGTGACCATTTTGGATTGGACACAGAGCCCTCACAATAAGTCTCCCCCCAGTCACATCTACCCACCGTCAATCATCAATAAATATCTTTATCGTATGTGGCGTGGTCCTTGCTAGTGAAACACAAATTAATTGTAAAAAAAAACAAAAAAAACAAAACTCATTTGGAAGAAAGTATGTGTAGACTAAAAAGTCTACACATAAAAAGAAGAAAAGCTAAACAAAATACAAATGTGATTTCATCATGTTTCATCATGCCTCCAAAAATGAAAATTAAAAAGTACTACCATGTGTTGTTCTAAAGCACAGTATAAACTTAAGCCTATAAACCCAACATTTTACTCCCAACAGCCTTGGGAAATTGTATAAAAGATTCACTAGATGCCAAGTGCATTTTCTCACTTGTGTGTTCAGACAATAAAAAATTAACACAAGACATAATTAATTTTGATTGTGACTGCTGCACTGAAACTTGTGTTGTGCACTTATTATTAATTTATATGCAATGCAAATTCTTGTCCGCTCTTACATGCAAAATAATGTAGCTTCTATGTCGTATGAATTCTGTCGTATGACTTATGTTCCTGCAAGTTGTGATTACTATGTGCCACTGCGCTCCTCATCCCAGTCCTCGGAAAATGTGATTTGCTTTTATTTTGAACTTCTTCTTCAGTCATTTAATATGCATTTGACCAGAGGTAAACAAGCAGAGAGCAGGATTTCACTTTGTTACTATTAATTTATACCTTTCTGCCTGGCATGGCTTATTGTCACAATATTGTAAACATCTAAGCTTTTGTTTTGCTGTCTGCATCTTGGCAAATCGCTACCAGCAGTGCATGCCTCCAATTTAACTGTCATTTAGGCTAATGCAGCATCCAGTTCCACTTGTTTACATGATGTTTCTCTGGCTTTTCCCACTCCGGCAAGGTGTTTGTCTGTATCCTCCAGCAATAAACAAATTGATCTACTATTACCAGAACACAGCAGTACTTATTTATGTGCTGATAGTAGAAGAGCATTTCAAAAAGACAACTTCATCAGATTTATTTATTTACAGACATAGAAATGCACCTGTTTTTTGTATTTTTTTTAAAGATTTTGTGATGTCCCCAAAAGTAGAATGTAATATAATTAAGTAACATTCTACAGGACAATTAGTGAGTAAGATAACTGCACAGATAGTGGTTTTAACTTTTAACTGAATAGTAGGTGGTTCAAGTCTAACTCTAGCCACTTCACTGTTGTGTTGTCCTTGAGCAAAACCATGGGGTACTACACTGGTCTACAAGCAAAATGCTTCTGGAACAAAAGTAGTGAAATTTTTATTGATTTAGGTCACTAATAAAGAAAAATGAAGTCAGAAGTGCTGATTGGCTATAGTTTCCAAGATATAGTATTGGGTCAAAATAGGAAATGTATGCTAAATAAGGCAAAAATGGTAGTTTATCAGAAGGTACAGTGTGTCTACACATTAGCTAACCAGCACAGTTATCAATTGATTTTCAGTTCATCTTATCAATATAATGGAGATTTAGCCACTTTTATCTCGGAAGCAGATCGAGTCCAAAAATGTGTAGGCCAGTGCTATAGAAAGGCTGTCCAAGTGTCCAGAGGTGGGAGTGTATTGATTTGAAGTAAAAACAAAGCGGCTAAGATCCAGCTTTAGATGTAGGTATTGAAAAAAAGGACATGAACTTTGTGATGGAAAAAATATGTTGTGGTTGTTTGCAAATGGAGTATTACTGATTACTTGGCCTTTAATAGCAACATAAAACACAAAAGACAACAAAAAGCTTGAGTTTGTAACAAAAAGAAAAAGCTATCTTAAAAACATCACTACAGCAATCCACTTTTGACTTCCCACTGTAACACACACACTGAATCGAGCTAGCATCATGTCCCCAGTGATGTCTCCTCATAAGGCATCCCTCTGAATGAGTGGATGCATCTTGACAACAAATGGCCTATAAGACAAAGAATATGTTTCTCCTCACTCACCCATATTACTAATACATAGCGCGGTGGGTTGCATTGCATAAATACTTTAACCACGTCGTCTCCATTTGTAACTTTGTGGTCCAAACAGATTCAAACAGGAGAGTATAAAATATAAATTGGTATTTTATAATGGCTCTTTGTGTGCGTTCCATTGTCGTGTTGCTCAGCTGGGACTCTGCAACACACTGGATTGAGTCTTTCCTATGGGGATTTTTGTTGTAATGACTGGCAGATGGACCGGGTCACTACAAGTATATGTTGTTTTCTTTCCACCAACTCGTCTAGCCTGATTAATTAAGACAAAAACAGGTCAGATAAAAAAAAAAAAAACTGCGGAAAAAGCCAAAGAATGCGACTTGCTGGAGGAGACCTAGTTAGCACAGCAAATGCACAGAGCTTGTAGACCAAAAGTAACATGGTTACTCTGAGCTTGTAGTACACTGGTGTTGGACATGATGTCAACCCAGGCCTGATCCATCCTGCTCCAGCTACAAACCACAGCTCTGTCGTTGTAAGAGGCTGTACAACATGGTGTCTGTCTAAAGCACACTCGCCTTTAACTGCTGTAGTACATCTGAAATCACAGGTCCATCAGTGTACCGGCTGAAGAACATCTAGTCAGGGCTTGTTATAGCACCAGGACAGCAGATTGAGGCAATTATAGAGCTTTGTGGAGTTTACACGTGATACACTGCGAAGGCAAGAGGTGAAAAGAGATGTGTTAAGATAGATTATTCAAGATTCAACATTGAAGATTCAAGATTGTTTATTTGTCATATGCAGGATCGACACAAGGTCAACAATGCAGTGAAATGCTTAGGATCAGAAGAACCCGTTGACTCACTAAGGTAGTCGAGAAGTACTAATAGCATGCAATAAAAATACAAGGGAAAAAGAAAACAATATAATTTTTTTAAAATGTAATAAAATACAAAGGTACAGGTAGGATTAAACAAGGTGTAAGTAGAGTATTTCACAGGTGGTAATACTGCTCTGATGAATTTCGTATTGCACATAATATAATATAGTATTGCAATATTAGCAATATAAAAATCTAAAAAATTGAGCAGAATGAAATAAAAAGGTTAATATTTTTTGCATTCAATTCTTCCCATCTCATTTGAACACTTAAACACAGAGGCTTCTGTCTAAACGCATCTTCACTCGGCTCCTCAGTCTCCAGCCTCAGGGAGGGAGATGGATACTGCAGCTGTTTGGACTAATGGATCAGAAGAAGAATGCTCCTCTAAAGCCATATGTGCTCCACAACAGCCCCGTGTCTCCCGCAGATAATTATATGATATATTCTTGGTCTGGAGATCTTATCATATACTTTTTATTAGCTCAGGTGAAAATATATTCCACAACAGCAGTGCAGTAATGTATCACACTGCGTACTGCATGTTTTAGGATTTTTTTTTTTTCTGTAGGTAGGAAGTATGTCATAAATGTATGCCTCTGCAGGTGATAGGCCAAGGGTGCAGTATACAGTGCTGTTTGGCCATTGAAAGCTTTATTTTATTGCAGATTTTTGGGTTACCATAGTAAACAGTGAACTATATTATTCTGTAGGACAGGTTATCCTTTCTGAGATTAGTTGTTACTGTGATAACAAATTGCAAACATATATGTTTTAACATTCATACTTTGTTTCATTTTAATCATTTTCATCAATTCAATTATATATATATTTTTTGAAACAGAAAGACGTCTCACTCTGGTAAACAATGTGCGAGCAAAATATTACAGAAATCCACGGGAGAGTAGAAAAGAGGAAGATAGCCACTTAATGCATTAGTCAAATGTTATTAATGACTTGCTCATATGCAAGCGCCGGACAATTAACCATTCCCAGGTGAGTGTAAGCGATAGGCCCACTGTGTTCTGCGCAGTAAATCCAATAGACCTCGATAACATCAACAGCATCCTTCTTTTTTCCTCAACTCATTCATTCTGTTCTTTTTATCCCGCACTATAGCGGTGTCCTTATGCTTATCAAACTATCACCAACATTTGTGGCCCATCTATTGAAGCAGTGAAGAGAAGGAGGGCAGATGAGGAGGTGCGAGGGAAAAGTCTAATTACTTTAGCCTGTTGTACTGTCAGGTCATTAATAAAACGTAGTTATCTTTAGGTGACGCCCAGCCAGCAGCCCAAGTTTGTCCTATCTTATCTATACTATAAAATATTTGGGATTTAAAAATAATTTTGTCTGGGCTGGATATTAAAAGAGAAAAGGAGAAATGGATAATGGAATGTGTGCACTTGTATCAGTATGTTTCCATGAATATGTCTACAACCAGGTGAATGTTCCAGTTAGATAAATTGGATAGAATTACACTAGCCTTAACTTCATAAACAGTGATGGATCAGGGCAATCTGCAAATGCAGATAAGGACTGGGGAAGAAAATCACTGGGACACCATTCTCACAATAGAAATACTGTAGTTATCATATACATTACTAATTCCTTTGCATATCAGTGTTCAGCTGTGCATACTGTAACCAATGCTCAGTACATAATATGCGATACAGGCACTCATTTTCATTTCTTCCCATACCCTTTGACTAAAAGTAGTATTTTTACTGGCTGAATTGAATTAGCCCCAGATTTTATAGTAATTTCCTTAAAAATGTAGACTTATATTGTAGTCAGTTGGTATGTTATCCCAAGTGTCCAATTTGAAAAGAAGACATGTACTTAAAATGATATAAACAACTATTATATATATTATATTATTTATATCAAATTATTATCTGTTTTTCTTATTTTCTGTATGCAGAAAAGGATGTAAGAGACCTATGGTAGATTACTAACTACAAATACACAAGTCCTTATAGCGGGAGCTCCTAAAGAGTGGCCCATGGGCCGTTTGGATCATCAAGTGACTAGATTTGACTCGAGAAGTGGGTTTATCAAGGATAGGGTTGTCAAAACTAAAGCCCTTCTTATATCAATATCATGGACTAGAGCTACAGGCTTATTAGAGTAACTCTATCACAGGTGGCAAATTAAAATTGACTGAATCCAAATGCTTTCCTGCTGCACACACAGTGAGTGCCTCTCCCGATCCCCAGTGTTGCGGGGTCAGCCATGCCCATCTCCTCTGCTCTGCATTTAGGCCTCATGAATAAGTAATGCCATCTCTCATCACCTTGCAGCACTGACAGTCAGGTCCAGAGCTTTCATCTGCTCCTGCCCATGTTCAATGTTAATGTTTTTCTTTCCTCTTGATCATGTGACGGACAAGCAGCTGACCCGAAACCACCACAAACAGTCACAACCCAGCCAAGGAGCATGACACCGGAGAAATGAGATTATTTAGAGCCATTATGGTGGTGATTCTGAGCTGTTCTAAAGGCTGGGTTTAAACATAGTCTTTAAGGAAGTTTGTGAGAGTCACTGAACCATATGAAACTTACTAAAAGACAAGGTGCTCAGTCACAGAGCGCACAGCTTAGCAGGGGAATCTTTCAACAGAAATGAGGCCCTAATTTTCCTTCCTCTTAATGTTCTAAATCTACTGACAAACTTCTAACCTTGTTACTTTTTATGTAAATTACTTTCCTTTGGTGCCATTTGTTTGTATTCATTGTGGTGCCTTAAACAAAAAAAATGTTTTGTTGCTATGATTTAGCTTATGTTGGTTTGTCACTACATTATTCATTGTTATTTGTACAGATTGTTTCATATGAATTATCTATTTTTGTGCAAAATAATAATAATAATATAGCTAATATCTAAAATACATATTATGTTATATTATGTTTATGCTTATTCTGGCAGCACCTTGCAATTTCAAGAAAGTGTCTTTGGGAAATGTTTGGAGCAGATGTGATATTTTTACTGCACTGATGTCCCGGCAAAAGTTATATATTAAGTTTTCACTTTATTTATTTGGCCTGCTGGTAACAGAGGCCTACCAAGTGAACATGAGGAATTTCTACTGTAAATTTCAGAATTTTGATTGAAATTTTCACCACTAGGTATGTCCTACAACAGACCATTCATCATCTTTGTACAGTAGAAAGCAGGTGTACTGTACTCCACAGAAGGCTTGGTGATTTGCTGCTCGGCTGATTCCACTAACTTGTCTTCTATGATTTTCCTGTTATAATTATGATGGATTTTCATTATGCTCGCTACAATGAATCGAGATTGTAATTCTGGCTCAGACACATCTCATTTGTCAGTCTGAAATATGGTCGAAAACAAAACATCTGGTAATGAATTTGTCTCTACGATGCTGCTACGGTTAGAGGAGGTAGTAAGCTCTTCTCATCTTTTATACCTCCATTTTTTCTTCCTTTCTTTCATGAATTTATCCCCTTCTTCCTCTTTTGTCACTGCAAAGTCTCTAACCCATGCACAACACCCGGCAGCCACTTTTGCATATTCATTTCATGTTAAATTGATGGATTAAGTTATCCCTGGCTCCAAATCAATCTTGGCTTCCTATTGCTTTACACTGCGCCACAATCGGCGAGCAAGTGGGTGAGCGAGAGCAGGGGGGAGAGAAAGAGAGAGAATGCACCGGGACACTGATAAGGCCTAGTCCCATTATATGTCATTTTAAACAAAGAAGCAAAGCAGCCTGTGGAGACTCCCCTATCAGCTATTAAACAGAGACGTAGCATGCAGCCCGAGATTGATGATTAGCATTTTCTCCTGGTAGAATAAAGATGCAGCGCCTGGCCTAGTGATAACCAGCGCGACTGAAATAAAACGCTTCCTCTCTTCCTTCCTCTTCATTTTCTCTTCCCCCCTCTCTTGGCTCTTGAATGCACAAGTATCCATTGCTAGGATCCTTATTTCGCCTCCTTCCCTAACTCTAAATGCACGGGCCGTCTCGCTGTCCCTTTGTCTTGTGTTCCTGGTTTAATCTGTAAGCAGTGGACAACGCAGAATCCCTTATGTCACAGCCAGAGACTTGTAAGTCCGATCCAGATACAAGGCCCAATGACATAGAATGAAAGCGCGAGTAAAAAGGGGGATTTACGCACAAGTTTGATAGGAGCATGTAGGACTATTGTTTTCTTTGCTGCAAAACCAATGTCAAGCATTGTATCCGGACACTTTTAACACCATGTAAGGGCTATGGGACAGCGGGCTTTGAAATGGGGAGAGAGAATGGCCTGGCCTGATAATCTGTCTGCTGCTGAATGTCACTTTGTGCAGGGAAAGACAATCGCTCACAGTTTCAAAGCTGCATTAATAATTTGGTCATAATTACAATTTACTGAACATGTCAGCCCAGTGTATAGGGTCAAGTGGTCAGTGACCTTAATTATAGCAAGCCACTACTTCAGTGTATGAGTGCTGCTTTGTATAAGGCTTGATACTGGAATTATAATTTTGAAATCGGTAAAATAGCTATAAAAGCTCAATAAACATACACTTATTACATTTAAAAATGCTTTGTGTCATTACGATAACCTGCATTGTGTCTCAACAAACTCCAAGTTCAATCGCTTTTCAAGCTAAAACCTGTCATCTTATAAATGACTTATAAATTGCTGTATTTTTAAATAATTGCCATAAATATGTGATTAGTAGTAGTAAAGTATTGTTTAATTAATCAGAGTTAATCAGAGTCAGAGAGACAATGCTACTATTACTATACAACTACTATTATGTAAATATACAATCCATACCTTAGTTATTTAATATAATATATAGCTACAACAATTAGATTGGGGACAAAATTTTAAAAAATAAAATTCATTTAAAATGAATAAAAAAATAAAATAAAATGATGAAATGTACATGCATGCGAACACTATCTGTGTTGTCATTTTGTTATTAAAAACCTACACCGCTCCAATACACATATTATTCCAGAAAGTGGTGTTATTATGTTCACATGCCCTCACAGCTGCACTGCTTGTGTAGTGGTTGGTTTTATAGCTACACTTCTCAGTGATCTTCATCAACTAGTAAAAATACAACACTAGAGCTCCCCCACTTGCTCACAGACAGTATTACAGCACAGAGAGCTGTAATAATACAATCTGTTTTATTCTCACACTGTGTATTAGGCACAGGTTTTGTGCAAACCTACAAATGTGCATTGGTAAAACTTATGACTTTGCTTTCATGACTGGAGGTCTGCCAGACTAAAGATATATCCGTTTCAGAAGAGGTTCTGATTGTTGTTGCTTTTTTGTTGACAGACATAAAGGCATGGGGACATATTTTTTTTAGAAAACCATTATAAATCCTAAACCACACTATATTTGGCACTGTAAAGTAAACTATATCAAAGAGTTTTAATTAAGCTGTGGTTCATAATTTTATTTCACATTTTTCAATTCAATCTAAACTGCATAGTGGTTAGCAGTCATCGTACCTTTTATAAAGACAATGTGTTATGTCATGATAATGGGTCCTCTTGGGGTACCAGCGTCCCTTCCATCATTCAACAACTTGCAAGTGTGCCGGCGTCTCTGAACGGTTCCTTTAATTCATAAAAACAAATACAAATAAACACATAGAAAGTTCATAGACCATAGTTAGCTTTATTGTCGAAAAACCATATTCACACGACGCATAGTGAATCGAAATTTCATTTCTGCCAGTGCATGTCTTCAACTATACTAATTCCACATTCCACCTTAGGCCCATAGCTGCTTGTATATAGGCTCTAGCTGTTAAGTAAGAAGTGAATAACATAATGACAGACATCAATAGTCTTTAATACACACACATTGCCTCTGGTCACTGTTGTCCTTGTGTCTTATCATAGTTTTAGCACAGAGGCAGATCAGTGGAGCCTGTCAGCCTACACTCGACCCTTGATGATAGCACAGAAGGGGACATGTATCTGCACTATCTACTTCCTCAGCCTCTCTATCATCCAGTCACATACCAAAGCCATGACTGCTCTGCCCACACTGTAGTGATTACACCAAATAACATGGGATAATAGTTTGTTGAGATTTTTATTTTGTATCATACTTATATGTTTTAAGTTTCTGTTTTTGCCAACTAATGTCTTGCACGGTGGCTGAGTGGCTGGTACTCATGAAGTTTGATCCCTGAGCTGCCTTTCTGTGTGGAGTTTGCATGCTCTCCCCGTGTCTGGGTGGGTTTTCTCTGGGCACTCTGGTTTCCCCCATCAACACAAAAACATGCTCCACAGGTAGGTAAAAATCCTCCAGCTAAGGTAGTGCTAACCAAGCCGAGCTGCTCCTGTAAGGATGAGTGAAATGCAGAGGACAATTTCCCTACGGGGATACTAAAAAGTACTACAAACAGGCATGAAAACGGGTCAGGGATGAAAAAGGTGAGAAGGGTGCGCTAACCCTAACCCTAACCCTCCGGTCCTGGTTTAGACCCTGTTTAGTCTTGGTTTAGACCCTGTTTAGACCCGGTTTAGACCCGGTTTAGACCCGGGTTAGTCCTGGTTTAGCCCTGGTTTAGACCTGGTTTAGTCTGAGTTTAGTCCTGGTTTAGTCCTGGTTTAGACCTAGTTTAGTCTTGGTTTAGTCCTGGTTTAGACCCGGTTTAGTCGCGGTTTAGTCCTGGTTTAGACCTCAAAGTTCAAAGTTCAAAGTCAGCTTTATTGTCAATTCTGCCATATGTGTTCAACATACAGTGAATCGAAATTTTGTTTCTCTCTGGCCAGGTAGTGCAAAAAGACAGTGTACAAAATACAATATGAAGACAAAACACAACAAAAAACTATCTAAGACAGAGATCTAAGTTAAAACTAAAGTCTACGGTCTAAAATCTTAAAACAGTGCAACATAATAAATAAACTATACTATATACAGATTTCCAAAGTGTGCAGTGTGCATCAAAAATGTGCAATGGAAGATACAGCAGTGACTTGGTCATGTGCAGTAGAATGTGCATAGGAGTTAAGATAAAATAAAAATAAATGTGCAACAGTAGTAATTCTAGTGCAGTAACAGGAGTAAACAACAGTACTAAAATTCCAGTAGTCAATGTGCAATAACAGTAGTAAACAACAGTGCAACGGGGGTAAAATTCAATAACAGGTGTAAACAGTACTAAAAATTCCAGTAGTAAATGTAAGTGTGCAATAACAGTAGTAAACAACAGTGCAACAGGAGTAAAATCCAGTAGTAAATGTAAATGTGCAACAGTGCAACAGTAGTCCTTAGCAGCAGTTTTTTTTTTTTTTTTTTTTTTTTAAAGTGTCTAGAGTGATAGGTCTTTTTATGGAATACAGGTTATGCCAATATGGGGGGTGGGGGTGGGAGATGGGTAAGGTGGGAGTTCGGGTGTGAGTTCGGGTGTGAGTTCAGCCTCCTGACAGCCTGGTGGATGAAGCTGTTTGAAAGCCTGGTGGAGTGGGCCCGGAGACTCCGGTACCTTCTCCCCGAGGGCAGGAGGCTGAACAGGCTATGTGCGGGGTGGCTCGGGTCACCCACAATGCTGGACGCTCTGCGGGTGAGCCGGGTGTTAAAAATGTCTAGGAGGGAGGGGAGAGAGACACCAGCGATCCTCCCAGCTGCATTCAGTATGCGCTGCAGAGCTTTCCTGTTCTGTTCAGTGCAGCTCCCGTACCACACAGTGATGCAGCTGGTCAGGACGCTCTCAATGGTGCCTCGGTAGAAGGTGGTCATAATGGGTGGAGCTGGTTTAGTCTTGGTTTAGTCCTGGTTTAGTCCTATTTTAGTCCTGGTTTAGACCTGGTTTAGACCTGGTTTAGTCTTGGTTTAGACCAGGTTTATTCGCGGATTAGTCCCGGTTTAGACCTGGTTTAGTCCTGGTTTAGACCTGGTTTAGACCTGGTTTAGTCTTGGTTTAGACCTGGTTTAGACCTGGTTTAGTCTTGGTTTAGACCTAGTTTAGACCTGGTTTAGCCTTGGTTTAATCCTGGTTTAGTTTTATGGATACTACTTGGACAATTGAGGGATTACACAGACGTACCAAGGCCAACTAATGCAGCATTATTCATCCCTGTGACCCCAGATTGTGTAAAGCACGTTAAATGTGTTTTGTAAAATGCTACATAGTTTAAAGCTTATCAAGTTAATGCTCAACTTTTACAGTTATCATTTACACTGAGCATTAAAAGCTATTTAATTATAATGTGATTTTATAGAAATGTGTTATTACTTTGGTACTTTAGGTATAGGTACATTGTAATTACTGCAATTAAATATATAATATCATATTTACTGACATGTGCCAGTACTCCTGCTGTTGTTTTTGCCTGTGTAAAATTACAATTGTACAGGTGTCCAGCCAGCAAGGTGGTGCTGAGAGACAGGCACGCCAAAGGACAGCCAAACACTTGTGTTCGCCACAAAGATCTGACTTGTCTTACAACTGTCCGTCCTGCCCAACATGTGGCTTTGGTTTCATAGCCGGCTTGTGCTGCAGGAGCTCTCTTCATCTGCCCAGAGAACAGAGACCATGAAGAGGGGTGCTTTCCAACTGCAGCTTCCTCTTTCAAAGGGCCGTGGATGTACATGGATCAGGGATTCCTGTGTTAGCGGTGTGATAGCAAGGCACCTGCAGAGGCCAGACAGGAAGAAAGGACAAGAGAGAGAGGAGAGAACACAAGGAGGATGCTCAGTAGTGTTGCCAGCCCCTCTCTCTGATTTCAAACGTCTGTTGTGTCAAAAATTGTGCTTTCAAAAGCTGACAGTGTGACCAGCTTCCCAGGCCTACTCTCTGTAACCTGCACTCATCACAATATCATGAAATGTGCACATTTGGGATGGGTCAAAAGTGTCATCCACAAAGAGGGCAGTGTATCAGAGACAAGTGGTTCTCAAACTGTGGTACAACGACTACAAGATGTACGTCTTGTGTATTTTCTGGTGATTCTAAAACATTTTGGGTGTTTTTTCTTTTCATTTTGTGCCAGTTGGAGCCCTTACTGTATCAAGGATTAGTGTCATAGGCCTGGGAGCGGTTGGAACTAGTTAACATTTTTGAAGATCCATTTTTCACTCTTTGCTTATCTGGCTCTTGTTGGTTGAATAAAGAGAATGCATTACCATATATTACCTGGATTGGTTTAGTTACAATATCTTCTTCACACACAATGACAATTGCTATGGTAAAACTATATTAAAAAACAAAAGAGCTGAAATGATGGACATATCCCGAGAAAATCCTGCCAATCTTGTGCACAACCCATTTCCTGGGGTTCAAGTGTTATAAGTGTAGTGTTGAATATTGTGTTTGGGAACATGCTGCCCATTGATTGACATGGGCGCAGGGGCTGGTAAAACATTAGTGTGATGTCCATCTGTCAGCGAGCCTCAGATGTTTAGCCTCAGGGTTGCACTGGTGTAATAGTGCACACAAATCTGGACATTTGCTTTCCTGTCCACTCCTGCTATAAAACGTTTATCATTAACACAATTGATTCTCTATTCTGTATCGCGTGTGTTCATTCTATATTTAACAAAACAGGATAATGGGTAAATGAATTTTATTTTATTGTATCTATATCAGTAAAATGCAAAGAAATCAGTAGGGACAGACTGCAATGTACAGCTAATCAAAACTCAATAAATCCTTATAGGCTAATTGAAACATGTATTAGCAATACATGTATATGATCATGTTTTTTGTACCAGCCTTGCAAGCTTGATGGTCCCACTTGCTGGTACAGCCGCAACCTTACATCCAGTAGAAAAGAAAGAAAAATAATGATAACTATATACATTCATAAATATAAAGATTTTACTTTCAGAATATTTTATATGCAATATCTGTGGATATGGATGATTAATAACCCTGTAAAAATACTGCTAAAATGAAATGTATTTGTTTCTCTTAAACAGTTTGAAGGCATAGCACTGACACACAAACCGCCACCTTACACCTTTCCTTTCCCAGATGAAAACAATAGAAAGTTGTATATATAAAATGTCTCTGTGCTTGTGTATTTCCAAAATGTCATATGGATTGATTCAACAGCAACATTACAATTTTAATCAGTGTTGTAGAACCAGGTGTTAAAACGCATGCGGCAGCCCTTCAGGCCATAAGAAATTGGACAAGGCACCAGGAAATTGTGTCTCCTTCAGGAACAAGTGTTTTGTGATTGTTTACCCCATGTCTTTAAATTGCATTTCTTCCTTTTTAATTTAAGCTGCTCGGCGCTGGGATTTGAGGGGGGAAAATGAGGAGAAGAAGGTGAACTTATGCAGCTCTTTTTCAATCCCCCTCTCCTCAGTATTAACCCTATGTGCGGTGGTTCCTGTCAAATGCAAATGTCATGACCCCATATGGTCAGCCCATGAGGCAGTGAATACATGCAAGGGAATTAAAACATGAACATGTGTGTGTGTGTGTGTGTGTGCGTGCGTGCGTGCGCGCGTGTGTGTGTGTGTGTGTGTGTGTGTGTGTGTGTGTGTGTGTGTGTGTGTGCGTGCGTGCGTGCGCGCGTGTGTGTGTGTGTGTCCCTGTGATATAAATTCTTTATTAATAGACAACATCTGTAAATAGGTATTTATTTATTCTGTTGCACTGCTTCAGATTTTACATCTTAGATTTTAGTTTTTAGATTTTTGTCATAGATAGTTTTTTGTTAGATTTTTTTCGTTTTTGGTTTTTTGTCTTTTATGTTGTATTTTGTACACTGTCTTTTGCACTACTTGGCCGGAGAGAAAGGAAATTTCGATTCACTGTATGTTGAACACATATGGCAGAATTGACAGTAAAGCTGACTTTGATCTTTGATCTTGAGAAGATTCAAAGCTTTTATTGTCATATGCACAACGAAATTCTTACTTTGCTGCCCACCTTGGATGCCAAGAGCATGCAAAAATGAAAATAGATAAGTGATGTGATATGAGTTATGAAAGGTATTAGTTAAAACAATGAAGGAGATCAATGATCAAAGTCAGCTTTATTGTCAATTCTGCCATATGTATTCAACATACAGTGAATCGAAATTTTGTTTCTCTCTGGCCAGGTAGTGCAAAAGACAGTGTACAAAATACTGTACAACATAAAAGACAAAAGACAAAACAAAAACAAAAACTATCTAATAAAACCTATCTAAGACAAAAATCTAAAAACTATAAGATCTAGTTATAGTTTGATTTAACTTTAGGCAAGTAACTAAGGTAAGGATCCATCTCCAGGAAATGAAAATCAATGTTATGCACTCATAAACCATGGAAACCTAACATGATGTGTGCATGTGTCTTATTTTGACACACTTGAAATTACACAAAGTGAGGGGACACGTAATTGCTCCAAAGACAGAGAGAACTAAAGTGTGAAATACAGCCATTAATGAGTACAGTGTTTTTGTTTATGTAAGATTGCATAGAGGGAGAAAACCACTGTGGGTTGCAAAGTAAAATTATTACAGTAATTTGTGATATATCAAAAAAGTGGTAGTAGAATACAACAGATGTAGGTATGGCATTACATGGCCTTTGTTATAGGCTATTTATCCCTGCTGTATAGTATGTTATACTTTGGTGAACTCACTGTTTACTCTTGTAAGTATAGTCTCTGAAATTACAATAATCATAAAGAAAAGAGGCATCATGGCAGTAAATGAAAAAAGACCTGTACAGTTGCACAGTGGACTAAAAATAAAGGATGCCCTAAAATACTGGAAAGGCTATAAGAATAAATAGTTGCCTATACCAGTGTTTCTCAACCAGGGGTACAAGTACCCCTAGGGGTACATGAGCACACTGCAGGGGGCACTCAGCAGTGTCGCTGCCAAGCGCAGGGGGAGATTCTTTTGAATTTTTAAATTATAATTTGAGTAAATTTGAGCTAAATAAAAGAGAGGAAATGTCTGAGAATTAAATTTTAAAATTAAGGAGATGAAATAAAATGATTTCATTTAATAATCTGTTGTCACGTTCTACTTTTGGAGAATTATCAACACATATGGGTGAAGGGGTACGCGAGGTATGACAAAAAGGCTCAGGGGGTACAAGACAAAAAAGGTTGGGAAACACTGGCCTATACCACTGGATGGAGAGGGTTCATTTTTGTGGGTGTATGGCGAGGACTGAAACACTAGAGGGCAGCATTCAAAATAAGAACCATTATGATGACCAGCATGATTAGAATATTAAGTGTGTGTAGCTGTTTTTGTTCACTCACTAACGGTCTTAATCAAGAAAATAACATATCGATAAAAAATACATAAAGAGATTCGTAGTAAGACTGAAGTAAGATAGGCGTTGTTAGCCTGTATGCCTACACTTACATTCATATTGGATGTATCAGGGATGTGGCTCACCTTTAAATGCGGATTTACGGACATTTTGTTGATTTTGTTTGTGCTGTTGAAGTTTTTGGAGCTTTGTAATGATGTGTTGCGTCCATTCGTTAGGTTATGGGCTCCGCTGAATCAAACGCGCTTACTCCTATTAACATGGAACATTGGCACCCCCTACTGGATATGTTGATTACTACGACGACCTCAAATAAAGTTAAAATACTATTCCCCACAGAAACATTTTGTGTTCTAAAATACATAGTTCCACCACGATGCAAATAATACAGTTGTACAGCCATCTGTGGGGAGAGTTGACCAAAAGGAATCCGACTCCTGCCCGGTGCTCAGGGAGCGTCCAGCGTCTCAGGATGCTACCGCCGCGCATGCGCACTGACCCCGGAGAGGAGACGCGGCTCAGCTAGCATCCAGGGCTAACGCGGTGGATGGGAAACACCGCGCTGAAGAAGGCGTCGTGTGCGCAGTAGGCAGCAAGATTTCGGCCACTTGAATATCCCCGGCTAATCCCTGACCATTATCCCCCCATGCTGTCCCGTAAGGGCAGATAGCGCTAATAGCTCACACTGCCTCTTAAATTAGCCATCGTGCAAGAGTGTAAACTGCGTCGGAGGTGAAGAGACTTCCGCGTCTTGCTCTGGATTTTTACTTTATTTTATGAGAGAAAAACACAAGCGCTGTATCTGCTCCTAATATAATTTCAGAAAAATGAGGTTGCCAAATAAGCGTAACATGGAAGGAGACGGAAAGAAGATGGACCAAGCCCCTCCGACAAGAAATCCATTTGTGCACATCTTGAAATACACCCCTATGGAAAAAGCAAAGGTAAATTACATAATCTATATTTAGGTTACACTCAGCTACTGAGCAAAATTTGTCGACTACGTCATCTGATATGTGCATGGTGCATTTTTCTTGATGATTAACTGTTTCCTTCAGTCAGCTGAGCAGTTAGCACGTAAGCTAATATTAGCCACATACATGTTGCTTCTGCACAAGCTGCTGTCTTCAAGTGCAATTGCCCAAATGCAAACATGTAATCCTTAAATGATCTTGGGTCCTTAAATAATCTTGTCAACCATATTTGTGATTTGAACTAGACCTAATACTAGCAACATCTTGAATGAAGTTTTATTCCAATGGCCGACTGGATGCGATGGGCTTGGCCTGTCCCACTCAAAGTAACGTTAAAACAATGAGAGGTTTAACGCCAATACTAGACACTATTGCTTCATTTATGTGGCATGGGCCCCATTTCCCCTGATGTAAACATGATTCAGGGCGGTGGCTACAGGTCATAATCATGTTGCTTTGTTGCTGGTCAGAGAGTGCATTCCTTTCAGCTAGCATTTCGCACGTGTGGGGAGAGGGTCAATGATGGAGGCTGGGGAAGCCACAATCTGTTTCTATTTGGCATTCGTCCAAACGCTTAATTGATCACATAAACCGGAAGATAACAAAAGATACGCGTCACCCTACGTCAGGGAAATTTCCATTGCCATAATGCTGACATTTCATATTTTAGACAAGATTATTTAAACACACTGAAAGGATAGCAATGATGACATTGCTACTAATATATACAACACACCATAAGTGTGTGTATTATCAGTGAAATTGGTGCCAGACCAAAGACAAGGGCTCTCAACAGATTAGGGCTTTGCTCCCTGTAGTGTGTGTGTGTGTGTAAGACTAATATTGACAAAAGATAAGTGCTGCTATCACTGAGCCATAAAACACTGTAAAATAAACAGTCACTGCTACCGCCAACTGCTGTGCAATACTAGAGTGTGTAGTGTGTCATATTATTGGTTTGATATTCTTTTCAACAAAACATAAAATGCCATGTGTCAAATAAAAAGGGTGTTTTGACATGTTGAAGCTGGCTCTTCCCAGGCACATCCTTTCACATTAACTGTCTTGTACATTACATTGAAGGATTTTCGTGAATCTAATTTCTTGTCTTCCTTTTGCAGATTGCAGTAATGACGGTCACACTGTTTCCTGTCCGGTTGCTCATAGCTGCGTTCATGATGCTGTTGGCCTGGCCTTTTGCCTTTTTGGCCACAATAGGACGCTCTGAAGACAGGGTTGAACCTCAGTGCTTTTGGCGGAGGTTGGTCTTAGTAGAGCAATTTATTGCTGTTATTCTGATTCTGATGTGTGTTTAACTTTGTTTGTTTGTTTGTTTGTTTTCAGACTGGTGGACATCATTCTGAAGATCATCATGCGGGTCATGTGGTTTGCAGGAGGGTTCCATTGGATCTCTGTAAAAGGTCAACGAGCATTGCCTGCTGAGGCCCCAATCTTGACCTTGGCGCCCCATTCTTCATATTTTGATGCCATTCCAGTCACAATGACAATGTCGTCTATTGTCATGAAGGCAGAAAGCAAGGACATACCCCTCTGGGGCAGTAAGTATTTTGAGTCACACAGAAAATCTGAAAACTATTTCTTGTTTTGACCTAAAACAACCATTTACTTGAGGTTCAAAATATGTAATATCAATTATTTGGTTCTCTTGTTCATGCTCTATGTTGCCAAGTATTTTTGTTAATAGCTCCTCTTAATGTATTTATTAGTTGTTAGTGACAAGATGTCATGTGCTTCCTGTAACTTTGACAACTACATGTGCACATGCATCCAGATTAGACCTGATCAGCTACAATGACGTGAGAGGAGTGTCTAGGAGAGCTTTAATCCGCTCCAGTCATCAGCAAGGCAAACTGTAGTTGAAATGTGCTTTTTTTTCTTTTCTTTGTTTCTCTTTTCATATTTATTTAATAAATGTAAAAATCTTTTCACACACTGTTATTTAATTTCTGTTCTTACTTTCAGCATTAATAAAGTTTATCCGACCAGTGTTTGTCTCAAGAACTGACCAAAACTCAAGAAAGATGACAGTTGAAGAGATCAAGCGTAGAGCCCACTCGGGAGGTGACTGGCCCCAGGTACATGAAACCAAATGTCTCTTCAACAACAATTACAGATCCTCCATTGAAAATGTGCTGTATGGCTTGACTAACTGTATATATTTCTCTAGATAATGATATTTCCAGAAGGCACATGCACAAACAGATCTTGTCTGATTACTTTTAAACCAGGTATGCTAAATTATTACAACTTTTCTTAAGGGTGCTTCAGAATGTTTTTTTCCAAGCCCTGAAAATATTATGTTACTTCTTGTCTTTTGTCTAACAGGTGCATTCATTCCAGCTGTACCAGTACAGCCTGTAGTTATCCGATATCCAAATAAACTGGTAAGGCATTATTCTGGTCATTTTTACCTCTCACTAATGCTTTGAGCCATAAATAGTGTATGTTCTCATGATTTTTATTTACATTTTTTCAGGACACTATCACGTGGACATGGCAAGGACCTGGGGCGTGAGTATTTTCACCCACAAATCTGTTGGTTTGGTGTTCTAGAGTTAAAGTTGTGTATATTCCATATAGCAAGTTACTTCACCCACCTACCCTGTATCCATGTTTTATTGGAATTGAGTAATTTAATTATTGATGCACTAAATTGACTAATGACTTAACTATACTTACAAATGTATTTTACTGACTTAAAATGTTTTTAACAGGTTTAAAATTCTGTGGCTTACTCTTTGCCAGCTTCACAATGAATTTGAAATAGAGGTAAGCATCTCGGTTTGTTTACAAAGGCAGTATTATTATTGTAATAGACAGTTTAACTATATTGAAAAGTTATGTGTTTCAGCAGTGTAAATCTTGTTAAATGATTATACTTGGAAACAAGAGTCCTTTGAGGGGCTGCTCACCATTTTTTGTTATGTTTTAGTTTCTCCCCATCTACACCCCATCAGAGGAGGAGAAAAAGAACCCAGCCCTCTTTGCTGTTAATGTGAGGCGGATTATGGCAAAGTATGTCCAAATACAGTAGAGAATGTCAATGTCATGGTTGTGTGGAGTCTGAACATCATTGCTTTTCTACATACATTATCAGCTAAATTAAAGTCTCATTTTATCCTTTCTGTGTTCAAGAATGTATACATTGTTATACCACTGATGCGCCTGAAGGTTGTTGATTATTACATTGAACATTCTGCTTCTACCAGGCAGAATTACTACAGGGGAGATATCTGTGTGCTCACACATTGATCCAGTGTTATTGTCTCTCTATGCTGTGCTTAGAGCCTTGGGGGTCCCGATCACAGACTACTCATTTGAAGACTGCCAGCTGGCCATGGCAGAGGGCCAGCTCAGACTGCCCGTCGACACCTGTCTGTTGGAGTTTGCCAAGCTTGTCAGGAGGCTGGGGTAAGGGACACAAATAACCAGTAAAATTAATGCTAGACGGACAGTTAACATGTCAGTGGAAAAGATTCATAAGATAAAGTTAGTAAGAATGATACTTGTCAGTGTAAACACTTGTTTCAGCGATCTGGCCTTGAATGAAATAGTCAAAGGCCACCTACCACATCTTCAAAACATTTGTTCAGTTTTGTCTATGATCTTGGGTTTCAAGTGAAATTATCTTTCCAAACACTGGCTCTGCTTACATGCACACCAAAATTGTTATCTGATTTCTGGAGTTATCAGATTATTCAAGTGTCATGTAAACACTAAAGAGTTACATCTGTTGTAATGTGATCTTTTTTTATTGTTCTCATCTTGCAGTTTTGACAAGGGAAAATTATGCAATAAAATATAAATGCTTAAAATCTGTTTTATTCAAAATACATTAGTCATTGATTAACTGACACACGTTAGGAGGTGTTTTTGATGATCACATATGTGTGAACGTTAACACCCATCTAATTATAAGGTTATTTGATATTTGGTAGTTATATCGTGTAGGTACTGGACATGTAAATGTACCCAGTAAATATAAATGTAGTCTAAATAAAAGTGTGTGCACATTATCCAGAGATAGATGGTTACTTAAAACTTTTATTTCTTAATTTTTTCAGGTTGAAATCAAAAAACACAGAGAAGGCGCTGCAAGAATATGGAAATAAAGCCAGGAAACTGGAGGGTCAAAAACTAAGTCTAGAGGACTTTGCTCAGTTTCTGGATTTGCCTGTTTCTGACATGCTGCGGGACATGTTTGCTCTCTTTGATGAGGTACTGTGTAATTATTTCGAATCTCTTATTTTGCTATATCATTGTATTTTATTAATGTGGTTGTTTGAAGTATGTGCTAGGAATACTTGTAATCTTTTCACCTGTTTCAAGTTTTGCATGTTTTTTTGTTCCAGCATGAAGACAACCATATTGACGTCAGAGAGTATGTGATAGCCTTGTCTGTTGCATGCAGACCTGCTAAAACTATGGAGACGTTAAAACTGGCCTTCAAGGTGTGTTTTTTAAATTTTTTTAAGACTTTGTTCAGGTTCAAGGAATGTATAAATGTGGTATGTTATTGGTGATGGTCAGAGGAGCCAATGGCACAGATTAGTAGCCTTGCTTCCATCATCTACCCCAGGGCAGCTGTGGCTACAGTTATAGCTTACCACTACAGTGTTGAATGCATTGTAAAGCACTTTGGGTATATTGAAAGGTGCTGTATAAATTTTATGCATTATTATTATTTTGTCAGGAGACAGCTTTACTATAGAATATGGAAAAGTGTTAAATAACCAGACAGAGTCACAAACTTATTCTATACTTGCGCAAGGAGACAGGAGGGTTCCCATAGGCGTATGGGCTGTGTTGTCTAACACAGCTCCAAGTCTGTCTGAAAACTCTCCCCTGCCCCAACAGCTTTTATTAAAGTTCAAGGGCATACATTTTATGAGACGCAAACACACAGAAGATAAAAGTAGCTTTCATAACAGTGTTGCCCATCCTGTACCGGCCACCCGAACTCCCCCGCGCCGTCCCCTGCTTATCAGTCGCCGGGCGCGTGCACGTTGGTGAGAGGCAGCACTGTGCATGTAGTAAAAAAGCAGCACTAAGCTAAGAGTACACTTTTGATAATATATGTATATATGCAAATTTCTTAACATATTTATAGTATTAGTATTAAGTGTTTGCCAAATTTGATAAATTCTGGTTCTGTATCCATAGATGTTTGAGTCAGACGATGATGCAGCCATCACAGAAACAGAGTTGTCCGTCATATTGAAGACCGCTTTAGGTGTGTCAAACCTCAGTGTGTCACGTCTCTTCTCATCTATTGATTCAAAGGACACAGGGAAGGTCACATATGGTAAGAAAATACTTTTTAATAACGAAATGTAGTTTTAAGTTTAATAAAAAGATCAATTAAAAAAAGAAAACTAATACTGATAATTGTGTCACAATTCTGGGGTTTGGCCCCCTCTTGTGGTCTTTTCTGTACAGACATGTTCAAATGCTTTGTGGAGGAGAACCCAGAGTTTGATGAGGAGTACCTGTATGTAGTAAATCCACAGCTCCAGAGAGGCCCATGTCACCAGAAGAAACCAAGTCTGTCTTCTCTCGCCTGTCTCAACCTGCCTGGCATCGCCACCACCAAAACTGCAAACGGTATCTTCTGCCCAGATTTTAGTGATGGCAAAACGGATGGACTCAAGAAACACAATTAACTGTTCTGAGAAACTAAGCAAGCAAGCAGCACTCTCCTGGTGAGAGTGAAGTGTTACAGCAGTTACATGTCTAGCAGAAAGGGAAGAATTCTTTCAGTGGTTAGCTTAGCTGAGGTTTTATTCGTATATTTTAAAAATTATTTTCAACAAGATATTTTTGTTATAATACACAGGTTTTTATTTTGTCAAATCAAAGACTGTCTAAAGGCCAAATGGTGGTTCTTTAAAATACAAAAGTTGGACTTTGCACTTAAAACACCCACAGGAGAAATCTTTGATGTGTACCCTCACACTTTGTGCATGCAAACTCAAGGAGGGAGACAATATTAGACGCCACCTCTGGACAGTGAACACGTATAATTCAGTATTTGGTTTTTGGCTTGTGTTTCTAATATTTCTAAAACCCCTCTGTTAGCTGCCTTTGTGACCTTAAAAGTGCAGAATGCATGAGCTCATTGTTCTGAGCGTTTTTGACAAATCTTTATTTATACAATGAGACGCCAGTGACGATTCTCGCCTCTTGAAGCTGGTAGTTTCATCTGGTAGATTCGAGGTGACTCATGTCTAATTTTTTAAATCAAAAATTTGCTGTGAGCGTGTTAATGCATTTATAAATACACACATTAATTTAGCTCAGGGTTCAGCAACAAAAAAAATGATATATCAACTATATGATGTCATCACTTTTGACAGTAACAGGGATGTGTATTTTTCCATACCGTACAGTTCGTCCCAAATATTCCTTAGATTATTTTGTCTTCTGTTTTTGTTAACTGTTGAAACTGCTTTAAAATGTACCCTGTGGACCAAAAACACATGCCACATACTGTTTGTATCATCCTTGTCAAAAGCTGTAGCAGCTCAAAGGGGAAGCACATCCATTCTTGACCAACTCATGACTTTGTTTCTGCATCACACTGCCACTTTAATTTATTTTTCATCAGTGAGAACATTTACCTGTGCGAGCCCGGCCAAAGGTTTTTAAAGTAAATCTCTGGGTGCTTTTTATACCCATCTGTTGTACATGTATTCTTACTTTTGTTGAGTTATTTTGAACATATTGCCAGGTCTTTAGCAGATTTTATTGAAATATTTCTACAATGAAGAAATTTCAACTTTGCCATTTATTTTAGAATTCAACAGATGGCTGTATGTTTACACAGAACAAAATGTTAAGCCATGTAAATATACAGTGTCCTAAAAAGTAAAATCAGCATTAAAAATTATAGGTATATTTTCATAGAACACAAACAATATTGTATAGTTAAAAGGGAAACTTGTTTTCTGTTAAAATTTACAAACTAATCACTTTAGACATTTTATCACAAGCTCTTTTTTAAAATGGCAGGCATTTTACTTCAGTGAGGCTGTGCCATTGAGTTCTTTTTTGTGCATAATTTTGCTATTAGCAAAGCAATATCTTAGTTTCTTGAGCATTCTCAAGTATACACTTAAGAAAACTCTTGATGTGTATCAAACATTCCAAATGCAGGACATTTTGTGAATTTTTGATGTACATATACTGTTTGAAATTTTATTTTCACTGCCATGTCAAAGATCTATGATCTCTAGATTGTATTGATAGTTAAAATGAACCATGTTTTGTTTTTTTATATTCCATAGTGCAAGGTGATATATAATCATTCAGGATATTGCTGAGTAAAGTGCGTAAATCAACATGCAAATTTCATTAAGGAGCTAATGGTTTTTGAATCTAGGGTATTGTTGTTCAAAAAAATAGAATGTATCTAGACAATCTTGTCACAATCACTCCTCAGAACACTGTTGTACGATATATTCCTCCACTTTGTTACAAGTCTGTGTGCAGGTCGGACTGGGCAAGCCTGAGTGCTGAGCGTCCAGGAGACAGTCGCTATGATAGGCCCCATGGCTCACACTGCACATGTCACCATCCAATGGCTTTGAGAACTGCCCCTTTACTCCTTTGTGTGTGCGTATTCTGCTTGCACTTTAGATTATGTTTAATACTGTATAACGTGTTAGAACCATTTGTTACAGTATTTTTTCCATGTATCTTTTGGTAATATGAAAAGATCAAGTGTTTGTTACAAAATGGGAACCAATAGGAAAGTAGCAACTTTCTCTTAAAGTTTCTGATTAATGTAGAAATATTAAACTGACTGCAATTGCATGATGGCTGAAGTGGGTATACACTGAAGTCATATGTTGGAAAACATTTGGGCATGCCAGAGGCAAACTGACTGTGAATTTTACCTACAGAATGTGTGTTAAATTAGACACTCCGCAGATCTTATCTGCTCTGGGATTGCTGGGGTTTGTTGGGCTACTACTTCATCTTTGTTTTAAATACTTTTGTTTCAGCTACCTCATTGGAGGTGAGGCTGCTCTTTTTGTCTTTTTCTGGAAAAATGTAAACTTTGCAACAAGACAAAGCTGTATTGATGCTACTGCTGCCTGCTTGTTCCAGTTGATCCAGCAGTGAGCCTAAGATGAGAGACTTGTGTACTCAGCCAGGGTGATGTCTCTCTGATGGCTTATGCCTCATACTGGTGTCTGTTTTTTCTGCAGCTTTACTTTATTTTTCTATACCTAAGTTTTATTTTATTATTGCATTTTTGATGAAGAGTCAATACTGCAAGATGCTATGAATTTTTTTGTCTAAAATGGACTGCTATGAAAACTTGTCAATGTGACTCAAACAATTAAAATATAATCAAATGTTTATGTGACTGTCTGCTTGTGTGCTGATACTGTATTCATGAATATTAAATCTATTAACACACATACCACATTTCTTAATTCAAATAGCCAATCCTTAGCCAAACTTTTTTTAACCCTCCGGTCGTGTTCGCCTCCAGCCCCCTACTTTAGTGTTCCCGGTCAAAAGTGACCGGTCTGTTTTAACTGCTCTTAAATTAGCACAAAACATTTTTTTTCAACACCATTTTTTTTTAAATTAAACATTCTTTAGTTGAGAAGTTTCAGAGTAGTGTCTAACAACAATTTATAGAAGTAAACATTAAATAACAGTGAAAATACAATTGGGCACTGAAAATGAACTACAAAATGAACATATACAAAAAATAAATGGAAAACCAAACTCAACTGTGTGTGTGTGTGTGTGTGTGTGTGTGTGTGTGTGTGTTTTCATGCACATGAGTGGCATGTGACCCTCAGGTCAGAGTGGGCCTTGCAAACATAAGCATGACATTTGCAGCATGTCGGGCTGGTTTTGATGTCTCTAGGGGCACAGAGGCCACAACGCTTCCTTTTCTGCCCATGTCCTTGTTGGGGGAGAGCAGCCAGGGCTGGGGCTGGAGCTTGGATGCTCCTAACCAGACTGGTGGAGGCTGGTGTGCGGGGAATGTGCTGGCATCGCTGTATAAGACTTTGATCTTTGATAAGAGGAGTCACCAAAGCTTTCCCCAGCTCTGCGAGGAAAAGTCTCCTCTTGAAACTTTTCCCCTGATTCCAGGTTGGGTCGATTGCTGTCCACACCACATACGTGTTGAAAGCTGACACATCCAGGATGTTGTGGAACAGTGCCACAGGCCAGCGAGCCATCATCCGCTTACAGATGTATGTACCAGTAATCTGCAATAAAGGAACAATAAATAATAAGAGATTAGGAACAATATTCCACCTGTCGTACACAAAATGCTATGATTCACCTAGATAAAAAATAAAATAAAATGCATGATGAGACTTTACATTACCTTATCAAGGCAGTCAACACCTCCCTTGTTCTTGTTGTAGTCCTGGATCATCAGGGGCTTCCTGTCCTCTGTGGTGCTGACAGCGGCATCTTTGTGTACTGTGCTCATCAGGATGACATTTCTGTTCTTCTTGGGAACGTATGACACAAGAATGTGAGTGTCAGTGAATGCAAACTGTCTTTCTCTGGTCGATACCAGAGCAGGGAGAAGTTCGGGCTTGTTCTTCCTCACTGTCCCTACCATGGTGAGCTTTCTTTTCAGTAGCTCCTGACCAAGAGCATGTGATGTGAAGAAGTTGTCACATGTAATATTATGTCCTTGGAGACCGGTCGTCATGTCCAGCATAACACACAAACCCTGGTGTGTGTGTGTGTGTGTGTGTGTGTGTGTGTGTGTGAGAGAGAGAGAGAGAGCTGGGGCAGTGTGTATGGGGATGTTTTCTGTATGTTGAATGAATTTACTCTGGATACCCATTCATTTCCTATGGCGGTCACTTTTGACCGGGAACACCACAGGTGTAACAAGGTTGATTAAAACACTCAAAATTGAATGAAACAGGTGATCATCACTTTTATATGTTCAAGTCCACAGTGTGGAGGATATCATAAGGTCTTGAGGTTAGATGAGGTTCAGATGGAAAAACATAATATTTATGAGTATTATAAGTTGTAAAACGGTCAGATTTGACCTGAACACGACAGGAGGGTTAAACATGCGTTTAATTTATGGCCTGTCCGCAACCTTACCCTTTGTACATTTGTCAAGTTATGCTCCAACCCCCAAATCCTTTTTGTAGTACACTTATTCTGTCTGGGCCCCAGCTGCTGCGGTTATGAAAACAAGGCACTCGATTATGTCTTCCCCATCGTTGTCTTGACGCCATCGGAAACCTCATCTTCAACTGAGCCAAGTCCAGCCCAACGCGCGCCGCGGACACCGTGCACCGGGCCGGAGAATTAATGGTCAATTGATCATTATGATTGGCAAATAACGAGACGTCTGGACGTGAGGCGCGTAAATGTGTCCGTGGGGAGGCGCCTGATTGAGTTATTTGTAGTTTGTGTAGGATTTGAAATGGGAGCGCCCTCGTGTGCGTTTGTGCCATTGGGTTTTATTTGCGCTCTCTTCACATTGCGCACTGTGGTTTCCACAGCGTGTCCAGTGAATCGTTTAAGTTGGAAATAAATATAGCCTATTTGAAGCTATAGACATGTTATTTAAGTAGGCCTTGTTTATTTGTTTGTTTGTTTGTTTGTTGACGTAACTTGTTTGACGCTTGGTAAATTGTAGTTAGTTCTCCCTTTTCAGGTGTTTATTCACAGAAAAAAGTAAATCTGCTAAACCAGAACTGAAGAAGCAGCTTGGATGAGCTGCGAAACGTATTCGACCAAATAAACTTTGTCCACTTGACAAATTGAATTTCTCATTTTGCCATAAATCTGCTAAACTGTGTTAAATAATGTGAAAATCAAGTAGGCCTAGACCAGGCATGGGCAAACTACGGCCCGGGGGCCATATGCGGTCCGTTAAGATTCTTAATCCGGCCCGCCGAACTTGAAGAAATTATATTAATAAACCTTGTTAATGTTTTAATGTTTTAATTTCCCTGCAGTTCTGGTGCTTTCCAACAGCTGGAGCACTACATACATTGACCTTTGTTGAGGTGCGGCGTTTTGTTCCACGTTTACTCAAAACTTTCAGTACTTTAAAATTATTAGTAATTTAAAAAAAAAGCTGTATTTTATTAATAAAAGTTTCTGTGTTTTAAGAGTCATTTCAATAAAAAGCTAAATACTGTGGAACTTGAAAGATGGACATTTTGTTATAAAGCTTTTGTTCATTTTTAATTGAAATAAAGCACATGTTTTCTACATATCCCATGTTATTTATAGTTGTTTTTTTTTACTTTTTATTTATGCAGAGGTATAGAACAGCAAACTCTGTGGGGTTCTACAGAAAAAACAAACAAGCAAACAAAATGGAAAAAAAACTATACATTTCTCTTGTTCTTATAGTCATATCCAACTTTTCTCAAATTTGCCGCCTTCAACCTTAGATAATGAGTCATTCTTTCCATCAAATAAATTTCCTCAATTATTTCAATCCACTGTTTCTGTTCCAATGAGTCACTTTTTGCCAGTTCCTAGTTACAACTTTCTGACTGGCCGTCAGCATGATTTTAAACAAATAAAGGTCTTTGTATTTTAGTGTTTTTACCAAAACACAAAATCCAGCTGCTCCTGGTCCAGCCCTTCTGTCAAATTTTAGAACCTTTTGTGGCCCAAGAGTCAAAAACTTTGCCCACCCCTGGCCTAGACCTATAGTCATTAAACTTGTGCATAATTGAGCTAATCCTGTGTGTAAAGGTCCTACAGCCTATTACACAAAACACAAAACATACCTGGAGCTATTGTTTGATTCACACATGTTGGATTAACTTTGAGCCTACTCAGTCTGCTCAACAAAGCCCAAAATTCTCAGTCCCACCTTTTCATGTGTGTTGTGAATGAAAACACAAACTCCAGGTATGTTTTTGATGAGAAAACAACATTAGGTCTATAATGCTGATCAGAAAATAGTGCAACATGAGCCATTTATACTAAACGCCATGAAAAAATTAAAGCCATGCGGATGAATTGTCCACCTGGAAAAGGGTGAAAAGGTCAGCCATGGCCCCACAGTGTCAGTGACAGGTCATTTTGATGATTACAGATCTTGCTTAAATGATTGTATTGTTCTAAAAATCAGATGTTGCAGCGTGAACCTTTATTTGTACAACAGTGTTAACGCAGCTGACATTAAAGGCAAATTAACGTTTTTTTACAATCTTCTTTCGGCAATAAAACAAGTAGTTTTACTCACCCATAGCATTTTTCTGTCAATTGGAGCAGTATCGCAGAACTTATGTTGAGCCGTTCTGTTCTAGTAATGATCCCGTATCCGTTAACATGGTGCTGTATCATTTGCTCGGGGCATTACTTTGCGGTGTCCAAATAACACAAACTTTAGCACTTTTCAAATCATAGAAGCCCGATGTCTTAATGTAAGAAATCGTTTGAAGCAAAAGTGGCCTGTAATCCGAGATTTAGCCATAGTTTCGAGTAGATGAGGACGCCAGTGCGCATGCGCGGACTGCTCCTGGGCCCCAAACATGAAACGCAAAGCTGAAAACTATGGATAAATCTCGGATTACAGGCCACTTTTGCTTCAAACGATTTCTTACATTAAGACATCGGGCTTCTATAATTTGAAAAGTGCTTAAGTTTGTGTTATTTGGAGACCGCAAAGTAATGCCCCGAATACAAATGCTAATGGTTACGCTACAACATAACTTTCTTCAAACAGCTCCAAATGACACGAACGTGATATGGGTGAGTCAAACGACTTGTTTTATTACCGAAAGAAGGCTCACATTGTAAAATAACGTTACTTTGCCTTTAAAGTTTTAGGAAAAGCTAAAACTTTAATATTGTTGTCTAGGTCTTGCCTGTAATATGTAAAATTATTGGAAGAACACGCTGTCAAAAACATGACAGTTTGCTTGCACTGCTTAATGACAGGATAATTGGCTGCTCTCATCTGGCCCATGTCATTTCTTTAACTTTGTTGTTCAAGAGTCTTTTCCAGTCTCAATGCCATACAAAGGAGATCACTTCCATTAAAAGAAAAATAGCTGATGCGTAGCTCTATACAAACCGTTGGACTATTTTATACAGTTAGAGCTTATCGGTTTTGGATTGACTAATAAAATAATACAATTTATAATATAACATTTTTGCATAAAAGGGTCAATAATTAAAAAAAAATGGATTTTGCCATTTGTCCTGAGTCTAAAGAAACAATGTTGGCAGTCCATGAAGTAAAGAGGGAGGAAAGATGAGAGAGGAGAGAGAGGAGAGTGATGTGTGTGTCAGGGGGTGTGTTGTTGTTGATTGTGGCTCATATTTCAACAGTGGTCCCTCAGACACATCCTGGGAGCCAAGGAAGGTGGGAGGCTTCTCACATCATAGACTACAGCGGTGTGTCATCTTTAGCCCAGTCTCCTCTGTAACTGCAATGCTTTTTTCTTTACAATAACTTCTCAATAACCACCTGCACAAATATGGTCAGCATCAACACTCAGCACTCCAGGAAAAGCCAGTCCAGTAGGAAATACTATTTTTAAAGTGATCCCTGCAAGTTCTGGGAGGTAAGTTGAATATTTGTGATTGTTATTTTATTTTAATAGGCTATATCATTTTTTTGTGGTAGTCTTATAGGATTGTGTATGTTTTGTGTATGTAATGTGTTTTTTTTTTATATGATTTAGCTACTTAAAACAAATAAATAAAATAACTGACATTGTATTGTATACCATGCCATGCAACAAATTTACGTTTATCACCTTCATAGGTTGGGAAAGATACAAAAGCTTTTGTTTTTTTGTACAGATCAGTGCATATAGAATCCTGTTTGTACTGAATTACATTTACACTTCATAATTCACATTTTTCTTGTGATTTCTATTATAGTTGAGACTGTGTATTCCAGCCGCTCCTCACCCCTCTTTGACAATTCATAGAGCTGTGCACAGCACATCTCATCCAAATGTCATCTGTCGTAGCCCCAGAAAAACCCTCCTCCAACTTCATGGGACCCAAAGAGGTTTGTGCGTGATAAATTGCTCTATTATAAATTGAATTTGAAAAATCCTTTTTCACTATTTGACCCAAGGCAAACAAAAACATTCAAATCTGAATTTCATTTAATGATCCACAGGTTGTTTTCACTCACTAATGCATTCATGTTTCACTCTATATGTTTGTAATACGCCTCACATACGTCCCACAGGTGGAGCTGATTCTAGTGAAGGAACAGAATGGAGTTCAGTTCACGTCGAGCACTTTGGTCGGTGCAGCTCCTCCTCAGACCAGTGCCAGTGGAGAAGAGGAGCGGGAGACTTGGGGGAAAAAAATTGACTTTCTTCTTTCTGTAATTGGATTTGCTGTTGATCTTGCCAATGTGTGGAGATTCCCCTACCTCTGCTATAAGAACGGAGGAGGTAAGGCTTCTAAAAGTAAGAGTAAAATGTTTTAAAAGAACAGTTGAAAACACTATTGTCCTCACACCCAATCATTTCAGCACAGGTGAGGATATCTGAGGCACTTGTGCTTGCATTTTTCCTCACCCTTTCAAAGATCAAAAAATACACAAAACCGCACCACAGCTGCTGTGAATAGATTAACCCTTAGCATTAGTGCCAGTAATTATGGCTGTTTAACATAGAGCAGCCTCTACATTTAAGAGCTGTAAATGATACTGTGGCCTTTCTCAAACTGTTCTCCCTACTGTGGAGGATGCACAGTAAGTATCAACATCATATTTTGCAATACTGTATCTTTGAAATTCTATTAAATATGTCTGCAGGTGCTTTCCTTGTGCCATATTTGTTCTTCATGGTGATAGCAGGGATGCCTCTCTTCTACATGGAGCTGGCACTGGGCCAGTACAATCGAGAGGGCGCAGCAGGAGTCTGGAAAATCTGCCCCATATTTAAAGGTAGGTAATTACACACCATATATCATAGATTATATATATATCATAGAGTGTGATCTGTGTCATGCCCACACAGTCCAACCTTAAAGAGGTTATTCAAAGCAGCCCCCTAAAATGTTTATCAAAATGTATTTAAAAATGCAAATAGTAACAAATAGGATACTGGGACATTGACTTCTGCCCAGGCCTTAATCCGTTTAATCAAACTTCTATAGTGCATTTTATAGTTCAGGGAATGTTGCTCTACATCGCCAAAACTCTCCTCAAGGAATATATGGAACCATTTCTAATCTATTCTGTTAAGCAGTGTTGGGCAAGTTACTCAAAAACTGTAATGCACTACTTATTACTTGTTACTGTCATTTTAAAGTAATGCCTTACATTACAATATTACTCTAAATAAAAAGTAAGGCATTACACTACTTTTGCATTACTTTAGTTACTCTCGCCAAAATGACTGGAAATAAGGATTTGGCATCTACAGTGCAAATCTCTCATGTGTCATGACTTTCACCTGCCTCCAGGAGGTTTTGGGAGCCTGCAGACTGAAAACCAGCATGTTCAGTAATTGCTTCTTCGGTCGGGTCAACATCAGTTTCGGCTGCTTTGTTGGGGTTGTATCGTTCCCTGTCCCATCCCCTCCTTTCCTGACTAATTCCGTGGTGCTATGGCACCTCTGCAAGTGCTTCGTCAAATTGCTTGTGCTGCATTTCGACGTGGAAAGAGGTTTGGGATTCACACACAGTGTGCATTTAACTAAAATGTTCTTGGAGTCCTTATTTTGAACGAAGTGAAAGTAGTGGGCGTATGTCCATCTTGAAAAGGAGCTAGCACTATCCGATTCTTCTGGTTCTGTCATCCTTTGTCAGTCTGCCATTTCCAGACAAAGTAAAAGGAAATGGAATGGTCTGTGCAGACTTTTATATCACTAGCTGATCTCGTGGAACTTTGTATGAAATGTAATGTTCTGCGCGGACTTATCAGATTCAGTAGCTGATCTCGCGGTGATCCGCAAACTTTGTATGAAGAAAACGCAGAACCCACAAAAACAAAGCAGGTTAAAAATGCATTGTAATGTGCGTTACTGTCATTGTAACGAGTAATATATTACCGATTTTCTTCCCTGTAATGCGTTACATTACTGCGTTACACTAAAAAGTAATGCATTACAGTAATTAATTACTTTTGTAACGAGTTACTCCCAACACTGCTGTTAAGTAATATATTTTCTGAAATGAGAAAACTTCTATCTTATGTCAATATTGCAAAAAGTCTACAGAATCGTCTATAACACTATAACAGTGACCTGGATTATATGTAAATCTGAAATGTTTGCGGTAACATAATCTCATCTCATATTTCACACAAACTCTGCCAAAGTTCTGTATAAGAACATGGCAGGGTTTTGATAGCTTAATCTTTGTGCCTATTGGCCTGTTGTGCTGGCTAATGTCCTCCCTTTAATGTGTACATGTCCGCTCCTCTGCCCACGTGCTGCCTGTCCACATGCCAGTCTCTTTTGTCCGCTCGTCTTTTGCATTGAGCAGCGACAGCCATTGTTTATCTCCCAGAACATCAGCTTGACTTGGCACTCAAATGGAAAGCATGGCATGGAAAGCAATCGAAAACTGGGCTTTTAAGACTCTGATTGTGCGTTTTCTCATGACAGATGATGGCAGGTAACACCGGCTGACTGGCTCTGCATACTTTTCAACACCTCAATGAACAAATTGCACTTTAATAGAAAACCCTTTTCTCAAAGCTTTAATATAAACTGAAAAACCTGTAGAAAGCATTTAGGCACTAAACTTGACACCAAATCTGACAAATTCAGCAATCCCTGTATATCTAAGAGTATTGTCCTTGCTCATCCTGTAGGCATTGCGTTCTGTGGTTTGGTCCGGCTGGGTTTGGTGTATTTAAACATGTGCTGTCCGTCAGGCCTCTGCTGATGTCCTAATCACATGTGTGCCACTGTCACTCAATGGAGGAATTACAGTAATTGTTGAGACATAAGAATACACATGCTCATATTGACAGTAATTATTCTGATCAACAAGCTGGGTTCCTCTAAAGATCAATGCATCTGAAGAAAAAGGGACTGAGGGGGGAGATAATGAGAGGGAGGGAGAGATAGCGTGGCCCACATGTTGTGTTAATAGAAGAGATGAGGCGTCGCACAAATATCACATCCACATTACACAGAGATCGATAAGCCGCAGTTGTGTCATGCCTCTTAGCAAAGGTTAACAATTATATTCAGCCTTAGAAGAATTGTCAGTGTTTGGATGTCTGGAAAGGGTAGATGTATAGATAAGTAAGGCATGAAAAGGACATTTGCAAAAGTTACTTGAGTCTATTAATTTGTTTTATCACCATTTACAGGGTATGTTATGGACTTTTACCATCTCCTGTGTAAACAGTAATACATTATATCCTCCTGGGACCAGAAGAAAAAAAATATTGTCTAAATTATTATTATTATTTTAATTTTCTATTTGGAGGTAAATGAACACCTTAGCATTTACATTTTGTTCATTTTATTCGTAATGTTGTAAGATGTCCTCTGTAATGGACGTCGGGGACATTTTGGTGTTAAATCCATGTGACGTTAACGACCTAACAAAAACTTTTTTTTTGTTTTTGATAACCAACATTTTTGACAAACTTCTACAGTCGCCTCAAAAAAATTATTTATTTATTTATTTGTTTATTTATTTAATTATTTTTATTTATTTATAGTAATTTATTATTATTATTATTACTATTTTTTATTTTTTTAATCATAGTGCAGCCACAAACTAGAGTCTATCTCAAAACACACACAGATAGACTGGTTAACTCAATGTCCACTATAAAGGACACAAATGAATGAGTTTGTCCACGTCCCCACCCTCTACTATAGGCCAGCTCTTTTCTCCTCATTTGCATTCAAGCAACAACGCCCAGAATAAAGTGTTTGAGAGAGATATTTATGACTCTTTCTCATCTTATCTCTGTTTCTCATGCACTGAGTGTTGATTTTGAAGAAGGATTCATTTACAGTATTAGGGAACCATTAACCCTGTAAAGCCCGCACCATTAAATAATTGACAGAAAATTCCAATTCTTTGAACTTGGAGCCTTTATTGGTCCCTCTGAACAAATAACAAAAAAAATATTCAAATATAATTTTCTATATATGAGTTTCAATTTGTATCATATTTGAAACATTGGGTCACAATGCTCAAAGATTCTTTTTTCCTGAACAAGCAAAAACATAATAAAACACAAACAAATCCACATCTTGAACCCCCACTTGTGAGGTTTTTCTAGCATGTAGCACCGTAGATGTGATTTTCCTTTGAAAGGCACCATGATTTCGTCAACAGCGTGACATTCTTCAGGAGGTACACAAAGAAAGCGTTGGCGTAGTTTCTCTAACCACAGCCTGGAGTTTCCACACTTTATCTTTTTTATCTTTTTTTGCATCCTCAGACACATTGAGGTTGTCCTGAAAGTGAATCATTTTCAGCAAATTCAGGAATCGACCCTGTGACATCACATCACAAACAGCGGGGTACCTTGTCTCCATCTCCCAGTAGGCTCGTACGTTGGGCATCTGTACTAACCCCATGTGCATGTACATACCAATAATTTGCTCGATTTCTTGAGCATTTGTGTTCACCGACTTTCCAATTTTCTGCACACTGTGCAAGTTTGTTTCTTCTGCAATTTCCAGCAGCATTTCGTCAGTCACAAAATCTTTAAAATACATATATGTGTCCAGTCAAGCCTCTCTTCAGAATGTTCCTCAACAAATTCCACAAATTCAACAGGGCGGCAGTAGCTCAGTTGCTAAAGCGTTTGTCCACTGATCCAAAGGTTGGCGGTTCAAATCCCGCTCTTGACATAAGAAACACCAGTGGTTGAGCGGTCAGATCCACTGACTCACAGGTTGGTTGGTACGATTCCAGCTCCCACAGATGCTGCCGTTGTGTCCTTGGGCAAGACACTTAACCCTACTCGCCCCCAGTGTCTGCGTACACTGGTGTGTGAATGTGTGTGTGAATGGGTGAGTGGTTCCTTGTTGTAAAGCGCTTTGGGTGCCTTGAAGGTGGAAAAGCGCTATATAAAGATGTGACCATTACCATTCAAACTGTTTTCTTTTCCACCGATACACCTTCCTTTTACTTTACCCCTTGCCGACTGCTTTAGTGTTATGTCCTTTGATTTTGTTGCATCCTCTTCTAGAACTTTTGGGCTTTCATCATCATCATCACTACTAGCTGGGTTTTCCTCTTCCTCTTCATCACTGCTATCTTGGTTTTCCCCAATCTTTGCAGTAGGAGTCCATTCCTCGTCGTCCTCATCATCATCTTCCCCTAGCTGCTCCATGTCACTTGAATTCCCATCCATAATCCTTTTCAGAGCATCTTCAACACTGTATTTTTTGCCATCTAAAGCACACATACATAAAAACAGATTATTATAAATTATTATTTGAATTGGTCAGTTTTTAGTGAAAACCAATAAGCAAAAGGCAGTTACAAGCAATGGTATCATGGCAAAACGGAACTAGTCATCAATCACCATGATACACAGCAAGTTACATATCTAGTTTTTTACTGTAAATACACTGAATGATGTCATTTAAAAATACTATGGAAATTTCGATTCACTGTATGTTGAACACATATGGCAGAATTGACAATAAAGCTGACTTTGATCTTTGATCTTTGATGTTATATATACTGCATGAAATACAATAAAATGACAGTTGACTGATTTAGAATTACATGACCTCTTATACCTGCTGTATCAAATTTGATACGCCATTTTCAACACGGTTTTACTAAAACATAGATTTTGAAATTGTAAGTATTTTCTCAATGCATCAACCCAGTAACTGTTCCTATTGATGTTTCTGTAAAAAAAAAAATGTTTTTCTTACCTTAACCTTTTCAAACTTGGCAAAGTTCTTCTTCAAAAATCACATGTCTCCAACTTCTTATTCATGACAATTTTGTATTGTCCCTGGAAAGCCCTCTAATGAATGAATAACTCCCCCTGTAGTATTTATCTGTGCACTGCATGTATCTGATTGTATACATCGGGTTTTTCAGGGAAAAAAATATCACACTGCTCATGTGGAGGGCTGAAAAACTCATGTATCAAATATGATACGTTTGGCGTTATAGGGTTAAGGGGCCATATAAAAGCATCAAGAAGTACCATGTCATGGGATCTTTATTTCATAACTTGTCACACTTTTAGAATTAATTTATTTATTTATCACAAAATGGAGGTCAAACTCTGAACTCTACTCCAGACCACATAATAATAATAATAATAATAATAATAATAATAATAATAATAATAATAATAATAATACATTTGATTTAAAAGCGCCTTTCAAGACACCCAAGGACACTGTACAAAACAAAGTAAAAAAAACAACAACAACAACAACTGAGGATTGGCTGCAGAACTCTCAATTAAAATGGCCCAAGCTTCTATGATTACTAGTAAATTGCATATCCTAGTGTAAGCTCTGTTTTTCCACAAACAGGAGTTGGATTCACAGTGATCCTGATTTCCCTGTATGTGGGCTTCTACTATAACGTGATCATCTCGTGGGCGCTCTACTACCTCTTCTCCTCCTTCACTGGAGAGCTACCCTGGGTCCACTGTAACAACAGCTGGAATAGCATCAACTGTTCCGACTGGGCCGACAACACCACCGTCAACGGCACCCTCAAGTCCACCCCTGCTCAGGAATACTTTGAGTGAGTTCAGGAGAATCAAGTTTAACATTAGATTAAAGACACATAATTGGTTGTTATAGAAGTTTGTATAGTTGTTTAAAGAGGACAAAGCTCGGAGTGGAGCAGGTCCTTGAGCTCAGGCAATTGCAAGGTCACATGGCAAAGATTAAACTTTAAAGCAACAGCAGTGAAAGAATTATCACTGAAAAATGACTCGGCCAACAGAACAGTATGTGATCTAATCTGTTCTTGTGAAGGTTTGCTCTTCTGTAGTGCAGCAGCATCTTGGCCAGGTGTCTGTGTCTGACAGTTGCTCTGTTGTGACATTTGAAGCATTCAGTCTATGCAAGTTGAAATGACAGTATTTCTACACAACCACCTGGGAACAATTTTCAGCTGAGCACCATAGACATATTATATATACTGCTATATGGCTTACAAGAATCGCACAAGTTTTTCTTTGTTTTCAGTTTTTGTACTGATTCAGAATGTTTTATCAGATGGCATGAGTGATGTTAAATTCATCTTTCTTTGAGATATATACTGTATATATATATTAAAACATTGAGACGTAACATTAAGTTGCAGACAAATGCAAGCAAAAACTGTTGCATGTCACCAGTCCTTTCACTCTGAAAACTGTTTTACTCAGATGTGGCCTCGGTGACTCGGTCACATGGTAACCAGCCCTGTATGAAGTCCCACCCTGAATTAATTTTAATCACTCAGTATTAAAAAGAGGGCACTGTAGCTTTAAAACTTACATTAAATAGTAATTAGAAAGTAAATACGACTTTGTTTTGTAGACGAGGAGTGCTGCACATCCAGGACAGTCAAGGCATTGATGATCTCGGGCGTCCGCGATGGCAGCTGACTTCCTGTTTGGCTGTTGTCATTATTCTGCTCTACTTCAGTCTGTGGAAAGGAGTGAAAACTTCTGGAAAGGTAAACATTCAAACTATTCTGATATTTCCACATATTCAAATTAAATATACCTCTTGGT
Organism: Paratrypauchen microcephalus; assembly: GCA_036785185.1. Lineage (NCBI taxonomy): Eukaryota > Metazoa > Chordata > Actinopteri > Gobiiformes > Gobiidae > Paratrypauchen > Paratrypauchen microcephalus. The sequence goes on along the minus strand of JAVJIX010000002.1, from coordinate 14,180,330 downwards.
GCTGCCTGGTTTAGATGTTTGTTTTGCCTTGAGTATCTTCACATGTTTTGTTTTTTCTGACTGTGCATGTGTTATTAGGTTGTGTGGATCACAGCCACAATGCCCTATGTGGTCCTGACTGTGCTGCTGCTCCGAGGAGTCACTCTGCCCGGGGCGATAGATGGCATTAAGGCCTACCTCTCCGTGGACTTTCTGAGACTCTGTGAGCCTAAGGTAAGCTGCCAGGAATATTTATGGAATATTACCTGATGAAAATCATACATTTATTTTTTTATAATATACAGATCTGCCCTTTTATACTGTTTCATTTGCAAGTACTGATTATCGAGTTGTCTCTAATAGTACCCAAAACATTGTAAAAGGTTATCTTTTATTACATAATCTCAAAATATTTTGTAATGGGTTATTGAAAGATTTTAGCAAAAGTCTTGGTGGTTGAAAGATGATAGAGGAAATAGACAGATAGATACACTGGGCCAATTGGAGAATTAGATTAGATAGACACATGGAGCAGTAATTTGCAAAATTACCCCTGTATTCACAAGCGTCTTTCATCTATGGCTGTTGAATGAATTTCCTGCAATTATCCCTAATAATGGCTCTTTCCTCTCCTGTGCCTTTTGTCTGCCGCTTCACACTCGCTCTGTTTCTCCTCAGGTCTGGATTGAGGCTGCCACACAGATCTGTTTCTCTCTGGGAGTGGGGTTTGGTGTGCTAATTGCTTTTTCCAGCTACAACAAATTTAGCAACAATTGCTACAGGTAAAGTCACTGAAAATAAACCTGTTATGCAATTTGTGCACATACAGTAGTGCCCGTGTGTGTGGACAAATTATATGTCTGTTTCCAAACGATGTTATTTTTTAAAATGTTATGTATGGATTACTCACTCAGACCAGGAGTAGGGTCACAGCTGACACGCTTTCCTGTGAACAGCAAACTGATCTGACACAATATCTGTGATGCAGTAACAATGGTGTCACATCTGATTGCAGAAATATTTTCATTACCATTTTGCCTCCTCTACAGAGACGCCATCATCACCACTTCAATCAACTCACTGACCAGTTTCTTCTCTGGTTTTGTGGTCTTCTCCTTCCTTGGCTACCTGTCTAAAAAGCACAATGTATCTCTTGATAATGTTGCTCGAGATGGTATGGTCACAGTCTCACATATTGTATGACTCCACATTATTTGAAACACTTATTTTCCCTTTTCAGGTGCTGGATTAGTGTTTGTGATTTATCCTGAAGCCATAGCAACTTTACCTGGGTCGTCTGTCTGGGCTGTTATATTTTTCATTATGCTATTAACACTCGGTATTGACAGTGCCGTGAGTATGCCCTCCACATTAATCCAATTAGTTGGACCTTGTGTCCTCTCTGTCTAATGCAGCTGTGTAATCTGTAATTTATTTCATATGTATATTCCCCTTTTGGCTTAGTATGATAACTTAGGTTATTTCTGTGTATATCTTTGTAGATGGGTGGGATGGAGTCTGTAATCACTGGACTTATAGATGAATTCAAATGCTTACAAAAGCACAGGGAGCTCTTCACTCTTTTCATTGTAGTTGGCACATTCCTAATATCACTGTTCTGTGTGACTAATGCAAGTATACAACTCCAACAACAATTATATCATATAATTATATCTACTCATTTGGTTTTGACATGAAATATGTTGTCCATTTGTCTTTCAGGGTGGCATGTATGTGTTTACACTCCTGGACCATTTTGCAGCAGGGACATCGATTTTGTTTGGAGTGCTTATTGAAGCTATTGGCATTGCATGGTTCTATGGTAAGAAAGACTGACAGAGGGGTGAGTTAAAGAAGACGATTCATGATTTCATGGTCAGAAAAGCTGATGTTATATTAGGGTCTGATGAGAAATCTGTTGGTATAGATGTCTTGTGCCTCAAAGCATCATAGTTCTATTAGTCAGGATACTGAAGCTAAGCAGGTCTGTCCACACTAATGGTTTTGTCTGTTGTTGCTGCTGGCCAAAGTCTGGTGCCATGTGTTGTTAGATACAAGAACATCTGTCATTCTCACAAGAGCTCAGATGAAATCACCTGAGGTGTTTGCCAAGACCTGTGTCACCTGTCTAACTGTTGGACTGGTGTTTGTGGTGTTGTCAGCTAAAATTCATATTTTGACTTTTTGTTCTTCAGGCATTTAAAATACTGTAAAATGTATATTTAGTCCTGATTGCAAGGGTTTTACACACATTTTACACATTTGTTGTATTACATACTTTTTTATAGCTCATGTTATGGACAGTAGTTCTTACATTACATCCACACTGTGCTGTACTGGCCCCTGGTAAAGAACTATATAATAACACTAACGTGGGCTTGAGCTGGCTCTTCAGATTTTGTCCCACTTTCCAGGTCCTGCCCCTGGCAAGACAAATAAATCAAGCCTAAGGCATCACCCAACCTTTGTATCCTCCTTCCTTCTGACAAGAACGCTTAACTTAGTGAAGCTGTGTTCTTTTATCTGGCTGCCAGTACCAGCCAATGTGCAGTTTCAGATGTTTAAAGTGGCTTGTCATTCATTTAGGATATATATTTTCTATATTAGTTAAGATCATAAAAGGAAATGTGAAGTGAAGATTGTGTTATTAAACAATGTGTTTTTATTGAAGAACTCTTCAGACTGTAAAGATTCTGACTCTTGCTCTTGTCTTGTATATTTCAGGAGTGGACCGGTTTAGTGATGACATTGAGGAGATGATCGGGCAGCGTCCAGGCTGGTACTGGCGGCTGTGCTGGAAATTTGTCAGTCCCTGTTTCCTTTTGGTAAGACTCAACACCAAAAGTGTTTTATATGACAGATATTTCTGTCTGTTATGTAAATATTACATAATAATCCTAATTGCTTATAGTTTATGGTGGTTGTGAGTTTTGCTACATTCAACCCCCCAACCTACGGCCCTTACACATTTCCTCCGTGGGCGAATGTGGTTGGCTGGTGTCTGGCTATGTCATCAATGGCCATGGTGCCTCTCTATGCCATCTATAAGATGTGCTCACTGTCTGGAAGATTTTGTAATGTAAGTCAAATCTATTATTATTCAATGATTATAGTTTTCTGTATAAACCATCTGCTAAGGGTCACTCAGGTGTGCCAGCCCCAGGATGATTTACATAAAGGGCATTATGTTAAACCTGCACATGTTAACTCAATGTGCAGTTTCTAGATTAAATGTCGATCACATACACATTGTATTGATGTTTTGTGTGTGTGTTTTGTTTTTTTTTTAAATCAGAGACTGGCTTATGCTATCACCCCTGAGACAGAGCATCATTTAGTGGACACCGGAGAAGTCCGACGGTTTACGGTATGTTTCACTACCTATTCCAAAAACGTTTTTAAACCATGTACAGTATATTTATATAATGTTTCTGCAGTTGCATCACTGGATGGTTATCTAAGTCTACCTTTGAATATCACCAAAAGGAGTGTAAGTAAAGACACAGATGTGTGTGAAGGCATGCGTGCACAGCAAAGCAAATCAGAGAACTTAGAGCCATTTCACTGATCTACTATGAACTAGGGATGTTTTAAAGTGCCAATTATTTTGAGTGTTATAATATCAGAGTGTTACACTTGAGAGTACAGAGTAATGCTGCTAGATACATTTTTATTTCAAAATCATGCAGTGATTTTGATATTATAGTTTTATTGAAAAAATTATTTGCTCAAAATCTGTTATTTTTGGGAAAAAGATTACAAAAAAGTCTATATATGTGTTGTAATATAAACTATAAAATTATTTATTTTAAGACAATGATATTGACTGTTTAACTTTTTTTTGTAAAGCCTTACTAACTCATTTTAGGTATTTGGGTCCAAAGGAAACTGTTCAAATATAAAATGAACCGGTACATAGGCTTGTGAATGCATCTGTTGGGAGCTCGAGCTTTTCACTCTCTTTGTGATTCACAATAAAATCATATTTTTTATCTGCCAAAGACAAACACATCTACGTGTTCTAAATCTCTGAGACGTTCTAACATTTGCATAATGGAACAATTTTAGTTGTTTTGTTTTATTGTACTTTTTGATATTTTGTTTGAGGAAGCTGCCATTTGACTCTAAGACTGTGCTGTTGCCAGAAAGCATAAAGCTTTAATTTTTCAGTTTACATAATATTACATTTTACGACTGTTGAGAGCTTTTTATTAAACTGCAGATCAATACTGTAGTGTAGTATTGTAATTATAATAGAGTCATTTATGGTCTATGTATGTGTGTGTACACGTATTGTAGAGGGACTTGTATTGTACTGTACTACAACATAAAAAGAGAAATATCAATTCTGTGTTACTGTGAAAGTGATGCGTATTAACCTTACAGTTTTCAGATGATGATGATGATATAAGGTTTCATTTCATGGGCCACGTTGAAAATCATGTCTAAAATGGTTGCAGACAGGTTTTCTTTATTTTTACCCTGTGCTCCGAGGGTCAATCTGTCCAAATTGTATGCCTGTGCTGCTGTACTGTGCCTTGTGGTGAATCGGACTGTATTTTGTTGTTTTGTACTGTCAAATACGGTAATTAAATTAGAGTAATAATATGAATGTGTCTCTTATTTGGGTGTTTTTGTAAATGTCTATGATAAAGAAAAAGGCTCATCTAGGTGTAATGAAGAGTATAATGACTTTGTCCTTTGGAGGTTCAGCGTGACCCTGAATCTCAAATGTTTATTACAGGAAGACTTGTGTCAAAGCCCATCTCAAAACCAATAATTACTGCAGATAACATTTAGGAGCAATTCCCCTCTCAACAGCTTCACAAGTTATTATGGCGATGTCCATACTTTCATTAATACTGTGGCTGCATAACGCACACCTCTGGATACGTGTTCTGATAAAAGCCCTGGCTGTTTGCGTATGAACTAATGAAATAAACAGGAGTAAATTCTGTCATTTTTGAGAACAATATGTGTCACTGTCTTCACTTCCAACTATTTCAGCCTTGACCATGCACATAATTCCACACCATTTGTAAAAGTGAATAAAGCTGACATGTTCATAATAATAATAATAATAAAATGTATTGAATTTATCCTATAAGTAACAGCATTTTAATTTATTTCAATGACTGATTCGCTGCTCCAGGTGTTCATGTTATGATAGAGCCATGACAAGGCAATCTTTGAGCGGTACAAATAAAGGTGCCATTTTCGCATCCAATAAAGCAAAGCAATTATGGATAATTTCTTTTCTTCACAATGACATTGAGGCTGAAAAGGCCGTGCATATAAAAGTAGGCCTATAGACTATGTTAGAAAATGTATTTTAGAAAGAAAACAGCAGTGCTTGATCAACAAAAGGCAAAAGATGGTCCAGATAAAAAAAATGCTCCAGACTCAGACATTTTTCATTGAATTTTAAGTACATTTTTAAGTAATAAGTAATAAGCTATCGAGGGTAGACCTGAAAAGCAGTGCCCTCTGTCAAAGAAAAGTTGCCACTGCACCACTTAAGGCTCACTGTTTTCATTGCCTATAACGTATACAAATATAATACTGAATGTGATGATTATTTGATTGTATAAGGATGTAAATTACATCTCTGAAAATACTAAGACAAAACAAAATTAGGCATCTAAACTAAACGAATGCTGTGTGATGAACTAGGCTATAAACCTTAAATCTTTCAGCTTTTTGAGCAAAGAGCGCCATCTTGCGGCATCATTGAATAGCATGTTCAAGTTTTTAATAACAAGTAGGCCTAGTTGTTGCCAGTTATTTAGCCTCCTGGGACACGAAGAAAAAATGCATCTAAATAATAATAATTATTATTATTATTACATTATTTAAATTTTCTATTTGGAGGTAAATGAACACTTTAGCATTTACATTTTGTTAATTTTATTTTTATTCATAATGTTGGAACATCTCCTCTGTAATGGACTGTAATGGTGTTAAATCCATGTGAAGTTAACAAAGCTAACAAAAACATTTTTTTTTATTGATTTGATGACCAACGTCTCTGACAAGCTTCTACAGTCACCTCAAAAAGTTTTTAGATTCCCTTTTAATTTCTTATTTATTTATTTATTTATTTATTTATTTATTTACTTATTTATGTATTTTTATAATTTTATTTAATTATTTATTATTATTATTATTATTATTATTATTATTATTATTATTATTATTATTATTATTATTATTATTATTATTATTATTAATAATAATAATAATAATAATAATAATAATAATAATAATAATAATAATAATGCAAAATTAGCCTGTTTTTTTCCCCTAACACATTCTTTTAAACGGGCGGCAGTAGCTCAGTTGGTAGAGCATATGCCTCGTGATCCAGGGGTTGGTGGTTTGAATCCCGCTCTTGACGGGTTGACCGCGTGTGATCCCAGCTCCCACAGATGAGCGCTGCCGTTGTGTCCTTGGGCAAGACACTTAACCCCACCTCGCCCCCAGTGTCTGTGGACACTGGTAGCCCCCATGGCAGAAGAAACATCAAGGCCCGTTGTGACGTGAGCTGTCCTCCTGTGGACCCACCACCCGCTGAAGGATTCATGGGGGCTGGTGCATTGTGTTCTGGGCAGCAGAACACTGCTTGGACTGCTGCCCCCTGTGACCCGGAAAATGGAAACGCGGAAGAAAATGAATGAATGAATTCTTTTAAACAATAGCAAAGTACTTGATCTGGCGCGGCGAGAGCCGGAGCTGGTTGCAACGCGCTCCCTTATTTTCCAACTTTTTTTCTGCTCTTACCTGCTTGTTCGTTTGCACACTTTGAAGATTATGTGTATAAGGCTAAGTGCTTCAGATATGCGATGTTTCTGCTCCATTTCAACCTCTATTTTCTCTGGATTTTAACTTTTTCACCATTGCTATGTGCGTTGCTATGTGTGGAGGAGCTGCTACGGAGGACGCGCAGAGGCCGACGTTACTTTTTCGTGCTGTTCTTGATCTGTGCGTTGCGGCACTGGAATTTCCCCACTGGGGGACTAATAAAGGCATATCTTATCTTATCTTATCTTATTTTTTTCACAGTTGGCAACTATTTCCTTTAAAGGTGCATTACGTAACTTTTCTGACCAAGGGTCTGTCAAATGTTTTTCTCCATGGACATGCTATTTCTTTGTCAGAAATGTTTCACACTCTGGCTTTAAACCTTTCTATCATCACGGAGATCAAACCAAGTTACAGGTCAGATCTGTGGAGAGGGCAACTCGGCTCACAGTCAATGCCTGTTTTTCTATGTATTTTTGAGCCATAAAGCCACCTGTAATTGAATAAATGTAAGGTAGATCTGTTTAAGGGCATATTGTGGAACTTTTTCAAGATTCAAGATTGTTTATTTGTCATATGCAGGATCAACACAAGGTCAACAATGCAATGAAATGCTTAGGATCAGAAGAACCATTGACTCTCTAAGATAGTCGAGAAGTACTAATAGCAGCAATAAGAGTACAAGGTAAAAAAGTGTTGCAAGTGCAGGGGAAAAGGTAAACAATATAATAAAAATATGTAATAAAATAGAATAAAATACAAAGGTACAGGTAGGATTAAATAAGGTGCAAGTAGAGTATTTCACAGACTGGACATAATATAGCACAATATAAGCAGTAGTCGAGTTGTAAAATGAAACCGGGGGGATGGTGAAATATTTCATTTATGTGACATATTTTCCAGCGGGACACACACACACACACACACACACACACACACACACACACACACATACACCTTAGTCCTGGTTCAGACCTGGTTTAGACCTGGGTTAGACCTGGGTTAGACCTGGTTCAGACCTGGTTTAGACCTGGGTTAGACCTGGGTTAGACCTGGTTTAGACCTGGTTTAGTCCTGGTTTAGTCCCGGCCCCCTGCTGTCAGCTAATATGTCCCTTTGATGCAGAAATAATATGATAATATAACTCACCCCATAAGAACACGGTCAGCTCCGTAGTCCGGGATGTTGTCCGATAATTCGCGTGTCCACGTGTATGTGCGTGGAAACCGACATAATTATCCCGAGTCCCAAGGCGAGAGTTCCTTCTTACATAGCGTTAACGTAGCGTACATATTAACGGGGCTCGCTCACAGCTGATCGGTGAACAGACGCAAACACAACAACGCTAATCGTCATGATTGGCAGGAGCGCGATTGGTGGGTATGCTGCAACATGATTGGAAGCCGGAGCGCAGTTCGGCCTATGATTGGCTCTTGGAACTGGCCACGATTCATGAAGGTCACCTATTTTGACTTCAAAACGGCGAATTTCGCCAAAAGGTGGGGAATTTTCATGCCTTATTAATAAAATGCCACAAGGGATGGAAGAAGGGATGCCCATTTTAGAAGAGGGATAATTTTGACTGAGTATAGTACTGAGTATAGTCCCCCCAGTATAGTCCCCTCTGTACTGAGTATAAGTCATAATATAGTATAGTATAAGTATAAACTTTCCAAGCAAAACAATGTCATATCCATAGAAACAGGAAGGTAACGGGCCTCAACTGAAAAGTTACATAATGCAGCTTTAAAGGGACAGTGTGTAAGATTTTTACCCGTTAATTACTGAAATTGAAGATACCCATTCAAAAATACATTGTTTTCCAAGCCTTTTCACTTCCATCATGAAATCAAAGTATTCTTTTGGACTTAGATATAGTCACATAAAAGGGGGATCTTCCCCATGCAGAGGCAGCCATTTTGAATACGAGAGCCGCAGAAGGACATTTGGGCTCCACCTTCGCCTTCGGCAAGGCTCGTGGTTTTGGGTAAACAACACAAGCATGCTGCTGGATCAGACGTCGTAATGGATCTAACACGTGTTTTGGACTAAATTGTGTTACTGGATTTTATTCGCTGGATCCTTACGGACAAATTGAGAGCAAGTTTATGGTGAAATACAGAGTTTGACCTGTGCAAAGCATTCCAAGGTAAGCTAACCTCGTTTTGTGCTTTTCCGTATAAAAGCCCCATGTGCTCGGGGAGTGATTATTGTGCAGGGAAATGAATTGCATAGTCAAAAAGAGGAGACTGTAAGGTTTCATTTGATGTGTAGAGTGTCATGGTACATGATCAGGAATGTGTGTTTTCATGAGAGAGAAAAAAAAAAAAAAAACGGGACCGCGTTTTATTTATACAGTAGCGGCGCGCGGCTCGTGCGCGCGCCTGGGTGACCCTCGAGGTCTGCCGTAGCTAAAACAGAAAGTGCAATAGCACCATCCACCTATGCGCCACGAATTCTACACACTGAGGCTTTAAGTTAGAAGCCCTAGTGATTCTAAAGTTAGTTCATGTTCCGTTCAAAACTAGGTCTAGTTGGTCGCATGCAAAGGTGCGGCCTTGTTTTGTCCTAAACAACACACTAAATAAGGAGCTGTGGGAACGAGTCATTAGAGGTGTTCGGAATCGAATGGGCCAGTGGCGCAGATTGGCAGCCGCTTCCGTCAGTCCCAGGGCTACTGTGGCTTTTTTTTTTTACCACCACTACGTGACGAAGCTACATTACGCATTACAAACAGACATACATACCATTATTCTTACAGTTTGCGGTGCTGTCATCGTGGTTACAGTAACTGAATTAACGATTAACGATACACCGGAATCCGGACAGGCCTGGTAGTCTAACACAAACATGTTTGGGATGTCTCTGGCAACACTGCTTTCCAACTGGTCTCTTGATACCCAATTATCTCCTACATAGATGCTTTTAATTGTCCATTGTCCATCTACTCTGCTGATTTTCGACTGGATTTATGAAGTCCAAGTGTGCTCAGTGCTCACAGGTGCCATAAAAAGCGTGGCACACACTGGTTGTAATGTTTCCAACTGGCATTGCTACTGATTAACTGCATGTTGATCAGGAGCGCTGCAGGTGTAGGCCACGGCTCTTGACAGGGTTACCATAGAAACATGTCAACAGTTTTGGTCCCGTGATACCCCGCGCCAGAGCGAGGGCCGAGTCTCGTTTGGATTCGCTTGGATTGTGCGCCACATGCTCTGCGCGCATTCTCTGGGCTGCGTAAACGGTACTGTGCAACTTTAGAGTCTTCAGATTTAGTTTAAGACGACTCATTTCTGTGTTTTATCCCGCTAATGCGCCGTTTTCACCGAAATGTGTTGTTGTTGTTATAATGGACAGTGCGCATCACGGACAAATACGCGCAAATATTGAACCATTCTCCAAACGAGAGCACCAAACATCCAGTGATGAATGCCGAAAAGCCAAGCTTCCTGTCGCAGCCTGTGGTTAAGAATGTCTTCATGTACCGGAACGGAGACCCCTATTACGAGGCCCGGCGGATCGTGATCAACCAGAAGAGAGTGTGTAACTTTGAGACTTTGCTGTGGGAAGTGACCAGCGGGATCCAAGCCCCGTTCGGAGCCGTGAGGAACATCTACACGCCCAGAGGTGGACACAAGGTGGACCGTCTGGAGAACCTGCAGAGTGGCGAGCAGTACGTGGCTGCAGGCAGAGAGAGGTTCAAAAAACTTGAGTAAGACCTGACAATTCAGACTGTATAACTCCACTATATAGTCTTAATGTGCTTTTTTTTCTATATTCTCTTATTTACTAATACTATCTCAACTGTCTGCATGCACCTTTTTTGTTTGTTCTAACTTTCTTTTGCACTAAACTGCCTGGAGCTAATGTGGCAAGTGAATTTCTCTTGTGTGAGATCAATAAAGTCTTATCTTATCTTATCTTATCAATAGTGTCATGTAAATGTTATTGTTTTAATTCTAACTTGTGTTTTTAATTGCATGTATTAATGTATTTATTTTGCATAGCCCTGCTGCACAAAGGGAGTGCTCTACTGGTCTTATAGGGACATTCCGAAGGGAAAATTGGCAACTTGGTATTTAGGCACACCCAGGATTATTCAAGGCCAGAAATAACCTATTTCAGCCACTTGGAGTCACTAGCCAGTGTACTCTTTGTGCTTGGAAGGGCGTCCAACAAGGGATGCAAATTATCGATTAATTCATTAATTGATAGTTGATTGACCTTATCGATCGATTAACGATTAACTGGTAAGCGGCGTTTTTCACCTGAATTTTAGTGTTTCAATAGGGTCTTTAAGAATATAAGCTATAGTATACATAACACTGAGTCAAAAATATATCATAGTAATTAATTATTCCTTAGTAAAAAGCAGACAAATGTATTGATGCTGAATAACAAAATACAGTAATCCCTCGCTCTATCGCGGTTCGCAGGTTTTATTTTTTATTTTTTTCAATTTTATTTTTATAGTGTAACATTTTTTTATAGTGTAACATTGTGTTCTGTCCTGATTGGCTAAGAGACTAGACCAGGACAAAACGTCTAAACGACTAAACGTAACCAGGTCTAGACCAGGCCTAAACCTGGACTGGACCTAGATTAAACCAGGACTCGACCAGGTCTAGACCAGGACTAAACCAGGATTAAACCACCACGTGCCGCTGCTGGTTTCTTGCGGCTGGCCCCGAGCCACAAACCAGCCGCACGAAACCAGCAGCGGCACGTCTGGGCGCATTCCGGGCGCCGCGGTTCGATCTCGCCTCGCGCGTACACCCGGGGCTGCTGAGCAGTGCCGTTGGCGCCTGCGGCCGGCTGTGAGTCGAGCTTGGCGCAGCGCGGTGCGCAGTTGCCTTGTTTCGTGACCACGCGGGTGCGCGTGTCCGCGATTAGCGATTAATTACAATTAATGCATTTTGTTCGACCAACGTCTTAATCGACAATTAATCGTTAATCGATTAATTGTTGACATCCCTACGTCCAACATAACACAGAGAAACACATTTTCAAAAATGTATTGTATGTATTGTATCAGCAGCCATCTGTGGCACCCCCAGTGCAAGAAGGAGCGCTACCGCAGATCCTTCATCCCCACCGCCATCAGACTGTACAACTCCACTGTATAGTCCAAACGTGCAATATCTTTTTTCCATACTCTCCTAGTTACTGTTTTATTATTATTACTTATTTTATTATTACTTATTTTATTCCATTCTTGCCTGCATGCACTTTTTCTTTCTTGTTCAAACTGTCCCTGCCTGGAGCTACTGTGGCAAGTAAATTGAGATCAATAAAGTCTTATCTTATCTTATCTTATCTTGTTTGTTTATTAATTGCTTGTTTGTCAATGTTATGTATGAGTCATAATAATATCTCAAATATTTCATTTTTAGTTACTTAGAGATTGGCCCAAGAAAGAGGAGGATGCTGCAGGCTCTTCCTCTGCAGGTAAGTAAAATGCTAAATCCCATGTAATTTATTCTCCCTAGACTCAAATCTAATATTGGGTCATTTAATTGGCCTATATGAAGTTCTACCATCATAGTCATACATGAGTTGAGCCAGTTAAGTGTTTGGCAGCCTATAAATACGTTCTACCGCAGTGGAACAAACATCCATAATTTACACTGGTGTGTCAATCATCTGTTTAATCTGGGCATGTCTGCATGAGGATTATGCTCCAGTTTCACTCACACTTCTGTAATACAAGACCGTGTATGATGTACAGGGATTCATTGTAAACAACAGCTAAAATACAGTATAGCAACATCAGCATAACCACACCGAGCACAAGAATAAACCAAGGATGGGCTGATCACTTGAAAAAAGACGTAGAACTCATGTGTTGAAGCTCAGTTTATTGGTAGAGATATTCTGCGATAAACGATAATACGTTTTTTAAAACTTTATTTAACCAGGGAAATCCCATTGAGATTAAAAACATCTTTTTCGAGGGAACCCTGGCCAAGAGGCAGCAAAAAAGACAATTACAACACAATTAAAATGACATACAAATTAGTTAAAACAGATACAATTTATGGAGGCTGTCTCAAGTGCTCTCAGTCTGGATTGAAAGCCATCCAATGAGATAAGTTCCGTTAATTTCCAATAACAATAACGTAAGATAATCCTTCCAAAATGTTTAAATAAGCAGTATACTGTAATTAAATAAAAGTCACAAGCTGCAACAAATAAATAACAGAATGTACTATTACTGGTCAATAATTAGCCATAGAAGTCACTTATTCAACCTTTTTCAGCTCGAATGTAATTGTAGTACAACAAAAACACCTCAAATCTCCCCACTTTTACAAAGAAAATGTACACATGATAAAATGGAGCCCCAAAATATATTGTTCCAACTATCCTGTATTTCATTTATTTCATTTCATTTCATTTCATTTATTTATTCATTTCGAGCAGGTCAACACAAGGAAATAAATACATGTAACCAATATACAGTCAAATACATTTGTTTTTCCTGTATTGTACCATAAGGTGATAGTACTTATCGTGACAGGCCTATATATTTGAGTCTTAGGGTCACAGCTGCCATTCCCTGACGTGTTTGGGAGCAACTCTCTGCCCCTCTGTATAAGCCTGAGAAGGATTAGCTAAACAGTGTAGCGCTGAGCAGACCTTTCACTTGGTGTCGGTGACAATGTATTATTCATTTCCAGATCATAATTACCCCTTCTAATTTATGCAAATATAATACACCACTATGATGTAACCACAAATTAAAGGAGAATTAAGGGTTTTTTGTTTTTTTTTTTACAATCTGAGCCTTATTTTGGTAATAAAACAAGTTGTTTTACTCACCCATAGCACTTTGGTGTCATTCGAAGCATTTCCGGAGATGTTTTAGTTTAGCGATCTCCGTAACGTGAGTTCTCGGGGCATATTTTCAAATCATAGAAGCTCAATGTCTTAGTCTACACTTTTGTTTGAGTCAAAAGTGGCCTATAATCCGAGATTTAGCCATAGTTTTGAGTAGATGAGGACGCCAGTGCACATCTTAAGTCACATCTTATTTCGCTCTCAGCTCTCGGGACCCAAACATGAAACGCAAAGCTGTAAATTATGGATGAATCTCGGATTACAGGCCACTTTTGACTCAAACGAAAGTGTAGACTAAGACATTGAGCTTCTATGATTTGAAAAGTGCCAAAGTTTGTGTTATTTGGAGACCGCAAACATATGCCCCGAGAACTCACGTTACGGATATCGCAAATCTAAAACATTACCGGAAATGCTCCAAATGACACCAAAGTGCTATGGGTGAGTAAAACAACTTGTTTTATTCAGATTGTAAAAAAAAAACAAAAAAAATGTTAGTTCTCCTTTAAAGCCTTAATGTTTTACACTAAGACTAAAAACAAACAGAAACACTAAAAGACATTCTGTACTACTTCATCTATCAAATTTATGATCAAGTCTACCTAAAACTATATCTAACAAATTCAAATCTAATCAAACTCTAAGAGATGTAAAACCAGTGCAAATTACTATACAAAGGGAACTGATTATTTGCTGTCACAACCCCACGAAGAAAAACAGAAAGGGGGAAAAAAAACGACTCCATGCAAATCAAACAAACCAAATCAGAATGGCAGTCCTTAAGGTTCACAATGTCGTCTTATCAGCTGGCACTAAGAGGCTAAATCACCGCAGATAACCTGGAGGGCTGTGCTGGTGTGCGGCTGCTCTGATTACCTGCTGAGCAAAATGAGCCAATTTAGTTCACAAGGACCGGCCCCTCGTCACTGGCCCACTTGTGCAGCTGATTATGTGGATTAACGGCAAGGACCATCAAGTAACTTCAGCTTTTGTTTGTCTTTTCTTTCATTTTGATAGTTTTAAATAACATGCAGACTGCCATGCTCACACAGTCTTATAAAAGAGATGATAATAATGTTTTCTATGCATCCGTATAGAATAGTTCACCTGAAACAATAGAGTACATTTGTCAGGTATGTCATATTCTGTTCTATTTTTCCTATTGCCTTTAAGAAGAAAATTAAGTGATTGGTGGTTTCTTCTGAAAGGTCACACTTCATCATGGTTGGTTAAGTCCAGCTGTCAGTCACTTGACCTTACAGAAGCTAACCAATAGAAGTAGGAGGGAAAAGTGTTTGAGCACAAAACTGCAGAAAATCAAAAAAAGGTGGTAAATCACATGATGATAGGACCAAAACAGCAGATTAACCATATCATTTTTTATCACACCCAACCACACTGAGTATCATATTATAGTAATTGGTGTTTATTTGTTAATCACACTGGTCTACAAATTTTTGGACTCGATCTGCTTCAGAGATAAAAGTGGCTAAATCTCATTTATATTGATAAGATGAACTGAAAATCAATTGATAACTGTGCTGGTTAGCTAATGTATTCAAGATATGTAATGATATAATAAACTGTGCTGGTTAGCTAATGTATTCAAGATATGTAATGATATAATAATAATAATATATATTATATATATTGATATATATAAGGCGCACTATAAGGCGCACCTAAAAGCCTTCAATTTTCTCAAAAGCCGACAGTGCGCCTTAATAATAATAATATTAATAATAACCTTATAATCCGATGTGCCTTATATATGGATCAATATTGGTTAATCATGGCTATCGTAGTCAGCCACTACTGTAGCTTCTATTCTATGCACCTTATAATGCGGTGCGCCCTATATATGAAAACAGTTTTAAAATAGGCCATTCATTGAAGGTGCGCCTTATAGTGCGGAAAATATGATATGTTAAAACTGTAGACATATTAAAATGAATGTATTTGAATGTGCAGACAGGCTTTCAGATAGAACTGGTTGCTTGTAGACACACAGTACCTTCTGATAAACTACAGTTTTTGCCTTATTTTGCATAAATTTCCTATTTTGACCCATTACTATATCTTGGAAACTATAGCCAATCAGCACTTCAGGCTTAATTTTTCTTTATTAGTGAAGTAAACCAAGAAAAATGTCACTATTTTTGTTCCGGAAGCGTTTTGCTTGTAGACCAGTGTAATTGGTGTGAGTTATGGCACTGCTGTTTCTTGCATTGCACTTTTTCCTTGTTGAATTCTTGTGTAGTCCCTGTAGCCCTCTGTTGCTGTGGTGTACACACAGACCCCAAAAGACTCCTTAGTAGTCTTCCTGCTCTCTTATCGGCATCTCTGAGGGCAGGATCTCAGTTTGTTGTCACACAGGGTTACGGCTGTTGGAGCGGGGCCTGCAGCACTCCCTTTCTTCACCCTCACCACCTCCAGGATTAGAGAGGCCTCATTCTTTTGCTGTCATAGAGATAAAATAGATTCCCCGTGTGTTAACAATACATCTTTCTTTATGTCCTCCAGGGACAAAATTCTTTTAATATCACAATATCCTGTTTTTATTGCCCTGGGTTATTGAAGAGACAAGAGATTGACTCAGAACTGCAACTCAAAAAGAGTTGGGACACAATCTTATGTGTAATATTTATGATCTCAAAAATGAAATGGGAGAATAAATGTCATAGCAAATGTTGAAACGCTGTCCACATGACTTTAAACATATGTCTAGATCCATGGAGACAAACAGGTGTACAGGTACAAGTACAGGTCAGATCCGTGGAGAGGCAAGTCTACACTACAAATTTCTCTGATCTGGACAAGATTTTAAAACTTAAATCAGGTTATTCATCTTGTTTTCAGATTTATTATCTACTTACTAGTTCCGAGACTGCTTAAGTCTAGTCGAGAAGTAGTTTATTTTCAGATAACTTGTTAAGTAAAATTATCTTGCTGCATGGACAGATCATTTCACTACTTTTAATTCATTTTCTGATAGATTTAAGTGTTTATATCTTAAATTTGGGCCAAGTTTTTTTGCAGTATACTCACTATATGAATGTTAGAAAGAACGTCAGTATAAGAATGCATGTTTTCAAAGGACCATTTACGTGATGATTTCTACATTTGTTTCCTTAGTATTGGTGTATTTGTAGAATGATCTGTGGCAGTTTTCCTCTTCCTAAACTACTGACATTATTATGGACCACACTGACTGTTCCCTGCAGATCTTTTCCCTAAAGCTACCAAACATCAGATGTACTCAGGCACTCCTGTTATTAAGAGATGCCCTTAAACTCCTTTGGGGGCGACTGCTCCACTTTACCATTAGTAATAATAGGCACAGAATGTACAGGCAGGTGGGTAAACAGCCTGTACACATGACTCCTACTGACTTTGTTTTACAGGTAAAACCTCCACCACAAAACAGGATCATGGTGTCAGCGCGATTTCTGAAGCCGATTAAGGAACCATGCCCCATATTGTGAGACTTGACATATTTAAGCGGTGTATTTCACTAAACATTAAATAACTTTTACAATCCTTTTCTTTCTTTCTTAAGTGTTGTTGCCAATGGTGATGTCCTGAATCCAGCCATGAGGTTGCTGATCCATCAGAGGATGCTGGGACAGTTTGATAAGATCCTGGAGCTGGTCACAGAGAAGATGGGTTTGAGAGTCCTTGGGGGAGTGCGCAGGTATTATAATGTCATTATATTTCTATTGTTTACTCTTTTTTGTAAACATAAGTTGCATACAACTATAGGACTACATTATACATCTGAGTTTATTTGATTTATTTGACAGGGACAATACAGAGGAGCATTAATCACAAAAATGAAAAGATGCTTTGTACCAGACTTAAGCTCTCAAAGCTAATTTCCAATGCAATTCATAATATTTACAGTGGCGGTGATATATTTCATCAAATAGTAAAAATAAAAAATTAAAACTCTTTTCCCGATACCTCATGTCTAGTCTCACTTTAATGTTGACACGTCTGCACTCTTAGAAATTGTTGTTTAATTTTCAGGCTAAGTTTTTTTTAAAGCATTTGCAAAATTTTAGCTCAGTTGGAAGTTTGTTCCATTCTGAGATTGTTTTAAATGAAAATGCAGATTGTCCTAATGATGTTTTCCGTTTTGGTATTGCACATTGGCTATTGACCGTTGATCTGGTTGAAATGGAAAACAATACTGAAGGGTTTCACATTTGACATTTGGGTTTTAAAGGTTCAAAGAAGATGATGTTTCCAGATTTTTATCCCCAGTATTTTATCTAATTTGGGCAATATAAAACTCTATTTAAGAGACTATAATATTGGCTTAATGTAATGGAACCATTAGGGCTATGCAATGAATCCAAATTTTAATGTGATATGAAGCAGACCTCAGGAGGAATACATTTGACTATTATGTCTATGTGCAGAAAATTAATATTGAAGGCAATTTTTATTTGTTTTTGTCTTATTTTATAGTTTGTTTTATATATAAAATGATAAATAAGCCAGAACTAGGTTTACAATTAACAATACAAATTCTGATTTTCTTATCCTTGTTTTATTTATGTTATTTCTATCAGTGTAGCAGCTGCTATATATTCTACAGCTCTGTTTTTTGTTCTTTGTGTATGTTTAGTCTGTACACCTATGAGGGCCAACAGGTGAATGATGGGAACCAGCTGGAGAGTGGTCAGCTCTATGTGGCTGTGGGGAGGGACAAGTTCAAGAAGCTGCCCTACATCGACCTACTTTTCTCCAAACCTCGAGGAATGCGGAGGTATAATATCTGCACTCCTGACAAGTGACCTTTACAATCTCAGCTAATTTGTTTATTCTCTGTATAGAATGGATGTTGCAGAATACTCGGTTGGTTCAAAAATGCCACATCAAGTCTGTAATCTAGCATTTGTAGCTAAGTTTACATTGCCTGCCACATTAACAGACAGTGCAAACAGTGCACTCTTGGCAAATGCTGGTGTTCATTAAGTGTATGTTTACATTTGTCGCTATGTGGCACTAATTACCCCTCCAGGAATAGTGTTTACTCTGGGGTACTCTCCTCGGGCAGTATGCATTGTATCTGTATTATAATTTATGGACAAATATAGGGTAGCCGTCAAATTAACATGTCACAAAACAACCCAAACAGAAGTAAGTTGTTGTTTATGTTTATTATTAATGTGCCATGAGGCTGTCTACGTTCTCCATGGGGTCCATTTTTTTGTTTGTTTGTTTGTTTACAGAATGAAAGCTTACTCTCTTCCACCAATCTACAGAATGTCCAAGCAAAATGGGACTGTAAGTGACAAAATATGGTAATGATTTAAACATTTAAGTAAACTCAACAAGTTTTAAAAACATTTATTTTCAGATTAGGTTTGCTTTTTGTTAGCCATGTATGCATTTGAATACTACAGTAACAGCGGTTTTACTCATACCAGGGTAAGTCCATGGTACAGTCCAGTGACAGTGGAGAAACAGACCCCAAATCCTCTCCTCCCGCTGTGAACGGCAGCAGTAAGGATCACCTTTCCTCCATCGTCAGGGAGATCTCTCAGGCTCGACTCATCTCACTGAGGAAGAGGAGGAGTGGACAGAGCATGGCACCGGGCAGCACTGACCAGGGTAGGACCTGCACAGTGGTACAAGCACAGATATCGTAATACATTTATACCCTTTAGAGTGTATAAAGCACCGTTTGCACAACCTACAAAACAAATGAAAACAGGACATATATTGCACAGTATATAAATGAGAGTCTGACAGATCTTTAATTACATGTTCCAGTATTTGACACAGATGCTAAGGCACATTTGTTTTTCTAAAATAAAATACATATTGCAAAATAATCACAACATTACAAACTTTCTTATTGACTTTTTAAATCTGACCTTATTTATTGGTATTAGTAGGAAGATATTGCTGACTTCTAAAACTACCCACTCATACATACAGCTCTGGAAAAAAATAAGAGACCACTGCAAAATGATCAGTTTTTCTCATTGTACAACTTATAGGTATGTGTTTGGGCAAAAGGAACATTTTTGTTTAGTCTATAAACTACTGACAACATTTCCATATTCCAAATAAAAATATTATTGTTTAAGGCATTTATTTGCAGAAAATGATAAATGGTCAAAATAACAAAAAAGACACATGTTTTCAGAACTCAAACAATACAAAGAAACAAGATCAAATTCATTTTAAAACAACATAATACTAATGTTTACACTTAAGAAGAGTTCAGAAATCAATATTTGGTGCAATAACCCTTATTTTTAATCACAGCTTTCATGCGTCTTGGCATGCTCTCCACAAGTCTTTCACATTGTTCTTGGGTGACTTTATTCCACTCCTGGTGCAAGAACTGAAGTAGCTCAGCTTTGTGTTTGTGTTGGAATTCAACAGACGCTGGAATGGAATGGCTGTAATACATGTAGAGATGCTGATTTCAGAAAAAAATTCAGTGGTCTCTTTTTTTTCAAGAGCTGTATAACAGTTTAATTAAAAAAGCTGTTTAATGCATTAAATGTTCAATATGTGGTGTTGATTCTAACCTTACGTAAGCTGCTACTGCTGGATTTGTCCACTGAGTGGCACTGTTGGTCTTTTCAAATATGTATGCCAGTAGTCCTAGAATGATGACATTAATCGCTTTTACAAGAAACACATTACGTCACTTTCCGGGCTTGTGATTAGCCTGTTCAGACTCTTTACAAAGCCTCCAATACCCCCAGTTTGCAATGTGGTAAAACAGCAGGACGATTTAAATGTCAATATCTTTTTACATTTTTTTTTAATGCAAGTGATTGTGTAAGTTAGCTAAAATGTGTGCTTATTCCTTCGTTATAAATTTGCTTTCTTTCCAGACCAGTGAGTTTATTGTAACTGGTGGTGTGTGGTGTGATAACATGACGTCACCCCGTGGCCAATGATAGATGTGGCCTGCTTTCTCCTCTGCTGGGAGACTTGACAGCACATGCCTAAAGGAGCATGGAGAATTGCTTTAGAGGAGATGGCATTTTGGATCAAACAGCAGCTTAAAGAAAGTGTGCATGTGTGGGCCCTGTAATGTCAACCTCAGAATTCTGCAGATCTACGTTGCATGTCATACCAGTGGCATAGACCACTCTGTAGCCTTATTATTGGTCCCCTTGGGTGACATTGAGCAAAGATTAAATTAACAGACTGACTGCTCACAAAACAAGATCAGGCACGAGACAAGAGCGCTTGAGATGCTTAAAAACATTTCACATGGTTGTTTACCCTTGATTGTTTGACCCTTAATGGCATCTGATTGACTTTGTGGTTAGATCCAGGCTCTGCTGTCTCTGTCCGTGGTCCTGAATGCATCCTCAGACTGTTGCGTAGATCTCCCCCATAGCGCTACTTTGTTTTATGTTGGGTAGTTTGTTTGGGGACTCACAGCCAGTGCAGTTGTGTGGTTTTGTGCGCACACTGAGTATAAAGTAAACACGCTGTACGGCTGCCAAGCTGAAATGGAGCCAAAAAGTTGTCTCGCTGGTAGAAGTTAGAGAAAGATCACAGCATGAATCCAGCTCAAAAACAAAAACAGCTAAAGCAACACCAGGAACATTCATACATTCAGCCTTTTCCTTTTAGCAATTATGGATGACTGGAGCCTGTTCTAGCAGCTGTGGACCTCAGGCGGTGTGCTCCCTGGACAGTTGTAAAGCCAACCTTTCACTCTCACATTCATTCTTCTTTTCTTTTGACTGCTCCTTTCTTCTCCTGTGGTTGCAACAGTAAATCATCTGCTTCCATCACCCTCATTGATTGGGCAGACGCAGAACTGTACTGAATATCATTTTTTTTAACATAGCACAACAAAATCCTTTTTTTATTTTAGCTTGAGTTACAAAAATACAAACATTACACTGAGTAGCTGCTTGATTAATTAAAGGTGCAGCATACTATAGTAGCTTTTGTGAGGGAGGGGTCCACCACCTGTTTGTCTCTATAGAGATGTTATTGCCTGAAAAGTTCCAAAGTATATCATTAACTTCATCTATCTTCATGGGGATGCCAACAGGCAAGTCGCAGGTCAGATTTATGGAGAGGCAACCCCCATTCAGAAAAAATAATGAATGTTTTTCAAGTTAATTCATACAAGCAAGCAAAGAATAACATCTCCATGGAGAAGAGCAGGTGGTGGACCTTCCTTTAAGTATGCACAACTTTATTTTAACACATATTTGTCATTGTATAAATACAAAGGACACATAGTATAATAATACTAAAATACACACTGATACTAAAATATAATAATACTACAAATAATAGCATAATGGCCTATTTGAGATTGCATGTTGACTGAAGGAAGTATTAACCACTAGCTAACCACAAGATTAGTTTGTGGTAGGGATGCACGATATATCGGTATTAATATGGGTATCGGCCGATATTGCCATATCGGTATCGGTCAGATGTGTAAAACTGGGCCGATATTAATGGCCAATATTTGTCACTACTATAAATACCTTGCTTTGAAAAACAAAAGTTCTATCACACTTCAGGCAGAGCACTGGGAGCTGTCCTTAATAAGGTCAAGCTGTATAAGGATCTTGGTTATAAAACGTGTTTATCTTGTATCTGTCCATGATAACAGGAGAAGTTCAATTTGTCAACTGGACAAAGTTTGTTTGGTTGAAAACGTTTCGCCGCTCATCCGAGAGGCTTCGTCAGCTCTAATAAGAATACTGGTAAGACACTTGCTTATATCTTGCTGTAGGGAGGAGCTACCTAGCTAACTACTTTCCGGAACTATCTCATTGGTTTCCGTCTTTTGTTTCTCTGGCGTCTCGCTAACGATCTCTATTCATCCCTACATGCCTGTTTTTCACACCTCTGGCCCTGACCTGGCTAGCCCTATTGTTTCCCTGTTTGTTTGATCTGGGTTTAAGAATGGAATTGTAGATGGGATGCAAATTATGTCTGACTCCACCATTTCTGTTCAGAGAAGGATTCTAGCTCCTCCCTACAGCAAGATATAAGCAAGTGTCTTACCAGTATTCTTATTAGAGCTGACGAAGCCTCTCGGATGAGCGGCGAAACATTTTCAACCAAACAAACTTTGTCCAGTTGACAAATTGAACTTCTCCTGTTATCATGGATTCTACCTGGACGACTGAGGGACTTTTCATGTATCTGTCCATGTTTAAGTTTATTGTAATTTGACAAAATGTGTTCAGATAAGATAAGATTTTATTGATCTCACGCAGGAGAAATTTACTTGTCACAATAGCTCCAGGTAGGGACAGTTTGAACAAGAAAGAAAAGTGCATGCAGGCAAGAATGGCATAAAGATAAGTAATAATAATAATAATAAAATAAGTAATAATAGAATAAGTAATAATAATAAAACAGTAACAAGGAGAGTATTGAAAAACGATATTGTGCGTTGGAAAAACTATATTGCACATTAGGACCATACAGTGGAGTTATACAAGTAATAATAATAAACAGTGTTGCAGTTTTCTTGGCAATACACAAAATGGCCCCAAACCTGAAGTATATGTGGTGATATGGGAGCCAAGTGAAATGCAGATTAAGAGTGACATGGTGATTTATCATCCTTGTGGTGGTGTTGTTGTTTTCTTTAATCTAAACTTTCTCACAGGGGTTTTGTGAATAAAATAAGTTAAGCTTTATGGAGTCAAAACACATTTTAAAAATAAAAGAAGACATTCAAAAATTCATTTTGCATGATTTTCAGTCTGTATAAAATGTTATCTCAGAATAAAAAAAATTAAAAAAACATATCGGCTAATATTGGTTATCAGCCATAACAACAACATTAATATTGGATAACGGTATCGGCTAAAATTTTCACATCGGTGCATACCTAGTTTGTGGTTACGTAAGATGTGTGTAGAATCCCTCAGTCGTCCAGGTAGAATCCATCTCAAAAAGAGAAATTCAATTTGTCAACTGGACAAAAGTTTATTTGGTCGAATACGTTTCACAGCTCATCCAAGCTGCTTCTTCAGTTCTGGTCAGACGCTGGTGGACACTGCCTATATCTCCCTGAAAGGAAGCGTTAACTACAATGAAATGACTTTGAAACTACCCCACCTACTTGAGTAAGTGGGGTAATAAATTTTTGGCCAGTTTACAAATTGAATGTCTCCTTTTGCCTTGCAGTTGCCTAATTATTTAGCTTAAATAAAAGACTAGTGCATTAACCATCTCTGTTTTAAAAATAGACATTATTCCTCTATGTCCGTACTGCGTCTTCTTGCACAGCTCCTGGCCTTTCCTGCTCATTAGAGTGGTGAGCGACACGAGCCACAAGTACTTTTGCAAAGGTCACAAAATGAATCCAACTTTAAACATGACCTAAACCTTAAACAGCAAAGTGCTTCTTAACCGCACTTTCAATCCACTTGGGGACAACTTGACCAACCTATTTAAAAACACGGCCCGTTTGCATGGAGCCAATTAGCAGTTGTTGTATTGCTAAAATAAGATGGGGATGTTTATCAGAAGGCACCTTTGTGACAATGTGCTTTGGTTAATAGCCTGGAAGGATGGAAAATGAAATGAGAATTGGGGGACTGACAGGAACAGATGTTTTGACAGGCGAAGGGGACATGGCATGTGAAAAGAAGGTTGAAAAAAATAATGGACATGGTTTCCAAATGTGGAATAAAAGGTTGAGATGATGAAGGCAGGGCATTACGAAGAAAAGACTTCCAGAGTACAGGTGGAAGTGAGCAGTGACTATAATGAAACAGCCTTAGAAGCCGTAGACCCAGCGACGGAGGAATAAAAAAAAAGCACGCAAGATATTGAAGGGTAGGGGGTAGGTGGGGGTTCAACATAATTGCCTTTCATTTGGATAATCTCTCCATTTAGAGTCATCAAAGCAGAATTTTACTTGCCTCTGCCCCTTGCTGAGGCCAAATTACAGCTCGGGAAATCAACAAAAGAAGCGGGGTACTCCAGGAGACGAGGTGGACAGGAGTGGAGCGGGGGAGAAAGAGAGGGTTTTTTGACAGACATGGCCATGGAGTGTTTACTGATTATATGCGCCCCTTGTACATGCCTTGATGTAGTGCATTAACGCAATCTACAGTAACTCAAGGTTGCTTTTTATTGATTCACATGTCTTGGGTTTATGTAAGAACTGAAGTGTGGTCTTTGTGTCGAACAGGGAATTTAAATAGCCTAATGTGCTGCTCTAGATGTATAGGTGCACTTAGAAAGCAGCAGTGTTTTTACCGTGTAAACTGCTCCTGAAGAATGGGTCAAATGCAGAGAAATAATTTCCCTACGGGGATGAATAAAGCGCGTCTTCTTCTTCTCTCAGAATTATTGGATGAGGATTGAGTGCATAAAGGTTTGCTAAGGTTACAATAACAAGAAAATATTAATTCACTCTTAGGAAACTGAATTTCAGACTGAGTATACCCAGATACCCAGATTCTAATCAATACTGAAACTAGTATCGTAGGTAAATCGCATGATAATATTAAATAAATGGCTCTCATATTGTGTTGAAAATTGCATTCTATTATTGATATACAGTATAAGTCTTTTCTTTAGTATCAAAATCAATTTTAGTATTGGTAATGTCAGTTTAGAGATGCGCTATAGAATTATTGGATAAGGACTGAGTGCATAAAGGTTTGCTAAGGTTACAATAACAAGAAAATATTAATTCACTCCTAGGAAACTGAATTTCAGACTGAATTTTCAACATTTACAATACTAGGCATGTCAAAAGAATTGATACCCAGATTCTAATCAATACTGAAACTAGTATTGTAGGTAAATCACATGATAATATTAAATAAATGTCTCTCATTTTGTGTTGAAAATTACATTCTATTGCTATTCAATCTGTATTTTTTATATTTATTAGATATTTTTATACATTTATATTTATTTTATATATATATTTTCCATCTACTTTTTTTCCTTTCTTTCCTTTTTGCCCTTTTAGCTACCGTACCCAAAACAATTTCCCTTGTGGATCAATAAAGGTCGTCTAAGTCTAAGTCTATTCTGTTATTTTAAATCAGTATCAAGTCTTTTCTTTAGTATCAAAATAAAAAAAATAAGTATTGGTAATGTCAGTTTAGAGATGTGCTATGTTTAAACTTTAAGCCTCATAAAAAGTTAAGAAAATTTCATGTTGAAGTATTTAAAATGTGATCCTCTTTTCATATGGGGTTCCTCGGTTTACAGTTGCAATAGCTGATTCAATTTGTGCAACATTTTATTTTTAATGCAGTGTGATTAAAAGTAAAGGATGTTTAAAGGGATGTTTTCAAAAGATTTAAGTCTTAGAAATATTGCTTCATATTTAAGCGCGCCGGGGGTGTTGTTCCCTTAACACATCCAGCCAGAACGCTCGACTTCTGGTGTCATGCAAAGTGAGGGTGCTTTGGGGAATTAGCCCTGTTAGCATATGTATCTGCTAGGCCTGTCAGAGCGAAACAGTTCAAAACAGTATGTAGAGCCAGAGAACACGCATAAAGGGTAGACTGTCTTAAATCGCACGTCACCGGAGAAGCTAAGTATGAAAGATGGCGACATTTAAATATTTTTTTGCTTCAACTTCAGGAAAAGTATAGTTGGCTTTAGAAGTCTTGTTACGTCTGTGCGTGCGTGTGCGTGTGTGCACTTGTGTCACATGACTAACATCTCAGACAACATGGCGGTCCCCTCCTCTTCTTCCTTTCATCTTCCTCTTTTCATGGCAGCAGAAAAAGGTTGTCCATGACCCTTTGATGCAGGATTACTGGATAAAAGAGGAAAGTAGGTCTATAATCTCCCACATTAATCTGTTAACATGTGTTTTAGCTGTGACATGTTGCAGAAGTGGATATGACATACAAAATATAGGTTATATTTATGGGGTTGTGAGGGGCTGTCACTTATGATCTTACATGTTAGACTTCTAAAGAGTTGAGGAGTTGAATAAGTGAAGTACTCTGTATATTTCAAACACTAAATATGTTAAAGTGAGTTTACATATAACTGGCAGAGAGGTTAGCGGTTCTGCCTCCCAACATAAAAGTTGTGGATTTCTCAGATTAATTCACAAAAGCGCTTGGTCTCCTCATCCCATAAAGTGAATTTAAATGTCCAATAGTTATTGATTTAAATACATACAATTGTTGCTTAGCTAATTGTTACTAACTTCAATTCTTAATTACAACTTTGACACACACTGCTTCACTTGTACACTATTTTTTGATATGTCAACTTCATCAATGACTCGTAATTGAAGCTGAGAAATCACATATGGTATCTGAAATGTGAACATGCCTATGGAACTTCTGTAGATGGAGCCAATGCCAACACCAGAAGTCCCAAATGTAACAGGAGCTGTCAGAGTGGTGCAGAGAATGGCATTTATGAACTGAGTTTCTCCAGAAAAGTTATTGTACTTATAATCACTTCATCTTCAGGGCTTTATTGCTTTCTTTCCTTGATCAACAGTCATTTATAACCTTAGGTTTCATAAAAGTGGCAGCCAGTGCAATTTATAAGAGTAATTATAGCCACTTAGAGATGCATCCTGGTTGTAGCTCACACTGACTGATGAGACGCAGCATCATGTCTGAATTGCAGGTGTGCCCTGCATGTGTTTCAGTGAGAAATATGTTGTTTTGTAGCATACGCACATGAACGCACACTGCATTGGGGAAAAACAGAATCCAATGATTTTAATGACGAGCCCGAGGAGCCGGTCTAAATATTGGATTTAATGTGGTTTAGCTGAAATCCCGTTATGATGTTTGGAGTTGTGGTACTAGCTGAGCCTCTGCTTACTGCTTACAGACACTTGGTCTTACTGCTAATGAATGCAGAAGATTACCATAAAATATTCTTAAAGAGGTCCCTTATTATTACCATAACGTTTCATCTCCCACCATGGCTAAACTTCAATCAGTTTTGCATTTGAAATGCATTAAATGTTTCCATAAACTCTTGTAATCTCTGCCAAGTCATTTTTCTTCTTCAACTGTAAAGAGTAAGAGAGGAGCCTAATATTAGAGATGTTAATGATTTCTGTTTTGTCTCTGAGTCGTGGTTTGAATTTTCAGTCTCAGTGTTTTAGAGCACTCTGTAATTATGTTGTTTACCAGAGCGTATACTGTGTTTCTTTAATGATGGTTGGGGTTAATTACTGTAAGGCCTTTGAATCACATGCCCATATCAGACTAAAACTGTATACTCATGTTGCACCTCCACATACCTAATGCTGAGCTGATTGCTTCAATTAAAAAGTATTTAGTTTGTAGGGAGCATCAGTATAATGCACCTCATTATCACCAGCACTTATAGTCGCACTCACATACTGTAAATAATACAGTGAGGTCTGTGAAGGTTTGGTTTTAACAGGCTCAGGTGCAAAACACTTTAATGTAGCACCTCAACTGGATATACAGAAGTAATATATACATGCTTTTATTCTTTACTGATATAGCATGGACTGTCAAAAGCAATATTTGACAGGTAGGTTGGCAGATTGTTACATTTAAAGGTAAATTGTGTAACTTTAATGGTAGAGGGTCCACCACCTGTTTGTATCTATGGAGATGTTATTGTTTTGGGTTTGAATGTTCTACTACAGTAGGGCAATAAACTGATATATCTCACCAGGCCAATTTATAGGTCAGTAACAGTAAGAATGTCATTAACATATTTTTTTTCAATTCAAATATCCATAATGAAATAAATGCTGTAGATATTTAATGTCATACTATGAAACAATCCAGGCAAAGCAATATGGAGACAATCAGGTGACAGACTGGAAACGTTACGCAGTACACCTTTAATGTAATGTTTATTTGTTTGTCTGTTTATTTAAGGATCCCCTAGAGACTAGTCTTCCTGGGGTCCAATTTCAAGTACAGTACATTTTTAATACATTTCAAGCACCATCAAAACAGCCAAACCAAAACACTGAGTTTAAGTTTCATGATCAAAAACACATACCAAACACTTAAAATATGTTACATTCAACTTGTAGCATTTTCAAATAGTGATTTCTTAACACATTTTTTTAAACCGCATGATTTTGTATGAGCATTATGTGTTGTGGCAGCACATTCCAGTGAGAAATGGCTCGTTGCTTTCAGTGCATTAGTTCTTGGTTTTGATAAAGTGAAAATTGTGTTTGAGGCTAGTCTTGTATTAAACCTGTGTCTGCTACCGGTAAGCTGTAACTGTGAGACCATGTGTAAAGGTCTGTGTGTTGTCCACACTTTATGAAAGAACATAACTAAACTACAGGCCAGTCTGTCCTTGACTTTCAGCCACGAAAGTTCCTTATGCATAGCACTGATATTAGCCCTAAAAGAGGGGATGTTTAGGGATGTTTACGTTTATTTGAGCAACTTGCAGGTTCCATTCAAGCGTAATTTCACAAATACAAACTCAAAATACAAACTTATGTCACATGTCTCTACAGTTCCGTTTGCTCAAAATGGAGCAGGTGGAAGTATAAACATATTTACTCCTGCTCCATATTCTCACACATTCCATAATGATAGCTATTATAATATATATATAATATAATAATATAATACAATACAATATAATATACATTTCTCATCATTGTCCTGAAAGAGCAGTTTAGAGCAAGACGTAATGAAATCACAATCAAAAACACAACAGAGGAAGTGCTACAGTAGAATATCCACACACTCAGACTGAATGATGTAATAGTAATAGTAAGGATGCAGACGGTGATAAAGCCTCAGAACAGTTAAACTAATGATGATGAAAAGCAGCTAATGTCATATGTGTATTTAAAATGAGCTCCTGACCTTCACTTGTGCTGTCTCCTGCTCCTCATGGCTCTGTTAAATATTTACTAGCTCTCCTTGGCACACTTCCATTGTCTGCTCAAGTTGTTTACCTGCGTTTATAGAAAGGGCAGCGCCCCTTTCCGCCACTAGATGTCACTCCTGTGCTGTCGTGCTGCACGGTTTGAATGGGGCTGAGAGTAAATAAAAGCATCATTATATGAAGAAAGGCTGAGATGGTTTTATGAAATGATGTAATAAGTCTGGCTATTTATTGATAAGGGAAATAATGTCTTTTGGTTTTATTTGGACTGGAGGTAGGATGAACTTTCAGCGTTAGCAGCAAATAATCTTTTTACAGTGGCAGTTAAACGTCTGAATGGGATTGAGAGAATTATCCACTAACTGTAAGTCTCTATAACTGTGTCATTTGTAGAGGATGTCGAGGGGAGAGCCACGGAGGAAGATGACCTTCAAACCCAGCCTGAGCAGCAGGTATGTCGTGTACACTTTACACATTCAATTATTCATCCTCTACTGCATATTCAGCGGCCGTCTTACAGGGCTGAACACGGCTACTTTGGGCCTAAAGGAGGGAAACCATGGATACAGACAGACAGATCATTTTAATTCACTAAAGTGCATTGCGAGAAAAGCTGGAATGTGTTTTTATGTATTAAATTTACAAACCTAAATTCAGTTGGAGTAACAATAAGTAGTAAATAATGAATATATATACAGAATAACTTAGAATAAAGGAAATATACATTGCATTGAATATGTTTTTTTAAAGTTTTTTCTTTGTGTGTCCTCTACTCTCAGTTATTATAATTATTCACCATACAAGATTTTGATTGCTGCATTTAGTATCTATATTATCTATATTATCAATAATAATTCATTATTATATCACCTTTCTTGGCACTCAAGGACTCTTTACAAAGAATTAAAATACATAAACAACGGTACTGTACAAATGTGTTTAGGTGATGACTGTTAGGTATTAACTGATGCAAATTTTTAGATATCGTAAAACTAAAACAGCTGTATTTAGGATTAGCGCTTTGATATACTGTTAGTTATTGTAAAAGAGACTGCTAATCTCAATATTTTTAATTTAGTTGAATAAAAATCATAAAAATGTGAACTCAAAAACATTATTTCAGAACTAAACATCTGTATGAAACCCTTTTTTCTATTCTATATCTGTATGTATTCTCCAGTTTATAATCACTATCCATTCTTTTCAACCTGCTATAACGCATTTTCAGAAAATATACACACTTTTTTGTCTTTACAGAACTCTTCACCAAACAATAAAGAAACTGCAAAAGGAAATGATTTGCCCTCGGATCAGACCCCCAGTGCATCTGATGCCCATGTGTCCGAGGACGACCCCGGTGAACCCGCAGGAGCAGACAAGAAGCAGGACTCAAACGAACAAGAAAACTCTCCATCAGACGTGGTCAATAATGCAGACACAGATGAGAAAAGCCGCGCAGAGGAGGGCACGAGCCAGGGCCAGGGACCTAGTGATAAGACTGCGGACAGTAATGAGAAAGAGGGCGAGGAATCTAGCAAAGGTGGACAAGATGATCAAGACAAAAGTGCAGAAGGAGTGGAGGAAGGAGACGGTGGGATGGGGGCGAACGGCAGCCATGATGGAAGTAATGATGCAGACACAGGGGAGGAGCAGAAAGAAGTACAGAAAGAAGACGGCAACGACATGGATAAGGCCCAGGCAGATAATGAGACCAAAGAGGCTAAAAGTAGTGTTGCTGACAGAGAAGAGGAAGGGGCAGACAGTAGCAAAGATGCAGAGGAGTCAGGAGAGGTCAGCGGAGAGGTCAGCGGACAAGATGACGAGGTGAAGAGTGAAGCCGGGGCAGATGTAGACGAGAAAGATCCAGACACAGGCAAAGAGAAAGAAGGAGATGATAATTGATATTACTTTTTTTTAAAAGTAGTGCTAAAACAACTAAAAACTACTGTGACAATAGAAAATATACAGAAAACAAAGCTGTGAAGTATATTTCATATATTTAGGTAACCTCTCTTAGATCACAGCTCATACCAAATAACATGTTTTGAAATATATTTTACAGAAGTACAGGGTAAACCAGAACATAAAGGTGCAGTGTATTCTATTACTGTTCATACTGCACACTGATCAGACAGGATATGATCTTAAAGGGATAGTGCGTTTTTTTGTTTTTTTTTTATGTTAGTCTGTATGGGTTTCCTTCTAAAAGTTACGTGTGTTGACACCGGCTTACCTCTGACAGTCTCAGCTGATCCCGGTTCGGCTCGCTTTCTGGAGCCCACGTAAGTAGGTCCGGTAACTTCCCTGGAACATGAAATAAAGCTTGTTTTTCTTCTCAAAACAAAACATTTGTCCGAAAGGTGATATATTTGCGTCCAAAACAGTTGTCCACGAAACATCCAGCAGCGTATTTCACATTTGCGTATTGTCTCTCCACTTGTATCACTACGCTCATGTTAACTCTATCAGCCTGTTCACCTTCAGCGGATGTCTACACCGAAGTTTACAAGTGAACAGGCTGATAGAGTTAACATGGGCGTAGTGATACGAGTAGAGAGAGACAATACGCGAATGCGAAATACGCTGCTGGATGTTTCGTGGACAACTGTTTCGGACGCAAATATTTCACCTTTCTAACAAATGTTTTGTTTTGAGAAGAAAAACAAGCTTTATTTCATGTGCCAGGGAAGTTACCGGACTTACTTACGTGGGCTCCAGAAAGCGAGCCGAACCGGGATCAGCTGAGACTGTCAGAGGTGAGCCGGTGTCAACACACGTAACTTTTAGAAGGAAACCCATACAGATTAACATAAAAAAACAACAACGCACTATCCCTTTAAAGGTGCACGTGTGACTTTTCAGACTGAGGGTGCACCATCTGCTTCTCTCCATGGAGATTTTACCGTTTTGCCAGAAAAGTTTCACATTATGGCATAACTTATCTATCTTGCATTTTTACAATGAATCACTTCAAACTTCAAATAATACACTGACAAACATGCAGTGCTTTAGGTCACGTGCACACACAATGATCAAACTCATACAGCAGGAGAACAGTCAGCTGGTCTGAACAATTTCAACATGGAAATAAGGCCATGGCATAAGAATAACTGCACAACCCCAATAAAGTGCTCGTGCAGATAAAAGTGACATGCATACATTACACCTGCCCAATACAAATAAATAACAGCATCATAAAAAATCTTAACATGTATACAAGCACTTAAAAAGATGTTAGACTGGATTTGTTAAGCGACATATGTGGAAACAAAGGAGTCTATTGTGTGTGGGCGGTGTCAGCTCTCCACAGATCTGACCTGTCGCCTTGGTGGCAGCACCTGCTTGGCTTCACTGAGATGGGCAAGTTGAATGCCTAATACTAAATTAATGAACATAATAACAGCTCCATGGAGACAACCAGGTGGTGAACCCTACATCAGAATAGCGCACCTTTAAGGACATGGCACAGATTATTGCTTCATTGTGGGAGCTGATACTCGGGAGTGGAAAATATTAGGCAGCAACTGAACTTCTGAACTTGTGTCAGAAATGGGAATATGTTAGAAGACAATCTGGCAAATATATCAGCAAGTTTGACACGCTTCTACAAAGTGCACTTCTGTGTGTGTGTTGTTAGAAAACATCTCCACTTTTGCCTGATTACTGTGCATCCAAAATGTATGTACTCTTGAGTAGAGCATAGTCATTACATTGCCTTATTATCCAAAGTTTTCATAGAATTGTGAATTATGTTACGTCACAGGCCTAAACAGTTTGATTAGTATTTATATTTGAGCATCATTTGCACTATACTGTGCTCAAAAGAAGTAGAAACTTGTGTACACCTACTTTCAGGTACTTACTTGTCTTTCATAATCAAAAAGTTTAAATTATTTGGAAAAAAGTAATCACTTATTGTTGGACCAAAGATAAAGAATAATTACACACTGTATGCTACATGTATGAATGTTAAGTTGCTAAATATGAAATGTGCATGTTTGTTTAATTTATATAAAAATAAAATTAAGAAACATGCCTTCATGCATATTTTTTATTATATCTTGGTTATAATGTGTTGGTGTAAATGAATAAAAACAACTGTACTTGACAAATAAATGCATGGAAATAAAATAAAATGTGCGACACAAACACAGCAACAATATACAGCTCTGGAAAAAAATAAGAGATCACTGCAAAATTATCAGTTTTTCTGATTTTACTACTTATAGGTATGTGTTTGGGCAAAAGGAAAATTTTTGTTTGAGTCTATAAACTACTGACAACATTTCCCCCAAATTCCAAATAAAAATATTATCGTTTAGAGCAGGGGTGTCAAACTCATTTTGGTCCAGGGGCCGTATCCAACCTACTTTGATCCTAAGGGGCCGGATCAGAAAACTCATGTTATATATACCCCAAAAATAGCAATAAGTAGCAATAAGTATTTGTCCAGAGAAACGCAAATCTATTACAGACTGCTGTTTCTTCAGTCCCAGCAATAATTCGTTTATCTTCTTCTCAATTCTCCGTTCAAGTTATTGTATTATTCGAAATGTCGTGACTCGTAGTGGCGTTTAACATTATATTCCTTGAGCACTGCCACTTGTTGCAAACACACCAATCATACAGGTTCCGAACAAATAGGAATTAGTCTATAAAATCCTGCACTCGGCGTCCACTTTTCTCATTTTTGACATTTTGCTGATGAAGGTGTCACGGTCAACAGTCAAAACGATGGTCCTTTAAAGATCCCATGACATGGTACTTCTTGATGCTTTTATATGGCTCCTTAATGGTTCCCTAATACTGTAAATGAATCCTTCTTCAAAATCAACATTCAGTGCATGAGAAACAGAGATAAGATGAGAAAGAGTCATAAATATCTCTCTCAAACTCTTTATTCTGGGCGTTGTTGCTTGAATGCAAATGAGGAGAAAAGAGATGGCCAATAGTAGAGGGTGGGGGCGTGGCCAAACTCTCCGCTCAGAGCTCAGAGCCCACAGCTGATCCATTTCCTTGTTTTTGCACGGGGGAGAGACAGCGTTCCATTGAAAAATAAACACATTTCCACATAAAATAAAATTAAACCACTGCTGTTCAAAGGTCCAGAGGCTCAGATAAAGGACTTCCGAGCCTAGAAACACTCGAACGTGCCTCCAGGCAAATAACAAAACGCATTTCGCATTGCCTAGCGCATTCGCAGTCCAAACTCTGTGGGCGTGATTTACAGAGACGCTGAGTACAGACAGACGGGGGTGGAACTGCATTTGCATTTCTTTTTTCGATCTGACGTCAATAAGGTGCCTTGTTCAAACTCGCCCGTTTGAGCTCTGATTTTTTGTAACGCAGAAAAGGATCGCAAATGCTCAGTTTAGACATTTCGCAACTTTTAACCACGGGGGGGTAAACAGGGTAGGGGAGCTCACATTAACGTTCAAAAACCTCAGAAAGTGAAAATTTCATGCCATGGGACCTTTAAGAGTGTTTGGAAAGAGGCAAGTCTTCATTTGTGCTGCTCTGGTGGGAGGGGCCACGCACAGAGGCGTTGGAGATGCTGCTATGCTAAACTGCGCAGAAAAGAGGCACAGAAAAGTACCAATATTTTAATAGAAAATTAAAATATAATTAAAATATTTTAATAGAAAATCAGCCGAGGGCCAGATTAAAGGTCTTGGAGGGCTGGATCCGGCCCCCGGGCCTCATGTTTGACACCCCTGGTTTAGAGCATTTATTTGCAGAAAATGACAAATGGTCAAAATAACAAAAAGGATACATGTTTTCAGACCTCAAACAAGGCAAAGAAACAAGATCAAATTCATTTTAAAACAACATAATACTAATGTTTACACTTAAGAAGAGTTCAGAAATCAATATTTGGTGCAATAAACCTTATTTTTAATCACAGCTTTCATGCGTCTTGGCATGCTCTCCACAAGTCTTTCACATTGTTCTTGGGTGACTTTATTCCACTCCTGATGCAAGAACTGAAGTAGCTCAGCTTTGTGTTTGTGTTGGAATTCAACAGACGCTGGAATGGAATGGCTGTAATACATGTAGAGATGCTGATTTCAGAAGAAAAAAAAAAAAATGCAGTGGTGTCTTATTTTTTTCCAGAGCTGTATATAATGTAGCACATATGTGTAGTAGTAAGACAAATAATAATGATAGCCTGGTCAGACAAAATTTTACAAATGTATAGGTGCTAGCTCACTGATCTCTTTGTTCTCGACATTCAAGCCAATTTATTCCAGACTAAAAATACCAAAGGACTATAGATGCTTGAATATTAACACTCAAAATAAAAAAGGAATTATACATGCACCATTTTAGTACACTGGTCAGGTGGAATACCACGACCACCTGCCCTGTATGAATGGTCAAAGCTGGTGGTTATAACATTTACCAACTAATGCAACAAACTAATACAGCTCTGGAAAAAAATAAGACACCACTGCATTTTTTTTTTTTTTAAATCAGCATCTCTACATGTATTACAGCCATTCCATTCCAGCGTCTGTTGAATTCCAACACAAACACAAAGCTGAGCTACTTCAGTTCTTGTACCAGGAGTGGAATAAAGTCACCCAAGAACAATGTGAAAGACTTGTGGAGATCATGCCAAGACGCGTGAAAGCTGTGATTAAAAATAAGGGTTATTGCACCAAATATTGATTTCTGAACTCTTCTTAAGTGTAAACATTAGTATTATGTTGTTTTAAAATGAATTTGATCTTGTTTCTTTGCATTGTTTGAGGTCTGAAAACATGTATCTTTTTTGTTATTTTGACCATTTGTAATTTTCTGCAAATAAATGCTCTAAACGATAATATTTATATTTGGAATTTGGGGGAAATGTTGTCAGTAGTTTATAGACTCAAACAAAAATGTTCCTTTTGCCCAATCACATACCTGTAAGTAGTAAAATTAGAAAAACTGATAATTTTGGAGTCTCATATTTTTTTCCAGAGTTGTATGTATCCTGGTATTTCTCTAGTCCTTTTACACTTGCACTGACTTTGTAATATTCATCTATCAGTAGCCACAGTGCAATCGCCTGATTACCTCATATTTCTCCGTCTCTTCTTTCATTCAACCTAATAGCATTTCTCCTATGATGAAGAGTTGAAGAAAACTGTAACCTGCCTCCCACCACGAAAGGCTGTGAACCAAAGTGTGAAGTCTGATCTAATTCCGTGCACGGCCTCTCTGCTCACCATCTGAGCTGTCGGCTGTTTTATGACTCAATGTCCCACAGGGGCAACATCATGGCTGCTGCAAGAGAGAAAGACATAAGGAGCAAGGGCCATCCGCTGTGACTCATAGAGGTGATGATCCGTACGCTGCTATTTGTGGAGTTACTATCAATTCACTGTGATCCCCTGCAAGTCTCAAAGTACGCCTGTGGGTGGGTATGTAGTTAATAACAGCATCCCTTTTTCCTAAATGACTCCCCTGGTACATTGCAATAGTGCTTCCAGCCTAATGAAGGTGTAGTTTGCTGTGCTGAAAGTTAGAAACATCTGGATTGTTAGTAACTTTGAGAATTGTTTTTAAAGTTATCAATCAAAATACCCTCTAAATGCAAAAATGAGCTTACCCTTATTGCATTCATTTTGAACTTGGGACAAATGCATGGCCATACCACCCTGTGAAGGCCCTATCCAGTCTGATCTCAGAAGCCACGAGAGGTTGGGTCTGGTTAGCACTGGGATGGACAGCTGAGTATAGCAGGTGTCATAGTGGGCCAGCAATGACTCTAATATGTACTGTTGTTGTGCCCTTATGCAAGACACTCCATCCACCTTGCCTAGTATAAATGTGGCATGTGTTTAAGTAGCTGGTGGTGGTCAGATGGAGGCACAGCTTGGCAAACCCCACAGCTGTTGCTACAAAAGAAGTAGCTTAAAATCACAAGTTGTGGAGTGAATGAAAAATGTCCAAATAAATAAGACAGAAATCACAAACATGATTTACACAAGTTGAGATGTTAGTCATTTATTTTTTATGTTCATTTAAAAATAGACACTGTTTTAATGTGTTATGCATTTGATGAATATATTATTCTTCATATATTATTCTTCATTTGTGCAGGATACAACTTATGTTTGTTTGTTGAGTGATTTTTAGTTATTCAAGAGAAGGAAACGTTGGATTCAGCTTTGGTCCAATGCAGGTTTAAAAAGCTCACTACTGACAGCAAGGAACTACATGTACACAAAACTACTGATCAGACCATTATGTGTGAATGAACTGTTGTTGTGTTTGTGAACTGTTTCCTAGGTGTCTGAATTGTCTAACCAAATTACACAGTATTTCATGTATGTTTAAAACACAAGACTGGTTTCCATGTGGTCTGGATTTTGGATTTGTAGGGTAGTAGGGTATTTACCCTAAAAGGTCAACTTACATAATCATATCACACGATTAGATTTTTCTTGTGAGGACTCTATATTTATATGGCACTGTGATAACTGCACATGTGTACTTCAACTATATAATAAATACAAACAATGAAGAAATAATACCTATATAAAGAGAATGTACTTCCACTACGCATGTGAAACCTTTACAAAATGTATGTTATTTGGTAAGTCTGTATATGTGTTTGTTTAGGATTACAGATGACACAGCTTCAAGTCTTATGTGAGTGCAGGAAGGCTTCATAAAATGAACACAGCACACCTGCTGCAGTTTGTAGAGCTGCTTGTTTTGTAACACATTTGTGGAGGTGATACGACTTGGATATTCACTTTCCATGCTTACGCTCACACAGACTTAAAACTATTAGCACACAATTATATATCTGTTGAGTGGGCAAAGTTAATTTGTTTGTGCAACTGGCCTTTAGATTCTACACCTGTCTGTTTCACTTTCATCACAGTTCAAGTCAATTACTCTTGTCTGAGGAATTAGTGGTAGAGACAAGGTCGATTGGTCAATAACAGGAATCGCAAAGAGACTAGCTTAACTTCAAGTTGTATACACACATTCATGAAGCCAGGAACCACGGATTACAAATGGAAGCTATCTATTTTGCTATAATCTCACTGTTATGAGCTCTCTCTACATCGTGTCATGAAATAAACAAAACTAAAATAAACTAAGCTGTTTGTCTGAACTACCAAAAAAAAATCTCACATCGAAAGCTTAGCAAAAGTGACTGCAATAAGTTCAATTCTTTGCATTTTTTTGTATGAATTAATGGGTGCAACGTATGTGTCTAACTGTTTTCTATGCTTTACAATCGAGCACTAACAATAGTCACTAAAAGTCTTTTAAAAAGTTCAGAGGCTGTATTGTGCTTTGTATTCTTGGCATAAAGTTTGGTTAAAATAAAAACATAAGCATGATTTAAAGAACCTGCTAGTAGTGAACCCGAACTACTAGTCATGTAAGCTGACCTTTTCAAAGGAAATGCATTCAGTCACAAACATCCCCTCACACACTTCACTGGTCCTCTTCAAGAGCTCTGTGTCAGGTCTCTGCTTTAGCATTGGAGGGCTGGATGTTCTGGACTTTGGACAGTGTGACTGGTACTTTGCCTTCTCCTGGGGTGGGTGCTCTCATGATGGGAGTCCCTGAGAGAAATGGAGTAAAAGAGCTTTAGGTTTTAGGTTTTCTTTTTCAGTTTTCCATGTTGGAACAAAGTCTTACCAACTGTTGCATGCAGATCTGCCAATCTCTCCTTAAACTTCTGCTGCAGATAGAGCTCTTCTTTAGAGTAGCCTTTAGCAAAAGCAGACAACAGAAGACCCGCTGCCATAGACGTGCCTCCCACACAGAACAGGATCGCTCCAGTCAGTTTGCACACATCCAGTGCTCGATTGAAACTAACCGCTTGGCTGTGGAAAACATGGTTAAAAAACAACATTAAGTAACAGAAAACGAATATTTAAAATTCTGTAAGACATCTGTTCAGAGAAACATCGATACCTGTCAACAAAAAGGAGATCATCTTCACCAAAAGCTTCGATCCTGGCTGGAGTGGCATAACCCACCAGGACCACTATGAAGCCTGCAAAAAGGACCAATGCTCCGAACGCAAGACAGACCTGAGACAGACACAGTGTGAAAATGGAATTTACCATAAAACCATCACTTTATAAATGTGACTTTAAATTTACCTTCCAGAGTAAAGAGCTCCACCTGCTCGGCGATCTCTGAATCTGAAAATCTTCATCGCGTTCCCAAATTGAAGCTGTGCATTCCTCATAAAACTACCATTGGACAATTTGACATTAGGATAACATGTGAGCTCAGTATTGCAGGACACATTGACTGTTTGTACAGTACCTGATGTAGGTAAGATCGGACTCCATACTGCTGACAGTGGCCTGTGGTGTGGGCTGGGTCTGTGTAGTCGGATCCACAGATCTCTGTGCAGGACGTCATCCTTCACATCTGTCGATCTGCTGCAGACACAAACACTGTCAGTACAAGAGTACACATTGCTGTCAAAAAAGCACTTTTTCTTAACATTTTATATTGATGAATAGTGCCACTCGTAAACAGTCCCAGTCCCAGAGTCTGAGATGCTTGCTGTCTGTTACATAACACTGTACTGAGGGGATGGCTGCCTCAGTACATTGAGATTAATGATGCATTCCTTTTGTCTGCTTCTATCAAATAAACCATGGAATATTACATTTTCTGCCACTTCAGCACCAATATAGCTATGGCTGGAGGCACACTGTTGTTTCTTACTCTAGAAATGTTCTGAATATACATAGTTGTGCTTTGTGTAGAAGAATTTGACCTTTTTAGATGAAATATTATTGTGGATTTGTTATATTATATCAATTTTTAAGGATTACGTCAGGATGAGCTATTGTCTTGGCTTTTTATAGTTTCCTTTAGTATTGGCTTGTAAATCTTGTGGGTCTCTGATAGTGGAAAAACTCAGCGTGAGATGTTGATGAGTGGGACTTTCTTGGCAGACACACATTCTGGAAGAAGTAGCTTTGTTTACAAGCTGTTCATTACTCACTGGTCGTCTTTTGGATATAACAGTCTCAGTCAAAAGTGTGCTTTATGCGCTGTGGAGTGAGTGGACATATGGGCATGCATTAAAGCTCTGGCCTCTGTCAATTACAAACTTACGCACTAAAGCTTACTTGTATTTAAATCTTGTTCCAAGGCACAGTTCAAAACATCTGCTGATATTATAATATTATAATGTGATGTATATTCAGCTATACTCGAGAATCTATTTTTTTATTATTTTAAGCCATTATTTATTATCTTGTTTTATTGCATGCTACATTTTCCTGCTGTTCTTGATCTGTGCGTTGCAACACTGGAATTTCCCCACTGTGGGACTAATAAAGGCATAACTTATCTTATCTTATAAGCTGAATAAAAGTACATCCAGACCATAACCCACCATTAGGATGGGTAGACCAGACCAACACTGCTCACAACCCACTTACGTCATGGAGTCACGTGACGTGAACAAGCAGGTGTATCTTTTTTAATCCAGACAGATCACCAAAACGCAGACTGGGTTCTTACATGTGTTTTAGAAATGGTGATTATTCTACGGTAAATATATGCATAATGTACGACTGTTTTTAAGCCTGTAACCTTCGCGACCTCTACTCGTGTGGAACCAAACACAGGAGAACACACAGAGAACACACGTAACATGTGACGCCATTATGAATAATTCTATATAACATCGTGCACAGCGCACAACACAGTCCAAGATGATTGATACAGTCATAGTGAAGGAATATCAATAATATAAACAGCCTATTAATGATGACAGTTTATTTAATACGGTGCTCGGCTACGACGTAAACCACTGTGAGCAACTTTGATTCCAACCTGTGCCATAACCTACAAAAGAAACAAGTGCAAACAAGCGTGTGTGAGTTAAGGCAGTAAAACCAAACCAAAGGTCAGAGCGTCTTTTACGCACAACGTTTGGACACTCCAGATGCGCGGGGCGACAACGCGCGCACTCATCAGCCTGGTTCACCACAAATACAATACAGGCGAGCATAACGGCACATAATTACCCAGCATTCATTAAAACATCGCACTGAAATGTACCTGTCATTAGCAGCCTGGAGAGTGATCGCTCGCTCTTGTTTCCTCAGCCGGCTCCCATCACTCTACGATCACCCCCCTCTTCCACTGTCTCCCCATCTCCGCTTCCACCGATGATTCAGATTTCCTCTCCCAGCCTCCTCTGCGCACGCGTCATATCCCTGGAAACGTGTGATTCAGAGGCGAATATAAATAACCAAAGACCGAGATGAGGAGGAAGTTGGCACGATTAGGCGAGCGCAACGTCGCTCAAAGTAGACAATTCAAGAGGCAGTGACGCAGAAGAGGTGACAGGGCTGATTTAGTGAATGAAATATGAAGTTAATGTGTATGCAAAGTGTTTTTGTTGGTGAGAAAACAAAAGATATCTATATACAATGACATAAACAGTCTCCACCTTTGAGATTCTCGACAAAGCCTATGACCCAGTGTTGTACCATACGCCTCAACAGCTTGAAACTTGAAACCAATCAGAGAAGAGTGCTTGTTGTGAACTTCCATTCATTAAAATGCACATACACCAATACATGTGCATAAGACATTTTAGATTGAAAAATAAGTGAATATGTAGTTTAAATTAAGTATATTAGACCTATTAAATGCAAAAGATAAACAAGCATAAGACAGGCGGGAGGGATCAATATATTTGTGTTTCAAGTGTATTCTTCCACTAAATAAGCAACAAAATTGTAGTGTGATTAAAAAAAATAGCTGAATGATACCTGAGGATCCTGAGATGCACATGAGGAGAGAAGGCAAACCCCTGTGGACTGAGCCAAAAGTCAAGTCTGTACACACAGTATACGCTCATGCATGGACATACAGTATATGTTGGTTTACAAGATTCAAGATTGTTTATTTGTCATATGCAGGATCAACACAAGGTCAACAATGCAATGAAATGCTTAGGATCAGAAGAACCCGTTGACTCCCTAAGATAGTCGAGAAGTACTAATAGCATGCAATAAAAATGCAAGGGAAAAAAGTAAACAATATAATTAAAAATTAAAGCCGCAAGCGGCGTTGGTCGGGACCTCGCACCTGCGGCCAATCTGGGGTGGGGGATATTCTCCACGCCT
This sequence comes from Paratrypauchen microcephalus, assembly GCA_036785185.1. Classification (NCBI taxonomy): domain Eukaryota; kingdom Metazoa; phylum Chordata; class Actinopteri; order Gobiiformes; family Gobiidae; genus Paratrypauchen; species Paratrypauchen microcephalus. The sequence goes on along the minus strand of JAVJIX010000002.1, from coordinate 14,137,752 downwards.
GCATACAAAGTATTTTCAGCTGCACAAAATGTCATGTTAATAGAAAGCGCGATAGCAGCTTCCGTGCATATTTTACAGTTCCCTTGTCTACCACACTCCTGGCCTCCTCCCTGGGAAGGTGTTCCATGAGGAGGGCACAGGAGAAGACCCAGGGTATGCTGGAGGATCGATGCCTCTCAGTTGGCCTGGTAATGCCTCAGGATCCCCCTGGAGGAACTGGAGCAAGTGTCTGGGGGGGAGGGCTGAAGTAAATGCATGGAGAATTCTGTAGTTGTGTAGTCATCTTGGTACAAATGAAAAAATAAATAAATCTGTGCCTATGTCATATTTCACGTACTTGTCACCATGGAGATGTTATTGCTTTGTATAAAGAGGTCAGGTGCTTTTTAAGGTACAGGGGGTCCTCGGGTTAGGACGTTGATCCGTTCTTAAGACACGTCGTAACCCGAATTTCGTCGTAAACCGGATTTTGCCTTTGATCTTCCAACCAAAGCACCAATAACCTTTCCATCTCAATAATTAGACCACTATGCTGCTTGGTTATCACTGCCGCTTTCATAGGAGCAGATCAGAGCCCACATCAGGTACTTCCACCCACATTGGACACGCACATGAGGCTGTCTTCTTCTCCCTACAACCACAACAGAGCGTATTCTTCCGCCGTGCGCCGTTCGCGTTTGTTTACATCTCTTACCACGCTAAACCACGTAAGACGGAATGACGCGTAATATATACATATTTTTTTTTATGGGGGCGCGTTCGTAACCATGAAACGTCGTAACCCGAGACCGTCGTAACCCGAGGACCCCCTGTATATATTTTCCATAAACAGAACTGTAATTAAATAAGTGAAAGATAAACAAGTTTAATGATTGATTCATTGACTGATTGGTTGGTTTTATTGATTGATTTTATTGTATGATCCAGGCAAAGATATAAAATCTCCATGGAGACAGGTAGGAAACAGATTATGCACTGAATATTGCATAACACCCCTTTAAATAAAAATAATATAATTCAAATATAAGGGACGTAGTAGCTATTTCAAACTTATCTGTGAAAAGTTTGAAAATAATCCTATGAAGGGTTCCGGAGATATGAGCTCACTTCCTGTTTGGCGACTTTTAGGACGTGTTTGATTGGCTGTCACGACAAAACAATAAGAGATATCAAAAATGCAAGGGATATTTCTGATGAGGTTCAGTCCAAAGATGCGATGTACCAAATTTGAGCAAAATTGGCCAAAAATTGAGGGAGGAGAAGCATTTTGAGTGTTTTTCATAAAATTCTAAATGGCGGAAAATCTGCCCCATCGGAAAATGTCGTGATAGGGTGCGTTAGATTCGGCTTCGCCCAAGGAGTCCAGGGATACCAAGTTTTTGAATATTGGACATACGGTTCAAAAGTTACACGCAGAAATGTACCTGAAAATTCCTGCAACTTTGACCTGCTGGTGGCGCTAGAGAGTTTGGGGTGGGGGCCTATAAATTGCTGTGGGTAATGAGGAGACTGGCTGGAATGTGCATGCCAAATTTCACAACTTTTTACCAGACCCAGCCTAATTTGATGATGTGCATTGGATCAGTCTTCGCCTAAGGATCCCAGAGATACCAAGTTTTTAAAGTGAGCTCATGTCTTGGGAACCCTTCATAGAAAGCCTGGGAGCCTGGGAAGCCTGGCTAACAGACCCTGTTAGACCCTGTTAAACCCTGTTAGACCCTGTTAAGGTCAAAGTTGCAGGAATTTTAATAATACATGCTGAGGCCTACATGCACCTTCGGTGCTGGGCCCCACATTGCTGCTTGCAGCTATATCAGATCAAAGGAACATAAAGATCAAAGATCTTTGATCAGGGCGTTGCCTAGCAACAAAGGTCAGTATCGGGTGGATCAGCTTTCGGACAGACGCGTTTGATTGGCTGTCACGACAAAACGATAAGAGATATAAAAAATCCAGCGATATTTCTGATGAGGCTCGGTCCAAAGATGCTATGTACCAAATTTGAGCAAAATTGGTCCAAAATTGAGGGAGGAGAAGCATTTTGAGTGTTGTTCATAATTGACCTGTTGGTGGCACTTTTTTATCGATCCGCCGTATCGTCATATTACCGCCTATTTGAAAATCCTTCGCAATTTAACATCTCCAACGTCTTAAGATTATGTTCACCAAAATTTAAGCCCATCTGAGGTACGGTGTAGGAGAAGTGTTTCAAATTCCATTGTATGTCAAATACCCCAAAATCACACAAAAGGCCAATTATCTCACTTCCTGTTGGGCCCACGCCAAACAGGAAGTTGCACATTGCAGTGAGGCGTTTGTTCGTCTTATTGAGATACACGTCCCTACCGAATTTCGTGCGCCTATCTTAAACGGTATGCCAGCCCCGAAAAACAAGGCGCTAGGGGGCGATATCGAGCTCCTGGGGGTCACCGAGGGACGGGTCTTTTTGTGGTCGTACTGGCCGCACTTTGTGATGCAAAGTTTCGTTCGTTTTGAAGCATGGGAACATGCTCAAAATTGCCCCAGCGTGTCTGAACAAGAAAAATAATAATAATACGGAAACAAAGCAACAACAATAGGGACCTCGTCCACCTTCGGGCTCGGTCCCTAAATATGTAATAAAATATAATAAAATACAAAGGTACAGTTAGGATTAAATAAGGTGTAAGTAGAGTATTTCACAGATTGCACATAATATGATGTAGTATAAGTATTGCACATGAGTTATTGCACAGGTAACAGTAGTTTACAGTGAGGTAGTGACAAACATGATACATTCATATAGAGCAGCAGCAGTAAAGACGTTATGCATTACGAAAAGTAGTTTAGTGCAGTATTATTGAGAGTTCAGTATTATTTAGAGCAGACCCGGGCATTTCAAGGCCCGGGGGCCAAATACGGCTTGCGAGCTGACTCTGACCGGCCCGCGAAAGGTTGCTTGGAATCAAGAAAATAAAACCTTCTTTCAGAATTGTACATAATGCATTTGTCCTGATGCATTTGTACTGATGATCATCTGTCGGACGTGCTTCACATCTCCACCTCAAACATGAACCGGACTTTGATGCACTTGTTAAAGCTCAACAGGCGAGATTTCTCTCACTGATCAAGAAAAAAAAAAAACACTAAAACATCCTAACTTTGACTTTTTTTCTACATAGTTTGGCAGTTGGACAAAAAATGTTGTGACATATCTTGCATTATATTATTTGGCAAACAAAAACATTGTGGTGTCTTAATACAAAGTTAAGAAAGTTAAACTTAGAAAGCATTGTGGGGTTAATGTGACTGAAAAAGTGTTACAAATGTTTCACATTTACCATTGTTTTGTATTATTTTACTGAATAAATTCAGTAAAACCTCACTCTCTCATTAATAACACATAACCAGCTTCTGTAAACAATGCCATTTACTGATTTCAATGTAGAAATAAAATTAATAATCAGAGTAGACTTCAAACTTTCGGCCCTCCACAATATTTTCTGCTTCTCATTTGGCCCCTGGGGAAAAATAAATGCCTACCCCCTGATTTAGAGTATTATCCAGAGTTCAGTAGTCTGACACACATCACTGAATGAAGCATAGGCCATAGTATCCATAGTAGAGTGGTTCTCAAACTGTGGTATCTGGGTGGTATGCAAGGTTCCTGCTGTGTTTAATTTAGAGTCTATTTTGTTCATTCTAGAGCAGGCATGGGCAAACTGTTCCACAAAGGGCCGGTGTGGCTGCAGGTTTTTGTTCCAACCAACTAAGACCACACCTTGGACTGTCTGAAGACTGAGATCAGTTGATTAAATGAGTCAAATCTGGTGTGCTGCTGCTTGGTTGGAAAGAAAACCTGCAGCCACACCGGCCCTTTGTGGAACAGTTTGCCCATGCCTGTTCTAGAGCATCTAAAGTGATGTTGTAGTCCTGTTTTAGGCCTGGTTTAGACCTTGATTAGACCTGGTAGATTATTGGTTTTGAGCTGGTTTAGACCTGGTTGTACTGAGAAGTTGAATATTTTCCCATGTGGTGCCTACTTGGTGCGAAAAGTTTGAGAACAACAGCTTTATAAAAATCAAATAAACTGACAGCTGGCAACACAAAAAAGAGAAAGAAGAATCGTAACACACATAACACACAATCCCAAAAATAAAGTGGCATCCTTCACTATGCAACGCAAATAACCACGCAAAGAATCAAAGAATTGCTGTCATGTATAGGAGAAGCGGTCAGATTCTCTTATCGTCACTACAATATCCTTCGACGCGAGGTAACTGTAGCTTTGAAATACAACAAACACACAGCGTACACAGCAAATGTGTACACTGTGTGGAGGCCAATCCATGTGTGAAACCCATGCCTCATGTTGCCTGATTAATACTGGCATTGTCATCTTGGAATATGTCAGTTCCATCTGGGAGAAAAAGATCCACTGATGAAAAATACATAAAAATAAAAAAAATCCAAATCAACCAGTGAATTCAGAGTGTTTGCTGACCTAATTTTTGGGCAATATTACTGAACATGCTGTGATTATTCAAGTCCTTGTCTATTTGCTTAGGCTATTTAAAACAGGTGGTGATTTTTTTTAATTCATTGATTCTATATTTTTTGTCTTGAGAGTGACTAAAATAAATATCAAATAGCAAACCTTGTATTGTATCGTATTGTAGGTGTTATCATCGATTATCTGCTAACACTGACAGACACATATTTCCAGATAATAGCGTCTCTCTTCCCTGCTTCTCTAATCATAAGCCCTTGTGCTATCTCTCCATCGCTTGGCAGCATACTAATGCATTCTTGTTCTCTAGAAAATTCCCTGTTATTGCTCTGTCTCTCCTCTCTGTGTACAAGCTAAATATCTCCAAGCAGAGAGAGAGAGAGAGAGAGAGAATGAAAGGAGAGCGGGGCGAGATAGAGGCGGTTTCTATGGCAACAGCGAAAGGTCACCTTCAGGAAGTTCTCCGTGAGCGTGTGCAGAATGTCAGCTGGATAATCAGGCTTCCTGTAATGGCTGATAACAGACCGCAGCTCATTAGAGGGAAATAGACATTGGGTGGGGGGATCAGGGGACATTATTAGTGAGAGAGCAAAGAAACAATAGGACATTTGCACTGAGGGCATGCCACACCCACTATAAAAAAGGATGCTCCTGGTTCTATTGCCGTGTACAAGCAGTCACATTTTTATGCTTCACTGGGGATGAATGACTTAGTGGCTGATTGAACATTTAAACTGTAGTACCATTACTTATACATATAAAAATCTAACTATATATAGATGATTTAGCTTACAGCTCCTTAGTAATACATCTACTACTACTACTAATAAATAGCACTCATAGCTTTACAATTTTGTGGATTATTCATTCACTTCATACACTGAGGTGGTAATCTACAGAATCTACAGCACCCTATTGCTCACTCAGAAAGATTTGCAATGATAGAAGACTAAAACAAAGCACTCAAATGACACAGTATTAATATCGAAAGCCCAAATGGACTGGAGTGAGGCGTATGCAGGACAGGGTGACCGACATTAGCTTTGACATGGCGGCCACATTCTGACGTAACGAGCATCTCCATCGTGACCAGAACTGATGGAAGCAGTGTTACATATGTATGGGCATAATATTACTGCTGCTCAGGTGTGCTCCCAGTGCTCAACAGTGACATCATGCACTATTCTGAGGATCTGAGTCATACAGATTTTTATTTATTTATTCCAAAGGGCCTTGATGGGGGTGCACAAATGTCACGACACAAGAAACAACTTTTGGTTTAAAAGGTTGTCTGAAACTTTGCTCTATATTCTGTTTGGGATTTTCCTCACAACATATTGTTCAAGTTGTTGTCAATAATAGTGACTTCTTATACAACTGTCATTCCCACAGCACTACAGTGTTTACTGTGCTGACATCTACTGGCCACTGTGAGCTCTGCAGCAACAAGGCAAAGAAGTGACAAGACAAGACTGACATTCTAATATGAAATGGGTCGAATAAAATTGAAGCATTTATCTACACAAAACATCAAGCAATTTTGAAAAAAAAAAAAAAAACACAACTATGTGGTCCTAAAACACTGTTGATCAGTTACAAAGGAAATGTTTACAGCTTTTACAGTGAGGTATCTCCCAGTATGCTTGGTCTTTGAATGTGATGACAAGTAAAGATGATTTTATTAAATATATATTTTTAGTTCCTGCTATATAATAATTGCTATTTAATGCCTACTTAGAAATTTCAACTTGTCAGTCTAAGTAATCTATCTTGGATTACCTTGAATTGAATAACTAAAATAAATTGACTGTCCACATCTAATTTGTTGATGTAGCACTGGTTTTTGAACCTTAATTTATTCCTAATCTACTTTCTCAATCAGCCCCATGTGTCGTTAGTATTTTTACTTTATGATAGATGGGAGGGAGGAACACACCATCCATCCATCTCTGGAACTCTGCCTGGGCGCTGTTGTCCATTCTTCATCTTATTGATTCATGTGTCATAGTGCCACATAGAGCTGGAAGCCTGGACTTTCCACTTGAGCTATGCTGTATTTCATAAACCACTGACTGTGTGTCGCCTCATTGGAAACGCTCTTTCAGCAACAGACAAAGCCGCTAAAGTAATAGCTGTGTTGACTTGGACCTGGCAATAACATGTGTTACTACCAACCACATACAGTGGTACTGTCAGAAATATTAGAACAAAAATGTAAGATATCTCACCCCCTATTTTTGGTCAAAAAATACATGTATTTAGACTAAAATGGCAACAAATTGTGTTGAAGAAACAGTTGCTCACAAATATAATCTAAAAGTACCATTAAGAATTCACAAGTAATACACATTCACAAATATGATGTACGTATACATTTCAATATTTTAGACATAAGACTTAGACTTAGACAAACTTTATTGATCCACAAGGGAAATTGTTTTGGGTACGGTAGCTCACTCATTATATTTGATGAGTGAGCTACCGTACCCAAAACTATTTCCCAATTGGCCCAAAAGAGTAACGAATACTTTACAAAGTACTAAGGATTAACAAAATAAATAAAAGTACCAACAACGTACAATTTCAAAAAGAAAACAAAAAGAATAATTGAGGCCATCTGGCCACTTTCACAATATCTGTTTACCTGGATCATCCAACCACAACAGAAACAGGATTAAACACATTATAAATCTTATCTATTACCTCACCTCTAATAGTATGTATAGTATGTACTTTTTTGTTTAGATTACAACAACATGTTTACATTAGTCCAAACAAATGGGACTGTAATCCCACATGCTGGCCATAACTAATGACATGCATATAGAGTAATAAGACTGTAGCTTTGGGCCATCAGTTTTATTTGGCCTTCAACAAATCCAGTTATGAGAAAGCAGTGGTTATTTCTCCTGTAATCATTTATTAACAAAGTAAGACGCTTCAGGGTTATATAGACAATTATGTTCTCATGGTAAAGGCACAGCTGGGGACTTCTAAACAGATTAGGTACTTTAATATTCCAAGGTACAGGAGAGGCTGACAAGAGTACAATGGGACTTTACATGTATTTCTGCAACAATATAAACACCATAACATGAGGCAATTTGCTTTCACAGTTAAGTAAGATGTTTGCTTTTCACAGGAAAATGCATACAAGTAAATGCCACTCAAAGAATACATACAATACCTTTCTGAATGAGCTAAAATAGCCTATTGATCATACAAAAACACCTTTTAAAATCCTGGTTTAACAAACATGTTAAATATGAAGAATAAGATGGATAAACACATCTAAAATAAGTTGGGAAGAGGCAAAAAATATATAAATACAGGAAATACACCCCCCCCAAAAAAATAATGTTTAAGCTGCTTTGTTTAAATCACTATTGATTAAATTTAAAATATCACACTCACTGAATTTGCCAACGTTTTGTAATATTTTCCAGCCAAGTTAATTTTCCAAAATGAATAATTATTTCGTTCTACTGTATTTCTTCCAATCCCCCAATGTTTTCCATTTTAAATACATTTTTCATTATAAACTTTATGCTTACGTTACGTTTTTTTTTAGCTGGTTTCTCATTTAGGTTACAGTGAGCTCCAGTTTGTGTGCATGATGAAGGGCCAGACAATTTGCAGCTAAACAATGAGCAGTCAGTTGTGCAGTTGTGTGTCTGTGTGTGATCCTCCACTCTCCCATAATAATTTGAATGGGGCCATTTCCAACATTTGGGTTGAGTGGTCATCAGTCACAGGTCTATAGGGGTTGATGTATGGGCCCAGGCTCTAATAGTCTCTGTGAGCTCTCCAGGCACAACATCACTTATGAGCAACGCACTTAACAGCAATTAATCAAGCCGGATCACACCCTGCAGACTCACACGCACACACACACATATACACATACACATGAACGTGCACACACCAGCTTTTTGTGATGCACGGGGCAAATTGTTGAGGTGCTTCACCAAAAAACGCTTTTGTTTCCTAAATTACTGATGTAAGATAATGACTGCAGCAGAATCTGGCTTTTGGCAACTTTTGTCTGGTCTTCAAATTGGCTTCAAATGGGATGAATAGACATTTAGCAATAGCAACTGCCCTGGGTAATTACAGCAGGAACAAACAGTCATGTGTAAACTAATGCAGTTTCTCAAAAGGAGGGGCAAGTACTATAGCTAATGGACTGTAAAGTTATCGAAGCTTTATTTAGTCCCGATTTCACTTACATTTGTTTGTGTCCTGCTTAGACGTGAAACATAGATAAACAAATGCAGCTAATCCCCCCAAATTAACTATTAATTCCAATGTAATTGCAGATTAGAAGATGATTTTGGATATGTCTACCAAAGTATGTATTTGTAAAGGAAATATAGCTTTAGGGAGATTGATAATTTACCAATATTAAGTGTATTTAAAATAAACAAGAGTTAGAGTCCAACCCCTCCAAAGACTCTGTAGTCACAAGATGTAGCTGGCTGATAGCACTGCCTCTTTCAGCCCACACCACTGTGCTACACCGCGTCCTGCTTCTTTTGTTTTATTCTCTGTGTAAACAATTTGAATGAAAAGACGCCCATTTGGAGGATTAAATACGCTTGTCTTGCTCTTAACCACTTTCTTTTTCACAGTGCTTTTTCTTTGCTCTTTGTGAGTGGGTTAGATGTACAGAAAGAGGAGGGAGGGTGACGCAGAGACAGTCCCATGGTGATCCAGCAGACGGTCTCCAAGGGAAGTCCTTAAGAACAAAAGCATGAGGAAGAGGCCTCCTTTGCCTTTGCTGTTACTGTGGATACAGCCGCACAGCTTGGCTTTGGAAAGAACACGCACATTTGGGACAATTATGGAGATCCTATCCACAAAACACCTGCAATAGGCTGCGGCTATGGTAATGATGAGGGTTGGGTATTTACAGCTTTAGGCTACAATAAATCTGCAAATATAACCTTGTTTTATTCATAGATGAAAAATAAGACCTTCTAAAAAGTCAGGCTTGTGTTTACAAACCACATACTCTAAGCATATTTTTAAAAAGTTGTTCTTCAAATCTTCATATTATGAACTAATAACTAATTATAATTGTCAACTGTTCTCTACCAAACACTATAACCATTTTACCTGGTTTGGTGCATTGGATTGAGTAATTAGAGCCAAGTTAACGTATTTTCCGCACTATAAGGCGCACCTAAAAGCCTTAAATTTTCTCAAAAGCCAACAGTGCGCCTTATAATCCGATGCGTCTTATATATGGATCAATATTGGTTAATCATGGCTACCGTAGTCAGCCACTACTGTAGCTTCTATTCTATGCGCCTTATATATGAAAACTGTTTTAAAATAGGCCGTTCATTGAAGGTGCGCCTTATAATCCGATGCGCCTTATAGTGCAGAAAATACAGTTTTGTTTTGTTTTTTAATTTTTTTCATTGTCTTCCAATTGTTAACAAAACCCCAAACCAGCAACTATGAGCTCACCTTGAAGTGAAGTCAGGGAGTTTCTCTTTTAGTTCTCACTAAATAATGTGATTTAGGACTTTGAACATTTGACATTCAGATAAAATATTGCTGTCATAAAGGTAAATTATGGTTATAGATACACACACATGTACACCACATTATTTTCCATACTGGACCGCTACAAGCACCACTCCATCTAATAGGACACGTTTCAAAGTTGACCCACTGGAGCGTGTTGGATTTGCATGTATACAGTGAGCACAGACTGACTGAGGAACAGTGCAACTGTCGCCACATGACGACAGGCAGCCATGCTTCACTCCTGGCCTTCACTCCAAGCTCTCCAATTACACAAGCCACTGCTGCCAAGAGGGCCCCTTTTTCTCCCTAAAATTCAATAGACCACGGGCTGCCTCCTTCTCCCTCCCTCTCACACACACATACAGTATACATACACACACTTACACACATGGCACTCCCAGTCTGGTCTCGTGGTGCACCTGCCTCCCCTCGCTCTCCAGGCCAGCTCAACTCCTATCAAAGGAGATGAGCTCTTTTCTTCCAGAAAGCTAATCCAACACCTGTCTCCAGGCTTTAGGACGGGGAATAGAGGGCTGCGTGTTGAGTACAGTGTATAAGAAGCACAGAGAGAGACTGTTTTTTGTCAGATCAAGAGCAATAGTGTGCGGATTTGAAAATGGACATATGGAGACTACATGGCAGACAGGATTCTTTTTGTCCGTAATGGAGCATCAAAGGGACATTTGGGAAGAATAGATGTGGCTTTATTTTGTGGGCAGCACAAAAGGGCCAGAGGATTTTCCATTCTCAGTGTAACTGCTGAAAGCGACAGGCAGGGGATCCAGTGTGAAGAAGATATATGTCGCAAGGCCAGGCGACACATTATGCAATCATATTTGTCATAATAGTCCCAGAGAAAGTGTGAGTTACATAGAAAGAGTGCAATCTTGGAGTGTATTTTGTTATTTCTATTTTATGAGCTCCATGAGGCCATTTGGCATGCTGTGGGCTTTTTCCTGGTATTGGTGGTTTTCAGAATCTAGATTGTGATGGTCATATTGCCAGATGGGGGGCAAGAGTTTTAATTTCCTAATGATTACATGGTATTTTTCCAAGAAACATCCAAAAGCTAAATGCATCAATCATTTCTATTGGTGGCATGACCCCCAAACCTGCTATAAAACAACTAAAACCAAACTTTTAATAATATAAATTTTAGGTGTTTTCCATTGCAAAAATATTATTGGATATAAAAAAAAAGTTATGACTTGAATTAAACTGAGTTGTAGTTCATTTATGTAGGTTTGGAACTGGCACAATAAGTACATTGAACTATGAATGTGGTTGGACTACTAATGCTGCCACGAGGCTGTGGACATTGTGCTAATCCAACACCAGTTACTTATACTATACGCACATTTCAACAGGCGCTTCTTATTAAATCATGCATAGAAAATAGATAAACAAAACCTCTGTGCTATAATCTCAGAGTCTATATCTTGTGATTCCTATTTAAGAGGATTCTAGTCACATAGAGGCCATTTGCTTTATACTGCGGCACACAAGTGGATGGTTTTCATGACTTTGTAGCTCTGGGCCTACTTCTGTATTAGCCTGAGTTTGAGTCTTTTTCAATCATGTTAGGCCTGGTGTCATAAGGGAGCGGCGCTCTAATGGACCATGAATCGTAGCCCATAAAGTCGTGATGGTTAGTGATGCATGCCGTCCCATGCTCCAGCTAGGATTGTGTTCTGGTCGCTATTTAGATACACACAGAGCCATTGAAATATTTGCTTTTTTTCTTAGCGGCTTTAATTTAACAAGATGACTCACATCAGGCGCATTGAAGATTCGCCTCCAGCAGCAGGGGTCTCTCAAATTGGAAATTGGAGGTAAAATAAATCTAAGATTGCTTCCCTTCATGTAGTCCCCCTGAAAATGGCTGCAGGGGAGATATTAGAGACAGGACTGAGAAGGAGAGTTGGATAGATAGAAAAGCACAAGGAATGAGGAAAACAAGAGGAGAGGAGACAGGGAGGAAAGTGGAGAGAGATTTAGATGGATACGGAGGAAAAGAAATGGACTTAGCACAGTCCCATTCAATTATTTGCCCATAGGAGTGAAGCCCTGGTATTATAGGACAATAGCTTTTGTTTTAGGTTTTTATAGTTTCTAAGATCAGCAAGGAGAATGCGCATGTTTCAAAAGAAATATGTTTAAAAGATGCACCTTGTACACATATATAATTTAAAAGTTGTGGCTGCATGTAGTACCTCTAATGTTAGTAGGTCAAAACACACCAAGAAGTCCACTTAATAGGTTGGCCACAGGAAAGGGGGAAAAGATGTTAGAATGGCTTCTGTACGCAGCCACCCAGTTTGCAATGAGAATAATAATTAGCGGAGTCCATATGCCATGAGGAAAACTGTCATTTTAATATCTTTATGGAGTCCTGAAGTCATAGTAAAAGTTTATTGAGCCAAAGACTTTTTAAACTCCACCTATATTAAACTTGTTTTTATTGTGACAACTGATGGTTTATTAAGCAATCCCTGTCATATTAGGTTCTTTATGCACATACACACACAAATCCTTAGCTGTATTTTTTGGCATGCACTAAATTTCCATCCCAGTTCAATTCATTTTCCATTATGGCATTTTAACTGTGCTATTTGGTCATGAGTTAATGGTAATGAAGCTTAATGCGCAGTTAAAATGAGGCACCTTTTTTTTCTTCTTTTCACTATTCACAAACACAGACAGAGCAGCCAGGCGGTATCAGTCGTATCAGCAGCCTCTCCCTGGATTAGCATATTTGGGTGAGATAAAGAACAGAGTAGCGTTACTTAACTTTGATTTAATATTGCCCATCTGCCACTCTCTATCTCCATCTCCTGCTGTCAGACTGCTTTTGTCACCGCTCCTGTCTGCTTTCCCCAATGAGGTTTCATGCTTGCCTATTCTATCTCACATTAGCACTAATTCTTTTACAGACCGTATTTCGATCTTTTTCACTCTCCTCTTCAATTCAACCCCCTTTTTTTAACATTTAACTCAGCCTCCCAGCTTTTGGCAGATGATTATATCAATGGAACACATTCACACAGCAATAAATTCCTTATCATACCAGAGCCACCACATGGTTGGGGATTATCTACTTGTGCATTAAACTACTCTGTCGCTCAATGCACAATATACTGGTAAAACAACATCTAGAACAGTTTTTTTAATATATATTTTACAACAAAATACCATTAAACAACCAGTAAACTGTAAGGTTAGTGCTGAAATTGTATTTGTTGTATGCCAAACGTGATATGATGTGAAATGTCACACATGCGATAGGAGGACTGTGACATTTTAGTCCAATATTTTAAGAATTTGGACAAACCAGGTAAAGATGAGATTGAGTACAATGCGTGGTATTAAAGTAGCATACAAGCATGTTTTTCCTCATGAACTACTTTTAAAAAATCTGTGAAGAATGTGTGAAAGGTTATGCAGTACTTACCTACAACTTATGAGGCATGGAAGTGGAATAATTAGTCCATTCTTCCACTTGCACTGAAACAAAGAAATAAAAGTGGTGAAAAACAAAACTAAAAACGCACTAACTCTCACTATTGTGGTCTATAGTAAATCTATTTATCTGTCATTTGTCATCCAAGATTGTGCTGTGCTTATTGATCTAATAGTGATTGTGAAAAATCTCTAAATTTGCGTTTGAATTTGAACTAAAAAAGCAATAACTGTTACATTTACATACAGCTCTGGAAAACCACTGCAAAATGATCAGTTTTTCTGATTTGATTATTTATAAGTATGTGTTTGGGCAAAAGGAAGATTTTTGTTTGAGTCTATAAACTACTGACAACATTTCCCCCAAATTCCAAATAAAAATATGATAGTTTAGAGTAGGGGTGTCAAACATGTGGCCCGGGGGCCTGATCCGGCCCTCCAAGACCTTTAATCTGGCCCTCGGCTGATTTTCTATTAAAATATTTGAATTGTATTTGAATTTTCTATTAAAATATTGTTAATTTTCTGCTCCTCTTTTCTGCACAGTTTAGCATAGCAGCGTCTCTGTACGTGGCCCCTCCCACCAGAGCAGCACAAATGAAGACTCGCCTCTTTCCAAACGCTCTTAAAGGACCATCGTTTTGACTGTTGACCGTGACGCCCTCATCAGCAAAATGTCAAAAATGAGAAAAGTGGACGCTGAGTGCAGGATTTTCCAGGAAAAATTGACTAATTCCTATTTGTTGACGGAGGTGAATGGGAAACCTGTTTGTGTTGAAATTGCATTTTTCTTAAAGTTTCAGGTTGTTCAAAATACTATAATATTTTGTAAAAGAAAGAGTTCATCAAATAAAAAAAGACTTCTGTAATAGAGTTGTGTTTCTCTGCACAAATATTTGGACTTGTTGCTATTTTTGGGGTATATTTGCCATGGGTTTTCTGATCCGGCCCCTTTAGGATCAAAGTCGGTTGGATACGGCCCCTGGTTTAGAGCATTTATTTGCAGAAAATGACAAATGGTCAAAACAACAAAAAAGATACATGTTTTCAGACCTCAAACAATGCAAAAAAAACAAGATCAAATTCATTTTAAAACAACATAATACTAATGTTTACACTTAAGAAGAGTTCAGAAATCAATATTTGGTGCAATAACCCTTATTTTTAATCACAGCTTTCATGTGTCTTGGCATGCTCTCCACAAGTCTTTCACAATGTTCTTGGGTGACTTTATTCCACTCCTGGTGCAAGAACTGAAGTAGCTCAGCTTTGTGTTTGTGTTGGAATTCAACAGACGCTGGAATGGAATGGCTGTAATACATGTAGAGATGCTGATTTCAGGAAAGAAATGCACTGGTCTCTTTTTTTTTTCCAGAGCTGTATATTTGAAGTAAATCTAGATACAGTACTCATTAAAAAAAGATGATTATTAAAGGGCGCTATATTACTGTGCTGAAAATAACAGTGTAGTGTGCAGCAATTTCAAAATAGAGTAGATTATGAAGTTGTCTTGACTTTCACCCACATAAATGTAAATGCATGTAAATACAATGTGATTTGCAATAAAGCCCTTTTTTGTCCTTGCCTATTTGACATTTAAAGTAGCGTAGTTCAATTTAATTTTCTCATTATGTCTTGGCAAAATATTGGTATTTAAAAGTCCAAGCCAGTCCAGAGTTAACCTCGTCTGATTGCTTCGTGTGAGCAGCCAGTGTCCCGTATTAGAGCTGGACTTTACCAATCACCAGTAGTAATGAAATCAGTCCTTAATACATTTCACAATTTTAGCTCATGTACAGTCTAAATAACAGAGATCCATGAGCACAGACATCCCATTTGAATCAATTTCAGTTCAAAATGTCACAGCCATACATAATCATAAGAGTGACCTCAGAGTGAAGGCGGGGGAAAAAAACGTATGAATCTCCATTTCGGACGAAGTTAGTATTTTCATTTTTCCGACTCTAATGGCAGTGTAAGATGGCTCATTGGCATTTGCTGTCCGAGAGAATGAATGCAGATTTTGTTATAGGACAGAAACACACACGCGCTTTTGATCATTCTGTGAAAAAAAGATAATTTATTCAGTTAACTGTCACCTGTCAGTGTAATGGAGATTTGCCTGCGACTGACCACCCAGATGGTGCGTCTGCCTGGGGTCCCGGGGGTATACTGCTCACCGCTGCTGCTGCCAGAAAGACCAAATTTAAATAGATGCCGTTTTAAAATACTATATGCACATGTCTTATTACTGCAAAATATGTCTGCAGCACAGTAGCGGTGGTGGCTCCTGGGTACAGACGATTTCTGCATACATACAAACTAGTTTATTAAATCTTTATATTCAGATTCTCAAAAACTCTCTAATAAAAACATCCATAAACAGTGTGAAACATATTTATCATTGTAATAAGTCCCTGTAGCTCATATATTAAAGTTGCAAGAGAAAAGTTGTGAATGAAGTTCTCAATCTTCAATTCACAAATGCTAATAATAATGGAAAATGCCAATAAAGACAGAATATTAGGTTACATTAGTTATGCTTTTATGTAAATCCAAATGTGATGGTGGCAAAATCTAAAAAAGGTTTGCAGATTATGAAAATTTAAACAAATGATTGCAACAAATAATAAATGATATTTTTTGGTTCAATGCACTATATTATTGCATAAGAAGGGATGTCACAATATCAAATTCTATAACAATTTACCAGTTATTTGCAATTATTGACACAATAACCAAACAACAAAGAAATCCTTTAAAATACAGCTCTGGAAAAAAATAAGAGACCACTGCAAAATGATCAGTTTTTCTCATTTTACTACTTATAGGTATGTGTTTGGGCAAAAGGAACATTTTTGTTTGAGTCTATAAACTACTGACAACATTTCCCCCAAATTCCAAATAAAAATATGATCGTTTAGAGCATTTATTTGCAGAAAATGACAAATGGTCAAAATAACAAAAAAGATATATGTTTTCAGACCTCAAACAAATTCATTTTAAAACAACATAATACTAATGTTTACACTTAAGAAGAGTTCAGAAATCAATATTTGGAGCAATAACCCTTATTTTTAATCACAGCTTTCATGCGTCTTCTTGGCATGCTCTCCACAAGTCTTTCACATTGTTCTTGGGTGACTTTATTCCACTCCTGGTGCAAGAACTTTTTTTTTCCAGAGCTGTATATAGATTATGTCTGTCTAATACACTCCCATGTTGTAACTAATCCAACTATATGAATAGAAAACTTAAGTTAATGTGAAAAAAACAAACAAAAACAAAACAAAAAAACTAAAAACTTCATGAATAGCTTCACTTTTTTTGGACTGTATACTTCTTTTTATACTAAATTGTCATAATTATTATTTTTATGTATGATTCTGGATTAACTGAATACTGTTTACATCCTTACTCATAAATTCCAATTATGATCTAATAATAAACATTCCCTCATTATTTAAGAACAAATCACTGTTCTCATGCCATGTTATAGCCATTTATCCAGATATCAGACCAATTGAAACTAACCAGTACCCAGTGAAGGTAATAGTAGTGTTTACTTTGATTTGAGCACATTATGCAAACCATACTTTGGAGTTCTTCGACATTTGCATGAGTTGTATACATTACAACACAACTTTGATACACACAATCAAGGTTTATCTAAACATGTCACTGAGCCAATTCCTGGGCTGCCTGATTTGCACTTTCTTCCATCTTCCCTTGACTTTCTGTCTTCATTTTTCCCCACTTCCTTTCCTTCCTTTCCTCCCTCTCTAATTTACCTCGGTGACAGATCTGCGCGCCGCCTCTGATAATAAGATATTCCCACCAGCCTGCGAGTGCCGCTCCCTCCGCATCCATCACCTCTCCCAACTCACATTACTGCCCTTTACAAGCACCGGGATGTTTTTCTCCTTAATTGTAGCCGTACACATACCTCACCCCCCGGTCATAATAAATGGTCTTGTCCTCCATTACGGCCATTAGGGAAGTCACACAGAGAGTAGCATGCCGCCCACTGCGAGGCTGGTTTGTTTGGCACGCTGTTGTAGAAGTGCAACTGTATGTCTCTGCTATCAGAAAACATGTGCTAAGGGAGTGACAGTATCTTAACTACCATAGGGACATCACTAGACAATGTCCACTTGTACTCTCACATACAGTGTCTCACTACTTCTTCAAAACAAAGTAGTAAATAAAAATACTACTAGCCCAGACTGTTGAAGGCAAAGGGAATGGCCAAATCTCCAGGGTCTGAGCAACATTATTTGCAATGTCTGCTACCAGATGTCTCAGATTGAACGCCCCTGTTCAACGGTGAAGTACAAGTTGCGGTCAGAAGATGGCAGTGTGCTCCTGTTACATTGTACTCAGGCTCCAGCAAGAAAACTGGAGTATTTTTTGTGGAGAAAAGGGTTTTTGAATAAGGTGAATGAAAAGGTAGAATGAGTGAATGACTGACCACCTGGAATGTGTAGCCCATTATTAAAAGATGCTCTGGATGAGTCATGTATTAAAAACACTGAACTGATGCTGGCTGGCTTTACAAAAACAAGTTAACATTATACATATTTTTGTTGTTCAATAAAATACAATTGATTGCTAACATTTTATGAATGAAAGTAAGTAGGAATCATTGTACATAGTAGTAGTTGTAGTACGATGAGTTCAGTCCCCATGTATTGCAGCAGATATCTAGACCGAGCTGTTGTCGCTGGCGATGGGATAAGCGGATGATGTCATCGTTTCTGGTCAAGAGCAAACAGGTGCAAGCTGAGGAGGAGCGCTCTCTCACTATCATGGTGCACTTACTGTTCATTGCTCTTACTTCAGTCAAACAGCCTTTCAGCCTCGTGTTGGTGCTAATCAACTGTCATTTTCTGCTTAGCTACATGGCTGGCTTTGATGATGCAGGCCCTGGTGCTGTGTAGTTGATTTGCTGTTTATAATGACCTGAGGATGAAAAGAAAGAATTGTGAGTCACTTTTCTGGTGCATAGATACAAGACCTATATTTGCAAAGAGAAGAATTTACATCTTCCGGTATATGTCGTCGTTTTCAGCGAGGTAAAACATGTGTTTACAATAAATAAATGACTAAATAATAAATCGATGAGTTTAATCTGCAAAAGGGTCTTCAAATATTATTTTTCTGCAGAAGTAAACAACTTGAGCATGTCAAAAAAAGCATACAAAAACAAACCGCACTGGTGTTTCTACACACCACAAAGACCTAAAGGATCTAAACTTATTTGAATTCTGTTCTTATAGTTCAATAAAGTTCTTGATACAGGCCTAGTTTTTTAATTCATTATTGATGACTATGATTTTATCTGACTTATTTAGATGTAATCACTTTTTTATGGTACAATTATCTACCATTTTCAAAGCCACAAATTCTTTAATCAGAAAGTGCAATTTCTTAGAACTGAAAAAATGGTCTTGAATTCAATTCCAGGACCACCCTGTGCTCTGGTTCCCCTTACAACCCCCAACATGTTCCATGGATCTCCATTGGGAGAGAATTCTTCCAGAAATGATTTGATTTGATAAATCTCAGCGGCACGTTTCTGGTTAAATAAGGGTTAAATAGTTCACTAAAGGGCATATGTTTCTACTTACTGTAACAGCTGGATCTACTACTAACACTTTGTGACACATCTGTACAGTTGAACCTCATCACCATAAGATGTGTTCATATTTTGTGGTATTATTTTGTCCTTAAAGTTCCAAAGGATCAAAACAAGGAAAGTTTTCTAACAATCCTATAATAAATCAAAATTACTGTTTTTAATGGCTCACATAAGCGAAAAAAGAAAAACATCAGCTCAAGTACTTATTTATCAATACGATCATCACAACAACCCATTTGTGGTGGCTGAGACTGGATGCATTATGAACAAATCTGAAAAGAAGAACCTTGAACACATGTAAAACATTTTCAACGCAAAAGGCTGTCTAAAAGTTCTGTGAAACTTCAACTTGAAATTAGAGCACAATGTTTTAAGCCCTCTCTCAAGTTTGCCCGTCTGTCTCTAAAGTCTGAGTCCTGTTTTGTCCTTGTCCCCATTTCCTCAGCACCACACGCCCATTTCTCCACAGATTGATTTCACGTGGAACATGGAGACATTTCATCTCCTTTTTCTGCACTGCGCTGTCATGTCTGTCACTATATGCGCCTGATACCAACAGCCCAATTTACAGATGGCGACACGAGAAACGGACAAGGAAATCATTACAGACACATTCATAAATATCGGCTGCTCTGTTTCTTTTAATGGTCAGGAGTCAGAAGTTTAAGGTATGGGAGTCCTGGAGCTAAAAGACTCAAGGATAGATCAATGTCAGTCGTCAGGGGGAATGAAAGCCACTCTGCTGGAAAAAGGGGCGAACCAGGAAGGAGCTTGAGGCGCTGAAAAGTCATATCATAGAGTCGTCAGGGTGGGCTGTGGTGGTTTCAAATCATGAATTCTTTAATGTACTAAGTCCAAATGGTCCCTTGTGCCCCACAGTGCCTTGCCTGGCAGTCTGAAAATAATTGAGGACTTGAGTGTTGAAAAGGGGAAAGAGGGGGGTGAGGATACGGGACGGGACAGGTTGAGCTATGAAAGAATGAATAAATGACAGAATGAGTGAGATGGAGATGCTCGGTCTTTACAAAAATTACCTTACCTTTACACTGCGATTCTCAAGAGGGGAGGGGGGCCGGGGTCCTGGTCTGCCTCCCTGTACCTGTCTCACTCACTTTTGATAAAGCTGTGGCAAAAAGGCAGAAGGTGGAGGGTATAATCTAGTGGTGTTTCAGGGAATGGATCTCCGAGGAATACTTCTTTCATCTGAGGTCATTAATCGCAACGTCCAATCACCTCACTCATAGATCAATAGAGCGGCACCGTGCTAAAAATGAAAGAGATGCTGAAGTATAAAACATGTGGTATATGTTCCCCCTCAGCAAGTTTACAGCCGGCTGGGTCAGTGAGCGGTGCCGTGTGGCCGTTTCAGATCATTATGAATGAGCTGATCCAGGAGTTTGCCTTCTATGGGCTATGATTAAGGTCTCAAAAGTGCTTGCATGTTATTTTAGGTTCAAATTGTTGAAGTTTTTGTATGCTTTGCCTTTACATTTGTTTCAGAGGTGTGGATGAGAAGCTTTGGTGCCTTTTAATTTAATAACGCGTTCTGTAAAAGTTGGGTTCTAAACCAAGGTTAAAAACATTGCTATGGGAAGCGAATTCAGTAACGGTGGTATGTTTGGGAACCTTGATAATTGCCTTCCCTGGTTTCTCAGTCCAGTGAGTAGCAGCCACTAACACTCTAAGCTGGTTGGGTGTTCATTAGAAGTCCTTATTCAGTAGTTAGAAGGGATATGAGTTTTCAGCCAGCCCATTAAAGGCCAAATGTCACCAATTTAACTGTGTGCGAGGCTCATAAAAGAAGTCATGCATGGTACTGATGTTCAGTACCTTTCCATTCTTTCTAACGAGCTGCACACACACAAGTGCAGCAGCGGATGGGATACCTCGCCCCACAATGGATGGATAATGAGCACGCCCATTTCCTTATACTTATGCTGTGTATGTGTAGGTTTAAGATTAGGGACTGCGCCAGTTTGGGAGACTCCTCCGTAGGGTAGTTATTGTTACTACTTTTAGTGACCAAATGTAAAAGAGGGACTTTAACTTGGGGAAGAGGGGCAACAGTCTAACAAGCTCTAGTTAAAATAATGGGCCAGGGGCAAGTATTTGTGTAATAGAATGCAATATATACTTGATGCTAAAAATATTGTAATAGTGCAAATATATTTGTGAGTTCATGAACAAATCATTGCAACTGTACTGACAACAGTGGGCCTTAGGTTACCCACATACAGCTCTGGAAAAAAATAAGAGACCACTGCATTTTTTTCGGAAATCAGCATCTCTACATGTATTACAGCCATTCCATTCTAGTGTCTGTTGAATTCCAACACAAACACAAAGCTGAGCTACTTCAGTTCTTGCACCAGGAGTGGAATAAAGTCACCCAAGAACAATGTGAAAGACTTGTGGAGAGCATGTCAAGACACATGAAAACTGTGATTAAAAATAAGGGTTATTGCACCAAATATTGATTTCTGAACTCTTCTTAAGTGTAAACATTAGTATTATGTTGTTTTTAGGGCTGTCAAACGATTAATTTTCTTGATCGCAACTAATCTCAGAAATTTCATAGTTAATCGCGATTAATCGTGATTTATTTTGCATGTTTAAAATTGATATCTTGCAGTAAGACCGTTCGAATCTAAAGTTAAACTCACAATGCAAAGTATTTCTCACCATTTTTTTTATTTCAAAAAAGTGCAGAGAAAGGAAAAAGTAACAATGAACCAGTAATAGTGCTTACTTTGAGAAATTGTAAATAAATGATTGAAGCCCGCTCGAGCTGCCTACGGATGCGTAGGAGGAACAAAATACTAGCAAACTCAAAATAGCGCGTTTAACCGACAATGAGTTTAATTAATACAACCAAATGAGCTGCATATGGATGGTAGAATTGCGGAAAATGCTGGCAAACTCTGATCGCGATTAAAAAAATTGTTCGCGATCATAACTTACATTAATCTAATCGCGATTAACGCGTTAATATTCCCAACCCTAGTTGTTTTAATATGAATTTGATCTTGTTTCTTTGCATTGTTTGAGGTCTGAAAACATGTATCTTTTTTGTTATTTTGACCATTTGTCATTTTCTGCAAATAAATGCTCTAAACGAAAATATTTTTATTTGGAATTTGGGGGAAATGTTGTCAGTAGTTTATAGACTCAAACAAAAATGTTCCTTTTGCCCAAACACATACCTATAAGTAGTAAAATCAGAAAAACTGGTCTCTTATTTTGGTTTCTTATTTTTTTTCAGAGCTGTATATACCCAGAGTGACGAGGGCATGATCTGCAAATAAATTTAAGACTAATTTCTGTAAAGAATTTGTATGCCTGTTTGGACAATTATTATACAACTCCGAGCCAACACTAATATTATAAGGAGATATTTGCATGGTAAATGTGCACTGTGTAATATTATATTTGCAGGATCTGGCATTTGTTTGTTATATATTGTTTCACAATATATTACACTTTTTTGACCAACAAATATTTTATTTTTTTCCATGAAAATATTGCCTGCAGTCAACCAGAGCCATGGGACTCCTTGTATTGTACTTTGAAAAAATATCACAATTTTGTATGTCAACATATTTATTAATGGCCTTATATCAGCAATTTTACCTGGAGTCAGTTTTACATTGTGTCTTGCTTTTCATAAAACTAATGCAAATGTTATTTCTTCAATTGTCCCACCCACGGTTGGTGTCCCGAGTCTCACTGTGGATCTTGTCCATATAGATCCCCATGTGGTTTATGTCCCAAGTAGCAGCTGGAAGCTCTCTTCATATCCTGGATTATCCTCTTCCATTTTCTCTTTAAGAGAGGTTTCCAGAGTGTCATATATTTCGCAGATTGTAAAAACTCCCTGAGGCAAATGGGTGGTTTGTAATTTCAGTCTATATAAATAAAACTGACTTGACTTGATACCCAATTGACATCTTCCTCAGCACCTTTAAAGCAGAACATACAGTGCTCAGAATTGTTGCAGGCTTAAATTGTGAAATACCAGTTTGAAATTGTTTTGAGAATGCAACAACAACATCAAGCTAAAAGACTTCATGTGTTCAGCATGAAGGAACAAATAACCCACATCAGCAGGCCTCTCAACAGACCCACAAGGGGCCACGGGAGTGAGCGCGATTGGGTTATTCCAAAGATGAATGTGCCTCGCAGCTTTTGGGCACACAACACAAAACCAGTGAAAGGGAACATCGGCATCATTTGATGAGGCATTCCAAATGTCCCTGGGGAACTGGATGGCTGAGGGCTAAATGACAAATATATGTTGTTGGTAGTGGGGAGAGTTTCTGCTGGCTGCCCTAAGGTGCTCTGTGGCTGGCAGCGCTTTTCCATTTGTCCTTGAAGATGTTGGCTGGGAATGTTGTCATCTGCTTGGGTTAGTTTGAACAGTACCTACGCTGGATTGGGCTCAGTTCTGGACAAAGGACTCACATTCACACCATCTTTATTTATTGCTATCCCTTCTTGCCTTATTAGTTTTTATCTGTCTCTTTGGGGTTACATCAGTCTTCAGTCATATACCATTGTGGAGTAATTACACGTGGCCCTGACAGACGGAGACAAATACAACAAATCCCACCTATTCCAGGATACTGTAGAAACAAAACATTGTATAACACGGCACTGTTACAGAACAAAGAAGTTTAATGTTAAAACTTAATTACTAACACATGACAAATATCAAACTAAATATTAAACTGACCCTGACAGGTATTAATCATTAAGTGAGCCAAAACCCTTATCTATCTTGACAGTAAATGTAATTTTCATGAAACGCTTTCAGCATAGTGCATCCTATACCGTTCCATACAGCCTAAATGGAGATGAATTATTCCTCAAACTTCTTAGCATACTTTCTTCGTCTAAGTATCATCGTAAATTATTGAATTACATCTAAAAGAATTAACTTTTTCCCCACCATGGATTATCTATGTATACGCCTAAAGACAAAACAGCTGCACAATATGTATGAGACAGTGAAGATATTGAGTTTTGAATATTTACAGTGAGTTAATGACATTTCCATTCTGTGAGCTTGTCAGAAATAACAAAGGGCCCACGTTTACCCTCCGCATCTGCTTAAGTCTCTTTTGCTCCCTCCTCGTGCCCCAAGTGGCTCAGAAATCCTACTTTATAGTGGAGAGGTGTCAGAATTTTAAACAGGACTCCCTCTTTATCCCCCTGCTTCCCTGAGCTCTTTCCCTCTAATTCCTGGAAGACTAGGCCGTGGCTGCCTTTTAACCCTCACCTGCTCCTCTGCTAGAATAATGTTGCCTCCTCTATCCTCTCCATAGGGGAAGCTGCAGATAGTGCGGGAAGAAGTGGGTTTCCAGACAGCAGAGAAAGATAGGGTTAAGATCAGGAAAGAGAGGTTGCGAGGGTTTTGTGAGATGAAGACAGTGGGTTAGAGGTAGAAAAAAAAGATGAAAAATGAAGAATACTGTCAGGCAGAGAAAGACAGGACCGACTGAGAGGCAGGAGTAGCGTTATTCTCCAGTGGGACCCGGCCAGCCATTCATCATGGACGCTACATTTTTTTCCAATACCTTGTCAAACAAAACTGATGACAAAGCACTGGCCACATACTAGGTAACTTTCCCGTTGGTGACCTGGAACAACATCAGACAAAGCTAAAAAAAAAAAAAAAAAAAAGATAATACTGTATGGTGTAAAATGTTTTGGTAATGCTAGTGTTAAAGGTGCATTATGCCATTTTTCTGGTGGAAGGTCTGCCAGATTCTTTTCTCCATGAAGATGTTATTGCTTTGTCTGGAATATGTAGAATCCCTCAGTCGTCCAGGTAGAATCCACGGCAAAAGGAGAAATTCAATTTGTCAACTGGACAAAAAATAAACTTTTGTCCCTGTTTCTGTAATTATGGTTTTAAACCTTTCAATCATCATGGAGACCAAATCAGGCGAAATTACAAGTCAGATCTGTGGAGTGGCAACCCCGCTCATCGACAGAATGCCTGTTTTTCAAAGTAGTTTTGAGCAATAAAACCTGTAATTGAATAAATCAAAGGTAGATCTGTTTAAAGTCATACTATGGAACATTCCAAGCAGAGCAATGACATTTCTACAGGAGCCAGATGGTGATGGTTACACAGTGCACCTTTAAATTAATTAACATAATCTGGATTTATTTCTACATTATTTTTTCTTCTATAATTTTTTAATGTAGTACTAGTAGTAAGTAGAGTTAACCTAACCTAAAAGTTGTTTGTACTGTAATATGCATCTGCAATATAAGTTTTTGATTAGATTATACAACAGTAGCTCAGTTGGTTTGTCCACTTATCCGATGGTTGGCGGTTCCAATCCCGCTCTCAACATAAACATCCACTAACCTACAGGTTGTCTGGTGTGTTTCCAGCTCCCACAGATGAATGCTGCCGCTGTGTCCTTGGGCCTGTTACCCTACTTAAAGGGATAGTGCGGTTTTTTTTTTAAGTTTTTTTTTTAAATGTTAATCTGTCTGGGTTTCCTTCTAAAAGTTACGTGCGGTAATACTGGCTTACCTCTGACAGTTTCCACTCAGCCCGGTTCTGCTCGCGTTCTGGAGCTCACGTAAGTAGGTCCGGTAAGTTCGCGGGGGCTGTTAATAAAGGCGGCACGGTGGCTGAGTGGCTAGTGCTCATGCTTCACAGCAAGAAGGTTCTGGGTTCGATCCCCGGGTCGCCCAGGCCTTTCTGTGTGTGTTCTGTGTGGAGTTTGCATGCATGGTCTGGGTTCGATCCCTGGGTCACCCGAGCCTTTCTGTGTGGAGTTTGCATGTTCTCCCCGTGTCTGGATGGATTTCCCCCATCAACCCAAAACATGCTCCAGGTAAAATCCTCCAGCTTAGGTCCTGACCAAGCCGAGCAATAAGATCATGGAGATGGGTCCCCGGGCGCCTGAAAGACGAGCTGCCCACTGCTCCTGATGGATGGGTCAAATGCAGAGAAATAATTTCCCTACGGGGATGAATAAAGCCTGCCTTCTTCTTCTTGTTTTTCTTCTCAAAACAAAACATTTGTCCGAAAGGTGATATATTTGCGTCCCAAACAGTTGTCCACGAAACATCCAGCAGCATAGTTAGCATTCGCATATTGTCTCTCTTGATTTGTATCACTGCGCCCACGTTATCTCTGTCAGCCTGAAGAAAAACAAGCTTTATTAACAGCCCCCGCGAACTTACCGGACCTACTTACATGAGCTCCAGAACGCAAGCAGAACCGGGCTGAGCGGAAATTGTCAGAGGTAAGCCAGTCTTACCGCACATAACTTTTAAAAGGAAACCCATAATGCCTCCAGTCTCTCCAGCGTACAGTGGGGTATGAATCGTTGAGTGGTTCCTTGTTGTAAAGTGCTATGAGTGCCTTGAAGGTGACCATTTACCATTTATATCATGTTATACTGGGATATACTGGGAACTCAAATCATGCACCATAGGTTAAATCCTCCAGCTAAGGTAGTCCTGACCAAGCCTGGCAACAAGATCACAGAGCTGGGTCCCCGAGCACTGCACTGCTCACTGCTCCTGAGAAGATGCCCCAGCGCCATTGAAGGATGGGTTAAATGCAAAGGACAAATTTCTCTACTGGAACAATAAAGTGTACCTTAACTTCTAATATATCTAAAAATAATTTAGATAGAGATTTAATGGCAAAAGGAGAAATTCCATTTGTCAACTGGACAAAAGTTTATTTAGAGGAATATGTTTCTTGGATGAGCTGCTTGACAAACTTGACAAATAGAATTTCTCCTTTTGCCATGGATTCTACCTGGACAACTCAGGCATTCTACACACATAGAGATTTAACGTGAATTAGTTAAAAAACATGTGAACCACCAGTTTAGTATGCTAAATTATTCCCATCAATTTATTCCAAAGTAAACTCTTACTCTTACACCTTTGGCAATAATAAATCAAGTTTTTGTCTTGTCACAGTAAACCAAATAAATGTGCATAAGTTTCCATACGACTCCCCTATAAATGAAATTCTGCTCAATGAGTAATTGCCTTCAATTCGCTCCCCTTTGAGTCAATCTCATGTGTGAAGTCAGCGCTGTTAATTAGACCTGTTTTTATGTTCAGGGAACCAGCTGAGCCTGCCTCTTTTTCCCCGTTCTCCCCCTCTTTCTCTCTCTACCATTTGTACTTAATTACTGAGGGACTGCTGTCTGCACCACTGAGGCATAACAAAGAGATGTAATGCCATTAGCAAGCAAAAAAAAAAAAAAAAAAAAAGTTCACGCCTAAAGACACTGGAGCTTCTAGAATCAAGTTTTACACAAAATTGTAATTATTGGAAATTATTACAATCTAGGCCATCTTCATCTTGGTTTCATTGTCTATTATTAACATTATAAAACATGTAATATGCTTCTGCATAGCTGATTTTCACTATCCAGGGATAGCAGAGCAAAATCCTTTGACAGCAACAGACCCCTTCATTTATCAGGGCATCGGACTATGAGTAAACTAGTGAGCTATTTATACTTTAAATTACGGCTTTAACAATAACCAAAACATTGTCATATAACATTGTATGTCTCAATTATATCATGCTATGACAATATATCGGATTACAAGCTCTTTCACAGCAACAGCATGAATAAAAATAAATAAAAACTACATAAACCATGAGTCTTTGCTCCATTTCCATGAAGAAATAACTTGCTAAGCACATTTATATCTTAAACTGTTCGATTATGATTTGCACCAACACTTGACAACGCATTCTAAAAGGAAAAAGTCTCATATCTACAATTCTGTAACTATCTCCAAAATATTGCAAGAAATATTGTACCGAGAGATTGATATTGTTATAATATTGTACTGTGTTACATTTATCAGATTTAAGATAGTTAACATTGTCGTGACAGCAAACTAGAGGAGCACTACAAAAGAAGTAGTTATGTTTTGAAGTATAATGTTTTACAGTTGTGTAGTATGCTCACTCCAGTCTGTATTATGTAAATTAGGTATTTAGCTGCGGTACACCTGATACATTTGTTTAATTAATACGAGTGAACGCAGTGTTTTCATTATTACCATGTGAGTGAAAAGTGTAAAAAGCGAGGCATTGACATAAGGTGCACTTTGACACCTACTGGGTGTTGAAAATTGGATTCACACCACAGTGGGTCGGTTCATGTGTTGTTCAAAGAGCACTGAGCTTCTATATTGAGTGGTTAAATAAAAGCAGCCGCACACACTGAGTGGCCCTCCTGCATGTCCGCACCAGCTGAGAATTTTACAGGTTTTGACACTTTTGATTGCATTTGACATGGCAGAAGACCACAGGACACGTAACATGGAAATTATCCATTGATTACAGGCCCATGTTCCGGCTTTTTATAGGTCCTCAATTGAATCAGTCCAGACTGTGCTATGCTCGGCAATACTAGCTGTTATGAGAGACTTGGTAATTTAATGCAGCCATAACAGCCTCAACAGCAAAAGCAAAGGCAATCATAGGTGAGCACCGTATATTTGGCTCACTCAGTTCCCAGAGGTCCACGGCGAAAGCTAGATTTTGTTGATTACAGTAATTGCATTGATTTTGAAAAGATGTGAGTTTCCTTTATTATATTCAGCAGCCTCAGATGTGCTTAAATTGATTTAAAAGGAGAACAATTGAAGCAGACACGTGTCATAATTACACATTACAGGATTAGATGTGATATGTGATATACAGAGCAATAAGCTGCCGTCAACTAAACATCAAACCTTTGGGCACTATTGTTTTACAGTTCGAATACAACTTTGAAATGTATATGGAAGAGCAATTTATTATATAAGAAGTTGGAGAAGTCCTTGGCCTGTCACAATAATTACAATATTGACTTATTGTTCAATAAATGAAAGACTGAACAATATTTTGGATGCAACATATTTTTCAGTACATTCTTTTCAAGGTTCGTTTGCTGCAGCTGATGTCTTTTTAATATGACTGGTGGTATAAAGTGGTTTCATACTCTTTTATCTTGATATTTTGTGTAGCAATATAATCACACTTCAAAATTTGCCATTGCGACTGGCCAACTTCGTTATAAAAAGTCATTACGGTATTTTTCCATCAAAACAAACTAATATAGGGTATGTTTGCTTCCATAAAATGTCATTTGGAGTCAACGTTAAGTGACTGAACATACACAGTAGTTAAACCCTATGAATCTGGACAGAGGTTGGATTGCTCCTTTTCTGGGATATTCGGGGCGAGAGCCAAAAGCCACATGGCAAGGATGCACACAAGGCACCAGATTAGCACTCAGCACTGGAGAAGGTCCAAGAAGAGAAGGTCACCTCAAGCTAAAGTGTGTTTAGAGATCAAGTCCACCTCTGTGTTATAAACAGTAAATCTGAATTAGCTCACTTCCTCAACCAATTACTGTCTGCATAATCTCATTAAGAAGAAGCCATGCCATTTATTGTAAAATGAAGTATTCTGCAAATCAATACTAATCCATCTCATTCACAGTATAAAATATACACATTTTATTCTGAGCAGGACCAATGTCTAGAGTTTGTTTCTTTTTTACAGATTTTTAGCTGCACTTTGGTAGAGATTAAAGGTCCCATGACATGAAATCTTCACTTTCTGAGGTTTTTGAACGTTAATGTGAGCTCCCCTACCCTGCTCCCCTACCCTGTTTAGGTTTGAAAAAACAGCCCAAACGGGCGATTCCGAACAAGGGAACTTTCTAACGTCACACTCGCGGAAAGGTTTCCACCCCCCATCTGGATGTCTACCCACCGTCTCTGGAAATCACACCCAGAGAGTTAGGACCGCAAACGAGCTACGCAATGCGAGATGCGTTTTTTTTATTTGCCTGGAAAGATGTAAGAATGTCCTTTATCCGAGCCTCCGAACCTCTGAAACAGCAGTGGTTTAATTTTATTTTCTGTGGAAATGTGTTTTTTGAATGGAAAGCGGAGCATTTGGCCACAACCCACCCGCTGCACTGGCCTGTCTCTGTCCTCCTCATTTGCATTCAAGCAATAACGCCCAGAATAAAGCGTTTCAGAGACATATTTAGCCTCATGAAGACAGTCAGAGTCATATCTCATGCACTGAGGTTTGATTTTGAAGAAGGATTCATTTACAGTATTAGGGAACCATTAAGGTGCCATATAAAAGCATCAAGAAGTACCATGTCATGGGATCTTTAAGATGTTATTCAACAGACTGAAGCATTTCTTTTTTGTAATCAAATATCTATAGACTAGTGATTGATAAACTTTTCACACCATGTACTGCCTTAGAAAATATTTGGCTTTCTGATTACAGTCAAATCTAAACCAGGTTTAAAACAGGACTACAGATTGAAATAAGAGCTAAACTATGGTCTAAAGTGTAGTACTACTAATTTGTTCAAATGAAAGGTTTGTGTGACCATGAATTGTACCATCGATCCAGGTGTACTCTTTCCTCATTTACCAGTAGCTGAAACAGCAACTCAGGCTTTCCCCAAATTGAAATATGGTACTCTTCCAATCATAGCCCCACCTTAACAACGTACTGTACCAATACACTACTTAAGATGCACTACACTACACTCAATAGGACTTCTAATGAAAACTATTAATCAAAACTAACTCAAGCTCATGTTGGATGGGAAAAGTAAAGCCTGTCCAGGGCAGGTCTTGTCTCCAGTAGATACAGATAGTGCAGCAGAGAGATACACAACTCTATTTCCTCCCAGTGAAAAAGAGCAGGTGAACTGCTCCAGGCGCTGGATGGGAAAACCTGCCTGGCGCACTTTGTGGAAACAGTTCAAATGGTGCTTACCCGGAGCCAAACCCACAGGAACAAGAAGACACTGGAGACATGATGTATGCCTAACAGACTGGGAGTACCTCAGGATCTGCTCAGAGGAGATGTGGGTGAAAGAAACGTCCGCCAGACCACAACAGTAAAGATAAATGTCTCCAGCACTGGGAGATTGGAAAATGGACAAATGGACTCTGGTTGAGATGTAACAAGACAAAACAAATGATTTCGGATTCAATTGAAAAAAATAAATTAATTTAGAAAATCTGAACAACTTTTCTACAAACACACTCAAATCAAAATCTACTTTATTTTATATATTCAGCTGGACTAAAGCACATTAAGTGATAAATCTGCAATTTTGCAATATGATATTGACCAGGTTTACGTGATGTTTTTTAAAGGTTGTATAGAGGATATTCCAAGGAACGAGAAATCCAGCGACTGTTTGTCCTTTTTCAAATGTTGCGCATGCGTGAAACCACCCCCCTCCTCCACAGCTCCCTAAGTAGACACGCCTCCTCCTGCCTCCTCCTTACGCTTACGCTGCTTGTTTATAGCCGGTGCTCATTCAGAATCGCTGTTGCTGCTGTAACTATACTGTACGTTTTCAAATGATAAGCAGAAGTTACTTGTCCACAAGTATTTTATCAACCAACGCACCAGTCTTTAGACCCTCTCCTTCAGTGCACGCCATCGCTGGAAAGAATGACGGAGAATCACCTTAGTTTAGCTTTGCTCCTTTTCCCCTTTTCTTCTTTCAGTGACCTCAAAAATGGACTTTCTTTTGCAGCTAACTAGTCGTGGATTCTTGTCTGCCATCGCAACAAACTTTGTGCTAACTGCGATGAAGCTACAGTTGGAAAAAGCTGCTAAGAACTACTGCGTTGGTTGAGTAAACAGTATCTTGCGTCTGTGGAATGTGTGAGAGGCGTACGTAAACCACATAATCCCAGCGTGTTGGCAAGTCAGTTACGCTAGAAATGTATGGAATTTGATTGACAACCTAACAGCCAATAGGTAATGAGGTAGCCCCGTTATCAATTGGCTAATGTTTATCTGGTCCCACCACATCCACAGTTGATGGATTAAAAAAAAAAAAAAATTTGTCATCATAATTCAGACCCTCCAGGAATTCGCGATGTTGCGATTTGCAACTTCAACGCAACTTCAGCCAATCCCCGCGAATTCAGGGCGGTGTTGCAATTTTGACCAATCACCGCAACAATTTTTACTAATTTTGACCAATCATCGGCGACGTATTGAACGCCGAACAACTTCCTTCTGTGTAGGAGACATAACTGAGATGAGGTGCACGGTGCGTTTGTGTGTGTGTTTGCGGCAGAGGCGGTGGTTCACGTGAGTGTGGGTGTGTGCACGTACGGAAATGTGTGCGTGTAAAAGCGCGCGCTCACCTGTCACACAGAGGAGAGAGTCAGGGTTGGGGTATAGCCGTATTTTTTGTTGAACGCAAACCATTCATTCATCTTTCACGTTAATCTGTTCATCCTGCTGGTTTTCATGAGTTCCATTTCATCCTGCTGCGCTGTCATAGCTGTGTGCGCTCTTTTTGTAATAAATGCACAAAACGCATATCTGGATCTCAGCGTATCTGTCACCATAGCCTCCTCTTTGCGCGTCACAAATCTGCGAGCCATAGGACCCAACCTCATATTCTCGGCGGCTAAAAGGTTTGAGTTTGGAAGCCGCAACATTCTGCTTTACTTCCGTGTGACGAAACAAAACTGCGGCCGTGTCCCCAGTTCCCAGAGCGCACAGCTCGGAGCGCGGCCCGAAGGGGGCTCAGACTGCAGTCAAGGAGATGCACACTTGCTCAGCCCCGACTGCAGTCCGTGGACCGCTTAACGAGTGCGGTCTTCGGACCGCGTGTTAACTGCGCATGGGACAAAAAAAGAAGTGGGACAGCAGTCGTCGCGCCGGTGTACTGTCGAAATGTGTGACGCACATGCCCTTCGGGCCACGCTCCGAGCCGCGCGCTCTGGGAATTGAGACACGGCTTCTAATGGCAAAGAAACATGTCTGCGGTGCCATTTGCCCACAAAAATAACAGCAAAAGACCGCGCGAAACATTTCCCCTCCTAGTAGTAATTTATTTTCGATATTGGTAAGGTTGTTTTAGGACCATATCTGTGATCTCTGTGTCTTTGTATTATTCTTTGTCAGTAATAAGTCAGTATTCAAAATATTACTCAATTTTAATTACAAAAAGGGAAAATGGCAACTATTTATCGCAACTTTCACTTCCTCCCGCAACAAAATCGCAACAAAAACTTTAAAAGCACCGCAACTTTCATCACAACTTTTTGGAAAAGCTCCCGCAAATTCAGGCATTTTAGCCCGCAACAATCAGAAAAAATGCCCGCGAAATCCTGGGGGTCTGATAATTACAAGACTGACACATCTCTATAATGTAGAGTTGGGCGATATGGCTTAAAAATTATTTCCGATTTTAATTGATTTTTTTCTCTGCCCTACTCAAAAACAAATAACAGATGACAGACAAATGGCTCAAAATAATGCAATGCTCTTTTATAAAACAAATACAAATTGATACCTTGCATCAATTAAGCTGTTGAATCCGGGCTTTTCCACAGTATATATGGGCACCATGTCTTTTACAATATGTGCTCGCGCTGTGGGCACTTCTCCCACTCCGCTGTGTGCCTCTGCTTTAGGCGCTAGGATACATTTGTCGTGCTGCAACCGCTTTTGAACAGATCTTACAGCGAGCACTCGTTTGTTCTAAGTCCGACGCAAGAAAACGGAACCAGTTCCATACAACAGATGTAGCAACACCTTTGTTTGGTACAAGCTCCGGCTTTCCCTCACTCGCATGCTAGCTTGTTTGGGTGCGCCCCGCTAACTTACCCGTGTAGAACGTGGTGGCACATTAGTTCCGCTCGAATTTTAAAAATAACTAAAAAAAATCGATTTTCATAAAAACACATCGTCCTGAACTGTAAATTCGAATTAATTGATTTAATCGATAAATTGCGCAGGTCTACTATAATGCTATCATTGACAATTTGAAAAAAAAAAAAAAAAAAAAAAATCCTCCATACAACCTTTTATTCCGAATTAATTGTTCCAAAGTAAATAGTTCGGAATTAAATTATTCTCTTTCGAATGGAAATAATTGAGGTTTACATGGAAAACACGTTAAATCAGCTTTATTTAATTCCGTTCAATGTTTTGGGGTTGGGAAGGGATCTGATTGGACAGGGACCCGAACGTACGTCTACCGGAAGAAAACACACAATCGGATGGCTTGGTTAGTGTTTTGGTTAGCGGCACGGTGGCTGAGTGGCTAGCACTCATGCTTCACAGCAAGAAGGTCCAGGCCCAGGCCTTTCTGTGTGTGTTCTGTGTGGAGTTTGCATGCATGGTCTGGGTTCGATCCCCGGGTCGCCCGTGCCTTTCTGTGTGGAGTTTGCATGTTCTCCCCGTGTCTGGGTGGGTTTCCTCCGGGCACTCCGGTTTCCCCCATCAACCCAAAACATGCTCCTGGTAAAATCCTCCAGCTTAGGTCCTGACCAAGCCGAGCTGGGCGCCTGAAAGACTAGCTGCCCACTGCTCCTGAAGGATGGGTCTTCTTCTTCTTCTTCTTCTTTTTGGTTTCTGTTTCAGATCAAGTCCAATGTTTGCTCCAGGCTGTCATCTTGCATTGCGTCATCGTGTCAGAAGGGCAACCCAATGAGCATGCGCAGAACAATCTGAATTATTTTTAAGCGGAATAAACGTTTACACGATCAAGGAATACATTAATTCAGCTTTAAAATCAGAATAAACCACCCACTTAATTCGGAATCAAGTTTAATTCCGAATAATCATTTTAATTAGGAGTTACGCGTTTACATGGTCTTTTTTAAAGCGGAATACATTTTTATTTGGAATTAAATTACTTTTAATCGGAATTAAAGTTCTCATGTAAACCTGGCATGAGAATATTGATTGATGCTGATTCATAGGATTCACAATACAATGAGTTCAAGTAAATAATGCAATGCAATGACAATGACAATATAAAACATTATAAGTCTTTATTAACCAAGTTACAGCTTAATAAACTATGTAAAAGGCCTTCAATCCATATGATTTGACCATCGTACATTTTTTATTCAAGAAGTCAAATTGGTATTTGCCATAACTTATATTTTGTGCATTGTGTGCACTGACCTAGAAAAATCACTAACAATTAAAAAATCATAAATCAAGTGTGATACATATGACTATATTTTGGTTTTATGTCATGTTTCTATAGATAGGCTATATTGATGTGTATTGATGTGTATTGATGTGTATTGATGTGTTGTGACAACCCTAACAGAAGGGTGGTTCACTATGGGGTCGATACAGAATACCGTAACCTTATGGAGTTATGCTAGTTGGGTTAAATACAGCAGCCACAATTGATCAAAAGAAATAAATAAAAATAACTATAAACTATATACAGTACATATTCTTTCACATATTCTTGCTCTATCACTACTCTAGATATTTAAGTAATATTATTATTTAACAACAATACTTCTGAGCATCACAGTTTCATAGCAAGCGTCTGATGTTTAGCATGAATTGAAACATCTCATCTTTCACTTGGTAGGCATTAGTAAGGGTGACCTTTCACTACATTCTATTAACAGGAGCTTTGATTATCTCAATGGGGTGATAATTATAGTAAGAACAAATGACTCTGGTGTGATCATTAAATCATGCCCAGAATGTACCAACCCTGACCATGTATCACCTGTTTCCAGGTTGACATGATTGGAGATGCTAATCTTATAGTGTTGATGAATGGAGTTCATAATTTTAAATTTGAGCTCACATGTCTGCCGACAAATCTGCATACAGATTTAGGTATTTCTGGTGTTTATTATAATCCTGTGTGCTAGTCCAAAGCCTTTCTAAATGAAGAGGGTTGTGCAAGAAAGGGCACCTGTCATAAAATCTGGACTCAATCAACAATTAAAATATTACATAGAAGACAGAAAACACACTTTGTAAAGCTATCAGATACACGTTTTCCTGTATTTTCAAGATGTGTAAAAATGCATTGTTCATTTTGTAAACTTAATTACACACATCAATCAAAATCAAGTTTATTTTTCAAATCCATCTGTCAACCAATACTACAAACCACTACAAAAGG
Source organism: Paratrypauchen microcephalus (assembly GCA_036785185.1). Taxonomy (NCBI): domain Eukaryota; kingdom Metazoa; phylum Chordata; class Actinopteri; order Gobiiformes; family Gobiidae; genus Paratrypauchen; species Paratrypauchen microcephalus. The sequence continues at coordinate 14,101,661 of JAVJIX010000002.1, read as the reverse complement.
CATTAATATGTAGCTCAACCATGTGGTAAGTTCAACATGCAGTGGTAGCCCCATATGGTTAGAGATTTTAATTGAGTGTGCAATGGTAAAAGCTTTATTTATTTATAGAAACTGATGGCACATATTTATAGAAATTAAATGCATGTGGCCAATTTACTTGCAAGTTGGAAATAAAAATAATAATAAAAAAATCTGCTCTGTCAGAGCAATAGCCTGTGGCCCATGTAGCATGTAGGGATGGTAAAAGGCATCCTTAGGAGGGTATCTTGAGGTCATCATCATCCCTCGCAGCTCACTGGAGCCATAAGTTGATAAATTCAGAGGGGCATTTGCCCTTCAAGCCACACAATTTGCTAGTGGCCCTGCCTCTGTTAGGCCTGTCCTAATCTAATGCCAACTGTCTCCCTGTGAAGAAAAATGGAAAAATTGTTTGTGAAAAATGAGCGTCAAACCCATCCTCCGCCCCCAGCCCCTAATCACAAATACGGTCCACAGCAACATTTATTGGGCCTAAGAGAATTTTCTTATGTTTGGCCCTCTAAGGAGAAGTAAATGCAGGCAATTATAGATGAAGTGATTTAACATGCCTGCATCCCCTTTCTATGTAAGTGGCTCATTGTAAAGAGCAGGCTGAGGGGCCACTGCATGCTAAGCACTCTATAGCCTTCTGCCACAATGTGAGACTCTCCCCATTCTTCACAAATTTTACAACCAAAATCATTGCTGCTCTGGAAATCTACATTTCTATTTCATGTGTGGAGTTGGATTGGAGAGCAACTACAAATGTAAACAGCTCTAGTCAAACTGGAAGAAGAAAAAAAAACTTTGCAACTGGTTACAACTGCCAGCAGCCTCCATCTGTCCTTATTTGTGTGCGACTCAAAATGTGTGCTTATAAGGCTCTAATTAATACAAGGTTTAGACAAGGAATTAAGACACCATATTACTGTGCATCTGGCTATCTGCTGTCATTGTAAAGGTAGAAGTAATGCAAAAAAAAAACCTGAATTTGAGAACATCCTGTATAGCTGGGCGATGCCTGGGGATCTGTTGTCTCTTTGCTCTGAGAGGGGAGTCTGACAGACAGAATGGCACTAGCTTTGCCTGGTGTCAGATTTGGACATGCTTCACACAAACACACATGTAAACACACACACACGAGCGCACACACGGGGCAGGGAAGCATAGAGCAGACAGAGCACTGTAACAGTCCCATAAGCGCCTCTTCTGCATGCCCCTGCCATAGCTAACTGGATTAGTCAGCCACAATCGATTTGGCACACACTATCAAAAGCAGGCAGCCAATCTTCTCTCCCCGTCCATCTCAGCATCCCCGCATCTCCTTCCCCGGCCTTTTTCTTCATTGACTTTTTCTTTGCTTACTCCATCTGTTTACCCTTTTATTGGTTTCCTGCAAATCAACACTAATTTCTTAGCATTTTAAATACACATTTTATCACATGCCTCGTTTATGATTTATATTCAGTTTTCAATGTAGCTTGTGCTGTAGAGAAAAATCATATTTCTACAGAAACATTGGATGGACTTGTTTCTACATTATAGCCAGATGACAAGTTGGAGCCACTAGAAAACAAGCTTTATGTACATTTTACTGCATGGCCCAACTTTTCAATATTGAAACGGAAAACTCACACTTTTGCTAACAATGCAAGCTTCCTGTCTATACATTTGACATCATTTTAATGGCTTCTATTTTTAACCATCTGTATATTTAACTTGCTCTTCTACCGTTATGACCAATCAGCCACCTCTCCACTATAACACCACTAACCTATAGCTCCTAATCACTAACTTTCCCTAGCTGTATTTCCCCTCCTGTCCTTCAGCGTGACTCCTGCGCTGTCCCTCCATGCCAGTGCACCGCTGCTGCTGCTCTCCTCCACACATTCATCCATCCTTTCTTTCACTTTGCCAGCCAAATCACTCTCTAACAGATGCCACACTCATTCAGCCTGGCCTCTCCCGAGTGTATGGGCCCCTCGCGCTGCTTGTGTGTGAATGCGTGTGTGCTATGTCTGCATAATTATTGCTGGGTGTGTGTATGTATGTGTGTGTGTGTCTCGGTGGAACAGGCCTGGCCAAGGCTAATTGCTGCCTCCTACCTGGTGGTGACAGGCGTAATCAAGGATGATGAGCTCACTGCTGCTGCTCCGCTTCTCTCACTCTCTCCCTCCCTCACTTACACTCACACACCCCTCTTTTGGCAGAAAAAAATAGACAGACAGCCTCCAGTCCGCACCATTATGGGTTGTTTTTGGAGAGGAGATGAGGATGGTAGGATGATGGCAGCAGGGGGAAGTAGAGAGAGAGGGTGAGCAAAAGAAGGACAAGGCTTTTCATTTCAGCGCTCTCCTCTTAAGGGGACAGCATGGATGCAGAAATTGGCCAGAGTGCTTGAGGGGTTGAGGTACACAGGTTGCAAGCACAATGGGCCTATTCACCTCCTCTCAAATGGTGAAGAGAGCCAAAATGATTGGATGAATGAATAAATTTTGTCACGGGATGTTTTGGGGGGCTAGGTGAGCAGCTGCTGAGGAGAGTGTGGAGGGGTGACCACAGCCTCATTTTGAATGAGTATAAAGATATTAGGCTGAGTCAAAATGCATTTTCTAATTGGCTCTTGGTGTGATGGTGATTGATAGTCTGAGTTGAAATGTGATTGTCCTTCATTTAGGAATGATTAAGATTTATGATGATATTAATGTGGTGCACCATGCTTCTCGCACCTCTCAGTTGGCCTTGAGGCTAGCAGCCTACAATCTCTGTGTGAAGTCTACATGTCCTCTCTGCTTTTCCAAGGGACATCACCTGGTACCGCTTCCTGCTGTCCAGTGACATGCATGTGTTAGGTGAATTAGTCAATCTAAATCATTCCCTGGAACGACCATTGTCTGAAAAACATGGACAAAATATGTGTCCAAAATTTAGCTGTTCACCATCTGCACAATATGTTCACAATATGAGGCTGAGCTATGGTGTCACAATCAAAGTATGAAGATGGGGTGAATGGTATTAGAAATACATTTCTTTGTAGGACTTTGCCAGACTTTGGGAAAAAAATACAAAAGAACAAACAAAATCTTTGTCATCAAGCCATAAACATCAACACTTGCGTCACATCACAGTGAGTAATAACGGCTGCCTTCACCATCCACGTACATATAATATGCACGCTGCACAAATGATCATATGAGTGAATTTCTCTGCAGTGAGATCAATAAAGTTAATCTTTTCTTATTATGCACAGGGAATGCATGGATTGAATGTATAAGGAAGCCATAAAGATCAATAATCTAAGAGTCTCTTCTAGCTGTTTATTGTGCTTTTTGCAGTCAAATTACTCCGATGAGCACATACACACTTGTGAGCTATCCTCAGACACACATACTCTGTTCACACACAGCAGTATCGCATGCACATATTCATTCAGTTTTATCTCATTGATCTCTGGGCCATGAGTTGACTGGCTCTCTTTAATAAGGGTCAGAGGTCAAAGTCAGGTTCAGGCACAGCGGGATAAAAGCCATCAATAAGCAGCCCCAAACAAATCAACACAAATCCAGCAGATGAAACGGCCAAGATGGAGGAGACAAGCATGAATCATATTGAGCTGTATAAGTCAAATGTCTTCCACCAAGCAAATCCAACTATAGCCTTGAAAATGATTAACTTTTCCAATATTTATCTGGATATATCAAAATGTCGGAAAAAATCCCATTCCGATTTTTTCCTCAGCCAGCCACATTTGGAAAGTAAGATATTTTTAAAATGATAGCCATCAAAGGGTGCAGACCTTAGAGGAGCTGAGGCCTCCTGGTGCAAAGGAGAGTTTCATCATGATGGATTTGGACGGAAGCTCTTCATCCGAGAGCTTCCTCCTCCTCCTCTTTCTCCTCTCTCCTCATACATGCTTACATACATACACACACACACACACACACACACGCACGCACGCACACAGAGACCACCTTTCATTTTCTCCCCTATCTCCTGCTCTCTGGGGTTGGGCAAGTATGGGCAGGATTCACATGGATGGCTATCTTTAAGTATAGGCCACCCCTGCATACTGAGCTATAATCTAGCCTCTTTGAATCCAGCGTAATAGGAGATTGAATAGATTTCTTTGGAGTGATTTGGTATAAATCTTTAATTTATATTCCCAACTTTCCCAAATGGAAGACTATTATTAATTCACTGCATATGAGGAAGTGTGTGTCTACTATACAACTAGAACAGTGGGAAAAAAAGCATTCCGATTTGTGTTGCCAATGCATGTAAGCGTATAGCCTGAAAATGTTTCTTTTAAATCCAGTATACAGCTCTGGAAAAAAATAAGAGACCACTGCGTTTTTTTCTGAACTCAGCATCTCTACATGTATTACAGCCATTCCATTTCAGCATCTGTTGAATTACAACACAAACACAAAGCTGAGCTACTTCAGTTCTTGCACCAGGAGTGGAATAAAGTCACCCAAGAACAATGTGAAAGACTTGTGGAGAGCATGCCAAAACGCATGAAAGCTGTGATTAAAAATAAGGGTTATTGCACCAAATATTGATTTCTGAACTCTTCTTAAAGGGATATGCCACCCCCAGGTCAAATTTGGGCATCTCCCCACAGTCCAGAGACTAAAATAAGTGGTGGAAAGCGTTTTCCTGCTCACCCAGCCATTGTCCGAGTCTGTCGCCACTGACCGCCGCGGTATCTGCAGCTACTCCGCCTTAGACTGGAGTCTAACGTCGCCGGAGAAAGATTTCGGCCAAAAGGAATTAATTTGCTCGATGTGTTTCCCAATTACTTTCTGTGTAGTGCACATTCATATCGAGTGCAAATAAATGTGCAAATCAACACGGAGAGCTTGCCTTGGTCATTTTGGGTGGGAACTATTTTCCAGTGCGGAAGAATACAGCCGAATCACGCACCACGTTGTGCAACAGGGGAACTCCCTTCCCGGTGCGTAACTGGGATTCCCCTGGCAGCATACTGCGTGATTCGACTGTATTCTTCCGCACTGGAAAATAGTTCCCACCCAAAATGACCAAGGCAAGCTCTCCGTGTTGATTTGCACATTTATTTGCACTCGATATGAATGCGCACTACACATAAAGTAATTGGGAAACGCATCGAGCAAATTAATTCCTTTTGGCCGAAGTCTTTCTCTGGCGACGTTAGACTCCAGTCTAACGCGGAGGAGCTGCAGATACCGCGGCGGTCAGTGGCGACAGACTCGGACAATGGCTGGGTGAGCAGGAAAACGCTTTCCACCACTTATTTTAGTCTCTGGACTGTGGGGAGATGCCCAAATTTGCCCTGGGGGTGGCATATCCCTTTAAGTGTAAACATTAGTATTATGTTGTTTTAAAATGAATTTGATCTTGTTTCTTTGCATTGTTTGGGGTCTGAAAACATGTACAGTGGTCCCTCGCTCTATCGCGGTTCACTTTTCGCGGCCTTGCTGTTTCGCAGATTTTTTTTTTTTATATTTCAATTTTTTATATTTCAACATTGTGTTCTGCATCCTGATTGGCTTCTCCTCCGTGCCGTGCCTCCTGTACAGTACAGAATGTGCTCAGTTTGACACATTTATATAGATGTTATAGAGGGGGGACCCGGGAGGAGGCTGGATGCACGAGGAGCGGAGACATGAGTCACTGGATCTGTAGAAAGTCCAGACCGAGACTAAGACATGAGGACCAGACTGGGACCAGACCGGGACCAGACCGGGACTAGACCGGGACCAGACCAGGACTAAACGTGGACTAAACCAGGCCTAAACCAGCACTAAACCAGGTCTAAACCTGGTCTAAACCAGGTCTAAACTAGGTTTAAGCCTGGACTAAACCAGGACTAGACCAGGTCTAAACCTGGACTAAACCACCGCATGAGGCTCTTTGCCTTGTTTCGTGACCACGGTATGGTTTTTGTTGAAAATCTACAAGAGAGAAATGTGAGAAAATATTAATACCAGTCTGAGATAAGTGTATAATGTGTGTGGTGAGGCGTTTACAGCCTTAACACATGTATAATAATTGTAAAATATAAAGTTCTACTACTTAACTTATTACTAATTTAACTTATTACGGGTTATTTCTGGAACCTAACCCCCGCGATAAACGAGGGACCACTGTATCTTTTTTGTTATTTTGACCATTTGTCATTTTCTGAAAGTAAATGCTCTAAATGTTGTCAGTAGTTTATATACTCAAACAAAAATGTTCCTTTTGCCCAAACATTTGCCCTGATTTTACTATAAGTAGTAAAATCAGAAAAGATAATTTTGCAGTGGTCTCTTTTTTTTTTCCAGAGCTGTATTTTGAACTCCATCTGAACTTCCGATATTATTCAAAAACTTACAATATATAACTTTAATAGCTTAATGTGATTAAAACTGTATATGAGCTTCTTAATTGTATTTGAGTTTCATCTTTGCCTTCCTTCTAAAAAATATGTGGCATTGTTAACAGCAGTCAATTTATACAATTATCTTTGGTTCCCTAAAAAGTAATAACGTTATGATAATTCGCTCGTCCACCAGATGTCCATGAATCCAAGACAATATACAAACACACAATAGCAGTAAAATTAAATTATGGTCAGTGTACACCAATACAATTTATGAATCCATAATTTGTAGTATTATTAGTGTTAATGTCATAAAATGGGTTTAGAACTGCCGGTCTTGTATGCTAATAAGAAGACATTGTGGAGGATATTAAAGATTTGTTGCACTCCGTTGTTTCAGTGTTGTCAACGGTACTATACAAAAAAAAAACAATGCCCATTACCATGAAACAAATATTACTACTACTAATTAAGACTATTACGACTACTTTGGTACTTTGAGAACCAAGGCATACCCACTTCCCCACATAAACATGTCTATGAGCAACACAATTACAGTTATGGATGCACCGATGTGAAAATTTGAGCCGATACCGATATCCGATATTAATGTTGCTGTTATCGGCCAATACTGATATTAGCCGATACCGATATTAGCCGATACCGATATTTATTTATTTTTAACTCTGAGATAACATTTTATACAGACTGAAAATCATGCAAAATGAATTTTTGAAGACATATCTATAAGTAGATTTTCAAAAGATTTTTTTATTTTCAAAACGTGTTTTGACTCCTGATTTTTTTTTTTTTTCAATTTAATTTTTTTTTTTTATAGTGTAAAATTTATTCATTTATTTTTAATAGTGTAACATTGTTGTTTTTCTTAAGATGCGTGAAAAGTCCCTCAGACTGAGGGACTTTTCACGCAGTGTAACATTGTGTTCTGCTTCCTGATTGGCTAAGGGACCTTTGCCGATTGATGATATAGATGGGGGATGTGTGGGGGGGGACTAGACCGGGACTAGACCAGGACTAAACGCAGACTAGACCATGTCTAGACTAGGTCTAAACAAGGTCTAAACCAGGACTGGACCAGGACTAAACCTGGACTAAACCAGGACTGGACCAGGTCTAGACCTGGACTAAACCAGGACTAGACCAGGTCTAGACCTGGACTGAACTGGGACTAGACCAGGTTTACACCAGGATTAAATCACCGCGTGCGGCTCTTTGCTGGTTTCGTGCGGCTCTTGCATTTGTTCATGTCGAGGTTTGATGTGCTCGGACTGCTTGCCTCCTCTCGGGACCGCGTCCACGAGGCACGGTTTGGGCACGGGTCTCGTGCTTGCAGCCCCGGGTGGGATGCGCGGTCACCCCCCCACCCACCCCCCCCCCCCCCCTTCCCCCCTCTACAAAAGTTTGAGTGTTTAAACGGGAGAGAAATGTGAGAAAACATTAATTCGAGGGATTACTGTACTGACAAATATCTGTCGATAATACCACTTTTACACATCGGGCCGATACTGATATGTTTAAAAAAAAAAAAATTGGCAATATCGGCCGATGCCGATGTTAATGCCGATATATTGTGCATCCCTAATTACAGTGCTTAAATTAGGATTTTTTACAGGTACAAAATAATATAGTAATCATGGTAATAGTTGGTAATAGTTGAAAGGTCTGCAATACTGATACAGTATCGCCAAATACACATACAATATAAGGCATGCAAAAATAAAATAAAAAATCTGGAAAGTATAAATAACATTCACTAAAACATTAATGTAATTACAAAATGATCTTTAATTCAATTTCCTTCCAAAAAACTGAAATTTGTCTTTATTTTCTTAAAAGCTTGTGTTTATTTTGACTGAAATGTAACCTTGACCTATGTTTTTTGCCAATAACTCCATTAGCTTAAGTGAGATGAGAACTCCAAAAGCAACATTAAACCAACCTGTTCCAAACATGTTCTCACTGAGTGGAGATATACTGTACTTGGCAACAGATGTGAACTTGAAATGCCCTTCCCAAAGGGTTTCACCTAGGTGAGTACATCGCTGTAGGTGAGTATACTGTAAAGACACTGACCACATCGAAACTTCATATGAACATCTCAATTGCATTATGGAAGTGTGGATATAATAAACTTTTTGAGCTCTCTCAACAATAACACAATCTATTAAAAGAGACTGATGCACTTGATACCATCATAGGTCCAGCAAATCTCATTGATTCTATATCTCTGTATTTTCAATTTAAAAGCAGTCAAGTCTAGGGAGAATGATAGAACGCAACACCCTGAATGTGTGAATGTTTCAGGCTTGAGCAACATATTTTTTGAACATTTGGTTTGGATTCTCTCTGTGTGCCAATGACTATGCCTGATCTATAGCTTTTGTTGATTTTCAATTAATATAATTTGAACAATTTGATCTTTTCAGTGTTCTGCTAAGAAAGGAACAACTGCAAAAACAAATGTTATGAACTTTTTTTTTTTTTTAAACAAGTTTAACAGTGTTCTTATTTTATTCTATTCTTGCCTGCATGCACTTTTCTTTCTTGTTCAAACTGTCCCTGCCTGGAGCTACTGTGGCAAGTAAATTTCTTCTCAATAAATCAATAAAGTCTTATCTTAACTTATTCAGGTCTGTAGTTGAACTGATTCATGCATGTTGGAGTAAAACTGTATTATTCTGCATTTGAGTCTTGAGAAAATGTCTTCAAAACCCCCCTACCACTCATAATACATAATTTATTAAAATAATTTCAGCTCCAGGCCATACACATAGGGCTCAAAACTGTTGTGTAGCAATTTTAAGTCAATAAATAAAGAAAAAGAAAATTATTAAAATCCTCTACCTGCTATAGTCTGAAACGCAACAATGGAAAGACAGGGCTTAATGCCATTTTAGATACATTTTGTGATTTACAAAAAGTAAATGTAAATTAATATGCATATTATAGTTGATTAAAGAAATAAAAAAAGCACAGTATGTATTGTTTAAATGTTTTGTAATGTAATGTAAAGGACTGACTGGCACAGGCACAGCTATGGGTAGAAACAGTGGAGTTGTTTTCCGGAGATGAAAGTAGAACGCACGCAGGAGGAGATGTTTGATAGTCCAGGTCTGTGACAGGTGAGGCTTGAAAGAGAGGAATGAAAAGTGCCTGCAGTCGGCCTCTTCAAGAATTCTTGCAGACAACTTCCCAACTACCTTAAGTCGTGCTGCTGCCCCCCATCCGTACCCCACCCACACCCCACCTCTGATACACCGCCCCTGGCTGCGCTTTGTATGACAGAGACCAATAAAGCCCCCAGTACAGACAGCCGTTCTTTTTCAACTCCGCGCTCTGCCATAGGAATCCAACACATGCTTTCAAGTTCCTCCCTGAGTCCTGCGTGTGCCCTGCCTGTGTGTAGTGTCCGGCTGGGGGACGTGATAACTGCGCCGGAGCCCAGTCAAACCAGCTTAATTCTCCCTGTGTAGAAACAAACCTTCAGAATCGTCCATTTTACGGTTTGAAAAAATCAGAACATTCATTTGGCTCCCCGCAGTGTGTTGGGGCGTCATCTGAGCCAGAGAAATCTCTCTTGCTCTTTTCATTATAAATATGCCATGCTATTGGTCTTGTTCCATGGCTCTACCCGTTCTTTGCTCAAGTTCGCCCCCTTTTCCCCCCAGCCTCAAACTTTCTCACTTTTAGTTTCTTCAGCTCTGCCTGCGTCTCATACACTAGCACACATTAAGACATTATAAAGGATAAAGCGTTGGGTGGCCTTTGCCATCAGCTCACAGCCTTGTGAGTCCTGCCTCGCCATTAAATAATGCCAAAAGAATCCCTCACTGTTTGATTCAGTCATGTCAAAGGGCAAAAAAAAATCAGCCTTTCTGTGACTGAAGTCTCTGGGGGAGGAAATTGGAAGCATATTTATTTAATACCAGAATTACTTTTTGTAGCACATCCCCAAATGCCACATCTTTATCTTTTCATTCTAGTATATGCTTTGTGGATTGAATCATTTCTTTTTAAAACGAAGTCATTTGTGTCTATAGGCTTTTGGAAGGACAGACATAGTGAAACCCATGCAAAAAAGGCTGAGACCAATTCTCATCCTTAATATATTTTATACAGGCCTGAAGTTTTCTTTTCTCTGAGTGCCAGACAGTGGATGAGTGTAAAAGGAACTGAAACGCCACACACTTGTGACTAAAATGGTGTGTTCATTAGTGTCTCGCATGATTGAATTATCAAACTACATTGTTGTTCAATAATTAGCTCATTAGCATGGAAACCAGCACAGTGGAAGGCCAGTGCAATCAGACCAACAATTAGCCAGTGGCATAAAGGCACTTAGAATGGAGCTATACAGCAATGACAGCTTTTGACAGTGTGGTCCACTCATTTCCATTACAATCAATTAGTGCTTGGCCTAATTTGATCCAAATGGAAAGAAATCATTAAACAATGATGTCCTGAGAATAACAAAGACAGTCTTTACTTACACTGAGGGGAACAGCTAACAGGTTATACGGGGTTTGGAAGACTCTGCCAATTAATTGACTCTATTTGGCTAGTTAAACTCTTTGAAATACGATTTTATTATTGTCAACAAAACATCAAGTAATGGGTTCATTTTTTTTTTAATGCTTTGTCCTGAATAAATGAGCTCCTACCAAAAAACAATTTAATTGACTGAGTGCACAAATGGCTTGTTTTTGGAGCTACAAAGTCAAATAAGGACCATGGCATCTCAAACTTTTAAGTGCAGCTTCACCCTAGCCGTCGGTGTCTCTATGACAATATCTTTTGTTTTACATATTTTTATACATTTTGTGCTGTAAACTAAGAAAAATATCTTGCAAGTTGCATGAGAGTAAATAATTTTGTTTATAATGAAACCCCTGGTTGCCCTGACAAAGTCTTGTCAATGAGCCAGATCAAAGATGCAGACATGATGTTTTTCCTCTCTTTTTTTTGAAGTGTAAATCACTCGAAAAACCATCTTCCTTCTCAGAGCTCGCAGCTAGATAACCACAATTCCAATTATTTTTCAGAAAGCAATAAACATCCGTGCACCTGTGAGGCTGAGTCACTCTGTTGGTTTAAGCAGCAGTGGAATTACACAGGTATAATCACATTTGCGGGAGGCTAATTTCTATTACTGTCACAATGGCACATTCTTGCAGGTAATTTTAGCTCTTTTCCAAACAGCATGTACAGCAGCATGAACTTTTAACCTGTAAGTACTGACAAACATGTGAAGTAATCATATGAAAATGCTATGGTACAACTAAAGTGCATTAAGCTGTGCCAGGTAATTAGGTTACTAACATTAAATATGTTAATTACTGTAGTAAAAGGGCTAGGTCATTAATGGAAGAAGAAATTCTGATTTCTGTGTATGAATTTGGATTCATAAAGGAAGCAATAATTTCCAGGAAACAGAGGTATGCGTTCTTTTCAGTCCTTCTGGTTTGTTTACACTATAGAAAACACGTACATCTCATGGTAGAATTTAATTTATATCTTGCAATAGAAAATCAGACCCAACTCTTGTGTCCTTATTTTACTTCTTGCTTATTTATTCTGTTACTGATTAAGAATGCGAAATCTGGAGCCAATTATATTTGCTCCTGTCGCAGAAATTGATCACATACGCAGGACACAATTTCTTGGGAACAATAGAGTTTAATTTGTAATGATGAAAATACTACAACACACATTGAAAGTCATCATTTTTTACTGTCAGAACAATTTTTTATTGTATTCCAGTTATAACAAATTTAACTAAAAGTTTTGACCTAAACTCTAGGTGTTTACACTACAGACATCTGTGCTGAATTAAACCCTCTGAAATATTTATGAGTTATTATAAACACTTTTGAAGTCCTATCACATTGTGCCAGAGTGCAGAATTTAAATCTCAAATTAAACAACACATTTTACTTTAAGCTCCTTGTTGATTTGCTTTTCCTGCCCTTCAAATAGCACCTTCTTATATTTGTGTAAACTACAGCACCTTGGACTACCAGTTGTCGCTCTGTGCTTTTCAATATCAGTTTGTGAACAGGTAGACCCAACAGATGTGCTTGCCAACAACATCTATGAGGCGTGTGTAAGAAAGTTTCAAAGCAGACGGGATTACGGGAGCAACAATGGCCAGCCTGCTTGGGTTGCACACACTAGAGATTACCATTGCCCCTGTGCATTTTTACATCATTTTGAACACGGCGCCGACTTATTAAACAGGCTTTTTGGCAGCTAATAGAAATACCCAGAGATTTGCATCACACAAACCATTGTGCAAACAGAATTACGTCTGGAGGTGAGGTCAGGATGAGAAATGGCAGGTTGAAATTTGCTTGCATCTCCTTTGTGAAAAGTTGACCTTCAGTTAATGGACATTCTCAAATCTATAATTAAATGAGTACTTATTGAATGTAGATAGAGGGTAAACATTGCACTGTATGGATATTTGACTTTTAAATGCTTTTCCGGAAGCTATTTTAAATCTCCTACATAAGTGGCCATTGGTCTAAAAGGCTGTTTACACATGAAAATATTTAGAGCAAAAATGCAGGTGTAGACTAATCGTTTTGTTACTCAAAATTGCCATGCTGACATTATTATATTATTTTGTATGTATTAGCATGTATTTAATTATTATTTATCATCTTTTTTGTAAGAAAGAACACTTCTTCTATGATCTGCTTTTGGTTGGAACTGATCTGGAGCTGTGTTTATTTATTTGTGTGAATGCAAATTGTGAGTAATTATGTTCTATTTGTGTAACAATGAGTTAGTAAAGTGTTACAGAGTCGTACATTGCTCAATACGAACATTATGCATTGAAACTTGTGATAGACCAGCACAATACTTTGGCCTGTACATTAATTGCTGGTTGTTCAGTGTCATCCAGGGGCCACATAAGCATTGACTATGTGTTGGGCGTGGGAATACAGTTTTCAGTGTTCTTTCTCACAGGTCAATTGTGTTTGTTCTCGCTATGGATTAGTCTATACTATGGAGCAACAGTGTCTGTGTTGCAGAGAACTCCAATCAACAGAAACACATGCCCATGCGCCTGATAGAATAGGGTTTTTCCTACTTAATGATACAAAAACAAACTAGTAGTGATGGGCAATATCAGTGATTTTTGTTTCAATCCAATTAGGCCTAACATATTTTGAAATGCAATATATAGCTGAAGTAAATATAGACATAAATGCTAATAACCAAACCATAAAGCGTAATTAAATATTCTAAATGTACAATAGTGTATGATAATTTACGATAAAATGTGTCCCACCACGGAAGCGGAGGGCACATTTCGGCATTACAGACAGTTTTTTTTGTTTTGTTTTTTTAATTTGTGATTTTCATTTTTATGCATAATGTGTTAGTTGAGATCATGAAGAAGTCTCTCCATGTTTCAGATAACAGCATTAGTGACGTTAAAAACATACATTTTTAATTTTAAAAATGCTTGTTAGGCAAGGAGGGCTGAAGAGACCAAACTTCGAGAAGGATTTTCTCTGATTTAGAAAATGTGGTATGGCTGCTTTCAAATAGAGACAACTTTTTTTTTAAATATGGTCCGATTTTGTAAGACCAGTACTCGAGTTGAGGGGGGATGGGGGGGAAAAAATAGTCAAAATCATCCCTCTTCTAAAACGGGCATCCCTTCTTCCATCCCTTATGGCATTTTATCAATCAGGCATGAAAATCCCTAAACTTTTTGCGAATTTCGCCGTTTTTAAGTCAAAATGGCCAGTGTGCTCCAGCTTCCAATCATGTTGCAGCATAATTACGCACCGATACGCGCTCCCGCCAATCATGACGATTGCCGCTGTTGTGTTTGCGCCTGTTCGCCGATCAGCTGTGAGCCTGATATTTACGCGGCATTTCTAAGAGAAGAAGAATCCTTAACTTGCTACGTTAATGCTACGTAAGAAGGAACTCTCGCCTCGGGACACGGGATACGTTCGGGATTATGTCCTTTTCTCCGGAGCTCCGGATTATTAAAGACAACACGGCAAACTGTTAGAATGGATCTGACCGCATTCTTATGGGTGAGTCATATTATCAGATTATTTCTGCATCTATTTCGGCACTAAACCAGGACTAAACCAGGACTAAACCAAGACTAAACCAGGACTAAACCAGGTCCAAACCAGGACTAAGCCAAGACTAAACCAGATCTAAACCGGGTCTAAACCAGGACTAAACCAGGACTAAACCAAAACTAAACCAGGTCCAAACCAAGACTAAGCCAGGACTAAAACAGGTCTAAACCAGGTCTAAACCAGGTCTAAACCAGGTCTAAACCAGGACTAAGCCAGGACTAAACTGGGACTAAACCAGGACTAAACCAAGACTAAACCAGGACTAAGGTGTGTGTGTGTGTGTGTGTGATAACATATATCCTGTGTATTATTGAATTATTGAATGATTATAGACTTTTTGTTATAAAAGCATTTCCATTTTAACAAAGTACCTTCTAATTCTGCCCTGCCCTGAAACACCACAGTGATGTCAGTGATGGGGGAGGGCTTAGCTTAATGCACCCCCCCCCCCCCCCCGTTGGTGAAAAATTTCACCATCCCCCCTGGTTTCATTTTACAACTCGACTACTGTGTAAGACATAATTGGAAAGCTTAGAACCTGTATTTTCAGAATCTGTGAATAACTCAAAACGTCTCCGAGACGACTTGCGGGCTCAGATTCCGTGGTGGGACACAAATATGAGCTGCAATAAATAAATAGCTGATTGCAACACTTCGAGTAATTAGATTGTATCTATAATGAGTCATAGAAGTTCATAATTTCAACTTTCTACAGCTCAAATCTCATTGTAGGGCAGAAAAATAATAAAAACATTCTCAGTAGTACAAATACCACGCCCAAAAAGTATTGTTCCATCTAACACTGAACAGTAAGTCCATATAGTAATTATCGTGACAGGCCTAGATCCAATACCAAGTAAAACTATGGCAAATATTGTGATATTGATCTGATACTGTTACCAATGATTTTGTATTAAAATGCATGGAAACTCTTACAAAGAATTTTGTCTTGGCATAGATTAGATGGTTGGGTCCTTTCTGAATTGGAGGACGTTTGGGCTTTAAAATTCTTGAAAAATAAACCTTCACTTTTCTGATTTTCTGCTACATATTCATCAATAATAGGTAATAAACTATCAAATGCTTGATTAGCTCAGCTTACGGTCAATGGTAAAATTTTTATTACATGATTTATTTGGTTTATTTATTTACTCTAATCACAGTAATAGGGTTGCAGGTAACAGGGTTACAAATCCGCACTAATGTTAGCTTTATCTCAGGAGGAGAAGCTAGCTGTTACTGCTAATCAAGAGGAAAAACGTATTTATGCAAATAAGTAAATAAAAATAATAATTGTCTTATTCTGATCATTTGCATAACAGGGTTGCATGAGGTAGAGTGAGACATTCAATCAAGGCTAACTATGTTATAAAAATATGAAAAATAGAAGAGAAGACAAACCTTTGCTCTACACATTCTTTTGGAAACTGTTTGATGATGTCAAGTCCAGGGGATCATGTGGTTCTGTTTTCTTCTTCTTCTTCTTCTTCTTCTTCTACCAGGTTAAAATGTTATGTTAAAGGTCCCATGACGTGGTACTTCTTGATGCTTTTATATGGCTCCTTAATGGTTCCCTAATACTGTAAATGAATCCTTCTTCAAAATCAACACTCACTGCATGAGATATGACTCTGACAGTCTTCATGAGGCTAGATATGTGTCTAAAATGCTTTATTCTGAGTGTTGCTACTTCAGTGCAAATGAGAAGGACAGAGAGATTGGCTAAGGAGCGGGGGGGCGGGTTTCCCCCGCAGCTCAGCGCAGCTCGGCTCCGCTCTGTCTGCTCTTCCGTGAGAGACAGATGAGAGATTTTGCAATGAAAAAAAAACATATTTACACAGAAAATATAATTAAACCACTGGTATTTCAGAGGTCCAGAGGGTCGGGTAAGGGACCTGCGAGCCTAGAAACACTCGGACGTGCCTCCAGGCAAATAAAAAAACGCATTTCGCATTGCGTAGCGCATTCACAGTCCAAACTCTATGGGCGGGATATACAGGGACGCTGAGCGGAGACAGAGGGAGGGGCTGGAGCTGCATTTGCCGATCTGACGTCAAAAAGGTGTCTGAACTCGCCCGTTTCAACACTGGTTTTGTGTAACGCAGAAAAGGACCGCAAATGCTCAGTTTAGACATTTCGCAACTTTTAGCCATGGGGGGGCCTAAACAGGGTAGGGGAGCTCACATTAACGTTCAAAAACCTCAGAAAGTGAAAATTTCATGCCATGGGACCTTTAACAGGGTTGTGTGCATGTTGTGGGACACATGTTCCATGAATAATAATAATTATTAAAATAAATGTTCCCACAGTTACAAGAGATGGCAACGAAACAAATAATACAAAAAAAGAAATTTCAATTTAATTTGAACGGTTTTATTTGAGATTCAATTTGGCCATTAGAGGGGTGGGACAGGAGGAAAATGGCATTTTGGGGGGTACTCCAGACTTATTTGGTATTTTAAAAAATATTTTCAAGCTTTCTTTTTTCTTAGTTTTTTTTTTTTTAGATTTGGTCTAAGGACAAGTAAATTAACTCAGAAACTGTATGTTTTAGTATTTTGTATGTGGATTATTTAATATTTGATGGGTGGGTCGTAAAATGTCCTCCAATTCTGGAATGACCCGGCTATCATTATTTCTGTTGAACAGATCTAAAAAAATAAAAATAAAAAAAACAGATTAATTAAAATGTATGTAATAGATAATAAATGGAATGTATTAAATTAATACTTTTCAGTACTGACATATTGGGCGGCAGTAGCTCAGTTGGTAGAGTGTTTGTCCACTGATCCAAAGGTTGGCGGTTCAAATCCCGCTCAAATCCCCGGAAACATCAGTGGTTGAGCGGTCAGATCCACTGACCCACAGGTTGGTTGGTACGATTCCAGCTCCCACAGATGAATGCTGCCGTTGTGTCCTTGGGCAAGACACTTAACCCTCCTCGCCCCCAGTGTCTGGGTACACTGGTGTGTGAATGTGTGTGTGAATGGGTGATTGGTTCCTTGTTGTAAAGCGCTTTGGGTGCCTTGAAGGTGGAAAAGCGCTATATAAAGATGTGACCATATCATATTTGGTATTAGGGATGCACGATATATCGGCATTGACATTGGTATCGGCCGTTATCGCCAATTTTTTTTAACATATCAGTATTGGCCCAATGTGTAAACCTGGGCCACTATTAACGACCGATATTTGTCAGTACTATAAATACCTTGCTTTGAAAAACAAAAGTTCTATCACACTTCAGGCAGAGCACTGGGAGCTGTCCTTAATAAGGTCAAGCTGTACAGGGATCTTGGTTATAAAACGTTGTGTTTATCTTGTATCTGTCCATGTTTAAGTTTATTGTAATTTGACAAAATGTGTTGCAGTTCCTTTTCTTGGCAATACACAAAATGGCCCCCAAACCTGAAGTATATGTGGTGATATGGGAGCCATGTGAAATGCAGATTAAGAGTCACATGGTGATTTATCATCCTTGTGGTTTTTTTGTTTTTTTTTAACTAAACTTTCTCACAGGGGTTTTGTGAATAAAATAAGTTAAGCTTTATGGAGTCAAAACACGTTTTGAAAATAAAAGAAGACATTCAAAAATTCATTTTGCATGATTTTCAGTCTGTATAAAATGTTATCTCAGAATAAAAATAAATTAATTTGATATTGGTTCATATCGGTTATCGGCCATAATAGCAACATTAATATTGGATATCCATATCGGCTAAAATTTTCACATCGGTGCATCCCCATTTGGTATGGATCCACCCATCAATAATAAGTAGGGTTAGATATTCAGGGGAATAAACAAACATCATCTGAACCATTTGAAGCAACAAAAAAAAAGTTTGAAACTACACAGCACAATAGTATGGTAGTGGTACAAAGATGGTGACTCTGAAGAGTGTTTAAAACCTCCACACAAGATTAATTTTATGCTATAACGATATGCTTAAACTGGTGTCATCAAAGATTAAATATCATTTTGTACTATATCATAAATTGTACCAATTTCTAAGCACTGTGAAGCAAGAACATTTAACATAACAGAAGCCGGCTCATTTATCCTGGTCTCTTGTTGGAATGTGCTAAACGCTCACAACAAAGTGCATGAACAAAGTGACTCTCCTGTGATTACCCTGAGCCCTGATGGTCAAACGCTCCAGCCCTGCTCCAAATTAGCAAATCTCCACAGCCTCGACCACACTTCAAGACAGCGGGACACTCATAAAACATACTCTTAATTGCTCTGTCACGTCGAATACTGCGTCCCCAATGTACTTTATTGTCCCCCATTAAATGCTAATATAATTCCAAGAAGTTTGCCGTAATGTATCACTCATTAGGGCCAAAACAGTCTGGATGAAAATGAGAGAAGAGCAATTACAGTTAAATGCAGCTCCCCTATAGATCCGAGCCTCATGCCATTGACTTAATAGGAACGAGGACACAAAAGAAAGATGTCCCACGATTTATTAAGAAAATCCTAAGTCTGTTAATGGCTGGGAGTCTTGATTTGCATAATTTAGCATCCCCTTCTCATTAGCAAGCATTATTTTTCCAGTATTTTTACACCTCTGGGTTTTAGCCAGACCACAGATTATAAATAACACTGACATTCATTTGCAGAGCCAAGCCAGTGGAAGGATTCTATTGGCAGGAGGAACAGTTGTTGTGTGCATGTATGTTGGGTGTCAAATTGGATGTCTTCTCTGGAGCTATGAAAAACAAACAGAAGAGAATTGGTACAATTAATACTGTTTGCCCAATTTTGCCCATACTCAAAGCGTACATATGCAAACATCTATACAGGCAGAACCAATTAAACTATATATAGTTGAATGAGCCAACCCAATTTGGAGTTATAAAAATCTGTAAAGTAATAAGGAAGGCAATTATGGCACTAAAACTATAGTTTTTGTAATGTTTTAACTAAATTATTCAGATCTTTATTGAAGTAGATTAATTTAGCTTTGAGTTTAACAGATGCGCTGAAAACAATTAACAATAAGAAGCATGAGAAAACAAGTGAAAAGATGTGCCAGTGTTTTCGCAAGTTTTTTAAAAAATTGAAATTAGTCACCAAAAACAAGCTCTTATTTGTTATTATTATATTTGTCCCAACTATTAAAATGTGTCAGCTTCAATGCTCATTATATCAGTATAGTATAGTTGTATTTATTCCAAGTAACTTGTCCCCACTGTGCACTCTGTCTCAACCTTACCAGAATTGAGTTAGTAAAGCATTTCTTAATTAAAAATCCTATTACTCTCAATCTACATTTTTAAATGAACCTCACCACTACTTTTCATGATACAAACCAGTTACATGTTGTTCTTTATCATAATTCTATCTTCTCTCCAGTCTCTTTCCTGTTTGCTGCCCTGCATTACCACAACAGCCAGAGGTACAACAATAATTCAATAATGCTCCTTATGTCACTCATTTGCTTCAATGACATCATTGCAACAGGGAAGCCAGCCCCTTGTTGTGATTGGCCTCATAACTCCACACCGGTGTTATGCGTTTGACTCCCTGTAGGGGGCAGACAAGGCCCATGTTAGCAGGTGCACCCTAAACTGAATCCCATTAGCACAGTTTTGGGATATATCTTGTATATTTTGGATCCTGAACATGTTCTTGCTTCCCCTGGAGTTGAAAATAAATGCAATATGAATGAATCTATGCACATTTGGTATTTCTTGTTTTTTTTTTTTATGAATGTGGATATTTAAATACATTTAATATAAGTTTCACAATGCACCAACTATAAAGCTTCACCATTACTTCACCATTACTTCCACAATGCATTATTTTCTACATACTTTAAAGTGGTCTATACATCAGCAGATAGCATTATAGAAAAGCATTCCCTTAACATTGTTCCCCTTTCAATAAAGAGGACATAATGGTGGTTATTTTCACCTACTCTGCCATTAATGCTCTATTCAACACCTACACCATTGAAGTACAAAAGTGTCCATATTCTCTTTTCCCTCCTTGCCATAATTATTGATCTGTCAGCCCTGTGCCACATAATAAGCCATATTAACCAATCAAATGTCAAACAGCATAAGAAGATGTGGGGTGATTGCGCTCGGTGGCCAGTGGACACCTGTTGTGGAATAATTGCAATGATTATGCTTCCGGGTGCGCAGACATATGTAGACCTGTTAACCTTTTGTCGATGAATGACATCGTGCCACAG
Organism: Paratrypauchen microcephalus; assembly: GCA_036785185.1. NCBI lineage: Eukaryota > Metazoa > Chordata > Actinopteri > Gobiiformes > Gobiidae > Paratrypauchen > Paratrypauchen microcephalus. Next base: position 14,080,959 of record JAVJIX010000002.1, on the reverse strand, counting down.
TGTCTAAGGCTGTATATGTGCAACTGGGTGTCCACATGTGCCACCAATACACTTATGCATAATCATGTGCACAGTGTGAGCCGCAGGGAGGTGTCAGCAGAGCGCCCATAGAGCTGCACACACTGGCCTAATTAATGTTATACATAGAACAAAACACATACCAAGAGAGCAGCGTGATGACAAACACAAGCAGAGGAAAGCTTATACCGGCAGCCAGTATAAATAACTTCTAATGCAAGCGGATCATCTGTTTATTTCAGTTCAGCGATATTAGCTGGCCATTCACTGTGATCAAGGCAGAAACTTTCAATCATAAGTTTATAAAGTTTATAAAAGGATAAAAGGACTATAATACAATAATTTATATAATAATGTAAATTCCCTTCGGCATCAATAAAGTACTGATCTATCAATGTATCTAATAATGTTTTGATTTGATTTTTTTCTTATTTTAACATCACAGACTTTTAATACTTGCATAAAAAATTTAAAAAATTATCCTCTGAAGTTTGGAAACCACAAAGTTTAAGGGGATTGGCTGTAGACCCCTTGATTAAAAAGATCCACTCAGTTATAGTAAAGAATCTTGATCTCAATTAAATCTCAATCAATGGAACAGCACTACTTCAAGTTTATTAATGTTTAAATTAACCATTTTATGTAGGGAAGATTAGCCTATATGTCCCTTTGTGGTTTTTAATTGTCAGGATAGTTTGAAATTAATGATTATAAGTTTTACTCATATAATCAGATTGATTGTATTGAAATCCCATCACACATGTACTAGTTAGCAAACATAATTAAATGCTATTTCAAGTAAAATATAAGAATAGCCAGCAATAAGAGCCCCTAATAAATCAACACATTTCTTTAGAGGTTTTGGTCAAGTCTCACCTCAAAAGAAGGAAAAGTGTCATTTCAGCAGCACTTTCTGAAGTTACTCGATGAGAAAAGTGAGCAGTGTCTTTGAGAAGGTGGGACGCAGGAGGTACATGAGGATACGAGGCAGGCACTTTTTTTGTTGCATAAATTACTGTGTTTATGAGAAAAGTGCATTTTGAGTGCAAGCAGATCTTCTCATGTCTGTGTCTTCCAGCAGAAAACCAGTCGGGGTTCAAACTAGACTCACGCTGGGTCCCTCGCAGCACTTACACTGCAGCTCAGCATTCATTTGTCTCTTCAGTGTGTCCACTTTCCCACTCTCTTCATCCGTTCTATAGGTTTCTCTGCCTCTCCTATTTCCTCTTCTGCTCTCTCTTACATTTTGTTTTTCGCCACATCTTTTCTTTTCATGTGGATGGTGGATGCTCATGAATTTATGGATTTGTGCATGAGGGAGGCTCTGTTCTGAGGGAGACCAAAAATGATTTCACAGCCCACTGTGTGGAATATGGGTTCAGGAGGAGTAGGGTGGCAGCTCAAAGCATCACGTTCATGTTTTGTTCTGGTCCATTCTCTGTCACTGAGGGAGTGGCCCACCTGAAATAGACTAGAAATTGGCCTTTCACATGGAGCCGATGTGAGGGAAATACTAACTGAACTGTTTTCTGAAGGGATTAGGTGTTGTTCTGAGCTGATCAAAAACCCAGCATCAGTGATTTGCATTCAACAAGACACCTGGACTCCTGCCAGTCCCCGGTCCTGTCACCCCCAGCTCCTGTCATCTCCCCACAGTGACTTTCAATAAATCTACATCACACAAACACTGTTGACATGGAGACTGTAATGGTATTTATGGAACTGGACACCGCGACATATTGGAACTAATGCAGAGAAAATAGGACTGGATATAACACTATGTAGTCACATCTTGTGCAATAAATCTAAAGTCCTATTGCATGATTTTTTGTTATGTTATTACTATCAGTTCAAGGCAGCAGTTTTATTAATTTTCTCCGAAGTTCCCCGAGGAGGCGCAAACTCTCTTGTTTCATTAATAAAACTCACTGTGCTTTATTGATGCACAACAATGAAGTTCAAAGCAGCTACAATAATAATGGATTAGATTTATATAGCGCTTCTTTACATTAATCCATTATTCATTGACTCACACAGGCGAGTTGCAACCTCGCCACATCTGCCCTGGGGCGGTCTGGGGGAGATGTAGCAGCCAACAGCCGTTCGGACCCAAACACCAAACGCGCCACGACAATCAAACTACATTCTTACATCAGAGTCAAGACACGGGAGGAAAAGTGGTGACTGTGTCTTTGCCACAGACGCTACACTAGCCTCAGGTAGTAAACAACTTATAGAGCTACTAGATACAAACCAAATGAAAAACCCATTAAAAGTATGTGTTTTAATTTCTCTTGCTCATCCATTCGCTGCTTTCGCTTGTAAATATAGCTTCTGGGTCATTATTTTCAGTGATGACCAAAGATTATTACATTGCCGTATTTGTAAGTAGGTAGAAAATTTAAACAAATTGACTCCGTGTTCAATACAACAATCCAATGAATAGACAAACAGTGGGAGAAGAGCCCGCAGCAAAAGTTATTTTCTCATCCTTGTGTTGGCTGTTGTGTAGTTACAAACTCACATTATGGAAACAATTACAGAGATGTCCATTATTTGTGGAGGTACGGCTATAACATCCAGCATTATTTGATTATCCTTCAAAACATAATGACGTTAACAGCATGGAGGAAAAACTGTGATTTGATTTGTTCATTTTCTGAGCAACAGGGAGTGACTTGAAATCTAAACATGTCACTCCAATAGATCAAATATATACCTTTCTTCCCAGAGCTAAGCCAGTCGCAGAGTCTGGGAAGTGGACGTGAATTTATCAACTCTATCTGTACAGACACTCCAGTGGAGACCCATTCTGTTGTTCTCCTCTCCGTCTGGTCCTGTCTAAATATTTAGCATCACTATAAGTCAATAAGAAATGTCTTCTTGTCTCCCGTCCTTATATCTGGCTCTTGCAGCAGGGTTGCATAATAGGAACACAGTGGAATTGGAGCCCTACCAACAAGCACAACCACAAAATACATCACACTGGCAGGATTCCTATCTGGGCCCTGCTCTTAGTGCTCTATACTGTATGTCTTGTCTGTTGGACTTAGGCATCATCGTATAATAAAACCATTATTGTTGAGTTGACATATAGCCCCGCATTGCTTTCATGAATCCTGTGTGCCAACAGAGCCATAGGGATGTCAATTTGAGTGTCAGATTAGGACAGAGCCGAACCAAAGCACTGAGTCAGCAGTAATGATGGAGGAACAGGATCACAGGGTCAAGGTGGGAAACAGAAGAACGAACTATCAGTAACAAAAACAACCTCCTCGGTGGACATGCAGTCTGGGGATGTGAACATTATACCAATACATCTATTTTATGTGCTTCGTAATGACTTGTTGTTTGTCCTATTTTAAGTTAAATCCAAATGTGGACCTTACACGCAGGACGCTACTTACTGTTAAAAGGCGGTATTAGAGAAAAATGTTGATATGGCGCAGAAAACGAGTACCAAAATGTAATTCATATCTCTATATCTAATGGACAGTCCAAGCACAAGCAAATTATAAAAATATATCGAAAGAAATAGTCTTTTATAAGCAGTTGTTTATACAGAGCCATTTATAAACAGTATTATTACATTTTTTGGTTTGGTAGTATAGATAGGTAGAATAGATTATTTACATTTATGAAGTATTAACTGAGTTTGAACTGGCAAAAATACAATTAGTGATAGCAATTAGTGAAAAAAATATTACACCAAGCCTCATGGCTACAACCTGGTACACAATATTGACAGACAACCACTCATTAAAATTACCTGTGAGCAATGGATTCGAAAAATGCGTTTATGCACTGTACGCACAAGATTTGGTTGGAAGGAGCCACAAAACCCAATAGTTGTAATCAGCTAGTCGAAGGATCAAACTTACAACTTCTCATTGCTGAAGCAGAACACATAAGCACTGTACACGGAACATCAAATATTACATTTAAAATAACTTGAAACACATGGCCCTACTACAGTTCCATTCAGTAAGTCCAAAATGATTTCTTACAGACAGCTCTTGCTTTCCAAATGCTCTATTATGTCCCAAATCCATGAATATTGAACACAGCCTACTATCTTTATTCCGACAGTGCATTGTGCATTCAAACATTGAAAAACCTGCCCATGCCAGTCAGTTCCTTGCAATTTCTTCTCTATTATATCAAAGTGACTGAGGAACAGAACGGATCAGTTACAGCTGACCAAATTTCCAGCAGATATACTTTTCTTGTATAACATTTCACTCTTGTTTGATGGACACAAATCCCTGTAAAGGATTAATTATCCATATATACCCATGCAGTCAAATAAAACTTTCTTTCTTCTTAACATAATCCCACTTTTATATCTGTCACAGAGTGCGTTTACCATACATATTCAATGGAGTGAATGACATAGCAAAAAGGCCAGAGCTCACTGTAAAGCCTTACTATGTCAGATCTGTGGTTTCTTAAGTACAACTGAAATACCATCTAAAACATCACGTTTGTGTTTAATTATCTAAAAGAAAACATACATGTTATATTGTATTTAATGGATGGTATTGAGCACAAGAAGTCATATGACAATTATCAAAATTTAACAATAGGATATCACTGAGCCCTTCTGATCAGTTGGTGAGCACATTTTGTAGTATTTACAGAATTCTGCTTTGTTGAATTAAAAGTGTTTGTTTCAACAGCCTCCTAGACAACTTCTTTGGGGGGGTAATCTTAGCATGTTTGACCATACATAAAACTAGACATCCTAAATGTACATGTACACCGGTTAGCCAGAGACCCTTTTTGAAAGGTCTATGACTAAGATTTAAGCGCAAGGAAATTCGTGCATGAAGTTATATTGCATCAAACTAGTTAATAAAAAATAAAGTAATATTTTTTCGTTGTTTTATAAACAATGTCTTGGATAAAAACAATTATCTGCGACAATCATCACAATAACACCAATACCAGCCAGTAGGGACTTAATGAGACATCTCCAGTGTGATGTCAATCACAAGCAAGATGTGTAATTATGATTTTTCTGTCCAGAGTTTGCATGTTTCTCCCTGTGTCTGGGTGGGTTTCCTCTGTGAATTCACCCAAAACATGTAAAGTAGGTACAATCCTCCAGCTAATGTAGTCTTGACTAAGGCTGGGTCCCATTACTCTGTCTTACCCCTTCCCCTGCCCCTTAATCTATGTCTTTGTCTTAACGTAGAATATAAGCGTTATAATTGCAAACCGTGCTAAACTGTTAATCGATAATTACAACTGCTGAAAACACATTTATGAGACTCCTTGGCTGGTCGATGTAACGCTGCCATCCTGATACCAAAACCTGCCTGAGCTTGTAGGCGTACCCCTTCGTTTGAAGTCTGGTCGAGAGCTTACTTCGGTTTACGGGTTATGTAGCCCTCGGTCGTGGCCCAAGCCCTTGATCAAAATTAGAATCGCGACACCCCTTGCCCTCACAAGAACGTGGAAAGCTAAGGGGTAGGGGTAAGACGAAGGGAGGGGACAGAAGCAGCCTAAGTCTAAGATCTTGAGATGGGCCCTCCACTGTTCCTGAGAGGTTGCCCCAGCAGCAATGATGGGTGGGTTAAATGCAGAGAACAAATTAAGGCTAAACTTAATCTTAACTTACCTTATTTAAGCAACAGCTAAACTCATGGCTTGGACATCACACTAGAGATGAAAAACACAAACATGAAGAAAGAGAAACTACTACTGCTGAAACACTGCTGCTTGATACCACCCAAAGGTGGGTTCAAAAAGGCTCAGTCTAGGTACAGTACAAAAGTAAAGCAGTGAACAGTGCCCAGCACTGGAGGGAGAAACCGCTGTACAGCCAAAAAACAGCAAGTGTTCATAAGGGTTTAAACCCAAGATGACCAGGAAAGTCTCATCACTGTGCAGCCCACCAATGGGCAATCTTCCAGGTTCACTGGGAAAACTGATAAGAGAAGAGAGGGAGGATTTTAACAGTGGTCCTTCGAGAAGCGCATGGTTCAGAACAACTAAGGAAAAGAGCAAAGGGAGGAAGCAGAGAGCTTAAAAAAAACACACATTTTCCACTCTACTCTTCTTGTGAATGAAGATATTTCTTCATTTCAAAGCAAAACACTGCACAACAAGCTTTGTAGAAACAAGTTTTCGAAAGGTTTTCAATCTTTAACTGTTAGTACTGCATAATGTGTCTAAATCTAATCACAACACTTCCCATTTTTTTTCCCACAATCTTGCAGCCCGTGGAGGACTCATCACTACATTTCCTAACTAAAAACTAAATTTTTCTAACCATTGTAACAAGGCGGGATCCTGCACTTTACCTGAGTCTATTAATCATTCACTCTGTACCTCACACAGTTAAGATAGTGGCTCCTTCTTGACCAGTTAACACATGAAAACAATCTACTGTTATTCAAGAGTGGCACAACTTTGATGTAAAATAAATCATTAGACATGTTTTTTCGTTGAAAGCTAGTACAAATCATTTGTGTTTTATAGAAAAGCCAAGCAAATTTGAATGCAGAGTGATCGAAGTAACAAGGTTATTCATACAGGCTTAAATTGACAAGCAAGATAAGCCTCTATGAAGGCTCTCAGAATCTAATACACATCTTGCACAAGGCGAGGAGATGCAATAGTCAAAGAACGGCTGCAGCTGCTTTGAGGGGGATTTTTTTGGATTTGCTCATAAACTTGCTGCACCTCATCATGACCTTATTGGTAAATAGGCCTTTCCAAGACCCTGAGCAAACTCAATAAAACTAGCCTCCAACTCCAAATCCACTGCTCCATGCTCGCTCCCCTGAGGAGAGGCGAGACAGAGCGAAGGGTGGAAGATATAGTGAGCAGAGTCGGAGTCAGAGGAGCACAGATGGGGGGTTGAGGCAGATATTGAGATTGAGACAGACAAGGGGGGAGAGAAGAAGACAGGAAAGAGAGAGGAGAGATCAAAGACAAACAGTGAAGCAGCGGAGACAAGGAGAGCAACACTGAGCGAGGAGAGGGGAACCCGATGGTGTTGGGGCTGGAAAAGTAATTCAGCGCTGCAGGGAGAAGTTGTGTTCCGTTGCTGCTCTCGGCCCTCACCGGCTGTAATGAGCCTCAGATTACAACTATAGGCCCGACCCTGACATGTGCAAAAGGCATTACTGCTCGGGCTGGCAAAGCTGCACACTGCACTCTGAGAGTCAGCTCATCATTAAAACATATTGCCCTCAGCCAGAATAATTGAAAATAGGAATATGTACTGTAGTTCCTGATGAGCCCATTCTAAAACAGAAAGACAGACAAAGGAAAACACAAGCAGGCAGTGTGATGCAAAAATCAATGGACATTTCTCTTATACCCATTAGACTAGTTCTAATGGCTTCTAACAAACCATATAAACATTGCTAGAAGTCAGTAATCATACATTAAAAATTGATCTGCTATGCAGGGGAAAGGTGAATACAATTGTGAAGCCATATTATATGCATTGAGCTTATCACATTTAATACATTGTAACCTAAAAAAATTATAGTAATTATAGTGCTCTTAACAATATTAATCGTTGCATAAATAATATTCAGCACTGGCTACATACCTTAACACAAAATAATGTGTTCACAAATAATTAGAACAACATATCTATGACAGGAAGACATTTAAGACAAAGCACATCCCTGGGCTGTGCAGAAATACACTTTGTCACTATAGAGACATGGGACAGGCCTCAGGTGTTGGGAGTGGATACCCGCCCTTATTTTAATCATTTTGGGGGTCTGATCTCACCCCTTTTACAATGTTTCTGTCTTTTACCTCTGTGTTCCTATAGGGTCTGGTGGTTAACAAAATATTATTTTTTATATGTATTTACAGGTGTTTTACAGTCAAACTTAAGTCTATTTTGTTTCAACAAACAACAACTTTTTGCACACAATCTATGGGTCCAGGAGACACATACAGAAGTGTAATACAGAAGTGTAATACAGAAGTGCTAACACGCACTGTGCTGGCACTTGTTCATTGGAATTGAATTGTGGGCCATTTGCCAAAGATAGTGAGGATACGTCAGAAGCTCCACATTCCACTGCTGCTGGAATCCAGTGTGTCATTTGGCCCTGCTATTTCACTGTGCAATGAACCACCAGTGTTATGCTAGCAAGGATTTGCACTCACATACACAGCCAGGAGAATTTTCAAAAATGTGAAATTGAGCTAATGCACAAGGGAAATATAATACAATTTCTACAGGCACTGTAGCAAGACATTTCAGGAGCAGGCAGAATACCAAAAATACCGTCTTCTTTTTAGTGCATGTAGAAATCACTTCATGCAAGTCAAATTATATGGTATGTTCATGCTTTTTTGTAAGGTGGGAGAGTTTGCCTGTTAAATGAAGGGTGAATACATCCTGGATATCCTCTCCCGACTATCCTCAGCTATTCGCTCTTCCACCATCTCATCCATCTACATTGTGCGGTGCCACTCCAGCGAACATCAGGGTGCACACTCTGGCTTTGGCTGTGTTCTTGTGCAAATTCACTTTAGTTGACAAAATTGAATATGGGATTACGGTCCTGTTGTGCTGTTCCATTTCAGAGGCAGTGTAGTGTTTTTGGCATGAATGTAAAATACTTTCAGCATGCAGCCCATCACAGTTTTTGGGAGAAAAATATTTCCAACAAATGCTTGAATGTAATGATGCCACTTGTTCACAACTCTAACTGAATGTAGTAAAGCCAGACACACATGCCAAGGACCACATTTAGTAAAGAAAAAGTGGTTTGTGTTTGGTGGAAGATCAACAACAAAAATAAATCAAATGTATTTTACATAATGCACCCAAAAGTACTTCTTTGCTTCTGGCTCTACGCTTCAGGGGTCACCAGGTTTCTGTCTTTAATATGGCACAGTGATTGCATATTGGCTTATCTTCTTACCGTTATAAGCTCACCTCATGCAACCTATTTTTGGGCACGGGACTGGAACTAACAGCTTTTAGACTTAGTTGGTGGCATAGAAACGTCAGCCAAAGGCATGTCACATAATCTCTCTAAGCAATGCATTATTCCAGAGGAGTTTGAGAGGCTGCAGCTAATTTGAGCATGAGGCAAAGTAGACAGTATTAAGGACAATTGGGAGATGTTGCGAAAATAATCAATCAATCAAACAATATTTATAAAGCGCTTTTCATAGAAAATTGTAGCACAAAGCGCCTACTGAACGAAATAATGAAATTGTTATCAGTTGTGTGTGTTTGTGTGTGTGTGTGTGTATATATATATATATGAAACTGAAATATAGTATTGAATTTGTTTTTGCAAAGGCCAACTCTGTATACTGTTTTTCTCATAGCTATGCAACTCTTGCCTTTAGTTTTGTGCATAAGATTTAATCTTAAGAATGTAAACACAAAAATGCGGCAATGTGAGGATTCGCTGTGGTAAATATTTGAAGAAGCATTGAGTGCTCACCCCCAGCCAGAGCACAAGTCAGAAAATCAAGGGAATTGTCTTTGAGATTTGATGCAATAGAAATGTGAAAAAGTGTTATCGCCAGCGGACACGCACATACACAGTGCACGGCACACACTTCCCTTCTGCTCTCATGCTTGTTAAGATCCTATCTATCTTGTGAGAGAGGGTGAGAGCCCTTTAGCCATACTCTGAGGGCTCATTTCCATTCCAGCGCACACCAAACACAGACCACATCCAACAACAAACACAAACCAATGCATTCAACTCCTGCATTGGGATTCTGTGGGCACCTGTAGATCCTAATAAGACATGGAGTCCAGGCTGACCTTGAAAGCGCTAAAAGTGAGCCTCGTCAACCTCCAGGAAGAAACAACTGGATGTGTGTGTGGTCACTGAGCAGCCTGTATATAGCACAGGGACACCTGCTGCACTGGTAACTAGGATATAAGTGTGCACAGGAGTGCTTCATAAATATATATTAGAGTCAGAGCCCATATTAAAGGGGAATAACCCTGATGCTGGCAAGTCCCTCTGTCTGTCGGCCGGACATCTTCTGACAAAGAACAAATCCAAGTAGCGCTGTGTGGTACCACATACATTAGACACATTGATTATCAGCAAATGTATGTTTAAGTATATAAAGATCAAATATTATTTTATTTGGGCTTAGAGTGTAGTGTATATGAAGCCATAAACTGTGTTTAGACTTGGAAATTACACGAAGAATATCTTCTTGAATATCCAAGAATTCCTCTTGTGTAATGCTTTAGTTTTATAGTTTTGTCAGTAATTAATGTTTTTGAAATGGTAAGATAATTCTCAAACCACTCTACCACCCACCTCTGCAGATGGACTCATAGAAAATAATATTAATATCAAAAAACAGCTCCTAGGAAAGAGTTTTATGTGGTAAAAAGCACACAAGTGTAATAAATAATGACAAATCAGACCACTCACAGCCATTATAGAAAATATTAGCTTTATCTAATGACACTCAAATTAGACACGGACATCACTGTCAGCCATAGCAATAATATAAATGTCCTTCAATAACTACTTTATATATAAAGAAATGAACTATATAGCCAATATAATGATAATGGTCAACCTTTTAAAAAACATTAAGTGCTCTATAGGGAAGTCCATAAATAGGCAAGACTGAAGCGTATAGCAATTTCACACTGCTTCATAAATTAACATACCGATATTAGCAGGTACCTGGATGGATCTGCGCTACATTACCTCATGCTTAAAACAATATATGGCCCTGCATCTCTGATATATTGCTCATCCCAAGGGGAAATCCATCTTGGGCGACAGACAATGGAGCCACTGAAAGACATAAAATCCTATCAGACTGAACCATTCGCCCGTAATTAGAAAAAAAATAATAATGAAACAGGCCGATGTGCATAATAGTGTGGCCCAGGACTAGAAGGAGATTGTAATTGATGCGCAATAGTTTTATATGTGCTATGCATTTGGGATCAAGGGCCATGAACATAAGTGATGGTTGGTGGTATCTATGGAATTCATATACAGTAGATAAGGTGGAAAAAGATGCAGTTAGGCAAGATACTCAAGGGCTGAAATGTTGCAATATAATGTGTAACAATGCATTAGTAATGGCAATCACAGCCATGAAAGATTATGTGCAGAGAGCCATATAATTATTTACTGTCACAGATAACACAACACACCAGTTTAGTTCAATTGTTTGTGGTTGTTTACAGCATGCACATACATTTTAGTACATGGTCAAATAATGCCCTTCTACTCTCTATCCAATTGTGAATCACACCAGGAAATTCTCTGTACTTTGTTCTGCATATATTTTAAGCATTTACTTTTATTTTCATTTATAAGATTATAAGAACTAAACAGTCAACACACAATATGAACAATTTATATGTTTATGTTTAATTTTGTCAAAATATCTATTCTTGCATAATACGACAAGCACATTTTCACAAATAAATGGAGCAAAAAAAGTCAAAATTTTCTATTAACGGATACCAAATGGATACAGAAGAACAAAATCAGCCGGGGCAGCCTAGCCTGTTTTATTTGAATTGAATTAACCTGTTGCTTTTACAGCATTTGTGATAACCCAGTCCTGGTAAATCAAGGTCAAGTTCATCTGAGTGAACCTGAGCTAAAGAGGATTTTTCAAAGTAATGTCTCAATTTTCAAAAGCCAGTCCTTGAACTTGCAAGGTGACAAACAGTTCTAGGCTCCGACCCATCGCTTTAATTCACCTATTGGTCATTAAAATCCACCATTTATCAGATGTGTGTGTTATCACAGATAAGTTGCTGGTGGCAGTAGTGGGAAATTGAAGACTGGCTCTGGACGGATTGGTTAGTGAATTGCTCGGGGTAAATCTTAAAAAGTGTTTTCAGCAGTATCAGATTTAAAGGCAAGTCAGATGTCCGAAGACATTTTCCATCTGCCAACTCACTTCTCCAATGAACCTTTGGGGTTGGATTTTAATTGGCAATTTATTTTCTTTATGTTGGGTAACAGGATCAGTGTCATGGTAGAGGTCTGTTATTTCCAAGTGCTTAGTGCCTTTATTTTTCTTGAAATATACATTCAATTTGTGTATATTTGAGAAACTATTTTAGTAGCACAATTTACCTGCAAAAAAAATAAAATGTCCTGACTGTTATTTATAAAACTAGCCAAACCTGTAATTTACATCTCTACAAACAGCTCTAAAATGCAGATTGTATTTCAGTTTACTCTCAAATATTGATGAATTGATGACACAATCTCAATGTCAGTCAAAAAATAAACAATGAAAGGTTTTGGTTTGTTTTTTTAAGAGGCAAACACTACACGTCCCTGTACTGTACATTTTATAGAGACCCAAAATAACCTGTCTGAAGCAACAAGAAGACAGCAAAAACGCAACATCATAATATTTCATCTACAATTCCCTGTGACATCAACACCTCTCTGTGACCTCCAGTGCAATCTCCAACAGACCACATGACATATATGAAAGTATTTTTTCACTTTGCAGCTTTGAGGACAAGTCAAAGTCAAATCTATAGCTCATTCTACGTGTGGGTGTCTCAATTCATTTTCTCCTGACTTCCAATTTAGAGAGGCAAAAAAAGAGTAAACCCCATGGCAGTGACCTCTGCTGTAGGGCCGTGAATAATGGCCACTATTAGTTGCACTGTACTTCACTCAGAGTAACAGTAGTCATTTTCACCCGGGGCTGATTTCACTCAGACATGGGGAAAAAGTAATGGCAGTATTTAGCAAAAAGCCTATTCTGATATGCATTATTCCGATAATGCAGGTTACAAAAAAAGAAACAACTCTTTTTTATTTAAATGCTTATAAATACAGAATACTTAAACATGCAACGTATCAAGTAGGTAGCTAGTAAAGTAGCAAAGGTAATTATTGATCCAGGCATGGGACTGATACACATTGTTCTCTGACAAATGTCAAAAAATTGTTGACAAATTGGGTGTGTTCATTCATTCATTCATTCATTCATTTTCTTCCACTTTTCCATTTTCTGGGTCGCGGGGGCAGCAGTCCAAGCAGTGTTCTACTGCCCAGAACACAATGCACCAGCCCTCATGAATCCTTCCGCGGGTGGTGGGTCCACAGGAGGACGGCTCACGTCACAACAGGCCTTGATGTACTTCTGCCATGGGGGCTACCAATGTCCACAGACACTGGGGGCGAGGTGGGGTTAAGTGTCTTGCCCAAGGACACAACGGCAGCGCTCATCTGTGGGAGCTGGGATCACACGCGGTCAACACACGCATTCGAACCACCAACCCCTGGATTACGAGGCATATGCTCTACCAACTGAGCTACTGCCGCCCCGGGTGTGTTAATGTGTTACTCAAATACTTTGCATTCTAGTTGTATCCTGGAGTATACTGAATATGAATAAGTTAAAGGTGCACTATCTTAACTTTTCTGGCTGGTTCTCATTAAGCAGTGTGCCCGTTATATTTTGCCTTGAACAGTATGACATTAATCTGTCTCTATGAAGTTACAGTCCAAATCAAAAGGAGAAATTAAATTTGTCAACTGGACACAAGTTTATTTGGTCAAATACGTTTCGCAGCTCATCCAAGCTGCTTCTTCAGTTCTGGTCAGACGCTGGTGGGCACTGCCTATATCTGCCTCAAGGGAGGAGCTAACTACAATGAAATTACTCTGAAACTACTACACCTATTTGTTTACAGTTTGTGTTAGTTAGGTGGGCCTATGCGATATGCAGTGGGGGGTGGGGGTTCTTGTTAGCAGAACCATTCAGGGCCATAATGGGTGATTTCACACCTCTGGACCTGACCTGGCTACCCTATTGTTTTCTTTGTTTTGATTTAGGTTTGAGGATAGAGTTATAGATGGGAGGCAAATTATGTCTGAGACCTCCATTTCTGTTAGTAGAAGGATTCTCTTTCTGGACAAAAATAGCCTCTTTAACTCCCCTCTCAAACCAGTTATTTTCTCTGGCCACGATCTATACCTCACTGTGCTCACAGGAGTGGCCCGTGGCTTCTAGGTGGAGATGTGTGGCAGATGAAGGTCCACTCTGGCACGCCCGTCTGTGTTGGTACATTCTCTTGTGAAGTGGCTGTTTTGTTTCTCCAGTGTAGCGCTCACTGCAGTCTTCACTACACTGAATGGAGTAGACCACATTGCTTTGTTTGTGGCTCGGTGTTTTGTCCTTTGGATGGACCAGTTTCTGTCTCAAAGTGTTTGTGGGTCACAGTAAAATGTTCTGGGGATTTTTTGGTGCGTGAAAGTGAAAGTCCTTACTCTGGAACATTCAAGGGAAAGCATAAACATCCCCATGGCTGCATAATCCTCCAGCAGAAAAGTTACATAGTAAAGTTTAGATCTGTGCAGTGAAATGATCCCGTCTTATGCTGTGCTGCACTGTGGAGTTCCAGACTTGGATAAATGGGACAATTGAAATGTGGAGCTGGGCTTAGACGTCTACATTCTTGCAGTTGGAATGGCTCTGTGATAATGATCCATTTAGCCAGTATGGGAGATTGGTTGCCAAAGGCGTAAAGGGAAATTACTCAGCCGTCTCCAGCAGAGAAATGTTTGTTTCCCTCTTCTGCCCTCAAATTATTCCAATCACAACACAAATTAAGTGCAATTAGTGGCGTGCTAAAAAGCTTCAAACCAACTGATATGAAATCATTAGGAGTCACCTCAACCACGTCTCTATCTTTCTTCTGGATCCTGCTCCTCGTCAGTGGGCCTCACTCAAAGCCAACGTCACACTTCATTAATTAATTCATCACCTAAAAGCTGAGTATTGATTTTCAGTAATGGCTTTACAAATCTGTTGGACACCTAGCTGCAGGGATAATTAAAAAGAATGCGTATTTGCAATAAATCATCTTTAAAAGGGTTAAAAGTCCTCAGGTCACGGCAGAGGTGGGTTACAATATCAACAAACAAGCCGTAACACTGCCTAGTCATTAAGGACACCAAAGGACAGCTTTTACCATTTTTATTTTTCACCATATAACATCAACCTAAGTGAGCCTAATGGACTTCTGTGCAGAGAATGGAGAGGAATCATCTCCGAATAGAAGCTCACCACTGATCTATTAGAAGAGCTGTATTGATCAGGCAGTGCATAATACAAATGACATAAAGTCTAGGCCACATGCATTTTAAAAGGAGGCCGAAATGTAATTTATAACATTTTAGAAAAAACGTTGCTTGTAATTGCTTTTTACCCATATGTTTTAAAGATCGCATTTTCATGTAAACACAATTTTAAAGCACTGTTTAGTTAAAAGTCACAATGACCTTTGCATTTAAAGGTACATTAATTATTTGTGTCTTCTCAGTAATAAATGTTAGTCACACCTATGATTTGGTCAGCCAGTAACAAAAACACAACTACATGGAAATGAATGATAAATACTACAGAGTCCAAGGAGAGCAGTGCATCTAATTTCATTAAAAAGAAGATTCTTATTGCAAATGTCAAGTGGATGCACTGAGCTTTTATGAGGCAGAGATTGTGTACAATACCCCCAAGATAATAGAATAATGAAAGTCCATAGCATTTCACTATCAGGGAATTGGGAATTACAAAAACAAATGAAAACTCTGTAATAAGTAATTACATTTGGTATACATTTTATTATAATTATAATATATAGTATTTTAGTACTCACAAGATTGAAAGTTCTAATCCAATATTCTAAAATGAACCTTTCCAATATGCCACAAGAAATTCCTATTCTCCCAACCCTCAAAGGGATATGCCAGGTCAAACTTGGGCATCTCCCCACAGTCCAGAGACTAAAATAAGTGGTGGAAAGCGTTTTTCTGGTAACGCAGCCACTGTCCAGGTCTGTCAGCACTGACCGCCGCGGTATCTGTTTGCTTAATTAATTTGCTCGATGTGTTTCTCAATTACTTTCTGTGTAGTGCGCATTCATATCGAGTGCAAATAAATGTGCATCGAGCAAATTAATTCCTTTTGGCCGAAATCTTTCTCTGGCGACGTTAGACTCCAGTCTAATGCGGAGTAGCTGCAGATACCGCGGCGGTCAGTGCTGACAGACCTGGACAATGGCTGCGTCACCAGAAAAACGCTTTCCACCACTTATTTTAGTCTCTGGACTGTGGGGAGATGCCCAAGTTTGACCTGGGGGTGGCATATCCCTTTAATGACACATATTGCGATAATTGGTTAATCATCATTTTTAATTTTTTTAATGAATAACTGAGTGAATGATAGTGTGTCTGTATAGCCTATTCACCATCAACTAACCAATTATTAGGATATTAGCCACTGTAAGAGCCATTTTTGTGTGTTTTCTATACGTGCCACCATTTTATGAGTTCTATGCGAGTAGGTGGCCATCTTATGAGTTTTCTACATATCTGTTTTCTCATTGGCTTCCTGTCCCGCCTTGATGTACAGGAAGTGCTTTCTGATTGGTTCACTTTGTTCTTTCATCTTTGATCTTTCCCACTATAAGGGGCCGTTTAGACGAGGACGATTGCGACTGAAAACAACAAAATATTCTATCGGAAGTGTCTTTCGTTTACACGGCGGCAGCGCCGTCGGGCTCTGAAACCGCAAAAATCTGAAGACTCCTTCCAGAGTGTGGAGTTCTGAAGACGGCCCGGGTCGCGTCTCTGTCTAAACGGCAAGAAGCGCAAAACATGTTCACGTCGCATACACCTGACTGGATGCGCCGTAAAAACAATAACAATACGTCGCAGGCAACAGAGGCAAGTTTGGACAAGACCGGGCAGAACCAGTCAGCGGTGGGACAATTTTGAGAATGGATTAGTTGATGACAGTGCTTGGGTGGAAAACTTCAGAATGACTAAACAAGCTCTTGTTGGCACTTCTGGGCAGTTCTGCGCACTTCTGTGCTGGCATATTGTGAACTAAAGTCATAACTGATGCTGGGTTAGCGTTGGCTCTTTGGGCATTATTCTGCGCAGTTATCTGGCATATTGTGGAAACACACACGCGCGCGCAACACACACACACAGCTCTGATAAAACTGCAGGCATATTCCCATACTTTCCTCTGTCCGAGCACCACCAAGTGCACTTGTCTGTGTTCTGTGTTTCTCATAGTGCTTTAGCACTTTAGCAGTTTAAGTTGCGTTACCACCGACTACCGAGGTGCTCTTCTTGTGCATTTTATGCTGTGTGGCTCTGTGCTGGTTGACATGACTGAGATACGCATTACGTGCCTGTCCGTGTATAATGTAGCCTATAGGCTATGGATTATGTTCGACCAAACATTTCGGTGACACCCTCTTGCGATTGTGGCCCCCCCTAGTTCAAATGCGTTCCGCGGTCAATGTTCTTGTTGCATTAAGCGAAGAGCTCCGACCCTACATCGAGGGCGAAACAACCGTGATGAGAGCCCCTGTGGTGTCCTGAAAAAGGTAGCTCTGACATTGTATTAGCGGCCTGGCATGCATATTCAATCGAATTCGCCCACCTTTGCGTCTTTGTATAAACAAGCATTTCCTGTTGAGAACGCTCGTCTAAACGGGGCTAAAAAATTGAAGACGAGACGCCACTTTTGCGTCTTCTGTTTTGATTGTCGCCATATAAACGTAGCCTAGATCAACACGCACAGACACAGGGTCAGTGGCCAGGGGAGAAGAGAGGGAGCACACGGAGAACACCACACCAAGACACACACACATACACAAGGGGAAAACGTCTACACTACGTAGGTAGTGTGGATAAGAAGCCGCGGTCTGGTGGCCAGGAGGTTACCTCGAGCCAAGAGTTGGCGGGGTATAAGGACACAGAAGCTACACAGTCTTTTGACCGTCACGTAAGAACGTCACGTAAGAACGTCACGCAAGAACGTCACGCAAGAACGTCACGTAACAAGGAGGTCACGTGAAAGGTCACGTAACAGCCGCAAGTAGTAAGTAAGACGGATTCCCGTCGGGAGCCAAGAAGCGAAGAGGCACGGTCTCCCGAGTGAAAGACGGGAAAACGCGACGCTACAAGGCACGGACAGCAAAGAAGAACCAGTAGCACCGTCAAAAATGCAACGTAGGGTGAATCCTGTCGGGAGCCAAGAAGAACAAGAAAGCCCAGTCTCCCAGTGACAGGCGGGATCTCACCACTATACAACACGCAAAGACGTCAAGAAGGACATCACAACACATACAGAGCCTAACATAGCATAGGAAAACCACAAGCCTCAGAAATTCATCTTTCCATTTCCCTCTTTATTCACCTTATTTGTATCCACTCTGTATAACCTTCACTTTAGTAAAGATAGAAAAGACAAACCTTTTGATTCAAGACTCTTTATTTACATTACGTGACGCGTCGGAAAGAAACTTCAACAAACATCGAGGCCGAGGCTAGTGAGACGGTTCGCCGCACTCACAGCCACCTAAGGCTCATAGTTAAGAAAAACAGACATCTTATGTAAATGTACTATACTTAATACTATTATAGTAGAAGTAGTACAGTTGTGATATACTATTCCATTACATCAAAGATACTGTACATACATACGCATTTTCCAGTGCTTACAAAGTGAACGTGAAGCCTCAGTCCAATCGCTTAAACTTGCCATGTACATCAATGCAAAACCTGTAATCCATACAGGGTTAAGTTGATTTATCATGTTTTAAAGGAAATCAATACAGTTAAATACCATTAGCTAAGTGACACCACCGAAAACCTCAAACACCTTAACATAAATACATAAAATCTCTATTTGAACAATGTTAGTATACAGCATCTTCAGCAAAAAGAGAAATAGGCTTTGTGTGATAGGGAGCTGAGAAGGGATGAAAACAGATGTGGTGCACCGTGCATCTTGATGCTGTAATCTCAAAGACATGAGCTGGAACAAGGTGAGTCTGTCACTGAGAACATGTAAATGTATTCAGCCAACACCTTATATCATAGTAATCACCGCCTTCCTCTACAGTTTTATAACACTCTTTAAATTTCTTACTCTCACGCGCTCCACTGTCTGCTGCCTCTCCCTTGTCTATCAGCCTTTATCTGCCTCACACACACAGGTGCACACACACACACATGCACGCACATACGAGTGAACATAAATCTGGATAGTGTGCCAGCCGGGACTGTGGACACCATAATTATAGGACATCAAATGAAAGAATTAGTGTCCCTGTTCTCATTGCCATGCAACGCTTGCAAGTCCCTTTCAATTCCTCATTTTACATCAGCTTTTATATGCATTCTTCTTCTTTCTGGCAGACGGTTGCACAGCACACACATCTAAAGGCATGAAATAGAAAGAATGGGATCTATAATATGTCAAGATATCACACAGTAAGACTACACACAGAAAAGAAAGTCTGTGAAAAATATTAAAGTGCAAGATTCAATAAAAATCAATGATAAAGGGAGTTTGTTTACATTAATAGAAGAGAGATATTCAGATCCATAATATTCCTAGAAGAACTAATGCAAATTCTATTTCAGCCAATGGGGCATGACCAAATCACTGCCATTGTTGTCGATGAGCAGAAGTGCATGAAATTGCGATACAGTTTCATTTTTTGGCTTGTTAGCAATACAGCACTATGAGCAATGGTCACATTTTCAGAAAAGGTCAGTGATGTTTTGTTTTTCATAGTTTCTTTTTGGTGTGAATCCAAAAAATGTAAATTACAAGATCGAGTCATACTCTGGGTCAGCTCTAATAACATGACATTGTTTAATAAAAAGGCTGATGCTCACTTGAGGATTCTTTGTGTTAGCCCCACGGTCCATACCATTTCTTTACCATTGCGAGATGGGTCCAATGCTAGATCTACTCTACTGTGTTAATCGGGCTCTACACCTGGTAATCCATTGCCAGGGGACTCTTGTTTTGTCCCAGGCTCTGACTGTCAATACAGTCAATGCTGATTAGTTAGAGTTAATTAAGACCCATTACTGCTTATCTCACTCACGTCATAGAGTAGTTGTTTTGTTCATGCATTCATTCTTTTTTATTATTTTCGATAGTGTACATGCATTAGCATTGTAAATCTTATCTAGATTCTGCCGTTTCAGGCATCCCTTATTCTAGAACCAAAACAAACCAGTTGCACTGCAAAATCTACACTATAAGATAGAGTATGCTTTCGCTACTGCCTTTGCACTAAAAACAGGATAAAATAGACAGATGTGGTCGACAATCCTTTCACGGTGCACTGAATTCTTTGTTATTTGGCCCAATCAGGCTTCCAGTTTGTACAGTACAGATGCCATGACAGGCAGGCAATCAATCGGGCAGCCCGGGAATCTCCTCTTTCCGATGCTGAATCGTCCCAATCACAGGCTCACTATGCAGACTCAGCGACAGCAGTGCAATCCTACACCTGCAACAATAAGAAACGCCTGGGCCTGCTCCTTCCCTCCTCATAGCTACCTTTGCTGTCAATTACAGCTCCATAGATATATATGGGAAAGTGCATGGCTCAGCAGTTTGAGATCACTTCTCTTCGAAACATTTCCAGCGTTCTGATTATGGGTCATATAAAAAGCTGGAGGTAGTGGCTTTTGAAGACAGCTTCTTGTGGGATCAGAGGAATAACAAATGGCTTGCATTTATATCTTAACCGAAGGCCAGGGACCCTAGGAAGAAGATAAGAAAAACGCAATATGCATAACATTGATACTGGACTATTAAATCACAAACCCATAATGCTAATGTTCCAGGGTTTCATGAGCATATTACTATCTACAAAGCAGGATTAGCCTGATAGACATAAACACTGTTTTGCAATGTTGCAAAAACAGTGACCATTGTTTTAAGGAAATATTACATAATAATAATAATAATAATAATAATAATAATAATAATAATAATAATAATAATAATAATAATAATAATAATAATAATAATAATAATAATAATAATAATAATAATAATAATAATAATATCTACTGACCCATTTCTTTGTTTTTTATTATGGGGACTGGTTTAATTGCTTTACACCTGAAGACAAAGCATTCTATTTACAACAACCATTAACCTAGCTTTTCTGCTTATGCTGTAATAACAATGTGGCATGTTAAAATATGTGAACAGCACTGAGTCTGGATCTGCACCTTAAAATGAACAAAAGTTTTGTGTATTTTAGTCATATTTCACACACAAATTATAGTCCCTTTCCAATTAATTCAATACAATTTGCAATTTGAGTAGCACTAGTCCTTGAAACATTATTAATACGTAAATCAGATTGCCGAACTGGGCTGTGCCACTCTTCATTTGTAAAACACATATTCAGTATAAGTTGATTTTAGTTTTTGTTGAGTTTAACAGAATTCTAAATTCTAACAAAATATTTTCTCTCCTATTTGCTTCTGAATAGTGTTGTTTATTTAGTGTGGGCAAAAAGGAAAATTTCACTTGATTAGCAGAGGTTTGCAGCAGGCTACCGTAAAAGCCTTTTTTTTGCCTCTCAGTGATTCTGTGTCCCTCTCTGCTCCTGTGTGCTCCAGACACCTCTGGCATCACTCCGCTCATCCATCAAGCCCAACACAACGTCCCATTAACACATTGATTATTCAAACACAGGATCCCAGCAGGTAGATCCTTTGCCTTGCATGGCGCACAGGGTCAGTGACCAGGAGCTGCACAGAAATGAACTTTGATGTAAACGCCGCTGTATCACTTGTGACTCTTTTTCTCTCTCTCACCGAGGCGATGACTGATGACTGTTTTTCTGCCCGACTGCCACAGTGGGTTAAGACAAGGGGCTTTATGATGCATGGACATCCTTCGTTACTAATTAACCTTCATACCACACTAATTAATTAGATTCCAGCAAGGTCAAGCCTTCTAAATGGGACAATTAAGTAGTTTCCTCATAATGCAATATAGTGTAACACAGCAGAGGCTAACAAAGACAGTGGCCAGTGTTTTTCATTTGAACTTGTATTATCAAATCATCAGCATCATTTGTATAGTTCCCACGAGACATTAAGAAGCACCATACAGAAAGTATGCAGTGTGTATTAAGCTGTGGTGTGATAACAAAAATGAAAAATTACAATATTTGATACCCCTTAATTGAGTTATGATTTCATTAACTTATAGTCACACTAAAATGAATGAAGGGATACAAAGCCCTGGATTACGTTCTTCTCCTATTCTTGACTATTCTCCTTCTCCACACCATATACAGTACATAGGCTATATTTTTTCAAGGAATTTTAAGTAAATTATGAATAAAAC
Source organism: Paratrypauchen microcephalus (assembly GCA_036785185.1). Lineage (NCBI taxonomy): Eukaryota > Metazoa > Chordata > Actinopteri > Gobiiformes > Gobiidae > Paratrypauchen > Paratrypauchen microcephalus. The sequence goes on along the minus strand of JAVJIX010000002.1, from coordinate 14,058,768 downwards.
TAAAAGTGAGGGTACTCAAAGCAAAACAAGATCACAAAGACAGTGCAGTAACAAGTCAACTTAATTTTCAAGTAGTTCTAAAGGCCTTCTCAAACCAATTTAAAATTTCATCAAAGAAAGTACTTATGAACTTATCATACTAACAGAACATAAATAGCCTAGTGCTTTCAAATAAAAGACCCAAAGATGCTGAGAGAGGCAGACATTGTTCAGGGTGAGAAGTTTAAACCTGAATAAAAAAAGGTTGAACCAATTCTCTGAGGTATGCGCTGACACAATAGACATCTCTGTAAACTACCAAAATATTCAAATGAAGGGGGCCGGTAATGCGCAATAGTGAGCATGCTGCCAAATTAAAAATGCTTGAACAACACATTAGAGGATTCAGTAATCATAATGGTGGTCACGAGCAGTAAACATTAATACACATTCCTTCTTTTCTTTTATCTCACCTCGCAAAATAAAAAAAGCGACAAAATTAAGCATGCGGCTATTAAAAAGGGAGCAGTTGGGCGAAACAGCTTGAGTTTGCTGGGGAAAAAGCAAATGACAACGCACGCCATTGCACTTCTTTACATGTATCGGCATATGTGTGGGTCTACGCATATACACAGAGGCACTCCTGCAGCAGCTGTGGACTGGAGAGGCAATGAGAAAGGTATCATTCAAAAGAGCGTTCCCCCTGTGCTTTGGAGCCCATATCTGACTAACAGTGTGGAACCAGCCAAATGTGGCAGCCAACTGTTTCCCCTCCTCAGGCGATCCCCGCTCTTGGCCCAAGTACAGCAAATTGTATCATTGTCACATGCACGCGCCCGCCCAGTGAGAAGAGTTTTGGGGAAAGAGACAGTAACTTTGAGAGTTGAATGAATTAATGGTACCGTTGAGAGAAGAGTGGGGCTGGGAATCACAGGGTCCCTCACGATATAGCGATATAATACACAAGGTACATGGCTCACGATGCAAGATTATCACGATATAGTAATACATAGATGCACCTATTTTAATCATCAAAATTGCGAATAGGTTAAGTGTATTGCATAAACAAGTTTTCTTCCACTAAATAAGCATCAAATAACTAAATAACCATTCTCACATGATTGTTTTTTTAAGATACCAAAAAGATATATCGATACAGCAGTTCACAATAACAATACTGTATCACCAAAAATAACAATGCTGTATCACCAAAAATAACAATACTGTATCACCAAAAATAACAATACTGTATCACCAAAATCAGTTTAGTGATATTATTGATGTTTTGATATGTGTGCCCATTCCTACATTAAAGCTTCTCATACTGTTTGCTTTGCTATGAAGTTGATGCTTTTGATGTATACAATTTTATAGGCTTAAACCCAACATTTTCACATTCTTACCTGGTCTGATCTGGTCTGGGAGACCTGTTTTAGGTTTGTTTTAGTCAACTAACAATGATAGCTCCAATAATATTTCAGGATCAGGACCTGGAAGAGAGTTGGATAATTGCTATCAAAATGTGTTTTAATTAATCTGTTTTATATGACACACAATTTATAACAAACTAAATGGATAGTCCCATGCGACCTCTGTCTATCTAAAGTTTACTTTTCTTTGTTGAACCCTGGTGATTCTCTTTGTCCAGGTGTGCTTCAATAAATCTACATTAGTTTGAGGATGATTAGGTTAAGTGGTATGATACAATATGTGTATGTACGTACAGTCAGGACGTCTGGCTGTGAGTTTGACAGAGATTAATAGGCACAAAGCCCAAGTTGGGACCACAGTGGGGCTTCCCATCCTATATTTTACTAAACCCCACATAAATAAAGCCACAGGGTGCCACTTGGTGGTAAAGACAAAAGGTTCTTTACAGACTGTCGGCACAATGGTGGTTAGAACATGTGGGATAGTTTTAGAGACAGGGAGGGGATTGTGTTGTAGGCACTACTGTCAGTTCTACGAATCTTCTTTTCCTGTTAAGGGATCTGTACACAGTCTTTCACTAATTCTGAGTAACAGCATAAGGTCAGTAAATGTTGTTTTGTGTTTTATTCTGTATATATAAATGAGCACAATCTGCCACTTAAATTACAAGGTCCCCATTCCAGGTTTTATGAGGTTTTACCAATGCAGGAAGGGGCCAGTGTCAGTGCCTCTAGTTTGAAGCAACAGCAGTGGAGTACAATATTACTTCAAATATTCCATGAAGTGCCCCATGCACCTTGTGTATCTATTAAACATTTATGGACTCACAAAATAATTCTGACCATCACCTACGATTACATAAACTGTTCATGTTTTCTTAATCATTTGAGTAGCTTGGCTCCATGGGTAATAACATAAAGGTCATTTAATAAAGTCTAAGCTGCATTTTTAACACTGTGAAAGACTGAGATAAAGAGACAGATAGTCTATGTGGGTGTTAACAAAAGAGAAGAAGGGCTAATTAGGGAACACTATATTGCATTCATTCATCCACTGGCTGCACAGTGCTTAGGCACACAAAAACAAAATGATACATCTCCAGGTATAATTTATTAGAGAGTGATAGCAGATAATATGGATGCCCTGGCTCACACTGGAAACAATGTGTTACCCAGTTACCATTACAGCGAGGTAGTCCACAAAGGCCTTAGATTAATGATGCCGGTGTTTAGTCTATAGAGAGGACACTTTAGAAGCCAGTGGCCTGCATGTATTAGAGCTTATTAAAGGAGCAGAGGCGGGAAGAACAGAGGTAGCCACGGGAACAAGGTGTTACTAAAAATGGACAGGATTAGAGTCAAGAAACAACATGTAAATAAAAAGGAATACGAAACAGCGCAGGGCTAGCAACAAAAGGAACTGAAATTGGAGTGAGATAGATGAAGTGGATGAACGTGAATACTTCATTAGACTGTGGAAAAGTCCCAAGTGCTCCCGGAAACCACACTAAATTAATCAGATATGTGCACACTGATGCCACTATGCATATATTATTATTGCACTGGCCATTGTCTCGGGTTTACTATAAATTAATGTCCATTACTGAGCGGGATCAGCCCTACAGACAATGAAAAGCACAAAGAAAAGAGAACATTTATCTCCTATAAGAAGCCATTATGGGCTTTGGCGTTACTACACAGATGCAGTAAAGTCATCCATGTTAACTACGGGAGTGTACGTAAACCCATACAAATTATGTGCAAAAATCACTTTGATGCAGTATAAATAAAGACATAAAAATTAAGTGGGTCATCTATGGTGGATTAGCTTGCCCAGATAACGGTTGGCCTTGTTTGTGTCTGCCAAGATCAATAAAGTGAAGGAAGATGTTTTGAAATGAGTTTGGCAATGACATATCGAGGCAATAACATATGGAGTTAAGAAACACAGAGGAGCACTTAGGAGAAAGAATTTCACAATGCACATTTTTTCAAGTCAGTGGTAGAGAGCCTAAATATACAGGGTTACTCAAATGATACAAAACACAACTCCATGTTTGTTAAAATGTTGTTGTTTTTTTTGTTTGTTTGTTTGTTTTATCTCAGTAAGTAAAATTATTTCAACATTCTGGTGACAAACATACTATATATCGTAGTTTCTGCCAATGTTATATTTTTGTGTGACTGTAAGGACAAAAAGTATATATTTTGAGATAAAAAGTAAGTATTTTGATTACAAACACTAAACATGAATGAATCAAATGAACATTCCCAGAGTCCCAGACAGACTATAAACTCATCCAAGAAACACATCTTCATTTTGTAAGTAATGCAATACAATTATAGTCAAAATACAACAAATAAATAAAACTATTATGGATTTAGTCGACAAAACTAGCATGACATTTTGATCAGCCAAAACTAGACTAAGGCTACATCCACATGACAACACTCCTTGATTTTTTTAATGCAACATGAAAAAGATTTGCATCCACACACATTAGTAAATATTCGCGTTAGGGATGTCAAAAATGAATCGACTTACGATTAATTGTCGATCAAGACGTTGGTCGAACAAAATGCATTAATTGCAATTAATCGCTAATCGCAGACATGCGCATCCGAGTGGTCATGAAACAAGGCAACCGCACACCACGTTGCGCCAAGCTCAACTCACAGCCGGCCGCAAGCGCCAACGGCACTGCTCAGCAGCCCCCGCGCGTACACCGGGGCTGCTGAGCACGAGATCGAACTGCGGCGCCCGGAATGCGTAGTCTCAGCCCTAGCCACAAACCAGCCGCACGAAACCAGCAGCAGCACGTGGTGGTTTAATCCTGGTCTAGACCTGGTCCAGTCCTGGTTTAGTCCAGGCCCAGTCCAGGTTTAGACCTGGTTTAGACCTGGTTTAGTTCTGGTCTTGACCTGGTTTAGTCCACGTTTAGTCCTGGCCTAGTCTCTTAGCCAATCAGGACCCAGAACACAATGTTACACTATAAAAAAATGTTACACTATAAAAAAAAAAAATTGAAAAAAAATAAAATAAATCCGCGAACCACGATAAAGCGAGGGAACAGTGGGAACAGTTTGGAGCGGGCCCCTTCCTCTTCCAACATGACTGTGCACCAGTGCACAAAGCAAGATCCATAAAGACATGGATGACGGAGTTTGGTGTGGATGAACTTGACTGGCCTGCACAGAGTCCTGACCTGAACCCGATAGAACACCTTTGGGATGAATTGGAGCGGAGACTGAGAGCCAGGCCTTCTCGACCAACATCAGTGTGTGACCTCACCAATGCGCTTTTGGAAGAATGGTCAAAAATTCCTATAAACACTCTCCTCAACCTTGTGGACTGTCTTCCCAGAAGAGTTGAAGCTGTAATAGCTGCAAAAGGTGGACCGACATCATATTGAACTCTATGGGTTTGGAATGGGATGGCACTTCAGTTCATAGTATGAGTCAAGGCAGGTGAGCGAATACTTTTGGTAATATACTGTATGTCACACCGATATGTGGTGCTGTAAACAGGATACAGCAAGAGCCACCGGAAACGCAATAATACAGCAAGCGCATGCGTATAAAGTCCTCTTCCGCAAACAAGCATAGTGACGTAATCGTTTTCCAAAAGGTGCGTTTTGCTCGTCCACACGACAACGTGACCCCGGCGTTCTCAGATTTCTCCACTGTGGAACCCATTTTCAAAAAACACCAGCGCCGTGTGGACGAAAGGCCAAAACGAATAAAAACTTCTCCATTTCCACCAAAAAAGGTTGTCCTGTGGACGGGCCCTAAAGCTAAAAGGAATTCCTGGATTAAATTGGGGCTAAATCTAAAAATCATTTTAAAAGTTCTTGTCAAAATAAACATTGAACCTTCATCTCCAGGTGTCATTAATACAAGTTTTCAGTATCCATCTTGGGATGAATGTTAAAGCGTTCCTAAAGCCCGTACAGCAAGGTGAAAATCCTCTTTTATTCCGCCCTGAAAGAATGGACTCTTATCTGCTCTATTAGGATATGACTTATAGGAAGCCGTGACAATGATCCGCCCACTATGACAACCTGCTATCATTACGGTACCAAATGACCCCCAGGGCTGTATTACCACCACCCAGTGTCACCAATTACTAAACAAAGATAAGTTGTAATATCACAGAAGTGCATTTATAGCATGTGTTGTCAAATGTTAATGTTGCATAGAGGTCATGTGGGCACACTCTGAATCTGGACTGGCCTGTTTGATGGACAGAAACACGGCAAATTGCCCACCGAATGAATGGACTGCAAGTGTTGAAGCAAGACAAGTGGGGCTATTATGATTAGTCATAAAGCAGGGATTAGAAGCTCAGATGTATCCTTTTGGGCTCACGACGGCCACTCTCATTTGTCACATGAAGGCCTTTTAGACTGCAGAACGATAAAATGTTAAACAGCACAACTGGGGGAAATTTGAAATTATTGAAATAAAAATCCATGCATGATTAATTAAGGTTCGCTATGTAACTTTTCTGGTCTTGCTTCCCGAGGAATGTTTCACAGGCACTGTACTGGCATTTAACGTACAGTGTCTATATCCATGGAGACAAGCAGTCAAGCAGGCCACATTACAGGTCAAACGATAGATATACAGCTCTGGAAATAAGAGACCACTGCAAAATTATCAGTATTTCTGATTTTACTACTTATAGGGATGTGCTTGGGCAACACAAACATTTTTGTTTGAGTCTGTAAACTACTGAAAACATTTCCCCCATATTCCAAATAAAAATATTATTGCTTAGAGCATTTATTTGTAGAAAATGACAAATGGTCAAAATAACAAGGCCTTAAAGGAGAATTAATGTTTTTTTTACAATCTGAGCCTTATTTCGGTAATAAAACAAGTTGTTTTACTCACCCATAGTAATTTGGTGTCATATGGAGCACTTCTAGAGATGTTTTAGATTAGTGATAGCCGTAGCGCTAATACAGTGGTACCTCACCTTACGAAATTAATTCGTTCCAGAAGTGGTTTCGTAACGTGAATTTTTCGTAAGTTGAGTAGCTATTTCAATGGAAAAAGCCTGATTTGTTCCAAGGCCCCGTTCCAAGTTTTTTTTGTTTTTTTTTTATAGTGAAACTTTTTTTTATAGTGTAAGACTGTGTTCTGCGTCCTGATTGGCTAAGAGACTGGAGAGCCAGGACTAAACGTGGAATAAACCAGGTCTAGACCAAGGTCTAAACCTGGCCTGGACCAGGACTAAACCTGGACTAAACCAGGACTGGACCAGGTGGATTAAAGCGGGTCTATTTCCTGGTTTCGTGCTAGCTCTGGCGGTGTACCTCACGAGTCACGGCTGAGGCGAGCAGCGAGGAGTGGAGGTGCCTCCCCGCACGCAGTCCGAGCTCATGTACGAACACATGCAAGAGCCGCGGTGGTTTAATCCTGGTTTATACCTGGTTTAGAGGAGGCACGGTTTGAGCACGGGTCTCGTGCTCACAGCCCCGCCCCGGGTCATGCTGCGCTATCACACATGTGTCCGCGCGCACACTTCTCCGCCCTCCCCCTTCCCCACACGCTTCACTATTAATACATTTTGGTGAAAATCTATGAAAATTTGAGTGTTTAAACGAGAGACAAAATGTGAGAAAAGTTTAAATCCAGTCTGAGAAAAGCGTATAATGTGTGGCTGAGGGCGCATTATTTGAATTTTTGAGATGTCGCGTTTCGTAACTTGAATTTTCTTTAGTATCTAGACACCAAAATTTAACGTGAAGGCATTTCGTAACTTGGAATTTTCATTTGTTGGGTCTTTCGTAAGGTGAGGTACCACTGTATATGCCCCGAGCATGTAATATATGCTCCAAGCGGTCTCCAAATAACACAAACTTGAGCACTTTTCAAATCATAGAAGCTCGATGTCTTAGTCTACGCTTTCGTTTGTGTCAAAAGTGGCCTGTAATCCGAGATTTATCCATAGTTTAGAGTAGATGAGGACGCCAGTGCGCATGTGCAGAGTCACAGTTTATTTTGCTATCAGCTCCCGGGGCCCAAACATGAAACGCAAAGCTGTAAACTATGGATAAATCTCGGATTACAGGCCACGTTTGACTCAAACGAAAGCGTAGACTAAGACATCGAGCTTCTATGATTTGAAAAGTGCTAAAGTTTGTGTTATTTGGAGACCGTTCGGGGCATATATTAGCGCTATGGCTATCGCTAATCTAAAACATCTCTGGAAGTGCTCCATATTACACCAAAGTGCTATGGGTGAGTAAAACAACTTGTTTTATTACCGAAATAAGGCTCAGATTGTAAAAAACTTTAATTCTCCTTTAAACAATGCAAAGAAACAAGATCAAATTCATTTTAAAACAATATAATACTAATGTTTAGGGATGCACCAATGTGAACATTTTAGCCGATACCGATATTAATGTTGCTGTTATCGGCCAATACCGATATTAGCCGATACCGATATTTATTTACTTTTAAGATAATATTTTATACAGACTGAAAATCATGCAAAATGAATTTTTGAATGTCTTTTTTTATTTTCAAAACGTGTTTCGACTCCTTTTTTTTTTTTTTTTTTTCCCAGTTTCAATTTTTTTTTTTATAGTGGGGACCAAACTGGAACTAGACCAGGACCAGACCGGGACCAGACCGGGACTAGACCAGGACTAGACCAGGACTAAACGCGGACTAAACCAGGTCTAGACCAGGTCTAAACCAGGTTTAAACCTGGACCAGGACTAAACCTGGACTAAACTAGGACTGGACCAGGTCTAGGACCTGGACTAAACCAGGACTAGACCAGGTCTAAAACAGGATTAAACCACCGCGTGCGGCTCTTTGCCTGGTTTCGTGCGTCTCTTGCGTTCGTTCATGTCGAGGTTTGATGTGCTCAGACTGCATGCCTGCAGACTGCACGGTTTGGCCACGGGTCTCGTGCTCGCAGCCCCGGGTGGGACGCACGGTCTCGCGCCGGTCATGCTGCGCTATCACGGATTTGAGCACGATGAGCGCACGTGTCCGCGCGCACACTTCTCCGCCCTCCCCCACGCTTCACTATTAATACATTTTGTTGAAAATCTACGAAAGTTTGAGTGTTTAAACGAGAGAGAAATGTGAGAAAATGTTAATTCGAGGGATTACTGTACTGACAAATATGGGTTGTTAATATCGGCCCACTTTTACACATCGGGCCGATACCGATATGTTAAAAATTTGGCAATATCTGCTGATACTGATGTTAATGCCGATATATCGTGCATCCCTACTAATGTTTACACATAAGAAGAGTTCAGAAATCAATATTTGGTGCAATAACCCTTATTTTTAATCACAGCTTTCATGCGTCTTGGCATGCTCTCCACAAGTCTTTCACATTGTTCTTGGGTGACTTTAATCCACTCCTGGTGCAAGAACTGAAGTAGCTCAGCTTTGTGTTTGTGTTGGAATTCAACAGACGCTGGAATGGCTGTAATACATGTAGAGGTGCTGATTTCAGGAAAAAAAATGCAGTTTTTTCCCAGTGCTGTAGTTTAATGCCATACTGTGGAACATTCTAAGAAAAACACTACAGACATGCAGGTGGCAGACTCAACGCAGCTTATCCAGGTAAGCTGTGTTGAGTTCCTACAGGCCAGTGGGGTTTCGTATTCTGCCTGATGCCAACAGAGTGAAGGAGTGATGCAGTGATAATGAAGTGAATACTGAACTAAAATAAAAATAATGAAACTGCATTTTGGAAGGACTTTGTTTTAGCTTGTAATTGAAACTCTTTCACCTGTAGCATGTTTTGTGCCTGGTGAGAAGCCAGTCTACCATTTTGCCAGTGCAAAGCAGGAAGGTAAGCAAGCCAAGTTAAATATTAAACATTTGAGTTTCTGTATTTCATTTTAATAAAGCAATAAATGCAATTATTGCAGGTCATGCTTTCCTTTTGGCATTTCTAGTTATTCGGCTTAGGATCCTATTACAATTTTTCCACAGTATGTGTTTAGGGCCTGTAGTGTGGAGTTATGACTACACTACAACCCATTATAGTTTGTCAATATTTATATTTGTTATAGTCAAATCTCAGTCTAAACGTTTGTGTTGAAATGAGAAGTGTAGTTTTCACATAAATATTTGTTCAAGGCCAATTTGTCAACCCAAACTAAATTATTTTGTCCCAACATGTGTCGTGATATTTATCCTAATTTGATAAATAATCTGGACTGTGCTGAGAGATGGAGTGGGTCTGTAAGCGTAAGGATCGAAGTAGATGGATGAGTGAGGCAGTGCCCAGAAGACTGCTCCCTGGCCTTCCTTATGAACCTGAAATGACAAATATACAGTCGGCTAATCGTCAGAGGACTGCACTTGCTATTACACAGAGCACAGGCCCAAAGGGAGAGTCGCACAGAAAAGAATGGATAATTTGCTGATCTGGACATATTCCCTCTTGCTGCTTCTGTGTGTGTGTGTGTCTGTGTGTGCGCAGCCTAGGGAAGAGACAGATACAGAATAAATGACTGTAATAAATGAAGATGAACATTCCAGGACCTCTGCTCTCGTCCAGTGTTTTTCTCAATTTTTCCTCTCCCCCACTGCCAAATATGTATTGATTTCCATGCATATTTATAATCTGCACAGAACCAGTGGGTCTCCAGTGTTTTCAAAGGTGATAGGCTGACTCCGTGGAGCAGAATCAACAATATCGAACTCCGAGCAGGAGAATATCCAGTACCTCCGCTGAGAACTGAGAGAGGCTTTAGTCTGAGCAGGCATTGTGTGCTGGAGGTCTGGTAAGGCTGCACTGTATTAACTCTATGAGGATGTGTTATCATTTATGAAATATGATATTCAATACTGGGCTTATAATACAGTTGGTCAAGCTGTTTTATTGTCTGTCTATTGACCATACTTTGACACCACATGGTTCATGCTAGAAGATACATGTGTTGCTTATTCTATTGATTTCTAAACCCTAAACAACTTCAGTATGTGGATAGTAATTTTTTATTGTAAATTTTAACCTGAGTCAGTATATTGGGTTGCAACTAAATCCAACAGAACCTTCTTTATATCAGAACTAACAAGGCAAAAAATAAAGCTTTTGTGGTGAGAGATTATTATTATCATCCCAAAGTACACTGTATAAAGAGTGTAAAACTTTGAATAACTCTGCCTTTAAGGCTTTATTTGTCAGCACTATCAGTTCTAAGACACTATGAATTACAATGAATTCTAAAGAAGAGTGAAGGGGCAAACCAGTGCAATGTAAGGCCTCTCCTATGTGATGTCCTTTCTAAGAAAAATCATATTAACAAGATTAGAGAAGAGAACTTGGACCCAAAATAAAAATAAAAAAATCTGTGTTGCCGTAAGTAAAGTAAAAGAACAGCAGAAGTCAAAAAATATGCAGTTAAAAATCAAGATGATAAATTTAAAACAAGCTTTTTAACTTTAAAGATCCCATGACATGGTACTTCCTGATGCTTTTATATGGTGCCTTAATGGTTCCCTAATACTGTAAATGAATCCTTCAAAATCAAGACTCACTGCATGAGAAAGACCCATGAACACAGGTAGGGTCAAAAAATATCTCTCTGAACACCTCATTATGGGCGTTGTTGCTTGAATGCAAATGAGAAGGACAGAGATAGGCCAGAGCAGCGGGTGGGGGTGTGGCCAAACTCTCCGCTGTTTCCTCGTTTAGCGGTGCGCTGTACGCTGGCTCCACTTCCGCGTTTTATGCGCGAAGGAAGAAAGGAGAGGCGTTTCAATGAAAAAACACATTTTCACAGAAAATAAAATTAAACCACTGCTGTTTCAGAGGTCCAGAGGCTCAGATAAAGCACATCCGAGTCTGGAAACATTCTCACGTGCCTCCAGGCAAATAAAAAACTGCATTTCGCATTGCATAGCTCGTTTGCGGTCCAAACTCTGGCCGTGACGGTGGGTAGATATCCAGACAGGAGGTGGAACTGCTTTTGCATTTTTTCTTCAATGTGACATCACATAGTTTCCTTGTTCAGAATCACCCGTTTGAGCTGTCTTTTTTTCAAACGCAGAAAAGGACCGCAAATGCTCAGTTTACACATTTCGCAACTTTTAGCCATGGGGGGGGGGCTGAACAGGGTAGGGGAGCTCACATTAACATTCAAAAACCTCAGAAAGTGAAAATTTCATGCCATGGGACCTTTAAAACTTTAAAATGGAGTACAAAATAATGATAATATTCAAACAAGTATAGTACAATATATATATATAGTACAATAAGTGGCTATACTGAGAAATGACTCTTCTCATGTGTCCTCAAAGACACGTTGTCAAAAGCCCCTCGTGACTGCTGCTTTGACTTTGTTTTCCTGTGGCGGTGTATCTGCACTTATTACATTTAAGTGTCTAAGTGCCATACGAGGTGCTCAGGTCTGCATAAACCTTAATCCTGACTTTTGTAAACCAGGTCTGAACCTCTGGCCCATGCTTGGCCACACACACGTGCCATGGACAGAGATGTAAATGTGTGTTCACTCTTCCATAGTATGATTAAATGCTAGGTGGAGCACAAAAGCACTAATGGTTAGGGGGAGATTTCCCCTGATGCCTTGTCCTCCCACTCAATGTGGTTCAAAAATGACAAGTGATGGAAGACTACTTCAGCCAAATACTATGTAGCATGTAGCAAATACATCACATGTCCACCCCTGCAGCCACTCTTCATCACTTAGTACTTTGACACGGAAGATAGATTACATCTTTTTGGGGTGGTATAAAAACAAACAGAAACTTGTGGAATGAGGTTAGGTTGCCAGGTTATCTTTTAGTTCAGTCAAGCTAATGGGTGTTCTATCCACATGAGAATGTTGTCAACAATCACTTTATACTACTGTAACTTATTTTGTCTATAATGTACAGTGCCTATTTATGATGCTTTTTATCTTTATGCTTCTGTTTTATTTTTATACTTCTGTAGCCGGGAGTATTATGTGCTGGCAAAAATATCACACTATTAACTAGTTAACGCAAAACAATTTTAACAGCATTAATGTTTTTATCGCAAGATTAACACTCTTTATGACCTAGTGAACTACTTTTTTCATAAGCTGTGGCCACTCCTCATAACATTCAGAACTGACGAAGCCTCTCGGATGAGCGGCGAAACGTTTTCAACCAAACAAACTTTGTCCAGTTGACAAATTTAATTTCTTCTTTTATCATGGATTCTACCTGGACGACTGAGGGATTCTACACGCTCATAACATTAGAAAAACTATTGGATCCTGTGAATCCTGTAGGAAGTAAAACAATTTGTACGAAACTGAGAAGTCCCAGCTGGAGGAGGTGGGCCAAAACCCTGCGTGGATGCCACCCACATGAGGAAAACACGAAACAAAGTCCACTCAAAAACATACGGCAAATCCACGCCCACCCCCGACAAGGACTACAAACAGCGACAGAAGCCCTGCAGCCTCTCTCCCCCGGCCGCCCCCACTCCCCCGCGTCGCCACCACATCCACAAATCCACGGAGGAGCGCCCACCACAGCAGGACCCACATTGGTTCCCCCATTCAATAGACATCCCATGCCGCTGAACCCACCCTCTCCACCAAAAGCGCCAGCTCCGCCGCGCGACATGTAAACAAACAGCGCCATGCGACAATGCCATGGGCCACAGCCCAAAAGTCCCAGAGCGGGTGTGCCCTTAGTGCAGCAGGCGTTGGGGCAGACAAATACCGTCGCACTAACTGGATATTACTGGACGTCCCTCAGTAATGAGAACTACAGCTGGGACAAAAATGTGTGATTAATTTACGATTAACCTCAAGTTAACTATGACATCATATATATATATATATATATATATATATATATATATATATATATATACACACACACACAGTAATATATGTATATGTATACAATGTACAATGTACAATGTTGGTTTTATTTGTACTAATCTTTACAAGAAGAAATGGAAAAGTTGCAGAAAATAAAAATGAAAATGCCTGCTCAAGCGCTGTAGATTAACATTCAGTGCAATCCCAGCCTGGCCTCTGTATTGTAGAGCTGGATAATGGCCAGGTTTTTGGCATAAAATATTAATTTTAACTTCAGTCCAGAGTTGAAACTACAGCCATTGATCTTTGAGTGTAAAAACTCAAAACAAATCTGCTCAACCAACCTAATGAACCAAATATTCCAAGGATGAACGAGATGCATCTAAATATATAAAAAGTATACATATATAATGTAGGGTTGGGAGTCACGGAGCACCAAAATACATGGCTCATGATACCAATACATAAACTATTGCAACCACATTTCCAATCACATTATATCTGTATATTGTAGTAGTACTAGTAAAAAAACACTAACAATAATCATACAATAATAATATTCATATAGTGGCGCCCAAAAAGCTTTGCATTGCATTACTATATGCACAATCAGAAATACAACAGCTATTTTGATGGTTATAATTGCAACCTGTATTATAAATAAATGTTTATCCGGCCAAAATTCAGTAACACCAAACATTAAAAAAGCTTTATTCTTAACATGTACAGAATTCTGTATGCTGTGTTATCTGCAAGAGACTTTATTGCATCAGCCATCACACACAAGATAAAAACACATCCATAGATAAAATAGATCATCGCGTATGAAGAACTCGCACTAGCCCTGAGTAGAGGCGCACTCTGCTTCACACTTAAGTTCATAATGACATCTGTAGCACCACTGCCCTCGTGTCTCCAGTACTTCAAGTCCATTGTCCAGGAGAGATTCTGCTAACACAGGCTCTTCAGCATGAGAAGGTGGAAGGGTCAAGCTATCAACACTACATCATCACACCAATATCATTAGACCTGCACAAGATGGCTCCACTGAATGTATTGCCACTATCATTCTACTGCTCGCAATCATAGCACACTTGAATTCAGAAAAAAGTGTGTACAGCTAAAATAAAATAAAATGTAGACTTATTTATAACATGATTTGTGCTGTGAGCTTTATGTTTTATGACCTCTACTCCTCTAGCCACTGGCGACTATTCCACTGTTACAAGCTTGGTGGCAGCAGTCAGTCACTTCAACAATGGTGCAGTGGTACAGGATCATAGAATCAAACATCAAATATTAAATTCTACATCTATTTCTTCATGTTTAAATGTAATCAGATGTACAGATGCAATTACTTTCAAAAGGTACAGTATCTAACTTCCTGGAGGTGTATGATTCCTTGGAAATAGAAAGTTTAAACTATACTTTGGAACATTCTCTGTGCAAGATAGATATTTTTAATGTCAAACTACGGAAGATCACACCCAAAGGGACAGCATTTCCATGGAAATTTGTGTCATATAATGAAACATAGACGTTGTGTTATAATCTATATATGGCAACCGATTTTATATAACATTGTGTTCATATGAGCCAATTTCTATGATGAAATGCTAAAAATGATATGCTAAATCAATAGAATGCTGCTTCTTTAGGGCATTGCTATTAATTATTTATGTATAACTGTGATCAGGTTGGCTTGGGAGCTGCTGTTTTACACGGGACAAGAGAGTCCATAGATCCACTGTTACTCCTATGCCCTCTCCTACAGAAGCAAATAATCTTATGCCATATATAGATTATAACACAACCTCTACGTTTTAATATAAATGTTACCAAGTCCTATTAGATTATGACACAAATTTCCATGGAAATGTTGTCCCTTTGGGTGTAATCTTCCCTAGTTTGGCATTAAAAATATCTAACCCTGAGAATGTTCCAAAGTATAGTTTAACATAACAACATAGCAGTGTTGAACAGCTTTGAACACAACCATTTCCCATATCTTACCAGGCATTGCACCTGATTGCAACTTTTGTCACTTCTCACCTTTTTATCTGTCAACTCGACACCCCACCTCCTCCCTCCCTCCATCCGCCCCACCTTGAGCCTTCAAAAACACCACTATTATTATTATTCTTTCTTTCATTCTGTCTCTATCTCCCTCTATCCGTCTTTCCCTTCTACCCGTTTTAATCCTGTCTTTTCCTCCACAGCTTGTCAACCATCCTGGCGTCCCTGGCTTCTTTCTCGACTCCTCATGCGCCCCCCCCCCGATGACTGCCCCCTCCCTCTCCCTCTCTCCATCCCCTTTTTCCAGCACACACAGGAGGGTCAAGTGCACCGGCTTTGTCTCAAAACATGTGGAGGGAATTAATTGGCTCTAGCGTTTGGCTCTTTCCACCCGAGTGCTTCTGCGCGGCTGTCACCTGGCTCTTCCCCACTTTGCCGTCTCCTCTCTGCGTGTTGCTCTATAGTCTATACACTACCACCCCTCCCTCCCTAAGCCCTCATTCACTATTTTCACCCCTTATCTTTCCAGCTTCTTTCTTCCCTTTCGGTCCCGGCCCCCTTGTAAGATCAGGCCCCGGTGAAGCAGCTCGTGTTGTGTCTAATGAGTGGAGATAATGCGCTGGCTGTTGGACTTGAGGGACGCATGGGGGGATGACAAAAATGATGGACAAGATGGAGAAAGAATAAAGGGCTTACTAAATATTTAACATTTCAGGGAAGTTCAATCGCCAGAAAGAACTGGGGAATTCTTTATGGTGCAATACATTTGGTTGAGAATCAGAAATGAGTATGAGCGGAAATACCTGTGTGAAATGTTGGAGGTCCGAATCAATTCTACAATGAAAAAGAAACAAGCTTTAAAAAACATTACTGTTATCTATATGTTACACCTGCTAAAGCTGTATTAACAATAAATTGAGGATATATGTATTAGGCTCTTGTGTGTATTGTGTGAACTAAAAAACATGAAATACAAAGTTGGAAATAATGATTTTAAAGTTATAATATGTATTGGAAGAGTATTAGCACTATGTAGTTGTTTAAGTTTTCCGCAAACAACTTACACAGGCAAAGTCAAAACTAGGTGTGTCTTTGGTGTGAATTTGGTAACAATAATACACCAGATGCCCTAGCACAATCCTGTTTATTGGCTTAGGACAAGCACAAGTACTTTAGCTAGTGACCCCTTGTGGCCAGATTATATATAAGTAACACAAATAAGTGTATATAAATAAGAGGGCCCACAAATACTCCCCTCTGACATTAAATTTTCATGACATTTTACTTTAATGCATAAAAAAATCACAAACATTTCTGTATTCCTTGTATTCCGTGTCACCGCGCATTTGACCTTTTTTTAATTTCCTGTTTCTCCCATCCCTAAGGTCTCAACATTTCTTTTAGATGCAGCAAATTCATGTATGCGCTTTCAATTTGACCTTTCACCGTTCCAGACCACCGGCCGTTACATTGTCACAACTGTTATAGGAGCCAAAACGAACGGAGGCAAAAATGTTTCTTGCAGAGCTTGGGTTTAGCTTTAAAATCATCTCATTCCGCATCCTTATCCTCTTTTATCCCTTACCCATCAGTGCGCCCATGCTCGAAACATCCTCCAAAAGGAAAAAAAAAAAAAAGTCAGATGCATTTTTCAAAAAACCTGCACACCTCCCCCACCCCAAAAAGACCCTACCCCAATTATACTAGACCCCCCTTTTCTGCCCACCCACTCCCCTTTTCCTAAGAAAGAAGGGGATAAATCAGCCTGCATATTAATTGTATTTAAGGGGGGGTAACAACCATGTGCCTGGCGTACTCCTAGTTTCCATGACAACCGGCTCCAGGATCCATAAAGATTTCAGGGGCAAATGGGGCTTGGTGAGGGAGGGGTAAAGGGGGGTCACCCCAAAAGAGGATAAGCATAATTACAGCCAGATAGGCAGCCTGCAAAGGGAATAGAGAGCTTTGTGTGAGCAGTGTCCCAGTCACAATCTGCCAGAATTTTCAGCTAAAACATTTTTTTCCATAATTTTAATATGGCCATTAATAGACAGCGACACAGTTGATGATCCAAAAACATCCAATTGCCAATTCAGCCTTTTATTCAACATTTGAACATTTCCACATAAACTGGGTCACACGTTATTATTCAACTGATTTATTTTTATATGCACTGACCCCAATTGAACTTTAAATCTTCAGATACCTAAATAATTTATCTTAAAATAGACTACATAAAAATGTGTGTAAAATATTAACTTGATTATGATTGTAACAAATTGAAAAAAGTATATGCGCTATATATTACAGGACATGGCTATAATATAAAATGTGCTTTGAGATTTATAAGGCTGAATGGAAGATGGAAGGATCAGAGTGTGAGGAGAAGGGTTATGACTTACAGTTTACAAATGATTTCTCCAAGCACACAATTTATAAATATACAACAGTAACAGATGAAAAGAGTAACAGAATTAGCATAATGATCCTGATGTGAAGATTGTGGCCTTGAAAGTTCACAAGTCAAACCACAAACTCATCTGGAGCAGCTGTTAGGCACATACAAATGTGCAGGTGTGAGTGGGTTTTCAATGAAAATTGTTTTTACTTTTTATGAATATTTATAGCTGTTCCACCCCAAATGTCTCCCTTGGCTCTAAATGGAAATCATAGAGATAAATGATTTATTCTAAATTATTCTAGTGAATTATTTGGTATCATTTAGCATAGCATACAAATTACACATTCACATCACTACCAGGCTTCATAAAACACACTTAGAATTAAAAAATGATAAAATGAACACTAAAAATAGATAATATCTTAGAGCGATGAGATGTGGCGACACCTATTTTACAACCAGTTTGAAAAGCTCGATGCTAGTAGACACACTCACACAAACAGCACACAGACCAGTCAAGAGGCTTGATGTATTATGCATGAATTTGCTTTAATTGCGGGGATCCTATTTGCATAACCTCTCCCAGTGTGATCAAATATGCTCATCTATATTGCAGCTTTCTGACCTTGGCTTTGGGCAGGTTAGTGCTTCTACATGTGTGTCCGGCACCAGAGCCCTGCCAAGGCAACATGTTAAGATTTACTAATATGTCACATGCTCTGTATGTTAAATATGCATCAGCTTTATACATCAATATGTTTATCAATACTGTATCAGTATTGAATTGGGCTGCATGGTAAGAAAAAAGCAGGTAAATATGGATATGTTCAATGTTGCAATAACATTGTAATTGGTGATATTTTCATAGCCTTGATTGGTTGTGCTGTACCAAGAAAAATCTGAGCTTGTGATCATAATGAATTTGAAACTACTTTGTTCAGATGTAACCTACAGATTGATTTCTCTTCAGCAAATCCTTTTCCATTTGACAACTAATTAGCATTAAGAGAACCTCAGTTTTCTGAGCTCCAAAATCCACACAAAGTTCAGTGGACACTGACACTTGTTAGACTTACATGATATGTCTAAAAAAGCTCCCTATGACATAAAAACTTTTTTTTTTCAAAACCTCTCATGGCCCACTTTAGCCTTGGCTCAAACCAAGACCCTTGTTCAAACCCATGTGTGATGGCTGGATGAGCAGGCAGATGGATGGGAGGATCGATGGAGCGATAAACGAATTGGCAGCAGATGGATGGATGGACAAATGCATGGCTGGATAAGTGGATGACTGGATGCATGGGTGGCTAGGCATTTTTACACATGGTTGTCTGTCTGCATTCCTCTCTTGTCGTCACCAAACTCTCCACTAGATGTGGGTGTGAGTGATCTTTAGCTCCATGCATGTCAGGCAGCTGTGTTTAACAGGCAGGTTTGTCTTGGACGGATGTGCATCAGATGGCTGGCTAATATTTATTCACAGGGCCAGATCGGATTCGTTCCTGGACCTTTTCCGAACTGTAAGCGCCGAGTTGTTCAATCCCAGGGAGATTTTGCGAAACTGTGAGACAGCAATGGCTCCAGGCCCAGACTGGGTGCACATTACTGGCATATTTCAGAACAAAATGAGAATGTGTTAACTTGTAGATGTAGAGAAATAAATGTAACATTTGTCGCTTCTCTTAAAATTGGCTTCCTTCACTTCAAATTTGGCTTTCAGGGTTTTCAATGCAAAGTATCAATTTCTACAATTACTGTGGACTTGTTCTACACCTGATGTCCTAATGTAAACTGCTCTATATCCATACATTAAATCTGCAAAACCTGATGTACAATAATTTAACTTTGTGTGAATTGAATAATGAGGTATAAGATCTAACAGTTACAGTTTAAGTAGTCAAGAGAGATTCAGCTCATTCCACCGGGGTCTGGAGTTAGTTCGCCATGAAGCAGACAGCCTGATCCCCACTCTCCTCATTCACATTACCAAAGTGTCCACTGAACCCTGACGCACAGAGCCGCCACACGTCCATGTGAGTCAGGGTGTCACTGAGCTGTAGGTGAGTCAAAGTCGAAATGCCAAATACAGTTAAGACAGATACAGCAGCAAACAACTTCATAACTCACAAATAAACATTTAAAAAAACAAATGATAGATGCTTTTTGTACATCCCACTGGAGGGGGAAAAAAGCAAAACAAAAAAAATCACAAAATGTAGTTTTATCAAAAATGTTCATTCATAGAAGTTAATCAAAAGTAAAACAAGATTATCTTTAACTGTGTAAAATAAAATAAAAAATGGAGAGATGAAATTGATACAGTTACCAATGACCTCCATTACCCAATTCATTTTACTTTTAGCAATTTGATAATACTGAAAATTCAAATTGTGATTTCCATTGAACTAATTACGTTATGCATTTCCTACCATACTACAAGTTAGAAGCTGATACAAGTTACTACCTTCACATGCTAGAAGTCTTATGGTCACCTAAGGAAATAACAGGTAACTCTATAAGGGACAAGACTTACTGCCATACATGACAGGCATTCACTCACTCACTGTCATTTTACTGTGCCCCTTTCATTATAATACCACATTGATGTCTTATTTAGTTTACAGATGAACACTCTATCTCTGTCCCTTTTCTAAGCAGCACCTGACAGAATAAACAGTGAGTGAGTCATTAATTATAGCACAATGGCTTGAGGAAAGGCCATCTATAAATTTGGAGCTGGTCAGCACACCCATTTGCATAATACTGGGCTACAGATAAATTGTGATTCTATTGAGAGACAGTCGCAGGGCCAAGCTAATGCATCCAAGTCAACGGCAGCTCGACACACATTCATAATAAATTATCCCTCATCTCTGCAATCACTTGAAGAAATGATTGGTCTCGTCTCTTTCATTAACGCTGCCTCTTTCTGTGTTACTCCCGAGTCCTCTTCATCCTGTATTTTCACTGGCCTATTTTCTCTGTGTTGTTATTTCTATCTGTATGCGGCTTAAAGCAACAAATGCATACAATTATACGAGTGCACTCTTATTGTCTGCTCCCACCATCCCAGAGCCACACTGCCATTTAGGTAAATCTTTGTCCCCCTGCATTTAGTGACAGGTGATGCATGGTAATGGCATCAATTATTGAGAGGCTCTCTTTCTTAGCGCTTGCCACAAAAGTAAAAAGCAACAACTAATGTTTGCATGAATGACTCATCAAGGGCTTTTAGGAGCAGCGTTTTCAATGGGAAAGTTTGCATTTGCACAAGTAAGACATGCTCTAGAAAGCATTCAGAGATCGAATTGTCTATTTGTGGTTTCGCATTACTAATGGAAACTCTTGATCACAATTGTCAGAGAATGGTTTATACAACTGACATATGATGATAGATTGAAAGCACCAAATGCACTCAGGCAACTAAATAAACACAAATAACATAGATATAAACAAGGTAATGGTGAAACACATGCCCATGGAAAATGCCAAGAAGAAAAAAACAGATATGTGCATTCCATGTTCTCGCCGGACCATCTGCAGAGCTGTCAGTGCTGTTGTAATTAAAGGTTGCGACAGGCGAAGCCGCCCAGCAGGGGGTCTGCCTGCCCTGACCCGAGATGCACGTCAAATGTAGCCCATCCACCCTCTACTGTCTCTCAGAATTAGCCCTAATGTGCAGCGACATCCGCTGGTAAACAAAGCAGAAACTGGACTTTCCCAAGGAAACTATATGCCAACAATGCACCCATCCACTGACCAACAGCATATATAATATTATATAGGCCAGGGCTGGAGAGTACTGTAAAAATATGATAAAAAATTATACTCCTTTAATTATCCAACTCAGCACCAGCTTTTTTAAAGTTCAGAGCTGACTTTTTAATGTGACAAATATTCCAGAGCTTTCCATGTTTCTCATTTGGCAGTGAATATGGGCAGATCAGTTTGGATAAGACCCAAACAACTGTGAGAGGCTGGAGATCTATTTGATCTGACTTAGTGGACCTGCATGCATAAATATCCTGCCCCGTACCCCCTGCTCCGCAACATACACTGCATGTAACATTTATTAGTTATCTGGCTTCATACTGGCATGAAAATATTGGCAGCCCGCTGAGCAGCCACATCAGTGAAATCAGTGTGTCCATCCATCCATCTCTCCTCCTCAGTACTGTGCAAGTCCCGAGAAAAACATGAAAACATGACGCGCTGCTGTTTGAGCAATCAGACAGCAGAGTTATGTTGTTTGGCTGCTGATGTAAATTGCCTGAGTGATTAAGTTATTCCGGTGTCAGATTCTTTTATTAGAGCTGCAACAAGTTCAGGTATTAGTGCTCCTCTTGGACCTCTTCCAAGTTTGCAGTCACCCACATCACACTTACACACATCGACAGAGCGTCTGCCTTTGCAGGTGTTTGGCTTGCTAACAAGCGTCCTCTCATTATTCTTTTAGAGAGCTGATTAATCACTGCTCTCTAACCTATCACAGTCTCTAATCAGGCAAGGGATACCACAACATCATAATTCAGAGACTTGTAAACTTTATTTGTCTTAAATGGCTTGTATACCATCTCAATAAGTCACTTTGTTCCAATTTAGGTCTATAAAAATGCTTTATAGGGGAAGCTTATGCTCAGTCTGAGGAGATTAAAACACATGGAAAGTAGGATCTATGTCATCTCTTACTTAGGCCAAAGCAACTTTTACAATCCATAACTGTGGATTTGAGGCAGAATATGGATGTCATGGGCGCTGTGACTACTGGGACAACATTTCAAAGTTACTTAGAGCTACATGGATTTTACATCACATCATAAAAATAGGGTCAAAACAGTGTGTTGGTGATTTGCAGCGTTCTGTTTGTGGTGCAACTGTGCGCTACACTGGGATTTACCCTTGGCTTATTGCTATGAACTAAGTAGGCGAGAGGAAATCAATATCTGGTGACAGCTAGTCAATCTTAGACTCAATACTGAAACTCAGGTCCTTTTAAAAAGGGACGGATCTTCCCTGCACACATTCAATTTTGACAAGAAAGCCATGTAGCCCAAGACACAGAAAGCTCCATGTAAATTGGACCATGTAAGAATAAATCACCCTACAGCCTCACTAAATCACTTTAAATCGGTCTGGCCCCAACTGGAAACAGGTTTACGTTGACTTGCAATGGAAGCATTTACATTTGGGCAAGCCTGCAGGAGACTCACATGTCTGGACTCAGAATAAATAGAAATCCTGACACAACAGAAATCTGGCTAAAGCTAAACCAAGTCTTAGAAGAAGCACTTTTAAGCTTTGAGCAAAAATGTTGTCACTATGAAAGAAAAGCAATTTTAGTCCTCTGGTCCCTGGATAAATCAGATGTGTGAATGTAGGTGTTTCTTTATCAGGCAATATCTGTGGAGCTGCAAAAATCCTGGTTAAGCCCAAGGTATTAACCTTCTCCAGCTTTGTGAAATCTTTCTGTTGACTTTTTTACTTTTGTTATTATGGAAGTAGAATTTATTCCATCTCAGTATGCACACTCATGGGGCACTGAGCATAACGATGGACCTACTGTCTCTCAAAGTGTTTTCAAAGTCAACAAAAATCCACATTGCAAATGAAAGTAAATATTATTGGAATCTTGGCAAAAAAAAAAAACAGAAAAATTAAGGACTACCTAATTACTGTTGAAACACAACCCCTTATATAAATGTAATTTCAGATTTGGTAGTGGTGTTGGTAGTGGAGAAAATGTGAAATTGACAGCCAGGTCAGTCTACAATCTACAATCAATCTACTTGGGTCCCACAGAAGCAATGTGACTGAAGTAAGAGTATGAATAATGCAATGTATTTTATTGCATTATAATTTGTCTATAGTTGCTTATACGAAGAGGAGAATCTTTAAAACCACTTGACTAAAACTAAGCATTTGACTTAGTTGGTTTACCAGCTAAGTTTCAATTTTAGTGCAAGTTCATTTTAAAACTATGCAAAACGTGGAATGTTTATGTAAAATGCGTGAATCAAATTGTCCAGGGGATAGAACTTGTTTTGAGGATGTTGAAATACAATCTAAACATAATCATGCCTTGTCCCATCTGTGTTCTAGAAGTTAAAGTTATGATCAGTATGTTTGACTTTGGCCCATTTTTCTCCCGAACTATATCCTACACATAACATATTGTTGGAGCAGGCAGCAGTCAGTCATGTCTATTCCCGGTAGGAGGTCTGGGTGGAAAGAAAAAACACAGTGACCTTGAGAGAACAGTCTTGAGAACATTCAGCTTCACTCCATGCCTCCTATTGCTGTTTTGACAAGTACAGCATAATCAGACATGTTGGCTCTGGCTCCCATTTTCTCACTCTCGGGTGACCGTGGGGGGTCATGGGGGCCATGTGCTAGAGAGACACCCAAGATAGGATGGGGGAATTGGTTATCATCCGGTAGTGGGCATGCTTATGAGTGACACTCCTTTTCAATTATGTGTATGTGGAGTTGTTGTTAGGGGTGCAATTTGGTGGTGGTGTGTCTCGTGGTGCCTCTGTGTGTGCATGGGGTATTCATTCACAAGTGCAGATAGAGGGGCATGTAGATATGGGAGCCTGGGCCCTAGCACCCAAGGATAAATACGAGATGGACCTGACATGTGCCTTCAGGTGTTTGTGTGTCGCGGCATTTATAAGCAGCATTTGTCTGGTACATTGTCAGCAGACTACATTAACTAGCACCACAGGGACACATGGGCTCTGTTTTTGCATTTTTATACATTACCAGATCAAAAGAAAATGTTTTGGATGCATTTTCTAGCATTACATGTAATGTTCATGCATATGCAATGTTTGTATGAGGCTGCTTTTGAGTCATTATTGTAAATCATGTTTAAAAGAAGTGAACAAAGTGAATGCTTATTTGTATTGTTACATTTGCCAATTATGGTTAGAATTGTTATAAAAACGGTGATGCTAAGCTTTAATATATATAAAAATGAATAAAGATGCTTTACACTGCATTATTCTTCACTTTGCCCTGGTGATGGTAAAGCTACTTCTGCAGCCAGAACTGCCATGGCTGTCTTTACCGAGGGACGCAAAGTTGTTAGTGTGTGCCATCTGAACATATCGCATGGGTGGGTGAAGTGTCTTGCCCAAGGATATAACAGCAGAACTCTTAGTCACCACTGACACCTTTTGACTATACAATTGGAAAGCAAAAAGACAGCACTATATTACAATGATACTACTTTCTAACACTGCAACATATGTAATTTCTAACACTGCAACATATGTAAATTATTTTGTTTACTAAAGTAATTAAAGAGTAAAGAGAAGCTGACACATCACAGGAGTCTAGGAGCCCAGTGTCCTATGTATCTGGTTGGCTGGGGGGTAGGTGATGTCAACCACTGACAGGTAATTTGGTCTGAGTCTGGCTCCCCAGGGCCAGCAATACCCATACTAACCCACCAACACAGGGCCAATGTTGCTGCATGTACTCTGCATCACACGCAATGTCTCAGGTCTGCTCCAAATCCCCACAGAAGTCACTATATTGGTGTGTGCAATGAGAGGAGGACATGAAGAAACTAGCCCACGCAACAGTGTCAAGTGTTTGTAGTTGGTCCAAAAATAGTAGGTGAAGCAAAGTAAGATGCGCCAAGCTAAAGCAATAGAGATAAAAGGTAAATAGTATTTGATAAATATTACACATTATAGAACTGTGTGACTTCTTTCTCCTTCACCCAAAGTGGCGCTCATATATTTCCTATGGAGGATTCCCAAAGTCTATTTGAAGTCCAGCGCAGGATAGATGATGCGCTGTCAATGGCTGATAGGGGACTCCAGCTATAACCGTACCTTGGTCTGTTCCTGTCTGCCGGCCAATTACTGCCTCCTTCTCAGCGTCCAGGACTGATGCTCTCACCTTGTCTTGCTCAACTGTCCCCATATATCCCCCGTCTGCCCCAAGTGAAGGCTCGGTAAGGGCATGTCATCTGGCAGCCCGGTCAGCCACTGCAGCTTTGGCCGAGAGCAGGCAGGCGCACTCTGGTTTTACTGGCTGTCGGCCATGCTAACTAAATAAGGAGACTCGTAATGACTTTCATTAATCCCCTTCACTATTTACAAATGAAAGTGGCTCACTGTGTTTTAAGGGTAATGAATTAAGCTTTATACATTTTTAAGTTTATTTTGGGTCTTTTTAGCCTTTATTTAATAGAGACACCTGGATGGGAAAAGGGGTCATAAAAGTGAATGACTTTGAGCAGAGCGACCTAAGCCTGTATGGACTCTATCAGGTATACTAAAACGGTGTTCCCACATGTTAATTAGAATGGAATACACACAGTGTGATATTAGCAGTTTGATGGAAGAGCAATATGTGACAAATGTATCTAGAAATAGCTTGTTGTCAGGAACAGATTTTGCCACATGGAGCGACAAGACCCAAAGCCAAATAAGAGTCAGAGAGGAGGTTATGAAACGGCATGCCATCAAATCAACTTTACATAATGTTAAGGGCTACAAATTTGTTTTTCCTGTAGAGACACAAGATTGAAAATCATGAATGTTAAGAAAAATAATACATTTTTGCCGCTATTTTTTTGTAATAGCAATAGCACTCATATAATAGCTAGTTTGGAAACTGTCCTGTAGAAACCTGCAAATAAAAAATGAAGTAGCTGAAATGGCAATTGAAAGTGTAGATTTTGGAAGTGCGTTTGTTTTATATTTGTGGACAAGTGGGACTGAGAGGCCACTAATAGACCAGCAAGCCCATATCAGCACAGCCTCATCTCACAGCGGGCCCATCTATCCCCCCATGCGCTCTGGATGTGAAAACATGTCAACATACTGCTTGGCCCGGTCAGAGCTTCCATGGCCTCTCCGGACTCACTAACTGCCTAGTTTATGTCTATCTGTCTGATACTTAGATAAATTTGGCCTGGCCTAGGTCTAGGGCCTGGATGTCCACTGCCCAATTATTTTCCCCAAGCCAAGACCCCTGAACTCTCTTCATCCTGGACCGACATGTGGATCCCTGGTGAGCCATGGTCGTGTCACTAAAGGTTGGCCCAGTCACACCTCTGTCAATTGGGAATGCGAAGCCTGCCTGCACACAGCTCAAGGGGCATGCTTAAGAAGACCTCAGCTACATCCGCATTAACTTGCATACTTGTATACATGCTTTACTGTACAAACAAATATTTCAATACATTTTTAGATATTATATGGACATTACATTTAATGATGGGTCAGAGGTTATTTAAAAATAGTGTGGTGCCTTTATTGTGTCTCATTTGCAGGAATTGACATCTTCATTAACCTAATTTTGTTCAACCACAACACATCACTATATACAGCAAATGTAAAGTCTCCAATAGAATTTCTGTACTTTACTAAATAGGGGAATTAATATATAATTTAGAAATGTGGTTACAGCATAATTTAGGTCTGTGTATTTCTGTCAGATAGAAGACCATACACAGGGCTGAGTACATTTTTTTTCATGTGCCAGTACTTGAATGTCTGTTTTTCGGTATCTTTCCAGTACCTTTTCTTGTATTATACATCCAGCCTAAATACGATATAGTTGATTGTAATAACTTTAACAAAAACAAAAAAATGACAGTGTTTTTATTTTGTGACGATAGATATGGTGGCATATGAGACTGGGTGACTATGTGAGACTGGGTAAACTATGTTGTTTTCAGGCTGTCTGTCAGGGCTGCTAGTTATTTCTTCCCAACCAAGACCCTCCAGAGAAGCAACGATGGAGTAGTGGTCCTAGGCAGGGTCAGGGTCTTTGCACAACATGGGAACAGAATACAATAAACACATACTCCTATACCTCAACAGTGTGCCTATAGAAATGTCTTTTTTTTTCTTACCTCAATATGCATTTTACAGAGTATCAGCCATTTCATACACCATTTTCCATCAGCTTATTTGCAATATTACCTCCTCCTATAGCTCATTCATAAATAAATCATGTGTTGAGCTGAGGCACAGTTTAATTATTTTTAGACTTGGGGGTAAAGAGACAAAATATTTTTTGACTCAGCTAAAATGTAACCCAGCAGTTTTCCATTACGATAATGACTGAATAGGGATTTCTACTTAACTTACTTTTTCTTTTCCTTTTCTTTTCCAGTCCTCTGGCTCCGAGTGTGGACTAATGAGGATATTTACTATGACAAAAGGTTTAAATAATACACTTTTCGGCATCTTGGTTTATCTAGGCTTGCAAGGGCTTGTTATCTTATACCTTCAAAAGATAACTTAACAATATTGAAGCACGGCAGGTTGAGGAAAATATAATGTACTGTATTTATAATGTATGCATTCCCTGGCACACTTGCTGACAATTTCTGTACACATAGAATTATCCCATTAGCTTGTCATCTCAAAGACAAGACATGGCATCTCCTCATTATTCAACCTTCTCCTTTCTCTTTTTCTCTGTTTTTGGTCTGACCCACACCCCCTCCTACACCCTCCACCCTCTTCTACTCCACACATCCTCTATCCATCCTCCAATTCCCTCAGTGGCAGGCCGGGCTGCAACAGAAAGGCTTCAAGGGAGGGAGGGAGAGAGAGAGAGAGAGAGAGAGAGAGAGAGAGAGAGAGGCGGGGGGGAGAAAGAAAGAACGAGGTAGAAAGACTCGGGGAATGATCCTGGCACCAGCACACATTGTTTTCACTCTTTGCCATGTTTCCTATTTTCGCTTTCTTCACCCCACACCATTCTCCTCCCTCCTCTACTTCCTCGCAGCGCTCTCTCTCTCTCTCTCTCTCTCTCTCTCTTTCTCCCTGTCTGCCTTTTTAGTGTGCGGCGCTCCAGGCAGATCAAAATTCAACTCAGTGATGTGTGACTAACGTTAGGACACACAATACGCTGCCACAAACTCTTTGATCATAATTCCATTTAACAGCGAAAATGTATGCAGCAAATAAAGAATAGGAAAGAAAGATGGGGGAGAAGCAAAAAATAGGAAGATGATTGTTACTTTGGCTTCATGCCTCATCAGATTTGACACACTGGTAAATGTCAAAAATGATGGACACATAAACGGTTGCTACTAAAAATCCAAGTCTGTTTAATTCTGTCCTTTTTGGCCTTATTGCAATTAGAAAAACATTTACTTGTAGATGCTGATTTGTAAAGCCCACAGGCGCCAGAAGCACTATAAACATGTCAGCATTTCGTTTAGTTTCTCTAAAGCTTTTGTGTGTGCATTATTATGACAGACTATTGATTATTTATTACCGTCAATAAAAAGGACGCATTGTTGACTCCTCTGTATTTGATACTGATTCCCTTGCCAACGATACCCACAACTGGACCATCATTTACATCTCTTCAATAGACAACCAAACAAGGTGTTCCTCAAGGATTGGTTATCAGACCACATCTATTTACCAAACACGTCCTTTTACTTGGACAACTGATACGCAGATATGGACATGCTGATGACACTCATATATACATTTCCACCAAGCTGTCTGTCCAACCCATACCTCATTCTCTTTCTATTTGCCTCCATGACCTCAAGACCTGGCTTTCATCCAACTCTCAGATTCAGCTGTGACAAAATAGCGTTCATATCACCAGCCTGTCACCATCAGTTCTGTGTCACCTTGGACTTGAACCTGTCACTTGAACGGCATGTCAAATCAGTATTCATATCATATATTGGCTTTGTCTTAAATTCAAATTATATTTTTGTCTTTTGTCAGCAAAATAAACACACAAATACTACTAATCCTTATTCTCTAAATAAAAGTACATAAATAGATGCTAAACATTGGTGATCTTGATGATCTTTTACCGTAGAGTGTACATGTAACCTGTTTTTATTGTTGGCAGTACCATGGAGTGTGGAGGTGGCACTCGCTACATAAACATGTATTTACAATGTGCTTCCTTGACAAGGAAGAGTAAAGGTTACATCACCCAAGTGTTACCTTGTGTGCGCGTGTGGGCAGGTGTGTGCACGTGGATGCTGACAGCAGCTCTCCCAGCAGGTGGCCCCTTCTGCGCATCTGAATATCCAAAAAGCTGATGGTTCTGTCACTGATCACAACCAACCAAGTGTGAGAAAAGGACGGAAAAACACCCTGCAGAACAACAAACATTAGCTTCACAACTGAACCGTTTTCAAAGACTTTTTCAAAAACCAAGAAATCATCACGCTGTTTGGTGGCACAGCACCCAGGTAAATAATTTATTTATTATTGTGCTTATATGCAATAACTTATAAATATACAGTAGTGTACAGTTGGGCCTCCTGCTGTGAGAAGAATGAGGGGTTGTACACAGCTTGGCAGGATCTTGTGCCTGTGCATATGGTGCCGTACCGAGGTGTGTCTTTGAGGGACAGATTGAGGAGGCTACTGGAAGATGAATGAGAAGAAGTGCACTTTTGAAGATACTGCTATTACAGGGTACTTGGCATTACTTAAATCACAGGATACACACATTTGCTCGTAAATGTGTATGTTGACATATCAGAATGCAATCAGAAATGCATTTGATCCCCTCTATGCTGTTGAAAGTAATTCTATATTGATTTTTTCACAAATTTATTCCTCCAATAAAATTATACCAACTGATTTTACGGTTTTCAATATCCTCCAAGATATAAATTCATACTTAAATGCATGTTATGCATTTATTTATTCCATTATAAAAATGGAAAACAAGCCCAATGCCCAAGTCAAAGGTTAGAAAGCTTCACAGCACTCCTCCCACATGGTATAAAGCACAAATGACAGAGGTTATGTGGAGCGTTATTCCCAGTGGAAAGATGTCTGTCATTAAATGTTCAGAGACCAGGACAGAAAGAATATTCCAGCCTTCCCTTTTAATAAAATGTGCATAAGTAGTATTTAGGCACAAACTGACCTCAGTAGTGTTTGTAAGCACGTTGGCACTATTTGTAAAGATAGTTTCAGATGGCCAGACTCTTTGACAATACAGCTAATCAAAATTATTAGATACGATAAAAAAAATTTAAAAAACAACATTGTCTAAATGAGACAGAGAAAAAGCATTTCTTTGGAAATTAGTACATGAGTACAACTTACATGACATCATCGTAGGACGGTTCTATGTATGCTGATAGTAAATAGAAAGCAGATAAACTACAAAACCCACAATGAGTGGGCAATATGGTAATATGCATCTGTAAAGTCACAATGTACAGAAATGATTAATTTTTCTATGTATGAGTGTGAAAAGTTAGCATTTCTAGATTACTGCTGACCCAACACTAACTAAACCTTGAGACTGACTACAAGCAACACATAACTGCTGTTGTTTACGTATCTGCATAACAGTCAATTCAGTGCTTGCATATTGCTAACCATCTATATGTAGTACATGGTTAAGGTCACCTCTAATGGGTTAATTCAATTATATTGTTTAATCTGTGACTACCTTTACAGGGTCTATGAATGGTAAAAGCTCTTTTAAACCTAAGGATGGCTAGGTTATATGGCCTTGGGCATATGCTACTTATTGGAGCACAAATTAGTCGCACAGTGAGGCAAATTAAGTCTGAAATGACCATGCATATTCAAATTAGAACTGCATTTAAGCTTACATGTTCACATACAAGTACCACTCTAAAGATAGCTGGCGGATGTCTTCATTTAGTGCATTAACTTACGGGTATAGAGTGAAGCCCACTGTATAGTAATTATGCTAAAATAGTGATGCCATGAACATAAAGCCATGCAATAATTTTCTTACATGAATTTGTATGCTATTAAGCAATCTAAGGCTCACATAAGTGTTCATAATGACTAAGAATATTTTCATGTAAAAGAATGAATTTTTAAAAGATATTAAATTCAATTATTTGTCTTTTATTGTGTTTTTGTGTGTGTGTGTGTGTGTGTGTGTGTGTTTTCAGTGAGGGATAGCAATCGACTAAGTATAATAAAGGCCTTATCCAAAACAAAAAGAAGTTGACAGCAGTCTGTCAAAGTCTCCTCCTGGTGGGTCTGGACTTCTGGAGTCTCAGCTCAACTCAAGACTTTATATGGCCCACAGGTCCAATTGACAGTGAATATGTTTCCCTGATCTCTCATCAGTTTACTCTACTATAACCGTGAACAGACATGTGTTAAAAATATAAATTATCCTTTAAAAAGTACATGGACAATTCTCATACTGCAGTGTGGTATTCAATTCATCATAGAATACTGCTATACCTCCCTATAGCTTCATGGTTTCTAAATGCTCTGTTGATAGATCCATAAGTAATTACTAATAAGCTGTTTTAATAATAAAGTTGCCAAACTGCAATTCATGACAATGACAAATTATATTCATTGTTTCAATATATTTACTTAATAATAAATTGAAATTATATTTGATTATTTTACAGCTCTTTGCAAGTTATCGCTCAGCCACTCACCAAGTACTGAGTGGACCTTAGCTAGCCCCATCTGTGCTCTTGTCCTGACCTCGGGACCTCTCCTGACCCCTGCTGCCCTCATCTGTCTGAATGAACCATGCATATACCACTGCTTCTTATATGGTTATATTCAACTTCATTCAGATGCCCTGGACACATCTATTGTATAAAGGCTCTGAAGTTAATCCTGTTTTCTGTAGCTTACCCTGAGGTTGCTTCTTTTTACAACAGCTATTTTTTTTGTTTTTTTTGTTGAAGAACCTATGGGGAGACATTATACGTCTTTCTGGAACTATTGTTTCTGATAAACTAAAGGCTATATCAATAGGAAATGTTCATTCAATAGATATCCAATATTTCTCCTTGCTGTTGTGGTCAATAACAGATAATTGCCAATATCAATATTTTAAAAAGTTAAGTTTAAAAATTAACTTCTCCTTTTAGTAAAAAGGAGTTAGACCAAAACATATTTATCAGGAATATGATATAATTTATTGTATGATGATTGCCCTGGCCACTATAAAACCATCACCAATATTAACAACAATATTCCCCACTCCTTGTATAAAATTTGAAAAAGAGCTGATATACTTTTTACCATACGTTTCACCCTCCCCACAGTCTCTTTACACTCACACCGGGTTGTGATTAAACTGCTGCAGGAGTGGCTCGAGGTAAGAATGGTCATGTGTGCATACATTACAGATCTGTGCATGTGTGTCAGCCTTAGCCCCAACAGCAGCCGCCTACAGAACTTCCTGTTTCCCCACATCTCACATCCTCCCCTGTCTTCTCCACACTCTCTTCCTTCCTGTCACTTTTCCTTCTCGCTGCATTTTCAATTGCAATTTACTACCGTGTTTGTTGTAATAGTAATTATTATTCACAACATTATGGTAAACAGCACATAATGATGCCCCCATTGTTGACTCTAATGTTTAATTAGAAACAGAAGATAACTCAAATCTTTTAGTCTCAAGATCAGAGTGGTTTGCCACAAGCACTTCTTTAAATGCTGGCTATGCAAATTATTTGTTTACCCAGATTGTTGACAGAACACTGGAGTTCATTACCTCAGTTCTCATTGGTTTGATACAGTATTTGTAGTGGATCAATCAGTGTCTATAAAATTCAAAGTTCAGTTAGTGGCTGATACACATAAAAAGACAACTACTCACTCACACATTCATTCATCCCATTCTCTGACCAATCACATTTTAACCTGTCTTTTCACGGAACTACTTTAACCCCTTTTTGACCTTTGAACATATTTGTGACAGTCAACAATCAATCAATCGGGAAACACACAAAATATATACAGTATATTTTTTTACTGTCTTAATATTGTACTGTTCATTTCTGTGTCAGTGACTTTCTTTCCGCTAACATTATGTGTCCCTCACACTGCCACCTCTCTTCCCTCTCTTCCTCTCCTCTCTCTCTCCCCAGCGTCTCTGTCTTTTCCAGTGTGCCGTTCAGTGCCAGGTCGTGGTGGCTGGTGGTTCCCTCTCTCCAGATGGCCCACTCTGATCATTTATTGATGACACGAGAACAGAGGATGGTCTTCCCAGCTGCTGCAGCCTGGCACCGTGCTCATTATGCACATGCACACACAACAAAGTCCACAGACACAATGAGTCACACAACCAGAGTTACATGTGTGGACAAGCAAAGACTTCTTTACTTTTCTTTGGTTTTTGCCCTGTCATACATCTTGCTGCTCGTCTGCTGTCACGCGAGGTGCCGTGCTGCATTTCTGCGTCCTGCACCGCTCTTTCCTGCCTCCAGCGCTCCCTCGTTCACCTCCTGCTGTGGTGTTACTGACTCCGTTGCACAGGAACAGACAGACGGAGAGGATGGGGAGAGGAGAGGGGGAGAGGGGGAGTGATGTGAGAGTAATGGCTTTCAGACGCTCCAACCGCTGAATGTGCCGTGGATCACATGTAGGACAGGGAAAATTATAGGGAAAATAAACTCGACATTAAAGGGAAACATGAAAGGGATAGAGCAGAAATTAGTTAAAACTACTGTAAGTGTGTGAAGGTAGCTGGAGCAGGAACATCTGGACATAGGTAAGGGAGTCTGTACAAAGTGGGCCTCTCTGGCCAATGGTACACAGTATTCAGAATCATTCACTGATGATGTGTAAAATAATCATATTAACAAATGATAGAAACTTATCAAATACATTTTTCAACACCAGTAAGCTATACAGCCATTTATAAGAACTCAGGTACATTCCATTTGGCTATTTCTGGCCACTATCAATCACCAACAAAAATGCAAGGTGTGTGAAGTTTATACATCTTAACAACACAGAGCTGGGACATACTAGTAGGTTAGGCATGCATGTATACAAAAAATGTATACAAAGTTTTGAAGTAAGTCTGTCACTGGCCCTTGTGCTATCCAGACTCAGTGCCAGAGAGGCTCCTCCATAATCCTGTTGAGAATCCAAACTCAGTGACACCATATCCTTAAAGAAACAGTTCCAACGCTGTGGGAAGGTGAGAAGTATTTTATGTATGTCCAGGTTTTGTTACACAAACTCCAACATAAACACATGTGTCCTTCCTTTGACTGTGTCAGAAATAGCCTGAACTGAGCTGGCTGC
This sequence comes from Paratrypauchen microcephalus, assembly GCA_036785185.1. Taxonomy (NCBI): domain Eukaryota; kingdom Metazoa; phylum Chordata; class Actinopteri; order Gobiiformes; family Gobiidae; genus Paratrypauchen; species Paratrypauchen microcephalus. Next base: position 14,024,102 of record JAVJIX010000002.1, on the reverse strand, counting down.
GACTTTGAAGTTACACTTGGGAGACTGCTGTGATATACAGCTGGCTTTGGCGAGAGCACCCCAAGAGATTCATGAAAACACACACATCTGAATATATTCCTCCATACATCACACACACAGACACGCAACGGCAACCTCTCCATTACCCCTGAGGTGCTGTTAATGCTAACACACATCGTTACACACCACAAGGGTCAGCCCATCTCCGGAGCCCAACACGAACATGCAGACAAGGCCTTTCTGCTTTGGTACAAAAGAACAGGGAAATCACCAGAGAAACACTTCTAAGTGTAAAAATAACTCACTTCTGCTTATACACGCCATATTTCGAAATAAGAATGATCAAGTCTTCACGAGAATATTATTTCAACTCAGTGCATCAAATTGAAAAATTGCAGTATATCATCCACATACTGTAGTAAAAGTACACAGTAAAATTATATTGCATTGTTTGTTTTGATCGAGTGAAAACAATTGTGCTGTAAATATGCTGAGGTGTATTCACCAAGAGCATGCAAATGCCTCTAGGTGGCAGCGTACTCATTTGTGAAGAGCCCGAGTGTGGTTACATCACAGTCTGTATCAGTAAACAGGGAGAGGTGCTTTATGTGTTTTAATACTGTCCACATGTGAATTCCTAATGCAATTATACCACTATAGGAAAACTGGTTAGAGCTATATTTCTTTATGAAAAAAAAAAATTATACAGTGCACTCAATATTACTAAGAATTACACAAGATCTATAAATTATATCTATAACTACAGAGTCTCACTAAATCTAATAAAAAATATAGCCCATATGTACAAATAGTATAAACCAAAAAAATGAACAAAAGTACATACAGATTAATGCTACTTCACTGTGTGTCTTTTATGTATTTTATAGTTTTATTCTTGAGCCATAGTGATATTTAAAACAGGATTAATGTGCATGTACTTGTCTGTGTGAATACTTTTAGATCTATTAGACACCTAATATATAATACCCAAAAATGTTCCACAGTATGGCACTAAACTGCTCTACCTTAGATTTATTCAATTGCAGGTGGTTTTAGAGCTAGAATAACAGACAGTGAGCGGGGTTGCCTCTCCACAGATCTGGCCTGTAACATGGTCTGGATTGGTCTCCATGAAGATCGAAAGGTTTAATGCCATACTGTGAAACACTCCAGACAAAGCAAAAATATTTCCATGGAGAAAAGCATTTAATGCATCCTCCACCAGACAAGTTACACAACGCACCTTTAAATGTTTGAGATCTGAAGTTTGTATTTCTAAAACTCCATTTACTTCTGTTTTTGTGCATAGTCGGTAAATGGGTGCACTGCAAAGTTCAAACAACTCCATAAAACTAAGCCAGAGTTGTGCTGCTGAGCTCAGGAAACATCTGCAGGGCTGGGGAAGAGGTTACCAAGGCTGAGGACAGGCTGACAGCTCCGGTCCATCCATGTTTTGTGTGTGTACATGTGCGTGCGTGTGCGTGTGTGTGTGAGAGACCGAAGGCAGGTTGACAGGCACCAAGTCCTGCTGCGGTTTAATCCCTGCTGGGGTCATTGGGGGTCATATGCGAGGGCACACATGTAAGACAGGCTTTGTCTTTGTCAGTATGCATGCACTCACAGTCATGCATAGGTATGTTCTTGAGCCCAGTAAAAAGCAGGAGCAAGGCGGGCAGCACAGAGGCCCTACTGTATGTCCAAAGCCAACTGTACATTCCTGAGGCTCCCACCGGACACAGAGCTGCTGCCGACCACCACATCTGGAGATCTCAGCAGCCTTCAAACCCTGCCATGTGGTCAGAACTGTTACTTTTGGAGGCTCTTGGATGAACTCAGTAAAGCCATACAAGGTGAGATCATGCATACGTTAACTTGAAACTTTTCTTCATAATCTATTCTTGAACTGTATTATTTAGCAGTGGACATCTGCCAGTTCACTTTGACTCCCATTAGGCTTGATCAAATAAGTGGAGGTCTTATTGATGCCTTTAGCAAATGTTCTTTTGTATAGACTAGTTTAATAATTTATTGGGGACACTTAAAATGGGAGCTTGAATAAGGCTTTGATTAAAAATGTGGTTTGATACATAACTTTACTTATAATGTTTCTGAACTTAAATACTTGAAACTTGTATTAAAAAGTGTTGAAAACAGAACCTTTCTTTGTTACACAATAAGGAGATTTTTAGTTTTGCAACAAAGCACAAGGTCGTAATAGGAATAAAAATATGAAGTCAAAAAATCTAATTAAATCAAAGAAAAACAGATGACAAAATTTGCAGTAAAACTATACAACAAAACAATTATGTAAATGGCTATGTTGAAGCTCTTTACAGTCTTTTCTGTATACATGTGTCCTTGTGATAGAAGATACAACAGGTAAACTATGTGACAATGCTGTTTTCCACATCTATTATGAATTAGTGATACAGGCTGCTCTAAAATCTCTTTGAACACCACAATTACCACAGAAAAATGGTCTTGTAACACTTTTTCCCCAGCCAAGCGTATCTTCCATGCTACTGCAAATGATAAAACGGTTACATTGCCTTTATTATGTGTTAGTGGATTTACACTGTCTGCAATTCTGATGTGCTTCAATTAAATCAACACAGTTCTCTCTCCAGTCGGCCTCCATGTATAGTTATTATGTTATATTGGCCCTTTTATGCTTCCACCAACACATACAAAACACTTTATAAAGGTATATGCTTAAGTTTAGTGCCCTTTATGCTCAGCTGTGACTACTTAGAGACAATAAAGCAGCAGGGGCTTAATGATTCGGAGGAAAAAAAGAGGAGAACACGAGGTAAAGCGGTCTTAACTTCTTTGGGAAAGGCTGCAATCAAGAGCACATTTTCCAAGACTTCATTAGAAATGGTTTTCACAAAAGGCCTATTATATAGCACACAACCCTGATTAGCGCCAATATGACCTGAATATAATTTGCATGCAAAGTATAAAAATTGGTATGTTTAAGCGTAGGAGGAGTAGGGTATAATATTTTAAGGAAATTCTTACTAGAGCGGAGGGAAAACAAACTACGATACATGACCTAGATTTCGCTTCAGTTCACATAACAAGGATAGTGTCGGATTTCACTGTTATTTTCAATGACTAATACCTGAGGATACTTGTTAAAGGTCCTAGATTACGCAAAATTGATTCTTGTGAATATTTATCTCATCAAAAACATACCTGGAGTTCTGTTTGGTTTCATTTACACATGTTTGAGTAATGCTTTATTATTAGTCTGTCTATATCTCCAAAGCTCAAAATGCTCTGTTCCAGTTTGTTAACAGCTACTTTTTACATTTATTTCAGCAGAGATTGGAAATTCCAGGGCTGAAATGATTCATGTGATTCTAGTGAAGGTGTATGGAGTATAAAAACGCAGCGGAGCACTTCCTGTACTACCACATGACATTACGAGATGGAACAGTGCTTTGAGTTTGTTAGAAGAACTCTATATAAGCCTATATATGCAGGGTTTGTAAAATATTTGCGTTTTGGTCCAGCTTAATGTTTGTTCAGGCAACCCCCAATGGAACCTGATGACTAACGTTAAACCTGATGTTGTTATGCTATGTTCAGACTCAAGATAAAACCTACAGTTAGTCTCCTATCATCATCTTCATCTATAATCGACTCATCTTCATTTTCTTGTTTTATAAGAACAGTTAATATGAAACAGGAATGTGGGTTAAGTTGTAAATCTTTCTGTTACTATTGCAACTCACTGTGAGACTGTAATTCAAACAAATAAAACTTGATTTGTTATTAATTTGTTTTAGAGAATGTATCCCTGACAGCACATTTAGTCAAAAAAATGATTTAGACGACCAAAGAAATTCTTGCTTGGGTAAAGACGTGTTATATAAAAGTTAAAGAAGGGTCATGGTGCCGGCAAATGTTTTCAAATCTATTAAGTTAGCAAGTTTCTCTGACAATGTATCTGACCTTGCACCTACAAGACAACAGGAGTTCATGAATTTACAACTGTGCTAGTAAAACATACCAGTAAACCGTGTATTTTCCTGTAAAAAAAAAAAAAAAGGCACGTCAAACTCATTCATTTTTAATCTCAATCGACCTCACTCCATCTTTCACATTTTGGTTGACTAAAATACACCATCAACCAATTAATAAAGAAATGTAAGATATATAGCCCTAAGAATCGTGTATATACCTACCATGCAAGAACTTACCCCTAAAAAGTAAAGTTATATAATTTATGTCCAGAGAATGACTGACAAACAACATTTGCTTTTGTGCATCTGTTGCGTTACATACCTCAGAAACAAGAGAGCAGACCTTGATTTTCCACACTAAACAGCTGTACAGTAAAAGCATGTCCTCCTGCCCCGACCATGTGAGCGTGCCATACCCATATCAGTCAAAGGGTGGTGCTGTTCCCTGCAGGATGGGCCTCGGACAGCTCACACATTGACCTACTGTGAGGTCTCTTTGCTCTGCACTTTGCTAATATGATTTTAAGCTGCAGATCAGTGGGGAGACAGGTGGCCCACTGCCTTCTCATGCCTTACATATCACAGTAAGTTATCGCACACATTTCCATACGTTTGTTTACTGTCATGGTTTAGAATAGCAGTTAGACCTTAAACAGGCTTTGAGAGGTGACGGTACAACGCTTTTCAGTCATTTGTTTTTGACATGTTTTGTAACAACAACAACTGTGATGCCTGTAAGGGATTAAGGTTTGAATTATGCTGATCTTAAGTCTTCAAGAAGTGCTGAAAACAACTATTCATTCACACCCCTAGTGTACCTTACTGATCAAGCAGACTGTCAACAAAATATGGGGTTATTTATGAGTGTTCTGACCATTATATGAACAATAAGAAAGCATTCTGAGATTGATGGAGGTCATGTGTGTGTAAAGAGTTGAAGCAAGGTACACGCAAATACGTAGGTGGTACAGAGGAGAAAACACACATTTGAAGCCACTTTCTTTTATTTGTATGAAAATTGTGAAATATCAGTTGCTACATGTAAAGAAGGGCATCTGGTTGTAAACCAATACCAGAAAAGTGGATCATATATCTTCATATAAGAAGGAAGATTAGCAGTAGCTCTGGATTAAACTAAAAATGATGTATGTAAAATGTCTTGTGAATAGAATATGGTTTTGTGAAATGTGAAACGTGTGTGTAATTGTGTTTGAATCTGTTTGAAATGTGTTTTATATGTGTAAATGTAACTTTTAGCAATTTCATTTTCAATTATCAAGTTCTTGTCTTTTAATATTCTGACTTAACTCTGAAGGTCTAATGTGTGAAAAAGTTCTAAATACGTGCAAATGGAAAAAGTCTTATGTTTATTCATAATTGGCTGCTTTCTGCATTTGAGAGGGTAAACATTTTTCATCAAACTTCTTTGAGCTCAACAGTCTTTGAAGGACATTTCCTTTAGGTACATCTGTCTTCAAAGACACTGCGTTTTCCCCACTGTTCTCCACTTTGGCTCTGTGTATCTCTTTAATCCTAATCCTAGACATGTGTAGTAGCAGAACGAAATCCACAAACTTCACACTCTTCAAACGGCCTGTGTTATGTATGTTCTAATATGTTTTCCTGTTTATATAGCGTCAAGAATCAATCACAGAAACTGTACAACTTTACTTTAGTCTCTCAGAACTGCGTGTGTCCTCAAGCAACACTTCACTATCAGTAAAAAACTGAGGCAGAGATACGGTGCCAAAAAATATAAAGTAGTTATGAAATTGAACGTGAAGTTAATAGGGGAGCAGATGAAATGCTGTAACAAGAGGTGGATAACGAAAAAATTATTATATTGCAACATTAGTATAGTAATGTATAGTATAGTAGTGTAGAATAGTTTAAAGCAGGGGTCTTCAATGTTTTTCAGGCCAGGGACCCCCAAACAGATGGCGAACTGGGCCAGGGACCCCCTACTATATATACGGCATAGAATTGTGTTTTATATTAAATTGAGCTTAGTGTCATGTATAAACATTGCTACTCTGTTATGGTACATCCAATACAAGGACATAATACACAGGTTAATACTGTATTTTACACTATAAAATATTAAATTATATTATTTTAAAGTGAAATCAAAAGATTTTGCGACCCCCCCTGCAGTACCTCCGCGACCCCCCTAGGGGTCGCGACCCCCCTGTTGAAGACCTCTGGTTTAAAGTGTAGTAGGGAATCACAGGGTCCCCTCACAATTCGATATGATACACTGCTCACAATACATTATTACTGATATGGAGATACATGTGATAATTGGTATGTCACACATGATACTCTGTGATATATTCCAGTTTTCCCAAATTTTGTATTGCCATGTATTGATATTTTGATATTTGAATATTTTTGCACACCCCTAGTACACCAACAGCAGAAGTCCCTTGAATTTACAAGGTCCAGACATTAAACCTGACACTAACACTCAGGTTTTTGGCTTTAGAGCCCCAAAGCAAAGCAAATATCTGTATGAAGACGATAAAAAACAGCATTACTAAAAAAAAAAAATCCATGTCTTCTGTTTTTCCAATGTTGTACACTTTCTGTATCGCTTTGGTGCTAAAGCCTAAATAAGTGAAGTAACAGACTAAACTCCATAAACTCCTCAAAGCCTGGTGTTGGATTTTGTGCTTTTCCCTGTTTTTATGAACTCAAGGCTCAATCATGTTGTTCCTATAAGCCCGAGTAAAGTACACAATTTCTCCACTAGTCTCCCAGAACTGTGTGTGTTCATGGGAGAATCTTTACGTTTGTCCTCAACACAGCTCAGTTTGAAGCAGAAATCCTACAAAGAAGTTAGAAATCTGGCTGGGCTCCTCTGTTCCGCTGTGGTGGGCTGCATCACACACACATCCAGTGTGAGCTGTGGTGGGAACACTATCAAAGACAGAGATGCCTGCGAGGCAGAGCCGCCTAAAGCCTGAAATTGATTTACAGGGCAAGTGAGAAAGTGGAGTGCGGAAGAGAAAAAAAAAGAGGATTTAATTTCGCAAAGAGGAAACAAGAAGGTATACGTAGACGCAAATTGACAATATTCACAGCTAGGGCTTGTTAAATATTATTATTTTTTTATTCTTTAGTGAAATCTTCCTTAAGGGTGCAAAGGATTTATGAATTAAACATTCCACATTACGATTTAGCTCATTGTTAATGTGCGTTTTAACCTTGAATTTCAAAAACCTAATTTCAGAATCTCTTAAGGATAATGCCAAGAGATGATTAAACATTGATTTCTTTTTCTCCATTTGATTTGTCAGACTAGATCTCAGGCAGAGCAATAAAAAAACTCTTGCTTGGGTCCCCATGTGAGACAAATACCTTAAACCTGAGCTGGTGGATTAGCCAGGACAACATGAGTTTGTACGGCAAATTGCTGGGAGAGAGCAAGAGGCCATGGCTTGGATTGATTTAGATAGCACTTAAGAGATGTACTTTGTGTGGACATAAAACTTTTTCACAGTGTGTTTGGGGAGTAATGTTATTCCTACAAGTCGAAGCAATGGGCAGCGTAAGTGTAGTTCATCTGGAGAAATGTACCAGCCAAGTGTTGTACTGTTCTAGTTGAAGTTTGCTTGTGTGCATACAAGCTAACAATATTATTACAAGGAAAAACACAGACTGTGAGGCAATATTGGCTACAGACATTGACCACAGCAGACCCAGCTCCAGGCTGCCTGCTTCCACAAACTGTATTTAGTTTGCAGACTGCTAACTATATCACTGGGCATTTTTCTTCTCAACTCCACACGCTAAAAATGTCAAAAGTGAAAATTGCACCCACAAAATTGTCTTTAAGTGATAGTGTGCACAGGCTTGTAAGTAGATGGAAGGTCAACATGTTTTAGTCCTCATCTATAAATACATTGTAGACTATTTACTAGCACATAGTGGTCACTGCTGCTCTTAATAGGAGTTTTTGCAATACTGCACAGATTTTTTAAATATATATTTTTTTACTATTATAGTATTGTAGTGTTAAATGTTTTGAGGCATTGTAGACAAGACCACTTGTGTTAGATGTTTTTAGAAGATAAACTAAAAAGACAGTTTGATGGTTTGCACATGTAAAGAGAAGGAATAGTTAATACTGAGGTTAGTCTTGTCAGGTACAGTTCCTAATCCACAGCAGAAAAATGAACTGAACAGGGGTTGGCGGCACGGTAGCTGAGTGGTTAGCGCTCTTGCTTCACAGCAAGAAGGTTCCGGGTTTGATCCCCGGGTCGCCCAGGCCTTTCTGTGTGTTCTGTGTGGAGTTTGCATGCATGGTCTGGGTTCAATCCCCGGGTCGCCTGGGCCTTTCTGTGTGGAGTTTGCATGTTCTCCCCGTGTCTGGGTGGGTTTCCTCTGGGGCATTCCGGTTTCCCCCACCAACCCAAAACATGCACCATAGGTAAAATCCTCCAGCTTAGGTCCTGACCAAACCGAAGCAAGAAGATCATGGAGATGGTCCCCGGGCGCAGGAATGTGTCGCCCACTGCTCCTAATATATATATATAGGATGGGTTAAAATGCAGAGAAGAATTTCTCCAGTGTGAGATCAATAAAGTTCACTTCTTCTTCTTAATAAAAAAAGAAAGGGAAAAAGGGGGACGATTTGAGGTTCACAAAGTTGGTATCAACAACTTAGCAAAGTGCTACTGATCTGGAGTCTACCCTCCCCAGTGTGGGAACCAAAGACCATAAAATTGTGTAAACAGACCATCTAGTGCCTTCCGACATCGAGCCCTTTCTCATCAAGAGCAATAATAAAGCACCCACACAGTGAAGGAGGAAGTCACACATTAGTGTCCAGGGTACTTTCCTTTGACCGCTTAAGCCCTATTCCAATCCTTTGATGGACGATAAGACAGGAGACAAGAATCTCACAGTTACTTTAAAAGTGCTTATGCCCAGACAATGCTGTTATATAGGTTTAGAGAAAGAGACACTATAAACAAATTTAGAACAGTAGTTATTGCTTTGAAGCTTGTACTTTCTTTCCTGTTGGGGCCAAAATGTGGGTTAAATCCTGCTAGCTCTCCCTGTGCAACCTCTGGATTCCTGCTGTCCAAATACAGGTGAATTAGAGCTCCTGACCTCATGACAGCGAACAGGGATACAACAATACTCAATAAAATATTGAGCTGTTCCATACAAATAAGTGATTCTATATGTACATGTCACTATTCCAGTGTTTTACCTGTGCTATACTTTCAAAGATATACCTATGGCCTATCACCTATCACTTCTATATTGAAAACAGAGAAGACATACTGCAATTTAACAAAAAGTTACATTTATTGAGAATTACCATAAAAACAATAGATTAATAATGTATGTTTATTCCTCTAAGTCCTAAAACGCATCAAAATCACAATGATATCGTGACGCATGTAAATATGCATCACATCATTGTATCGAAGCATCACTAACAGCATGGCTGCATGTCTGTCTCTGAAGATAACCGGTAGTATTCAAGCCCATACAGAAGTAGCTGGCCTTAACGCATCTACAACTCAAAATAAGAGTATAAACAAAATGAATGAGAAAATGAACATCACTACATCTGATCACAGGATTCTCATGAATATGCATGTGGATTGTCCACATTTGATGTTGTGCCATATTATGTGCAGAGGGTTTTACAAATGGCACAGAAATTCCTTTTTAAAGATGAAAACACTGCATCCTTGTGTGCTGGATCATGTAAATGTTGCCAAAGCACATACACAAACATTTGTTTTGCATTTTAGTGTTATTTTAATCACATCAGAGTTCAGCAAGTCAAGCCTAAAAAAAAAAAATCATAATTTTAATATGAGGGACTTAATGTTGCTTTTAAACCTTTCATTGCACAATTGGTGTACAGCTCTTGAAAACACATTTTGGGTGTAAGTAGCGCTGCCTGATGTGGAAAACTAATGACATCAAAATGCAGATTGGAGCTTTGGTTTTTAGCACAAAACACCTCTTACTTGTCACAACTGCAGATGCAGAGCTCACCAATACGAGCAGACTATATGCATCATTCACAGAGACATACCCGGAGTCTGCTGGCACCCACTCCACCCAAACGCCACACACACACTTTCCACAGTTAAATCAAACTGATTTGCTACCATTGTGAGGGGAAATTAGCATAACAAGGATGGGATCAAATGAGGTAGTTACAGCTTGAATCATAAATTGCAGACTGAGCGAACGTGTGGCTGCAAATGGATTGTAGTTCACATCAGTATTCATGAAAAAAGAAAAAGTAAGCTTTGGAATGACTTTTGGTATTTTTCTTGTCAATGTAATGTAAAAAGCCTGTAGCTCAATTTTAGACTTGTTCGGTGGCTTCAATCAAGGTGCAGCTTTAACCTGGACAAAAATCAAACTGTAAATCCAAAAGTTTGCATGCCACATTATATTATAGAGTTCTTAGTGGGAACTATCAGTTGAAATCCAGTGCAAGTCCAAGGTACTGAGCATATACTCAGAAATGTAAATAAAATTATAATAACTAAAATTAATTGTGTTTTTTTGGATACAGCTACTTTCAGCCACCATCCAAAGGCATCTAAAGCACCTCTTGTGATTGGGTAGAATAATTAATTGCATTTATTCCCTGGCTTTAACTGACCACTGTCTATTTAAAGCCCAGTTTTAAGGCTTTAGCTATTAGAAATACAATCAACAATGAGTTGCTGTCAACATTTAATAGATTTTTTAGTGCTTGCAAGGTTACATTTTGATTCCACATTGTCCCTTTTGACCACTGACATTATATTCACAAACATTGTATGACACAAGGACAAGGTAAATCTCGAGCATGTTTCTTGTTAAATCCATTTTCAATCTCTTCTTTACAAACAAACATGGCTTTGCAGACCAGTGTGATGGGCTGCTGAGATACTGCTGTGATACTATCATGAATATACAGCCCTCAGATCAACTCTGTCCATACAAATGAAGTGCAGATGAGGCTAGCACCAGCACTGTGAATGAAGCCTATTATCATAACACATTCACCTGCCACTGCTTTCGATTAAGTCCATAATGGTATATTACAATAGCAATAAGTATTTAGGTTATCTGTCCACAAATATCAGGGCTCATAGTCACATGTGCATAAATGCATAAGAGCTTGGCTTAATGCTTGCTACAGACTAGGGAGGCTAGGTTTCATTTATAATTTACCACATTATTTGGTGCCAATAAAACATTTAATGATCAAGAAAAACAATAAAAAGCGGACTAGTTTAATATCCCCTGTTTGGCATTTGAGCATTAGATTGATACACTTATCTGCCCCAAACACAGAATCTTTAGATTTATGGGCTAATAACCTTGTGTTATTATGGCTGCTGCACCATTCTTTTAGTAATGACACAGCATTATCAAAGACAAGTAGTGAGGGCATAATTATGTGTGAATGTGCCTTTCATTGTTCTCATTCCAAATGTCTAATTCCACTGAATTCACTTTTATTCACACATCCATCTTCTTCTGCATATTGCAGCCCATACCATCTACTATGGGCCTGAGGCAGGGTGTATCCTGCTTACAAATAACCATTCAATCTTTCATCCATTAAATATGGATCATTTTGAATCACAAATTCAGGTTTTAGGTCAGTGAGAGACACACATGGAAACACACAGAAGACTCCAAGAGTTGAACTAACAACTTTCCTGCAAAAGAGAGGAGCACTAATCACTCAGTCTTTGTGTAATATGAGCAGATTGCAGTACATTACCAAGGCAGTGAAAATAATAAAGCATAGAAGTAAATACTTACTACTTGTACTTGTACTTAATATTTAAATACCTAAAAAGTACTTAAAGGCATTTTCTGTGCTTTACTTTATTTGACAGTAGATATTTACTAACTACTACTACTACGGGGGATAAGGTCGGCGCCAGTGAGGCCACGCTCCTCAACATGCTGAACATCTCCCCGTTCTCCTTCGGTTTGATCATCCAACAAGTTTACGACAAGTTTTTTTTTTTCCCCCTGGCGGCACGGTGGCTGAGTGGCTAGCACTCATGCTTCACAGCAAGAAGGTTCGGGTTGCCCGGGCCTTTCTGTGTGGAGACTGCATGTTCTCCCCGTGTTTGGGTGGGTTTCCTCCGGGTACTCCGGTTTCCCCCACCAACCTAAACATGCGCCATAGGTAAAATCCTCCAGCTTAGGGCCTGACCAAAGCATAAATAACAAAACAAAATCATGGGGATGGTCCCCGGGTCAAATATAGAAACAACCTCTCCTGTGTGAGATCAATAAAGGTCAATCTTCTAATCCTTGACCACTGTAAGGCGCTTTGTGCTACAATTTTGTATGAAAAGCGCCTTATAAATGTTTGATTGATTGATTGATTGATTGATACTAACTACTACTAGATTTTCTGTACTTTCTACTTTGTTACATTTAAGAATTGGAAAGAACAAAGTAGTAGTAGTTTCCTTGTGGTTGGACATTTGCTGCAATAGCTGAGGGGATTTTTTTAGAGCGTTGATGGTGATATTTTGCCATTTGAGAAGTATACGATTCCATACTTTCAGTTTTTTGCTCTCAAGTCCATTTATTATTTCAATATTTGAACATAATGAAGATAACTTAAAATCAAAATAAGTATAGCAAATTACACTGATCCATATTGTATATTTTTGGACAGAAAAAAATAAAAACAACAAATAGGTCAAGTACATAATGGTTTTTCATAGTCTTGTTGATTAATAATTATGAGTCCTTGTTTAGAAAATTACACACCGCAATCAAATTCTCTGTGTTTGAAGCAATCACAACTGTTTGAAGCATAAAGTGTCCATTATATATCTTCATACATTCAGATTGACAGTTATTTGACATTATTTTTATTTACAAAGTTCATTGAGCCTGTCCCTAACCGTATACTACTACAGCAACATTCCTGGTGTTGACTTTAATGTGCAGACTAAATAAATTCTGTGATATTAAAGGTAATAAGGCAATATTGCCATGTGACATTTTGCATGCTAAATATTCACGCCACTGGATTTGGGGAGCTTAACCTTCCATATGAAGGAGATGATTGAAAATACATTTCATCTTGACTCATATCACAGAGAATCACGTTATTAGCTCATAAAAATTATACCCAAAACAAGAAAGTTGGGTCTTAATATAAAATCCTTGATTACATATTCTGCTTCCGAGCTGTGGAAGTGACACAGTGCATGGATGTAATTAAGCTTGAGCCACATGGATAAAAAACTAAGCTAGCTAATATGTTTGGCAAGTAATAAAAAAATATTGCACACAAGTTCAGTCCTGCACAGCTACTTTGCAAAAGGAGGGTCTAATAATGCAGAGCTGGGAAGTTGAACACGACTGAACATTTGGTAAAAGGTAGCGGAAGAAGTCTGTCTTGACCATCACAACAATCCCCAACAGCTCTGCAATCTCTTCCAAACTGAATCCAACAGCCTACCTTAACCCTATAAAACATTCTATTAAAACAAATTATACAACACCACAATTAATGAGAAAAATGGACAGTTTCAATGAATATTTTATCTGCAGTTCTGGGGAGTTAGTGTGCATATATGCTGTTTTATTTTTATCCTGGTATAAAACCAAAGGCAATTATTCACTCTACCAGTTCATGACCCCAGTTTCAGACATGAAGTGTTTTATTCAAATAATTACACTCAATTATTGTCCAATGAAGACTGCGGAAGAGAAAAGTTGCACTGTACTTTCCGGAAATATTCAGCAGATTTGTTTAATACCACAAAAGGTACACTATGATACTATAACATTATGATCACTGACAGATGAAGTGAATCATCTTCTCATCACAGCAGCCATGAGTGGGCGGCAGGTTAAGCAGAAAGTGAACATTTTGGAGAGGAGACGGACAAGCTGAAAAATGGCAATGATTTGAGCAAGTTTGGAAAGAGACAAATCTGTGATTAATACGAGGTAAGAAGTCTTAGAGAAGCCTCTAAAACTACACTTCTCTCATGTTTACCTGCAGGGGTCGGCAGCGGGTTATTTAACGAAGTAACCGCCATTTAATTAGATCAATTAAAATGACTAGCATGTCAACAAAGTCTGAGAGAACTGGTTTTAAATCGTCAATGATAAGCTGATAAGCAAGGAGACTTAATCAGCAGGTTCACAGCCAATCTAGGGATAGAAAAAGCATGGAGTTTTGAGTTTTTGATTCAGACTTTGAAGAAATAAATGGGCATTTCTTTCATTTGTGATATGCTCCTGAAGCACTGAAGAGTTTATTTTTAAATATCATATCATGAACCTTAACAAAAGCCATTTTCTGATCTTTGTTAAAATGTTGTTTCCTCATCAAAAACATACCTAGTGTTGTGTTTTGTTTCATTCACACATTTAACACACACACACACAAAAAAATAAAAACTGCATATTTAGGCTGTGTTCTTCTCTCTAACAGAAAACACGCTTCTCCACCTTGTGAGGTCATGTGGTAATATAGAAGTGCTTCATTGTGTTTGTAAACTCCATACATTTGGATCATTTAGATCATTTCAACCCTGGGAAATTTCAATCTCTACTAAACAAAACATAAACGATAGCTGTTTGAAAATAACTGCTAATAACTTGAAAACTGCTGCTTCATGACATCACAAGGTGGAACAGAGCATTTCAGGGTTTGGAGATGTAGACGGACTAATAATAAAGGATTACTTTGTGAGTGAATACAAAAAAATATAGGATCTTCAAGAAATCATGATCAAGCTACACAAATTTTAAAGATCCCATGACATGGTACTTCTTGATGCTTTTATATGGCGCCTTAATGGTTCCCTAATACTGTAAATGAATCCTTTTCCAAAATCAAGCCTCAGTGCATGAGAGAGCCTCATGAAGACAGTCAGAGTCATAAATATGTCTCTGAAACGCTTTATTCTGGGCGTTGTTGCTTGAATCCAAATGAGGAGGACAGAGACAGGCCAGTGCAGCGGGTGGGGGTGCGGCCAAATACGCCACTGTTTCCTGGTTTAGCGGTGCGGTGTGCGCCGTCACCCACTTCCGCGTTTTAAGAGCGGAGGAAGATATGAGACGCCTCCCATGAAAAAAAACATTTCCACAGAAAATAAAATTAAACCACTGCTGTTTCAGAGGTTCGAAGGCTCGGATAAAGGACATCCAAGCCTGGAAACACTCTCACGTGTTTCCAGGCAAAAAAAAAAAAATGCAGCTCGTTTGCAGTCCAGATTCTCTGGGCGCGAGTTCCAGAGACAGTGGGTAGACATCCAGATGGGGCGTGGAAACCTTTCCACGAGTGTGACGTCGGAAAGTTCCCTTGTTCAGAATCGCCCGTTTGGGCTGTCTTTTTTTCAAATGTGGAAAAGGATTGCAAATGCTCGGTTTACACATTTCGCAAATTTTAGCCATGGGGGGGGGGCTAAACAGGGTAGGGGAGCTCACATTAACGTTCAAAAACCTCAGAAAGTGAACATTTCATGCCATGGGACCTTTAAGTTCTTGTGTTGCAATATAACCCAGCCATACTTCACAGTTGGTATTTAAACTTATAGGACAAGATAATGTTATACCATATCCTTCTGCATCCATAACCCCATCTAAGGACAGAAAATGAAGTCAACTTAAATGAACCACCATGGGAACATAAAGAACACTGTATATATATCACATAACAAACAACAAAAACAACACATCTAGTAAAAAGCCAACTAAACAGGTGTAGGAGAGGGACATGGCAGGGGAAGTGATTCTCCACAATCTCTTTACAGTGAGTCTGTAGAGATGAGGAATACCCAAACGTACATGCATTGAGGTAATTGCCTATGTCTGTAGATGAAAAAGGGGAAAAGTAGCAAAGGAGGAATGAAGGAGAAAAATTAGATGTGTGTGTGCCAAGGGCCGCTCTAGCCTGAACTGATGAGCTCATTATTTTTGCTCCCAGAACCCCCTCCAGTCTCTGCTACAGCCAATGCACTGTGGAGTTCCCAAAGTGAGCGCGGGTGAGTCTGGCCTTTAGGAATGCCAGCGATACAAAATAAAGCTAAAATAACACAGGGCAAAGTGTGGTGAATGTAACAGAATAGACAAAGGAGTAGGCATTTACTAAATACTATACCATAATAATAAGATGTCCGCTTTTGAAAATTATACATGACTGCACTGCTGATGAGTGAAAAATGTCTTTAGATCCCTCCTCTGTGATCTTAAGAGTGCACCACATACTGTTATTCCCTAATGACGACATGGACACTTTGTAATTAACATTTTCAGTCTTAACAAGCAGAAAAGTAGGTGCATACGCAGAAACATGTATTAGATTTTGATAATGAATGCCAATGCAAACTCTCACACCAGAGAGGCCCAGCATGTGATACACTGTGTATACTCAAACAGCATAATAAAACTCACAGTGTTGTTAAAAATGTAATTAACATAAGCAGACGTCTTTCAAATCCAAAAAATGACATGAGCTAAGTGGAGTGCGCATCTTCCATATAAACTGTATATTATCTCTAATCACGTTAGAAAGGGCCCATTTCCATGGCAGCATCTGTGTCTTATTTTATAACCCGCCCCTGATGCCTGCAGCAGCACTGTTTTATCTAAATTTGCGGTTATCGTTTGTACGAAAGGCCAAAGGTCACAGTTCTACACAGACATCAACAGAATGGCTTGCTTGATTGTAATTAATATTTACATGGATCACACTAAGCGTCACATTCATACACATAGAATTGTATATGAAACTATGCACCAGGCAGAGGCAAGAGATGTATTATTTTCTGGAGATAATGTTGTTTTGGAGATTATGCAGAAATAGACATCAGAAAGCAGTAAGAGTGCTGATTAAAAATTGTATACACAGAAACTTGCAGTGTAATCTTACAGTGCACTTCAACCATCACATTTACAGACATATTTTAGCACATTAAGCATGGATTATCATCATATTTCCTATAATCGTCAATGGAATAAAATCACCCACTAGTTACAGGTGCTTCCTTTTTAAACTAATTTGTTTAAGCAAAACGAACACAAATCTCACATGTTCACTTATCATTCATCGTCTGCAGTCTGTTCTTTCACTGCTCTGAGGAAATCCAAACATTATATCAAAGTTTTAGTTTGCAAACCAGTATGTAATAGATATCAATATCAACACATTGAATAAACTGAAATGTAGACCATTAAATAAAATGAACTTTACAAGCCAAATGTTTTGTTAAATAATGAATTACTCCTGGGTAAAGTGTTTGGTATTTTAGTCTGTTCTCTTATTCTTCCCCACATACAACTAACCTAACTGAAACTTTATATAGTGCAATATTACTTCCTGCATTGAATTATAGTGAAACAGATTTTGCATACCTCTGTTTATTGAAAAGTATCCAATCCCGGATTTTCCACTCTGGGGTTGTACGTGTCTGGCCCTGTCAGCAGCTGGAGTTCAGGCTCATTTAGCAGATCCACATCAGTTCTGTTGCTCCACAGTTTAACTGCAGAAAAGTACAGGAAAATAAAGACCGAGATAGCATCAAAACAACAACATGTACATAAAAGAGTACTGTGTGTCATGTATAATGAACTCAAAACAATTTTAGAGATTGTAAGAATTCTTTACACACAGTAAGTCATATCAGCCTATTGTTGCCCCAGGTAAAGCATGAGAAAATTAAGTTAACATAAAGTAAAGGGAAGATAGGCAGAAACAAATTTACTGGCACCAAAAGGTATAACGTTGTTAATGACTCTATTCCACTTTTTGGCATTTACAGGTCTTGTGCAGCTGGATGTGATGTCATGGGAAATGTTCAAAGTAAAGAACAATTCATCATCTTACAAATAAACAGAGAAGCAGTCACAGAAAGGCTAAAATAAAAGGATCGATGATGCTGAGCTAAAGGGGCAAACCAGCTGCAGTTGGAAACAAAGTGCAGTCCAAAAGAGGCCGTAAATAAAGAGCAGCTTCCCATGACCGGACAGTTTGGCCCAATGTCAGATAGCTCCTAGTCACTGAAACAAAATCCCAATGAGGTGGACTTATAATTGCTGTTTTATTGCAGGAGCAGTAATCTAAGAATGCATAAATAACTTGAGTTAAATTAAACTTTAAGATGTGTAGCCTTAAAGCAAAGCTGAAGATCATTAAAATTCATAAATACTCAAGGAGGCTTTCAGCAATACAACTTTCCTGGAGTGTAAATCAATTCCAGTCTAACTCAATATCAGCTTTACTTTTCAAATTTGTCTGTGCAGAGAAGTTCTGCAGATGAGACCACACGAATTTCCAATAGCCTTTTGGCACTAGTGAAGTTGTATAAATTGTTTTATTAATTGTATTACTTATAAACATTGATTTTTTTTTTTGGCAGCCATAAATCAGTGTTGACAATGTTGTTATCTAGGTTAACTAGGTTAATCCTTTTTTTTAACATGCATGTACTACTACATACGTAACTCTAAATGAAATTGTTATCCTAAGTGAATTGTCTGTACATTATTTACACTACAAGAGCTTTGGGCATTTCATATTTCTTTTATAGGTTATTTGGGCCAATATTAGTTCAGCTGATAATCATTTACCGGCTTACTGTCCGCTATTGTCGATGGTGCCATCTGCAACAGCATTATATGATTTTTGACGTTTTGAAACATTTATGTTATGAGGTTCCTTCATGTATACATGGTAATATGATAAAATCCCTATGTAAAACGCAATGAAACAATCTCATCCACAGATACAGGAGGCTGAGTGATGACAGCAGAAGCAGATAAAAGATGCTGATGAGAGGCACTGTGAGGAGGCAAAGAAATCACAGAGTGAGATCAAGAGTAAAAATATAAAGCGACGAGCAGACAGTGAGCAACACAAACAGGGGGAATAATAATAGGCAGAGGCAGCGGTGAGATAAGAGCCACATGTGAAATGAAGCCTTGATTGGGAGGAAAATGAGACAACACAAATGAGAAAGTGAATTGATATGCAGCTCCCTGACAGCATAAAGACACCTACGACGCATCGATCCCTCATAAACAACTTAACCATACCTCCAACCTTAACTTATTCTGCACCATATGCTTGTCCCATCCACTTACAAGCAGTGTGCAGCCATAATTTAAGTATAATTTGTTCCTGCTGTTTCATATGCCTGTGTCTTATTGGTGCCCATATGGCTAAGCAGCATGGCATTGCGTCCCTCCATACAGCACGCTTCTATTTCCAGTGGCTTCTATCAGATAACATTCACTACAATCATACTCGATATTGGACTGGTCATGCTTTCTCCCGTTGCACAATGTTTTTTTCTGATTACCATCGGAGGCAATATGGAGCACTGCAATTCACTTGCAAATGCCGCGTGTGTAAGAGCGCATTATGCTTTTATTGGCAAGTGAAAACATTTCTAATATAAAGACAGACATTGGATGGGGGTTGGAATACGAAAGAGAGGCAGCGTGATGGTGGTGGTGGTGGTGGTGGTGGCTGCGGCCTTCAATAATACAATTTGGTGTTCGGCAGCAGTGAAGGCCCCCTCCTGTGCAGTGTATACAGTCAGACAGGCTTTTATTATGAAAGACATAGAGGCAGAGCACATCTGAGACAGCCGCAACAATTACAGTATTATTTAGGTTTTGCTTATTTCTCGCTTCCCTGTGTCTATCTGTCTATCTCCCTGAGTGCTTGCTGGTTGTTTGCGTGTTCTGTGGGGGTGTGTGCCAACTGCCTTGTCGCTCGTATATGATTTTTTTCACCACAACAGGAAATGTGAATGCCTCCTAAGGAGCTTTATAAAAAGCTAACATCTGGAATATTACACAGACAGATGTGATTGCATTTTGTCCTATTTTGTCCCATCTATGTCCATCATTCAATTTTAAAAGTCAGCAATACATTTTTAAGGGGCATCACTCATGTTTCTGAGGCCCCTGTAATGAGCTGACAATAGGTGATGATTGGAACAATGCTTGCATGATGGGACATCTTCCAACATGTCAACAATCTGGGTCTATTTATTTAACAGCTTGGAGACCACAGCTTCCAATGATCATCCCATGCTTGGTTGCATTCTTACATCGGACCAGGTAGAATAGTATGAATTTGAAAGTTCAACAAGCCCGTGCATTGGAATAAGACAACAGGTATTTTTATATGATGCATGATTTATGAGGTGTAATGATGAAACAATAGACGGAGGAGGCTAAAGGTTTTAAAGCTGCTACAACTTTTAAAATACACAAATAGCTCAAATTTAGCAAGCGAGAACTTCACACTTAAATGACACTGCTGCTTAAATGACACCATTTGAATTTTATTACGCTACACATTGTGTGTTTTACCTGTTTGTATTATATACAAGTTTACTGTACTTTTGCTGTAGGTTTATGTGATGTTTTAGTCATTGTGTTTATTGTCTTGTACTTTTGCTACAGGTATATGTGATGTTTTAGTTGTTGTGTTTATTGTCTTGTACTTTTGTTATGGGTATATGTGATGTTTTAGTCATCTGTATTGTACTTTTGCTACAGGTATTATGTGATGTTTTAGTCATTGTGTTTATCGCCTTGTACTTTTGCTACAGGTATATGTGATGTTTTAGTTGTTGTGTTTATTGTCTTGTACTTTTGCTACGAGTATATGTGATGTTTTAGTCATTGTGTTTATTGTCTTGTACTTTTGCTACAGGTATATGTGATGTTTTAGTCGTGTTTATCGTCTTATACTTTTGCTACGGGTTTTATGTGATGTTTTAGTCATTGTGTTTATTGTCTTGTACTTTTGCTACGAGTATATGTGATGCTTTAGTCATTGTGTTTATCGTCTTGTACTTTTGCTACAGGTATATGTGACGTTTTAGTCGTGTTAATCGTCTTGTACTTTTGCTACAGGTATATGTGACGTTTTAGTCGTGTTAATCGTCTTGTACTTTTGCTACAGGTATATGTAATGTTTTAGTCGATGTGTTTATCTTCTTGTACTTTTGCTACGGGTTTATGTGATATTTTAGTCGTTGTGTTTATCGTCTTGTACCTTTGCTACAGGTATATGTGATGTTTTAGAGGTGTTTATCGCCTTGTACTTTTGTTATGGGTATATGTGATGTTTTAGTCGTTGTGTTTATCGTTTTGTACTTTTGCTACGGGTATATGTGATGTTTTAGTCGTGTTTATCATCTTGTACTTTTGCTACGGGTTTATGTGCTATTTTAGTCATTGTGTTTATCACCTTGTACTTTAGCTACGGGTATATGTGATGTTTTAGTCATTGTGTTTATCGCCTTGTACTTTAGCTATGGGTATATGTGATGTTTTAGTCATTGTGTTTATTGTCTTGTACTTTTGCTACAGGTATACGCAATGTTTTAGTCGTGTTTATCGTCTTGTACTTTTTCTATGGGTATATGTGATGTTTTAGCCATTGTGTTTATTGTCTTGTACTTTTGCTACAGGTATATGTGATGTTTTAGTCGTTGTGTTTATTGTTTTGTACTTTTGCTACGGGTATATGGGATGTTTTAGTCGTGTTTATCATCTTGTACTTTTGCTATGGGTTTATGTGCTATTTTAGTCATTGTGTTTATCGCCTTGTACTTTAGCCACGGGTATATGTGATGTTTTAGTCATTGTGTTTATCGTCTTGTACTTTTGCTACGGGTTTATGTGATGTTTTAGTCATTGTGTTTATTGTGTTGTTTATCAGATGTTTTATGTTCACATAGGGAGCGCTTCAATTTCAAATCCTGTGTGTGCAACCTGTACATGTGTTTTTTGACAATAAAGCTGACTTTGAACTTTGAACATAGATACAGTTTGGATTTTATAATGGTTGTTTGGAAAATTCGGGCTGAAAGTTTGTCTACAAATATTCCATACATGTTAAAGATGTACTATGTAACTTTTCTAGTGCAATGTCTTATTTCCATGGAAATAAGACTGTTTGTCTTTGCCTGCAATGCGGGAGTACATTGATTTGGTTCATCTCTCCACATGTAAATTGGCCTGGAGGTGCCGCTTTCTCGTCTCCATGGAGATGGATAAGTTTAATGCCTTACTGTGGAACACTGTGGGCAAAGCAACATTTCCATAGTGACATAGTGTACTATTCTGTATCAAGCCTGGATCAAAGAACAATCCAAGTATTTAAATCAGAAATAGCATGGTATGAATGGTATGAATGGTGTTAGAGGGTACTGTTATTCACTTTCATACTCCTATAATAAGATCAACTATGTTTGACTTACCACAGAGCATGTGTGTCAATCACTCCCTAATGTGATCTTTCATTAAAGCTTACAACCTGCTAAATAATCATCCAGGGGAAAATTACTATCAAGTCGATTAATGACACCTTTCAGTTCATTTCGAGATGCAAGTCAATGGAAAGTAAATTGCTCAGCTCCATATGGGGCCTGACACATTGTTTGATGTTTTGCTCCCCCTGATATTACATTAGTTGAAATTAAATGACACTATAATTATGAAGTGAATGACGTAGACAGTTTAATTAAAGCTTATATTGTGAAATACAGAATGAAGAATATAATAATCTAGTGCAATATGTCACTGTCCAAACACAAAGAAACCCTGAACACATTCAAACTAATTACTACTTCCTGGTGCTGTCTTACAGTGTGCACTCACTCACATAGGTTTAATTGGAGGAATGTAGTATGTAACAGGAGAATCTGGATGAGGACTGTTAAAATACACTGATCCTTGTAAAAATGGGAGGACAGATGGGAGAAGAGTACAGCATGTTCTTTTAGTTAAATACTAATAAATGTTAAAGGTAAGTGGAGTGGATACACAAAAGAAAAAGTTGTTCAAATCCTTCAAGTAAACTCTGCAGTGTACACAGACTTAATAGCTCCCAATTAATCTGAGTGGTTGAGCTGAGTTTGCTTCATCACATAAGTATACTGCACAAGTGTAACACAAGTCCATAATGTTAATGCATGTACCGGTAAAAGGGACCCTATACTATATAGCTTTAAAAAGCCAGTATAATTCAAGTTTTTACTATATTGTCTGCCACAATTTAATGTTGACAAGTTCTAAACCAACATGTACTAAATATCTGATTTATACACAAAACATGTTTAATAGAGAAATTGTTACCATCACAAGATCAATTTAAATAAGCAATTTTGACAAGTTGAAGTGGATGTTAGAAAGACAATCTGAACTCTACGTTTCTTATGCTTCACTAAATAGACACAGAAACAAAGCCTTATCAAGATTACAGGTGCATTATAGCTCTCTTTACTCCCTGCAGAGACAGAAACCATTTGCAAGCTAACTACCAAGATCTGAAAGTGCTGATGATGCGAGTTGGTGGTGCAAAACATCTCTGTTCTCGGAAGCTTAATGACAAAATTCAACTACAACATAAGTGTATATATATTGGAATCAAAACAACAACATAACAACATAACAACATAACACAAAAAGTGCAAGCAAAGGTATGAAAGCAGCAGTGGAAGTATTCGAGACAGTTAATTTGTTCGTCTTATTTTATCAATTCACACATTTTGAGAAACACCTGCTGTATTCTCGCTACAAACATTACATTTCTAGTGATTCAACATTTCTATAACTATTGTAGTCGTATAAGCTTTTGCATTCCAAGAATCCCATCACTGCTGGCATTTAATAGCAGCACTTGTCTACTGTATGCTGAATGAACAATGTTTCAGTATTATGTGAATGAACCCTCACAGTGGACAGGATCTTGGCCTTGTCAGATTCTTGGACTCGTGTGTCATCAGTTTGGTTCCAGCGAAAGGTGAAGCCGATGAATACGGAGCGTACACCAGATGGGACATTTCAAAAATCCCAGATAAAATTGCCCTGTTATTCACTATTCTGGGCTTTAGTGAGCACAGTGGACAAGGCAATCTTCTGGAGGCAGACAGGTGATTTTAGTGCCAATCTTCCTGTCACACACTGGGTGACCAATGGGCTCAAATCTTCCCCTCCAAAAAAGCAAAGCAATCATCTAATAGCAACGGAGCATTTCAGCAAAGAAACAGTAAAAGTGAAGGAACAGCGTTGGTGCGAAAATGCTCCAAATTATTACAGGCATGATTTTGAATTGCACAATATGACGATAGTTAAGTGGAAAGGTTTAAAGCCTAAAGTTTGAGAGCTGAACGTGTTGAATGCCAACAAGGATGCCCCACAATAGATGCATGTAACTCAACAAAAGCAGTGATGAAAACTGCCTTGGGGCTGCGCTGTCGGAGTGCACACAGGAAGCATCATTTCATATGTACATCAGTGGTAAAAACACCCACAGATTCTCGCGTGTAGCCTACTTAAAAAAGTCACATTCATTTGCATACACAGCGTAGCCACCATGGAGGGATACCATATTGGGTGATGTCCAAACCCAAATCAAAGCTCCAAAGCTAAGCCCTCGAAAACCTTTTAAAATTCACACCTGCAAAAATGTGGACTATTGTAGTGTACTGTCATCCATTTCCTCTCAACGGCGGATCGGTATTAAAATTGGTCCTCACTGCCATACAAAGACATGGAGTGGCACACACATGCGCTTTTTGCTCAATAGGTGGTCTGACAGAAATGGTTTATTGGGCATGAATGCTCCTCAAATTTCTGCGTGTTGCATCAGCCAACCAACTGTGTTTTTGCTAAATTAGTTTGCCCTTGTTTCCTCGAACAAATAAAACAGCGGTGTAGGCAGCATAAATGACACTCCAAGTGAAAAATAGCCATGCAAAATGCAGCAAAGTATGTAAATGTAATGCTCCCTTTTACTATATTTCTTGGTCTTTGTTCCCCATTGTGATATTCCCCGGTTACAATTCACGCAGCCAGGCTAATTTAGCTTCCACTAAAATCAAAATATGCTGTGGTTTACCTAGACTAAAGGGATTGTTATTTTACACTTAATTTGAGAATATCATTAGAGAAATGTTAACTATTGAAGAGACTGTGTGCAATTCCAGTATTGTTATGGATATACAAAGTGCGCAGAAAACATTCCTATTCTTTGGTTGTGCTGCTCAGGTTGGTATAGCGACAATTATCAAAAACAACAGTGTACCAGATAAATTATGCAAATGTCACATCAAGCCTTTCAAGCACTGTCACTTGCTTTGTTTAACTAATTAAAGACGAAAACACTCATTATTATTCATGCATTTGCCTGTATATTTACTCATGTCATCAGTCATTCACTGAATCACATAATTTGATACAAAGTCGTTGACAATTATTACACATGCATAAGGCTTTGGAGCAATAAGACAACTGTTGTGGCAAATGATATTTCTGTTCCTCCTTTCCAGAAATTATTCAATTACTATATCTAATAAATAATGGCTCAACTATTCTAAAGTAGTATTTTTTGCTATTACATGTTGTTTGATGTTTTTTAAAGCAGTGTTTGTGCCGAACATTGTTCTGACTTGGAATGGTCTAATGTGGATTTTTCAGCTGTTACCAATTTTTTTAAATTATTATTATAACTTTACTTAACCATGGAAATCCCATTGTGATTAAAAACCTCTTTTTCAAGGGAGCCCTGGGCAAAACCAATATATGATATGACTTGCTTTCATGGATTGATAGCTGATATTGACAATATTGATTGTATCAATATTTGAAAATCTATGGCAAGGACCACGAATTCACTGCTCATCTATTTCTATTATTAATACAAAAAACACTGAAAAATGGTCTGTCCAATAACAGGGAGCTTTGTGGATGCTGATTCATGAAAAGGGCCCCTATGTTATCAATAGTAGCATCAATATGTCATCCATTTCTAGACCTAACCAAAATGTTTTTAATTAATTTGAATGTTGACAAGGACATGCAAAAGATAAAAATCTATGACTCTCACTCAGGAAAAGAACATAACTATTATAGTGAGGCCACATTTAAAATTGCTGGAGCAGTACATTTAAAAATTAAACATTTTTTACTGACTGAAAATGTAAAGGGCAGTTGAAAAAAAAAATGAAAAGAAATGAAATACAACCTAATTTAATGGTTGATGTAAAAAGCAAATGTGTCCGACTACTGACTCCTATAAGAGACACCAGGAGACAAAACATTAAATTTGACTGGCAGCTGCACTAGTCATGATTTATTGACTTTGCGGAGAGAATAAACAATATCAGTGGACGGACAGCACTCAATTTCTTGGATGTCTGCAATAAAGTCTGAAACACATCTGACAAAGTTTTACGCAAACCCGCAACAAATATTCCATTGACTACTCTGTCTATTTTGCCCCCAAAAGAAGTATAACATAGAAAAACCCTTGTTGTTGGGGTTAGGTGAACACTGGTGCTCTAAATGTTTCATCATTCTCTGTTGCTCCTGTCTGAATAAATAAATAAATAAACATGCTGCTTTTCAATCTTTTGGAAAGCATTTGTCACTGTGCATGTATATTGCCTTCACACACATGCACGCACACAGCTGTCAGGCCTGCTTTCTCTACTGAAGTCACTCACCGTGTCTTTCATCGTGGTAAAGAGAATGCGCGGGCCAAATGACAGTTTCAAATACACAAGTGCTAATTCCAAGCCAATCCTGCTGATATATTTAGCCACTAAGTTTTTTCTTCTCTTTTTTCCCCTCTATTTGTCTAACAGTTAGTTTGGCTGCCTCTGCTGTTACAGTCTTTAATCTCGCTTTCCTGTATCCTGCATTTCTTGAGCGACAAAAAGGATGTTATGTTCTGGTAGTCTGGTTTTCTTGGCTACACTAATTAATCAAGACAAGTTTTTTTTTCAATTTCTCTGTTGAGAAATTAAAACTGAAGCTTTGCTAAACTGACTTAATACATTCTTCACTTCCTGAAGCATCAGTCCCACTGTGAAAAAGTCAGATTTTAAGAAAAGACATTAACAAAGAGGGTATTAGACAAATAGTGTGTAAAATTCTTGACGAAATGCAGAAACAAATTAATTGGACGGCAAAATACTATCAAGGCTGGCACTAGTCCACACAGGAAGTTGATGTGCTGTAAAGACACAATTGAATAATTAATACTTTAAGGGTAAAGTTGTTGAATAAAACAACTTAAACAGTTACTGACAATTCTGTATAAAATTAAGACCAAAAATCTAATTGCGTTCTCATCCCTATCAGCGAGAATACACGTCTTCACTTGTTTACAGAGACAGTTCATCCGTGTCAAAAGAAATATGGCTGCTTACAAGGAAAAAAGAATGGGGAAAAAAATATCACAAGGAAAATAGTAAAACATTTCTACAAAATCAGTGAACAAAGGCCAAATCTCTGTTAATCTGAGGTGAAATAATATATGAGAAACTACTTTGGCTCCCCCATTAAAGCAATGTACATATGAATTGTGACAATAAATCAAAATTAGATTCTAAGAAAATCGTGATATGAGTAGTTTGCATATTTACTACTGCAGTTTTTGAGGTGTTTGAAAACAGAACATGTTTGAATGCTTCAGAGTATTTCACCTTTTCTATGTAGTGCTGCACTTTTTGGTCTCACCCTGTCAAATCTTCCATTCTGCTCTCGAGTGCGCTCTTCCTGTATCACCATATTCTGTTCTATTTTCATCTGACCTTCCTGTTTTTGGACGTATTTTTCAAATGTTATCATCAGGTGCAGTGAGTGACAGTTATTGGTCTGGGGTCGGTGGTTCAGGCGTTACCTCTTTTTTAGGCCTGATCTCATTTCCTGCACACTTCCTCCTGTGGTGCTAACGGCTGCTAACATACACACATCAGGCGGGCGCATAGTGGGGGGAAAACAATATAGGTACCCCTTGCCATTATAGGCACTAATAAGTAGAACATAACACTTGTGCCGTGTCATTTTCATAGTGTAATTGCTTCAAGACCTCTAGAAAAGATTACATCGTTAGCAGAGCCATCATCGTAATATTCGTTCCCTAATTGCGCCATCAACATCCTCTTGTAACATGTAGATGCTCTTGTGCTTGTCCTCTTTTGGGAGATTTATCTAATCGGCACAATGTCACGTGAACCTGCACCGCACACTCTAGCAATTTGGAGAGTGCTAAACTGTAGTAAATAACAAAACAGTGTCCGTGCAAGGCTTATTTTGTGCTCTGTAAAAGCAAATAATAACAGCTATAATGGCAAAAAGCCTTTCTGTTTGCCCATAAAGTCGCTGCGTGGAAAACAGAGTAATTACCTAATCTGTTATTGTAATGAGAGTGATCTGTAAAAAGCCCAGAACTAAATAAACCATCAATTATTCAAGTTAGATGGAAATGTTTTGTTCATCGCCAAAGTTTCAGCCAATTACATGCATGCATACAAGTAGACCCATGCTTACATTTGACCAAGTTATTCTTTATAACAACAACAAACGTTAACAACATAACAAAGATATACATATTGATTTATAATGATACAATATAAACCTTGGTCAGATTATCAGATTTACGAACCATTCTGCCAACACAATTATACCATCAGTAGATATTGAAGTTCAAAAATGTACTTTTGATTATGAAGGCTCAAGGAATAAGCCCTTATTTTTGTTTTAATTCTGGTGCTATGGAAAGGCCTTTTGTTGACTGGATGGACTGGGTTATAAATGTATTCTTTTATACTTTGTCAGAGGTCTGCAAAAAACGTAGTTTTCAAATGGCTTTTCAATAGCTGTTAAGTAAGCAGTAAGTTGATTGGCATCTAAGGGGGTATTCACACCTGCCTTGTTTGTTTCGTTTAAAACGAACCAGAGTTCGTTTGCTCCTTTGATTTGGACCTTTTGGGCTGGTGTGAATAAAAACCAAAAATCTCGATCCGGAGCAAACAAGCGAACCGAGACCACCTAAAAAGCTCGGTCTCGGTACGGTTCCATTCGAATCCTGGTGCGGTTCGTTTGAGGTGAGAATGCAGACCAGACTCGATCCGACACAAGTTGGCTTTTTGCACTTAACGAGCTCCCGTCATATGTCGAGCATTATGGGAAACTGAGGCTGACAAAATGAAACAAAACTTAACGAGGCTTACTTATATTTTGAGTGAAGAGCAAGAGTCAGAACTTGATGTACGCACATGAGCGCTGCTCTCCGTAGCCGTCTTGCTCTGAGTCTTCGTCGTTTGGAAACTGATTGTAAAATAATGTAAACTTCACGATGCTGCTCAAACATTTGTGCGAATTGTAAAAACTGAGCAAACCATATCACTAAGGCTAGACTGAAAACAGCACGTAACGCCGTGATTCTCCTCCTTCTGTGTTTGGACACAGCATTTTGACACGGCTCATTTCTGTCCAATGGCTGGACGACCTCAGCACACATGGTTTTGTTTACAGATGTTGGTCCACTTACAAAAAAAGTGCAGTGTGAAAGCAAACCGCACCAAAATAAAAATAAATAAATAAAAAATTTGGTCCGGACCAAAGCAAGTGAACTATCGGACTTTCCTGGTATGAATACGACCTAAGGGTGCGTTCAGACTTATATTTGATCCTAAATTTAAATGTACTGTTTAGTTCTGACTTGGACTTGGTTTTCTCCTGTTCTGGTCCTGTCCTGGTCCTTGTTTAGTCCTGATCTAGTCCAGGTTTAGTTTTGGGTTTTGCCCTTGCCACAGTTTTGATGTAGTACTTCTGTATTTTTTTATTATTTTTTTTTTCTCTTGTGAGTTTGTGGTTTCGTCAGTGCCCTTTGAATCAGATATCTGGTTGGATCATAGAGATACTTCATAGTTTTGAGAGCTCACAGTCCTTAAAGGGATATGCCACCCCCAGGTCAAATTTGGGCATCTCCCCACAGTCCAGAGACTAAAATAAGTGGTGGAAAGCGTTTTCCTGCTCACCCAGCCATTGTCCGAGTCTGTCGCCACTGACCGCCGCAGTATCTGCAGCTCCTCCGCCTTAGACTGGAGTCTAACGTCGCCAGAGAAAGATTTCGGCCAAAAGGAATTAATTTGCTCGATGCTTTTCCCAATTACTTTCTGTGTAGTGCGCATTCATATCGAGTGCAAATAAATGTGCAAATCAACACGGAGAGCTTGACTTGGTCATTTTGGGTGGGAACTATTTTCCAGTGCGGAAGAATAAAGCCGAATCACGCACCACGTTGTGCAACAGGGGAACTCCCTTCCCGGTGCGTAACAGGGATTCCCCTGGCAGCGTGCTGCGTGACTCGGCTGTATTCTTCTGCACTGGAAAATAGTTCCCACCCAAAATGACCAAGTCAAGCTCTCCGTGTTGATTTGCACATTTATTTGCACTCGATATGAATGCGCACTACACAGAAAGTAATTGGGAAACGCATTGAGCAAATTAATTCCTTTTGGCCGAAATCTTTCTCTGGCGACGTTAGACTCCAGTCTAACGCGGAGTAGCTGCAGATACCGCGGCGGTCAGTGCTGACAGACCTGGACAATGGCTGCGTCACCAGAAAAACGCTTTCCACTACTTATTTTAGTCTCTGGACTGTGGGGAGATGCCCAAGTTTGACCTGGGGGTGGCATATCCCTTTAAAAGTGTTCAAAGTAACCAAAAGTGGTAACCCTATCAAAAACACAGCATACACAGTAGTAGCAGTATGACCACTACTACTGCCAGTAATAGTTGTACTGTAGTAATAACATTATACTTATGACATTGATTGCTTGGATGAAAATGGTAGGAAACTTGATTTAAAATACAATATTGCTAGCTGGTCAGAAACACCACTGGGCCACATTATATTTTCATGAGACAGATAAATAAAAGTGTCTGCAGATAAGATGCATTATCCAGATATAACACTCTCGCTCTATGATTTTTCCAGTGATCCAGTAGCTTATTGGTTTATTGACTGAGCACTTCAAGAACCCGATGTCAATTAAATGAACGCGCTTTTTATAAGGACATCACAAAATATTCAGTATTATTTGCGGTCTTCAAAATTCGGAGCAGCTCAGTTACGGTGGAACAAAGAGCAAGAACCACAGTGGCGTTGATGTGTTTTATGTCTTGGGAGGTAAGTAAGACAAAACACTTTTATGATACAACATTAATCATATTACCTTGCACATTTAGACCCATATCGTGCAATGCCAGCGAAAATCACTTGAATCACACAATATTTATTACATACTTTATTTAATAGGATTCACTTCCACCTCATCCTAATGAACTAATACATTGGATTGCTCACAGTTTAAAATGCAGAAGGTCATGGTAACTAACACTCAATCAGCTTGACGTGTAATTCAGACAGTTATGGTCTCCGCTAATGGGAACTTGCTTAGCCCTCCTTCCTGTTTTGCATTTGCTAGTGAGACTTTCAGGTTATACATCATACGGGCATGTGCAATACTGTAATGTACAATTTAGCAGGCAATGGTATTTCCAGAGGCTTTGATTTTCCTGTCTGCTGGGCTGAGGAGAGGCCAGCAGTGTAAGGGGAGGAAGTGTGATAAACATGTCCAGAGAAAAGTTCGGGGGCCCTGTCTGACCACTGTAGTCAGGGCTGGTTACCAAAAACAAAGATAGAGAAAGACAGATAAGAAGCAGCCTCACGACTGCTCGCATAGCACTGTCTAAAGCCGAACCTTGTTCTTGGTTATACCACGGTCTCTTTTATTCTTGACATACAGCGCACTGGAAGACCACAAAGACAGAGCAGTGCTGCGTTTGAGTTCAGGCACAGACGTGGGTTCAATCACCAACTCTTTTTAAGTGGTGACTTAATATCAATAAATCAATCAAACTTTATCTGTATAGTGCTTTTCCTACACGATGTAGCACAAGTGCTTCACACAGAAACATTAGCAACAGAAAACAGAAGAAAAAAAACTTGAAATAAATTGTAAACACCCTATTAAGAAAACTAAATGTAGTATAAAATGTATGAAAAAGTTAAGCTAAAAAGAGGTTTTGAGTTTACTTTTAAAATTATGTCCAAATGATGTTATGTGTTCTCTGTGTTTCTTATGACCACCTCATGAGCCACTAACACCACCACAACACACAACTGCATTTAAATATAATGTGAAAATAATTTCCGGCCACACTCTGTACATGAGCTCCGGAGAAACGGACGTGTCCCGAAGCGTCCCGTGTCCCGTCAAAGTAGTACAGTCGATTTTCACTGTCCTTATTCTCTTGAAATGAAGCGTAAATATTCACGAGCTCCTCACAGCTGATAGGCGAACAGGGGAAAACACAACGGCGCTACTCGGAACATGACTGGCAGGAGTGGGAGCGTGAGTAATTATGGTAATTTATGCATGCCCTGTTTCTTTCCGAAAAACAAGCTATTTGAAATACAAAATGTGTGCTTTTAACGCAACAAATGCTGTTATCTGAAACATGCGGTGGCTTCTTCATGATCTCAACTAGCACATTCTGCAAAAAAATGAAAATCATAATTTTTTTTTGGGGGGGGGGGGCTTTAAATGTGATTTTCTTGGTTTCACGGATGCCGACGTGATTTCTCGTGGCGGGTCACATATTGGATGTCAGCTCTATAAATACCTAATGAGCGTTTCCCTCGAGCCTTGTTTAAAATCGCTAAGTTTAGTAAAGTTGCAGTAATTTTGTATTTATTTTTATTTATTTATTTTTAACGTTACACATGTAATAAAACTAAAAAGAACTGGTACAAATTACCTTTCTTGATGCATCTGTTCTCTACATTATTATCCCCAAGGTCCATCAATGTAGCTGCTGTAAGAACACAGACACAGTTTCTGCTTTGTTTTCCTCCAGACAGTCTTCATCACAAGTGTTAGAGAACAACTATTACAGAATATTGCCTAGATTTTTTACCAGGGAGGGCTGCGTTCTTTAATAATCCATGTTACAGTAATAAAAGTGAATCACAATACATATGTTGTCACATGAGAGCATTAAAACATGGGCTTATATCTCCACAGAGCTTTGCATATTGTATGAGTACACGTCCTGCTACTCCTCTGCTGTTAAACGTTGTATGCATTACTCCTTATCAGACACAGAGGACTAGATTCATTAATATGTTATCGTGGTAGATATGCAGGTTGTCAGAATCACATCCATTTGACTGCATGCATTTCCAAATCTGTTTTAACATTAATTCCTAATATTCTCTTATACAATCAGCTAGTCATATAATTTATGGTTGACAGAACATTATTTTATTGCATAGTCTGCTCCACAGCAAAATCTTCTCCCTCATATATTTTACACTGGATGCCCTTCCTCAGTCAAAGAATAGAGAGAGCATTACTGATCAAAATTGACAATAACAAAAAGTAACAGCAGTAACACATTATCACATACAACTGTTTCAAATTCAAAGTTTTGAATCCACTTTGCACATCAGAAAAAGTCACGTATATTTGGAGGCGTCGTGTAATTTGCACTTGAAATGCAAAGCTGAAAAGGGGTTATAAAAATAAGCTTTTGAATGTATTTTATAGTGGCTGTTGTGTCTGGCTTGATGTCCTTTATATTGATTGATTTGCTTTTGAAGACCTATGCATTAAAATCTAAATTAAAATGTAAATGCCCACAAACTATACGCAACACCTTCTACCAAAATCACTCATGTGTTGAGTTGGGCTGAGACTGCTGTAGCTCCAGTCCATGATTCATGATCATGAAGGCCGGCTCATATGGCTGTTTTAGGGCCACTTTCATTATAACTTGATAATAAACTGGCAATGTTCACTTGACTGGAACAAGGAACTCATTTATGCCAGTAAGATATAAGGTGAACTTGAAGTGCCGCGTGAACACCTTACCAAACCGTATTAAGGAAATGCATAAAAAATGTCCTTGCACTATAATTTGAGCATTTCTGAAGCCAGTTACCGTTAGATCTATACTCGGCGTGTTAAGCTTTGCCTGGAGCATTGAGTGTCTATGCAAAATGAAAGGTCTCGTAAATCAGCACTCTTTAATACTATATCATTAAACAGGATCTGACATATAAATCACTTGTCTGGTCTATAGTCTCTATTATTCCCAGGGGGTATATGTGCTGAGCCCTGTCAGGCTGTCTGTCTCTCAGCCTGGCAGACTTCACATCTGGATCACTGTTATTATGACGAGCATAACATTTTACAGGCCGGGGTATTTTAGGTGCTGTTATGCAATATTAGAAAGTTAAAAAACTTGTCGGAGGATGCATCTGTGTTAAAACGCGCACAAAATAAAGTTGTAAACAGTCAAGTGGCGTGGCGTGGCGTGAATAAATGTGTAAATTGAGAAGAGCAAAGCAGACGCCACCTTGTATGCGTCAGACAGTAAGACAGATTATCAGTATGTGTCATCTGACAGGGAAAATTCCAGCCATGATTCACTAGTGGTCACATTTACAAAGAACAATTGTCAACTGTGCTAGGAGACATATTAATAGCCCGCATTTTATTTAGTAATCAAAGTATAGTGCTAAGTAGCGTATATGCAATTTGAGAAGTGTTGTTGACAGTAACGCTCAGTCACACCAACAATAGCTTATGGTCGGCGCATGTGTTTGGCTTCTCACGGGGATCAAAATGAAAAGTCACTAGTCTGAAATTCATGCAAGTCATCTGCTACATAGATGACAAGGTGGTTAAAAATACGCCGCCTTCAAAGACCAGAATCCTTTAGCAGTTGTGCCTCTTTCCCCTCAGCTCCTTTTCTTCTGTGCCTATTTTGCCGCTTCACTTCTCCTTCTAACCCTCATCGCTGCATTCTCTCTGTCAGTCTGTGCCTCTGCCTATGACCAGACAGGCCGAGACAGGGAGACTGTTGTTGTGCTAGCAGTCTGACACTATCAGCTCATAAATCCCTGTCAACAGCTTGTATGTCTCCTCTGCTCTTCTCTTCTCCTCCCTCCTTCTCTCGCTGCACTGCTGAAGGAGTGCAGGAACTCAATGACCTGCCATGCACGGGGAGCGCTTGACTGGCACAGCTGCAGACGTGTAAGCAGTGACAATTAGAGGAGGGCAAAAGTATACATCAGAGCTATAGATAGTAGACTGGGTAGGCTGGTGGCTAAGTATGCTGCTGGGGCGGTAGGCGTGCAGGTAGGGCAGAGGTAGGGTGATTCATGCTTCTCCCACTCTTCCCTCAGGCAGAGTTTGGCGCAGACAGTCGTCAGTGACAAGTGCTTCCTGTGGTTGGGGGTAAACACCTGGGTAATGAGGCCATCCCCTGCACGCGCGCTCACACACAGCACTACGCACACTCACACTCTAAACAGCCACTGCTCGCCAAGCCTGACAATAAATACACAAAAACACACACAGGTAAACAGGTAAACGCTGGGCATTTAAGGCAACGTCAGCCAATAGTCAATATCTAGTCTGGGTACAGTGGTTAAGGCGCTCAGGTAAGGTGACGTTAAGGTCAAGGAGATCGAAAATAACCCGGGAGTCTTTGAAACTCTTATAGCTCAAAAATCAATAGTGTTGAGCAGAGTAATAAGAACGTATGCAGAATGTTCAGGCACACAGCGTTGGAGATATGTGAAATTGCAAATTATAATTATAATTATTTAGATAATAGAATGTCTTCTGCTTTGTGTCTTATAAAATAAATATTATGTTGTACCTGTAGTTAACTTCTACAAATATGTTCAGAAATTGGGATTCTTGTATTAACTCTTGTCACAGTTCATCTTTCTCTCTGTCAAATGTTAATGCTCATAAAGTTAATTACAACGTTAAACACAATCCAACATTTTAAACGGGCAGTATATCTAAAATCTAATCACAAACATTTATAAGCCGTAGACTGAGAACTAAGAGAATTACAATTTTTAAAGTAGTCTAACATCCACATTTCTCATTTTAAAACAAGTCAGTAGAGATCATAAAAACTGTTTTAGTTGTTTGTTTGTTTTTTCTTTTAGATATGAGGACAGCGTAGCGAGTTTCATCTTGTAGACCTTACAGCTGCTATATTGTTCTAATACTTAGAATAACATTCAATAAAAAGTAAAAGTTAAACTTTTGTAGGCCTAAACACAAAATAATAATATTTTACTATAAAGATAACAGGTCACTCTCCTGCCTCGCTCACAATGCAATATCTCTATCCATTCACTACAGAATCACATCTTTTTGGTTCATTACATCCAAATATGTGTGTCTGCTTCGCTGTCTGAAAACAATACATCACATCATTCTATTCGGCTGGTAAACTATATATAAATTGCATTGAAAAAAATTCAATGTGAGCAGTGACAAATTAAAGTAATACAATGAATCAAATCAGACAGACTTCCTCTACTGGAGAGAAAGGGAAGAATGGAAGAGGAAATGAGCCGGTACAGTATTTATACAGTGGAGGTAGGAATACTAAGCATAGCCTGAGGGACACATAGGGCACATGGGATCAGGTAAACACAAAAATGCAATGTACTTAGTTTACTAAAAGTATTTGCTGCTAGTATTATGTGTGATTTAAAAGGACTAATGCAGTGGTGTTCGTCTTTCTCTCTCCTCACACGTGGTGAAGCTTGTATCATGGCTCTGTGCACTTCTGTGTGTGTGTGTGTGTGGCCCACACATGTCTGCGTGCAACGGAAATTGCTGACAGTGAAAAATGTGACCAATTCTAATTTTAATTGCCAGTGGAAAAAGCCCTCAATATTTATGGGTTCTGTCCAGACGAACAGGGAAGAAGAGTTTAAGTATGAAAGCATTTCTTATCACAATTAAAATGTACTTTAACATGACTGCTATCCTTTGAAGTTAGATTAGTCGTAATACTGGATCAACCTTGGTTTCCAACAATGGGAAGTGAATGGGAAACGAAACATTATTTAGCAACGCTAGGTAATGGTTTCTCTTTATACGTCTTTTTGAATTAGCCCAGCTCTATTCTTCTGGATTTTTTTTTTTACGTGAAAGTGCTAATTCTTCTCTTCTTTTCAACATAAAATTACTTTTGCTGTATGAAAATATGCTTTATGGGAAGCCTGATTGAAGGTACAGGAAAAGAAAAGAAAATAGTTCAACAGGACGGTTGGAGAACGTGTTCTGCCAAATCAAGCCTCATGTGAGAAAAGATAATTTGCACCTTAGGAACTGTAATCAAAATGACTTTTCACAGAGGAAGGATTTTTACAAAAAGTTAACTATATAAAGGTAATAACAACAGTGCTTACAATGCTACTAAGAATTGTCTTGTAGGATGTCCTTACAGTGTTGGTGTATTGCTACACTTGTTATGAAACTAAGAGAGAGAGAAGAGAAAAGAAAGAAGAGAAAAGAGAGAAGAAAACATCACAAACAGCAACGCCTCATAACAAAAGTGGTGCTGGCTTATCATTACTACAAGGTCTGTTCGCATCTCGCCTGACATAAGAAAACACAAGCCCATGAGAAGACACGGGGCTGGAGCTGAGAGCAGTGTAATTAGAGAGAAAGGCACAAGAATGAAAGGGAGCTTAACCCCAGGCACACAGACAGGAAGAGAGGCGAGCCGACGCGACAAGGTTCAGGGAAAAAAAATCCTCTTGTGTTAACCTGAAAGTGAAAAGAGAGAGGAGCAGGCAGGGCACCAACCAGCAGCTGCTGAGGATTTACATGGTGTAAATTATTTATGTAATCATGTGTGTGGAGGTACAGAGGCAGAGACAGTGGAGGAGACAGGCAATAAGATGAGAAAAGAAGCTGTGCAGGGACATGGGATCGCTCTGCTATAGGATCTGCAGTTGATGTTATTGAGGTTTAGTGAAAACACAGATGGAGTACTCTGGAAAACAAAGCTTATTGTTGAGAAATGAAAAAATAAACTTACAGTGTCTGAGAGGCATTCTTAAAAGTAGTCATGGTCACTTTGGGTTGACACAGAACTCACCAATAATAAACTTTATTAGAGAAATCATTTAAAATAGTAAACACATTCTTAGCAAAAATAGGTTGCGTTAGTTGGCTACACTCAAATCTAGATTTGGAGAAGGCTTGAGATTTAATTTGGATAAAATTATTATAAAATACATACATCTATAGACAATAGAATACAATTTTCAACATTAAAAAAAACAGTTTCTTAAAGATTATTATGTTGTATCACAATAGTTCTGAGAATAGTGTTCTAATAATGTGTTTGGTTGTTTTTCTCAATCTTGTTTCAGTACCAGGTTTATTATTAGTATCTGTATTAGTATTAGTATTTTTGGACCTCTACTTCGTAAGGATATGACTTCAACCACTGAGGACTTCGTGTTATAACTGAGTCATCTTTAAAACTGGTGGGAAAATAGTATGCAGATACTCCCTGTGCACTTCCTGAACTCTCACTCTCCAAACACAGACAATCAAAGTCAAACAATGCTGACCTAAATATTTACCCACTCTATAGCCCTTGTTTCTACCACATGAGTGACAACACTGTGAACATGCACCTTGTAAACTTTGACAATGTTGAGTCACACAACCGCGACAGGACTGAGAACATTCCTCAAAAGCTAAAGTTCCCAGTAACTAACACTGTATCTTAATAGTCCCAAATATAGCTGCAGGCAGTATTCAAAACATCAGCTTAAAGGGATAGTGCAGTTTTTTATGTTAATCTGTATGGGTTTCCTTCTAAAAGTTACGTGTGTTGACACCGGCTCACCTCTGAAAGTTTCAGCTGATCCCAGTTTGGCTCGCTTTCTGGAACCCACGTAGGTAGGTCCAGTAACTTCCCTGGAACATGAAATAAAGCTTGTTTTTCTTCTCAAAACAAAACATTTGTCTGAAAGGTGATATATTTACGTCCAAAACAGTTGTCAACAAAACATCCAACAGCGTACTTAGCAATCGCGTATTGTGTCTCTGGAGTCGTATCACTGCGCACATATTAGCTGTATTAGCCTGTTAACCTTTAGCGGAAGTGTACGGCAGATGCGGTTCGCTGTAAGGGGAAGTTTATAAGTGAACAGGCTAATACAGCTAATATGCGTGCAGTGATACGAGTCGAAAGACACAATACGCTATCGCTTGCCTAGTTTACACCTGACCATATCACAAGTGATACATGGTCTGGGAGCCACCTTCGAAATATCTCGTAGCGGAGGTGTGGTTTACGATCGCCAACGGCCGTTTATTGGGCGTTACGAATGTCTATCATTTGGCGTATAGGTAGCCCATAGCCAATCATGTCAGATGTCAGTTCAAACTACAAGCTTCCGTTTGTCACGTAGTACACGTCACCGTCTTTCCACCCCTCCCTGCTCTCTGATTGGCCCTCAGAATCGGGAGAGCTCGCTTGCCATAGTTGCCAGGCTGTCTTTCAAATCGGAACGAATGAAAGCAGCCTGGGATTTCCCAGGTTATGCGATCGCTAAGTACGCTGCTGGATGTTTCGTGGACAACTGTTTGGGACGCAAATATATCACCTTTCGGACAAATGTTTTGTTTTGAGTAGAAAAACAAGCTTTATTTCATGTTCCAGGGAAGTTACCGGATCTACTTATGTGGGCTCCAGAAAGCAAGCCGAACCGGGATCAGCTGAGACTGTCAGAGGTAAGCCGGTGTCAACACACGTAATTTTTAGAAGGAAACCCATACAGATTAACATTTAAAAAAAACGCACTATCCCTTTAAAAATAGTACTGATGTGGAGCTCTGTATAGCTGAGACAAAAACATTTTTCTCATAGAAACTAATACAAATTATGACTTCTATCCAGACATTTTACTGTCAATCTTGAATGAATTATTCGCCAAAGTATCACCATTTATGTAATTTATGTAATTAGGTGCTAGACTAGTGTAACTTAATGTGTTAATACTAGGGATGCAAATTATCGATTAATTCATTAATTGATAGTTGATTGACCTTATCGATCGATTAACGATTAACTGATAAGCGGCGTTTTTCACCTGAATTTTAGTGTTTCAATAGGATCTTTAAGAATATAAGCTATAGTAACATAACACTGAGTCAAAAATATATCATAGTATTATTATATTGTATATTCGTCAATTAATTATTCCTTAGCAAAAAGCAGACAAATGTATTGATGCTGAATAACAAAATATAGTAATGCCTCGCTCTATCGCGGTTCGCAGATTTATTTATTTTTTTCAAATTTTTTTTTATAGTGTAACATTTTTTTAGAGTGTAACATTGTGTTCTGTCCTGATTGGCTAAGAGACTAGACCAGGACTAAACGTGGACTAAACCAGGTCTAGACCAGGTCTAAACCTGGACTGGACCTGGACTAAACCAGGACTCGACCAGGATTAAACCACCACGTGCCGCTGCTGGTTTCGTGCGGCTGGTTTGTGGCTCGGGCTGAGACTACGCATTCCGGGCGCCGCGGTTCGATCTCGCCTCACGCTTACACCGGGGCTGCTGAGCAGTGCCGTTGGCGCCTGCGGCCGGCTGTGAGTCGAGCTTGGCGCAGCGCGGTTGCCTTGTTTCGTGACCACGCGGGTGTGCGTGTCCGCGATTAGCAATTAATTACAATTAATGCATTTTGTTCCACCAACGCCTTAATCGACAATTAATCGTTAATCGATTAATTGTTGACATCCCTAGTTAATACAATTACAGCAATATGCACAAAACAAATTCAAAAATAGTGAATCTGTACATGAGTTTGAGTGGAAGAGCGGAATTATTTGACAGAGGAAAGTTTTTCTTGTTTGACAATGAACTCACTCCCCTTTTAGTTTGTGACTGTGTGAGGTAAGGCTGGTGGGTGTCAGGCATGTTTTAGGGTCACCAAGCTGTCAAATCGCATAGCGCAGTTGGAATCAGTAGATATGACAATATATGCCTCTGGGTGTTTTCTGAATTTAAATGTAGATTTTGGTGAGTTCAGCTGTCATTCCAGGTGGATGCAAAACTATTTAGTATGTAAGTACGGCAATGGGCTGTCAGTGGCTTGGATAAAGGCTCTGGGAATTTCAATACTGCCTGAAAAGCAACTCACTGTATAGGATAAAAATATTTACTCCAAGGTTGACGTAAGAAAGTGGGGTACAGAACCAGCATAAAATTCTAAAATTTTTAAATTTTGCAGTCAACCATGAGACTCTTATGACCAATAGAGCGTTTTCCCAAACCCGGAAAAACAGGTCGATTACCTGTATGTGCGGCCATCTTGAATGCATTACACACTCAAAATTACATGTGTTTATAAAGCAACCATGCAGAAAAAAATCAAAATTTCGTGAGAAACCTTCCACATCGGAATCCAAAAGTTCTGACACAGTTGACCAGCTGTAAAGGGATAAGTTGGATGCCAAAGAAAAGAAGCGTTTATATGAAAAAACTCTAATTAATTGGGCAAGAAGATCCGTGCGAGATGGAGTCAAGTTTATTCAATGACAGTGGCGATTTGTGGATTCTGCTGCTGTAAGCTCTCCCGACATTGTCAACTACCTGGTCTTCTCCCCAAGCCCTTATACAGCACAAGACCTTCAGAGATCTAAAGGTCTGCAGGCAACAATCAGTTTGTTTGTGGATGGTACGATAACGTAAAGTGCGGAAAACTGGAGACAAGCATATTGTGATGGCAAAGGTAGGCATACTTATATCTAGTAGACCCACATGTGTAACGTGTTTAATTACTAGTATATTGCTTTTTATTATTCACATTTTGCAAAGATACGGCTACTGGCTAAAATATGGCTAAGATACGAGCTAAGCATATGCGAATGTTGTCGTGATTTCTCCCATCCAAGTTTGAGACTGGCGATCCACAATCTCCTTTCCTTTGATAATTGCTGTCTGTTCACCCTGGTTTAGACCTGGTTTAGACCTGGTTTAGACCTGGTTTAGTCCTGGTTTAGTCCTGGTTTAGACCTGGTTTAGACCTGGTTTAGACCTGGTTTAGACCTGGTTTAGACTTGGTTTAGTTCTGGTTTAGTCCTGGTTTAGTCCTGGTTTAGTCCTGGTTTAGTCCTGGTTTAGACCTGGTTTAGACTTGGTTTAGTTCTGGTTTAGTCCTGGTTTAGTCTTAGTATAGACCTGGTTTAGTCCTGGTTTAGACCTGGTTTAGACCTGGTTTAGACCTGGTTTTGTCCTGGTTTAGACCTGGTTTAGACTTGGTTTAGACTTGGTTTAGTTCTGGTTTAGTCCTGGTTTAGTCCTGGTTTAGACCTGGTTTAGACTTGGTTTAGACTTGGTTTAGACTTGGTTTAGACCTGGTTTAGACCTGGTTTAGATCTGGTTTAGTCCTGGTTTAGACCTGGTTTAGTCCTGGTTTAGTCCTGGTTTAGACCTGGTTTAGTCCTGGTTTAGACCTGGTTTAGACTTGGTTTAGTCCTGGTTTAGTCCTGGTTGGTCACTACTTTAGGTAAACAATAGAACTGCAGATTTTTTTCTCTGTTCGGTCTATTGTGACAGTCTTGGACCCGACAATAGTTGACCATTTTGCTTTTTTATTTTTTTTATGTTTTTTTACTTTGCGGCATAAGTGCAATGTTCGCGGTGTTTCAAATATCTCCAAAATGGCAGGCTTCCGGATTATGACGTCACGTGAAAATCTATACCAGAGCAGCATGTACAGGGCTCTCAAGTCTCACGCTTTGAGAGTGTGACACACACAATTCGACGTGTTCACACGCTCACACGCCACACATGGTATTTCTCACGCTGATTTTTTTTAAGCAATTCAAAACTGTAGCCACTGTTCACAGCGCTTCTGTGCCCAGAAAGTTAATGCAGGCACCGCGCGTTTTCAGTCACTCGCACCCAGCACTCGAGTTGAGGGGGATGGGGTGGGATGGCATCCCCCTTGTGGGAAAAAATAGTCAAAATCATCCCTCTTCTAAAACAGTCATCCCTTCTTCCTTCCCTTGTGGCATTTTATCAATCAGGCATGAAAATCCCTCACCTTTTGGCGAAATTCGCCGTCTTTAAGTCAAAATAGCCAGTGCCAAGAGCCAATCATAGGTCGAACTGCGCTCCAGGTTCCAATCATGTTGCAGCATATTTACGCACCGATCGCGCTCCCGCCAATCATGACGATTACCGCTGTTGTGTTTGCGCCTGTTCGCCGATCAGCTGTGAGCGAGCCGCGTGATATTTACGCGGCATTTCCAAGAGAATAAGAATCCTTAACTTGCTACGTTAATGCTACGTAAGAAGGAACTCTCGCCTCGGGACACGGGATAAGTTCGGGATATGTCCTTTTCTCCGGACCGTGACACGTGCATACATGGATATGCAATCTATCGGGAGTGACCACGTTCTTATGGGTGAGTCATATTATCAGATTATTTCTGCATCTATTTCTTCACTAAACCAGGACTAAACCAAGACTAAACCAGATCTAAACTGGGTCTAAACCAGGACTAAACCAGGTCTAAACTAGGACTAAACCAGGACTAAGCCAAGACTAAACCCCTCTCCTCAGAAATCTCACTCCTACCAATCTTCAAAACTTGAGAGCCCTGGCATGTACCTACAGTTTTACAGTTTTTCACTATAGCTCAGCACTAATTTTCACACTCATAGGCCAGGATGAAGAAGATGCAATAAAAAAGCACGGGTCTTACCTCATGGTCCAGATCAGAGGAGTCCAAACAGTGTCCAAAGATGGCGTTGTTGTAGCACCATTCTGCAGTGCACGTTCAGGAGCTCACCTGTGGAAAGATAAAACATCCAATTACTTCCAGGCTTTTCACATGTGTATTATTCTCAGATGACTAAAAAGCCCGGCTCACACATGGGTAAACACATGATCCACGCCACTCTTAGCAAGATTAGCTAAATGAATGACATAACGTGCTCTTAGACAGATTGGGGCTAGAAAGCTGATATTTACACTAAACATTTGTAGAATAATTAGATTTATATAAGTTGCTTTATTGGCAAACAAAACAGACCTACATCAAAACAGAAACACGTGTTGATTTTTCACCGGAGTGTGTACTG
The DNA here is from genome assembly GCA_036785185.1 of Paratrypauchen microcephalus. NCBI lineage: Eukaryota > Metazoa > Chordata > Actinopteri > Gobiiformes > Gobiidae > Paratrypauchen > Paratrypauchen microcephalus. Next base: position 13,980,328 of record JAVJIX010000002.1, on the reverse strand, counting down.
GTCAAGTTCGAAAATTAGGCTACTCACTTTCTGTTTACAAAGTAATGTCACATTTAACTTCCTTTAGCTCTTCAAAATAAAACTTTTTTTTTTTCATTTTAATTAATTTAATGTAATGTTGTTGTTGTTTTTTATTTCAGCCATTTTTCACCCATTAATGGAATTCATGATGTCTTCTTTTTTAAATGGGTTTGTTAACAAAGTAATTTCTCATGTAGAATAGAAATTATAGGCTATTTTTTTTACCTACTCTATTCCACCAGGTCTTAACCTGAACTTAATCTTAAACCCAGATAAAAGAAAAGGGAATCTGATGTGGACTTGTAAATGTGACTGTATAATACAGAATGAGAGCAGCCAAAATGCCTCTATACAGATTACTGGTTGTATATTGAAAATTGGCCCAGACCTGTTCTGAAATCTTGGCCCTGACAACATCTTTACAGCCTGTCTTGCCTCACTGACTTGTAAACACACAAACCAGACTCAGACTCACAAAACAAATAAGAACAGCTACATAAAAATAATGACCTTAATGCACCCACTGCCCCTATTGCATAGGCTTTGACGCCCAGGAGCTTTTTGAGAAGATGCTGATCCACAAATTCCCATGGGTTTAGCGGAGTGGACTGAAGCCAGTGGAAATGGCAAACAAACAGTGGAGCTGCTTTGTCTGATAGAGCCACAAAACAAGCACGCCCTTATTCTCACACATCAGCTCTGTGTTCACCACTGCATATGTTATCACTAACCTCCTGAAGAAGCACAAGAAACTATCATATGGTTACAAAGTCTATGTGAGTTCCCACTGCGAAGCCCTGCGAGCATTACAGCATCAGCTTTACAGAGGCATTCACAGTAACACAGGCAATAAACCAAGCTGTCAAAAGTTCATTCTGGGTCTTATTGTGGCGAGAGAGGGGAAGGGCTAGGGGAAGACATAAAGGCAGATATTTAGAAACGGCATGTGAAATCACTTGAGAAACAAAACACATATGTATTCATCAAAATAGTGAGAACCTATTTCATGACAGGCCAAAGCACAAAGTGGCACGACCAAGAATTCACACACAGCAACTGGGAGAAGCAGTTGCAAACTCCTTCAATGCTCCACCCTCTGGTTTAAGTGGCTGTACACAGACCACATTGGTTTTATAATAGCTGGGTGTGTTCTGACTCTGCACACAAGTCAATGGCAGCCAAGTTTCATTCCTAATTAGTGGTGGGAATTGGAATCAGATATGGAGCAGATCAGCTGAAGAACAATTACAAACATTACTAAGGGAAAAGAACATTTGACAAACTGTTTTTCATATAGTGGGGAGCTGTCTTATTATGCCTGACTAAGTGTGGCAGACATCTTTCCTTTTCATCACTGCATTTTCATGGTTCACAAGGAATGTAATTTGTATTAAAAGCACATTTAGATTGTAAAATGTTGCTCCACTTTTAATGACACCACATCTGAGAGGCTGTTAAACCATTTGTGGAAAAGAAAATGATGAGTAAGAAGAAAAGGGATGCCACCAGAACACCAGTAACAAAGCACACAAGCTTTTAGTACGTGCATCATAGCTATAGTGGATATTATAAAGGTTTGCAGATCATATTAAGTCAATATGTAACACATTTGTTGTTTCTTTGAGATGGCAGGAGCTAGTTTAATGTGTCCGTGTTACGTTATAATGTTGTTTCCTCATCAAAACACACTCAATTGTGTTTTGTTTCATTTACAAAAACACACAAACACACACAAATACAAACCAATTGACCAAAACCAATATTGTGTACCACATGACATCACAAGGTGTTTTCAGTTTGAGAGAAGAATATACAAAGTGCTCCACTGTGTTTTAAACTCCATACACCCTCATTAGAATCATTTGGACAATTTCAGCCCTAGAACTGCTATTTTTTTAATTATTATTCTTTTTATTTAAAAGGGACAATGCATATTCATGAACACTTGTAAATACGCCAGAGTCCCGAGCAGGTCAGAGAGATAAAAGCATGAAACAACTTCACACAATAGACAAACTGTCAATGACAATTCATAGGACAAACATGGTAGAAACAGCACAATAAGACACTATCATGGCATACAGCACTGACATTTACATAGAAGCATAACATTAGTGATCACAGATCTGACTTCTCTATTACTGAATTATTACTGAACAAAAGGTAAAAAGAGGCTGTTGAAAACTGTCATGACATCACAAGGTGGAACAGAGCATTTTGAGCTGTGGAGATGTATATAGGCTAATAATAAAGAATTACTCAAACATGTGCATGAAACAAAGCACTACTCAAAGTATGTTTTTAATGAGTTAACAACATTTGAATATGGCTTAAAGCCCCAGTGTGTAGGATTCGTGGCGCATAGGTGGATGGTGCTATTGCACTTTCTGTTTTAGCTACGGCAGACCTCGAGGGTCACCCGGGCGCTACTGTATAAATAAAACGCGGTCCCATTTTTTTTTTTTTTTTTCTCATGAAAACACACATTCCCGATCATGTACCATGACACTCTACACATCAAATGAAACCTTACAGTCTCCTCTTTTTGACTATGCAATTCATGTCCCTGCACAACAAACACTCCCCGAGCACATGGGGCTTTTATACGGAAAAGCACAAAACGAGGTTAGCTTACCTTAGAATGCTTTGCACAGGTCAAACTCTGTATTTCACCATAAACTTGCTCTCAATTTGTCCGTAAGGATCCAGCTAATAAAATCCAGTAAAACAATTTAGTCCAAAACACGTGCTAGATCCATTACGAGTCTGATCCGGCAGCATGCTTGTGTTGTTTACCCAAAACCAGGAGCCTTGCGGAAGGCGAAGGCGGAGCCCAAATGTCCTTCTGCGGCTCTTGTATTCAAAATGTCTGCCTCTGCATGGGGTCAATCCCCCTTTTATGTGACTATATCTAAGTCCAAAAGTATAATTTGATTTCATGATGGAAGTGAAAAGGCTTGGAAAACAATGTATTTTTGAATGGGTATCTTCAATTTCAGTAATTAACGGGTAAAAATCTTACACACTGTCCCTTTAACGCTCACAAGAACTTTGCATAATATAGAATCTTTAAACAATGTCCCTTTCCAGAGACGTATTGTGTTCAAATCCAGCAGCTTTTCTCTGAATGTCTGATTGGTAAACTCCATATTTCAAATAATCATATGCTGTCTGTCTGTATGTTTGCTTGTTTTCATATCTGGAGATCCATCTTCTCATTCACCTTCTGTTACATTTTTTAGAATTGATTACTTCACGATCTCAACAGTTTTGGCCTCGTGGTATTGGACATACCTTTGCAGTTTATCTTACTGCAAATGTATTCACTAACGAGGTAACCCAGTGATGCCCACAGGAAGACAAGCAGACTCAAGCCAACAGCACCATTTCGACATTCAAATAGTTTTCTTGCTGAAAGTGAACTTTTCACAGTAACAACAAATGTGCTTATGAAACTTTTTCTCCTTACATTTCTAAGAATAATAATGTTACATCTATTGAATGTCCCTGTTTTTGTCACCCTGGCCTCTCATTTGCGTTCCCTGAAGTTATTCTAGTTGAGAGTTCATACTGTGCCGTGCTCTAAAGTGCTGACTCGCGGTGGGGGCCTGATGTCAACACATTGGAATTCAGCTGTGTTTCTGGAGGAGTGGGAAGGCGAGGAGTGCTTATGTTTGACTGACTGCACAAGTATGACACAGGCACAGAGACCGGCAAAGAACCCAATCTGATTGACTGTACCTGCTGCGCAATTAGACTGAGATTAATTGGCCGGTTGTCATTTCATTTGGACTGTTAATAGCCAAGGTGATCGTCTCGGGAAAGCATTTAAATATGAGCTAATTGATGTAATTGTTTGGCGGATGACAGAACTCCAGCGGTAGTCACTTTTCCACTGTGTGTTAACAATGAGCTAAATGGTAATTGACAAATCACTGAAGACAGAATGAGAGGAGGCAGGCGGTAGTGGCAGGAGACCGACTTGAAAGAGAGAAGAAAGGCTCAAATGGGGATTACAATGGCACAAAGGAACAATAAGAAGTCTGTGTGTATGCAAGTGTTGATGCATCTGTGCCTCTGTTTGAACAGCAGCAGGCTGAGGTCATGGAAACCCAGCACTTGTGTGTGTTTTGGCCTGGATTAGCCTGGACATGCCTGCACTCTCCAGCTAAGGATTCTTTATCACATACACAGACTCCGGCAAGGCCAGGAGGAAGAATTAGCCTTGTGTGAGAACTCTAACCAATTATAGAGATTTCTCGTGTTTTATGACAACTGTAGTGTACACAAAAGCTGCTTTCAACAATGGAGGAGGTAGAAGGCATCTGGATATAGTTGACTTTTAACCTTAGATGTACTGACTTGGGGAACCTTCAGGAACATCTGTTAATATTTTCAGTCATGTTAAGGCTATAAGTAAACATCTAAATGAATAACTGTAAAAGAACGCATCCTCTGATCAAGGTGCAGGCCCAGGTCTAGGAGTGCAAAATCAAGCATTGGAACCTCAGTTAAAATGTTTGCACCCTCATTTCCTGCAACAAAAATAATGGCAGCGTCTCATGTTTCCACTCCTTTGTAGGAATGGGGGCGATCCAATCCAGTATCAGTATTGGATTCCAATATCAACGTAATTCACGGATCAGAAATTTCCGATCCAACCTGCGAAAATTTCCGATCCATGAGCCACGTCTGTATATATACATAATCTGCTGAAATGACTCCACGAGTGATTCCCTGTCGGCTGCTCTGCTCCTGCTGCAAAATATGGAATGGATTTCCTGAACGGAGGCGTATCTCAATGAGACACAGAGTAATGATGAGACACACCTCCGTTCTGGAAATCCATTCCACAGTTTGCAGCCAGCTGCAGGCGAACTAGCAGCACGAGCTAGCAGGCGAACTAGCAGCGTGAGCTAGCAGGCGAACCAACTTTTCATCACAACATGTCCACTGTGTGGAAATACTTTTTACTAGAAACACCTCAAAGCTTGCCTGGAAGAATCCATGACTCATCGCTGTACCAGCGAGTGAGTCTGGTAACGTTTGATCCACAGAATACGCTGCGGTTGCGCGTAGACAGACAGCTAAGTGAACCAATCAGAGATTGCGCCATCTTGATTCAAAACTGAGGCGGAACTTCCGCTGCCTAAGAGTGACTTTGCGGGCAAAGGCGGGTGCACTGACGTCACCATCTTTGAACGAATCAGAATCGCGGAGTCGGTTTGGAACCGGAGGAGCGAGAGTGGATGGAGAGTGTCCAAATGGTATCGCGGTGTATAGGAAATACAGAGAGATATCATTTGGCTGGCCAGGTAACCTCAAAGCAAGACAGCAACGTGAAATGTTTGGAAAGCCATTGTACCGAGACGTGGAAGCTGTTTATCAGAGACTTCGCTACCCAAACTCTACAACCGAGTGTCAACAAGTTAGCTGAGAAGCTAAAAAGAGTTCCAGATCTGAGCTTTACTACAGATATTTAGACATCGGATGTCTGCCCAATGTCACTGATAAGCCTCACTGTGCACTGGACTGACCGCGATTCACACGGGCTCTGTTGGTGTGCGGTGCTCCAGGTAAAAACAGTGCAGAGGCTCACACAACCGAGCTAAATTCGCAGCATCCATTAAAGAGATGTTAAACCACGGGAGATCCCGCTAGAAAAAGTGCATGTAATTCTACGGGACAATGACCTATACTTACCTCAAGTTGCCTTTTGGGACACACATGCATACACTTGTTCATATCATAGGCCTACTTGCCTGTAGAGATGAGTTTATTTGTAGTTTAACAATAATGATGATAATATTTAAAACAAAACAAACAGTTTTGGTATCAGAATAGTATCGGTATCGGCCGATATCCAAATTCAGGTATCGGGATCAGATCGGAAGTGAAAAAATGTGGATCGGTGCATCCCTACTCCTTTGAGACTCAAATGCACCCTCAACCAGTTGGTTTGCACCCGGGCCCGTCAAGGCGGGCTGTTAATTATTTTGAACCACTGGAAAATGCCGCACAAGGCAATGAAAACACTTGAAAATGAAGAAATGCTAAATATGCAAGTTTAATACCGTATATTGCAAACAAAGTCAAGCAGCTGAAGGATCTCCACTAGAAAACTGATTTTAAGGATAACGTCTTTATCCCTGGACTGTCTCATCAAAAGCACCAGAGTAACTACTTAAACTATTAAAGTCTTTACAGAAGCTTTATGAATCAAAACCTCTTAAATAAATATAGAAAAATATGCTATAGCTTAAATGTATAATTTAAATATGGCTAGTAGAATATTTAGACTCACTTATCACTGTAGCAGGACTGTGAAATAAGCTGTCAAAGAGATTAGATGGCATCGTCAGTTCACAGGATTTTACCAGAATTCATTCATTAAAAAGACATCAAATAATCTGACAAAATCATCGCAAGTGTGCTTTTGCAGATATGATAGAAACCAATTAGGAATAGTGTCTCTTTCTTCGCCAAATCTCCAACAGGATCAATCTGATAAACAAGCAAGAGCTGAATTTCCTCTTCTATCTTGTGCTGAAAGGTAGTCTTCTGTGATATGAATCCAGTCCACCTTATTCCCAAACTGACCAGGGCTGGATAAAATACTCCTCAATGTATTGATATAGTACTCAATAATACACAATCTTAGATGTTATTTCTTCACATGCTAAAATAAACCTTCAAACCTTCATGTCTTTGTAAAACGTTTTTGTTTATTTTTCTAATCTTTAGGGGGCGCACCAGCAAATCGTGAGATCAAACAAAGTATACACTTAAAAACATGAGCTGGAAATCTCCTCAGCAACTTACAGGCTACTATCAAAATGTCAGCTTGTTTTATTGGACTTGCAACCTAATATTTTAATGTAAAATAGTATTTGTTTTAGACTGAAACTCCAAACATTGAACTCTGATGTCTGATCATGTCAAGCCCTGCTCAGTGACCGGGCAGATCAAATCCTGAGCCCATGCACCATCTGGAACGTATTACAGTAGGTTACAGTTATTTCCCACAGTGTACAGGAAACGCTTTATTTCTCTTCATAGGGTCTGAGCGGCAGACCACATGAAGCTGCAGTGGACAGGCCTGTTTGCTCATAGTCATTTACACAGGTGAGGGACCAGAGAGGGCTGGAAACACTGGGAGCCTTGTTCACAAGTCAGCGCTAAAGGATGGGAGCAAATGGCAAAGGTTATAAATTAGTTTTATTGGAGTACGCTAAAGAGTTGACCAGTTTTAAGTACGGAGTGTAAGGTCAGTGCGTTTTGGTTTAATGGAAATAGGTCTCTGTGTCAGCATGCATGGGTAATGTATTATTTTTTCATTCATTTGTTTGTTTTAAAAATGGATGGCAAGTGGTTCGAGCCCATCCCAGCAGCAGTGAGGCTCCATGGAGAATACATTACAGACAGTGGTCAGACTGAAACAGACAGCCATTCACCACAATTGAACAACGTGCAATTTACCAATTCAGTTAGAGGCTAAAGTGCAGCTAAGGTATGGTTAAGGTTCACTTTACTGAATTTGACCCATCCTTTGTTGTGGAAAAGACCACTACCTCACTCACCGGTGAACATCCAGGGGCAGTTTCAAGTACCTGGGTGTTCACCTCAACAATAAACTGGACTGGTTCCACAACACCGACGCCCTGTACAAGAAGTGCCAAAGTCGCCTCCACCTCCTGAGGAGACTGAGGTCCTTTGGAGTGTGCAGGCCTCTGCTCAGGAGGGCCAGCTCTGTCCTGGGCTGTCCTCTGGACTCTGTAGAGGAGGTGGCTGAGAGGAGGGTGCTGGCCAAACTCACGTCCATCATGGACGACACCTCTCACCCTCTGCACCGGACTGTAGAGGAGCTGAGCAGCTCCTTCAGCAGCCGACTGAGGCACCCCCAGTGCAAGAAGGAGCACTACCGCAGATCCTTCATCCCCACCACCATCAGACGGTAGAACTCCACTACATAGTCTAAATGTGCAATTTTTCCACTATTTTCTTATTTACTTATTGTGATTATGATTATGATTATGATTATTATCACTTATCTTGCACTTTTTTGTGCACTAAACTTTCTTTTGCACTAAACTGCCTGGAGCTAATGTGGCAAGTGAATTTCTCCTGTGTGAGATCAATAAAGTCTTTATCTTTGATCCCACTACTGGAACCCATGTCCAGATGTTGAAGTCTGGTCCGAATTATTTTAGCTGGAGGATTTTATACCTCTTGGTAATGTTTTGGTTTGATCAGCGTACCAGGAAGAACATGTAAACTCCGCACAGAAAGGTCAGCGGAGCCTGGGCGTCAAACCCACAACCTTCTTGTTGTGACATAGGTTCAAAAGTTTCAAGGTTCAAAGTCAACTTTATTGTCAATTCTGCCATATGTGTTTGACATACAGTGAATCGAAATTCTGTTTCTCTCTGGCCAAGCAGTGCAAAAAGACAGTGTACAAAATGCAATATAAGACAATACAAAAACTATCTAAGACAAAATCTAAAAAGTAGTGCAAAGAATAAATACCTATTTACAGATTTAGTAAAATATAGCCACCATGCCGCATATATTCACCCGCTATTCAAGCCCTAGAATGAGGATAATATAACATACTGTAGGTATAACAAACAGTTTCTTTTATACACTTTACTGGTGCTGGCACTGGAGCTTATTTGGAAAGTCTCGTCGTATTCACACCAGGAAAGTCCGATAGTTCACTTGCTTTGGTCCGGACCAAATTTTAGTTGTTTTTTTTTTTGGTGCGATTCGCTTTCATACTGTACTTTTTTTGTAAGTGGACCAACATCTGTAAACAAAACCACGTGTGCTGAGGTCGCTCAGCCATTGGACAGAAATGAGCCCTGTCAAAATGCGGTGTCCAAATACGGAAGGAGGAGAATCATGGCCTTAGCGATATGGTTTGCTCAGTTTTTACAGTTCACACAAATGTTTGAGCAGCATCGTGAAGTTTATACAATTTTACACTCAATTTCCAAATGACGAAGACATAGGGCAAGATGACTGCGGAGGACAGCGCTTATGTGCGTGCATCAAGTTCTGACTCTTGCTCTTCACGCAAAACGTAAGTAAGCCTCGTTAAGTTTCGTTTCATTTCGTCAGCCTCAGTTTCCCATAATGCTCGACATACGACTGGAGCTTGTTAAGTGCAAAAAGCCAACTTGTGTCAGATCGAGTCCGGTCTGCCTTCTCACCTCAAACAAACCGCACCAGGATTCGAATGGAACTGTGCCGAGACCGAACTTTTTAGGTGGTCTCGGCTCACTTGTTTGCTCCGGATCAAGACTTTTGGTTTTTATTCACACCAGCCCAAAATGTCTGACTCAAAGGAGCAAACAAACTCTGGTTCATTTTAAACGAACCAAACAAGGCAGGTGTGAATACACCCTTAGAGTCACAAGATGAAAGAAAACTAGATAAATCTAGGTTTTTAAGTTCATAGGTGGCGATATTTTAATGTGCTGTTTTGGTTACATTTAATGCTTAATATTCTGTGTTTTATTTGTTAACACTTTTGATAGTGTTAATGATTACGGTTCAGTCCTGATCCAGGTTCATTTGAGTGCACTAAAACAGGCCAGACATCTGCAGGATGTGAAAAGAGAATGAGAGCATTAGACTATCATGAGTTTCAACAGTTCACATTCTGAGCGGCCTCTTGCTTTATTCAAAAAGATATATTACCTTCACAAATCAAAAGTTACTCATTCGCCGTCATCTCTTCACCTGCTCAAGGTTAGTGCTAATGGTATTCAGACTTTTTTATTTTTGGCCCGGAACACCTCCCATCGCTCCCACCCACCGTGATTCTGCCTCTCTTATGAGGTTATTCATATTGTTTACAACCTTTCTCTTCTAGCGCTCCTCCACCCACAGTCCACTCGTTCATTCATCACTCACTCCACTCATCATCCATCACAGTTACGACCATCTCTCCATCTTAATCATGTCTCTTCTCTTGACTATGAGCTAAACACTGTTTACCAGGCGTCCTTGCTCCTCAACACATTCTCCTTCAACTAATTCAATAGCCCACCTCTTCCAACTTCACAAATATTACCTAAAAATCAACCTTGGTCCTGTTGTTGGGGGATCATTTCATCATAGCAGTATTTTCACCTTGTAGGTTTGTTTCATTTCTGCATCTTCTATTTGGAATTCAGTAATGATTCAGTAGTACCAGACATATTTTCTCACAGGGAAAAATGTTGGTTTGAGCTAATATTGCATCATAAAGTTATAGCACCATGTGATAGAAAAATAGTTTTAAAACATAAAAATATAATTGATACTCACAAATCTCACAGCTGTCAGCATTTCATATTACAGTAAATGAGTACTGATTTAAGTCTGATTTAGTCCTTGCTTGTTTTGTTTTTTTTGTTTTTTTTGTGTGTTTTAAAATAGATCTACAGCTCTGGAAAAATATAAAAGACCACTGCATTTTTTTCTGAAATCAGCATCTCTACATGTATTACAGCCATTCCATTCCAGCGTCTGTTGAATTCCAGCAAAAACACAAAGCTGAGCTACTTCAGTTCTTGCACCAGGAGTGGAATAAAGTCACCCAAGAACAATGTGAAAGACTTGTGGAGAGCATGTCAAGACGCATGAAAGCTGTGATTAAAAATACATGTTATTGCACCAAATATTGATTTCTGAACTCTTCTTAAGTGCAAACATTAGTATTATGTTGTTTTAAAATGAATTTGATCTTGTTTCTTTGCATTGTTTGAGGTCTGAAAACATGTATCTTTTTTGTTGTTTTGACCATTTGTCATTTTCTGCAAATAAATGCTCTAAAACTATAATATTTTTATTTGGAATTTGGGGGAAATGTTGTCATTAGTTTATAGACTCAAACAAAAATGTTCCTTTTGCTCAAACACAACGCCTATAAGTAGTAAAATCAGAAAAACTGATAATTTTGCAGTGGTCTCTTATTTTTTTTCCAGAGCTGTATCTGAGTCCAGGCTAAGATCTGGTTAACTTTTTGGTTTTGATTTGAAGGGGCTATATTACGCTACTTTCTAATCTGTGTTAATGTTTAATTAATAATGTTGTTTCCTCATTAAAAACATGCCTGGACTTGTGTTTTGTTTCATTTGCACATATTTAACACACAAACCATTCATATTTAGGACAAGAGAAAGAAAACACTGTTTCTGGTTCATATTTGTGTTTAGTTTTTACTAGTCAGCCTTAAAGGTCCCATGGCACTCACTTTCTGAGGTTTTTGAACGTTAATGTGAGCTCCCCTACCCTGTTTAGGCCCCCCCAATGGCTAAAAGTTGCGTAATGTCTAAACTGAGCATTTGCGATCCTTTTCTGCGTTTGAAAAAAACACAGCTCAAATGGGCGATTCTGGACAAGGCACCTTATTGACGTCAGATCGAAAAAAAGAAATGCAAATGCAGTTCCACCATCGTCTGGATCTCCACCTCCTGTCTCTGGAAATCACGCCCAGAGAATTTGGACCGTGAAGGAGCTACGCAATGCGAAATGCGTTTTTTTTATTTGCCTGGAGGCACATGCGAGTGTTTCTAGACTCGGAAGTCCTTTACCCGACCCTCTGGACCTCTGAAACAGCAGTGGTTTAATTTTGTTTTCTGTGAAAATGTGTTTTTTTTTTCATTGAAAAGGCTCTCCTTTCCTCCTTCGCGCTTACACACGCGGAAGTGGGGCCAGGCACAGCGCACCGCTAAAACAAGGAACCAGCGGCGCATTTGCCCCTCCCCCCCCCCCCCCGCTCCTCTAACCAATCTGTGTCCTTCTCATTTGCATTCAAGCAACAAGGCCCAGAATGAGGTGTTCAGAGAGTTATTTTTTGACTCTGACTCTGTACATGTGTCTTTCTCATGCACTAAGTGTTGATTTTGAAGAAGGATTCATTTACAGTATTAGGGAACCATTAAGGCACAATATAAAAGCATCAAGAAGTACCATGTCATGGGATCTTTAATGCATAATGCTAGTAATCTCTGTTTTATCATTGGTTTTGTCAACACTTTTTGGTCCATTACTGTGATTTAACTGGAAAGTCCAATATTTTGTCAAGTGGTATCTTAAACTTTGAGAGTCACAGCTGTATTGATCGCCACTCTACTTCTTTCTTCAAATATCCAAAATCTGACCACAACAAATCGAGCCAGTCAATCAAACTGAACTGTTTATGATAGCTCAGAGAATTCGGGAGGCAGTGTCTGTAAACTTTTCAAACTATTCACATAAATACACACTACAGCCTCACATGTTTGGATATTTTTCGTTTTATTTATTCAGTAATCCTCTTTCAAATCCTGTCCGCTGCCTGTTCGCCTCACTGACCGACTGCCCTCTGCTTCTTTTCAAAGAATTTTATAGACCTTGAAAAAAAAATGGAGGAGCAGAGGGGGTAGAAAAATACACAGCTAAGGTAATAACCTGATTTCGCCTCAGCTGGTTTTGATTTATGAAAGGAAGAGAGTGTCAGAGCAGCAGCGGGTGCACTCCCCTGTTTTTTGGGATGTAGATACACAATGAAAAGAAAGACAAAAGACAGGGAACCACAAACCATGTCGATGAAATAAAGTGAGCTGATATAAGAGAGGCCGGATGCCATTGAAGAAAATAAGCATGCTACAAAGAGAGGGTCTTGTATGGTTTTAGTCAAGCTTCGGTCTCCGTTAGGATCTTTTTTTTAGGTCCTTCTGGTTTGGTCAGTATTACAAAAACATACACAAAGTAATATTTTGTTTCAGTTATGCACGTTTGAGCAATCCATTACATCATTGTTGCCATCCAACTGATTTTAAAGGGTTCATATTACTTTTTTCTGATGTTACAATCTTTCCCCATTAAAAACATTCACACATTTTAACACACAAACCCGGCAGTTCTTCCCTCAAACTCAAAACACTTTGTTCCACATTGTGATGTCATGTGATAATCCAGGTGTTTCACTGAGTTTTTAAACTTCTTTTTGGGAATACTCAAATCTTTTGGAATGACATTTTTCTGTTTGTGAACAGAAAACTTGATACAAACCTACAATTGAATGTAAAACATGTACTTTTTGGTGTCTTTGAGAAAAGTATTCCTGCGAGAAAAAAAAAAAAAGTGTTGTTCATCCTACCAAATTTCATATCCATTGCTGTAAATTTTCTAGCCAGAAATCCACATTTGTTGTATTTCTGTCCCCCTTGTTCTCTTATATAAACTCTCTAAAGTATTGCACAAATCCAAAAGCCATGAAAACAAAAGCAATTTGTATGGAATTTGAAATATAAATTGTAATTGTATTGATAATTTCTATATATTTGTATAATGCAGAAAGTGCACATGCTGAGTCCTATGAATATGAACTCTTAAGCCTCAAGCAGTGTTATTGTTTATACCAGTGTTTCACAACCTTTTTTGTCTTGTGTACCCCTGAGCCTTTTTGTCATACCTCGAGTACCCCCTCACTCACACGTGTTGATAATTCTCCAAAAGTAGAACATGACACAATGGATTATTAAATGAAAATCATTTTATTTCATCTCCTTAATTTGAAAATTTAATTCTCAGACATTTTCTCTCTTTTCTTTAACTCAAATTTACTCAAATTAGAATTAAAAAATAAAATAAAAAATCTCCCCCTGCACCTGGCAGCGACACTGCTGAGTACCCCCTGCAGTGTGCTCGCGTACCCCTAGGGGTACTTGTTGGGAAACACTGGTTTATACCATTGTATATTACAGGGGTCTTCAACGTTTTTCAGGCCAGGGACCCCCAAACAGATGGCGAACTGGGCCAGGGACCCCCTACTATATATACGGCATAGAATTGTGTTTTATATTAAATTGAGCTTAGTGTCATGTATAAACATTGCTACTCTGTTATGGTACATCCAATACAAGGAAATAATACACAGCTTAATACTGTATTTTACACTATAAAATATAAAATTATATTATTTTAAAGTGAAAAAAAAAGATTTCGCGACCCCCCCTGCAGTACCTCCGCGATCCCCCTAGGGGTCGCGACCCCCCTGTTGAAGACCTCTGGTATATTACATTGTATATTTGGAAAAAGAAAAACAAGTGTTATTAAACTCCATACATCTTAACTAGAATTACTTGCCTAATTTCAGCCCTGAAATTGCCTATCTGTACTGAACTAAAGGTAAAAGATAGATTTTAACCTGAAAACTACCACTTCATGACATAGGTGGAACAGAGCCTTTTGAGCTTTGGAGATATAGAAAGATTAATAATTAAGGGTTACTCAAAAATGTGTGAAACAAAACACAAGGTGAGGTGGTCATAACATTAAAGCTCACAAGAGTCAATTTTACGTAATCATTTTTTACTAACTTCCCTTTGCTATAGTGTTTTGCACTTAAACATAAACCCTAAACAAAATTTATAAAACAAGGTTTAGGTGTTTTAAAAAGACTCAACATATGTTGCCTGGAAGAATCCATGACTCATCGCTGTACCAGCGGCAAGTCTGGTAACGCTTGGTCCCGAATGCGCTGCCGTTGTGCTTAGACAGACAGCTAAGTGAACCAATCAGAGAACAGTTAACGGACAGCGACGTGAACCAAGCCGGTAGGAAGCAATGCAAAAACATCTTTTTTGAAAAGAAAGGCCTCTAGAGCTGTCAGCTGCTGTGGTTTTAAGGAATCGATGTGTTTTAGGTCATTTAAGACCAATTTTACAGCTGAATGGAAGGGACGTTGCGGGCAAAGGCGGGTGCACTGACGTCACCATCTTTGAACGAATCAGAATCGCGGAGTCCGTTGTTAACCGGAGGAGCGAGGGTGGAGCGAGGGTGTCCAAATGGTATCGCGCTGTATAGCAAATACAGAGAGATATCATTTGGCTGGCCAGGTAACAACATATGTACATTTTTGCTGGAGGGTTTACCACATGTTTTTCTCCATAGAGATGTTATGGCTTTGAATAGAATGTTCTAAAGTACGGCTAAAACAAAAACTGAGCTTTTTTCATAGAGACAAGAAGATGACACCACCAGGCCAATCTAAGATCTGAGATCTGAGACTGAATAAATGCAAGCTAAGATAATGCAACTGAGTCGAGATTTCAGGCAGATCAACAAAATCTTCATGGAGACAAGTAGGCCTCCACACAAAAGTTACATAGTGAACCTCTGAAGATCTGAATCCTGCATGGTTTGGATTTGGTTTAGACCTAGTTTACATCAGGTTTTGTCTGGGCTAGTTCTTTAATAATCTTTAATTAGATCTAGTTTGGCCTTCAATATTTGGGTATGAACCATAGTGCTGGTTTAATCCTGGTTTAGACTTGGTTTAACTAAAGAGACAACTATGACAGTGAAAGTATTCATGCCATGCCAATAAAAAGTGAAATTCTACAAAGAGACAGGAGTTTTATTGAGGGAAAATGTGCTTGTTACAGAGGGAATAGTGGGAGGGTATTAGCTCAGAATGAATTTTTAATACAGCCCAGCACCAGGCGTACCCACATCTCAAACAGAAATAAAACCCACCGTGTGTCACTTAAATCTCATTTCATGAACTTGGATTTTTTTTTTTCTATGGAGGATGAGTCTTAATCAGCAAATATGAGTATGAGCTGAAATTAAATGAGGAGAGAAAGAAAGACAGACTGAAAGAAAAGAAAGAAAGAAAGAAAGAAAGAGAAAGGGAGGGGGTATAGTGGGTAAATAGAGAGAACACCTATTCACGATGTAATGAAAAAGCTTTTCTTGAGTTAAAGGTGCACTGTGTAACTTTTGTGATGGAAGGTCAGCTGCCTGCTTGTCCCCATGGCGATATTATTGCTTTGACTGGTATATTCTGGTATATTATTGCTTTGACTGACACATTATGATATTAAGCATCTCTATTTCCATGGTAACAGGGAAGTAATGCCAAATTACAGGTGAGATCTGCGGAGATGTTACCCTGCTTACAGTATGAAGGCATGTATTTTTTATTTTAAAACACCTGTAATTGTTTTAATTGTAAGATTTAACTTTAATGTCACACTATGGAACATTTAAGGCAGTGCTTCTCAATTATTTTCTGTAACGCTTCCCCCTAGGAAGAAGAAAAAATGTCACGCCCCCTCCCTGCACGCGACTATAAATAGTATTATTTGTCTAGAAAATTGTTATTAGTACACCTCTGCCTAACATTGTATCCTTTTATTAACATTAAACACAAAAAAAGAAATAAATAAATTTACAACAAAGACCACTGTCTTTTTGCACTGAGGACTCAAATATTAATGTGTTTTTAATGCAGCTTTGCACACATTTGTTTACGTTTTACAGAAATGAAACTTAAAATCACATGGCCCATTTGCATAAACTAAAAGCACTGAAAAAAACACACACTCTTTCCCTGCGCCGCTGATGCATCAGCTTCTGTCGGACTAAAATACACGACTCACTGGAATATACGTGCTTTTTCTGCGACAGGATGTTCTGCTGATGGTGAGTCTGTTCTGTATATTGTGTATTTAAGGTTGCCGACCCCTGCCCCAGAGCAACAATGAGAGCGCCACTGCCAACTACTGTTGTTGATGTGCAATTACACTTAGTTCTAGTACAGTACGGAAAAAAGGCATGTTTCCCAGGGTCATACGCGCCCCCCCGGCATCACACTGCCCCCCCCCCCCCCCCCCCCCCCCAGGGAGGCCCGCCCCACTATTTGAGAAGCACTGATTTAAGGCAATAGCAAAGCAATATCATCTCCATGGAAACAAACAAGTGGCAAACACTCTTTCAGCAAGAGAAAATATATTAAAATAATATACTTACTAATAAACATCTGTAGCCTTTATTTAGGTCTATATATTTAAGATTTGGTTTGAAAAAGCTGAGCCAGAGCATATTCCCAGTTGGTGAATTCACTGACAATGAAATAAAACAGATTTTTTTTCCCTGATTTGGTAATAAAATTCAAAGTGTGCTTTTTAAAGAGATTCGCAATCACTAAATATGACAATGAAAGGCAGTAGTGAATGAGAGAGAGAGAGAGAGGGAGGATAGGGGGAGGAGCGATACAGACAGTGGCAAGGAGGATTATGGGTAAATACAGCAGGGCCCGCCACTCACTCGCTGCCAGTTGATTAGCCCAGGTGTCAGTACCCACACATGAGCACAATTTGAATTTTAAACTCAAGCCCCAAAACACGTGTCAGACGTCGGCAGGCTGTCTGTCACCCCACCTCGCACTGACAATAGCACAAGAGCAATTAATGTAAAGCTGCAGCCATGTGCCAATTTACCCACAATTCCCTGTTCACAACATAGGCCTTGTCCTATCACACAGCCATTTTTTTAACATAATACATGAGGCACACCATCTCCTGTGCCAAAAACATCATATCAGCCAGCAGTGTCCCAATTTACTCATTTTGGAGCGCGTTCCAATTTAGGCAATTTTAGCGTCTTCCGTGTATACATCTCTGCGCCTCCTGAGCATTCCTGGCATTCTGCATGTATAATGTTTCTCAGTATAGACCCAGTGTCTAGGTTATTGACTGAATATTTTACAATATATAACTATATTCAATTCATCGCCTTCAAGCAGAGAACAGTCCATTTAAAGTATGTATATATCACGCACTTGTATAGGCAAATATTAAGGCACTACATTCCAGTTTACAATACATGTAACATACTGCAAGTTACACTTACACTTAGTTAAAAAGATTTAAATAACTTCCATTCCTGAAAATAGCACAAGTTGAAATAATAATCATCTTAATTTTAGAAGAGCCCTCAAAATCTGTACTCAAATAAAAGGAATATTCAATTAAAAATAAAATCAGCTATAATAACTGTTACCTCAGAATAACCCGGTGCTAAAAAGCTGCACAATTTATGTTTCAGTACAAAAAGGACTTACACTTCCGCACTTTAATTTAACTTTAACACTAACTACTTACTTATTAGTATAACTATTACTACTATCAAGTCTGCTTTAAAAATACACTTTAACTCATTGGCTTTTAACCCAGCATGAGAGTTGTTGGATTTTATTTTCTATTTTTCTCTTTCTGTTCTTAGCTTTCATTTGATTTCACAGTTTCATGAATATTTGCACGCTAGTACCAATACCTTGTTAGTGGTAGGTATTCTCAAAATGCTTTTTTAATGAACACACTTTGGCTTCCAGGACTAATTGAATACCAAGCTTTTTAAAACCGCATTTTAATTTGCGACACATTTCGTCTTAATGCCTATTTTGTCTGTCTCTATCTCATTGTACATTAAAGTGGATGCGCACTAGGAGCCGCTTCTTTAATTGGGGGTTAACTCTACACATTATGCATACTAAAAAGACTGTTCCTGTCTGGAGCGGTTTGTTTTTCTGCATATGTAAGACACTTTGACGTCTAGAATGACAGGGAGAGTAAACAATTAATGTAAGCATATCGGTAGACCATACAAGCAAGTGCCCCAGCAGCGGTTTTCCATATAAGCGAGCTGAATTAGTGCCAAAAGCAAAAGGGTACAGGTGCTGCTATTTCCTATGAGACTTCAGATACGGCAGAACAATATTATCACCACCCTAGCTTGCGCGTTTGCAAGTTTTGTATTTTTCTTCCGAGAGAATTGATTAAAATTCAAAGCAGCAGTTATGAAAAGCTATTCCGATTCTGAAGGGCGCATTAAGCAGTGTTTTAATAAGTAAAATGGATCAACAGCCGCTGGGATTTTTCAGGTTTAGTTGTATTCTCGTTCCCAGTGAGGTGAAATTAAAATGCACCGCTCCGACCTTGTACAAAATATAATTATTGCAACTCGATTCAATAATCCCGTAGTTCTTTATATTTTAACTTTGTTTTCAAATATAAAAGGGTTTGAGTGAATGCAAAGAGGAGGAGAGTACTTAAGAAGTCAGTCTGTAATTCTGTCTTTGTTTATGTCTGTTTATGCTAAATACATGGTGTTATTGTTGCTTTCAGAATAGTAAGCAGCTCGCTACCCAAACAGCTATTCATCATACATTTCTTGTTTTGTGAGGGTTCAAAAGACTGTACCTGTTTTGTTTGTTATCATTCTTATGGAATCTGAAATTACATGTGGTACATTTACTGCAGGATAGCGGTAATTCCAACTAACCAATCTACAGTGGTACTATACGTAATGTGCAGGAGTGGCTGTGTACTAGTACCATGCAGGAGTGGCTGTGGGAGTATATAAAGAGTAAGAAAAAAGTGAATATGTAAGTACTAATATTAAAACTTCAGTACTGTATATACCTCTGGATGAATAACAGATGATGTGAATAATCTGATTCTTTTCTGATTTAACAGGCTTTGACAAGGACAATTATGCAAAAATGGGAAAACTAAGACAAAAATTAAAGAGAAAAGTTTTAAGGGCCTATATTGCACTATTTGCTGATCTATGTTATGATGTTTCCTCATCAAAAACATACCTATAAACGTACCATACTGTACAGTACAGCCAATTTTCGTCTTTCAGTCTATAAAGGTCCTATATTACACAAAATTGACTCTTGTGAGCTTTAATAACATTAGAACATGGCTTGAAGCTCACAAGAGTCAATTTTGTGTAATATAGGACCTTTATAGTCTGAAAGGCTAAAATTGACTGTACTGTAAACGTAAACGCACCCCAAAAAGCAGATCTAATTATTGGACTTTTCTAATTTACTGGCCTTGTAAATGTACCCATATAACCTCCAAATGTACCCAAATGTACCTCCCTGCAGCTAGATACAAGCAGTGTCTAACCAGCACTAGAACCAGAGCTGATGAAGCCTCTCGGATGAGCGGCGAAACGTTTTCAACCAAACATACTTTGTCCAGTTGACAAATTGAACTTCTCCTTTTATCACAGTGTGCACGATATCACTAAATAGCATTGAGATTTAAATACATACTGTAACTAAAAGTAGACAAAAAGGAATCAAAAAACATTGGGTAATATCGTATAGAATCAACTCTCTGCTCCCCGCACCTACTCCTATTATTAGCGGCTCTTACAATGACTCAAATTAAAAGTGCCATTAATCCGACAGTGTAATCCATGCATGCATAGGGCTGCTCCATTCATCCTGAGTGGGGATTAGTGAACAGTGAGCCCTGTGTTGGTGGTCACTGGACTATGGCACCTCATGAAGATAATATGGCTGATGTGTGCGTGTGTGCGTCTCTGTGTGTGCCGCTGGTCAGTATTGTGCGTATGCGAGAGGAGGTATTCAGTACATGTGGCCATTGGGCTTGTCCGGGCTCTTTGTGGTGACCTGCTCAAGGGGAAAATCCCTGTGTGGTGGTCTTCTGGAGATGTGGAGGTCCGAGGGGGAGGCCTGCAGCATAGGTAACTGTGAATAAATGGAATAAGCCCCCAAAGCCACATTCTATTTGTAATTAGGCTTAGTAACTGGATAAAAGAATGAATTTAGATTGGTAAATCAATGTTGGGAAGCGGGTTAACTGTAAAGTAGGGGTTATACACAAAGGCAATTCTGGAAATATTTAACCACTGTGTCAGGTTAATGAAACTGAAATCACCAGTTTGCATATCTAAAATAGAGTTACATACAATCAAGTTCAGTTACTGTAACTTACTAGTACATAATGAGCACTAACATTTCTGGTCGAGAGTCTACAACTTGCGACTCTTTACACTTTTTTTTGTTTGTTTGTCTATTTCATTCATAAAGTATAAAAAGACATTAAAGGAATCTTAAAGGAAAAGTAACTCTTTTTTTACAATCTGAGCCTTCTTTCGGCAATAAAACAAGTAGTTTTACTCACCCATAGCAGTTTGGTGTCAATTGGAGTGGTATCGCAGAAGTTATGTTGGAGCCATTCTGTCCTACTAATGATCCCGTATCCGTTAGCGTGAGTGCTCGGGGCACTGATTTGCGGTCTCCAAATAACACAAACTTTAGCACTTTTCAAATCACAGAAGATCGCTGTGTCAGGGTAGACTTTTAGTAGATTCCAAATCGGCCTGAAACCCGATATCGCAACAGAAAAGTAAAGTTCAGAGCGGTGTTAGCTTCTTTCGGACTAGCGGTGTTTACAAAACAGCTGAGTTCCCGCATGCGCACTGTCCTCTCTGATGACGTCATCAAATGAAACTATAGCTGGATATCGGGTTTCAGGCCGTTTTGGAATCCACTAAAAGTCTACCCTGACACTGCGATCTTCTGTGATTTGAAAAGTGCTAAAGTTTGTGTTATTTGGAGAGCGCAAAGTAATGCCCCGAGCATATGATACGAGCACCATGTTAACGGATACGGGATCACTAGTAGAACAGAACGGCTCCAACATAACTTCTGCGATACTGCTCCAATTGACACCAAACTGCTATGGGTGAGTAAAACTACTTGTTTTATTGCCGAAAGAAGGCTCAGATTGTAAAAAAAAAACGTTACTTTTCCTTTAACGTTTTTTACAATCTGAACCTTATTTCGGTAATGAAGCATGTTGATTTACTCACCTATAGCACTTTTGACTCCACCGAAAATCTACACTGACACATCGAGCTTCTGTGATTTGAAAAGTGCTAAAGTTTGTGTTATTTGGTGACCGCAACACCGTGCCCTGAGCACTCACGTTATCCAGATATCCTAACCTACCAAATCTACGGAACTGCTCCAAATGTTACTAAAGTGCTATGGGTGAATAAATCAACGTGTTTTATTACCGAAATAAGGTTCAGATTGTAAAAAAAACATTAATATTCCTTTAACAGTGTGATAACAATACCAAAACATTGAATGAAAGGGAGCAGAAAGAAGTGAAATCTTATGTTATCTGCCCCCTTCTTCCCTTTTCCAGACAATACATTAACGCCGATAATAACTATAAAACATTTCATCAATACATTCCATTTAAATCACAATTATTAATCAATTATTAAAGAGTCTTTAGACTTTTTAGACTTTAGACTTTTATGGTCCCCAAGAGGAAAATCATTTTCACGCACACAGAGCTTGTTTGACACATACAGCAACAAACAACACAACAAACACAGACACATTACAATCGACATTACTGATTCCATGGTGACTATTGCATTGCCCCGATGTTACACAGTATGGTATTAAACGTTTATACCTCCATCAAGACAACTAGCCAGCAGGCAAAGTAAAATCTTTGGAGAAGAGACCCAGCTAAAAAAAATATTTTTCTAACAATTTTTGTGTTGTGTTGTTTACGTATTTAAAAAAAAACTGTAACTGTAGCTGAACAATACAACACAATAAAGATATACAGCTCTGGAAAAACAAAACAAAAAAGAGACCACTGCATTTTTTTCTGAAATCAGCATCTCTACATGTATTACAGCCATTCCATTCCAGCGTCTGTTGAATTCCAACACAAACACAAAGCTGAGCTACTTCAGTTCTTGCACCAGGAGTGGAATAAAGTCACCCAAGAACAATGTGAAAGACTTGTGGAGAGCATGCCAAGAAGACGCATGAAAGCTGTGATTAAAAATAAGGGTTATTGCACCAAATATTGATTTCTGAACTCTTCTTAAGTGTAAACATTAGTATTATGTTGTTTTAAACTGAATTTGATCTTGTTTCTTTGCATTGTTTGAGGTCTGAAAACATGTATCTTTTTTTAGTATGAAAGTGGTGCGTGCATGAGTGTTGGAGGTGGTCGGAGGGGCCGATGGCGCAGATTGGCAGCCTCGCTTCTGTCAGTCTGCCCCAGGGCAGCTGTGGCTACAGAAAGTAGCTTACCACCACCAAGTGTGGAGTGAATGAACAATGAACTGTAAAGCGCTTTGAGTGTCATGAAAGGCGCTATATAAATCCAATGAATTATTATTATTATTATTATTTTTTGTTATTTTTGACCATTTGTCATTTTCTGCAAATAAATGCTCTAAACGATAATATTTTTATTTGAAATTTGGGGAAAATGTTGTCAGTAGTTTATTGACTCAAACAAAAATGTTCCTTTTGACCAAACACACAGAAAAAAAAAGGATAATTTTGCAGTGATCTCTTATTTTTTTCCAGAGTTGTAGATGTTAAATGACAAAGAAACATTCAGGCAAAGCGATAATATCTTAATATAGTGAATACTTAATATAATATAGTGACACGCAGGTAGCCAACAGAAAAGTTACATAGTGCACCTTTAATGCGGGGAAGTCACAAGTTGCCAATTTCTTCTCAGCCTTCTTTTCTACCACTCTTTTGGGAGATGGTTTTATGATATTTGTAATACTGCCATTATAATCTGTCACTGGATTTATATGAGTAAAATGTATTTAAGTACATCCATAATGAGTACCAATAATGAGCACTTTGTTTTTGTGGTATTAATACACTTCTGTGAATTTGACAATGAGCGGTTTTCCATTCAGAACTCTTTCACAGAAACAACATAAGCATTCGCAGATTCTGTCAGGCTAACACCTTCAGCTGTGCACACCGTTGTAGCATTGTGTTTCATTTGCATATCACACTTTTTAGTTTTTCTTTTTCTCGTATAGTGCCACAAGACAAGTCTGCTTAGTGCTGTAGATTCCTCTCACCCTTTATGTAAAGAGCCTTGTATTGTATCTGCATGTGCCCAACTTATATTTATAGGACCTGTTTTCCCACACACAGCAAAAGCAAATGCACCTCTTGACCCTCCCGTATTGCAATCCCTGAGATCATTAGTTAAGCACAAATTGGAATTGGTGAGAATAAGGGACGGGCTAAAATGGAATCGCAAAACAGTAATAATAATAAACATTTATATCCCTGTACTGGAGTATTGGAAAATCTATACAGCGCAGCCTTCAGTGCAATCATGAAAAGGGATCGGTCAGAGATGCTTGGCTGCTCAGTTCTCACCGGGCCACGCCGACCAATGGATTCATCTTTGCACTGTTGTTGCATCCTAAATGAGAAGCTTCTTAAAAGGTGGTCCTCACATGAAAACACTTTATCTTCATTTGAGGAGATGATGCATGGAGCGTAGTGTGCGTGTGGGCGGATCTGGACAGAGATATACTGGATTTTCATTGCTGATTTTTACAGCAGTGAAAACAAGAGCCTCTAGTTTGCACTGGGAGATGAGCGTATATATCCATTGTGCGCTTATGGGCCCATAAACATGCATGCTGAGTTGGGGTAATCTGTCTGCCAAGTAAAGTATATTGGGCCAAACTAAATATTATGTATATGCTCTATGTAGTCTGTGGTGGTATAGTGGGGCAGGAATTATGGGTAATGGATACACAGTACATCTCTTTTATGAATGCATAATAGAATGACTAGGATGCAAATGGCATAGCTTGTGCCTCACAGCAAGTAGGGTGCAAGGTTTGATAAATGAAGTACAGCTCTGGAAAAATTAATGAAAAAATAAGAGACCACTGCAAAATTATAAGTTATTCTGATTTTACTACTCATTTTTGTTTGAGTCTATAAACTACTGACAACATTTCCCCCATATTCCAAATAAAGTATTATCGTTTAGAGCAGGGGTGTCAAACTCATTTTGGTCCAGGGGCCGTATCCAACCTACTTTGATCCCAAAGGGGCCGGATCAGAAAACTCATGGCAAATATACCCCAAAAATAGCAATAACTCCAAATATTTGTGCAGAGAAACACAGATCTATTACAGACTGCTGTTTCTTCAGTCCCAGCAATAATTCTTTTATTTTCTATCTTCTCAATTCTCCATTCAAGTTATTGTAGCCTATTGTTTGAAATGTCGTGTCTCGTAGTGGCGTTTAACATTATAGTCCTTGAGCACCGCCACTTGTTGTAAACACACCAAACATACAGGTTTCCCATTCACCTCTGTGAACAAATAGAAATTAGTCAATTTTTCTTGGAAAATCCTGCACTCGGTGTCCACTTTTTTCATTTTTTATATTTTGTTGATTCTGGTGTCATGGGTCACAGTCAAAACGATGGTCCTTTAAGAGAGTTTGGAAAGAGGCAAGTTTGTTTTTTTGTGCTGCTCTGGTGGGAGGGGCCACGCAGGCGCTGGAGACGTTGCTATTTTACCAATATTTTAATAGAAATATAATTAAAATATTTCAATAGAAAATCAGCCGAGGGCCACATTAAAGGTCTTGGAGGGCCGGCTCTGGCCCCTGGGCCGCATGTTTGACACCCCTGGTTTAGAGCATTTATTTGCAGAAAATGACAAATGGTCAAAAAAAAAAAAAAAAAAGATACATGTTTTCAGAGCTCAAACAATGCAAAGAAACAAGATCAAATTCATATTAAAACAACATAATACTGATGTTTACACTTAAGAAGAGGTCGGAAATCAATATTTGGTGCAATAACCCTTATTTTTAATCACAGCTTTCATGTGTCTTGGCATGCGCTCCACAAGTCTTTCACGTTGTTCTTGGGTGACCTTATTCCACTCCTGGTGCAAGAACTGAAGTAGCTCAGCTTTGTGTTTGTGTTGGAATTCAACAGACGCTGGAACTGAATGGCTGTAATACATGTAGAGATGCTGATTTCAGAAAAAAATGCAGTGGTCTCTTTTTTTTTTCTCAGAGTAATGTACCCATCGACCTAAATTTTTGTGCACATTAAGATTAATTTCAGGCTTAAGCCTTTATTGGTCTCACACAAATTGACACACAGTGACACACGGGAGAAATTTGACTTCTGCATTTGACCCATCCTTTTCAGGAGCAGTGAGCAGCCATCTTTTTCGGCGCCCGGGGGGCAGTACCATGAAGGGTCTTGCCCAAGGACCCACACTGGTTAGCTCATTGCCCGAGGGGGGTTTGAACCTACAACCCCCAGGGGGAAAGTCCATGACTTACCAGTTGAGCTAACCAGCCGGTTCATACTTGGCTAATCCTACATAGTCCAAGAGTGGGAATTTCTGAAGTTTGTTGGCACTGAAAAAGAAAAGTGCCACCGAATCCTGGGGGGGTAACAGAATCAAACAACTTTAAGGAGGGAAGCCGACTGGATTATTAATTAATTCATTTTAATTGTCAACTATTGAACCTGGTGGACTGAATGAAACACAGGATTTGAGTTGTTCTTTTTGTAAATAATCCTTGTAAATATTGCTTGTGTGGTGTGTTGTGTATATATAATGTTGTGTATATAATGTTGTGGCTCTGTTTTTCTACTGTATATAGTATGTATTATATATTGCATTCAAAAACCCAATATGACCAAAAAAAAACATGTGGCACTACTCTGGTGAACCTGATGACGCTGTAGAGGGCGAAAAATGTTGTTCGCTCTAACCTAATAAAGAATAAAGAATAAAGTCAAACAAGTGTGCGGTAAACCTTCTCTTTTTTGGAATTGTTGAATGTTCCTGCTGTTACCCACACCTGGAAGCTGTGCATGGACTCTTGAACTAGGAAGTATTGAATGTTTTATATCTATGTGATCCATATAATTGAGATTAAAGGTAAGATTAAGGAAAGAGTAGCTGGCTATAAAGTAAATGGCGATCCAATAAACAATAAAGGTTCCAGAGGATACACATAAAGTCTCATTGCCTCTGATAGAATAATCCCTCCATGTTTTTTTAATTGTCTGTTTGTACATTTTAATGCTTACTTAGCTGTTGTAAAAAGGAATGTATGGCTTACTGATGGAATTTAATGACCTGAGTCTGGACACTAGACAGATGGACCCTTAGTAATATTTGGTCCAATTCAGTTTTCCAAGATAAGTCTAAGTGGCAAGAGTCAATCATTTCTTAAAGGTTTTACTCTTGAGAACTTTAAGCCATAATATAATGCTTTTTATTTATGTGTTTAGTTGTGTTTTTTTCATTCATACATATTTGAGTAACCCTTTATTAATAGTCTGTCTACATCTCCACAGCTTAAAATGTTCTGTTCCACCTTATGATGTCATCTAGTGGTAGTTTTCAAGTTAACAGCTATCTACTTTTAATACATTTAGTTAAGCAGATACTGTCAATACCCTATACCAGACCTGAAATTATACAAAGGTCTCTAGTGACTGGTCTGTGGAGTTTAAAAAAAAACAGTGGAGAACTTCCTGTATTACCACATGACATCACAAGGTGGAACAGAGTGTTTTCAGTTTGATAGAAGAACTCAATAATAAATAAATATGCAGGTTTTATGCATCAAATGTGTGTGAAACAAAACATAAGTACAGTGCTGCAAAATGGTCAGTTTTTTCTGATTTTACTACTTATAGGTATGTGTTTGGGCAAAAGAAACATTTTTGTTTGAGTCTATAAACTACTGACAACATTTCCCCCAAATTCCAAATAAAAATATTGTTGTTTAGAGCATTTATTTGCAGAAAATGACAAATGGTCAAAATAACAAAAATGATACATGTTTTCAGACCTCAAACAATGCAAAGAAACAAGATCAAATTCATTTTAAAACAACATAATACTAATGTTTACACTTAAGAAGAGTTCAGAAATCAATATTTGGTGCATTAACCCTTATTTTTAAAGATCCCATGACATGGTACTTCTTGATGCTTTTATATGGCTCCTTAATGGTTCCCTAATACTGTAAATGAATCCTTCTTCAAAATCAACACTCAGTGCATGAGAAACAGAGATAAGATGAGAAAGAGTCATAAATATCTCTCTCAAACTCTTTATTCTGGGCGTTGTTGCTTGAATGCAAATGAGGAGAAAACAGATGGCCAATAGTAGAGGGTGGAGGCGTGGCCAAACTCTCCGCTCAGAGCTCAGAGCCCACAGCTGATCCATTTCCTTGTTTTTGTACGGGGGAGAGATTTGAAGCGTTCCATTGAAAAATAAACACATTTCCACAGAAAATAAAATTAAACCACTGCTGTTCAAAGGTCCAGAGGCTCAGATAAAGGACTTCCGAGCCTAGAAACACTCGGACGTGCCTCCAGGCAAATAAAAAACGCATTTCGCATTGCCTAGCGCATTCGCAGTCCAAACTCTCTGGGCGTGATTTACAGAGACGCTGAGTACAGACAGACGGGGGTGGAACTGCATTTGCATTTCTTTTTTCGATCTGACGTCAATAAGGTGCCTTGTTCAAACTCGCCCGTTTGAGCTCCGATTTTTTGTAACGCAGAAAAGGATCGCAAATGCTCAGTTTAGACATTTCACAACTTTTAACCATGGGGGGTTAATACCCTAAACAGGGTAGGGGAGCTCACATTAACGTTCAAAAACCTCAGAAAGTGAAAATTTCATGCCATGGGACCTTTAATCACAGCTTTCATGCGTCTTCCTGCACTTCCACATGACATCACAAGGTGGAACAGAGTGTTTTCAGTTTGAGAGAAGAACTCAATAATAAATAAATATGCAGGGTTTATGCATCAAATGTGTGTGAATGAAACAAAACGAGTATGTCTGACGAGGAAACAAAATTATAACATAGAGATGAAAATAATGTAATATGGCTCCTTTAATAAACAATAAGAATGAAGCCACAAGTAACAGAAATACAGTAGAAATACAGAATCCCATTTTGATAAAGATTCACCCAAAATACATCTGCCCTAAATCAAATGTAATAGGTGGGCATACAAGAAGTGTCAGGTACAGCTCTGAACAGAAATCTCCTAATCCGAAAACTTGGACAGCTTTTCCTAGAACATAATACTTTTCTTTTTCCGTTCAACCTGCACTTGCTCCGTCTCGGGTTTGATGTCCCGCCAACATGCAGCAGCCTATCATTATTTCATTCCTTTTTTAACATAAAGCATCAATTATTCAGCTTCGGGTAGATCAGATATGATTTTTTGATTTGACAAAAATGACTGCGCGATAGTCCACCCCTTGCTTATAAAAACCGCTGCAACGATAATACCTTGAGTGATGGATGAGAAATGGGAGGAGTAGATGGAAATAATTTCAGTATGCTAGAATAAATTATGGCTCCATTAGCATATGACAAATATGAGTTTCTCTTTCGATAAATAGCGTTCGCATCCTCAAAAAATGCCCAATGTGGATTTGATTTTTAGAGTTTTGTATAAATCTCATTTGTAAGGAACCCTGGAAAGTTCTCCTTCTGGCAACAACAAAAATGATTAGACGATTATACACTGATGCGCATTCATTACTCCTAACTTTTACAAATACAGACAGTTTGCTTCGTAACTTTTCCTCAGCGTCCTAAAAGTCCTCATTAATTCCTACCTTTACTAAACTGGCCCCTTTTTTCTGTCTCCTCCTTCCTCCACTATTCCTCCTCTGTCCTTACATCCTCTTCCGTAGCTAATGAGGCAACTTAAATTTATGCCAAAAACACAAACAGTGAAAAAAAATTAAGGTAGCACTCACTGGAAGCTGTTTGTAAAAGGATTCATCATGTGAGCAGTTTTCAATAAATAATAAATGCAAGTGGTGACTTTTGTCTGCGAACGAGACTTTGGGCTATGAATAATGCATTGTTATTCCTGGATACGGGGCGGTGCGGGGACAGCATGGCGGAGTATGAACTGTCATCGTGTGTGTGTGTGTGTGCGAGTGTGTGGGGAAAACAACGCCGTGAAGTCCGTGTTGTTTAAAATAGCAACAGCAGCATTGAAGTTTTGACTGGGGTTGAACTTTTAACATGTTTCTTGATCCTGACCTAACCCGTTTTCAGGATGTTATGTTGGCCATGTTTTGGTGTTATTCAAATCATTTCAGGCATTTTATTTACATAGCCCGCGATAACCTCAAAGGAGTTTACAAGATGCACGGCGGTTCTCACACTCCCCACTGGGCCAGTGCAAAACTCAATGGGACCTCGAACTGCAGGACAGAAGCGCCCTTATAAAACAGCACGTGCATGTGATTAGAACAATAACTGTGTTGTAACTACACTCACATATTCTTCTCTTTGTACTGTGTTTTTGATGTTAGCCTTTGTTTGGAAACTACTTTCAAATTCAAATTCACATGCAGTCATAGCAACTTTTATATCAGATGCCCTTCCTGACAGACATATTCAGTACTGTATTTAGCTTGTTTAGCTTGGGACTGCAGCAAAAAATACTCTTGCTTCTTATCACTTGTGACTGTATTCATACTATATTACATCCAATGTAAAGGTGCATTGTGCAACTTTCTTGTGGGGTACCCGTCACTTACTTGTTTCTATGGATTATGTCATTGCTCTGCACAGTACGACATTAAATAGCTCGGTTTTATGTCTATTGCATTTTATACAGCTCTGGAAAAACGTAAGAGACCATTGCATTTTTTTTCTGAAATCAGCATCTCTACATGTATTACAGCCATTCCATTCCAGCGTTTGTTGAATTTCAACACAAACACAAAGCTGAGCTACTTCAGTTCTTGCACCAGGAGTGGAATAAAGTCACCAAGAACAATGTGAAAGACTTGTGGAGAGCATGCCAAGACGCATGAAAGATGTGATTAAAAATAAGGATTATTGCACCAAATATTGATTTCTGAACTCTTCTTAAGTGTAAACATTAGTATTATGTTGTTTTAAAATGAATTTGATCTTGTTTCTTTGCATTGTTTGAGGTCTGAAAACATGTATCTTTTTTGTTATTTTGACCATTTGTCATTTTCTGCAAATAAATGCTCTAAACGATAATATTTTTATTTGGAATTTGGGGGAAATGTTGTCAGTAGTTTATAGACTCAAACAAAAATGTTCCTTTTGCCCAAACACATACCTATAAGTAGTAAAATCAGAAAAACTGATCATTTTGCAGTGGTCTTTTTTTTTTTTTTCCCCAGAGCTGTAGTTTCATAGCTCAAAAATACCTAGAAAAACAGGCATTCTGACTGTGAGGGGGGTTGCTTCTCCACAGATCTCACCTGTAACTTGGTTTGAAGATATAAAGGTATAATACCATACTGTGAAACATTCTAGACAGCCACCTGCGGCGTTGAAGGCCCTCGCCCTTGGGTGCACGCATCTCACACGCGACCACCCGGCATGGTATTATTGTCCCTTCCCGACAGCCCAGGCCCACAGATCCTCCATCAGAAAAATTACACAGTGCACCTTTAAAATGTGTGTTTGCGTGTGTGTGTGTGTGTGTGTGTGTGTGTGTGTGTGTGTGTGTGTGTGTGTGTGTGTGTGTGTTTGTGTGTTTTTGAATCTTTGCACCCCTGCTGATCAACCGTGAAAAATGCCCCATGTCCAAAATACTTTTTTTTTTCTTTCTTCTTGTCATTCATAGAATTGAATGACATCAAATAGGGATTTGATACAAGGGGGCGCTACAGTGTACACGTTATACTTTATAGTGTATTATATTCAGTCCCAGAGCATGAATTGTGATTCAAATATCAGTACAATCCCACTAAGCATGTCCGCGTAAGATTTTTAAAAAATTTTTTGAGTCTTTGCGCCCCTGCTGGCCAATGGTGGAAAATGCCCCGTGTCCATAATATATATTTTTGCTTGTAGTCATGCAGAGAATGTAATCCTCAAATTTAGTACAAATCCGATAAGGCTGACATTTTTTCTACTCTTATATATAATAAGATATATATTATAATAGTCTTAGTCTTATCACACTCTTCTCATGATTAAAATGTGACTTGCTGAAGCTACTTATCTACAGAGGGTTTGTGTTTGGGCATTTGACCGAGAGCTGCAAAAAACTGATCTTAAAGGTACAGTATGTAACTTTTCTGGTTGAGGGTCTACCATTCGTTTGTTTCCATGTTTTACCAGGAATGTTCTACAGTATAGAATTAAAATGATACATCTTGCATTTTTTTCCATTCCAGGTGTTTTAATGTCCGAAAAACATGAAGTCTCACTGTGAACGGGGTCACCTCTCCACAGATCTCACCTGTTGACATGCTTGTCTCTGTATGCATTACTGTTGAACATTTTAGGCAAAGCGTTTCCAAAGAAATAAGCAGGAAAAACGTACAAAGTGCACCTTTAAAATCTGACTGTATCATTTCTTACCAAAAATGAACACTATTACGATTCCTTTATTGGCTATTATAGTGATTCATGAGAGGGGTTGTACAATATGCACTTTTTTTTATAGCAACACAATGCTGATATTAATACGTAACATGTTTTTCCTGAGGTTATGGCTGATAACTGATTATTGCTAACAATATCAAGATTTCAGAATTTCAAGCAAAAGTCAACCACAAATTTATCATCAATCAATCAATCAATCAAACTTCATTTATAGAGCACTTTTCACACAAAAACATGCAACACAAAATGCTTTACAGTGATTAACACACACACACACACTAACATGCTAAAATACATAAAATACATAAAACTACACATAGTAACTGAGGGACTTTTCACGCATACACATAGTAAAAATTAAGAAGTGATAATTGAGGCTGAATACAGACAAACCATCAGAGGAGGCGTCTACACCAAGAGCCGAGAGCCATCCACCGCCACCAGGGACCGCCACAGGGGTCAGGGGAGAGGTGAGGCACCCCCCCCCCCCCCCCCCACACACACACACACAGTAACATGCTAAAATACATAAAACTACACATAGTAAAAATTAAGAAGTGATCATTGAGGCTCCTAGAACACCAGGAGCCCACAGGACAGACCCTGGCAGTCGCAGCCGACCACCACTCCCGGTGCAGAGGGCTCCTACAGGGAAAACACTGGAAATCCTAAAAATAATAGATCAACATTAGTTCAAGCTAAAAAACGCCCAAAATAAATAAGTTAAATAAAATATGAACAGTAAAATCAGATAAAAGTATAAAATTTCACTCGAAGGCCAAGCTAAACAGGTGAATCTTGAGCCCACTCTTAAAAACACGAACGTTCTCTTTGGCCCTGAGCTCCTCCGGCTGTTCCATAGACAAGGGCTGTAGTCCTGAAAAGACGCCTCTCCGTGAGTGATATGATATCATGATAACATATCACAGGCATTGACAGTTTGTCTATTGTGTGAAGTTGTTTCATGTTGCTTTTATCTCTCTGACCTGCTCGGGACTACAGATGTAAAGTAGCCTTCGGGCTAGTTCTGGCATGTTTACAAGTGTTCATGAATATGCATTGTTTCTTTTAAATAAAAAGAATAAAAAAACAAACTAACAAACAAACAAAAAAAACATCCAACTTATTCATCAAACAACCCTAACACATGGAGCAACTAAATACGTTTTTCACTGCAAAAACTAAAATCTAGCCAAGGTTGGGAGGGTTACTTTAGAAATATATTCTGGCACAGTTACTAGTTACACCTTAAAATATGTATTCAGTAACATAATCCAAGAACAATAATATTAAAATAATGTAATAATGTAACTTTCAAGTATTTTTGGATGACTTTAACACCAAATATCCTATAACAGCAAGAAAACAATCACATTTTGTGCATTATAAAAGAAACTGAGGAAAGCTAATTTGAACAGTAGCTTATAGTCCTACAGTGAAAGTGCACAAGTCTTGACCACATAGTTCAGTTTATTAAGAAAAAAATCCCCTTGTCTTCTTTAAAAATGAAATAATGTTGAAATGTCCACCCGCTAAATGCGTTTTTTTTCGGTCAAAGCCATGCCAGTCGCAAGTTTGTTCCTGAGTACTGCCATAGTGTGCAACAGTTTGTTCTGTTTTCCCTCCATCTCGATCTTTAAATGAAAAAATTAAACAACATAAAATGCTTTCAAATTATAATCCTGCTAAATAATCCCCATTTTCACGAAATGTACCTGTAGTCTGAGTACATAGTCTTCTTTCCTTGTAACTGTAGGGCAGTGCTTCTCAATTATTTTCTATGACGCCCCCCCTAGGAAGAAGAAAAAATTTCACGCCCCCCTTCCTGCGCGCGACTATTAATAGTATTATTTGTCTAGAAAATTATTAGTACACCTCTGCATAACAATGTATCCTTTTGTTAACATTAAAAACAAAAAAAGAAACTTCCAACAAACACTGCACTCTTTTTTTGCACTGAGGACTCAAATATTAATGTGCTTTTAATGCAGCTTTGTGCACATTTGTTTACGTTTTACAGAAACGAAACTTAAAAACCACATGGTCCATTTGCATAAACTCAAAGCTCAGTGGAATATAACGTGTTTTTTCTGTGACAGAGGATGTTCTGCTGATGGCAAGTCTGTTCTGTGCGTATATCGCGTATTTAAGGTCGCCAAACCCTGCCCCAGAGCGACAACGAGAGCGCTACTGCCAACTACTGTTGTTGATGTGCAATTACACTTTCGTTCTAGTACAGTATGGCAAAAAAGCATGTTTCCCAGGGTCACACGCGCCCCCCCTGGCATCACACCGCGCCCCCCCAGGGGGGCCCGCCCCACTATTTGAGAAGCACTGCTGTAGGGGAATACAGTTACTTTTATTTCGTATCCTTTTACTTAACGCCGTTCCTTGTATCCCGTTACTCCCCAAGCCTGAATCTAGCGAAGATAAGATTAATTGATTTAAAAAAAAAGTTTGATCATGATTTGAGTAAAATGATCTTCCAATGGAATAATATGACTTAAAATACGATCTTGCTCCATTTGTATATACTGTACATCTTGCTACGCTTGTAAGTACAATACAATTTTCTCATTAATATTCGAGCAATGCATGATGGTCAGATATAATAATAATCATGAAGTTGATTAGCCAATTATATTTTGACACTTGTTTGATCAGCTTTATAGGGCTTTTCAGACACATTGGATGGAAACCCTAGCTTTTCGCCGGCTTTTGTATTGGCCTATTATTATTTCATCTGAGCCTAATAGCTACCCATCGCCCTAACATGATATGAACATCTAATGTATATCCTCTTGTCCATGTGTGGGAGTTCTATGTGCTGGACCCTGAAGCACATTCGTATTGCACATTTTCTGTTCATTTGATCTCTCCATTCCCTCTCTTCTCATTTCCCCTGCTTTTTCCCCACTCTGTAATCATTACGACAACAAAGGCAACTACTTTTCCTGCTAGCTTCTACACAGGCCTAATGTATGTGTGTGTTTTTTCTGCTCCTCGTCAGTTGTCAGGGGGGGATACATGAGTGAAAAACTTGATTGAAAATGTGTGGAAAAAAGAGAATAATTATAAAAGGGAAAAAAGCTGCAACGGCCCGTGACAGTAATCATCGGTGATCTTGGCTGTCATTCCAGAATGTTGTAAATAATTTATCAAAAGAAACAAAGGGGAAACAAATATGCAAATAAATCCCCGAAAAGGCCGCTAACAGGGGCCTGCAGTGACACATGGGAAGAATAGGAGCGGATTATAATGGTGGCAGGTTATGGCTGTGATGAATCTGAATCTATCTTGTTTCATCTACCTTGACAGTACTGAAGTCACACATAACAGGAAAGAGGAGAGAAAAAAAAAAAACCTGGAGGGATTTGTGGTTTTGATTGAGGAGGGAAGGGAACGAGGGAGGGAGCAAGGATTAAGGACAAGGGGATAGGAAGGATTGGAGAAAGGAGGGGTGAAACAACATTTGGGAAAGGGATGGAGCAGAGAGGGATAGAGGGAGGGAGGGAGAGATGGAAGCTTTTGAGGGTGTATTCGGCAGTGCTGTGAAAGGTAGCCATCAAGGGCTTTGATGAAAAGTGCAGGCCTTCTAAAGCTTAGGAGTGACAGCATATGATTTGGTCAAAGCATGGAGCTTTTCAAAGGTAGACATTTTCCCCTCCATTCATCCCTCACGACTTGACTGTAACTTTTTAGGGGGCTGGGCTCAGGCTCAAATGTAGAATTGGGATGACAGATTGTCTGCTGCAGTATTGTCAGTGACTTGTACAGAGTGCAGACTGGCTGAGAGCAGACAGGCTAAATGAGAGGGATTACACTCAATCGTTTAGCTAAGGGGCCACAGTCAAAGACAACATTGTGTATTGTGAATAATTAAGTAGAAATATGGACGCTGGTCAATGCATAACTTCTGGAAGATTGCACTTACCTCTGTGTTCTGAAAGTGTATGTCCTAAACGTGCATTGCGTAACTTTTCTGGTGGAGAACGCTGGCCTACAAGGAAAATGCTTGTAATGACATTTTTCTTGGTTTAGGTCACTAATAAAGAAAAAGTCAGTCAGAAGTGCTGATTGGGCTATAGTTTCCAAGATATAGTATTGGGTCAAAATAGGAAATTTATGCAAAATAAGTTACCTGGCCAGCCAAATGATATCTCTCTGTATTTCCTATACAGCGCGATACCATTTGGACACCTTCGCTCCACTCTCGCTCCTCCGGTTACAAACGGACTCCGCGATTCTGATTCGTTCAAAGATGGTGACGTCAGTGCACCCGCCTTTGCCCGCAAAGTCACTCTTAGGCAGCGGAAGTTCCTCCTCAGTTTTGAATCAAGATGGCGCAATCTCTGATTGGTTCACTTAGCTGTCTGTCTATGCGCAACCGCAGCGCATTCTGGACCAAGCGTTACCAGACTCACCGCTGGTACAGCAATGAGTCATGGATTCTTCCAGGCAACAAAATAAGACAAAATGGTAGTTTATCAGAAGATACAATGTGTCTGAAAGCCTGTCTGTACATTCCAATACATTCATTTTAATATGTCTAGAGTCTAGTATATGTCTAGTTTTAACATAAAATATTTTTTGATTTCACATAAGAGAGATGCCTCAAAACTATGTGCACCTGATGTCTTAAAGGTCCCATGGCATGAAATTTTCACTTTCTGAGGTTTTTGAACGTTAATGTGAGCTCCCCTACCCTGTTTAGCCCCCCCCCAATGGCTAAAAGTTGCGAAATGTCTAAATTGAGCATTTGCGATCCTTTTCTGCGTTTGAAAAAAACACAGCTCAAATGGGCGATTCTGGACAAGGTACCTTATTGACGTCAGATCGAAAAAAGAAATGCAAATGCAGTTCCACCATCGTCTGGATATCCACCTCCTGTCTCTGGAAATCACGCCCAGAGAATTTGGACTGCGGAGGAGCTACGCAATGCGAAATGCGTTCTTTTATTTGCCTGGAGGCACATGCGAGAGTTTCTAGGCTCGGAAGTCCTTTACCCGACCCTCTGGACCTCTGAAACAGCAGTGGTTTAATTTTATTTTCTGTGAAAATGTGTTTTTTTTCATTGAAAAGGCTCTCCTTTCCTCCTTCGCGCTTACACACGCGGAAGTGGGGCCAGGCACAGCGCACCGCTAAAACAAGGAACCAGTGGCGCATTTGCCCGCCCCCCCCCCCCTTCATCCCCCCACCCGCTCCTCTAACCAATCTGTGTCCTTCTCATTTGCATTCAAGCAACAAGGCCCAGAATGAGGTGTTCAGAGAGTTATTTTTTGACTCTGACTCTGTACATGTGTCCTTCTCATGCACTAAGTGTTGATTTTGAAGAAGGATTCATTTACAGTATTAGGGAACCATTAAGGCACCATATAAAAGCATCAAGAACTACCATGTCATGGGATCTTTAAAGGGACAGTGTGTAAGATTTTTACCCGTTAATTACTGAAATTGAAGATACCCATTCAAAAATACATTGTTTTCCAAGCCTTTTCACTTCCATCATGAAATCAAAGTATTCTTTTGGACTTAGATATAGTCACATAAAAGGGGGATCTTCCCCATATTAGAGGCAGCCATTTTGAATACGAGAGCCGCAGAAGGACATTTGGGCTCATCCTTTGCCTAGGCTCCTGCTAGCGCCTGCTCGGCCGCGTAAACAAGACATGCTGCTGTATCACACGTCGTGTTGGATCTAACACGTGTTTTGGACTAAATTGTTTCACTGGATTTTATTCGCTGGATCCTTACGGACAGATTGAGGCCAAGTTTATGGTGAAATACAGAGTTTGACCTGTCCAGAGCCTTCAAAGGTAAGCTAAGTAACAAACCTTGTTTTGTGCTTTTCTGTATAAAAGCCCCATGTGCTCGGGGAGTGATTGTTGTGCAGGGAAATGAATTGCATAGTCAGAAAGAGGAGACTGTAAGGTTTCATTTGATGTGTAGAGTGTCATGATACATGATCAAGAATGTGTGTTTTCATGCGAAAAGAAAAAAAAATGTGACCGCGGGACCGCGTTTTATTTATACCGTAGTTGTCGGCGAGAGCTCGCACAGCGCCGGGTGCGCACGGGTACGCGAGCTGTCTGCGTTACGGCGCGCCCGGGTGACCCTCGAGGTCTGCCGTAGCCAAAAGAGGAAGTGGAATAGCTACTATCCACCTATGCGCCACGAATCCTACACACTGTCCCTTTAAGATATTTCTTGTTTATTTCTTGACAGATAAAGAAGTGCAAGTTAAATATTTTCAAAATATAAATATTATGATATTATAAAAATGCCTAAATCTATTGTATAAACAGATGCAATTTAAATGTAAAACAATATCATTGAATATATTGAATACATTAGCTAACCAGCACAGTTATCAATTGATTTTCAGTTCATCTTATCAATATAAATGAGATTTAGCCACTTTTATCTCAGAAGCAGATTGAGTACAAAGATTTGTAGACCAATGGAATCCGTCAAATGCTTTTCTCTGTGGAAATGTTTTTGCTGTGTCTGAAATGTTTCACATTATGGCATTAAACATTTCTATCATCATGGACACCAAACCGGGCCAAGTTACTGGTCAGATTTGTGGAGAGGCAACCCCGCTCACAGTCAGAATGTGTGTTTTTCTGGATTTTTTGGAGCAATAAAGCCATAAGTAATTGAATAAATGCAAGGTAGAGCTATTTAATCACTGCACATTTCTCTGATCTGGCCAAGATTTTAAAACTTATATGAAGTTATTCATCTTGTTTTCAAATTTATTATTTACTTACTAGTTCTGAGACTGCTTCATTCTAGTCTAGAGGTAGTTTATTTTAAAATAACTTGTCAAGTAAAATTGTTTTGCTGCATGGACAGATAATTTCACTACTTTTAAGTAATTTTCTGATAGATTTGAGTGTTTATATCTTAAATTTTGGCTAAGCTTTTTTGCAACGATGTCATATTGTGGAACATTTGAAGTAGAATAATAACATATCCATTGAAACAAGACACTGATGGACCCCCAACCAAAAAGCTACACAGTCTACCTTTAAAGACATAATCATGTTTGTGATAATCCATTGTTATTGTATCGTGTGATTTTGGACATTAATTATAGCCCTTAATCATCGCTTTCTGTGAGTAATGGAACCAGAAAAGCTATTTACTGCCTTGTGCTAAATTAACTTTGTAATTGTGATAAACCTATTCAAATACAGTGCCGTGAAAAAGTATTTGCCCCCTTCCTGATTTCTGTGTTTTTTGCATATTTATCACTCAAAACATTGTCAGATCATCAAACCAATTTTAATATCACACAGAAACAACCCAAGGAAAGACAAAATTCAGTTTTTGAATGATGATTCCATTTATTAGTGCACAAAAAAAATCTAAACCTATCTGGCCCTATGTGAAAAAGTAATTGCCCCCTTAATCTAATAGCCAGTTGAGCCTCCTTTGACAGCAATAACTGTAACCAAACGTTTGCGATAATTGGTGATGAGTCTTTCACACCGCTGGGGAGGGATTTTGGCCCACTCTTCTATGCAGAATTGTTTCAATTCTGCCATATTGGAGGGTTTTCTTGTATGAACTGCCCGTTTAAGGTCACACCACAGCATCTCTATCGGATTTAAATCCGGACTTTGGACTTGGCCACTCCAAAACCTTAATTTTGTTTTCTTTGAGCCATTCAGAGGTGGACTTGCTGGTGTGTTTTGGATCATTGTCCTGTTGCATGATCCAAGAGCGCTTGAGTTTGAGGGCACGAACTGATGGCCGGACATTCTCCTTCAGGATCTTCTGGTAAACAGCAGAATTCATTTTTCCGTCAATCACAGCAAGTTGTCCTGGTCCTGAGGCAGCAAAGCAGGCCCAGACCATCACACTGCCACCACCATGCTTTACTGTGGGCACCATGTTCTTTTTATCAAATGCTGTGCCATTTTTACGCCAGATGAAACGGGCTGCAGACCTTTCAAAAAGTTCAATTTTAGACTCATCGGTCCACAAAATGTTTCTCCAAAAGTCTTGAGGGTCATCAAGGTGCTTTTTGGCAAAGGTGAGACGAGCCTTTGTGTTCTTTTGTGAAAGCAGTGGTTTTCTCCTGGGAACTCTTCCATGGATGCCATTTTTGGCCAGTGTTTTTCTAATGGTGGAGTCATGAAAACTGACCTTAACTGAGGCCGACGAGGCCTGCAGTTCTGTCGATGTGCGTCTAGGTTCTTTTGTGACTTCCTGAATGAGCCGTCGTCGCACTCTTGGAGTAATCTTAGTTGGTCGACCACTCCTGGGAAGGGTTGCAACTGTTCCCAGTTTCCTCCATTTTTGAATAATGGCTCTGACAGTGGTTCGCTGGAGCCCCAGAGCTTTGGGAATGGCTTTGTAACCTTTTCCTGAATTATAGACTTCTATCACTTTTTTTTCTCATTTGTTCTTGAATTTCTTTGGATCGTGGCATGATGTGTTTGTTCTTGAGATGTTGTAGCCAACTTCACTTTGTTTGACAGGAACTATTTAAGTGATTTCTTGATTCAACACAGGTGGTGACAATCAGGTGTGGGTGTGGCATGTAGAACTGAACTAAGTTTTCTCAAAACTGTGGTTAGTCACAGTTAGTTTGTGATTTAACAAGGGGGGGCAATTACTTTTTCACATAGGGCCAGATAGGTTTAGATTTTTTTTGTGCACTAATAAATGGAATCATCATTCAAAAACTGAATTTTGTCTTTCCTTGGGTTGTTTCTGTGTGATATTAAAATTGGTTTGATGATCTGACAATGTTTTGAGTGATAAATATGCAAAAAACACAGAAATCAGGAAGGGGGCAAATACTTTTTCACGGCACTGTAAATGCAATTTTAAATCAAGTTAATGTGCAGTAACAAAAGATCACATGGATAAACAAACTTTTTTCTTTATGTACTGATAAAGTATGGCTTTTACATCAGATGTCCTCCCCTATGTATTACTTTCGTTACTTATCTGGGCTTCACTTTGGCACAAATAGTGAACTGATTGTATTCGTACTTTTCTTAGCTTTTCTTTTTTTTTTGTGATTGCACATTTAACTGAAGTAAAAAAACGATCCTTTCTGTTGATACTACGCCGCGAACATCATCACATTCTATTTTTTTTTTATCTTTTTCAAACATAAAATTATCCTTTCCCATTATTTTTTCCCTGGTTCTCACTTCAAAACCCCTGATTACATTATGCGCGGCTTAATTTGTACCTTTAGACTTTCCATTTCCACTCTGCTATGACAACAGCCCGCACAACTGTTGTCTTGCAATGCCTTTCTCCATGTTATTATCATTCAAGCTCGGAAAAAAAAACATTAGCTTTGGGGGAACAACAGTCATTACATTTACAGCGCCTTTGCTAACGGGCTCCTGAGCTGTCAGCTGATGCATGCGTGTCCCTTCACACACATGACAACATAACGCCTTGTGCCTTATGTAAAATGTAACTTTAACACCTATGCACACAGACAGGCACGCTAATGACATGGCTCTTTCAAAGTAAAAGCATGCAGGAGGGAGCTCACACGCCACTAGGGCCCTTGTCCTGATATAGTGCTACCCACACACAAGGAAAGATAATAGCGTCTAATTTAGGCCCTCGTATCTGCACAGTTCTCCAGAGGACCAAAGCTCATCAGGAGTATATTGGTGACCTACATACTACACAGAGAGAGGAGAGGGCTCAAGTGAGTATGTTTGACAGAGGAGCAGGGACTTGTCTTAGCGCAGACACACAAGCATGTAAACATGTCTCTGAGCATGTCTGGGTGAGTCTGCATACATAACATACTGTACTATACATTAGGTACATGAGGGATGAGGGATTCTCCATGGGCTAAGAAAGTGCTCAACTAATATGAATCAATGTAAGTTTAATGAAGTCTCTAAAAGAACATTGTGCTGGGTTTCAGAATAGGTTAATGTCAGGTCAACCGTACAATAATGACCCCAAAAACAAAGGTTTAGTAAAGGAGCAGATATTTGATGTATGGGCTTTTGAGTATATACAATTTCAAACTGAATTTCAGTGAAATTTAGCCCAAAATCACAATCCCATGGCTTCACAAATTGGTTGATTTTTATTAAGGAAAGTTAGATACTCTATACTGTTTTCAGTACCACAATTATAATTTAAAAAAGACATATTGTGGCCATGTGGAGTTATGGTAATTCTGATATACAGCTCTGGACACTTCAAAATGATCAGTTTTTCTGATTTTAGACCTTATAGGTATGTGTTTGGGCAAAAGGAACATTTTTGTTTGAGTCTATTTCCCCCAAATTCCAAATAAAAATATTATCTTTTAAAGTATTTATTTGCAGAAAATGGCAAATGGTCAAAATAACAAAAAAGATACATGTTTTCAGACCTCAAACAATGCAAAGAAACAAGATCAAATTCATTTTAAAACAACATAATACTAATGTTTACACTTAAGAAGAGTTCAGAAACCAATATTTGGTGCAGTAACCCTTATTTTTAATCACAGCTTTCATGCGTTTTAGCATGCTCTCCACAAGTCTTTCACATTGTTCTTGGGTGACTTTATTCCACTCCTGGTGCAAGAACTGAAGTAGCTCAGCTTTGTGTTTGTGTTGGAATTCAACAGACGCTGGAATGGAATGGCTGTAATACATGTATAGATGCTGATTTCAGAACAAAATGCAGTGGTCTCTTATTTTTTTCCAGAGCTGTAATCTAAGACCATTCTTAACCTATTCAGGAGTGGTTCCATTTTGTTTTGTTTTTCCCCCAGTACTATTCAAATGAGAATCGAGACATCGTGGAAGGTCCCAAACTCATTGCTCCAAGGCATTAACATCCATACACTAATGAACATGTATGGATTACCTAACTTGTCCAACAGTCTTTACCATCCATGGGTTTCAGACATAGACTGTATATATACATGGACATAGCTAGCCCACTAGCCACTGCGATCCAAATAGAAGTGAGCATGAGCGAGCTTCAGGATTCATTGACTCGGCTTCAATTCACTTTTGTATTGAGAAACTGTTGCCCCTCTCTCTGTAACTGTTCCTCATTTTTGTCTTAAAATGATCATATTAACCAGCTCTAAATGATTCTGGTATTTTTATTTTGATATTTCTTCTGTAAATCAATTCCTCAGCCCTAAATTAAACCTATAACTGCTAGCCTCATGAGCTTCATTTGACTGGAGCCGAACGCTATAGGTAATGTCACACTCTTTCACTTTCTCACATTCTTTATACAGTTTATGGTTTCAGAATGATGTGATGTAATTATAACAGTAATTACAATTTAAAAATAACAATTATACAGTAACAGTATTTATTTCACATATTTTTATTTAGACAAAAGACCAAATTAACAAAGACCAATTAAATGTTCAGTGTTCAATGTTCAAATAGTATACACAGCCATAACAAGATTAGATTAATTAACGTCAACAAGTTTAAGAAAGAAAATAAAGTCAGCAAAACAGTATACGATTTCAAATGTACACAAAATAAAGTGTCCTAGTGTCAGCTTTTATGAAAACCCCACAGAGGGTCGTGAATATGTTTAGATCT
Organism: Paratrypauchen microcephalus; assembly: GCA_036785185.1. Taxonomy (NCBI): domain Eukaryota; kingdom Metazoa; phylum Chordata; class Actinopteri; order Gobiiformes; family Gobiidae; genus Paratrypauchen; species Paratrypauchen microcephalus. Next base: position 13,936,869 of record JAVJIX010000002.1, on the reverse strand, counting down.
CTCCTCAAATGGTCGCGCGAGTTGCCGGGGGACCCTCAGTCAATGATGTGATGCACCGTTTTGTGGCGAGAAGGCCAGAGAACGGCTGGATGTGCGATGTAATATGTATTCAGCTGGCATCAGATAGACCTCCAGTCATCATTCATCATTCATGGGCATCGTCTGTTACCTTCACAGTCCGCCAAATGTCTGAGAGGACCTGACAGGGAGAGAAAAGCAGAAACACATATAAGTAAACACAATAGAAGAAGAGAATAATACACTGTTTATATAAAGGGATAATGGGTCCTTAAGGTTAGACGCTGTAAGTCTGACTTGAAATTTCTGTCAACCTGTGAGATTCTTGTACCAGAAAGGAAAAGTTCATTTCATTCGTTTTCATCAACAGAAATTTGAAATACGTCAAAGAAATCTTCTCACTCAGTACCAAATATACCAATTTCAATTACTACAATGTATTAAAAAATGTTAATTAAAAAATTCAAATGTTTTAAAGGGCCTACAGCTCTGGAAATAAAATAAGAGACCACTGCCAAATTATCAGTTTTTCTGATTTTACTACTACTAAGAAGAGTTCAGAAATCAATATTTGGTGCAATAACCCTTATTTTGAATCACAGCTTTCATGCGTCTTGGCATGCTCTCCACAAGTCTTTCACATTGTTCTTGAGTCAATAAATCAATCAATCTTTATTTATATAGCCCTTTACAATACCAATGGTGACCAAAGTGCTTTCCAATTAAAAACAGAAAATACAACAATACAAAAGACAGAACATTATACAGAATAAAACAATGTAAAACAATAAACAGTAAAACACACAGTGCACAAAAATTACGTGCCACAAACTACTAAGTATTAAAGGTCCCATGGCATGAAATTTTCACTTTCTGATTTTTTTGAACGTTAATGTGAGCTCCCCTACCCTGTTTAGGCCCCCCCCACATGGCTAAAAGTTGCGAAATGTCTAAACTGAGCATTTGCGATCCTTTTCTGCGTTTGAAAAAAACACAGCTCAAATGGGCGATTCTGGACAAGGCACCTTATTGACGTCAGATCGAAAAAAGAAATGCAAATTCAGTTCCACCACCGTCTGGATCTCCACCTCCTGTCTCTGGAAATCATGCCCAGAGAATTTGGACTGCGAAGGAGCTACGCAATGCGAAATGCGTTTTTTTATTTGCCTGGAGGCACATGCGAGTGTTTCTAGACTCGGAAGTCCTTTATCCGACCCTCTGGACCTTTGAAACAGCAGTGGTTTAATTTTATTTTCTGTGAAAATGTGTTTTTTTTTTCATTGAAAAGGCTCTCCTTTCCTCCTTCGCGCTTACACACGCGGAAGTGGGGCCAGGCACAGCGCACCGCTAAAACAAGGAACCAGCGGCGCATTTGCCCCCCCCCCCCACTCCTCTAACCAATCTGTGTCCTTCTCATTTGCATTCAAGCAACAAGGCCCAGAATGAGTCGTTCAGAGAGTTATTTTTTGACTCTGACTCTGTACATGTGTCTTTCTCATGCACTAAGTGTTGATTTTGAAGAAGGATTCATTTACAGTATTAGGGAACCATTAAGGCACCATATAAAAGCATCAAGAAGTACCATGTCATGGGATCTTTAAAAGCCATTTTAAATAAATGTGTTTTAAGCCTAGATTTAAAAAGGTTAAAATCAGTGATATTACGTAGCTCAAAAGGCAGATTGTTCCACAGTGGGTGACTTTATTCCACTCCTGGTGCAAGAACTGAAGTAGCTCAGCTTTGTGTTTGTGGAATTCAACAGACGCTGGAATGGAATGGCTGTAATACATGTAGAGATGCTGATTTCAGAAACAAATGCAGTGGTCTCTTATTTTTTTCCACAGCTGTAGATTATGCCATTTTCTGATCTCTGTTGTTTCCTCATCAAAAACAGAGTTTTGTTTCATTCGCACATATTTAGTCTGTGTTCTTCTCTCAGACTGAAAACACTTGTGATGTCATGTGGTAATTCAGGAAGTGCTCCACTGTGCTTTAAACTCAATACATCTTCATTAGAATCATTTGGATGACTTCAACCCTGGAATTGCCAATCTCTACTGAACTTAAGGTAAAAGGTAGCAGATAACTTGAAAACTACAGCTTCATGAGGTGGAACAAAGCATTTTGAGCTTTTATAGTATCTATCTGTCCATCTATCTAATAAAGAATTATTCAAACATGTGTATGAATGAAATAAAACACAACTCCAGGTATGTTTTTGAGAAGGTAACATGACCAAACATGACCAGGACTTTTGTTTGATTTATTTTATTGGCACTCTAACCTTATTACAGAAACTTAAAACACATTTGCAGCTATATTATACTACTATAAATACAAAATACCTCATTAAACTTTAGTGTTTCGGTTTCCAATGTAAAGTATATTGACTGGTAAACAGAACATTCAGAATACCCTGGTCCAAACACAGCATATACCAAAGGGTGGGGACATCTGCAGACGTTTATGTGTCTGTCTGGCTCGGTTATAAATGGCCATAGAACAACTTGACTCATGCATAGTAGTGGTGGTTGCGATTGAAGGAGAAGGAACTGAGGTTGGACCACAACTGATGCAAAAATAGCTATTTGAAACAGCCTGGAAATGTATTAGCCCTACTTTATTTGTATGGGTGGATGGAAGACTGCAGGATCCAGCTCCTATATCCCTGTTACCGCAAATAGTATCCTAATGTTTAATAGTTATTTTTGCAGTTTTCCTTCTTTGGTCACAATTATCGGCATTTGGCATAAAGTATTGCCTTCAGTAATGTATTGTTGGCAGCCATTTTAAGTATGATACCTTTCCTTGCAGAGATATAAATAAATAAATGCTCATAAGGTTCATAAACACGTGTTGTAGATACTTGCTCTAATACAACGGAACATATTAAGATCTACATCCAGACCAAGATTAGTGCCATTCTCTTTTTGCATGAGAAACTAACAAAAAGTGATATATCAGGTAATATTGGGCTTCTCATTACAATTATCCACTTTTAACCATCTGATGTTCAGCAACAAAGGTCTGGACCTGGTCAAAATGCCATTCTGTCAAAACTCGGAGCTGGCCTGGGCATCAGTGTCATGGCTGCAGACTTTTAAGAGTTTCCAGACTGATGCTATTAAGGCTTTTGTTCTTACTTCAAACACATTTTGGGATCACCAGTGACTTTCCCATCTTTTATCTCTGATTGACTTTTTCTACAGACATTTGGGACCATGAACAGAACATGTTTATGTGCTAAGTTGGGATAGAAGTCTAGAAGCTAAAGAGAAATCTCCTTGACGATGTTGGGGCAACGGAAGTGAAAGAGACTGCCTTTAGTAATTACAGATTCACTGAGTGCTAGCAAAGAGCTGAGCCACTGTTATGTAAACCCGAATGAAAGATTAATGAGAAAGCCATCATCTCACTCTCATCCTGCTGGGGTAGCACATGACTGACCCATATGGATGACTGCCATCTTCAACTCTATACTGTATAAAACTTTTAGTGTTTGCAAACACTTTCTATGGGTTCTAAACATAGTGACAGTGATAGATAGTGACGTGAGCCAAGTAGACCATCATGTATGATTTTTTATTATGAACCAAAAGTGGCACAAAAAAAAAGAAAAAAGAAAATAAACAAAAAAAAACCTTTATAATAACTACACCTTAAATGTCCTTATTAAAGCACACACAAAGACTTAAAGGGATAGTGCTTTTTTTTTTAATGTTAGTCTGTATGGCTTCCCCTTCAACAGTGTCTTGAGATTAACACTGATTTACCATAGCTAACGTAGCTCGTAAACGTAGTTCCGGTAAGTTCGCGGGGGTCATTTAATAAAGCTTGTTTTTCTTCTCAAAACAACATTTGTCTGAAAAGTGATATATCTACGCCCCAGTCAGTTGTCCGCTAAAAATTCAGCAGCGTATTTCGCATTTGCATATTTTCTCTCTCAATTCGTATCAATGCGCCCACATTAGCTCTATTAGCCTGTTAACTTTTAGCGGACGTGTACAGCGGATGCGGAAGTTTACAAGTGATAGTTTCGTGCGGCTGGTTTGTGCGCACGAAACTCGGGGCCCGAGCCACAAACCAGCCGCATGAAACCAGCAGTGGAAAGTCAGCGCGCATTCTGGGCGCCGCGGTTCCATCTCGCCTCGCGCATACACCCGGGGCTGCTGAGCAGTGCTGTTGGCGCCTGCAGCCGGCTGTGAGTTGAGCTTGGCGCAGCGCAGTTGCCTTGTTTCGTGACCACGCGGGTGTGCGTGTCCGCGATTAGCGATTAATTACAATTAATGCATTTTGTTCGACCAACGTCTTAATCGACAATTAATCGTTAATCGATTAATTGTTGACATCCCTACATCGTGCTGTCATGGGTACTCGGTGTTACTCTCAGGACATTGTTGAAGGGGAAGCCATACAGATTAACATTAAAAAAAACAAAAAACGCACTATCCCTTTAAGATGGGGCAACACTAAAATAACAAAGCATGAACAAAGTTTTAATTCATAATGAACAAATAGTATAGTAAAAATAATTCAGACTTAGTGTTAGAAAATGAATTAAGTTCTTAATAAACTATTTGTTCATTATCTTACAGATGTATTGTGTAACTTTTCTGTTATTGCTTTGTGTGGAATGTTCCAGAATATGTATATGTAACCTTTCTATCTTCATGGAGACCAAATCTGACCATGTTACAGGTCAGACCTGAGGAGAGGCAATGGACTTTCCAACAGAAAAGTTAAACAATGGCACCTTTAAGAGTAATTATGTTTTTATTTTATTATTATGATGTGTTACAGTGAAGAGTAACGCCTTCGATTATAGAGCTCTAGCATCTTAACACGTTATTCATTCATTCACAGTGTGCAAATATACAATAATATGTATACAATATATATATTATACACAATTCAAAGTTCAAAGTTTAATGTCAGCTTTATTGTCAAAAACCATATGTACAGGTTGCACACAGCGCTCCCTACGCCCACAGTGAACATAAAATATCTTATAAACAAGACAATAAACACCATGACTAAAACATCACATATACCTGTAGCAAAAGTACCATAACTTAACTATCACGTTTTTATATGTTATATGTGCAATGGAATTTCATGGAATTAATAGAAAATACTGATGCCAGGGCCAATATTATCAACGACAACCTTTACAAGTACAAATGCTAATGTCATATTTGAGCCTTAACTCGCAATTGGACAGAGGTGCTGGGGTGAAGGAAACAGATGAAGGACAGACAGCAGGGAAAGGCGATGAAGGCAGGAGCGAGGAGATAGGAGGTAGGAGGGAGAGAGAGACAGAGAGAGAGAGAGACAGGGATTAGGCAATAAAAAGACAGATGAGATCGACACACAGCCCTGACACACTGAGGCTGTTCTTTAGCCTGGGAGCAGCTGCAGTCACCGCACATGCACACGCACGCACACACACATGCTAGCTTTGTGATGTGGTTAGTGCGTGTGCATGTGATGTTTAGAGAGGGGCCATGCTGTAGGAGGCCAGACCCACAAGCCTGCATCATAGGAGTAGGGGGGGGGCTTTGCCATGGCCTGTATCTTGACTTCAGTTGCAGTTTCCATAATTCTCAGTCTCTCCATCTTTTTTCCTCTTTCCTTTATACTATATATCCGCCCTTTTCCCTCCCCATCTCTTGTCTCAGTCCAATGCTCCGCTTCCCTTCAGCTCTTCCTCCTCTGTGTCGGTGTCCATCAATCTTCCCGGCTAACCTTATCACATCCATCTCCAGGCTCTCTCTTACAAAGGATACACTTCTATGAATAACAATTGCAACTCAATCATCTGACGGTATGATATCTGCATATTACCAATCAAACAGTCAATGCAAAGGTCTCCAGCTCAGCAGTTTAAGCATAATCAGAAAGGACACTGGAGTCGTATTTAGGTCATAAGCAGGAGGTTGGATATATAGGCCTCAACTGTGGAAAGCCGTGGAGAATTTTATTGCTATACTTGATGATTTATTTGAAATAGGATGAGCCTATTTTTCCTTAAGTTATTATGCTGTTACGCCTTTTAGACACCTTCACCTATGCCGTAAAGTATATATGCAAGTGCAACCCCGGTTCCATATAACAAACAATAGATTAGGATTACGTCATAACACTCCAGGGGATTGTTGAACGTCTTCTGATGACCAATTCAAACTTGTGAGTGACGTGAGAAACCCCACCCTTTACAAAACTGTATTGTACTGAGTGTTGGTGAATGAAATGAAAACGCATGATTGTCTCCAGTGAGATCTTACAGTTATGGCATCAAACTTATCTCAATGAAGGCAAGGTCAATTTACAGGTCAAATCTGTAGAGAGAAGGGCCCACTTTAAAGGGATAGTGCGTTTTTTTAATGTTTATCTGTATGGGTTTCCTTCTAAAAGTTCAGTGCGGTAAGACTGACAATTTCCGCTCAGCCCGGTTTTGCTCGCGTACTGGAGCTCACGTAAGTAGCTCCGGTAAGTTCGCAGGGACTGTTAATAAAGCTTGTTTTTCTTCTCAAAATAAAACATGTATCCGAAAGGTGATATATTTGTGTCCCAAACAGTTGTCCACGAAAAATCCAGCAGCCTATTTTCGCATATTGTCTCTCTAGATTCGTATCAATGGGCCCACGTTAGCTCTATTGCCTGTTCACTTGTAAACTTCCCCTTACGGCAGACCGCATCCGCCGTACACTTCCGCTAAAGGTTAACAGGCTAATAATAAGTAATAGATGCGCAGTGATACGACTCGAGACGAGATATGCGAATGCGAAAATACGCTGCTGGACAACTGTTTGGGATGCAAATATATCACCTTTCGGACGAATGTTTTGTTTTGAGAAGAAAAACAAGCTTTATTACGAGTCCCCGTGAACTTACCAGACCTACTTACGTGAGCTCCAGAACAGGCTGAGCGCAAACTGTCAGAGGTAAGCCAGTCTTACCGCACGTAACTTTTAGAAGGAAACCCATACAGATTAACATAAAAAAAAACAAAAAAACGCACTATCCCTTTAAAATAAGTAGATAAGGTAAGTGGTAATAATTTGAATAGTAATGGTAAACTGTATTTTAATTAATCGCAAACACAATAAATAGAAGTATTATGATGTACTGCAATGGAAAAACTGGTAACAGACAGAGGGTGGTAGCTGTAGTAGCTCAAGTATTAGCGTTAGAAGTAACTGTAGTATTAAAAGTAGTATTAGAGCTATTATTAGTACTGGTAGTGATAAGTTAACTTTGCTTTCTTGCTGGAAACAGATTTCGCCTTTCACTTTCTATTCCACAGTAAGCTGACAGCAGCTCTGGAACTTTTGAAACTTTGGCAGGCCAGCAGTAACATATTCTGCACATTCTGCTTAGCGCAGCCTGAACCCAAAGCAACTTAAATTACCCAAGTGGGCAAAAGCAGTGGGCAAAATGGCAGTAGATTGATGTCATTACCTCAGTGTGAGCCTGGAACCTTCACCACAAATAGTTAAGGAATCTGAGCTCTTTCCTGGCGAGTGTGTGTGTGTACATGTGTAGGTTTGCAGTAACATGAACTTGGGTGCAGTTTAGATTATGACTGTAATAAGTATAGGAACCTCCAACCACATTAGCCTGTGATCATGAGGTGGTGGGCTTCTCTCAGTCCTTTGAGGTCTGGCTTCCTCTGTTGTGGTCCCTTTGAATCTGAGCTATTCTGTATTTTCCTAGGATTATCATTGGCTCCCTATGCGTTAATCATCCTATAGCTGTTCCAGTTGTCTGTCCTTGCATGCTATATATGGGTGTGACTGGAGCACATTTAAATAAGGTGAATACGGTTGAAACAATTACCCGAGAAGGCTTCAGAGCTAAACTTACAAGCCCCTTGAGTCATGAGTAATCCTAGACGCTGATGTATGGACACCCACGCACTGTACACATCGAAATTCTGACTTGGCCGTGGATAAACTAACAATCACATCTGACCACTCTGTTCACTGCCTTCCAACCCCCTCCTATATACCTCCAACGCCCACACACTTCTATATGATTCAATTAATGCTGAATCCCGTGGAGTGACCAAAAACTTCCAAGACACATTCTGCCCTGCCTGGGACCTTACTGCTCATTGCGGTAATGGATAAGTGAACTTTGACCCCAGAAAGCATTCACAATCCACCCTATATGTGACTTCCAGTAGCACGATTTTTTATCATCCTGTATTGCCCGACTGTCTTTCCATCTCACTCTTCAGTAATGAGACAAGGACTGTCCTCCCTGTGGGCAAAAAGGTCAGTAACCCTAACTCACACAAATACATAGACACACAATAAGCATCGAGCCCTCATGCATGCGCCACGGACACATGCGGACATGCACACACCGACTCGCAGATGAAAAGGACCCCACTATGCCCCACCATCCCCCGCCTCAAACCCCAAGCGCGCACACACACACACACAGCAGTCACTCCGACGCTGACCCAGAAATCCCATCTCTATTATGCAGAACATCAGTTAGCTGATGGTGGAGCTGATTATGCAGCTACCCTCCGCTAGCCCAGAACTCCCCAGTGGATCGCTGCCTTTAAAAACCCCTAATCCCAAATGTCTTTTTAGCATATCAATAGAGAATTATATATTCCTAAACAGTAGGAACTTGCATACATCTCTGCGTCTCTCGCAACTTTTTTCTCATCTCACCAAGGCCCAGTGAGAGCCAATTTAAAGAAAAAGACAAATTTAAGCAAACATGTCCTATATAAAGTTACTCGGACTGTCACTCAAAAAAATAGGCTTCACTCTGTGGATGACAAATAAGACTTCTGAAATTATTCAAACTGCGTATCATTCCATTCCATATTACTGGCCAGGAAACTCCTGGAAAAGAGATTTTTAAGCAGTGAGGTTCACCTGGTTAAATAAAGAATGTAAAAAAAATCCAGCCATTTGTAGACTCTGGCCCCAAACTTTTAAAATCTTTCTGGCTAATATTGTGTGAAATGGTAAACTATCTAAACAAATACACATATTTGGGGATTTTATAGGGCCTTTCACAGGCTTATGTGGACTTGGAATAGGTAAAAAGCAGTATGCAGGCTTGATGTGATTCGCAATTGAAACCCCAATGAGAAAATAATCTATAACATGCGGAGACAGTCTGTTTGCAATCTCTCTTATGAAAATAGTGGATGATCATCTATTATACACACCAATACCATTGCAAATAAAAAGAGCACATTCTTAGACAATAATCGCGCAAAGAACCTAGAAAAACTTTTTTAAAATGAGAAAACGCGAAGATTAGTTCAACTGTTCCCGGGATATATAATGTTTTTATTAGATAAGGAACAGAGCTAGAAGTCAGCAGCGATGGCAGACAGTAACTAACTTTGTATGTATTGGCTTCAGTGTGTCCCAGCGGGTAGCTTTATGGATTGCTCCGGTGCAGGGGTGAAAAGTGGTGACCCCAACACAGAATGCTGGGTAAGCAAATTTACAAAGTAATCTGACACTGTGTGTTTGCATGAGGTCCTGGAGGCTACTTGCTTTATATAAACACTTGTAGAGACAGAATACCATGGAGACACTGCAGTTGAATAAACAGTCAAGCCTTGTTTACATACACAAGATAAATTAATTAGAATCAATACTAACTTCTGTGCATGTCCAGTTATGCTAACACTTTATTTAGAGATAATTCACAGAAAACAAATTTTAATTATTTAATCAATATACTTTTTTGCACCAAATTCTGTTGAAGTTGAAATCACTGCCATTGGAGTTACGGGAGGGCTATCATAGAAATAAAACAAAAAAGTTGAATAATTATCAGCTGCATTTTAGTATATTATAAAATAGACTGACTCAGTGGATATGATAAGTTGACTGTATCCTTGGCTGTGGATACAATTCCCAATATGAATACTGGTCTGTATGTATGTGCACGTATGCTTACTCACACGAGCTGAAAATGTGATCCCTCCCGTACGCTCATTGATAATGCCATGCATAGCCATTCTGCATGTTTTAGCTTGGTAATTGAAAGGCCATCTGTGGTCTACTGGGGAGGTTTAGGAAAGGGTAAACTATGAAGCTCATTATTTTTAGAGTCGGAAGCCCTCGGAGGCCACAACAAATTAGTTTGTGTCCAGTTTAACCTTCACAAGACTCAATTACTGGAGCTTAGGTGTATATATACATGTGTTAGTGCAAACTCACGTAGCAGTAGTAATATAGCAAAGTCAAAGGGACCCTACCCGAAAGTGGAAAGTAGTTTGTCAAACGGACAATGGTGTCTGAGTTAAAACTTTGTCTGGGCGATACAAAACAAGGAGAATTGATTACCCCATGTGAGGCGGAGAGTGGGTCTGCTTAATCTATAAACATGGAAACAGAAATAAGCTGCATGTCTCAGCAGTTTCCTGTAAGGTGAGCTCTGAGTGTGCACGTGTGTGTGTGTGTGATTGCTCAGGCCTGCAAAGCTACGCTCACCACTCTATTACTGTGTCCTGTGTCTGTTGCCTCCATCGTGTGTGTTTCCATCTGTCTCCTGTCACCGCCGGTCCTCTCTCCACCATTAGGACCTGTTAGGGTCAGAGGTCACTTCTCCAGAGATCAGAGGTCATCCTTCCAAAGGTGAAGTGTCACCCGGGTCGGCTCTGGTGTGAGGTGACATTGAACAAGCACGCAGCTGCAGTCCTGACAACCAACACCTCTGGGAACTTCAAGAACATCCCTCTTGGGTGGCATACATTATAGTTCATATAAAGATATTCGATTGCAAAGATTAAAGGTTTGTTTAGCATATTCACAAATCCCGTGTTATTATTGACATCAGGACAAGCAATGGCTCATGCTTTGCCACCGTTTGGGAACCCCCAGTCAGTGCTGATTTGTTAACCTAAACACAGATGTTTTATACCTTAGTACTGTGCTGAGTTTAGCCAGAGTATTAACCCCATCGACTTAAAGGAAAAGTAACGTTATTTTACAATCTGAGCCTTCTTTCGGTCATAAAACAAGTCATTTGACTCACCCATATCACGTTCGTGTCATTTGGAGCTGTTTGAAGAAAGTTATATTGTAGCGTATCCGTTAGCATTTGTATTCGGGGCATTACTTTGCGGTCTCCAAATAACACAAACTTTAGCACTTTTCAAATCATAGAAGCCCGATGTCTTAATGAAAGATTTCGTTTGAAGCAAAAGTGGCCTGTAATCCGAGATTTATCCATAGTTTTCAGCTTTGCGTTTCATGTTTGGGTCCCGGGAGCAGTCCGCGCATGCGCACTGGCGTCCTCATCTACTCGAAACTATGGCTAAATCTCGGATTACAGGCCACTTTTGCTTCAAACGAAATCTTTCATTAAGACATCGGGCTTCTATGATTTGAAAAGTGCTAAAGTTTGTGTTATTTGGACACCGCAAAGTAATGCCCCGAGCAAATGATACAGCACCATGTTAACGGATACGGGATCATTACTAGAACAGAGCGGCTCAACATAAGTTCTGCGATACTGCTCCAATTGACAGAAAAATGCTATGGGTGAGTAAAACTACTTGTTTTATTGCCGAAAGAAGGCTCAGATTGTAAAAAAAACGTTAATTTGCCTTTAAAAATTAAAAGTATTATTGTTAACTTTAGCTACACTGCTCCTGAAAAGAATGGGTCCAATGCAGAGAAATAATTTCCCTACGGGATAAATAAAGACTGTCTTCTTCTTCTTCTTCTTCTTCTTAACACTCACTACATAAAACTGCATCACTGGCCTAGTCTAACTGAAACCTATTTATGAGAATGCATGTAAACCCATGTGTAACAAAAGCAAAGTGCACCACCTGCCTGGATTATGCCTGGGGTTAAAGGGGCCTAGGCTCCATTATTCCCTGGTATATTTTGGTCTAGGCCAGTTTATACTCTCGGTATATTACGGTCTCAGCCAATTCAGCTTTGATAAATAAATACATACATAAGTCACCTACTGTTTTAAAAATGTAATACTATCTAAACCTGGGATGCCTTATTCTATCATATATCTATCACAGGGGTCTGCAACCTTTACCACTCAAAGAGCCATTTGCATAACACTGCATAAAACTGATTTTTGCCTTTGTGCCATAGAATTACATTGTGAAAATGAATGAACTAAAATAAAATACATTTTAATTAAATACAGTGGTCCCCCGCTATATCATGGTTCACTTTTCATGGCCCAGCTGTTTCGTGGATTTTTTTTCATTCCATTTTTTTCAACGTGCATTTCTGCATCCTGATTGGCTAAGGGACTGTAGACCTTTGCTGATTCGTCAGTCATTCTCCTCCGTGTCTCCTGTACAGAATGCATTCAGTTTGCCAGATTTATATAAATGTTCGATCACATTGTGACTCTGAAGTGCTGTATGTTTGCAAGTTTTCTCCCCGACAAAACTCGCCACAGCGAAGCGGTGCCAGGACGAAGAGGCTCGGTCATAAGAACTGTGAAATACACTTTGGTTTCGTTCTATAATACTGTGCTTTTTTTGTTGAAAATCTACGAAAGTTTGAGTGTTTAAACAAGAGAGAAATGTGAGAAAATGTTAATTCCAGTCTGAGAAAAGTGTAGAATGTGTGTGGTGAGGCGTTTACAACCTTAAAACATGGAGAATAATTGTGAAGAACGTAACCCCCGTGATAAACGAGGGACCGCTGTACTGAGCCGCATCAGAGGGATCAAAGAGCCGCATGTGGCTCCGGAGCCGCGGGTTGCCGACCCCTGATCTATCATATGCCACATCGTAAAGACCACTTTTGGGAATCAACTATACTGAAATATATCAAATGTAAACCTTACAACTGTAAACACATAGATTAATATTATACCTCAATAAATGTGAATGCAACGGTAATGTAAAGCTCTATTAACTGTCACTTATGTAACCAAAAAGCCCAAGCGATGTCACTACATGTAAATACATTACAGTTTATTACTTTTGAACAGGTGTTAGCATGTAAAAATGTCCGTAGGGTTAGTACTGGTCCATCTGTAAATTTGATGTGACCACATATAATCATAACATAAGTTCTGCCAATGTTACACAAATTTGGATTTTTTTTCTTATTTAACCTGAAATGTATATATTCTGTCTATACAGTTCACAAGAAAGGGAAAACACCACTAAAATCTACTGCAATGACTTTTAGCCATCCACAACAGCCCTATTTCCCCACGAATCTCAAACACAGCAGTCTAGTGTGGAGCCTCAAGCAGATTAGTCGACTTATTTCTTGACAACATGTGCCTACGTTAGGAAAAATGTGAAAAAATGGATTGATAACAAAACACTACACATGTATGTTAGTCAACAAGACATGAAACTGACAAATGGTCTGGCCTCACTTTATCGCTGGGTGTAGTCTGGCCTAAGACAAATTATACCTGGGGTTAGTCTGGGCTGGAGTTAATCTGGCCTGTTACACCATGAACTACAAATCCCAAATAACACATTTGGAGAAGCTGAAATGTACTGAGATATCGGATGCATGTAACAGCACAGGTCGATTTACATTAAGCACAGGTTAAATGAGGCATGGGGTAACAGCTTATGTATGTATTTCTGCCAAATGTGTGTTTATATGCATGGTAGTCTTTTTTATTCGTTATAGCAGTTTTGGTGCTTATGCTAAATTACTAGAAGCACCTAAATGGGTTATAGTCCCTGATCTACACTTGTTTGGTACTTTGACCTTCATGAAGACTGGGACACAAGTGCTATGACAAGTTTTGGGGATTTCCCTGTGTATGTAAACATAGTGATTATTGCAAGAGTACACTGGAACATTTCTATTCTGTTTTACTTGTTGTTGTTGTTGTTTTTTTTTTTGTCTGTTTGTTTGCTTTGTTTAAAAAAAAAAAATCTCACAATTTGTACATTTTGTATGTTTATAAGTTGTACAATATGACTTTTGCACATTATCACACTTTATTACACATAAGGAAAAGGCAAAGGATGTAGAAAGAATGGTGTTTATGGTACCTGAAAACTGTACAAACTCCATACAGTAAAGGTTATTTAAACATGGTCTTTAGGGAGAATAATGGAGAGCTGCCAGACGGATGACTCATTAGAAAAAGCCCAGTGTCAGTCGGTTCAGTTAGGAAGACATGAAAGTCCAGGAAGTCCAAGTTCATGCTGGTATTGAGGGTCTGTTTAGCTAACATACACACACGTCCGTTAACATCTCCACAAAAACAGAGTCTCACCCAAACAACAAGTCAACTCAGTCACCCGGGAACAGTTTTTCAGCCTGCAGCTAAGTCAGGCAGACCATAATGACTCTTTCTGTGAGAGTTTAAAGGTGGAATTACATCCAAATCCCAAACAATAAAATACATCATTGGAGATTGGTTACTGAACTGGTGCAGTGTTGGGTCATCTCCATGGCTTCAGATCTACACAGCTGAATAGCACAAGTTCATCTTCGGACAAGTGGATTTAATAGCACACTATAATTATCCAAATTATTTATGTGCCTTATAAGGGAAAAGTCCACTTGTTTCTGGTAACCATTAACATTGTTTTATACCACAAATGGACAAACAGATTTCTGGACCAAACAAAACCTAATGAGATTTCTGGCCTGATGATATCTCAACATAACAGGGGAAAACACAGTCAGCTACCTATGCTGGTGAAATGCCACACACTGGTGTGTGCCTTAGTCCTTAACTGAACTTGATTTCATTTTTATAAAGACCTTGTATATAGTTGTTGCTTTTTAACCCACATTAATGATACTTAAACCTTGGTTTTTCACATGGTTGAACATGAAAGAATGCTCATGTATGGGAGTCTAACTGAAGTTTTTTGACCCAACAGAGAGTGCAAGGACTCAAACTGCTGCTGCACTGAAAGATGAAGCTGGTAACCATTAAACATTTTTAACCTGTTTTTATTATCCGCTCTGTGGTTTGGTTAGCAGTGAAGCTAATTTCAGTGTTGGAGTGCCTGGAATAAGTAAAGTTAGCAAACCTAATGACATCGTGCAGACAGGGGAAATATTCTGAGCTATAAAAGTACAGGATTACACAGATATGCATGCAGTGAAACAAAACATAACGCTACAGCAACTTGATGAGGAAATGGCATTAGAACAGGATTAAAAGTCAGATATGCCAAATATAAGATCACAAAGGTTGTTCATTTTCTGTTTTTAGGTTTAAAATAAGGCTTCTAGGACATTTTAGTGTGTTTGCTATTATTTATTACTGTCCCAGTTCAAAAATCTGCCCATGGATCACATTTAAAGGCAAATTAACGTTTTTTTTTACAATCTGAGCCTTCTTTCGGCAATAAAACAAGTAGTTTTACTCACCCATAGCATTTTTCTGTCAATTGGAGCAGTATCGCAGAACTTATGTTGAGCCGTTCTGTTCTAGTAATGATCCTGTATCTGTTAACATGGTGCTGTATCATATGCTCGGGGCATTACTTTGCGGTGTCCAAATAACACAAACTTTAGCACTTTTCAAATCATAGAAGCCCGATGTCTTAATGTAAGATTTCGTTTGAAGGAAAAGTGGCCTGTAATCCGAGATTTAGCCATAGTTTCGAGTAGATGAGGACGCCAGTGCGCATGCGCGGACTGCTCCGGGGACCCAAACATGAAACGCAAAGCTGAGAACTATGGATAAATCTCGGATTACAGGCCACTTTTGCTTCAAACGAAATCTTACATTAAGATATCGGGCTTCTATGATTTGAAAAGTGCTAAAGTTTGTGTTATTTGGACACCGCAAAGTAATGCCCCGAATACAAATGCTAACGGATACACTACAACATAACTTTCTTCAAACAGCTTCAAATGACACGAACGTGATATGGGTGAGTCAAACGACTTGTTTTATTACCGAAAGAAGGCTCAGATTGTAAAATAACGTTACTTTTCCTTTAACAAATGCAAAAGTATAATATTGAAGTACTGGTTTCATTAATGCAAAGTCGGTAATAGGAGTGAAGCAGGTCGATTCAGATCTATAACGCCTTCCCTCGATGTTATTTTCGTTCATAAACGGCATGTAATGGAGAAACAAAAATGGTAAACTCTCAATTTGGTGCCTGCCCACACAACTGAACCCCCTCACCCTTGGGCCCCGCTGTGTGAATGTGGGTGTGTATGCATATGAATGAGCGTGTCCATCTTCTCCCCCAGTTACACAGGATGCAAAGGTCAAAGGACAGGTTCAGAGGTCAAAGCCTGACTAAATAATTACCAGATAGTCTTTCCAACAACACACAGCACACACACACAGCAACACAACTATACAACTTGTTATTTTTGAAATGTCTGGATAGTGTCTTACTTATACGACCCTTCAGTTTACGTACACCTTCAGCATACGCCTTTTTCTCTCTCTCTTCCTCTGTGTACAAGGAAACTCACACTCGCACCCAAACAAACCAAAGCCGGGGGAGCTAGCTTGTCCCCCTGACAGGCTATCAGTCAGGAAACACTGGGGTGAAAAGGAGAAGAGGGCAAGAGAGAGGGGTTGGGTAGCTAGATTTAGTCTGTCAGTCACAAAAGGTCATAGGGCACGCTCAAAGCCCACTGACATGTATGCACACACTAGCATGCATGCATTTGCGCGCACACACACACCGAAACGTTCATCAAAACAAGGTCAAAAGTGGAGGGCAGGCAGCTGGCTAAGGTTTAGCAAGAGAAAGAACAAGTAGACAGCTGGGTAGTTTTACTAGTGTCTGCCTTTTAAATACAGACTGGAAGAAAGTTTAAAGGGGACAAAAGTAAATGTTTACAGCAGGAAAGGAGCTGCAAGCACTTGATTCAAATGTTCTACAAGATCTCACCGTGTTTTCAGTGTTTTGGTCTGGGGAGTGAGATATAACCCTTTTAATAGAAAGCATGTGACGTCAGCGTAGCGCGTGGAGTAATAACTTTCTATGCATGTGTTTTTTTTTGTTTTTTTTTTATTAGGGCGTTGTACAATGAAACATGAAGAGTTTGCAATAAAAACAACATATGTAGGCATAGGTCCAATGCGACGCTTTGTTCCCCTTATGCAATCACTCAGTGGAGACACACACATTTGTTATGGTCAGACAATGACAAGGCCATGCTGGAATTTAAAATTAAAATTCAGGATGGAGCAATAAAGCATGCTACCATGTTACCTATATAAATATGGAGTAGGAAAAATGTGTCATTCTGTGATGAACACCTTGACCAGTGAAGGGGTTATAGCTGTGATAGTGGTTGTGAGTAGCCATATTGTAAGTCATTTGAAATTTCGTAACATGTAACGGCCAAAACTACAACTCTCTGTGCTGCACCAAACTAAAAATTCTTATTCAGCCTTATATTTTTGGGTAGTTCCCTGGGATATTCTAGCCACCTGCGGGGGTCCTCCATCTGGCCCTTGACATAAGAGCATGAGAGGCTTGAATAATGATCCCATTGAGAGCAAAACAAGAGTCAGCCAGAAACAACTACAACATGGGTGGTCAAGGTAGAGCCGTCAGGTAAAGTGCAGGAGAAGAAGCGCTAGAGTGGTTAGAAGGGTCTAACATGTGCTTAGTGATGAGAGATCCAAGGTCCTTTTAACCACTGTTTTTATTACATCGTCTCTTTTTGTCTGTTTTTGTGAGGCCCTTACTCAGATTGCATCACTATACAAATTACTCGTGCAGGTTGTTGACAAAATTGTAACATTGGTCCATTCTTCTGAACAAGTGAAATCTTGCAAACATAAACATTAAGATCTGTATGTCAACAACTTCCTATAGTGTCTCTATATACTAGTACATGCTGGTTAAATACCACTTGCTTTGACTGTCAAGTAATGCCATTTCCTTTTGCAACTGTTGTACTTTGTTTCATGTACAGTATATCATATTCATACAAAGAGGGTAGAAATAGCATTAGATGGTATTTCTCAGCTTTTTTCACTATCACCTTTAACTCACCTCAGTCCATTCTAAGGCTAGTATTTTATAACTGTATTATAGACTAATATCCACATTTTCATTGCACTTTTTTGGACTACCAAGAAAGACTTTTTTCTGCAAGCCCTTTGTTTAGTTTAAAAAAAAAAAAAGAGGCTATTTTTTATTAATTTGACCTGTCTTCAAGAGGTGAGAAACAAATAAGGGTCTGCTTAAACATTCAGGCAAAAGGAGGCTCCTGCACTGATGCACCATGGCTGTAGGCATGAAGTTGAAGAAGGAGAAATAAGGTTAATCTTTCATTTGCCACACCATTTATATGTTTTTACAAAGCCACGTCAGGTGCACTCGAAAATACATCCATCTTCACAAGTAATTTCATCTCACATTCAGAGCTGAGCTGGTATCTCTGCTGCACCTGCTGCAAACACTGTTTCTAATAAAGTCTGGGTCAGTCCCAGAGGAACACACTCATATTGCCTATATTGATCAGTTTAATCTTAAGTAATGCAAAGTATATGCAACCGAGGTTTTTCAACACATATTTAGGTGTGAAGTGTTTACTAAGTAAACAGTACGATGGCAGCCTCAGTTTGCACTTGGCATACATCTAAAAACAAACATATACGGTATATCATAGGCTTGGAACCAAAAGGCATAAATAATATTTCACAGTAGGAAGGGAAATGCTTTGATCTGACTTTATGTGAAATTTTAAGTGCTAAAATATGCATACAGATACAGAGAGGCTACTTATGCACCTACTTTTACCTATTAGGGAAACATATATAAAATATATGGGTTTAAGAAAACAAATACTAACCAAACCAAACCAAATTAGATTTCCTGTTTGGTGGCATTACTTTGAGTCTTTTCAAAAGCATAAAAAGGAGTCAATATAAAGCACTTAGTTTATATTAATGTGCTATTATCAATGTGATATTATCATACAGCACCAACATATAACGGAATATGTGAGAAAGGATAAATGAGCAATTAATTTAGATCAAACTCTCAGATCAGTTTGGGCCTCAATGCATCTAGCCATATGATTGCATGGCTTTTGATTCTTGTATTCAAGTTGATATCACTCAGACTACAAGAGTGCATTACTACATTACACTGTGACAATTAAAATCTATGTACGAGTACAAACTCTCCGCCCATAGAACCACATTGGGAGTGGAAAGATTGCATGCAAACTTGCTAAATCAGGCAGCAAGGGGAAACAGCGGGTTGCACAATGGCACTCTTGTATTAATATCCCCTTCTACAATTGTTGGATCGTGACGCAAAAAGTCAAGTTAGTCTGGGAAAATACCAGTTTCCTGTTCTGTGCATGACTCCAGGGTGCAAACTCAGAGGAAGTGCTTGGCGTTGCCTTCTCACTAATGCACTCACTCAATGACCCCGTTTCTCTCGCTCTTTCTCCGTTCCTCTCCCTCTCTCCTCTCTCTCCGCCTCTGTCTGCGCTGCTGCTGTTATTTGGCTGGCTCCCTGTTTACTCAGATCAAACTTGTCAGGAGAAGCCGAGCCAAGTTTAAACAAACACGCATGCACCTACTTATCCCAGCTCCAAAAACACACCGAGTTTGTGAGAGCATCCATCAATACTAAACTCAGAGATTCTCATGTGATGTTCTGAGATCATTAAAGTGCAGTGTGCAGTTAGACACAAGTCTCAAAAGGGTTGAAGATAGTGAGAAACTAATTTAAAAATAAATAAATATATATACATTTTCTTTTTTTCTTGTATGAAACTTTTAGGCAGAATTGCTAATGGGTCAAGGCTAGGAGAATGTATTTTTGTGTGGGTTGATTTAGGGTTTTTGCAACCGTTTTCAGTAATTTACAGATATACAAGATGGTGGGTAAAAAATCAGATGATCAGTAATTGTAACTGTACTATTGGACTATTATAAAATCGCAAAATTCTTGTAAAAGTGCTAATTAAAAGTAAAAAGAGAGCAAATGTATATGGTAATATTCCATACAAGGGCACTGTATTTCTGCATGTTTTAAGGTAAATGTATCGCCCTTTCACATGAGCCCGTTTCTTACATCTGAACAAATACATTTAAAGACATATTTTAGCATACTCCTGTTGGATTGCCAAAATATCTTACACAAAAAACACTGAAATATTCACGTTTGCCAACATCGCCCACCTTATAATGCTGTTTCCTCATCACAAACGTATCTGAAGTTGTATTTTGTCTCCTTCACACATGTTGAGCACACAAATACTGCATACTTAGGCTGAGCTCTTCTTTTAAACAGGAAACACTGTTGCACCTTGTGATGTCAGGTGCTCCACTGTGTTTTTAAACTCCATACACCATCACTACAAGTATTTGGATGATTTCAGCCCTCGTGGAACAGAGCATTTTGAGCTTTGGAGATGCTGACAGAATAATAATAATAAAGGATTACTCGAACGTGTGATTGAACAAAACAGACTCTGGGTATGATTGTGGTGCGGTAACAACATTCTAACATGACTTAAAGCTCACTAGACTAGATGTAAGTATTTACTCTACTTACTGTCATACTTTTATCATTTCAAGGTACAACTGAGGCCCACACTACCCATGTGCTTTTAATGTGGACTTTTACCCACTACATACTGCATTTCCTATTCACACTTACACCATGCACATGGAAAGAAGGGGGTAGGGGATTATATGAGGCTGTTCATGTATAATTCTGTGATATTTTTTTAGTCGAGCTCCTCTGCCCCAACTCCACTGGTGTTTAGAGCAAAACAGCACTGAAATTTCTTATCCTAACATAAGGCCATCCAACTAGTGGGGAGTGTGTGTCTCCTTAGGCAATACACACCATGTTTCTGACCTCATCTGAACCACAGCACTTCTGGTAGACTTATGCTGATTATGTGAGCTCAAAGGGAATGATGAAGACGAGGATGGAGAGAGGGCCTACAAAATGCCCTCATTAGTTTTAGCAGAAAGTACAGTGTATGGCAAGACGGGATCGCTCAACTGGACTAGAAAGTTTGAGTTAGTCAAATGAAGCAGAATATTACTTATCATATGAACTATATGGGAAAGCAGTTAATCAAAAATATGTTGGCAGTATAGAAGAGTTAATGATTATAATATAATAATAGTAAGGATATGATGATTAAATTTTATAGTGTTTAGTTAGTTAAGTTTTTTTTCTAGAGGCATAAATAGGTAGATGAAGTGGCAGTGTCCTAATACAGTGTAGTATAGTATAGTCCCAGATATTGTATATTCAACTGAAAGGAAAATACACCTGATGCCCTGGGAGTCTTCTTAATACAGAGACACTATACAATCCACATGCACTGGAGAGTCCAAATGTACTGAGCATGAGGTAGTTTGCAGAGAATGAAAGGAGGGCAAAGTCACAGAGGGCAAAGTGAGAGTGAGGTGGAACATAGAGAAACTGACAAGGAAAAGCCCGCATGCAGTTTTGTGCAGCAGGGACGCAGACAGGGCCGTGATGGAGTTGGCACTAGGAGCAAAGGTAGAGAAGGGGACTGATGAGTTTGGAGAAAGAGTTCAGCAAAGGCCCAGGATCCAATCAGAAAATTGTTTCTGATTCAGTTTTTAATTTCGGCCAAAATCAGGTTTCAATAGTCACTTGCTCATAGCTTAGCTCCAACCTTGGTGAGTGAATGGGTACTCGTTTTGAGCAAAACACTTCTCACTGGCCCTGCGTGAACCAAGCAAGTGCTCTGGAGCAGCAGCTCGGGACCAGACCATGTGGGATTAACTAACCCCTGTTCACCATGGCAACCGCAGGAATGACGGAGACCCCTTGTAGATTTGGTTTGAAGCAAGGCGGCTCATTGTTTGACACGGGTTTTTGTTAAATGAACAGGATAATGTATGAAGAGAGCACTGCATGAGTCAGCCACGGAGCACTGCTTTGATTTATCAATCTCATTAAAAGTGAGTCTTTTAATATGACTTTGAGATTGACACGGCTAATGACTTGTGAAATATAAACTGGAGGGTAATTTACCTTGTTGAAATGTGTTAATGATGAAACCAGATATAAAAGGAGTACGTTTTTTAAAAAGCACAGTTTGTGGAAAATCTAAAATTATTATTATGACTTTTCATCCAAAACAAAAAGTTCACTTTTATATAGTGAAGAAAATGCTTTGGGCACAAGTGGAAGCACAGAGGGAAGCAGCGCTGGCAGTCTCCATCATAAATAGATGATAATTTACTGATATAGATCAGAACCACTGCACTAATCCTCAGATGAGATCAAATATGGAGAGGGATCGAAGCAGTGAGCAGCAGAAATAAAGGCTGCCAAACAGTGAGTTTTACCAACTGTATGAGGTCTCAAATGTCGGCTGTTTACCACAGCACATACAATAACAGGACCACGCGTCTCACTCTCAAGTGCTTTCAGTGCATATGGCCACATCAGTTCCACACAGTCATACATATGCATTATCTCTTCAGATACCAAGTTTCCAACACAAAATAATTTAAGAGTCTCTAAGTGCGTAGTGAGCACATTAAAGGGATTTAAAGTTAGTTTTACAGAGAGAGCCGTGGACGTGGAGAATGGCACAACAGCAGCCGCACATAAAAGCTCACACAAATACATAAAAACCTGCATGTGTCAAGCTCCTCAGCAGCTCATACATAAATGCATAACATTTTGCACATGAGCACATGTGCTGTATGGCTGTCTGCCTCCCACATGCTGGCTTTGTGACGCATAGGAAAAGTCATTAGGCCTGTACTTCCTCTACAAAAAGAAAAGAAAGAAGAAAAGCCCATTGCACATGAAACACACAGGAAATGTGTGGGTGACTGCTGGATCTGTATCACTCTAAATGTGTGTGTGTGTGTGTTTGCATGTGCACGAGGCTCACGTGCACACCCATATGTCTGTCTGTATACTTGCTCCTGTACGCTGCTGAATGCACACACATGCCCTTAGGCCCGGTCACCACTGTCCTGTAATTGCTTGGCTTTGATTGCCTTTTTTTCAGTCGGCCACAATTACAGTCAATTAAATCCTACCACCATGGGTCAGCTCCTTGCCACTGCAAGATATGCTCCGCTGTCCCAGCTAATACTGTTTACATTAGAGTTTGTGATGAAGAATTAAACCTGAAAATGTTAGCAAATCAAGCTTTTGACCAAGCAATGTTAAAGGGCAACTCAAAATTACTTTATCATAGTATAGTGTCCAAAGGTTATTAAGGTCAAATGACTAGTCTTGTATCCAACTATTTATTATGTTTTAGTAACACTAACAGTAATGATATTAACTATAGTGCTTTAGAAGTCCACACAAAACAACAACAACAACAACAAAAGAACAATGTAAATAACTGTAATAGTATTAGTAGTTGTACTGTAACTGTGGTCTTACAATATTATAAATAAATAAATAAATTCAAGGCTAAATTGTAATTTTAGTCTAAAACAAAATATCTACAGCTCAAAGCTGAATAAACCGTATATTGAATTTAGTGCAGATGAGTCTACTTCCACCTGGTTCATACAGTATAACCACTGCTTAACATAATCACAATTATGTCTTCTGATGAATGATTAACTTGCTTAAATTTCACTTCCTCTGTTAGAGCTTCTGCTTTTGGGTGTAATTGTGTAACGTATCGCTTGACATATTCAAACATGTGCAGCCCAGAGCTCTCCTTGTGTGCCTGTCAGAAGCTATCATTTTTTTCACATCATGTCACAGCCAGCACCTCTGTGTGATATTTAAACTGTGTGTGGGTGCGCATTTACGGCATCCTCTGTCAACCCCAACCAACTGTCCCTGTATACTGTATCCAATGCAGTGTATATTATGTAAATGCGTGGGTGTATTTATGTATATAGAGGACTGGCTTGGACTATTTAAATAATCCCTTTGGAACACTGAGCCAAAATGACATTTAAAAGAAGAAGACAAGAATACACATTGACAGAAATTCCCAAAGAAAGAAAGAGCTGGAGAGGATCCTGCGGTTTGGACATCTGCTAAAGCTTCAGGAAATTCAATCATTTTATGGCCGAGGGTGGAAGTCTTGAAGTACCTGCAGTAAATCATGTCAATGCACACAAACATATACTTGGCCACAAGGGAAATAGGTGAAGGACAACTTTTCCCACTTTATGGAGACAGGGCTGGCTGTAATACACACATGCACTCATAAGTGGATTAATGTGGACATGTGTGCCCATACGTCCCCCAAACATCTGTCCCCTCAGCAGGAGCCAGCGCACTAATAAACACCGCATATGCAACAAACATGCACTGGGTTATTATTACATGCCCGGTCAGGTATACAATGGTATCAGCATGGAGCTTTGTTGTACATGGAGTAACAAAGTGCTCAAGAACTACACAAAGTTACTTCTGAAAGTTTTGATGGAAAATTTAAGTCTGGTACAACTATTATCCTAGTACTACAAGAAACTATAACTGTACGGGACGTGCAATATAATAATGAGAAATGATGTTATTGCAAATTACAATGTCAGCCTTAGATTCACAAGATCAATTCTGACAATAAATGTCTGAATGTCTCTCGCCGCTCTTTGCACTTTACCCTTGCATCTGTCCTGTGATGCTCTCGGGCCAAACATTGTATACTGTACTACAGCTCTGGAAAAAATAAGAGACCATTCCTTTTTTTTCTGAAATCAGCATCTCTACATGTATTACAGCCATTCCATTCCAGCGTCTGTTGAATTCCAACACAAACACAAAGCTGAGCTACTTCAGTTCTTGCACCAGGAGTGGAATAAAGTCACCCAAGAACAATGTGAAAGACTTGTGGAGAGCATGCCAAGACACATGAAAGCTGTGATTAAAAATAAGGGTTATTGCACCAAATATTGATTTCTGAACTCTTCATAAGTGTAAACATTAGTATTATGTTGTTTTCAAATGAATTTAATCTTGTTTCTTTGCATTGTTTGAGGTCTAAAAACAAAATCTTTTTGTTATTTTGACCGTCATTTTCTGCAAATAAATGCTCTAAACGATAATATTTGGGGGAAATGTTGTCAGTAGTTTATAGACTCAAACAAAAATGTTCCTTTTGCCCAAACACATACCTATAAGTAGTAAAATCAGAAAAACTGATAATTTTGCAGTGGTCTCTTATTTATTTATTTATTTTTATTACGGATATGGAACCTATTTCTGGTGTGGGACATCTGTACATAGTTTAAACTTGTTTTGTATTTGACCAGTCATGTTTCTTTATAACCACTATTTGTGAGATTTGAAATTTTAATCCCAGCTAAGCAACGACTTTATTCTAGCCTTGTGTTGTCATGATACTGAAATTATTAATAGAAAGAAAAAGTCTCTCTCTTCGATACAATACAACAGTGGTGCCCACACTTTTTTCGCTGCCAACTTCATGTTAAAGGTCCTATATAAGCCAAAAGTGACTCACGTGAGCGTTGAGCCATGTTAGACTGCAGTTACCTCCTCAAAAACATGCCTGGAGTTGTGCACTGTGATCTGGGCAGCGGACTAGGACCATTGCCCCCGCAACCCGAAAAACAACTCTAAACAATTATATTTTTATTTGGAATTTGCGGGAAATGTTAGTAGTTTATAGACTCAAACAAAAATGTTCCTTTTGCCCAAACACATACCTATAAGTAGTATCAGAAAAACTGATAATTTTGCAGTGGCCTCTTATTTTTTTTCCAGAACTGTATATTCATAACAGAACAGTCAAATCAACCACAACAAAGACAAACATTTATTGTAAACATTTTTAGCCCTGAAGGGAACTGTTTTACTTACTGCTTTAATCATTTCTTACATATTTAGAGTACTTCCTCTGCTACTGGGAGTGATCAGCATATGGTCTAAATGTAACAATATACTCTGAGCTGTATTCATTTCAAAACTGAAAAAATGTGGCTAACAAAATCCACCCAGTGAGTTCACATTACATAAAGCTGTAAATGTAGTTACTATCCACCTCTGCTGCTGAGTAATGTGAAACTCTCCCGTGATCTTGCATTGTGTTAAAGCCATTAGTCACCTGTTGCCTGTGCCTCCCTCTGGGCATGACTTTCTTTACATGGCTAAAGCTAAGTGTTCATAACATGTAGTCTGCTGGCATACGATGAAGGGAAGACGGTCTCGGAGCAGGGTTCACAGGCTCTAAACATCGCACACTGCTCTGGAAATCCCCACGCACACACATGCATTTGTGCAGGTGTTGCTAGCTGCACTCTTTACCCTCTGAGCTCTGCAAGTAACAACATTTCACCTCAAAGTGTGCTGCTTTTCCTTTTATGTTCCAATTTTAAAACGGCTCGGAAAGAAAATACATCTCCGGTGTAACTGCATGTGTGTGGCCTTTTTATACAGGGCTTTCACTTGGGCTGGTTTATATTTTTTCCTGATAAACCAACTGTAATTCCAACTTCAGAGTCAATATTTTCTGTAGTTAAGGGGAAATTATATGTGCGGGTGTTGACAGCTAACAGCTAAGGGAAGATCTAAAATGTTATCTGCAACCTGGAATGTGGGTTTGTACCAACAGTGGAAAAATACATAAAGAAAACGCAACTTTTTTCTTTTAACAAAGTAAATTTAACTTTGGTCATAAAGTACTAGTAATAAATATAGTGATAATAGCTGAATAAAAGTCAGTTGTACCTTCAGCACACTCCGGTGGAAAATAAGAGGTAGTAGTGGGTCCATTAAAACTTGTAGTAGACATAGTAACAACAGTGCTTCAATTAAAGAAGTATTTAATTTAAAAACTACTCTGTTAGATGAATAGTAATTATAAAAGTACAGCACTATAACTGTCACCAAATACGACTAGTAATGAAAGTAATGAAACAGATTTACTGTTTTGAAATGAAAAAGCAGAATGGTTCTACTCCAACACCCAAACTGCAAGTAGCCCACATTGGAAATATCAAATTCATTTCTGTGCACTTGCAGATGAGAAAGTCTGATTACCCATAAGGCATTAATGGTTATTTGGGTATGTTTGGCTGCATATTAAATTGCAGTTTAATTAGATCATAAATCCAAAAGGTAGTAATATCATAGGCTATTAGCATCGAGTGGCTATGAAACACATTACCTTAGTCCCATACCTTTGTGGTTCGTTCTGCGTACGTTTTGACGGTGGAGTTGGGAAGTCAGTGAGGATTTCTCTGCTGTTAATTAAACCGTCTGTCTTGGAGAGAATTAAGGTCATGATCTCCCAGACCTCTCCACTCCCACACACCCTGAGAAGAAAGGCAAGAAGAAGAGAAGACTTAATGAACGAATAAAAGGATGAAATGACTTAATGAAGCGCCTAACGAGGCCGGCGGCCATTTAATAAGGGCTTATTAAAGCTTAATTAGAGCAATAATCCTGCTTGTTGGGAGTCGTTCAGTGTTGACTCGCTCTTGATTGTGTTTTTACGGCAACAGGATAAACAAGGAAGCATTGTCATTCAGGAGGAAGGAAGACGGCGGGCGTGCAGCAGGAAGTGGCTGCTGTAGATCAGGCACGAGGTGAGCACGCATCAGGGCTGCTTCATCATATGACCTTTAAGGATAACTTCTTTTATTTAAACTTGGACTTTTGCTATCGCTTTCACGAGTCTTCTTGAAAAAGTGGCATATTTGGCTAGTTAGATCATGGATTTAACATGACAATTTAAAATCAGAAAGGGAAGATGACCAAACATCTTTGACTCAATTGAGCAAATGTAATTTTTTTTACATAACTTAAATATGTATACATCTTTTCAGATATACAGACAGAGAAATTGTCTACACGTGCTTTTTGATTAATAAAACTACTCCAAAGTGGATAGTTGTGAAGACTGTGGCAGTACTAGCAGTAACGATAAACATGACAACAAATAAATTACCAGTTCTCTTACATCCTTAAGATGTAAATAAGATTTAGTGACTATGGTTAAGTCAATAGGCCTACATAATGTAACAATAATGAACAAACTAAAGCTCTAGCACATGGAGCCACTAATGAAGTTCCTTCACCGTAGACATCACCATGACTCACAGTTATATCACACTTGGAGCGGCTCTGTCTTAGGTAACAGCCAAATCCCATGTGAGCCACAGCGCCCCCTTTGAGACTCACATTTTCATTATTCATACAGTGACGACATCAGTGCCCTACAATCTGACTCAAGCTATAGTCGTATCCCACTGGTATAGAGAAGCCAGCTAAGCCGCGATGACAATGGCTTTCTACTAAAGCCAGTTAATCATTCATTTTATGTGTCTGATTCACAGCGTAAATGCCCTGGGCATCTTGTATGTGGTTAGTTATATCCCGGAGAGCCAGCGGTGAACAGAGGTAGTCATCCGCCTTCCCGAGCATGTGAGATCTTATAATCCAACCACAGCTACCACAAGGTGTCTTAATTAGAAGAGCAATTTGGAAAAAAACAAGTAGCTATTGTACATCACATCTCTGGTTGATGCACACACTAACATATAATTAGGTATGAGTACATCGATGTGTTGTGAAATTGCAAGTTTGAGTCAAAGATAGTGACTCCAAACTAAAGGACTCTGTACAGAAGGATATTATTATAATGAGCAGATGTCAAATATAAAAGCTTAGTCATCACTCATCAGATTGATCATTTGCCCCTAAGATATCTAATAAACTCACAAAATAGTGTGTAGAACCTCTCAGTCATCCAGGTAGAATCCATGGCAAAAGGAGAAATTCAATTTCCAAGCTGCTTCTTCAGTTCAGTTCTGAAGAAGCAGCTTGGATGAGCTGCGAAACGTATTCGACCAAATAAACTTTTGTCCAGTTGACAAACTGAATTTCTCCTTTTGCTCACAAAATACATTCAGAAGATACAAACAACACTGTAACAGTTATAATTAGAATGTATTAACTGTCTTATATAACGCACTATTCTTAACAAATTGATCATGGTAAGCTTCTGCTACAGCTGCCCAGGAGTAGACTGACTGAAGCAAGGTGGCCAATCTGTGATACTGACCCTCCAACCTCATACTACATTCATACAGGCCTGTCATGATAACTAATTTTGAAGTACAATACGTTGCTGATGTAAATATATAGACGATAAACAATAACATTTAAGCCGAGAAGTAGTTTCAGACTTTAATCCAAACCTTTTAACCACTTTAAAACTAAAAAAAAATAACCCCACATTTTCCAGTAGTGCAAAGAAAAAGTTGACATGAAATACTGACCCCCCAAAAAACAGCCTACATTCATACACAGGCAAGGTGAATGTCTTGCTCAAGGACAATAAGCACTGATCTAAGCATTGTTCAAACGGATGACCTTTGTGTTGGTGTATGAGCTCTCTGACAATTGCACCACTGCCACCCAAATATAACATAGCCCCGTGATTAAAAATATTTCACTTGAGCCGAGTGGGTGAGGGTGAGTGAGGGATTGGAGGGTTGCGTTATGAAGGGTGTGGTAGTCTGGGTCCTGCTAGGTCACTGACCCCTAATTAAATTACTTATGTAAACATATCTAGTTACATTCCACCTCTGAAGACCCCTTGTTCAAGTCCCAAGTTCTATTGCAGTGAATGATAGGATCAATGTCTGTGCCCTCCAAGTGCTTCTAGTTAAATCTGTTTATTTTTTTTGAGATGACATCATTATCCCAGAATGCCTCACCACGGCCTACTTTTACAGCAGTGGAGGAGAGACTTAAGGTTTTTCTTTTAAACATTACACACCACAAACACAGGCCCTCTCCCCTTCACCCTTTTGGAAAATGCTGACCAAGATTCACCTTTCTACTGCTGTGGTAATCATCATTTCTCACCACACTGACACTTTTCAGAGCAAATCCACTACTCTTAAAAAACACTGATAGAAACACTAGTGAAAGGATGGTTTTCATTACTTTGGTTGGCTCACTTTTGAGTCTGAAGAGTTAATTATTCACTAAAATGAGCCCCTGTCTTGAATGAAAGACAATTAGAAAGATGATGGATTTTTTAAAAAGGCAAAAAGGTTATTTTTTTTGGTAATCCTTCTTATTTCCCCCAATTTAAACTTATTTTACACATGCTACATATGTCTGGGAATGCTGCTCCTTAGCCCCATGCTGTGTGAGGTCACTCTCAAGAGGATTTTAACTGATCTTCAATATTCCCGTCTAAAACATATGGGAAATTGGAGGGGAAAATTGTGTGACAGCATTTCACAAGGATCCCTGACAGTCACAGTTCACGGACCGTGTCTTTGGCTAGTCTGCCGCTATTTTAAAAACACACTCCCTTACGCAGTTATTTCCACAACGCCAAACAGCTGACGAATCCTGCAGAAGGACCAATAATCTCCCCGTTTCTTTTATGGATTTTTCTTTGCCTGGACACATGTCAATTGGATTTCAGTGGGGATTGGAGATTCTGTGGCATTGCTGGATAGAGCCAAAATACTAGTTCTTACCCCACAAGTTCAGTTAATGGCCAGTGCCATATGTGCAAGGATGATGTGGTGTGTTTGAGTGCCAAATAAAAGCAAAGTATGGTAGCTATATGGAAAATATCTCTCCCCAGTACCTACTCATTAGCAGTATAACTCCACTGCCTGACCAGCCAGTCCCTTCTACGTTCTGCTTGAATCCAGAAGGAACTGGAACTGTACAATAAAAGGTGAAAATCCTCTATCCTAACTTGAGACGGTCCAACCACAGCTGCTAATTTGTAGCATGTGTCTCTTAATGCAGAAGAGATTTCCACTCAAAAATTCTCATAACATTTCAGAACTAAATATACAGCTCTGGAAAAAAAATAAGAGACCACTGCATTTTTTTTTTTTTAAATCAGCATCTCTACATGTATTACAGCCATTCCATTCCAGCGTCTGTTGAATTCCAACACAAACACAAAGCTGAGCTACTTCAGTTCTTGCACCAGGAGTGGAATAAAGTCACCCAAGAACAATGTGAAAGACTTGTGGAGAGCATGCCAAAACGCATGATTAAAAATAAGGGTTATTGCACCAAATATTGATTTTTGAACTCTTCTTAAGTGTAAACATTAGTATTATGTTGTTTTAAAATTAATTTGATCTAGTTTATTGCATTGTTTGAGCTCTGAAAACATGTATCTTTTTTGTTATTTTGACCATTTGTCATTTTCTGCAAATAAATGCTCTAAACGATAATATTTTTATTTGGAATTTGGGGGAAATGTTGTCAGTAGTTTATAGACTCAAACAAAAATGTTCCTTTTGCCCAAACACATACCTATAAGTAGTAAAATCAGAAAAAACTGATCATTTTGCAGTGATCTCTTATTTTTTTTTCAGAGCTGTATATCTTCTTATACCAGACATAAACAATAGTTTGGTGCTTCACGCTGTCTTTATGTTGTTTTTTTCCCCCTTTTTTAACGTGTAATGCCATGTTTGTTATTGACGTAAACTAAGCATACGTCTCTCTAATTGGTTAATTCACCTGTCAATCAAACTTTCTCTGAAATCAGGGATACAGCTCCAGATCCAGTCGTTTTTTTAAAGTTTTGTTACGTGTGTTCCTGGCTGGTCAGGTAAATAACGTCATGGGTAATTCCTCTCGATGAGAAGCTTCCAAGTACTCATAATCTTGACATTGTTATAGTAATAAAAAACGTATTACGTAATAACATGTTTCAACAACTGCTAGCCCTTCTTTGCCAGATTTTCTTATTTTAAAAACACACTCTTTTATTTCCACAACGCCAAGCAGCTGACAAATCCTGCAGAGGCACCAATAATTTTTGCTTTTTCTGTTGTGTATTTTTCTTCCCTATGCAGGCACGTGTCAATTTGAAGTCGGAGAGATTTGGGATGCCAGGTATTGTTCTGCACAGCGAGGATGATGTCAACTTTCCTACAAGGTCTGAAGCAGCTGACAATTCCAACAAGCATGCCAAACCATCACATCATCTCAGAAATGTGCCTGCGCCTGGCCCCTGTCAGGTGTGCACCAGCGAGGTAGAGGAAAGGGGATGATGTCATTCGTACAAAAAGGGCTCTAAATCTCAGGATCTATAAGCTCTATGGTGATGGTGGTTGTGAGTAGTACTAGTAGTCATATAGATGATGACAACATGATGCACTATTTCCCTCCATTGCCTAAATGAAACCACTGCACTCTAACAGTACTTTGTTTAGGCCCCACTGAGCAAGACATGAGTAAGAGTGTATTCAAGGTCAGTGCATATTACAAGGAGAGATACGGGATACATAAAATTCAAATACTGGCGTGTACTAGTATAAGAGGTTACGAGGGGTTATCGGTGATTGAAAACATCAAAGTATGAGGAATGTTCTTTGTTGCTTTTGAAGATGGAGAATTCTTTCATCCAAGAGCACTGGTAATAAATAAATTGTGTTCTTGGCCAACTATTTAATCACCAAATACTGCCCAACACAGTAATAAAAGCATCCACTGTCCACGATAAATACTATTAAAAAGAACACCCAGAATAGTGAACACAAGCTCAGGGTTAAACACATAATTATGGTTTAATTTCGGTCACCGTGCTGTTACGTTTTGTTCATTGTAAATTGCAATATTGATCTAAAACAACAGTAGAAACAGTCTATTGATACTTTGCAGTGACATCACGCTGGGGGTGTAATACAGGTATCTCTAGGGTGGAATGTTTAGCTGCCGAAAACATTTTAAAACTCAAGAAAAAGCACAGAATGGATTGAACTTTTCTGGACCCTGTGATCAATACAAGTGGTCCTGTTAAGGTGTTTGATTTTCAACAAGGCGAGAGCGTACTTGTGACTGTGTTATGTGATAGAGACACGTTTAACAGCTCAAAACATCTCATCTGCTGTAGTTCCAGGTAAGCCAATTGCTAACCCATGCTGGCCAAACTGTGTTAAAATAAAGCTAAGATTAAAGTCTAAGGTCGTTTTCACACCAGGAAAGTCTGATAGTTCACTTGCTTTGGTCCGGACCAAATAAAAAAAAAAAAAAAAAAAAAAAAATTGGTGCGGTTCGCTTTCACACTGCACTTTTTTTCTAAGTGGACCAACATCTATAAACAAAACCACGTGTGCTGAGGTCGCTCAGCCATTGGACAGAAATGAGCCGTGTCAAAACGTCGTGTCCAAACACGGACGGAGGAGAGGAGGAGGCGTTACGTGCTGTTTTTAATCTAGCCTTAGCGATATGGTTTGCTCAGTTTTTGCAGTTCACACAAATATTTGAGCAGCATCGTGAGGTTTACACTATTTTACAATCAATTTCCAAATGACGAAGACACAGAGCATGACGGCTACGGAGAGCAGCGCTCATGTGCGCGCATCAAGTTCTGACTCTTGCTCTTCACGCAAAACGTAAGTAAGGCTTGTTTTGTTTAGTTTCGTCAGCCTCGGTTTCCCATAATGCTCATCATACGACGGGAGCTTGTTAAGTACAAACAGCCAACCTGTGTCGGATCGAGTCCAGTCTGCATTCTCACCTCAAACGAACCGCACCAGGATTCGAATGGAACCGTACCGAGACCGAGCTTTTTAAGCGGTCTCGGTTCGCTTGTTTGCTCCGGATCGAGATTTTTGTTTTTTATTCACACCAGCCCAAAAGGTCCGAATCAAAGGAGCAAACAAACTCTGGTTCGTTTTAAACGAACCAAACAAGGCAGGTGTGAAAACGACCT
This sequence comes from Paratrypauchen microcephalus, assembly GCA_036785185.1. NCBI lineage: Eukaryota > Metazoa > Chordata > Actinopteri > Gobiiformes > Gobiidae > Paratrypauchen > Paratrypauchen microcephalus. Next base: position 13,903,270 of record JAVJIX010000002.1, on the reverse strand, counting down.
AACATGCCTCAGATAGAGCAGTGCTCACAGTTAGCATCACACCCTGAGGGAATGTTGATGACATCAGCAGCAAAATATCAACTGACTGCAGATCTGATTCTCTGCTGGTGGCCCTGCCCCTTCACAACAGCATTTCACTGTAAAAAGTGGCAGTTTTCCATATGCAGTGTTGTCATTTTTGAAATATGGCTACACAACTTTTTTTTTTTCACATTTGAGTATGATGTAGAGATTGTTTTCTATATAATGTGGGCAGGGAGACGTGCATGAATGGATCAAAATAGAACTCTCAAGTCAATGAGGAGGAAAACTTATATGACATGGTTAAGAGCTCATCAATTCTGCATACGGTTTCTTTAAGACTTTGTAAAAGGAAAAGGCTATATGGTTTGTACAGTATATGAACAACTGCCACAGAAAGTCTCTCATGGGATTTGAATGTAGGAAAGCCACAGTAGCTTTTGACAGTGGCGAGTAAAGTGGTGCTCGGGACAGTTGGACGAGGGAAAAATGATGCACTGTTTTCCTTCCATTGTCTAAATGAAACCAATGCACTCAGCTGTATGAGACGTGCTGGGCCAGGCGAAGTCATGAGTCAGAGCAGAGTGCGCTCAAGGTCACTGCATAATACATGGGATGAATCGAGAAACATAAAAAGTGGTTTATTGGCATCTGCAAGGTCAAACATCAAACTGTGTTGCATTTGAAGATAGAAGTCATACTAATAACTCTCTCAGTACTATTCTTGACAAATAATAAGATTCTGTTTTTTTCTCAGTTGGAGAATCACAATATAAGGTGCATGGACTAGGAATAAAAGTAGGGATGCACGATATATCGGCATTAACATCGGTATCGGCCGATATTGCCAGAATTTTAACATATCGGTATTGGCCCGATGTGTAAAACTGGGCCGATATTAACGACCGATATTTGTCAGTACTATAAATACCAGATTAAGAGTGACATGGTGTGTCATGTCTTTGTGTAAAAAGACATCAATATTTCATAAGATCAATAAGTTAGTTAAAGGTTATAAAGGAGTTAATTTCCTATTTGTAAATTGTTAAAAAGAGTTAGGTAAAATCAGAGTGAGAAATCTTCACCTTTAAAGGGATATGCCACCCCCAGGTCAAACTTGGGCATCTCCCCACAGTCCAGAGACTAAAATAAGTGGTGGAAAGCGTTTTCCTGGTCACCCAGCCATTGTCCGAGTCTGTCAGCACTGACCGCCGCGGTATCTGCAGCTACTCCGCGTTAGACTGGAGTCTAACGTCGCCAGAGAAAGATTTCAGCCAAAAGGAATTAATTTGCTCGATGCTTTTCCCAATTACTAACTGTGTAGTGCGCATTCATATCAAGTGCAAATAAATGCGCAAATCAACACGGAGAACTTGCACTGTAAAATAGTTCCCACCCAAAATGACCAAGTCAAGCTCTCCGTGTTGATTTGCACATTTATTTGCACTCGATATAAATGCGCACTACACAGTTAGTAATTGGGAAAAGCATCGAGCAAATTAATTCCTTTTGGCTGAAATCTTTCTCTGGCGACGTTAGCCTCCAGTCTAACGTGGAGTAGCTGCAGCTGCGCGCGGCGGTCAGTGCTGACAGACTCGGACAATGGCTGGGTGACCAGGAAAACGCTTTCCACCACTTATTTTAGTCTCTGGACTGTGGGGAGATGCCCAAGTTTGACCTGGGGGTGGCATATCCCTTTAAGGATCGTTCTATTTTGAGTAAAGAGTGAGCGTTCCTGTGTTAAAGCCCGGTCTGTTTTATATGAATGAAGCATGAAGACGGCTCGTGTTCACGCTCAATGTTTTATACGTTTGAACCTCGGCAAACTTTCGCTTTTGTGAGTATTTTATGTTAACAAGCACTTTGATTAAGGTGATGTATATATTGCATTTGAACAAGTCAGACCTGAACTTGTGGTTTCACGGAGCTAACTGTTTAAGCTAGCTACTCGTATTTTGTTCATCACATCCACTACAAAATTAGTAATGTGCCTTCTTTGTTCTATGTTTCAGTTACTACATAAATATATAAGAGACCTCCATAAAACAAGAAAAGTATACGCCTTGTGTACGGAGTTTTTCTTTATTAGTTCGCTGGCTGTCTAGCCTCACATAGTCACGTGTCGTGAGGACAGCACATGGTGATTTATCATCCTTGTGTTTTTGTTTTTTTTTCTTAACTTTCTCACAGGGGTTTTGTGAATAAAATAAGTTAAGTTTATGGAGTCAAAACACGTTTTGAAAATAAAAGAAGACATTCAAAAATTCATTTTGCATGATTTTCAGTCTGTATAAAATGTTATCTTAGAATAAAAAATAAATAAATAAATTGGCATCGGTTAATATCGGTTATCGGCCATAAAAGCCACATTAATATCAGATATCGGCATTGGCTAAAATTTTCACATTGGTGCATCCCTAATTAAAAGTAAAGATAATATACAGCTTCAGAAAAAGATAAGAGACCACTGCAAAATTATTGTTTTTTTTTTCTGATTTTACTACTTATAGGTATGTGTTTGGGCAAAAGGAACATTTTTGTTTGAGTCTATTAACTACTGACAACATTTCCCCAAAACTCCAAATAAAAATATTATCGTTTAGAGCATTTATTTGCAGAAAATGACAAATGGTTAAAATAACAAAAAAGATACATATTTTAAGACCTCAAACAATGCAAAGAAACAAGATCAAATTCATTTTAAAACAACATAATACTAATGTTTACACTTAAATCAATATTTGGTGCAATAACCCTTATTTTTAATCACAGCTTTCATGCGTCTTGGCATGCTCTCCACAAGTCTTTCACATTGTTCTTGGGTGACTTTATTCCACTCCTGGTGCAAGAACTGAAGTAGCTCAGCTTTGTGTTTGTGTTGGAATTCAACAGATGCTGGAATGGAATGGCTGTAATACATGTAGAGATGCGGATTTCAGAAAAAAATGCAGTGGTCCCTTATTTCTTTCCAGAGCTGTATATTATGTCTTCACAACAAAATTTACGATTATCTATTGCCAAGATCAGTAATTAAAATCCAGGTTTTCTAGGGCTAAATATTGTATCAAGAAATATCCTGTATAATGACGGCGGTATGTGACTGACTTAATGAATCTGAATGATAGAGAGTAATGTCACACAAACCAGCCTAATTTAAAGGGCCCATATTACGTTATTTTCTGATCTATGTTATAATGTTGTTTCCTCATCATAAATATACCTGTAGTTGTGTTTTGTTTCATTCACACATGTTTAACACACAAACCCTGCTTATTTAGGCTGAGTTCTCTCACAAAGAAAACTCTGTTCCGTCTGGTGATGTAATACAGGAAGTTCTCCACTGTGTTTTTAAACTTCATACACCTTCACTGGAGGATTTCAGCCCTGGAATTGCCCGTCTCTACTGAACCAAATGTAACATAGCTGCTAACTTGAAAACTACCACTTCATGACATCACAGGGTGGAACAGAGCATTTTGAGCTTTGGACATGTAGACAGGCTAACAATAAAAGAGCTACTCATGTGTTATTGAAATAAAACACATCTCCAGGTAAGTTTTTGATGAGATATCAACAATATAACATGGCATAAAGCTCACAAAAGTACATTTTGCATGACATACGACCTTTAAAAAGACATTTTTGTTTATTTTTTTATGTACAGATTGAATTATTTCTGCTTCTGAAATGTTCACTTTTTTTAGTTCGTATATTGCTCCGTGTATAATCATGACTGTCAATGAACTAAACAAGCCTGCCATCTCTGGTGTGAGTGGTGTATGATGACAACATGATGCAATGTTCCCCTCCATTCTCCAAATGAAACCTCAGCACTCTGTAAGCAGTGGTTCACTAAAGACCACACTGACCGGAGTGATGTTGCGTCATGAGTTACTTCCATGACATGTGACCAAGGTCAGTGCATAAAACATGTATAATAGTGACACAGAAATCATAAAATTTAAATATGGTTTAGTCATACATCCATGTGAGAGGCCAAGAGGGTTTTCTGTGATTAAAAACTACAACCATGAGTAATGTTTTGGATACATTTAAACATATTAGTCTAACACAGATCACTTTAGCAGATCACTTTATATATATTACAGTATACAACCCCAAAACGTAGGTAAAAGCCCTGACCAAGCCTATCTGGATGAAGGATGGGTCAAATGTAGACAACAAATTTCTCTCTGGAGACAATAAAGTGTACCCATAGACTACAAATATAAATGGACATAGCAAACCCACTACCCATGGGTTACCAATAGGAAGTGTTCATGGGCGCACTTCCAGCTCCATCAACATTGAAATTTTGTCTCCCCTCTCTCTGTAATTGCTGCAGTGAGCCTAGTCATTTAATTATTTTGTATTTACATATATATCATATTGTATTATTTCGTCCATAAATAAATTCCTCTTCCTAATATGGAACTGGCTCCAAATTCGCCCTATAGAGTGAGTAATCTGACCATGACCCGGATGTGCGGCCATGTCGGAGATACTGCTCACTCAAATTAAACACGCTTATAAAGCAACCGTGCAGAAAAACTCAAAATTTCGCGATAAACCTTCCACATCGGAATCCAAAAGTTCTGATACAGTTGACCAGTTGTACAGAGATAAGTTGGACGCCAATGAAAAGGAGTGTTATATGAACAAACTCAAATTAATTGGGCAAGAAGATCCATGTGAGATGGATTCAAGTTTGTTCAGTGACAGTGGTGATTTGTGGATTCTGCTGCTGTAAGCGATCCCGATATTGTCAACTACCTGGTCTTCTCCCCAAGCCCTTATACAGCACAAGACCTTCAGGGCTCTAAATGTCTGGAGGCAACAACCAGTTTGTTTGTGGATGGTACGAGAGCGTAAACTGTGGAAAATTGGAGACAAGCATATTGTGATGGCAAAGGTCGGCATACTTATATTACATGTGGAACGTGTTTAATTACTAGTATATTGCTTTTTATTATTCACGTTTTGCAAAGATTAAAATATTAACATTTTAATACAATTTACTGTAGGGGCTAATGAAGCAAATGAACATGTACAGGTACAAGTATTTACAACTAACAAAGTTTAATGAGTTACTGATGCATGGACCTAAAAAATGACATAAAAAAATGATGATAGCAATCACAATGCACGGTATGAAATATCTACTGGCTGCAAAATGAACTGAGCATATGTGAATGTTGTTATGATTTTTCCCATCCAAGTTCTGTTTGAGACTGCTCCTTTCCTTTGATAATTGCTCTGTCTGTTCACCCTGGTTTAGTCCTGGTTTAGTCCTGGTTTAGACCTGGTTTAGTCCTGGTTTAGTCCTGGTTTAGTCCTGGTCGGTCACTACTTTAGGTAAACGATAGAACTGCAGGTGTATTTCTCTGTCCGATCTATTGTGACAGCCTAGGACCCGACAATAGTTGACCATTTTGCTTTTTTTTTTTTTTACTTTGCGGCATAAGTGCAATGTTTGCTTTGTTTCGAATATCTCCAACATGGCTGACTTCCGGATTATGACATCACGTGAAAACACTCTATACCTGCTAACCTTGTAAGCCTCATTTGACTGGAGCTGAACACTATGGGCGACGTCACAGTCCCTTAGTCTACTTCTTCATACAGTCTATGAGTGTAATTTAACCTTAATATCTAATGGTAAAGAAAGACCAGAGTATAACTTTATCTGGTGACCCTTGGACTGCGTTCACACTGCAGGGCTTAATGCTCAATTCAAATTTTTTTGTGAAATCCGATTTTTTTGCGAGGCCGTTCACATTTCCACTTAAATCCGATTTGTATGTGACCTCCAGTGTGAACGTTAAACGCCCCAAAAGTGTCCCGCATGCGCATTAAAGGACACGATGACGTCACACGCAGCGAACATGCTCAATGTTTACGGAAGTAGCCTAGTAGCTGTACATGTTCTGGCTCCGGTACAGCTTATTTGTTTTAAAGAGGAGATGGAGAAAGAGAAGGACAAGGTTTTTGGCTGCGGCATTTTGTGGGGCAGTGGCAGCAACGTCCGTAGAAACGTGTTGGTGCGGAGTCGCAGAGTGGTGGGATTGCTACGTGCTTCGCCCCTTCACTGATACGGAGTTTATATACTATTTTCGCATGACGAGAAGAACGTTTTGTGTACATTTGTGAGCGCCTACTTGTACCACTCTCGCTGGAGGAAACACGCCCGGGTAGGATGAATGCGACCTGGCCGTTCAGACTGAAGTCGTATGCCAAAAGATCGGATATGTATCGGATTTAGGACCACATATCCAAGTGGCCTGGATCGGTATTTGAAAAAATCGGATCTGTGTCGTTCAGACTGTCATTAGAAGATCAGATACAGGTCGCATAGAGGCGAAAAAATCGGATTTGGGTCATTTCAGGCTGCAGTGTGAACATAGTCTTAGAGACCAAATTTAGTAGTATAGAGTTGAGCCCCAGCAGGTTGGTCAAACAGCTGCTATATCTACTTCTGTTCACATGAATTACTCAAAACAATAAACCATCCTTCTTCCACCTACTGCCACATACTAAACTTGCAATTTTCTTCTTTTATGGCAGTAAAATAATTTAATTTTAAAAGGGAGGGTCTCCATTTGTGATTGTTTTTCCAGTAACACCCATCTGGTTTAAAGTGTATCTAGTTTAACACAGAGTCATGATGTCACAGGGCCTGCGGGGCTTTCCCATATCCACACTCAGCTGATAACACATGCACTGCAGAGCCATTAAAACGCCTCCTAGTCCGTATCAAACCTTCCCTGAGAAACTAAAGGGGAAAATCTGGCACAGCAAAACAGGGCCCCTTTCTCTCTATATATTTTTTCTACTTTCCCCCGGCAGCAACCTACAGCTTTAAAACTCATCTAGATTGTGACTGCGTTTGCTGAGTCCAAACAGCCCAACCCTGTGTTGTTACAGGCAGGCCTCAAGTCCATAAAATCTCCCTAAAACCATTTCTTCCCTCAACATTTTCTGTTTTACAAAAGCTTTCAGTACAGAGGGCAACGGTATGTTTTAAAGTCACTGAAATGTTTTGCCTAAGGTTTGTTAAACATTAGTCTCAATTCAATCTAGCTTAACAATTGACATGACAATACGAAGCACTTTTTGTCTGAAACTTGAGATGGTTGCTCTAAACTCCCCTTTGGCTTAAAAAAACTGAACAAAGCAAGATTGAAAATGTAAGATTAGTCCTTTGTGAGTTCACGGCCCTTTTCATGCTTTTGTAAATGAGAGAAATGTGGATGGAGAGAAAACAGAAGGCAAAAATTGACTATGGAAGGATGATGGTTGGACTAAAACAATCTCTCTGGAGGATAAGCAGATGATATGGAGCAGAGAAAGAGGAAGCCGGACTTGTTTATGAAGGAAATGACATTGTTGGGCTTGGACAATGACCTCATGCTGACAAGATAATAGCTGATAGGGGGAGAGAGAGGGACACATGGTCTGCTGCATAGTGATTTAACTGTTTAAAGCCATGTTGATAACAGGGTGCAGAAATGACTTTGGGAGAACAATAACATGTTTTTTAACTGAATATGGCAGTGTGGGCTCTAATCACAGATCTATTATGAGAAGTTTGGCAGGCTGTTCAGTTCACCACGGGACACACGCAACAGTGAGAACAGACCCCGTAAATTTCAATCTGAATAGAAGCTCACAATCAAATGCTCACCTTTCAGGCATTCATAATTACTAATACTTACAAACATTTTTGGAATTGATGTGGTTCAGCACATAAATCCGGCCTCTGAGCACAGTCTAAGTAAAAGAACGTACAATACAATAAAAACCAACAAAGAGGTGTTCAAATCACCAAGGCATTGTATCTCCACTGAAACAGATTAATGGGTAAACTGCTTCAACACTGTTACTAAATGACAAATAAGGACCAACTTGATAACCCATGTCCCGATTTCGACATATTGATCACAATTATAGTATGTTTATATTATATATGTATTTTACAATTATATATTATATTATTATCAACTTTTACTAATAAATTGAAATGGATCATTGATTCAGTCTTGAATTAATATGAAATTAAAAGGGATATAATACTGTTCAACAAACTTTTGTTATGCTGGCTACTTCTAAGTGTCCAGGCTCAATTATAGCCAAATATATTTCTATTTAATCTACGTTCAAACAAGAATGACTACAACTCACTGGACACAAAATGAATAGTATTGTGTAAGTAAAGTTATTAAAAGATAAGCAACCAATTTCTCTTTCTGTGCAATTTTATAACTACTGTTGAAAGTCCCTTCGTCCACTCAAGGGACCGCTACAACTTTGGCAACAACATTCAGGTTGCTCTGCACTTTCTATAAATGGCTCTGAGGTGACCTCTAATTGTACTGGGGATTGGGATGACATGATTGAAAATAAAAAAAAATACTTCATGCCAAAAAAATGACTAGAGGGGCTTGGAGGAGACCTCCCAAGAGCAGTGCTGGACTCTAGCCCAAAATAAAACTTGCTGCTGGGTTAAGAATTTCAGATGTTTGCCCTGGATTATTGAGCCAGGGAGCTAGTGCATATCTTTGGACAGTGGTGCAAAAACTATAGCGATCTTGGCTGAGAAGAGATAGTAATATACAAACAGATAAAAATAATTTCAGGTCTGATGAAAAAGAAGTGGAGTGCGATAATTTACACCAACAGAACGCTCCCATCTGGCCTGATTTGCATACTACATCGCTAATGCTAACTTTTAATGGTGCGATTATCTCATACACTCATTTTCACTGAATTCTTAATGCAGAATTAGCATATTAGAACAGCATATTGTCTCACACATACCAAGAGCCTTATACAAGGAGTGCGTTTTTCTCTTGTCAACAACAAGATGTAGGAAATAAGCAGCCAATAATGACAGATGAACAGGTGCACGTCTGGAATATACCAGTGGGTTTCAGAATGATGAAAAGTTAGGCTTGTTTCCATAGCAATGAACAATTTAACACTAAAGATTATATCTTTTGAATGGCACCATAAACATGAAGCTGAAACCAATGAATAAAATAAAAGAAAGGTGTAATTGTTTGTGTAGGAATGTCAAAACACTTAAGAATGATAAAGAATCAGCAGATATGAAGGTCAGGAGCAAAGGATTGTCACCCACTAATCCAGAGGTGGTTGGTTTCATCACTGCTCCCTAATCCCATTCTGTCATTGTGTCCTTGGATAAGATACAAAAACTGGCATCTAAGGAGTTAATACATTTTGGAAAATTCAATATGTCATGAAGAAAATACAAAAACACTCTTTGAAAAGGTAGTAATGTTTGACTATGTACTGGTTTAAAAAAAATGTGCACAAAACAACAACACTAAAATCTGGAACTTTCTGACAGATGGTGGACCTTCTGCCTGTAAAGTTACACAGTACACCTACATCGATCCATTTCTTCCGCTTTATTAATCATATTGGAATCTTGTTATCTCATCAAAAATATACCTGGGATTGTTTTATTATTATTAATACATATTTGAGTAATCCAGGATTTTTAGTCTGTCCACATCTCCAAATCTCAACATGCTTTGTTCCACATTCATGAAGTTACCTTTTACAACAGCTACTTTTGACCTTAATTCAGTATCGACTGGCAATTCCAGGGCTGAAATTATCCAAAAGATTCTAGTGAAGGTGCATGGAGTTTAAAAACACAGTAGAGCACGTGCTGTTACCACATCTCATCACATGGAACAGACCGTTTTTTTGTTTGAAAGAAGAACTCATCTTGAATATGCAGGATTTGTGTGTTTAACATGTGTGAATGAGGAAGCATCAGTACATACGTAGATCAGAAAAGAGTGTAATATGGAATTTTTATTCATCATTAGTAGTAATTTTTTTTATTCATTTATTTGGAAGGGACAATGCATATTAATGAACGTACAATTTGTATAAGATCACACAAACTGACGTAAATATGCCGAATTTAGCACAGTGCTAATACTATAAGTACTATTTTTATCTGTCCCTGTGCAGCACTTTGGAAATAAAAATATGCCATATTACTCAAAACATTCCACTCCTATTTTACCCATTTTTGGAAAGGTACAAGGTTAGCTGGTACCATCACAGCTACCTAATATCATAGAGTCAAATTTAACTTGTTGAACTTGTTCTGAAGTGCGTCAAGTGTCCACAAACCTCAGAATTCCACAAAATCCAAGTCCGTGGAATCATACCTTTATTTACAGTCGACAAAACTAAACCCACATTACGTCATGGGTCAGATCTCCCTTGTGTTTTGCTGCGGTACGCATTTTTCACAGCGCAACAGCACGTCCCGCCATTTGTCCCTCTAAAAGCCTGGGAAGCTTACTGGTGAAATATTACGAGGCTGGAAAATGTAATCATTGAAATGCTCACAGCACAGACTGCAGCCTCACTGTCATCCCCATCCCACACACATGCCCGATCCGTCGCATTCATAAGTCAGTGCATCTCTTCATGCAAGGAAGAGGAAACATAAAATAAAAATGCAAACGCCGGCAACTGCCCTTTAATGTTGCCATAAATCAAGAGGGGCCATCAAAGGTAGCCGGTCCCACTGGCAGAATCACTCTCTCTATTTGCACACTGCTAAGACACATGTACCGATTGAGCTGGAGAGATAGCCCGGACACTAAAGCAGTTATCAAAACAGATCGCAGATATTGCTCTATGGGTTGATATCACGTTGGCTAACTGGTAGCAAGTCAGCAATTATTGAAAGATCTTTAAAGATTAATTGCTTATTATCTAAGTTAATTTCACTATCTAGCCATTCACTATCTATTGGTTAATTAGCTAGGCCTATTTAATTAGCTGGAGGGGTAGTTACATAAATTAGAATATCTATTGGGAAATAGGAAGAGCCTTTTAGAATTGGCTAAATGTAATAATGAAATGTCTGGCCCGAAACGTAAAGCATTTTTATAATCTGCTCCAAGAAGATCTTAAAAAAAAGTTGAGTTAAAAAAGTGTGACTAATTTATAAAGATAAAACAAAACTTGGTGTCATCAGTTTTATATATAAGAAGTCTGTATATGTTGTAATGGTCACATTTGAATATAACCCTGATCTTCTACTGGATTTGTAACTCATAAAATACCAATGATATGCTATTTAATATCAACATTTCGTGATACTGTTGGAAGATGCACATTATAGGCTAAGTTCAGACTGCAGGGCTTAAAGGAGAATTAACGTTTTTTTACAATCTGAGCCTTATTTTGGTAATAAAACAAGTTGTTTTACTCACCCATAGCACTTTGGTGTCATTCGGAGCATTTCCGGAGATGTTTTAGTTTAGCAATATCCGTAACGTGAGTTCTCGGGGCATATGTTTGCGGTCTCCAAATAAGCCAAACTTTAGCACTTTTCAAATCATAGAAAGAAAGCAAGAAAGCTATGCCTTTATTAGTCCCACAGTGGAGAAATTCCAGTTCTGCATTTAACCCATCCTGTTATTAGGAGCAGTGAGCAGCACATTACTGTGCCCGGGGACCATCTCCATGATCTTCTTGCTTCGGTTTGGTCAGGACCTCAGCTGGAGGATTTTACCTATGGTGCAAGTTTTGGGTTGGTGGGGGAAACTGGAGTGCCCGGAGGAAACCCACCCAGACACGGGGAGAACATGCAAACTCCACACAGAAAGGCTCGGGCTTGCTGTGAAGCATGAGTGCTAGCCACTCAGCCACCGTGCCGCTCAATAAGCTCAATGTCTTAGTCTACACTTTCATTTGAGTCAAAAGTGGCCTCTAATCCGAGATCTATCCATAGTTTCGAGTAGATGAGGAGGCCAGTGCGCATGTGTGGAGTCACAGCTTATTTCGCTCTCAGCTCTCGGGACCCAAACATGAAACGCAAAGCTGTAAATTATGGATAAATCTCGGATTACAGGCCATTTTTGACTCAAACGAAAGTGTAGACTAAGACAACGAGCTTCTATGATTTGAAAAGTGCTAAAGTTTGTGTTATTTGGAGACCGCAAACATATGCCCTGAGAACTCACGTTACGGATATCGCTGAACTAAAACATCTCCAGAAATGCTCCGAATGACACCAAAGTGCTATGGATGAGGAAAACAACTTGTTTTATTACCGAAATAAGGCTCAGATTGTAAAAAAAACGTTAATTCTCCATTAAAGATCCCATGACATGGTACTTCTTGATGCTTTTATATGGCTCCTTAATGGTTCCCTAATACTGTAAATGAATCCTTCTTCAAAATCAACACTCAGTGCATGAGAAACAGAGATAAGATGAGAAAGAGTCATAAATATCTCTCTCAAACACTTTATTATGGGTGTTATTGCTTGAATGCAAATGAGGAGAAAAGAGCTGGCCTATAGTAGAGGGTGGGGGCGTGGCCAAACTCTCTGCTCTCGGCTCTGAGCCCTCAGCTGATCCATTTCCTTGTTTTTGCACGGGGGGAGAGATTTCAAGCGTTCCATTGAAAAATAAACACATTTCCACAGAAAATAAAATTAAACCACTGCTGTTCAAAGGTCCAGAGGCTCAGATAAAGGACTTCCGAGCCTAGAAACACTCGGACGTGCCTCCAGGCAAATAAAAAAACGCATTTCGCATTGCCTAGCGCATTCGCAGTCCAAACTCTCTGGGCGTGATTTACAGAGACGCTGAGTACAGACAGACGGGGGTGGAACTGCATTTGCATTTCTTTTTTCGATCTGACGTCAATAAGGTGCCTTGTTCAAAATCGCCCGTTTGAGCTCCGATTTTTTGTAACGCAGAAAAGGATCGCAAATGCTCAGTTTAGACATTTCGCAACTTTTAACCATGGGGGGGGCCTAAACAGGGTAGGGGAGCTCACATTAACGTTCAAAAACCTCAGAAAGTGAAAATTTCATGCCATGGGACCTTTAAAGCTCGATTTGGATTTTTTTTTGTGAAATCCGATTTTTTTTTGCGAGGTCATTCACCTTTCCAATTAAATGCGACTTGTATGTGATCTCCAGTGTGAACTTTAAATGAAAAAAGTGTCCCGCATGCGCCTTGGAGGACACGGCGAGGTCACGTGCAGCGAGCGTGCTCAGTGTTTACGGAAGTAGTCTAAACATGGACGCTAACATTGAGCGCTTGGCGATTTTAAAGTTGCTGTCGTACCAGAGCCAGAGCATGTACAACTTATTTGTTTTAAGGAAGAGATTGAGAAGGAGAAGGACGAGGTTTTTGGCCTTGGCGTTTTGTGGGGCAGTGGCAGCAACGTCCGTAGAAAGGAACGTGTTGGTGCTGAGAGTGGTGGGATTGCTATGTGCCTTGCTGCTTCACTGACATGGACTTCATACACAATTTTCGTATGACGAGAAGAACGTTTGTGCACATTTGTGAGCGCCTACTTGTACCACTCTTGTTGACGGTCGGATGAATGCGACCTGGCCGTTCAGACTGAAGTCGCATGCCAAAAGATCGGATATGTATCGGTTTTAGGACCACATATCCAAGTGGCCTGGGTCGCATTTGGAAAAATCTGATCTGTGTCGTTCAGACTGTCATTAAAAGATCAGATACAGGTCGCATAGGGGTGAAAAAATTGGATTTGGGTCACTTCAGGCTGCAGTCTGAACGTAGCCATCAAGTGTAAATTGCTATAAAATGTACTCCCATGGATCAGCATAGGGGGCCCTATATCCAAATACCAAATTTTTCTATTAATACAGTACAATAAGTAGAGGGGTATTTCTGTAATTCCTCTTCCAGCACTCATACGCGGGCCCCATGAGTGAGCACTTATAACTCTTAAGTACGTCTTTATAAAAAGTGAATTTATTACATCCAATATGTTTTCATAGGTGGATATAATAACTTAGCAGTGGACAGGCCTTCTATTGAGGGCAAATGGCATGGACTGACACAGAGCAGGAGACAGAGACAGGTGGTGAGAGAGAGAGAGAGGGATAGAGAGGGAGAGAGAGGGAGAGAGAGAGAGAGAGAGAGAGGGGCAGTGCATATTTCACCTCCACTCACCTGCTGACATGGCCTCTCAAAGAAACCTTTCATTAGGCCCTCACAACAGTCAGCTTAGTCCGTCCAATGCCGTCAATTTAGCTGTCATATTACACTGGCCCGCTCCCCACTCTTTCATCTGCAGGGGATTTTTCATCTTGCGATTTTAATATGCACGATTGGCAAAAGAGGTCGGCGCAGAAAAAGCCCTTGGAAGTGGAATCATCGAATACATCAGTTAAGTGATTTAAAAAGGCCCACGCGGTTAACCTGCACACCCGAGGTACGCTTTATAATAAAAGGAAGAAATAACTGAAAAGAGATTTTTATATTGTATGGCACATGTCATAATGCCCTATTAAAGAATCATGTCATTTGATGCTATTCTCTGCTGTAACACATTTTCATTCATGCTTTTTTTTTTTTTTTTTTTTTTTTCATTTGTGCCTAACCCTTTGAATTTATTTTTCTGAAATCCAGGACAATATAGTACCGTATTTTCCGCACTATAAGGCGTACCTTCAATGAATGGCCTATTTTAAAACTGTTTTCATATATAGTACGCACAGAATAGAAGCTACAGTAGTGGTTGACTACGGTAGCCATGATTAACCAATATTGATCCATATATAAGGCGCATCAGATTATAAGGCACACTTTCGGCTTTTGAGAAAATTGAAGGCTTTAAAGTGCGCCTTATAGTGTGGAAAATACGGTACTCAAACATGTGTGAATCAATCAAAATACAGCTTTAAGTAAAGTACTTCTTATCCCCAGTCACTTTACCAAATTAAAAAACCTGTACCCCAAAATATCTCAGTATATTTCAGTGTATTTAATGAATTATTAAATAATTTGAGTAAACTTGGCTTGTTTTCCCTCTCTGTTCAAAGGGAGCCACATTTGACAGTATTTTCAATAGAACCTGGGCTGAAAGCTAATTACCGGCCTGACATTTTTGTTAGACTCGGTGGACCTTGGTTTATTCTCACTGTGTTGAAATATGTGAACTTCATGCACTAGTCTCAATGGGCCCTTTCAGTGGGTGACAATTTGGCCTGCCAGCACCTCTTCTAAATCATTAACTTCAGGCAAAGTTTAGCCACAGCAGTCAAGCAGAGCGCAGGGCCGGAGCATAAACAGACTCAAAGCCCCTCACCTTAAAATAGATCACATCAATAACACTGGGCTGTTGGTGTTAGACTGAGGGGATTGGCCTGACTTTCTCTCTTCACAGAAACCGCTCTCTCCTCCGGTCCAACTCAGGCCACCCACATCATATAGGCCTTCTCTATATGTCCTCCTACTAAAATGTGCACTCAGCAACTTGTGCACTCTGCTATATATCCGTTATTTCCACACTTAATTAAGATCGGGCCCAATACTTACGCTGTGTTGACTTGAGAGTTAATAAGGAGTAATAAAAGAAAGGCTGGTGTGTATCTGAACCAATCCAAATGCAACCGTTGTAAAGTAACTGTTGAAATGTTACTTGGGAGGCTTAACTTTTACAAGACGACCAAAGGTTTATGTCGTTTAGCCAGCAGACATCTAAATAAAAGTGGAGAGGATTTTCACTCAGGAAATGTTCGGGTTTATTTAAAGTTGACAGTTTAGACATGAAACTGCAAGTCTGTGGTTTGTAGCAGAGTTGAATTGAAAAGGTGATAAAAAATATTTTCCTTTTAAGCTTTTTGGTGTGTATATCTGAGTTTATATTGATTTTATTTTGAAAAGTGCACAGTTTACTACTACAAGTGTTCAAGTATTCTGTAGTATTAAAATAATGATCATATAAGTTAGTCATATAGCACTTTTTATATGAATGAATGTGTAATATAAATGGACAATACAAATAATGTAATTAATTGGTAGGAATGTAAAGTCTTGATAACCCCACCAAAGGCTGGAACATGGTGTGGTTTAATAGTCTCTGCATAAATATTACTCATGTTGAAAGCAAGCCAACATAGCAATATCAGAATAAAAATCTATTTATTTATTTGGCCGACGACCAGGAAAGATCACTGAGGTGTTATATGTCTATGTCGTTTGCAGTTAATTTATTCTGTAGATAAGGCTGACCTTTGACCTTTTTGTCGTACTGCTGGGCACATTCCTTACTGAGAATACAGTGCATCCATAAAAATCATCAATACAACATTACAACTGTAAATACATGGCCATGAATCTTTCAGCGGGGATAGTAACGTTTAAATGTCTTTGTGTGAAAGTACGCTTTACTCTATACTGTCTTGAATAACTTTAAATGAAAAAACTTTATATAAAAAAATAATCTTGTTTTGAGATGGTTTTGTATCCTAGAAAAATGAATGAGGAAATGCTAAAAGGACTGATTAGGTACAGTTTGCAGTATTCACCCCTGCTGGTTTAAAAGTGGCATTACACTCAGTTTAAAAAAAGAAAAAAACACCACAACTTTAATATTGTGCATTTGTAAATTAATCATCAGCATAATCGTGGTCAGAAAATCCATCCAGGCTCTTCTCACACTGTCGTTGCCACAAGACACAGTAACTGATTAAAGCTGCACCATGTACCTTTTCTGGTGGGTTTGCTTTGCCCATAGTATTGAAAATTGTCTACAGCTGTGGGAAAAAAAAAAAAGAGACCACTGCATTTTTTCCTGAAATCAGCATCTCTACATGTATTACAGCCATTCCATTCCAGCGTCTGTTGAATTCCAATACAAACACAAAGCTGAGCTACTTCAGTTCTTGCACCAGGAGTGGAATAAAGTCACCCAAGAACAATGTGAAAGACTTGTGGAGAGCATGCCAAGACGCATGAAAACTGTGATTAAAAATAAGGGTTATTGCACCAAATATTGATTTCTGAACTTTTCTTAAGTGTAAACATTAGTATTATGTTGTTTTAAAATGAATTTGACCTTGTTTCTTTGCCTTGTTTGAGGTCTGAAAACATGTATCTTTTTTGTTATTTTGACCATTTATCATTTTCTGCAAATAAATGCTCTAAACCAGGCATGTCCAAACTATGGCCTGTGGGCCAAATGCAGCCCTCAGACAAATTTTTCTTGGCCCTTAGGCTTCCAGGTGAATTGGCCCAAATTACCTTGAGCAGAACTTTTAACTGCAAGTTGTTTTTGTTGTTTTTTTAATCTACCTCGATAAGACAATATTTACTATTTATTGTGTGGTTTTGAGGATCTTAGCATGAATAAAAGACTGAAGCTCATTCTAACGTGTTAAACATGCATATATTTCAATTATTGACTGTACTGAGCACCAGTTTATGGCCTTCGATCGGCCCTCTGCTTCGTCTGTGTTTAGATATGTGGCCCTTGATGAAAAAAGTTTGGACACCCCTGATAATATTTTTATTTGGAATTTGGGGGAAATGTTGTCAGTAGTTTATAGACTCAAACTAAAATGTTCCTTTTGCCCAAACACATACCTATAAGTAGTAAAATCAGAAAAACTGATAATTTTGCAGTGGTCTCTTTTTTTTTTTTTCCCAGAGCTGTATATCCTTAGATAAGAAGTAATGCCACCAGGGCAAGTTACAGATATGCCTTCGCTCACAGTAAAGTATGTTCTAAGATTAAGATTAAGCCTTGGCCTATTGGCCTTTATTGGTCTCACACACAATGACACACAGTGACACACGGGAGAAATTTGACTTCTGCATTTGACCCATCCTTTTCAGGAGCAGTGAGCAGCCATATTTTTTCGGCGCCCGGGGGGCAGTACCGTGAAGGGTCTTGCCCAAGGACCCACACAGGTTAGCTCATTGCCCGGGGGGGATTTGAACCCACAACCCCCAGGGGGAAAGTCAGTGACTTACCAGTTGAGCTAACCAGCCGGTTAGCTCGGTTAGTTCACAAGATACTTTGTAGCATTAAAAACACCTATACCTGAATAGCTACAAGATACAAGATCTTTTATGCCACAGTCTGGAACATTGCAGGAAAAGAAATAACATCAAGAAGTCCACTGATCCTTGAAGTTACATAGTGTATCTTTAATTATTACAATATATGGATGTTTGTCCTTCCATACACTATTGTTTTCAGCTATAGCATTACACAAAGTCAAACAAACTATTTCCCTAAGACCTATGAGAAAAAACACTGTGTTTTCATTTCTTTGATATAAACCTCTCTTTGAATTTGATTAATGTTCTGTTTACTGGCTGTACTTGTTTGACTCGATCTGCAGAGTCAGCACAGGACAGCCCTCTTTTTGCTCAAAACTATGCACCGGTGAGAACAGTCAAAACGTATTACAGCCAATATGCCTGAGTCACCCTTCACACAAGGCGACATGCAAACAAACCGGGTTCTAACATGTCACGAAGTAGCCACAAAACCCCCTCGCACACACGGACAGCCCGACCGCTGCGCCAAACAACACGCACCCATATACAACACAGGGGCCACCCAAGAGCAGCCTGAGAAATTGTGTTTAACTCGGGATTACAGGGTTGAGAGAGGGAGCGGAGGGAAGAGGAGATGCATTTAGGTTGCTCAGCTGAAAATAATTAAAAAGCAGAAGCGCGCCCTGCTCTGGTGCTCTCCCATTTGTCACTCCCTACACACACATATGCACTCAACAACTTATCACTTCTACAAAGTACTCCCAGCTATACATTACCTGGGATACTTTCATATAAACATACCAGAGTTATCTCGTTCATATACATCCACACATACATATATACACCCTCAGAATATGTAGTTATACATCTATGCGCTGGGTGGGAATCTCATAATGCGTACAGTACTTCTAACAGACTAGGTTTTGAAACAACATTATGAGAATCTTGCAACTTTTGATGTAATGATAAAAGTGTTAAAGTAAGTAAGTAAAAGGCATATCTTTACATGCATCTCATTTAACTCAATAGTATTGTCGAAAAAAGTTAAAACAGCTTTTTAGAAATTGGGTTGAAGGGTCATATGGACTATTCTAGTCTTCTATTCAAGCAACCATGGATTAATAGATTAATGTGCACTGGGAAAACATTGCGAACACAGTTTGTACAAGTTACAGCTGGTCCAGTGTTCCGAAAATATCTAGAAAGGTCACTGTGTTTACTAATTATTATCTAATCTAAGATAAATAAGATAAGGGAACCATTATTTGTTCCAGTGTGGCTATAAAAAGTTCAAGAACAGAAGGGGAATAGAAACATGCAATCAAAAATAAAGTGTATTTACATAAAGTTAAATTTAATGAATCTAACAGAAAACTTACAACAACTTTGAAGAGACTTGAGATGCAAAAAGGTGACAAAAAGATAATAAAATACAAGATACGAGCAGAGTAAGCAAATAATAAAGCTACGAAATGATGCAGAGTAGCTGTAGTAGGGATTTATTCTTTGCGCTGCTTTTAGATTATGTCTTAGTTAGATAGTTTTTCTATTGTCTTTATATTGTATTTTGTCTTTTTGCACTGCTTGTCCAGGGAGAAACTGAATTTCGATTCACTGTGTGTCGAACACATATGGCAGAATTGACAATAAAGTTGACTTTGACTTGTTTACAAACTACAGCATACGGTCAAACAGTGCTGTGTGTCTTGTTCTTAAACTGTTTTACCTTTTCACATTATGTGCTGAAAGGCCTGACCCAAATTGCGCCAGAGTTGCAGACATGTGGCTTTGTGAGTGACGTGCGACTCTGATTGGAGGTCAGTAACCTTACCCGGCAAAATAAGGTCTGGCTGCAACAAAATCATTTAGAAAAAAAAAGTTTGAAAGCCACTGTGCATAAAACAGTCAGCTGCAAGCCATTTAGTGTTGGGGCTGTGGACTAGCTGCCAAGTCTTAAACAGCATGTCTTATTGGCAGAGCCAGCACACAGCTGAAAGTCTTATAGATGAAAGACTTATACTGTACCAGGCCCGAGGCTCATAAAAGTAGTTATAGTGTGAATGGGGCTCTGGAGATTACCTTCACAAAGGCCCACATTACACATAATTGATTACCTGTTTAATCAAAGGGGCATTTTTGAAATGAAACCTTAAAGGATATGTCCCGTTCATTTCCCATACCAGGTAACACTGTAATTTTTACTTCAATTAAAAATGTAGAATTTGTCTGATTAACTTAATGCATTATACAGGTCTGGAAAAAAATAAGAGACCACTGCATTTTTTTTCCTGAAATCAGCATCTCTACATGTATTACAGCCATTCCATTCCAGCGTCTGTTGAATTCCAACACAAACACAAAGCTGAGCTACTTCAGTTCTTGCACCAGGAGTGGAATAAAGTCACCCAAGAACAATGTGACAGACTTGTGTAGAGCATGCCAAGACGCATGAAAGCTGTGATTAAAAATAGAGGTTATTGCACCAAATATTGATTTCTGAACTCTTCTTCCCATGGCATGAAATTTTCACTTTCTGAGGTTTTTGAACGTTAATATGAGCTCCCCTACCCTGTTTAGGCCCCTGTTTAGTCTAAACTGAACATTTGCGATCCTTTTCTGCGTTACAAAAAATCGGAGCTCAAACGGGCGATTTTGAACAAGGCACCTTATTGACGTCAGATCAAAAAAAGAAATGCAAATGCAGTTCCACCCCCGTCTGTCTGAACTCAGCGTCTCTGTAAATCACGCCCAGAGAGTTTGGACTGCGAATGCGCTAGGCAATGCGAAATGCGTTTTTTAATTTGCCTGGAGGCACGTCCGAGTGTTTCTAGGCTCGGAAGTCCTTTATCTGAGCCTCTGGACCTTTGGACAGCAGTGGTTTAATTTTATTTTCTGTGGAAATGTGTTTATTTTTCAATGGAACACTTCAAATCTCTCCCCCCGTGCAAAAACACGGAAATGGAGCAGCTGAGAGCTGAGTGCGGAGAGCGGAGCGTTTGGCCACGCCCCCACCCTCTACTATAGGCCAGCTCTTTTCTCCTCATTTGCATTCAAGCAACAACGCCCAGAATAAAGTGTTTGAGAGAGATATTTATGACTCTTTCTCATCTTATCTCTGTTTCTCATGCACTGAGTGTTGATTTTGAAGAAGGATTCATTTACAGTATTAGGGAACCATTAAGGAGCCATATAAAAGCATCAAGAAGTACCATGTCATGGGATCTTTAAGTGTAAACATTAGTATTATGTTGTTTTAAAATGAATTTGATCTTGTTTCTTTGCATTGTTTGAGCTCTGAAAACATGTATCTTTTTTGTTATTTTGACCATTTGTCATTTTCTGCAAATAAATGCTCTAAACGATAATATTTTAATTGAATTTGGGGGAAATGTTGTCAGTAGTTTATAGACTCAAACAAAAATGTTCCTTTTGCCCAAACACATACCTATAAGTAATAAAATCAGAAAAAACTGATCATTTTGCAGTGGTCTCTTATTTTTGTTATTTTTTATTATGAATATGGAACCTATTTCTGGTGTGGGACCTCTGTACATAGTTTAAACTTGTTTTGTAGTTGACCTATCATGTTTCTTTATAACCACTATTTGTGAGATTTTAATCCTAGCTAAGCAACAGCTTTATTCTAGCCTTGTGTTATCATGATACTGAAATTATTAATAGAAAGAAAAAGTCTCTCTCTTCGATACAATACAACAGTGGTGGCCACACTTTTTTCGCCGCCAACTTCATGTTAAAGGTCCTATATAAGCCAAAAGTGACTCACGTGAGCGTTGAGCCATGTTAGACTGCAGTTACCTCCTCAAAAACATGCCTGGAGTTGTGTTTTGTTTCATTCTCACATGTCTGAGTAACACTGGTTTATTAGCCGCTCTCGACAATGGGTTGAGCGGTCGGTTGGCGGTGCAATCCCAGCTCCCAAGACGCTTAACCCCAACTTGCCCAGTGTCTGTGCACACTGGAAGAGAGTCCCCATGACACAAAGTACATCAAGGCCGGTTGCATCAAGTGACGTGGGACCGTCCTCCTGTGGACCCACCACCCGCGGGGGGGTCCATGGGGGCCAGTGCGCTGTGATCTGGGCAGCGGACTTGGACCATTGCCCCTGCGACCCGGGGCGGGAAAAAAATGGAGAAAGCAGAAGAAAATTGGAAAAAAAAGGGAAAAAAAATTGTTTATTAGTAACATATGGTGGATTTCAGTTTGAGTATTTTCAGTTGGAGCTCTGAGCCTAAGTATGCAGGATTTCTGTGTTAAACGTGTGAATGAAACAAACACAACTCCAAGTATGTTTATGATGAGGAAAGAAAATTAACACAGACCAGAAAATAGCTTGGCTTGGCTAGGGAAATTTAGAAAGTAAAAAGTACAAAATGTTTGATACCAAGCATTTATTCGAACACAAAACTAAAGGTTATAGTTATGCTGGACAAGCTGACCAAAAGTACAATAGCATGTCAGCCAAAAATGTGTTTAATGTTGTTTGCTTCTATAAAAATCAATACGAGAAAACGTATCTGTCACGCTGATTACATCACTTGTGGATAGATCGATTTTCACTCTCATCCCATTTTGGACCTTCTTTACACACTTTCTACAAACAAAACTTGAGTCTTTGATTGTTGCCTTACTATTAGTTTGTTTTGGAAGACGTTCAATTTTTGGAGACAGAATCCTCTTCAAACTAACACTCCAGTCTCCAACTTACACGGCTGCTTCCTGCGCTGCATGCCAACCACTATGCGATTCCCGAGCCACGATTTAGCAGTGCTGGGGGTTACGAGTTCAGCTCATATCAGGCGTACAAACACACACACGGACACACAAATGTACACAAATGTAGCCAGAGACCAGGCCCCTTTGAAGCCAAAATGCCAAGCTGTCATGAACTTTTCAAACTTACAAGACTTAAGGCCAGCGCACCATGACACGGGGAGGAACCGCTCAAACGCATCTGATACAAGTGGCCATTTTTTACAGCTGTTTACACAAGCCTTATCCTCCTCCCCAGTGTTTGTGTGTCAGAGCGGGAGACGTATTGTTTTAAGAGGTGAACCCACTCTTCCTTTACGGATCTTTGGGTAAACACACAGAGATACTTCGTTGTTTCTATTTGACTGACTTTTTCATGTTTTGTTTTATTTTTTTTAAACACAATGTCCAATTTACATTCAGCAACTTTACATTCCACAAGTTACAAATGTAAAAATGTGCGGTTTATTTGAGAGTGAATGCCGGCCGCTGAGCAATAACAGCCTCTTGACGTGGAACAAATAATATCTTGGTTATAGTTCCTTTAGTGACACATCACACTTCAAAACATGCTACTGTGACAGGCCTACAACCAGTTCTGCTATTGATATAACAAATACTGCTACTGCTTTCACGACAAATACTTGCATGGTTGCGGTTTCAAATAGTACAACTGGCAACTTGTCTATATTTATACAAAACTTTATTATCATATGTTTGCTACACTATTTATTGGACATAATGTAGCTGCATGAAACTGAGGGTAGAGAAGTTAACAGAGAGGTACCACTGTAATAACACTTGTGTCCAAACTATGGCCCAAGGGTCAAATCCGGCCCTCTGACCAATTTTTGTTGGCTCCCAGAGATCCTGCTGATCCCAATTGATCATAGAGCCATCGAGCAGTACTTTTTTTACTTCAAATTCCAGTATCTTGATCACTGCAACCTCAATAACAATTCGCTGCATTATGATACAGACCTAAAATTTGCATTCTAGGACTTTTAAAAGTGTTGTGGCTCAGTTAAACTCATATAAAATGCATCAATCTGAAAGTCTCACTGTACTCAACAGCTGTCTATGGCCCTCCACTATGAATATGTTTGTACATGCGGCCCTAGGTGGGAAAAGTTTGGACACTCCTGATCTAGACCAAGTAATAGCCAATAAGCTCCTCTGATATTTTTTGGTGATATGTAGAGACAATTATTTGTAAAGCGTTTTGGGTGTCTTGAAAGGCAATGATTAATAAATATAAATGCAATGATTATAATTATTTCCCCCAAATTAGATCATTTGAATTGACTAACAACTCATCCGCAACGCTGTTTTACTGCAAAGTGGATAAGAGCGCAGTGAAGTCACATTTTGTGCAATGTGCTCTTTGTAGTAAAGCGTTCAAATAAAGTCTTTTGCTTATTCTTTAGGCAGCTTGAGGTCCCAAACTAAATGTATCAGCATCTTTTGGAGATTGAAGGCCAATAGCCAATAGGCAAAAAAAGAGCAAATATTGGCTTGATATATAGACCAACCAATAAACAGCTCTGGAAAAAATTAAGAGACCACTGCATTTTCTTCTGAAATCAGCATCTCTACATGTATTACAGCCATTCCATTCCAGCGTCTGTTGAATTCCAACACAAACACAAAGCTGAGCTACTTCAGTGCTTGCACCAGGAGTGGAATAAAGTCACCCAAGAACAATGTGAAAGACTTGTGGAGAGCATGCCAAGACACATGAAAGCTGTGATTCAAAATAAGGGTTATTGCACCAAATATTGATTTCTGAACTCTTCTTAAGTGTAAACATTAGTATTATGTTGTTTCAAAATGAATTTGATCTTGTTTCTTTGCATCGTTTGAGGTCTAAAAACATGTATCTTTTTTGTTATTTTGACCATTTGTCATTTTCTGCAAATAAATGCTCTAAACAATAATATTTTTATTTGAAATTTGGGGGAAATGTTGTCAGTTTATAGACTCAAACAAAAATGTTCCTTTTGCCCAAACACATACCTATAAGTTGTAAAATCAGAAAAACTTATAATTTTGCAGTGGTCTCTTTTATTTTTATTTTTTCCAGAGTTGTATCTGTATCTCTAGAACAAATCATTGAATAAGAATTAAGTAGTTACACGGCCTGAATCCTTGTTATTAAACTGTTCATTGTTCATTATGAATTGAGTCTTTGGTCATGCTTTATTAAGGCAAACGATCAATACTGAAGCCTGAATAAACCCTGTGTGTGTGTTGTCATGTACATTGAAGTGTGGTGGGGACAGATGACCGCATGTTAAACTTCCATGTCTCCATAGGGCCTTTTGTGTGAACAGAATTTGAGGGGTTAGCGATGGCTACCGACTGTGCACCCTAATGATGTAGCGGAGAGCGTCAGACCTGGATTTGTCATGCTGCCACTCGGCTGTGTGTCCTCCCCGCAGCCCCTCCCACTAACCCCTTTCATCTCCCCATCAAGATCCTCCTTCAAACTCTTTGATCCTGCCCATCCTGATCACTGTCCAAACCCCGCCCCCATATCCCTTTAATTCTTGCCATAAGTTTAACCTTTGCAATGTCAAGTCCTTACTTTTTCATTTAAAGGTGTACACAATAGAGCCCCTAAACCAATTGGACTCTGTCAGCCACAACAGCCCTGATTACAATCTCAATCTTTTAAATGTCCCCACGTAGGAAATACTCAATTTCCTTTATAACCTGTAATTTCACTCTCAATCACCATAACCTTTCATTTTGTCCACAACAAAAGGAATGTTATGTTCATCGCGGCCTGACAAAGATTTATAATGAGCCCTCATAAGAAATAATGAAAACTCTTGACTTTTGCCCTTTTAATGATAATAATGATCATCTGAGCATGATTAGAGCATGTAATTCAGCTTCAAAGCAAAGACAATGGGAGATGATAATCTCAATGTATTTTGAGATTATTTGTGCTTCCATTAAACACAGCTGTGATCTAAACAGTTTCTAATAGACAAATATCTATACTCAAGCTTCTCAGGTTCAAAATTAAATCCAGAATCATACTTTGAGATTTCAGCAGTGTTGGTTGTTTTTCACAAAGATATCATAAAAGTCATGATAGTTGTAAATGTATTAACTTTATTATACTGATTTTGTGGTGCCAGACTTTTATTATAAGTGAAAATCTGCTCTCAATTGATCTATAACTACACCCTAGCAAATAACGTTAGGATCTACATACTTCCTCTTCATCTTTAAAGCACAAAATATCTTGTTTATTTTTGTATATACCAGTGTTTCCCAACCAAGGGCACAAGTACCCCTAGGGGTACACGAGCACACTGCAGGGGGTATGCGGCAGTGTGGCTGCCAGGTGCAGGGGGAGATTTTTTTGATTTTTAAAATTCTAATGAGTAAATTTGAGTTAAAGAAAAGAGAGAAAATGCCTGAGAATTAAAATTTCAAATTAAGGAAATGAAATAAAATGATTTTCATTTAATAATCCCTTGTGTTACGCTCTACTTGGAGAATTATCAATAAGTATGAGTGAGGGGGTACTCGAGATGCGGGGTACTCGAGGTATGACAAAAAGGCTCAGGGGGTACACAAGACAAAAAAGGTGGGGTTTGGTATATACTACACTGATGTAAATACCATTCATCTTTAATATGAACATATATGAAAGGCCTCTCAAGTTGCAAAAGTACTGAATGCACCTGAATGTATCACTATAGCTTTCACCTGATTACAATATATGTAAATAACAGTGATCCATTTAACAAATCACACATGCTTAACACTTCAAACCATAATCTATTGCCAACCAACTCCACAGACACGTCTATCAAGCACAATGCATTTCCAAATAGCCTGTAGACCACTCTAGCTACAGCCGGAGATATTATTATTCTCCTTGTGCACAGACTGGGTATCCATAATGTGTTTTATAAAGAATGAATAGGTATTATTGTTATTGTTACTAAGCCGAATGAATGGTATATATTGTTCTGTTCTGGTTCTGGTTGGCGCTGCTCACATATCCAGTCTGAACTGACCCGGTAGCACAAGGTCAAGGTTCAGCAGCAAGTACGTTTGACGCATGCAAATATCAAAACTACACATTTAGCTTTCCCATAGGAAGGCATGGGCTGTAGTGCCATGACATTACAGTTAATAAGAATTGTGATACGTGTGGTCGCAAAGTCTATATATTCCCAGTAAGAGGTATTTAAGGTGAGACCAAATGAATCTTTATAATGGTCTGTGACACGACCTAGGATGTCTGGACCAAACAAAGGCCCCTCTTACACCCACCGCTGTTATCTCCTCTGCAGGCTTCTCCTTATCTCCGGCTGTGGGGCCCCGTATAGACACCCAATCATCATATACATCAATGGCGACTAGGTGGACAAACACACAATGCGCTCTTAACATCACGACACTAATGGCAACCGGACTTGATCCTCTGCTTTTTTTACTACCATCCATTAAAAAAAAAAAAAAAAAACGTATTGGGAGAGGAGGGGGCCGGTGAGGAGGACCCCCTTTTTTCTGCAGATGAAATGAAAGGCTCATGTTGCAGTGATCTGTCAAAGCTAGTGAAGGTTCAACGCTGGGTCAGACTAGCTGGGGGGATTTTTTTTTCTACTACTCAAATTACATGGTACAAAAGGAATATAAGGAGAGGAAAGAAGGTTGATACCGGACAGCTGAGGCAACAATTGATATATTCAGAATGCGTATAGAAATGCATGAATTTTAAGATGTACATTCAAGTTTGGATTTGTTGCAACCCTGGCTAATTGATTTTTAAAATAAAGAACGCCGCGAGGCCAATCGATTTCGTTGGTTTTAGCGCTTTTCGGGGAGGAATAAATTCAATCAGACGGATCAGGGGAGAGAGGCAGGTGGATGGGAGGTCAGTAGGGCAGAATAAACATCAAAGCAATATATCGCGGTACAATTTTCCATCATACATTCGCCACTTTCTTTGGTCGCCCACCACCCTGACCACTCACCCCGCCCCCCTCGCTAACTCACTCACTCCAGCCTGGCTCTCTGCACTGGATTTGGACTCTCCTATTTCAAACACACTCACACACACACACAGGAGCTATGGAGTGAGTTCAATCACCATCTGAAAATGACCGGAGGCAGTGAAAGAGAAGAAGAGAAAAGCATTGTGCGACTTGTGTGTATGGAGGGGGGTAATGAGACAGAGAAAGAGGGGCTGGGGAGGCAGGAAGTGTGACAGACGGAGCGGACGGCAAATGGGAGAAGGAGTCGGACCAAAAAAAATGGGGAGGAGGACCAATCAGAGGCGGGGTTAAAAAGTCGCAAGCATCATAAGCGTCAAAGGGAGACTACAGAGGCCATTCTTTCAGCTGTCTCCTCTATCTTCCTTTTCAAGTGCGCGGCAGTGGTGTTAGGCAGAAATATGGCTGCTTCTCACACTGTAAAGACGTGTTGCCTCCATGTGCCTGGCAATCCCAGGCAGCTGCACATTTCTGAGAGAGATCAGAATTTGAAACATCCATTCAACAGTCATCCAAGGAATTATAAGACTCCAGTGGCCTGCTCCTACGTGGTGTAATGCTATGTATTAGAGCACAACTACTAGCACAACGCCCCGAGATCTATTACTGCTATTCACAGCTTTAAAAAGCAGGATGTCTGCAGAGGCAACCTCTTAAGGCAGGTTACAAAGTGCACTTATAACCACATGACCCCACATCCATTTAAATGAACACACCAACAAAAGTTACTGCTAATGTTGCTTAGCAACTGATACTTTTTATAACAGAGAAAACTCAGTGTTGCAGTCTTTTTCATTTAACGGACTGATGTATATACTGCATGTATGAGTGCTTCCTCTTATCTTGTTTTCTGTGAATAAATGACCCACAGTGCCAAAGATATTTCACTTGTGGAAGTCAGTCCTTTCACTTTACAATAAATCTTTCAATATTACTCCAAATGACATTTAAAACACTGTTATTTTACTTCTATCTTAGAATAATAGGCTTGAATATGGGAGAGTGAAAGTTACCCTAAAATTGAGCTGGATACTGTTCGATTGCAGTAAAGCATAGAGGAAGTACAAAGAAAACTGCCTTTTCTCACCTCTTCACTCTCGACATCTGGCAAAGTGGAAAAGCCATAAAAAACAATCTGGAAAGACATTAAAGATAAGTGTGGCGGAGCCGTGTGAAAATGAATACATCTCTCTTTGTAATGTTACACAGGGAACAGAGTCGGCCCAGGAGAAGTCGTACATTTAGGAGTTATAAAAAGTCAGACATGAGATCACACAGATTACATGGAGCTGGGAGGAATCAGAGAGGCAGAAAGGAAAAGAAGATTTAACACAGTGGAGATACGCTCAGAGAAACAGCCCAGAGTGGAATAGATTGGTATTGTAGTCGACGGGATGAGAGGAGCACGGTGACAGTATGACAGGAGCAGAGCACATGATGAAGGGAGCAGTGAAATCAACCAAAATGAGAAAAACAAAGTTGTAATGAATGTGACTTTTTTTTTTTTACACGAGCGACATTACAGCTGCAGGTTGCAATACATTTAAAAAAAAAATGTTCAAGAAGTAATCTACAGTTAATGCAACCACAAGAGGGCATAGGAGAGCACACTCATTGAGCCAGTCCTAAGCACACACAAATGGGAATGGTGGGATAAGATAAGAGAAGCTTTAGTTGTCTCAAAATGTAAAATTAGGACTAAGATGGAAGTAAATCTGGAATAGAGACTAGAACAGAACCAAACCCAGTCTATACTCTCTAAACTGGGCTAAAAAGAAGATTGAAGATGAAGATTTGTTATGGCAATGAAGAACTAACGCAGTGTTTCTCAAACTGTGATAGGTGTATATATGAATGTTTTATTGCACTTTTTCTATGTATCATTAGTATATCTGTTTTTTGTTTTGTTTTGTTTGTTGCTGTGAAGCACTTTAATCAGCTGAAGTCGTTTTAAATGTGCTATATAAATAAACTTGAATTAAACTGAATTCATTTTATTTAGAGATCAATTTCTGTTTTTGGTTTCTTTTGGATTAGTATACTAACTATACTATAAAATGTTTTAGTCTCAGTTTCCATCTGCAGGGTTAGCCCTAATGTAGGCCTGATATAATCCAGTTTTAGATCTGGTTATACTCAAAAAGTAAAATATTATCATAGGTGGTGTTTGGTGTTTGAGAACCACAACTAAATGTAAAATATTGTATAATATTGCTGTGTTAGTGCTATAGAAAACAAAATAGAAAAGTACAGCTTTATAGTTTTTATGGTTTTGAAATCACAAAGACTCCAGTGGATTTTGGCCACACTGGAAAAAAAAACCTAGATCCAAACCTACTCAGAAGATGTTTTGTTGTGCTTTTTAGCATTTGTTGACATTTTCAGGGGTTACAATTCTAAATGACACATTACCGGTATAAATGTCCTCTCTTTTCTAATGGTAAACTTGTTTTCTTTCACGGTTGACTTGATATAATCTTCATTGCAGCTATCTCAGTGGTGTGGCAGGTCTGTTGTGTGGGCAGGCCAGGGATCAGCCCAGAGGTTATGTCATTAAGTGGAGAGATAAGTGCTGCAGGGGAGTCTTTAGGGAATGACCTTGGTGTTAGCACAAGGGAAGACTGCCTCAGCTGCACAGGAGAGACTATGCTAAATAACAAAACCGTGGCTTTTAAGGTTAAGGCTCTGCACATAGAATAACCTGCATTTGCTTTTGATCTCGGCAGCGATGATCAAAGCATTCTCAAAAGGGAGACTTCCTCTACATGTTCATCAGATTTGCAATCCATTAACCTAACTACGCTGTTAAAGTCTGGGCGTTTTCAATAACAAGTGCGGCGATATATTTGTGGAAAAATCTCAAACACCCTGGACCACACAGCCCTTATTTGGATACGCAATAAGAAAAGTTGGATCTTATTAATGATTCAAAAACACAACTCTGATCCTCGCACTGTGCAACTTTTCTGGTGGAGGATCCGTCACTGGCTTGTCTTATTATTATGTTGTGTTATTGCTTTTCCTGGAATGTTCCACGGTATGACGTTAAACACATGTATCTAGCGTTTGTTCATTATGGGTGTTTCTACTGCTCAAAAATATAATAATTCTCTCTGTGAATAGGGTTGCCGCTCCACAGATCTGACCTGAAATGTAATCTATACTTGAGATAGATAAGTTTAATCTCTACAGTAGAACATTCTAGACAAAGCAATAACATTTCCATGAAGACAAGCAGATAATGGACGCTCCGCCAAAAAAGTTTAGCAATGTAACTTTAAAGGGGGCTCTTTTCTGTTGTGATATTAAAGATTCACTATGGCTACGTTCACACTGCAGCCTGAAGTGACGCAAATCTGATTTTTTTTGCCTCTATGCGACCTGTATCTGATCTTCTAATGACAGTCTGAACGACACAGATCCGATTTTTTCAAATGCGACCCAGGCCACTTGGATATGTGGTCCTAAAGTCGATACAAATCCGATCTTTTGGCATGCGACTTCAGTCTGAACGGCCAGGTCGCGTTCATCCGACCCGGGCGCGTTTCCTCCAGCGAGAGTGGTACAAGTAGGCGTTCACAAATGTACACAAACGTTCTTCTCGTCATGCGAAAATAGTATATAAACTGTATCAGTGAAGCGGTGAAGCACGTAGCAATCCCACCACTCTTGTCTGCGACTCCGCACCAACACGTTCATTTCTACGGACGTTGCTGCCACTGCCCCACAAAACGCCGTGGCCAAAACCTTGTCCTTCTCTTTCTCCGTCTCCTCCTTAAAACAAATAAGCTGTACATGTTTTGGCTCCGGTACAACAGCAACTTTAGGCTACTTCCGTAAACATTGAGCGTGATCGCTGCGTGTGACGTCATCGTGTCCTCCAATGCGCATGCGGGACACTTTTGGGGAGTTTAACGTTCACACTGGAGATCACATATAATTTGCATTTAATTGGAAATGTGAATGGCCTTGCAAAAAAATCGGATTTCACAAAAAAAATCGGAATTGAGCATTAAGCCCTGCAGTGTGAACATAGTCTATGACACTTTTCTGGTAGGGGCTCACCAACAGCTTGTCTCCATGGAAACATTTCTCTGACATTAAACTTTTCTATGATGTATATAATCAGGTTTTTTTTTATTACTAAATAAAATACACTGAAAAACAGGCATTCTTACTGTAGGTAGGGTCGCCTCTCCATAGATCTGTTAAGTACTGGCACATGGATTTGCCTAAATGAATTCTATAACTTTTAATAATGACTATTTCTGTGTAACAATTTCAGTTTATTGGCCTTTGTTGTTCCATTTCTGGTTCAGACTGCAGGTTTTTATTTACAATAAATTATTCATATTCTGTTATTATTTAAGATTTCTAATAATATGGCTGATTGGTATGTTGCACTTGCATTTACACTGACTAGACTGTGTAACGCCAGATAACACCAGCTGGTACACTGTGTCAACTTATTTGCTGAATTGTAAAAAAAATCTGCATGGGATTAGAACTGCTTACACACACACACACACACACACACACACACGTCCAGTGGTCACTCCAACATGCATCTCCCTGTGAGGTGCAGTTAAATCAAAATTGAAGAGAAAAAGTCGCAGAATCTCCCTTGTGAGATTTACCAAGCTTTTTTTTTTAACTGAGATTTGTTCTGTTGTGTTTCTCCAGCAGGCTGTTGAGTGCTGTGGCAGGGGGATAGTCACGCTAGAGCTGCTTGTATGAATAACATTTCATGTGCAATAATCTGTGGCTTTCTGTCACAAAATTACACACGTTTTCAAACACACACACACAAACGGATGCCCGCCAAACAAACACACACTTCTGTTGACGTGCCCAACTTCTTTTCTCACACACATCATTCTTCCAAGAGACGGCAAGGGACCAGCAAATCCAATTAAAAAATATGGGCCTCAATGGAAACCACTGGCCCAACAAAGCTCAAGTTATGATTTATGACAGATCTATAAATACATGTCTGTTTGGATTTGCATCCCCAAGGTTTTGTTTTAAATGATCTAACTTAACTTTAACTTTAAAGTGAGAGTACTGTTTCGGAAACATAACTACAGGAACAGAAAATATGACCAGTGAACTACATTTGTCTGGCGAATCTTAACTCTAAGATCATCATCAAACAATTTTTCTACATTTACTTATTTACTTATTTTATTATTATTACTTATCTTGTCTGTATGCACTTTTTTTGTTCTAATTTTCTTTTGCACTAAACTGCCTGGAGCTAATGTGACAAGTGAATTTCTCCTGTGTGAGATCAATAAAGTCTTATCTCATCTAAAAATATACAATTATTTACTTTTAAAACTCACATACTTTAGATTTTCTTGGGTTAATTTTACATTTAAATATATTAAAGGTCCCATGACATGGTACTTCTTGATGCTTTTATATGGCTCCTTAATGGTTCCCTAATACTGTAAATGAATCCTTCTTCAAAATCAACACTCACTGCATGAGATATGACTCTGACAGTCTTCATGAGGCTAGATATGTGTCTAAAATGCTTTATTCTGGGTGTTGCTGCTTCAATGCAAATGAGAAGGACAGAGAGATTGGCTAAGGCGCGGGGGGAAGGGGGGGGGGGGGGGGGGGGGGGTTCCCCCGCTGGAAGCGCAGCTTGGCTCCGCTGTCTCCTCTCTTCCGTGTTTAACACAGGAAGACAGATGGGAGACTTTGCAATGAAAAAAAGCATATTTACACAGAAAATAAAATTAAACCACTGGTATTTCAGAGGTCCAGAGGGTCGGGTAAGGGACTTGCGAGCCTAGAAACACTCGGACGTGCCTCCAGGCAAATAAAAAAACACATTTCACATTGTAGCGCATTCACAGTCCAAACTCTATGGGCGGGATATACAGGGATGCTGAGCGGAGACAGAGGGAGGGGCTGGAGCTGCATTTGCTGATCTGACGTCAAAAAGGTGCCTTGTCCGAACTCGCCCGTTTGAACACTGGTTTTGTGTAACGCAGAAAAGGATCGCAAATGCTCAGTTTAGACATTTCGCAACTTTTAGCCATGGGGGGGGGGCCTAAACAGGGTAGGGGAGCTCACATTAACGTTCAAAAACCTCAGAAAGTGAAAATTTCATGCCATGGGACCTTTAAAGGTGCACTATGGTGGAATTTTTGCTAGTTTCTTGTCTCTATGGATAAGTTGTTGTGTTGCCTGTAATAAGATAAGATAAGATAAGACTTTATTGATCTCACGCAGGAGAAATGTACTTGTCACAGTAGCTCCAGGTAGGGACAAAAAGTAATAATAATAATAAAATAAGTAATAATAGAATAAGTAATAATAATAAAACAGTAACAAGGAGAGTATTGAAAAAACGATATTGCACTTTTGGACTATACAGTGGAGTTATACAGTCTGATGGCAGTTGTTCCATGCAATAATGTTCCACAGTATTGCATTACACGTGTATTGCTCAAAAACACTTTGAAAACATACATTGTTAAAACGAGCAGGGTGATCCTTCCACAGATCTTACTTAACTAATACCTGCTTGTCCCGATGGACATACTGAGATACCATAATGGGAAACATAAAAAAGCAATCTCCTCACCATGGAGACGACTGTCAGAAACTCCACTAGGAAAAAACACATAGGACAAGTTTAACCACACCTCTGTGCCACTGTTTGCCTTGGAGAGACATATTTGTAGGGAATATATCTAATTAACATGTCTACACTCATTTGGAGCCAAGAGATTATGCAAGCTGACCGGCTGTGAACTTCACTGTGTGTCACGTTTTGTTCCAGAGAAGTCCCAGAGACATCAGTTATAAGAAAAACAAGAAAATCTGGTTGGTAGCTCTGGTTATGCCACTTTCCCAAATAGAAAAGAAAGTAGCAAAGTGAACAAAACAATGAATATTTGTGGATGACTAAAAAAAAAACTTTCATCCTTATGCAACATATTTTTTTTAGAACCAGTTTTGTGTCATTTAAAAAAAATAGCCACATTAGCTCTGATCACTTCTATATTTAAACCTGCCTTGTCAGTTGTTCCACTTTGCAACTGAATGAGGTCACGCAGTACATGTCATCCCCAACAAGAAAAACTGGATAACGTCTTCATATCTCGACAAAGCCAGACTTGCCCGGTGTTTCTTTGGAAGAACTATTAACTGACAGATCTATTTTCTATGTCAAAATGTGTTTTCCTTGTCCAACCTGTCTCTCCGTCTGTGGCAGTGATGTCAGCATTTGTAAGCAGGCTACTAATGACCAGTGAGGTGCTAGGGGCCAGTGCAAAATGCTCCCCATGAGCACCATAAAGCTTTGTGCTGCTCGGGCATATGGGTCTATTTACATGGAGCAGGTGGTGAGGAGAAAAGAGCGAGGACATGGCATGCACGTCGCGGCATTATCTTAGCTCGCAACTTCATTTACGGTTTAAGATCAAACATTAGAAAATAATGCATCTGCTTCTCACGGAACAAAGATAAAATAAAGAGATGAAGACCAGCAGCTGTCGGCTAATTTACATTTTTTGCCTATGATCAAAACAAGAGTGTGTTTTAGCACCGATCAGCCATAACATTATGACCACTGACATGCGAGGTGAATCATCTATTCATCATGACACCTCGTTCTGGGTTAATATATTAAGGAGCAACCTGGTGTTTTGATATATTTGACAGATAAAAGTGTGGAGTGAAATCTTTGACTTCTCTGTGCAAGTGGGCAAAAGGGAGATTGTTTTGTTACACAGTATGACTTTAAACTTATCCGTCTCGATTTTATTCAAGGTATTTTAAGAGAAAACAAAACTGAATAAATCGTAATTGAGAAATTATTTAGATGACTACTTTTCTACTCTACTTGACAGATTTTGAAAATAAACAACGCAACTTTTTGATTTGTCACCTCCAGTGAAAAAAGAAAAAAAGGCTAGAATTTCCGATTGACAAGACCAAACTGTGATGACTACTGGGTCAGAGTATCCCTGAAATTGCAGCTCTTGTAGGGTGTTCCCAGTCTGTAGTGGTCATCAGAAGTACGATAAAGACTGAAGTAACTTTGTGAACCTGAGACCCAAGAGAGGAGCAAAGTAACACCAAGTTAAGTTTCCGAAAGTTTGCATGTAGGCTAACGTTGAACAATAACAGGAAGATCTTAACGCTCGGTCTGATAAGATTACCACATCTGTTGCATTCCACATTTGACAGAACAAACAAATGATATAAATAGATAAGAGCTGTCATCTGTTGGTTTGTTTACACTTATGTCACTGTGGAAGATCGTACAGATACAGCAGGGTTATGTGTTATGACCTGGCGGAGTGCAGGTGCTGCAGTAAGAGGAGAAGAAGGTGGAGGAGTTCACAGCTGTGGGTTTATGACTGGTAATTATGGTCATAACCATAACTGTCTCCGAGCTGCAGTCTCAACATAGTGCAGCTACTCACCACACGGCCTCCGACTCCTCCTCTGTTTCACACAGACGTTTGTTCACGGGATCTGTTCACGTGTGTCCTCCCAGTTGTACAGTCACACTATTTTGGCTTGTGTTTCTGAAAGAGGAAAAAAAATGAAACTAATTAAACATGGCTATTAGGTAACAATCTGGAAACAACTGCTACTGCTGCTACTCTACATGCACCGGTGCAGCGTTTTCTCTTCCAATACTGATGTCAGTACCTATGGCTTTAAGTATCTGATGATACCCAGTTACCCAGTCGTTAAATATATTATTTATTTTTAATTTGTTTGTTTAATTCATTCATAAAGTATAAAAAGACATCAGCAGTGTTGTAAATGAATGAAAGGGAGCAGAAAGAAGAGTAATCTTCTCTGCCCCCTCTTCCCTTTTTCAGACAATTAATATTAACACTGATTGTGACTATAAAACATTTCATAAATACATTCCATTTCAATCACAACTGTAAATATATAAATATAACTTAAGTGTGTTTTGTAACTGTTATGCATCATTTGGAGTAACTATAGAACAGCTATGAAAAAACACAAGTTTACTTTAATGCACTTACTTTTAGTGCACTTTAATGATAATATTAATTACATGCCCTGATGCTGCTGCAATACTGCTGTACTGATGTCAAATGTTTACAAATGTTTACACTGGGGTTATTTAGGGGTTATTGAGGGGTATTTATTTCACTGGGTTTGCACTTTACTATTTCGCACTTTACAACTACATACACTGCCTGACAAAAGTATAGACGATTGTGTATTTCTGAACTTTCATAATGATAACAAGGCGTACTGGTAAAGATAACAAATAAATTTATTGATATATTAAAGCAAATTTCATCATGTGTAAAGGCGTATTATTGCAAAAATGTAACAATATCAAGTTAAATAGCTTTTTCATCAAAATAACCACCTTTGGCCTTAATCGCAGCTTTACAAATTCGAGGCATTCTGTCCAACAATTTTTGAAGATATCCATCCTCTATAGTTTTCCACTCATCCTGAAGACATTTCCACAGGTGTTTAACGTTAGTCGGATTAATGGAGCGCACTTTAATATCCAAATAATCCCACACTTTTTCGATGGGTGACAGGTCAGATGACTGGGGCGGCCGTGTCATAACCTGCAGTCGATGACGCTGTTCACACGTCTCCAAATGGAGACAGTTTGGATGAGTGCTTTGGGTCATTATCTTGTTGGAACCAGAAGTTTCATCCAGAGTTCAGAAATACACAATCGTCCTAATACAGTGGTACCTCACCTTACAAAACACCATACATACGAAAAATCCAAGTTACGAAATGCCTTCACGTTAAATTTTGGTCTCTAGATACGAAAGAAAATTCAAGTTACGAAACGCGAAATCTCAAAAATTCGAATAATGCACGCCCTGCTGTTATCCCCGATCAAAAAGCACCTTTCTCAGCCTCTTAGCTCTAGCGCCGAACACGCAAGATTTTCAACAAAATGTATTAAATAGAGAAGCGTGGGGGGGAGACACGACTCCGGAAGCAGCGCGGAGACATGAACGCACCGCACAAGGAGCACGGCACCACGCAAGGAGCACGCACCAGCACGCACCGCGCGAGGAGCATGGCACCGCCGCGCGAGGAGCACGGCACCGCGTGAGGAGCACGCACCAGCACGCACCGCTCGAGGAGCACGGCACCGCGCGAGGAGCACGGCACCGCGCATAGAGCACGGCACTGCGCGAGGAGCACAGCACCGCGCAAGGAGCACCCCTAGTCCTGGTCTGCACGACCGGCACCGGGGCTGCGAGCACGAGATAGAACTGCGGCGCCCGGACCGCGTCCTCTGGAGCCCGAGCCGCAAACCAGCCGCACGAAACCAGCAAAGAGCGGCACGTGGTAGTTTAATCCTGGTTTAGTCCAGATCTAGACCTGGTCCAGTCCTGGTTTAGTCCAGGTCCAGTTCTGGTTTAGTCCAGGTCCAGTCCAGGTTTAGACCTGGTCTAGACCTGGTCTAGACTTGGTTTAGTACTGGTCTAGACCTGGTTTAGTCCACGTTTAGTCCTGGTCTAGTCTCTTAGCCAATCAGGACGCAAAACCAATGTTACACTATTTAAAAAAATGTTACACTATAAAAAAAAACCTTGGAACGAATCAGGCCTTTTCCATTGAAATAGCTACTCAACTTACGAAAAATTCACGCTACGAAACCACTTCTGGAACGAATTAATTTCGTAAGGTGAGGTACCACTGTACTTTTGTCAGGCAGTGTATGTGGATGCTCCAAACACACTTTCGTTGTTCTTTCTTGTGCAATGACAATAAATACTTGAAATCTGAAATCTGAATCTGAAGTTCAATATTATGAGATATATTTTCTTATTACACCAATTTACAGACCAAAATGAGACATTGACTGTACCAATATCTTGGAATCGATATCTGATCTATCAAAATGTTCAATATCGATGCCGATATCTGATACCAGTAGTGTATCAAAGCATCCCTAACTGCTACTACTTTCAAATACCACCTACTACCACCTAATACCTAATCATTGTGAATCTATACGTTCTTGGGTCATTTAATTTAATGTTTATTTCATTGTACCATTGTGACATGGCATTAAACAAGGCATTTCCTGCTCACCACCGAAAGGTAGGACCAGAACATTGAAAGTCTTGTAATATCTGACTGGTAATTTATATAGAATGTATGATGTTTAAATCTTTTGTAAATGATTATACTTTTTTTTTTTCTCTTCATCGACATTTTCAATAAGATATCTAGAACTTATACCCCGTGACTTTGTGTCTTCATATGAAACATGCACGTGGGGAGGGAGAATGTATAGACGGATAGATTTTCCCATCTCCTGATTTAAAGCCATAACATTAATCTCGCTCTCCTCTTTCCACGAGTCATTTTAACACCTTTAAAATCAATACAAATCTAACAAAATGTAAAAACAGCCCTGGTCATGAATACATATTTCAACAATGTCATTTCCCTCTTATTTACGGCGCGCTGGAGACGCCACCGCCGCGGGAATGACAAGCCTTGTTGGGATTGTGTCGCATCAAGCCAGCAGATTTGAATGCTAAACCCATTAGCCAAGCATCACTCACAGTCAAAGCTGGCCATGATAAATAACCCAAGCAGGGAAATCTGATTAGGAAAGATGGAGGCCGTGGATCTGAGGGAATGAGGAGCAGCAATGTGGCCCTTATCAGGCAGCAGTCAGATTGGAAATCACACAGCAAGAAAATATAAAATGTTCATCTGCAGTGACTTGTGTCGGCTGTTTGCCTAATGCCCGGGTTGAAAGCCAAAAATGGGGCTGAGTTTGTCTTTGGAGGCGACAATTAAAATGAAAGCTGAACTGTGTGTGCCTGTCGCTCGGCTGTGACAAAGTAAGTGATCTGAGCCTGGGCCGGATGGTGGTGGTGGTGTACTTTGACCTCGGTGAAAGCAGCGGTTTTTTTATGTGTGTTTGGGCGGTTCTGTTGCCTCCAGGCTCAGGCTGTGCTCCGCTGGATTAGTCAAACTCACATGACATTC
Source organism: Paratrypauchen microcephalus (assembly GCA_036785185.1). Classification (NCBI taxonomy): domain Eukaryota; kingdom Metazoa; phylum Chordata; class Actinopteri; order Gobiiformes; family Gobiidae; genus Paratrypauchen; species Paratrypauchen microcephalus. The sequence goes on along the minus strand of JAVJIX010000002.1, from coordinate 13,863,612 downwards.
AAACGTAGTGAAACGCAGAGACCGATGATACTTTCAGCCTCTGTTGTTCCCTGGTTTCAATGGTCACGTCAACTATTAAATTACCACTATTAGTACAACTGACTCTTTATGTAATGCTATTATTAACATTCTAAGCTTGTAAAACTTATTTTTACAATGAAGTTAAAACAAGAAAGACAGGGAAAGGAATGGTGTAAGAATAGACACTGTGTCAGATCAAGTATGTTTCAGGAAATGGGCGACAAGAAAAACGCAATTATCTTGTTCTATGAAGCACTTTGAATTACTTTTTACGGATTGCACTCTATAAACCTGCCTTGCTTTACATCGCAATTAAGCAACAAGAGTAATTTCTGTACATGAAAAACACTAGTTTAATCTCACAATATAAAGAAACAGCGTTGATTTGTTACAAGTATTCTGAGGTGAAATCTCAGGCTCTAGTTTTTTCCACTTTTGGACAAATAAGTCTAGTCCAATTTTAATGGTGAAGATGAAAACCCCATTCCTGTCTGTGGCTTTCCTCATAATTAGGCAGGTCCATCTTAAAAAGGTTATTAGTTTGTCTTTGCTGTGTTTTTATGATATTACATTTGCGAGCAGTGGCGCACTAAAAAGGTCATCCCTAGACTCAGCATGCAACATCTCAATGAGCCTATCGATTCACCGCCCTTAGCCTGGTCACTTGGGTCATGTCTGTACATTTACATTCATTAGTGCCTTATAGTCCACTCAGCATAATCCAGAGCGATCCGAAAACCAAGCCTCACACATTTGCCTTTTTCCTGGTATTTTTCATGATGACTAATTAATCGGTCATTGACAGTCTGAACTTAACATGCTAGGGAGAATTCCTCCGGTGGGGGTATTTTAATTTTCAAAGTGACTGTACTACAAAGAGCAGGGACACACATCATGGCATGTAATCACTTGATTACACATCATCATTAGCAGGAGTTCGCCCTACAGCCAAGTGCTACGCCACATCAAACTATCAGTCTGGCTTAATTATAAAGAGGCAAATTCAATTCGCACTCACCACTCCACTGACAAGCTCATATAGCGGCAGTTCCAAGGGCCTTTATAGGTTGCGTAAGCGTCCCCTTACAAACAATTAGACCCAGCCATACACACATACATACATTGATTGACCTTTCCCACTGAGTGTTACTAATACATGCAGGTCGTATTAGGAAAGGTTAACGAGCTGGAAGGCCAACACTACGCACAAGGAATAAAAACAAGAACACAAAAATTCACTGCAATATAGAGGAGAAAAGCAGATCACATGACTTTTAGTATGCCTGAAATGTAATGACATCATTTACATTGCATGGCAACACTAATAGGTCACCGGAGAAGGGGATAAGGGCAGGCCCAGACAGCATTAGTCGCCACTTAACCATTTAAAACCAATTATTCCAGGCTGAGATATAGGGACACTATAAGATAGACATGATAATAAGAGCTCTGAATCCATACATATAATAAGGTACACTATTCACCATTTCATTATCACATGTTTAAATACATATATGTGGGATGTAAGGTTATGAAAAAAAAGTGAATGTTAGTTTAATGAGTAGAAATGTTACTAGAACTACTACAAATCCCAGATAGAACAGCTACTACAAGCAAAAGTCAGCTTTATCAACTTACAAAGTGTACAAAAACAAAAAATGTTTAGATTGATGAACCTTCCATTGCTAATACCACTGTTGCAACTATTTACCACTAAGGAAAAAAAGCCTTTAGGGGTCGGACCAGAAGATTTAGTGAGAATAGGCCTTGATCAACAGGCTATAACAGGGCAAACAAACACTGCATTCTTTCTCGTGATTCAACAAACACATGCAAGACTACGGGCATTCATGAAAGACATACTAATTCCCTTCAATCACATCTAACGGAGAGGTAAGTGTGGAGGACATATGAAAGAGGTAACCATTCTGCAGTTACGCGCACACCCATGTCTATAACAATATTAATATCAATCAAATCAGAACACTCCAAAGTGAAACCAACAGAATACATCTTCATTAGTGTTGACCCTATATTTAATCCTGTGTGGCCATAAGTCTTAATACCTCTGGCTGTCTACCCCCCCCTTCCTCGTCTTTGCGGAAGTGGGTCAGTGTGCTGATGGTGTCGCTGTCTGGACTGAGCAGAGGCAGCGTATTTGCATCAGTCATCCCAAGTAGACCGTGAAGAGAGGGATTTCCCTGCTTCAGCTGTGCCTCTGAGTCAGTGAAATCCACCTCGCAGAAGCGGCTGCAGACTGGTGAGCACACCCCACTGAAACTCACTCAGCTTAATGGTTACAACCGGCTTTGAGCTATGCAGATAACATTGTTTAACTTATCTCAAGGTGTAGATAAGATAACGAAGGCCATAGGAGAGGCAGCTGTGACAGCTTTTAACTGTAAATCAAATGTGAGTCTTGACACATATAGGTGTGAAAAAATGTAATTAGTGTTGGAGTGCTGTATTCACTGCATTTTTCTTTTTAGTTTGTCAACAGTAAATAAAACATTGACACTACTATCCCAACACCCCTGTGGCTACTACTTCCCTATTTAAGTTTGGATACATCAATTTAATTTTTAAAAGGTGCACGGTTTTTGGTTCGGGGTCCATCACCTGCTTGTTTCTACGGATATGTCATTGCTCTGCCTGGAATGTTCCACAGTATGACATTAAACAGCTCTACCTTACATTTTTTCACTTGCAGATGGTTTTATAGCTCAAAAATACCTAGAAAAACAGGCATTCTGACTGCAAGCGGGCTTGTCTCTCCATAGATCTGACCTGTTTTGGTCTCCATAAAGATAGAAAGGTTTAATATCATACTGTGTAACATTCCAGACAGAGACTAACATATGATGGACCCTCCACCAGAAAGAAAAAGAAAGCTATGCCTTTATTAGTCCCACAGTGGGGAAATTCCAGTTCTGCATTTAACCCATCCTGTTATCAGGAGCAGTGAGCAGCACATTACTGCGCCGGGGAACCATCTCCATGATCTTCTTGCTTCGGCTTGGTCAGGACCTAAGCTGGAGGATTTACCTATGGAGCATGTTTTTTTGGGTTGGTGGGGGAAACCGGAGTGCCCGGAGGAAACCCACCCAGACACGGGAAGAACATGCAAACTCCACACAGAAAGGCCCAGGCGACCCAGGGATCGACCCAGACCATGCATGCAAACTCCACACAGAACACACACAGAAAGCCCTGGGCAACCCGGGGATCGAACCCGGAACCTTCTTGCTGTGAAGCATGAGCGCTACCCACTCAGCCACCGTGCCGTGCCTAGAAGAGCTACACAATGCAGTTTTAAATGAGTGGTTTAGGTTTCATTCTGTAGAATATATTTTAAAAGGAACTGTAAGGACCACTTTGCGATAATATCAGACCACTGCACATTGTCAGCATCTAATTATGAAGTATTTTTCTTGATCAGTAAGGCACACGACAACACTCCTGGATTTTGTTTTTTTATGTGGGTTGAAAAAAATTCGGATCAGTAAATATTTGCGTCCAGACGAAAACAGAGCACTGAGTGAAAACGATGTAATACATATGCCACACCGTTATGTGGTGCTGTAAACAGGAAACAGCCAGAGCCACCGGAAACACAATACTACAAAGAGGGCATGCGCATGAAGTCCTTTCTCTTCTGCAAACAAGGATCGCGACGTCATCGTTTTCCAAAAGCTGCATTTTGCTCGTCCACACCACAACGTGACCCCCGGCGTTCTCAGATTTCTTCGCCGGCACTGTGTGGATGAAAGGCCAAAACGAATAAAAACTTCTCCGCTTCCACCAAAAAACATTGTCGTGTGGACGGGCCCTAACTCAGAAGAAAGAGATACATTTTGCCAGTCCACTCCTGCTTCACTGCTGTTTGAAAAAGGTGTTCTAAAGCTGTGCACATGTCCAAAAAGAGTGTACGTCGATACTAGAAATGTGCCAAAGGTTTTATGAGGACTGACAACTTATACAAGATTTACTTCTTCCTTTCGTGTTGTGAGAATCGAGCAATTCATCTTTAATAGCCAGTGCCAGATTATAGCAATTATGGCATAAAAATTCCAAGTTCAATACAAAATCAGAAATGAATATACAATCATTGAACAACTGCTGAATAAGTGTTCTTTTTCCCTGAATAATGCGGCCTAAAATATTTTTGTTTGCTCATCTCTGTATTTATTGTCAATTTGGTGATCTGTTTTATTCAATTTATGCAAAACAGGAGAAGGTTTGTGACTCTAATTGTAATCAACACATGTTATGCATTTAAACCAGGACACCAGCAAACCCCCTCTGGTGGGTTTTTAAAAAGGGAAAAGTCAGTGGTGCAGCCAAAGCTCTGCAACCAAAATCAACCTCTAATTAGGCAGACTCGAATTTAGAAAACTGTGGTAAAAAATTTCCATGATATAAGCAGCCTCGGGACATCCCTTAACTAGAAATTTTGGCAACGACGGCAAATTTGGGGTTTAATTAATTGTTGAGTCAAGCTTGTCGGGTCATATCAAAATAGCAGCATTAGGGTGTGGGTGAAAGGTGGGTAATTAATAAGGCACAAATATAAAATGGAGACTTTATTCTGATATTGTTGCCCCAATTATAACTGTTTGGGGGTCTGCGACATTTGCAAACATAGGACTAAGGCGGGTGCACCCTGTGTCACATAAATGCACATTACATTAGATGTTAAAGAGGTTCTGAAATAAAGAGGTATATCGTTCAATCCCAGCTCTGACCAGTGCATAAACGTAAATATAGTGTTTGAGTAATCAGTGGTGGTCGGGGAGGTTGTTGGTGCAGTTTAAGGCTACGTCCACACGACAACGCTCCTGGATTTTTTTTTTTTATGCGGGTTGAAAAAAATTTCACACGTGTTGGATCAGTAAATATTCGCATCCAGACGAAAACGGAGCGCTGAGTGAAAACGATGTAATACATACGCCACACCCATATGCGGTGCTGTAAACAGGAAACAGCCACAGCCACTGGAAACGCAATACTACAAAGAGCGGATGCGCATAAAGTCCTTTCTCTTCCGCAAACAAACAAACACAAGAAGATAATAATGATGGCGAACACACGTACAAAAGCCGACTCTCGTTTGGACCAACGACGAAGTGGAGTTACTTCTACGAGTTAGGTTGGATTACAAAACACGTCAGTATCAGCAAAACGTCGACTGGGAGTCCTGCCAAAGCAGATAATGACGGCATCGCAACGTCATCCTTTTCCAAAAACTGCATTTTACTCGTCCAAAACGTTGTTGTGTGGACGGGCCCCAACTTCCATGATTTTACAGTGGAGGGTAAATGAAAAGACTTGATGTATCCAAAAACGTGATGTTTGCATTGAAAACACAGCCAAAACGCAGCCAAAACTATTTAAATGGTCTGTATCTCATTTATATTAATTGTTGTCAACATGATGCATTGTGTGGTAAAAGGTTCTAAATAACAAACTAAAATGAAACTGTAAAATATAACCAATTTATTTTTCATAGCATTTACTCCAGTAATAACTAATACATAAGCTACTGACAGGGTTATCTTTTTGTCCAGTAACGTACATGTTAGTAAGAATCATGGAATTAGATACTTATTATTATTTATCTTAATTTTGATGCATGCTCATATTTTCCTACTGTTTCTGAAACTTGCACTGTGACACTGCAATTTGCCCATTGTGGGACAAATAAAGGATTATCTTATCTTATTTTCTGTTATGGTTTGATTTCAACAGTGATAAAACAGCAAACAGTAGGTAGAAATTAGAGATCATTAAGGAAACAATGGAATGACACCAGACAGCTGTTTCTGTCTCATGGAGCAATACCAGAGAAGCAGAAAGGGCTAAGTGGGTGAGGCTAAAAGTTAAACCAAGAAAAGACATGCTCCTGTCTGATGGTCTGAAATCAGGTACATGAATTCTCTAGTGAGGTAACTGACGGGATGGAGCTAAAGTACCTATGATAACTCACAGGACATATCCACACACTTCATCCTAGACTTAACTGTGCCAATGTTCACAGAGTAAACTTCTTTAATTAGATATGGAGAAACAACTTTTTTCTTTGTTTTTCCACTTGATGAGAAACCTGGAAATAAAAGGAGATAAAAGTGTGTCTGGATGGGTCAGTGCCAGCCCATTCCCATGTCCTGGTTCCAAAGGTTAGAAATTGTATTTTTTTTCCTAAACTGTGGCCGCTGAAGCTTTGCTCTTGTAGAGATAAGCAGAGATTTGTCTTGATCCCAAACTCTAATCTCTCAAGTTGAAAAGACCCCTACTGTGTCTTTCAACTTTTGGACATACTTCCCATCGCCTCCTCCCGACTGCTGACTGAGTGTGAGCAGAGCAGCAGCTCAGAATTTGTTGGACTTTTGAGGGATTTCAGTCACTTCAGGCAAAGAGTGATGAAAGTGCCAAACTCTAAAACGCAAGAGTTTTTTGACTTTATCAAAAATTGAAGAAAAGGTGACACAACAAGGTAATACATTCACATACCACATATTATCTGACAAGATGCTTCCGTAAATACCATTAAAGAGAAGAAGAGGTACGTTTTGTTGTTAACAAAAACACATAAGCCTTTTTGGACCATTAATGCCTTATTGGTGCCTCATCTCAATATCAAATTTACCCAAATGAACAGTTGATTGAAATGCTACTTAATTTCACTTCCTTTTAAATCAAAAAACATCACCAGTATTGGCCATGATCAGTGCTCACATACCACCAGGGATCCCACCCGTGTTTGGAAACACTAGCCCTATATAATAAAATGTATGACATATGTAAGTGCAAGATAAATGAACAAGAGATGATTACTGATTGGTCAGTTTGTTTCAGTGTTTGAAACATTTGTTGAAACAAGAACACTCAGGCTCATAATGGCTGCAACACAGAATACAGGATTACCATGGAATGAAACAAATGAAACACAAGTCCTGCGGTATGATTCTGACAAGAGAACTAAATGAAGGAAACTTGCGGAAAGTCAGAAAGAGAAAATAAACCCCATTAAAGCTCTTTAGTGAGCTGCTGAGATTGGAAACAGAGGGACACGCTGCGTTTGGACATTACTTTCAGCCCCTTCCAAACTCATGAGTGCACACAACACATTTGATCAGTGGCAGGAGCTCTGGCTGTGCGAAAAGGACAGTTCTGGTGCCAAGGCGACATGCGGCTGGCCAACACGGCGAGGCTGTCACCGAGTCTTCTGCTCACTTAGCACTTCACACACAGTCTGTCAGAGCACCATCGTGCACTCAGCAAAAGCAAGAAATAACTAACTGAGCTGTTGGTACAAAGTCAGGGAAACTCACTGGAGTTTTCAGGATGCACTGGGCCAGTTTTTCACTGAGCTGATGGGAAAAGAGAGTTTTCAAATAGGTGTAGATAGTTAAATACAGGAGTGGAAGACCAAACCACTGAAGAAGTACTCACAAACTGTACTTTTGTTTTTACATATCATTAAAGGGACAGTGTGTAAGATTTTTACCCGTTAATTACTTAAATTGAAGATACCCATTCAAAAATACATTGTTTTCCAAGCCTTTTCACTTCCATCATGAAATCAAAGTATTCTTTTGGACTTGGATATAGTCACATAAAAGGGGCATGCAGAGGCAGCCATTTTGAATACGAGAGCCGCAGAAGGACATTTGGGCTCCGCCTTCACCTTCGGCAAGGCTCGTGGTTTTGGGTAAACAACACAAGCATGCTGCCGGATCAGACATCGTAATGGATCTAACACGTGTTTTGGACTAAATTGTTTTACTGGATTTTATTCGCTGGATCCTTACGGACAAATTGAGAGCAAGTTTATGGTGAAATACAGAGTTTGACCTGTGCAAAGCATTCTAAGGTAAGCTAACCTCGTTTTGTGCTTTTCCGTATAAAAGCCCCATGTGCTCGGGGAGTGATTGCTGTGCAGGGCAATGAATTGCATAGTCAAAAAGAGGAGACTGTAAGGTTTCATTTGATGTGTAGAGTGTCATGGTACATGATCGGGAATGTGTGTTTTCATGAGAAAAGAAAAAAACACACAGGCCGCGCGCCCGGGTGACCCTCGAGGTCTGCTGTAGCTAAAACAGAAAGTGCAATAGCACCATCCACCTATGCGCCACAAATCCTACACACTGGGGCTTTAAATAAAAGTACTGGGTAAAAGTTACTGTTTTACTACTAGTACTAATTCTGGTGCCACAACCAAAACAGCAAAGGAATTTGATATCTTTGAACACTACAAGTATCAAAACTAGACACCAATTTGAGCAAGTATTGGCACTCAAATAAATCACATAACAATTTTAGTTAAGAGTTTTAGTAGGGATGCACGATAATTGCCCAAATTTTAACATATCGGTACTGGCCCGATGTGTAAAAGTGGGCCGATATTAACGACTGACATTTGTCAGTACAGTAATCCCTCGAATTAACGTTTCCTCACATTTTTCTCTCGTTTAAACACTCAAACTTTCGTAGATTTTCAAGAAAATGTATTAATAGTGAAGCGTGGGGGGAAGGGGGAGAGCGGAGAAGTGTGCGGTCATCGTGCTCAAATCTGTGATAGCTGGAGCCATGGCTGCGAGCACGAGACCTGTGCCCAAACCGTGCCTCCTCTAGACCAGGTCTAAACCAGGATTAAACCACCGCGTGCGGCTCTTGCATGCATTTGTTCATGTCGAGGTACGGTCCCGAGGAGGAGGCACATCTCCTCCCCTCGGGACCGCGTCGCTGCTAGCCTCAGCCGTGACTCAAAAACACGACTAAGAGCAAATCAGGCAGGAAAAGAACAGGTAGAGATCGTTTACAGAGGGATCCATATGCCGGCTGCATTTCCACAAACTCACTCGCCTCTGTTCGGTTGTAAAGGCTCAGGGTACACCGGTGAAGCTGCTGCTGCTAATAGCAGAGCTAGCATGAAACCAGGAAAAGAGCCAAATGCAGTGGTTTAATCCTGGTTTAGACCTGGTCTAGTCCTGGTTTAGTCCAGGTCTAGACCTGGTCCAGTCCTGGTTTAGTCCAGGTCTAGACCTGGTTTAGTCCGCGTTTAGTCCTGGTTTAGTTCCAGTTTGGTCCCGGTCACGCTCCACATCCATTTTTATAGTGTAAAAATGTTACAATATATATATTTAAAAAAAAGTTACACTACAAAAAAAATTGAAATTGAAAAAAAAAAAAATCAGGAATCAAAACACATTTCGAAAATAAAAGAAGACATTCAAACATTCATTTTGCATGCTTTTTAGTCTGTATAAAATGTTATCTCAGAATTAAAAATAAATAAATATCGGCATCGGCTAATATCGGCATCGGGCTGATATCAGCAACATTAATATCGGATATCGGCATCGGCTAAAACTTTCACATCGGTGCATCCCTAAGTTTTAGTATGGTCTTAATAGTTTTAAGAGCTAGTATAAGACTGTGTGGTAATATGTAAGTAACCACAATTGTTTTGTGTTGAAACTGTCTTCTTTTATCTATTGTGGCATCAAAACCTGTATTGAAAAGTTGTCTTAGTATCAAATTGGCTTTGAAATGTTAATATTGTAACGATATACCTTATTTATAAAAAGACATTTACATCAAAAATATATTGTACTTTCTTTTTCAAAACGTACTAAAATAGTGATATGTTCTCAGAAGGTTTTTGAATAAAAGGATCCAGTTACTTTCCACCTCTTCAATACTCCCTCACAGCCACTGGGGGGTCGATAATACCCTTTTAAGACATTCAATACAGCACAAATCTGCAGGATGATGACACCACACACCATAATGAGATTGTGGGATGAGTAGCTGAAAAGGAATTGTACACTCATAAGATGTTGATTATAGAAAACCTGGTCCCCATTAACTTTTATGCAGCACTGACATCATAGAAGATTTGCCCACTGTTGATGTACAAATCCCATATAATGTAAGCACACACAAAAACTCCCTTATGCTCTCATATCCCTCTCCTCCTCTCTCCTGTGTCCAAGTGCTTACTGTGCATGTCTCTCGCCCACTGTCGCCATCGCTCAGTTAACACACAAAATCAATCACCTTGAAGCTGACACCTCTGGGCCTTAATTGATGGTGACATAAGATCCTGATTTTGTGTACTTTGGTGCTGACTAACTCCTGTTACACATTACCTCATCTCAGTGGTTGTCACAAGCAGGTACAATATTAACGCACTGCTCTATGCACGCTCAGGTATCAGTGTAGTGTGAAGGTGTCAGAAAGAACCACCACCACTTTAGAGGGCTTTTCAGTTAAACATGTAGCCCTGGACAATGACTTCACTGTGAAATAGAATCATTGTCTTAACAGAGTTCTCATTGGTCAACTTTCAGTGTCTTGTGCAGACAAAACTGTACAGAACCCCATGACTACAGGGCACATCAGGTCTGCCCCTTTTCCACCAAGGAAAAGCTCTGAATGACAAACAGCAGAGTCAGCGTGAGAGCAGTTACATGGTTCTCTCGCCCACAGTCCCTCCATGTTCAGTACAGTCTGACAGACTTTCACATGGGGTCTCCCAGGACTCACAGGGCACCAGTGAAAGACTACGATAAAAACATGCTTTGATTCGAGTACATTAGAGTACTACTATGCTGCAAAGGTGTGAATCATAAAGTGATAGTGAGTTTTTATTATTTATTTGTTTCTTTCCAAAAAAAAAAAGAACATTTGCTATGAAATAATAATAATAATAATAATAATAATAATAATAATAATAATAATAATAATAATAATAATAATAATAATAATAATAATAATAATAATATCAACCCTTGTTATATTATTATAGTTTAGAAGAAAAAATGTACATGAATAATTGGATTTTAAGGTATACAGTAATCCCTCGTTTATCGCGGGGGTTAGGTTCCAGAAATAACCCGCAATAAGAGAAATCCGCGAAGTAGGACAACTTTATATTTTTACAATTATTATACATGTTTTAAGGCTGTAAATGCCTCACCACACACATTATACGCTTTTCTCAGACTGGAATTAACCTTTTCTCACATTTCTCTCTCGTTTAAACACTCAAACTTTCATAGATTTTCAACAAAATGTATTAATAGTGAAGCGTGGGGGGAGACACGGCCCCGGAAGCCCCGCCGGACGCGCGAGGAGCACTGCCACGTCCCGGGATGCGACTCGCACCAACCCCTTGGAGAAGTGCGTGACACGTGCACCCCTCATCGTGGTCAAATCCGTGACAGAGCAGCAAGACCAGCACGAGGCCGCGCGTACACCGGGGCTGCGAGCACGAGATCAAACCGCGGCGCCCGGACCGCGTCCTCTCAGCCTGAGCCACAAACCAGCCGCACGAAACCAGGCAAAGAGCGGCATGTGGTGGTTTAATCCTGGTTTAGACCTGGTCTAGTCCCGGTTTAGTCCAGGTCTAGATCTGGTCCAGTCCTGGTTTAGTCCAGGTCCAGTCCAGGTTTAGACCTGGTTTAGACCTGGTCTAGACCTGGTTTAGTTCTGGTCTAGACCTGGTTTAGTCCACGTTTAGTCCTGGTCTAGTCTCTTAGCCAATCAGGAGGCAGAACACAATGTTACACTATAAAAAAAACACTATTAAAAAAAAAAAATCTGTGAAACAGCGAGGCCGCGAACAGTGAACCGCGATAGAGCGAGGGACCACTGTATTACCAATAAAATATTTTCAAAAGGAGGAGCAGTCTAGTAGACATTCTCATTGACAGGCTCATGTCAACACTTTAAACACAAGCAATGTTATGTTCTTATTGTTACATAGACATGACTTCCACAGGAACACATCCATATGTGGCCTTTCATATGACTGACTTAAATTAACCAACATCGTTAGCTCAATACCCTTCAAGTCTGACTTGAATAAAGGGTATGAGCCTAAGAAAACACATATAAAATCTCGCTCTTGCTTCCACATGTGATTAATGAAGTGAGAGTTAGGGCCGACCCTCCTGACCTGCTGCCTGGCCGTGGAGCCCAGGGCGCTGTGCACAGTGCTGTGTGTTAATGGCTAAACAGGAGACAGAGGTGTGTGTGTCTACAGTGTGTACTTGTGGGAGTTGATGCTTTCAAGTGTGTTTATCCATATGCAGGCTCAGGAGTCTGCTGTGATTGTGTATGGGCGTGCATGGTCCAAGCTACATGCCCCCAGGCTGTGACAGACGGACTCTAAACCACGTTACCCACACACCCCACTGCCTCACTTAATAGTGCATGAGATAAGAACATTTGGACTTCAAAACACCCCCATTCTGCCCCCCATCTTCTCCCCTGGCCTCTCTCTCTCTCTCTCTTCTACATGGGAAATTGAGTTTTATGGCTGTGCAGTTTAAGACAATGGCTCGACTGGCTTGGGTTCCTGAAGGGAAATTCCATGTCAATGATTAAAGATGTCCTATTTGGTATTGTGAGAAATCTGAATATAAAAACAGACAACACATGCTTCCATATACGGGCATCTGCTTCCATATATGGGCATCCGCACAGAAGCAACAGCATATTGTTTGTGTGCACATAGCAAAAACATAGGCAGCAGGCGCAGATGCACAGGGAATGCAACATGTCAGTGTCCACATATGGGACGCACAAGCTGACACCAAATCTAAGCAATGGAAACAAAAGCAGTTCTTCTTCTGCTCACAATCACAACACACACAACCAGATACTTATATGATACGGATACTTACACACACTTATCACACAGGTCTATTACTGCTGTGAATACATGAGAACATGTTGGTCATTGTGTGGATAACTCAAACCACTGAATTCCCAATCCCAAAAACAAATCGTTTGCTAATGTGTCCATGATTTATAGATATGTTTAAAAATAATTAAGCTCAAAAAATATTTATCCTTACATGTGATGACAAACAAATATCTGAAAATGTTTAAACTAGGCCTTTAGTCGACCAAATTTGTCAGTTAATTATTTGGAGTTATTGGATTTAATCTACCTTTTCACTTATGAAGATGTCGTTTACTTGTGCTTCTGTTTTTTGTAAAAGATCCTGACAATTTTGCGAGCCACACCTCTTTTAGTCCATTTCCAATCCATTTATTAGGGCCTTCGACATGCACAATGAGACATAATAATTTTACCCAGTTCGACACTAAAGAAAAGTACTTTTCACACCGCTTTATGTAGTTACCCTCGGGCTTCATTTTCTCATGTCAGCTTCATACACTTGTGTTTTGTCTCAGATGTTTCCAAATGTTTTTCCCCCCGCAGACTTTGAGAGTAACACATTCCCAAGGTCGTCTCACAAGACAAAGCCCACACGAAGTATTTTAAGTGAGCACATGTCAGAAGTCACAGCGCTGACTCACCTAGATCTTGTAACAAATAACTGGGTAATTGACTTGAATGAGATAAGCGGAGCAGCAGATACATCAGCGACTCTCCAAGGCCGAGCAGAGTGATGGCTGTAACTGGATGAGAGCTGGGCTGGCTGCACTGAGCTCTCACAGGGATCAGGTGAACTCTGAGCAGACTCTGCCTCTGGAGCAGTCTGCCACCAGCGGAAGTGATGCATGCTACTGTAAGTACTGCGAGTACAGAGGCTTTATTGGTAATAGGATACGAGCGTGGGGGTAGGGCGGTGTCATCTTTGGCTATGATGAGTAATAATGGCTTCAACAATGGGTTTTGGGAGTGCAGAGAGAGCATCAATAAAGGTGATGTGGGTGAAGCAGTGAAATCTGTTTGGGATTAAATTTAGTTACCTTAAAGGTGCACTTTGCTATTTTAGGTATTGCTTTGAGCGGAATGTTCCACAGTATGGCATTAAACTTCAGGCCAAGTCAGATCTGTGGAGAGTAACACACTTACAAATGTTATAAAATAATATTACAACTACTATATTACAAGATAAGATAAGACTTTATTGATTTCACACAGGAGAAATTCACTTCCAGGCAGTTTAGTGCAAAAGAAAGTTAGAACAAAAAAAGTGCATGCAGACAAGATAAGTAATAATAATAATAATACATGTTTAAACTATACAACTACCAAATATATTACTAATTAACTACTAAAAATACTAAAAGAAAATATAGTAACTATCAGTGTTATTGTATTGGAAAAGGGAAGAGGGGGCAGATAACATACGATTACTCTTCTTTCTGCTCCCTTTCATTCATTTCTTGTAATGTTACCACACTGTTGATGTCTTTTTACACTTAATGAATGAAATAAACAAATAAAAATAATACTTTTATTATCCCGTCCATAACTACATTTACCGTACTTTTTGTACTATAAGCCGCACCTGACTATAAGCTGCACCAAGCAATTATTTTAAAAAATTAAGATTTGTACATATATAAGCTGCACCTGACTATAAGCCGCAGGTGTCCACATTGTAACTTGAGATATTTACACAGAAAGATGGCACCCAAAAGGATTTTTCTTTAAATTGTAATTAACGTAAATACAGGCACGTGCTCCATAGGTTAATGTCTGTCCTGTGAATGTAATTTTTTAGTATCAATACCTGCTTAAATGAGAATCTAGTTTCGATACTAGTTTTAGTATTGATTAGTATCGCATTTTCAATACTTTTGATACTTTTGACAACCCCTCTTTGATCACAGTAAAAGGTTGAAAGATAAAAGCTATACCAAGTCTAAAATGGTAAAACGGCATAAGAAAACAACTGGCATATACACGTCAGCCTCAATATAAAACAACATTGGTAGAAAACTCCACAGACAGTTATCCCAAGTGTAGACGACAGACTGCTGCACTGTAAAGAAACCTTAAAGACAGCGATGCAAAACGGCAGCAAGAGAAGAAGTAGAGAGTCGGATATAAAGTGTAGCAGAGCAGTGACAGAAGAGAGGGATGGGGAGTGATCTCGTCTGGAGAGAGGAGCCGAAATGAGACAGAGGGTGCAGAGCTCAGCAGGGGTCCCGTCTGACACACTGAGACTCCTCCACATGACAAGGACAACACAGCTTTTGTACACACTCCAACACTTCAGCCTTGAGACAGCAACTATGAGACAGACAGTCAGAGGAGCCGTTACAGCCTCTCCGTAAAGATCAATCACATGCGCCGGGCTTACAAAGCATTTTACGAGAACCAGGTCAACAGAAAACATTTCCAACTGTTCTGAATTTTGTTTTCAATTATTAATTAATTAAGAAATAAACTCCATTATCAGGCGCAAACACGTTTTACAAAGTTTCTGTTAATTGGCGATCACACTGACAGAATGCGTGAAGAGTCCCTCTGTCGTCCAGGTAGAATCCATGATAAAAGGAGAAATTCAATTTGTCTACTGGACAAAGTTTGTTTGGTTGAAAACGTTTCGCCGCTCAGTTCTAGTTCTAGTGCTGGTTAGACACGAATTTTGTGTCTAACCAGCACTAGAACCAGAACTGACGAAGCCTCTCGGATGAGCGGCGAAACGTTTTCGACCAAACAAACTTTGTCCAGTTGACAAATTGAATTTCTCCTTTTATCACACTGATAGAATGTTACACTGTCTGTACACCTTTTTGGAAGAACTAATGTAAGTGACAGGGCTATGCAATTATCAAATGTTAATCGAGATCAAGATTCAGGCATTTCTAACTGTCAATGATATAAATGGGTCTTTTAATCAAGTTACAGTCAATCATCTGTCAATAAAAGCAAGTGGTTTGGAGGGGGGAGATTTGAAAAGTGCTAAAAGGGACTGATTAATCTGTATTGTTCAAGAAATTAATTCATTTCTTGTGTTCAAAAAATTAATATTGACAAAATCTAACTGAATCTAATCATTTGTAATATCTCCCAGCCAATGACTTCGGACTGGGTGGTATAAAGGGTACTGTTTACCCAGGGCCCAGTGCAGGGAGGGGCCCTTTACAAAGTCTGCAATGTGCATTTTTCTTTAGGCTACGTTTATATGATGACGGTCTGAACAGAAGACACAAAAGTGGTGTCACATCTTCACTTTTTATTCCGCGTTTAGACGAGCTTTTTCGGGAGGAAATCTGCGTGCATACGGTAACGCAAAAGTGTGTGGAATTCGATTGGGTATGCATGACCCCGCAAACTTATCGGAACTACATTTACGAGCTACATTTACAAGCTACAGAACCGGAGGATAACCGGGATCACATCACGCTGTCATGGGTAAGTCAGTGCTGATCTCAGGACACTGTTTAAGGGGAAACATTAAAAAAGCCCTATCCCTTTCATTTCAGCCCTTTGAAAATCTCTACTGAGGCTAAGTTTATATGATGACGGTCTGAACAGAAGACACAAAAGTGGCATCGCGTCTTCACTTTTTATTCCGCGTATAGACGAGCGTTTTCGGGAGGAAATCTGCATGCAAACTGTGACGCAAAAGTGTGTGGAATTCGATTGGTTATGCATGCCAGGCGGCTAGGTAGTCCCGTGATACATTATCACTATGTCCGGGCGCATGCGTAGAATCTTCCTTCTTCTCATCTGCGCCGCGAAAAACAAAATAAAACAAGGCTACCAGTAGCAAAAAAAAAATTGTGTGGTCAGACGAAGAAGTTCAACTATTGCTTCAGACCACATTAGACTACAAAGCAACGAAAACGCAACAAGGTGTGGACTGGGAAACAAAGTACACTGATATATGGACCGAGGTGACGTAAACGCGTACACGGCGTCAGCAGATTTGACCAGAGTTTTGCGTCTTGGGCAGTGTAGACGAAAACGCTACGGCGAAGCGTATTCAAGTTTTCCACTTTGAAGGGCGGGTTCAGTTTTTTGCGTTTTTAAGCCCCCAAAACGCTGTCATCGTCTAAAAGAATAAAATATTTTGTCGTCTTTACCCGTAAGCATTCTCGTGTAAACAGGCACTTAGACAACATGTGGTGATGATTTGTACCCAGAGCCTAAAATTTGGTGCAACATTCCTGCTCCTAGCCCTAGATAGAGATACGAGGGGCATTCAAAAAGTTCTAAGACAAATGCCATAAATTCAAAATGAGTCGAACTAGTTCAAAAAAATGACCTTGAATCGTACCACTGATGACTTATAAACACATTTGACAAGTTTCGGCATTGTAGATTTGTCGTTCAAAGAGTTACGTTACATATTGCACAACCCATTTTTTTTTTAACCCTCCAAAATGAGCCAATCTGAAGTCCGAGCAAACATTAAATTTCTAACAAAACTTCAATGGAAACTTAAAGGGACAGTGTGTAGGATTTTTACCCGTTAATTACTGAAATTGAAGATACCCATTCAAAAATACATTGTTTTCCAAGCCTTTTCAAGATTTCCATCATGAAATCAAAGTATTCTTTTGGACTTAGATATAGTCACATAAAAGGGGGATCTTCCCCATGCAGAGGCAGCCATTTTGAATACGAGAGCCGCAGAAGGACATTTGGGCTCCGCCTTCGCCTTCGGCAAGGCTCGTGGTTTTGGGTAAACAACACAAGCATGCTGCCGGATCAGACGTCGTAATGGATCTGGAACACGTGTTTTGGACTAAATTGTTTTACTGGATTTTATTCGCTGGATCCTTACGGACAAATTGAGAGCAAGTTTATGGTGAAATACAGAGTTTGACCTGTGCAAAGCATTCTAAGGTAAGCTAACCTCCTTTTGTGCTTTTCCGTATAAAAGCCCCATGTGCTTGGGGAGTGATTGTTGTGCAGGGCAATGAATTGCATAGTCAAAAAGAGGAGACTGTAAGGTTTCATTTGATGTGTAGAGTGTCATGGTACATGATCGGGAATGTGTTTTCATGAGAAAAGAAAAATAAATAAATAACCGGGACCGCGTTTTATTTATACAGTAGCGGCGCGCGGCTCGTGTGACCCTCGAGGTCTGCCATAGCTAAAACAGAAAGTGCAATAGCACCATCCACCTATGCGCCACGAATCCTACACACTGGGGCTTTAAAGAAATTATTGAAGATTTGCACAATGTTTATGGATGTTTTTTTCCTATTCCCAAAGTTGAAGGAACATTTAAAAGGAACAAGATTTCAGTCCATACTTGAAGCGAAGAGGGAGGTTGTGACCTGGTTGACTAGACAAGCTCCAGAATTCTATCAAGAAGGAATTTTTAGGTGGAAACATCGCTTGCAGAAGTGTATTGACATAGGTGGATGTATGTAATTTTGTTACTTTCAAAAATTAAGTTGTTTTTTAATTTGTCTTAGAACTTTTTGAATGACCCTCGTACTATTGAATACCATAAAACAGCACAGGCCAGCTTTGACTCTGCTTCACCTGTGGCTGTTTCACCACTGCTCCATCTGTGGGTCACTATTGGTCAGACTGAATACACATCACATGAGCTGCAGTTTTGGAGATGCTCTGCTCCGGTCATCTAGCCCAATTTTGCCCACGTCAAAATGTTTACTAGTGCTCATTTTTCCTGCTTGTAGCACATCAACTTGAAGACAAAAGCATCACTTGCCATCTACCACATCCCACCCCTGAACAGGCAGCACACTGATGACATCATCTGTCTCATTCCCTTCACCTGTCAGGGGTCATAAACACTATACCTGATCTATGTATACCTGTGTATACTATACCAAACCCACGGCCAGCTCTGCCTTATAAACCTATTCATACCTGTCAAAAACAAGTCATCATCATTACCTCTTCACAACATTTTAGGCTCCAATATGAACACCCTGCGATATTATGCCATTTTTCTTTGTGAAGATAGTAAAATCTCTTGTGACTTGTGTGTGAGCAATTTAATGGGCACTATGAGTAAAAGGGGCTGAGGATAGTTGCAAGAAGCATACCTGTGGGAGAAATTTGACGAATAAAAGCTATTAAAAAGAAAGTATATTTTTAGTTGCTCCTGGGATATATGAGTCAGCAAAGTAACATCACATTAACAGGCTAAAGCCCCAGCATGCCTTTGAGGTAAGAATAGTCTAAAGCCTTGTCTAAAATGTCTGGATGTGTCTTTTGAAGCCCGCACAAATTGCTTCTTTAAGTTTTTTGAGGGGGGATGTTGGAAAAAAAAAAAAAGAGTCTGCCACCTTTTGCTGTCACTGTCAAATTTGCATTATAACTCCTAACTTTCTTCCTGTCAGACTAGCGAGGCGTGAACTAGTGATGAACTGAAGAAATCGCAAGAGAAAGACGGCTGTTACCGACAACGTATTCACAGCGGTGCGAAAGTGAGAGGATGAGACAAGAAAATGTAGTCAGAGCTGGATAAAAGTGGAGGAACTAAGTGTGGAGGGGAAAAAAAAGACACTTACAGAGCGGAACAAAGGAAGAGTAAGAGAGGAGTAAACAGCTATTTGTGAGTATGGCTGAGTGCCTATGCGGCCCTTATCTCTCTGCCAGTGTCTACGGTTCACAGTGTCAGCAGGACTCATTAGAAAACACAGAGGAGGGCATTAAGCGCGTTTGCTAAGGAGCTGCTTAAGCAAACCACAGAGCTGTCTGAATACAAATAGTGTAACAACAGGCAAGCATGGTAAACATTAGCATAGCAGTGGATGGTAACTGGATACGTTTATGCAAGTATTTACCTCATCAGCAAAGCGGGGCACAGTACTCATTTAAACAGGAGACAATAGTAGCAGTAGGAGGTGAGTAAATACCAATAGCGGTGGTAAAAGTGGATGTGCTATTTGTAGTTGTCTTCATAGGGCCAAATACAGCTCTGGAAAAAAATAAGAGACCACTGCATTTTTTTCTGAAATCAGCATCACTACATGTATTACAGCCATTCCATTCCAGCGTCTGTTGAATTCCAACACAAACACAAAGCTGAGCTAATTCCGTTCTTGCACCAGGAGTGGAATAAAGTCACCCAAGAACAATGTGAAAGACTTGTGGAGAGCATGCCAAGACGCATTAAAGCTGTGATTAAAAATAAGGGTTACTGCACCAAATATTGATTTCTGAACTCTTCTTAAGTGTAAACATTAGTATTATGTTGTTTTAAAATGAATTTGATCTTGGTTTTTTTGGATTGTTTGAGCTCTGAAAACAAAACAAAAAAGTGACATATCTTGTATTATATTATTTGGCAAACAAAGACATTGTGGCGTTTTAATAGGAAGTTAAGAAAGTTAAACTCAGAAAGCATTGTGAGGTTAATGTGACTGAAAAAGAGTTACAAATGTTTCACATTTACCATTGTTTTGAATTATTTTATGGAATAAATTCAGTTTCTGTAAAACCTCACTCTCTCATTACTTAATAATAACACATAACCAGCTTCTGTAAACAATGTAATTTACTGATTTCAATGTAGAAATAAAACGAATAACCAGAGTAGACTTATTTTTCTCTTATTTTTTTCCAGAGCTGTATATAAAGTATTAAACGATAATATTTTTATTTGAAATTTGGCTGAAATGTTGTCAGTAGTTTATAGACTCAAACAAAAATGTTCCTTTTGCCCAAACACATACCTATAAGTTACCTGGCCAGCCAAATGATATCTCTCTGTATTTGCTATACAGCGAGATACCATTTGGACACCCTCGCTCCACCCTCGCTCCCCCGGTTAACAACGGACTCCGCGATTCTGATTCGTTCAAAGATGGTGACGTCAGTGCACCCGCCTTTGCCCGCAACGTCACTCTTAGGCAGCGGAAGTTCCTCCTCAGTTTTGAATCAAGATGGCGCATCGGAGAACTGAACGTCCCTTCCATTTAGCTGTAAAATTGGTCTTAAATGACCTAAAACACATCGATTCCTTAAAACCACAGCAGCTGACAGCTCTAGAGGCCTTTCTTTTCTTTTGTCGCTGTCCGTTAACTGTTCTCTGATTGGTTCACTTAGCTGTCTGTCTACACGCAACGGCATTCTGGACCAAGCATTACCAGACTCGTCGCTGGTACAGCGATGAGTCATGGATTCTTCCAGGCAAACCTATAAGTAGTAAAATCAGAAAAACGATAATTTTGCAGTGGTCTCTTATTTTTTTCCAGAGCTGTATATAAAGTATTAACAGTAGTCATTTCATAATAGTACTAGTAGTAGTAGTACTTAAAGTAGGGATGGGCATTCGTTGAAGATTTCTTCATCGATCGTCGGGAGAATTAATGAGTAATAATTGGTTAATCGTTAACATATTTTGTATTAAAAAGACAACAACCATTCACTCATGTGTGTTCGCTTTTACCATGTCTGTCGAGGCTGTGGGAACAGGCGCTTCTCCACGGGAAAGTAAATCTGCAAATCAACATGCGTAGAGGTGGATTAAAGTGAGGCGACACGCATCCTGCAGCCTCTGCTAGCGCGCTCGGAGTTAGCCGCTTTGGAATCCGAGCTAACCGCTGCTAGCCCGCTGTCTATGTCCTACCTCCTCCACACAACCCAGCCGTATCTGCAGCAATATTTTATTAAGTCGTGAAAACCTTTGCCCTCCACGGCACTGATGGGGAGCATGTCTGTTTTGATCATCTTCGCTATCAGTTCGGTGACCTTCTCTGCTCGTTGAGCACTGCAGTTCCTCCCAGTCCGTGCTAGCACCGAGTCCAGGCTAGCCTGTGATAGAGATGATGAACCGCCGCCACCTTCTTTTACCAGACTTGGATGCGCGGTGTTCAAATGATAAATCATTTGTGTTGTTGATGAGGTATATTTGTATACTGCATTGCAGTGCTTGCAGTGCTTGCAGTGCGCTTGGTCATTTTCTAAATTAAAGTGGTCCCACACAACACTTCGCCGCGACCTCTTCATGTTTTGGCCATTAACCTACGGAAGCTTGCATATATCAACTGAGGCGATTTTTTTTTTATCGGTTTGTCGACAAAAATGAACTTGCTCGGTGAAATTCTTAATGATCAATTATCGGTTAATCGATTAATTATGCCCATCCCTAACTTAAAGTAAGATAATAATAATAGTAGTAATAGCAGTAGTACTTAAAGTAGTAGTACAAGTAGAACAGTCTCCAAATATCACAATGTCAATCAATGGAAATTAGACATAGCAGTAGCAGCAGTAGTAGTAGTAATAGTAATAGTAGTAAACAATAAATAAATCAATAAATACATTTTTATATAGCACTTTTCAGGACACTCAAAAACACTTTACAGAACAATTATTAAAACAGTCAAAAGAGCAATAAACAAATACATATATAGAGAAAAAAGTTAAACATTAAAAGCTGTAATCTGTAAAATGTAATGTATATCTAAATTAAAGTAGTAGTAGTACATCAATAATAGAGCAGAATGCACAATAAAAGAATGCATTATTAAGTGGAAGTATAGTACTTTTTTACTTTTTATTACCAGACTACAGATTTCCTAGGAGCTGATCCACCTCTGCATTTGCTCACAGTTGCACGTATTTACACTCTGGAGGCTTGCAGTGGATTATCTAGCTTGCACATTTGTGAACCAGTCAGACTGATGTACAGGGATTAACGCAGCCAAAATATTCACATAAATTAAATTTGGAGCACAACAAGGGCAGTTTCCTCCAGGCGGTTGGCGAAAGGAGATGCAAATAATTTGGAGTAAGAGTAAATGAGTCATATTAATGAGCCATTACGTATCCTGCAAACATGGCCAATTCCTTCTAGGCTTATTAAGGTGTTTACACAAGACCTTTTTCATTTGGAAAGTGAGCAAATTAGACTTGTTAAGATGTTAGGAGACTAAGTGTAACATCACTAGTTACTTCGAGTCTTGTTAAAATGATTTACCAAATGAGCTTCTTTCTTAGAATTAGGCCAGAAGATTTGCATATTCTTAGAGCCTTAACAGCTAATTTCCAGGCAAGACTTCCACAAAGAATTTCAATACTAGTACTTTTAAATGCTGACAAATACACCCATCTTTTCCAAACAGTTGCAGAATTATAAATGAACACGTGATTTGCATACAAGCGGTATGAGAAGTGAGAGAAGTGACTTTATTGATCTCACACTGGAGAAATTCTTCTCTGCATTTAACCCATCCTGTTATTAGGAGCAGTGAGCAGCACATTCCTGCGCCCGGGGACCATCTCCATGATCTTCTTGCTTCAGTTTGGTCAGGACCTCAGCTGGAGGATTTTACCTGGAGCATGTTTTGGGTTGATGGGGGACCGGAGTGCCCGGAGGAAACCCACCCAGAACCGGGGAGAACATGCAAACTCCACACAGAAAGGCTCAGGCGACCCGGGGATCAAACCAGGCCA
Source organism: Paratrypauchen microcephalus (assembly GCA_036785185.1). Taxonomy (NCBI): domain Eukaryota; kingdom Metazoa; phylum Chordata; class Actinopteri; order Gobiiformes; family Gobiidae; genus Paratrypauchen; species Paratrypauchen microcephalus. Next base: position 13,840,478 of record JAVJIX010000002.1, on the reverse strand, counting down.
TGCATGCAAACTCCACACAGAACACACACAGAAAGGCCTTGGCAACCCGGGGATCGAACCCGGAACCTTGTGAAGAATGAGTGCTACCCACTCAGCCACCGTGCCGCCTATAATCTATAATCTTTGGTATACTACAGCTTTGCATGTATGTATGTTATGTCTTCCTCACCAATTCTCACCAATTTAAGTAATTTTAAAGATGCACTATGCATGTTTTCCAGATGTTTCACAGAATGGCGTTACACTATCCTGTATAGGTTTTTGTTGCTTTAAAATGCCATGATGATGTCACCTGCTTGTCTCCATAAAGATATATATGATAGATACAGCGCTGGAAAAAAATAAGAGACCACTGCAAAATGATCCGTTTTTCTGATTTTACTACTTATAGGTCTGTGTTTGGGCAAAAGGAACATTTTTGTTTGAGTCTATAAACTACTGACAACATTTCCCCCAAATTCCAAATAAAAATATTATCGTTTAGAGCATTTATTTGCAGAAAATGACAAATGGTCAAAATAACAAAAAAGATACATGTTTTCAGACCTCAAACAAAGCAAAGAAACAAGATGAAATTCACGCATAGATACTAAATTCTTTTTATGTTTGTGATAATAACACATGTACTAAATTATCTAATGTCTACAACTGCAACATATTTTCTATTGTATGCTATATGTTTATGTCTGGGACTGCAGATGGTAATTAGCACCGTGCTAAATCCGGCATATTTACGTCGGTTTGTGTGATCTTTTACAAATTGTGCGTTCATTAATATGCATTGTCCTTTCCAAATAAATGAATAAATAAATTTTAAAACAATGTAATACTAATGTTTACACTTAAGAAGAGTTCGAAAATCAATATTTGGTTCAATAACCCTTATTTTTAATCACAGCTTTCATGCGTCTTGGCATGTTCTCCACAAATCTTTCACATTGTTCTTGGGTGACTTTATTCCACTCCTGGTGCAAGAACTGAAGTCGCTCAGCTTTGTGTTTGTGTTGGAATTCAACAGACGCTGGAATGGAATGGCTGTAATACATGTAGAGATGCTGATTTCAGAAAAAAATTCAGTGGTCTCTTATTTTTTTCCAGAGCTGTATATATAGGTGTGGGTTATTTCAGGCAAAGCTATAACATCTCTATAGTAACAAGCTGACCTCCCCTGCACCAAATTAGTAAACCACTGATACAGATGAAGCTTTCCATATAGAAAATGTGGTCAGTCTAGTCTCCATGCTTTGAGGTATGCTGCCGCCATTAAATAACAAAATATTACAATCCCTAAATGTTAAAATCACAGCACAATAAATGGCCTTTATTGTTAATAAAGCATGTCTTTTCAAGCAATGCAAACTAATACATTTTTAATTGACTTTTAACACAGTATGAAAATGAGCCTGTGTATGTACGTGCATGGGAGAGCGGCCTCGCAGGGTTATGCATAATTTAAAATATGACTCATGATTACTCAGATTCCCTCTCAGCCTAAGCCTTGACCTTGTCTTGGTTGAATTTGTGTCCATTTTGATATCATGATGGATGGCTACGACACCTATCTTAGATATGGACTATTGCCAAAGGCTGTAGTAGACCCATAGCTTATAGGACCTAGCACTATTTGCCTTCACACACACCACACAGCTTTTGAATTACAGTCTAATTTTATTCAGCAAGGACATTTACAAGTAGCATGAGGATGACCTTGTGAACCGGGGCTGGCAGCGGCATAGTGCAGAATGGCTAACAGCTGACGCATAGTAATTAGATGCATAATAATGAAAGCGGGCCATGACTTGGTCTTATTCAGCCATATTCCCACCAGAGATTACAGACTGACCCCATATGAAAAGACCCTCAAAGAAATATGTCATCTTTTATTCTCCATAAGATCCTTTTATAACGCTCATAAAAAGCTTCAATAGATGTGGCGATTATAAAACTTACATGCATTTTTCATTCTTTTTTTTTTTTTGGAGACAGGTCATAAGAAGTGATGACCTGGCAACTATTGTGGACAGTGTCAGGATGGGTGACATACACTGTTGACCACTTACAAATAACTTTGAAAATTGACCTTCTCTGTTCATTATGACAATTGGTACTAGGGGTGGGTACTGGCAGAGAAGTCACGATTCAATTCGAATCACGATTCATATGCCACGATGCGATACTATCACGATGCATCACGATACTTGAATTATTGCGATGCATTGCAATATATTCGACATACTTCAGTGAAAATGTACCAAAAAAAAGAGGATAACTTAAATATCAGTGGCTGTGTATCTGGGTAGTGTCTTCAATTGATACACAACTCTGAGCAACTCAATTCATAACTGAATTTATTGAATAACAAAAACAAATAAACCAAACCAATAACAAAAAAAGTGCATAGGATTTTTTCTAAAACAAAAAATGTTCAAACATTTGCCATTTTGGAGGTAGCTACCATCATAACAAACAATACCCTTTCACAAAGAAAAAAGTGCAAAGGATTTATAAAAAAAAATAAACTAATAATTAATTTATTTATTTATTAATATTAAATATTAAATGATTAATTAATAATCTATTTTTGAATCAATGCAGTATATTGTGAAAGTTAGTATCGCGATGCATTGTCATGACGATTATTTTGCACACCCCTAATTGGTACATTGGTAAATTTTGTATTTAAACAGGCTCTAGGCCATTTCTTCACATAACCAAGTAAAAATGATGTTGTCTCTGAGTATATACAGCCTAGATCTATTGTAAAGGCAACTCTGCTGATACTGCTGTGTGCTGTCATCTAATTATTTTTTATTTTCTGCAAGTCAGGAAGTAACAGTGGGTCTGTTATCATGCCAGTTGCAGTGTCTTGATGGAAAAACTCTAGTCTCTGAAAGTTGTGAAACACACTTCTGAACTTATCGTGGTGGATAATTAGGATGCTAGGAATGTGTAAGGAAACTAATTCTGTTCTTCATGTTTTTAAGACGGTGAGAATCAGCCTTTAAAAGTTCAATATTACGGAAAATTGACTCTTGTGAGTTTTAAACCATGTTATAATGTTGTCACCTCATCAAAAACATAGCTTCGATTATGTTTTGATTCATTCACACATCTTGAATCTTGAATTATTAGTCTGTTCCACCTTTTGATGTCTTGAAGTGGTAGTTTACAAGTTAACAGCTACCTTTTACCTTTTGTTTAGTAGAGCTTAGCAATTCTAGGGCTGGAATTATCCAAATGAATTTAGTGACAGTGTATAGCATTTAAAAACACAGTGGAGCACTGCTTGTATCAGCACATGACATCATAAGGTGGAACAGAGTGATTTCTGTTTGAGAGAAGAACTCAGCCCAAATATGCAAGGTTTCTGTGTTAAACATGTGAGAATGAAACAAAACACACCTCCAGGTATGTTTTTGATGAGGAAATAGAATTGTCTCAGAGATAAGAAAATTGGCAAGAATAAGGATTTGAGCTAATTTGATGCAGCTAATTTGTGATGTCTAGAACACTGTTACTAGTTCCAGTTAACAATATCCAAAGTTACCGAAAGAATACACTAAGATGATTTGTTGAGAGGTGATAATCGAAAAGAGTAACCCACCAGTTGGAGCTAAAGCACACCCAGCAGGATAATCATTAGGCTATACTACTCCTGACAGAGGTCCTAGCTCAAGATCTGTAGATGGGCTCTCAGGCACTGCACTGCAGTCGCCCACTGCTCCTGACAGGCTGCCCGCAGGCACTGGTTGAGGTATGGGCTAAAGGCAGACCACTTCCCCAACAGAGACAATAAAGTACAATAAAGTCACATAGGATATCAGATATATAGCCAGGTGATTGCAATGTTATACTGGCAGAAAACCATCCACATAGAGCACATATTAATCTAATATAAAAAGTATATATATAAATATTGTCTGTCCTATGTATACCTAACAGCTCATATATTGACTTTTTAGCATATCTGCTATTGGCCTTAAAGGGATATGCCACCCCCAGGTCAAATTTGGGCATCTCCCCACAGTCCAGAGACTAAAATAAGTGGTGGAAAGCGTTTTCCTGCTCACCCAGCCATTGTCCGAGTCTGTCGCCACTGACCACCGCGGTACCTGCTGCTCCTCCGCGTTAGACTGGAGTCTAACGTCGCCAGAGAAAGATTTCGGCCAAAAGGAATTAATTTGCTCGATGCGTTTCCCAATTACTTTCTGTGTAGTGCGCATTCATATCGAGTGCAAATAAATGTGCAAATCAACACGGAGAGCTTGACTTGGTCATTTTGGGTGGGAACTATTTTCCAGTGCGGAAGAATACAGCCGAATCACGCAGCACGTTGTGCAACAGGGGAACTCCCTTCCCGGTGCGTAACTGGGATTCCCCTGGCAGCGTGCTGCGTGATTCGGCTGTATTCTTCCGCACTGGAAAATAGTTCCCACCCAAAATGACCAAGTCAAGCTCTCCGTGTTGATTTGCACATTTATTTGCACTCGATATGAATGCGCACTACACAGAAAGTAATTGGGAAACGCATCGAGCAAATTAATTCCTTTTGGCCGAAATCTTTCTCTGGCGACGTTAGACTCCAGTCTAAGGCGGAGGAGCTGCAGATACCGCGGCGGTCAGTGGCGACAGACTCGGACAATGGCTGGGTGAGCAGGAAAACGCTTTCCACCACTTATTTTAGTCTCTGGACTTTGGGGAGATGCCCAAATTTGACCTGGGGTGGCATATCCCTTTAAATCTACAGAAGACCTACATAGAATGATATATTATGAAGCGATGCACAAAACATGACAACACAGCTCTCTTATACAGTAGGTTTGTGGTAAAAAGGGGTTTGAGGGGAGATTGGAGTAAATTTAAATGAGATCATTTGGGAAAATGATAAAAATCGGCCCTACATGTCCAATATCGGTAGAGTTTGTCAGCCATCGGTTGCTTTGGATTCTATATCGACATCAGCCATGAAAAAGACATGAATGAATACTTTTGGACAAAAGCATGGAAACTCTAAAAAGAAAAGTCAAAGTAGTCCATACTCCCGTTAGAAGCAATCACATTTACAGCTCTGTATCATTGATTTCTTAAGCACATGCAGTATTTAATGCAGAATAATCCATTGGCTTCCAGCATGCTCCTCTTACATGACTGAAAGCAGGTCATTTACTTATTCATCCCATTTCCAGGCACTCCGATTATGCCCACGTGCCAAACACAAGAGCGGTGCCACAGCAGACTCTCTGACGGGAACTGCATCCGCCGTCCGTGACATAATATGCCTCCAGGAAACACAACTTTATACATGAATCATCTCAGCAGGCTTTCCCACAAATGGACGATGAAGAGCAGATTTCTACAGTAAAACAGATAAAACGTGAATCATCATATCATCAGAGAAAATTAGAACTCTCAAAGTACCAACTGGTTCATGAAGAGCCAAAGGAATGCCTCACAAGTCTGCCCATGTCCAGTTTTTGCAGGATTCAAGTAGAAAAGTATCTCTCAAAATCTGCCAAAACAACTGATGCAAAGTGTTGGCATAAGGGTGCAATAACAACACACATGCTGCATACACACGCTTTATTTATTTATTTTCTTACAATTTTTGGAGTTTTATGAGCATCTTAGACAGGAAACAAAATCAACACAAGACCAAACCAAAGCAGTGGAATTAGAAGTAATGGAAAAATGAAAGTACCACTAGTTGCTTAATGCAGCAGTAATCAAAGGTATTTTAGTTAAAGATATTAAGGTTTGTTATCATTAGAAAGAGGGGCCATGTATTTAAAGATTTAACTAAAAAGTTTTCAACTAGAGAAAAGTAATTTCTTTTTTTTATTATTGATAACATTTTAAATTTAACTGGAGCTACTGAGTGCAGCCATTTTGATCGAGTACCGACTGCAGATGTAATGTCAGTGTGAACTATTTGAGTGGGAAAAAGTTCCACTCCAAAAGTTGCTAGAGAAAGTAGAGAAACGAATGGCCAAAGGACAGTGCAGGGGAGAGTTCAGTACTTTCCTCCAGACTTCTCTGCAGTTTTTAACATAGTCAACTCATTTTTAACCTTGAGAAACAATAAATGTTTGGAAACAACTGTCAGAGCATTCTTTTCCATGCAAGATTAAACCTCAAACACGACCTTGCATTTGCATTTTTACTTCTTTGGGAGGATTCTCACACGTTTCTTTGATGCTGTGTGTAATTTGTAGTCTGATTCACAAGGTTAGAAGTCCCAAAACCATGGTCAGAGTAAATTCTGTTTACATGCACAATCTTTTCTAGCAAAGTTTCTCACAAAGGTCTGACTGCAAAAGAAAATAATCTCTTAAACTTTTTGAGTCATCACAGCAATCATCTCTCATCAACTGATTTTCCTATGAAGCTGCCAATACGTTTTATGCCAGGTGCTCTTCTTCCCACAGTCAGTCTGTTTACCCATATTTGGGACTGTCAAAAAATCACAACACTGTAATCTGGTGAGATTAAACAGTCCTGATCATGGAAAGTAGCCATGCAAAGTTAGGTCTGTGTACAAACTACAGATTTGACATCTTAAATCTAAATGCAAGTCTGTCTGTCCCAGACTAATTTTTTAATTTTATCCTCTAATGACACCAGGGTGAACATTTGTGTCAATAAAATCTGTTTTTCTAATCTCCTAACTACAGCAGACAATAACAGATTTGTGTGTGATCAAATCCTGGACGCCCACATGTTTGCTGGTCTATCAGACACATCTATAATCAGAGATGAGTCCCTGCCCGGGCTGAGGAATGACACAGGCCTGTGTGTCTGTGTGAGAAGCAGCTTTCCATAAAACCCCAGTCTTTAGAGGGATTATCAGCCCATCCCCAGACAGCGACATGCTGTGCATTTATGGAGGTAATAAGTTGACCTGTAATACACAGACAGCTAACAGCTAAAGCCGGTCCAGGCCTTTTACAGGAGTCTGGGACAGGATCTGGAGGGACTCAAAGCTATAGTTTCTCACCTCTTATCCACAACATCCATTTGCCTCCATGTGCGCTGCATTACCCGATCTGACATGTTATTGTGTGGATTTACTGAGAAAACATCACAAAGGCAGCTGGGAAAAATTATCACACACTGAAAGGTATTATCATTAGAAGATACTCTTTCAGCCCTGTCCTTAAGATCCCTCTAAAGCTGCTGTCTGACATATTGTCTCTATAATGTTCCCATTCTGCAGTGAAAGCAACTCAGACCTATTTAAGTTTTTCAACGCTCTTATTGCTTCATTTTTCCAGGTTAAGTGCTGCTATTTCTCTTTACATGATTCCGATATTATAAGAGGGGAAATCCTTTAAAGGTCATATATTGGTTGATTCAATAGCTTCCATTCTGAAGTAATAACATAAATCCGGGCAGCCATTAGTTGCCAAAGCAGTGTGTGGTGGTGTTGTTCCCGGGCACTATCAGTATTGGAGATATGGGAAAAGCTATCAGGTATCTGTCTTGTTAAAAAGAACAAACCAGGGCTCTACGTTTTGAGGAAACTCGATCACGGCAAGGATAAGATGAGTTTTACAGTTTTCTCTGCAGCAGAAACACCATTAAGTGAACAGAGAATGATTTTATGTCTTTTTTCCCATTGTGTCTCAATTCCTTCAAGTTGCCTTCCCTCTCTCGCGCCTCTCATACAGCTCCAGTCTCTCTTTCTCTATGTGTTATCTCCCGTTATTGGCTGTGAATCTCTCTCTTCTTCATTCTTAATGCTGTGTGCACACTCATAGCAAAAATTATGTATCCCCCTCTCCTGGCAAGTACATATTCACATGCTAGTAAAGTGCTTTAACTTATTTTTGGGCAATTGGACAAGTGGTAAAACTAAGTAAGAATATTTTTGAACAGTATAACCAGAGAATAGCCTGCTGCAACAAAAATAAATTGTTCACCTAAAACAGTTACAAATCATAGGGTCCATTTCAGAACCTTTCAGAATTGAAAGTATTGCTTCAGTGATCTTCGTGTTCCCAGGGGGCATTCGGTATAACGATAGATCCAAGTCAGAAAACCTTCACATTGGAACAAGCCTTTTCTGGACATATAGTTCTGTTTGCATCTTATGAGACTTGTTGCTGTCAGTGAATTCAAAATAGTGTAATATATCATTCATGACATGGAAAAATATCCCACCTCTCCCAGTCACCTGATATGTTTTTTATTTCTCAGTAATACTATAAATACTGAATACCTTAGCCCTTGATCGCTGGTATTTCCATCATTTTGTTGTTTCATGAACCAGAAAATACAGCCAAGGAAAACATTAATGTACTAAAGTGGTTTCTAGGAGGGGCCATGAAGTGCAATGCCCAGGGGCTGCATGGAATGAGTACTAAAACTAAACCTGATAGCTTTCCTGAGGCAGTGCACGGGACGTCTGAGTGAATTAGACTTGTACTAGTCACTGGTTATTCCAGGCTTAATGTGGTATTCTGGTCCAATCACACAAGCTCAAGGACATGACAGGCCTTTCAATGGAACCACTGTATCCATGCATCATGGTAACCAGAGAATTGGACAAAATAGATGAATGAAAAATGATTGTCCCATGAGTTATCACTAAAATACAACTGACGAGAAATTGCATGTAATAAAGATGTTAGAGAGCTGAACAGATTTGAGGATTCCATTTGCTTTTCACACATAGGGCCTTATTTTGTTTTTGTGTTATTTTATTCAGCTCCAGCGCAAGAGTGAGAGCTCTAAACAAGAGGTGTGCCGTGCCTCAATATCAGATGGAGTGGATCGGACTGAGGGCGTGGTGTGGCGCGTTCAGTGAACTGCTAGGAATCGTAAAAATAAATATCAAACTAGTCCACTGAAAAACAAGGTGTAACATGACCAAGGCTTCTTTTATTTGGAAATATTAGGATGATAAATGCTTAACATTCAACATTCATGTTCGTGTGCTGTGCAGGATGTTCGTGCACCATTCAGATGCCCTCCCGCAGCAGAGCACAGCCCCGCACCCGCTTCCTGTATCGGCTTAGCACTGCTCTATAGTTTGGCCTGATCTGTATCTGTACAAAAGCTGCTCATTCACATGAGGCCGTTGACAGCGATGTCCTAAAGTTTGTTTTCTTACTCTGTCTGTGGTCCTAATGCTACAATGTTGGATTTCCTCACATCCTTGTGTCCTTCTGTCATCAGCTCCATTTAATTTCGTGACGAAGTTATTCCCATTGTGCTGCTTTGGTTATTTAGTCGCCAATAGGTAGACTACCTTCAGAACCGTAGATAATTGCATGGAGCCGTGGAGTGGCTGGGTTCTGATAGGGATCAGCGTGCACGTTCATTGACAGCTCGGGGCTGTGACAGCGGAGCAGACGCACGCCTCGTACTCGTATATGTGCTGCTCTCTTAGCAGCAGCGGTCACTGGAGCTTTGTACAGAAGCTCAAGAGACATGTAGTGCACATGAGCACTGCTCTGTACAGACCACTGCGCATCCTGCTGTGTGGTCACGGTGCATATCGGTCACTTGTGTGGGACAAATGCTGGTCGTGCAATCACCCTCCCCGCAGGTTTAATCCATGTCCGTGGGCAAAGCGGTAAAATTAGAAACATTTATATTATGATAAATATATTCCATAATCCGCAAGACTTCCACCTGTGTGGGACCAAATGCGGTGGACACCCGTGAGACGAGAATGTGAGTGGTCAGCAGGAGCAGCAGTGGAAACTCGTACCTCAGGTGAGAAACGCAGTATCGGACTGCCGGGACAGACAGGAGTGGGTGTGACCAGGGGGAGAGCAGTGGGTCTGCTGTGGGATGGGGAGTGCATAAGATAGTCACTGGTGTGCTACATAATGAACAGAGGAACGCAGTTACAGGGGTGTGCATACGAGAGCGCAAATGCACGCGGAGTGTTCAGAACACAAACTCAGCCGATTCTGTCACGGCCCATTCAAAATTCCATATTCCTGACATCTCTACCGGAGCGTACTTGCATCATGGGGCTCCAGAGCTGTTTTGTTGTATCCATATATAATTTTTCCCCACACCCTGCATTGCTGACTGATAATGAGGAAAAGATTGCAGACATTACCCACACTGGCAGTGCTTTTAAATGCCACAGTGGTCACAGATTGGTTGAGATGTCATCATCATATACCTGTATCATCCCACTCCAGCCTCCAGCAGCCAAGTACAGCCCAACCTGAACACGCCCCCTCAATAATGCTAGAGCTTGCGCTAATGTTGGGGGCAACAGACTGTATAAAGAAGTAGACTAAATGAATGTAATGTCACCTATAAAAGACCGAAACCAATGAGATAGTTCCGGAAAGTAGTTAGCTAGGTAGCTCCTCCCTACAGCAAGATATAAGCAAGTGTCTTACCAGTATTCTTATTAGAGCTGACGAAGCCTCTCGGATGAGCGGCGAAACGTTTTCAACCAAACAAACTTGGTCCAGTTGACAAATTGAACTTCTCCTGCTATCATGGATTCTACCTGGACGACTGAGGGACTTTTCACGCAATGTCACCTATAGTGTTTGCCTTCAGTCAAATGAAGCTCACAGAGGCTAGCAGTTATAGGGGCAGATCCAGAGCTGTTGAAGGTTTAACAGGGAGCGGGTTAACTTGTTGCTAATGCTAGTGGGAAAAGAAGAGACTTGATCTGTCTTGTTATTAACGTTCATGATTAACGTTCTTGATTTACAGACAAAATAGTTAAATTAAAAACACCAGATTCATGTAGAGTGGGTTAAAGTAGAAATTGAATTCAGTAGTAAGTGAATTTGAGTCGATGGAGCTGGAAGCACACCCATGCTCACTTCCTATTCTGAACACAGTGGCTGAACGCATTACTATATTCATTTATACATACAGTCTATGTTTTCACATTCACCCATTCTTTTCTGTAATTAAAGATACACTAAGTAACTTTTCTGGTATAGTGTCTGCCACGTCTCTATGGAGATGTTGCTGCTCTGCCTGAAATGTTTCTATTTCCATGGAAACAAGCAGGTGAGACCACCAGGCCAAGTTACAGGCAAGTTCGGTGGAAAGGCCTGCTTACATTTTCATTTATTTAAGCTTTAAAAATGTCTGTAATAGAATAAATGCTGGACACAAAAGTGTAATGCCATAATGTGAAACATTAGTTTTGTAACCAGCTTCCAACTTTACATAAGGTGGACTGACTAACCACTTTCCAGAACCATCTTGATTATTAATACATACTGGTTGCCCTTTCCTCCAGTGAATAGGCCTATTTACTGAGATTTGCTTAGCGTATGCTAGCATCTTTGCAGTGCAGCCTCATTACAAATGTCAATATAGTCTCATGGTATCCAGCAGTGCTTTGTAGCAGAAAAAGGATTTTTACTCTGGAGAAATGGCCAAAACAGATGAGCGATTAATGATTGAGTTGTGCATATGCTCATAAGACAAATTCTCTGACTTTTTAATATGAACGGCAGCTGTAGAGGACACAGGGACTTTGATTGCTGACTGGAGAATGCCTTACTGCTGAGATCAGAAACCCTTGTGAATCAGTGGATTAAAGCCCCCATTGGGATGTCAATATAAAAACATCCATGTCCTCATGCTGCCTTGACTAAATGGCATCTGTTATGAAAACTGCAGCGGGGAGAGAATTACAGATAAGAAATGTCATTCATCTCTACACAGTGGAGTATTAGTGAAAAAATCATACTGCATATCAAGAGCTCAATGTAGCAACTGCCAAAGTGATTAGTTATGGTAAAGATTAGGATTCTGTCTATAATAAGTCTATAGCTTCATAAACTGCACAGCTGAACAACAGATAGTACAGTGCAATGTGTAAAATGTGTTTTACCACCAACATTAGTGCAATACTTTATAATACATTTTTTATTTTTGTATTTTTTATTTTTAACTTTGCAAATAAAGGGGGAGGTCTAAAACTGTACTAACAAATGATTATGTTAAGATTAAATAGAGAATACTTCCTTCTACATAACAACTACTACTACTAAAGGTACTACTGATACTATATTATTGTTAGTATTATACTGTTAAACCAGAACTATAATACTGTTTGCACCAGGTCATTGCCAGTACTGCTGCTTATTTTGCTACAAGTAGTGCATACACAAATATATGAATTCATTTGAGGACATTTCCGCATTTTGCTTTCTAAATTGTAGTCAGAACGTACCCACCACCCCCCTGCACCATAGACCCGTGGCTCCCTGTGGTGCTGGGACACGCCCCTCCTCTCCTGCTCCCTGCTCCCTCTTCCTGTAAGTGCATGACTCACCAGCAGCCTCAGCAGCCGCCATATTCAGCAGTGACCTACATGTGTGGAACTTGCGTGTCCCTCTCATCACTGACCCACATTCTACACTGACCCCGTCATATCCAGGCTGCAACCTGGACTTGTTTCATAATGCCACCAGACGCCACATAAACGCCTCTTCTGTCTCTAAAACAGCACGTATGGTGTGAAGCCTCAGTTCATCTGCTTTATTTTAGTGCATACACGTAGTAAAATATGTTGTGCCAGTGTCATTTACAAAGGGAGTATCTAGATAAGCTTAAAGAGTGTCATTGCCCTGCTGGTATCGTTTCCACACATTTCCCTTTAAATCTCACGCTTAATGGACTGAGTGTAACCGTGCAATTAAACAGAAAATGTCATCTGTGTTTACTTCTTGTTTGTCTTGAAGCCGTATTATTGCAGATACAGTGGACCATTAGAGGCGAAAAGCGCAGCTTCACATTTGTGTTCACCTGTTCCTCTGTGCAGCAGCAGCAGCACAGGCAGCAGCGTAAGCGTGCTGAAAATGTGATGCGGCAAGAACCATGTGCGCTCCCACACGCCAGGCACTCAGGGGGCAGGGCTTCAGAAATGACCACTCCCACTGTGGCGTCTTATTGGCTGTCAATGACATCATTGATTAGACGCTGTAAACAGTGAGTGAGAAGTGCTCACTCCCTCCTTTCATAACATCAATGCAGTGCAGTGAATTAATAATGAAAAGGCAATATAAATATACTTCAGTTACATTATTAAAACATTTGAGATAAAGTCTATTAAAGGTCAGCACGTGGAGCAAAGAGCAAAGAAAATACTTGACAATTGCATATTTTTTGCAGTATAAATTATGAAGGAATTATTTTGTTCTTGTCAGAAGAGTAAATGCAACTATAATCCAATCCAATCCAACTTTATTTCTATAGCGCATTTTATAAACAGAAACAGTTTCCAAAGTGCTGCGCATAAAACAATAAAACTTAATAAAAACATTACTAAAATAGCAATAAATAAAGTGATAATAATAAAATAACTAAAAACAAAAGCAATTATAAAAAACACAGAGGACCACACAACTCGCACGGTATTAAAAGCCAGAGAATAAAAGTGGGTCTTAAGACGAGACTTAAAACTCTCCAGTGTGGGGGCTGTTTTGAGATGAGGGGGCAGAGCGTTCCGTAACTTAGGGCCAACCACAGAGAAAGCCCTGTACCCCCGAGTTTTCAGTCTAGTCTTAGGGACTATAACTATAACTATTAGATTTTACTATAACTAATAGCATGAATGATTTGATTTAGTTGTTGGGGACAGTGCGTGTTAAAAAACACACTAGAACATGATACACATGCTGTAAACAGGCCAGAATGTAGCCATAAGCCAATTTTTACTCCTTGTCCTGCCACATTAGCTCTCACAAACACACTTGCATTCATACACCTGTGTACATGGACCCTGGAGACACAAGAAGATAAGTCTTGCCTAAGGGCATAACAACAGTATGCACATGTGCGAGCGAAAAAGTGCTCCAACTGAGCCACTGCTGCACGAATGCCCACAGCAGCACCTGTTATTCCCAATGGTCTCCCATCCAGTACTACCCAGGACCAAGCCTTTTAAGTTTACAAGATCAGGTGAGATTGGGCATTCTCTTGGTGTGGTCTTGGTATGTATGGTCACCTAGTTCTCCTGCAAAAGTATTAACATCTGAAATAGTAAAAATCTTGCTGCTGGGTAATTTAACAGCACTTACATCTAACACAGTTCCTAAATTATTAATAATACATTTTTTCTCATTCTAGTTAGTGACTTTTACCTAGTCGCATTTCTTCTAGAAGCCTACATACTACATATCACCTGTACGTGCATTTCAGCAAGCTCTTCCAAAGTTGCAAGCTACCTGTAACTCAATTGCACAAAGATGGAAATTATCACATCCCAGCTTTACAGAGACAAACGTGACATGGATCCTGATATAACATACTGGTCTCAAAACTGAAATGCCCATGCAAAAATCCTCCGAATATTAGCATGTCTTCTCTTATTTATAGACGGCACTCTTGCGGTGGCACTAAGTAGTAAATCTGACTATGTCCTGCAGCAGAGAATGATGCAAACTGAAGCAATCCGGGGAGGCAGGATTTTGTCAGGTAAGTGTTTGTGCTTACGGTGCACTGTGGAGCCTGCAGAGGGGCGACAGCCAGCCCACCCCAGTGATTATAGAGCGCACCCACTCAACTACAGGCTGCAGCTCTCTACTAGGAGCTTTGCACTGAAAGAGTCAAGGAACAGATTGGAATTATATTTAGTGGGGATTCAAATGGTTTAATCTGTCTGGTAAAAGGTGATGAATACAGGTATAATAAAATAAATTAAGTGCCAGTTTCGCACAGTCAAAATAAAACAACTTGTAGAGGCAAATAAAGTTGGAAGTTCAAGAATTTCGGAAAAGTGCACATAAAAGCATAGTGTCCTTCATACTGTAATGTTAGTCTATATTAAATGCAATCTAAAATGTATGTACAAAAGAAACTTGTATATTCATTTTAAGCAATCCTTCCATTTGTCATGTGTATAATAATGTTTAACTCCTACATAAATACATTTTAATTGTTTAAAAAATTCAAAAGAAATGTGTCAAACTGGGTCAAAATGTTAAATTCTAAATTAGTATAACCCAGTTAATCGAATGAATCACATTCATGTGTAACAAAGATTGGCATTCCATGTGAAGAGGTGAAAAAATGATGTTAAGTGTTTAAGTTTAAGCTGAATGGAGTTTTTATTATAAGTTTAAGTGAAGTGGATTTTGTGTCATGTGACTTCTACATACCGTATGGTAGAGGAACGAAGGATATCCTGCCTTTATCCAGCAAAGTTGTAAGTGCCTCAAGATCTTTATAATCCGCAAAGTGGCTCCAAGAGTTGGAGATTTCCAAGTGTGCCTTAAACTCATCCTGCACGCTACTTCTGTTCTGCTGCTCAACTTTAAATCCTTCAGAGATGAGTCTTCACCTTCTCCAAAAACGAAACCAGGCCACTGTGTCTTAATCCGCAGAGCTTCTTCTTAAAGTGCTTGATAGGTAGCTACATTTGCTGCAAGATTTGTGGAGATTTTCTGGAGGGTTTTTTTATTCCTTTAACCTTTCCTGGGAATATTTGGTGAGTCGGTTAATCTGGTGTTAAAATCCCACCTAAGGACAAAAAGCGGAAAAAGCAAAAAAGTAAAAAACTAGTTATTATAAAATAACTGTGGTAAAACCACCCGTGAAACAGCTAATTTGTGGTTTTGCTGTAAGGGATTAAAAGGGTCAGCTAAAACTTTAAGATAGTTTCAGATAAAATGCCCAGCATTTCATTCTTATTATTTTTTTAATATATAGTAATAATACAAATAAATAGCTACTTCAGATTGTGCTTTCCATCCTGAGTGCTAAATAGTTGGGCAACTTACTATACAATGGAATGCAGCATATTCAAACAAGTTGTTTTGCCACACCTTCATACAGAAAAACTTGTTCTTTCTTTTTTTTATTATTAAAAATGTTACCAAAATATTAAAAACTTTTCATTGTTAAAAATAAAAAAATCTTACTACAAAAGTAAGACCAAACTTACATCCTTTTATCCAGAGATGCTCTGAGTCCCATGTGCTTAAAAGTTTTAAATTGATGTATAATAACGTCTTGTTAATATTTGGGCTTATAGAATAAAGATTACATACAAAATAAGTACACTGTGGTCTCCTGGGCGACACAACAATCGGTTTTATGACAGAATGACATTGCTTTGTGCGGAGTTTCTTTGTATGGACTATGGGCTGAGAACAAAGAGGCTGTACTGTAACAAAGAGGAGCTCAGACTTATACCTGTTGCTCCACTTCTAATTAGCGGCAAACAACTTATTTTTACACGTTTCAAACTGGAAATACAGCTAACCTCAAGATAAATTCGTTTACTTTGTATTTGTACTATATTTTGCTGCACAACAACTTTACTTCCACGCAATTGTTTGTGTTTACTACTTTACACCTGATTGCATTCATCTGAATTCCCACAGAGAATTAGCAACTTCCCCTGACTAAAACACAACTCAATTATAAGTACACAGTTAAATCAAACAAATTCAAAAGTTATGCCAAACTTCTTACAATCATTTTGTCTTTAAGCAGCGTGCGTAAGAGGAGCATTTTTCTCCGCCAACTTCTCCTGACAGGCAGCCAGCGCGTCGCAACATCACCAGGGACAAAAGCAGCACCAACTCCATGTGACGGCCGAGAACGCAAACAAAGACAAATTATCCCACAGAACAAGAAGTCTTGCGTTATTGCGCGGTTTGGAGGTGTAAAGAGCATCCCCGTGAACTTGTCTTCCTCAAAGCGCCCTGCATCAGACAAAGGAAAGAGGGGACCGCTCCTTTCCCTGCTTTGTGCTCAAGTTTGCGCGCTGACGCACCAAGTACAGCGCAGGCTCAAACTTTTAACGCGCAAATGAGTGCGACCGCGCGGGCGTGAGGAAGTGTGCCAGCCCGGAGAGGACTCACCTGAGGCTGGGTCCCGTCGTGCCCGTCGGCGGTGCGTGATGGAGGGGCAGAAAAAGTTTGAGAGGGCACATCCAGCTTTGTGTTGTGGAGTCCCCCTTTGTCTACACGTGTGATAGATGGATGGGGCTGTGTTTGGCCGCGCCTTGTTCGTTTCGCTCTCCACGGAGTCCCGCCCTCCCAAAGTCTTACAACTCTGCACTTTACAGCACAGGAGATCTGCATAATGTACATAAGCATGGTTAAGTAAGCTGTAAGGTGCTGCATCCATACAAATGTGAACTTTTGAGCATTCTTTTGATGGTATTAGTACTTTCAAGTACATGGCTTATTGATTGCAACATCCCCTCTGTTAGTCCTAATGATTTAATCCATAAGCATATTGTTGCCATGCCTAAAAATATATATATATACATGAAAATAAACAGTAATGTTATAGTCCATGGATTTTGTTCATGTTATTCATAATTCATAATTCATATGTAAATCTATAGGCTGAACTTTGGTTCATGCATGGCTGCTGTTTCCATTGTGTCTGGCTGCAGCACTGAACAAAGGCAGAGACCTCTTTGTTTTAACGCACAGTAAATACAAATATGACAGTGAGCAGCAGACTAGAGGTTCAATTTGCACACAATGAGAGTAATTATAGCTCTCCAGTCTCACTTATGTGATGGCAATATAATTGAATTAATGAGTGCTCATATACATTGCTGTATAGTGTATGATAGACTTGAATTAAGAGGATGGCTTCTCAAATTAAGTGTTGTATTCACTCAACTGCTGGGTAATCATTTAATGACACTGGCTGCATTTTTGGTTAATTTCCTTGCATGCTGATTGTGTAATTCTGTGAAATATATTAATTGAGTGTGTGTTCATTTGTATCACCTTTTGTTAGGGGTTGGTGGCTTGAGGCTTTCTATGGCCTTATATGTCGGGAAACACCCTGGACAATGGTGATTGCAGGGTAATGACAGAGACAAAGACGGTTCACATCCATTGACTAGAGGCCATTTAGAGTCAGCAATCATTTTAACGTGCGCATGTTGAGAGACAATGACAGGAAGCTTTAGAGAACTCAGAAGAAATCAGAAAGTCTCTAAGTTATCATCAATCCTGTTATCATCTAAGTTGGAACTGAACTCACAACTTCCATGTTTGCAGAGATGTGTACAAACTTGTATTTGAAAATGAAAAATTCTTTCTTTTACACTCTTCAAAATAAAAAGTTCAGACTACTGCAAACAAATATATTTCTTTTACCAAATGTTTATTTAATGAGCTGCAACCTCAGATGCCTTTGGAAACTTTAAGAATTCAATAAAAGTTGGATACGCTATATTACACGCTGTTCTAGAAGACTGTAGGTGTGGAATAAAAATAATTTCCAGTGGGTGTCAAGTATTATTAGGTAAATTATGGAAACTGGAAATCTAATCTTTGTGCCAGTATCCAGCTTTAATAATGCATATGAATTATTTGGATAAGGACGGACCTCGTGTAGGAAAGTAATGGCAAATCAAAATTTTACTCACCGCCAATGTGGAGGTAGGTGATTTGGGAGTTGTGGCAGTGGAATTTGGGCTCAACTTTGACCACGTTTTAGTTTTACAGCTCTTTTTTGCTTTTATGAACAGTGAATTGCTAAGACCTATCTATTCAAGACAACCCCAACCAGATCTGGGAAGAGAAGAGTTTGCAATGCAGCCATCTTTTAAGTCACATTACACTGCGGACAATGTGGCACCTCAAAGTCACCTCAAGGTACAGGATTTGGTTTCCTGGTACTGAATTTGCATGTTGTCCCGCATCCAGGTGGGTACACTCCAGGTTCTCCCATAGAAAATGCATAAAAGGCTTATCCTCTTGTAGTACGAGACACATAGGATGAGTCAAATGGAGAAGATATATTAACCTACAAGGCAAAATGCACAGTGTTTATCTGCAAAAAACAGGTAAGTGCCGTTAAAACAACATAAGAGCAGCTTAAATCTTTGTATAACAGTGTTTCAACAGACAAACCATTCCATCTTCATGAAATACACTTAACTTTTTAGTTGAAACAAACACAATGGCTGATTAACAATTACATTTTCTAACATATTTCGGTTAAAGATTGTTTCTATTTGATTATACTTTTTTACATGCTTCTCTTTATCTTATTTATCTAATTTAACTTTTTGTATGCTCTTGGCATCCAGGGTGGGCAACAAAGTAAGAATTTCATTGTACAGGGAAACGTGTTTCTTTACGAATTTAAGATATTCCTTTATTAGTCCCACAGTGGGGAAATTCCGGTGTTGCAACGCACAGATCAAGAACAGCAGGAAAATGTACTGTAGCATGCAATAAAACAAGATAATAAATAATGACTTAAAATAATTTAAAAATAGACCTAAAAATAGACTCTTGAGTATAGCTGAATATTGTAGTGTAGATAAAGTTGAATGACATGTTAACAGTGTTCATTGTACAATAAAAGCTTTGAATCATTGAATCTTGAATATTTTGCTGATAAATATAAACACATTGTAAAGCAGTTGTTAACAGACAAATAATGAGGTGCGCATGCATGCCAGTTTGCCAGGATCCCATTACAAAGCCTTAAAATAGTGACATTGTGGATTCATCCCACCAATTGTGCACCATCCATCTCCCCGGGGACGAGCTACAGATGCAGACAGCAGGCTGCCATAGAGCTCTTATCCCACCACTGTGACCCCCCACCCCTCGCCTCCTCACTCCTGCTGGGTTTGTATGGGCCACTGACTCCAGCCGTCCATCAGCTCTGCTCCAGTCTGCTCTGGTCTATACTGCATCTGCCAGAGACATGAGACAGCACCCTTAAAAAGCCTATAGCAAAAACACACAGAGGCCGGGATCAGAACGCATAGATCTGCTGCCATGATAGGGTATGCACCGCTGAAGACAGTTGCAGAGCTGTTGTGTGACAAAACTGTATACAGTATATGTTTGGCAGGTGGAACACTGGGTTATTATGCACAGCCAATTAAGTGCAGATAAAAAGCACAAATCTGCATATCGCTGCAGAGCTGCAAGGGCTTAATTATAGCAGCCTCATAAAATCAGTTATGTTTTAATGCTCCACTGCACATTCACTTTATTTCCTATACCTACAGACAGCAATGCATCTTCCTACACATGCATGCAGTTGCCAGTAAATGATCATTATATAGACACTTTTAATGAGTGGGTTGTCTCCTGCGGCTGTGTTTTTGCATACAAACTACCATAGGTTTAGGACACTTTTAAATAGTGAAGACATAAAGGCCATTGAAAAATCCCAGTCAAGGTCAACAGTGATGAGTAATTATAATATTTTGATGAAGTAAATGAAGTATTCCATTTACTAAAAGCATTTGTCCAAATTGCAATGTCTGTAATAAAACACACTGCAGCTACAATCTTATACGCAGTGGCTTACATATAACAGGACAACTGCACTTCACTTGAGTGGAAATGAAGCTTATGTCATTGATTATTGTGTTTCATTGTACAATTTGTCCACAAAGCTTGAAGTGCATGTCAAGCATCAAATATTGACCCTGGCCTGTTGTGGTGATATTGTTTAATTTCATGCATAGATTGCCCACTACTTCCTGCATGTAGACGTGGAGATTGGAGGTAGATAGACACACATATAGCTATAGTCAGCGATGCTGGAGGGCCCTTGGCTGACTGCTGCTGCGAGACCAGCCCCATCCCCCACAATGAGGGACTGTCTGGAGAGGGGGAAGGGAACCATGACTGTCTGAACAGCAGACAGCAGTGTACCTCACCACTGCCTGCTATTTAACATGAAACAGAAGGACTACCTATAGACCTTTACCTTCATGAAGTGCAATTTGATTTTGTTAACCTGTTACTATTACATTAGAACATGATTTTAAGCGCACAAGTGGATATGTCGAGCTTGCAACTGCAGAATACAGAGTCAGTATGAAACACTAAGCATGAAAATTGCTTACAAGGGTAGTACATTAGTAATGAAGTAGTAGTGTTAGTGAGTAGATGGTGACATAACTGCTCATATTCATCATCTCATTTCTGGTCTGACATGGATTCTCTCTTACTGCATGTGTAAAAGAATTCAAAAGCAGTAATAGGGCAAGTGTCTCTACTGTAAAAACAGAAGTACACTTGAGTGTTGTAATGCATGAAACCACGTAGAGAGTGTTTTGATTCTATAGCCTGAAAATGTAATGAGATTTGATTATAACAATTACATTATAGTATTTTATAGTATATGTATTAGCCCTATGAGCATGCAAAAGTGCAGTACTAGCATATCATGTCGGTTTGTACAGTGAGCCTCTCACTTGGAGGATTTGCATATTTTCTTTACTTTCACTGACAGCGGTTTAGCATGCAGTGACAAAATGATATAGTTTATGCATAATGCATGTGAAACTTAACACTTTAACACATATTTTGCCTAACTGGTATCAGCATAAAGACAGTTTGGAGCTCTAATTTTAAGGTAAAGCTGAAACATAAACACACATTTTGTCACACATTTTGTGTCAAATGATTCTACTTTGAAGAGTGCAAGCGTTGGGTCACTGAAAGAAAGTCTTAAGGTCAAAAATCACCAAAGAAATAGTAAAGTTTCAGTTCCAGCTGATATTTATTTCCTTCTTTGAAAAAAGTTCTGTACACAAGTTTATATCAACAATCTGACAGGCAGTGAATGGACACAATTTAGCTGGCATGAGTCTTCCCTCCCTTTGAGCCCCTACGAAGGATGGTTCCTTTGTATATGGCATGATTAGACAATAAATGAACGAAATCTACACAGCATATTGCACAGGATGAATGAAAAATAAAGTTAATATATTTAAAATGCTTTGATATATATAAAAATGAGTCCTGAACTGACCACCTCATAAGTGTAAGAGTGTAAAAGATAGCAGTTCAAGACAGTGCCTGTCCTTGATAGCAACAACGTACATAAACACACAATCTTTTTGCTTTATGATACAGTCAAATATACAAAGATCGAGTTCACGTTTCATCATTTTTCGTTTTTCATTTTTTTCTTAAAAACACAACAGCTAATAACCTGAATCTGAAATACAAATGCTATTCACCATGCCATAAAGATACTAAAACAATTATTAGCTAGTTAGCCGACAAGTAGAAAAGATTATATATTCAAATACAATGAGAAACGCAGTACAAGTAGATGAACTCAAGTCAGAAATTTCAATATGCTTGCTGTTCTCACTTTTGTTGCTTGTTATTATGTAACCTGTTCCATCCTGTAGATCTGACATCAATTCATGACAAACAGTGACAAACAAGTCCAATTTAAAGCTACAATCTCCTCATGTTGTTGTCATAGGCAGGATTATCAGAAAGGAAACGCAACAAAACAAAGGAGTGGTTTGTTGGAGAGAGTTATGCTGTTGGAAAACCACGTGGTGCACAGGCAGCGTGTGTGCCTGCGCGTTTAAGAAGTCTGCAGACTTGGCACTGTAAACGTAGGAGGGAGGCTGAGAGAAAGACTGGTGCTGCGTTCAAGTGCTATCGTTCATATCTAGAAGGGATCTATATTTAATATGTCACGAGTCCAGGGGTCAGCCATCAAAAGGGTGTCGGTCCTAACTGCTGGTAGAAGATTAGTTTCCCTGTAATAGTAGTTTGGTGCCATGGATTAATAAGTTAAAACAGTACAAGTCTCAAAGGTACAAGATAAGCATGAGCACTTGAAGGCAGCATAGAAACCAGCCCATGTCTAAAAATTAGGAAATCCAATACAACTGTATTAGGCTACACACACCGATTGTTGACTTCCCCTTTTCCATATAGATTTGTACAAAAATACACTGAGAAAATAAACAAACTGTTTCTTCTCTTTAAGTGTCCAAAAGTGTGTACATTTAGTTATAAAAAAGAACTTAAAAAGTTGTGTGTTCGTAAAACTCTAGCCCTTCGCCTGAGAAGGAAATGTGACAGACATACTGACAAAAACAACAGGACTAGTACAAGAAATAAAAAAATGATCAAGTCAAAAATGCTTGGCCCAGTATATAAATACAATATCCAGTATAAAATGGCATCTGACACATGTACAAAAAAACAAAGCTCAGAGAATGAACCAAAATAACAGTGAGGATTTCTCTATAGCTATCATCTGAAATAAACAATAAACAATTTGGTCCTGAATCGTAGAGAAAGTGTATATAAAGTTCAGCACAGATTTGAAGTTGAATCCTGAAGAAGTTTGAAACATTACAACAGCTGGTGATTATTTCAATGTCCATATTTTGTCTTTAAAGAGAAGAACCGAAGCGAGCGCCACCTATCCATTTTAAATACTATCAAGACTAAAGTGTTCTCACAGAAAATCTCAGCACAAGATAGGAACAAAGTAGGCGATCATGCTTTTTAACGTGTTTTTTGCGTTGGAAAATACTAAAAAAAACGACAACCCACCTCGGTTTTATCAAAAAAAAGAAATCCCTCTTGGTGACACACAACAATAAAACTGTCGCACGACACAGCAGTCCTATTGTACCTTGTCAGTGAAGAAGTTCACTTCTTGGAGCGTTCAAACTCGTGAAATGTCCCTTTTTCTACGTAAAGTGAACGGCGGACCGTGGAGCTATCGTGCAAATAAATCACAGTTTAAGTTCAAAACAGTCGGGGCTGAGGAGCGTCTCAGTGCGCGCACATCTGCCGCTACAGTCTCTCCTCTCCCTCTTTTCTGCGCCTCTGCCAGTTTTGTGCCCGGGTCCTCAAAAAAAAACACAAAGTTTGTTTTCCAGCGACTTTCAGGGCGAGGGAAAGAGGCTTGCAGTTGGGCTTTTTGCTAGTCTGGTGCGCAACACAAACTACAACGCCCACTTTTTTAGATTAACTGAACATGGGTCACTTTTACGCGCTCAATACGTGAACACAAGGTTGGAAATAGTGGACTCGAGCCAGTCCCCGGAGATCATCTCACTGACTTCAGGTGTGCAGTAGTCGGGGAACTCGAAGTGGGACCCTCCGGAGCCGGACTCAAAGTTCAAATCCAAGTCTCTGTCCAGAACTGAGGAGCCGAAGCCGCTGCTCAGGGACATCCCGTCAAAGCTCGGGCTCGGGTTGATGTCCAGTAAATCATCCTCAAACTCCTCATCCTCCGAGGAAGATGACGAAGACGAGGAGTGGGACGAGTGCGAGGCGGAGGGAGTGGGGGACGAGGAGCGGCGACTGCTGGTGTAAGTGTGGCCGCCGTACAGCCCTCCTGCCCCGGTACTGCTGCTGCTGCTGCTGCTGCTGCTGGAGCTGCTGCTGCTGCTGGTGCTGGAGCTCGGGGAGTGCGCGTCCTCCTCCCTGCAGCCCGCCGCGTCCTCGTACAGGCTGAGCGGGTCGCTGCTCTCCGCCGAGCTGCTGAGCGTGGGGCTGGCCGGCACCACCACAGAGGAAGCGGGGTTGGCGAACACGTAGACCCGCTTGGGCTTCTTGGAGTCCTGGCTATGCTTGGATGAAAAAGGCTTGGACTTGTAGAGAGAGTTGTGATGGTCTGATTCAAACGCTTTGGTGTTGAAAACTGATTTGTGTGGCTTTGGCGACTTGGAGCCACTCTTCCTGGATGAAGATGTTTTATTATTTGTGCTGGTGTTGTTAGAGCTACCGTTGACTTTCTCCGCCTTGTCGCCAGGTTTAGACGCGCTTGACTTGACTTTCTTCCTGGGCCGGTACTTGTAGTCGGGATAGTCCGCCATGTGCTTGAGCCTGAGCCGCTCTGCTTCTCTGATGAACGGGATCTTGTCGCTGTCTCGGAGCAGTTTCCACCGCTTGCCCAGCCTCTTGGAGATCTCCGCGTTGTGCATGTCCGGGGATTGCTCCATGATCTTTCTCCTCTCGATTTGGGACCACACCATAAATGCGTTCATGGGTCGCTTGATGTGGCCACTCGGGGTCTTACACCACGCCGGATTCTCCCCCAGCTTGTCCCCCGCGGTGGATGACGCCGTGGAGCCGGGGGAGAGAGGCGACGCCGCCGCGTCCAGGTCCATGCATGCGCCGGAGTCGGAGCTGGAGTCCCCGCCGAAGAAGGAGAGCGCCTCAGCGGTGCTCTCCGTGTGGCTCATTTTCTGCACCATGCTGTCCGGTTAAAGCGCGCAGAGGGAGAGCAGTACAGGCTCTTTCTCTCCCTCTTCACTTTAAAGCAAACTCAGCTCTTTTCAGCCACTCTTCACAGTTTGCACTGCGTAAAAACAGTGTGAAACAGTTGAGTCCTGAGAAGTGCGGTCCAGTGTAGCCCCAAAAGGCCCGGATATGTTGTTAAAAAAGTTTAATTTCCAGGGTTAGTATGTGCCGTGCGGCTCTCTCCAGTCTCTGCCGTAGTCTGTCTTGTTCTGAATCTACTGAGCCGTGGAGTGAATGAACACAAGTCTTTGCAGGGCTCCAACAGTGTGTAAGGTATCAGCCCTGTTCCCTCTCCTACAAACAAAAGCCATGCATGCTGAGTAGGGAAAAGGCAGTCTGGAGCGAGTCACATTGTCCGCCTTTCCATTTGCAAAAGCTGCAGTCGAGTTTCAAGCAACCTTCCAATACCGGCCCCTTGCTTCAATTTATCCCTTCCCAGATACAACAGCGATAAAAATCCACCAATGAGACGCTGTCGCTACCCTACCTCTGTGCCAAATACACGCCCCTCTTGGCTCCCATTGGCTCAGAGAATCTAATAATAATCAGCGCGTGCAATGAGGAGTCTCGTGTCTGACCTCATTCCAGAATACAACAAGAAACTTCAATTTTTTTCAGCAGACATGGCTTATGTTATGGACCCCTTCTCTGCTCTCTCTTACCACGAGCATGTGTGTGCCATTAGCATAGATCCATATGGGAAGTTACCATATGGAAACTTCACTTTGTACACTCTGTTCTACTAGGGTTAAACTTGTATAGTAGTATCAAAACTAGAAATGATGGCAAGTCTGTTTAGGGAGTTCACTAAATCAGTTATTACACCGTTATAACGTAGCTGTTACAGAATCTATATAGACGATTTGAACTAATTACAGTTTTTTTTAATGTAATATCACTACTTTCCTCTACTTTTTAAATTAACTTCAATTCATTTCAGTCCACAGGTGGTTGCTTTGTAGGCTGTCACCCTCAGTGTGTCTGAACAGAAAGTGTTTCCACTGTGCCTCCCTCGCTGCGCCCTCACCAATGAAACGTCTCCCGTACGCAGCGTTATCGTTAGTCTAGTGTGAAGATTGGAAGCCAACTGTATAACCTCTCTCCCTCCCTCTTTCCCTCTCTCTCAATCAGGCGGGGCAGGGCGGTCTTTTGTCAAATAACGCACAATCCAGATCTGTAGCACGCTAAACCCAGCGCGGAGCCAGTGGGGAGAGCGCGCGGCAGCAGCGGTGTGTGAGTGTGCGCAAACATGTGCGCGTTTGAAGCGACAAACTGCCGCGCGCGCACTGACATAAACAAGCAGCTCAGGTGACACACGTAAACACATGGCACTGCGCGCTGTTGCGCACGTGGTCACTTTAACGCACAGGTGAATCCAGATTCTTCGAAAGAAATGTCATAAATGTTTCATTACACTGGTCAAATATATTTTTAAAAATCACTAATTATATAAGTGATTAATTCATATGATTCGTATGCGAACATTAATTATTTGAGTAGCCTACACAGAAGGTTATTATCTTTGTAATTTAATTGATTTGATACATATTAGTATTAGTATATCAGGAGCTTATCAATGGGGAGGGACATAAGAAACCAGAACTGTGGTACACGAGGAAGCAGCGACTCTACCAGAGGCTCATGTTGAGACACGCCGCTAGATGGCGTCGCAGAGCCGGAGAGGATTTGGGGCTGAGGGTAAAAGGGATCAGAGACCAAGCTTACAGAGCAGTTACCAGAGGTGAATTACATAATGTCTCAGTGCAATGGGGAGGGATACAAAACCTTTTACCTTCTCTCTTTCTTTCACCTGCCGGTGTAATCAGCCTTCATTGTGCCACAGACAGGTGACAAAGGACAGATCTTTGTAAGATGTGAGCCACCGGCCTCCATAGCAATGAATCCATATAGTTTAGCTGCTAATAGAGCAAGAGAATGATGTCTGATGTCTTGAGTGTGTGGTCACTGTGAAGGCCAGACTAGTCACATGATCATAAAACCATTTAACCACCCCTTGTGCCACGGACTAATCATCAACTCACAGAGAGATAGAGCGATAATGCAGATCTGAGCATATGAGGAGAGAGCCAGAGGTGACGAGGATCACCGCAGGGAAATTAGTATGGAGGTATGCTACTCACCTTACCGGATGCAATTCACTGGCTACAATTATATTCAATATGGGCTCATATCTTCAGCGCATCCAAGTAAAGCATTGGGTAATTGGGCTCCAATTTGTGTGTTCATGGAGCAGAACCTGCAATGGAAATAAAAATACAAAATCATAAACTCAATGATTTCTAATAAGGAGGGACAGAAAAAGTTGTAGCACATCCCTGTCTGGAATGATGGTACGTTGTTATTGTTCAGGAAGATGGACGTAACTTTAATAATTCACTGATTGTAAAATCATTAGCAAGATTTGAAGGATAGGAACACCTGAGAGCATTATTTCTGATTATACACATTTATTACAAATACAGCTCTGGACAAAAATAAGAGACCACTGCAAAATGATCAGTTTTTCTGATTTTACTACTTATAAGTATGTGTTTGGACAAAAGGAACATTTTTGTTTGAGTCTATGACAACATTTCCCCCAAATTCCGAATAAAAATATTATCGTTTAGAGCATTTATTAACAGAAAATGACAAAGGACAAATAAAACAAAAAAGATACATGTTTTCAGACTTCAAACAATGCAAAGAAACAAGATCAAATTCATTTTAAAACAACATAATACTAATGTTTACACTTAAGAAGAGTTCAGAAATCAATATTTGGTGCAATAACCCTTATTTTTAATTCACCGCTTTCATGCGTCTTGGCATGCTCTCCACAAGTCTTTCACATTGTTCTTGGGTGACTTTATTCCACTCCTGGTACAAGAACTGAAGTAGCTCAGCTTTGTGTTTGTGTTGGAATTCAACAGACGCTGGAATGGAATGGCTGTAATACATGTAGAGATGCTGATTTCAGGAAAAAAATGCAGTGCTCTCTTATTTTTTTCCAGAGCTGTATATCAAAATACTTTAATCATAAATATATAAACAAGAGAGATCATCAGTAAAAGTACAGCTGCAGTGTTTGAATTGTAAAACTGCATTCACTTGCATCTTTTAGTTTTAAACAGAGGAAAACGTCCACTCAAGCACTATTAGTTTAACTCAAGTACAGGTTTGGCGACTTGTTATAAAAGCTGCTACATAGACAGTGCACCTGGAGGGACAGCTGAAAAGTTGATCAGTTGGACTACTCATTATTAGCTTGTGTGTAATAAGCAAATGTCCTCCATTGTGCCGGCTCCTATTTTACATGCAGATAATAAACAGGACCTTTCACCCACTTGGGGCTCATAGTTCACTTGAATGCGAGTCTTTCTTGGCTGCCCACACTTTTGTCTGTCCCTGTGTGTGTCTCCCTCCCTCTCCGTTGTGTCTGTGTGTGCGTCTCTCTCCCCCTGTGTGCGCACTGGGATGCCGTGCACACATGACCTGCACGATAAGTAGTGCATTCAAACTTTGCTCTCTCTGCTTTTTGTTGGAGTGAGGCGCAGCTGCCACGCGAGTCCGAGTGGGTCGCGTGCCAGCCTTAATCTCAACAGGTGTTCTTTTGGGCCACTCACTCTCCACTCTCTTCTCTTTGTCTGTACTCACTCGCCCCTCCCCCTGCCCCTGGTACTTTGGATTTAATAAGTAGGCTTCTTCTCAGGCCCGGCCCCCTCCCGGATAATCCAAACTTGTCTTTTGTTATTCTGATAGTGGTTGGATTAGTGTGTTTATGAACAGCTGCTTTGTTGTTGAATGTTGATGTTTTAGTAAAATATACTAAATATTATAAAAGCATATTCATCATCATTCAAGATTCAAGATTTAAGATTGTTTATTTGTCATATGCAGAATCAACACAGGGTCAACAATGCAATGAAATGCTTAGGATCAGAAGAACCCGTTGACTCGCTAAGATAGTCGAGAAGTACTAATAGCATTAGGGATGGGGCCAATCTGATCCAGTATCAATATCAGGTTCCGATATCAACGTAATTCACGGATCGGAAATTTCCAATCCAAACTGCGAAAATTTCCGATCCATGAGCCACGTCTGTATATACACATAATCTGCTAAAATGACTCCACGAGTGATTCCATGTCGGCTGCTCTGCTCCTGCTGCAAAATGTGGAATGGATTTCCTGAACGGAGGCGTATCTCAATGAGACACAGAGTAATGATGAGACACGCCTCCGTTCTGGAAATCCATTCCACAATTTGCAGCCAGCTTGCAGGCGAACTAACAGCGCGAGCTAGCAGGCGAACTAGCAGCGAACTAGCAGCGCGAACTAGCAGCGAACTAGCAGCGAACTAGCAGCGCGAGCTAGCAGGCGAACCAACTTTTCATGGTATGGTATGGTTTATTTATTTGCACAGGGACAGTGCACAACATTTCATTGACCTTTGAAATAAACAAAAGAAAGATGCATGGTGCCAGGTTATAGCAAAAATGCTAATTTCCACCTGTAGTCCACTGTGTGGAAATACTTTTTACTAAAAACACCTCAAAGCAAGACAGCAATGTGAAATGTTTGCAAAGCCGTTGTACCGAGAGGCGGAAGCTATTTATCAGAGACTGCGCTACCCGAACTCTACAACCGAGTGTCAACCAGGTTAGTTAATATCACAGAATTTCCTGTTCTTCTGACCTCCGTTTATGACCTATACTTACCTCAAGTTGCCTTTTGGGACACACATGCATACACTTGTAGGCCTACTTGCCTGTAGTGATGAGTTTATTTGTAGTTAAACAATAGTGAT
The DNA here is from genome assembly GCA_036785185.1 of Paratrypauchen microcephalus. NCBI lineage: Eukaryota > Metazoa > Chordata > Actinopteri > Gobiiformes > Gobiidae > Paratrypauchen > Paratrypauchen microcephalus. The sequence continues at coordinate 13,810,694 of JAVJIX010000002.1, read as the reverse complement.
GATAATATTGAAGTTTTGGTATCAGAATAGTATCGTATCGGCCAATAAAAAAAATAAATAAATAAATAAATTAATTAATTAATTTAAAAAAATCAGGTATCGGGATCGGATCGGAAGTGAAAAAATGTGGATCGGTGCATCCCTAAATAGCATGCAATAAAAATACAAGGGAAAAAAAAGTAAACGATATAATTTAAAAAAATGTAATAAAATATAATAAAATACAAAGGTACAGGTAGGATTAAATAAGGTGTAAGTAGAGTATTTCACAGGTGGTAATACTGCTCAAAAGAATTTCATATTGCACATAATAGAATATAGTATAAGTATTGCACGTGGGTTATGAAGCAGGTTATTGTACAGGTAACAGTATCATATTTCAATTTCAATCATTATGGTCACTTTCTGTAGTTATGTAGTCTAATCTAAGCATAATGTTTCTATTTAAATAGACTGTAACGTCAAAAACGTTAATACAAACAGGAGCAATTCAAATTAATATCATCAAAGTTCAAACCCAAAATAAGTAGAAACATGTGTCTTTGGCTATGATAAAAGCACTCATCAAAATGAATTTCCAAAGACATTTCAGCTTACAAGAAGATCACATTATGTAACAACATAAGTGGTGTGAATGTACAGCACGTTATTATTATTCAGTGTTCCCTGTATGTAAAAACACACCCAGTATGCTCAAGTTAGTAGTGAAAAATATGAGGTTATTAAGGTCTAAACACATATTTTGACATTTTACTGTTAGAGTGTCTTTGGCAGCTGTGGGTTAGTAGATCTACTGGAACATGTTACCCTACATGCAGTGTCAATTACCAAAAGATTATTTTACTAAAGTTTCATCTGGACAGAACTAGTTTTTCTCGTTCCAAAACTGCTCCGATGTGTTTATTCGAATCCAAATCTCCTTGCCGTAACCCTGTCTTTATCTCCGCTGCTCAGTTTAGCCCGGTCCGTTTTATTGGCATGAATGTTGGATGAAGTGCGTTGCCAAATCACCCCAGCAGCCTGTCCATCTTCTCCTGTGATAAATCTGATCTGAGGTCATCTGCTATTCACAAAACTGACACCATATGGTCAGCCGCCCACTCACAGTACTCAGGCTTTCATGAAAACTTAAAATCTTCCCATGTGAAATATTGACAAACCTGTATTTTCACTGTTTGTCACAGAGAAATATAAATGTGCAACTCATGAGCTGATACAACAGAAGCCTGTGTGTCACTTTATAATAATTACAACTTAATTAGCCATAATAAACCATGAACAAAGACATCTAATAGTTTATTAAAATTATTCATAATTATAACTACTTACTTAAAGGTGCGCTGTGCAACATTTTTGGTGGAGGGTCTGCTACCTACATCTCCATGGAGATGTTATCGCTTTGCCTAGAATGTTTCATGGTATCACTTTAAACATTTCCATCTAGAATTTCTCCATTACTAGTGTTTCTACTGCTCAAAAATACAAGAATTCCTTCTGTGAATAGGGGCAATTCTCCACAGATCTGAACTGTAATGCAGTATAGTGCAGGTGGCAGACCCTTGAAATGTAACGCAGTGCACTTTTACGGGGTTAGGGTTTAGTCAATTTTTAATGACTAGCCTAACTTTGAATCATTTTTAATAAACGATTAGCCGTTGATTATGAATTAAGTATTTGTTCATGCTCTATTAAGGCTATATAAGTGTAGTTATTATAAAATCTTACCAAAGTCAATGAGTTGTGTTTGTATAGTATTGTATAATCCCAAAGTGTACGAGACATTTCAAATAATACAGAGACAGATGGTGTTGGAAACCTTATGTCAGTGCAGTGAGAATAGAGCCCAGGCAGTTTACAGGCCTCAGGGACTTCTGAGCCACAATGAGAGAAGAGGCTGGGACTATTGACTGGGGTTTCTGACATATGGAGAATTACAACTTTCTTCCACAATCATGATGTGGGAGGTTTTAGAGTCTATCCATAACATACCTGATGCTCTGTAGTAAAGTTAGCAGTAAAGTGTCAGTGAAGCTATCAGTTGAGCTCAAAATATATAAATTATATTCTACCCTGAGGGATGCAATTAAAAGGTATTGGGTGTGGGTCTCTTGCTTGGGGACACATCAACACTATGCTCTGTGGTTGCTGGGCAAACTCAAAAAGCAACCAAATCTTTTTCAAATGTATTCCTTACACACAGCTCTGGAAAAAAAAAAAAAAAAAGAGAGACCACTGCACTGGGAGACGTTCGGTAGATGTTCAGGACAGGTTCGGGACAGGTCTGTTTATCCGGAGCTCGTGTACAGAGTGCGGTCGGATACTTAGCAGCAGAAACTCCGAGATATAAGCGCATATGTGAATACACATGGAGACGCGCAAATTTTCCGACAACAGAGTGACACGGGGTGAGTCACATTATTATCATATTATTTCTGCATCAAATGGAGATATTAGGTGAAAGCAGCGGCTTGTGTCAACATTAGCATGTGTGCTAAACTGGGGCTAAACAAGGACTAAAACAGAACTAAAGCAGGACTAGACCAGGACTAGACCAGGACTACAGGGGCGTTCTTTGACGGGGTCCACCTGGGCAATTGCCCCTAGCGCCATCGCGGGGAGGGCGCCACGGTGGCACAAAGAAGAAGAAAAAAAAACAAAACGGTGTAGAGCGCGCGCCCGCGGCGCACGAAGGCACGGAGCAAGGATCCACACGGATCCTTGTGCGGGGGGTGGGGGGCTGGTGCTGGCTCGTGAAGACAGTTACGTGAAGACAGTGAAGAGAGTTACGTGAAGACAGAAGACAGTGAAGACAGTTACGTGAAGACAGAGTAGCGCGAAATGGTTCAGGTATAGTCTGACTCTGACCTCTCGCGCTAGGCAACGCTGCGAGCACAATACAGGGGGTCCCCGGGTTACGACGTTGATCCGTTCCTAAGACGCGTCGTAACCCGAATTTCGTCGTAAGTCGGATTTTGCCTTTGATCTTCCAACCAAAGCACCAATAACCTTTCCATCTCAATAATTAGACCACTACGCTGCTTGGTTATCACTGCCGCTTTCATAGGAGCAGATCAGAGCCCACATCAGGTACTTCCGCCCACATTGGGCAGGCACACGAGGCTGTCTTCTCCACCCTACAACCACAACAGAGCGTATTCTTCCGCCGCGCGCCGCGCGCCGTTCGCGTTTGTTTACATCTCTTACCACGCTAAACCGCGTAAGACGGAATGACGCGTAATATATATATATATATTTTTAATGGGGGCGCGTTCGTAATCACGAAACGTCGTAAACCGAGACCGTCGTAACCCGAGGACCCCCTGTACAGAGTTTGTTTTAGGGGGAGGGGCCAGGGGGGGGTAATCATTCAGATTTCGGTCAGTGTCTTGAGGAGGTCACGGTGTACAGTATGACAAAACAGTCGCGGTGATGGACCGAAAAAGATTGAAGCCATCAGGTGCCCAATTTCGAAAGAAACGGAAAGAAGAGGAGGAAAAGCGAGCAAAAGAAAAAGGTATGCTATCGACCAGTCTTCAAGTTTGACTTCATGATGATGATGTTGTATTAGTTAAACTCCCCTGATGTGATTGTTGATAAATGTTTGCCCTTCCCCCAAGCACGAAAATGTTGCTATCATCATTGCTTGGGTTAACGAAGGCTAAAAGCTATATACATGGTCGTTCAAACATTTATCGTGTCCTATGGCGCTTAGCTACAGGGAAGAGTTGTTGGCGAATGTCGACGACATTTTTTTTTTTTTTTTTTTGCTGGAGTGTACTTTTGCTTTCTTAAATAGCTGTAGGCCTACATGGCTATAATGTGAAATAATTGCGCCTTTGTTTTTTTTTTATGTTTTTATGTTATGTAGTTGTTGTGAATTGAGTTTGTAGGGAAAACGGTCTTGTCTTGGGGTGTTGGGAGGAGGGGGGGGGGGGGGGGGACTAGACCAGGACTAGACCTGGACTACACCAGGACTACACCAGGCCAAGATCAGGACTAGACCAGGACTAGAACAGGACTAGACCAGGACTAAACCAGGACTAGACCAGGACTAGTGCTAATCTTGGTGCTAATCAAACAGTTTGTTCTCCTTTTTCCCCCAAATTAGAATCAATAAGAGAATTGATAAAGAATCAAATTGTTAAGCAGTATCGATAATGGAAACGTAATCGTAAAAATCTTATCAATTCCCATCCCTAATCTCTACATGTATATCCAACACAAACACAAAGCTGAGCTACTTCAGTTCTTGCACCAAAGTCACCCAAGAACAATGTGAAAGACTTGTGGAGAGCATGCCAAGACGCATGAAAGCTGTGATTAAAAATAAGGGTTATTGCACCAAATATTGATTTCTGAACTCTTCTTAAGTGTAAACATTAGTATTATGTTGTTTCTTTGCATTGTTTGAGGTCTGAAAACATGTATCTTTTTTGTTATTTTCACCATTTGTCATTTTCTGCAAATAAATGCTCTAAACGATAATATTTTTATTTGGAATTGGGGGGAAATGTTGTCAGTAGTTTATAGACTCAAACAAAAATGTTCTTTTGCCCAAACACATACCTATAAGTAGTAGAATCAGAAAAACTGATAATTTTGCAGTGGTCTCTTATTTTTTTCCAGAGCTGTATGCGGTCTATATGGAATAAGAAAACAAGAACAGCCATAGTGAACTTTTACATTATAATCAATACAAAAGAGCTATGGCTTGTTTACATTTTCCAGGAAAGTATACATTTTCTATTCCTGTATGGCTATCTCCGTAACAACAACAGCAATATCATTGGAAAGCATACCCTTTTTCAGAGGAATCTACTGGTATGTTTACAAGGATATGATCAGCTGATAAAAATATTGTATTGTGCATGCCACTACATGCCTTGCTCCACACAGTCTAAGCCCCAGAACAGATAACCTTTGGAGAGATGTATTTCTTGGAGTAGCCTTTATTGAAAGTCTAATTTATAAAAACAGAAAGCTGCCCTGAATACAAATACAGAATTAGCCGCATATCTACAAGTATGTACAAATCAGTCACAACCATTATTTACCGGAGCATTTAATTCAAAATCCATGATAAGCGAGTTTAGCAAGAGACAAAATAAATTGATTGGTACCAGCGTATGTAAACACCTCACTTGAGTTTGTCCAATGACCAGTCTTAGTGTGGCGAGTATCCAAAGGTCAACATGGCTGATCTGGAACAGCATGAGGTTCCTGCATTAAATCTAATCATAACTGAAGACGGATCAGGAGGATATGACCGTACATTTATACATGCACTTAAAGGACAACAAACAGGGAAACGGAATGGGCTGTACTTTAATAATCAGGTCAGAGACAATCATGCGTCGCCCTCGACAGTCAAATAAAATGAAAAAAGCCTAATTATCGTGATGTGGGATATCGATTTTTATACTTATATCATGTTATATATTTATTTGGTATCCTTATCAAAATCATAGCTGGAGATGGGTTATGTTTCAGTCCTTTTTCAGTCCATTTCCCTCTTCAAAGCTATAACAAACTCACAGATGACCATAACTTGTAATTAAAGGAATAGTAACGTTTTTACAATCTGAACCTTATTTCGTTAATAAAACAACGTCATGTACTCACCCATTGTACTTTGGTGTCATTTGGAGCATGTCTGGAGATTTTGTAGTAGCGATATCCGTTTAACGTGAGTGCTCGGGGCATACGGTTGTGGTCACCAAATAACACAAACTTTAGCACTTTTCAAATCACAGAAGCTTGATGTGTCAGTCTATAGCAGTGGTTCTTAACCTTGCTGGAGGTACTGAACCCCACCAGTTTCATATGCACATTCACCGAACCCTTCTTTATTGAAAAATAAAATATGATTTTTGTGTATTATTATTATTTTTTAATTCAAGACATAGGTATGTTTTACTGGTGCACAAAATGAACCGTGCCTTAACATCATTGTGTTCAAAGAACAAAACCAATATGATGCATGAAGTCACAACAAATTACAAACCTTTTCACAGAGACATGACCATTTTTAAGACTATCACACTGAAATGGTTTTAATTTTTAACCTTATGTATTCCAATAATGAACTTATTGTATTTATGCTAACATTTCCGTGAGGCGACAATAATAATGAATATTTACTGCAAATCAGTGTGACTTCTTCTTATGAATCGTATGAGTCGGATGCATGTCTTGACCTCCGCCGAACCCCTGAGACTGACTCACCGAACCCCTAGTGTTCGATCGAACCCAGGTTAAGAACCACTGGTCTATAGTGTCGCTGGAGTCAAAAGCGGCCTGAAACCCGATACCCAGCTATAGTTTCATTAGAATATGAATATCCTCCAGAGTTGACAGACACAGATTTTTGTTATTATCACCCAGACGTTCATCTCCTGGCCGCAAATCCCACTCGAGACAGCAAAGGCATTCTTCCTCTGTTGCCATTGACGTACAATGTCCACATAAACACCACCAGGTACTGTCTTTTCGTAGACGGGCCATCGCTTGCTCTTCTCTGGTGCGCTGCTGCTCAAACTGTCTCCGCTTCCTTCTTTGTAATACCTCCTCATTCGTATACTCAGGCTCAAAACAGGCTATCATACTCAAATAACTCCTCTTCAGTCTCAAAGTCCGAATCTTCAGCCATGTCTCACTTGCAAGAAAAAAGTTCAGAGCGTTGTTTATCTGCGACTCAGCTGTGAATGCATGGTGTCCTCGATGATGACATCATCTAATGAAACTATAGCTGGGTATCGGGTTTCAGGCCGCTTTTGACTCCAGTGAGACACATCGACACATCAAGCGAGACACATCGAGCGTCTGTGATTTGAAAAGTGCTAAAGTTTGTGTTATTTGGTGACCGCAACCGTATGCCCTGAGCACTCACGTTACCCGGATATCGCTAAACTACAAAATCTCTGGACATGCCCCAAATGACACCAAAGTACAATGGTTGAGTACATGACGTTGTTTTATTAACAAAATAAGGTTCAGATTGTAAAAACGTTACTATTCCTTTAATTCATCTGTTTTAAAGTCCACAAAACCTTCACCTGATGTGATCATGTCAGTGCTAACATTGAAAATACGAAGAGAAAATTTTAACTTCCTTAAAATGAACATGGATTTATTTGACTGAGTATGACACAAGATAAGAGCAAACCGTTATCTGTTTGCAGCATTTGGCTTTCGTTCAGAGTTGCATGAACACATGTCAGGAGCGGTGGGCATGTATAGAGCAGTGCCCAGAGACCAGTGTCCAGATCGTGAGCCAGGATCTTGGCGAGGAGTAACTAAAGGATTATTTTAGTGTGCGGCTGTGTGAAAATCCATTCGGACAAGAGGGGGCATCAGACAGGGGTTGAAGTGTATGCGTTTACAAGGAGGGGCCTTCACAAAACCTGTGATATAGTAAACAAGAGCAGCAGTACCCAGGGCCCTGAATTTTACTTGCCTGGTTTACACCTGACCATATCACAAGTGAGATATGGTCTGGAAGCCACCTTCGAAATATCTTGTACCGGAGGTGTGGTTTACGATCGCCAACAGTCGTTTGTTGGGCGTTACGAATGTCTATCATATGGCGTATACGTAGCCCATAGCCAATCATGTCAGTTGTCAGTTCAAACTGCAAGCTTCCGTTTGTCATGTAGTACGCGTCACCGTCTTTCCACCCCTCCTTGCTCTCTGATTGGCTCCCAGAATCGGGAGAGCTCGCTTGCCATAGTTTTATCTGTCTTTCAGATCGGAACGAACGAAAGCAGCCTGGGATTTCCCAGGTTAGAATTTTACCCTCCACTCCTGCACGCAGACCCCACAAAAACTGAACTGGAAAAGACTGCACTACTTTGCCACCTATACCTTCAAAAAACTGTGTTGGGTTCTTTTCAGTTCTTTTGCCCCTGTAATCCTGTAATTTGCCCGATGAAGGCCTAGTGCCGAAGCGTTGTTTATGTCCTAATAAATTTCACAATTTGCAAGTAAGATAAGATGTGTGCAGGATTTTTTTTCCTCTATGCTCCTGTAATCCCACAGCAAACCTCAATATGATCAAAATCTGCCTGCACTATAAACTCCATCAGCGATTGTATTTTTACTGTCATCAAAGTCAATGTTCACATCACACACTCCTTTACAGCCCCATAACAGACAGATGGTTGGTTACAGTATATGTCAAATGTATTTATTCAGTTGTATTTCTAAAGCGTTGTTTGAACAGGTGTTTTCAGGCACAGATACTGACAAAGATGCAAGCATAAACACACATGTACACGCACACTCTCTGCAGTCTTATCTTATCCACCGCAGGCAGCTGCAAAGTAGAAACTCAAGCTTTAGCTGTTAATGATTGGTATTGTGTATCTCCAAGTCTCTCCCTCCAACTGAAAAGAGCTCATTATTAGTGAGCTAACTTTGATTTTCAAAGTTCAGCGAGGTGAGTTTGAACATCTGTTGCATTTCAAGGTTGTTTCTGCGTAAGGGAAAAGACAAACATCGGCTACTGCCAGAACTAGTGAGGTGGTTAAACAGAGCAAGCAAACAACTCACACATTTAGTGGGTTAACGTGTATTACTCCAAGTATCATCAGTGTAAATAAAGAGACTTGTGTTTTGGCAATAAGTAAAAGATCTCACTGATAAAACTGCAATATATTTTTAAAAAGCCAGGTCAGCTTAGGTTTGAAGCACCAAACCCTGGGGTCCATAAAAACAAGACTGTAAAAAATAAGGATTTGCATTTCTAGGTAGACATTTTCTCATGAATAATAATTAAATGTAATATGAGCAAACTGATATAGATGATCTAACCTGTAACTTCTCTGTCTTACCCCTACCCCTTGGTTTTGCGTGTTCATGTGAGGGCAAGGGGTGTCCCGATTCTAATTGATCAAGGGCTAGGGCCAGGACCTCGGGCTACATACCCCTTGAAACGAAGTAAGCTCTCGACCAGACTTGGAACGAAGGGGTACGCCTACGAGCTCAGGGAGGTTTTGGGATCAGGATGGCAGCGTCACATCGACCAGCCGAGGAGTCTCATAAATGTATTTTCAGCAGTTGTAATTATCGATTAACATTTTAGCAGGTTTTCAATTATGACGCTGATGTTCTATGTTACTTTTAATGAACTGTTGTTGCGGTTTTGATTGTAGTGATATCTGTTTAGCCGACGTTGTCGTTTTCATCGAACTTTCATGCATAAACAAGCTCGTTTTTTGTCGAGCTGAGGTACCCGATAATCCTTGACATTTGTTTATGTTTGTTTGCGTCAATTGTTGTCACCTCTGTAGACGTAGCAGCTCAGGTAGAGGCAAGGGATGATGACGCAAACGGCAATCGAGTGGTGTCCCATTTGTTAGGGCAGTGCTTCTCAATTACTTTCTGTGACGCCCCTCCTAGGAAGAAGAACAAATTCACGCCCCCCTCCCTGAGTGCGACTATAAATAGTATTATTTGTCTAGAAAATTGTTATTAGTACACCTCTGCGTAACATTGTATCCTTTATTAACATTAAAAACAAAAAAGAAAGTATTTTTCCACTGAGGACTCAAATATTAATGTGTTTTTAATGCAGCTTTGCGCACATTTGTTTACGTTTTAAAGAAACGAAACTTAAAATCACATGGCCCATTTGCATAAACTAAAAGCAGCTGCGTCAGCTTCTGTCGGACTAAAGGACACGACTCAGTGGAATATACGTGTTTTTTCTGTGACAGAGGATGTTCTGTTGATGGTGAGTCTGTTCTGTATAACGCGTATTTAAGGTTGCTGACCCCTGCCCCAGAGCAACAATGAGAGCGCCACTGCCAACTACTGTTGTTGATGTGCAATTACACTTAGTTCTAGTACAGCACGGCAAAAAAGCATGTTTCCCAGGGTCACACGCGCCCCCCCTGGCATCACACCATGCCCCCCCAGGAGGGCCCACCCCACTATTTGAGAAGCACTGTCTTAGGGGAACATTCGTACCCCTAGCCCTCTCAGCTCGTTATCGAGGGGCAAGACAAAGACGTAGATAAAGGGGTATGGGAAGGGGAAGGGGTAAGATAGAGTGATGGAAGGCAGCCTTAGCCTCCCGGCATCAACTCTGTCTGTCCAAGAAGATAGATTTGGCTAAGTAATGCCATACTGCGGAACATTTCTGGAGACAAGCAGGTGGCGAACCCTCTATCAGAAAAGTTACATAGTTCACCTTTAAGTATCCTAAATCAAATCTATCACTGTGTATAAATCTTTCATGCTAGTAATACGCTATTAGTAGTACGCACTTAATAATCCCAGTAATGGTACAGTCAATCAGGCCGGGCAGAGTTTAATGCGAAAATGATGACGCTAGTATTGAACTCCGATTCCAAGAGAACAAATCTTGAGCCAAGAACATATTTTTAGTGCTGTAAATGGATGTAAGTCTAAAAGCTTCTATTTTAACAAAGATAGTTATATAGCATACAAGTACCTCTAATGTCCTTTTTCATGTTTCCTGGACTGTTCTCTCTTTAAATGGAACATATGTATGACTATGGATTTTTCTTTTCTTTTAATTCCACGGCGAAACAGTGACCGATGGACATAATGAACAGAGTTTAGTGGGGTGTGAAAGGCTGGGGCTGCTGACAAAAGGAAGAATATGTGGGCTGTCATTGTGAGACTTAACCACGCTACACACTTGACGAGGCACATGCATATTAAAGCACTTGACATTTGGCATACAGCCTCAGTGTGGAGGTGTGACTCTGTGTGTTCTGTCAGGCAATAGGCAGGTACGAATACGAGCACAGAGAATACCCAAATGTGCCATTCAAGGGACCTCATATCACTTTCTGCATATTCTTGAATATATTTATATCCGTGGTGGCTACATTTGTGCGCTGGCTTTTAAACTGCAGCTTCTGTGCGTCTGTGCATGTGTCCACTCAATGGTGACCAGCTCTGACAGGAACCAACTATCAGAGTCATGGTGTCACCTTGTCACCTGCCACCTCTGCTCCTGGGAAGTGTGTGCACGCATGAGAGTGCATGTGCCAGCAACCCCATTACCACCAGGTGAACAACTGACGGCCCGAGATTTCCTTTGCTCCTTATAGAACTATCTATCTTTTTGTGCTTTGCTGTCAACAACACCTATACGAACAATTCATACAATATTTCTGTCTGTATGTGTTTTTTTTAAAAGATGTCGTGATTTTCAAGAAAGATGAAGCATGTTGTTTTTGGTGTGGATGATTGAGAATTGTCTAAGGTGAAAACTGGTATTAAAATATGACATTATAAAACCTACCTACAGCTCTGGAAAAAAATAAGAGACCACTGCATTTTTTTCTGAAATCAGCATCTTTACATGTATTACAGCCATTCCATTCCAGCGTCTGTTGAATTCCAACACAAACACAGAGCTGAGCTACTTCAGTTCTTGCACCAGGAGTGGAATAAAGTCACCCAAGAACAATGTGAAAGATTTGTGGAGAGCATACCAAGACGCATGAAAGCTGTGATTAAAAATAAGGGTTACTGCACCAAATATTGATTTATGAACTCTTCTTAAGTGTAAACATTAGTATTATGTTGTTTTAAAATTAATTTGCTCTTGTTTCTTTGCATTGTTTGAGGTCTGAAAACATGTATCTTTTTTGCTATTTTGGCCATTTGTCATTTTCTGCAAATAAATGCTCTAAACGATAATATTTTTATTTGGAATTTGGGGGAAATGTTGTCAGTAGTTTATAGACTCAAACAAAAATGTTTCTTTTGCCCAAACACATACCTATAACTAATAAAATCAGAAAAACTGATCATTTTGCAGTGGTCTCTAATTTTCTTCCAGAGCTGTATAATAAACCACAAGAATTATTATGCAAACAGAAATGTGATTGTTTTACTGCATTACATGTGTTGTATTTGACATAAAAGGTAGAACATATGTGTCGTCGTAGAAGTAGTGTGTAGTATTTTAGTATTTTTATATTGAGCTCATACTGTACTCACATTCCCATTGCAAGATAGGGCAACACAACAAAAAGCTATCTTTTACACATGGATTTTACTGGTTTTATTTAGCACCCTTCATGAAAACCATTTTGACAGTTTAGGTTACCTGCCATACGAGATAAAAGGGCCTCTAGTAGGGCAACCAAACTGTCAAAAGGAGACAACACTTCTAACCGTATAAATGCAACACTGATTCGTAACTCACTGCTGAATTGATTGAATTGATTGAATTGACTGAGTTAATCTTTAGAAAGGATTTAGGATTTAGCTCACAGCGTTAGACACGGTATAGTCCAAATGATCAGGGTTCAAGTTGACGACTGCATGATGTCCTCTCTATGCTATCTGCTTCAAACATGTGTGATTGCCTTGGCATATCCCCTGCACAGCCCCCCTAACCTCTGGCCACGCGCGCCAACTGCACACTGACAAACACAGGGGGTCCCCAGGGTGCAGGCAGGTGAAGGGGCAATGTTTGTGTCTTCCTGGATGACACACACATGAAAAACCCACAGAGTTTGGAGCAGAAAGTTGAGTCTCCAGTGACTTGATGGTGAAGTCAGTCGGTATTAGGGTCAGGGTCAGACAGGGAAGACAAAAGCAGGACAACGCAGTGCTAGGAGATGTTTGGAGATTTATGGAGTAAAAAACGCCGTTATCGCACAGGTTGTCACAATGGTGGAATTTGAATGTCTATCCTGACAAAAGTGCACAAAGGTTGTTTTATTTGAAATGCTTAGATAGAATGTGTTGTGACAGTCTGCATTTAAAACAGTGGAAGATCAGTGCTCCCAGCTGACAAGGTAACGCAGTATGGACCATTTTACTGTAGGAATAGTGCTGATACAGACACATAAGCCAAAACAATATGAACATGGACATGTAATGTGAAAATGACTGATTTATAATTTATTTTGACATAAATCGTCGTCATGGATTCTACCTGGACAACTGAGGGATTCTTCACGCGTTATTTTGACATATTTTGGGTCTATAGTAAACTAGGCTTTAAAGGTCCCATATTACGCTATTTTCTGATCCATGTTATAATGTTTTCTTATCAAAATCATACCTGGAGTTAGTTAACATTATATAGTTTTATAACATGGCTAAAAGCTCACAAGAGTCATTTTTGTGTAGGACGTTTAAAGGAGAATTAACGTTTTTTACAACCTGAGCCTTATTTCGGTAATAAAACAAGTTGTTTTACTCACCCATTGCACTTTGGTGTCATATGGAGCATTTCCGGAGATGTTTTAGTTTAGTGATCTCCGTAATGTGAGTTCTCGGGGCACATGTTTGCGGTATCCAAATAACACAAACTTTAGCACTTTTCAAATCATAGAAGCTCAATGTCTTAGTCTACGCTTTCGTTTGAGTCTAAAGTGGCCTGTAATCCGAGATTTATCCATAGTTTCGAGTAGATGAGGAGGCCAGTGCGCATGTGCGGAGTCACATCTTATTTCGGTCTCAGCTCTCGGGACCCAAACATGAAACGCAAAGCTGTAAATTATGGATAAAGCTTCTATGATTTGAAAAGTGCTAAAGTTTGTGTTGTTTGGAGACCGCAAACATATGCCCAGAGAACTCACGTTACGGATATCGCTAATCTAAAACATCTCTGGAAATGCTCCATATGACACCAAAGTGCTATGCGTGAGTAAAACAACTTGTTTTATTACCGAAATAAGGCTCAGATAGTAAAAAACGTTAATTCTCCTTTAAGATATTGCGGCGTTCCAGGTTTGCACTGCTCTGTATTAAAAGGATTTTATGTTATTTTGTGTCACTTGTGTCAATATGGTGGAATTTAAGGAGTATCTAACAGCATATCTCAGCTGTTTGTGGGTTTTCCAATGGTCACATTAATTTTAAATTTGATTAAAAAAGAGGTAAAGCCACATGGGTCTCATCCAACTACAGCTCTTTGTTGCTATAAAAGTCTATGTCACAACGCACAGTGCATCAGTGCAACCATATGGGACTTCATATTAAGTCAGCGGTATTCTCACAAAACATTACTGCTATCAATAATGTGCAGGTGGACATAAACTTATGCCTAATCTGCACAAATAAAGACAAATAAAAGCCTCAATGGAGCAATAGAGCTGTGCTGTATCTCCAAGTGCAGCATAAATAAGCAACAATCTATATCCAGCCACTAGCAGGGTGCAAGTAAGCCAATAACACACTTATACATTTTTAATGGCTGTTATTGTTACAAAGATGCACCACCAACCAAGCTCCTAACGGCGGCACGGTAGCTGAGTGGGTAGCGCTCTTGCTTCACAGCAAGAAGGTTCCGGGTTCGATCCCCGGGTCGCCCAGGCCTTTCTGTGTGTGTTCTGTGTGGAGTTTGCATGCATGGTCTGGGTTCGATCCCTGGGTCGCCTGGGCCTTTCTGTGTGGAGTTTGCATGTTCTCCCTGTGTCTGGGTGGGTTTCCTCCGGGCACTCCGGTTTCCCCCACCAACCCAAAACATGCTCCAGGTAAAATCCTCCAGCTTAGGTCCTGACCAAACCGAAGCAAGAAGATCATGGAGATGGTCCCCGGGCGCAGTAATGTGCTGCTCACTGCTCCTAATATATATAGGATGGGTTAAAATGCAGAGAAGAATTTCTCCAGTGTGAGATAAATAAAGTTCACTTCTTCTTCTAACATGCTTCATATTAGAGGCAGAGGTACAGTCTAATCCCTCCAAGTTGGTTTGCATTGTGGAAAGAATTTATCTAGATTATGTCTTAGGTAAAATAAATGTGTCTCCCAGCTAGATTTAATTGACAACGTTATTTTGGGTTAATAATCGGTAAGAACACACAGATGTTGTAATCGCTTTTCTATGGCTCATTTTCACTGACACAAGGAGACCATTTTGGTTTGTCATGTTCAGTTTTTGCCTTGAGGATTGTTATAACAAGGATTGATATGGTTTGGTTTGTCGTCCCACTCGTTATTAGAAACATCCATCCGGGAAAGTGACAAAGTGCTTTCTCACCAATTACTGACTGCCATCTCCAACTTCACACCTGGCAAAGAGAGAGCGAGAAAGTGGAGCTGAATTGTGAGCGTGTGTGTGTTAGAGGCAGACACATAAATAGGCTCAGGCCAAGGTTGATGTATTTTCAGACTTCATGAGGTACAAGGTGGAATATATGGTGATTTTACATTTGAATATGTGTAATAGGGGTGACATGTTATAGCATTAGTGTTTGATGCTGATTACTTTGAGAAGAAACATGCACAACTGTAAAATCTTTAATTCACTTTCACATTGTCAAATAGGTTACCATGTCTAGCTTGTGACCAGCTTCATGAAATCAAACTTACTATAACATAACAATAATATAAAGTTGATGTTGCATAAAAAAGTAAACTTTTTTAGAATGTAGATTAAATAATATTGGAGAAGCAATGTGCAATGTTAAAAATCCTATATTATACAAAACTGACTCATGTGAGCTTTAAAGGTTGTTTAAAGGTTGTTGTTTTTTTTGTTTGTTTGTTGCAAATTGTCAATGATAGCATTATAGAGATGCAGCAGCTTTGTAATTATGATGACCAAAAAAATAAAATGAAAATCCATCAACTGTGGACGTGGTGGGGCCAGATAAACATAGCCAATAGATACCAAGGCTACCTCGTTATCTGTTGGCTGTTAGGATGTCAATCAAGCGTAACGGACGGTTTACGTACACATCTCACGCATTCCACAGATGCAAGACGCTGTTTACTCAACCAGCGCAGTGGCTCTTAGTGGCTTTTTCCAACTGTAGCGTCATCGCAGTTAGCACAAAGTTTGTTGCGATGACAGACAAGAATCCACAAAAGAAAGTCAGTTTTTGAGGTCGCTGAAAGAAAAAGAGAAGGGGAAAAGGAGCTCAATTGAGGTGATTCTCGGAGATTCCTTCCAACGACGGCGTGCACTGAAGCAGAGGGTCTAAAGACTGACACGTTGGTCGCTAAATTACTTCTGGACATGTAACTTCTGCTTATCATTTGAAAACGTACAGTATAGTTACAGCAGCAGCAGCGATTCTGAACGAGCACCGGCTATAAACAAGCAGCATAAGCGTAAGGAGAAGGCAGGAGGAGGCATTTCTACTTAGGGAGCTGACTTAACAACCGTTAAGTCATGTTAGAATGTTTTTGCCTCCTCAAAAACATACCTGAAGTTGTGATTTGTTTTATTCACACATGTATGAGTAACCCTTTATTCTTAGTCCGTCTACATCTCCAAAGCTCAAACTGCTCTGTTACACTTTGTGATGTCATTAAGCTTTAGTTTTCAAGTTAGCCTTTTACCTTTTGTTCAGTAGAGATGGGAAATTCCAGAGCTGACATCACCCCAGTGATTCTAATGAAGGTGTATGAAGTTTAAAAACACAGCTGAGCACTTCCTGTATGACCACATGGCATCACAAGGTGGAACTGAGTGTTTTCTGTTTAAAAGAACTAAATAAATAAGGAAGGTTTGTGTGTTAAACATGTAAAACATAATTCTAGGTGGTTATGATGAGGAAACAGCACTGTAATAATAAAATAGAGTAATAGGGGCCCTTGAAAGTGTTAACATATGTGTGATTGTAAAAAAATATAACAATATGGTATCTGTTGTGATAATGTGAGTTTTCAATGCAACATATGCAGTCTTTTTTTATTGAAAGATGGACTACAAACAGCATTAATATTTGTGTAATTCACAGTGCAATTTACTCTCTGATTAGAACGTAATAAGATAGGATATTCATTTTAAATTTCAGTAATTCCATACATTTTGAGATGAATTTAAAAGCAAACCCCAGGAAAGGGTTAATCCATATTAATGCTATTGCACAGTCCCGTTTAAATAAAATGTTTGGTAAGCACTATATCTGCCTATGTAAAGTGTTCAAACAGTATTATTGTAACTGCAAACATTTCAATAAAATACAGGCTTACTGCTTCAATGCAATTTTTATGGTCAGCTTTGTTTATGTCAAATAAGCTATTCCCATATATTACATCTGTCATCTCCATTACTTTACATTGGATTCAGTAATGCAAAATGAATAACATCAGCAGAGCCAAGTCTAAGTATTGATCAGTGTGGTCAGACAGCGGCTGGCTTCAGGCTGACACGGCAAGTGTAAGGCTTTTCCAGGACCACAAAAATCACATTAGGAAAACTTGCCGTGGTTCAGGTTTGCTGTAGTTGCTAGTTTTGGATAAAGTATCAATTCAACCTATTAGACAGCCTTGCTTACCAATTTGTTCATAATACACAGTACAGACGGATCCTGTTTGAGCGTGAATGTAATCTTCAGCAGCGCACAGTGGCAGAGTGGTTAGCTTTTCTGCCTCAAAGCAAGGAGGTCATGAATTCAATTTGTTTCCCCGGGCTAACACAAAATCCCTTTTTGTAGAGTCTGCATGTTCTGCGTAGTGTTTTGCTGTACAGTATCTGATATGTGAATTGATCTCTCTGTGTAGTAAATGAACGTGAAATGGTTGCCTGTAATGCTGCTACTAAACAGGTACATTCCACATAGCGATGTCAAGACTTTTTGATTCATTAATAACCATGATTAGTCAGTTCCAGGGACGTGCACAGGAATTTTGAGGGGCAGTTGCTCTGACCTGAAGAAAGGGCAAACCAACCCCCCCACCCGGAAGAAAAAAATCACAGGCTATATGAAGCACAGGGACTTTATTAATATGTTGATACAAACAACTGAAACATAATCAAACACAATATCCTATATACTATCCTATCAAGTCACTAAGCTTTCAAAAGAGAAGCCGCCTATTCGGGGCAGCCCACTCCAGCTTCTGACTTTCACACTCAGGTCGTTTTCACACCAGGAAAGTCCGATAGTTCACTTGCTTTGGTCCGGACCAAATGTTTTTTTTATTTTTTTATTTTGGTGCGGTTCACTTTCACACTGCAGTTTTTCCCCAAGTGAACCAACATCTATAAACAAAAGCATGTGTGCTGAGGTCGCTCAGGCATTGGACAAAAATGAGCCCTGTCCAAACGCCGTGTCCAAACGCGGAAGGAGGAGAATAATGGTGCTACGTGCTGTTTTCAATCTAGCCTTAGCGATATGGTTTGCTCAGTTTTTGCAGTTCTCACAAATGTTTGAGCAGCATCATGAGGTTTACACTATTTTACAATCAATTTCCAAACGTCAAAGACACAGGGCAAGATGGCTACGGAGGACAGCGCTCATGTGAGCATCAAGTTGTGACTCTTGCTCTTCACACAAAACGTAAGTAAGCCTCGTAAGTTTCGTTTTGTTTTGTTTTGTTTCGTTTCGTCAGCCTCGGTTTCCCATAATGCTCGACATACGACGGGAGCTCGTTAAGTACAAACAGCCAACTTGTGTCGGATCGAGTCCGGTCTGCATTCTCACCTCAAATGAACCGCACCAGAGTTCGTATGGAAACGGACCGAGACCGAGCTTTTTAGGTGGTCTCGGTCCGCTTGTTTGCTCCGGATCGAGATTTTTGGTTTTTATTCACACCAGAACAAAAGGTCCGAATCAAAGGAGCAAACGAACTCTGGTTCGTTTTAAACTAACCAAACAAGGCAGGTGTGAAAACGACCTCAGTGTCCGAATGAAAGTGAATGAGGCTGTTTTTATTTTATGAAAAATGTTTTGAGTGGTGGTTTGTTTTCATTTTCAAATCTAGGCCTAAGCCTACATGAAATTCTGTATCCATTGAATGATTTATTGTTATTATTATTATTATTATTATTATTATTATTATTATTATTATTATTATTATTATTATTATTATTATTATTATGTTTTTTTACTGCATAGGGGCAGTTGCCCGGGAAACCTGAGCAACCCCCCTGTGCACGTCACTGGTCAGTTCATACAACCATGAGAACTAAAAGATAATAAACATGAGAATAATAACGGTAAAATTTTGTATAAATTCAATTCCAAAGAAGTAAACCTTTATGTCAAATACATTTTTATCAGTCAGGAATGTACAGTACTAGTGGATGGGTGATTGATTAGACAAGGGGGTGCCAAGTGATTTTAAGGTGTCCACCGATGATATGAAAAAAAATAAAAATAAAAATGCATGCAATAGTCTTAAATATCGCTTCATCCCACAAATGCAGTGTTAAATGTAAATTCCTTTTTGTAGACCCACTAAAGTTAATTTATCTCGGCCCATATCTTAAAAATAAAATGACATACATCAGACAAAAGGCTATTTTATGTTTTTGCAAGTAGCCTATTTTGCTGTTTGTGAGTCACATTATGAAGGTCAAATTAATAAGACTGAGAACCCCTGTATCAGACAATAGAAATACAAGCAAATTAAGTTTAGCAATGGGTTCAGTAATCATGAATAATCTTACCAGTGTTGTTTTTTCTCACAATAATGCCAAAGTAACACAAACCTGCTAAACAACAATCAATTGCATTATAAAGTTAAAAGTATAAAAATGGAACAAAACTTTTAATTGAGGATAAAGACATTTATCACCCATGATGTCATATTGACCAGATGCTATAAAATTCACTAAACAGCTGTTCTCGGAGCATTTTCAGTTCATGAGGCGATGTTAAAGGCACCCAGAGCGGCTGTTAGCACCTATTACCGACAGTCCTCACCTTCACCTCTCCGGATGAGTTCAACAACAAGGCTGTGCAGGAGAGGCGTGCGGCAGAGGAGGAGATGGGCGGCCAATAACAGGCTTTCCTTATGACAGATGTGTGTACATATGTCTATGTCTGTGTGGTTATGGCTTTATCACAAGATGAATTCATGGCTTTATCACAAGATGAATTCATTTCCTCCGGCTTTCTGTTTTCTGTCCATCATTCAGCTCTGGAATCAGGGCCAGGCCAATTTCCTGTTCCTGTACCAAAATAGAGAAACACATTGCCGCTATATGGGAGGCTTCTTCAGATTCACTATAGATTTCACACCCCTATAAGATGTTTCAATTTTGCACATAGAAGGTTTTCAAGATGTACTTTTGTAAAATAATAGAACTAATACATGGTACTCATGCTTCATGCATGTATCATTAGATCTGAGAAAAGCAGGGCCAGGGTGATGTCAGGAATCAAACGCTAGTGTTTTCACCTCCTAAGTGAATACCGTGCTCACGTGGGTTCGGTGGGTTCAGTCTATTGGACCTGCAGTAGTTGTGGAGGTCATAGTAGTAGTTTTTGAGCTCAGGATTGAATTGATTTAATCTAAAAACCCATTATTACTTACAAAATCTACCATTTTGTGAGAATTCCTTAACAGTAATAATTTTATGATAATTTTGTATCATGTATCTTTAACATAAACTATAATGAATTTTCATCGGACTGTCGTGTAGCGTGACATGATAGTGCCATGTTAAAACGTATTATAAAAAAAACACATGTCATCCATACGTTGCTATAACAAAACACTTAAAGGCAAATTAACGTTTTTTTTACAATCTGAGCCTTCTTTCGGCAATAAAACAAGTAGTTTTACTCACCCATAGCAGTTTGCTGTCAATTGGAGCAGTATCGCAGAACTTATGTTGAGCCGTTCTGTTCTACCACTGATCCTGTATCCGTTAGCGTGAGTGCTCGGGGCACTGATTTGCGGTGTCCAAATAACACAAACTTTAGCACTTTTCAAATCACAGAAGATCGCTGTGCCAGGGTAGACTTTCAGTGGATTCCAAAACGGCCTGAAACCCGATATCGCAACAGTTCAGAGTGGTGTTAGCCTCTTTCGGACTAGCTGTGTTTACAAAACAGCTGAGTTCACGCATGCGCACTGTCCTCTCTGATGACGGCATCAAATGAAACTATAGCTGGATATCGGGTTTCAGGACGTTTTGGAATCCACTCAAAGTCTACCCTGGCAAAGCGATCTTCTGTGATTTGAAAAGTGCTAAAGTTTGTGTTATTTGGACACCGCAAAGTAATGCCCCGAGCATATGATACGAGCACCATGTTAACGGATACGGGATCATTACTAGAACAGAACGGCTCAACATAAGTTCTGCGATACTGCTCCAATTGACAGCAAACTGCTATGGGTGAGTAAAACTACTTGTTTTATTGCCGAAAGAAGGCTCAGATTGTAAAAAAAACGTTAATTTTCCTTTAACAAGTAGACAAAAGAGCAGCGGAACAAAACAAATGGAGCTCAAAAGTGACCGCCTACCCTCTGGTTCTGGAACTAAATTTCCCATTCGCTTTTCACATAGACTTTACGGGAAGAAAATAATATTAAAAGTTTGAAAGCTTGCTCAGGGCTAATCAGCTACGTGGTAACTAATGATCACAAGACCTATAATTTTATTTAAAGTCTGTTTCTGAAATGTTATAAAAACATTTTACAGAACCTTGTGTTTTAAACAGCCTTTTTGAATGTAAAACATATTATAGATATATTAACTGATATCCATATTATGGATATCAGTTACCATGTAGCTACTTAGCCTCCGCGATGTCTTTGAACTATTTCCATTTTTTGCTAAATCAAGAGAAATTATTGGAAAATTTAGTTCCAGAACCTGCGCAGGCGGTCACTGTTGAGCTCCATCACTACTAGTAAACACATGTATGACTCTTTACCATCAAAATACTGTTAAATGAGCACTACATTTATTATTCAGTGTTTTAAAATCTCCATTGGTTTAACATTAGTCTATAAGAAAATTGTAAGAGGTGTGACGTCACAATCCCAAACTCTGGGTGTGTGAAATAAAACTGTAGCGTCACATCAGTTTTATTGTGCGACTTCTAAATAAAATCCACTTATTTGACAAATTGCGAAAAGTTGAACGATGACAAACTTCACCTGTCAGTTATTTAGGAGTGCTGGGTGAGTGTGGTCCCTTAGGTGCTGACTGCCATGTCTACACCCACTTAAACACCCACTCACCCTCCCATAAATCCACACAGGCATCTGTTATGACAAAAGAGCAAAGGTGACAGTGATTGATGGCGGGCTGGTGGCCTGGGTGGACATGTATGCCGCTGCCACGACGACAACAGGCTAAATGCACATAAACACTTTCTGCCAGTCTGCCACCACAGAGTTAGCAACAGTGTGCGTTTTTCCTCCCTCACTTCTCCAAGCCAGTCGCTCTGCACTGCGGCAAGGCAGGGGAAGCAGACACACACTCTCCACTGCTCCACTCCCAGATTTTTTGGAAGAGGAGAAGGGATAAGAGCTAGACAAAAAAGCTCAGACAGCATTGCATTTTTCATATATTTTTACGGAACGCCCGCCGTATCGTGCCGTTTTGTTTAAGGATGTCCAAGTTGTCTTTTCCTTTGCCACTAAAGTTTTCGGAATATTGTTAGAAGACGGAATACGTGCTGAGAAAACACGCCAAAAACATGCGAAAAGTGTGAAGATAGAAGAGGAATCGTGGATTGCGTGTTGTGGATTTTTTTTGGAACATGGCAAGACAACATGATCCAGGGGTCTTTTGAGGATAACCCTGCCAGTGACGCCAGCAATTCCTTACAACATTACAAAACTGAGCCTTGAATAGAGTTTTGCAGTGGCTGACAACGTTATATGTGTCTAGCTTCATGCAAAAGCTGTGATAATGCAATGGAAATCTCTCCGGAGTTATTTAAGGACACGAGTGGGAGCCAGGCCTTGGCCATTGTTGCGAACTTGGCTGCGATTCTTCCTCTTCCATACGCAATATCGATCAAATCCGATGTAGTCGAGTGCATAAGTATCCAGGCAATAAGGCGATCTGTCCAGCTAAAAGGCACGGAGCCCAAAGACATTGCAAGCCCCAGTAGAGGAGAGAATGAATGGTGTGAGTGTGAGAGAGAGAGAGGGAGTGCAGCTTCCAGACAGGGTGACCTACATTCGTGCACTGTCTGGAAACACAGGCAGGCTTCAAGAAAGAACAGCAAAAAGGGGTGCCATCCAAATCCCCAAACGTCTACGCGTTTTTCAACTTTTCTATCCTTCTTCTATCCTCTTTTCAGCACATTTCGCAGCTATTGTTCAGGGCGTCCTCTATCTTCACTAGAGGCATCCAAACAATTCAGCTTTGTTTTCCTGCTTGAAAAACTAATTTCCCTGGCTTCCATTCGCTTCCATTCTAATCCACATGCTCTCTCACCTCCCATAACCTCATGCTTTCTCTATGCACACTCCCTCCCTCTCTCTCTCTCGCCTCCGTCTTCTCCTTCACTGTCAGTATTTATCTGTCTCAAGCCTTCTACCAGGACTGTTTTATATAGCGGATTACTTCGTCTAGCTAGCACACCGATATCGAGTATTTCTGCAGGGCTCCAAAGCAAGAAGCAGCAGCACTGACGATGGTGGTGGTTTTAGCTTTCCATATAATAAGTCTGGGAGCAAGACTTCACATCTACCGAGATATGACGCCTCCAGGTCTGAGAGCTGTCTGTCTCCAGCTTCCCAGAATAGGTTCATGTTGCACAGTCGACTATTCTCTCTTGGCGGTACTGTGCAATTCCTTAGCTAGTGTTACAGTCATTTGTGAATAAAAGAAGAAACTGCCTGAATCAAGAAAATTGCTTAGGTGCTTTGTGTTTATTTGGCTGTAAAAATGTTTCTGATTGGTCAAGGGCAGAGCCAATCACACCTACAGATGCAGCAGGGTCTGGAGAGACAGAAACGTCAATGTGGGCCAAAATATGACGAATAATTTAAGCGAGGAATTAGACAAAGTTTTTATTCATTATAAACAATTTTAGGAAAGATCAGTGACAGATCAAGACCAGGGATGATTTAAGGTCATTGTTGTGATTATTTTTAAAGAATGATTTTGATTTTTGAACATATTTCAGATTTTTGGACTCAATCTGCTTCCGAGATAAAAGTGGCTAAATCTCATTTATATTGGTAAGATGAAATGAAAATCAATTGGTAACTGTGCTGGTTAGCTAATGTATTCAAGATATTTAATGAATGATAATAATGATATTTAAAGAATGATTTTGATTTTTGAACATATTTCAACAGATTTTTCTGGAGGATCGCGTGAATGTGAATTTGAGTACAGCATTACAACATTGTCAAATACAGGAAAGGGGATTTTATGTGGTTCTGTAGCATTTTCCTTTAATAAGCTGAATACTGAAACATAATTCACATAGGAGGTGATTGGTTGAAACAGACCATAGAGAGACAACGGCTTTGTGGGTAAATTGAGAAATAGCCGTGAACAAAATGTGTTTTTTTGTTTAGTTTAAGATGTTATTTCTGCACTTTCCTGAAAATTTATTGGAAAAAGGACAAACAGTCACTGGAAATAATCTCTTACATTACTATTGTGAGATACATGGATTGTGTAGCCTGGTGGAAACAGCATTTACCCTAGTATAACAGGGTCAAGTCTAGATCTGGGCAGTACATCTGGCCATTGCGAGATAGGAGCGGCGTTGTATACAGCTCGTTTTATTGTGTATGCATGTATGTTTACATGGAGAGAGCTCTCTTGTCCATAGCCCTTTGTAAAAACCTGTCTTAGTCTAGTGTCTGGCTGTATTGTCTATAATTATTTATAAACCAAATCTCGCTCGCCTGTTCTATACTTTGCTCCTGGCCTGGTCCCTCGCTCCCCACTTATGTGTCAGTCCTGTGGGATCAGTGTTAAAGACATGAGAGGGGATTGCAGTTGAAGGAGAGGAAATGACATGCGTAATGCAAGGGGACACATAGGCACCTGTCAGAGAAAATCAGGCCTGCGGAGGGGGAGCTCATGCATAATTCATCAGGCAGGAATATGCTGCTTTCACCATTTAATATGCTTCATCAGAATTCAATATTTCGTTACAATTCGCTTTATTAGCTCCATCCCTCATTTCTGACAGGGGTCATTAATGGCAAAACAAATACGCTAATCATGCTAATGCTTTGAGGTTGTTTTAAATGCGCTTATACTATTTTTACGACTACAGTACTGCTGATCATTTGCAGTGTGATTTGTGACCATTTCATCTAGTTTTACAGTTGTGCGTCCAAGTTGTAAACATCATCATTGCACATTATAATGCCGTCAACTGTCATTTACTAACGCAACGCATTTGTGTTCATATGTCTTATGTAATTGTATTAATCTATGCTGGAAATGTGTGAGTCAGTCTTATTTGTCAAAGTTATTCTTAAAAACGAGGTACAGTTGAAACGAAACAGTAGGTATTTAAATCTAAGTAGTTTGTATCTCACACACACTTTGGTTCAAAACTGGTATTTACATGCATACATTTCTAGGCACAGCTAGAACACTCTACATACAGCTCTGGAAAAAAAATAAGAGACCACTGCATTTTTTTTTTCCCTGAAATCAGCATCTCTACATGTATTACAGCCATTCCATTCCAGCGTCTGTTGAATTCCAACACAAACACAAAGCTGAGCTGCTTCAGTTCAATTTGATCTTGTTTCTTTGAATTGTTTGAGGTCTGAGAACATGTATCTTTTTTTGTTATTTTGACCATTTGTCATTTTCTGCAAAATAAATGCTCTAAATGATAATATTTTTATTTGGAAATGTTGTCAGTAGTTTATAGACTCAAACAAAAATTTGCCTTTTGCCCAAACACAGTAGTAAAATCAGAAAAAAATTATGATTTTCCAGTTTTTTTTTCCAGAGCTGTATATCTATCCTCTTTAATCCCAAAGCACTATATAGTAACACATGCACACTCTTTCTAAGATCGTGATCAATAAAATGTTTTACAATTGATGTAGATGCCTGATGTGAATGTGCTGCTCGTCCGCTATGAGGTCAGTTTGAATATTCCTCATTTATAATCGCGTTCTAATGTGATAACACGGTTTAGAGATGACACAACCATTCCAATAAAATAATATATATATAATAATACATAATAATCCGACCCGTGAACTAAATATATTCTTAAAGCAGTGTCCACGTTGTTCTTTGACAATGCACGGCTTTAATTAATTTTAATATGAACTTTTCTCCCATATTAAAATTGTGGAACTAACAATGCGAACAACATTTAAAATAATTACGTCTCTTTGTCTCTATTCACATGTACATTCTAATAGGCTCCTCTCTGGGCCCATTTTGCCTGGTGTCCATTAGCCTATTTTGTGTGAGCGCGCTGTAACCCTGACAGATCCGCTGTTCGCCTCACTTGACAAGCTTGTTTAGGACACTGTGCTCTTTCTATATCCACATAATGAGCCTGACCTTTCTATAAACATGCATCCAATGAGCATCCCCTACTTTCCATACTGCCTTTTTCTCACATTAGCTGACAGCTCCATTATTTGTAAATGGCAAGTACACACATAGCATTTTGAGCCAGTGACATCACCTCTATTTGTTTGTGTGTGTCAGTGCGACTTGTTATTGCACAGACTTTGCGTTTCATCTTTCGTTCCCAAGGCTGTTTTGTAAATGCCCCTAAAATCTTTGGCTAAATTGGGGAGAAAAGCTGGTGTGATTGCTGCATTATCCGCTGGGCCAGTTCAAAGCAGACAATGCCACACGCCAATTATAGCCCAAAAAGTGCAGCAAAATGGGGAGAATTGCGACGGGGCTCAGCAGAAGATGATGAATGCACTTTGCTTTGTGCCTCTTACAGTAAATGCCATCTATTTGTGGAATGGCACAAGTGAAGGTCTACAGAGAAGCTTTTTGTAGTTTCGCTCAACCTTATAGCACTGCAGGTACCAAGCTAACTCGTTCCTATATGACATTTTGACGCCAAATGCCTTTTTTATCCCATAACCTTTTCATAATCGGCTCTATAATTTTAAAAATGCACAGTTATCAGGGAGCAGAAGGCTTTATTTTGTATCTGATTTTTTTGCATCATTTCTAGGTGGCTGACATTTCACTGAAGTTGCATAAAGACATACTGCATACTGACTGACGGGTCCAAAGCCAAAGCAGTCAAATGTGTGCAGAAATATGTGCAGTATTGTAAGGAAACTATGTAAACTATGAACATGCATTTTTTTTTTCAACAATATTTTAGTTTGATTTTTTTTTTTTTTATGTTATTACACAATGAATGTGATAATAAAGATGTGAACTAAGAGAGTGTGACACCACCCATTGGCAAATGAAGCTCACGATGCTAGAGAGGTTACACTGGTCTACAAATGTTTGGACTCGATCTGCTTCTGAGATAAAAGTGGCAAAATCTCATTTATATTGATAAGATAAAATGAAAATCAATCGATAACTGTGCTGGTCAGCTAATGTATTCAGGATATTTAATTATGTCGTTTTACATCAAAATTGCATCTGTTTCTACAATAGATTTAAGTATTTTTGCTTAAAAATAATACTTGCACTTCTTTATCCGTCAAGAAATAAACAAGAGATATCTTAAGACATCAGGTGCACACAATTTCAAGGCATCTCTCTTATGTGAAATCAAAAAACATTTTACGTTAAAACTGTAGTCATATTAAAATGAATGTATTGGAATGTGCAGGCAGACTTTCAGATACAACTGGTTGCTTGTAGACACACTGTACCTTCTGATAAACTACCGTTTTTTGCCTTTTTTTGCATAAATTTCCTATTTTGACACAATACTATATCTTGGAAACTATAGCCAATCAGCACTTCTGACTTGCTTTTTCTTTATTAGTGACCTAAACCAAGAAAAATGTCACCCCTTTTGTTCTGGAAGCATTTTGCTTGTAGACCAGTGTGAATTTGGAGCCGAATTCCATATTAGAAATACACATTTATTTACGGACAAAATAGTGAAATAAAAACACCAGGGGCATGTACAGTGGGTTAATGTGAATGTTTTAACACCAAAATAACGAGCGTCACTGCAGCAGTTACAGAGAAAGGGGGGACAGTTTCAGTGTGAAGTCAATTGGAAACATAGTCAATGGAGCTTGAAGCGCCCCTAACTTCACTTCCTATTTGGAAAGCCCTTCCATTTATATACATAGTCTATGATCCACACTATACATTTGACTAAGGGTCATAGACAACATTAGATGAATGATTATATATGTCCAGAAGATAATGCAAATGAAAAAATGCAACTGAACTGATTAAGATTTTTCTGATAATCCAGATTTTCTCCGCTGTGTTGAGTGAAATAGATTCATATTATACAAGATTCTACAATGATAAAAGGATAAATTCAATTTGTCAACTGGACAAAGTTTGTCCAGAGCTGGATTCTACCTGGACGACTGAGGGACTCTTCACGCAAGATTCTACAATGTGAGAGTCTGCAAAGTTTGGCTCTTGCAATATGAATCTATGTAGCTTTTCTGCTATTGACCCAAAGTTTTCCTACCTCCTCCATTCACTGGGACAAACATTAAATCAGGCATGTCCAAACTATAGCCCGTGGGAAAAATGTGGCCCTCAGACAAATTTTTTCTTGGCCCTCAGGCTTCCAGGTGAATTGGCCCAAATTACTTTGAGCAGAACTTATGACTGCAAGTTTTTTGAAAATCTACTTTGACAATATTTAAAATCTACTTTGACAAGATTTATTATTTATTGTGTGGTTTTGAGGATCTTAGCATGAATAAAAGAATGACAGTTCATTCTAAGGTGTTAAACATGCATACAGGGGGTCCTCGGGTTACGACGTTTCGTGGTTACGAACGCGCCCCCATTAAAAATATATATATATATATTACGCGTCATTCCGTCTTACGCGGTTTAGCGTGGTAAGAGATGTAAACAAATGCGAACGGCACGCGGCGCACGCGAAAGCGGCAGTGATAACCAAGCAGCGAAGTGGTCTAATTATTGAGATGGAAAGGTTATTGGTGCTTTGGTTGGAAGATCAAAGGCAAAATCCGGCTTACAACGAAATTCGGGTTACGACGCGTCTTAAGAACGGATCAACGTCGTAACCCGAGGACCCCCTGTATATTTAAATGATTGACTGTACTGAGCACCAGTCTATGGCCCTCGATCGGCCCTCTGCTTCGTCTGCGTTTAGATATGTGGCCCTTGATGAAAAAAGTTTGGACACCCCTGCATTAAATACGTGTTCATAATTGCGTTTACTGGCAATATCATAGCGACTGGGTAACTCGGTAGCTCAGCTGGTAGAGTGTTCGTACTCTGCTCCGAAGGTTAACGGTCCTTGCTATAAACATGACTGACCCACAGGTTGGTGGTGTAATTCAGGCTTCCACAGATGAAAACTGTCATGGTGTCCTTGGGCAAGACACTTAACCCACCTTGCTCCCAGAGTCACAGTACACTGTTGTATGAATGCGTGTGTGAGAGTGGATGAGTTGATGTAAAGCCCTTTGAATGCCTTAAAGGTGGAAAAAAAAAGCTATATTAATATTACATTATGATTACATTGTGTGTGTGTCTTATGTACTCATAACTTATATTCATACATGAGTTAAATGGATTGCTAACACTGGCAACATATCCTTCTCTCTTTCTTTTCTCATACTGTTTTCTTCAGCATCATAATAAATACAGTTTGGTACTCAGCTGTGTTCACCAGCAGCTTTAGAGCCACATGATATCGTCTCACTCATCTCAGTTTCTCTATTCAGTTCTTTCGGCTCCAATAACCCAAAATGTGTCATTTTTATTCCAGTTTGTCCAAAGGCTGTATATTTTTTAGATTTTTGTGCCTATTTCTCATTCATTGCTACCCATTTGTGATAAGATCTATTAAAGATTTGAGTTAATAAAACCGATTCACTCTTGTCACTTCTTTTCTTCCTCACTGTCTTTGGCACAGATACGCACATATTGTTACGTCTAACTATTTCAATTTAATGACAAACTGTCTCCTGTTAAGAACCAATATACGCAAATGAGGTGAGTATTAAATCACAATGTAGCCGCTTTTCCAGACATATCTAATCTTGTGTATGTCGTTTAGCCTGATCATATGAGTCCTAAATGAGAAGTGTCTGTCACCTGGTGTAATGAAACAAAGCGCAGTTGACAAGGCGGTGTTTGGGAGGTGGTGATTCTGTACCTGTGCACCATGTAATAGCCATATCCCAGTCGTTTGAACACATGTGACACAATCGTCTAATCACAAATGCTGCTTAATAACTTTAATTATAAGGTAGCTCCAAGCAGCATGATTTCCTCACTGTAATTATTGCTTTTCCAGATAAAGCATTTGACACTGAAGCAAAAGAATATCCGCACACGTGTCTATAAAACAGGCATTATAAAAGACATATACAGCATTAAAGTAGATGTAGAAGATCAAACAAGGTCTATTGCAGCATTATCTCAGAATTAGACTTAGACTTAGACAAACCTTATTGATCTACATGGGAAATTGTTTGGGTATAGTAGCTCACTCATCAAATATATAACAGAGGGTAACAAAAAATAGATGGAATAGCAACCAAAGAGCAATAGACCAGTCGTCAAATGAGATTTAATTATAATTATTTTAAAAAAAAGATAATGTATATGTATATTTAAATGTATATGTACATGGATATGTAGATTAATATGTACATAATAAACGTATATGTACAAAATAAGTAATAAAATATAAAATGCAGTAATAAATGTCCAATCACAGCTATATACAGTTGTAGGGAGTATTATCTAGTGAGTATCATCTAATACATTATCTCAGAATGACTTCAAATTCAAATGAGTTTATACTAGTTCAATAATATAGTGTGTAATATAAATATATGAAATAGAAAAGAAAAGAGGGGACTGCTAACCTGTGTGTGCAGTTGTTTACGTTCTGTTTTACTGGGGAATACGTGAACACTGCAGTTCAGGAGGGAAAGGCCTGTACCAGTGACAGACAGGTCTGACCAGTCTCGAACCACTGACTCATCAGAAGTAGATTCACGCTATATTGTGTCAACAGATGCAGAGATAGCAACTTTAAACTTGAAAAACAAATCCTCAAGCCATAGTCAGGTTCACATAATTGTAGTGTAAGAAATATCAACAGATAAAACCGATCTGTTTGTTCACACAACTTCAGTTCAACTGCTCCAACTGTCATTTTACATTGGCTTCAAACAGTCAGACTTCCTATAGGTATGCCACTGTGACAGTTTTGACTTTTGTATCAATTGTTTGTATTACATGTATAATATCTATGCATATGGCCAATCTATACAGCCCTGTGTGAGTTTATTAACACACAAGAAATATAACTATACATGTACAAGATGCACTGTTAAGTCACCTGCTGTTTCTATGGAGATGTGCCTAAAATATTCCAGTGCAGCACTGAAACTGAAACATTTTTGGCAAAGCAATGTCATCTCCATGGCGACAAACAAAAAGTTACATAGTGCACCTTTAATTAAGAATTATTTATGAATATTGTATCACATGGATTTCTATTACTCATTGCATCCACATCTACAGTTTATTATATTTATGTTAAAATACAGATACGTGAAAAGTCCCTCAGTCGTCCAGGTAGAATCCATGATAAAAGGAGAAGTTCAATTTGTCAACTGGACAAAGTTTGTTTGGTTGAAAACGTTTCGCCGCTCATCCGAGAGGCTTCGTCAGCTCTGGCCCTCATGCTGGTTAGACCCTGTTTATATCTAGCTGCAAGGGAGGAGCTGTTCAGGGTAGTTAGCTCCTCCCTTGCAGCGAGATATAAACAGGGTCTAACCAGCATGAGGGCCAGAGCTGACGAAGCCTCTCGGATGAGCGGCGAAACGTTTTCAACCAAACAAACTTTGTCCAGTTGACAAATTGAACTTCTCCTTTTATCATAAAATACAGATACCCTTCCTGCATATTCTTTCTTAATTCATCAATTGTAGCATATTTGTAAGGCAAATAGGTAAAGTGAAATGAAAACAACAATGTAAACAGCATTCCTGTTACAAGTTCACAAGTAAGAGCCAGCTCCACTGCAGTACACACTGTATACCCTTTGTCATTTGCACAATAGATGTAAATATAGCTCTGTGACCTGAGGCTGTGGTGTACGGCGGGCCATAAACGCATCAGTGCTACATGACTTCCTGACAAAGAGCCTGACTTTATACAGCCCAAGCCTACAGTCGTGCGCTATATGTCGTCTGGACCATTTTACAGTGAGTGTATAAATGCCATTGAAGCTATACTTTTAATTAACAATAAAATCAAACTCCTCAAAGCAAATGCAACAAAGGCCGTGGCGGTTGGCAGGTTCACCGAGTTTACACAGCAGGCAATGGAACATAGGGCAGCTTGTTCTCTCTCTCTCTCGTACAGCAAGATCCTAAACACACACGCACACAATGAGAACGTCAATATATCCAGCGACTACAGTGACTTTGTCTGCACCCGGCACACCACAAGCTCAGCCCTCTCCCAGACGCTCCCATATGGACTCATTAGGGGCCAGTCTATCGCCACCTGTGCGCTCAATGGCCCAACGGAGCGGCTTTGACACTGACAATGGACAGGAGGTGCGCAGGGAATACACACTCACACACAGGTGCAGCCCATCACCTACACACACGCAGCAAACACACACAAACGTGCACAAGCTAAATGGGCAGGTTCAACTGAGGGAGTTAGACAATGTGCCGCAGCCTGAGTCTCACAGCACAGGACAGTGCAGAGAAGAGTTAAGTAGCTTGGCAAAGTGGATATTTAAGGACAACATACCCAATTGAAATACAAACTGTTGAATCATGCTCTAAGCAATGATGCAACTTGGTCTTGCATTGATAAGATTGAACAGCGTACAATAGAACTTAAATATATTCAAATATTGATATTGGGACAGTACATTTAGTGATACAATACCTTTATTTTGGGCTGCTGTATCAACATATTGCCATAATACACATTTTTCATTGTTTTGATCAAGTCTCACGCATTGAGAGTGTGACACACGCAATTCGACGTGTTCACACGCTCACACATGGTATTTCTCACGCTGAAATTTTTTAAAGCAATTCAAAACTGTAGCCACTGTTCACAGCGCTTCT
Source organism: Paratrypauchen microcephalus (assembly GCA_036785185.1). NCBI lineage: Eukaryota > Metazoa > Chordata > Actinopteri > Gobiiformes > Gobiidae > Paratrypauchen > Paratrypauchen microcephalus. Next base: position 13,777,829 of record JAVJIX010000002.1, on the reverse strand, counting down.
GTGCCCAGAAAATCGGTAAGTTAATGCAGGCACCACACGTTTTCAGCGAAAAAAAGTCACTCGCACACCAGTCGCACGATCAGCTGTGAGGCCGATCGCGCACAGCTGGCACCGGGTCTAAACCAGGTCTAAACCAGGACTAAACCAGGACTAAACCAGGACTTAACCAAAACTAAACCAGGTCTAAGCCAAGACTAAACCAGATCTAAACCAGGTCTAAACCAGCACTAAACCAGGACTAAACCAGGACCAGGTCTAAACTAGGACTAAACCAGGTCTAAACCAGATCTAAACCGGGTCTAAACCAGGACTAAACCGGGACTAAACCAGGACTAAACCAGGACTTAACCAAAACTAAACCAGGTCTAAACCAAGACTAAGCCAGGACTAAACCAGATCTAAACCGGGTCTAAACCAGCACTAAACCAGGTCTAAACTAGGACTAAACCAGGTCTAAACCAGGACTAAGCCAAGACTAAACCAGATCTAAACCGGGTCTAAACCAGGACTAAACTGGGACTAAACCAAAACTAAACCAGGTCTAAACCAAGACTAAGCCAGGACTAAAACAGGTCTAAAACAGGTCTAAACCAGGACTAGACCAGGACTAAACCAAGACTAAACCAAGACTGTGTGTGATAACATATTATCCTGTGCATTATTGAATGATAATATGGACTTTTAGTTATAAAAGCATTTCCATATTAACAAAGTACCTTCTAATTCTGCCCTGCCCTTCCACCATCCCCCCTGGTTTCATTTTATAACTCGACTACATATTACATCAAAATGAGTCTTGTGAGCTTTATGTTAGAATGTTGTTACCTTCTCAGAACCAGCTATGTTTTGTTTCATTCACACGTTTGAATAATCCTTTATTATTATATCTCCAAAGCTCAAAATGCTTTGTTTCCTTTTGTGATGTCATGAAGTGGTAGTTTTCAAATTAACAGCAACTTTTTACATTTTGTTCAGTACAGATTGGACATTTCAGGGCTGAAATCATTCAAATGATTGGAGTGAAGGTGTATGGAGTTTAAAAACACAGACGAGCACTTCCTTTATTACCATGACATCACAAGGTGGAAGTGTTTTCTGTTTGAGAGAAGAACTCTAAGCCTAAACATGCAGAGTTTGTGTGTTTTGTGTGAATAAATGAAAACACAACTCCAGGTAGGTTTGTGATGAGGAAACAAAATTATAACATAGATCACAAAATAGCAAAATATGGGCTTTTTAATATTGGTCTGTTTCATACTAGGTTTGTGTTTGTGTAGCGGTTTAACAAAGAAACACTTTGTTTTATATTGCAGAATATCATGTACAACATATCGATTACCGCAGTTATCTAAAAAAAAAAAAAAAAAAGCGATATTATTGTGAGCCATGTATGGTGTAGAGATCAAATCATGGGAAACCATATAATTCCGTTGTACCTAAAACCTTGTACCTAAAAGAATTCAAGCCAAAATTTCACAACACATTTGCTGTAAACAAGACGAGTTCCAAAGGGTTTTACGCAGCATTACAAAAACAAAACAGTTAATTTTACAATATCACCCAACGTAATGAAATCCAACAGAACCAAGTAGCAGAATAACAGTTAAAACAATACAATGAAAATCTCTTTCCCATCTGCCCACTCTTGCTATTGTTCAATATGGCCCACAAAGTCCTAAATGTACAGTTCTGGCTCACATATGCATCCCCTGTGTTACAATGGGTTCTCCATACGCTGCATTGTCCATAGACTTACATGTGTTAGATGAATTGGTGACTCTACTTTCCCCCAGAGACTACATTTGTAATACATGTGTGAGTGCAAATGTTAATGAGTCATAACCTCTGTAAATTTATATCTTTAACTGCCCTGTGACTTATTATCCAGGGATTAGCCTGTGTTAAGACCATTGTTGGAGTGGTTAGCCTCTTGTCTCCCACACAACTTGCAATACAAACCGTGAAATTATGAAAATAAATGATTGGAGTGATGAAATGAGTGATTAATGTTAGCTATACGTTTTATTTTTTAGCTTTTTATTAATTAACTAAAGAGGCTGTACCCATTTTTTCCATGTAGTCGGCAAGATTAGCACAGATATTTTGGACTCTTGGGGTCGAAATGCGATTGCTGTGTGCAGCCTGCATCAAATTATAGAGTGCTTTTGTCTGACAATTTGGAAGTGCTTAGTTAGCATTTTGGCATTACTGATGACGAAAACAACCACAAAAGACATGCTTGCAAAGTCATTCTGGGGAATAATTACAGTAAGATGTTAGGAATTCATTAAATGGAAAAGTGTGGAGACGCTTTGAACTTCTGCAAACTGTTTAAAATGAACTAGTTTAACTTTTCATGTTTTGAAGTTTTTAAGTACAATCAGTTACAGCACCTTTAATGTGGTTCAACTTTTAAAACATACTAAATAATCATGTGTCCTTATAAAGATCTTTCATATAAAACGATAACAATAATTCTAGATGGCTGTAAAAACTAATTGTGACATAAATTATCTGATGTAATGTAGTGTTTTTTCTTACTTTACACTATTGAAACTATTTTGTCAGTGTCAGCAAAAGCATTGGTGTGAAAACAGTGCAGCCAGCTTTTCTTACAAAACTGACACTTGTGCAACAACAAAACCCTGTCAGAAACCAAGACGCGGGAGTGCAAAACAGGAGGCAGAGGCAGGCAGCAGATGGAAAGACAATAAAGGAGGACGTTAGCTTGAGTCGCCCGTTGGTTCCGAGCTGTTCTTGTCATTAGGGGAGGTTGTAGCAGGCAATCAGTTGTGTCAGAGATCCCACAGGACCTAGCGCCTTGGGAACTATGCTACCTGACTATCCTATATGAGGAATAAGTGTGTATGTGGAGCAGGAGAGACAGTCTATAAGCCACAAAAGCCCTAGCACAGATCGTCTTACATTCAGAGGAAGAGGGGTGTGTATTGCGGTGAATAATCCCAAGAGAGGGCCGGGTAGCGTCAGGCAGGAAGTCTCTGGGTACCTCTTGAGCTACCTGCATTAGGGGGTATTTGCCTGTGAGAAGGGGAGGCAAGGCAGGGGGAATTAAGGTGGGCTAGGTGAGAGTGGGTAATGAGTATCTACAGTATGTGAGAAAATCAGGCTCCAGCTCACAGCAGATGTCTTGTTACCACAGTGTATATCTTATCAGACAGAATACCAATATGAGGAGGTGGTGTCGTTCAGAGAATGGAGTTTTCTGTGCAAAGAGATGAATGAAAAGTATATGAACATTTATAGATGTGTGCCATCTACTGCAAAATTTTCTACAAAGGGGCACAGTGTATGAATTCAATTCAACATAACTTTATATAAAAGTTATATCGATTTGAATACAATTTAAGCATTGATTCATCTGACCACAAAGCGATTTATATATATATATATATATATATATATATATATATATATATGTGACCCATTTCAACAATACCTATTTTTATAGAAGTCCCAGCATAGACCCATTGGGAAACTCTAAATCAAATTCTCCTCTGCCACTGCACTGCAGTAAGTTCCAGCACTGAGCTGTCCAATCAGAACAAACTGACCCCAGGTCCAAGTAGCTCATAGTGTGAGCACACAGTTGCACATTGTTAATGACCTGTCAAGGTCATGCTCCACTTTGAGTCATTTCCCTGTGTTTCCCAAGCTCCCAGTGGACAGGGCATTCATACTTCATCACAGAGGGTCATCGCCATGGCTCCCCTCGCTGTGCACCAGGGTCCACTGTCCCCCTGCACGTCAAGGTAAAAACTCAAACTGTTCACATAAACATGCTCAGGCCTAATAATAGTGTAACCTTTATGCTGGAGCACTTGCTGATATCTAGGGATATTTCATCACGTTGAGCTAAGGTTAAGAGATCTTTTCTCTTCAGTCGCAACTTCCTCCATGTGTTGCTCTGACTCTCTTGATGTCACTCCCCACACCTCCATACCCACCCACCCCACCAAACTGGCCTTTATATGTGAACTTAGCTTGACCCTTCTCTGCTAATCTGCCATGCTCTGGGGAGGCCTGCGTCAAAATGCAGCACTCTAATAGACTGTGGGAGCTAAGGGCCGGCGTTACACAGACAGTAAAGGGAATAGGAGATGGCTGCTTATAGCATGGCTAATGTCACAGCTCCTCAGAAAGGGCTTTGCCGTCATTTATCAACTTGTATCAAAGTGAAATGATCGGCCTTGTTATTTTCATCACTTTCAGTGCTTTTCACTCTTAACTTGTCTCAAAGTTTGCCTCTATTAGAGCTTTGTATTGGGCCGGCTGTCATTCTAAGTGCACTCTATTGATACCATTTGTACTAACTGGATTGTAAAACTTTTCTTTTGTGCAGAGAGGCACAATCTGTTGAGAAAGTGTGGCTGAGAATTGACACAGTTACAGTTGGCAATTTGTCTCTATTCACCAATGTTCATCGGCTAGTCATGCCTTATTGAGCCGCACTTACGCCAATAAAGTCAGTTTTAACAGAGCGAGCCGGTGGACTGCAAACGCCACAGTTCACACCATGTTTGTATTTTCACGCATCAAAATCAGTTTAAACCAAGTAACTTCACACTTGGCGACTTTACAATGTTTTATTCCAAGTTTTTGCGCTGGCTGTTTTAAATACACAGCGGGGGGTTTCTGTTCACTTTTCTTCGAGAGACTTTGGATCCTCAAAGGGCAAGCGCATGTGTGAGTGTATGCTACATGTCTTTAGAAGCAATATGTGCTAGTGCTGCTCTTTAGACCGCTTCAAACCCCTAAGACCCCCACCACGAGAGATCAGGAGGAACCAAGGACCCTAGGGCAATACATACTTTGATTAGTGACCACATATTAATGGCTAACTGAGTAAAATGCATAACAAGTTCATTATATCTCTATTAGTATTTATAAAATACTTTTTTTTTTTAAATCTAAGGCCATATTTAAGTATTCAACCAACTATTTTTGTCATATAAGAACTGATCATTAGCGCTTTGAGTGCCTTTAGGGTGGAAAAGCGTTGACCATTTACCATCCTTTCCATTCTTAGCAACAGATTCTTTAATATGTATACTACAATCTTAATAAGAATTAATTAGTGTTTTGTAAATACTAAACAATAATTAGCATTTCCATTATCACCCGTTAGCACCTAATATGTGGACCCTAAAAGTGTTACCACAATAAGACAGCCCCATGTGTTTCATCACATTGTCTTATTCAGTGTAACATAAGCAATGCAATTTATTATTTTATTTAAAGGTGCACATGTACCTTTTTAGCTGGGGGCCCGTGACCTGCTTGTTTCTCTGGATATATAATTGTCCTGCCTGGAATGTTCCACAGTATGACAGTAAACAGCTCTTACCTTATATTTATTAAATTACAGGTGGTTATTGCTCAAAAATACTTTGAAGCAGATCTGACCTGTAATTTGTTCTGGATTGGTCTCCATGATGATAGAAAGTTTTAATGCCATACTGTGGAACACTCAAAGCAATAACATCCCCAAGCAGAAAAACATTTGACAGACCCTCCACCAGAAAAGTTACACAATGCACCTTTAACCTTTATTAACCAAAGCTTTCGAATAAATGTTACACTGGTCTACACATTTTTGGACTCGATCTGCTTCCGAGATAAAAGTGGCTAAATCTAATTTATATTGATAAGATGAAGTGAAAATCAATTGATAACTGTGCTGGTTAGCTAATGTATCCAAGATATTTAATGATATTGTTTTACATCAAAATTGCATCTGTTTATACAATAGATTTAGGCATTTTTGCTTAAAAATAATAGATTCAAGATTCAAAGCTTTTATTGTCATATGCACAGTAAAGAAACACCTTTCCCTGTACAATGAAATTCTTACTTTGCTGCCCACCCTGGATGCCAAGAGCATGCAAAAAAATTAAAACAGATAAGATAAAGAGAAGCATGTAAAAAAACAACAACGTATAATCAAATACGATAGAATAGAATAGAACAGAATAATCAAATAGAAATAATCTTTACAGAAAATACACTATGAAAAATAATATAATATTTATATTTTGAAAATATTTAACTTGCACTTCTTTATCTGTCAAGAAATAAACAAGAAATATCTTAAGACATCAGGTGCACACAATTTCAAGGCATCTCTCTTGTGTGAAATCAAAAAATATATTATGTTAAAACTCTAGACATATTAAAATGAACGTATTGGAATGTGCAGACAGGCTTTCAGATACAACTGGTTGCTTGTAGACACACTGTACCTTCTGATAAACTACCGTTTTTGCCTTGTTTTGCATAAATTTCCTATTTTGACTCAATACTATATCTTGGAAACTATAGCCAATCAGCACTTCTGACTGACTTTTTCTTTATTAGTGACCTAAACCAAAAAAAAGTTCACTACATTTGTTCCGGAAGAATTTTGCTTGTAGACCAGTGACTATACTGCAGTAGCCACATGAGTAGAAATAGCGTATCAATACTAGTACTAATAGAAGTATGAGCATTTGTTGTGTGAAAGAGTAGTTTTAATTCAGCAAAGGATGGACTAAAGTATCAACGTTGCTCCGTCTTTATTTATATTTTACATTTTGCTTTTTCATTCCTATTTGACACATTGCAACCTATTGGTAAGCCATTGACAAGTGCTGTGCTCCATCCATTAGCAGATAGTTGTGTATTATTTTGCACTACATGAATGCTCTTCGTTGATACTGTCCTTGAACTGCAGCCAATAAAAAAGAAAAGAAATAAAACATCACTTTGTAACATGTTTTGCTTTCTGTCTGTACTGATTTCGTCTTCTCCTACTGTCATAATGTTTCACTCATCAATGGAAACATATTACACAAGACCTATATGTCAAGGAGAAGTGGGATAGAAGCACTCTCAAACACAATACAACAAATAACATCAAGAATTCTTTATATATGTTGCAACATGCATGAAGGGCCTATAGAGATCCGGTTCATAGTAATGCATAGTATGATTGTGTATACGTCTTAGGTGAAAAAGGGAAAAGGAGCTATCTTTCTTGCTCAGCTTGTACCTTGAATACGCTCGTTCCCATTGAATGCATCTGGGAACACGTCCAATTTAATTACATTTAAACTTGATAGCGATTTTTTCTGATATTCAAAGTTGTGCACTTTTTAATTAAAATGGTGTTGTTCATTGCAACAGTGGGCCTGAAGGTGAACGGATTTTTCATAAATTTACAAGACTACAGTCATAAATATTTACACAGAAGTCAGCAGCCTAAAGATATCACTGCGCCAACTCATAAATCATTGGTTGAGAACATATATTTTTAAAGAGTTGTCTGTAATGGCGAGAATGGCTCATTGCATATAGGACTTAACATTAGTTCTTTAAATAGCAATGTAAATATATATATATATATATGAATTTGCTGCACAAGTAATTTGGCTTAAATTGTGCATGTCAACAAGGTGCTTGTGTTTAAGTGTGTATATACATCGGTGTGCGTGTGTGTGTAACGTCCTGGTTCATTGCCAGTTACACTTCTGCCTTTGCACACACATGTTGGTGTTCCATGCTTCTTGGGGACATCACATTGACTTTTCTAACCTTAACTACAATTACTACTCCTTACCTTAACCCAGTCCGACAGAAGCTGACGCATCAGTGGCACAAGGAGAGAGCGGGTTTTTTTTCAGTGCTTTTAGCTTATGCAAATGAGGTGGTTTTAAGTTTCATTTCTGTAAAACGTAAACAAATGTGCGCAAAGCTGCATTAAAAACACATTAATATTTGAGTCCTCAGTGCAGTCTTTGTTGTAAGTTTCTTTCTTGTTTTTGTTTATAATGTTAATAAAAGGATACAGTGGTGTTCTAATAACAATTTTCTAGACAAATAATACTATTTATAGTCGCGCGCAGGAAGGGGGGCGTGAAATATTTTCTTCTTCCTAGGGGGGGCGTCACAGAAAATAATTGAGAAGCACTGGCTTAACCTAAACCATAACATTTACATACAGCTCTGGAAAAAAATCAAGAGACCACTGCATTTTTTTTTCTGAAATCAGCATCTCTACATTCCATTCCAGCGTCTGTTGAATTCCAACACAAACACAAAGCTGAGCTACTTCAGTTCTTGCACCACGAGTGGAATAAAGTCACCCAAGAACAACGTGAAAGACTTGTGGAGAGCATGCCAAGACGCATGAAAGCTGTGATTAAAAATAAGCACCAAATATTGATTTCTGAACTCTTCTTAAGTGTAAACATTATTATTATGTTGTTTTAAAATGAATTTGATCTTGTTTCTTTGCATTGTTTGAGCTCTGAAAACATTTATCTTTTTTGTTATTTTGACCATTTGTCATTTTCTGCAAATAAATGCTCTAAACGATAATATTTTTTTGTGGAATTTGGGGGAAATGTTGTCAGTAGTTTATAGACTCAAACAAAAATGTTCCTTTTGCCCAAACACATACCTATAAGAATTAAAATCAGAAAAACTGATCATTTTTGCAGTGGTCTGTTTATTTTTTTTCCAGAGCTGTATTTAGAACCCATATCTGGATGTTAAATCATGTTGTTGATCTAATAATAATTACGTCATGGGGACCTTATTTTTATACCCATAAGGGAGGCAAGTCCCTGTGATGAAAGTGCATTTACAGATTTTAGTCCCTACAGTGTGATAAATACTGGTTCACATTCAATATCTATCTAACCCGCGCCAACAAACCACAAGCCAAAGCAGTTCTGCAAGCACCTACTCTTCTCCCATTTACAATCCCATTCAATTTCACACATGTCAGGGGAGAATCCCAACCAGGCAGTCATATTAAACCTCCTCATTATTTATGCAAGGGGAGAGATTGCCAGTCCCCGATTCGCCTCATAAAATGTTAATATATTCATCGGGAAATTGTAGTCTTTTAATCTGCCCCACCAGAAAAACACTTATCTGCCACTATGGCGCCATGTCACACAGCCTCGCTGCCTTGTGCCTGCTTCCATATCAGCCCGCACCTTTTTAACTGTCAGTGCCAGCGCTGTTGTGTTACACTTAGGATGGTAATGCCTTTGTCTCATCTTTTTAATCAAACGTGATCTGATAGAGTCGAACTGTTGTCACGAAAATAGAGCTCAGCATTAAGGATTAGCTGTCACAATATCTCTGTTTTGATTCATATGTTTCTTTAATTAGTTCAAAAACACTATGTACAATATCTGTTCATTATCTGCATGTTTTATGTGTTCCTTATTATAATTTCTATATTATATTATGAGGATTATTTTGTATTGAGTGAATTATTCAACCTAGTATCTACAGTAACTATTTATAATGATGCTCCCTTATACATTTCTTCTACATCTTCTTGTGCCTTGCAGACAAAAATATCTACAGTGCTCATGTTTTATTAAAAAAAAAAAAACTAAAATGAACCAGCGCTTGCTAGCTGAAAATTACCTTGGTTGCTAAGCGACAACAGCATTGGTGTAAAGCCCTGTCATTTCCCAAGCCAAACTAATATCTCATAATAACCTCAAATAAGCCCTCTACCCATGTAGGCGTAAGTGTATATGTGAGTGCTATCTGTGTGTCCACTAGGCATCCAATGATATGGTTTTCTCACAATACAATATGTATCTCGATACACAGGTAAAGATATCGATTCGATTTTGATATGTTTTAAGATGCAAAATAAAAATCCCATGTAATTTTTTCTGCTAATGAGAATAATATAATAACTAGTGCTGTCAATCGATTAATCTAATGAATGTCATAGTTAACTTGCGATAATCACAAATTAATCGCATATTTTTGTCCCTTGAAACATCATTTTAATACTCTTATCAACATAGAAAAGTGGATAGGCGCCGCTTTGTGCAAATATTTTTTTTATAGCAAACCATAACAATTGTCAGTGAGACAACTTTGGTTCGATGTTCCACTCTCATGCTCCACTTTCATGAAGTGCTCTGCGTCAGTGTGAGTGAAGTGCTTCTCTTCAGTCTTCATAACAGTCAAAGCGACTGAAGTTCTCACTGAGGGTGAAATAATGTGTTGTGTCCCTGAGGTAGTTCTCATTACTGAGGGACGTGCAGTAATCTCCACTTAGCCCCACTGTGTTTGTCTGTCCCAAGACCGGCTGTACTCGGGGCGCACTCACACTAGGACTTTAGAACTGTGCCGTGTTCAAGCACGACTGCGTAGGGTTCTATGTCCGCACTCACACCTGCACAAATGAACCGGGCCACGGTCCGATGACGTCATCACATGGCGCTGTATGTTTACATGTCGCACAGCAGAGCTAACGCTTTAGCTTTTAGTGGTTTGCAGATTCTAGAATGTGATAATGTCATATTTCCAGGTGGGGGCAAAAGCCAGTTTTTCCTATTAATGACATTGTTTGCCATAAAATTACTGACTAGACCATGCTCTATTACAAAAAAAAAAATCTGCAGTCGGACAATATTAATTTAAGCTGCCCCCCATCTGTGCTAAACAATTTTGGCCTATAGAATGTAGTGATGTCATCTAAAACCCAGCAATAGTGAGACCGATTTGAGTCCTGCGGCGATATGCACTCCTCCTTGAGTTCATAGATATAACAACAGCTCGGAGCAGTGAGGACAGACGGGGACAAGAAGCTACAAAACTGTCAGAGTCCTTATCGAAGGTAAGCATTGTATGCTTTGAAGTGGACTTTATTTCCTGTTTTCCTTGTATGAAGCACACAGCGCACACACAGGGCTTGTATAGTGAAGTCGTGCGTGTGAGCGTACATGAGCAACTGTGCCGTGCTTTACAGTACATACAATACATTACAGTACCACTACTATAAACTTATAGTTTATATGTGAAGTGTTTTAGTTCTTTTGGTTCAATGATTTACAGCTTCAGTGAAAATAAGAATAGTGCTTTTTCAAGCTATTTTATATTTCATAATATAGCCTGTTGACTCTTAAAGGAGAATTATCGTTTTTTACAATCTGAGCCTTATTTTGGTAATAAAACAAGTTGTTTTACTCACCCATAGCACTTTGGTGTCATATGGAGCACTTCCGGAGATGTTTTAGATTAGCGATCTCCGTAATGTAAGTTCTCGGGGCATATGTTTACGGTCTCCAAATAACACAAACTTTAGCACTTTTCAAATCATAGAAGCTCAATGTCTTACTCTACACTTTTGTATGAGTCAAAAGTGGCCCGTAATCCGAGATTTAGCCATAGTTTCGCGTAGATGAGGAGGCCAGTGCACATGTGCGGAGTCACAGCTTATTTCGCTCTCAGCTCTCGGGACCCAAACATGAAACGCAAAACTGTAAATTATGGATAAATCTCGGATTACAGGCCACTTTTGACTCAAACGAAAGTGTAGACTAAGACATTGAGCTTCTATGATTTGAAAAGTGCTAAAGTTTGTGTTATTTGGAGACCACTCAGGGCATATATTATATGCTCGGGGCATATATTATATGCCCCGAGAACTCGCGTTATGGATATCGCTAATCTAAAACATCTCCGGAAGTGTTCCAAATGACACCAAAGTGCTATGGGTGAGTAAAACAACTTGTTTTATTACCGAAATAAGGATCAGATTGTAAAAACGTTAATTCTCCTTTAATATTGACTGTCGGGGAGTTACACTATCAGACTTTTCCTTTTTTGATGATGATTTGATGATTTCTTTTCCTCTGTCTCTCACTGCATGTACATGTTCGTCTGCTCTGCCTCCTCCAGCAGAGACAGACAGTATCTCCTCCCACACTGCCCTGCTACAGTCTGTGCTCTTAACAAAAACACTGTGCCCTCCCATCCTCTTTCTGAATACTAAAACTATGTTATTTTACATAGAAAAATCTCAAAGTAAAGCTAAATATGTCTTTTCAACAGGTGCTCTTCATCATCCCAATTTCTTTAAAGGTCCCATGGCATGAAATTTTCACTTTCTGAGGTTTTTGAATGTTAATGTGAGCTCCCCTACCCTGGCTAAAAGTTGCAAAATGTCTAAACTGAGCATTTGCAGTCCTTTTCTGCGTCAGAAAAAAACACAGCTCAAACGGGCGAATCTGAACAAGGCGACTATGTTACGTCACATCGAAAAAAGAAATGCAAATGCAGTTTCACCCCCGTCTGGATGTCCACCCCCTGTCTCTGTAAATCACGCCCAGAGAGTTTAGACCACGAAGGAGCTACGCAATGCGAAATGCATTTTTTAAATTTGCCTGGAGGCACGTGCGAGTGTTTCTAGGCTCGAAAGTCCTTTACCCGACCCTCTGGACCTCTGAAACAGCAGTGGTTTAATTTTATTTTCTGTGAAAATGTGTTTTTTTCATTGAAATTCCTCTCCTTTCTTCCTCCGCGCTTAAAACGCGGAAGTGGGAGACAGCGCACAGCGCACCTAACCAGCGGCATATTTGCCCCCCCCCCCCCACTCCTCTAACCTATCTGTGTCCTTCTCATTTGCATTCAAGCAACAAGGCCCAGAATGAGTTGTTCAGAGAGAGATTTTCTGACTCTGACTGTGTACATGTGTCTTTCTCATGCACTGAGTGTTGATTTTGAAGAATGATTCATTTACAGTATTAGGGAACCATTAAGGCACCATATAAAAGCATCAAGAAGTACCATGTCATGGGACCTTTAAGTTCAGTCCTGTGACAGTCCTGTGCACTAATGTGGACAATTCTCTTTGTTGCAGATTTGGGATGTTATGAACCACCTCAAAATGAGAGACGCCATGTTTGAGGCAAGGCGCTTCCTCCTGTTTCCTGAGAACTTTCTGTAGGTCACACTCACTGTTCTTTATGATGTCTGTTTGAAATTTTACTTTGTCTCCCTAGAGACCCAAAAATCCCCTGCCTGGCTCAGAAGTTTTTTCTCAGCTTTTTGTTCAGGAGTTCAGCAAACAGAGGCAGTCCCTGCCTGTTCCAGCCCAGGGACGTGGTATTAGTGGTTGTCTCATCCAGGACTCGAGCAGATCCCTGGGCTCGAGACTCTTCCAGATCCCACCTCTAGAAAAGCTCATGCACCAATAGAGCTCCTATACATTAAATAGCTTATGCAACATTTTGGTGTCATGCATCATACAAAATAAAGTTGTGGTGTTAAACTGCTTTTTTTAACAGCCTTTTCTCCTAGATTTTGGTTTTCTGAATCATTCATGCATGTTTGAGCGATCTTGCGACCTCTCATTGACACTATTCAAACACTCTTCTTAATCCCTCAAACTTGAGTTACAAGAGCACATACTAATACTTATGGAAACTGATTTTCCATCCTTTATTTGCCTTTTTTAAAAGTCAAATCTTGAAAGATGAGACTGTGAAATTGTTCCCCATCATAAATAATCTCTAAAAATAACACTTTTAGAGGGCGCTAGAGAGACTTTTTATTAGATTTGCATATCACTGTGTCCAGCTCACAAAACGGCATGCATGCTTTATTGGGTTCATTCCAATCAAATGTTTATACATGCTTAAAAATAATGACTAGTGCTTATTAATGCCTTTACAAAAGAATTAATTTAAGTGTTACCAAATTTTTAAATCTCTATTGATTTGTTATTAGGCGACTTGAACATTCTCTAAGATGTGACACCATCATCCTGATCTCTATTGCCTCTGAGCATGTGGTTGGCAGCCCACTTACATCGTTTGGGAGTGAAGGTTTAATGTGCTTTTAGACTTAAGACTAAGACAAACTTTATTGATCCACAAGGGAAATTGTTTTGGGTATAGTAGCTCCCTCATGAAATATATAACAGAGGGTAAAAAAAATAGATGGAATCAGTGGCGTTCCTAGAGTGATTTGCGCCCTGAGCGAAAGCCACTCTTGCCGCCCCCCCAAGACAAGACCGTTGTCCATACAAACTCAATTCACAACAACTACATAACATAAAAACATTTAAAAAAAGACCAAAGGCGCAATTATTTCACATTATAGCCATGTAGGCCAACAGCTATTTAAGAAAGCAAAAGTGCACTCCAGCAAAAAACAAAAAAAACCCAATTTCGTCGACATTCGCCAACAACTCTTCCCTGTAGCTAAGCGCCATAGGACACGATAAATGTTTGAACGACCATGTATATAGCTTTTAGCCTTCGTTAACCCAAGCAATGATGATAGCAATATTTTCGTGCTTGGGGGAAGGGCAAACATTCATCAACAATCACATCAGGGGAGTTTAACTAATACAACATCATCATCATTAAGTAAACTTGAAGACTAGTCGATAGCATACCTTTTTCTTTTGCTCGCTTCTCCTCCTCTTCTTTCCGTTTCTTTCGAATTTGGGCACCTGATGGCTTCAATCTTTTTCGGTCCATCACCGCGACTGTTTTGTCATACTGTACACCGTGACCTCCTCAAGACACTGACCGAAATCCTAATGATTACCCCCCTGGCCCCTCCCCCTAAAACAAACTCTGTACTGTGCTCGCAGCATTCCCTCGCGCGAGAGGTCAGAGACTGTCATACCTGAACCATTTCGCGCTACTCTGTCTTCACGTAACTGTCTTCACTGTCTTCTGTCTTCACGAGCCAGCAGCAGCCCCCCACCCCCCGCACAAAGATCCGTGCGGATCCTTGCTCCGCACCTCTGCGGGCCACGCCTCCGCCCCCGCGATGGCGCTAGGGGCAATTGCCCAGGTGGCCCCCGTCAAAGAACGCCCCTGGATGGAATAGCAACCAAAGAGCAATAGACCAATATCAGATGAAATTTTTGTCCAGACACATGCTTTGGCAACGCTAAAAAGCTCAGTGATTGTCTGACAGTGTATTGGTCAGCTAATTTGCTGATTTAAGAATAGTGGAAACCAGAAAAATATTGCCTGGCCACCCAAGACTACACACCTTTCCTATACTATTTAGATATGTGTAGTCCCCAAAGAAAACTTTAATCGAAAAAGACCAGAGTAATACAAATATAAGATAATAATGTAGAGATAATAAAAATATAGATCAAAAAGATCAAAATCAGCTTTAGTGTCAATTCTGCCATATGTGTTCAACATACAGTGAATCGAAATTTCGTTTCTCTCTGGCCAGGTAGTGCAAAAAGACAGTGTACAAGATACACTATGAAGACAAAACACAACAAAAACTATCTAAGACAGAGATCTAAAGTTAAACTAAAGTCTAAGATCTAAAATCTTAAAGCAGTGCAACATAATAAATAAATACCTATATACAGATGTCCAAAGTGTGCAGTGTGCATCAAAAATGTGCAATGGAAGATACAGCAGTGAAATGGTAATGTGCAATAGAATGTGCATTGAAGTTAAGATAAAATAAATGTGCAACAGTAGTAATTCTAGTGCAATAACAGGAGTAAACAACAGTAGTAAAAATTCCAGTAGTAAATGTGCAATAACAGTAGTAAACAATAGTACAACAGTAGTAAAATTCCAGTAGTAAATGTAAATGTGCAACAGTGCAACAGTAGTCCTTAGCAGCAGTTTTAAAAGTGTCTAGAGTGATATGTCTTTTTATGGAATACAGGTTATGCCAATATGGGGGGTGGGGGGTGGGAGACGGGTAAGGTGAGAGTTCAGGTGAGGCAAATCGCTGCTCGGGCCTTTGAACGGCAAGTTTATTTATAAAAAGAATGAAGACCGGACGATCAACAAGAATGCCATGATTTGTAGCTTTTGTCAAAAAGAATTTTCCGATCGTCAAAGCAGCTCCAACCTGACGGATCATTTGAACGATAAACACGTCCGTACAAGTTCCATCGTTACCGGTGATAGAGCGAGAGTGAGCGCACTTCAACAAATCACCAAACTATGCTCGCAGAATTTGGGAAACGAATGAGCAAAGCGACCGCATGAAAACTGACAAACACATCACTCACAATCTCTCTCTCTCTCCCTCTCTCTCACACTCTTAAGATTTTTTTTAATCGCCTGACAGCACCAATAACAATTTTATAAAGGTCAAAAGGAATGTGCACTATAGACAGCAGATATACAGAAGAAACCAAACCAAATATGTTCTGCAAGTTACAACAGGTACAGTACATACAGCAGGGGTCTCCGTTCAGAAATGCTTTGGCGAGCTACTTGGAAGGGGGTGGAGAGCCGAGTAACAGTTTGGAGACCGCTGATATACAGTATTATTATGCAGGTAATGGTTAGAATCCCTTAATGGGGTTTGGATAAGGGGGAAATATGTTCTTGTTCAGCAATAAAAGCAGTGTCCTGATGACAATACAATGACAATTTCCTGTATATTTCTTAGCGATGGAGCATAAGTTCTAAGCGGTTAGTTACAGTCGTACATCATCTCTGACCCTTTGTACACCTCACTCAGCGTACGATCGTGCTTTTCTTTTCCATTTGTGTTAAATTGCTTTATTGAATAGAAATTACATTCAGACAAGCTCTTTCACAATAACATCCGACAGGGCAAAGGGTTGCCATCATCCTACAACTTAAAGAGCAGATACATCAGTAGACAGAATACATAATATATCTTTGGCAAGTAACGTATTTCTATTGCACTGAAACCTCCAGAAGCCTTGAAGATCTGTATCATTATGTTCTGTATGTGGGAGTAAAAAGTTCATAAGACGTAAACCAAGAAAAAAAAAACAAAATGTATTTACCAGAGGTTCAACACTAGACCCCACACACCAGAAGTCATTTCAAACTACATCTTGTATTCCTTGATTACTATTAAAGGTCCTATTACACAACATTGACTCATGATCTTTAAGACATGTTATAATGTTGTTACCTCATCAAAAACATACCTGGAATTGTATTTTGGCTCATTCACACATGATTGAATAATCATTTATTAGTCTGCTCTCTACATCTGCAAGGCTCAAAATGTTCTTTTACACTTTGTGATGTCATGTATTGGTAGTTTTCAGGTTAACAGCTACGTTTTACCTTTTGTTTAGTAGAGACTGGCAATTCCAGGGTTGAAATCATCCACATGATTCTAGTGAAACATAGTGTAGCACTTCCTGTATTATCATGTGACAACACAAGGTGGAACTGAGTGCTTTCTGTTTGAGTGAAGAAATAAATCAATTTACAGCCACAAGGCCTCACCCGGCACGCACAACATGCCTGCAAACGCCCGCAAACATCGCACCCCGAAAACGCCGTGCCCCACGCTAACCCTAATAACCGTAAACCTCAACCACAATTTTAACCCCTAGCCCCAACCCTAATTCTAGGTCTAACCCTAAACGTAATCCTAACCTTAAACCTAACCCCAGGCGTAACCCTAACTATAGCCCCAACCCTAACCATGACTCCTAACCTTGCCATTTTTCAAAACTTTGTGCATGTTGACATTTTAAAAACATCCATGATTGCGGACTTCCGGTTTGGCCACCCAGACCAATACATCCTCCACCAGAAAAATGACATAGTGCACGTTTAAATGTGTGGAGTTAATATGATTAACTTATATTCAGGAGCTGGACCACACCTCAAACTCCACGCCAGCTAACCTCAGCTCATCTCGAGCACGCCTTCAATTACCCAGAAGCCTCATTTATACAGCCTATCCCGACAACACCGTCCATGTCAGCTCTCTCGACCCCCTCCCTCCCACCCCGTGTCTCTCATCCATCCTTCAGCCCGAAGACATCATCTTTAAGGAGGGGGGGTTCCGAACCAGCTGGGTGACCATTTTGGATTGGAGACGGAGCCCTCACAATAAGTCTCCCCCCAGTCACATCTACCCACCGTCAATAAATATCTTTATCGTATTTCATTGTTGTGGCGTGGTCTTTGCTAGTGAATTTTTTTTAGGAGTCCCCTGCTGGCCAACTGTGAAAAACGCATCATGTCAGTAATATATGTTTTTGCTTCTAGTCATTCATAGAATTTAATTCCCAAATTTATATATCAGAAAATAATGTAATATGGGCCCTTAAAATGTGAAAAAATGCGCATCTGTAATTCATAGCTTTATACAGAGAAAGTAGTGCCAGCACTGCAAAGACAAGACAATGGCACTTTAGTTCTTTTCTTTGTAATAAATAAAGTGTGAAAAAAAGGTGAAAAGAGGAAATACATACACATAAAAATAATGTTACACCAGAAACATAGACAACATAGACAATGACAGAAAACACTATAATAATGTTTATGTTTGAAGCTACAGGAACAGACAAACTGCAATATGCCTTTGCCAATATTATTGATCCAATTGTCCACACACAAAGGACAACAGTAAACTCACAACAGCTCTATAGGTAAAAGCCTCTGTCGCCGTTGCTTTACTTTCATGTACAATCTGAACAGCTAATACAAAAACCTGGCTTTGAACTCTGCTAGTTATTGAAGTCCAAGTCGCACTCGAACAACTTCAGTCTAAACTTTCTTTAAAAAACCACAGGCGTACAGCATACAGCGCTGGCCCTGACAGCATGTAACAGGCTGACCTTCTGTACTCCTCCAAATATCAAAAGACTCATTTCAACACCCATTCAGTCCCTTTCACACATTAATGTAACACATTCTCTGGTACAATAGGCCAACATACAAACACACGCAGATGGCAGGCGCTGGGCCCAGTCCAATACGTGCATGTGTGTCTACGGAGCCCAGCCTGTGAGGTTGATAGGCAAGTAATGTGTCTGTCCAGGCCATTTCTGTCTGCAGAAAGTGGCTTTAAACAGCACTATAATAATGCAATACTAATCAATCCACAAAATTGCTAATAAGATATTGTTATTAATGCTTTTGCCTGGTAAACCGAATAAATTAAATGAATAAAACATGAATAAAATGTGTCAATGTTGCCTATGGACACAACCACAGACTATAAAGAAGTGGACTAAGTGAGGGTGAGGAAAAGGAATTCATTTCACAGGGGTCAGCAACCTTTACCACTCAAAGAGCCATTTGGACCCATTTCACAGTAAAGAAAACACTGGGAGCCACAAAACCATTTTGAAATTTAAAATGAAATAACACTGCATATAACAGTTTGTTTTTTTTTGTTTGTTTTTGCCTTTGTGCAATAGAATTACATTTTGAAAATGAACAAACTAAAATAAAATACATTTAATTAAATACAGTGGTCCCTCACTATATCACGCTTCACCTTTCATGGCCTCACGGATTTTTTTTATTCAAGTTTTTTTATCGTGTATCAATGCACATTGTGTTCTGCATCCTGATTGGCTAAGGGACTGTAGACCTTTGCTGATTCGTTAGTCATTCTCCTCCATCTCTCCTGTACAGAATGTGTTCAGTTTGCCAGATTTATATAAACGTTAGATCGCGAGCAGTGTGACTCTGAAGTGC
Organism: Paratrypauchen microcephalus; assembly: GCA_036785185.1. NCBI lineage: Eukaryota > Metazoa > Chordata > Actinopteri > Gobiiformes > Gobiidae > Paratrypauchen > Paratrypauchen microcephalus. Next base: position 13,758,573 of record JAVJIX010000002.1, on the reverse strand, counting down.
TGTATGTTTGCAAGTTTTCTCCTCGACAAAACCCGAGACAGCAGAGCGGCACCAGGGCGAAGAGGCTCGGTCAGAGGAACTGTGAAATACATGCAATATGATTAGGGCCTTGAAAATCTATGAAAGTTTGAGTGTTTAAACAAGAGACACACGAGAAATGTGAGAAAATGTTCATTCCAGTCTGAGAAAAGTGTAGAATGTGTGTGGTGAGGCGTTTACAGCCTTGAAACATGTAGAATAAACTACTTCGTGGATTTCGCCTATTGCAGGTTATTTTTAGAACGTAACCCCTGCGATAAATGACCACTGTACTCATTAATTATTTTCAAAAACTGAGCCGCATCAGAGGGATCAAAGAGCCTCATGCGGCTCTGGAGCTGCGGTTTGCCGACCCCTGATTTATGACAAAACAGTGACATAAAACCACAGGGTCATGTGGAGCGGGTTGACGCGAACATTTTACAGCCAAACCAATGATGAGCCTGACAGCAGCAGTTACAGAAAGAGTTTCTCAAAAATGATGTGGAACCGGAGTTGATGAAGCCAGAAGTGCAACCATGCACACTTCCTCTTTGGAATGCGAGAGCTAGCGGATTAGCAATGTCCATTTGTACACAGTCTATGGACATAACAGTACTATGACGCAACCCACCTATTCCAATATTGCTGGGTGAGCTACCACAATTGTTCAATAATCAGTGTTGTATAGTAACGTAATAATACTTCACTACTGTACTTAAGTACATTTTGGGAGACTTTGTACTTTACTTGAGTTTTTAAAAAAAAAGATTACTTTTACTTTTACTTCACTACATTTCCGAATTTAATTGCATACTTTTACTCAGATACATTTTCAATGTGCCGTTTAGTTACTCGTTACAAAAAAACCTCTACTGACTGAAGGAAGTCAGGACGTGCCTGGACTTGTTCGCTACTTGCGCATGACAATCAGCCTACACTTGTTGGTTTCATGCAGCTAGTTTAATCAATCAACATCCCTGATGGAAGAGGAGACAGCATCCACGTCGGCTACAAATGAAAGGGGAGCTGACGATGAGCATCCCTGGCCGTACTTAAACACAATGTTCTCTTACGCTGATATGAAGGATTCGTCCTATCGAATGTAGTGCCTCTTGTGCCTTCCAAGAAACGTGGAAATCCTATCTTACAGAAACTCCCCATCCAACCTCAAGAAACACATCGAGGTTAAGTTCTAGATTAATGAAATTATTAGCGTCTATATTCCAATTCCAGTAACTATAGCATGGACATTCTAGACACCGTTGTGAAACCTTGAGCATAACATGTAGAAATTAACTTTGTGTGACATTGTTTCGGTTACACAAAGCGTATTTGACGATGTTGGAGCTAACAGGCTACCTAGCTTTTTGGGCTCAAGGGAAGGCATAGCTGTAGGCTAAGTGTAACGAATGAGAAAGGGCACACGAGTTCAAAAGGACAAAAAATAACATTAACATGTGCCTACTTTTAAAAATGTAAACAAGCGCTGTGTGTTTGTGCGATCTAAGTAACAAAGCGAGGGTTAGCTTCAGACTGCCTTTGCTTCATACTTTTACTTGTACTTTTAATGACATTACTTGAGTACATTTATTTTGACATTACTTGTCATACTTAAGTACAAGAAGTTCCAGATACTTTAAGACTTTTACTCAAGTAACATTTCAGTCAGTGACTTCGACTTTTACCAAAGTCATTTTTGGGAGGGGTACCTATACTTTTACTTGAGTCAATACTGTCAATAAGACAGTACAATCACATTATAGTAAAATGGCCCAGAGCTAATAATATTTTTTAAAAGAGTACAATTATTAAGCGTATCACCTCTAGTTCACGTTTGAGAATGAAATGGGCTAAGCTTTGTGTTCAAACAAGGCATTTGTACCAACTTCAATCACACACTTAGTATTTCTGGCACAGAGACACCACCAGTATGACTAATATCCAACAGACTCAGTAAGCTGGCTCCCATTCTCCAGCCAAGCCTCTCCAGCTCTGATAAGATTGTGCCCTAGACTTCAAACACTTACATATTGCCCAGGAAATTGTCACACACAAAAAATGCGTCAAACAGATAAATTCATTCCTGATCGTACATCTTGCTTGATTTATTTATAGTAGCGGTGTCAGACAGAGAACGAGGAGGAAGAGAAGGAAAAGGAGGAAGAGGATGAGGGATGATAGCTGGAGGAGGGTCTGAAGAAGAGCTGGGTAGTAATAAGAAAGATGGAGAGATGAGAGGAGAGACGGATGAAGAGGGATGTGGTTCCGTAAGGTTCTGGGAAGATATTGTATGTATAAGCAATGAAGTACCCTTTTCTGAAAGATTACACGGCAAGTTTCTTTTCTTTTTATTTTGATCAGATCTTTGATAGATTATACTCTATACATCCCCCAACTTTATAACACAAACAGGCCTATTCTAACTAATGCACAGAAATAGCTAAAAGGTAATATAGATACATCATTTTCTTTTGTTTTCTGGAAATTGCATATAGACCTTTCTTTCTGACACATTATTCATTGTACGAGAGCAAGTACCATAAATAAAACACTGAATAATCAGTGAAAGGCAAATTTTCTTATGTATTACACAGAATAGTGTTTTCTGATTCATGTTTCCTTGTCAGATACTTACCTGGATCTGTGTTTTATTTGATTCACACATGCTTAACACAAACCCTGCATATTTAGTGTGATGTGTTGTCATGTGGTAATACAGGAAGTGCTCCACTGTGCTTTTAAATTCCATACACCTTTACTAGAATCATTTGAATACTTTTAGACCTGGATTTACCTATCTATACCGAACAAACAAAGGATAAAAAGTAGCTGTTAACTTTAAAACTACTGCACCATGACATCACAAGGTGGAAGTGAGCATTTTGAGCTTTGGAGATACAGTGAACCCTCGCTCTATCGCGGTTCATTTTTCGCGGCCTCACTGTTTCGCGGATTAAAAAAAAAATAAAAAAAATAATAATTATTATTTTATTTTTTTAATAGTGTAACATTTTTTTACAGTGTGTCCTGCGTCCTGATTGGCTAAGAGACTAGACCAGGACTAAACATGGACTAAACCAGGTCTAGACCAGAACTAAACCAGGTCTAGACCAGGTCTAAACCTGGACTAAACCAGGTCTAGACCAGGTCTAAACCTGGACTGGCCCTGGACTAGACCAGAACTAAACCGGGACTAGACCAGGTCTAAACCGCTCTTTGCTGGTTTCGTGCGGCTGTTTTGTGGCTCGGGCTGAGAGCACGCGGTCCGGGCGTGGCGGTTCTATCTCGTGCTCGCGGCGTCGCGCCGGTCACGTTTCTCTGTCACGGATTTGTCCACGATGAGGGGTGCACGTGTGGAGCTTCTCCAAGGGGTTGGTGCGCGTCGCATCGCGTCCAGGGACGTGGCGGTGCTCATCGCACATCCGGCGGGGCTTCCGGGGCCGTGTCTCCCCCCACGCGTCACTATTAATACAATTTGTTGAAAATTTACAAAAGTTTGAGTGTTTAAACAAGAGAAAAATGTGAGAAAATGTGTGTGTGTGTGTGTGTGTGTGTGTGTGTGTGTGTGTGTGTGTGTGTGTGTGTGTGTGTGTGTGTGTGTGTGTGTGTGGTTTTTAACCTTAAAACATGTAGAATAATTGTAAAACCGGGACTAGACCGGAACTAGACCAGGACTAAACCAGGACTAAACCAGGACTAAACCAGGACTAGGCCAGGTCTAAACCAGGACTAGGCCAGGTCTAAACTGGGATTAAATCTTTGCCTTGTTTCGTGACGGTGCACGTGTCCGAGCGCACCCCCCATACATTACATTTTGATGAAAATCTACGAAAGTTTGAGTGTTTAAACAAGAGAGAAATGTGAGAAAATGTTAATACCAGTCTGAGAAAGGTGTATAATGTGTGTGGTAAGGCGTTTACAGCCTTAAACCACATGTATAATAATTGTAAAATATAAAGTTGTCCTACTTCGTGGATTTCACTTATTGCGGGCTATTTCTGGAACCTAACCCCCGCGATAAACGAGGGATTACTGTATAGACAGAGTAATAATAAAGTTATTCAAACATTTGTAAATGAAACAAAACATAACTCTAGGTTGTTTTTGTTTGTTTGTTTTTTATAAGGGAGTGGCAGCTGGGTAACAGTAGCTCCTGCTTTTTTTTTTCTAAACAACTACCTTTTTAAGTTAATCTTGTTTGTTTGCACTTAAAGAGAGCCTCTATTGCTCGTTGGCTGCTCTTTGGTTGCTATTCCATCAATTTTTTTGTTACCCTATGTTAGATATTATATTTGATGAGTGAGCTACCGTACCCAAAACAATTTCCCTTGTGGATCAATGAAGTTTGTCTAAGTCTAAGTCTAAAATGAAATAGATAGTGACCTACAGAGAACTATGCACGAATATCGAGAAAATGAAAGCAAAAGCAACATGACAACTGAACTTCTTCTTTATGACTATAGTCTATCAACCCTCATATTAAATCTATGTCTTCTCACTGTGAGCTGTGAGGTACATCCTGTTTACAGTAGCAGCAAGTAAGCTATTTTTAAACACTGGTAAGCTACATGTTCTTTCCCCAAACCTCAAGAACCCATGCGTGGCTCTGGTTAGCTGATTTAGCATGTTACTTTAAATCCTGTTGTAATTGCTCTCTGCACGTCAAAGGCAGCAGGCAGCCACAAGTGCGGGTAACTGGCTGGTTTCTCACCGTGCGATAAACACAGATGTCACCTAGGCCCTGTCCCCACGACAACGTTTTTTGGAGGAAACGGAGAAGTTTGGGTGCGTTTGGGCCTGCCGTCCAGACGGCGCCGGCGTTTTTGGGGGCTAGAACGGAGTTTTTCAAAAACGGCTTCCAGAGTGGAGAAGTCGGAGAACGCCCCCCGTTGCGTTGGAATGTGGGCGGCAAAAAAGCGCGGCAGGTGAGAAAATGATGACGTCGCGCTGCCGTAATCATCACGTGACCGGTGACCAGAGGGTGGAACCCGGCGCCTTCCGCAGGTAACAACCAGATAACAACAGCCATGGCGGACAATGGACTTCAGTATCTTTTGCAGACTTTTGGAAGTTTATTGGCACTGCTGCATCAAACTGTGTTCATGTGCTTAGTATTGCGACAACAGCAGAGGACCATGCACAATTACGCACGTCGGATGCTTTTCACCCCGCTGCCGCGGTCGAGAACAATGACAAGAAGGGCCACCCGAAGAAGGTTTTGGGTGAGACCTGGGAGAACGAGTAGCTGGTGGGACAATTTCGTCAATGGCGTTGTAATGGAGGACGACTGGAGAGCGAATTTCCGGATGTCCAGAGCTTCTCTTGTGGCCCTGTGTGAAGAACTGCGTCCTCATATCGAAGGGCAAACGACGAATATGAGAGCACCGGTCGACACATTGAAGAAGCTGGCCATTACGCTCTACTACTTGAGCGACGAGGGAAGGCTGCGCAAAACAGCGAACGCATTTGGAGTGTCGCGACAGACTGTCTCCGTCATAGTTAGACAGACCTGTACGGCTATTGCTCTTCACCTCGGCCCGAAATACATCAAGCTGCCTTTCACGGAACCGGAGGCAGAGGAGCTTGTTTCGGGCTTCCTCCGTGTGCATGGCATGCCACAATGTTTGGGAGCGATCGATGGGACCCATATTGAAATCAAGCAGCCATCCACCAACGCCATGGCCTTCATCAACAGAAAGGGCAAACATTCCCTCAACATACAAGCGGTGTGTGACTACAGGTACCGTTTTATGGATGTTAATGTGAAGTGGCCTGGCAGTACGCACGACGCACGGGTGTTTGCCAATTCAAAGGTAAACTCGCATTTTAAAACTGGAAAGATCCCGTCCCTAAAAAGGCAGATAGTGGACAATGAGGAGCCCATACCGATATTTCTGTTGGGTGATCCTGCCTATCCCCTTTTGCCTTTCCTGATGAAGGAGTATTCAAACGGCGGAGCCACGCCACAAGAACAGTACTTCGGCTTGTCTTTGTGTAGGTCCCGCATGGTCATCGAGTGTGCTTTTGGTCGCTTGAAAGCCAGATTTGCGGCACTGAAAAGGCCCATGGACATTAATATGAATGACTTGCCGCATGTTATTTATGCCTGTTTTGTTCTGCACAACTACTGTGAGGCAAGCAAGGAGACGATGGACGAGCAGTCTGTGTTAAGCGCCATAAACTGTGACCGGGAAGTGCAGCCTACCACAGAGAACAACCGGTACCTTACTGACTGTAACGAGACAGAGGGAAAAAGGGTCAGACGAGTGGTCACAATGTTCCTGGACCCATGAACTCAGTGCTCACATCGACTATTGCCGCTATTTTGTTGAATTTTCTTGCTCGAAATGTGTGGATTTACTGTGTTTGTGATGTAAATAAAGACCACCGTCAACAATTTGTTGTCTTCTGCTAATGATTATAAACTAGCATAGTACAGAGGGAAAAAGGGTCAGACGAGTGGTCACAATGTTCCTGGACCCATGAACTCAGTGCTCACATCGACTATTGCCGCTATTTTGTTGAATTTTCTTGCTCGAAATGTGTGGATTTACTGTGTTTGTGATGTAAATAAAGACCACCGTCAACAATTTGTTGTCTTCTGCTAATGATTATAAACTAGCATAGTACAGAGGGAAAAAGGGTCAGACGAGTGGTCACAATGTTCCTGGACCCATGAACTCAGTGCTCACATCGACTATTGCCGCTATTTTGTTGAATTTTCTTGCTCGAAATGTGTGGATTTACTGTGTTTGTGATGTAAATAAAGACCACCGTCAACAATGTGTTGTCTTTTGCTAATGATTATAAACTAGCATAGTAACAAGAAGGCACATGACATTGGTAAACTTTTTTTAATAAAACACTTACAAAAATATACACACAGTGCAATGCACACAACTATATACATGACTTTGTAATCAGTCTTTGCACAAAAGGAAAAAACCTGCACAGCAGTAGACCCAAAAAATGGGGGAAAAAATGTTTTAAACATTAAAAAAAAGGCGAACTATGAAGTGCCACCTCACAGCGACTCCGCACTGTCGTCCTGCAGGAGAGCTCTCCTGAAGGTGTGGCTGCCTTGAGCAGGTTGGGCCAGCGGTGTGGACTGTGCGGACTGTCCGGGATGCAGTGGAGTTTGGGGGTATACTGGAGTTTGGGGGTATACCGGAGTTTGGGGGTATAGTGGCGTTTGAGGGTATTGTGGCGTGGGTGGTGCCATGGGTCCATACATATGTCCGTTCCCCAATCTATTGCTGGCCCCATAGGCCGGTGGGTAGTGGGTAGTTTAGAGACGCAGCACCATCCTGTTTGCCTCACACTTGTAATGCTTCAAGTGCAAAACAACACAACCTCCCGGTGCAGTCTCTGTCACAGTCCCTCCCTTTTGACCTGATTGTACCTGCAGGGTGGTGGGAGCATCTGCAAATATGTCAGTGAGGTCTTTAGCTGACACGCTTCCAAAACTCACACTATTGGACTGATGTATTTCACAACAACCATGGGAACAGAACCGGTCTTTTTCCAGCCCGTAACAAGGTCAGTCTATGAGGACTGAAGAAAGGTGCACTTCCGTCAGGAGAGGTGTACTTGACATCGTGTCATAGCCGTGTGTGGGAGGAGATGTGTCGTCAGGGGGCTCGTCTGACTCACAGCTCTGCATACTCCTTAACTTTCGTTATTTTACTATTTTTATTTTTCACTCAGTCACTGTCCACCAGAGGGAAAATAGAAATAGTATGGATTTTGTACTAAAGCGAGTGGAATAACTACTCCAAACCTGCCCTATGAAAAAGGCCCAAACACTAAATATATTCAGTGTCAAATGTATTATACTTCATTATACTGATAGTAATGCATGAGTTCTAGGTATTCAAAGGCCCTTTATCATTTGTCAGATTGATGGAAATGTGGCTGGCAAGGTCACCACCAATCACTGTCACGATCACATACACAGACGTGGTGGGTGACGTGTGATACCGCAGCAGGACTCAAACCACCTACCTTCCAGTTAGTGTGCAAACATCAGCACTAATGAATGAATGAATGAATGAATGAATGAATGAATGAATGAATTTATTGAGTATGTCACAAAGTCAATATACAGTACAGTACATAATACATTACACGTATACATGTACCTGTAGGCATATTAATATCATTTCTTTACATAAGTAAACATATCTCAAAGGGTTATGGGAAGAAGTGTCAACTTTTTGAATCCCACCCCTTACAGTCACTTAAACATTAATATTGTCCGGTTTCCTCTGAACCATCTTCGTCACATTTATCTGGTGTTACTACAACTTATATTTACAATCTTCATAGATAAGCCCTTTATAATAAATTAATATACAGTGAACCCTCGTTTATCGCGGGGGTTAGGTTCCAGAAATAGCCCGCAATCAGTGAAATCCGTGAAGTAGGACAATTTTATATTTTACAATTATTCTACATGTTTTAAGGCTGAAAACGCTTCACCAGACACATTATACACCTTTCTGAGACTGGTATTAACATTTTCTCACATTTTTCTCTTGTTTAAACACTCTTTTGTAGATTTTCATTAAAATATATTAATAGTGGGGGGGGGCACGTGACACGCGGACACGTGCGCGCGGACACGTGCGCGCGGACACGTGTGTTTGTTTTGGTACCACATATCCATGCCATGTGCGAAAGTCGAGTGGAAAGCGACCTGGATATCATTTTGGGCAAGACTCAAGCCAATGCTAACAGTGCCGAACCGCTAACAGACGCCTCTGAGCACCAGTCCTCACCACAAGACCAGGTAAGACCAACCTGCGCTCACAAGAGTTGGTTGCATTTCACCCCGGGTCCAAAATCAGACCGCTATCAATGCGTCGCCAATACTCCACAGCTCTCTAGGACGGGGTCGGGTTCGTCCTCTCGGCGTGACGGGGAAGAGCCACTGTCTCCTCTGTGCGCGCGAGTGTCCTCCCCCCGCTGCGGCTCCCTCGAATGCGGCTCTCCCCGCTGCGGCTCCCTCGGCCCGTCCATGTTGATTCTTGGCTCTTCCATGGTCCGGTTCGCACTCTCTTCCATGGCTCGTGCAAGTAAACAAAGGCCACACCTCCTGTCACCCAGGCGCTCTCGTGAAGGACATCAGAGACTCTGTCCCTACCATCCCTGGTCTAGACCTGGTTTAGTCCTGGTTTAGACCTGGTTTAGTCCTGGTTTAGTCCTGGTTTAGACCTGGTTTAGTCCTGGTTTAGACCTGGTTTAGACCTGGTTTAGTCCTGGTTTAGACCTGGTTTAGTCCTGGTTTAGACCTGCTTTAGACCTGGTTTAGTCCTGGTCTAGTCTCTTAGCTAATCAGGGCGCAGGACAGAATGTTACACTGTAAAAAAAAAGTTACACTATAAAAAAAATTGAAAAAAAAAAAAAAAAAAATTGGAAAAAAAAATCCGCGAAACAGCGAGGCCGCGAACAGTGAACCGTGATACAGCGAGGGTTCACTGTACTATCCATTACAACATTTCATCACTATAACGACTCAGAATACTAGATTTGTATAATTTTTTAAACTGCTTAAAGTTTGAACAGTGTTTTAGTTCATCACTCAGGCTGTTCCATATTTTCACCCCACAGATCGATATACAAAAACTCTTCCTTGTGGTTAGCGCTAGAGCATGTTTATATATTGCTGTTCCTCTTAGGTTATACCCTACTTCTCTTTCTGTAAATACATTTTGAATATTTACCGGTAGTTGATGATTTCTTGCTTTGAACATAATAAGTCCTGACAAATATTCTACTTTATCGGGAAATTTCACTCACTAAATCATTGGCATGCTTACTAACCAGTTGGTATACTGAGGCTACGTTCACACATTTTAGCCCAGTTTGAGTCTAGGTTGGGTTATTTGTTTAGTCATAATTTTAATGAGGCGATTGCGCAAATGTGAACGTGCCCTGAGACCAGACAAATCTGATTGGAAAAAAAATGACCGTCTGTTTATGTAATTTTGCTAATCATGATTTGTCTGAGAGTTTGTGGACAGGGCACAAATGTGTGTGAGGAGGCTGTGTTTATGCGCTGTGTGAGAGCAGAGAGAAAAAAACATAAAATATCATGAGTTTGGCGGGGAGTCAGGCCCTGCAGAGTTGTGTGCTAAACTAAAGTTTATAGTTGTGCTTTATGTGTGGAGGTGCTTTATTAAACTGGGACTGAGGGACTGTGTATGGGAACAGCAGCTGTCTCCCTCAAATCCTGAAAAGCAGACAGCTCTGACTATGAGAGGCTACAGCGATTGTGTTTTTATTGGAATCGAGATTAAATCCATGTTCGGAAATATAATGTGACAGGAGACTTTTGGGAGGTTCTCAAAGGTCGATGAAAGAATATTTCATTTCAAAACAAAACTGCTTTACTCTTTAACAGTATCTCGCTGATGTCTTTAAATACATGTGTCCCGTATATTAGAACGTGTGTGATTCCCTGGTTTCTTTCTTCACTGTGTAGACACATGTGATGGGGGGGCACAGACTACACACAGCTGACAGTTACCAGGACACACTCTGACAGTTATGTCTGTGCATTATAGCTGCAAACTCTCACTTCCTCTGCGGCGATGACACGGTGACCTTTTCAATATTGGATGTTCACACCACTGTGCAGGTGACAGCACGAGTCAGGTGACATGGAGCCGCACTACACCCTATACAGGTCTAATAATAAAAAAACCTAATGAATGATTAATTGGAGCAAGCTCAGCAGAGGGGCAGTAAGTGACCAGCACAGTGTATTAGAAGTTTATGTGAGGTCTGTGAGGATACACTTTACAGGAAATGTGTGGTGCCATTGTTTTTGAGGTAAACAGGAAAACAGAATACTTTAAATTCATAACCTTAACAAAAGCAACATATTTGGCACCAGTTTCTTGCTATTTTTGCTGCTTATTTTAAATTAATTATTACCATTTATACAGCTCTGGAAAAAATAAGAGACCACTGCAAAATTATCGTTTTTTCTGTTCCTTTTGCCCAAACGCATACCGTATTTTTCGGACTATAAGTCGCTCCGGAGTATAAGTCGCATTTTGGGGGAAATTTATTTGATAAAATCCAACACCAAAAACATACATGTCATCTTTATTTATTTATCTTAAAATAAAAATAAAATAGAGAACAACAGGCTGAATAAGTGTATGGAATACTAACGTTACATGACAGACATGCCTGGTAATGTCAGTAACGACGTAACATATTAAGAGTTATTCAGATAACTCTAGCATAAAGAACATGCTAACAAGTTTACCAAACTATCAGTTTCACTCCAAATCACTAAATCCAATGAAATCTTCATCCTCGGTGTCACTTTTAAACAACTCCCCCAACTCGGGAGGTAGACGATGCGCCACTTCCTCTTCTACGTCGCTTACGTCAGACTCATCGTCAGTTGCGGTTCCAATTATTCCTATGGCCTATGGCGCCCTCTTGCTGTTTAGTGTGAAAATTACATGTGAAATGATATAATAATATCATTTCACATGTAATTTTTCACACATAAGTCGCTCCGGAGTATAAGTCGCACCCATGGCCAAACTATGAAAAAAACAGCGACTTAAAGCCCGAAAAATACGGTACCTATTTTTCTTATAGGTATGTGTTTGGGCAAAAGGAACATTTTTGTTGAGTCTATAAACTACTGACAACATTTCCCCCATATTCCAAATAAAAATATGATTGTTTAAAGCATTTATTTGCAGAATATAACAAATGGTCAAAATAACAAAAAAGATACATGTTTTCAGAGCTCAAACAATGCAAAGAAACAAGATCAAATTCATTTTAAAACAACATAATACTAATGTCTACACTTAAGAGGAGTTCAGAAATCAATATTTGCTGCTTATTTTTAATCACGGCTTTCATGTGTCTTGGCATGCTCTCCACAAGTCTTTCACATTGTTCTTGGGTGACTTTAAGATAAGATAAGATAAGATAAGATAAGATAAGATAAGACTTTATTGATCTCACGCAGGAGAAATTTACTTGTCACAGTAGCTCCAGGTAGGGACAGTTTGAACAAGAAAGAAAAGTGCATGCAGCAAGAATAAGTAATAACAATAAAATAGAATAAGTAATAACAATAAAACAGTAACAAGGAGAGTATTGAAAAATGATATTGCACGTTAGGACCATACAGTGGAGTTATACAAGTAATAATAATAATAATAACAATAATAATAATAATAAATAATAATAAATTTATTCCACTCCTGGTGCAAGAACTGAAGTAGCTCAGCTTTGTGTTTGTGTTGGAATTCAACAGACGCTGGAATGGAATGGCTGTAATACATGTAGAGATGCTGATTTCAGAAAAAAAATGCAGGGGTCTCTTAGTGGTCTCTTTTTATTATAATATATTGTGATGTGTGAGCTGCTGTGTCCAAATAATTTCCCCTGTGGATCAATCAAGTTTGTCTATTGAATGTTTTGCAAATAAAATATCCATCTACATATTTCATTTCATGAGCAGCACTTTGGAAACTGCGTTTGTTTGTAAAATATGCTGTAAAAACAAAAAGGATTGGATAAAAGTTACTGTACTAAAAAAATAGAGGCAGATGAGTTCCATAATTTTGTCATTACAGTTGGCTAAACAGTATTGTGAAATAAATTCAGGATTGTAAAATGATGGGGACAAATGATGATTTAGTTTTAATGTTATGGTGTAAATGTGGAATTGTTTCTTGTACCAAAAGAAGCTGCTATAAATGTGTTATAAAATGCACCTTTTGGAACTCTGGGTAGACTGGGCTTTAGTCAGTAACAGCAGAATACCTCATATGAACCCAATTTCCAGTAAATTATGCATGAATCAAATTTACACCGCGGTTAATCAGGCCTCATTGTCTACTACTGAGTTAATTAATGAAAACTGCGATAATGAAAGAAGCTGATAAATGCCCGAATAAATGAATTTTGTGGGGGGGAAAAAAAAAAAAAACTATAAGAGGTGTCACTACCGTAGTTGTGAAGTGTGCTTTGCCGTGAATCACACATGTCCACTCTGCTGTCCCTGTCACCACTCCAGTGTGTGTGGACATATGAGCCTCCGAATGGAAGTGTAAATTAGAATAGAGTGAAGATGGACAGGACGGAGGGGCCACGGAGATGGATGTGGTGAGAAGTGGCTGGCCGCCCGCTGTGATTGTCAGGGAGAAGATGGTGGGGGTAGGGACACACAGATGCAGGTAATGAGTATGTGTGAGTTATGAGATCGGAGCACCGCTGTGGATCAGTCGGATGGCCTCAAATACAAGAAGACAAGGCATAAGTGAGAGTGTGTCCAGGGGGCATCTGCTAATACATCAGGCCCTACACTGCAACATGCAACTATGAGCTTCCAGACAGACAAGCTGGCTTCAGAGCTGTACGAGATTGAAGCAAACTATTAAAACCTGAAGCCTATTGTAATGGCTTTCATGTTGTATGGCGCCAGTTACATAAGAATATAATGGTCTATAACTTGTCTGTCTGATTGAAGTCATAAGAGTCACGATTCATATACATTCATGGTCATACTTGGGAGATGTGGGTCATGACCAAAAGAGCATGATCTTGGGTATAGCTGAAATGAGTTTTTCATGCAGTGCGGCTGGGCTAACCCTAATATAACACACTGTAAGGTTCTAGAAGACGGGATGAGGCTGATAAAAGACTTTTTATTGTAAATACACATACACATACAAAACATGTAACTGTAAACTCTTTAAAAACTGCTGCTAAGAACTGCTGTTGCACATTTTTATCTTTATTTTCAATGCACATTCATTTCACTGCTGCATCTTCCATTGCACATTTTGGACATCTGTAAATATGTATTTATTTATTTATTCTTTGCACTGCTTTTAGATTCTGTCTTAGAAAGTTTTTGTATTGTCTTTATATTGCATTTTGTACACTGTCTTTTTTGCACTGCTTGGCCAGGGAGAAACAAAATTTCAATTCACTGTATGTCGAACACATACAGCAAATTGACAATAAAGTTGACTGACTTTTACATTCTGAAAATCATATAGATGTGTTTCTGTTTAAGTTAATCATTGACAAAAGGCAAACAATTTTTTAACCCGTTCTAATATTTTTTTCCTTCTCATTTACCTCATGAATCACGAGTCTTTATTCTCCCGCATTTAAGATGCCACTACTCTGAAAATTCCAGTTTTCCCTAACTGCCATACACAATCACTGCTACAGCTTTGGAAAAAAAAAAAAAAAAAAAATCAGAGACCACTGCATTTTTTTCTGAAATCAGCATCTCTACATGTATTACAGCCATTCCATCCCAGCGTCTGTTGAATTCCAACACAAACACAAAGCTGAGCTACTTCAGTTCTTGCACCAGGAGTGGAATAAAGTCACCCAAGAACAATGTGAAAGACTTGTGGAGATCATGCCAAGATGCATGAAAGCTGTGATTAAAAATAAGGGTTATTGCACCAAATATTGATTTCCGACCTCTTCTTAAGTGTAAACATTAGTATTATGTTCTTTTAAAATGAATTTGATCTTGTTTCTTTGCATTGTTTGAGGTCTGAAAACATGTATCTTTTTTGTTATTTTGACCATTTGTCATTTTCTGCAAATAAATGCTCTAAACGATAATATTTTTATTTGGAACTTGGGGGAAATGTTGTCAGTAGTTTATAACCTCAAACAAAAATGTTCCTTTTGCCCAAACACATACCTGTAAGTAGTAAAATCAGAAAAAGTGATAATTTTGCAGAGGTCTCTTATTTTTTTCCAGAGCTGTATTTACTCATTTGCTCTCCTATTTCGTACATTCTAACATAACCATTTACACAGGCTTCATCAGCATTGCATAGCCGCTTTGGCAGAAAAAACAGATCACTACTGTGATCTGAAACTCTTCATACGCAGGGCTCTCAGCATGGTTCTGCGGTTCTGCAGCACAGCACTTTGTTGTGATGACATTTTCAGAGCTGCACGGTAAAGGAGCAGGCATTTTCAACAAGAATTGTGCAAACTTATTTCTTTCATGAAGTTGTTTTAGATTAATATTGCGAATGTACAAAACACAAAACAAGGATCCATGCGTATAATAGAACTATGAGGCGAAAATATATATCTTATAGTCTGAGCAGAAGTCCTTCTACTTGGATGAACACATTGAAGTGTTTTACAAAGACATGTTGCGTGTCTAAGAATTCTCCGGTGATATGGAGGACTTATGCAATGTTGCTACACAATGTAAAGAGGTATGAAAAAAACTCACCTGACATGTATGAGGACTGACAGGTCACAAATGTTAGCAGGCCACGGAGTCAGAGTGGGGACATAGGGTCACTCCAGATACACACTGTGGACTATAACAAGTATCCAAGAACACATACATTTTTGTTCAATAGTAGTAAATAACCTAGTCGCAGCACATACTGGGATGCTATAATGTTTGACACCAGTTTTCCTAACCTGAATAATAAACTACAATTATTTTCTAAAATAAACCAAAAATAATATCAGCATACTGAAGTATTAGGACTAAATTAGATACTGATGCATCATTGGATAATAGCTTTTGAAATATAAAAAAAATAAATTAGACCTACATGGTGATTAAACAATTACCAGAAAATTAAATTACCGTAAAATTTTTAATTAAAGGTGCATTGTGTAGCTTTTCTGGTGGAGGGTTCGTCAAATGCTTTTCTCCGTGCAAATGTTATTGCTTTGTCTGGAATGTTTCACAATATGGTATTAAAGGAGAATTCTTACAATCTGAGCCTTATTTCGGTAATAAAACAAGTTGTTTTACTCACGCATAGCACTTTGGTGTCATATGGAGCACTTCCGGAGATGTTTTAGATTAGCGATCTCCATAACGCGAGTTCTCGGGGCATATGTTTGCGGTCTCCAAATAACACAAACTTTAGCAATTTCAAATCATAGAAGCTCAATGTCTTAGTCTATACTTTTATTTGAGTCAAAAGTGGCCTGTAATCCGAGATTTATCCATAATTTACAGCTTTGCGTTTCATGTTTGGGTCCCGAGAGCTGAGAGCGAAATAAGATGTGACTCCGCACATGCGCACTGTCGTCCTCATTTCCTCGAAACTTTGGATAAATCTCGGATTAGAGGCCACTCAAACGAAAGTGTAGACTAAGACATAAAGCTTCTATGATTTGAAAAGTGCTAAAGTTTGTGTTATTTGGAGACCGCAAACATATGCCCCAAGAACTCACTCACGTTACGGAGATCGCTAATCCAAAACATCTCCGAAAATGCTCCATATGACACCAAAGTGCTATGGGTGAGTAAAACAACTTGTTTTATTAGCGAAATAAGGCTCAAATTGTAAAAAAACGTTAATTCTCCTTTAAACCTTTCTATCTTCACGGAGACCAAACCAGACCAAGTTACAGGTCAGATCTGTGAAGAGGCAAAATGGTCACAGACAGAATGCCTGTTTTTTTTTTTTTTGGTATTTTTGAGCTATAAATCCTGAAAAAAATGTAATGTAGAGCTGTTTAACATCATTCTGTGGTACATTCCAGGCAGAGCAATCACATATCCATAGAAACAAGCAGGTCACATAACCCCAACTAAAAAGTTACACCAAACCAACATGCTTTTTCTTTCTCAATTATTTTTCCATAGGTTTATAGAACAAACTGCGTACCTTCAGTGGTGCCTGCTCCCCAGTTTGAGAAACCCTATTTCCACCACTCCTGTTTGTCTGATCCCATCTATCTCCTGCTCCTTAATCGTTAATCCTGGCTCCTTTGGCCTAATTCCTTTCTTTAGACTTTCACCTCTGTTTCCCATCTTTTGTTTTGTCCTCCCATACATATCGACTGCGTATAGATCGCCTCCTGTTAGTTGAAAGACAAAACAGAGCCGCCATTATAACCAATCTCATTCACCTATTTAACCATTCATTCATTTCCTCCGTGCCTCCTCCCACTCCTCCATCATCCCTGCCACCTCCCGTTCACCCGAGCACTGTCTCATTCACCGGAGATTCGATAAAAAGAGCAACAGGATCACGGATCTTAGAGCTGGAACACGGCGCCTTTAATCACGCTGATGTTAAAGAGATTATCTACGGATAACAATCTGGAGCTGAGCGTTATCTAACCTCATCCCACTTTAGAATGGAGATAGCCCACAATGGGGATTTGATTAATATAGGAAGTGACATCCATACGGTATAGAGCCTGATGTTTGGTGGGTATTTACATATATACCGCAGGTCAGGATGGAGAGAATGAGAGGGCAGAGGCGTGATGTGAAAAAGAGGGAAAGATAATGTCAGGCAAAGGAAAGGGCACGAACAGGTGGTAGAAAATGAGCCTTATGTTTTCTGCTTGTGGAGAGGATGACTTTTTCCTGACTGCCAAGACGGCCGTGTTATGAATGTTGCATTGGTTTAGACAGGAGTAAATTAAAATCGGTTTTAGATATTCATAGTGCGAATTTTAAGCGGATCTGCTCAGTCTAAAGGGTAAAGGGTATAATCTGTTACCTGGCAGCATCACTATGGAAGGAAATTCCATTAATTCAATTTATGCTTGTTCAGGTTTGGGGTCATGGCTACAATCAAAATAACTGTGGGTTTTAAGCTCTGGATCACTGCTGTGTAGGGCTGACATGATCAATAAAGCATTAGAGTTAGATAGCGTAATGAATATACCGGTATTGGAGGGACAACAAGCAGAATGCCAATCAGAAAACCTGAACTGGTGAGCTTAAAGATTACTATCGACTCTGCCACTGCATTCCAAAAGAGTTAGACATACCTTGACATCATTAAGACCTCAGAATACACACATGTTCACTATTTTACCTTAAACTAACAAAATAACAAACAACAAAAATGAAATCTTTACTAACCCAGTCGTGATATGCTGTTGACAAGTTGAACTTCAATGTACTGCTTGAAAAAAGAAACTATATGATCTCGTCCTTACTTTACCAGGATTAATGTAGGGACATTTTGAGCACTGGATCTTTACTTAAGTGCTTTTGACACCTCCTGTCACAATACTTACTTCACTGACATTGTAAATGTAAGAGAGCGCTATGTGCACATAAAACTGTTGTGTTTTCAAATAGATATAGGGACACAAACAACATATGATACATATGTACAAATATGTATTATAAAGTGTATAAAACTAGTCATAAGATATTTATTCATGCATAAGATAAGTTCTTCAACTGAAAAGATATTGTGTCGTAAGCTTTCCTTTCCTTGAACATGCACTATGTAACTGTGGATGGATGTTACGTTACTGCTTATATGCACGTTAATGCTTTGCCTGGAATGTTGGCAAATATAGCATTACACTTATCTGTTATCCTTCTTATCCTTCTATATCTTATCCAAGGAGACAAGCAGGTCACTTAGCCAAATGACCTGCTGACCAGAAGCGGAGACCTTGCTCACAGTAGAATATATGCTTTTTTTAAATATTTTTTTAAGTTTAAGTTTAAGTTTATTTAAATGGGACAGCATGTATTAATGAACAGCTAGTGCTGTAAATACACCAGATTAAGCTCAAGGCTAGTTTCCATCTGTAGTCCCACAGAACAGGGGTGAAAGTCGATAAAACACAAGGTACAAAACATGTAAGACCAACAATGAAAACATGACAGGACACAGTTTTACAAGGATTTTGAGTTAAAAGATCTAATACAAAAGCTTTTAGTTACATGAGGTAGTTTTAGTAGTAAAGTTCTTTTAGTTAGATAAGGTAGTTTTTAATTTAATTTTTATTTTTTTTGTTTAGGTCAAAATGTAATAAATGCAAGATGGAGTTTAATACCATATAAGCAAAGCAATAACATGGTGTACCCTCCACCAGGAAAGTTGCATAGAGCACCTTTTGTTTACAAATCCAATTTTCATACATTTGGATCTTAACTTGACTTGACGCTTGGTGTTTACAGAAGCGTTTCTCCATAAAGAGTTTAGTTGTGCCATCAGAATCAGAATGCAAAAGTGGCACCTTGATAATGTACTCTCTGGGTGTCTGTGTCTCTGGGTGAGTCGCTCTAATCCGCTGAACGGCGCTTTAATCACATCTTGGTGGGCCTCCACTTTTTAATTAAAGCCGTGTTTCAGCTCATTTCACTGCGCATATTTAGAGAGCCGGTGGGACGCCAGGCATTCATCAGGCTGATGGTCTGACAGTGGCACAAGAGCGTGCGCGAGTCAGAGTTTAAAGTCACTGATTGGGTTTGGAACCAAGGGCACGCCAAGGCACACACTATTATAGACACTACAGCCTGTGCAGGTGCCATAGGTTTCACAAGTACACACTCTATTTGCTTTGTCACCACCGCACTAAGTGGAGAGTAAAGGGCGCCACGGACTTTAGCGCTTGGAAAAACGCCAATTGAATTAAATTTATAGATCATTAGCGCAAATTTTGTTCATGGTAAACTATAATATTGACCTGAAACATACATGGATCCACTGACTTCCTGCAGAACAGAGATTATTCAGAGATTTATTTCAGAAAAAAACAGCTAGTAAAAGTATAATAAACCAATGCAGCCTAAAATTGCAAAGGATACAATAGCCTTTGAGTGGCAGTCCCATTATGAGGTTTGTGGTTCTAATCTGAGGTTATATTACCGATGTTTCTCTGAGCAAGATGTGTGAATGTGACTGTGTGTTTGGTGGTGAATAGAGCGAAATCGCAAAATGGCAGCCACCTTCATTTGATTGCAAAATAGTCAGGGCAGATTTTACACCGAATAAATACAACAATAATGAAATCAATGCAAAAACAAGCTACCCATTACTAAAACCTACCTAATGCGTGTTATTCTAAGACTTACCAATATTTTTCTTTACCCAGTTTCTCTGCAGTACATTACACACAATTGCATACGCCTTAATTGCATTCTGCTCCTAAACTGTTTGTGCCTAAATGAAATGTTATTACTTTAATTGCAGCACCTCTCTCCCGCTGTATCTCCTAACTTCAAATTAAATATATTTGTGTCCCACTTGTTTTTGCCAGCTCACAAAGCGGCAGCACCCGATTCAAATATAGAGCGCAAGCAAAAGGCCAGACGCACAAACAGTCCAAATCACACAGACGTGCCAGTGCAAGCATATGTAACCGCCGCGCGATTGGAGACCTATTTTCTGGTCTTAACTTGGGGAGGAGAATTGCATATTGCTCCGTAGCTTACACCTCCTCTCCCTTCTCTTTATCTCTCCACGTCGCTCGCACCCGCACTGGCCCCCTTGCTCCATCAGTGATCATCACACCGTTCCATTAACTTCACAGCAAGCGCTTTTCCATCTCCCTCAGATTGTTCTTGTTTGTCGTCCTAAGCTCTGCCTTCAATCATATTTGCCCACGCCTTTACAGCACATTGCCCATTTAATTGGATTGAGGAGCCTCTTTTGAATATGTAAGAGCAGGGGCTGAATAATAATCAGGAATATTCAAATGGAGGACAGGCCTTTTAATTGACATCACGCCTGGGTGTTGGGGAAGGACACAGGCTTTTATACAGGGCTATCACTGAGGCTATAAAAGGTTCATATAGGGCAAAAGGAGATAAAAGAGAGATAAATAATCATTGCATTAAGACTACTATTAATCAATTATTGATGTGGTGTTTATCAATTTATTTACATTTACACTTAAAGGGCAAATATTACGCTATTTTCTGATCTATGTTATAATCTAATATAAGTTTCTTCATCAAAAACATACCTGGAGTTGTGTTTTGTTTCATTCACACATGTTTAACACACAAACCCTTCATATTTAGTTCTTTTCTTAAACAGAAAACACCATGTTCCACCTTGTGATGTCATGTGTAATGTAAACTCCTTTACGAGAATATTTTTGATTAATTTTAGCCCATTGAAAATCTCTACTGAGGCTACATTTATATGATGACGGTCTGAACAGAAGACGCAAAAGTGGCATCGTGTCTTCACTTTTTATTCCGTGTTTAGATGAGCATTTTCGGGAGGAAATCTGCGTGCATACGGTGACGCAAAAGTGAGTGGAATTCGATTGGGTATGCATGCCAGGCAGCTAGGTGGTGCTGTGATACATTATCACTATGTCCGCGCGCATGCATAGAATCTTCCTTCTGCTCATCTGCGCCGTGAAAAGAAAAACAAAACATGGCTACCGGTAGAAAAAAAAATATTCATGTGGTCAGACGAAGAAGTTCAACTATTCAGACCACATTAGACTACAAAGCAACAAAGGCGCAACAAGGTGTGGACTGGGAGTCCTGCCAAACAAAGTTCACTGATATATGGACCGATGTGACGTAAACGCGTCCTCGATGTCAGCAGATTTGACCAGAGTTTTGCGTCTTGGGCAGTGTAGACGAAAACGCTACGACGGAGTGTATTCAAGTTTTCCACTTTGGAGGGCGGTTTCAGTTTTTTTGCATTTTTAAGCCCCCAAAACGTCGTCACCGTCTAAACGAAAGGCACTTCCGATAAAATATTATCTTGTCATTTTTACCCGTAAGTGTTCTCGTGTAAACAGGCCCTGAATCAAAGGTAAAATAGGGATTAACTTGAAAACTACAGCTCCATGACATCACAATGTAGAAGCAAGCTTTTTGAGCTTTGGAGATGTAAACGAACTACGAATAAAGGATTACTTAAACATGGGTGAATGAAACAAAACACAACTCCAGGTATGTTTTTGATGAGGCAACAGCATTGTAACATGACTAAACGCTCACAAGAGTCAATTTTGCGTAATATTGGACCTATAAATGTGTACAGTAAACCCTCGTTTATGGGTTAGGTTAGGTGGGTTAGGTTCCAGAAATAGCCCGCAATAAGAGAAATCCGCGAAGTAGGACAATTTTATATTTTACAATTATTCTACATGTTTTAAGGCTGTAAATGCCTCACCACACACATTATACACTTTTCTCAGACTGGAATTTTCTCACATTTGTCATTTGCGCATTTGAAGTGCGCGACACGTGCTGCTCTGTCATGGATTTGTCCACGATGAGGGGTTCATCGTGGACAAATCCGTTACAGAGGAGCACGTGTCGCGCGTACACCGGGGCTGCGAGCACGAGAGAGAACCGCGGCGCCTGGACCGCGTGCTCTCAGCCCGAGCCACAAACCGAACACGCACAAACGAACGCAAGAGCCACACGGAGTGATTTAATCCTGGTTTAGTCCAGGTCTAGACCTGGTCAAGTCCTAGTTTAGTCCAGGGCCAGTCCAGGTTTAGACCTGGTCTAGACCTGGTTTAGTTCTGGTCTAGACCTGGTTTAGTCCACGTTTAGTCCTGGTCTAGTCTCTTAGCCAATCAGGACGCAGAACACAATATTACACTATAAAAAAAATGTTACACTATTAAAAAAAAGAAAAAAAGAAAAAATTTGAAAAAAAAAAATCCGCGAAACAGCGAGGGCGCGAACAGTGAACCGCGATAGAGCGAGGGTTCACTGTAAATAAATGCTATGATACATGTGTTACACCTTAATGGAATATTTTAAAAAACAATGATTTATTTGAGTGATAAATGTGGCCTTGTCTGAAAATACACACCTCCAGAGTCTAACTTGATGCCTGCTCAAGGTTCATATTACTGTCGTATGACCTTCATTGTCCACTGAGTTTCAGTAATGTGGCTGATTACGATAGGAAGGACATCCAGCTTAAAAAGATAACAAATCATTAAGCAATTTGTCCACTGTGTCTCTCCTGATGAGGGAGCAGCTGAATAAAAAACTTAAATGATTATATGTTTTCTATATAGCAGTATTAATATGATTGTCAAAGCATTCATTCTCTATATGTCCCAGGAGTTATATAAAGTAATACATGTGCTTATGCCTATTTCCCTTTGTGTGCTCAATGCATATTTCTACCTTGTATACATTTATTGTTTATTGAAGATGTGTTTTCTTCACAATATTTAATTATTAAGGCACACTTGGCATGGTACATTTGTTGATATTCTATCCCCATTCATGACCTTGACTTTACCTTATTCTACAGCTTGTCAAAAAGATGGGTGAATGCATAAAAGCAGCTTTTCATTGACAAATTGGTCACATAAACAATTATTTTGGATTCTGGAATAAAAATGGCAATTTACATTTCTCCTTGAAATGTTGGTCCATATGAAACTAATGGTACTATGATGTAAAGAGGGAAGTATTATTGTGAATGTGTGAGATGGATTTATTCAACTGGAGTAATGCATAATACATTTAAGACACAACCTTCAGGCTGCATAAAGCGTGGCCTTGTGCTGTGATTGGCACTCGGGCCAGACTTTGAACATGACTGATTCTGCCTTTAAATATGCAGCTGACACTTTCCTCTACCTTTCACTGCAATTCTTCAGGAAGTAACGCTAACCTCACGCAGGCCTCTTAGCGCTTCTACAAGAGGAAGATGATACTAAACTTAGGCATACACGTATGGAAATATCATTATCTGCAAAGAGATGGAGACCTGCATGGAATGATCAAATACTTTATCTGTTTTATACAACTCCATCTTAGTTTAGTTAAGAGGCAAATGTTTTTTTCTAGTGGAGATGTTATTGCTTTGCCCGGGATGTTCTATGGTATGACTTTAAACATTTCCATCCAACATTTATTCATTACACTGGTCAAAAACAAAATGCTTCCAGAACAAAAATAGAGAAATTTTTCTTGGTTTAGGTCACTGATAAAGAAAAAGTCAGTCAGAAGTGCTGATTGGCTATAGTTTCCAAGATATAGTATTGGGTCAAAATAGGAAATTTATGCAAAATAAGGCAAAAAGGGTAGTTTATCAGAAGGTACAGTGTGTCTACAAGCAACCAGTTCTATCTGAAAGTCTGTCTGCACATTCCAATACATTCACTTTAATATGTCTACAGTTTTAACATAATATATATAAATATTTTTTGATTTCACATAAGAGAACATTGTGTGCACCTGATGTCTTAAAATATTTCTTGTTTATTTCTTGACGGATAAAGAAGTGCAAGTTAAATATTTTCAAAATATAAATATTTTTAAGCAAAAATGGCTAAATCTATTGCATAAACAGATGTGATTTTGATGTAAAACAATATCATTAAATATCTTGAATACATTAGCTAACCAGCACAGTTATCAATTGATTCATCGTATCAATATAAATGAGATTTAGGCACTTTTATCTCGGAAGCAGGTCGAGTCAAAAAATGTGTAGACCAGTGTTATGGGTGTTGTATTGCTCAAAAGCCTTGTGTGAATAGGTGTGACTCTCCACAGGTCTGAATTGTAATGTAGCACAGTGCAACAACCTGCTTGTCTCCCTTGTGATAGACAAGCAAGTAGCTAGAGTACAATAAGCCATAAAAGATCTATTTAACCATTTAAAAAAAGATTTCGCCATAAGGACCGTGTTTTCAAATGTTTGCCGTTTCAGACCACAGCCCATGAGCCAAACTGCAGTGGAGTGGACTGGACTGTGAGTGAGAGATTGCTGTTTATGTGGACCCAAATGCAGCCAAACTCTTAGAAAGCAATCTAAAAACATTAAAGTGGTTTTGTTAGAGCTAATTAAAGGCGACAGTGGTGTGATTAAAACACACTCTGTGTAGCTGGCTGCAGACTGTGAATGACAGAAGGCTCGATATTGGCAGAGTGGCTGATGGCTGAGTATTGATGGCGCTGGAGGGTTAACTATAGGGCCAAGGAGTCAGAGTTCACACAGCGCAGTCCTATAGGAGCACGCTTTACTGAATAATGGAAGAGAAGTGTCACCGTAATGACTCAAGTATAATTAAACAGATCCAAGTACCGCTCCTGTGGGTAATGAGCTGCATAAGACAGAGCAGAGCGGACAGACGGATACATATGATACATTTAACAAGGACAGACCCTGCGTGCAAGGAAACTGGGAGTCTATTATTTGTTTTGCACCATATAAACACAATCAGATTTATATTTAAAGGGCTAATATAACTATATGATCTATGTTACAATGTTGTTTCCTCATCACAAACATGCCTGAAGTTTAGTTTTGCTTCACCAACACCTTTTAATTCAATAATCCTGCACATTTAGGAGTTCTCTCAAAGTGAAAACACACTGTTCCATGTTGTGATGTCATGTGGTAACACAGGAAGTGCTTCGCTCTGCTTTTAAAACTCAATATACAATCACTAGGATCATTTAGATGGTTTCAGCCCAATAATTTCCAGTCTATACTAAACAAAATGGAAATAACAGCTGCTAACTAACACGTGTGAAAGAAACAAAACCCAACTCCAGATATGTTTTTGATGCAGTAACAACATTCTAACACGGTTTAAAGACCTATACGTATTTGTTGTATTGTCTGAACCAAATTGGACTGGACTTATCTTTAATTTGTTTTATTTTGTTCTTTGCAAATCACAATATTCACCTAAAACAGCTTCACAATAGGAACAGAACTAACAGGTAGCGCCTCTTCCACAGTGAAATTTGACAAATCTCTTTACAAAGTAGTAGATTTTTATTTATTTATGTGTTTTTATTACTGAAAAATGACTATGACATTCTAACACCCACAGTGACCCAGAGGCTGATTTTCGGAATGATCGCAAGTAAGTACAGAGTGGGCAGAGATAGGGGGTAGATGAAAACTGAAATGATCAGAGCATTCAAGCCTCAAATGCAGAAGAACAAAGGATTAATCATAAATCAATCCATCAAAATACAATGTTGAGCAAGCCAATTGTAATGTAGCTAGTCCATTACAAGGGCCTGGAAAATGAGGAGGAAATGAGAGGCAAGGTTTTGAGGTGTTTATTTGTTGTGAATGAAGATTCCTTTGATGGGTGCCTGTAAAAGAAAAGAAAATATGTGCACTGAAGTAACGGGCAATGAGTGAGTCAAAATGGGTACTTACCTCATGCTAGGGTGCGCGGGCTAAAATAGTCCCCAGGAAGCGGGAGCCCTTTAAGAAGGTTCCGGGGCAGGTGGCCATTTTGTGTGAAGAGGGGTGCACCAAGATTTTAGAATTCTTCTATTTTTGTATTTTTAGAAGAAAAGTAAACACTGCTAAATTAATAAAGAATATATTTGTTTACTAATGTATTGAATGACTATTTGAGCACTGTGGGACAGAGTTATCTTTTTAAATATTGTGGGTAAATTGCACCCAGGTGGCCAATTAGAGGGTGGGCTCACCCAATTAAGGGAGGGACCTTTAAAAAGGGCCAGCCTCACCTTTGTGGGGAGAGGTGCTGCATGTGGAGATTGCTCTGTGCTGGTTTTTAAAGATCCTATGACATGGTACTTCTTGATGCTTTTATATGGCTCCTTAATGGTTCCCTAATACTGTAAATGAATCCTTCTTCAAAATCAACACTCAGTGCATGAGAAACAGAGATAAGCTGAGAAAGAGTAATTTTTCTCACTCAGAACACTCTATAATGGGCGTTGTTGCTTGAATGCAAATGAGGAGAAAAAAGCTGGCCAATAGTAGAAGGTGGGGGCGTGGCTAAACGCTCCGCTGTCTGCTCTGAGCGCTCTCTGATCCATTTCCTTGTTTTTGCACGGGGGGAGAGAGTTGAAGAGTTCCATTGAAAAATAAACACATTTCCACATAAAATAAAATTAAACCACTGCTGTTCAAAGGTCCAGAGGCTCAAATAAAGGACTTGCGAGCCTAGAAACACTTGGACGTGCCTCCAGGCAAATAAAAAAACGCATTTCGCATTGCGTAGCGCATTCACAGTCCAAACTCTATGGGTGGTATATACAGGGACGCTGAGCGGAGACAGAGGGAGGGGCTGGAGCTGCATTTGCCGATCTGATGTCAAAAAGGTGCCTTGTCCGAACTCGTCCGTTTCAACACTGGTTTTGTGTAACGCAGAAAAGGACCGCAAATGCTCAGTTTAGACATTTCGCAACTTTTAGCCATGGGGGGGGGGCCTAAACAGGGTAGGGGAGCTCACATTAACGTTCAAAAACCTCAGAAAGTGAAAATTTCATGCCATGGGACCTTTAACTTTTGTATCTTTGTACCTTTGTAAATATTTTTCATTTTTCTTGGTGGACTGTTAAATAAATGCACTTTTGGATTCTTCATCGACCCCTGGCTCAGCTCTACTCTGTTCCTCCGACCGCAAAGTTGCTATCAGGACGTTTACACTAATGCTGAGGGGACATTGTTATAACTCATAAAAGGTGATTTTATGTTTACATTTTTAGTGGCGTGGAAATAAACTACATTTTCAGAGTGACAGAGCCAGTATGAAACCTTCCACCTCTTGGCCCTGACGAACCCTGGTGCTCTGGCCGTATGTTTTGGATCATTCTCTTGTGTCGCGATGAAGGATCTCCAGTTTCTCATACCAGTTTGCCTGCTAACAATGAGGAGTATAGCAGGTCCAAATGGTAATACCTGTTATTTAAGGCTGCAAGAATTAATCAGAATTATTACTATTACTATTGTTAATCATCATCTTGAGTAAAAAGACTCACATGCAATTTGAAAAACAGGGTTCATCATGGGCCGCATAGTTTTTTAAACACTCTGTTTATTGTGTTTTGGCATTTAATACACAGTAACAGTCCCCATAATGACAGTGTTACAGCATTTCAACCAAGATATACAAGCACATGCATTATAATGTCTTAGAGGACCCTTATCCATGAAATTATTCTTTATTTGTTTTGTATATACATATAAAAACAAAACAAAAATAAAAATAACTGAACATTTACTCGGGTGGATATTACAACGACCATCCTGTTACTCAGATTACCTTCTCTAAATAAGCTAACAAAAGATGACCATATCCTACTCAATTTATCTTCCTGACCCTGCAAAGAAAATCTTTTTTTTTTCTAGATCCAAATGCATCATAACATCTCTGAACCAGTTGATATGTGAGGAGGGTTCCACTTGCTTCCATTTCAATAAAATCAGTCTTCGTGCAAGCAGACAGGTAAATACGGACTGCATAGTTTTAATGGAAATTTCTCAGAATTTGTAAATATTCTGTTTCAAGAGCATTAGCATATTTTCAGCTGAAATTGGTTTAATTTTATGAAAAAGTCCTCTGAACCATTAAAGAAAACAATAATTGCTGACCAGAAAGGAAAAAAAAGGTAGTTGAAGCCCTGATAGCAACATTTCATCTCTTGCTTCACATTATTCAGTACCAAACTAGAAAAAAAGATGTTAAAATAATGGATTTGGCCTCAGTGTTCTAATATTTTGAATGGTGTTTGCAAGAAGTGCACATTCTATTCAAACCAAGGATCATAAGGTAATTCTTGGAAGACGATGCAAAGCTTCAATCCTTCCCATGTGCGTAGAGATCAAACACTCTTTAATGGTGATTAGAGCTGCAGGTTGTAACAAGACCACATGTGTAGACCCATGGGCCAGCCCTCCGCATGTCATACAAATAATTAACCCACTGTATTTAAGCAATGCTCGAGTTCTTTTTGGGTGAAGTGGGGTAAAAAAAAAGGTAAAACACACAGAAAAAACTCAGAGCGAATGAATTGACCAAAGTCAGAAATAGCAGTGACAGCGTGGAGCGTTGACTTATACAGAAGTGACAGAGTTCAAAGCCCGGCACAGTGCTCTTGTCTCCTTATTGCTTTTGTCATGTACACACACACTATACACACACACACACACACACACACACACACACACGAGGCTGTGACAGAGGGGAGGCCGCAGCCATTCCTCAGAGCTGACATAAAGATCAGCGTTGCATGGCCCAGGCGGCACACGGAGCACTCTCACTGTCGGCTTCAATAGCTCCTGACGCTGCTCCTGACGTTGCTCCTGCCGCTGGGATGAGAGGGCCCTGTCTGTTATCATACATGCACTAATGTTTCACTGGCACTGGAAGGACACTCAGAGGCCACAATGCATTCTCTAAACTTAACCCTCAGATCATAACTTATTCTGCTCCACTCACATTTAAGCAGACTTGTAAGGATCAAATACCATTATGTTATACAAGCACAGGTTTTCCCTCTTACAATAGAAACAAAAACGATGTATGTAATCTCATTTGATTGAAATCACTGTGTACTACGTCAACATCAGTATGTCCGAGGAATTCCTGTTGTGCTATAGTCCAGAATTGTATTTATTTTACCGTTAAAAAACCCCGTGTGTACTTTTTCTGTGTACTACTGGGAAATTTTATGGTATTTTTTGGGCTATATGAGGATTTGATGGTGAAATGAATAACTTCTTTGATTCATTACAGATGCAATTTTTAAGTCAAATCTATGTAAAACTTCGATTTGAGATGAAAAAGCAAGTCAATTCAGATCAGCCTTCAAAACATTCAGTCCTGTCCAAAACCTTTTGAAACTGAGAATTTGAAATCGAAAGAAATAGTCATAATTATAAAAAGAAGACCAACAAACAGCTAATTAATTTTAAACTACATGAGAAAATACAACCTTGAAGTAGGTCTATAAATAAGTAAACAAGCAAACAATGAGATGTCCGTTGATTTCCTGCCCTGTACCTATGTAAATAACACGTCAGTTTATTATGCTGTGATTTAATCTGTGTGACACTGCCCTTCTGCAAATGCCAGCCCAGAGAGTAACTGTCAGAGCCAGGCTCCTAATGTAAACGCTGTGATAAGGGAGAAGGCCAGCTGTGTCCACGGGCACTGTAGCAGCACAGCCCCATTGCGCATATGCTAAAACACTTGAAGAGTTGAGATAGTAAAAAATAAGACTGCCTCTGACGATAAAACCTTGTTCAAACTCTGGTTAAACATCCACCATAATGCACTTTGAAAAGCTGTACTTTAGACACTTGTGCTCAAAAAAATAATCTGATTGTCAAAGATTGAACTCCATCTGGAAGATGTCCAAGGTTACTTTTTATGAAAAGATGAATAGCACTAAAAGGTTACTGCATACTGTTATGTGAAGCAAAATATAGTTCGGGTTGTACTATGGATTATAAAGTTCTATATACAAGTATGACTCAATACTGGCCAGTGTCATATATGGATGTGGCTAACTGATAGGACAGAAGAATATGTAAATATAAAGAGAACTAAGAGAGATTTGTTATAGTAGAAGAAACAAGTGAATAGGACAGATTTAATACTACAGTTGTGGTACATGGCAACATGGTATAAGGGTTTATCTCCGTTTACGTGTTGATATCCATGCCATTTTCTCTCCACCGCCTTTATTTCATTGCTATGTGTGTTTACCCATAGCGCCGCACTGTAAATGTGGACACACATATCAAATGGGATTGAGGTCACCAGTGTAATGAGCTTTGTTGTTCCCACATGGTCAGTGTGTATGAGCGCAGGCAGCACAGGCAGCACAGGAGCAGACGGGAGTGCACTCACAGGTCCCCCTGGAGAAGATACATATAGGCGACATGTTGGCACTGATGAGGCCCGACAGCTCGCCCCGCTCACAGACAGGGCCCTGCTCACAGACAGGCCCAGACAGCATGGCACTGTGCCAACAGCAGCGACAGGAGCCAGTGTGTGCTCCGCTGCCTCCAGTGTCCTGCTGGGAGTCAGGGATCAGCCCACAAACAAACAGCACACACCCTCATGGCTATTCACACAAGTACATACAGATATGCTCTTCATGTTTGCCTGTTTTTTAACCTTGTTTAGGGACACAACATTCTTATTTAAGCTTTAGATGAGGCCTAAGGAACACTGTACTCCGGGCAGTTTCAGCCAAAATCTGGACTAAACAGTGGGGTTTTATTGGAGGAAGTGTTATGAAAGCTGGTTGTCACAGCGCCCTCTGGACATGTCACCCAATGCACCGGTATGAGCTGACAGGCCCGCAACAGAAAAACCAGGCATCCGTGGATATTTCCAACAGACTGTAATGAAAAAAGAATGTACACTATAGTGCTGATAATGCACCGCAGGACTTGAAGAATCTCTGGAGGGCCTATTGGAGTGGAAAGGGGCAGCAGGTGAAAATTATATCTACATCAAAAACTCATTTAGCTGCATATTTCCCATAGAGAGAAGTCTTTGGTCCACTGAACGACCATCTTTGATGTGGTGGGATGGCGGTATTACATGATGAGTCCATATTAAAGCCAATAAAAGATGAAGGCTGTGGGATATGTCAGGTCACATCACCCGTCGGGCCCCCTCTGCCATATGCTTCAGAAACAGTGTGACAGAGCTGCTCCCACCTATATAGGTGTAAATGAAGGTGCACAAGCACAGGGCCTCTGCTCTTCATAAGGCTCTGTGATTCACATGCACACTCCTCATACACGTGCATGCTCCAACAGTGTTATTTTGGGTTTCTATGCATTTTGGAGATATTACTTCTGACTTGTTCTTACTGACCTAATAATATTATAGGATTTACCTAATGGGGACCTGACATAAGGGAGGCAGGTCCTATGAATTTGGTGTGTGTTTTAGTCCCCACCTTTCATATGTGCACGTCTCCTACACATGCACACACCTCACATGTGCACACGCCTCACACGTGCACACACCTACACTGTATATGAACCACATAGGCCCCCTGTAGTGAGCTGCTCTAGCTAGTTATGCTAATGCTCCCTTCAGTAAGACTGTCAAAGCGTGGAACAGGATTAGACTAAAGTTGATTTCAAAGCATGTGCTCACATAAACACAGGCATCTGTGAGCTAATTTAAACTAATCACTCTTCAGACAGTGAGTAATCATAAGATCAGGTGTAAAACCATATATATATACACTTTATGCTGTGCAGTGTCTACGTGTCTATATGTGATGGCCTGGGATGAAAATGACCACTTTTTTTTTTTTTTTTTTTTTTAATAGGATAAAATCATTTGCGCCATACTTTAAATAAGGATATTTAAATCTTAAGTCGATAATCCATTCAAATCTATAAATCCCTTGACTGTATTTAGTTTTAGAATGTGAACATCCCCTGAATTTTAAACAACTATGATGTCTGATCACAAGCCAGTGTGCACTGATGGTCCCAAGCCTGGAGAATCAGAGGAGCTTTAGTGACAAACAGGACCTCATCCTTCTTATCCATGTGCAGTGGCCTATGTGTGAACTCAGGAAACTGTCATTTCATTACATAAATGTCAGTGATTGGTGAGGTAAAGTTTGTCAATATTCTTGTCAATATCCTTAACAATACATAACAATATATATATATATATATATATATATATATATATATATATATATATATATATATATATATATATATATATATATATATATATATATATATGAAACATCTGTGCAGAGTACGGGCTGGAGACCCCAAGGTCAAGGTGGGAAACACCTCCTCCGAAAGTTGCGGAGAATGACCGAGCCAAGATCCTGTGGAACTTCCAGATACAGACTGACAGAATGGTGATGGCGAACCAACCAGACATAGTGGTGGTGGATAAGCAACAGAACAGAGCCGTGGTGGTGGACATTGCAATACCAAGCGATGGTAACATCAAGAAAAAGGAACATGAGAAACTAGAGAAATACCAGGGGCTCAAGGAAGAGCTGGAGAAGGCCTGGAAGGTGAAGGCATCAGTGGTGCCCGTGGTGATCGGAGCACTCGGGGCTGTAACCCCCAAACTGGAGGAGTGGCTACAACAGATCCCAGGGAAAAACATCAGACATCTCAGTCCAGAAAAGTGCAGTACTAGGAACAGCAAAGATACTGCGCAGAACTCTCAAGCTCCCAGGCCTTCCAACCAAAGCACCAATAACCTTTCCATCTCAATAATTAGACCACTACGCTGCTTGGTTATCACTGCCGCTTTCATAGGAGCAGATCAGAGCCCGCATCAGGTACTTCCGCCCACATTGGGCATGCACACGAGGCCGTCTTCTCCGCCCTACAACCACAACAGAGCGTATTCTTCCGCCGCGCGCCGTTCGCTTACGTCGCTTACCACGCTAAATCGCGTAAGACGGAATGACGCATAATATTTTTATTTTTTTTTAATGGGGGTGCGTTCATAACCACGAAACGTCGTAAGTCGAGACCATCGTAACCCGAGGACCCCCTGTATATATATATATATATATATATATATATATACAGTGGTACCTCACCTTACGAAAGACCCTACATATGAAAAATCCAAGTTACGAAACGCCTTCACGTCAAATTTTGGTTACAAAACGCGAAATCTCAAAAATTCAATTAATGCGCGCTCAGATGCACGCCCCAAAACGTAAATACACTTTATCAACACACACGGGGTTAGGTTCCAGAGGTGGCCCGCGGTGGGAGAGGTCCGAGGTAGGACAACTTTGTATTTTGCAATTGTTCTACGTGTTTTAGGGCTGTAAATGCCTCACCACACACATTCTACGCTTTTCTCAGACTGGAGTTGGGCTTTTCTCGCATTTCTCTCTCGTTTGAACACTCGGACTTTCATAGATTTTCAATGGAATGTGTTGATAGTGAAGCGTGGGGGTAGACACGGCTCAATATAGCGCCGAACGCGCGAGGGGAGTGGAGACACAGGATTACAATCACAACAACACATCATCAGTATGGTAAAACTCACCTGTCTAAACCCCGCTCACGTTCCCTATTAGTGAGTGAACAATCCAACGGTTGGTGAATCCTGCTTCACAATGATAGGAAGAGCCGACATCGAAGGATCAAAAAGCACGGCGCGGGATGGAGCCGCGGCGCCCGGGCCGTGCCTCCCCCTCGGGGCCGTGGGCCAGCGCTGGCTCGGCACGGGGTGATTTAATCCTGGTCTGGTCCCGGTTTGGTCCGGGTCTGGACCTGATCCGGTCCTGGTTTAGACCTGGTCTAGACCTGGTTTAGTTCTGGTCTAGACCTGGAAGTCACATAGAAGCAGAGCCCGCCCCGAGCGAGACCCCGCTGTCTTGCCCGCCGATAGAGCACCTTTCTCGGCCTGGTAGCGCACAGTGATAGCCCCCCGGCTCTGGAAGTCACATAGAACCAGAGCCCGCCCCGCTCTTATTCCCGCTGAAAGAGCGTCTTTCTCGGCCTCTTAGCTCTAGCGCGGAACGCGCAAGGAGCGCAGAGACACGAGCAACGCGCTCCTCCAACGGCACTGCCATGTCTCGGGATAATCCTGGTTTAGTCCAGGTCCAGTCCAGGTTTAGACCTGGTTTAGTTCTGGTCTAGACCTGGTTTATTCCAATCAGGACGCAGAACACAAATGTTACACTATAAAAAAAAGTTACACTATAAAAAAAAACAACCTTGGAACGGATCAGGCCTTTTCCATTGAAATAGCTACTCAACTTACGAAATATTCATGTTACGAAACCACTTCTGGAACGAATATATATATATATATATATATATATATATATATATATATATATATATATATATATATATATATATATATATATATATATATATATATATATATATATGTATATATATATATATAAACTACTCACACGGTATTGTAAGTAGCGTAGAAAACAAAACTTACTTTAAAAGCATGCATAGTGCCAAACTGTTTTTTTTTTTGAATGAAATATAACACTACTTTCTCCCTCTCCCACACACATCCTCTCTCTCTCTCTCCTGCAGCATTGTGTCTTTCATCAGATGTTTAACTTATTTATTCTCTCACACTTTTTTCACTTCTTTTCCAGTAACCACGGGAAACGACAGATGGATGGAGGAGGAGTGGGGTCCTAGGGTGTTTTTCTTCATTCTTCTCTGTTATAATCTAAACTAAATCTGAATTCTGTTTGCTGCCATATGCTGACCTGCAGAGAAATTTACCATATGCTCATAAATTCATCAAGCAGAGACTCGAGGCTAACACACCACAAAATGGATCTTAATATTAAGTAAATCCAAAAGCCAGAGACCTTACAGCTATTCACCAATAGCTGCGAATGAGTGGTGCAATTGTGTAGCTTGCAAAACACATTTAGAAAGTGTAGCAGCCTAGAGAGGAGGACTCAGAGGTGAGGGAAAACTTTGAATAGGGGAATACTGCAGACAGCTGACAAATTGGAGAGCAAATTGGAGTGGATAATGGACCAGAACACAGTATACAAAGCTACACAAGACGGTGCAGAGAGGGTTACAATGAATGAAGAATGTTGTGTCCAAGAGAGGACCTAGCAACATACATGTCAAGGTGCATCCAAACGGTCATGTCAAGAGCCACTGATTTAACAGTTGTATAAAGACGCCATGGAGGCTTTTGGGATTTCATATAAAAAGGGTTTCATTCAAAAATATTATAGAAGAAGCACACTGGGTCATGGTCATATTTAGTTTTCATATTTTTGAAAAATGAGACGTGTTTCAGAGATGCGCAAACAGGGTAAAACATGCTGCAATGGATCAAATTGTAATTTTGTGGTAAGTGTTTGTTCATTTCAGAAGTCCAATTGAATGAGGCTGATTGCTTTAGTGACCCTGTATGCACAAAAGCCTAAAGGAACTCTTTCACTCTGTCTCTCTCTGTATTGTATAAGCCAAACTAAATAAAGCAAAATAGACTCACAATAGACTCTTTGCACAATATAATCTTCATCTGTGCACGTTCAAATGCTACTCAAAAGTGAATGTTTATCACAATAAAGAGGTAAACATGGATTATGCTCCTATATGTTACAGCAGAATGGGTGATGATGATGATGATGGGTACTGGGTTCTGGGTACTCGTAAAGGTGAACTGTAAAAGAAATACAAATGAACACTGCACTTAGCTGCATCCTACTTGCCTGGGATCCAGAATACACACTTCTTTACTTTACCAGTGTGAGTCCGGCTACCAGTGAAGGTCCCCATTTTCAAAAGGGTGTGATTAACAGGTAAATTAGCCCATCAGGGGCACACATGTTCCGCCGTATTGGAAAAAAATAAAAGAAATAAATCACAGGGGACTGAAAAACATTGTGGATTTCTGTAGAATCAATTAGCGAAGCACTAAACTCTGTTAATCTGAGATGAGATCTATTTGATTTTATTTGTAAATGATATGTGACCAATGAGCTCCTTTGTTTCATATGTGTCACTGAAAAAAACAAATCTGATTGCACAATCACATGTGACCAGGCTTGAGATTCAGTGGAGAGTGCAGGGACCAGACTGATACTGATCGGTATATAAAAATGCAAAGAGATATCATTCTGGATTTATTTTTATTTATTTATTTGAATTAGGACATATTAATCAACATGACGACAACAGCATCAATGTAAATATGCTGAAATTAGCACAATAGCTACTTTACATCCGTTGTCCTAAGGCAGGTCAGAACAGAAGAACATTTAGAGAAACACACAGAAGAGACAGAAGTGCACATAGACATGACAGCAACTTTTAGAAGAAGTGACTTTATTGATCTCACACTGGAGAAATTCTTCTCTGCATTTTAACCCATCCTATATATATACATATATTAGGAGCAGTGGGCAGCACACAGGGCGCCCGGGGACCATCTCCATGATCTTCTTGCTTCGGCTTGGTCAGGACCTAAGCAGGAGGTACCTATGGAGCATGTTTTGGGTTGGTGGGGGAAACCGGAGTGCCCGGAGAAAACCCACCCAGACACGGGGAGATGTGACATGCAAACTCCACACAGAAAGGCTCGGGCGACCCGGGGATTGAACCCAGACCATGCATGCAAACTCCACACAGAACACACACAGAAAGGCCTGGGCGACCCGGGGATCGAACCCAGAACCTTCTTGCTGTGAAGCAAGAGCGCTACCCACTCAGCTACCGTGCCGCCAAACAGACCACAACAGACCATTCTCTGAGTTTAAGAGTCCCAGAGAAGAAGAAAATCTACCTCTGAGAGCATGTTTGATTATTTTTCAACCAATGTTTCAGAGTGTTCTTGAAGGTTGAGAAGGACATGAGCAGGTCATGTGTTCCATGACTGTGATCCTCTGATAAACGTGACCATTTGGACAAATTTGGTCCTGTCTCTCTATGTTACAGTCTCCTCGGGTCAAAGCTCTTGTGTTCACTCGGTTAGTAGTTTTTTACTCATAAAATCCATTAATAGTGAAGGAGCATGCTACATTGTATAACAGTTAAATGATCTCAAAAGGCCTTGATAAGTTGTATTTGTAAGACCATGTCCATTATAAGACCATGGACCTGGAATCAAATTTACAAAGGGCAAGTCCTGGTGCCACAGAAAGAACTCTCCTATAGAGTGCATTTTTGTGAGGCTGACAGGTCACCTACTGCTTTCACACAGTAGTTAACATTTTCTCTATTGAAAATCCTCAAGGTGCCAAAAGATTGCTTTTGTGCTTTTTAGCTTAACCTTGCTCCAGCCTCAATCACACTGAAGTAAAACGTTCAAAATATATGCAATAACAACCGGCAGTGTCTGGAATAAAATGTTATTCTTAAAGCTTCATATTGCATAATCTACATACAATAATATTATTTTGTGAATGCCAAATAGCCACAGGGACAAACTTCCACAACAAAACACCAATGCATATTCCCCCATTCTTATGCTTGTTGATGCTGTTTTTAGCTTTGAGAAAAATACACTGCTATGCATCCAGTATGTGTGTGTATGTTCCCCTGGACTATAAACAAATGCAAGACTTTTCAAAGGGCTTTTCCTCATGATTTGGAAATGCAGAAATAGTTTGAAATACATATACTTTGTGTTTAATATGATTTCTTTCTCCACCAATCTTGCGCTGTGAGAGGGGGGATGCCCCAAAGGCCTCTGCTTGATCCAGAGTGGAGGTATAAGCACCGGGCTGCCATTTTGATCCTCACACACACACACACACACATTATGATGAGTGATACGGGGGTGCACAGATGTGATGGGACATGGGGGAGGGGAGATTGGGCTTTAGGGGGTGTGGGGGTACCCGGTGCTCGGGCCTAGCCTGTCTGCCATGGGTGTCAGTACATCTAAAAGGTCTCTACATAAATGGGATTAATGCAGTTTCTCCCATCGGCAATCATTAGGCATTCTGTTTAAAGCGCAAACACACTCAAAATAAACGCACTTCCACTCTCCCCTGCCGCTGTAAATTATTCAAAGAAGAAGAAGAAGAAGAAGAGGAGAGAGGAATTAAAGGAAAGAGAACCAGGAGAGAAAGAGAAAGAAGAGAAAGAGATGGTGCACATGTCTCTATGGCGCGTCATACATAAATGCTTGAAGAATAGTTTTACAGGAGAGGATGTGAGCAGCAGTTATCACTACTCTATCCATTTCCATACAGTTTTGCTTTTTATTGTATTTTTCAGTAACATGGGTCTGTCTGTGTCTTTAAAATCCCAGCGCTCCATACATTAATAACTGTTTACTTCCCACTGAGAGCAATTAGAATAAGACGGCTGATTAGCTCATCTGATCATATTGTTGCAGTTGTGGACGCATGGTGTGAGGGCTACATTTAGGTGGTCAGTACTCCTAATTAATCATATGCTTCATGGCTATTTTGGATGATAGTAGAAGAATACATAGTAGAACTAATACACAATTTTTGGGAGCAGAGTTCAAAATGAATTGTAAGATAACTGTCTAACTTAGAAAGACAGATTCAAGAATATTTTTCATTCATTCAATGTCTATAGCCTACTATCTATTTCTCATTCCAACTTAAACATCAACTTTGCACCCGATGGTACTCTTTTAACTCTTCAACAATTAAATGAGAGAAAGCAATGGACATGTTCTGAATAAGCCATTACATCACACACATTTCCCCGGTAAAATCAGATGGATATCTCTGTATTCTTTATACAGAGACTCTGATCACCACTCCCTCCGTCACACCTCGAGTCAGAATCAGACAGAACCGTGCAATCAGATTTGTTTATTTCAGTGTCACATGTGAACATGTGGTCACGCATCAGTTAGAACAAACTCAGACTCTACTTACATACTCTACTTACACCTTATTTAATCCTACCTGTACCTTTGTATTGTATTATATTTTAGTGCATATTTTTCATTATATTGTTTACTTTTTTCACTTGTTTTTTTATTGCATGCTATTAGTACTTCTTAACTATCTTAGTGAGTCGACAGGTTCTTCTGATCCTAAACATGTCATTACATTGTTGACCTTGTGTTGATCCTGCATATGACAAATAAACAATCTTGATCTTGAATCTTGAATCTTGAGACATATCAGATTTTTTTTTCAGTCCCGTGTGATATTTTTCCAGTTTCTTTTGTCCTCATTTTGATACGGACACACCATGCACGTCCCCAATTAGCTAATCCACCTGTCAATCTGAACTCTGACATAACCAGTGACCAGATTCACATGTTCATAAAGTATTGGAGAAGTGTTTATTCTGGATCCAAGGCCATATTATTTGCTACTTATTTTATAATGTGTTTTTGTGTTTTCAGTACACATGGAGAGGCTGTGGCATAAGAAGGTCTCTTAAGACGTGTAGAGAAAACAAATGTTTCAGGTATAATATTGTAATTCCACTAACAGATAAAAGTGGAAAAACCCTAATGGCGGACATGTTCTTCTTGTAACCTAATTGCGGTTGCACTTAGAGCATATATGGACATTCCTCCTGTCCATTATCCACATACTGCATTTCTTTAGCTTGGCCTTCCATTGCCTGTGCTTTCATCCTCTTCAATTAACGTCATGTATTACACAACCCTGCTCACATTAGGCACATAAAAGTAGTGCTGCTTTTTTTCCAATTAGCCATGACTTTGTTGTGGTTAATTACAATCCTGTGGGTTGAAAAGTGTTTGAACCCGTGATATAGACATTTATACAACCTGTCTATGACATCTCCAGCCACGAGCTTTGATGAAATATAGTTCAAGGGATGAGCACTATATAATATCCATACCTTCTCCTCACATCTCTCTCACACCATCTTTTCATTCATAAGTAATGGTACACACTGAGCTTCATCAATAACCTAGAGCGTTCCTGTGTGAAAAAGCATCATGCTCATAAATGTTATCATTACCCCCAAAGTGTGGCATTAGACGTATCATACATCAGACAAGCGTGGTGTTAAAAAAGAGGACGCAAGTCAGTGAAGCACAAATGAACTTATTCTCATGTATATTTTAAGGCGCATGTGTACAGTCCCCAGGGTTATGGTGGAGCAATGTCTGGCTCTCTTTGTTAATGCTATAGAGTAAACCTAATAAAGCTGCGCTGTGGACACATTTGTTAAAGTGTTGTGGCCATGTGACAGTTCGCACTAGAGAAGGTTTTGATTCATTAACTCAGATAAGGACCATAAAACTCACAGGTTTGCTTCAGCCTCTGAGCATCTCCAGCGCACATCTTACCATTCTTTATTATGCCCCAGCTGAATTAATGTTGTGGCCGGACACTGGGAGTTAATCAGTAACTTAGATGGTTTGGGCCAAAAAACAGCCCCAAGAAAAATGAAATGTTTAAAAGAAGGAAATATGTGGTTATAGCTTTCATTTATGTGGTCACAGAAAAGATCTTTATTTAGTTAGAATCAGATAATTGATGGTAGCACAGAAACCAAGAGATAGTGAACTGCTGGAAGATTCCATGGAACAAAAATGGTCTTGCAATAAATGAATAAAACACATTCAAAACATCCCCCCAAAAAGCAAAATATTCAATACAATTCACTTTACGGTTGAATTACTATACATTACTGTTCTTAAGACTAATAAAAACTTGGATTCTGCCCAATAAGTACCCATTTTTTAATGATCAGTTTTAAATTAATTC
This sequence comes from Paratrypauchen microcephalus, assembly GCA_036785185.1. Classification (NCBI taxonomy): domain Eukaryota; kingdom Metazoa; phylum Chordata; class Actinopteri; order Gobiiformes; family Gobiidae; genus Paratrypauchen; species Paratrypauchen microcephalus. Next base: position 13,717,892 of record JAVJIX010000002.1, on the reverse strand, counting down.
TAAATGTTTGCTCAAATTAATGCCAACTACAAAAACAAAATCCTTATAAAGGTCACTACTGCACAGAAGAGTAAAATATTATATTTTAATAAAAAATTCAATAGAGCAATTTTCAAATGGAACACTGGAATTTCACTAATCTACTTGTCCATGTATTTGCACAATCATGATTTATTTAATGTTTGTGAGTCTGTCTTAATTGCGGTCTACATGGTCATTTATCTCTGGTCAGGGCCCTTAATTCCACTTAAACTCAAAATAATCTCATTTTTCTTTCATCAGTGGCTGTCCCGTGGACATTAGAGAATACAAAAGTTCACAGGGTTCGCATTAGCAGTGGGACTGATGCAGTGGTGGTTGGGGGTTAAAAATCAGGGGGAATACTTTGAACATATAATTAATAATACATGTCAGGCTTATTAGTCTATGTGGATTTACAAGGGACCAAGGGGCACCATCGGGATGTGGTGCGAAAGCGCATGGCTACAGTCTTAGCGCCAAAAGCGACATCAGCACAATGTCTTTTATTAAGAGATTCTATGGAGAGAATCATTGCATTTTAGTTTGCTCATTTATTTAGCTTTGACCATGAAATTCTTCTTTATGTCCAGCTGCGATTCTTCATTAATTCAACCTCTGATGCTTCTAACCATTAATCAATTTGAGGTGACAGTGGAATACAGTCTAATTGAATTTCAAACAAATCTAATAAAGTTTTTATCTAATTAAACATCTTAAAGGTTTTCTGGGGTCTTAAATTGGCATTTTACTGCACAAAAATCAGCATGTATCAGCTAAGAAATCATCAAATGTGGTCCAAACATCACATGGCAAAACACCTTGAAGCTACCGTGGCACTATAGCCAATTTAATTTCCATACGCTTATGCTAATTAGCCAGAAATAATCAAGCTAATTTAGAAAGATGCAAATGTGTTGGAGGTAGGGTTCATTAGTTAAGGGTGCCAGAATGTGTGTGTATGCGGGAGAGGGAGAGATGTGGTTTCATTAGCGAGGGGCCCTAACGTCTGTGGAGAGGAGAGTCCGGAGGAGAGGACTCTGGCAGGTACAGCCATTTTGGTAGATATGACTATTACAAATTGTATTTAGTACGGTTAGCACCATAGCTATAACAACAAGGCAAACTAACTTTATGTATACAAATGTCATAAAAGTGCAATTCAGTGTGCAATATTTTATAATAAAAATCTACAAAAAGACATTTTATGTGGAGATTTTGTGGAGACCAGTTAATTATTACTCGCTTTTTGGCAGTGCTGAGGCATTTACAACCATTTACTTTTATATTCAGTGAATGGAGGCAACTGGAGTAACAAATAAGAGTTAGACCTGCACACTATATTGATTTAGTCAGTAATTCTTGTTTTAATTTAACTCTAATATTGCATATTTTTTATCATGTTGTACAGGTCTAATATGGCCATGTAATATATTCAGCTGGACTGAGAACTAAGCCTAAGTCTTTTATAACTATGTATGTAACGATATTAAAATTTATCATTACAATATTTTCATGATATACAGCTCACGGTACGATTTATTGTGATATTTTGTAGAGAGAAGTGTGAATATGCAAATTTTTCCTTTGAAAAGCCTTTTGTTCTGTCATAATGCAAAGAATTAAGATTTATCCGTCCATCCATTTTCTTCCACTTATCCAGAGCTGGGCAACAGTCTAAACAGGGGGCTCCCAGACTTCCTTCAACCCGGACACTTCCTCCAGCTCCCCCAAGGTATTCCCAGGCCAGCCGAGAGACATAGTCCCTCTCGCCTGCTCCCGGTGGGACATGCCCGGAAAAGGAGGAGTCCAGGAGGCATCCAGGAGACATCCAGAACAGATGCCCGAGCCACCTCAGCTGGCTCCTCTCGACGTGTAGGAGCAGCGGCTCTGCTCCAAGCTCCTCCCGTGTGACTAAGCTCCTCACCCTAAGGGTGCGCCCAGCCACTCTGTGGAGGAAACTCATTTTGGCTGCTTGTATCCGTGATCTTGTCCTTTCGATCATTACCCAGAGCTCATGACCATAGGTGACGGTATGAATATAGACTGACCGGTAAATTGAGAGCTTTGCCTTTCGGCTCAGCTCCCTCTTCACCACAATAATCTGATACAGCGACCGCATCACTGCCGACGCTGCACCGATCCGCCTGTCAATCTCACGCTCCATCCTCCCCTCGCTCGCGAACAAGACCCCGAGATACTTGAACTCCTCCACTTGAGGCAAGGACTCTCCACCCACCCAGAGAGGGCAAGCCACCTTTTTCCAGGCAAGAACCATGGCCTGAGATTTGGAGGAGCTGATCCTCATCCCAGCCGCTTCACATTCAGCTGCAAACCGCCACAGTGCACATTGGAGGTCCCGGGCCGATGAAGCCATCAGGACAACATCACCTGCAACCAGCAGAGATGAGATCCTGTGGCTCCCAAACCGGATCCCCTCCGGCCTCTAGAAATTCTGTCCATAAATACAATGAACAGAACCTGTTACAAAGGGCAGGCCTGGCGGAGTCCAGGTCCGATGTACTACTGGCAATGCGAACACAGCTCCTGCTCTGGTCATAGAGGGACCGGAGAGCCCTTAGCAAAGAGCCCAGGACCCCATTCTCCCAGAGCACTCCCCACAGGACCCCACGAGGGAAACGGTCAAATCCCTTCTCCAGATCAGATTTAAAAGTGCTTAATAACAGTTATATTTCATGTAGTCTGCAGTGAAATGGAGCAAAGGATCATGGTATATGTAATGTGCGCTGTTTTGGGCAATGAATTTAAGCAAAGAGATTTGAAATTCAATATACAATATAGTCACGGCCTGCAATATTATTGGGAAACTTTTGACAAGGCGATATCACAATATTTCGGTTATTGTTACATCCCTAATAACTATACATTTAGACTACTGTCCTTTTTCATTCTTTCTAGCATCTCTCTGGAGCAGGGGTGGGCAATTATTTTTCCCCAGGGGCCAAATGAGAAGCAGAAAATATTGTTTGAAGTCTACTCTGGTTATTAATTTTATTTCTACAATGAAATCAGTAAATGGCATTGTTTACAGAAGCTGGTAAGTTCTGTGTTATTATTAAATAATGAGAGAGTGAGGTTTTACAAAACTGAATTTATTCAATAAAATAATTCAAAACAATGGTAAACGTGAAACATTTGTAACTCTTTTTCAGTCACATTAACCCCACAATGCTTTCTGAGTTTTCTTTTTTAGTTTTCTTAACTTTGTATTAAGACACCACAATGTGTGAAGAATCCCTCAGTCGTCCAGGTAGAATCCATGATAAAAGGAGAAATTCAATTTGACAACTGGACAAAGTTTATTTGGTCGAAAACGTTTCATCACCACAATGTCTTTGTTTGTCAAATAACATAATACAAGATATGTCACTTTTTTTGTCCAACTGCCAAACTGTAGAAAAAAGTCAAAGTTAGCATGTTTAGTGTTTTTTTTTCTTGATCAGTGAGAGAAATCTAGCCTCTGTTGAGCTTTAACAAGTGCATCAAAGTCAGGTTCATGTTTGAGGTGAAGATGTGAAGCACGTCCGACAAATGCATCATGTACAATTTTGAAACTAGGTATTATTTTCTTAATTCCAAGCAACCTTTCGCAGGCCGGTCAGATTTGGCGCACAGGTCTGCTCTGGAGTCTTCAAGCAGGAATGTGTTCAAAGCCTGCCTACTGGCTTTTTGGGTGTTATCCACACCATCAAAATAGTCCTTTTATATCTCCTAACTCAAAATAAACACAAAATATCAAACATGTCGCATACCTGGGCCAACCTCATGTGTAACTGTAAGCGTTTAGTAGCTGTAAAATGTATAACTATCTGTAGTCGCTAATCACATGCAGAATTCTCACATCTCCATGAAGCCATGCGCCAAAACACGCTGCAATTATGCTTATTGTGGCATGTTTAGAGACACGGCAACAGGCATGTTCATTTCAATGCGTTTACAGTACATATTTGCACATACAGATATAAGGCTGTGAGCTCCCTAAAGACCCAGCCCCAGTGCCACTGCAGGTTGTAGCAATTAAAAACATCATACTCCACTTGTCACAAACATGATGAATATGTACCAGCAGAGCAGTAAGGCAGAACTCCGACAACTCGCAATATGTCACTATTTCTGTCGCTTTGGGTTGACATGATCCCACTGTGCTAGCACTAATGAACTTCTTTAAGGTAGAGAACAGTAAGAGTAAAGATTATAGTATACGCCATAGCCGCATGACCAATTATTTTTATTTTAATGGATTATGATAACAGTTCATGGTGCTTAGATGCTTCTTCCATTGATTTATGTTGTAATGTAGTGTTTTGTCATTGTGTGAATAAAATAACATAAATGTAAAACTATAATCCAACACATAATGACACCTGAAAAATCTAATTGGTTTTAACATCAAAAATACTTTTCATATAGCATGGATGATTCAGTAGCTTTAGAAAATGGTAACTGGTCACATTATATAGCGTTTTCCACCTTCAAGGCACTCAAAGCGCTTTACTACAAGTAACCACTCACACAAACACACTCACACACCAGTATCTTGCCCAAGGACACAAAAACAGTATTCATATGTGGGGGCTGGAATCACACCGGCAACCTGTGGCCAACCTTCGCCTCAGAGGATGAACACTATATCAGTTATTTTACTGAAAATCATTATGCCAGATTCAGAACTATTTTCAATGTTGGCCTGGGGAGAGGGGACTTGAGCAAATGAATGGTTTCTGTTGCAGTTCAGTGTTTGGTGTAAACATTTTAGCAATTGAAAATATATAGAAAAGAAAGAGATTTTACTTTAAATATGACTAATGACGGAAAATAAGCAAGAAAGCTCTTACAGTGGAGGGTCTTTCAGCTGATAATAATCGCTACAAGTGCTACAACTTGTAAGACTGTGACTACTAACTACAGCTCTAGTAAAAAATAAATGGTCACTGCAAAATTATCAGTTTTTTTGATTTTACTACTTATAGGTATGTGTTTGGGCAAAAGAAACATTTTTGTTTGAGTCTATAAACTACTGACAACATTTCCCCCAAATTCCAAATAAAAATATGATCGTTTAGAGCATTTATTTGCAGAAAATGACAAATGGTCAAAAAAAAAAAAAAAGATACATGTTTTCAGACCTCAAACAATGCAAAGAAACAAGATCAAATTCATTTTAAAGGTCCCATGACATGGTACTTCTTGATGCTTTTATATGGGTCCTTAATGGTTCCCTAATACTGTAAATGAATCCTTCTTCAAAATCAACACTCAGTGCATGAGAAACAGAGATAAGATGAGAAAGTCATTTTTCTCTCTGAACAGTCCATTATGGGAGTTGTTGCTTGAATGCAAATGAGGAGAAAAGAGATGGCCTATAGTAGAGGGTGGGGGCGTGGCCAAACTCTCCGCTCTCAGCTCTCAGCTGTGCGCTCTGACCCATTTCCGCGTTTTTGCACAGAGGAAGAGATGAGAAGCGTTCCATTGAAAAATAAACACATTTCCACAGAAAATAAAATTAAACCACTGCTGTTCAAAGGTCCAGAGGCTCAGATAAAGGACTTCCGAGCCTAGAAACACTCGGACGTGCCTCCAGGCAAATAAAAAAACGCATTTCGCATTGCCTAGCGCATTCGCGGTCCAAACTCTCTGGGCGTGATTTACAGAGACGCTGAGTAGACATAGAGGAGGGTGGAACTGCATTTTTCGATCTGACGTCAATAAGGTGCCTTGTTCAGAATCGCCCGTTTCAGCTCTGTTTTTTTCTAACGCAGAAAAGGACCGCAAATGCTCAGTTTAGACATTTCGCAACTTTTAGCCATGGGGGAGGCCCTAAACAGGGTAGGGGAGCTCACATTAACGTTCAAAAACCTCAGAAAGTGAAAATTTCATGCCATGGGACCTTTAAAACAACATAATTAGGTACGTACGTACGTACGTACATACATACATACATACATACATACATACAGATGTACATACATACATACATACATACATACATACATACATACAGACATACTTACATACAGACATACAGACGTACGTACATACGTACATACATACATACAGACAGACAGACAGACAGACAGACAGACATACATACATACGTACATACATACAGACATACATATATACAGAAATACATACATACAGACGTACGTACGTACATACGTACATACATACATACATACAGACAGACAGACAGACAGACAGACATACAATATACATACACAACATCAGATAAAAGATAACAGTGTTGGTACAGACATAGATGTATTGGGTGTTCCCACCCCCAACTCCGACCCTCCCCCCGAACCATCACCCGCTCCAGCATCCCCACTAACATTCACATCATTCCTCACCCTCACCATCGTCATCCTTCACACAAACCATGCACCACCACTATATAAAAAGTACATATACACATTCATCTTGTCATAAATAAATATAAAATCAGTCCCTAAGTCAGACACATTCACTCACTAAAATTCACTAAAAATAAAAATACCCCCCCAAACGCTAACTACAAGGGTACATCCATATCGGTCCAGGAAATCACCTACCTTCTCTGGTTATTAAGTAGTTTCATAGATATGGGGACGAAGCAGAGGTGGGACAAAGTCATTGCTGGGCAAGTTCCAAGTAAGTCTAAGTCTTTTGCACTCAAGTCCGAGTGAAGTCCCGAGTCAAGACTATCCAAGTGCTGAGTCAAGTCCGAAGTCAAAGCTCACAAGTCTCAAGTCGAGCCCAAAGTCCTAGCATTTTAGTTTCGAGTCATTTCGAGTCCCCTTAACAAAGAAATAAAATTTCTACAAATCATATAATGTCTGCAAGATCTGGCGCGTGGATGTTTGTTTCCGCATCATTTGTTGTGCAATTTGCCTTGGATGCGGTCAAATGAAAGCAACGTAGATCTACTGTGATTGGATGTTGTGCAAGCCGCGCGCACATGCTCTTTGCATACATTTTCACAGATTCACAAGTACGAGTGCAGTCCTTATCAACATACTTTTAGAGGTTTTTTTTTTCATTGGACGTAGCAAGTCATCACAAGTCAAAAGGCCTAAGTCCAAGTGAAGTTGAGTTATTAATATTGAAGTCCAAGTCGAGTTGCAAGTGTTTGTACATTTTGTCGAGTCGAGTCTAAAGTTATCAAATTCGTGACTCGAGTCTGACTCGAGTCGAAGTCACATAACTCGAGTCCACACCTCTGGGACGAAGGAGTGCTTGTAGCGATTGTGCTTGCACAGAGGAAGCCTGAATCTCCTTCCAGAATTTAGGAGGACGTATTCACCGTTCAGTGCGTGAGAAATGTCGTCAAGAATTGCGTTTGCCTGCCTCAAGAGGCTAATGTTTACACTCAAGAAGAATCAATATTTGGTGCAATGACCCTTATTTTTAATTACAGCTTTCATGTGTCTTGGCATGCTCTCCACAAGTCTTTCACATTGTTCTTGGGTGACTTTATTCCACTCCTGGTGCAAGAACTGAAGTAGCTCAGCTTTGTGTTTGTGTTGGAATTCAACAGACGCTGGACTGAAATGGCTGTAATACATGTAGAGATGCTGATTTCAGAAAAAAAAAATGCAATGGTCTCTTATTTTCTCCCAGAGCTGTATACGTCATTTTGAAACAGGCACCGTAGGCCTAAAATTGTCAGAAGAGTTTGCTGTGCTGTAATAAGCACTCTCTAATTAAGACCTAAATCCAGAGCCATGCTTCTATTCACACAGTTAACTGTCACAAAGTGTTGGAGAGGAGCATTGAGTTTGTACACGAGCTGTCTTCAAGTCTTCACGCAGAGATTTGTCTGGGCCATTTGAAATCGGCTGACGTCCGCTGAGGAGATGAGAGTGTCTGGATCGCCCGGAGGCATCATTCTCCCTCTCTCGCTCCCTGCCTTTCATTCCATTGCTCCTATATATGGTCTTGGTATGTTTGATGGTAAATAGCAGAACAAAAGGCAGCAAGGAGCACAGAGGGGCTTTAGAAGATCGACTTCAGACCAAGCTGCGCAAATGTCTGCTGCTTTTACGCTCACTTTGTGACAAGGAGAAGGCTTTATGGTGATCACACAAACGTCAGGCCTCTTTCTGTTCTCAATACTTACTATTCAGAAACTGTTTGCCAATGGTTCATGTAACAACGTGATATGCAATGGTTCTTTTGCTTGCACAGCTCAAGCTAATTGACGACTAAAAGCGCTGTACCCGATTTTTACTGTCCTATATTAGGCCCTATATTACACAAAAATGGTTTTAGTTATGGTAGAATGCTGTTACCTCCTCAAGTTGTACCACCTGAAGTTGTGTTTTGTTTCATTCACACATCTTTGAGTAATCCTGCATTATTAGTTTGTCTACATCTCCAAAGCTCAAAATGCCCTGTTCCATTTTGTGATGTCATGTAGTGGTAGTTTTCACATTAACGGCTACTTTTAACCTTTTGTTCAATAGAGATTGGCAAATCCAGATCTGCAATAATCCAAATGATCCGAGTCAAGGTGTGTGGATCTTAACACTTCCTGTATTACCACATGAAATCACAAAGTGGAACGGAGTGTTTTCCATTTGAGAGAAAAACAAAGCCTAAATATGCATGATGTGTATATTAAACACGTGTAAATGAAACAAAACACAACTCCAAGTATGTTTTTGATGAGGAAACAACATTATAACATGAGAAACTAGTGTAATATGGGCCCTTTAAAAAGTGAAACACAGACCTAGTTCAATTTAAAGAGTTTGCAGTTGTCCAAAGTAATTCCTCATTTATGCATCCTAATTATTCATCACTTTTCACAACTTTTACCGAAATCAGCTTGCTAACAGTGCACTTCCTGCTTACCAGTCAATAAAACACATTATTATTAGATGCAGACAGTACACAGTGGACGTATTTTGGCCTAGAGAGCTGCAAGGGCAAGACAGATTTTTCTCAAATACATGGGAAAAAATCAGGTATCAGGCTTATAAATATGGGCTGTCTTATTTCGGACACGTATTTGTTGTTTTGTTTGTTTTGATCATAAAACAGCTTCAATTTGTTCAAAGACAAAGTGTTTCAGTGATTTCTAGAATTATTAAATCTGTATATTCAAAGATTTTACTCCAGTTACTCTTTATCATATTAGAAACAGGAAAAAAAGTTCACAATCTGACAATAGGCTTGCATTCACTGCCTCTGGTGTTATTTTTTTAATATATATATATATATTTTTATTATATGATCATTCCATGGACAAAATGTAAGCTCTATACCAGGGGTCTTCAATGTTTTTCAGGCCAGGGACCCCCAAACAGGTGGCGAACTGGGCCAGGGACCCCCTACTATATATACGGCATAGAATTGTGTTTTATATTAAATTGAGCTTAGTGTCATGTATAAACATTGCTACTCTGTTATGGTACATCCAATACAAGGAAATACTACACAGGTTAATACTGTATTTTACACTATAAAATATAAAATTATATTATTTTAAAGTGAAAAAAAAAAGATTTCGCGACCCCCCCTGCAGTACCTCCGTGACCCCTAGGGGGGTCGCGACCCCCCCTGTTGAAGACCTCTGCTCTATACTGTGAATGACCAGATTTGTAAAGTATTGGATTGTTTCTAAATGCTTCAAGTTTGTTTTACCAGTGTGTTTGCATAATGACTTACACAGTGTTCATATTGGCAGCGTCATTATCACAAATTGTAATAATGGTGATAAGTTGCTGTCATACACATCTTCTGCTCCAGTTGGGAATTCATCATTAGGCTAAAATCGCCCCCTAATGTCAGCCAGCGTAAAACAATCAGAGCTTGTTAGGCCCCTTGTTTGTTAATTGGGCACTTGCTTGTTAGCTGGGGGTGAGATAATAGACATGGAGCGTGTACATGGAACATTTTGGGGAACGTCTGCCGGCCTGATTTTTGTGTTTTCATTTTCAGGCGCTTTTGCTAATTGGTTTGCCTTGTAGCTGTGATAATGTCTCACAGTGTGGACTTGTATTAAAAAAAAGAAAAAAAGAAAAAGCTGATGACATATTTTTAACAATCATGCATGACAATTATTTGACCACTTGCCTATACCACCCATAAAATTTATATATCCTCCTGGGACCTGAAGAAACAAAGTGTATCTAAATTATTATTATTATGATTATTTTAATTTTGTATTTGGAGGTAAATGAACTCCTTAGCATTTACATTTTGTTCATTTTAGTTTTAGTCATGTTGTAACATGTCCTCTGTAATGGACGTCGGGGACGGTGTTAAATCCACGTGAAGTTAACAACCTAACAAAAACCTTTTTTTTTTTTGATGACCAACATCTCTGACAAGCTTCTACAGTTGCCTCAAAAAGTTCTTAGACTCCCTTTTAATTTCTTATATATGTATTTTGTATTTTTTATATATCATGTATATATTATGTATTATTTATTTATTTTTATTTATTTATTTTAGTATTTATTGACATATTTATTTATTTATTTTTATGTATAATTTATTTATTTATTATTATAATTTTTTTCTTCAATTTTTAGATTTTTTTATTTTATTTTTTAAATCATAGTGCAGCCATAAACTAGAGTCTCAAAACAATTAAAAGATAAACTGGTTAACTCGATGTCCATTATAAAGGACACAAATGAATGGGCCGGGTCTCAGGAGGATATAAACGGAAAGAGCTAGCCTGCTAGTCACCACATTCCGAATAGGAAGTAAGCATGGACACCCAATTCACTTTCTCTACATCAGGGGTGCCCAACAAGTTGATCGCGGTCTACCAGTTGATCGCAGGCAGAGTGTCAGTCGATCACGTATGGATACGTTCAGACTGCAGGGTTTAATACTCATTTCTGATTTTTTGGCGAAATCTGATTTTTTTTTGCAAGGTCATTCACATTTCCAATTAAATGCGACTTGTATGTGATCTCCAGTGTGAACTTTAAACACCCCAAAAGTGTCCCGCATGCGCATTGGAGGACACGACATCATGCGCAGCGAGTGTGCTCAATGTTTACGCAAGTAGCCTAAAGTTGCTGTCGTACCAGAGCCAAAACATGTACAGCTTATTTGTTTTAAGGAGGAGAAGGAGAAAGTTTTTGGCCACGGCGTTTTGTGGGGCAGTGGCAGCAACGTCTGCAAAAAGGAACATGCTGGTGCGGAGTCGCAGCCAAGAGTGGTGGGATCGCTACGTGCTTCGCCGCTTCATTGACACGGAGTTCATATACTATTTTCGCATGACGAGAAGAACGTTTGTGTACATTTGTGCGCGCCTACTTGTACCACTCTCGCTGGAGGAAACACGCCCAGGTCGGATAAATACGACCTGGCTGTTCAGACTGAATTCACATGCCAAAAGATCGGATATGTATCGGTTTTAGGACCACATATCTTGGGCTACGTTCACACTGCAGCCTGAAGTGACCCAAATCTGATTTTTTTCGCCCCTATGCAACTTTAAAAATTATCTCACTCCAAAAGCCCATATTTGCCACGTCTTAAGGTCATTCTTGGTAGATCTCGGCACACCATCAACCTCAAAAGTAGATCTTGTTTAAAAAAAGGTTGAGCACCCTTGCTCTACATGATCCTAGTGGTTTTATTTAACGGTTTTGTCCGTAAATTAATTCCTATTCCTAATATGGAAGCTCCAAAGTCATCCCATAACTGCAAGCCTCAATGAGCTTCATTTGACTGGAGCCGAACACTACGGGTGACGTCACACTCACATAGTCCGCTTCTTTGTACAGTCTATGATACCACCACATACAAAACTATTGTGTTCAGATCAGTATTCATTATAGAATACTTTTCTTTTTTTGTTTCTTTTTTTGTCCACTTTGAGGGACTACAAACAGGGAACTTTAACCATCCAGAGTTGTCCCTTGTCAAACATTTGGAAGTCCTTAATAGTTCTATAACTGATTTTCATAGTTTTTAAAAAGTGAATGACAGATATAGCTTTTAACTTTTAGGTGGTAAAGTGGAGTTTCTGCTTACAAAACTAGCCAGCGGACATCATCAGCACAACATACAAGTTTGTGGGCAATTAATCACTTTATAGACAGCACAGATTATTTTTTACCATATATACTGTATATATATCAAGGCTGCTAGAACAAAAACTGGTACAAAGCCTTTAAAGGTGCTAAATTAAGCAATATGGACTCTTAGAGCTTAAGCCATGTTATAAAGCTATATACCTACTTACTAATGTTACCTCCTCTAAACATGTGTGAATGAAACAAAAACTCCAGGTATATTTGTGATGAGAAAATAACATTATAACATAGATCAGAAAATAGTGTAATATGGGCTCTTTACATTTCTGTATTTTTAGTAGTTTTAACATTGTTCTGTGGGTACATTTCTTTCTTATTCAATAAATCCCACCTGCTAACAGTTTTCATGAAGGGATAATCTGTTTCAGGCACTACATCTGTCAGTGGTCATAATAATATGCCTGATTCTTGTACAATGTATTGCCCTCATTTGCTATGCTAGGCGTAATCTCCCGCTTTCCCGATTCCATAGACAGCTACATCTCGTGCCAATTTCCCATTTTTCATTGTTCTGGGCTTTGAATTGTCTTGATGAATCTATCCCAACATGGCAGGCTTTACCTCTTATGCAAACAGCTCATGTATTTGAACATTGACTATGTTACTGCATCTACAGTGTTACCAGACCCACATAAACTTCCAACCTCCACACCTCTTGACATCTTTAGCAGGCTCACGCTTTTAACACCAGCCTACGTTAGCCATAATTCCTAAATCCTGAAACAAGGAAGCTTAAGGAGAGGTGTTTTAGTTTGTTAAGAAGGAAAAGACAGCTCAAATCCTTGTCTATGGAGACCTTCGCAACATCAATTTGATCAGCATGACTTAATATGCCAGGCAAGCAGATGAGAGAAGAGGTGTGCTCTTATATGTGGTCATGCTGTTTCTAATCATCTTTATATAAAGCATTGGAGGAACACGACGCCCCTGTTTTGAGTTGTTTTGATGTTGTAGCAGGTAATTCATTGGTCCAAAGCTGGCCATAGAGCATTGCCAAGTGATACATAACACGGATTTAGTCAATGATGTCTGCGCCGTCAGTAAAGCCCTTTCTCTCTCTCTCTCTCTCATCGGATTTATTTTTCTGAGAGGCTCTTGGAGGGAAATTGTCATGTTTTTATGTCAAAGGCATGCTTTTATCTGTTTGTTTTTTTCCAGGCTGCTTAAAGTTGTTTATAGTGCCGCTAGGGCTGCTCTCCCAGTGTTTACGAGAGCAACACCTCAAAATGATGCAACAGCGAGGTAGGAATTGACATCTAAGTATTTGGGGAGAGAGGGGGGAAGTGTGCAATGACCTACTTATCTCTGATGAAGGAAAAGCTGCTGTATTGATTCACAGCCAAAAGTATTACAGACAATATGTGGAACGTTCCTGGATCAAGAATGTCGCAGTGTGGATCGGTCACTGTGCTTTTCATTGTATTTCAAATATTATCATATAGTAGTTACAAATATTAATATATTTTTTATGAAACAATAGTGTAAATTTAAAATGTTTGGAATTTAAAGTTAAATGCTGTATTATTGTAAAGTTTTCTCTTTTTTTCCCCCATTGACTTGAATCATTGATTTTTATACTAACCCAGGGGTGTCAAATATGCGGCCCAGGGACCAGATCCGGCCCTCCAAGACCTTTAATCTGGCCCTCGGCTGATTTTCTATTAAAATATTTAAATTTCTATTAAAATATTGGTAATTTTCTGTCTCTTTTCTGTGCAGCTTAGCATAGCAGCGTCTCCAGCGCCCCTGTGCGTGGGCCCTCCCACCAGAGCAGCACAAATGAAGACTCGTCTCTTTCCAAACGCTCTTAAAGGACCATCTTTTTGACTGTTGACCGTGACACCCTCATCAGCAAAATGTCAAAAATGAGAAAAGTGGATGCCGAGTGCAGGATTTTCCAAGAAAAATTGATTAATTCCTATTTGTTCACGGAGGTGAATGGGAAACCTGTATGCTTGTGTTGAAATGTCATTTTTCTTAAAGTTTCAGGTTGTTCATAATATTATAGAGTTCATCAAATAAAAAAAGACTTCTGTAATACATTTGCATTTCTCTGCACAAATATTTGGACTTATTGCTATTTTTGGGGTATATATACCATGAGTTTTCTGATCCGGCCCCTTTGGGATGAAAGTATGATGGATACGGCCCCCGGACCAAAATGAGTTTGACACCTCTGTACTAACTATACTATACTACTACAACTTTTACCAGTTCTGTCCCTGAAACTACACCTGTTATCCCAACTAGTTCCACCTGGGGCTGGGGTGCGTCTGGGTGTAAAGAGCCATAAGCAGTTAGCAGCACCAAGTTCACTACTACATTCATTCCTACTGTATGTGGTGAAACAAAGAAATACAACAACGTAACTTCAGCTTTCTCTCTCACAACTTTCAACTCATTTTTACAGTTTTACAATGGTTAATGTAGAAAATAATTAACCACTGAGAGTCTGTCGCCTTCTTGTTCCTATGAATATGTCATTGCTCTACTTCAAATGTTCCACAATATGACATTTAACAGATCTACCTTAGATGTATTCGATTACAGGTTTACAGGTTTAACTGCTCCACAGATCTGACCGGTAACTTGGCCTGGTTTGGTTTAATACTGGTTTAAGGTTTAATACTGTGAAACATTTTGGACAAAGCAATAACATCTCCACAGAAAAGAGGTAAAGAGGCAACCATTAGTATAGAGTTCAAAAATAAAATAATCACCAGAACATTATTTTAAACTCTACATGTACCATAGTGTCGCTCCAAACATGAGTGATGCAAGACTGCAGTAGAAACTCACATCTTAAACTATTTTGAGGCAGAGTGGAGAGAAGATTTAGCCGTGGCCTACTTATCTTTGATCACGGATAAGCTGCCATTGATTTAGAGCCAAATGTTGACATAAAATAAGTTAAATGTGCCAATGACCTTTCAGGCGTTCCCAGAGCAGAGCCGGCCCGACATACCAAGGCTGGCAAAGTATGTGATGAAAATTATTCCTCCTTGACATTTCGGAGACCTCAGCGAACCGTCTTTCTTAGCATTCTTGCCCAGGCACCAAAGAGAAAATGTCACCTTTTTATTTACTTGGGGGAATACACCAATTAAATGTGACTCTGAGGCCAGGAAGTGATACCTGTGGTTGAGTAGCAGCACGCTCACACTCAGTGCACAGGCAAATACTGTCTTATAGGCCACATTTTAAATAATGCTGACGCTTGACCTTGTTAGGGTAACCTTTCTCATATGGGCCATTTAGAGCCAGTCTGCCTACAGCTGAAGTGAACTAACTCGGATGACCTGGAGAGCCATTTTCACCGGTCTGCACCTGTCCTCAAACAATGGCACTACAACTTTTAGTAGGATACAGGGAGCTTATATTGATTCTTTGTAGCACTGTGCAATAGAAACTTTATAGAGCCACACAGGAAATGATTTAGACACAGTTTAGCACTATAACAAAATAAAAACAATTCTTATAATAAATAAAATAATAACAGTAATAAAAAACCTAAATATCCCCAAAATGACAACTATTATTTCTGATATTTAAAAAAGTATTCCACTTTTTTAGTAATATTTGTGAACAGGGTGTTCGCCAATAACCCATTATCAGCCAATATTTCGTTTTGACCCAACCTGCTGCCTAAAGAATCCACATAAAGCTTTATTTGAACATTTTAATGCAAATAGATAACTTCTTAAACACGGCTACACAGCTCTCTCGAAGGTTTGTGATAAAAAGGGACTGCAGGTGAGTTTGTCGTAAATTAAAATGAGATCATTAAAATAAAATTCTATAAATAATAAAGAAAGTCAGGCCTATATACCAACCCAATATCTGCAGAGCTTAACGTTGCTCTGAACAATTGATGTCACCCATAAAAAAATGAAATTATACTGAAATACTACACAATACTACATTAATACTCCCTGGCTCAAGTGGAGGAGTTCAAGTATCTCGGGGTCTTGTTCACGAGTGAGGAAAGGATGGAGCGTGAGATTGACAGGCGGATCGGTGCAGCATGGCAGTGATGCGGTCGTTGTACCGGATCGTTGTGGTGAAGAGGGAGCTGAGCCGAAAGGCAAAGCTCTCAATTTACCGGTCAAGTCTACCTTCCTACCCTCACCTATGGTCATGAGCTCTGGGTAATGACCAAAAGGACAAGATCGTAGATACAAGCGGCCGAAATGAGTTTCCTCCGCAGAGTGGCTGGGCGCACCCATAGAGATAGGGTGAGGAGCTCAGTCACACGGGAGGGGCTCAGAGTAGAGCCGCTGCTCCTCCACACTGGGAGGAGCAGCTGAGGTGGCTCGGGCATCTGTTCCGGATGCTTCCTGGTCAGCTCCCTCGGGAGGTGTTCCGGGCATGTCCCACCGGGAGGAGGCCCTGGGACACGCTGGAGGGACTATGTCTCTCGGCTGGCCTGGGAACACCTTGGGGTCCCCTCGGTGGAGATGGAGGAAGTGTCTGGGGTGAAGGAAGTCTGGGAGTCCCTGCTTAGACTGCTTCCCCCCGCGACCCGGCCCCGGATAAGCAGAAGAAAATGGATGGATGGATGAAATACTACATTTTGCAGCAGAAATAGTACATGCACTAAACATAATCCAGTCCTATTAAAACATAGTGAAACATTTAAATGCTATGCAAAGTTTTATCTGTAGTTTGGTCAAGACAAAAAATAAGTAAATCTAGTATATTCCAAGACCTACATTTTCTAGCAAATGTAAATAGTAAATAAAAAAAAAAAAAAACCAAACATGTCCCCACCTTTAAAGGCTGTGTAATTAATATTGTAAATAACAGAGTTCTGACCTTGCTGGGATAACCCTAACAGCCTCCTCTGACCTGTGAGGCCATTCCCTCTCAGCTCCACACTTCTGTTAGTCCTCGACACTTTCCTCTAGACTTAGTAATGACAGTCCAACGTTGTTATTTGGACCATCTTTTCTCATTATTTTCTAATTACTGTTAAAAGCCTGTGCCACAACTAAATGCCTCTTGTCACTTTTTGTCCCTGTATTTCCAATGGGCTCAAAGGCTCAATCAATCTCAATTAAAGCGATTGTCCAGGAGAGCAATATGGTGTCATTAAGTGTGTGTGGTTGGGAGAGACAGCCACAAACCACTGGTCAGATGAATACTCAGGAGGACCAAACAATTTGAAACCCATTAAAGGATAGCTGCTCTTTTGCATAAAGCTAGCTTGGGTGTGCAAGAGTGAAAACCTAATGGATTTACAAGGATAAGAGTCCAAACAGGTCGGCCATTTTTAAAGGTTCAAGGTTTACGCATTGTAGGATTGAGTCATTCTGATGAAACTAGACCACAAATGTTATTTATACATGTTTGTGAATTCCATATTGGTTTGGTGAGGTTGAGGCGAGGTTGGCCGATAGCAACAAACAGGTGACAAGAGGTTAGACTGCAAAAAGTCAAATCTAACTTAGTTTGAACTTGATTTGAGTTGGTAATAAAATGATCTACCGATGGAAGACTTTTTATACTTGCAATAATAATATACATCTTGTTATACATAAGAAAAACAAAACAAAACAAAACCTTATGTTGCTTGAATCAAGAAAAAACACACTTATTAGACTTAGACAAACTTTAATGATCTACATGGGAAATTGTTTTGGGTACGGTACTGTCACCAAGAGATTGAAGATTCAAGATTGTTTATTTGTCATATGCAGAATCAACACAGGGTCAACAATGCAATGAAATGCTTAGGATCAGAAGAACCGTTGACTCGCTAAGATAGTCAGAAGTACTAATAACATGCAATAATAGTACATGGTAAAAAAGTGTTGCAAAAGTGCAGGGGAAGAAGTAAACAATATAATAAAAATATGTAATAAAATGTAATAAAAATACAAGGTACAATGTACAAAGGTGCAGGTAGGATTAAATCAAAGATCAAAGATTAAGTAAAGTGGAAGTAGAGTATTTCACAGATACACACACATAATATGGTGTTGTATAAGTGTTGCATGTGGATTTCGTATTACACATAGTATGGTACAAATATAATATATAACAGAGGGTAAAAAAAATAGAGCAATAGACCAGTGTCAGATGAGACATAATTATAAAGATAAAAAATATATAATAAAAGTATATGTACAAATACCAATTAAATAGAAAAGTAAGTAATAAAGTATAAAATACAATATCAAATAAGATCTGATCCCAGTCCTTATTCCTAGGGATGTAACAATAGCCAAAATATTATCATCATCAAAGGTCTCACAGTAATATCGTGGACCATCACAATATATTGAATAACAAATCTCTTTGCTTAAATAAGAGATAAGATAAGATAAGACTTTATTGATCTCACGCAGGAGAAATTTACTTGGCACAATAGCTCCAGGTAGGGACAGTTTGAACAAGAAAGAAAAGTGCATGCAGGCAAGAATGGCATAAAGATAAGTAATAATAGTAATAATAATAAAATAAGTAATAATTCAAATAAGTAGTAATAATAATAATAAAACAGTGACAGGGAGAGTATTGAAAAAACAATATTGAATGAATAGTTATGGTGCGGCAAAAAAAAACAAAAAAAAACATAGGGAACATAGGCCATCATCATTTGCCCAGTTTCTGTTGAGACATGAAGAAATAACTGTTATAAGCACGTTTAAGCACAAAATTAAGTTTTGTCAAGGCATTTTAAGAGGAAAATGTAGCATATTCACAGTTTGGTTAGCCTCCACAAAATATCGCAATAAATATCGTACCGTGAGATGTATATCGTGAAAATATAAAACTGATTTGGGTATTGTTATATCCCTACTTATTCCATTATTACTTACCTACTATTACTTTTTGCAGTGTAGGGAATGTAGTTAGGTATTAGGTATTTATTTATTCTTTTTGCACTGATTTTTGTCTTTATATTGTATTTTGCACACTGTTTTTTGTACTGCTTGGCCAGAGAGAAACAAAATTTCAATTCACTGTATGTCGAACACATACTTTGAACTTTGAATTCAGCCTCATAGTTGCAAAGCCCACTTTTAATACTATTTAAATATAATGCTATCTTCTCTTTTAAATATCTGGGTTTATTTTGGTGGGCCACATATTTTAAAGAGCAGGGTCTGGATACAAAAGGAGGTGATTTCCACTCATCGCATTACTGAACAAAACAGCAAATATATTAAGGTATTTTCAAATTGTTTGGGCAAGAAACAACAAGCAGGTGGCTCAAAAATTATTCTCCATTCCCTTTCAATTGTACTTAATATTTATACAAAAGGAAAGAAAAAAAGATATTCTTGTTGTAATTAAACCAAATTGACATTAAACATGACTATTTTCCAGTTTGACTCAGTTTATTTGGTGTAAAATTATCAATTAGCGTTTAAACATCAAACTCCTTTCAATCACATTAAACTGAATACAACACTGGCAGTCATTATCTCAGTGACAATAAAGCAATTTTTATTTCATTTCCTACAGCGCCCCGCACTCTAATCACTGCCAACTTTCCCTTTTTAATTTTCGCTTTAGGTGATTTGGACCGGGTTCAATCAGCAGGCCCAGTGGAATCATGACTTGATGTAAAAATGGAAAAATTATATGCAAGAAACAGCAGATCAAAATAACTGATGCAACATATTAAATTGGATGGGAAATGTTTCGGAAGCACAAGGGATCGTTGGCTCGGCCCACTCTTCCCTCCCCCTCCCCGGCCGCTTCCACCCATCTCTCTGTAATTAGTGCGTTTTCTTGGATTTCCACTAATGTTTTCATCAGCGGTGTTGTTGGTTAGAGAGAGCAGAAGCGGGGAGTGGGCTTCTCCTCTGTGGTTCTTAATAGTTCTCAGCTCTCCCCTGGACTCCCTGTTAATTGCTCTACTCTGCCTGCAGGTCATTATTACTCTGATCAACCTGGTTTTCATGAATATTGCCTTTTTTCTATTTTTGAAAAAAGAAAAAAAAAACATGCTCTTCAGACAGGGGATTCACTCTCATCAGAAGAAAGCAGTAACAGATTTGGTATTCTACGCCCATCTGTATAATTTAGTTAAGGGAGGAATATTATTAAGCAAAATATACTTTTATGAGCTTTTACGTTACAATGGTGTCCCTGCTCCCTTATCATTAAATTACTCAGAGTTGTATTTTAGATTTTTTTTTGCATGTTTGAGTAATATTGTTCTGTAATTGGTTCCTGAGTGCTGAGAAAAAATGTGTTTTCACCTAAACCCTCACACTTTTTCTCTATATTAGCTTGAGTTTATTCAAGGTCCCATATTACACAAAATTGGCTCTTGTGGAAAAAAACAACACTGAAACAGGCAATGAGACGTTTTTGTTTTGTTTTGGTTTGTTTTTTTGTAATAAACTTTGAATTGAATATTGGAAAATTGGAAATAATAATAATAATAATAATAATAATAATAATAATAATAATAATAATAATAATAATAGGAAATAGAGATATTTTGGTAAATAATAATCATCATCATCATAATAATCATAATAATCATAATAATCATAATAATCATAATTGGAAATAGAGAAATTTTGTTAAACTAAAATGGAATAATGAAATGATAGACTGTTTATCCATTTTATTGTTTTGAAATCCAAAAGAACAAACGACACAAGGACCGATGTAACTGCATTTTAATTTATTTCTGTAAATCAGACACATAATGCACCTTTAATGTCTCTATATTGTCTCTTGAAATAAAGAAAAGTAGTGATTTTCAAGCTTTTGCGAGCTTTATGCCATGTTAGAATGCTGTTACGTCATTTAAAACATACCTGGACTTATGTTTTGTTTCATTTACACATGGTTGAGTAATCCTTTTTTAATATTAGTCTGTCTGCATCTCTAAAACTCAGAATGCTCTGTTGCACCTTGTGATGTCATGTTGTAGTTTTCAAGTTAACCGCGACCTTAGATCTTTGGTTCAGTAGAAGTGGGCAATTCCAGTGCTGAAATCATCCACGTGACCCAAGTGAAGGTGTATGAAATTTAAAAACAGAGTGGAGAACTTCCTGTATTACCACATGACATCACAAAATATTTTCTGTTTAAGGGAAGAATATACTGGGTTTGTGTGTTAAACATGTGTGAATGAAACAAAACACAAGTTCAGGTGTGTTTATGATGAGGAAACAACATTATAACATAGATCAGAATATAATGCGTGAAGAGTCCCTCAGTCGTCCAGGTAGAATCCATGATTAAAGGAGAAATTCAATTTGTCAACTGGACAAAGTCTGCCTCTTTTGTATTAGAGACAGATTAGTTGAGATAGTTTCAGAGCTATTTCAGTGTAGGGAGCTCCTCCCTGCAGCTAGATATAAACAGGGTCTAACCAGCACTAGAACCAGAGCTGACGAAGCCTCTCGGATGAGCGGCGAAACGTTTTCGACCAAACAAACTTTGTCCAGTTGACAAATTGAATTTCTCCTTTTATCATCAGAATATAATGTAATATAGGCCTTTTAAAAATAGACATTCACATACACATAGGGTTAAAAAATGTTGTGTGTTGAAAAAATAAAAATACAAACAGCTCTGGAAAAAAAAGAGACCACTGCATTTTTTTTTACATGTATTACAGCCATTCCATTCCAGCGTCTGTTGAATTCCAACACAAACACAAAGCTGAGCTACTTCAGTTCTTGCACCAGGAGTGGAATAAAGTCACCCAAGAACAATGTGAAAGACTTGTGGAGAGCATGCCAAGACGCACGAAAGCGCCAAATATTGATTTCTGAACTCTTCTTAAGTGTAAACATTAGTATTATGTTGTTTTAAAATGAATTTGATCTTGTTTCTTTGCATTGTTTGAGGTCTGAAAACATGTATCTTTTTTGTTATTTTGACCATTTGTTATTTTCTGCAAATAAATGCTCTAAACCAAATGCTCTGTTTCCCAACCTTTTTTGTCTTGTGTACCCCTGAGCCTTTTTGTCATACCTCGAGTACCCCCCCCACTCATACGTGTTGATAATTCTCCAAAAGTAGAACGTGACACAACGGATTATTAAATGAAAATCATTTTATTTCATCTCCTCACTTTGAAATTTTAATTCTCAGGCATTTTGTCTCTTTTCTTTAACTCAAATTTACCCAAATTAGAATAAAAAAATAAAAAAAATCTCCCCCTGCACCTGGCAGCGACACTGCAGAGTACCCCCTGCAGTGTGCTCGCGTACCCCTAGGGGTACTTGTACCCCTGGTTGGGAAACACGGCTCTAAATAATAATATTTTTATTTGGAATTTGGGGAAAATGTTGTCAGTAGTTTATAGACTCAAGCAAACATGTTCCTTTTGCCCAAACACATACCTATAAGAAGTAAAATCAGAAAAACTGATCATTTTGCTGCATTTTGTCTCTTTTTTTTCTAGAGCTGTATTCATATCCACTGCTTCCTATTGGTGAAATGAAATTAGAAGATATAGAGCTTACAAATACAGCAATTTAACAGAAAAATGAATGCTCCCAAATGATGGACATTCAAAATTGTACACACTGAACCACAAGTTTAATTCTTCACAGTGAAACGATGGTAGCAAAAAAACAACAAAAGCATCCAGCATTCCACGGCCATAACTATCAACTGTGGGTCTACTGGGATTATGTGGATTTTGTTGAATTGTTGTGTTAAACACTGGCCTCTGATGAAAATGCATTGGTGCATTTCAGTATTAGCTGAACAAAATGGAGTTTATGAAAAATACTTTCATCCAATGTGATCTTGCAAGAAGAGTTTGTATCATGAACTCCAATTTCGAAAACATCTGTAGCTTTTGAAAAACACCTTCGAGAAAGTCTCAGAAAGTCATAAAAATACAACTTTGTCATTGTGATAATTCTGTAAGGATTTCAAGATACAAGGTCTGAATGAATGTGGTTAGACTATTGAATCACAACTAAAAGCAGAGATTAGATGGTTAAAGCTATTTATTTATGCATTTATTTTTGTACTGAATGCAAGAAAATATAAATAAAAGCCATTTCAGTTTCTACTATATGTTGATGTTATACCATGGCTAGAATAATTGGTTTTAGTCTTTTTTTCTGAACTCCAGTGCTAAAGAACATTTGTCCAGTCCAGATGGCGCGCACTGTACTTGTGATTTAAAGCTATGCATTAAACACACATAACCTATTGATTGCTTCCATCTGAATAATGTCAGCACTTGACATTTGAGTTCAAATCAGGCTTTCCCTCCTATCAGCTCTGCACTTGTTCTGGTCCCAGGCAGAGGGGACGTACTGTATGTGAAGCACCGGGCACATGCTATTTCCAGTTTGATTTCTGGCATGTTGACACGATAAGGATCTGTGAATGCACGGCCCACATCACACAAAACACAATATGCGGCTATCCTTAAGACAAGACTCAAATGTCAGCACAATTTTAAAATATAGACGTTTCATTTTGCCATATTTGCCTCTAATACTGTACATACAGATTTAGCAAACAGGTATTAAGCGTTAAGTACATGGGAGCACAAGTGACTTATCCCTTCTGCTGTTACGACTTAAATAACAAACTGTGCACTGCAGTTTGCCAATAGGAAGTCAATCATGCAAAAGCTGTGCGTATAGCAATCTTCTCTGCAGTAGTTGTCAAATAAACAAGTGGATTCTCAAATATGAAGAGGATTAGGGCCGAGAGTCTTTCCCTGGGTACTTTCTCATTTAGATGGCCTTACCGACGAGCTTCTCCGTGGCAGGTTTTTTGGTGGGTAAACATCACACCATCTCCAGAACCTCTGCTGGACCCATTTCAACGGGATTAGGCTTCATCTGAGCACAGCCTCTCTCTCATATGAATACTGCACATTTCACAACTATATGGATCCAAGATGGTCTGGACTGGAGCGAGATTTATATAGTCTGAACATTTTTCCACTATTTTTCTTATTTACTTATTATTATTATTACTTATCTTGTCTTGGTAACACATATGACAGTACAGAAAACTGACTCGATATTACGGATATTTAAAATCTAGGTGCAAATTCAGGTGGGAGTAGAAGGCAGAATATGTATACCTATTGCTGGGTTCATTGTCTACAAAGTTTTAGGGGAAGACTGTTTTAGGACTAAAGAATTATGCAGTATGTGTTGTGTACAAGCTAGATAATATATTAAGTTAGATAGTACTCCCTAGACCAGGGGTGGGCAAACTTTTTGACTCTTGGGCCACAGAGGGTTCTAAAATTTGACAGAAGGGTCGGACCAGGAGCAGCTGGATTTAGTGCTTTGGTAATCCACCTTATAAGAGCAAAAAATAACATGGGATATGTAGAAAACATGTGCTTTATTTCAATTTAAAATGAACAAAAGCATTACAACAAAATGTCCGTCTTTCAAGTTCCACAGTATTTAGCTATTTATTGAAATGACTCTTAAAACACAGAAAATTGAATAAAATACAGCTTTTTTTTTACTAACAGTTACTATTTTAAAGCACTGAAAGTTCTGTTCTCCATCAGGTTCTTTTGTTCTTTCGTTGACTGCTTGCTAGCATAGTTAGCATGTTTTGTGGCAAAGTGACGGCTGATATTATATTCTTTAAAAAACGCTACAGTCTCTTGGCATATCAGGCATACGGCGGCTGATAAGTATTCGGTGAAAAAATATTTACTTGTCCACTCCTTATTAAAGGTTAAACGTTTCACACACTCCTTATTAAAACACTTTTCTTTTCTTAGCTCCGCTCATCTTTACAGAGGTCAGTGTATCCAGTACGTCAGCTACTGGAAAACGCCAGAATTGCAGGGAAATTAAAACATTAAAACATTAACAAGGTTTATTAATATAATTTCTTCAAGTTCGGCGGGCCGGATTAAAAAGCTTAATGGGCCGCATATGGCCCCCGGGCCGTAGTTTGCCCATGCCTGCCCTAGACAATACTCCCTACAACTGTATATAGCTGGGATTGTACATCTTTTTTGACATTGTATTTTATACTTTATTACTACTTTTCTATTTAAATTTGATTTGTACATATACATTTATTATCATTATTTTTATTTTTATAATTATGTCTCATCTGACACTGGTCTATTCCTCTTTGGTTGCTATTCAGTCTATTTTTTTTACCCTCTGATATATATTATATATTATATGAGTGAGCTACTGTACCTAAAACAATTTCCCTTGTGGATCAATAATGTTTGTCTAAGTCTAAGTCTAAGTTGTACAATACAACCCTGATGGTATAATACACATGAGTGTCTCAATACACAAATATCCTTGGACTAACCCTGATGGAACTGAATAAGATTTTCTCATTTGATCAAAAATAACAATGAAAGCTCATTTTTGTTATCCTGAAGCCTAAAATGTAGCATCAGTATTGCATGTACAGTAATTCCAGGTTCCAGAAATAACCTGCAATAAGTGAAATCCGCGAAGTAGGACAACTTTATATTTTACAATTATTCTACATGTTTTAAGGCTGTAAATGCCTCACCACACACATTATACGCTTTTCTCAGACTGGAATTAACCTTTTCTCACATTTCTCTCTCATTTAAACACTCAAACTTTCATAGATTTTCAACAAAATGTATTAATACTCCTGTGCTCCTGTGATTCCTCTCAACCCGAGCCACAAACCGAACAAGCACAAACGAACGCAAAAGCCGCACGGAGTGATTTAATCCTGGTTTAGACCTGGTCTAGTTCTGGTCTAGACCTGGTTTAGTCCACGTTTAGTCCTGGTCTAGTCTCTTAGCCAATCAGGACGCAGAACACATTGTTACACTATTAAAAAAATGTTACACTATAAAAAAAAAATGAAAAAAAAAATTTTGAAAAAAAAATCCGCGAAACAGCGAGGCCGCAAAGAGTGAACCGCGATAGAGCAAGGGTTCACTGTATTGAAATACAGCTCTGGAAAAAAATAAGAGACAACTGCAAAATGATCAGTTTTTCTGATTTTACTACTTATAGGTATGTGTTTGGGCAAAAGGAACATTTTTGTTTGAGTCTATAAAGTACTGACAACATTTCCCCCAAATTCCAAATAAAATATTATCGTTTAGAGCATTTATTTGTAGAAAACGACAAATGGTCAAAAATAACAAGAAAGATACATGTTTTCAGAGCTCAAACAATGCAAAGAAACAAGACCAAATTCATTTTAAAACAACATAATACTAATGTTTACACTTAAGAAGAGTTCAGAAATCAATATTTGGTGCAATATTTTTAATCACAGCTTTGATGCGTCTTGGCATGCTCTCCACAAGTCTTTCACATTGTTCTTGGGTGACTTTATTCCACTCCTGATGCAAGAACTGAAGTAGCTCAGCTTTGTGTTTGTGTTGGAATTCAACAGACGCTGGAATGGAATGGCTGTAATACATGTAGAGATGCCGATATCAGAAAAAATGCAGTGGTGTCTTTTTTTTTTCCACAGCTGTATGTATTGAATCATGAAAAAACTGTATTGTTGCAGATATAACGATCTCTCCAGACGGGCAGGTCATCACACCACCCTGGGAAATAAATCAGAAATACACCACCCCTTGATTCACATTTCCAAAGTGCATATAGTGACAGTAAATACATATATAGACTAGTTGAATCCTAATATAAATAAATATGATAAATAAATACATATTCAGATGTATTGACTTATTCAAATATTTGCCTCGATGTCTCTATTATAAATGTAAACCTGTCAAAGGTGTGTCCAGCTGCCACAGTAATGAACACACGTCAGTCCAGTCTAAGCAGCTCCTTCATTACACTCTGCTGTTATAATGAGCTCAGAACAACACTGTATGAGGACACAACCTTTGACCTCTCCAGTATTGGTCCCATCAAAACAACCACAGGAGCATTTACATGTCAGAAATTACGCACACATGACCTGTATATTGATTAGTCTGTATGTAAATGTATTTTTAAGGTATTTCTAATCTGAATTAATTTTAGTCTGTAAATACATGTGCTGGAATATTATTACTAATAAAAAAATTTAAAGGTACAATTCAGCTTACAAAATCAACCTAGATTTAGCGCTGCTCTCTTATTTTTCAAGACTGTGCTCGCTCAGGCGGATTGTCAGGAACCCCTCTCAGCTGTTGCATGGGGAATATGAAATGCTCCCATCAGGCAGACGCTATCGAGCGCATAACTTTAAGTGTAACAGATATAAACTCTCATTTGTGCCCACTTCTGTTGCACTCTTGAACAAATTTGCACAAAAAAAGAGCAATTAGTCACTTTATATTGAATGGTGCAATAACTATTGTGCAATAGCAGTTTGTGTAATAGGGCTTGTGCAATAATTATCTGTGCAATAATTATCTATGCAATAATTACTTGTGCAATAGAGCTGGTGCAAAAAATAGAACACTGTAAGGTTGTGCAGTGCACAAATGGACAATGGACATCAACGATGGACAAATGTATCTGGCAATGAGCTGCGACTGTTTTCTGTTTGTCTGTCTGTACTGTATGTGCGAGTGTAACTGTTTTTAAGCTGCGGGCAGTGAGCCTAAGACAAATTTCCCCTTGGGAACAATAAAGTTCATCTCATCTTATCTTATCTTATCTTTCTGCATTTGAGTATTTTGATTATTACTATATGAGATGGATCATAAGAAATATGTATACTATGCTTGTTATACTAGTTTTCAGTATTGAGTAGTTCTTCCAGTTCTGTAAACATAAAAGTATAACATATACAGTATAAAAGGTCATATTCACAGGCACGGCGTATTTCACATTTCTACTCGTTTGGCTTCATAAATATCCAATGAAAGATGAGGGTTAAAAAGCGCTTAGAGATCTGAAGAATTAACTGTGTCTCACACACGGGGCCCAGTATATGAACTGCACGCTTCCCTCTTAATTAGACATTAACATTTACCAAGTGTAAAAACACATCATTACTCCATCCTTAGAACATTACGCAATTAGCCTGCACAGAAGGAGCCCTATGTGATTGTATGCTAAGGAACAAATACAGCTTAAATAGTGCACTTTTGCCTGTTTTTGTGAAAATGTAGTGTAATTACCGGATAATGCTCTGAGCTGACCCCTCTTTACTTAACATATAGAATACCAAGGCTTAAAGTCATTCCCATTGTGTGGGGATTGGTGAATCTGAACAGTTGTATTGCACAAAATCTTTACATCCAAATAATTTTTTCCTTGCCTCAAGTACTGAAATACTACACAATACTACACTAATACTCCCTGGCTCAAGTGGAGGAGTTCAAGTATCTCAGGGTCTTGTTCATGAGTGAGGGGAGGATGGAGCGTGAGATTGACAGCCGGATCGGTGCAGCGTCGGCAGTGATGCGGTCGCTGTACCGGACCGTTGTGGTGAAGAGGGAGCTGAGCCAAAAGGTGAAGCTCTCAATTTACGGGTCAATCTACGTTCCTCCCCTCACCTATGGTCATGAGCTCTGGGTAATGACCGAAAGGACAAGATCATGGATACAAGCAGCCGAAATGAGGTTCCTCTGCAGAGTGGCTGGGCGCACCCTTAGAGATAGGGTGAGGAGCTCAGTCACACGGGAGGGGCTCAGAGTAGAGCCGCTGCTCCTCCACGTCGAAAGGAGCAGTTGAGGTGGCTCGGGCATGTCCCACCGGAAGTAGGCCCCGGGGAAGACCCAGGACACGCTGGAGGGACTATGTCTCCCGGTTGGCCTGGGAACGCCTTGGGGTCCCCCCAGAGGTGCTGGAGGAAGTGTCCGGGGTGAAGGATGTCTGGGAGTTCCTGCTTAGAATGTTGCCCCCACGACCCAGCCCCGGATAAGAAAGAAGAAGTAAATGGATGGATGGATGATTTTTTATTTATGTGGACTAAAGTTTTTTTAATACCATAAAGACTGTAGTAAAAACAATGCTTTTGTTTGAATGTATTGCACTGTGACTGAGTAAAAATTGGGCAAATTGAGATCCCAAATTGGCTCAGCAAAGCTATAAAAGAGTATATGCATAGAGAGTTACGCTGTATTTTAAAATAACCCTTTGTCATTTATATTCACAAATGTCCAATTAAAAAAGCAATTACTGTGTGCTGTGGTTTGCTGGTAATAATAGTACACAAACCCAAACTACTCTCCTCCACACCAGACTCCCCAAGTATCTTACAGACAGGAAGTCAATAAATCAAATTTCAAATTGAATCTGCCAATCAGATCGCTTCCCTCCAGGTCAATCTGCTAGTCATATTGGTTTTCCAGAGGTCAAGGTTCATTTGGCTAGATCCCATGTGCTCGATATATCTCGGTGTAGCTTCCCGTCAGTCTGTGGTACATGTGCACAGGGGGCTCCCACAAGACCTGCCACCGGCCCTGTTTCCACAACACGTGTGTGAGCGAATCCAGCGGGGAGTAGAGTCGCTCATTGATCGGGAGCATGGCAGACATCAAAAGATCCATAGGAGAAAGAGCATCAAGAGGGAGCAGAGTGAGAAGGAGGATGTAGAGCTCAGAGAGGTCTTAGTCCAAATCTACACCTTTCATTGCGTCCTGCTTCAACGTAAAAGAAAGTGGGAATTTGGGATGTAAGAGAGCGCTCTGATCTGGAATAGGACCGCATTGTGCTATATCCATCAATCCAGGGTGTACTGGAGAAGGTGAAGGAAAGCTGTTCTCTTTTCTCTACTTAAATACTCGCTACAAAAAGCCAAGTAAAAGGACAAGAACTAGAACCATCACTCCAGTACCATTTCAAGAATTTATTATAATAACACCAAAAAAAACTATAAGTAAAATGTAAAGCAAATGTTCGTTTCAAAATTTCAAAAATACTGAAGATTTGACAAAATTTAACATCTCTACAAAGTGAGTCTGAGCAATCACATGGTCAGTTCTATTTATTCTTGCACACACTGCTTCATAAAGTAAAGTTCTCACTAAACACTGCAGCATTATTAACCTTGTATCACTCTATAATTGCACCATATCTGATGTTCTGTGTGGAAATCTGGGGGTCGACATGTAAAACTTACCTACAGCCATTATTTATTTGCAGAAAAACGCTTTGAGAATTATCACCAACAGTCATTATAGAGAGCGAATGAACAAACCCGTTATTTGTTAAACTTAAAGTGTTGAAAATGTGTGATATTGTTGAATTAAGTCTCCTCAAAGTCACGTATAAAGCAAAGTCCAAGGTATTACCTGTAAATATTCAAAGACTGCCTGAGATGAAAACAAGCCAATATAAAACAATTTAAAAACAGGGTTATGGACCGAAGTGTCGCTGTGAAAGGAGTTCATTTATGGAATAATCTTGACAAAGAAATCAAAGAATCAAGTACATTAATGGCATTTTAAAAAATACATAAAATATGAAAATACATAAAATACATAAAATACATAAAGTATGAAAAAGAAAACTAAATTGTTGCGCATAAAAATGAAGCTTTCTGTTTACAATTGATTAATAATTGTAATTGAAATAGAATGTTTTGATGAAAAGTTTTATAGTCACTATTGGTGTTTATGTCTGGAAAAGGGAAGAGGGGCAGATAACATAAGATTATTCTTCTTCCTGCTCATTTTCATTCAACATTTTGTATTTTTATCACACTGATGATGTCTTTTTATACTTTATGAATGAAATAAACAAACAAAAATAAAATAAATAATTCGGTTCTAGGTCCTAATTATTTTTTAGCACAAAAATAATGGATAATCACCCAACAATAATAAAAAAAAAAATCAGCTTGTATGTCAGATAAACACTGCCACTGAACATGAAGATGAAGATTCTTCTTCAAGTCACATAAACATATAGAAAAATCCTTTCGGTGTGTATAAATAAAATACAAGAACAAGTTCAAGAGTGGCTTCATTTTTATAATTATCCTGTTACATGGACCACTGCCACTCCGAGCAGATGTGTGTTCTGCTCGGTAATACACAGGGACACACAGCACAATAATATGCATTCAGCTTCTTCATCTGCTATTTGTAACACACACACAAAACCAGGAGGCTGTCCATTATGTGCACGGAGAGAAATGGATAATAAAGAGAAGACTCCGATGAATAGGAAGCCGGGGGAACCTTGACTTAATGTGCGCGCTCTGAGCTCTTAAACTGTAAACTTTTCTCTGAGATATTTTGTCGTCTCTTTTAAAAGCATTTCTAAGAGGAAAACACTGAAGTTCTCTTTTGATTAAGGGGTTTTAAACTGCAGCGTCTACAGAGCAAACTAAATTAGGAGATAGTGTTGTGAAGACACAAAGAAGGTTAAACTAGCTTTTTAAATAGTATCAAGAAAAGCACTATACTTTTTAGCAGTAGAAGTGCATCAAGATACAAGGGCTAGTAATACATTTGCGGGTTTAACCAATGCCACAGTAAACAGGAGGTTCAGCCAGGGTTAGTCCAGTGTTTCCAGGTAAATTCAGACGAAAATCCTCTCTATAGTATTTATATTCTGGTTACCACTTGCTTATCCTCCACATCTATAAGGCCAAACTCAGGCAGAGCCATCCAATCATTGGTGTTGAGATGGAAATTTATATTGTGATAACTGTCATAGTTTGTCTTTGTATAAATGATGTGATTTCTACCTGTGACCCAGACCAGTCCTTAAAGGGATAGTGCGTTTGTTTGTTTTTTAATGTTAATCTGTATGGGTTTCCTTCTAAAAGTTACGTGCGGTAACACCGGCTTACCTCTGACAGTTTGCACTCAGCCCGGTTCTGCTCGTGTTCTGGAGCTCAGGTAATTAGGTCCGGTAACTTCGCGGGGACTCGTAATAAAGCTTGTTTTTCTTCTCAAAACAAAACATTTGTCCAAAAGGTGATATGTTTGCGTCCCAAACAGTTGTTCATGAAAAATCCAGCAGCATATTTTCGCATTCGCGTATCTCGTCTCGATTCATATCACTGCGCACCTATTACTTATTATTAGGCTGTTAACCTTTAGCGGAAGTGAACGGCGGATGCGGTCCGCCGTAAGGGGAAGTTTACGAGTGAACAGGCAACAGGCAGCTAACGTGAGTGCAGTGATACGAATCGAGACGAGATACGCGAATGCGAAAATACGCTGCTGGATTTTTCGTGGACAACTGTTTGGGACACAAATATATCATGTTTTGTTTTGAGAAGAAAAACAAGCTTTAGTTCCGCGAAGTTACCGGACCTAATTACCTGAGCTGCAGAACGCGAGCAGAACCGGGCTGAGCGCAAACTGTCAGAGGCAAGCCGATGTTACCGCACGTAACTTTTAGAAGGAAACCCATACAAATTAACATTAAAAAAAACCCCGCACTATCCCTTTAACATGTGTACAGGCTCAGCAGACACTGTCCCCGTCCCACAGGAGGTCCTTTGTTGTTTTACCTGTCTTCTAGGGTAAGTTGATTAGCTCATGTCTGTGAAACAAAAGTCACTCTGCTTTGACATGTATGCCACTTTGTATTCCTGTACAAATATTTGGGAGAGAGGATACCGAGAAGGGTGACTCAGAGGAGGTGACTCAAGGAAGAGGCTGTTGGTCTGAAACTTTTTTCTGGATTGATAAAAGGAGAAGTTCAATTTGTCAACTGGACAAAGTTTGTTTGGTTGAAAACGTTTCTAATAAGAATACTGGTAAGACACTTGCTTATATCTTGCTGTAGGGAGGAGCTACCTAGCTAACTACTTTCCGGAACTATCTCATTGGTTTCCGACTTTTGTTTCTCTGGCGTCTAGATAACGATCCCTATTCATCCCTACACGCCTGTTTTTCCCACCTCTGGCCCTGACCTGGCTAGCCCTATTGTTTCCCTGTTTGCTTGATCTAGGCTTAAGAATGGAATTGTAGATGGGATGCAAATTATGTCTGACTCCACCATTTCTGTTCAGAGAAGGATTCTCTTTTTTGACAAAAATAGCCTCTTTAACTCCCCTCTCAAACCAATTCTTTTCCCTGGCTAAGATCTGCACCTCACTGTCCTCAAATGAATGGCCCGCGGCTTCTAGGTGAAGATATACGGCAGATGACGGTCCACTCTGGCACGCCCGTCTGTGTTGGTACATCCTCTTGTGAAGTGGCTGCTTGGTTTCTCCAATATAGCTCTCACTGCAGTCTTCACTACACTGAATGGAGTAGACCACATTTTTTCTGGATTCCAAAAACTCAAATGGATTTACCATCAAGAGATACATCATTTTTCCACTACAGTGTATTCCTCTTTTCAATACTGCCATGTTTGTTTTAATACAGATAGACCATTCTGTGATTGATTAATCCGTGTATCAATCACACCTGTGTTTACTTGTGGAAATATGGATGGTGCCCAGACTACATGTCTTTGTAGTAAGACAAAGTACAGCATAAATAAATTTTTTCAGCAAAGGAAAAGCATTTTTTTTAAATAGTGCATACAACTTTTCTTCTTTTTGGAAGAGTGTATGTTTACCTGTATTTCTTATGTCTATTTACTGTTGATGTCTGTGTACACTTTATGTCCATGAGTGTAGCTGTGTGTGTGTGTGTGTGTGTGTGTGTGTGTGTGTGTTTGTGTGTGTTTGTGTGTGTGTGTGTGTGTGTGTGTGTGTGTGTGTTTGTGTGTGTGTGTGTGTGTGTGTGTGTTTAGTTAAATTGCACATTTGGTGTCTGGTGAAACGCAATTTCAGTCCTCTGTGTAATGTCTGTTACATAGTGAATTGACAATAAAGTACACTGACTTTGACTTTAGACCAGACCCAGGCATTTCAAGGCCCGGGGGCCAAATACGATCTGCGAGCTGACTCTGACCGACCCGCGAAAGGTTGGTTGGAATTAAGAAAATAAAACCTAGTTTCAAAATTGTACATGATGCATTTGAACTGATGATCATCTGTCGGACGTGCTTCACATCTCCACCTCAAACATGAACCTGACTTTGATGCACTTAAAGCTCAATAGAAGCTACATTTCTCTCACTGATCAAGAAAAAAACACTAAACATGCTAACTTTGACTTTTTTTCTACACAGTTTGGCAGTTGGACAAAAAATGTTGTGACATCTTGTATTATATTATTTGGCAAACAAAGACATTGTGGTGTCTTAATACAAAGTTAAGGAAGTTAAACTCAGAAAGCATTGTGGGCTTAATGTGACAGAAAAAGAGGTACAAATGTTTCACATTCACCATTGTTTTGAATTATTTTACTCAATAAATTCAGTTTTGTAAAACCTCACTCTCTCATTACTTAATAATAACACAGAACTTACCAGCTTCTGTAAACAATGCCATTTACTGATTTCAACGTAGAAATAAAATTAATAATCAGAGTAGACTTCAAACTTTCGGCCCTCCACAATATTTTCTGCTTCTCATTTGGCCCCTGGGGAAAAAAAATAATTGCCAATCCCTGATTTAGACAATGCTGGAAATGTTACAGTGTAATTGTTACAGAGTATACACTGTTTACAAATGTGGTATTATTTTATTATTATTATTAAGTTCTATGGTGATCAGATGCCCTTCCTACTGACCTCTCCTTTACTTGGAGCCTGCACACTTGTAAGGTTTGTGCTATTTCTCAGTATTACTATTCCACTTATATAGTTCCAAACATCTGACATGAGTTTATTAGGAGAACAATTCCTTAATATTAAACTTGTGTTTTCCTCAAAGCTCATTACGGGAGAAAATCTTCCAAGCAAAAGTGTGTTTTGTGAGTTTTAGATCCACAAACACACTTCCATTCATTAGCTGTTTCTTAGTCTTTAGCCAAATCCATCTGTTGCCTGACGCAATAAGAGGTAATTGCTGCAAATTATCTCTCCACTGCTTTGCTATTTATTTACTGCCTGGACTCTCTCCTTCTCTCTCTTCTTCTTTTTCACTCTCCCCGTCTCTCTCTTTTTGTCTTCTTCTCTCACTCTTTCTCTCTTTTTCTGTTCTTCTTTCTCTTTCCCTCTCTTTTTATCTCCTTCGCTCTCTCCTTCTCTCTTTTTTCCTCTTCATTCTCTCCTTCTCTCTCTTTTTCTGTTCTTCGCGCTCTCCTTCACTCTATCTTTGTCTCTCCTTTTCTTTCTCTTTTTGTCTCATTTGCTCTCGCCTTTTCTCTCTTTTTCTCTCCTTCTCTTTTTTTCTCCTCTTCACTCTCTCCTTCTCTCTCTTTTTCTGTTCTTCGCTCTCTCCTTGCCTCCTTCACTCTATCTTTTTCTCTCCTTTTCTTTCTCTTTTTGTCTCATTCACTCTCGCCTTTTCTCTTTTTCCTCTTTTTTGCTCTCTCCTTCTTTTTCCCTTCTTCACTCTCTTTTTATCTTCTTTGCTCTGTCCTTTCCATTCTCTCTCTCCCTCTCACTCCTTTTCTCTCTTTTTCTCTCCTTCTCTCTTTTTTCTCCTCTTCACACTCTCTCCTCTCTCTTCTGTTCTTCGCTCTCTCCTTGTCTCCTTCACTCTATCTTTTCTCTCCTTTTCTTTCTCGTTTTGTCTCATTCGCTCTCGCTTTTTCTCTTTTTCTCTCCTTCTCTCCCCTCTTCTCTCCTCCACTCTCTCCTTCTCTCTGCCCCTCTCCTCTTTTTCCTCTTTTTTGTTCTCCTTCTTTTTCCCTTCTTCACTCTCTTTTTATCCTCTTTGCTCTGTCCTTTCCATTCTTCTCTCTCTCTCTTTCTCTCTCTCCTTTTCTCTCTTTTTCTCTCCTCTCTTTTTTCTCCTTTTCACTCTCTCCTTCTCTCTCTTTTTCTGTTCTTCGCTCTCTCCTTGTCTCCTTCACTCTATCTTTTTCTCTCCTTTTCTTTCTCCTTTTGTCTCATTCACTCTCACCTTTTCTCTCTTTTTCTCTCCTTCTCTCTTTTTTCTCCTCTTCGCTCTCTCCCCTCTTTTTCTGTTCTTTGCTCTCTCCTTGTTTCCTTCACTCTCTCTTTTTTGTTCTTTGCTTTCTCCTTGTCTCCTTCACTCTTTTGCTCTCCCCTTGTCTCCCCTCTCTTTTTTTGTTCTTTGCTCTCTCCTTGTCTCCCTCACTCTTTTGCTCTCCCCTTGTCTCCCCTCTCTTTTTCTGTTCTTTGCTCTCTCCTTGTTTCCTTCACTCTATCCTTTTCTCTCCTTTTCTTTCTCTTTTTGTCTCATTCGCTCTGGCCTTTTCTCTCTTTTTCTCTCCTTCTCCCACCTCTTCTCTCCTCCACTCTCTCCTTCTCGCTGCCCCCCGCCCTCTTCTCTCCTCCACCCTCTTTTTATCTTCTTTGCTCTCTATCTCTCCTTCTCTCTGTTTTTCTCTCCCTCTCTCTCACACATGGACCCACAGACTCCCAGGCAACAGTGTGGGTTAAAGCTGGCACATGGCGAGGGCGCTGGGGTCACGGAGGAGCACATATACAGGGGGATGACAGACAGGCAGACCGGGATAGTGCATCTGCTCTTTAATTAAAGTGAGAGGGGCCCCCAGACACGGCCCCTATTCACAAAGGGGCCCCGTGAGCTCTCTGGACATAGATGTCTTTTCAGCAGTGGGCCGGGCCAGGCACAATCTGGGCCAAGTGGGGAAAGAGAGGAGAAGTCAAATATGAAACAGGAATGTAGTTAACAGTCAGATAGCGCGTTATGTGGGGCAAGTGGAAGGATACAGTCTGGGTAGTTAATGTGACGAATGGGCTGATCGATGAAGGAATCACTTAAATATTATACAAAAAGGACCTACAGCTCTGGAAAAAAATAAGAGGCCACTACAAAATTATCAGTTTTTTCTGATTTTAATACTTGTGTTTGGGCAAAAGGAACATTTTTGTTTGAGTTTATAAACTACTGACAACATTTCCCCCAAATTCCAAATAAAATATTATCGTTTAGAGCATTTATTTGCATAAACTGACAAATGGTCAAAATAACAAAAAATATACATGTTTTCAGACCTCAAACAAGATCAAATTCTCATTTTTAAAACAACATAATACTAATGTTTACACTTAAGAAGAGTTCAGAAATCAATATTTGGTACAGTAATACTTATTTTTAATCACAGCTTTCATGCATCTTGGCATGCTCTCCACAAGTCTTTCACATTGTTCTTGGGTCCCAGTTTAGACCTGCTTTAGTCTTGGTTCAGACCGGGTTTAGTCCTAGTTTAGACCTGGTTTAGCCCTGGTTCAGTCCAAGTTTAGGTCTGGTTTAATCCTAGTTTAGTCTTGGTTTAGTCCTGGTTCAGATCTGGTTTAGTCCTAGTTTAAACCTGATTTAGTCTTGGTTCAGATCTGGTTCAGTCCTAGTTTAGACCTGCTTTAGTCTTGGTTCAGACCTGGTTCAGACCTGGTTTAGTCCTAGTTTAGTCCTGGTTTAGTCCTGGTTTAGTCCCTGTTTTAACCTGGTTTAGCCCTGGTTCAGTCCAAATTTAGGCCTGATTTAATCCTAGTTGAGTCCTGGTTTATTCCCCTTTTTAACCTGGTTTAGTCCTGGTTTAGTCCCCTTTTTAACCTGGTTTAGTCCTGGTTCAGATCTGGTTTAGTCCTAGTTTGGACCTGCTTTAGTCTTGGTTCAGACTTGGTTTAGTCCTAGTTTAGACCCGGTTTATTCTTGGTTCAGACCTGGTTTAGTCCTAGTTTAGACCTGCTTTAGTCTGGGTTCAGACCTGGTGTAGTCCTAGTTTAGTCCTGGTTTAGTCCCTGTTTTAACCTGGTTTAGCAAATTTAGGCCTGATTTAATCCTAGTTTAGTCCCCTTTTTAACCTGGTTAAGTCCTGGTTCAGACCTGGTTTAGTCCCAGTTTAGATCTGCTTTAGTCTTGGTTCAGACCTGGTTTAGTCCTAGTTTAGACCTGCTTTAGTCTTGGTTCAGACCTGGTTTAGTCCTAGTTTAGACCTGCTTTAGTCTTGGTTCAGACCTGGTTTAGTCCGAGGCTTGTGCTCTCCACAAGTCTTTCACATTGTTCTTGGGTGACTTTATTCCACTCCTGATGCAAGAAGTGAAGTAGCTCAGCTTTGTGTTTGTGTTGGAATTCAACAGACGCTGGAATGGAATGGCTGTAATACATGTAGAGATGCTGATTTCAGAAAAAAATGCAGTGATGTCTTATTTTTTTCCACAGCTGTATATTACACTATTTTTCGATCTATGTTATAATGTTATTTCCTCATCCAAAACATATCTGGAGCTGTGTTTTCTTTTGTTTTCATTCACATATTTTTTTTACCACAAAAATCCTGCATAATTATGTTCTTGTTCAAACAGAAAACACTACACCTTGTGATGTCATTCAGTAATACAGGAAGGGCTCCACTGTGTTTTCAAACTCCATATAGCTTCATTAGAATCATTGCAGCCCTGGTATTGCCTATTTCTACAGAACAAAAGATAAAAGGTAGCTGTTAACTACCACCATGTGACATCACAAGGTGGAACAGTGCATTTTGAGCTTAATAATGCCGGGTTACTCAAACATATGTGAATGAAACTAAACACAACTCCAGGGATGTTTCTGATGAGGTAATAGCATTATAACATGGCTCATTATAACATGGAGTCCATTGTGCATAATAAAGGACATTTAAATTGTATATGTAAAGTTAATTAAAGCTAAAGTTTGATGCTATAAATTAAAGAAGCAGAGTGACGTTAACATAGTATCAATGAAACAAAGACAACATACAATTATATTAGTACATAATACACTGATGTAATTATTTTTGTGTGGGTGAGAGGGAATAATATTACAGTGGTTCTTTAAATTAAACAACTGGTTGATGATACATAGAACCACAAAGTTCCACACTAATTATCACTACTAAGTTAACTTTGAAGTGTGGCGTATAGCATGTAATTATAATAGTGAGTGATTAAAATATATAGTAATTTAGACATTTACTACGTGAGTACATGTTTAATGGATAATTCCAGCAATACTTGTTTGGTACGAGGTCATGTTGCTAGCAGCACTACAGTTAGAAAATAAGAAAGTAGTTCCGTTGGATTCTATACCATTTTAAACACATGTTGAAAAGTTTGAGGCTAATGAAAGTTCAGAAGTGAATTCCCAGAGAAGTGCACTGAGAGCGCATTAGTGAACAGTATACGTATGCGGGGCTATATACTTTATATGTAAGTGTTTTTCTCGCTTCACAGCTGCCACCCGAGCTTCATGGGTATGCTGTTAAAGGCAGGATCCACATTGGATAATGCAGCATGTAATGTATTTCAAATGAAATACACCATCTCTACCCGCGGTTCATCAAATCCTCATTTTGAACTTGTTTTGACTCGAAACCCCACAATAGTAAACGTGTATATATCATGTATGCATATGGTTATTTGTGTAAATGCATGTTTCTCAGTAGTGCTGCGTGGCCATACGTGATACGTGTGTGTGACTGGAGCTATAGGGTCTCCCAGGGGAACGTCTCTCTGGAGCAGAGTCAAACACACTATATCTACCACGACTAACAGGATTAGACCTGACTGCCAAGGAAAGGAGATAAAAAAAGAGGAAGGGAGCAGGGGCGAGGGGAGCGAGGAGAGAGGGAGGAAATCAGGTTCTCCTCTTTCATTTAGATGAGGCACAGACGGGAAAATGAAGTCATGAGATGCAGAAGGATGTAGAAGGACAGGGCTGGGGCAGGGCAATGATCACACAGAATGACCACCGCGACCTCTACATCCAGCTCTGCCTGCCAGCCTCCTTTGCATACGCTTTACATATTACATTTTATACCAGAGATGTAGTAATGCTTTTAAGATCATATATTTGAATAACAAGATGAGGACAGAGGATTCATTTCTGTTTGATCTTATTATACAGTCATTTGATTTGATTTACTTTTAAAGGTTATTTTTACTCTTTCTCTTTTTATGCTCTTTATAATCTTGTTCTGTCATTTACGTAATTTCTTCTATTTAATTTTTGTTTTACAGCTTTCTTGATGTCATTATACTCTTGGGATTGTAGGAGAAAGATCTGCTGGTGAACTAAACCAGGTTGGCAACACTCTGACCTCTACAGTGTTTTTTTCTATTATGTTTGCAGTATTTATGCAAAATAAGATACAAAATTGAAAACCATTAGGCAATGCAAACAAACTCAAGGATAGGACAAAACCCGGACTCGTCAAGGTCTAAACCAAGACTAAACTAGGATTAAATTAAGGACACATATCATGTAAAATTGGCTTTTTTGACAACATCATACTTGGACTTAGTTCATTAGTCCTGTTTAGTTGTCATCTCTGAGTACTCAGAAATAACTCTGTTTTCAATTTTACCCAGACTTTTACCTCACATGTAAAAGTTTTAACTTTAAATCATTACCAGACTCAAACTGTGTCCATTAGACCTGTTTGGTTATATTATAGACCTGTGTGATTATATTATATTATCCAAAGTTCAACTTTATTGTCAGAAACCATAATATGTACAGGCTGCACACACAGGATGTGAAATTGCAGCTCTCTCTAGGCCCACAGTGAACATAAAACATCAGATAAACAAGACAATAAACACCATGACTAAAACATCCCATATACCTGTAGCAAAAGTAGAGTGAACTTGTATATAATACAAATAGGTAAAACACACAATGTGTAGCGCAATAAAGCTCAAATGGTGTCATTTAAGCAGCAGTGTCAGTGTCTTTTGTAATTTAAGCAACAGTGTCAGTGTCATTTAAGTGTCTTTTAAGCAGCAGTGTCAGTGAGTGTCTTTATGTTGCTTAAATGGCTAGTTTTTTGCCCTTTAAATCAGCTCTCAACACAATGGCTGTTTTTGCCCTTGCACACACCAGGACTAGAGCAGGGCCAAATCAGGTCAGCCTGAGAAACACAACTGAACAGAAG
This sequence comes from Paratrypauchen microcephalus, assembly GCA_036785185.1. Classification (NCBI taxonomy): domain Eukaryota; kingdom Metazoa; phylum Chordata; class Actinopteri; order Gobiiformes; family Gobiidae; genus Paratrypauchen; species Paratrypauchen microcephalus. The sequence continues at coordinate 13,677,095 of JAVJIX010000002.1, read as the reverse complement.
CCAATGGTTCTCTAAACTTTAAGATACCACAAAAAAATCCAGAAGAACTGTCTTAACTAGGACTAAAAATATGAAAAATACCCACTAAGGCCTCATCTTTATTTGTGTATACTTGTTTATACTGTATACTGTCACTATTTCATGAACTGTTTTGTGTATTCTCTGTACAGAGCATCTGCGCTGACCACCAAAGTGAATTTTACATGTGCAGCTCATTGCGTGGACAGCCTGACAGAGCAGATACTTGGGCAGAGCCTGCAGGGTATATAACCACCTAACTCTCCCCAGAGCAATTTAAGAGCAATTTAGAAACACTTTCACACTTTAATGCCCTTAACACAAGCGCACACTCGCCAGCATATATCCTCTCTGTATACAGCAGGGAGAAGAAAGCAGGAAAGACAGGTCAGCAGTATGGGCTTTCACTAATTGTACAGCATCTTATATTAAATTAATATTTAACAATGTTAGCCAAGATACCCAGGAGATATGGGTAGGAAGAGGCAAAAAGACCAGCTATAGATGTTTATGAAAGCACTCAATATGTTGCTTATGCGAGTGTTGTGAAGTTTTACCGAGGTGTGAAAACAGCTGATATTAAATTTAAATTTGAAACTTTTAGAAAAGGTTACAATCGGGCAAGGACAAAAATGCATGTTTATTCCATTTATTTAGCTATTTAATGGATTTTGAAGCATTCTGAGACACATTAAAGTACTTAACATCTTGAACAAGACAAAGAACGGAGCGGAAGTAATGTGGGAGGGGGCAGAGTAACATTGGATACATTGATGAAGACTTCAAGATGTCAAGGTGTTTTTGCTTATTACGAAACGGATGCATTCTACCTTGCTTGTAGCCATTTTTACGTCTATATTTTGTAACTATTCAACTAATTTCTCCAATTTAGAAATGATCATTGCTTGATACGCATTGTCAAGAATCCCTCACGATCACTTCACTCCCACGATCATTTTCAGAAAGTGCTGTAACTGCTAAACGCTACATTCCCCCAAAACATAGGACTACTCATATTTATCTGCACACATGCGTTAAGTACTTACTCCATTGCGGGTCCCTGGGGTGCGAGCTGGTGCAGCAGATGGTGAAAATCAAAATACATCATCAGACAGGAGAGCGTGATTTCCCAAAGCGTTGCTCACTTTTGAGACTACATCAGGAGTTGTCTGTAAAAACCTGTAGAAAAACCCATAGCGCAATCACTACTGTTATTGTCATGGGAGGTTTAACCATGTATGAACAAGCAAACTGACAAGTCTTAAAGTGGCACAGTGTCACTTTTTGGTTGGGGGTCTGTCATCTGCTTGTTTCGATAGACATGTCAGAATGTTCCACAGCTCTGCCTCACATTTATTCAATTACAGGTGGGTTTAGTATAGCTCAAAAATATCTAGAAAAGCAGGCATCTGAGCGGGGTTGCCTCTCCAGAGATCTGACCTTGGTCTAACTTGGTCTGGTTTGGTCACATCCTAGACAAGGCCATAACATCTCCACGGACAAAAACACTTGAAGGACATCTTTGAACAAGCAGCGTGACACGCAACCTCTAACGTACCCATGTGGATTTGGGTTTTAACTGCTTCTACCCGCAAACGGCAACAAAACGTGAGGATGAAGCTGTGGCTGGATTGTGACCTATTCAACCCTCATCAAATCCCAGGACAACGCAAAACACGGAAGCGCCGGTGGTGAGGGGAGCGAGTAATTTCCACCGCATGCTCTGTACAGACTCTAATCACTTTGCTCCAAGCTGCTCGGGGACTTCGTGGGCACACAGAGAGAGGGAACTCAAACTTGAAACAGGTCCACATTTACACTAGACTTAGGGGCATGAAGTGTGAAGGGTGCCCTCGTACAGTGAGATAGGAGCTACACTCTATATGAACGTATACATATTTAGCGCAAATGCAAATATAGGCCTTAAGCGGTGACAGCACATCCGCTCAGGCTGGTGTGTCAAACTGCAGGACATTAATGTACATGGACAGAGACATACAGACTGACAGAGGTGCAGGAGGAGGAGGAGGAGGAGGAAAACGAAGATTTTTGGAAAAAGAATTCATTTAAGGTGCAATTGTGCGATCATAATGGGCAAAGAATGAGTTAGACAAGGAATTTTCAGTTGAGTCAGACCTAATGTTGCACAGGGAGAACATTATTATTGCTACAGGAAGAACTGTAAAGGGCTCATATTATGCTATTTTCTGAAACAAAAATAAGAGACCACTGCAAAATTATCAGTTTCTCTGATTTTACTACATTTTTGTTTGAGTCTATAAACTATTGACAACATTTCCCCCAAATTGAAAATAAAAATATTATCGTTTAAAGCATTTATTTGCAGAAAATAACAAATGGTCAAAATAACAAAAAAGAGACATGTTTTCAGACCTCAAACAATGCAAAGAAACAAGATCAAATTCATTTTAAAACAACATAATACTAATGTTTACACTTAAGAAGAGTTCACAAATCAATATTTGGTGCAATAACCCTTATTTTTAATCACAGCTTTCATGCGTCTTGGCATGCTCTCCACAAGTCTTTCACATTGTTCTTGGGTGACTTTATTCCACTCCTGGTGCAAGAACTGAAGTAGCTCAGCTTTGTGTTTGTGTTGGAATTCAACAGGCGCTGAAATGGAATGGCTGTAATACATGTAGGGATGCTGATTTCAGAAAAAAATGCAGTGGTCCCTTATTTTGTTTTGTAGTAATTAGTTTATCCAATTAGCATAAAGGCTTTTTGATTAAAGGTCATATTTTACATAAAATTGAGTCTTGTGAGCTTTAATCCATATTATGTTTTTACCTCCTCAGAAACAGACCTGGACTTGTGTTGTTTCATTCACACATGTTTGAGTAAAACTTTATTATTAATCTGTCTACATCCCCAAAGCTCAAAATGCTCTGTTCCACCTTGTGATGTCATGAAGCTGTAGTTTTCAAGTTAACAGCTAACTTTAGTTGAGTAGAAATTGGCAATTCCAGGTCTGAAGCAGTCCAAGGTGTATGGAGTTTAAAAACACAGTGGCGCACTTCCTATATTACCTCATGACATCACAAGGTGGAACATCATGTTTTCAGTTTGAGAGAAGAGTTCAGCCTCAATTCATACATACTCCATACAGCTGTACAACAACTCATCCTTGTGCAATAGATAATACTCCCTACAACTGTATATAGCTGGGATTGTACATCTTAGTTGATATTGTATTTTATTATTTATTATGAATGGCTGTAATACGTGTAGAGATGCTGATTTCAGAAAAAAAAATGCATTGGTCTCTTATTTTTTTTCCCAGATCTGTATGTTATAGTCTTGGTTCCTCATCAAAAACACCTGTAGTTGTGTTTTGTTTCATTCACACACATTTAACACACAAACCCTGCGTATTTAGGCCGAGTTCTTCTCTCAAACAGAAAACACTCAGGTCCACCTTGTGATGTCAAGTGGTAATACAGGAAGTGCTCCACCCCATACACCTTCGCTAGAATTATTTGGATTATTTCAGCCCTGGAACTGCCAAGGGCTGTAAAAGGCAGCTATTACCTTGAAAACTACAGCTTCATGACGTCACATGGTGGAACAGAGCATTTTGAGCTTTGGAGATGTAGACAGACTCATAATAAAGGGTTAATCAAATGTGTAAATGAAACAAAACAAAACTCCGGGTATGGTTTTGATGAGGTAACAGCATTCTTACATGGCTAAATAGTAAATTTTGCGCAATATAGGACCTAGGACTGAGTATTTTTATTGTACAAAGAAAAAGAATACACAGGAAGTTTACCTGATTTAGTAAGTTTAGATCTGCACATTTGTGGATCTTGATCTACACACTCATTTCATCATTAGCAGTGTGCTATTTTGTGAATATGTTGTGTTTAGTATTGGCTACATCAGAGGTTCTCACACTGGTTGTAGGTTAGATCCTCTGAAGTTGTTTGTATACTTTAAAGTATTCATTTCATGTGTCATTTGGATTAGTCCACATTACTCCAGTTATGGCTCAGTCCTAATTTAGACATGGTATAGTACTGTTACAGACCTGCTTTACATCTGAAGGTATTTGGAAAGTGATTTTTATTAGGTATGAAAACTTTGAGAACCACAAGGCTAGATATTTTAATAGAATCATTATATCCATCTTAATCCCCCTGTAACCAGTCACTGAACAGCTGTGAGTAAAGGAAACATAACTTGTGGCTCGTGAACTAAAGGTCAGCTGTAGATCCAGTTGCTCACAAAGCCAGCGCTCACTTACACACAGCGTGTCTAATGACTTTCACATGTCAGCAGTCGGCCCCTCTAAACTCAGGTACAATCACATCTCACAGGGGCAAAACTGCTTCTGTTTACATGTGAGCCCAGTGTCGCTATGGAAACGTGGCTGGCATTAGTCCAAGGCGTTAGTCCGAGTCCCTTCTTTCAAGCAGCAACAGCTAAACTACCCTTGAGCAAAGCGCTAAGCCCTCAGGAGGACTTAGGAAGTAAGGAATGACTTATTTGTGTTGTGATTTCATTAATATAGCAAGGACAATGCCAGATTAACAAATAATAAAGATCAAAACATTTGTATTTACTTAACTATAAATAGCATACATAACTTGTGTTCTTGTAACAGTTTCTTCATGAGAAGTCAAAATTACCCTCTCCATGAGTCATTATCATTCCATCTCATACTGAATTTTACTTAACAAACATTTTACCAACACATTAACATGCACATTTTTACCTCTTCTTTCCTTTAAAACAGTTACATTTAAAGCTTGAGCAAAGCACTGACCCAAGACAGACACAGAGGGGTTTACTGTGTAAAGTTAAAAAGCTCATTGGAAGAAAAAGTGGAGTTGCCATTACAACTTAAATGGGAATCATTTATAGTTACCAATTTAATTATGGTGTTATTGGAATCAGGAAGTTGGGAGTACTTCCTCCTCAGCAAAAGATATAGAACAATACAATTTATAATTAAGGGGCCTATATTACACAAAATCCACTCCTGTGAGCTATGCTGTTACCTCATCAAAAACATACGTTGAGTTGTGATTTTTACTTCATTCATACATGCTTGAGTAATCCTTTATTTTATATATATACTTTAATGTTAAAATATATATATATTTTTTGGAGAGAAGCTTTGAGCATCTCCAGATCATCAGTCTTGCTCCTGAGTCTTTTGGAGTTTGTGAGCTCTTACTTGAGCTGAACATGTTCCTGCACTGTAGAATTGTACAGGTACCGGATCTCCTTATCTGGTCATCTGGTCTTGCAGATTTTTCAACTCCAGGTCTTTTTGTTTGTTGATGCTCTCCTGAGCTGCAAGTTTTGCCCTTGTTCGTTCCAACTCACCATGGAGCGCCCTAACAAAAGCGCTCTCCTCCAGGGGTGGAAGATCCTGGACAAGACTTTTGTCCTCTGGGCTTGAGGGCCAGTTGGGGCTCCTGTGGCTCTTGACCGCTCCCTGTTGGTGTGGAGCAGAGAAGAGCCTCCAGGTTGAAGTCCTCATCGTAGAGGCCAGCGTCGTCCTCTGGAGTGTAGAGGTACCAGGGCTTGCTAGAAAAAGACGTGGAGCTCTCCATGTTCATGTGCGATCTCACCAGTAGTCTGAGAGGTTATGAGACACACACACATACACACATATATATATATATATATATACAAACATATATATATATATACATATATATATATATATATATATATACACATATATATATACATATATATATATATATATATATATATATATATATATATACATATATACATATATACATATATATATACATATATACATATATATATATATATATACAGGGGGTCCTCGGGTTACGACGTTGATCCGTTCTTAAGACGCGTCGTAACCCGAATTTCGTCGTAAACCGGATTTTGCCTTTGATCTTCCAACCAAAGCACCAATAACCTTTCCATCTCAATAATTAGACCACTACGCTGCTTGGTTATCACTGCCGCTTTCATAGGAGCAGATCAGAGCCCACATCAGGTACTTCCGCCCACATTGGGCACGCACACGAGGCTGTCTTCTCCGCCCTACAACCACAACAGAGCGTATTCTTCCGCCGTGCGCCGCGCGCCGTTCGCGTTTGTTTACATCTCTTACCACGCTAAACCACGTAAGACGGAATGACGCGTAATATATACATATTTTTTTTTATGGGGGCGCGTTCGTAACCACGAAACGTCGTAACCCGAGACCGTCGTAACCCGAGGACCCCCTGTATATATATAATGATGGTGTATGGCATTTTATATAGTGCTTTTCAAAAGATACTTTACAGAGCATTATTCATTCACTCCACACTCAGTGGTGATAAGCTTCTATTTGTAGCCAATTGTAGCCCCCCCCCCCCTACCATGCACACACCACTTTCATACGAGGCAATGTGGGTGAAGTGCCTTGCCTAAGGACAGAATGAGTTTTTTGCGACTGGCGCCCCACTGTGGATGGGAGACTAGTGTTCTCAAGTACTAACCAGGTCCGGCCCTGCTGAGCTTCTGAGCCTAAATATGCAGGGTTTGCGTGTTAAACATGTGTGAATAAAAGAAAACACAACTCTGTAAAAATATAGATCAGAAAATAGTGAAATAAAATCATAGAATAAGGACACAATATACACAGAGGGTCTGAGAAGGAATCAAACCAGTTACTTGGTGAGTTGTCACTCCATACTGAATTTACTTATATTATTTAGAATACCCAGGGCATAGAAAATAAGTCTCGCAACCACATGAATGCAAGCGTATTCCTCTTCTTTCCTTTAAGCAGTTATAGAGCTGAAGTGCCCTTGAGCAAAGCGCTAGGCCCCAGCAGTCAGGGTATAGGATAGTTTAGCGTGCAAAGTTAAATGCGGCAATAAAAAGGCTCAGGTGACTGTTGGGAGAGGTGAGACTCGATAAATGCAGATAACTGATACAACTCTCACATATTATACAGGCCCATATACAAGGGGCAAGGGAGAGGAAAGGAGAGATGCTATTATAATGGAAATAAATCAGTAACCTCTCTGGGACTGCACAAATGAAACCTGACACACTCAAGTCTGCAAGGACGTATATAAGATGATATGACCAAGTATTAGATAACTAGAATATGTCTTTTGTTTCAGCTATAAAGCAGCACTTTATTTGAGCAAAGGGAGGGCTTGATTCAGACAGTAGACAGCACGGAGACAGAGATTATCGCTACTTTTCTTTTGCAGCCTCATCACAAACAAATAATCGGATCGTCATGAGCCAGCCAGGCAATTAATATTCAAGGAATTAGTTTTCTTTAAAAAAAAAATAAATAAAAGGAAGAGAAGAAGATTTAGATTATACCCTCCTTTTCAGTGCGAGGATCCATTTTGTGGGCTTAGGCTATAAACAGCTTGAAATCACTTTGACAGGCGGCTCTATCTCTGCAGTCCCATGCGTGCGCACACACATACACACACATGTACACGCACATACACGCACGTACCACAGGGGATTTTAATTTCAACCTGTGAAATCGTAATTGCCTCTCCTGTACCAGGCAAAGGATTCTGGGAAGGCTAGGTGCAAACTTGTCTGTATCTTTTTGTTGATTTTTCCCACCTTATGTTCCATAGTAAGCCGTTAAAGTTCTCCATCTTGCATTAATCCGTTAGGGGAAAAAGCATGCATCCATGCGGGGAGCGAGGTTGCTTCTCCACAGATCTGGCTTGTAAATTGCAGGGGCAGCGCCAGACATTTTTGTTTGGAGGAGCTTTGGGGGTGTCGAGTTCTGCAATGGAGGTACACACCGTTCACATGTTAAGAGAAGAAGAGAAGTGACTTTATTGATCTCACACTGGAGAAATTCTTCTCTGCATTTTAACCCATCCTATATATATATTAGGAGCAGTGGGCAGCACACTTCTGCGCCCGGGGACCATCTCCATGATCTTCTTGCTTCGGTTTGGTCAGGACCTAAGCTGGAGGTACCTATGGTGCATGTTTTGGGTTGATGGGGGAAACCAGAGTGCCCGGAGAAAACCCACCCAGACACGGGGAGAACATGCAAACTCCACACAGAAAGGCCCAGGCGACCCGGGGATCGAACCCAGACCATACATGCAAACTCCACACAGAACACACACAGAAAGGCCTGGGCGACCCGGGGATCGAACCCGGAACCTTCTTGCTGTGAAGCGTGAGTGCCACCATGCCGCCAAGTTAGAGCCTTTTATGGATGTGAACACACCCACCCTCTACCATGTTTGTTTTGCTGTTTTAAACATATTAACATGTATTTTACCTCTGTAGTGATTTATAAAACCTTATATGGGAAATATTGTTTTATTGTAGTCTCATTTTGAACACTCTATATTTGCGTTTAAATGATGACTGTCTGAACAGAAGTGGCGTCGCGTCTTCACTTTTTATTCCGCATTTAGACGAGTGTTTTCAGGAGGAAATCTGCGTGCATACGGTGATGCAAAAGTGTGTGGAATTCGATTGGGTGTGCATGCCAGGCGGCTAGATGGTGCTGTGATACATCACTATGTCCACACGCATGTGTAGAATCTTCCTTCTTCACTGTGAAAAGAAAAACAAAACGTGGCTACCGGTAGCAAAAAAAAATTGTGTGGTCAGACGAAGAAGTTCAACTATTGCTTCAGACTACGTTAGACTACAAAGCAACGAAGGCGCAACAAGGTGTGGACTGGGAGTCCTGCCAAACTGATATATGGGCCGATGTGACGTAAATGCGTACGCGACGTCAGCAGATTTGACCAGAGTTTTGCCTCTTGGGCAGAGTGTATTCAAGTTTTCCACTTTGGAGGGCAGTTTCAGTTTTTTGCATTTTTAAGCCCTCAAAATGCCGTCACCATCTACATGAGGCACTTCCGATATTTTGTCGTTTTTACACATAAGCGTTCTCGTGTAAACAGGCCCTGAATGTTCTATGAAAAATGGAAAAAAATCTTTGGGGGAGTTATGGGGCCCACTGGCAATTCTAGGGGAGGCTAGTGTTCCCTCAAGCCTCCCCCCTGGCGCCGCCCCTGTCATGTAAGTTCTAAATTTACCCCGGATTTACTTGTGTTTCACGGTGTTTAAGGTGGTTTGCTTTTTAACAAAGTTACAGATTATGGTTTGTACATTTACAGGGAATTGGATTGTAGGCTTTTTTTTAAATAAGTAAAGTTAATGCCCTTTCAAAAGCTCAAAATTATGCAAAATTCCTTAAAACCCCTCTTGCGCTAAACTAGATCCACGTCAAAACAATTCAAATTCCAGTGACCTTTTCCTGAAATTGTCTTAACGAAAGGTTTACAGCATTTAACTAAAACTTGGGTCGGACACGCATGCTCAGTTTTCCTGTCTCCTGTAAATGTCTGCTCTGTGATGAGGTGAGCTCCACGGCTGACATTAAATTAAGTGAAGGCAGCAGGAGGGGAGGAGGGGATGAGCGAAGAGCTAGGAAGTACAGAAAGAGTGGAGAGAGGAGATGAGAGAGCAGGAGTGGGGTGTGATAAAAGACAGAATAATGTACCACAGGGTGAAAAGCCCCATGACACAAGAACGTGATGAAAATGTCTTAAGGGCCTTCGGGTGCCATTATTATTTCTCTTCTTTTGTTCATTTTTTACTTCTGACTTGTGCGCTGCGAGCCTGCCCTGTGCATGACTTCTCCCTCTCTCGACGTGATTGTTGTTTTCCAATGTGCTGCCCGCCTCTTTGCAAACTGTCAGCAAAAGCAACATCCAACTTCAAAAATATCCCAAACAGCAGCCAAAACAGGCATGAAAGCATTGCATGTGCGCATAATTAGAAGTGATATTAAGTCATTCTGAACCTGTCACAGCTGTGCTCTCACACATACACACAGTGAGGTGAAGAGGTGCTTAACAAACTCTTATCAAAGGTGTACAGCTAAAGTAGAGACTGCTGCACACTACACATGTAATGTTTGCCATGTGGGCACTTTTACATGTGGAGGGTTTCACAATAGATGCAAATGAAAGAAAAAAAAATATGGAATTTTAACTTATGAGCTATGGTGCAATTCACACATGGACAGAATGCTGAAATGACAATTTCACTACTTTACATGTATGAGCCAAGTGAACAAACGGATGACACATTTTTTACTCATTTGTTTGCACAGCTTGGTTTTGCTTTAATGCATTTCTTCTGTGTATTTTTTAATCTTGTATTGTGTCAAATACACTTGATACTATTTTTCTAGAAAGAAGAATAAAAAGAATATATTTATACTTATGTTTAAAAATAAATATTACAGTGAACCCTCGCTGTATCGCGGTTCACTGTTCGCGGCCTCGCTGTTTCGCGGATTTTTTTTTCCAATTTTTTTTATAGTGTAACTTTTTTTTTTACAGTGTAACATTCTGTCCTGCGCCCTGATTAGCTAAGAGACTAGACCAGGACTAAACCAGGTCTAAAGCAGGTCTAAACCAGGACTAAACCAGGTCTAAACCAGGACTAAACCAGGTCTAGACCAGGGATGGTCACGCAGGGTGGTAGGGACAGAGTCTCTGATGTCCTTCACGAGAGCGCCTGGGTGACAGGAGGTGTGGCCTTTGTTTACTTGCACGAGCCATGGAAGAGAGTGCGAGCCGGACCATGGAAGAGCCAAGAATCAACATGGACGGGCCGGGGGAGCTGCAGCGGGGAGAGCCGCATTCGAGGGAGCCGCAGCGGGGGGAGGACACTCGCGCGCACAGAGGAGACAGTGGCTCTTCCCCGTCACGCCGAGAGGACGAACCCGACCCCGTCCTAGAGAGCTGTGGAGTATTGGCAACGCATTGATAGCGGTCTGATTTTGGAGCCGGGGTGAAATGCAACCAACTCTTGTGAGCGCAGGTTGGTCTTACCTGGTCTTGTGGTGAGGACTGGTGCTCAGAGGCGTCTGTTAGCGGTTTGGCACTGTTAGCATTGGCTTGAGTCTTGCCCAAAATGATATCCAGGTCGCTTTCCACTCGACTTTCGCACATGGCATGGATATGTGGTACCAAAACAAACACACGTGTCCGCGCGCACGTGTCCGCGCGCACGTGTCTGCGTGTCACGTGCCCCCCCCCCACTATTAATATATTTTAATGAAAATCTACAAAAGTTTGAGTGTTTAAACAAGAGAAAAATGTGAGAAAATGTTAATACCAGTCTCAGAAAGGTGTATAATGTGTCTGGTGAAGCGTTTTCAGCCTTAAAACATGTAGAATAATTGTAAAATATAAAATTGTCCTACTTCGCGGATTTCACTGATTGCGGGCTATTTCTGGAACCTAACCCCCGCGATAAACGAGGGTTCACTGTATATGTTTTTCAGCAAATACAGCATTTTCAAAACAATAAAACATAACATGATGATCTAAATATGTTATATGAGGTGACAGTAGTGTTTGTCCACTGATTCAAAGATTGAAAGTATGAATCCTACTCTCGACATAAACATCATTGGTAGAGCGGTCAGACCCACTGACCCACAGGTTGGCGGTGCAATTGCAGCTCCCACAGATGAATTCTGTTGTTGTGTCCTTGGGCAAGACGCTGAACCCACCTCACCTCCAGTGTGCATATACTGAATGAATGTGTGTGTGTGAATAGGTGAGTGGTTCCTTGATGTAAAGTGCTTTGAGTGTCTTGAGGTTGGAGCTATATAAAATGTGACCAAAAAATGTGGCCATTTGTTAGCAGTTGAGACCCCATAGGGTAAAATACCCCCCTTTAATGCTTTCAGGGCCTACTACTACTGTATACAACACAGTACATGCACACAGTAAATGCACACATGTAACCTAAGTGAAGTCGCTTCACCAGAAACATAAAAGCTGTGGTATCTTCCCACACAAAAACTACAGATAATACCAAAGTGGAGCTTACAATAAGGCTATTAAAGACGTATTTATGTAAATGAGCCGAGTTTCATATGTGAACAAAATCACAGGAACAATTCTCCATGGCAACAGTGCAGCCCTGGGGAAGCGCTTGTAATATACAGTTATTTCCATGACAACTTCATTAAAAGTTTCATGGCTGCCATCTGAGGAGCTCTAATCAAACATTAGCAGGAGGAAAACAGCCGCCAGACCTTAAGGTGACTTCTCACTTTTTTGTATTTGATATTTAAATAGAATCCGTTGCTCTTGATGATAGAATTTCTCACATAAAACAACTTGCACGGTTCATTATGCTAAAACCTGATAAATGTATTTTCAGTGCTCTAACAGCCACCAGTTACTTTTGACCTCTCTGAATGTGACTTGCAAGCGTGCCAACATAAAAGGTCTCAAAAGCTTCCAATTAAAACTCTACGAAGGATTATGGAAACTTTTAAAATAGCTTATACATTTATCAAAAACATTTGGCTTAGATGATTAGCGGTTTCATTTAAATAGTAGCTAATAAACATTTACACAAGGAATTATTTGAAGATATTCTACTAAACAAATATAATGTTGGAGGCAGTGATATCTTCTAACACTTGTAATATGCCAAGCCCCGTCCCTGTGCGCCCATTGAAGAGCGTTCACAACAATATTAGAGTTAAAATATTGACTTTGGTCGCCTGTGTCTCTGGTGAATACAAATACCCTTAACCAGTCAAAGTCAAAGATGCATAAGCCCATCAGACAGACAAATGCAGGGAGCAGAACACCAAAACACAACTGGCACGCCACCAAGACCCTCAATAGAGCCAATCTCTCTGTAGCGCCGCAGACGGAGAATTCCCAGTTTGCATTGCAGCGACAACACGGTGTGAGTGTGTGTATGTGTGGAAAAGGAAAGGAAAAACATAGCAATCACCAAACGCAGGCTCCCAAACTAAATGCTTGGATGGCGCTGGCGGTGGATTCATGTAGCCACACACACAAAGGGGCACACACGCATGCGATTAGGAATGGATATGCATGCCAAGTCATTTTCCCCTGTTCCACGAGCCACTGAAGTGCTTAGCCTATAGAAAGAGCAGAGGAGAGAGAGGGGAGAGTGGGGGGAATAGGAGAAAAGGTGGGAGGTGGAGACACAAGGCAACAAAGCATGCTGGTCACCAAAATTGCAAAATTAATTGGTCACACCCATGTGGCTGAGTTTGTTATGTGCAATTACGCTTGGGCCCAAATTCAGGAGAATAAGGCGCATGTATGACATGTTGTATTAATAGTGTATGAGCAGAATTTTCCATCCCACTGCCACCGTTTAAAATGATTTCTAAATCCCCAAGTACAATGTAGCTTTGGTCTTTTAATACAATTTACATAAATAAGAATGTAAAGGAACACATCCCATATGCACCATGTTGATGTGAAGAAAGTAGAGATGAGTTGTATATATTATTTAATAATGACTTGATTTAGTATATGGATAATTTCTGAGATTATTTTTATTTAGTACATTATGATTAGTAAAGTATTGGTTTAAGAAGACATATGTAGTGTAGTGTAGTGAAAAGGTGAGGGGAAAGTAATTTTTTTGTCAATATAAAAATGTACAAACAAACTGTCCAGATTAGATGCAGTGCTAGCCGGTAACTGCTGTGCAAAGAAAGGCCTTGTGCAGTCAGGAAATCAAACCCATGACCCTTTTGATGTGAGGCAACAGGGCAAAGCATTCAGCTTCAGAGCTGCCCAAGTAAGAGGCGTATGGGCCATGACACTTCTGGCCTCAGTATGAACAGGATTTCTAAAAAGCAAGCACATAACTTCTATTGGGAGATTATTATCTGCAAGAGTGGTGATTTTAAAGGGGAAATATTATGCCACCGCCCTGTATGCTTTGCCCTCAGATTTTTGTTTTGTTAATCGGTGATACACATAGGATTCAACATTTTGGTTCAAATGAACTTTTTTTTTTTAAGTATAAAAAACCACTGCTCGCTAGAGTGATCTGTATCAAAATGAAAACACATGCTTTTATGTTTTATCCTTTTTTGGCTTATTTGATTTTTTTTTTTTTTTTTGATCACCAGGGAGATATAAAAGCTGCCCACCTGCCCTCTACCCTCACATGGCTCAGACTGCACTATCAGACTGCAGTAACATAGACACCATCTAGTGGTGAGAATACGACAGGGCCGGTTCAGCCAATCTAATTAAAGATAATTAAAGTTAAATATATGCAAAGCACTATAGAAAGTATGGCAAGATATAAAAAAAAATGTGTGTGGAGCACTTTGGGACACAATCAGAAGCCTTCCTTTGATTTTACATTCAGAGGGTGGGTGGGTGAGTCCACTGAAAGCATTAAAAAAAAATAAAAATAAAAATAAAGCAGTTTTTCCCTTTCTTTTTAAATTCAAGCGGGGCTACAAGGTGTGTGCAGTCCTGTATTATTAACATGCATTGTTTTAGTCAGCTGTCACTTCAAAGTCACTAACATTCAGTGCCATTGCTGCTGAGTGAGTGGCCCGGGGCAAAACAGACCATTTTATACACACACACATGTACAAACACACACACACACACACACACACACACACACACAGTGCAGAGTAATGAGGAGACTAGCTCATTTCAGTTGATCAAATCATTAGGCTCAGTTCATTAAAAAAGACCATTTTGTGAGGTTAACCTGCTGGGACCAGATCGTTTACAGGAATTGGAAAATTAAGAATATGCGTCTAGACTTCACTTTTTGTATGGCAACATCATTACAAAACCTTATTCCTGGTTTGCAGACAGATAACGGGGATGCTGTGTCTATTTAATCTGTGTATCTAACTCTGTGTGTATATTTAGTGAAAGACGGTTAGAAACACATTGAAATCGAGTTTACACTGTTAACATCCAACACATTAAGCTCCTGTTAACTATTCATCTCAACATTTGGATCTGACAAATACGTGTAAGTAGTAAGCGGGGTGTTCAGTTGTTGTTGTAGTTTTATCTTAGCGCTTGAAGTATTAGTATAGCAGTGAAGAGTGGCCAGGGCTCTCAAGTTTTGAAGATTGTTAGGAGTGAGATTTCTGAGGAGCGAGGGGGGGCGAGCAGTAGTCGAGTTATAAAATGAAACCGGGGGGATGGTGGAAGGGCAGGGCAGAATTAGAAGGTACTTTGTTAATATGGAAATGCTTTTATAACTAAAAGTCCATATTATCATTCAATAATGCACAGGATAATATGTTATCACACACAGTCTTGGTTTAGTCCTGGTTTAGTCCTGGTTTAGTCCTGGTTTAGACCTGTTTTAGACCTGTTTTAGTCCTGGCTTAGTCTTGGTTTAGACCTGGTTTAGTTTTGGTTTAGTCCTGGTTTAGACCCGGTTTAGATCTGGTTTAGTCTTGGCTTAGTCCTGGTTTAGACCTGGTTTAGTCCTAGTTTAGACCTGGTTTAGTCCTGGTTTAGTGCTGGTTTAGACCCGGTTTAGATCTGGTTTAGTCCTGGCTTAGTCTTGGTTTAGACCTGGTTTAGTTTTGGTTAAGTCCTGGTTTAGTCCTGGTTTAGACCCGGTTTAGATCTGGTTTATTCTTGGCTTAGTCCTGGTTTAGACCTGGTTTAGTCCTGGTTTAGACCTGGTTTAGTCCTGGTTTAGTCCTAGTTTAGACCTGGTTTAGTCCTGGTTTAGTGCTGGTTTAGACCCGGTTTAGATCTGGTTTAGTCCTGGCTTAGTCTTGGCTTAGATCTGGTTTAGTTTTGGTTAAGTCCTGGTTTAGTCCCGGTTTAGTCCTGGTTTAGACCCGGTTTAGATCTGGTTTAGTCTTGGCTTAGTCCTGGTTTAGACCTGGTTTAGTCCTAGTTTAGACCTGGTTTAGTCCTGGTTTAGTGCTGGTTTAGACCCGGTTTAGATCTGGTTTAGTCTTGGCTTAGTCCTGGTTTAGACCTGGTTTAGTCCTGGCTTATTCTTGGTTTAGATCTGGTTTAGTTTTGGTTAAGTCCTGGTTTAGTCCTGGTTAGACCCGGTTTAGATCTGGTTTAGTCTTGGCTTAGTCCTGGTTTAGACCTGGTTTAGTCCTGGTTTAGACCTGGTTTAGTCCTGGTTTAGTGCCAGGTTAGTCCCGGTTTAGTCCCGGTTTAGACCTGGTTTAGTCTTGGTTTAATCCTGGTTTAGTCCCAGTTGAATCCTGGTTTAGACCCGGTTTAGACCTGGTTTAGTCTTGGTTTAGTCCTGGTTTAGTTCTGGTTTAGTCCTGGTTTAGTCCCAGTTGAATCCTGGTTTAGACCCGGTTTAGACCTGGTTTAGTCTTGGTTTAGTCCTGGTTTAGTTCTGGTGTAGTCCTGGTTTAGTTTTGGTTTAGTCCTGGTTTAGACCTGGTTTAGTCCTGGTTTAGTGCCGGGTTAGTCCCGGTTTAGTCCTGGTTTAGACCTGGTTTAGTCTTGGTTTAATCCTGGTTTAGTCCCAGTTGAATCCTGGTTTAGACCCGGTTTAGACCTGGTTTAGTCTTGGTTTAGTCCTGGTTTAGTTCTGGTTTAGTCCTGGTTTAGACCTGTTTTAGACCTGTTTTAGTCCTGGTTTAGTTCTGGTGTAGTCCTGGTTTAGTTTTGGTTTAGTCCTGGTTTAGACCTGGTTTAGTCCTGGTTTAGTTCTGGTCTAGTCCTGGTTTAGTTTTGGTTTAGTCCCGGTTTAGTCCTGGTTTAGTCTTGGTTTAATCCTGGTTTAGTCCCAGTTGAATCCTGGTTTAGACCCGGTTTAGACCTGGTTTAGTCTTGGTTTAGTTCTGGTCTAGTCCTGGTTTAGTCCCAGTTGAATCCTGGTTTAGACCCGGTTTAGACCTGGTTTAGTCTTGGTTTAGTCCTGGTTTAGTTCTGGTTTAGTCCTGGTTTAGTTCTGGTTTAGTCCTGGCTAGGTCCTGGTTTAGTCCTGGTCTAGTCCTGGTCTAGTCCTGGTTTAGTTCTGGTTTAGACTTGGTTTAGTCTTGGTCTAGTCCTGGTCTAGTCCTGGTCTAGTCCTGGTTTAGTCCTGGTTTAGACCTGGTTTAGTCTTGGTTTAGTCCTGGTTTAGTCCTGGTTTAGTTCTGGTTTAGTCCTGGTTTAGTCTTGGTTTAGTTCTGGTCTAGTCCTGGTTTAGGTCTGGTTTAGTCCTGGTTTAGACCTGGTTTAGTCCTGGTTTAGTCCTGGTTTAGTCCTGGTTTAGTCTTGGTTTAGTCTTGGTTTAGTCTTGGTTTAGTCTTGGTTTAGTCCTGGTTTAGTCCTGGTTTAGTCCTGGTTTAGTCCTGGTCTAGTCCTGGTTTAGTCCTGGTTTAGTCCTGGTTTAGTTCTGGTTTAGTGCCGAAATAGATGCAGAAATAATCTGATATGACTCACCCATAAAAACGCGGTCACGTATCCATGTATGCACGTGTCACGGTCTTTAATAATCCGGAGCTCCGGAGAAAAGGACATATTCCGAACTTATCCCGTGTCCCGAGACGAGACTTCCTTCTTACGTAGCATTAACGTAGCAAGTTAAGGATTGTTATTCTCTTGGAAATGCCGTGTAAATATCCCGCGGCTCGCGCACAGCTGATCGGCGAACAGGCCGATCAGTAGTGAGCATCGGCCTCACAGGCTCAACCCGAGCACTGGTGTGCGAGTGACTTTTTTCGCTGAAAACGCGCGGTTCCTGCATTAACTGACCGATTTTCTAGGCACAGAAGCGCTGTGAACAGTGGCTACAGTTTTGAATTGCTTAAAAAAATTTCAGCGTGAGAAATGCCATGTGTGGCGTGTGAGCGTGTGAACACGTCGAATTGTGTGTGTCACACTCTCAATGCGTGAGACTTGAGAGCCCTGGAAGCGTGCAGTAGCAGTAATTAGGTACTGTAGCTATGGAAACAACAGCAGTAACAGCAGAGACAAAGTAGAGATATTTTCTTTGCACATGTTAAGTATAAATGTTTTTATTGCCAAAAATAAAAACATAAAACATGAATTCTTACTGTGTGATTCGGCTGAGTGGCATCACCAGCTACTCCCAGTGGAGAGGAGTTTGATGACATACTGTGGGACATTTTAGGCAAAGGCATAATATGAAAAAGCCAGAAAAAACTGACATAGTGTACCTTTAAAGTTATTGTAGTGACAGTTGTGATATTAGTATAGTTTTTGCATAGTATTCATGGGTTGTTCAAGTTTCTATATAACATTAAATACTGAAGGATGAATTAGTAAAGCTGTAGTGGTGGTAGGAATAACGCACTAATATTGTGTTGGCCGCTTTTACTTTTGACTCGACTAGACTTTTGACTTTAAACTGCAGAATTCACAACAGCCTTCAAATGTACTGTGTAATTGTACCATTTTTGACATGTATTTTTCAACAGAGACCTAAGCAAAATGAAACAGCACTGGACGCAGAACACTTGAAGATGTACTTTGTTTTGGCAGAACTGAAAGGTCACAGTTGAAGATAGAGGCTAATCAGAAGTTGTGGTGGACAGAAGTTATTCTTAAGGTCATGTTCAGTAAACTGGAGCTACTGTTGGACTGAGGCCTGTGGTTACGCAACATGCCCATTCTGCTGACATGGAGAAATGTCACTTTACAGTTAACTTTTATAGATATTCTTTGAGCGGAAAGAGCCTAAAATAGTATAAACCAATTATCTCTTCGCAAGGCAGTCTCACATGAGCCTTGCACTCGGGTTGCCAGTTCAGTTCCTACGATTAAAACTAATTTGAAATAAACCTAAAAGAAAAAGAAAATAAATGAATCCTCACTACCTAAACCCCAGCGTATGGAGCCAATCATTAATCAGAGGTAGTGCAGCCTCTGCAGCTCAGCGAATGAATTCTGGAGGCTTGGGTCCTCTATATGCAGATTAAAAACCCATGTTCAATTGTGATTCTACTTTCTTTTTTAAACAAGCAAGATCGCAGACTACTTTACCTTTAAATTAAACAGTCCAGCATCTGAATATTAAGAGTAGTTATCATGTCTTGTCTGAAAAGAACATTTTAAATCGCAACAATGATTGTATGATTGTTGTTGAATATCACTCACTTTCACCGAGTAGAAATTCTCCATACATCAATGGCCTACTTCAGCTGTGAGCCAGCCCGTCTCTGCGCCTGGCACACCAAACTCTCCAAGGACTCAAATCAATTAAGTGAAATGGATGGGAAATGAAACAAGTGAACATAATGTTGAACCATCTTTGAATTTGTTTTGTGTCCAGAGTCGGCCTGTTCCACATCAGAAGGACATCATGGTGCGCATGACAAATTGACAACAGCTGCAAGTCTAAGCTCAAGATTCACAAAGTCCTGCTTTTATTAGAAACAAGTGAAGTGAATGATGCAAAGTGAATAATGACGTCCTCTCTATGCTCTCCGTCTCAATATTTCATAGTAAGTGATGATCTCCAAAACAAAAAGGGAGTTGTGGCATCCATATTTCACAGAGGAACAATGCAATGCAACTGACGCACAGAGTGAGGAAATGTGCTTACAAAGCATCAAAAGAACTGTCACACAGTATGGATGGCTGCAGAATAATATAGGGCACTGCTGGATGGATGTAACAAGCTTCATCGCTACATGCACCATTTGATCACATAATACAATGTGTGTGGTGTGTGGGGTGTGTGTGTGTGCGGGACATGCACCATTTGATCAGCTAATATAAAGCTTTGGTGCTGGTGTTTGTGCACAACTTTGGCTTGACACGGCTCATTTAGCCAGACAAAAGTTGCATCGCACCGGCTGTGATTGTGACGTGCAGCAGATATAGGTGAGAAGGAGACGTCTGAATCTGAGCGCCATGCTTGGTTTCCTCTGATAATACAGCCTGTGTGTGGATGTGAGGGACAACAGGACTGTGTCTAACAACAGGGATTTCTCATTGAGACAGCCATAACCTGAGAACACCCATGTATGCTGAATGAAGTACTGGTATTTACAC
This sequence comes from Paratrypauchen microcephalus, assembly GCA_036785185.1. NCBI lineage: Eukaryota > Metazoa > Chordata > Actinopteri > Gobiiformes > Gobiidae > Paratrypauchen > Paratrypauchen microcephalus. The sequence continues at coordinate 13,657,266 of JAVJIX010000002.1, read as the reverse complement.
ATGCTTCACCACCTATATATAGCATATCATCTGCTTGACTTAAAGGTTTCCCTCTTGGGAATGCCACAGGAAATGATCACCTTTCTAGTATGCCATCATTTACACTCAGCATCAGTTATAGGTATTGTGCGCTCTATGTCAGATGTTCTTCAGATCGGCAGTAAGAAAACTGTCACATTTGATGAGGCATACAACACCCATGCAGAACATAGAATGCTGCGGTTTGGAGCTATATAAATATATATCGATTACAATTGTAAAATATAAGCACTTTGGGTAACACTTTATAAAAATTACACTATTAACAGAATTAATACAGCATGAACTAAGGCGTAATTCAGAATGTGGAAATAGTTGATTGGGAATGATTCAGATGTAGCAACTATTTAAAGGAGAATTAACGTTTTTTACAATCTGAGCCTTATTTCGGTAATAAAACAAGTTGTTTTACTCACCCATAGCACTTTGGTGTCATTCGGAGCATTTCCGGAGATGTTTTAGTTTAGCGATATCCATAACATGAGTTCTTGGGGCATATGACCGTATGCGGTCTCCAAATAACACAAACTTTAGCACTTTTCAAATAATAGAAGCTCAATGTCTTAGTCTACACTTTGGTTTGAGTCAAAAGTGGCCTCTAATCTGAGATTTATCCATAATTTTATCCATAGCTTTGCGTTTCATGTTTGTATCCCGAGAGCTGAGAGCAAAATAAGATGCGACTCCGCACATGCGCACTGGCCTCCTCATCTACACGAAACTATGGATAAATCTCGGATTACAGGCCGCTTTTGACTCAAACGAAAGTGTAGACTAAGACATTGAGCTTCTATGATTTGAAAAGTGCTAAAGTTTGTGTTATTTGGAGACCGCAAACATTTGCCCCGAGAACTCATGTTACGGAGATCGCTAATCTTAAACATCTCCGGAAATGCTCCGAATGACACCAAAGTGCTGTGGGTGAGTAAAACAACTTGTTTTATTACTGAAATAATGCTCAGATTGTAAAAAAACGTTAATTCTCCTTTAATAGAGGGCTGGGTTAGGAACAAGTAGTTGCTGAGCCTAACTCTTCTAAACACCCAATTTTCACATTCTGAATTAAGTCATTCTTCGCTTTTTAGTTGTAGTTATTATTACATATTATTGCATTTTGTGACTAGATAGTCTTTCGAGTTACAATTGCAGCTATATAATATTTCACATGTGACACATAAGGCTGCATATAAGGAAGCATTATGAGTGTCAAAGAGCTGTGGAGACACTTGTGACAGGGGATATAGCACAAACTGATAAAACTGCAGCAGCCCTGACAGAGACAAGCACCACAGAAATACCACACAGAAATTGGGCCATGCATTATTAAGTGTTTGAGACTTCTAAGCATATGTTGGGAGCCATGTACCTCAAAACAGACAGATTAGAGCGAATCACAGGCACACTGCTGTATGTGAATGATAACAAGTGAGCAATGTGACACGCAATAGAGGCATGGGGGACTATACAAGTTATTCCACTTTATACGCCTCATATGTTAATAATTCAGTCCAACGACAACAGTTGAAGCACTTGAGACTTTCACTCATTTATTTAACATTTGGGTTGTAGTGGCAAAGCTTTTATGAAAAAAAGTATCCGTTATCCTCCTTCACTAAAGTAACACTTTTTCTATCATACATAATAACAGAATAAGACTTCATAAAATATATACAGTCAATGCTCCTTTTCAAAAATAAATACTTTAAAATTAAGGTACTTTGAAAAATATGATTACCTATAAAGGTAGGCCGTTTCTTTTTACAAATGATGATGAAACAGTATGATAAAAGTGTTAACCATGTCTATAATATGGAAAACAAAAAAACAAAAAAAAACCCCGAAAACCTGAAAGTTAAATGGATACTATGTAACTTTTCTGGGTGAAAAGATGTCACTTGTTTCTTCTGAGATATTATTGCTTTGTTTGAAATGTTCCACAGTATGGCATTAAACTTCCCTGGAACATGAATTAAAGCTTGTTTTTCTTCTCAAAACAAAACATTTGTCCGAAAGGTGATATATTTGCATCCCTAACAGTTGTCCACGAAACATCCAGCAGCGTACTTAGCGATCGCGTATTGTGTCTGTCGATTCGTATCACTGCGCACATATTAGCTGTATTAGCCTGTTCACTTGTAAACTTCCCCTTACGGCGGACTGCATCTGCCGTACACTTCCGCTCAAGGTTAGCAGGCTAATACAGCTAATGTGCGCGCAGTGATATGAATCGACAGACACAGTACGTGATCGCAAAGTATGCTGCTGGATGTTTCGTGGACAACTGTTTGGGACGCAACTATATCACCTTTCGGACAAATGTTTTGTTTTGAGAAGAAAAACAAACTTTATTTCATGTTCCAGGGAAGTTACTGGAGCTACATACGTGGGTTCCAGAAAGCGAGCCGAACCGGGATCAGCTGAGACTGTCAGAGGTAAGCCGGTGTCAACACATGTAACTTTTAAAAGGAAACCCATACAGATTAACATAAAAAAAACGCACTATCCCTTTAACTAGAGCAAAGTTACAGGGCAAATCTATGGAGGAGAGAACTTGCTCAAAGCTCAGAAGCAATATTAGCAATAAAAAAATAACAACTATAATTTAATAATAAACCTATACTGTGGAAAACTCAAGCCGAAGCAATAAAATCTCCATGGTGACCCACCCCCCACCAAAAAACTTACATAGTAAACATTTATGGAAGACAGGATAAAACTGTCGAGATGACAATATTGTTAAAGGAAAAAATGATAAATTATAAGAAATATGACACAAAAAAACAAAACAAAACAAAAAAACACATAACCATTAACTGTTTGGTTTGTGTCTTGTAATGTTCTGAAAATTCCCTCTGAATCCTACCAGGAATAGATAAAAACCCGGCTCCATTGTATCGGGCCTGTGCCAACACTTCTTTGATGTCAGTGTGGTCTCTGTGGTGTCAAATCCTCCTCTTGTTCGCAGTTATTCATCAGTACAGTTTCTCCACAATGAAGGCCAAAATGGCGCCTGCCAGTGCAAGGCCAATTCCCAGCTTCGTCAGTGCGTCCCGATCAACACTGTAACAGCCAAACAGCGAGACGGAGACACCAGCAGAGGAGGACGAAGACAGAGCAGCGGGACTGTGGACGCCATTGGCCATCTGCTCCTGTTGGGGAGGGACAGGCAGGCAGTAGATAATTAGAGAGAGATTAAGAGAAGTAGGGCTTTATTATTGTCTCAACTCTACATAATAGACCAATTTTGCACAAGCTGGGGATAAGGACTGTTAGATATGCTATACAGTCCCGCAGTGTCCAGTTAGTACCAATGAAATGAATTCCTATTAAAACACTCAAAGTGATCGGGATTAAGAAAGCATGTGACAGCAATTACTCAATAATCCCAGCTCACAATTTGAGTTTATATTGTATTTTAACATATGAAACACATATTTCATATAAAACAATAAAAATGACATCTGCGTAGGTTTGTACAAGTGCAATAATAAAAACAAAACTACAAAGAGTGTGAAGAATTCAAACCAACTTTAGGTTCATTTTTGCTTAACTGGGAGACATTATTATAGCAGCTGAAATTCTGGCTGGGGTCCCTATTTTGTCATCAAGTCATTATGAGCTGTATAATTGGTTTACTTTGTCACTCTTAGTCAATTCAATTCTTCCATTAGTACTGAATATGCTGTACCATCACCCGCTATAACGTTGCTCGAAATCTGAATTAGAACACAGAAATTCATCTTCGTATATCCCCATATATGTGCATTATCTGTGTGCGTTTTCTCTGTGAACTGGAGCTATAGGCTAAATCTGGGGGTTAGGGATTTGGCATGCAGCCAGTGGCCAATCATACAAATATACAAATCACACAGAAACATGACGTTCCCTGCTTGGAGTACATGTTGTATAAGCTGCTCTGAAAACAGCTTCGTTAAGAGGCTGAGGCTTTCCTACAGGCCGAGGAGACACTATAACAACAGAGTGGATCGATAATGGACATGTCTGGCCTACACCCTCTCCCTGATCATAATTCTCTTTGATTACACATTTATTTTGTTTTGTTTTATGTACAGAGGAGAGCTTCTTTTTATCCAACTATTAGACAAATTGAAAAGGGTGAAGTAACACCTGTTAACATTTGAGTGTGGAGTGCCCATCGATCGGGTGACCTTGCTCTGGTTCGCGCTTGTCTGACAGTCAGTAAAATGTCTTATCACCATAAAGGCAGATTATGTATGGTGCTATTGAGCGATTGATCAGCAGTCTTCTATAATAACCTTTCATCCAGGCCACAGGGGAGAGCTGAGAAATGTTTGGGCAGCTCCCATCGACTTCCAGATTCTTCATTCATCTGCCTTATTTACACACACTTCAACTGGACTGTTTCCCTGAATTTCCTCAGCTTCTCCCAGAGTGGCCTTCAGAAAGTCCTGACAGACTCGATGGTAAAGGTGAGTATATTAAAAATACAGCTAAAAGTAAAACTGCTTTGCAATCAATGGTTTTAGATAGAGATTTTAAAGATCCCATGACATGGTATTTCTTGATGCTTTTATATGGCGCCTTAATGGTTCTCTAATACTGTAAATGAATCCTTCAAAATCAAACCTCAGTGCATGAGATATGACTCTGACTGTCTTCATGAGGCTAAATATGTCTCTGATACGCTTTATTCTGGGCGTTATTGCTTGAATGCAAATGAGGAGGACAGAGACAGGCCAGTGCAGCAGGTGGGTTGTGGCCGAATGCTCCGCTTTTTCCTGGATTAGCGGTGCGGTGTGCGCTAGCCCACTTCCGTGTTTTAAGAGCGGAGGAAGATGAGAGACGCTTTCCATTTAAAAAAAAACACATTTCCACAGAAAATAAAATTAAATCACTGCTGTTTCAGAGGTTCGGAGGCTTGGATAAAGGACATCCGAGCCTGGAGAGACTCACGTGTCTCCAGGCAAATTAAAAAAACGCATCTCGCATTGTGTAGCTCGTTTGCGGTCCAAACTCTCTGGGCGTGATTTCCAGAGACGGTGGGTAGACATCAAGACGGGGGGTGGAAACCTTTCCGCGAGTGTGACGTCAGAAAGTTCCCTTGTTCAGAATCGCCCGTTTGGGCTGTCTTTTTTTCAAAAGTGGAAAAGGATCGCAAATGCTCAGTTTACACATTTCGCAACTTTTAGCCATGGGGGGGGGGGCTAAACAGGGTAGAGGAGCTCACAATAACGTTCACAAACCTCAGAAAGTGAATATTTCATGCCATGAGACCTTTAAAATATATAAATGCTGAACCTTTTTGTTGCACATAAGATCTAATTTTTTTTTTGCATTGTTATGTTGGCCAATACAATATTTAAAAAATTAAATAAATCTTGCCCTCCACCTTTATTTTTACCTATAGGCAATGTTGTAATGTCAAACGCAAGCTGTTATATAATGATCTAGTGCAATATAAAATTACAGCCATAACAAAACTCATAAACACTGAATAGAATATTTACAATTAACTACTTCCAGCTCTGAGAAGTAGCAACACTCTCCCCAGACACTCTTGTTTAAGTTATCCAATTCACTCTCACTCAGTTTGAGAAATGCAGTGCACTTTTGACCAGTGAACTCACAGTTAAATGATGAGCGAGTGACACCTACCTGAGCGCAGTCTGTATAGTACACTAGAGTGGACGCCCACACGTGTTTGAGTGCTCGGTGTGGCAGCAGCTGCACAGCGTCTGTCTGTGCCTCTCCCTCCCTGTTCTGTGGATAGGAACACTACCTCAACACCCACTCCTCCAGTGCTGTAGCTCAATGCTTTCTCTGTTACTGCGCACAATGGAATAAGGATCCTATGACCGACTACGCCTACATGACACATCCTTAAGTCCTTTACAGTTACTTGGCTCACTAAGTGTTGGCTGACACATTTGCGTACCGTGACAATAATCACCTGACTGCATAATGGTGAAAATGATATGCAGCGTTTTGTCCTGAGAATACTTGTTCTACACTCGCAGCTCTGGTAAACAGTGGTGGCTAGGTTAGGTCATGGCTCAGTGAGGTACTTGGGTTTTGATTGTTATCATTAGAACCAACTGTCAGTGCTGTCCATCAAACCGCACAGAGGTTAAGGTGCCTGGTGGTGTAGTGGTTTATGGCACTCAATGTACGGCAGGTTAGAACCCCAGTCACAACTCCTTGCCAATTGACTCCCATTTTATACTATCAATTTTTTTTTTTTAATTATTCTTAATTTATCCCTGTAGGGAAATTATTTCTCTGAATTTGATCCATCCTTCAGGAACAGTGGGCAGCTCATCTTTCAGGCACCCGGGGAAGCATCTCCATGATCTTATTGCTAGCCTTGGTCAGGACCTTAGCTGGAGGATTTTACCTATGGAGCATGTTTTTTTTTTTTTTTTTTTTTTTGGGTTGGGTTAAACCGGAGTGCCCGGAGAAAACCCACCCAGACACAGGAAGAACATGCAAACTCCACACAGAAAGGCCTGGGCAAGTTTCAGAGTGATGACAAATTGGAACTGTTGCCTTAAAAGGAGAATTAAGTTTTTTTTTTTACAATCTGATTTCAATCTGATTACAATCTTATTTCAGTAATAAAACAAGTTGATTTACTCACCCATAGCACTTTGGTGTCATATGGAGCACTTCCGGAGATGTTTGAGTTTAGCGATATCTGTAACGTGAGTTCTGGGGGCATATATTTGCGGTCTCCAAATAACACAAACTTTAGCACTTTTCAAATCATAGAAGCTCAATATCTTAGTCTACACTTTTGTTTGAGTCAAAAGTGGACTGTAATCCGAGATTTATCCATAATTTACAGCTTTGCGTTTCATGTTTGGGTCCCGAGAGCTGAGAGCGAAATAAGCTGTGCACTGGCGTCCTCATCTACTCGAAACTATGGCTAAATCTCGGATTAGAGGCCACTTTTGACTCAAACGAAAGCGTAGACTAAGACATTGAGCTTCTATGATTTGAAAAGTGCTAAAGTTTGTGTTATTTGGAGACTGCAAACATTTGCCCCGAGAACTCGCATTACGGAGATCGCTAAACTAAAACATCTCCGGAAATGCTCCATATGACACCAAAGTGCTATGGGTGAGTAAAACAACTTGTTTTATTACCGAAATAAGGCTCAGATTGTAAAAAAAAAAACACATTAATTCTCCTTTAACAATTACAAACAAATTAACTTTTATTGGCAAAAGTCCTCAAAATAGCAGAAGCTGAAACCATGACTATATTTCCTATCTAATAAAGCTTGTGGAGCACCCTGAAAAAATCTTTTGAAGAAAAACATTTATTTAATTTATGCTCCTCACTGTCCTCAAAGCAATAACAATGTGGCGCAGCAGAGCGGTTACTCCTTTCTCTCAAAACAAAGGTTGTGGGTTCAATCCCGATGCTGCTAGCTACTGTTACATCACAGAAAAAAAACAACAACAAAAAACATGTCAGTTAACAGAGGGAACATGTAGCCTCTCTATGGGTATCCTGGCTCCTGCTGTCAATGTACTTACTAACATGACACTTCTAATTGAACCAAGTGAACAAATGAGACTGTGTATGTCTCAAGTAAGAATTAACCCTGCAACTGACTGGTCACAGTTAATACTCTCTACATAGGCCTCATATTATAGTTGCTAAACTTAAATAATCTCAATACAGTAAAGATAAGAAAGGAAATTAATGCATTAGTGGGCAAATCATTTGGTTACAATAATAAATATGTGTATACAATTTCTTAAGTTCATTTTCATAAATACATTTCAACATAAAACTCATTCCAAATGCCCTACATACTGCACTGCCAAAACGGTGCACTGAATTATTTACAGACAAGATAGATCAATAAAGAGGAAGAGAAAACAATAAGAAGCCCATACAGTGACCTAAATGAAAAAGTTATTTCTCCAACCAATACACTCTTTTTATGACAGCACATCGCCTTTTTGTCTATGGGCCTGTTTCTCACTGCAGGTGTCTTCACAGCGGGGCGCCAGGAAAGAGACTGAATAGTCACATCTAAAATCTATTACTGGTGTGGAGGATAAGTGAAAATCCAAGTGCCAGTGGGCGCATGTCAGCACAGTGGGAGAGAGAGCAGTGGAGAGGGGCGAAGTGGCCAAACTCGGAAGAAATGAGAAAAGTAGCACGAGCAGAGAACAAGGGCCAGGAGAAGAGGCGAGCGATGTGCTTATCAATGATAGTTCACCTCCCGCTAGCCGCCACGCTGTGTCTGTGCATATGCCAGTGAGGAGGAGAGGGGCTTTTGTGAATAAGCGCAGTGTGGGAGTTTGTGTGCACGTCTAGGCAGTGCTGCTGGATAATGCCTGCCTTTCTGCTCACAGCGGTGGAGGAGAGCAAAATAATCCTCCTGGAAAACAATCTAACGCCAAGCAGAGGTGCAGAGTGGATCCAGCACACAGGTATTTGGACACTCAAATATGTCTGTACAACGGTGTCCAAATATGAGGGACAATGTTTGGCACCTTTTAGAAAAAACACATCTGGCTAGGCATGTCATAATAACTACGATATTGACTTAAGGTTCAATAAATCAGAACTAGTGGAGAAAATTATTATTATTATTATTATTATTATTATTATTATTATTATTATTATTATTATTATTATTATTATTATTATTATTATTATTATTATTATTATTATTATTATTATTATTATTATTATTATTATTATTATTGTTTGTAGTGCGATAAGATTTGAGCAGCAGATTTGGAATTCTAGGCATTCTTTCTAGACTCCCCTACTTAAGAAGCCTACTACAAGTTTATTTACTAATGTGTGTCTTCTTTAAACAATATAATTATTTGTGTTTTTAATCGATATGGCACATTTACAATCAGTCGGGTTGGTACATATATTTTTTTTTTTTAACAGAATAACAGCAGTTGCTATACTATACTATTTCTGACAAAAGATTTCAGAAAAGTTCCACAGTTTCCATTTTACTCTCAAAACAACTTTTGGTATTGATTAGCACATCTGGGTTTGACAGCCGTAAAATACAGTACGGTGTTTGTTTGTTTTTTAGATTTATGTTAGAAACCAACTTGCATACTAATGGAGTAGCAGGCAAGACAGAAATCGGCGCAGTGAATGAAAAAGACATCACTTGACACAATCTTGGATATAAGCAGAACATATGGTCAGTGCTGTGTATATATAAAACACAGCAGCCAACAAGTCTCTGCAGCCTTCACAGATGTTGGCGAGATGTGGAGAAAATTGCCGGCTTGAAATTCCCATTACACCTCCTGGAGTAGTTCTGAAGTCTTCCACCCAGAAAGTGCTGAGAAATGAATTATGGCTGCCTCTTTTATTCCTGCTCTTTATTGTAAATATATGTGCAATGGTCCCATGTGCAAATACACCAGCCACAATGTGCTAGACAATGGTAAATATGCAAATTATACAGGGGAACGAGTTTTATTATACCAATTTTATGTGGGGTTTTTTCAGCCGTAAGACTGGATAAAATGAAAGGTTAAAATGAATTATACTATATACTGGGCAACAGCTATACTGAGTGACAGCACAAAAGGTAATCCATACTAACAGTACTAATACTAAAAGTTAACAATATACTAGAAAGCACGTGGTTTATAGTTACACAAGTTAAAACAAAATCGGCCCTTGAAAAAAGGAAAGAAACCATAATCTACCAGTTTGAGAAATACTGTGGACACGATGGCAATGCAGACACAAGGGTTTCAAAGTGAACATTTTGCACTCAAAGTCAAAGTCAGTGTACTTTATTGTCAATTCACTATGTAACAGACAGTACACAGAGGACTGAAATTGCGTTTCACCAGACACCAAATGTGCAATTTAAACTAAAAACTAGGGATGCACAATATATCAGCATTAACATCGGTATCGGCCGAGATTGCCAATTTTTTTGTTTGTTTGTTTGTTTTTACATATCGGTATCGGCCCGATGTAGAAAACTGGGCCGATATTAACAACCGATATTTGTCCATCCATCCATTTTCTTCCATCGCTTATCCGGGGCCGGGTCGCGGGGGCAACAGTCTAAGCAGGGACTCCCAGACTTCCTTCACCCCGGACACTTCCTCCAGCTCCTCCGGGGGGACCCCAAGGCATTCCCAGGCCAGCCGGGAGACATAGTCCCTCCAGCGGGTCCTGGGTCTTCCCCGGGGCCTCCTCCCGGTGGGACATGCCCGGAACACCTCCCGAGGGAGGCGTCCAGGAGGCATCCGGAACAGATGCCTGAGCCACCTCAGCTGGCTCCTCTCCACGTGGAGAAGCAGCGTGGAGAGGAGCCAGCTGAGGTGAGGTACCGATATTTGTCAGTACTATAAATACCTTGCTTTGAAAAACAATTAAAAGTTCTATGACACTTCAGGCAGAGCACTGGGAGCTGTCCTTAATAAGGTCAAGCTGTACAGGGATCATGGTTATAAAACGTTGTGTTTATCTTGTATCTGTCCATGTTTAAGTTTACTGTAATTTGACAAAATGTGTTGCAGTTCCTTTTCTTGGCAATACACAAAATGGCCCCCAAACCTGAAGTATATGTGGTGATATGGGAGCCATGTGAAATGCAGATTAAGAGTGACATGGTGATTTAAAATAAGTTAAGCTTTATGGAGTCAAAACACATTTTGAAAATAAAAGACAGCAAAAAATAATTCATTTTACATGATTTTCAGTCTGTATAAAATGTTATCTCAGAATAAAAAAATAAATAAATAACAAAATAAATCAATATTGGTTAATATCGGTCACTGGCCACAACAGCAACATTAATATCGGATATCGGCTAAAATTTTCACATTGGTGCATCCCTACTAAAAACTAAAAACACACACACATACACATGCACACACACACAGCTACACTCATGAACATAAAGTGTACACAGACATCAACAATAAATAGACATAAGATATACAAGTAAAAATATACGCTTCCAACAAGAAGGTAAATTTGAGGTAGAATGAAATGTGCAATATGTATGCACTGTTGTCATAGATTCAACAATTCAAAACAAAATATTTCTGAGTGGTCAAGAGTACTCAAAATGGCACCTATAAAAAGGAAACTGAAACATATTACACAGCTACATAAGGCAGTAGCTACATGTATGTGGTTGAAAGCAGTGTTTCCCAACCAGGGGTAAAAGTACCCCTAGGGGTACGCGAGCACACTGCAGGGGGTACTCGGCAGTGTCATTGCTAGGCACAGGGTTTTTTTTTTTTTTTAATTCTAATTTGAGTAAATGTGAGTTAAAGCCCCAGTGTGTAGGATTCGTGGCGCATAGGTGGATGGTGCTATTGCACTTTCTGTTTTAGCTACGGCAGACCTCGAGGTCCGCGCGCCGCTACTGTATAAATAAAACGCGGTCCCGTTTTTGTGTTTTTTTCTTTTCTCATGAAAACACACATTCCCGATCATGTACCATGACACTCTACACATCAAATTAAACCTTACAGTCTCCTCTTTTTGACTATGCAATTCATTTCCCTGCACAACAATCACTCCCCGAGCACATGGGGCTTTTATACGGAAAAGCACAAAACGAGGTTAGCTTACCTTAGAATGCTTTGCACAGATCAAACTCTGTATTTCACCATAAACTTGCTCTCAATTTGTCCGTAAGGGTCCAGCGAATAAAATCCAGTAAAACAATTTAGTCCAAAACACGTGTTAGATCCATTACGACGTCTGATCCCACAGCATGCTTGTGTTGTTTACCCAAAACCACGAGCCTTGCCGAAGGCGGAGCCCAAATGTCCTTCTGCGGCTCTCGTATTCAAAATGGCTGCCTCTGCATGGGGAAGATCCCCCTTTTATGTGACTATATCTAAGTCCAAAAGAATACTTTGATTTCATGATGGAAGTGAAAAGGCTTGGAAAACACTGTATTTTTGAATGGGTATCTTCAATTTCAGTAATTAACGGGTAAAAATCTTACACACTGTCCTTTAAAGAAAAGAGAGAAAATGTCTGAGAATTAAAATTTCAAATTAAAGGGATATGCCACCCCCAGGTCAAATTTGGGCATCTCCCCACAGTCCAGAGACTAAAATAAGTGATGAAAAGCGTTTTCCTGCTCACCCAGCCATTGTCCGAGTCTGTCGCCACTGACCGCCGCGGTAACTGGTGCTCCTCCGCCTTAGACTGGAGTCTAACGTCGCCAGAGAAAGATTTCGGCCAAAAGGAATTAATTTGCTCGATGCGTTTCCCAATTACTTTGTGTGTAGTGCGCATTCATATCGAGTGCAAATAAATGTGCAAATCAACACGGAGAGCTTGCCTTGGTCATTTTGGGTGGGAACTATTTTCCAGTGCGTAAGAATACAGGCGTATCACGCACCACGTTGTGCAACAGGGGAACTCCCTTCCCGGTGCGTAACTGGGATTCCCCTGGTAGCGTACTGCGTGATACGGCTGTATTCTTACGCACTGGAAAATAGTTCCCACCCAAAATGACCAAGGCAAGCTCTCCGTGTTGATTTGCACATTTATTTGCACTCGATATGAATGCGCACTACACACAAAGTAATTGGGAAACGCATCGAGCAAATTAATTCCTTTTGGCCGAAATCTTTCTCTGGCGACGTTAGACTCCAGTCTAAGGCGGAGGAGCACCAGATACCGCGGCGGTCAGTGGCGACAGACTCGGACAATAGCTGGGTGAGCAGGAAAACGCTTTCCACCACTTATTTTAGTCTCTGGACTGTGGGGAGATGCCCAAATTTGACCTGGGGGTGGCATATCCCTTTAAGGAGATGAAATAAAATGATTTTCATTTAATAATCCATTGTGTCACGTTCTACTTTTGGAGAATTATCAACATGTATGAGTCAGGGGATACTCGAGGTATGACAAAGGCTCAGGGGGTACACAAGACAAAAAAGGTTGGGAAACACTGGTTTAAAGAGTTGAGGACATCTGAAACCTTGCACCACTCCACTGTAAGTACACCAAGCATAAAATGTAATTCTTTGTGATATGATCAGAAAGCATCCTGAAAATAGACAAGGCTGATATTTTGATGGCCTATCATTTCCCCCCTTCGTTACAGTAAGTTTGGTTCATCAGCGTGCACGAAGCATAGGCCGTGTAATACACTTTGACATGCTAAATGAAGTGCTTAAAATAGCTGCGGCTGCTGTTTTGACAGGAAAACAAATCATTTGGTACTACAGTAAACAGTCACCAAAAGGTCAAGTAAAACCTTTTGACATTGCGATTCAAAACTTTAAAAATAGATTTGAGAGGATTAAATGTATCCTGATCAGGAAGATAATCTTTTTAGTTTTATTTCTTTCATTCCTTACAATACATCTGAAAACATGTGAGATTATAAAGCAACACGAAGGCAACAATGGACTGGAGCTGGAAGTGGATCTGCAGCAGGTTTCAATTGTTTGGAGTGAATGGGGATTTTGTTGCTACATTATACTTATGAGTATCCGTGTGTTTTTGACGCCTTGTGCAGAGCCATGTCTGTAACATGCCTGCGGGCGAGTAGGAGTCTGCCAGGCACACCAGGGGAGCCGCACATCTGTGGAGCCTGCATATATTAACTATATTTGTGTGCTATGTTTTACTAATGAAACATCCAGTCTCAGAGCCACTGTGTGTTTATGCGGCCGCATGATGAAAAGTAATAGCAATACCATTTTCCGGCGCTCGTGCTAAAACCCAAATGGAATTGTTATTGACCACGCAAACCTGTATGTTTTGTGAATTTCTCTTTGCGGCGCCCTTGATTCATCCAAATGGAGCACACACAGATAGATTAAAAATGAATGGGATGAGATGAGTGAGAGGACGATGACTGAAATGATGAAATACTACAAAGAGAAGACACCAGAGAGCACGAGGAGAAACAAAAAACAATTCAGACTTTTTTTTCTAAAAAATGTGAGATACTGTTGCCAGATCAAAGACGCAAATTTCTGTATCACAAAAAAAACAAAACTTAAAAAGAGTAGTGATTCAGAACCAACACTATAAGTCATTTCTTACCATGATTATGTTGCTTAATAGTCTTTATTTGCCCTGCTTTGCCCTCTTTCAATTGCAAAGTCTGAAATAATATATACATGAATTCTGTCACAATGTTGCCATGAGCAGATTGTTGCACATATCATTTTTTTCAATATTCTTAGACTTAGACAAACTTTATTGATCCACAAGGGAAATTGTTTTGGGTACAGTAGCTCACTCATCAAATATAATATATAACACAATGTAGGAAGGAAAAAAAACAGATGGAATAGCAACCAAAGAACAATAGACCAGTGTCAGATGAGGGATAATTATATATATAAAAGTAATGATAATAAATATATATGTACAAATCAGTATGATTTCAGATGAATTTCATGTTTTTTCCTATATAACTGTAAAGTCGTTTCACTGCTCTGTAAATCTACAGTCATGTGGGGACAATGTTCATTACCATTTCTCACGTGTATAGCACCTCTACCTGTTATTCTGTCTTTTACACCAACTGTCAATTTGTTGAGCAGCTGAGACGTATACTCCCCGTCTCTTAGAGAAAGTACGCTGTGAAAAGAGCTGATTATTGAATGACACTCAAGATCTCTTTTTGTCTCATGATCTCCCCCTGCCTTCTACCTTCTTTTTTTTTTCCCCTCACAGAGCCCCTTCTCTTCTATCATTTAATTTCATCTGAGGAGAGAGGTACTGGTGAAGTTACTTTTCCCTTTACCCATGCTGCTGAGTGCTTTCTGGGCTTTTGTGTGGCGCTAAAAAGACTCATTACTGGCCTTCCCTCCCTCTGAGGAAAGTGGCGTTTCTGTAAATGAAGGGCACACGGGTGAGGAGCGGTGAGAGAGAAAGCAAGGAGCCAAAAAAATAGGAGATGTCAATACAAGAAAAAAATGTCTCTATGCACGCTCTCTAAAAACCTTGGTCTTGTTTGAAAATGGCAAAAACAAGTATTTCAATCAACATGTCATTCTAGGGAAGAAAAATGTGAGAGAACAAAATGGAAAATAACAGCAATCAAAAAGAAATCAATGATAAAAATAAATGTCAGAGTGGTATAGTGGCCATAGTCCATCCTAGACTCACTAGAGTGGCAATGTCTGAATTCAAACCAGTTATTTCCCTCATAAACTCATTCTGGTACTCCAAAATAGAGCTGTTCAATTAATACAATTTTTATTTTAATCAATATTCTGTCATTTCTATTTGTTAATGATTTACTAGTGTCTTTTTAATCAAGAGGTCCACAGCCAGTAAAAGCATGTGTTTTGGAGGAGAAAAAAGAAAGGCAAAAAAGAAATTTGATTTGATTTTTTTTTTGTTTTGTTAAATGAGCAGTGCATAGTTCAATATGAAGAAAAAAAAAATCACCATTTCACAATAACATTTTTTTTTTTTTAAATCATATCCCTCATCGTGTATATGTTTTCACAATAAAATAAAAAACACCATTCTACTTTTGGATCATAAACACAATCAGGTCTCCATGTACATTTGGTCCACCAGCTGTGTAAATCTTAGTCATCATGTAACATCAGTTTATCATAATCCAAACATACATTTTCATGCCTACCCATCGACAGCACTCACACGCAGCACTTATGGTATACAGGCCATTGCGGCATGTTATAAATCTGTCCGTCCAGATCCACCACGTCTGCATTTTCACACATACTTGAAAATGTGTGGTATTGCATCTCTCAATCTATGGATCTATTTAGATCTGACACATAAGAATTACAGACATTCTCAGGCTTCTATCACCCTTTTAATGAGCCTCTATTGACGGTTTGGAGTGGTAAGGCCACTTTAACCTTCTTTCACTATGGAAGTCTGTCAGGGGTTATATATTGGGATTATATTATAATTGTTCTCCATATAGAGATCATAACTAATTTAAAAACACATAATATTTCTTCAAGATCTTTTGTAACCTCCACATTTTTCTGTTCTTTTTCTTTTTTCTTTATGCCTTGGTACACCTACAGTATCACTAGACTTTTCCATTATAACCAATAAAGCTTCCTGATCATTACAACTCACACTTTTGACAACCAACCACACTTCCCCTTTTTAAAATGCGTTTTCTTTTCCAAAGGGATTGTCTTATCTCCCATAATGTGCATCCCTCACAACAGGCTTAGCGCTATGTCCCCGTAGTTTTTCCAACTTCCCTTTGAATCTTGTATGCATCAGCTCGGGCTACTTCTCATGCTGCTCCTCACATAGACTCCCCTCTCATGGCTCAGGCCTTGTCTTTTTCTCTGCACCAAAAGCCTGTAATTATAGACCTCTGTGCTGTAACGTGGGGGTGAGTCTCTTTCGGCCTGGTCTTAATCACTCATTCATCTCACACACTCGCACATATTGAGCTCAGTGTGAGGTGGACCCATGCAGAGCCTCATAGAAAATAGATGGTCTTCAAATATGTATAGGCCAACCACCCATGTCTCTCGTATGTGTATGTGTGTGCATTCTACCACTGTATATCTAGGAGAATACTTAAAGAGAGATGTTGGCATTCGTGAGCATCACTACTTCTTCTTCATAGGCCTGGATGCTTATCATAAAGACAGAGCTGGGTTGCACATCTGTCAAGGACATCCTATGCTCCGGAGGGCTCTTGTGTAAGCAGGCCAAGTGTATACAGCAGCAGAGAGAGTGGGTTTCCATGCCATTGGGTCATCTATTAACACTGGGCTCTTCTCAAGTGCCACTCTGCTGTTATTAGAGGCCTGTCGATGTGGGTCAGAAGGACTTGGGGATTTACACATGCTCTGCAGCAGTGCTAGAGATCACTTCATCTAACAATATGTTAATTGGACATATGTATTTGCATGCAGGGACTTGCATTAATACATTTTCGAAGCAATCAAGATACATCAAGGAATTAAATTAGATAGCAACCCCACTTAAAAATTGAAAAACTCTTCAAACCGTAACAAAAATAACAATTAACTCTATCTTTGGATCTTTGGCTGCACACTGAAACATAGATCGAGTGTTTACTAGCAGCAGATGTTAGCTAATGGCTTTGCAGCACATGTTTAAAAACAAACAAACAAATAAATAAAAATAATAAAATAAAAAAAAGACTCATAGGATATACTTACTACCTGGCTATATTTATGCAGTAAGGAAAAAGTCATCTAGATGTACATAATATAAACTTAGACTTAGACAAACTTTATTGATCCACAAGGGATCGCCGTCTAATATAAAATCATAATTTGGTAGAGCCGATTCCGAGATCATGATGATTCCTGCAGTTAGTACCTCGTTATTATAATGTCACTAAAGCCAGAAGCTGCTTCTGAGAGAGCACACTTCGCTAATAGGTTCAATCCACTTGTCACTTGTCACACAGAGTATGACAGAGGCTAATCAATAGGAGGAGTGGGTGGAGAAAGTGTTTGCGTTTGACTATAGAGCTCCATTAAACAGAAAAGTGACAATTTATATAATGATCTCATCAAAATAGAAGATTTTCTCAGGATCAGATCACCATCAATTCTCACCATGTTGTCCAGCCTTAATGAATAATATTAATGATTTCATAAAAGTTTCTAGGCTACAAGGCAAAGCCACGGTCACCATCTATCTGAAACTTCTGCACACGCCAGTGAACTCCCCAATAAATCAGACACAACTTCTTTTTGACCACAAGAGTAGAACTTTAGTTTGCAAAGTGACATATTGCTTGTCTTGCTGTGAAATGTTTCCCTTCTTTTTATCTTATTTTCCTCAATCCCTTCCCCTTTTCTTAGTGCGGGTTTTCCCTTTGCTAGTGTCCCTACTGCTTATGTGCGTGTCTATGTGCGCCCTCCTCTCTCCCTCTCCTCTGACAGTAAAGGCTGATGGAGTGTGAAATTAGAAAGTGTATCATATTCTGCTCTGTGGCTCCATGTCCTGAGCTATAAGCTACAGCTAGTCAGAGTGAAAAATAACACGCAGTCAAACAGATACATTAACACGCTGTTTGTGTGTGCATGGCATCGTATCACTTACAATATGAGGATGCAAAACCACTATATGGCACTATATGGAAAATACTGTGCATATATATTGTGTAATGTATACGTGTTCAGTGTATATGTAAAAGAATAGCGGATTAGTTTTGTTTTAATGGGAATAAGTCTATTGGAAACCTACGAAAGTCAATTTACCATCATCAATATGTGGATGTAAAAACACTATATAGGCACTATATGGCAAATACAAGTATATATTGTGTAATGTATATGTATTCAATGTGTGGAATAGCGCAGATTAGTTTTGCTTTAATAGGAATAAGACTATTGGAAACCTCTGGAAGTCAATTTATTGTCCCCCTAATCGCACAGAAACGTGTATGTGTGTGGCGGGGATGAAGACTGGGGCAGTTTAGTCAGCCACGGCTTATCTTAAATTACTTATCTTATGCTTGATACACTGCTGCTTTTTCACAGGCAGCGGAAACAAGCAGGGATTAAAAATGTGGCGAGACGCACAACCTCTCACACACTTTTCATCTGTTAACCACACTAAATTAGAATAGCCGGGTGTAAACAGAAGTATTTTATAATTCTGATAAGGACAGTGAGAGCCTGAGAGATGGAGAGGAGGTCTGCGCCTTATCTGGAAACGATTCACTGGAATAAATGTGCCCTGATAGACAGATGTGCACTCAAAATGCACTCGCCGACATAAAGCTCAGGAAAATGCGCCTACACACAAGCTTAATTATATATAAAACGAGAGCGCGGAGGAAATAATTTAACCATCAATGCAAAGTTTTGTCTTGAAGATGGGTCAGGTTTCAAACGAAAGAAAAAAAGGGGAAATGGTGGAGTAAGGCGAGTGAACAAACTGTACTGTACACACAAAAACCATGGAAATGAGAATAAAAAGCCACTTTTACCTAATGCAATCAACTAAAACTCGAGCAAATGTGGTTAGAAAAATGACTAATATTCTTGCTAATCATGCGAATGGCTGATTTGATGGAAAACACTTAGAGCCCAAGTATGTGTGATTACCTGTGAGAGACCAGAGACTTGTCCCTTCTGAAGTGGCTCCACGATGGACGGAGTGAAAGGTTTACTGTCCTCGACCGGACGGCCTTTCAGAAAGTGTTTTCCTGCTTCGTAAATGTCCACCTCAATCATCTTCCCTTTGAACTCTAACCTTTTGGGCACCAGCACCTGCACACAGGGAGAAACATCCACGAGTGTCACTGCACATTTTAAGAGAGCTAATTAGAGGCATGATGGCCATTGAAGCAGCAGAGTAGAGCCGGCAGTATTTTAGTCGAGTGAGAAAATTGGTGATACCGAAATGTGTTTTATTTTGTTTAATTTTACTATGAATAAGTGAAGTAAACTTCTGTATGCAGTCCAAACACAGCCATCAAATCAGCTCTACAAACCATGCTTACTCACATCTGTCAATTATATTTTCAATTAACTTTCAGTGAAAACAGCTCTCCCTAATGCGCGGCCCATATTGTTATTTAGCCGCTCCTGATCTGCTAACAACAACACTGAGCTGAATGTCTCTAGCTCCATTTGAGAAGGCCCTGAAGGTCAAAAAGTATGGCAACAGCTGTGAGATAAAACCAGCGGGATTTGATGGTTTGTCTTATTATTTCACCATGGTAACTATAAATCTCGTCTGATCGCAGCAGGAACGAAAAGGAAACAAAGAGTTGTAATTACGGCTTAGTGTGAAATGGAATTTGTTCCTAACGTCTTATGCCTGTAAATAAAGATCATATGCAAATGCTGTTCTTCTGAAGACAACTTTCAAACTCAACACAAAGTTGTCTCGCCATGCGACAATGAAAAGAGCTGATTTCCTCTTGTGATTCTGCTGTTGCTTCTTCAGAGTCAACATTTACATACAGACTTGTCTGAAATGTCTGAGAGCCGGAGTGCTCTGTATATTTACGCAGCACATTCGGACTACGCTCCAAGCCTGATTAAGTCCGCAGTGCCAGTTTACAACAAGAGCTGTCAGAACTGACTGATACTTTTCTACAAATTTTGTTCTGCATTTGCTAAACTGGGTAGATGTAACTTTAATCAACCACGAATCTATGTTATAAATGCAAAAGCTGTATTGCAAAATAAAGATACTTGCAGTCAAAAAAATATATATAATAATTAAATAAAATATGAACATAGTAAATGATCGCCTTTAAAACCAATTTACACAACTCCCCTTTTTACCGAGTCTCATAAATCAAAAGAGGGAATAGAGGGACTAATTACTGCAAATCTAACCAAGATCCTAAAAAGATCTTCTTGTCAGCCCCTTGGACAAGCAGCACTGCTGTGGGAGGAAGATTGGCAGCAGAGCCATAACCCCGGAGCATGCTGGGGGATTTTAAGTCTAAACCAAGTGTGCTTAAGTGTGGCGGCTGCACGCTGACTCAGATCGTGTGGTGGTCTGGCTAACCATTACACAACTCGGCAGGGCTAAGCTACTGACTGGGCAGGGGGATGGCCAGTGACCCGGTGTGCTGGAGTTACCGCTGTGCTGGTGCAAATAAGCCTGGATCAGTGCTAATCTGTCAGAATGGCTTTAGAATATGAGAGCATGAGAGGAGGTGGTCAGAACACAGCCAACGCTACACAGCTGCCTAATCAACACACCTGCTGACCACTGGGCGAGAGCGCTCCGGAGCTCTGGAGCAGAGGCAGGTCTTTGGGATGTGGAGCTGAGGGCTGTTCATTGCCCATTACAGGCTGATTAAATGATAAAAGAGCTTGTCTGAATTCATTGGAAACACCTCTTCCTGCCTTGCACGCCCCTCTCGCGCTCGCTCACAGGTGGGCCGGCCACCGATTACAGCCGTCAGGATAGATATTATGTGATGGTGGAAAAAGTGAAAGTAGGCCATTTGTTCCTGCGCACCTCTCTGCTTCACCCAGCACTTTTTGTAGCATCGCCCTCCTTCCCCTCCCTTCTCTCCCAGCTCCTCTTCCAGCAGTTCCATCCTGCTACTCTTCCACTTTTGACTTTGAAAAGTGGCTCTCCTGACCTTTGACTTTTTCATTTTTTTCCCAACTCGACTTAATTTCACAAACCACCCACTCCTCTGCTCTGAAACAATTTGTTCCTTTTTTACTTTTACTCTTCTATGTCTTACCAGATTTTTTCTCCTGTCAGTCTGTAAAACTATCAAAATGCCCTGTGATTCAAAATGCAGCGCTTAGCTTAGCAACAGTATGTTTTTTGTTTTTTTAGAAGAATAAAACAGCTTACATTTGCAGGCACATTACATTAGTCGATTCACCTCTGCTCTTTCAGACACATAAACCCATGTCTTGCCCAAGGACACTTGCACTATTTATGTGATTAGATGCAGACAGGATGAAACCTGTAACCTTCTGGTATAGGACACTCTACTGTAGCTAAGCTAAGCCTCATAAACTCTCACACCAATTTCAAGTTAATATTGTAATTGGCTGTTAAGTTAATGGTTACTACTGGTTTGCAAGATATTTGCCACATTGTGAAGAATTATATGTCCTTTGTGTAATGAAACTAATACTGCAAGTTGTGCTGTATAAAATTAAACATGCACTATGACATTTCTCTGGTGAGCAGCCAGTTACCTACTTGACTCCATGTAGAAGGTATTGCTTTGCCAGGAATATTGCACAGTATGTCATTATCCTTATCTCCATGGAGACAAGCAGGTGTTGCCATCAGGCTAAGTCACAGATACACAGATCAGATCTGTGGCGAGGCAATGACCACTCAGTAAGAAGAAGAGACACCCGTGATTGGATCAATGCAAGATAGATACTTTTAATACTACTACATACTATGGCAGATTTCAAACAAAGCCATAACAGCTCCAAGGGGAAAGGCAGGTAGTTAAATAAAGTTACATAAAGCAAAATTATTTATTAAAATTGTTACATTTTCATAATATTGATAATAATTTCAAACAATGATGTGCAGCTCGCTCATGCTCTTGTATGAAAGTTATATTAACGCACAGGCTGTGACAGGCACTATACAGTATTTGACAAAATGATGGAAGGATATACGACTACACTGCACATGAACATACTGTATTACTTGCTTTATGTTTTCCCTTGTCAAGCTGTGATTTAGAGGAACATGCCTAAAGCTTGTCCAAAAAGACGACATAAAACATGGCACTAAACTCTCCTCTTGAGTCCAGTCTCAGGGTTACAAGCTGGCGTACAGGCAGCAGCATGCTCTCTGAACATACGCATGCACCGGGTGACACCAAGTTTATAGCCTGCAGAAGGAGGTCCTGAGAGGAGGAGAGCGGAGGAGGAGAGAAAACTAGAAGGGAGGAAAAAATATTACCTTCCCCTGCCCTGCCCGCTAATAAAAAGCATAACTTCAAACATGTTTCTGATGATGGTTAAAGCAGTAGGAAATTGATTTATTTGAAGATGTTTTAAAGTGAATTTTCACAGGTTGAGAGCAGGTCTTTGAAGCATGGTGGTGTGTAGGTGAGCAGCTGTGTGTGAGCCACTGCCTATGTGTAGGATGGAATGTTCATGTCTTTAGGGCCGACCTTAATGTTACTACAGTGGGGGGAAAAAAGTACTTCTGCCATCAGCCACCAAAATGCTCTCATGACCACCGCGGGCTGTGTGTATGTGCGTATATAGGGGTTTGTGTGATAACCTACTTTACTCAATACAAGCTTAAGCCCTGACACCTGCTGTGAGTGCCCCTGTGACATGCAGAGCAAAGCGTCTGATCTGATTCACCAAGTGTGAAAATGAGGAATGACTTGGATCGGCTTCAAAATATTTATCACATGCAGATTAATTTACAGCTCCTTCATTGTATGTTATCTGTGGAGCACCATCCGAGACAACTATTTTGGTATTCCATTCATGCGCTAGTGTCAAAAAGCATCCGTCAGGAAAGCATACCCAGAACGGCAAATATTTAAGTCACAATATCTGCTGCCAAGTATTCAATATGGAGGAATTCTGTTGAGTGATTTGGTTAGATGTGAGGCAATGAATATGTTATGAATCCTACCTGCTCGTAGTATTTGTTGTGCGCAACATAGAACTGGGCATCAAATGACTCCTCTGTCACCAGCACATGTTGCCTCTCGCCAACCTGTTGAAAGAACACATTATGAACCTTTATGAACAAATATCAAAAACATCAACATTATTTATCAAAGAACAGATCAAAAAGGGCTGTGTGCTCAAATATGTGGCCATCTGTCAGAGAATATACTTATCCATATGCTACATAAACAATGAGTATGAACAAAAGGGACTGCTCACACCTGTTGTCAATACACAGGAGTACATTTATGTTCAACTTATTAATACCATTTTTGAAAAGTTTCCATTCAAAACAAAATGTCTCCATACATTATATTCCAATTCATCAGGACTCAAATTCAATCAAACCTTTTTTCTCGTTCTTTCTCGTGTTTTCTGTTAGTGCAGCTCACCATTTAATTATAATTTCAAGGTTTTGTGCCACTTGAGTTTTGTGCTTTGCAGTGAAGATAGTGAGCACTATTCAGCGGTGGTCCTTACAAATAGAGAAAGCTGAATAAAAGGAAAAATTACAAGGCTATACAGGATGCAATTCAAATGCCTGCGGAAAACAGTCTATTCAGGACATCAGAAAATCAAATGCTACAACAAGGCTCCCAAATCAAATTGGTTACAGGGTTTAAAAGGAAAGTTTGTGCTTTGAATGAAATGTGTTGTTAAGGACAACGTGTTTGAGAAGCTTATTTTCTCCTTTGTTCTTCATATAAAAACACACACTATCTTTACTATTTATTCAGGCGGTACATGGCTGGATCAGTGCTCATTTCATTCCCACTGCTCTGGATGAAGGAAGTCAATATAATGTTCTTAGTTTGGCCTAAAGCTGCACATTGAATAATGGTAGTGGTGTAGTCATATAATGAATCACTAAACAAAGTTTGGATCTGAACCAGCAGAGGGGAAAATAGTGCTGCAGGATAATAAGAATGCATGTTACAGTTATAAGGGCTTGGCAGTCGGCCCTATAGGCACCGCCATTTACATTTTTCTACGTAGTTTAAAGTACAACTATTCTGTACATGCTGACTGACCAATCTTAAGCAATAAGTCATAGCCTCTGAAGTAAAGGCTGCGATGTGTTGCTTAAGGTGTTTCCATTTGTGCAGACTCTTCTTTCTTCTCTCCACATTTCTTAGGCGTCCTGCCTCCTGTATATCTCAGGGCATTCTCTTTGTTGTTCACACCTCTCTTGCTTCTGTCGTTTTTTATAGACAGACTAAGTGCATATGAGTGGAGAAAGACAGACACCTGCAGAGGCATGCTGACTGCCTGACTCACCCTCACAATTACTGCCTCCAAAGCCAAACTGAACGGACAGAACAAAAGGGGGGAAAGAGAGAAAAAGAGAAAGTCTGATACTATGAAACCCAAATGTAGGACTGAAGGTCATAGTAGGAGCACTGGTTTTGATCGCTCATTATTCAAATCAAGTCAATATGAACATGTTAAAGGCGAACATGGATCACAGAGAATACTAAACAGTGTTTGCATACAAAGAGTTGTTTATTTACTTTGCTGCCATGGGGCTGACTTCCCATGAAGCTCTGCAAATCCACTACAGATTTGTGGGATCATGAGTTTAATTGATAATTAATCCACATAACAACAACCATAACAAGCCTACTATGGCTTCGCATTATGGAAATTGCAGACACAACCAATGTGGCCACATGCAAGATAAATCCTCGGCTGGTGTAAATGTTCATTTCACTTTTCTCTTACTTTTGGCCATATGCATCACAGTGATCCAAATTTGATCATTTCACAAAACCCACAGTTCTCACAAATTTGCAACATAAGTTAAAAAATGCTTTAAAACGTGTTATAAAATGTTTTGTAAAACACTGAGCGTGACAGGCGTATGGGCACATGATAACTGCTTCAACAGTTCTTTTTTGAGGACCTCAGGTCGATGCCACATTCACTAAAAGAATGCTTAAAGTCTATAAAAGCTTTAACAGAAAGTCAACAGTTGATAATGATTGCTGATAATGCATTCAAAGAAGCAAGACAGACCTATCAGACCAATCAAAAACTTTGATCTTTGTGAGTATAAGTAAATCATGTTTATCTCGCAATGATTTTTCCAACTGCTATCAGCAGTGTGTGATAAGAATCCCCCGCAAATGAAAAGGCTTGCAATATAACTCAAGCAATTGTTATTATCAGATATGATAAATAAAAGTGATTAGAAACTGTACAGAGGTAAATGGTTTTGATAGAATATTTAATAAGCGCCATGTTGAAATAAGCTTTGATAAACTACAAAGACACAATGTAATGTAATGTGTGAGAATTTCAATAATAAAATAAACAGAGGAGAAGTCCTTCAGAGTTGTTCAGACCAGACGTAAACACTTAGGAGAGACAAGTGGGCCAGCCAGGTCTGAATACACACTGCTTCTATAGAGAGGAGATAATGGGGACACAAGGACAATTACTAATCAGCCATCAGCTAAGACATCCTCAAAGACAATGCATGAGGATTAGGCTGTGTGCTGGCATTTTAAGTACTAACTACTAAGAACTAACATACAGTATCAAGGGTCACAAAGATTAGATTGCTCAATAAATTATATAGTTTAAGAAGTTGAATAAAAAACTAAATTAAAAGATAAAACCCTAAACTACTACTGCTTACATTTAACTGAATAGAAGGGATTGTTACTGCTGCTTCTTGTACATAATTTAACCTCTACTAGTGTGGCCTTTACTATACCACAGCTGATACTTTTCTATATTTTCTAAGTGAATGCACAACTTTAGCTGGTATAATAAATCAACAACATATGGCATAATAAATTTACCCTAATTTAATTTTGATTTTGTAAAATTGAACAAAGACCATTATGCCAGTCTAACAGTGACAGCTATGCATTCATCAGCATAATTAATTCTGGACATGACGAACATGTGTATACACTAACAAACACTCAGAGACACACGAGTACAACAGGCGTCTCTTTAGGCTACTTTAATAGCAATTACGCTGATATACCTTCCTGAATACACACAGGACCGCTGCTGTGTATGTGTGTGACTGCAGGCTATACACCGCACTAATGCTTTCTTGGCAAATGCAGCCTTCCCTCTCTCTCTCTCCCCCCTCCCTCTCTCCTCCTCTCTCACCGACTCCAGCTCCCGAACGAGTGTGCCAGAACTGAGTACTGTGCACCTGCGTTAAATCTACAACACCCCCGGGGGCTGCGCAAAACACCCTCAAAGTTCACGGCGCTGTTCTTCCAAGAGAGCTAAAAGTTTAACAAGAAGAATCAAGAGGAGAAGCAGTGAGGGTAAACAAAACCACAATCTAATTACGCTGGAACAAAACTGGGAGGAAATGTGTCAAACCAGTGCGATTTTACGTCTCGGGTTCAGGCTGTGGTTGTGGTAAAAGGCAGTGCAGTGTAAAGACGTTTAATGGATGTCGTCATCTGGGATTATGGAAGGCTGACTTTAATTATTGAGGGGGATGGCTAAAACTCTGGTATATACACAAATTGCAAACAGACTGAGCTATTTAGGGAAAAGAAGGAAGTTTGTGGCAGATGTGTGGCAACGTTTTACTATCAGAAAACAAATATCAACACATAAACTAAACTGTTTTCTCATGAAGCCTCAATGTTAGTGGTGTTTAGACTAGAGAAGGTTCAATTGTTTTTAGTATATATTTAAATGCGGCATAATGTTAACTCAACCACATTTGTCCCTGGCCAAGAGAGACTAATTCTATAAAACAAAATGAGCTTTTTCATAATGTGTTACTCAAACTGCTTTGGATGGCCATGTTTGAGAATCTGTTCAAGGGATGTCTAATATTTTTTCTTATGTTTTCACATAATTCACATTTAGAGAACCATGTCAGCATTTTGGTAAGTATTAAATTAGATACCATGTTCAAATAAAATACCTTTACTTTTAAAATAAAGATTAAGAATTTTTTCATTTGCTCAAATAATGTTGAAACAGCTAGGATAATAAAGCAGCTTGCCTTGCACTGGCCACCCTCCTGCTGCTCTGTGAAACCACTTTCTCCTCTCATGTTTCACCCAGTGTACAGTGTGATATCCTGCTAACTTTACCCACATGCATTTCAATGTGCAGGTCAATGTGAGTTGATCTGGAAATGACACTTATCAAACAACTCTTGTCATAGTGTAAGAACTGTGCACTTTTGCCCTGCCACAATAGAACTGAGTGAATTACGCAAGTGATTGTCTAAAAAAGTAAATTTAAAGTACATTTTATTCTGTCTTCTGCATTTTCGTTCATAAAGTCTGATTTCATGAGGCCCGTCGTATCGGAATGGTAATCTATTAAACAGGATGAATGAAAAAAGAAAAAGAGGGCAATGGAATACTTACATGCCTGAAAAAATCCCACATGTGACAATATATTGACAATATATGGCTATATATATTGTCCAGTTGTAAATGCATTCAGAGCTAAAGGTTAGCTCAAACTGGACAACCCTATACTCAGGTCAAAGATAAGAATCAAACCCTACTTTTTCCTAGCTCAAACAAAGTACTAACAGCCTCCTTTGACCATGCCCAATCACAAGGCTAAAAACACACATGACCACACAGCCCCTCATGTGATTGCCTCATCAATTTGATTCAAGCAGCACAAAGCCAGGCCAGCCCAGTGCAGTGACAGAGCTAGTTTGTCAGAGCAGACAGATAGATGTCTCTCTTACACATGCAAGCACATACGGCCTGTCAGAAGTGCCCCACGGCGCTGCTCCGCCTCAGATGCTTGAATGAATTACATCAAAATAGAGACATGGCAGAAAACACGCCATAAAGACAAAACAAAATATGTACTATGAAATATACACAAAACATACATAGGCTTGGAATAACTATGCCCTACAAGGAAAATCTGACGTGTTTGAAAATCAGATCATTTGGGAGTTCTTATAATGAGCTTTAAAATGCTCAAGAGATTTGTCAGATGCCTAGAAATTTGAGTGTTTTCTCTGCGCTTTTGCGTCAAACCAGACTCTAATCTAAAATAGACTCATCTAGTTCAATCAAATCAGCATTCATTGTGTCATCTGCCGTTTAAACACATAAACCTCAAATGAAACAGCCATTGGCCAGTATGGTAGACCCCATATAGCAATGTCCTATATACAGTTCTGACTGATTATTTTACCTTAAGCTGGAATGGTTTCAAATGATATCATATCTCACTTGCTACAAATTGCAAATATTCTATGTGTTTGCATTGAGGCTTAGGGGCTTGTTTTAAAAAGTGCTCATTTGAGAGTGCCAGAGTGTGTGTGCGTGCATGTCGTGTGAGTAGGTGCAAAGGGGGGATTTTGGTGAGGCTGGTAGACCAAGCCCCTTTGGCGTTGCACTGACTATGTGTCTGCGATATGCAACAGCAGCATCCATCTTAGCCTCAGCTGTGATTGTCAGCCTGATTGTCCGTCCTGTCCCTGTGGAGCCTGGGGCCTTGGTGTGTGTAATGTGGCGGTGTGGGAGTCTTTTTAGTATGACAAAAGGGGCCAAGGGAGGAAGGAAAGGCTGCTCTATACATCCAACATTAATCTGTGATTGCAGCCACTGTTAATGCCTTGGCAAAACTGGCGCATGATTATGATTATCACTGGCAGCCACACCTGAAGACACAACAAATCATACATGCATAAGAAGCCCTATCAGTACGCACGTCTGATTGCTGTTCCAGGCTAGCCCTCCAGTTGTTCCATTAGTGGCACTGAAATGTATGGATGTGTTTCGATAAGCTGGAAAAAAAACAGGCGCACAGAGGTCATCCTGGTGGCTCTACAGGATAAGGACACGGCAAAGCTGCTGTGTGACCTATGGTGCATGTCCTAACTGTGTCCTGCCAACACAGAGAAATGGATAAATATAAAGGAAAGGGTAAACATGATTCAAATACATGTTTGCTAAGTGGAAAGGGAGATTATGATGAATACAGAAAATTAGACAACAAGCAAATACAATGTCAGATGTGTACAAAATGAAAATAAATATGAGCATAAAACCACGCAACCTCTCTAGACACTGTCAAAAGACACTTTTATGTGGATGCGTTATCAATAATCCAGAAAAAGAGGCAA
Source organism: Paratrypauchen microcephalus (assembly GCA_036785185.1). Lineage (NCBI taxonomy): Eukaryota > Metazoa > Chordata > Actinopteri > Gobiiformes > Gobiidae > Paratrypauchen > Paratrypauchen microcephalus. The sequence continues at coordinate 13,628,052 of JAVJIX010000002.1, read as the reverse complement.
AATGAATGACTGCGCTAAAGTGTCTCTAAAATGATAAAATGCATGTCAAAATAATCTTGGCAATATAATATACAGCATTTCGTGTAATATTGTCTTAGGTTGATGACATTATATAATTTACAAATCCACAAAATATGAAAAATAGACATAGAAATTTCTCACAATACAATGCGTAATCAGAAGCATACAATTATCATTCTACAAAAGAGTGGGGAAGATATAGTTTCAGATGTCTTTAAAAGCCCTGTTCTTTTGTACAGTATTTGTGAGACTATAGAGTCGGCAGTATGCCAAGCAATGTCAAGGAAGGCCTTAATAACTGTCATTATACGCACTGTCCGAGGTTGTGCGTCCAATTATGACCCACTCCTCCTGTTTTTCCCTCTCTTGTTCCTGCAAAACACTGGCCCTGCTCTGAAGTGCCTTGTGCTGTATTCACTCTTAGCCAATCAACATCTCCATTCCTTTCACAGGCTAACCATTCCACCTATTTGTATGCGTGTGTCCTCTTCATCTGGCCCAATGACGGTACATTCTGTAGTGGTGCAATGATGGACTGTCAAGTACTGTGCTGTTTTTCTCTCTCAGCCTCACTCAGGTACCCAAGGACAGAAAACAATGAGCAAGCCAAGGACAGTGAGGAGAGCAAACAAAGCACTGGGAAGGCTTGATTTCCTTTATGAATTAGATTTTCTTCATACAGGTGCATTAGAATGCTTCCTTTCCACTTTGGGTTTATTACACAGTAACCACAGGCAACTGCAAAAGAGAAAAACACAAGACCAAAGCAAAGACGTTCATCTTCAGTGAACGTGTAGAATAGGGACAGAAACTGAGGTCTTAAAATGTGTTTCGAGGTCATTTTCATCAAAGGGACAGAGATGGAGCTGGTGAGATGCACTATCCAACATTTCAAACCTACATTTTACATTGAACAACCTTGCAGCAAACAAAGGCATGTAATTATTTCCAATGAACAGTTATGAAATATTACTTCTATTTCACTTATATAAAAATTATATAAATTATGGTCAAGATGTAGTAAGTTTTATGAGAAGAGAGTGCAGCTATAACTTTGTGAAGCCTTGGGCTATTACTGGAGCAGTATATATGCAGGACAGCAGAGAGTTGGAAAGCGCTGACACTCCACATCATATGAATGTATAAAAGGTCATGCGGCAAGGGAGACATAAAGCACACACACATAGTGCGCTCCCTACAGGGAAATCTGCCTCATGGTGACAAAAGCAACATGTATGTGCTCAGCACTTCAGCACAAAACTGTGAAACCAAAAAGACAATATAGTGAACCAAACAAGAGAGGCACTGCTGCGTCCACAGGGCTTCAATGCCTGCTGCCCTTATATCTGTACCCACATCTGTGTACTCACAATGCAATGTTTTCTACCACTGAATAACAACTGAAAGAGAGATTTATACTCTAATTGTCATTTCACAATATTGACATTTCATTTCACTTGCATCTGTAAAGTAAAACTTGAAAATAAAAACAACATTTTATTAAAAAAAAAAAAAAAAGTATTATGGTACAGGGACTTTCAACCTGTGTCCACTTTAGAGCAGCAGTTTACAGGACAACGATGCATGATTGCATAAATATGTAATGTTCACGTAGCTGAACCCTGACTGTATGGGGTTAATGTGGTCTGGCTGCTGTGTGGCCAGAGGCTCACTACGGTTGACAAGTGAACAGTGAGACATGCATGCCTATTAGCCAATGTATAGACAAGGTGTGATGTGAAGGCTGCATGTGAACATATATGTCCATGTGAACAAACATGTATATGTGTTATAGAGATACTCAATGAGACAGATGGGCAGCACAGTGATACAGGCCATTACATTTGGAGCCAAACTATATCAAAGAACAACTGAAATGGCTATATTTCAAAGCGTCGAAGTATACACAATTTTACTGTCCAAAAGTATATTAAAGGTACAGTGTGTAGGATTCGTGGCGCATAGGTGGTGTAGGTACCATGCACTTCCTCTTTTGGCTACGGCAGACCTCGAGGGTCACCCGGGCGTGCCGTAACGCGGACAGCTCGCGTACCAGCGCGCACCCGGCACTGTGCGAGCTCTCGCCGACAACTACGGTATAAATAAAACGCGGTCCCGTTCACTGTTTTTTTTTTTTCTTTTCACATGAAAACACACATTTCCGATCGTGTACCATGACAATCTACACATCAAATGAAACCTTACAGTCTCCTCTTTTTGACTATGCAATTCATTTCCCGGCACAGCAATCACTCCCCGAGCACATGGGGGCTTTTATACGGAAAAGCACAAAACGAGATTTGTTACTTAGCTTACCTTTGAAGGCTCTGGACAGGTCAAACTCTGTATTTCACCATAAGCTTGGTCTCAATCTGTCCGTAAGGATCCAGCGAATAAAATCCAGTAAAACTATTTAGTCCAAAACACGTGTTAGATCCATTACGACGTGTGATCCGGGACATGCTTGTCGTTGTTTACCCAACACCACGAGCCTTGCCGAAGGCGAAGCCCAAATGTCCTTCTGCGGCTCTCGTAATCAAAATGGCTGCCTCTATATGGGGAAGATCCCCCTTTTATGTGACTATATCAAAGTCCAAAAGAATACTTTGATTTCATGATGGAAGTGAAAAGGCTTGGAAAACAATGTATTTTTGATTGGGTATCTTCAATTTCGGTAATTAACGGGTAAAAATCTTACACACTGTCCCTTTAACATATTAACAAATGAAATAATTAAATATTCAGTTATATGGTGTGTAAATTAGAGCAAATAATATAATAGATATATTTAAAGGAACAATTAGGCAAGTCAAAATGATCAAAGTCTGCTTTGTCTGTGGCGAGTAGCGAGATGAAACATGAATGAGCAAATGACTCACAAAGGGGCCAAACTCAGCGCTTGAATGGTGCTGATTGAAGTGACTTTGAAAGTACATAGAGGCATATAGAGCATTAACTCAGAGGGACATCGTGATAGGGGTGTACTTTAAAGGCTGTCCGCTCAGACAGATGTGTGCTGGAAAAGCAACAGTCACACAATGTCTTAGGCATTTACATTAGCTCACTGAAGTTCACATGGTTGCCAGCAACAGAATTATGACTCTATTGAACTAACAAAGGCAGAAATCAAGGACTGGATTCATTTTTTTTGTTTTTGTTTTTTTGTTTTGCTGCTTAAAGTTAATTTTCAGTGAAATTTCCTTATATTGCAGATGCTAATGTTGGGAGTGGCAGAAAGTTTTGATTGGTTCACTTTTAATCTAGGTACTAGTACTAGGTACTGGCTGTCATTAAAGGGCCCATATTACATTATTTTCTGATCTTTGTTATGTCATTTCCTCATCATAAATATACATAGTTTTATTTCAATCACACATGTTTAACACACAAACTCTGCATATTTAGGCTTTAGAGTTCTTCTCTTAAACTGAAAACACACTGTTCTATCCTGTGATGTAATGTGGTAATACAAGGACTGCTCCACTGTGTTTGTAAACTCAATACACCTTCACTAGAATCATTTGGATAATTTCAGCCTTGGAACTGTCAAACTCTACAGAACAAATGGTATAACAAAGGTAGTTCTTAACTTTAAAACTACAACTACATGACATCACAGGGTGGAACAGAACATTTTGAGCTTTGGAGATGCAGACATCCTAATTATAAAGATAAACCCACAACTCTGGGTATGTTTTTGAGGAGGTAACAACATTCTAACATGGATGAAAACTCACAAGAGTCAATTTTGGCAATGTAGGCCCTTTAATACAACTTGATCAAATTGGCTGGGTATATTGCTTCCCTTATATACCAAACTTTATGCAGCTGTAACCTTGTCTAAACAAATTATTTTTGCCTGCTTTCCTATTGAAGAAGTTGCTAAAACAGTCAGGGTAGCCTGTGGTGAAGCTGAAATGTAAACAGCCATATACACTGTTGCAGCCTTTGGCACGTGTCAGCTCTGTATGCTAACTGGCTAATGGGCACTTGCTGTCAGCTTTTCATGTCAATACCAATGAACAAATAACAAGTCAGAAAAAGCTCAATGACTTTGTACAGGACCTCATTAATACGCTCACCGTAGCTCTCCACCAGTCCTCCACGCACAGCTCTGAATCCATACTTAGCAGCAAAGGTTATCCATTCATATATGGTACATTAGATACATAAACAAGTTGTCCAGAGTAAAGGCCTGGAGCAGTCTATGCTCCACTCTCCACTGCACAGTGCTATTTACTTGTGAAAGCAGCTATCATAAAGCCTTATTCTCACACAAGTTTGAGCTACTCCGTGACTTTTGACTTTTCCAAGCCCTGCAAACAAATCACAAACTCCACACAGGCTGAATATTAGGTACACTGGAACAGCCTAGAGCTCAGTGGTCTATGGAGCCGGTCTATGTTATAGGTCAAGTTAAATGAGAAGTCAAAATACAAATTCAATATTGTATAAACCTGAAAGTTAAAATAATCCACCAAGATTATAATGATGTGAGGCTACCGACATAAAACGCAAACACAATTACAAAGATGACAAAGATTTTAATAATGCTTGTTTTATTACTTGTTTCAATAATGCCTCAGGCTGTGTAGTACAGATAATGTTACAGTAAACAAAATATTATTACGTTTTTATTCTGATTAATTGCTGCATCCCTAATATAAAGTATTTACATGGTACCAGATATGATGATGTCTTCTTTTTAATTTATATTTCAGTGTAGTAAATATTATAATATCCTAACCTTTTTGCCTTTGGGCTTTAGCTTGCCTTCTACACAAATGAAGTCCTTAATAGCAAGATGTACATGCGGCTAATGGGCTACAAGGTTAGGTGAAGGGCAGAGAGTTTATGGTATAGCCTATAGAGCTCCCGACTAAACTGATTTACTTCAGCTTCTTAGTATAAGTTTAGCTGGAGGACTTGTTGTCACTACATGCGTTGTCCTGATGAGCAAACAGTGTGCAGTGATTACAGTGTAGCCCCGCAGTGACTTGGAAAGCCATTTGCTGTGAGCGCAGCAGTCAAAATGTACTAAATACTTCCACACGCGTCGAGAACAGGCTCCGCTTCTGTGTCACAAGCGTATCAGCTGAAAACATAGCGCTTAACTACACATCGACACAGATGCACTGAGGTGGTGCCAGAGCACGCTGCGTATGAAACACATGAAATGTAAAAACATGCCTAAAAGAAAGCACATATATGGTACAGATAGGGGTGAATAAACAGCTTAGGGGAGAGTTTGACTTAATTTGTTTATGCTGGAGTTCTTGGAAAAGAGCCCGCTTAAAGGCACTGATGCTTCACTTCCACATGAGAAGACAACTGGTTGCCTCCCTCTGTATTTTGGTTTAGTTTTAGTTTGTAATCTTGGATTGTATTTGTACTTTTGTCATCTGAGGACCTGTCCAAATCACTTAGAGGCCAGTCATTTACATTATTTAGACAGCAGAGATGATAATGCATGCAAGAGGCTGCTGTCTTGAGCTATAAGCATTGTGTAAATAAAAAGAAAATGATATGCTCCCAACAAATTGAGGCCAAATGTCATGGGAATCAGTGGAGTACAGAGAGATTTAAAAGACTGGTGAGGTCACGTAAAGTTCACTGCATTGCTAAAGAAACACATAACATGACCTACTAAAGTGGAGGTTTAGCGCTTCATCCTTAAGCAGCCAATGTTCTATAAAATTAATAAACGTTATTTACTATGCGTTCTATTTAACCGCATCGCACACACTTCATTACCCGGCGCAGCTCGAGTGCTCCAAAGGTATAGGAACGAGCAGCCGCTTCATTTAACCCATTTTCTTTTGTTTTGTTTGGATTGAATAATACTGTTAAAAGGTCACTATGTACATTTCGCTTCTTCATTGTCACGCACAGTTGGCACACTTTGCAAGAATATACTTTAAATTAATAGAAGGGATTATGGTGAACCCCATAGTCTGTTTTTTGCTCCCATACTCTAAAACAAGCTGAACAAAAATGGGTAAATGTAGAATTATATTTAATCTTTAATCTTTTAAGTCTTTTTTGATAAAAAGATATGAACAAATGACAGTTATACTCACAATAATGTATTAAAAGGATACATGTTATGCAAATTAAGACTTTTAAACATTACAACAAAATTATTTTATAAAGTTGCTTTAAATCAATATTGAGATTTTAAAAGTGAAAGATTTGATGTAAGGATCCACAGCTGTCATAATAAGCATAGTGGTAGTTTCAAGTAGTTTTCTTTATTAGTTTTCTTTATTATACAAAAAGGTAACATTTCAAACAAATGATGCCAATATGAACATAAATAATGATAAAAAAGTTCAAATTGCCATACTTAATGTTTTATTCTATACTGTATTACCAAGATTATAGTGACTTTAAGCAGTGGCATCCTTTGATTAAGTCTGCGGCCTCAGGGTCTCTTCTCAATCCATTTCCTGAAGTTGGAGCTAAACACTGTAGATCAGTGATTGATTGAGACGTAGTGGTAATGAGGACAAGGACAAATAGAGAATTAAAAAGTGTAAGTGCAGGTCATCGTGATTTAAACCAAGAACATGGGCCTGCGCCACTCTGCGCTGGCAGATTTATGCAAATTATGTAAATGTATGTGAAATGAGTATGCTGATTAGGATAGGTGTAACCTGGGGCTCAAACTCATTGGGAAATGAATTACCAGGAAACATACTGTCATTTCTCCCATCACCAATTGACCATTGTTTTGTCAAACAGCCATTTAGTCAGATTGAGATTTTTTTTTTAGAATGATTTATGTAAAACACTTTAACATGTGTTTATTATTTTTGTTAAGTTATAATATCAAAAGTACTAAACTACCATTGAATAAAAAAATATGGTTTCTTTAATTTAGATGGTGCCATCACACATGAAAGCCTGTGGATGTTATGAGAAAACTAGTGAACTTCAAGAGTTTTATTCAAACAGACTGATTCAGATTCAGCTGGTCTGCAATTAATATAAGCAGCAAAAACAGATGAGTGAGGCAGTGTGCCTGTGCGGAGGAGAAAACTGAATGAATAAACTCAACTCATTCAGTATTTTAACACCAACACTAGGGTAATTTAAGAGGTGAGCAGCACTTTAAAGGATACATTATGTAAAATGGACTTTTATGAGCTTTTAGCATGTTATGTAACAATGTTTCCTCACCATTAAATTACTTAAGAGTTGCATTTCAGTGGATACATGTGTGATTGAGTAATCCTGTGTTGTCCTGCAATTGAGGCATTTGAGTGTTCAGAAAATGTATTTTTACAAAATCTAAAATAATTATCCATCATATTGTAGATTGATAATAAATACCAGAGGAAAAAATGCTCAGTAATGCATATAAATATAGATAGAAGATGAGAAAATATGAAATGTTTAAAAGAAATATAACCAGAATGACATTACAATGCTAATATAATATACATCTCCCTAAATCTCTGTACAATCCAACAAAAAGCAAAAATCAGGAGGAATTAGACAATATTGCCTCAAACTACTTCAAATGTAAACAATGTGAAATCTAAACTACAGTCCATTTTTCTGACATACACACAATAATTTTAACAGTTGAAAAACCTTCTGTAGTTGTCAAATAAGAGTAGTGGTGAGCAAACAGGTGTCTCTGAGTCAGAAAGGGCTACAAAGAAAGACAAATACCTTCACTGCATTGATCTTGTGCCATTTGACTTTTAAGGCAGAGAGTATTGTATATGTCGAGATTAAAGTCAGAGTCAGGAAATCCCTCTCCTATTATTCAGCCTGTTTAATGAGCTTACAATGTATTTCACTGGCAGCACATCAAACACCACTTCTGCCTTCAACATGTCTGGACTTTTAAACATTCAAAAGCAAAGAATCAAAGACTGAAATATTCTGGTCAAAAAAGATTATGACAAAGTTATTTTACACACACAAAAAATCGAAACCCAGTAAAATAGAATTGACATTAAATACTTCGAACAAGTATTGATACTGAAAAAAACTAGACATAAGAAAAGAAAAAAGGCTTTTCCTGGATAGATTTTTAAAGATCCCATGACATGGTACTTCTTGATGCTTTTATATGGCGCCTTCCCTAATACTGTATATGAATCCTTCTCCAAAATCAAGCCTCAGTGAATGAGAGAGCCACATGAAGACAGAGTCATATGTCTCTGAAACGCTTTATTCTGGGCATTGTTGCTTGAATGCAAATGAGGAGGACAGAGACAGGCCAGTGCAGCGGGCGGGTTGTGGCCAAATACGCCGCTGTTTCCTGAATTAGCAGTGCGGTGTGCGCCGTCACCCACTTCCCCGTTTTAAGCGCTTAGGAAGACACGAGACGGGTCCCATTAAAAAAAAAACTCTTTCCACAGAAAATAAAATTAAACCACTGCTGTTTCAGAGGTTCGGAGGCTCGGATAAAGGACATCCGAGCCTGGAGAGACTCTCGCGTGTCTCCAGGCAAAAAACAAACAAAAAAAACAAAAACGCATCTCGCATTTCGTAGCTCGTTTGCGGTTCAAATTCTCTGGGCATGATTTCCAGAGACGGGGTGGACATCCAGACGGGGGGTGAAAACTTTCCCCGAGTGTGACGTCAGAAAGTTCCCTTGTTCAGAATCGCCCGTTTGGGCTTTCTTTTTTTCAAACGCGGAAAAGGATCGCAATTGCTCAGTTTACACATTTCGCAAATTTTAGCCATGGGAAAGGCCCTAAACAGGGTAGGAAAACTCATATTAACATTCAAAAACCTCAGAAAGTGAAAATTTCATGCCATGGGACCTTTAAAGGGATATGCCACCCCCAGGTCAAACTTGGGCATCTCCCCACAGTCCAGAGACTAAAATAAGTGGTGGAAAGCGTTTTTCTGGTGACGCAGCCATTGTCCAGGTCTGTCAGCACTGACCGCCGCGGTATCTGCAGCTACTCCATGTTAGACTGGAGTCTAACGTCGCCAGAGAAAGATTTCGGCCAAAAGGAATTAATTTGCTCGATGCTTTTCCCAATTACTTTCTGTGTAGTGCGCATTCATATAGAGAGCAAATAAATGTGCAAATCAACACGGAGAGCTTGACTTGGTCATTTTGGGTGGGAACTATTTTACAGTGCGGAAAAACACAGCCGAAGCACACGGGAATCCCTGTTACGCACCACGTTGGGAGTTCCCCTGTTACGCAGCGTGGTGTGTGCTTCGGCTCTGTTTTTCCGCACTGAAAAATAGTTCCCACCCAAAATGACCAAGTCAAGCTCTCCGTGTTGATTTGCACATTTATTTGCACTCGATATGAATGCGCACTACACAGAAAGTAATTGGGAAAAGCATCGAGCAAATTAATTCCTTTTGGCCGAAATCTTTCTCTGGCGACGTTAGACTCCAGTCTAACGCGGAGTAGCTGCAGATACCGCGGCGGTCAGTGCTGACAGACCTGGACAATGGCTGGGTCACCAGAAAAATGCTTTCCACCACTTATTTTAGTCTCTGGACTGTGGGGAGATGCCCAAGTTTGACCTGGGGGTGGCATATCCCTTTAAAGGTGCATTGTGTAACTATAGGGTCTATTACCTGTTTATTTCCACGAGGATTTGATTGTTTGCCTGTGATGTCCTACAGTATGGTATTGAACTTTGCATTTATGCCATTACAGGCCTTTTATTGCTTAAAAATACTATGACAAACAATCATTCTTGCAAAACACAGATGCCTCTCCAAAGACCTGACCTGTATCTTGGCCTAAGTTTGTTTCTGCTCATCTTCATGGAGAGATGAGTTTAATTCTTTACTGTGGAACATACCAGGCAAAGCAATAACAGCTCCATGGAGACAAGAGAAGTTACACATTGCACCTTTAATGTTGCAACAGTTCGACATTAAGCTTACAAGTGAGCACATACGATCTCATTGTGTCCTGACATGGAGCTCCTTGTGCATAGGTTTTTCCATCTGCGGCTCACCTAACGACGTCTGTTAATTACAGCTATTTATTAGCTCCAAACACCCAATTAACAGGCCTTCAGCACAACAAGCAAACACACTAATCTATACACAACACATTGAGGGACGTCTACACCCAAGATTATGAAGAAAAATGAAAGCGAGAGCCCGAGATGTGAATAGGTGTCAGCGCCGTTCAAAAGGCTTTTTGTTGATTCCATAAATATTCACTTGAGTGTTTTTGTCCCGCGGTGTGTCTTTGTGCTTCTTTTGTTTTAATTTCCCTCCTGCCCCATGTGAGAGCTGCACTTGTTTTTGCCCCTTTAGCTATTTTGTCTTTTCTTCTCATCATTCATGCAAAGACTTTTAGATAAAGAAATGAATAATGATGTTGGCTTGTGCTCTTCTTACAGGAATTACTTTTCTGGCACTAATAAAATTAAACTTTGAGAAATGAACACAATCTGGCAAGTACAGGCAGGCATCAATGCAATGACAATACAATGGCTACAATACTTTTTATTTAATTTACATATAGACTCAATAGATAAAGAGAATTACCTCAATGTATTAATTTCAACTGTAATGGCTGGTATTCTGTATGTTGTGTTTTAATACTGGATTTCAGCTGTAATAAATGAATAGGCATAAATTATTCCCATTGAGGATTTATTTGGGGTCACAATTTGCCTGGTTTACACCTGACCATATCACAAGTGAGATATGTTCCGGAAGCCACCTTCGAAATATCTCGTACCGGAGGTGTGGTCTACGATCGCCAACGGCCATTTATTGGGCGTTACGAATGTCTATCATTTGGCGTATACGTAGCCCAAAGCCAATCATGTCAGTTGTCAGTTCAAACTACAAGCTTCCGTTTGTCACGTAGTATGCGTCACCATCTTGCCACCCCTCCCCGCTCTCTGATTGGCTCCCAGAATCGGGAGAGCTCGCTTGCCATAGTTGCCAGGCTGTCTTTCAGATCGGAACGAACGAAAGACAGCCTGGGATTTCCCAGGTTAGGTCACAATAGTAATCTAGCTGTGACTGGAGGGAGCCATAATTGTATAGAATTCAAGTGAGGTTCAAACTGATGAGCCTCTCACTGATGGGCAAATACCTAACCCTCTGTTCCACTCTCATCATAACTGAATCATATGTGGTAGCACAGGCCTGTCACAATAATTACTATATCCACTTTACATTCAGTACATAAAAAAATGGTTGAATAATTTTTGGGGGTCAATATTTACTCAATTTACCGGTCAATCTACATTGCTCCCCTCACCTATGGTCATGAGCTTTGGGTAATGACCGAAAGGACAAGATTGCAGATACAAGTGGCCGAAATGAGTGTCCTCCGCAGAGTGGCTGGGCGCTCCCTTAGAGATGGGTAAGGAGCTCAGTCACACGGAAGGAGCTCGGAGTAGAGCCGCTGGTTCTCCATGTCGAGAGGAGCCAGCTGAGGTGGCTTGGGCATCTGTTCCAGATGCCTCCTGGTTGCCTCCCTCGGGAGGTGTTCCGGGCATGTCCCACTGGGAGGAGGCCCCGGGGAAGACCCAGGACACACTGGAGGGATTATGTCTCCCGGCTGGCCTGGGAATGCCTTGGGGTCCCCCCGGAGGAGCTGGAGGAAGTGTCCGGGGAGGAGAAGGTCTGGGAGTCCCTGCTTAGACTGTTGCCCCCGAGGCCCGGCCCCGGAAAAACAGAAGAAAATGGATGGATGGATGGATATTTACTGTGTGTATGTTTTCTCTACACTTTTGGGAAATTTTAGATTTTTTTTCTGCGATATAAGATTTAAGCTGATGAAGGTTAAATTATTGTTGTTGCATTCTGCCATTTATTGCAGCTCAATAATATTTAACAATATTGTAGTTTAAGTTAAAGTAGTTTTGGGGGGTATAATTCTGCTGTATTATTTGGTTTCAATATTATTAGTACAGTGGTACCTCACCTTACGAATGACCCAACAAACGAAAATTTCAAGTTACGAAACGCCTTCACTGTAAATTTTGGTCTCTAGATACGAAGTTCAATTCAAGTTACGAAACGCGAAATCTCAAAAATTCAAATAATGCGCGCTCAGCCACACACATTATACGCTTTTCTCAGCCTGGATTTAAACTTTTCTCACATTTGTCTCTCGTTTAAACACTCAAACTTTCATAGATTTTCAACAAAATTATTGCAAGAGCCGCGGTGGTCTAGACCTCCTCTAGACCTGACCAGGTCTAGAGGAGGTCTAGAGGAGCCGCGGTGGTCTGGACTAAACCAGGACTAAACCAGGACTAAACCTGGACTAAACCAGGAGGAGCCGCGGTGGTCTGGACTAAACCAGGACTAAACCTGGACTAAACCAGGAGGAGCCTGCGGCTCTTGCATGGGTCTCGTTCATGCGTTCATGCGCTCAGACTGCGTGCAGTCCCCTCCTCGCTGCTTTAATCCACCTGGTCTAGTCCTGGTTTAGTCCTGGTTTAGTCCTGGTTTAGTCCAGGTTTAGTCCTGGTCCAGTCCAGGTTTAGACCTTGGTCTAGACCTGCTATCAGCTCCGCGCCGGGTCATGCTGCGCTATCACACGTGTCAGAGCGCAGTTTTCTCCCCCCTCCCGCTTCCCCCCCACACTTCACTGTTAATACATTTTGTTGAAAATCTATGAAAGTTTGAGTGTTAAACGAGAGACAAATGTGAGAAACACGCAGAACACAATGTTACACTATAAAAAAAGTTACACTATTAAAAAAAAAAACTTGGATCGGGACCTTGGAACGAATCAGGCTTTTTCCATTGAAATTGCTACTCAACTTACGATTTTTTCACGTTACAAAACCACTTCTGGAACGAATTAATTTCGTAAGGTGAGGTACCACTGTACTGTTGTAACTATTGTCTATATCACACTTGTTATCACAGTTTGGTATCGTGACAGGCCTATGGAAACACATGATATAATGACACTTTTGATAATGAAGGTGTAGTTATTAAGTGGTACAGATTAATACATGTTTTGCATTTCTACTGCTTTATTTATGTGCGCTTGTAGAACACCTATGCAGCTTTACCATACAGACTCCAATTTGTGTTTTCTCATCCATAATAACTTCAGCTAATACTCAAAGTGTCTCAAACATGTCAAACTGAGACATCCTGGGAATACGACTTGTCAATTTATCTCAAAAGGAAAAACATGAAAGGCACATAAACCACAGCAGTGATGTCACTATTTTTACACTCTTCCCATTAAGTCTAATTTTCACACAAACACACCGAGTGCCTGCAGTCACAGTAAATGTATCATTTTGCTCCCCTGCTGTGCCCCAGTTTCTCAAAACTCACTAATAATGAGAAAGAAAGAAAAATCTCTATGACAGTGATTTGGAGAAAGACACATAGCTCAAACTGACTGACTACACTCTCCTTGATACCCTGTTTACAAGGACGAAGAATACTGCTGTAACAAAAGTCAAGTTAACACAATTTAAACCTCCACACATGTGCCACATATGTCTGATCTTTCGTTCTTTCACAAGGTTCACAAGAAGTTATTAATAATTTAAGAAAGGCATTTCAGGAACCTGCTACCAACTGATGACAATTATCTATTTGTTCAGATTGGTCCAAAATCTGAAAACACACTGTCCCCGAGATAACACGCGTGCAGCCACCAATAATTAAAAGCAAGATTTAAACTGGTGTTAGCATGTAATTTACTACCATAGATAAGCCTCACACCTTGTTAAATTAGAAACTAAAGTAGCTTACAAAGGAGATGGTGTTGCTTGCATCTATCAAGGTAAAGTCAATTAATCTTAGACTTAGTTTATAGAAACATGTAAGATAAGATTCATTTTAAAGTACATTTTAAAGTTATTTGTATTTTATTATGTAGATTGCAGACCACATAGACACAAAATTTACCAAGGATCTGAAGTTTATTTCACAAAAATGGCAGAAAACGTGTGTGCTATGAATCAGTAGCCTGCAACCATGCACCAGAATTACCATATAGATTGCAGTGGGTTTTGTTGATTTAGGCTGCTAATATGCCTAATGACAGGGCTATGTTATTGCAATCAGCCACAGACAAACAATTACTGGAGCTGAGAAGTCTAGATACATGTATTAGAAATCTGGCTCTGGTATTATTGCTAGGTATGGCCCAACATGACAAGTTGTCATTGAGATCTGTTGACATTTGTTTAGCATGATATTTTCTTACATTATTAAAATACCTGCAAGCGATAAAGACCATATAATAGCGTGCATATTATAGGAATATGAAGGTGTATGTGCAATGCCTTCTCACTTCAAACCAATCATGGCCGAGACTGTAGAAGCGATGGCATACATACAAATACAAAACACTCATAGCTTTCCAAATGAGTCTCTGTGAATAGGGCCTTTTGAATGAACTAGAAAACCTTCACACTCCTATCCAGGAAACCATTTAGCAACATGGGCTCCCAGATTCATTTCTCCTCTATGCTTTTCTCTGTCTTTCTCTTCTCCCACCGCAGCGCCATTCAGGTGTCACTCACGCAGCACGCGGCTAAAAGGAGACGGAACGGTTTTTGAGGCTGACGAGGAAAGCAAGGAGAGAGAGAGGCGAGGGCGAGGAGAGAGGTGTGTGGGTGTCTACCTGTCTCTGGTCATGTGAGTGAATAGCACATGGGCCTGATGCCTTTGACCCAACAAATGGAAGCAATCAACAAGCTATTACGGCACGTACTGTGTGGCTCCGAGGCAGCCCCTGTGCGGAGGGAGACAGAGGGGAGAAGCGAGAGGTGAGGGAGAAGGCAGGGATTCTGGACTAGTTCATTTTAAAAAGGCAGAAAAAAATGGTTTAACAAAGCAGGCAAACTGAGCCATTTGATTACTTGGAAGAAAAGTTAGGCCCACTTCCATTTCCCGGTTCAATTCTGTGTCAGTAGAATAATAGAGCTGAGCAAACAACAAATATGACTTTTTTAGCTTTTCAGTAAGACAACCTTGGACTCGAGCCCAACAACAAGTAAAATGTTACAAAAATGAGGCTGGTGAGGTTATTATTTCCATTGGGGATCCTGCAGGTCATGGGTTGATTTATTAAAAGGTGCACTGCATAACTTTTCTGGTGCAGCATCCATCACCTGCTTGTCTCCATGGAGATGTTATTGCTTTTCCTGGAATGTTCCATGGTATGACATTAAACATATCCATCTAGCTTTTATTCATTACAAGTGTTTCTATTGTTCAAAAAATACAAACTTTCTGTGAATAGAAAGATCTGAACTGTAAAGTAGTGTAGTGCTGTATATTGTTTGCCTCCCTTGTGATAGATAGGTTTAGGGCCTGTTTATACGAGAACGCTTACGGGTAAAAACAACAAAATATTTTAGCGGAAGTGCGTTTCGTTTAGATGGTGACAGCGTTTTAGGGGCTTAAAAATGCAAAAAACTGAAACCATCCTCCAAAGTGGAAAACTTGAATACAATCTGCAGTAGCGTTTTCATCTACACTGCCCAAGACGCAAAACTCTGGTCAAATCTGCTGACGTGGTGTACGCGTTTACGTCACATTGGTCCATATATCAGTGTACTTTGTTTGGCAGGACTCCCAGTCCACACCTTGTTGTGCCTTCGTAGCTTTGTAGTCTAACGTGGTCTGAAGCAATAACTGAACTTCTTCATCTGACCACACAATTTTTTTTGTGCTACCGGTAGCCATGTTTTGTTTCGCTTTTCGCGCCGTAGATGAGAAGAAGGAAGATTCTACACATGCGCGCAGACATAGTGATAATGTGTCACAGCACCACCTAGCCGCCTGGCATGCATACCAATCGAATTCCACACACTTTTGCGTCACCGTATGCATGCAGATTTCCTCCTGAAAACGCTCATCTAAACGCGAAATAAGAAGTGAAGACGCGATGCCACTTTTGCGTCTTCTGTTCAGACCGTCATCATATAAATGTAGCCTTAGTCTATACTCTGGGACATTCTAGACAAAGCAATAACATTTCCATGGAGACAAGCAGGTGGTGGACTGTCTAGTAAATGTTATGCAATTCACCTTTAAAACTCCAACAGAAAATGTATCAGTCCTAAATTGAGGTACGGGAGCTAGTATAAATTAATGTACGCTTGGACAGGATCCCTGATGGCAACATTATACCATGCCTCTTACTACTACTCTTCATTTTTGTTGGTTCAGGAATGCCACAAAAACATGCCATCTTGTTCGCATCTTCTTATAGTAAGATGAAAATAGAACAATATGATAATTATGTACTATGTGTGCCAAAAGTATTGCCATGTAATTTCACCAACTTTGTCTATAATGAGGCTTGTATAAGCAAGGGTGACGCTAATAAGAACTTGGAATCACTTCAAAGCCAAATGTTGGTAACTTTCACATGTGTTGAGCCCTTGTTACATAACCTTGACAGATTGGGAGCAAGCGTACATGCTCTCTACCATTCTACACTGCACAAAAGTCAAGGGGAATGCTCTTCTTGGTCGAAGTTGTGGGTGGAATATCGGTGTCAATGGATTCACAGACGGTCCATATCATTGCTTTCTTTCTGCAGACAGGAGGTGAAACTCTAGCCTGCAGTGCTGGAGATTGTAGCCTTTGCAAAGCCCAGAGTACACCAGGAGGAGTCTTCTTTCAGGAATTAAAGTATTGTCTTCAAAGGAAAGCGCAAGTGCAATTCTAGACATTAAGTATTGAACCTCAAAAGAGCTAGGTAGGCAAACAACGGCAAGAAGAGTAGAGCAACAAATAGTTTCCATTCTTCCCTCTGCCTCAGTCTCCTACTCTGAATAGTCAGTTAATTAACAAGAAAAGTGGGGGAACCGTGTGCCAGGCAAATGTCAAGCTTGACAAAGACGAAGGTTAGCTTTTTACACTAATGCAAAACAACAGCAGCCTAAAAACTCATTCTACAAAATAAAAGTAATTAACATGGCCAGGGGGTGGAGGGTGGGTAGAATACTAATTACTCAGTTTAGAGACGTGAACAAAATGTGAAAATATGATCTGTTGGGGAGTGAGAGAATTTGGTTTACTAATTAACCTTTTATTTTCTCTCATAATATAAATAATTACGTGAACTTCAATGAGGCAAAGTAGAATCCCCGAAGGAAAGGAGTGTTTTATTCCCTTTCCTGCACACTTGGTAGTTAGTGCATGCTAGTTAGGGCCACCTCTAGCTCCCTCTGTCTTCCCTCTTAGTGGTGGTGGTGTCTGGGCAGGTGCAATGGGCCATGTTGACAGCTTGTCCCCTCTTTCTTGCCGCAGGGGAAAACTGTCACCCTTGTCATTCAGGCCCGTGAACACAGCATGGAGAATCTGTGTGTGCGAGTGTTCCTGAGAGACTGTGGCAGAGAGGGGCAGTGGGGTAGAGGGGCTTTGTTGGCTCTACCAGAAACAGCAAGGAGACTCACACACTCACTGAGGCTTAAAGGCCCTATATTAAGCATTACTGTGAGGACATAACTAAGACAGTTGGTTAGCATGAAATTTGCCTATAAAAAACACCATAAATCTGCATGTTGTAGGTGTAGTTTGTATAAAGCAGCTTGTTTGGTGGAAGTTAAAGAGACTAAAAAAAAATAAAAAAAGGAGTCTAATATATATCAGTGAGGGAATTAAAAAAGGAGAATTGCTGAAATTACTCAAATGAAACTAGAGATTCTCATCATAGTAAAAATACTCCGTTTGTACTAGTTTATATCTGAAAAAGTAAAGAATCCATAAAAGTAATCATTAAAGGGACAGTGTGTAAGATTTTTACCCATTAATTACTGAAATTGAAGATACCCATTCAAAAATACATTGTTTTCCAAGCCTTTTCACTTCCATCATGAAATCAAAGTATTCTTTTGGACTTAGATATAGTCACATAAAAGGGGGATCTTCCCCATATAGAGGCAGCCATTTTGAATACAAGAGCCGCAGAAGGACATTTGGGCTCCGCCTTCGCCTTCGGCAAGGCTCGTGGTAGCACCGGAGGCAAAGCAGCAGGCGGCTCCGGCGCGCTGCGCAAGAGAGAAGGAGAGAGGTGGGGGGAGGCTCGTGGTTTTTGGGTAAACAACAAGACAAGCTGCTGTATCACACTTCGTATTGGATCTAACACATGTTTTGGACTAAATTTTTACTGGATTTTATTCGCTGGATCCTTACGGACCTATTGATACCAAGCTTGTGGTGAAATACAGAGTTTGACCTGTGCAGAGCCTTCAAAGGTAAGCTAAGTAACAAACCGGTTTGTGCTTTTCGTATAAAAGCCCCATGTGCTCAGGGAGTGATTGTTGTGCTGGGAAATGAATTGCATAGTCAAAAAGAGGAGACTGTAAGGTTTCATTTGATATGTAGATTATCATGGTTCACGATCGGGAATGTGTGCTTTCATGCGAAAAGAAAAAAAAAACTGAACGGGAGACCGCGTTTTATTAATACCGTTGTTGTCGGCCGGGTGCGCGGCGGGTGCGCGCACGGGAGCGAGCTCTCCGCTACGGCGCGTCCGGGTGACCCTCGAGGTTTGCCGTAGCTAAAACAGGAAGCGCATAGCCACTATCCACCTATGCGCCACGAATCCTACACACTGGACCTTTAAACAGGGGCCTGAATAGACACAAAACATATCATATTTTAAAGTACATATGCACATATATATTTATTATTATCATTATCTTATGTATATAATTGTGTCTCATCTGACAGGTCTATTGCTCTTTGGTTGCTATTCCATCTATTTTTCTTTTTGTTCTTTTACCCTCCGTTATATATTGTATATTATATTTGATGAGTGTGCTACGGTACCCAAAACAATTTCCCTTGTGGATCAATAAAGTTTGTCTAAGTCTAAGTCTAAAGGGCCCATATACATATACTATTTCCTGATCCATGTTATAATGTTATCGTCATCCAAAACATACATAGAGTTTTGTTTTGCTTCATTCACACATGTTCAACACACACATCCTGCATATTTAGACTGTATTCTACAATTAAACAGAAAACACCACATGTTTTAAAACTCCATACACCTTCACAACAATCATTCGGACGATTTCAGCCCTGGAATTGCTTATCTCTTCTGAACAAAAAAGTAAAAAATAGATCTTAACTTAAAAACTACTGTGACATGGCATGAGGTGGAACAGAGTAGTCTGGTTAACACCTGACCATATCACAAGTGAGATATGGGTCTGGAAACTTGCTTCGAAAAATCCCGTAGCGGAGGTGTGGTTAGCGATCGCCAACGGCCGTCCGTTTATTGGGCGTTATGAATGTCTATCATTGAGCGTATACGTAAGTCCATAGCCAATCATGTCAGTTGTCAGTTCAAACTACAAGCTTCCGTTTGTCATGTAGTACGCGTCACCGTCTTGCCACACCTCCCCCGCTCTCTGATTGGGGCCCTAAATCTGGGACTCTCGCTTGGACGAGTTTCCAGGCCGCCTTCCAGTTCGAAACGAACGGAAGCGGCCTGGGAATTCCCAGGCTAGGAACAGAGCATTTTGAGCCTTGAAGATGGAGACAGACCAATAATACAGGATTAACCAAACATGTGTGAATGAAAAAAACACAATATATACAGATCCTGGTATATTTGTGAGGGTGTTTCAGCATTATAACACTACTTAAAGCTAAGAGTCAATATTGTCTAAAACAGAACCTTTAATCTGGGCAATCAAAATGCGAAATGTGCAGTACTAGACAACTCTTCAAATACCTCTAGTCAGTTCCTTTATAGTTTCAACAAATCCCTTTCAGACTGTGCAAACTGGGCTCCTAAAGAAAGCAACCCGTGAGCAGAGAAACATTTGAAAGTACAATGGGAAAACAAAAGTGAGTCTGGATCACGGCTGACTGGGTTCCTGGGTGTGTACGTCCGTGTGGGGCACTGGCCTCAGACAAAGTGCTCTGCCAGCTTTCTGCCCACTGGTCTTTTCATTGTTGATGGATGGGCCGTGTTCTGCACCATCTGGCTATAGGATACTTCACATTAATCATCACAAACACACACCCCTACACACACAAACAGCCCGATAGGTAGAGCACTGTTAAATACACTGAACGAAAAAGATGGATGTTAAGAAAAAATTAAGTGAAGAAAAGAAGAAAGAGGTAAAGCAATTAGTCCTCGTAAAACATTGTTTAGAATACTGCATGGCCAGGGGCAACAGAACAATGAAGCTCTCTCCACCCACAACCCCCACCTCTCTCAGTCTTTATTAATGACCTTTCTGTATGTATAGGAGGATGCATATTAGCAATAATGGGTGTGAATCGCCAATTTCCCCTCCTCTTTGAATCCTCTCTCATACACACAAGAACACACACATACACGATGGTAAACACATAATGTCCTTACATAAACTGAGCCAAAGGGCAGGTACCTTAAGCATGTTAATGTAAAATGAGGGGCATTATCTGACTTCATTTATTTCTATCTACCGGCTATGTGGGGGCTTAATCCAGCTGATTTGCCTCGGCGTCGACTGGCTGTGTGTGGACATGGGCAAGGGCAGGCGAAACAGTGGTTGATCAGGGAGGAAGCGTGCTTGACATTAGATTTATTATCATTAAATCATATCTCACGGCTATCTGGCTTGGTAATGCAAAGGGATTTATTTTCACATCTATACAATCTATGGAAACAGAATGAGACCTACAGGAGAACAGCATGCAGGCCGAGCTTCACAGCAAATGGAGCAATATTTAAACAGATCAGCCAAGACACTGCCTTTGTGAAATCATATCCTTTAGCTAGAGTTAGGGATGAACCAATCCTCCTTTTTTACATTTCCATACAGATATCATTGCTTTGGCTTCAAGCAGATATGTCTGGCATCAAGAAATACCAAAGCTGTTTTTTAATTGAAAATAGAATTTACTTATGCCTTTACTTAAAAAAAAAGACTAAACAGGTTAAAATGTGCATCACATACAAGTACAGCCATGTGTAAAAAAAAAAAAAAAGTTCAAACATTAGGCCAATATCAAAATGTCCTATTACATCAATCAAGAGGGCCAAAATGAGTAGCAACTGAGCCAATATCCAACCCAGACATGTTTTTTCTGGATCAGATATGATCTGATACTAGTTTTGGTATTGGTGCATCCTTAGCTATAACACTAAACCTACATGTCCTGCATCATTATATTTCAGCATCAGTTGATCCTTGGAATTGATAAAGGACTGGTGTTTAACAACTTCGGAAAAATATCCAAAATCCAATTCCAAATACAGCAAATGTGATTACATTTAAATCCCCTATATTACAGACATATGTAGCCTAAATGAAGTTGAATTATGTTAACAATTCATTTTGCAAAAACTTTAATTCAAAAGTCATGTTCCTGTTGAGCATAAACCATCATCAGAGCAGGATGTGTGTGTTGCTGTGTGTGGGAGGCTGAGAGCCACGGCTGGCTGCCACACAGAAAACGTGATCCCTCTCATATCCTTTTAATTAGTGCGTAACATATAACAATTTCATTAAAGTCACAAACTCCACTTAGGGTGTAAACTCTGCAAGGATGAGCTCATGCTTTGCTAAATTAAGCTGTGTGACATTTGCGAGGAACACTCCAATCACCATCACTACAGGAGAATTTGCCTGATTTTGGCTGCGATTTGTTTCGCCCGAGTTCAGGGAGGCTTGACCCGACTTTGTGTCTTCGTGTGCGATTTTGACGTCGCAGCGCTCGTGTGTGGTGTCATTGTGACTCTGAGCTGCTCTAATGTAACCACCAAACATCAGCAACGCCACGATAACAGCCAATAAAACAGAGCGTCAGGGGCAGAGAGTGACAGACTCAGAGGTGCAAGAACTCAGGAAATAGCAAAAATAATAATAATTACACATCTCTCGAGAAGTTGTAAATTTAAACTGCAGCATCTCATCCTCATTAGAATTTGTCCTCCGCAAATAAGTCCACAAAACACCACTTTTAATCCAGTTTGAAGTGTTCTTTAAAAGTAAAAGTAGTTCCTTGTGTGTTTGTTTACATCCACGCAGCGTGCGGATTTGAGTGAAGCAGCAGATTTGCGATAATGACTCTACTTCCTGTGTACTTTATCGACAGTCTTGCATTGCATTAAAAATCATGTTTCTGAAGTATTTGCACCACATTTCACACATAACATAGTTTTGACTTGCATCTAAACTAGAAGTGCAGTGCTCTGATATTTTGAACACTTGCGTCTTAAAAGTGAGTCATTTTACTGTAGACAGGAAACAACTGACACGAGGTACGCTCAGGTACAGATCTGATTGCGTGAAATGGAAATTAAGTCTTTTAAAAACCTTCCTAGAATCAATACTTCATAGAATAAAAAAAAAAGTAATTTATAAAATTATAAAAAAAATGTGCTTATAAAAAGTAATGGCAAAACTGTCACTAAGGGTTTCTGTAATTAAAATTACTAATGATGTTTTAATTATTGTATTAAGCATCTCCATAATCCAAGAAGCAAAACGTGATAAATATTGAAAATATCTGACTTTGCTAGGTATTTTGGAGTCCAGGAATATTAATCAACATTCAAAAAGGCTAACAGCAATAAAGTCCAGTTAAAATTGTTTCATATTTAGAGTGTATGCATTGTGGAACTTGGTAATCGTACAAATACCTATTCACCTGAGCAACCATCAGGTAGGTTATTGGATCATTGAGAAACATCAGAGGCTTCACATTATGGTTATTGCTCACTATTGCACTACCCCAAAAGCAATGTCAAGAAAATAAAACCATACTCCATAGGGCAAACTCCATTACAGCAGAAAATGTGGTGACAGATGTTGTCAAAGAGTTGGCAGTCTCAGAAGGACATCTTTATAGAAGAAGTCACACACAGTCACCCAGTGTTGTCACAAGGGTCTCATCATCATAAGCATGCCTGAAGAGCGCCATGTTCAATCTGCTGTCAGATGTTAACCTCATAATGGATGAACCAGGCACACACATGCTGGCACACACTCAGGCGCACACACACACAAACGACTCAGAAGATTTATCTGTGACTTTAGGATTCAATCTTAGCCACACTTACTCACTCACACACACACACACACACAAAATGTAATCAGGAGGCAACACTTGAGCCGTCCTCATCCACTAGATTGCTGACAAGAGGCGTCCATCTTGAGGAGATGACAAACTCATCACTCAGCCTTTAAGACAATATAGCGAGGGTGACCTACAAGTGCTTGTGTGTCAATGGAAGACTTGTAGACTAAAGGTGAATGAGGCGCTGAGTTTCTCCCATTAAGAAATAGACAGTGAATGAGCGCGCCTTTAAATGACTAGCAGTGAAGACAGAGGAATCACACTTACCTTGTGGTCGTAAGGGTTGTACGAGTGGAACAGTTGAGATAGCTCTTTCGTCCGCTGTTTTTTCTGCAAATAAAACACAATATTTCAGAAATCATGTATGCACTTTAAAGGAAGAAGAGGGACTGAAATGGCACATGTTAGCACAATTATATGTGTTATATTATTAATAGGAAAATAGGGATTTTTTGTGATCTTTGTGATTAACTCTGGTCCTAACCCCCAATGTCCTTAATGTGTAATGAGATGCACAAGCGGGAGACATGACTATTTGATACGTGCCACTTGTTAATGCAATCAGTTACATGAGGCCCAGTTACAAAAAGCGCTAATTAGCTCGCTGATTAGGCCATAGCTGGCTAAAGGGAGGGAGATGTGCTTCTGTTGCTGAAGGGACTCTGGATTTCATACAGTAATAACCTCTTTCAAGTGTCCTAAGGCTACATTTCTACATATGCAGAAACAGCTTCCAAGTTGTTCAGCTATCAGCTATCACATACAGTCATCATTACAGAATAAACAGTAGCATATGAAGGTAGCCTGAAGACAGACAGGAAGAGCTCAAGGTAAGTGTGTGGACGCATATGCAAAATGGTATAAATGGCTTTAAGTTACAACTCGACTACAACACGACTGCAGTCATATCGGTTTTAACTTCCTGGAGTAAGGAATGAGAAGGGCCAAGATAATAAATGCAAGATGCTAAACAAAACAGTAAAATATGAATGGACAAAGAGATGGAACAATAACCGCCTATAGCAAAAATGTTGTGAGGATGCTCCTGTAGTGCATGCCTGTAGTTAAGTGCCACCTTGACTTTCTCTACTTACAAAAAAATGGTCTTTTCTCTAAAAGCGCTCCCACTACGGATTCCTCTCCATTCAGTGCGTGTTTGCATAATCTGCTACTGTTAATGTCTTATTCATTGCTTTTTCATCCTTTTTTCATTCACTCTCATAATCACTGGCCTTGTCCGTCCACAATTTCTCCATCCTTGTTTTTAACTGACTCTCAAAGGGCTCTTCACAATCTCTAAATCCTCTTTTCTCTCTTTTTTGCCTTTGCACATATCCACATATCCCTGAGTGTTGCACCTTCTCCCTGGATCTCTGTTTTTTTCTCGCAGGGGGAAAACTCATACTAATCATTGTCTCTCCCATCCTCCCCTTTTAGGCTGTACCTCCAGATCCCCCTCACTCCCTTTTTCCTCTCTCACACTCTGCCTAGAGCAACCTCCGCTGAGCTCTCATTATGCTCCTCAACACCATCCCTTCTCCCCTCACCAACTTTTCATCATTCACCCCATCACTTGGTATTCACTCAAGTGTGTGTATGGGGAAGAGTAAGACAGATGTAACTGCAGGTAAGGATTTTTCAAACCCTGGTCTCTCCCTGCTGAATTTACTCAGTCCATCAGCTCGCATAGACTCACAAAACACCACAGGCTCATTCACTGCAGCACATGCTACTTCTCTCATATGCTCCACATCGGAATGCATTTACCAGCAACTACACAGTGAGCACAGTATACAATAGAAATCAAGATAGAAACACCAGTATTTGTAGTTTATAATGAAAACAAGAAAAACAGATTCTATATTACTAATAAAGACCTTTATAATTAGTTTATACGGTGTTATACATTAACTTTTGGTCCCTATTAATTACTGCCAGCTTGGACAGGAAATAAAGGGTAGGCACAAAAATAGTGAAGCTAATAATTAAGGTTGAATTTTGTTAAGTAAGTATTTTCAGTACCTTTGCTTTCAAGATCAAATTCAGCATTTATAGCTTTTGTTGTTGTCTTATTTGTGTATATGTTACACATTGGTAACGGTTTATTTCGAAAAGATGCCAGGTCAGTTATCTTGAAAGAATTATATGCATCATCATTTCTATTAGCATTAGAAGTCATATTTGCTTGCTTCATGAGAGAATGTGTGGTTTCTGTGGATCCAAAGTTTACAATAGGACAGTGGCCATGTGTGTGTACATGGTCCATCAACCTGAGAAGTTAATCTAGCATGCTGTTGAGGTTGTGTTGGTGACACCCCAGCAATGCAAAGCCATTGTGTGCGACTGTCTGTGGACCTGTCACCGAGGTGATGATGAACGATGGTTGTTACCATGACGTCCATCTGTTGTTGCCGCTAGAGACGGATGCTGCATGTAACGGGAAGTGACATTACATGGTTGTGTACACTTGTACTCGTACTGACTCTAAAATTGTAATATGCACTTGTTCGAAAACATACAGTACTGAATCATGAAACTATAATGTCCATTCTTCCATATCTGCTTTACATAAAAGTATTTGTTTTCTTGAAGAACAATATGTACATTTTTACCCCAAGCAGCGCATGGGCCTGTGCACGGATTACAGGGGTATGTTTATTTGTATTTCAGAAAACAATGATTTATTCACATACATTCAGGAGCTCAGGTGTGTGTATGTAGTGGGCTTATGAACAGTATGTGTCAGAATAGGCCTATGAGACGAGATGTGTGTTGTGGGGCAAGGTAACAGTGACGGTGTCTTCGCCTCTGGCTCCCTGCACATGTCTGTCTTTTGATAATGACAGACAGATGTCTGTGCAACAGAGCTGACACCCTGGGCTATCTGTGTGTGCTGTATGCTATATAGGCTACATTTACATATTCCCTAAAGCACAGGCAGCACCAGGTTTTTACGGGTGATGAAGGTGAGTTTTGACTTCTTCACATTATAAATCATGGTAAAGTATTTTATTTGTTGTATATGTATATCATATTGTTATAAACAGGGTGCAACTAGGACCATGGATGCATATTAATGTATTTCCACATTTCAAATCATCTGAATTAGAAAGAAAACAAATAACTGTTGGTGAGGCGTGCTTAGCTATAATATGTCATTATCCATATTCTCCCTTCTTATTAAAACATGCAAATAGACCTTTGCCTTTTAATTCTCATTATATTTATTTTTCACATCCTGCTGAAGACCATTAGTTTGTCTGAGCTGCTGGTTAACACAACAGCACAAAGACCAGCCACCTGATAACCTATGCAGGTGCGTTAGCGGATTATTAGCGGACCAGGACCTCATTAATCAAACTGGCTCCAGACAGAAATTTAACCATTAACTCAACCTTAATACCTGTTAGACTGCTTTTAGTCAAGTGTTATTATGTCCCCTGATATGTGTGAGAGAAAGGGCCCGTGCGTGGAGACAGCAAAGGGGGAATAGCATGTGAGTGTGTGTGTCCAGGCGTAGATAAATGATAGTGAAGCTATGAGATAAAGCTACTAGTGGCTGGCCAGCTGTTTTGCACTGACAGCTGCTGCACTGGTGCCTCCTGGGTAATGGAGTTCTTAACCAATTACAACCTGGGGAAATTAAAAAGTCTTTCCCACTGGCCAGCCATTCTCCTTTTCGATCACTTTTCCTCTGGTTGGGTCTCCTACATCTGCTCACTTTTAACTCTCTGCAACATGTTAACAGACAGGCCGTCCCACACACACATGAGCCCAGACTCTGTCCATGCAGTCTCTGCTCAGCGCCTCCATTTATCAAGGCTAAGTTCTAGTCACCTGGGGATGATTATGGAGATGCAGCTAATAGCATTCACATCCTTTTATTCTCGGCATGCGCCCCTCTGTCCTCGTCCCTGCACCCCTGTGGTCTACTTTCTCACCTCCCCTCTGAGCTCGCCCATCCATCCTCCCTGTTCACCTATTACTAAAGGTGAGCTCTGTGCCTATTACCATACACCTGTGTTCTCCCATAGGCAACTACTATGGATATATTCATGTTTACTTTGGTAGCTGGCAGGTCTTTGTGCACATCCAAGATATAATAAAACAATATTTCATGTTATATTTCCAAAAGCAAACATACAACGTAACCTTCCTGTAATAAACTGTATAAAATGCACGATCTTTGGCATACATATGCTGTCTCTCAATTATCATTTAATAACCAAGCCATGTACATTGGTCAAATGTATGGGAAACTACATTTTCAATGCTATTAAAGCTAACAAGTAAGAAAATGCACGTCTGGCCACAAGAAAGTATTTTAGTCAAACTATCAAAGGAAATTCTTTTTGACTAAATTACCGTATGAGGTGTCTAGTTTACAGCTGATAAATCTTTACTGTAACTGTAACACAGAAACCCAAACAGAGTGCCGCCCCCTGACCTCTGAACATTACTTTACATCTCACTCCAGTCTCTCTATCCATCTCTGTTCCCCTTTAGCTCTGTGCCTTGTGTACATCGTCTTCTTCCTCTGTGTGTCTGTGCATCCTGCTCCATCCATCCCTCCTGTGGTTATTCAACACACTTGTGCTCCAGACAAACCATCTGCTGCTCTTTATTAATGACTGACCCTATGCGGCCTGTACGACGTGGAGCTGCCACCAGTCGCCGTGCACATGGGCCTGGATGTTCTGTGTGTGTGTGTGTGTGTGTGTATGTGTGTGCGAACAGGTGCACGCTGACTGATGACAGGACATCGACTGCAGCTTTATCTACCAATGCAGGTGTACAGCCAGAACAAAGCTAACAATGACTTTGAATTGTAGAAACTCGCTTTAGTCGCATTTGTCAATGTTCTTTATATATTTAACCATGCATACACAACTGTAATAATCAGTCATGTAAGTTGTTTACTTACTGTCTCACTCTCACTATTTTATAGGTAAGCTATTTGTGCTGCACTATAGGGGTTTAGGCTACCAGCATGCATCAGCTCTATGCTGGTACCAATGTTCTGAGATCAGTTTCTGGCTCTGAATAATTTGCTGAATGCCTCTCCCTGTGTGATGTGTCTATCTAGTAGAGCATGTACAAGTTAAGCTAATATTACAAGTTATTTAGTCTTCTGCACATTACCGTGATATATAGAGCAGGAGTTGCAGTGGCCAATACCTGAAATTATGCGGATTAATTTCCCTTGTGGATTAATAAAGTTTGTCAAACTAGGTGGGAGGGACAGAAGATCGGATTCCTGCAAACATGCAGACACATTCAGAGAAGAGCAAAGGATTAAACTCACAACCTTCTAGCTGAGAGGTATGACAAGTTACTGCTCTACACCACGCTCCCAACTGAGTTCATATCCATAAAAAAACACAAAACTCTTCCAAAATCTGAAGTGAAGTGCTGATATAGCAAAAAACATTGAAAATCTGCTCTGCGCCACCATCTGACAATCAAAGAGATATCACTGCAATAAAGGCTGGATGCATGCTGACATACAAATGCTGACAATAAAGTCAGAAGAGGCAGATGGAGCAGGAAGAACAGGAAGACAGAAAAGATAGGGGGAGAGAGAAGCAGCGCTGTGGTCTGCCTAGGGATTGATCCCTCGAAGACACTGAGCGGCTCCACGGAGTATGAAGAAAGGAAGGAGGGACGAGGGAGAAAGAGAATGACTTATGAAGACACTCCACTTGAAAGAGATGTGTCAACACTTTGATGGTAAAGAGGAATGGAGAGCAAATGCCAA
Source organism: Paratrypauchen microcephalus (assembly GCA_036785185.1). Taxonomy (NCBI): domain Eukaryota; kingdom Metazoa; phylum Chordata; class Actinopteri; order Gobiiformes; family Gobiidae; genus Paratrypauchen; species Paratrypauchen microcephalus. Next base: position 13,599,272 of record JAVJIX010000002.1, on the reverse strand, counting down.
AAGAGACAGAAAATATAGCATACGGTACAGCACCGGAGGTCACGCTCAAGAATATGATCAAAGATGATCAAGTACATGAAGGAAGCCTGCCTTATGTTGAAGATTAAACAGGGTTACTACAACAATATGCTGTGTGCTTTAGTATAAAACCAGTAAGAGCAAATTAGACCAAATAAAATAGTATTAAGGTCTATGTGGGAATAGGCACGATATTTAAATGTTGTGTCACAATTAGCATGGTCAAAATAAATGAAATAGTCAAATGCCAATATTTGTCATGTATTTAAGTTACAAAGAGATAATCAATTCTGTGTTATTCTGTGTATTATTAGAGAATTGTGGTTTGTTATAAGTCAGGGATGAAAGTGGCCAATCATGAAAAAAGCAGAAAAGATGGAACTCTTTCATCCCTGTACAAGTAGAAACAACAATGACCTAGAAGAGAACGTTATGTTTAAGTAGCTTTCTTTTTTGCATACTCTAGTGTTATAATTGCCATCATCGATAATAAACAATAACTGTCTTCCTTTTTTAAATCAGCAATATTGCGGTTTATTGTCCCATCTCTGACAGGGAAGAAGCAGAGGCATGGCCAAACTGATGTGTTCAAGCTTTCTAGTTGTTTCTGTCTGAGCGTTGACGCAGCTTTACAACAATTACAGCTTCATTATAGTGTCTAATTGTTTCACTTGGCAATGAACGAGACAGAGAGGCAATGGCAGAGTATCAATCAGGGCGACTGCAGATGGGGAACACAGCGAGACATAAACTAGAGAGATGAGTGTTGATTACTCTCCAGATCTACACTGCAATGGAGCTCTGTGCAGAGATCAGGGACAATGCACAATTCAATTCAGTTTGAATTTCAAATCAAATTATTTAAATATATATATTTAAAAAAAAAATATATATATATATATATATATATATATATATATATATATATATATATATATATATATATATATTAGGGCTGGGAATATTAACGCGTTAATCGCGATAGTTTTAATCGCGAACAATTTTTTAAATCGCGATCAGAGTTTGCCAGCATTTTCCGCAATTCTACCATCCATATGCAGCTCATTTGGTTGCATTAATTAAACTCATTGTTGGTTAAACGTGCTATTTTGAGTTTGCTAGCATTTTGTTCCTTCTACGCATCCCTAGGCAGCTCGAGCGGGCTTCAATCATTTATTTACAATTTCTCAAAGTAAGCACTATTACTGGTTCATTGTTACTTTTTCCTTTCTCTGCACTTTTTTGAAATAAAAAAAATGGTGAGAAATACTTTGCATTGTGAGTTTAACTTTAGATTCGAACGGTCTTACTGCAAGATATCAATTTTAAACATGCAAAATAAATCACGATTAATCGCGATTAACTATGAAATTTCTGAGATTAGTTGCGATCAAGAAAATTAATCGTTTGACAGCCCTAATATATATATATATATACATATACATATACATATACATATACATATATATATATATATATATAAGGGGTGTGAATCTTTCAGTCACAAAACGGTTCGATTCGAATCTCGATTCACAGGCTACGATTCGGTTCGGTTAATTTCGATTCAATAGAAATTGACAACTTTACTCCCAAGTGCTTTAAAGTTAAGAAAAAGAGAGAAACAGAAATTAAATTTCAAAATAGTATCCTTTTGTTTATTTAGTGTCCAACAGACAATACACTGAAAAACTGGCCTACTGAAAAACTGGCAATCCGGTTTGCAAAACTCTGCTTATACTTAAAATACAACACATTCCTTCCCTCAAGCAACACAAAACAATAAGGTTAAATATCAAAAATAAAAAAAGACCTTATAAAACAAGCAAGTTGCCTATTAACATTGACTGCCGGAGACGTCTTTTTACGTCCCCTCAAATCCAAACGTAGACTGCCGGAGACGGAAAAAGATGTCAATTGCGTTTTTCAGCGGGGGTTGCTAGGTTACGGCCTGGAGCAACTTTTAAGGTGTAATTCACACCTCTCAACCTGTAGGTAGCGATCTTGTATCATTATTTGCCGATCAGAGACGCGGAAGAGAGGAAGAGTGCAGTGTGTGTATGGTGTATTGGCCAGAGGAGCAAGATGGCGAGGCCAGAGAACCCGGAAAAGCAGAGGACTGTTGATCAGCGCCTATGGAGCGATCTGATCGCTCTTGGGACCCAGGATCCTGGATCAGAGGATCGCAGAGACAAGCCGGATCAAGCAGCAAGGTCGGTGCCGACATCTGTGCGCGCGTGTGTGTGTGTGTGTATAGCTGTGTGTGTGTAAAGGTTTATGCATGGGCTTGTGTGTATGTACATATATGTGTGTGTGTGTGTGTGTGTGTGTGCGCGTGCGTGTGTGTGTGTGTGCGTGCGTGCGTGCGTGCGTGCGTGCGTGCGTGTGTGTGTGTGTGTATTAGTTTTTATTATGGATCTGTACTCTGGGCCTCAGACAAAGCCTCAACAAAGTTCTATTTTATATGAAAAGATATTATTATATCCTGTAAACATCTCTTGCCACTATTGATTTGAACGAATTTTCAATTCACAGAGCCTTATATTCTTATATTTGTAAATAAAAAATGTACTTTGTCATCAAAAATCTCTTTCTCTGTTATTTTAGATGTTTGAGGTGTCCCTAAATCGATAAATATTGATGTCAAAGTCACTGATCTGCTCGAAATCCTTCTTTGCACAAAATGCTCGTTTTCTCAATTTTTTGGTCAAAAACCAGTGTTTTTGCTGAAACTTCCCTATGTTCTACTATCAGTTATTTGAGAACCGGAAAGGTTAGAAACATAATTTTTTTTCCAGGTGAAAGAAGAGAGTCTACGCTTTATTTTGATGTGTGCCATGTTTATATAGTCAAAGAAGTCAGTATTCTGTGAGTCTTGTAAAATCAGTGAAAATTCACTGAAACCTCCAGCAGTCTGGGGGATACAATTCTGAAAACAGGCCGGCAGTGAATGAGTTAAAGTCAAAAATCAGAATGAATCAGAATTAGTTAGTAATTAGTACTTCAGTCACTCGTGAGTTTCAGTAACTGTAAAAGTGTAACATATCACTGACAAGAAGATAGATATTACTAGGCAGTTATAGAAAACACTAGCATGTTAAATCCACTGAATAACTAATACTTTCTCTCCATCTTATAACATTTCCTTAGTCTCCTTTGAGACAAAAATCATCTGTGTGTGTGAAGTACATTTCTATACACACAAATCATAAGTAGCCTATCTAAATACAGAAAAGCACCAATTCTGATTATACATTGTATTTTCCACACAAAAGTAAATTATCCAAGTCAATTTTAGCCCAAATCAAATATATATTGCCAATACATGAATGTTGTCTAAATAAATCACCCAATCCACTAACTGTGACAATAAAAACGCTAGTATCATACAATTGTTATGGTCTATAGCTGCCATGGAAACTATCAAGCTGACAGTGAAACATCAGACTGATATCAATGCGACACAACACTGGCACAAGTTAACCACGCATAGGAACCATGTCCATAAATAGCGGTAGCGCACCAAATTAACTTAAACAACAGCTCAATAAATGGAAACAGCGTATCTTACCGGTGTTCTGTCGAATCTTCCTACTTTGTCAAACAAGGCGATCTGTCCTACGCTGTCCTGACGAGACACATACAACATTGCTCGCTTCCGCATACAGCCCGTGCCGCTCACTGGCAGTTAACCAGCCAATAAGCTTCAATCCCAGGTAAGATAAGATAAGATAAGATAAGATAAGATAAGCCTTTATTGATCAGGAGAAATTTACTCGCCACAGTAGCTCCAGGACATTTGGACAAGAGGGAAAAAGTGCATGCAGGCAGGGAGGGGATAAAGTAAGTAATAAATAATACAAATAGTAATACGTAATAATAATAATAATAATGGAAAATAGTAATAATGATAATAGTAAACAACAAGCATCAACATGAAAAAGGAGGATATTGCACGTCCGGCCTATATGTTAGAATTATACAGTCTGATGGCGGTGGGGATGAAGGATCTGCGGTAGCGCTCCTTTTTGCACTGGGGGTGTCTTAGTCGGCTGCTAAAGGAGCTGCTCAGCTCCTCAATAGTCCGGTGGACATGAATTTGGCCAGTACCCTCCTCTCAGCCACCTCCTCTACAAAGTCCAGAGGACAGCCCAGGACAGAGCTGGGCCTCCTGACCAGCTTATTCAGTCTTTTTCTGTCCCGTTCTGTGCTGCTCGGGGCCCAGCAGACGACAGCGTAGAGCAGTGCTTCTCAAATAGTGGGGCGGGCCCCCCTGGGGGGGCGTGGCGTGATGCCAGGGGGGGCGCGTATGACCCTGGGAAACATGTTTTTTTGCTGTACTGTACTAGAACTAAGTGTAATTGCACATCAACAACAGTAGTTGGCAGTGGCGTTCTCACATGCGATTTACACACAGTCTCACCATTAACAGAACATCCTCTGTCACAGAAAAAACACGTATATTCCACTGAGTCATGTCCTTTAGTCCGACAGAAGCTGACGCATCAGTGGCACAAGGAGAGAGCGTTTTTTTTCAGTGCTTTTAGCTTATGCAAATGAGGTGGTTTTAAGTTTCATTTCTGTAAAACGTAAACAAATGTGCGCAAAGCTGCATTAAAAACACATTAATATTTGAGTCCTCAGTGCAGTCTTTGTTGTAAGTTTATTTCTTTTTTTTGTTTATAATGTTAATAAAAGGATACAGTGGTGTTCTAATAACAATTTTTTAGACAAATAATACTATTTATAGTCACGCGCAGGAAGGGGGGCGTGAAATTTTTTCTTCTTCCTGGGGGGGGCGTCACAGAAAATAATTGAGAAGCACTGGCGTAGAGGAAAGCAGAGGCCACCACAGAGTCATAAAAAGTCTTTAGCAGAGGCCTGCACACTCCAAAGGACCTCAGTCTCCTCAGGAGGTGGAGGCGTCTTTGGCCCTTCTTGTACAGGGCGTCGGTGTTGTGGGACCAGTCCAGTTTATTGTTGAGGTGAACACCCAGGTACCCAGGTCCACAGTCTCTATGTCCTGCCCCTGGATGTTCACCGGTGAGTGAGGTAGTGGTCTCCTCCTGAAGTCGATCCTCCTGAACCACCCACCATTCGCTAAAGAACGCAAACACACACAGGCGGCTTCTGCGCCATGACAGAGACCGCTCAGGAGCCGAGAACCGATTCTTGGCCCTAAATCCGGTGCATCGGACCTTTCGTAGTGAATTTGGACCGATCCGGTCTCCGCTGATCGGTACACTCAGATCGCAGAGGTCACAGACCGATAACCGATCCAAATCGGTTAATCTTTACACCCCTTTTTATATATATATATATATATATATATATATATATATAGTGTGTGTGTGTGTGTGTGTGTGTGCGTGTGTCCACATATACATACATGTGGACATGTATATATGGTGGTGGACATTGCAATACCAAGCGATGGGCGATGGTAACATCAGGAAAAGAGTTGGAGAAGGCCTGGAAGGTGAAGGCATCAGTGGTGCCCGTGATGATCGGAGCACTCGGGGCTGTAACCCCCAAACTGGAGGAGTGGCTATCGCAGATCCCAGGAAAAACATCAGACATCTCAGTCCAGAAAAGTGCAGTACTAGGAACAGCAAAGATACTGCGCAGAACTCTCAAGCTCCCAGGCCTCTGGTAGAGGACCCGAGCTGGATGAGAGTGAGAGAGACCAACCACCGTGGAAGGTGAGGAGCACATTTTATATATTATATTAGTGTGTATATATAGTGTGTATGCCCGCCTTTTGGTTATGTCGCTCCATGCTCCATGTATGCTTTCCCTGCCAGCATCTTACACCCTGCAGTTATGTGCTGGACTGTACATAGATTTCTTGATCATGGAGATGATGTCCACCCAACTGGTGTCTCTCAATATCCAGGACTCCTCAAACTCTGAGGAAGAAGTCTGATCCATGAACTTCCATCCCTGGAGGACAGCACTCTGGTCAGGGCGCTCTGTGGAGAGCAGGTCCAAATAAGCAGTTCTTTGGACTGCAAACTTAAGAATCAGGAGGGGATTGGCAAAAAAAAAAAAAAGAAAAAGGACTTGGAGTTGCAAACACTCAGTGATGCTCTTCAGAAGGAGGACAAGTAACTAGTTGGTGTGTACAAGGCCAACTCCAAAAAAGGACAAAAAATATATATAATAAAAAAATGAAAAAAGACATGGAGTTGAAAAAGCTCAAGTTAGTGCATACAAGGAGATAAGATCCAGTACAGTGAGACACAATGTCCAACTCTCAAGACTTACCCAACATCATGAGAAGATGGAAGAAAAACTTAAAGCACCTGTAATGGACACTCAAACCACTTGTATTGGTGTTGATGAAGATCTAACCAACAAAGAAAATGAGAAACCGTCCAGGAAGGTGCAGGAACGGTCCTCAAAACTCTTCTTAGCACAAGAAGGTAGCACTTGAAGTTTTTGTTTTGAAAACAAGTGAGGGTCAAAGGGCATTGTGATCCACCTGCTCAAAAAGAGCACCCATAGTAGAGGAGCAGGAGCCCAGGGATCAACATCACTAAAGCAACCAACCACACACACATTTACACTTGCATTATTAAAACATGTAACCACGGTTATGGTTTTAAATGTGTGCATTGACCTTTTACTTAGTACTTATTTATGTTTTTTCACATCCTTTTCACATACTGCAGATACATACTGGATTTTTATGCAGAAATGGGTAAAGTGGATGTACAGAAAATAATATAATACATGATAAAAAGAAATCAAAAGATCAAAATGTCAATGTTTGTTTTTTCCTCTCAAAACTATGATTAATGCCTGTTGGAAGAAAATATAATGCTTACTTTTAGACTAATCTATAGTGAAGATGACAGCAGGGAGCAGTCCTTACCACATGTGCAGGCACTTGCTCCATTTTAGCGGCAGGTGTCCCAGGTCGAGGATAGAACTGGTTGATGAAGAGGCTGGGGAACTTGTAGTGCTTCACCAGCTCCATAGTTTCCTGAAAGTCCTCCTCAGTCTCTCCAGGGAAACCGCAGATGATATCAGTAGCAATGGTTACACCTGGAACCCTGTGATGGAAGACAAACTGTATTAGAAACATTTTTCATATCATATACTCAATAGGGCAAACCCAGAGGCAATAAGACAAATAGATCTACACTCTCTCTGTCTCCGCTGATTAGTTCATCATGATCATTACATTATGATTGATACACATTCCTCAGTTGCGGCAGCCATCTTTGAAGATGTCCAAAGTAAACAAATAAAACAGGAAGAAGTTTCCCCAAGGACTTGTTTCAATCAAAACCTGATTAGCAACCTCTACTGCCAATCATTAGCTAGTGATTATTGAGCAGCGCGCTCATAGGATTATTCTAAATCAATAGAGAATAGGAAAAGATGCATTGATCAGTTGTGTGTATGTGTGTGTGTGTGTGTGTATATTGTTTGTATTGACAGAGGCAGGATGAGAATAGCAGGTCTAAGTCATTGTTTTCTGTACATGCTGCAGCTGTCTGTCAGGATGTGTAAGGGCGTACTTCATAAATGTCTTGGAGAGCTGATTCTAAGTTTGTTTGTGTAAGTATCAAAAATAAAATCCTTCTCAATATAAGCAGGCTTTGGTAGAAATCTGCCAATGAATGCTTACGATGCACTGGATAAGAGCTCTGTGTAAGAGTCCTGTAATAGCCTTTTAATGCATGTGTAAGGGGGATTGCATGAGAAGCTGAAATTTACTTAACAGACAACTGGATTTCCTACAACATCACTGAGAGAAAAAATAAATTGAGAATTACAAATAAACAGTACATGCACACAGTCAGGAGACAGCTGTGGCATGTACAGTAAAATGGTGGAAATACAAGCAAACAGAATACAAAGAAAGACAGACAAAGACGTTTTATGTGAAATCACCATCATGATGCATCTGTAATTACATTAACTCACTGCATCTGCAACCCTGCGATAACCTCTGACCTATTGATAAGTTCCAATTGGCGGCTGGTCATTAATATTAATCAATGGCCTGCGGGCAACGGCATCCTTGACCTCTTAGATCTGCCTGACAACTAGCCTATGGACAAAAAGTACAACTCAATGAACTAAAAATCCAAAAGTCTTCAAATCAGACCCAAGTCAGTAATTATACATGTGGAAACTTCACCCGAGTCAAGCCTCTAAGACCCCTACTGTACACTGGCTATTTAAATAAACTTTAACTTATGTCATGAACAATTGATTACTGCAACAATAAATCTTCTTTAAATAATGCATCAAGTCAAGCAACATAAAAAGGTTACACATTTACATACAAATCCAAATATTTACAATAGTCTAATGATGATGATAAAATAGAGGAACAAACAAAAAGACAAGACAAGCTGAAGAAGGTTTTTGGGAGCAAGTCAATGAAGTCAGACTGAGATGGTTTGGACATGTACAGAACAGAACTGTAAATATATCCGTGTGACACGTAGCTGAGATTAGAGCAGCAGGAGGTTTACAACCACAGAAGAGATGTACACATGTAGTGGGGAGGGCATAAGGGAGAAGACCAAACAGAAGATGATGACTTGTAGCAATGTCTAAATGAAAAATATAACATTTGATGAAATGAAATGGTGAATGATGAAAATATTTGTTTTAGGTAGGTAAGGTAGAAACTAGGGATGCAAATTATCGGTTAATTCATTAACTGATAGTTGATTGACCTTATCGGTCGATTAACGATTAACTGATAAGCGGCGTTTTTCACCTGAATTTGAGTGTTTCAATAGGGTCTTTAAGAATATAAGCTATAGTAACATAACACTGAGTCATAAATATATCATAGTATTATATTGTATATTCCTCCATTAATTATTCCTTAGTAAAAAGCAGACAAATGTATTGATGCTGAATAACAAAATACAGTAATCCCTCGCTCTATCCAATCTTTTTTTTTATAGTGTAAAAAAAATTTTATAGAGTAACATTGTGTTCTGTCCTGATTGGCTAAGAGACTAGACCAAGACTGAACGTGGACTGGACCAGGTCTGAACCAGGTCTGGACCTGGACTGGACCTGGACTGGACCTGGACTGGACCGGGACTCGACCGGGTCTAGACCTGGACTAGACCAGGATTAAACCACTGGGGCGCGTGCTGGTTTCGCCGCGCCCCGCGCTCCGAGCCGCAGGCCAGCCGCGCGGGGCTCGGGGCTCGGGGCGCGGGCTGCGGCGAAACCGGCATTCTGGGTTAGATCTCGCCTCGCGCTTACACCGGGGCTGCTAAGCAGTGCCGTTGGCGCCTGCGGTCGGCTGTGAGTCGATCTTGGCGCAGCGCGGTTGCCTTGTTTCATGACCACGCGGGTGCGCATGTCCGCGTGTACGCGGTTAGCGGTTAATTACAATTAATGCATTTTGATCGACCAACGTCTTAATCGACAATTAACCGTTAATCGATTAATTGTTGACATCCCTAGTAGAAACTGACATAATTAAACTAAGTAAACATTATAATTGTAACTAGTGCTTTAAAATTTCAAACTAGGTAGGTATGGCTTAGCACTAAATAGCCATTTCAGTACCACAATGTTAAGAAGTGACTTTATTGATCTCACACTGGAGAAATTCTTCTCTGCATTTAACCCATCCTGTTATTAGGAGCAGTGGGCAGCACATTACTGCGCCCGGGGACCATCTCCATGATCTTCTTGCTTCAGTTTGGTCAGGACCTCAGCTGGAGGATTTTACATGTTTTGGGTTGGTGGGGGAAACCGGAGTGCCCGGAGGAAACCCACCCAGACACGGGGAGAACATGCAATTAATTAAAAAAAACAATAATTTTGGTCAATTTTATGTATCCTTTCAGTAGGGATACTTTATCCACTTTGAGTATTTTAGTTTTACAACTATAATTGTGACAGTGAAAATGTAATTGCCATAAATGTTAAGATCATATCATGTTGTAAAAAACATGGATTATCAATTTTACTATATCAATTTGCAGTAATCGCTAAATCTGGAGAGTACATTTCATTTTGCTACAGAAAATGTACACCATTACCGGAAAATGTCCAATTGAGTCTAGGGCAAAGCAGCAGAGACAGAACAGAGAGAAAGAGCATGGACAGAGAGTGGTGTGAATTGGCATTGGTGGATTTTCATAAGAAGCGGAGGCTGAGGAAAAGAAATAAATAAAAGCCACAGTGGAGGCACTGACACATGCACATGCAGTCATTTTGACACCTCTGTCTCTTGCAGATCTAAGGGTGATGGAGGTGTGATGTGTGATACTAATGAACAAGAAGCACACTGATACTCGCCTTGTTAAAACCAGACAGCAGCAATGTGCCTTGTTATAGCTCACCTTTCAAAAACAGAGTCTGAGAAGCACAGCTGCAAGAGAGGGGCCCAGAGCACGAGCAGAAAGACAGCCAAGACAAAAGATTGGGCTTCTGTGCTGCTTTCAATTACACTTCAGCAGAGAAGGAAATGGAAAACTTATTTCAAAGTATAAAATATATAATAAATTTGTCAAAAATGGAAAGCTTTTATATTTTATTCAGACATATATTGTACTGTACAAAGGAAATAAACAAAACTACCATTGCCTTTTGTCGTTAGAAAACGTGTGGGAAGTCTTATTTGGCGTGTGTGTGAAATAGAGATAAAGCAGCAAAACAGAAAAGGATTTATCACCAGAGACATTATCTGCCACGTCAGGCCACTGAAGGACTTAACAACGATTACTATTGATTACGTAATGATATCAGTGAGAATAGTTTGAACGCGGAAAAAATACTACTGTACTACTGCAATACTATACAACACGCTAAGTGTTGTATAGTATTGCTTTTACACATTTAGACAACCCTAAAACCATAATATTAAAAAGTAAAAAGTGTCTTGATTTTCAGTGCAGAGCAGAATGTCCCCAGTTTAACATTCCTCTGGGTTAAAAGGCTTTGGGGGCTTGATATCTGTAAAAATTATGTGATGCTGTCATAGAAAATTGTCTTTGTTTTGACTAATTCCTTCACACAAAGTTATCTGTGTGTGTGGAGGCACCTTCAAATCTATTTGAAACAAATGATTTAAAGGTGTCTGTGCTGCCTTGACAATAGCGGTATCATCATTACCATCAGTAAATAAGTGTGTGCGCTTTCATTTCACTTGTGCCGCTCAGAGACTGATAGAGCTCATCTCTGTGATAGTGGCCTCCATTAGCCATAATGTGCCGCTGGTCTGCTGGCATTTACACAAGAAAATGTGTTCAGAGGAGACTAAAGTCTGTTAATTAAAAGTCCAGATAAGCACACATCTAGTCCCAGTCTGCCTCAGCAAGCTGAAGCGCTTCAGAAAACAGTCTATTGTCTTGTGGACAATTCTTATCAACCATTTCTTTGTCAAGGCCTGAGCTCAGTCCAACTACTGCTGGTATGAGTGAATGAGGTTTCTTCCAAACAAAACTATCCTCTTAATCATATATTCTAAATATATTCATGTGTATGCAAGCGTGTTTGCACAACAGATGCCTGTGAGCGCCTCCCGCGATAAGATGAAGGCAAGACCACTGGGATAGAAGAGCCCTGAAAATGACAGCCATGAGTGTAAAGAGGTAGGCAATGGGTGGAGGAATGGAAGGATGAGGGGAGAAGAAAGACAATCTGGGAAGGTAAATATTTACCTATTCATCTGTCAGAAAGAGCCAATGCCGCCCATCTGTGCTGCACTGTGTGCTGTGTGTGTGCTCTGTGAAATGATAATGTGTGGCACACTGGGGCCACGGCAGCGTAGGAGTCAGTGGAGACAGAGCAACCAAAGAGTTGTAGGAGAAAGATAGAGATAGTAAAAACTGTGCTTTGGGGAGACTTGTTGTCAAAACGAGTGCTGCTAACTTAGAAAACTACACTTATGTATAAAAATACAACATGTGCTATGACTGTTCTAATGTGAATGTGAGTGTGAAAAAGGGAGAGTTAAGAGCAGCTGGGACCACTTTGAAGATTAGTAACCCATATTATATGTGTGAAAATTATGTTCAAGTCAGTATATTATACAAAAACATGTACTGCATTATACATTAGACAAGGAAAGCACAGCGCTAAAGCTGAGTGTACTAAGTGAAAATTACCACTGTACTTTATCATTAGTTTGTCAAAGTGTTGAAGTCATTTTAATTTGCATGTGGCATAGATCTCATGGAAAATGAACTTCAAAATCATGTGAATATGATGAAAACATCAAGCATTTAGCTCATCAGCTCTGGCACCCCGCGCTTCCAACGGGGCAGTTTGAAGGGCCATCTGCATGTTTATTTAGAAGGTTTACACAAGATTAAACCTGCTTTGAAGATATGATCAAAACCTCAGGAGTGTATACACACATCACATATATCACATGTCATAAGCCCTGCCGATATCACGACTGCTGCCTCAAATACATTTCAAGCTAAATTGACAGTGAAGTAGATTAAACATTGACGGCATATCCAGGTCAGTCATTTGTCGTCTCACTTAACTGTTGTTTTCAATCGAATTTGTTTAACGTTGCTTTTGACAAATGTCTCTACTTCTTAACTTTATCTCATCAGTGTAAAAATGTGCTACTTTTATGTGTGCAGAATACAGAGGTGCTTTCATACTTGCTGCATCTAAGAGAAGCTCTCTTCATACATTACACAGAAGACAAGAAAAGGGTAAAAGAACAACTCTTGTAAGAAGGGCTAGTAATGATGCGGACCCTTAAGTGTTTGGTTTAGCAGTGACAGCTGGAGGTAATGGCATGTCTCAACTCATTTTTAAGGAGACCAGGACTTACTCTCCTCACACCGGCTCTGCTGATGAAGGATGGGCCTGTCATGATTTTATATTAAAAGCATTGGCAGTTAGTCCAGAATTTAAAGCAACACTCTTGAACTCTTCTTATTTCTGCTTCCATAGCAGAATCAATAAAATGACATCAAAAGCTTCAAGTTATTAAAATAATGAACAATGTGGGTTAAATTAGCAATGTGTTAGCATTCCTCTGCTTGTGTTAATCATTAATTGATCTGATGATATTCTGCAATAGTCAGAACATGACAATGCACACTGCAGCTATAACTTACAACCTAGAACCTGTTGCTTAGTGGGCAAATTGTTTTATTTCTCAGTCAGCTATAATCTGCATTGTTAAGTTACCAAAATATTGACTCAAAACAAAATTGTATTGAAACTGTACAATATCACAGTCATTTGATTTCTTTGCTACATTCTAGTAAGTTGACAAGAACAACAATAATTTTTGGGGCCAATAAATCCTCTGTGTACAACAGTTGAGTACTGAATATTGTCGCATTGTGCCAGTGCAACAAATAAAGTGCAAAAGAGAATCTAAAGAGGTTAAGACTTGGAGCCAAGCATTTGACAGTGGAGAGGTGACAGATGAAGTATTGGAGAAGAGACTGAATGCGGCAGGTGATGGCTTTAGCTGGCTTAAGAGGAGCTGTCAAACTGTCACAAGCCCTCTCAGCCTCCCTCTCTCCTGCTCCCCTGCACCTCACTGCAAATTCAAGGAAGTTGGAATGGATTGCCAGGTGATTTTCTTATACTTATATGGAATATAGACTGTTGTGAAAGCCCCAATGCGCACACAATCAGGCCCCATTGAGCCCAAGAAGACTACTGGCAAGATCATCTTCGACCCATCCCACATGCAACACAGCCGCTTTGAACTCAGCCCCTAAGGCGAGAAAGCGGAGATCTATAAAAGTGTTGTTGTTTTTTTTTTCTTTTTCTTTCTTTTTTTTCCTTGACAACATTGTTCTGTAAAATACGGCTTCTCTATGATTAACAAATGAACAGTGTCTTACAAAGCCTATTGTTACATCATAGTTAGTGTTTTTTTCACCTTTTCTAATAGGTAAACAACGTCTAAATCTAAATGGGAGATGTGAGCATGTTGGATATGCTGCCGGTCTCCTAAGTGAATACTGAGCCATTTGTCTTTTAACCTGCAGTGCAAAATAACCTCTGTCTTTCCATGTAGCAGGCCATTTGTAAAGATTGTGCCCGGGTGTGGCGCACTGAATGGAAAGCCAAGTAAATAATGATCCCGCCGGAGTCATCAGTAAACTTTATCATTTAATGAAACAGGGCCGAACAGCAGCGGAGCAGAACTGTGCTTCAATTTAACACACACATTTCCACACACATAGTTCATTAGGCTGGGAGAAGGGTAATGAGAACGCGGACGCCAAAGATCCATCCACCTACCGACGCGAGTGCACACATCAGGGGAAGCAGAGGGAGAGGTGCTGGGCGATGGTCTGCAGTAACTCCGAGCTGGGAATTCAAGAGGTTTTGCCATAAGGATTTCTTCAGTATAGCACATTCATTTGAGTTTTTGGCCTCAATACATAAGTAGTAGACCAAAGGGCAGAGGTGGAGATCAATATAACTGTATATTATATCAAATCCATGCTGTTCAAATAATATAGTAAGGGAAATTGACATGCATTTTAGTTTTTTTGGTGAATGAAAGAGCTGAATGTGGTGACAAAACTTAAGTTAAACAGTTTTTATAAAATTTTTGATCACGATATGGTCCGCAGAGGGAGTATACTTCATTCACTCTTTTACCGAACAATCACATCAACAGTAAACTCAATCGGTAGATGGAGCTGGCATTATACAGCCTTTGGTTATGAGTTATGATATAAAGTATTTCACCATTCATTTTATAGAGAAGAAGCAGCCAGACATCTATAAGACAAGGCTGTTACTTTATAAGGCGGAGAAACATTCCCCTGCAGTAATTATTTAAGCAGTACAAAGGATCATCTACGGCCTCAATATTGATTTATATGGTATAAAAAACCACCATGGCCTGGCGGACAGAAACACACTGTATCTCTTATAGCAGAGTGGCCGCAGACACCATTTCTCTCTCTCCCATTTAAGGCGGTGAGGAGAAAGACATTAAGGCGCTCACACATTTGTGACTGTCTGGCCATCAGCATTAAATGGACTGTCCCTTTGCACTTTATTTCAATTTAATCTAACATTGGCATGGATTCAGGGTGATTTATCATTGCGACCCACAGTGCAGACTTGACCCGGGCAAAAGTGGATAACATCAAAGCAGCCGATAAATGTCAGACATAAAAGAGGTGGCCAAATGAAATGAATACTCAGCTTGCTAAAGCACAAGCCTTCAGCCATCTCTCGTATACTGTAGTCCTTACTTCAGATTGATGCAAAGAAAGGCATGCCAAATAAATATTTATCATAGGCTAACAGAGGAGGCGATCACGTGTGCTTCACCTTCATGCCAGTTCACCCAACAAAAACACCATGAATAGATCACACTTTAAAATCTCCGTCAACAGCAAAAAATGAAGGCTGACGTCGCCGTGAAGACTTTTAATTGATGTTGAAGTTGGTTGTTTTCTGTTCGACAGGTAATTAACGGATTAATTATTTTAACTAACTTATCATTTTATGAATCATTAGGCTGACAGTCACGGATGCATCAGAGTGAGATTTAGAGTGAGTAAAAACCTGTCAGGAAATCAATTAGTGATTCTTTAATGTGGGTTCCTTCAGCGAAGATACACATCACAACAACACTGGCCACATGCTGCGGTCTGACATAAAGGCACACGGCTATAAACAGGTCTCCCCATTTTAATGAGCTTTTCTGATTATCTGTCTTGATATCGCCACATAAAAAAGCTTTATTAGGTTCAAATATCATTAAATTAATGTTTAATGATACAGTTAGTGGTATGGGAGATAATATTCTATTTTTGCAATGGCCCAACTGTCTAACAGGCTCTTGTTACACAATTGTCCTCTTCTAACACGTTCTGCGTTAAATGTGCATTCCAAAGGGCTCAGTGGATTAACAGGGCTAAACATTAGATCATGTAACCAGAACTTCAGGTTTTTGGCGGAAAACTTTCCCCGGGGAAAGAAAGAAGCAGAGGACACAGGAAGAAAGAGTTTTGTGGTGGAATGGTATGGCAGTAAAATCCCGTCATAAAATATATGTACAGGATAAGATGAGAGGAGTGACTCAAATGACACGCACTCAACATGGACTGAAACTGCTTTGAAAGACACTGACTCACACAAGGTGGAGAAATGTGAGAGGAGCCTCCGAGGTGAATCAGACAGGCAGACGACGCTGTTATTAGACGTACTCGAGTATCAGCTGACCTCGTGTGGCAGGATAAGGAAACAAAAACAAACGCTATTATTTAAGACTGACTTGATTGACCAAGTACTCACTAGAATCTATTATAATCTATTTTTTTCTGTTGACAATTAGAATGACGCAGTCTTTGCTGATTTCCTGTTGTTTTCATATTTAATTTTGCTGTATAAAAAGCCATGATTACATAAAAATACTTCACAATGAATCTTAATTTAAACAGGAAAAGTCCAACTAAAATTCACCTCGTTCACAGTGGAACATGGGGCACACCTACACAGAAACAGAAAAGAGGCCAACTTCACTGAAAGGCCTAACCTGGCCCAAGAAAAGTACATGTGAATGCTTTATATACATTATAGTTATTATATAGTTATTGTTTAAATCAATACACCATGTAAACACAAGAAAAGAAGTAAATAAAGTCTGAGTCACTGAATTGTAGGCATTGTCAGTTAGCTTAGCACAATACTGACTCACCACTTTGTAGTCGGACTGACAATTAGTAACACAAAACAGACAAGCCGACAATAAAGCCCAATGAAAGCTTGTGTTAAATTGATATGTGCTTTGAAAGAAGAACAGGAGCGCCTATTTTATTCGGGATGATCCAGGCAGGGCGTGTTTAGGACCGACCCACACTGGCACTTGCTTTGTGATCAGTGTGGGTTTCGAGTTTCGCTGTTGCTCTGACATGTTTTAAGGACACATGCGCCGACTTATGTAAGAACGCTTGTGTTTTTCACTCATAACTCCACTAATTACAGTGAGGTGTATACTTCCTGTGTGTCTGTGTATGAGAGAGACAGAGAGGAAATGAAGTAAATCCAAAGGAAGTGCCAATAAGACAAGGCTGTTTTGGGGGCTGCCAAGAGCCGTTAGCCAAGACTTACAAAAGGTGTGCTCAAAGCTTGTTGAGAAGTTAATGACGCGGTCTTTGCTGATTTCCTGTTGTTTAAACTGGGCCCATTCACCCCCTAGACTCATTAAGAGACACAAGCAAGTATGTTGGCAGGAAAGCACCCTCACCCAGTAACATGTATTACAGTCAACAGTTGTATTAACATTAAATAAGTGGATACTCTATACAGTAATATCACACACTTTGCTTCAATGTACATAGCTAGCAAGTAGTATTACCACACTGCTAAACTGCTGTACTCAATTTTGATACTATGGAAATTTCATACAATATACAGTTTGAGACCAAAAACACTTTTTTGTATTAAATATATTTAAACACAAAGACTAGTTTAGTCTATATGTTTATTCTGTATCAATACTTGAAATGAAATGAGTAATGAAATGATCTGGTTTTCCATACTAGTGTTAGTATTGCTCACTAGTATCTTCTCAGGATCACTAACCCATGCTGTCAGTACAGGTTTTAGTCCTGTTAAATAAGATAATAAATGGACATAGTGAAATATGACATCTTTTTATAGGTCTGAAATACATTATTAAAAGTGGCTAATGGCTCTTGTAATAGGGTCACACAGGTCTGGTTTAAAAGCTCAGGTCTCAGGTGACTGAAAGGTCAGAATTTAGTGTTGTTTGTTTGTACATGCATGGTTAATTACTTGTTACTTAACTTGATGAATCATGGGTTTAAAAGGGTAACGGAGAAAACAGAGCAAAACATGTCACAGTAAATGACTGACACAAACAAGCATAAAACACACATCAACATGCGTGCCAGTATTAGTCAAAAACCTGTAAGTCTACCACAATCATGTTTTGTCAGTTCTAAAATAAGAATCATAGTAAATTTCTTGGCTTTCCTCATACATAAGGCTCATATACATTATCTATATTTAATATTTTTTACATTCTATATATCATTTTATCACTCAGTATTTAGTTTTATATGGTTAAACATTAGCTCTTAAAACGGGATTTGGGAACATGTCTGTAACTCCAAAAAAAACAGGAGGAACAGCAATGTCCCGCCAGTGCACAAGGTTATCGCGCTGAAACCGTCTCCCTCTCTCACCCCTCCACTCAGTTCCCGCCTCTCTCTCCTCTCTTTTCCACCTGGCTTGTCTGATCTGTTTATCATTTCTTCAGCTGCCGTTCAGACCGCTGCCGCCTGCCCGCCACTGTTTGAGTGAAACATTAGCCCTGCCCGATACCTTAAACCTTTTGAGTGCGTGTGTGTAAACTGATGAAGGTATGTCTTCAACAACAAATTAGTAAGAGACTGTCTCCACAACGTACACAAAAGCTGTCACGCTATTGGCACATCTGACCTGCAATAACTCCTGCTGATCTGATGAAACTCATGACTAATCAAGGTGACTAATCAAGACTTTTATTCAAACATTCGGCATCAGCACAAAAAACTGTCTGGCAGCCAATTGTTTGAGAAAAACTGTCGCCTTTCTTAAAACAAACTGCGATAAGCTTATTATTAATATGTAGCCACAGTTAAGCACACCACTGTGTTGACCCGACCACACTTCTTAGAACTGACAATATTTGCAGTCTACTCATGAATATAACTCCATAAAACGTGTGTATATGCAATTAAATGAAATCCACTGCTATTAAAAGCATTTCTCCAGACTAAAAAGGTTGGAGAATAGCATGAAAGTTAGTAAGTATGTAAGTAAGTAAACTTTATTTATATAGCACCTAAAATCACAAAGTGCTTTACAGAGTGCAAATAAAATAGATAAAATACAAAACAACAATAATAAATGATAAAACAGGTAAATAAGACAAAGAGTAGTAAAATTACTTGAATAAAAGTGTCTTTAGCTGCTTTTTAAAGGAATCAACAGATTCAGCCACAGACAGAGGCAGGGCATTCCACAGTCTAGGGGCCACTGCCTGAAAGGACAGGTCACCTCGAGTTTTAAACCGGGTCTTAGGGACCTTCAGGAGGTTTTGACAGGTAGCCAATGTAAAACAGATAAAACCGGAGTGATGTGTGCCCTTCTGTTGGTTCCTGTTAAAAGCCTTGCTGCAGCATTCTGGACCAACTGGAGACGAGTGACTGCAGATTTGTTAAAACAAGTAAAAATAGAATTACAATAATCTAAACGAGAAGAAATAAAAGCATGGATAATCAATTCCAGATCAGATTTAGATAATATTGCACTCAGTTTAGAGATAGATCTCAGATGGTAAAAGCAGTTTTTGACCAAATGTCTTGAATGGCTGTCCAGAGACATTGACTGGTCAAATAGAACACCAAGGTTTCTAAGGCTAGGCTGAGAAGAGGAGCCCAGAGAACCCAGGTGTTGCTTGATCAGAGGAAGTTTCTGTTCAGGAGCAATGATCAGAGTTTCAGTTTTCCTATAATTTAAAGGTCCCATGACATGGTACTTCTTGATGCTTTTATATGGCTCCTTAATGGTTCCCTAATACTGTAAATGAATCCTTCAAAATCAACACTCAGTGCATGAGAAAGAGAGATAAGATGAGAAAGAGTCATAAATGTCACTCTGGAACACTCCATTATGGGCGTTGTTGCTTGAATGCAAATGAGGAGGACAGAGATGGCCTATAGTAGAGGGTGGGGGCGTGGCCAAACTCTCCGCTCTCAGCTCTCAGCTGTGCGCTCTGACCCAGGTGTTTTTGAGCGGAGGGAGAGATGAGAAGCATTCCATTGAAAACACATTTCCACAGAAAATAAAATTAAACCACTGCTGTTTCAGATATCCACAGGCTCAGATAAAGGACTTCCGAGCCTAGAAACACTCGCAAGTTCCTCCAGGCAAATAAAAAAACAAATTTCGCATTGCATAGCTCCTCCGCAGTCCAAACTCTCTGGGCGTGATTTACAGAGACGCTGAGTAGAGACAGACGGGGGTGGAACTGCATTTGCATTTCTTTTTTCGAGCTGACGTCAATAAGTTTCCTTGTTCAAAATCGCCCGTTTGAACTCTGATTTTTTCTAACGCAGAAAAGGATCGCAAATGCTCAGTTTAGACATTTCGCAACTTTTAACCATGGGGGGGGCTAAACAGGGTAGGGGAGCTCACATTAACGTTCAAAAACCTCAGAAAGTGAAAATTTCATGCCATGGGACCTTTAATTGAAGACAGTTTTGAGCAAGCCAGCCCTTAATAAATGAGACACAATTTAATAGCTCAGCCAACTTATGAAACTGAATCATTGAAGGAGCAGTACAATTGGATGTCATCAGCGTACAAATGGTAAGACACATTTTTTGAAGGTGCTTATAATTTTACCGAGAGGGCTGATGTACAAAAGGAACAGAATTGGGCCTAGGACTGAGCCCTGAGGGACACCGTGCAACAGGGGAGTGACTTCAGACATTATATTATTCACAAACATGGCAAAAGTTCTGTTGGTCAGGTAAGAAGAAAACCATGAAAGAACAGTCGCAGAAATTCCTATTTCATTTTGCAGTCGACATAACAGTATTTTTGGTCAACTGTGTCAAAAGCTGAGGACAGATCTAATAAAACCAATACACTGTACTGACCAGAGTCTGCAGCCATTAGTAAGTCATTAGACACCTTTAACAGGGCAGTTTCAGTGGAATGCATCCTGCGGAACCCAGACTGAAACTTATCAAGAATACGCTGACTATTCAGAAAAGAAGTCAGCTGCCCTGAAACTACTTTCTCAATAACCTTAACTAGAAAAGGCAATTTTGATATTGGCCTGTAATTGCCTGGCTCTGATGGATCCAGATTTGGCTTCTTTAGAATAGGACTTAAAGGGATATGCCACCCCCAGGTCAAATTTGGGCATCTCCCCACAGTCCAGAGACTAAAATAAGTGGTGGAAAGCGTTTTCCTGCTCACCCAGCCATTGTCCGAGTCTGTCGCCACTGACCGCCGCGGTATCTGGTGCTCCTCCGCCTTAGACTGGAGTCTAACGTCGCCAGAGAAAGATTTCGGCCAAAAGGAATTAATTTGCTCGATGCGTTTCCCAATTACTTTGTGTGTAGTGCGCATTCATATCGAGTGCAAATAAATGTGCAAATCAACACGGAGAGCTTGCCTTGGTCATTTTGGGTGGGAACTATTTTCCAGTGCGTAAGAATACAGCCGTATCACGCAGTACGCTACCAGGGGAATCCCAGTTACGCACCGGGAAGGGAGTTCCCCTGTTGCACAACGTGGTGCGTGATACGACTGTATTCTTACGCACTGGAAAATAGTTCCCACCCAAAATGACCAAGGCAAGCTCTCCGTGTTGATTTGCACATTTATTTGCACTCGATATGAATGCGCACTACACACAAAGTAATTGGGAAACGCATCGAGCAAATTAATTCCTTTTGGCCGAAATCTTTCTCTGGCTACGTTAGACTCCAGTCTAAGGCGGAGGAGCACCAGTTACCGTGGCGGTCAGTGGCGACAGACTCGGACAATGGCTGGGTGAGCAGGAAAACGCTTTCCACCACTTATTTTAGTCTCTGGACTGTGGGGAGATGCCCAAATTTGACCTGGGGGTGGCATATCCCTTTAAAGCTGCCTGTTTGAGAGACCTTGGTACTACCCCGGTTGACAGAGAAATATTTATCAATCTGACAATATGCGGACCAATCACATCAAACACCTTTAAAAACAGTGAGGTGGGTACAACATCAAGTGGGCAGGAAGAGGGTTTCATCTTTTTTAGTAAAGCACTAACGTCCTCCAAAGTCACAGGCATAAATGAAGACCATGAGCACAACGGAGAACCAACACTGGGGGAACTATCCGGAGGTGGTTTCACACTTGCCCTGATATCGTCAACCTTTTTCACAAAAAAGTTTAAAAATTTGTTACAGTCTTCTGTTGTGTGTATGGGCACCAGTGGGGCTGAAGGTGATACAATGTTGTGGATGGTATCAAACAAGATTTTTGGATTTTTCTTGTTCAAATTCACAAGATTGGAGAAATATTCCGATCTGGCCTGTTTAATAATTTCATTCAGCGATGAGATCAACTCTCTTAAACGTAGTCTGTGCACTTCAAGCTTTGTAGATTTCCACAGACGCTCTACCTGACGGCATGTTCTCCTAAAACCCATGATGTTCTCATTCATCCAAGGGCAGGTTTTATTAGGAGATATTTTGAGCTTAACAGGAGCAACCTCATTTAAGATAGACAGGCAATGGTTATTAAAATACTGGGCAAAAGAATCCACTTCATTGCAACTGTCACAACAACTAGGTTCAAATAATTCATTGAGAATTTCTCAACTGCAGTTTGATTTACTAATAAATGAAATGACTTTGAAAGGTCAAAGTCATTTCATTTATTAGCTTCATTTAACCACACAACATGTGCCTGTAGAGTATATTTTTACAGACAGATTGAAACCGGAAGTAGTTAAGTGTGGTTGGTATGGTGGGTTCTGGTTTCCCAGAGGTCACGCTGGAGGTCGTAGGTCATGGTCCCACACACAGCAGCCTGGATCAGAAGGATTAGTCACCTGTTTACCTTTCCCAACGCCTCTGGGATCACATCTTTAACCCTAAACACAGCTGTGTGCTCTGCAAGAATGTGTCAACAACTCGGAAAACTGCTGCAGGCTGCTGGCTTTTCTAAAATTATTTATTATTAATAATCATTTCTATATATTTTATATTTTATATTTTATATATTTTACACTGTGAGGAGTTATTGTATTTGGGCTAACTTATATGTGCTGAATGATACAGCTCTACAATATGTTGATGTTTTTTGGGACCCTAATAAGTCAATACAGTACTTAGAATACAAAGTCACAACACCTAGTCCCAGTTAAGATTTTGAAATGTATTAATAAGGAATTTATCCTAAAATACTAGTTCCAAAATACATTTATTTCAATATTCGGCAAATCATTCACACGGTCAGAAATCGTGGTATTAATTGCAGCTAAGTGGAATAAATGTTGTCATTTGTAGAGAACAAAATGCCTCAGTGGGGTTTTATAATGTATAAACCTGCCAGTGGTTTAGATCTCTATATTATGTGCTGATTATGTATGTTTATTCAGCCCTGAACAGAACAGCAAGTACCACAACATTTGTTTAAAATAGGAATACAGTGAACCCTCGCTCTATTCACTGTTCGCGGATTTTTTTTTTTCCTTTTTTTTTTTATAGTGTAACATTTTTTTATAGTGTAACATTGTGTTCTGCGTCCTGGCTATGAGACTAGACCAGGACTAAACGTGGACTAAACCAGGTCTAGACCAGAATTAAGCCAGGTCTAAACCAGGTCTAGACCAGGTCTAAGCCAGGTCTAGACCAGAACTAAACCAGGTCTAGACCAGAACTAAACCAGGTCTAAACCAGGTCTAAACCTGGACTGGCCCTGGACTAAACTAGGACTGGACCAGGTCTAGACCTGGACTAAACCAGGATTAAATCACTCCGTGTGGCTCTTGCGTTCGTTTGTGCGTGTTCGGTTTGTGGCTCGGGCTGAGAGCACGCGGTCCGGGCACCGCGGTTCTATCTCGTGCTCGCAGCCCCGGTGTACGCGCAACACGTGCTGCTCTGTCACGGATTTGTCCACGATGAACCCCTCATCGTGGACAAATCCGTGACATGATGAACCCCTCATCGTGGACAATTCCGTGACAGAGCAGCACGTGTCGCGCACTTCTCCAAGGGGTTGGTGCGCGTCGCGTCCGGCGGGGCTCCCGGAGCCGTGTCTCCCCCCACGCGTCACTATTAATACATTTTGTTGAAAATCTATGAAAGTTTGAGTGTTTAAACTAGAGACAAATGTGAGAAAATGTTAATACCAGTCTGGGAAAAGTGTATAATGTGTGTGATGAGGCATTTACAGCCTTAAAACATGTAGAATAACTGTAAAATATAAAATTGTCCTACTTCGCGGATTTCTCTTATTGCGGGTTATTTCTGGAACCTAACCCCCGCGATAATCGAGGGGTTACTGTATAACATCACTACAAGGAATTCTTGGCACTTCTTTACTGGATGTACAGTGTAGCTGCCACTGCACAAGGACTGGAGGTTTAAAAGGTCAGAACCCTCACAGTGACCACAGGTAAAGACTCCATATTGTAGACCTGCTCCCATTATTCAGCCCATATCTAGTCCACAATATGCTGACTTCTAACTCTGCCTTTTCTGTTCGACCTCACCAACACCAAGACATTCAGATTCATCTTTCAGGCAGGCTCTATTCCCAAACCTTGCTCTTCTTTTTCCAGCATTTCATCTTTGGCCCCAGCGGTCAGGCCACGCTTAATCCTCTCTGTGTACTTCAGGGAGCAGCCAGGCCCAGATATTGTGGCAAAGTATGACACAAGTGTGAAAAATCCCCTGACCACGTTGGCTCCATCTATAACAGCCTTATTCCACTGTAACAGGATTTTCTCTATACATTATTACATAAAGACTGCACTTCTATTATGCGATTTTAATTGATAGAAGCTCAGTCAAAGGGATGAGAAAAATATGGACCGTGTTGGCAGACAGAAACAAATTAACCATTTTAATGGAATAACTACTTCGCTGATTGTTCGAATTACGCACAGCAGGAAACAATTGCACATTACAGCAACTTGGAGAAATTAGGCATTAAGCCATTGCAAGAATTATACGGCAGTTTTAAGTGAGGATAACAAAGTGCACCAGAAGTGGCCTAGGCTAAAAGTCATGTAGAGCAAAAGTCACTCGGCATATGCATTTACAATCAACTTCTATAATGACTGCAATTTTAAGAAAAGGGGAGAATTGATTTCCTTTCGTAAATCTGCACATTTCATTGAGCAAAAGGGTCACAGAAGTCCTCATTTGCCGTTAGATTTGATCAGTGTAGACGAGCTCCCGCTGACAGATTATTTGGGCACTCAACCTCTCAGAGACCTCCAAACTAGACGCATGTTTCAATATGGGAGAGAAAAAAATAGATGTGCTGTCGTGAGGGCATCCGGCTGGAAAAAAAAAAAGGACTTTTGGGCTTTTCTGTGTTAAATAATTACATCTTGTCTAGTGGGATAACTACACTTAATAATGGGTATATAGATTTGTCTTATTTCTGCTCTGCCTGCATCCCACTGCAATCAATAGGGTTCAGCTCTATAATAACTATTGTACTCACCTGGGCTATGTGCAGATAATATCAAATATTGTGCAGATGTACTTATTATTCAATTATTTATTTATTAAATCTCAAGATTTAAGGATTGCATTTGGTGAATATATTTTAGACTCTCAAATATATATTGCAATAGACAACAGTGCAATCATCAACTCAAAATACAAACAGTTTCTTTAATATTAACATGTGGTCTTATATCATTTCTATATAGAACAAGAACATTCTAAAAATATTCAGGAAAGGTCCCATTTTCTCCTATATTTTTAAAAAGTTACTTACTTTAGATACAATTTTTAATATTAATCAGTAACTAAGTAATTATGTTTAACAACCATAGCCAAGTAACCACATATTATGCTATTAAAAAAACGGCACTTCCTACATGTTTAAATCTAAGGCCATAAAAAGCAGTGAAGCAAGGACACCTTTTCACATGTGGATAGTTATTCTCACTGATAAGAGGGGCCTGAGGCATTTGACCTCTTGACCTAATTGGTGTTGGTGGCACTAAGCTGCTTGTGAGGAGAACTACTTATGTCTCTTTTATGGGACAGACTGACAGACCTCAGGCTTCTCCATCTGCACACACTTTGATGTCTCTTTTCATAAAGGCTTAACCAAGACATCATTAGGAGGGCTTAAAGATTAATACACATTTTTGCATGTTCATTTATTTGGATTTGTAAGTTTCAAATATGAAATAAAACTGTCAATTAACCACACATTACAATTACACAGATAGAACATAGTAGAAATATAGATCTCTATATTCACATTTAATATTGTCAAAACAACCAAAGCAGAACTAGATAATGCTTAAATGTGACTGATATAATTATATATAAAGAAGGCCATAATCAGAACACCTAAAACATCTATATGAACAGCTATACTTAAGTATGCCTGGTACCAAGGACAGTTGCATTTCCAACATTCTGTGGGACACTGCAGTCAGGCTAAGTAATATTTACTATTATAAAAGGAAATGCAGTGTTAAGCTCAATTTAATCCAAAGTACAACATCATTTATCAAATATATTGACAAAATAAGTTAGGATCCTGAGCAAATTGAATATAAAAGAGCCATAGCCCAGGATGGTCGCAGCTACCTTGTACAATTGGTTGGAACACGCACACTCTTGCTCCCTCTCTTGCTCAAACACACAATTACAGACACTGAGGGTGTGTTCTTGGCTTGTCAAAAGCCCTGGCCTCTCTCCCAGACCCTCAACTGCACCCCAGCAATTACTGCTCCAGCCAAAAGGGTCAAAGCACTGCATGTGTAGCCTCCTGCTATTGATTTCACACAACCACCGTCACCCAGTGTGGGATTCAGGCAGCCTGTGTAACAAAGGCTAAAATCCAATGACCATGTGCATCACGCACACTATTCAAGGATACACAAGAGTGGACAGACAAATAATGTAAACAAGACTACAGGAAGCAATACACTAATGAGGACAGACTATTTCTGTACGTGTTTAAGATCTCTGGAAAAACTTTCTTCAATTGGATAAAAAAACAGCCGGAGGTGGAAACATGGAAAGGTCATATAGCATAATGATCACTTGAAATAAAGAGTAATAAACCCAACTTTAAATAAAGTGGTACGGGAACAGTACACAAACTCATTTTGAATAAAAAGTATATCAAACATCTCTGACTGGATCAATAAATACACAAGACACAAATGCAGGGTTTGACAGTGACCTGAATTCTCCAGATTTATATTTAAGCCTATGGCTTTAACTGTTGACCTACATGGGGCAGCTATATGAAATGTACTGATTGCAACAGTACATGAATCTCATCATCTTAAGAGAAAAGTCAGTGGTCGAAAAAGCCTTTAATCTGCAACATCAAAAGACATGTATGTGAACATATAGACATTAAAAACTCGACCTTTATGCAGGCAACAGACCATTAGAATTTCACAAGCTCAACTTCTGCCACATTCAGCAAAACTCAGACATATAAAAGATATTTTAATGTTAGTACATCACTAGTACATTGGGATTATGAGTTCATCATCTAAACCTAAACCACAAATGTCCCACATGATTGTACTATAGTCTACCGTGTTACATATTCCAAATAATTGTTTATGTTAAGCAGTGAGTGCTGCAGTGTGTATACCTTTCTTTGAGGAAGTCCACCACTTTCCTGAAGTCATCAACACAGTACTCTCTCTTCATGTCCATCAGAACACTGTCTGAGGCCGACTGCACAGGCACATGGAGGAACGCGTACACACGAGGGTGACTCAGGATCATCGCTATTTCCTACAGATGAAGGACAAGAAAGACTTAATTAGTTATAGGCAAGGTAAGATGGGTAAGATGTTTACACTGGTGAAAGCAATAATTGAATAAATATATAACTTGTAGGTTTAATAATGCAAACAGTAGTTCAGCAAGGATTTGACTGATTATAGAGGGCCAAAATTCACCAATATTGGCCAAGGAAAAGTTGATCAAAAGGGCACAAAGTCTCAGGTGGCATGTACCAACAATACAAATCACAACCTGAGGAAAGCAATATCACATGTAATGATTTTCCCCCGTGCTGCCAAGGTTTGGTGGAGCACACAGCAGAGGATAATAGTTGACAGCCTTAAATAATTGCAGCTTCCATTAACATTCTTGTCTGCCTGCACTCTGCTCACCTTACACCTCCAGTGAAAGACGGGAGAGCTCTCTTGTTTTATACTCCTAACCGAAAGCAGCAGAGGAGAATTCAGCACGTCTCTACTAGGATTTATAGTACAAAGAGTCAAGGCTGGTGCAGTAGGGGTTCTTTATGTCTGCAAAGTCAAGAGCTTGCTACAAAGCACGCAGGTCCACATCTCCGATCAAAAACGTGAAGGAGAAAAAAGACGTATACAAGTTAAGTTCAATTATCTCTGAACGGATATCTGCCGACTGGGTGCCTTGACTTGAGTGGAGAATAAAACTTGGTTCACGCAAAGTGAATGTGAAGGAAACTATGATAAAGGTATGGATTAAAGATCTTGTTATAGTGATTGTGGAAAAAGTTTTCTGAGATGTAAATTCAAGGTTATCAAGCTAGTGTGAGCTTTAAATTTATGGACTCGCAAATACAACATGTTTTATAAAAAATATATATTATACTTTTATTTGTGTGTGTATCAAGCTGAGTGGTACCCGTTTAATTCTCTTTTGACAGCCCCATTTGTGAAGTCTACAGAAGACAATTACTTGAGGTGTATATTGGACAATCATCTGGTACAAGTGATACAATAAAATTAATGAGTGTGTAAAAATACAACTGAAACTTATCAGGCATGTGAATTATATACAAGACAAGATTTGCTATTGTGGGTTTGCCTCCGACTATGTGATATAATGATATAATGATATCCTGTTACCACATGCCATTTCATTCAAATGTCAAGTTAAAGATAAAATGCATGTAATTACAGTGGTACCTCACCTTACGAAAGACCCTACAAACGAAAAATCCAAGTTACAAAACGCCTTCACGTTAAATTCTGGTCTCTAAATACGAAAGAAAATTCAAGTTACGAAGCGCGAAATCTCAAAAATTCAAAATGCGCGCTCAGATGCACGCCCCGAAACGTAAATACACTTAATCAACACACACGGGGGTTCCAGAGGTGGCCCGCGGTGGGAGAGGTTCGCAAGGTAGGACAACTTTGTATTTTGCAATTGTTCTACATGTTTTAGGGCTGTAAATGCCTCACCACACACATTGTACGCTTTTCTCAGACTGGAGTTGGGCTTTTCTTGCATTTCTCTCTCGTTTGAACACTCGAACTTTCATAGATTTTCAACGGAATGTGTTGATAGTGAAGCGTGGGGGGGACACGGCTCAATATAGTGCCGAACGCGCAAGGGGAGCTGAGACACGAGCACCACGCTCATCCAGTGACGCTGCTGTGTCTCGGGGCGCGGCGCGCACAAACCCCTTGAAGAGGTGCGCGACACGGCGCGAGGCCGCGCATACACCGGGGCTGCAGGCGCAGGATGGAGCCGTGGCGCACGGGCGAGCACAGGAGCCGCGCGAGGCCAGCTGAGAGCCGCACGGGGTGATTTAAAGGGATATGCCACCCCCAGGTCAAATTTGGGCATCTCCCCACAGTCCAGAGACTAAAATAATTGGTGGAAAGCGTTTTCCTGCTCACCCAGCCATTGTCCGAGTCTGTCGCCACTGACCGCCGCGGTATCTGCAGCTCCTCCGCCTTAGACTGGAGTCTAACGTCGCCAGAGAAAGATTTCGGCCAAAAGGAATTCATTTGCTCGATGCGTTTCCCAATTACTTTCTGTGTAGTGCGCATTCATATCGAGTGCAAATAAATGTGCAAATCAACACGGAGAGCTTGCCTTGGTCATTTTGGGTGGGAACTATTTTCCAGTGCGGAAGAATACAGCCGAATCACGCACCACGTTGTGCAACAGGGGAACTCCCTTCCCGGTGCGTAACTGGGATTCCCCTGGCAGCGTGCTGCGTGATTCGGCTGTATTCTGTATTCCACCACTTATTTTAGTCTCTGGACTGTGGGGAGATGCCCAAATTTGACCTGGGGGTGGCATATCCCTTTAATCCTGGTCTGGTCCTGGTTTGGTTCGGGACTGGATCTGGTCTGGTCCTGGTTTAGTCCAGGTCCAGTCCTGGTTTAGACCTGGTTTAGTTCTGGTCTAGACCTGGTTTATTCCACATTTAGTCCTGGTCTAGTCTCTTAGCCAATCAGGACCAGAACACAATGTTACACTATAAAAAAAAAACCTTGGAACATCTGCGAGCACGAGATAGAACCGCGGCGCCCGGACCGCGTCCTCTGGAGCCCGAGCCACAAACCAGCAAAGAGTGGCACGTGGTGGTTTAATCCTGGTTTAGTCCAGGTCTAGACCTGGTCCAGTCCTGGTTTAGTCCAGGTCCAGTCCAGGTTTAGACCTGGTTTAGACCTGGTCTAGACCTGGTTTAGTTCTGGTCTAGACCTGGTTTAGTTCTGGTCTAGACCTGGTTTATTCCACATTTAGCCCTGGTCTAGTCTCTTAGTCAATCAGGACGCAGAACACAATGTTACACTATAAAAAAAATGTTACACTATAAAAAAAAAACCTTGGAACGGAAAGAACGGGGCCTTGGAACGAATCAGGCCTTTTCCATTGAAATAGCTACTCAACTTACGAAAAATTCACGTTACGAAACCACTTCTGGAACGAATTAATTTCGTAAGGTGAGGTACCACTGTATATTTTATTAATGTGCAGAATTTAGAATGCAATATGGAAGCATGTGACATCCATGTTTACAGGTAATATGAATCTTTTTTTTTTTTTGCTTTGCAGGGACATTTGAGAGAAACTAATTTGTTGTGTTATTATTTTTCTCTATACTTGCGTTTGAATGTTACCTTTTCAAAACATGAAAACGCAACAAATTGAAATGTTATGTTTTGCATAAATAAACTAAATTCTGAAAAGAGATGTGTAATATTGATGTAAAATAAAGCAATATTTCCAGAACCAATATTTTCTTATACCCGTACCAATTACGGTTTCATTTTACTACTAGACTGACAGACACATCTTTTTACACATCCCATTAATTAAAATAATCCCTCTTTTTTAGTTTTTATGATTTTAATTTATTTGGGTGGTAAAAGAGCGAGAGAGCGCGCAGATGTCAGATTTCTGATGGACATAATCAGGATGCTATCATTACTATGCTAATCACCACAAGTAGGAGAGAGAAAAGGAGAGGGGAGGAAGAAATGATTTAATGATTTCCTACAAGAATGTGCTGATTGCCGTCCGTCTTCTCAATTAAGATCTATTGTAGCAGTCTCCCTACTTCATATGCAGATACGGGCCGTTTGTGGGCACGCACGTACACACTGAGAAAAAGCTCACTATGGAACGCCACAGGGGGTTGACCACTGGAAGATCCAAATTAGCGAGAATTAATTTAGTTGGAAAATGGAGGCTGATTGGTGACAGAAATCAGAGAGCAGAATGTGTAGGAGAGAGGGGAGAGAAAAAAAAGTGAAACATGCTTTTATGTATTTTTATGTTTTCAAAGTGAATTAATGGATGATTGATGGATCGTTAGCCCAAGTATTAATTACATCTTCTTAT
Source organism: Paratrypauchen microcephalus (assembly GCA_036785185.1). Classification (NCBI taxonomy): domain Eukaryota; kingdom Metazoa; phylum Chordata; class Actinopteri; order Gobiiformes; family Gobiidae; genus Paratrypauchen; species Paratrypauchen microcephalus. The sequence goes on along the minus strand of JAVJIX010000002.1, from coordinate 13,567,935 downwards.
GACTTCCTTTGTGGGTAATTAATCCAGACATTTTACTGCAAGTATTTTACAATTTATATTTCAACATTGAAGTCACAGGTATAAATTTGCACAACAGGAAAATTGAGCCACCAAATGGAGAATAAAATATAAAGCATAGCATCGTAAAGTAAGCTTATTGATGATCATTTCACAAACGCTGCGACGCAAGGAGATAAAGCTACACATTTATGACCACTGAATTTATAGTTATTTTGTTACTATGTGACTATGTAGTACATCTGGTCGTCACAATAAAAATAAACCAAAATCCCAGTTGTTGGAATTAGACTGATGAGACTCATATGTGAAACAACACAATAAAATATATTAACCCCATAGTTTATCAGCATAAAAAGCAAATAAGAATGACAGAAAGACATGTAATTCAAATAAACCACTAAATAAGGGGCTGGTGGACTGGGAATAAAAAAAAAAGATGAAAAGATGAATTATAGTTTCAATATTCGGCTTGGATACTCATTCAGATCCAGGCGAGACAAGTGCAAGAGTCCATTGACTTATGATTCCTGATACATGAATTTCTCAAAATAAATAAATACATTAAAATAAATTAAAATAATAATAACAACAACAATTGTTGTTGTTGTTGTATTATTGTTGTTGTATTATAATAATAATAATGATAATAATGATAATAATGATAATAATAATAATAATGATAATAATAATGATAATAATAATGATAATAATAATAATAGTAATAATAATAATAATAATAATACTTGCAGCAAAGTAAATATATTTGGCGCTTTAATATTACCAAGAAAAAAACAAGGATTACCATCAAATATAACTCATTAGAAATGGAAGGTATAGAAAATGGATGTGTTGGATATATGCAAAATTAGAATATTGATATAGTCTGAACAAAACAAATAAAAAAAGTCTGCAACATATAAAATAAAAACACCTATAGTGTAATGTAATCTTTCAAACAAGGATATAATAAAATAAATCTGCACTTTATAACGGATTCAAATTTTTTGTGATACCTCAACAAAGACATGTTTGTAGCATTTCTGATTGATTGCCGATATCACCTGAATAATGTTATCAGGATAATTACATAATAACAAAAAACACAGATTTTCTCAATATCACCCACTGCTACATTTTTGCACTCTTCCAACAGAGGCTGCCTTTACTTCATCGATATACAGCTGTAATAGGGGGGATTTGCAGTATACTGTACCATATTGCAAATCCTTATTTTTCTCTTCTTTAACAGCCAGCCTCCACTGTGCACAAATGTCAAGTAGCCTTTAAAGAATTACAGATAAACAGATAAATAATGTACAGGATTTTTTCACTCAACAGCACTATTTATCATGTATGTATGTGACAGCATCCTTCCCGCCCACTAATGATCGCACACTACAGATATGAATCTCTGGTAACTGATCCCTGTGGAGCTCTGGCCCTTCTCTGTCTGCGCCTGACAGGCAGTTTAGGCAGTCTGAGGCATAAATGATGCTATATGGGCGCGTGCATTGCTTAGCTAAAGGCTTGGTTTATTGCTCATATGAGGTAACCATCTCATTTGGACCAGCCAAACAGAGGCACCACAATTCAGCGCACACACCTTTGTACTTGTATCCTTATTCGTCCTCAGAGTGCTTATAGCTACACAATGTTGTTTGCCCCATTCTTTGTGCCACTTTTCTCCTTGCTCCCATCAGGCATCCACGCAGTCGTATTCACACAACACACGAGACGCGTTCCTTTCATCTCGGGTTGATCAGCTCAGATAGACAAACGCACCACAGAGGATCTGAGTTAACTGGCTTAGCTCAAAGCATCTGATATGTACCCCCTCAAATCAGATAGCAACAAAAAGAACATATAAAAACAGAGTGGAGCCAGATAAAAGAAGGCGGATTCCCTTCTTACAAAGACAAGAACTCTGTGTAGTTTGGGGATTTATTTTGTGGGGTTTGGGGCGAGAAAACTTTTGGTACTTGTGGGGATATTTTTCTCTAATATATAATTCAAGTCCAGTTAAACCTCAGTACATGATCAATAGGCATTTTTATCAAGGGCTTATTGATTGGTCGACAGCCCTTATCAACACCAAATAAATGGCAGGGGCTAACAGAGAAAGTGCCTATTTCAGCAGATTCTACTAGTTACACTGAAAAACTGCACACAAAGAAACAAAACAAACAGTAAGAATGCATTCAGATGGAATGTAAAGTTGTACTATGTACTATGTGTCTCCTTTTTTGCCATATGCAGGATCAACACAAGGTCAACAATTAGGGATGCACGATATATCGGCATTAATATCGGCATTGGCCGATATTGCCAACATTTTTTTTAACATATCAGTATCGGCCCGATGTGTAAAACTGGGCTGATATTAACGACCGATATGTGTCAGTACTATAAATACCTTGCTTTGAAAAACAAAAGTTCTATCACACTTCAGGCAGAGCACTGGGAGCTGTCCTTAACTCTTTCACTGCCAGCCTGTTTTCAAAATCTAAGCCTGTAGAGTGCCAGAGATTCAGAGAATTTTCACTGATATTACAAGACTCACAGAATACTGAGTTCTTTGACTATATAAACATGGCACACATCAAAATAAAGCCTAGACTCTCTTCTTTCACCTGGAAAAAAATTATGTTTCTAACCTTTTCGGTTCTCAAATAACTGATAGTAGAACATAGGGAAGTTTCAGCAAAAACACTGGTTTTTGAGCAAGAAATGGAGAAAACGAGCGTTGAGTTCAGAGAAGGATTTCGAGCAGATCAGTGACTTTGACATCAATATTTATTGATTTAGTGACACCTCAAACATCTAAAATAACAGAGAAAGAGATTTTTGATGACAAAGTACATTTTTTATTTACAAATATAAGAATATAAGGCTCTGTGAATAGTGCCAAGAGATGTTTACAGGATATAATAATATCTTTTCATATAAAATAGAACTTTGTTGAGGCTTTGTCTGAGGCCCAGAGTACAGACCCATAATAAAAACTAATACACACACCCACACACACACACACCTACACACACACACACACACACACACACACACATACACACATATATATATGTACATACACACAAGCCCATGCATAAACCTTTACACACACACACAGCTACACACGCGCGCACGCACGCACACGCGCACGCACGCACGCACGCACACACACACACACACACACACACACACACACAACTTCATTCATTACAATTACCATACAGCACCATTACTGCTCCAAGTCAGTAAACTTCTTCTCTGGAGCTGTCGTAGTTCTGAGGAGACTCCCTGGTCCGCGCAGCGCACACATGACACGCCCCCTCCTCGGGCACAGCAGATCTCTGCTCAGACCTCGCTGCTTGATCCGGCTTGTCTCTGCGATCCTCTGATCCAGGATCCTGGGTCCCAAGAGCGATCTGATCGCTCCATAGGCGCTGATCAACAGTCATCTGCTTTTCCGGGTTCTCTGGCCTCGCCATCTTACACACATCTATACACACACTGCACTCCTCCTTTCTTCCCCGGCTCTGATCGGCAAATAATGATACAACATCGCCATCTACAGGTTGAGAGATGTGAATTACACCTCAAAAGTTGCTCCAGGCCGTAACCTAGCAACCCCCGCTGAAAAACGTGTTGAACGTCTATAGACGTTCTGGCAATCAACGGTTGGGTTCGCCCGAACGTCTATAGACGTCTCCGGCAGCCAATGAGTTAATAAGGTCGAGCTGTACAGGGATCTTGGTTATAAAACGTTGTGTTTATCTTGTATCTGTCCATGTTTGTTTACTGTAGTTTGACAAAATGTGTTGCAGTTCCTTTTCTTGGCAATACACAAAATGGCCCCCAAACCTGAAGTATATGTGGTGATATGGGAGCCAAGTGAAATGCAGATTAAGAGTGACATGGTGATTTATCATCCTTGTGAGTGTTTATTTTTATTATTTTTTTTAAATCTAAACTTTCTCACAGGGGTTTTGTGAATAAAATAAGTTAAGCTTTATGGAGTCAAAACATGTTTTGAAAATAAAAGACATTCAAAAATTCATTTTGCATGATTTTCAGTCTGTATAAAATGTTATCTCAGAATAATAAAAAAATAAAATAAATAAAAATAAAAATAAATTAATTAATAATAATCGATATCGGTTATCGGCCACAACAGCAGCATTAATATCGGTATCGGCTAAAATTTTCACATCGCTGCATCCCTATCAACAATGTATGGAAATGCTTAGGATCAGAAGAACCCATTGACTCGCTAAGATAGTCGAGAAGTACTAATAGCATGCAATAAAAATACAAGTGAAAAAAAGTAAAAAAATATAATAAAAATATGCAATAAAATATAATAAAATACAAGGGTACAGGTAGGATTAAAGAGTATTTCACAGGTGGTAATACTGCTCAAATGAATTTCGTATATAGTATAAGTATTGCGTGAAAAGTCCCTCAGTCGTCCAGGTAGAATCCATGATAACAGGAGAAGTTCAATTTGTCAACTGGACAACACCGAGCCACAAACAAAGCAATGTGGTCTACTCCATTCAGTGTAGTGAAGACTGCAGTGAGCGCTATATTGGAGAAACCAAGCAGCCACTTCACAAGAGGATGTACCAACACAGGCGGGCATGCCAGAGTGGACCGTCTTCTGCCGTATATCTTCACCTAGAAGCCACGGGTCATTCATTTGAGGACAGTGAGGTTCAGATCTTAGCCAGGGAAAAGTATTGGTTTGAGAGGGGAGTTAAAGAGGCTATTTTTGTCAAAAAAGAGAATCCTTCTCTGAACAGAAATGGTGGAGTAAGACATAATTTGCATCCCATCTACAATTCCATTATTAAGCCTAGATCAAACAAACAGGGAAACAATAGGGCTAGCCAGGTCAGGGCCAGAGGTGTGAAAAACAGGCGTGTAGGGATGAATAGGGACTGTCAGCTAGATGCCAGAGAAACAAAAGACCGAAACCAATGAGATAGTTCCGGAAAGTAGTTAGCTAGGTAGCTCCTCCCTACAGCAAGATATAAGCAAGTGTCTTACCAGTATTCTTATTAGAGCTGACGAAGCCTCTCGGATGAGCGGCGAAACGTTTTCAACCAAACAAACTTTGTCCAGTTGACAAATTGAAATTCTCCTGTTATCATAGTATAAGTATTGCATGTGGATTTCGTATTGCACGTAATATAGTATAGTAATTGCACATAATATAGTATAGTAGAGCTTTGCCTATAATGTTCCACCTTATGGCATTACATTTCTCACATGTATTCAATTACATTTGTTTTTATTGTCCTATTTATTGTTCTAATAGCTTAAAACGCATGCACTTTGTGTCAGCAGGATTGCCTCTCAACATCTCTGACCTGCAACTTCCCATTGGTGGCATCCCCTGCTTCTGTCCAAGGAGATGGAGATACTGTGGAACATTCCAGGCAAAGCATTCTCCATGGGGAAAACCAGATGCATGAAAGCTAAATCTGGAGTCACTAGGGTTTTTTTTTTTATCTAGTCATACTTCATCATATTTATCATGAGGATTAAATGTTTATCAAGCTTAATCACCATGTTGCCAGCTAGATCCATTACCATCAATTAGACCTACATTTTAGCAGAGAAACCAAAATAATTAAGCAGTGCTAATTACCGTCACCTGTCTCTGCATGCCATAAATAGAACCTTATCCTATAGAGAGCACAGTCTTACTTACAGCACATCTAACAGAGGGTTATGGTAAAGCTAAACACAGTGGCACATGGAAACAAAATGTCCACACAGATATGGGATAGTATTAAGAGGGTTATCCCAGGGGAGTCTATGGCGAAAATGATTGAACATGGTGGTCCCAGGATGATACGTCATAGTGTGTGTACGCATTTCTATTTGTGCAAACTTTATTCGGGAAAAAAAACTGAGCTCCCAGCGGTATTTCAAACACTTGGAGTTGCATTTGATTTTCCCTGGAGGGCAGAGCGGGCTCCAGCACCTCACATAGCACACATAAAGTCTATAGATCGCACAGAGGGAGAGAGATTACTTTGGCTCTGTACCATTGCAGAGCCCTATAACGCACAATGTGTAAACACAAGTGGCTGATACGAGCTCGAAAAAAAAAACATATAAATTATTAAAACTAGGAACTTTGTTATGTATAAATAAAGTCCAAATTAGGGACAAAACAAGAATGCATTCATGTATAAATAAGTAAAATAAAATAACTGTATGCTTTCACTTTTGAGAGAATAATTCGAGCGACATTAACAACAGGACATCAATGGCTCACATAATTGAAAACTTAATTTGCATCATAATTAAAACAATCTGCAAAAGCTACAATTTGGTTTGACAGCAAAACAACTTTAACTAGATTTTGTCTTGTTACGCTTCCACCTCATTAAAACGATCATAATCTCAAGGAGCACGTTTAACCACAGCCTCTATAGTTTACAATATGTGCATAATAAACCTTTGTCTAGTTAGTATTTCACGTCGTCTGGGTTTATGTAGGCTTACGACATCTTAGCGTTACATTTATAAGCATTTGAAAAGTTTAGAAATATGCTGCATATCCTGTAGACTTTGAATGTGCCAGTTTCTGTTCAAAATGGGATGATCTCACATGATGTTAAATGGACAACAGTTCTTTCATTCATCGGGCCCTAACTGATTGCTACATATGAGGAGGGTACTTTCACACCTCATTTACTGACTCCGCGGGCATGCTATATTCAATCACACACTCTCACACACCAGCACACAGGTATACGTGCACTAAAGCACACTATATGATTGGATGACCTACTGTTGTGCACTTGACAACTTTGACAATGAAATTACATGTGAGGTATGGCTGGAATAACAGACGGATGTACAGACGGGCTTACAGTGAGAGAGCGGAGGCTAAAACAAAAAGCAGAAATTGAAAATGTCAATGAACAATGGGGAATACGGAGGGGGTATTTTACTAACACTGGAAAAAGGAACCACTGATGGCTCAATGCAATCAACAAAAATGGCCAAGACATCTGGAACAGGAGAGGCGCATTTAACTGCTACAATCAGCAAATGGCGGTATGAGCGTGTCTTCACCCGTCAGTAAAAAAACACGGAAGACTAAAATAAAGGACTATATGTGAGAAATAGTAAAATGTGCTGAGGGAGAGTGCATAGGTCATGCTCAGGCTCATCTCCAGTCATTCACAGGGCCATTACAGAAACGGGCATCTCATCTGACTTGTGCTCACCATGACTGATTGACTAGAGATTTGACGTTCACCATTACACCTGTCCTATTCCAGTGATTACTATCATTAGGAGCAGCACTCAACAGTAGACAGGGAACAAGAGCCAGGGAAAGACAGAAAATACAACATCTGATAAAAAAAAGACAGGATTTCTCACGTTGGACCATTACATATGTAGAGAGGAGATGGTAAGACGGGTGATGTTCAGAACAGTTGCACATTTAGAGACAGGGGTAGTGGTTCTTTTCAGCTCATTAAAAAAAAAATGACGTGCAGATCTAAAAGCTCATCTTACAAATGTATTTCTTTGAAGAAAATGAACAGATGCATATGTCATTCCAGAAAAGAAGAAATTTATCGCACACTCGCTTGACTTTACTCTTATTCCTTTATTGAACCCAATGAAGGAATAAGAGAAAAGTCAAGCGAGTGTGCGGTAAATTTCTTCTTTTCTGGAATTATTCAATGTTCCTGTTGTTACCAGCACCTGGAAGCTGTGCGTGGAGTTTTGAACTTTTGAATTAAAGATGCATATGTCATGTTGTATTTCTCACACCTGTTAGTTGTGCCTTCATGAAATATCACATGGACTAACAAAAAACATTGAAAAACTCTAATGCTCGGCCATCTTAAAGGGATAGTGCGTTTTTTTATTTTTATGTTAATCTGTATGGGTTTCCTTTATTAGCTGTATTAGCCTGTTCACTTGTAAACTTCCCCTTACGGCGGACCGCATCTGCCGTACACTTCTGTTAAAGGTTAACAGGCTAATACAGCTAATATGCGCACAGTGATACGAATCGAGACGGTCAATATGTGAACGCAATCTACGCTGATGGATGTTTCATGGACAACTGTTTGGGACGCAAATATATCACGTTTCGGACAAATGTTTCGTTTTGAGAAGAAAAATAAGATTTATTTCATGTTCCAGGGAAGTTACCGGACCTACTTACGTGGGCTCCAGAAAGCGAGGCGAACCGGGATCAGCTGAGACTGTCAGAGGTAAGCCAGTGTCAACACGCGTAGCTTTTAGAAGGAAACCCATACAGATTAACATAAAAAAACAGCACTATCCCTTTAAGAGTCGATTTAAAAATACAAGATAGTTTCTGTTCCGTGTAAAAGTCCTGCATCACCCTATTTTCTGATTTAATTTCAAATTTTGTTTCCTCATTAAAAACATACCTGGAGATGTGTTTTGTTTCAAGGGAAATTGTTTTCGGTACAGTAGCTCACTCATCAAATATAATATATAGTATGTCCATCCATCCATCCATCCATTTTCTTCCGCTTATCCGGGGCCGGGTCGCGGGGGCAACAGTCTAAGCAGGGACTCCCAGACTTCCTTCACCCCGGACACTTCCTCCAGCTCCTCCAGGGGGAGCCCAAGGCGTTCCCAGGCCAGCGGGGAAACACATAGTCCCTCCAGCGTGTCCTGGGTCTTCCCCGGGGCCTCCTCCCGGTGGGACATGCCCGGAACACCTCCTGAGGGAGGCGACCAGGAGGCATCCAGAACAGATGCCCGAGCCACCTCAGCTGGCTCCTCTCAACGTGGAGAAGCAGCGGCTCTACTCCAAGCCCCTCCCGTGTGACTGAGCTCCTCACCCTATCTCTAAGGGTGCGCCCAGCCACTTTGCGGAGGAAACTCATTTCGGCCGCTTGTATCCGCGATCTCGTCCTTTCGGTCATTACCCAAAGCTCATGACCATAGGTGAGGGTAGGAACGTAGATTGACCGGTAAATTGAGAGCTTCGCCTTTTGGCTCAGCTCCCTCTTCACCACAACGGTCCGGTACAGCGACCGAATCACTGCAGACGCTGCACCGATCCGCCCGTCAATCTCACGCTCCATCCTCCCCTCACTCGTGAACAAGACCCCGAGATACTTGAACTCCTCCACTTAAAAGAGGGTAAAAAAAATAGATGGAAATAACAACCAAAGAGCAATTAGCCAGTGTCAGATGAGACATAATTAAACAAATGAAAATAATGATAATAAATGTATATGTACAAAGCAGAATTAAATAGAAAAGTAGTAATAAAATAAATAAATAAATAATAATAATAAAATACAATATCAACTAAGATGTACAATCCCAGCTATATAGAGTTGTAGGGAGTATTATCTATTGCACAAGGATGAGTTGTTGTACAGCTGTATGGAGTATGTATGAATTGAGGCTGTACTCTTCTCTCAAACTGAAAACATGATGTTCCACCTTGTGATGTCATGAGGTAATATAGGAAGTACGCCACTGTGTTTTTAAACTCCATACACCTTGGAGTGCTTCAGACCTGGAATTGCCAATTTCTACTCAACTAAAGTTTTCTGTTAACTTGAAAACTACAGCTTCATGACATCACAAGGTGGAACAGAGCATTTCGAGCTTTGGGGATGTAGACAGATTAATAATAAAGTTTTACTCATGTGTGAGTGAGACAACACAAGTCTGTTTCTGAGGAGGTAAAACATAATATGGATTAAAGCTCACAAGAGTCAATTTTGTGTAAAATAGGACCTTTAATCAAAAAGCCTTTATGCTAACTGGATAAACTAATTACTACAAAAGAAAAACCACTGCATTTTTTTCTGAAATCAGCATCTCTACATGTATTACAGCCATTCCATTCCAGCGTCTGTTGAAGTCCAACACAAACACAAAGCTGAGCTACTTCAGTTCTTGCACCAGGAGTGGAATAAAGTCACCCAAGAACAATGTGAAAGATGTGTGGAGAGCATGCCAAGACACATGAAAGCTGTGATTAAAAATAAGGGTTATTGCACCAAATATTGATTTCTGAACTCTTCTTAAGTGTAAACATTAGTATTATGTTGTTTTAAAATGAATTTGATCTCGTTTCTTTGCATTGTTTGAGGTCTGAAAACATGCATCTTTTTTGTTATTTTTACCATTTGTCATTTTCTGCAAATAAATGCCCTTAACGATAACATTTTTATTTGGAATTTGAATGAAACATTGTCAGTAGTTTATAGACTCAAATGTTCCTTTTGCCCAAAGTAGTATTTTCCAGTGCTCTCTTATTTTTTTCCAGAGCTGTATTTGAATTAGGCTTGGATGTTACAAGCATGTAGTGAAGTGGTTACAGTTCTTATAATGTTTGATAATTGGTGGCTATTGCTAATTCCTTCATAGAAATTAAGCCTGCTAAGCTAAAGGCACCATTCCCTGGAAGTCAGCCAGTCTATATTTGCAACGGGTCAACTGCACTAAACCACTATCAAGGAAGTACAGACAAACAGACTCAAGAGTGGACACTGGAGACAAAAGAGACTGATAAAACTATTCACATTATGTAGGTTAATTGACTAAGGAATTAAAGCTAAACTTATAATTTAATTCTTTGCATCAACATTAACAATAAAAGGAGGTGGCATATGAAATCTCTCTTAACACACATACACCAGTCATGCAAGTGTGCCGTGCTATATTTCTAATTATCAGTTAATTGTTATTCCCTATCATTAGGAGGGTGGTTTTTTAATTGTAATGTAGCCAAGCAGAAAGCCTACCTATACATGTGGGGGACAATTAGCCACCTCCATTAACCCCTGCTTAATTACAACCTCCACTGCTGCTTCCCACAGCACTTTTCCCACTCATTTTTACCCCTTGAATCTATCCCCAGGCCTTTATCCCCATTATGATACATTCTGCCCTCATTTCATTCAACTGTCATCTTGATTATTTGACTTAAAACTATATCTGTTGTGGGCTCCGTGTGTTTTTTTCAAGTTCACTTTTTTGATTATCTCCTGAATTTACCCTCATATCGGCGCCAAGTTTTTCAATTAATACTTAAGTGTCCTTGGGGATAAAAAGGAAATGTACATTATAAGTCTAGATATAAATGGCACAGATTTAGGGACAAAAGTAGCTAGTCAACACCCATTAAAAAAAAAAAAAAAATGTAATATAGAAATAATATAAGTTTAGTAGAAACTTTCCACTTTACATGGACTTTATATGGGGTATATTTGCGCATAAGTGAAAATCAGACTTCTAGAAAAATGCCACAATGTTGGGCGCCAATCATTCATTTAGCCATTATCTATGTCACAATAAGCAATGGAGGAGGACACTAATTAATTATATTTTTAGAAGTCAATATTGTAATTGTTGTTTTTCTTTGTACGCTGTTGGCTAATTGGTGGGCAGGCGTCTTAAAACCAATTGTATGGAAGTTAATGTGCGTTTACAAAGAAGTGATGTACAAAGACCTTGGCCAAACAGAAAGTAAGTGTGAGAGAGAGAAAGAAGAGGTCGAGGGAGGAATAGAGTGGGTAACTATGTCCATTGTTCCATTAGGGAAGACAATAATGACTGATAAAATGGGGCTGCTAAAGAGGACACAATGGTCCTTAATTGACTCATTAGGAAAAGAAGAGAATGAACTGCGCTAATGAATGGAGAGCCACAACTAAAGTGCTTCGCAAGCAAAACAGAACGACATTTGGTTTATTAAATCGACAAAGTGATGTTATTAGCTCACATTAAAGGCAGTGCATGAGGCGTGAGGGACAGAAATGGTAAATAAATAAAAATTGTCTTATTATTATTTTATTGAAGAGTGCCTTTGGGTCAGAGCAGAGTGTAGTGGCATACCTCTAAGTGTTCGAGTATGTATGGAGGGTTGGTCATGCCCAGTCGCAGCATGGCTCCTTCGGGGATCTCCTCCACCAGTCTCCAGAGCAGAGTGGGCAGATCTGTGCCAATGTCCCTGCCGTACGCTCCTGTGTCTTCACTGGTCAGCCAAATCTCACACACGCCCTCTGCAGAGAAGACAAATGTACAGCAATTCAGTAAACGGTGGACAAGAGGGCTGTCACTTGATCTTGTTCCAATGCATTTAGAACAAGAGTCTGACTCAACATGCCACTTGTGTGTAAAATAGGGATTTATTGTACCAAGGTCCCTTTCAGCAGTTATGTGGGCTTTGGACATATCTGAGCATTATCTTTCCTTCATCAAATCACAGATTTTAGACACAATATCAAAAAGGAATAAGAAACTGCACCCTTCAAATAAGTTGAACATAATTTACATTTACAATTCTTGATTCGATTAAGTAAGCGTACCTCATCGGCGAGCATGGGCGATTGGTATGACTGTGCTGTATTTTTTTCTAAAAACAATCCAATCTCCATACCACCAGAAAAATGCCTTAGCAATTTGTCTCCAATAAATATAGATTTGAATTTAAAAAAAAAAAAAAAAAAAAAAAAAGTGTGCGGCACTTTTCTGCAGAAAAAGTAGTTAAAGCAACTTTTAACTATTATGTTAAGAACTTGAGGAAAAATGCGAGTAGCAAATTAAATAATCAAATGTGTTTAATGAAGACTTGATTGTATCTCAAGGTTTTGCCTTTTGGTGCCAGCTGTATTACCCCCTTTGAAGTTTTCACTCAAGTAAAAAAACAAAGAAAGAAAATCACATTTCCTTATTTGTCCAAAAGTTTCTTGCAGACTTCAGGAGCAACCCAAGGAAGATAACTAACATACTAAAACACATGCTATCTGAGATTTGAAGGTCACCCGGAGCAAAGGAGGAGTTATCTAGCGGCTGCAGGCTAAATTAGCACGTTGCCTGCTGCTGGAGCCTAATGATCTAACTGTCATTTGGCTGGAGGTCTGGAAACGCTTGAGTGTCTGCTTAAGCTATGTGTTAAGACATATCATATCATGCAGATGCACCAAAATAAATTCACACTTGGAGGGGCCCAGAGATCAAGAACACACAGCCCGATACAAATACGCAAGTGCCATCATCATTAGCAGAGCACGGACAGACACTAAGATACATGTGGTCATCCAGGGGAGCGAGCGTGCCGTTTGGCTAATTGGACAGTGTGTGTACGTGTTTGCATGTGTGAGGGAAAGTAAAAAGGCCGGCATTAAAGGAGAGAGGACGGAGAGATTAAAGCTGATGACAGTGTAATTGTCCAGAATAAGAGTCTCTAAAGCTCATCATCAATGGTATTAAGATGCACTAATGATTCGTGAAGTCACCCGTGTCCAAGAATGCCATCGAAAACATCCATCAATCACACATGATCACATACAAATGCTGTACAGCAAAACATTAGAGTTGTTTTTGTATTCAATAATTATAAACAATTTCTTTAATGTTTGTCTCATAGTTGCCCACAGGACACAGGGCACAACTTCAAAATATGAACTTTTTCTTTTTTTTTTGTTATTTGACCAATATGCCTTCTCCCTAATGGTTTTAACTAAACTTAATTTCCTATCAAATGCTCTCAGATTTTTTTCTCCCATATAAAGCGTACACACACATGCAATATGAGCCCCGGGCAGGTTACTGACTACCCCTCAATCTGATGTTAAAACGAAAACTGCTCGTCTTTGTTGTCTTCTACAATAATTGTTACATATCTTGCAGTGAGGAGCAGTTTTGATAGTAACAATTTGTTGGTTGCTTTGTAAGCTCAATAATTCAAGGTGATCTGACCAAAACAATTTTGAGCCATTGCTGAATGGGCACAAGTGGTCAGTAAAGGAGCAATGATTATTTGAAGGAGATATTTACAATTGAGAGATATAAGGGATTTGTGGATCAATGGATGGAACATTTACCTCTGAACTAGAAGAACCCTGTGGTTCGATTCCAATTCTGGGACCTATTATCTTTACCTTTGCAAGATAAGGTCAAAGCTTTGTGCTCTTCAAGAGCTTCTGCCTTACACAGGCCTGACAGTGTTAAAAGCCAGTGTCTGCCAGGATTTTTTTTTCCAAATAACATGACAATGGTTCCAAACACGTAATCCAAAGCTAAAATTGAACTATTTCCAATTTCCTGTTTTTAATTGTTCGATGTTTCCCTGTCCCCGTGATGTTGTGAAAAGCCTCAGGTGTAGACTGCAGAGCAGACACTCAATAATGTGTGCAGTGATTTGGCTCTTTGGCCCTCCTCCTGGTCCCTTTTGGTTTTAAGTGCGCTTATTGTGTTATTGTTGGCTCATGACATAGGGGATGGTCATTTATCAGGAAATGGTCGTCTGCTCTCTATTCTTATCTGCTCCCATACATTTCTGCAGCTGTTTCCTGGAACACACAAGAGCACAATTGGTACATGGTGTGGAGCAATACATTGAGATGAGGGCAAGTATAATGTCTAAACTGGTATCCAAACCAAGATAGACCATCTAATTATTAAGCATCTATTTTTACATAAAGCATGAAATGCTTGCACTGGCGCCTTCATGAAAACTACATTCACATTTTCCAAATAATCAGCAATACAGGAGAGTAGTTTTTTTTTTTTCATCAGGTTATGTTTTGAGTGATTTAGGTATGGCAAAGGAAACAACATGGCATGCATGTCACATTGACTGGTATATCAGAGAGTTGGGGAGTTTATTCAACCTGAAAAAAACTACATCTTCAAGAAGGCATGCTACCACTCTCAATCAACAATCAATGTTATATTTTAAATATTTAGAAATAAGTGTATAAAAAGCACAGGATGTACAGTTTGTTTAGGCATTTAGTTGGCTCACCCTTGTTGTAGACCCTGCACATGTGGGTTCAGGCCTACCTTTTTATCTTAATCTCTTTGGCACTGTGTACATTTTGATTGGCTGCCATGGGCTATACTGCATCACAGATTACTGATAAGATGCACATACAGATCATCCCATTTAACACCATTAAAGCCCATTCTCCATATCACAAGTTACAGAGAATGGCAGGAAACCAAAGAGACAAAGGCGTGGGTCACTTGGTAGAATTTTACCTCCACAACATTTAAGTTTAGAGCAGGATAATTTCAATGCTGTTAATTGGCAATGAATTCTGTGTTGTGAACTATATGATACAACATATGTGTACATGTCAGGTAAGGATTATTTATAATAGGATCATATCTGTTCATATTGTTTAATCTAGAAGTCACATGTTATATGCGTCAATATCTGCGTAGAAGAATTTAATCCTATTTAATGACCAAGTTTGCATAAATATATACCACCCATCTTTTTCTACTGATAGAGGTGTGCCATTTGTTTTAATTTGATATTCTCAATATTCCTTTCGATTACAACCACCAAATGCCTGACTGTGAATTAGGAATATACATGTGGAAAAACACCACACCAACAAACATCTCGTAATAGGAGGACAAATAAAAGCACACTTGAATTTCAGTCTATAAACGAATTTAGTTTTTCTGAGACTATTCACCACTCAGGATAGATTATACTTCCAAATTGTGAATTACAAAACTGTATTCATATAGATTTAAATCCATCTAAGGTGGACATGGCTAAAGACATGTGCTTTTTTCTCCCACACAGACTGACTAACAAGCCGCGCACACACAGCATCTTGGTGCTGTGTATCAGTGACTGGAAGGCCTGTCTGACCTTCAATCACATTAGCCAATGCCCCTATCCGTTCTGACCAGTCTAGGCCTGCGGCACTCTTCCTCCGCGCTAAAGCTTCCCACTCACAAGACGCTCTGGGCTTTCAGAGCATTGTCTCCTACAGCAACATGTACAATCGCCAGATTACAGTAGAAAGAAGGAGACAGGATAAAATGCTTATGATCAAGTATGCAAGATATACATTACACTTAAGTCTACTTTTACACACAGAGACTAATAATTTATTAATAAAACCAATAAAAAAACCTGAGGATTTTGATTTGCAGAAGTATGAGCTATTCAAAACTTAACCCTGGCAATTATGTTTTTATTCTCAAGCACAGACTAACTATTACACACTTTGTGCTAAAGCAAAATACCACATAGAGTTTAATTGCAGTCATTAAGAATCTTAATTTAGAGTATCAACTGTTGAAGTAGCACGTAGGAGGCTTGGCAGGTAACATCCCCTTCTTGGATCAATCCAACACATAAGTTAGAGGTAAATATGCACTCCTGGGCATATGAACCCAAACCTCCAGGTGTGTAGTTGTGTGTGTGTGTGAGACTGTAATGAACATTTTAAACAACAGCGTGTAAGAATGTCAGCTTTAACCCACTTTCACCACTTCCAAACTACAGACATGACCTTCTGAACAGGACTATGTACCAGATAAAAACGTCTGCATACATCAAAGGCACAGTGTGTGATTGTGTGTTGTGTTCATAAGAAAAACATGCCGCAGCATATATGGGTCAGATACATTGTATGGATATATCAAAAGTAATTGGCAGAAGGGCTACAAGTGCTGTGTGCACAGGAATACAGTGTGTGCGTTTGTGATGTATGTGTACATGAATGTATGGGAAGTAATTGGGAGAGAAGTTATATCCTCTCTTTCATCTTTTCTCTGGCTCCATGTATATATAGATGTGTGTGCAGTCAAAGAGGAAGTATCTTGTGAAGCTTCCAAGCAGATGGCCTGCTGTATATAAGAGAAACAGGGATCTGTGGGGACCAAGATCACCCTTTTGCTCACCATGGGGCAAGTCAGTCATGTGTTGTGTGAACTCAGGGCACTCAACCAAAGTACTTCTCCCAAATGTTACAGCTACACAGGTAAAATGTCTAGGCTGCTTTTTATCAATGCACTGATTTAGTTTAAATGTCAGACCAAATACCTTTCACTCAAAGAAGAAAGTAGTCAGTGAAGGTTTGTTTTGAAAACTAAAAACACCACAAAAGTGCTAAGCAGGTAAGCTATAAACGAAACACCATCTATTCACATTCACTCACATTACAAATAATGCAATATATGAACTGATCAATTGAGATACTGCAACAACACTATTTCACTCTTGTAAAAAACACTACATAGACAATTATAAAATACAGTCTACAAATATTGTGTTACAATAGTCTACAATATTATGTTTGAGAATGACAATAAGTATTGATACATATATCTGCAATATAAATGACATAAAATCAAAAACTCACAATATAATGTTTTGCCACACTTCTGATCTAAAAGCCCTGCACCTGAGTTTGAGAGCAAAACAGAGCTTATTTTAGACTGTTAACTGCAGTCCAAACTCTCATTACTTTCTAACACATTCTTAATATCCCAGTTCTTCAACAAAATACAACCAGCTCACTAAAACTGCGCCAGTAGTAAATTAGTTCTAAAATGGAGCAATTTTCCTGCAGTACTGGTTCTGTTGATCAGGAGATAGAGGACGACAGGTTTTCCTGCCTAAAGACCAATCCAGACACACCTAAAAAAAAAAAAAAAATTCAAACTATTTGGACCCCCAATGTATGAGCATTCACTACTGGCTTTGCACTGATTATTCTGACATAATAGGGATTAACTCTGGACCGTTGACCTAATTTTCACTGTATGCGTTTCTTTGGCACTAATTTGATAAATAATAATACAGTATTTCTGGTCAGTATTTATGCTAATGTATTCATGACCCACCAGCAGGCATGTTGTGTGTTTGGTAATTCATCGTGTGTGTGTTTGTCTGTGGGTGTAGCATGTGTATGTTTTAATTAAGTAATTGACTTAATATACAGTTTGTGTTCAGATGTATTTGGGAAACTGTCCACGGGTATGTAAATGTAATCCCATTATGTAAATATTTGTGTTTTTATGTAAACATATAGGATCTTTTTTGTATTAAAGCTTCTGACTAATGACTGTAGCTGGTTTACTGGCTTAACAAGCTCTATGAACATTGAGGTCACCTACAGGGTAACCAGTCACAACTTATATGTCACTGATTTGCATTTAAGACCACAGAAAAAACATAATTTTAAAACGATTGGTGACCCAAGCTCAACGTGATATTGTGATGGTTTGATCAATATTGTCTAACCTGGTCACCACATTGTCAGTGAACAGGTAATGGCAATCATGAACCTAAAAAGGATTGAATTTTCAATGTAAATCACGTGTAGTTGCATGGTTGTATAATTGATGGACCAAATCCCCAGCCCTCATGAATATGAACTGCTAATGCATTGTGGATCTTGTTGCGTCTCAAATTATGCTGCTGGGGAATTCTACTCAGTAATATGGAGTGCTGAAATACAGAAGTTAGGGAGAGCGAGAAGTAATAAAAACAAACAAAAAAAACATAAGGGAAAAAATGTAATATGTTGCATGGTAAATATTAACTATATTACGAACTACAAAAAAAGATCCCTTAACAACCACCAGAGATTCACGGTCTTAATTAGAACAAAAACGGCACAACTGCACAGATTTGTGAACACTATGAGGAAAAATGAACTGTTTAGGGAATCCAGTCCGTTTATGGGCAGATATCTTAATCCATTTTAACTCCAGTATCCGCAAACACTGCTAAATGCATGTGCCCAATACATCGATCGCCAAGATAGTGTGGGTAGATCGTAGTGCCGTAGTACTCAAGACCGGTCTTGGTCCCGAGACGAGTGCGATCATATTTCATGACAGCCGCTGCCCTAGTCAATAAACTTGTACCAGTGTGCGGGACCACGCAGGGTGATCTGGAAATTGTGCAACAGCGTGTACCCTTGCATACCAGAGTGTGTCACAGGACAGGTTAAACTTTTTAAAACATCCTACCTGTCCGTCTGCCTCACGTCAGCATACTGCTCCTCACCTTTTCGCGCTCTCGCTCTTCCCTGCATATAGCGCAAACAAGCTCCCTCCTCAATTCGCGCTGATTAGAAGAGCAAGATGAAATGCGAAGGAAAAACTAATCTAAATGTATGTTACAGTGTTGGCACAAAGCAGGCCTACAGCACAAAGCAGACATGTGGTTGAAATTTGCCTAATAAAAGTGCACAAATGCATCTGTATTTGTCACGATGTGTGTTTGGCAAATGTGCAGAGGCTGGTAAATACCACTGCAAAACCAGTAAGAGAATGTGACTCCAATTAGAAACTTCAAAAAACAGTTTTAAAAATAAATTTATAAGAAGGGGTTCTCAAACAAAAAAGAGGTGCAGAATGTTTAAAGGTCCCATGGCATGAAATTTTCACTTTCTGAGGTTTTTGAACGTTAATGTGAGCTTTGTGGCCATACCTGCCTGTCAAAGCCTGATCCCGTCAGATCTCAGAAGCTAAGCAAGGCAGGGCCTGGTTAGTACTTGGATGGGAGACCACTGGGAATTCCAGGTGCCACAGTGGGGCGCCAGTTGCAAAAAACTGTCGCTGTGTCCTTAGGCAAGACACTTCACCCACATTGCCTAGTATGAAAGTGGAGTGTGCGTGAGTGTTGGAGGTGGTCGGAGGGGCCGATGGCGCAGATTGGCAGCCTTGTTTCCGTCAGTCTGCCCCAGGGCAGCTGTGGCTACAGAAGGTAGCTTACCACCACCAAGTGTGGAGTGAATGAACGGTGAACTATGGAGCACTTTGGGATGACAAGGCATGTCATGAAAGGCGCTATATAAATGCAATGGAAAAAAAATAATAATAAAAGCTCCCCTACCCTGTTTAGGCCCCCCCAATGGCTAAAAGTTGCGAAATGTCTAAACTGAGCATTTGCGATCCTTTTCTGCGTTTGAAAAAAACACAGCTCAAATGGGCGATTCTGGACAAGCCACCTTATTGACGTCAGATCGAAAAAAGAAATTCAAATTCAGTTCCACCACCGTCTGGATCTCCACCTCCTGTCTCTGGAAATCACGCCCAGAGAATTTGGACTGCGGAGGAGCTACGCAATGCAAAATGCGTTTTTTATTTGCCTGGAGGCACATGCGAGTGTTTCTAGACTCGGAAATCCTTTACCCAACCCTCTGGACCTCTGAAACAGCAGTGGTTTAATTTTATTTTCTGTGAAAATGTGTTTTTTTTTTTCATTGAAAAGGCTCTCCTTTCCTCCTTCGCGCTCACACACGCGGATGTGGGGCCAGGCACAGCGCACCGCTAAAACAAGGAACCAGCGGCGCATTTGGCCCCCCCCCCCACCCGCTCCTCTAACCAATCTGTGTCCTTCTCATTTGCATTCAAGCAACAAGGCCCAGAATGAGTCGTTCAGAGAGTTATTTTTTGACTCTGACTGTGTACATGTCTCTTTCTCATGCACTAAGTGTTGATTTTGAAGAAGGATTCATTTACAGTATTAGGGAACCATTAAGGCACCATATAAAAGCATCAAGAAGTACCATGTCATGGGATCTTTAAGTGCAGTACAGTTTGCTTGGCTTGTTTTAAGCTTAAACTAACATTTATCAGATAAAATGGATATAAATCTATAAAAACTTATTTATGTGAGTCAGCCTTTTCCCACATGAATACCATCAAGTCCAAGTACCGTTCCACCATAACTGATGATCATTTAGGTAAGGTAATGACAAAAAATGTACAGAATTAAACTGCGCAATATGGGTTCATAGAGTTATGCAAGGTACATCAATATACATAGTACATTTATAAATAAATGATTTGTATTTTTGTAGTAGATGGATGACCCCTGATTTAGTTGTTTACGATTGATCATAAAATATTTGGGGACGTGAATATAGGCAATGCAATAGATTTCTTTGTCCCGGAGTACAAATATGTAATAAGCAATATTACATCTAATATTAAATTTAAAAAAACAAACAATAAAAAGCATAAAAAGCAGTGACCCTTGAACCCAGAATAACAATTAAGGGACTCAGTGTGACATTTATTGCTAAAAGACAAATGTGGCACTCACATATAATTGTATTATAACTGAATAACAGAAATATAATAGATGTAAATAACAGTGAGCAGGGAGGGTCTGGGACAGGGGCAGTTGAATGTGCTGAGACTTGTTGAAGACATGCCCGGGCATGTGTGTGGGCTAAACATATGCAGTGTTCTGAGACAAGCCTGTTCTGACATGTTCACATGTGACACTTTAGTCCACTGATAAAACTACGCATTGGATTTTCTCCAAAAATAGAAGCATCTGAAACACTAATGAGAAAACAAACATTTCACTTGCTCAAAACAGAAGACGCAAGAGTTAATAGTGATGAAATTGTGTGTAAAAGGTCAGAGAGTGACCTATTGTGGTCCAAATCCATTTTACATTCTTGTACATGTTTGGCCTCGTATTCAGAAGTGTGAGCCAACCATCTCGAATCAAACATCAAGACGATGGCTCTGCCTTTGATGCATATGTGCTACAATATGATTGAACTGTACATGCTGAGGTCAGAGAGCACCATGCTTTGTGCAGAGTTAAAAAACACACTTGCTTAAACCATTTTACATTTACAATGCAGACTAAACCTGCAATCATTTGACTGTTTACCATAATATACCATACTATACTATAGTACAGTTAATGGAACAGATTGTTATGCTACAGCCGTTTATAGTGGACAAAATGTAAATGAATGATCTACATATGTGATAGGGTCCTGCTAAATACCTAAATACAATATCTGTCTTCTTTCAGCCGCAGTTGCCTTGATGGTTGTGTGTGTGAAGGCATGACTTGGGTTCATTATTAGACAGTGGGTCACAGCACAGCTTGCTATTTGAAGGGCAATGCCACATGGCCCCCTTCAGCACACAGAGGTACAGTCTGAGCCAGTTTGAGGCTACACTTACCAAAGGATCTGATCTTTCACTTCCCTTGTGATACATTACTTTTAGCCAAAGTGAAGAGCATGTGCATGTGCGTCTGAGTGTCCCCCTCAAGGACTTCCATGTCACCCAGCACCGGGGGCTCATGGGACGGCCACGGGGGGTCCACTATGTGAGAAGTGCTTCCTGCGGGGGGTGTGAAAAGACCCCCTGATGCTATCAAAATATACAGTATACCACAGGGGACAAGCACACAACGATCCACACATAAACACACACATTCAAAGTACACACAGAATTATGCACACAAAACATTCAAAAACATTCAAAACACTTATGAAAACATATTTGAGACACTTTTTGCAACACTTATGCTTGATAGTTTGTTGAAACAGCTACAAACTAGTTAGATCAATTACTGGTACTTATTAAAAGACAAGCGTGTCATACTGTGAATCATAAAAAATTAATTTACATTGCAAGGATGAATAAATGCTCGGGTAAATAACTGCGAGGGGAAAAAAACAAGCCACTAAATATTCCTCTTTAATTCCAAGTATAAGTGATAAATACGCTGTGAATTATGTCTGTGTACTGATAGGGAGGAGGCCTTAATATATTTTTTATTAACTGAACAAACAGACCAAAACAAACAAACTGCTATCATCACAACCAACCGACAACTCTGTGTCAGAAAAAGAGAAGAGCTTTATGGAAAGTAAATGTTACTTTGATACAGACCATAAAGTGATGAGGAGGATGGTAAAAGTGGGAACGCTCAAACGGAAAGATAAGATGAAGTGAATTTGAATGAGGAGAGATCAAAGTGGTAGAAGGTTTTAGTGGCTCTGCAGTGGGCTGAGTGGGTAAAAACAATAATAACAGGGGGGGTAGAGGCAAGACGGCGCTGAGGTGGGAGTCAACTGATGGAATGGATCCAGACAAGAAAGCAGGAAAACAACAGCTAAAGTGGGACAGTTGCATAATGTTCAGGCATTAGACAAGGCCACATACTCTTCACCTGTCATCAGGGCTCAGGTTTACAGAATATCATTAATACTGTAGGTGAAAACACACATTAAAATAATAAAATGCAACCAAACAATAGTGTTAAAGTCAATTCATATAGCTAATCTATGCACAAACCACACAATAAAATAAAATCAGTCAAATTTAATACCACATTAGAACTGTGAGTTTGTGTTTTTTATTGTTTATTTATTGGTATACACTTCACCACTGATATAAAATTAGCTGTTGTTCTTAAATTGCTATGGTGTTACTGTTATAGTGAATATTCTATTAAACAAACAATGATAACTGTCTGTAGATCTAAAACTATAGTTCTTGTACTAGCAGATTTGAGTTTGTTGCCTCTCTAACGACGCAAACATGGATGCAAATAAACAATTAAATCTGCATTCTAATGGGATTGGTGTACAAAAGTTTGAAAACAGTGCTCAAATCCAGAATTACTCAAGTTAATAGAGAAAAGTGTAATTGTGAGAATATTAGTTGAAGATACAATATTATTAGGCCCTGTCCACAGCATTGTAGCGCTGTAATTTCTATATTAAGCTCCAAGTGAACTCCAGTGTATAGAAACATAGTAATTGGGTTTTGATGAAAGTGTTCAGTGTGCTATGCTCTGATCCACCTTTCAGCACTGCTCAGTCAGCCTCACTCCATAAACTATCATTAGTCTGTACCTCTTTTGATTCTCACTCTCTTCAGGTAAGGGCTTGTGTGCAGCTCAACATCAATGTTTGACTTAATTACAGTTGTGAGTATTTGAGTGAGTTTTCAGTGTCAGAGAAATCATACTATAGTTGTGATTATGTATAAAATCATGGCTTTTAAAGTATATATTTATCTCTATTGGATCTATACACTAAACTAATCCCAGCTGTGGATTTTCAAGATTGTTTATTTGTCATATGCAGGATCAACACAGGGTCAACATTGCAATGAAATGCTTAGGATCAGAAGAACCATTGTTTCGCTAAGATAGTCAGAAGTACTAATAGCATGCAATAATAGCACATGGTAAAAAAAGTGTTGTGGAGAAGTAATCAATATAATAAAAATATGTAATATGTTGCTGACCAAGCAAAATAGCTCTATTTCAAGTCACTGGAATGCCACTCCATACATGTCAAAAGGGTATACGAGTTCATTCACGTAGCTGAGCAAGCCTAGCCAGATTAAACGTCTGAGGAGCAAATTAGAACAATTATTTATGTTTACTTCCGCAGGGTTAACGATTCATTGTGTCAGGCTTTTTACAATCTCTGGTGTCTTGAAAACTTGCCTGACAACATAACACATGCAAAAAGTTAACACCTAGATTTTAAACATTTGACAAGACAGAAACAAAACCTGTTTATATATTTTTTATTTGTATGAGTCACAAAAGCCAAAGATAACAGTGTCCAATTTTGCCTGTGTCAGTTGAATGTACAAACAAAATAGGAAGAGGGTATGTAAACAATACAGCGTCCAGGGAGAAAACAGTCACACACTGCCGTTCTGGGAGCAGGAACTAAAAGCCAAATGTGAGTCAGAGGACTCTGAGCAGTTAAACATTTTAACAGGCGCAGGCGAAGAGGAGAGTGTGAGCAAGAGCCTTGTACTGAGAAAAGGAATGGAGACAATAACAAGGGGAAGCACATGGTCAGTCTCAGAAGCTCAGTGTCTTACTGCCACCTAGTGCCCATGAATAAGACTGCGTTCCCCTCCCCCACCAGCTGCTGCTCTGAAATAGAAAAACTAAGTGGTATTTACACAGTGTTTATCTGTTGGGGAGAGCAGGAGGATTTGGAGCTGAGGGAAAATGTTTTGCCAATTCTGTAATGAAAGTGAATTTGAGTGTTGAATGAAGGGTTGTGCTGGAGAAAACAGACTTTGTGTCTCAGCTGAAAATTCCTTCCAAAGATTTTCATCGGGAGTTTCAGAAACTTTAACAAATGTAGTTTTAACTCAACTTGAAATGTTTTAGACAGCAAATTGGCAATATAAAAGAATCAAGTTTGACAAAAGTAAGAAAAGAATGGGTATGTGTGGACACAAGCTGACAAAGGATAGAGCAGATGGTGTCAGCTGGACTTGCACAACTAGAAACACACACACACTCTCACAAATTGGGGTGACATAATAGTGGAGAGCCAGGTGTGCAGTTGGTGGCTGGGTCTGGCACTGGCTAAAGTTGTGTGTGTATAGTGTGGGTGTGTATGCTAAAATTGTGTGTGCATAGTGCGTGTGTGTATATCATGGCTCTGTTGTGTGAAAAGGGGCCCCCTATTCACAGTAGTTGGCTGGCAGCTTGGCACTAAATCACAGGACAAGACGGGACACACGCGCCTATAAACGCACGCACACGCACTCTGCTCTTTGTGTTCTGCCCATAGAGACTGAGAATAGGTCACACCAAAAACACAGAGCTTTTACAAATGAAGGCACAAGCCACTCTAAAAAAGGTAGAATATGCAAGAACTAGCAAGTAACGCATCTTTACTGTCCCCTAGTGACTGGAGGTAGTATGTTAAGGAAATTGCTATTAATTCTTATTTTTCTTACTTATTTTTGAGTATAAAATGGTACCAGCTAGGCCAGTCACAACCGAATTACTATATCAACTATGAAGGCTGGAACATTTTTTTCTGGAGGTCAATAGTTATCGTGTGTACATTTTCTTTGCAATACTGGGAAAATGTTGCTTATTTTGTGACTATGTGATGAGATTTAAGCTGTAAAAGGTTGAATTAATAACTTCATTACAAAAACAAACAAAGTACTCAAATGTATATCCAAGTTTTCCTGATACAGGTTATAGCAAAATAGCAACAAAACTTTCCTTGTTTAATCATTACTGGAGTTTGTTGAAAATGTAATGTCAACCACTAAATTACTTCTATAGTTGAATCATTTGATGGAATTATTTACAAGAAAAACATTAAGTTGTCATCTGTAGCAACTACCACTTAATGAGCAAGTCTTAGAAACTTGGTTAAAACTATGGTTTTCTTAAATCATGGTAAGCAGCGTCAAAGATGGATTGAAAAAAAACAAAACATTAGAAATGCGCCAAAGAAAATAAGTAAAAGTAAACATCAGGAAAGGCAGTGAAACTGAGACAGAACCTAACAAGCAAAACAACATAAACCACTTAATCTCAATTGGGCCGGATTAGGACAAGTGGCTTTAAATCACTCTAGAGAAACATTCCACTGCTCTTTTCTATTGAATAAATCAATGATTTTGGAGGCATAACTTGTTGACTGAAGGAAAGAATGTGTTGTCCCTTTTTCTAATACTTTAAACTTTTTTACAAACTTTATTGATCCACAAGGGAAATTGCTTTGGGTACAGTAGCTCACTCATGAAATATAATATATAACAGAGGGTAACAAAAATAGAATAGCAAAAAAGAGCAATAGACCAGTGTCAAATGACACATAATTATAAAAATAAAAATAATGATGAATGTATATGTACAAATCAGAATTAAATAGAAAAGTAAGTATATAAAGTATAAAATACAATATCAAAATATAGCTGCAAGCAGCAATGTGGGGCCAAGCACCGAAGGTGCATGTAGACCTCAGCATGTAGGCCGCATGCAGGGTCTGACAGAGTCTAACAGGGTCTAACAGGGTCTGACAGGGTCTAACAGAGTCTGACAGGGTCTAACAGGGTAGTTAGACCCTGTCAGACTCAGAAACAGGGTTCAACAGGGTCTAACAAGGTTTAACAGGGTCTAACAAGGTCTGACAGGATCTAACAGAGTCTGACAGGGTCTAACAGGGTCTAACAGGGTCTGACAGGGTCTAACAGGGTAGTTAGACCCTGTCAGACTCAGAAACAGGGTTTAACAGGGTCTAACAAGGTTTAACAGGGTCTGACAGGGTCTAACAGAGTCTGACAGTTTTCATAAACTAATAACCTCGTCTATCTAAACCCCAGCACCTGCAACAGAGTCTGACAGGGTTTAACAGGGTCTAACAGGGTTTAACAGGGTTTAACAGGGTCTAACAGGGTCTGACAGGGTCTGACAGGGTCTGACAGGGTCTGACAGGGTCTAACAGAGTCTGACAGTGTCTAACAGGGTAGTTAGACCCTGTCAGACTCAGAAACAGGGTTTAACAGGGTCTAACAAGGTTTGACAGGGTCTAACAAGGTCTGACAGGATCTAACAGGGTCTGACAGGGTCTAACAGGGTCTGACAGGGTCTAACAGAGTCTGACAGGGTCTAACAGAGTCTGACAGGGTCTAACAGAGTCTAACAAGGTTTAACAGATCAAAGACACATCAAAGACAGATCGGTTGCTAGGTGCGTTGCTAGGCAATTCCTGAAAATTCCTGCAACTTTGACCTGCTGGTGGCACTAGACGGTTGGGGCTGGGGGCCTATAAATTGCTGTGGGTAATGAGGAGACTGGCTAGAATGTGCATGCAAAATTTCACAACTTTTTACCAGACGGTTCTAGGGGTTGCCATAGACTCCCATGTTTAGAAGAATATAAAATAATAAATATAGCTGCAAGCAGCAATGTGGGGCCAAGCACCGAAGGTTCATGTAGGCCTCAGCATGTAGGCCACATGCAGGGTCTGACAGGGTCTAACAGAGTCTGACAGGACAGAACCCTGTCAGAACAGACCGACCCTGTTAAACCCTGTTAGAACACACAACTTTTTACCAGACGGTTCTAGGGGTTGCCATAGACTCCCATGTGGAGAAGAGGAAAGGAAAGATCAAAGGGTTGCTAGGCAACTTCGCTAGGCAATGCAGAGCAAACTCTATTTTTTTATCTTTTAATATTACAAGGTACATGATAATAAACATTTCAGGCACATAATAGTACATATTTCACCACCACAATAATAGTCACAAAGCACTTTTTTTCTCTCTTCAGAAAGATGTACCCTGTGGTACGGAAATGTACCACAAGGTACATACAGTCGCAAAGCGCTCAGAGGACACATCGGGGGATGTGGGTACGGGGATAAGCACCACCGGGCATTAGGGCTGAGAGGAACAGGGGAAGTGTAGAGGACCAAGGGGCTTGCCTCAGGTGAAGAAAGGGGTCTGGGAGAGAGCAAAGGCGACGCAGCGCTCAGGGAAGGCCCAGGCGCCAGGGACCAGGGGTGCCAGGGGCGCAAACACTATAGAGTGCCTAGCACCTACGGTGCTTGTCCCCTAATAAGATGTCCAATTCCAGCTATATACAGTTGTAGGGAGTATTATCTATTACATAAGGGTGAGTTGTTGTACAGTTGTATGGAGTATAGTATGAATGTAGTCCTGTATCTCTCACTGTCTGAGTGGAGCTGTAGGAGCCTGGTGGAGAATGAGCTCCTCTGTCGCTCTATGTTCTGGTGCAGTGGGTGAGCAGGAGTGTCCGTGATGGAGAGCAGTTTGTCCAGTGTCCTCCTGTCCCTCACTGTGAAAAATGTCTCCATCTCACAGCCGATCACGTACTGGTAGAAGATCTCCAGTAACTTGCTGAAAGACCTGAGCTTTCTCAGGAAGTAGAGTCTACTCATGCCCTTCTTGTAGACAGCATTACAGATGTCCCTCCAGTCCAGCCTGTTGTTCACATGAACACCGAGGTACAATCTCCACATCATGACCCTGGATGGTAATGGGCTCCACTGGTGTCCTCTTTCTCCTGAAGTCAATCACTAGTTCCTTGCTCTTGGCCACGTTCAGGAGCAGATGGTTTGCCTGGGACCACTCCACAAAATTTGCAATCAGCGTCCTGTACTCCAGCTCCTGTCCATCCCTGATACACCCTACCACATTACACATTTCATTCCCCCGCTGATTAAACAATGCCCCAGTAAAATCTATCATAGGTAAAATAATTTCCCTTTATTAAATGGATAACATTGACCTTTATTTTTAATGCCTTCAGACAAACATCATCCACCCTGCAGGAGTCTTGCAGGGCCTCCTTAGCCTATCCACTCTATAGTAATGAGCTTTATCGCTGAAGTAGCGGTATGCTAACAGAGAGCTGAAATTGGGACAGGAGAAGGTAATGCAACCATAATTAATGCTATTAATTATACCTGTGCCTGATGAATCCAAATGTCACATGAGGTTTAATTAAAACACAGCTTCACATGACTGGAATTTATTTTTCTTAGCGCACTAGTGTTGTCACAATACCAAAATTTCAAACTCCATTTTGACACTCTGAATGGCTTTGATACTAGTGCCAATTTCCACCATGCAATGGTAGTTACCTTAATATTATCATGTGGTGTTGTACTAATAAATTTGGATAAAAAACACTCAAAGTAAAAATCCTGTTTAATTATACTTTCCAGTATTTGTATCAAATGAGTACAGTATGTAGTTTCACTAGTTGTTTACTTTGCTTAATTTGCCAACTCAATGGTGTATACTGAAATTATGTCTTCTAAACTTACTTTTGCTGTGGTGATGGGTCAACAGGGTTAACTTATTTGTTATGCAACAGCCACAATTAGATACTAAAGTCTGAACCTTACTTAGTGGAGAGAAGATTGAGAAAATCAATGGCAGCTTCTCAGTGAGAGCTCTCCCGGAGGATAATGAATTTGACTGGCTCCACCACACAGGAAATTTCTGTTTGTGTTTGCATGCTCAGCACAATTCTACATGGTCTTTCCAATAGTGTGCCCTTTGATGGTGGCGACTCCAAGCTGATCAATGAGCTTCTATCAATATTTTTAGCCGCTCCACCCGCCTGCATTGTGTGTCTGTTTTCATTCTCGTCCATCTCGCCATCAATAAGAAACAAATTATAGATGAGTTTCCAGCCTCAATCTATTTTATCTTAATGATTATAAAGTGTGCAATTTACCATGTTACATTATGCATATAAATGAACATATAAACATATATATATAAAACATATAACATATAAAAGACGATGAACACTTTTTCATCGTCTTTATAAGACCTGGAGAGATGTAGAAAGCAAAGATCGGACTCTAAACTTTTGATACTAAAGCAGGTAAGTTCACTGGCTCTGTGAAAGTGTTTGTGAGGAAAACCTGTCTTGTTGGTCCATGTGTCACAAGTTGCATGGACCGAGGTAAACACAGGATGACACCTGTCACAGAACCAAAGCTAGCCAACAAGCTAACTCACATCTCTGTCCATCCATCAGTGGCTATCAGTCATATGTCATCTAGGTGAAGCCAGGAGTCCTTTTTGATGATATCTTTATGATGTTGATGGTATTAGTCATGCAGAGCAGCAGGAAATAATGAGAAATTGTGTCCAGTATAGTGCAGGATACTAGTAGTCATGTTATTTTTACTCATAGTATGTTAGTAGATATATTGGTCCATATCATGAGAGATGTATGGTGGAAGATTGGATCATCTTAACATGAGACCTAAAACCCATGGACTAAAACCTGCTGTGTCTCACATAGAGGCTGTGTGTCTTGTGTGAACTTGGGATGCTTCAAATCCTTGGATCTCCGTTTTAGACAAGGCCATTTATGGACCCCACTGAGAGGTTCAAACGATAAGGTGACAGCCACTGTGGGTGTTTAAGACCACAACAAAAGAGTGGGTCACGTACAAATCGCTGTCACACTCTGCTTCATGGTCACCACA
This sequence comes from Paratrypauchen microcephalus, assembly GCA_036785185.1. NCBI lineage: Eukaryota > Metazoa > Chordata > Actinopteri > Gobiiformes > Gobiidae > Paratrypauchen > Paratrypauchen microcephalus. Next base: position 13,537,579 of record JAVJIX010000002.1, on the reverse strand, counting down.
TTCACCTCACACAAAACCTGTACTTAGGAGTAACTCTTAAGGAACACCGCAGCCTGCCATGCACTCTGTGTACACTGAGCAGTACAGTGAACCCTCGCTGTATCGCGGTTCACTCTTCGCGGCCTCGCTGTTTCGCGGATTTTTTTTTCCAAATTTTTTTTTTTTTTTTTTTCAATTTTTTTTATAGTGTAACTTTTTTTTTACAGTGTAACATTCTGTCCTGCGCCCTGATTAGCTAAGAGACTAGACCAGGACTAAACCAGGTCTAAAGCAGGTCTAAACCAGGACTAAACCAGGTCTAAACCAGGACTAAACCAGGTCTAGACCAGGGATGGTAGGGACAGAGTCTCAGATTTCCTTCACGAGAGCGCCTGGGTGACAGGAGGTGTGGCCTTTGTTTACTTGCACGAGCCATGGAAGAGAGTGCGAGCCGGACAAATGGAAGAGCCAAGAATCAACATGGAGCGTCCGGGGGAGCCGCAGCGGGGAGAGGACACTCGCGCGCACAGAGGAGACAGTGGCTCTTCCCCGTGAGAGGACGAGAGGACCCGTCCTAGAGAGCTGTGGAGTATTGGCGACGCATTGATAGCGGACTGATTTTGGAGCCGGGGTGAAATGCAACCAACTCTTGTGAGCGCAGGTTGGTCTTACCTGGTCTTGTGGTGCTCAGAGGCATCTGTTAGCGGTTCGGCACTGTTAGCATTGGCTTGAGTCTTGCCCAAAATGATATCCAGGTCGCTTTCCACTCGACTTTCGCACATGGCATGGATATGTGGTACCAAAACAAACACACGTGTCCGCGCGCACGTGCCCGCGTGTCACGTGCCCCCGCCCCACTATTAATATATTTTAATGAAAATCTACAAAAGTTTGAGTGTTTAAACAAGAGAAAAATGTGAGAAAATGTTAATACCAGTCTCAGAAAGGTGTATAATGTGTCTGGTGAAGCGTTTTCAGCCTTAAAACATGTAGAATAATTGTAAAATATAAAATTGTCCTACTTCGCGGATTTCACTTATTGCGGGCTATTTCTGGAACCAAACCCCCGCGATAAACGAGGGTTCACTGTATATCACTATTTGTGTGGTTTGATGACAACTGTATTTATTAAAACATTAATATACTAATGGAATATAACATGCTTGATGAACATTAACACATACATGTTCTGACTGTACTTATTTAAGTGAATGGGTTTAAATGAGCTCGCACACACACCCCAGTCTCCCATTCACACCAAACTTCACAAAGGATCATATCCACTCAGTGCCAGTGCACATACACACCCACAGTATGTCATTTTCTCTGACATTTCCAACCCACATTACCTGCATACATTAGAAAGCCACTGTGATGTTAAAATTACACATTCATACATTTGAATAATTCAGATTATTTTAAAAGCTCTACACTCACTCACTGTTTTTCAGATAGAGGGCGAACTATTCACTTGAAATCACATTTGAATAAATCCCATAAAACCTCTCAAAATTCCCCGAGATAAACCAATCAACCCCTCCCCTCAGCCGAATCAGCCAATCAAAATTAACATTCATATACTCACAAAACCTTTATTCAAAACACACGAGAAGTAAATTAAATTCCGGGCAATATTTGTGAAGCTCAATTTGGTTCTGATAAGAAAACTGGGCCTAATGGAGAGGATGTTGGGATAAGGCAGCCCCCTGCATTGTCATAATGCAATTCTAAACAAAACAAAGATCTTTGATGGAGTAAACAGTGTGCCTTTAGATCACACTTGATTATATTTATTCAGCAGAAAAGGAGAGTGAGGAGGCTGCAGGGTGATTATAAAATGAAATGGTTTACCTGGTCTGCTTGCACTGTGCAGGGGGTTTATGGACTTCTACTTGAAAAGATGCTGCAGTGAGCCAGATCACTTAGTTCAGTGCAAGTTATTTCAAGTAAATATGAAACATTAAATGCTTTGTTCAGTGAAACATTTACTTTTGCAGAGTGTGCCTCACATAACAGTGAAACCTACACCTTTCCTCTTTTATCAACAGTATTTGCATCTGTCCTGATCTGTGCATGCACATTGTGATGAGCAAAACCTCCAGTTCCTCTTTTTCTGTTTTCAAAACAAGTACTAACCGTCTTTGTCACTCAGATTTCCTGGGTTCTAACGGATCACACAAGTCCTTGCTGACCTAAACCTCTTGCTGCACATCTTGCAAGTCTTCTATATTTTGGTGTACCAAGTTTTACATAATATAGAAGGTTTTGTTATTTTTCTTCTAAAAATGTGCAATAACATCACATGAAATTCACACTGAATCCAAAGCTGTGTCAAAAAGACTTTTCAGGTAAATGATCCACTTAACATCTTTATTCTGGACATACGCGTGGACCCAGACTTGTGACCTTTCTCAAAGGGTATGTGCATCATGAGCCCTTCCTGCCACTCACACAGCAGCTGGTGAAAATGCCCTTGACTGCCCACCCTGAGGCACTGCGGTGCTATGGATGCAGCTGTTTAAAGACTTCTGCGTGTGGTTGGGTAAGCCATGCCCTTGCCAATGACATGTTGTTTATTTCAACTAAGCTCAATAAGATATGAAAATGAGAACTGGTCACTGAGGCATCTCAGGGGCAGTAGTAGATGCACAATAAGACCTAAAGGCAGTAATGCAGGTACACTAGAGGGACAATAAACTATGCATATATTGTCCAATCTTAAAAGTGGCTGACTGCTGTGTGCATCTAATTATGAAGTGTTTTATCCTCAGACAAAGTTGTAATAGATGGTAAGATTCCAAATTGTCTTCAAGCCGTGAAATGCGCTTATAAAGTCAATGTTGTGAATAATTAATATGTGACGTCTGTTTAAAACAAACTAGTTTATTTTTCACCAATAAATTAGCAGTTTATTAAGGTGCCATAACAAGACCTTTTCTGTGTGTATATAAACTTATGAAGTAAATTGAAGTTGGCACAACTTGAGAATGAAATAGATGAGCATATTGAGATAGGATTTGTCTTATCGGTGCATGAGCCTGCCCTTGACTGACCCGCCCGGGGCTTTAACAGAGGCATAGCCCACTGAGCAGAGGGGATGCTGGGAGTCTATTCTTAAGGAACAGATGCCAGGGCAAGACAGCTGTTCATTTGGCATCCATCTAAAGCCAACTGGCCGGACCATCTACCCAGGAACAAAACATCAACATGTGATACTAAAGCCACTGCCCTGAACAGAACACAGGCCCACAGTAAAGACACAATGTTTTAACAATTAAAATTTCCAATACACGTTGCATTTACATTCCAAGGTTTGTTCCAGTATTTGCAGGAAGTGTCTTAACTGAAATTCCAATCCATTCTATATTACAACTTAGTATAAGCTTTTGTACTATAGCCATTTTGGTTGTAATAGTAAAAAAAAAAAAAAACATTGAACTTTGTGCCAGATTTTGTTGAATATGCAGAGATCACAAAAGGTCAAAACAACTTCAGTTTCTCCCAAGGTAGAATAGAATAATATAGAATATAGAATAGAATATCAGTATGTATTTCCATTATTATAGATTTGTCCAACCTCAAAAACACACTACATTTGAACACTTTTCTAATTGATTGGAAACATAATTACTAACTAATAAATTACCAACTATTGTTAAGGCGACAATCCAAAAATGTTCAGCGGAAGGTTCAGAATATTCAATAATACATAAAACAAAAAAACCAAGGAGAACAAGTTGAATGTACTTACCCTGAAATGACTGCCTTGCTCTCTCCACGAGTTCTTCTATGGGGTAGCTGGCTAGGTCTCCTCTGGCATGTTTCGTCTTACAATAGGTGCACGCATTCAGACATCTAAACAAAGAAAACCAAGATACTCAGAAGTGGAAGGTGAACTGGAGCAAATACAATTATTTTCAACTGTATAAATAAATGCAAACGTGCAATCTCAATACGTAATCCCTATACCCAGTCATGAGTAAAAAGTTGTGTAAAGCAAAGACACAACATTATCCTCTGGAAAAGGGCATTCCGTTCAAAAATATGTGACCACCTACTATGACTCATTATTCACACACTCGTGCTCCAACATTAAACCAGAATAATCAGTAAATCCTATTCTTCCATCTATGGTCGGATGAATTTGAGCAAAAATAAAATGTAATACTACTTTCTGCTTTTGCACCTATAGAGTAAACGCATTAATCTACATTGTTACAAAAGTTTCACTGTAGTTTGAACCTGCAAATTATACAGAGTTTGCTTATCAGTCACAAAACATGTGACAACATCTGTACAGAAAGTCCTGTTTCCCCTCCATTACTGCCCTCAGAAGGCTGCACTGCTCCAATATATATCTTCATTATCAATTTGAAATACAACCTACGGCCTGGGGCATTTTTTATGTTACCCTGGAAAAGAAAAGCTGAATACGAAAATGGAATTTACAGCATCCATCTATCCATCTATTGGGCCATCTTTCCCCTCTAAGGGTATTGCCTATCCCGGCTGAGGGCACTAAAGATGGCAGCTAGGTCACAGGAGCTCGGTGTGGAGAAAACACGGACAGATGGGGCCCCCGCATGCGCGCCCACACACACGCACGCACCACCAGGGGGTCCATCCATCTTAATGTGATCAGGCCCAGCTGAGTGGATCACACCAACATTAATCTCAAGAGACAGTCAGTGGCCCCGGCTCGGTTTTGTGCAGAGGATGAGTGCTGTGTGTCTGTGAGTGTGTGTGTGTGTGTTTGGTGTCTGCATCAATTAAGTGTGCATGTTTTTGTGTGCGTATATTTTGTGTGTGCACATGGTAGAATAAGGTACGACCATTTGTCCTGTATCACAACATCGCATTAGCAGTTTCGACCCCTTCAGTCATCAGAAATAGACCGTGACAACAAGTCAGCAGCTACAGACAAGTTGTGACTGAAGAGCAACTCTGTCATCCACAGACAGATGATTGTTTTTGGATTATCCTTAACCTGCATACAAAGTTGTGTGTTTTGTTTTACAGTAATCCCTCATTTATCGCGGGGGTTAGGTTCCAGAAATAACCCGTAATAAGTGAAATCCACGAAGTAGGACAACTTTATATTTAACAATTATTATACATGTTTTAAGGCTGTAAACGCCTCACCACACACATTATACACTTTTCTCAGACTGGCATTAAAAGTCCAGTGTGTAGGATTGATGGCGCATTGGTGGATGGTGGGTATTGCAATTCCTGTCCTAGCTAAGGCAGACCTCGAGGTCACCCGGACGTTGTTTATCCAAACGCGTACCATCTCGTGTGAAAACCACGAGCCCTTTGACAACTACTGTATAAAGAAAAGGCAAAGGCGGAGCCCAAATGTCCTTCTGCGGCTCTCATAATCAAAATGGCTGCCTCTATATGGGGAAGATCCCCCTTTTATGCGACTATATCTAAGTCCAACAGAATACTTTGATTTCATGATGGAAGTGAAAAGGCTTGGAAAACACTGTATTTTTGAATTGGTATCTTCAATTTCGGTAATTAACGGGTAAAAATCTTACACTGTCCCTTTAACATTTTCTCACATTTCTCTCTTGTTTAAACACTCAAACTTTCATAGATTTTCAACAAAATGTATTAATAGTGAAGCGTGGCGAGGGAGGGGGACACGAAACAAGGCAAAGCGCTGCATGCGGTGGTTTAATCCTGGTTTAGATCTGGTCTAGTCCTGGTCTAGTCCTGGTTTAGACCTGGTTTAGTCCACATTTGGTCCCGGTGTGGTCCCGTCCCAGTCTGGTCCCAGTCTGGTCCCAGTCTGGTCCCAGTCTGGTTCCCAGTCTGGTCTGGACTTCCTACGCATCCAGTGACTCATGCCTCGTGCATCCAGCTAGACTCCCGGAGCCGCCCCCCCCGGGTCCCCCCTCTATAACATCTATATAAATGTGTCAAACTGAACACATTCTGTACTGTACAGGAGTCACGGCACACGGTCACGGAGGAGAAGCCAATCAGGACGCAGAACACAATGTTGATACACGATAAAAAAGAGAAAAAAAAAGTGAAAAAAAAAATCCACAAAACAGCGAGGCCGCGAAAAGTGAACCATGATAGAGCGAGGGACCACTGTATATTTCAATATATATACAATCTGTCAAAACAAGTAAGGAACTCTGCTCTAAGTATTCATTCTGCCTGGGCCTCATTACTAACATGACAATAGTACAAAAGTAGAGACAGTTCCCTACTATCCAGAAAGTTTATAGTAAAATGTTCAATACCAGCACAGCCTAGTTGTAGTTTGATTAGTTTTAATCTAGGGTTGTCAAAATAAATAAATAAATCAAATAAACCAATATCCTGACGCCAACAGATTTGATATTAAAACTAGTTTAGTAATGGTCCTGTTCTAAACCAAAACTGGATCTTCTATGGTCTAAAAATGGTTTATTATTATTATTGTAGCATCAAAATCAATCAAAATTAAACTGCTGCTTTTTATGGGGATTGTGTGATCAAAGGTGAAAAACAGGCGAGAAAGGATGCCCAAGAGGACGGTGGAAAGGTGAAACAATAGTTAGCCAAATTTCTACACATATATAAAATGTACTGTTTAGATTTTCCAGCGAAACCCATTATGAAGCACTGCCTTTGTCTTTGGTTCTGTCTCATCCTTGTTTAGCACAGTTAATTAAACCACAGAGGTAGCAGTTGTACCTGACAACAGTATAGTTCATCAATATCAATAGCAGCTGCCTCTTTGGTCCCTGGTGTGGCCGTGCATGTGCGTAAAACAGGGACAGTTGTGCGGAGTAGCCTTGGAACTGTAAAAGAAAGGAGAGCCTAGAGGTTCTCTATACATTTGTAAGGCTACACACACACATAAGCCTGCACTGTTTGGTCCCATTGGAGAAGGTCCCTTGTTCAACATCTTAAGAGGCACAGATTGAGAGCGAGTTTGAGGCTTTTCTCAATAATAGGCATTTAGGGTCTAGACATTAATTAGAAAAATGCCCTCCGCACATAGAAACCAGCCAATGTGCATCGACTTTGTGCAGCCTGTGTTCTTGGGGATGTGTTATGTACAAACCTGAAGATGCAATTATAGAAAACAAAGCTTAAACTCAACTTTAAACAAATTGTAAAGCACCGCTAATACTTCTCATCTTACGGCTGAGGAAGCAGACAATGCTGAAAGTGACTGTACATGAGCTAAGCCTGCGACTGTACAAATAAGGTCACTGCAAAGTCAAAGTGGAGGATGAAAATGTGGAGTAGACAAATAAAAGTGGCACAATATGAACAAAGAGGCTAGAGGACAGAAAGCACTTAATGACTGGTGGGCTTGTTTATGATCTGAGCCAACTAGTGTTAGTGTGTCCTAATGCAGCTGGGACCACACCACAGCAGACCCCTCAATCCAGCCTTTGTATCCGACCCTTGAGATCTATGTAGGTTCTATTCACACTGTTGTGTCTTTAGAAGATCTGTCGCGTGTCAGCTTTGTATTTCTATATCTAGCACAGTGGCTTGTTGTCTGGACTAGAGTGGTGCAAGCACGGGACAGTATTATGCATGTAAAACCACAAGAATCTTGTGTTTTCCCAACTTCTTGTTTTTATTCTGACTGAACCTTAAGGCAGTGTTTTGTTTAGATCACTCACTTGTATTAATAGATCATTCTGATTATCAAACCATGTAAACATGTGCAAATTTCAAAATAGCCTTGGATTTAAGGCCTTACTGACCATAATTCACTTTTAAATTACTAATTAGAGTAACTGTTACGAGATATAACACAATACAAATACTACAGTTTAATATTTTTATAGACAAACTATTAACAAAAATGCTAAATATTGGTATAGTAAAATAATGGCATAATATCACTGGCATAATATACAAATCTAAACATACAAATGACCACTAAATATATTACATCTTAAGAGACATCCCATTATGAACTCTTGAATATGAGATTTATTGCCCATTCAGACTAACTAAAGCTGATTTAATTATCAGCATTTGAGGCATTTATATTTGAGAAACGTCTTTATGTAAGAAGATCTGTTGGGATTCATTTGTGTCCATTCGTCTTTGTGTACACATGTTTGAGCGAGACACAGCGGCTAATTCACTTACACTGGAGATCTGAAGTGTAATGTCTTTTAATGAGACACAATCTTATTTTGACCAAGAAGATGCATCAATCTTTTGGATTTGTGGTCAATGCAGTCTCCCGGCGAGAGTCTGGGGGTAAACCGTGGTTGGAGTGTGAGTGCGTGTGCGATACAGGCATGTTTTTGTGTGTTAAGCAGTGGGAAAGAGGGGAATGGAATAATATGTTCAGACCAGTGGAGCTGAAAACTACCCATACATAGATTTGATAAACAGCGGGAAGGCCACTGTGGCACGGAGAGGTGTGTGGCTGTCTGCATATGATCGTGTTTGTGTTGAGGATAAAATAGAAAAAAGGCAATGGGAATTCTTTTGTGGAGTTGGTGTAATGGAGTCTAAATAAAAAAGGCACTGTGTGTATATTGTGCATTGATGCATCTTCCAATCCGCGGTACATATGGACGTGATCAGAAAGCCTTGTGTCAGAGCACCCCACTGACTTATCTTTGTTCCAGCTATACATGTTCACTGAATGATCATAACACGAGATGGGATCAGTGAACAACAATAAACAACATAAAAGTCAAGTACAACTACATTTCATTTATATTATAGCTCCTTCTTATTACAAGAAAATAGATGGCGGGATAAGTCACACTTTAAGTTTAGTGGTTAGGAAATAGGGCTCTGTGGTAGAGCATTTGCCCAAATTGGCATCCAAGCTAGGAGTCTGTGATATACAAAAAAATAAATTAAAAAATCAATATACATTTTTTGTGGGCAGATTTCGATTTTCTGTGTGAGACAGGGCCAAGGTGTCGCAGGTAATGAGTTTACATTTTATTACTGCTGCTTTTAAAACAAAATGTTATTAACTGATCTGTCCTTGTTTTAAAGCATTTAAAACCACAATCAAATCCCCTATAGGTGGAGATGTATAGGTACAGAAATTGCTTATTGTTCAAAAAGTGTACAGCTGTTTCTCCAACCTACTATTTTTATCTTGCAGCACTTGCTACCAACATTTGTGCATGTTGGCAAAAACTGCCCCATTTTGCATATTCATTTGCTCATAGGAGCAAAACTGTGCTACATCTTTTTTAGAGTCTAAGCAATTGTATTGGGTTTTTCCTCCACTTTTAACATGTATTTAGCTGTTTAGCACACAAGCAAACACTTGATAAATGTGGCCTTTAGTAATTTTATATTGCCTTGTACAGGCAAGTAAAGTAATTTTGTTGACAATTCATTCTTAAAATGCGTGAAGAGTCCCTCAGTCGTCCAGGTAGAATCCATGATAAAAGAAGAAATTCAATTCGTCAACTGGACAAAGTTTGTTTGGTCGAAAACGTTTCGCCGCTCATCCGAGAGGCTTCGTCAGTTCTGGTTAGAGTGCTGGTAAGAAACTGCTTGTATCTCGCTGCAGGGAGGAGCTAACTATACTGCAGTTTTTTCGAAACTATCTCGCCTATTTGTTTGTCTTTCGTTTCTCTGGCGTCTAGTTTAGCATACCTATTCATCCCTAGATGACTGTTTTTCACAAAACAACAGTACAAAAGACAGAAACAAATAGGCGAGATAGTTTCGGAAAAACTGCAGTATAGTTAGCTCCTCCCTGCAGCGAGATACAAGAAGTTTCTTACCAGCACTCTAACCAGAACTGACGAAGCCTCTCGGATGAGAGGCGAAACGTTTTCGACCAAACAAACTTTGTCCAGTTGACAAATTGAATTTCTTCTTTTATCTTCACAATTCATTGCAATTGCTTAAATCCACCTGTCACAGCATTGCTGAGGCCAACCAATATGAGGAGATGGTGAAAAATGTATTTTTTTGAGCATAGACCTGAAATCAAGTGAAAAGTTGTAAATTATGATATGTCAATTTGACCAAAATTGTGTATAGTCCATAGACTGTTATATAACTGGACATAGCTAACGTGCTAGCTGCTGCGTTCCAAATAGGAAGTTCACATGTGGACTCTTCCAGCTCCTACTGACCTTTGCTCCCATTGACTTACATTCAAACATTGTGGCCCCTCTCTCTGCAGCTGCTGCTGTAAGGTTCGTTATTTTGGTCTTAAGATGTTCATATTAACCCACTCTACATGATTCTTGTGTTTTTATTTCGCTATTTTGTCCATTAAAAAGTCCTATTCATAATATAAAGTCTGGCTCCAAATACGCCCCTATTACAGCTAGTGTCGCAAGCCTCACTTGAGTGGCGCTGAACGCTATGGGTGACGCCACACTCGCTTAGTCCACTTCTTTATACAGTCTATGGCAGGGGTGGGCAATTATTTTTCCCCAGGGGCCAAATGAGAAGCAGAAAATATTGTGGAGGGCCGGGCCAAAAGTTTGAAATCTACTCTGGTTATTAATTTTATTTCTACGTTGAAATCAGTAAATGGCATTGTTTACAGAAGTGGTGAGTTCTGTGTTATTATTAAGTAATGAGAGAGTGAGGTTTTACAAAAACTGAATTTATTCAGTAAAAATTCAAAACAATGGTAAACGTGAAACATTTGTAACTCTTTTTCAGTCATATTAACCCCACAATGCTTTGAGTTTAACTTTCTTAACTTTGTATTAAGACACCAATGTCTTTGTTTGCCAAATAATATAATACAAGATGTCACAACATTTCTTGTCCAACTGCCAAACTGTGTAGGAAAAAAAGTCAAAGTTAGCATGTTTTAGTGTTTTTTTCTTGATCAGTGAGAGAAATGTAGCCTCTGTTGAGCTTTAACAAGTGCATCAAAGTCCAGTTGCATGTTTGAGGTGGAGATGTGAAGCACGTCCGACAGATGATCATCAGTACAAATGCGTCAATACAAATGCATTATGTACAATTTTGAAAGTAGGTTTTATTTTCTTAATTCTAAGCAACCTTTCGCGGGCCGGTCAGAGTCAGCTCTGACTTTGACCGGGCCTTGAAATGCCCAGGTCTGGTCTATGGTATAGTCATGTAGTCATAGTGGAATAAGTTCACATATTTGATTTTTAGCACCATTTTGCCCTGTCATAACCCATGTTAGTCTTCCCGAAGGCAACTGTGGCTATAGAAGTAGCTTACTACCAGAGTATGACTGAAGAAAGAATAAATGTGCATAATTGAAAAAAATTCTGGACACTATTTTTGCTTCAATAAATGAAAACAATGGTATATTTTGCATTATTTCTGCTCAGCTAATATTTTACAGGGACAAAACCTCAAGTTGATGAGTCCTGTTGTTTCAATGTTTTGGCAAAGTGTTAAGGATTTGTCACAGACGCACACAAATCAGAGGAAACACAAAAGCCTGAAAGACCCAGGGCCTCCCTGAGACTGAAAGTAAACGCACTGAAAACGAGCACAAACACACCACACAGCCTTTGACTCTCGAGGCCAGTTTACACAGTCTGTGCATGTCACCACTTTAGTTACAGTAATGAGACGTGAATGTAAAACTCAAGGTTTGGCTTGGATAAAGAGGTGTCAAATAAAAGGCATTCTAATTTTAACCAAGAGTTTAAACAGAAAATTAATGTTATTCGGCTTGCGTAAAGAGGTCAGTTCATTTGTGTTTCAATGTATTAAAACACGCTTCACGCTGGCAGACAATGGCATTGGGCTGTACTCAGTATCTCAATGGTCAGATTAAATTGGCTTTCCTTCAAGTAGATAAATTTGTTACTACCCGAGTCAGAAGGTGAAACACACAACAGGGACATGAATAGAATCTGGACAAAGTAAAAAATAAAATAAAAATACTGCACTGGCTCCAAGGTGAGACTTTAGATTTTGTGGATACTTCAGGCCAGCAACTTTGAAGAATTTTGTAAACTATTTACACAAAGCCAGAACTAAATCTTTCAATGTCATTTCCTTTCAGAGTTGACCACTTTAACACCAAATTCTACTTTAAAATCAAACACAATAATGTATATTGGAATCCAAATTACACGACTGAAGCTGTGAAGCAAACATAAGATACAAAAGCACAAAAGATGTCTCTCACACCGTGAACATCACTTTCGCAACACCAAGATCTTTTTTTTAAGGGACAAAGAAGAGATTTTACCCGTTACTAAAGTTTATGGTGTATTGTGCAGTATCCTTCAGCCATGCAATCACATACCATATCTACTGTGTTTATAAGCCTCTCTAGAAGGTAGCTTTTTTAAACCAATGGATGATTCCCAGGCCTAGGCCTGTCATGACAACAAGAGTGATATATTGCTGAAGAAAATGATGAAACGACACCACCACAAACACCAATAATAATGAAACTGCTTTATCCCACCATTATAATAAAGCTGAATTATCCCCCAAAATTTTCTAAATGTACAATATAAAAAATAAGAACAATGAAGAATTAAACATTAATTATTTTGTATCTACAATCAGTTGTACAAGTTACTTGTTCAACTAAACTGTTCCAATTAAATAGTACTACAAAAAAAAAAAAAATGTACATGTATATTGTACCCCCCAAAATACTGTGACAGCTTTCATACATTCAACAATAAATCAATACATTAATTATGACAGAGCTATATTGAACTATCAACTAAACAGTATATTATGATCCAAAAGCATGCCTGCTACCATTAGAGCATATAATATGATATACTGTAAGCATTTACTATATTGCATTTACAATTTATAATGCGATAAAGCAACTGCAGTCATAGTTAAATCTCTGCCTATTATTGAATCTATGTAATATAGTGTATTGTACCTATGGCCAAAAATCTGAGCAGATAAACAGACAAAATTTAATAACATAAATATTGAATAAATATGTTAACAGAAAATCCTCGACTCTAATGGTAAGAGTTCACACAAGCCGAACCAAACTAGCAAATGCACAAGTTTAATGACCCGTTTTCACTCAATGGCCATAAATTCCCTCTTTATGATGCACAACCATCACAAATAAAAGCATTCACAAAGGGGCTTTTACTGCTGTGGACAGACACACACAAATATAGATATACAGAGAGAGAGAGAGACTCGGCTATTAGAGTAGCCTTGGGCAGCACATACCAGCCAGCTTCCCTAATACTATTAAGTGTGCTAAAAGAGAGCAATGAGACACTGCATTTGGTTCTGTCCCTATCCAACTGTGGGAACAGATAAAAATGATCAGTGCTTGGACATTCCCATGAAGTTTTGAAAAAACAAAATAAAACCGAAAGACACACTACTGTATAAGCTGGCAAGAACAGAGTCATGCGTCAATTATTTTAAATGTGTTAGAAGGGAAGACGATGTTTCAGTAATTCAATTCAAAAGAAAATATAAATTATTATTATAGAATTATAGAACCTAGTAAAGAGAATAGAATATTTCAAGCAAATATATTAGAAATGTAATCACTAATGAAAAAATGACAGATCTGGGACTATACAAGCAACTTAAAAAATAAAAATAAATAAAAAGAAAAATAAATTAGACCAGATTTTGTTACTACTGTAAACTTAAAATGGGGGAAAAACATGTTATTGTACATTTGTGTCCATAGATTTCAGGTTCGGGTTATATACACATCATTTTGAGGAGCTATACTGAATTGTTAATCGCTATGGCAACAGTTTTTATTCTTAAAACAATGGATAGACACTTTTTAAGAAGCTGATGGTCCACTTGGCCATTTTGTAATTCAGATAAACATCACATGATAAAGATATGCCAAAGGGACAGATTTTGTAATACAGTGGCCATTTTAAGAACAACTGCTGGAGATGTGAAAAGACGGTACACTGTCTTCTGTTGACAAATGCCACCAGTGATGTGAGGGCTACATAAGAAAAACTCCATACAAAGACCACATTCATTAAAAAATGAACACAAACAGACAAGCAAGTCAACATGCGAGTATTAACCATGAACCCTGCATTATTGACAACACAATTTACACAAAAGTACATGTCAAGCATGGATTATTCGCAACAAGACAGTGTTATTGAGAGATTTGTCAACAGTCAGTTCCCCCAGTCAAAGTATTTGTGTAATCCGCTGCTCTCCAAAAGACTTCATAGTAACACAGTACAAACAAAAGGATGTGGCAGTGCAAAAACAACTGGATCTGATAGAGACCCCCTGCTGGCAGAGACCTAAAATCACAACACAGCAACACATGGTTGAAATATTAATGGTGCTGTTCTAGATAATTTTTTATGGTATCAAAATTAAGATGCAATTGAGATTTATGGCATCAAGTGTGTATATAATGGTTAGAATTCCAAATTTCATATCCAAATGTGTTCCTGATTAGAGTGACAGAGTGCATGTTAGGATGAACAATTGCATGTTTAGAGAGCCACTAAGATTTTAAGTTTGTCTGTACAGTGGTCCAGTACAGTACAAGAGGCTTTTGTGTGACACAAAAAAGATAATCAAATCTAAAGCAAATATACATTTAAGATATGGCAAGCCAGCCCTTCCAAATTCAGACCAAGTGCACAGCAAAACAGATAACAGTCAAACTGGTGTGTTCATTTCTCAAATGCAAAAGATTCCTTCTGAATTTGCTTGTCTTATTCAGAAAAACATCAAGTTTATAGAGTTTAGTGTGCTTTTTCTCAGGGACTCCCTAAAAACCCAGCACTGCATCTACGGGTGGGACTTAGGACTCTACTGAAACCATGGTGACCTAGAAACAGTGCTTTCCTATTCTCCCCAGCTGCCAAGTTTAAAAAAACAGACTTTTTGACAAGACAAAGCAAAATTTGAATTCAAATTATGATAAAAACTTTCAGTTTTACTTGGACATTCCGTTGACGCATCAGAGGCACCATATTCCCCAAACAGAGTTATGCCAAACAATAGACACTTCGTCTTAGTTGTTAGGTTGGCAAATTGTAGATTTTTGTCAGTACATTTTTAGATTAAGGTTAGGTTTAGCATCAGGATTAGGTTTAGGAAAAAACTTGGTTGGTCAGACAACCTTTAAGACAACACTTATACTTAAAGCTATAGAACATGTATAGTCATACACGTCAACTATTACTCTTGTATAATCTTGTATATAGTAATAAGCTAGGAAAGAAACAAAAAATGAAGTTTCTTAATGACTGCAAGTGCAAAATCAGTAGGCAGCAGCTTATTGGTAACATAGCATTTTACCCCCAAAGTCCGAGTGTTCACTAATGGCAAATCCAATTAAATGAAGAAAATGTAGTGCATTAAACAGACAAGGCCTGACGCAGACATAATGGCCATGTAATGTCTTGCAATTATACATGATAATGAGTAAGAACATGAGCCTATTAGCCAACTAAAAAGCTTTGGTTCAATCTTGTAACCTATAGCGGTACAAAAGAGCCACTGTGTCTTTAACTTGGCTCTCTGGAAAATAACGCGGTGGACCTTAAAGATGTCCCACGACGATGATTGATGGATTATCATCAGCAGAGCCCTATAGCTGGCTGAAATTAGTCTGCTGTAACCCTTTTAACTAGCCTACGGAGAGTACAGGTCAGTGGAGACGCAGACATCTGTAAACAACATAAAATTAGCCCATAAAGTGTATCCTCATATTATGTATCTGTAAACATCAGTCATGCTGTTTCATAGGATTCATCAAACTGGGGTAACATGGCTCTGGTGGAAAAAAGCAAAGGTTATTAAATATTCATCTATTGTTAATATTGAGGGAAGATTATGCTAAGAGTGAAACCATGGTGATAATTAAAATCTGCTGACTCTTCATGAGAAATGCTTAATAGCTCTGGTTTGAGAATAAAAACAGCGATTGGATTACAGTGATGTCGCTCTGCAATAGAAAAGATAACTTATATTTTGAGAGAGAAAAAGGATTTGAAATGGTTTGGAGCCTTTTCTTCACTACAGTAAATGGAAAGATTGGATCTGTCAGAAAGTGTTGAGAAAAGAAGGTACAGAGCCTAGGGAAGAGTAATTGTACAATTACTCAAACAGGATGTGGTTTTCCTTGTGTTTTGATCCCTGTCTTCTATATTGTTTGTTTCTGTTGTTGTTGTTTTTTTATGTGTCATGTTTAGAGAAAAATTGAGTAATGATGTTATAATGTAAGTTCAACAATTACAAGCATATTTTTCTTGTGAATTAAGATAATTCCCTGCTTGTTGTGTGTTGTCATGTTTTAATTGAGTATTTTCATCTTACCCTGTGTTGATGGAGATTATTTCAATGAGAGGGTTTTTCCTAATCTTGGGCAGGTCTAGTCTGGCCCCTCCCAGTCTTCGTCCTCCATCTTTTTTCTGACCCAGCAGACGAACTGAATGTCCTGTAAACAATATAATGCATTAGAATATAAACCGACATCATCTCTTTCCAGCAAGGCTTTGAAAGGTAAACCACCAAGCATTTGTGTAAAAACAAACAGTACTCACATATAAAAAGACATTTACATAGGCCGTTTCACCACAAAACAAATGTGGCTGCATTTGGCATTCAAATAACACTATTAAACTTCAAGCTTCGACTTTCTTTTTCTTCCTTCTGATTTAGTTTGCACTGCTTCTAAGCTGTTGTTTATAGTTTGAGGTTTTCAGAAGTCGGCTATAGTACAAAAAAACAGTTGTTGTAGATTGTTTTTATCAAAATAGTAAAATAAATTTTAAGTAAAATCTGTTTTCCCCAGTACAGTTATATTGTAAGTGTGAAAATCAAACCAGTGCTTGTGCTAGTTGTTGTTAGCAGTAGTCTGACACCCAAACTCCACTCTTGCCTTTGAAAGTTGTGAAAAAATTAAGATACCAGGAATGCGTAAGCAACAGGGGAATACATTTGGACTGCTGTAAACTGGTTAAAAATCAAGCACAGAGATATGGCTCAAAGCTTTTAAAGTACTATCGAGACAATTTTGTCAAGTAGTGGATTCGAGTACTTTGTTAGATTAGAAAATGCACCTTTATTTGTTCCTAGCCCTTCATAGCAATAAGACTCCCGTGTTTTAAATCTTGACAAAAGGTTGAACTCTGTTGTGTAGAAATTCAATACAGTTGTGGCTCTTCTTTAACCATTTAACAGGTTGTGGACCTCTAAAGCTGGTGTGTGTGAGATGAGGGTGTTGAGGGATGGAATTGTCTTCCTGTTTTCATCCGCTTTACACTGGTCTCTGGGGAAGGAGGGCTCAGGGCAGGAAGCGGGGCTATCAATTGGTAGATAAAAATGACAATCTGCCCCAGAGGAGGACACCGAGCCAATCAGTGAGGCGTGACTGCTTGCAATAACCTATATCGGCAAGGAAATGGGAAAAGTTCCTACAGAGAAATCAGTATTTATGAAAGTTTAGGTCTAAGATAGAAACTTGATACAAGATGAAATATGAGTGGTAGCACATGCCTACTTTTATGATTCAGAGGAGCTTTCTCTTAAAAACACAAGTAGACAATAAATCCCCCCACTCAGTCATAACAGCCCATTAAAACACAGTAAAGAAAAAGTGGGGGAAGTTTGATAGGATGGCGTATGGATGGATGGTCAGGCGATAAAAAAAATACATCAGAAATGAAAGATGTATAGGATGACCAGATGGATGGCTGGATGAAAGAGGCAGGGAGCTAAAAGGATGACCCAGTGACCTGCGTGTGATATCTCATAAGTGCTGGGTCTGCCCGTGCTCCCGCTCTGATTGTAAAGCAGCAGGCAGGACCCGAGGGGGATGGGAGCACGCTGACAACACGACATGGACACAGCCCACCACTACACAGCTCTAACACGGACACACTTTGTTCGGCACACGGCAGAAGGTGATGTGCCACAACCAAAATGCAACACCCAAATGTCAGAAGAATCAATCCCACTGATTGAGTGTACAAGTTGGCAACAGTTACATCTGCCTCGATGCAATCGTTCAGTGCAGTGCCAACCATGCATGAACCATTGATATTTGACAGTCACACAGACTTGGTTATAGCCTTAGAAATGAGCCTTCAATCAAAAATAATCCATTTCCTCTATTATAGACACTTTGTGTATTGGCATAAGCTACTTTAAATGACAAGTGTCTTTTGGAAAAATCACACAACCTTCGCGTGTCTGTAGTGGAGCCTAGAACCATTTTAAGGCTTTACATAAAAAATAGAGATCAGCCGATATACGTTTTTTCATGGCTGATTGTTTAGAATCCAGAGAAACTGAAGTCACATGAATTTAGCATAAATTCATCCATAACTTGTTTTACTACAACTGGATAAGAGTGACTTTATATAAAGCTGTCTCGATGAGACAGATAAGACAGCTGGCTGGGTGAAAATGTTAGCCCGATATACGTTCTATCTCTAATAAAACCGCCTTAAAGGAGAATTAACGTTTTTTACAATCTGAGCCTTATTTCGGTAATAAAACAAGTTGTTTTACTCACCCATAGCACTTTTGTGTCATATGGAGCACTTCCAGAGATGTTTTAGATTTGCGTTAGCCTAGCGCGAGTTCTAGCCGTAGCTCGGGGCATATAATATATTCCCCAAGCATGTAATATATGCCCTGTGCGGTCTCCAAATAACACAAACTTTAGCACTTTTCAAATCATAGAAGCTCGATGTCTTAGTCTACGATTTCGTTTGAGTCAAAAGTGGCCTGTAATCCAAGATTTAGCCATAGTTTACAGCTTTGCGTTTCATGTTTGGGTCCCGGGAGCTGAGAGCAAAATAAACTGTGACTCTGCACATGCGCACTGGCGTCCTCATCTACTCGAAACTATGGATAAATCTCGGATTACAGGCCACTTTTGATCAAACAAAAGCATAGACTAAGACATCGAGCTTCTATGATTTGAAAAGTGCTAAAGTTTGTGTTATTTGGAGACCGCACGGGGCATATATTACATGCTCGGGGAATATATTATATGCCCCGAGCTACGGCTAGAACTCCCGCTAGGCTAACGCAAATCTAAAACATCTCTGAAAGTGCTCCATACAGTGCTATGGGTGAGTAAAACAACTTGTTTTATTACCGAAATAAGGCTCAGATTGTAAAAAACTTTAATTCTCCTTTAAAACAAATGCAAACCAAGCTTTTAAAACATTTTATTCAGAATAGTTTGACTGACTGGAATAAAAATGTTAAGATTTACAAATGAATAATGACTTAAAGGCCAAATGAAAAGTGTGGTATTTTGTGTCAGTTTAATCATTTGAAAATGGAAAATGGAAATGCAAGGTCTTTCACTGAATTCTTTTTCATGGCAGACATTTCTACTTGAACTTTCACATGGCACTTCTCAGTGTTTATCTTTATGAAATAAGGATCAGAAGGTTATATTGACGCTGTGTAGCCTGTGATCTTTGGCTAAGTAGATACATTAGTATGTCTAACCTTTTCCCATTGATATGTTTGACACATTAAATCTATATTGTTTCTGGAGATAAAAAGAATATCAGGTGAAATGGTATCCTATAGGCCTTGAAAGCAGATCAATACAACAAAGCCATAAAGAAAATAAGATCTCAAAATGCTGTCATAAAGAAAAAGGCAGTGTTAAATGGTCAGCCTTCGGTAGCAAGAAGAATTTAACAAGTTTGACTGTCAATTAACTATATAAAATTTGTTAATACTCAAAAAAATCTGTTTAGTCTGAATGAAAAATAACAAGTGGGAGGATTTTTGCAGGAAAATCAGCATCTGGCAGAGCTTAAGATATAATTGGAATCTGATTTGAGAAAGCATGTGTGTTACTACAGCAACAGCCTCACCAACCAAACGACAGATGTTGTAAAGACACAAACAGATAAAGTGCAATGTTGTTGCAATGAATTCGTGATTGTAAATGTAAAATAACGTTTGCATGCTCAGCACCTCCATCTCAGATAACTAAAGGATAAACAGATAGCATTTACAACAGGTAGTAGCTTGAGCTTTATGTTCAGGACTATAAACTGATTAAAGAGAGCTTTGTAGTACTGCCACATGCTTATAGTCACCATTGTTAAACACATTTAGAGCCACAATCCCAAACGTACGGATACTCACACCTCAAGAAATAAAGCTAATAAAGGCATGCTAGTACTTGTCATGTGGAAAACACGCCTGCAAGCAATTTTTGTGCAGCTAAGAAGCGTGTCTATTAGCAGTTCATTGCAGTAAGTATTTTAGTAGCCATTACAAAAGGCAAATCCCGGGGCTTTAAGGTTTATGCCCAGGCCTCAGAGCTGAAATAACAGCTCTCAGTTTATACGAGGTCATAAAGAACTGTAATGATACTGGGGAAATTAGTTTCCACGAAGGGGGCAAAGCTAGAGTAGCAAGGAACTAGAGCAGGAACAGTATGTGGGAAGCCAAAGAAAGCGAATAAATATTACACCATTTGGAGAAACAGAGAGACAAAGGAGGAGAGGACAGCAAAAAAGGTGTATCTAGTTATAGACAGTGCGAATAAGTGTGCGGGAGAGAGAAGAGCAGGTTAATGATGCACTGTAAAATTAAGGCCTAGTTCAGCTGTCCTTCATTAAAGAAACAGCACAGCAAACTAACTACTCGCACACAGTCTACGGTCAATCTGTTCTTTATTAAGGAACAGCTGGGGGTGTATGACAGCTTGACTGGACACTGTCGTACTATAAACTCTGCCTGACCTTCATTAAACTGTTAAGTGCGCTGGTCGGCTTTAAATGGATGACCTAATCACAGTCATGTGAGTCTGAGGCGCAGTCAGTGAGCCGCTCTGACAGAGAAAATCACTTAGCAGCAACTTATTAAGTAGAGCAGGTAAGGCCCAACACAGCTACATTCAAATGCTTTTTTTAAATCTCACACTCCACTTGTTACTGTGGATTTGCCCTGACTTCTCATGCTGTTCAGAGATATGTAAGGATAGGTTAGGTGAAATAGGGAATCTAGAAAAGGGTTGTCCATAAGTGTAAAGTCTCTGGATCTTGTGATAGCGTCATGATCAGGGGTTTCCTACTGGAGGATTGTGTATGTTTAAAGGGGACATACTATGTAAAATCTACTTTTAATCATGTCACCAAGTTTTGTTTTGTTTTTCTTCTCATCTTTAGTGTACTCAGAAGTGTATTCCGTTTGATTCCTGCATGTTTGAGTTATTCTGCTTTGTCCTGCACATTTCTCTTTCAAGCCACCCGCTTGTCTATGCACTTAATTGCAATTATATATATATATTTAAAAAAATCATGTTGCCAGGTCACAGAGTGTTGAAAAAGGAAGTCATTTTTCAAGAATAAAAAAATAAGAAAATTCACCGATGACTCATATAGCTGGTGGCTGAGTGGGTAGCACTCATGCTTCACAGCAAGAAGGTTCCGGGTTCGATCCCCGGGTCGCCCAGACCTTTCTGTGTGTGTTCTGTGTGGAGTTTGCATGCATGGTCTGGGTTCGATCCCTGGGTCGCCTGGGCCTTTCTGTGTGGAGTTTGCATGTTCTCCCCATGTCTGGGTGGGTTTCCTCCGGGCACTCCGGTTTCCCCCACCAACCCAAAACATGCACCATAGGTAAATCCTCCAGCTTAGGTCCTGACCAAAACGAAGCAAGAAGATCATGGAGATGGTCCCCGGGCGCAGTAATGTGCTGCTCACTGCTCCTAATAACAGGATGGGTTAAATGCAGAAATGGAATTTCCCCACTGTGGGACTAATAAAGGCATAGCTTTAAAGCCAAAAACAGTAGATGAGCAAATTTTGTTTTGTTAGCTCTGGAAAACAGTAACTGTACCAGGCAATAAATAATACACATTGTCTAAAAATAGTTCAAACAGAAATACCATCTTTGTTGCTGTTGAGCACTGACATTATTGAAAATCAATTTTTTATTAATCATACTTGTGTATACATTTTGGATGGGAAACTCGAGGCCTGCTGGACATGACTTATGTATTCAGCAAATACTGGGGATAATTATTCACTCACAAGGTGATCAATACGAGTCTGTTTGTGTGTACGGGGGCCTCTGTGTGTTTTAAAATACCTTTAACAGCCTCGTCTACGACTTCCACCACTCGATCAATCTGCTGGACCTGGAACACAGACACATGGGAGAGGTGTATTGATGCTGCTGTCCCTGTACCCAAACCAAACTCTGATATTGACAAAGTATAACACTGATTTAAACAGGAGGGGCTCGTAAACACACTCCAATACAGATGAATAAGGACATGGACAAGTTTTTTCCTCCATCAGGCTTAAGTGATACTGATTTCCTAAATGTCACTGTGAATCTATATTAGGAAATACATTAAAAAGTGGAGGCAGAGTGACAAGAAAGGCTTAAAACAGATAAATGGACGAGTGTCTGAAAAAAATACAAGGGCAGGAGAGCAAACATTGGAAAACTGACACTTCAAGTATTTCTTTGGAGTTTCACTTTCAAACTGGGTCAACAGAAGAGAATACAGAAGTTTATTTTTATTACCTTCAGCTATAGTAATATTGAACACAGAACATATTAAGCTAACTTAGGTGTACAATTTATTTTTAAATAAAGAGTGCACATTTTAAACACATCAGTAAGCAATAAGATTATGGAAAACATCCAAATATAAAGTATTAAAGTAACACAAGAATTCAGTGTGGTATAGACTCACTGTGGCATATAGAAATCAATCCTTTTCCCTTTCCTTCTAATCTAAAGTGTTAGTACATTTTATACATAGATCTTCATGGAGAGAAAATAGTATCCAGGTCTTTGCTGAGGACATCACATTTCCAAAATACCTGTAGCCTTTGCAATAGAGACCACTCACTTATGATTTCAAATTGATTGCGATGAATGACTTTGTAACTCTAATACACACTCTGCCCCTCCACCAAAGGCATATCGAAGAGTATATTGCCAAGAGGGTTGTTAGTGCATAGTCTCATGTGCATCAGTGCTTCTTCCTCAGCATTGAGCCTGTGAGTACCTCTCCCGTGCATCTAAACATACAGGATGTGACATGTCTGGTGCAGATGGAGCAGGGTTTTGAGGTTTGCGTGACTGCCTGTGTACCTTTCTACAATACACTGCCATTCATTTTACTGAACTTCAGACAGAACACAACAGACGGAGAAGCGTACAAAGGCAGGCTCACAGCACAGGTCATTGAACTGAATGGATTCAACAGGAAACACCTTCTCCCAGCTCAGCTCTTAACTAGCTGTTAGTGCAATCGCTTTATACAAATTCATGACTGGTTGTTTGCATATCATTTGCATAACCCACCAACTGTCAGTGTCATTGTGTTGGTTGATTGTAACTAGCAGGGACGCATAACAGCAGTGCATGCATCTGTCTGTGTTTGTCACAATGCGTGTCTTATCATGCATGGCTCTATCAGTGTTTGAGCTGGTGCAAGTTGTATCAATGCATAATCCAATCTACTCATGACAATGAAAGCACTGGCGGTGGTAAACTTCCCAGCTGTTTCTACTCACCCAAAGGCGATTGCATCTCCACGCCTGCTTATGTGGATGTAATTATATTACTCATACATGCTACTTCATTTGAATCTAATTACGCTTTACTATGGATTGTTTACTTAAATAGCTTAAGATTATTTACTTCGACAGATATTTAACATTAGACATCCCCCAACACCACTTACCAGGTACATTCATTTACACTGGTTCTATAGTATCTTATAGGTTGTAAAGAATTACAATTTAGAATTTAGAAAAATGAGTATCCCCCAATTTACCTGGCAGATTCCATTTCTAAAAAATATAATTAAAAACATATGTTTTAAATATGGTAATATAGACTTTTTTGATTGATTGATTTTTTTTTACTTTAAATTTTTTTTGACCATATCCATATAATATGTGGCAATCAATTAAAAATTGGATAAAATATGCCTGTAGATGTCTTAGTGAGGTTAAAGGGATAGTGCGTTTTTGTTTTTTTTAATGTTAATCTGTATGTAAAGTGTTGTGCGTTAACACTTGCTTACCGCTGATAGTCTCGTCTCAGCCCGGTTCTGCTCGGGTTCTGGAGCTCACGTAAGTAGGTCCGGTAAGTTCGCGGGGACAGGAAATAAAGCTTGTTTTTTTTCGCAAAATAAAATTTTTCCAAAAAGTGATATATATTTCCGTCACAGACAGTTGTCTGAAAAAAATCCAGCTGCCTAATTCGCATTCGCATATTTTCTCTAGATTCGTATCACTCCACCCACGTTAGCTCTATTGCTTGTTCAATTGTAAGCGGATGGTTACGGCAAATGCGGTACGGCGACGGCGGATGTTTACAAGTGAACAGGCTATAGGCTAGGCTACGCGCGCAGTTATACAACTCCGAGAGAAAAGGGAACCATGCGAATTAGGGAAAATGGGCTGCTGGATTTTTTTCTGACAACTCTCTGTGACAGAAATATATGTCACTTTTTGGATATATGTTGTTTTGCGAAGAAAAACAAGCTTTATTTCCTGTCCCCGCGAACTTACCGGACCTACTTGAGCTCCAGAACACGAGCAGAACCGGGCTGAGACGAGACGGTAAGCCAGTGTTACCGCACGACACTGTTAGAAGGGAACCCATACAGATTAACATAAAAAAAACAACGCACTATTCCTTTAAAAGAATTGAACAAACCGTGAATAAGTGTAAAATTGTTCACAAAGGTATAGAGATATTTCTTCATACACCAGTTAAACAAACAACACACATATAAATACAATTCTAATTTTGTTATTTACACCAGATCAACAGCAGAGATATGAGAGCATGGAAACCCAACCAAAGTCCGATGGGTTCAAACAAATATTTAGAACTTGACTTGGACTAGACTTGGACACATCAGCGCATCAGCCATTTCCTGTCTACAGTAATATCACTCGCTTTGAGACTCTTAAGTGTTCAAAAGATCAGAGCACTGGACTTCTAGTTTAGATACAAGTCAGAACTGTGGTATTATTATTTGTGAAATGTGGTGCAATATTTCAGATCCATGATTTTTAAAGCAATAAAAGACTTTTAAATAACACCTCAAACTGGATTAACAGTGTGGTTTTGTGGATAATGACTGGATGTTAGGGATGTCCCGATCAGGTTTTTTGGCCCTCCGATCCGATTCCAATCATTTGATTTTGAGTATCTGCCGATACCGAGTCCTGATCTGATACTTACAAAATACATAAAAAGTACACTAATAATAATAATAATAATAATAATACTTTATGTATTATGCAAGTGTGAGCAGTACAAATCTGTAAAATTACATTAAGAGATTTTTTTTGATAAATATAGCCTGCATATAGCTGCAGATTTTTTTTTTAATGGATTGTAGGACCTATAGGCCATAAGATGGGTAATCTTTCTCAAAATAATGATCTCCAAAATAAGTATAAATTATTATCACTTTATATCTTGCTTTTAAATCATTAGCCTGTTTAAGTAATTTTGTGTGAGTGTCAGAGGTCTGTGGTATAACGCTCCAGGGAGAGGATTCACACTTTGAAAAAGTCCCATCTTTTTGGCTCACAAAAACTATGAAAACAAAGTAAACAAGGGAAGATTACATTATGGCTCTACCTGTGTCCTCTTCCTGTGTTCTTCCCTTCGTGAAGTGTGTGCGGGCGGCAGACCTGCCGCTCTGACCTGCGGAGATGTGCAACTACAACTACGGTCATACTGAAGGAAGCGAGAGAAACGCGGTCGAAATGTGTCTGTTTGTAGTTGGCTTCTCCCCAACGCGTGTCACATTCACATGTGCAATCTATCAGATTGGTCGTTCCATGCGTCTAACCAGCGCTTTGTTTATCAGTTCAGGATAGATTTTATGCGGTGCAGGCGGGTTGCCTGGTTTACACCTGACCATATCACAAGTGAGATATGGTCTGGAAGCCACCTTCTAATTATCTCGTACCGGAGGTGCGGTTTACGATTGCCAGCGGCCGTTTATTGGGTGTTACGAATGTCGATCATTTGGCGTATACGTAGCCCATAGCCAATCATGTCAGTTGTCAGTTCAAACTACAAGCTTCCGTTTGTCACGTAGTACGCGTCACCGTCTTTCCACCCCTCCCCGCTCTCTGATTGGCTCCCAGAATCGGGAGAGCTCGCTTGCCATAGTTGCCAGGCTGTCTTTCAGATCAGAACGAACGAAAGACAGCCTGGGATTTCCCAGGTTAGCAGGCGTGCACCTTAGAGAGAACATTGGTTAGCATTAGCGTATCCTAACTCCGCTGCACTGTTATTACTGTTATATAGTGTATATGGGCAGGGCACATGCACATGTACTGTCAATGCCATGACTGGCTGCGTAAATGAATCATATCGTATGATTGGCTGGACACCTGTCACACAGCAAAATGATACAGAAATTTTTTTTATAGATCTAATTCATTTACAGTGCGCTGCATAGGTTTTCTTGTGCACTGAGAATGTGCGAGCAGTGCGCAATTGCGCAGCTTAGACAGAACATTGTATCCGATCCTGATTGGGAGGTAGCGACCGATTCCGATCCGATCCGAAACCACGTGATCGGGGCCGATTTCCGATCACGTGATCGAATCGGGACATCCCTACTGAATGTCATTATTTGTGGAGGACAATTTTTATGGATAATGTGGATGAGATGCTGCATTTTATATCTACCACTTTATGAGAGTCTTCTCATTATTTTCACTATATCCTGAGTTTGTATTTTGTGCCCGTTAGAGACCACACAACAATATCCTATGTGTCATTAGTAGGTCTATGAAAATAGTGTGAATTTGTGTCGGGCTCGGTCGGGTTCAGACACAAATATCGTAATGTCTATCGGCCCCGGGTTGGATTCGATCACTGCTCTGTCAGAAGCAGGCCAGGCTCAGACAGGAAAATTCGGCCCGATCCGCACTCTAAGAGATATTATAAATTCCACATATCTTATAAATACCCCACTAGAACCTAGATGGAGACTGCTGGCTTTCAACAAGCAAAATAATAGGATGATAACCCCTATATATATTACATATTGATCCAAAAGTTTGTGGTTAGTATTCCTAGTACAGAAATTTAGTTTTTCAATCCATGTTTTTCTATTTATTCTCTTGAACCTACTGTCTTATCTTGGGGCTTATTGTTGGAATACTTTGTACAACTGTGGCTGACTCCTCTCCACTAAAACTTGCACACCAAACTGTGTTCATTTTAGTAGTCTTGTTGGAGTCTCGGAGGGAGCTGTATTGATCGGCCTCACAGCTGGAAGGCTAGAACAGAACAAATGCAGCAGGCAGGCAGCCAGGTGAATGACAGGTCAAACTGAGCGTGTGTGTATGTGTGAGACTCGGCTTCAGTCAGCATCAACTAATGGGCACACCTCAACAATACACCACTGTCCACATCCAATTATCGTCTGTTATCTGAAATGGCTGAATATTGAAAAATGCATACCCCTATGATGCTGAGTCCCTTGAGGTAGTCCATTCTTGGCTGAGCTTGGGGTACACAACCTGCCACCACCACCTTCTTTTGTTGTTCTTGGGCCTTTCTGTAAAACAAAGGGAGAGAGGGGAAAAGAATTAGTTTGTTGGCCAAGAGAGATTTAGTGCTTGCGAAACAAAGCTCCACCATCAAACCAGTGAAAAATCACAGTGTTGACAGCCCAAACAAAGGGCACATTAAAGCTATGTTAAACACGTTGCAATGCCATTCTGAAGATGATTTAAAGGCCGCACTGACTGTTGAAAATGTACTTACAAAAAGCATGCGTGTGCGTGTATGTGCGCCTCTAAGTGCATAGGTCTATGTGAATCTTCATGTCACCTCCACTTAAGGCCGCTGTGATTTGAGACACTTGGTTAGTCTGACAAAAGCTTTTGGAAGAGCTGCCCACAGTGAACCATGAATCTTTAATAATGAAGCCTCCTGACAGCTGGAGCTAGATAGAATCCAAGAGGAAAACTGGAAGGGGGAGGTGAGCAAGAAAACTAGATGCAAACTGTCATGTGTGCTATATTTCCGATTGTGTTTATGTATTTCAACAAAACAGAAACAGGATGTGGAGTCAGAGAGAAAGAAAGCAAAGGAGATGGACACTGGCCATTAATATGCAACCAAGGAACAACCTAGAAGAAAACACACCATGTAGAAACTAGCATCACACAAATCTCACAAAGCTTTCTTATTTTTTCCTTTGCTATAATTTGTTTTTAAAATTGACTACAGTATATGCTGCCATATATTTTCTTGTTAGAGGCAAAGGAAATGAATTATACAGTGCCGTGAAAAAGTATTTGCCCCCTTCCTGATTTCTGTGTTTTTTGCATATTTATCACTCAAAACATTGTCAGATCATCAAACCAATTTTAATATCACACAGAAACAACCCAAGGAAAGACAAAATTCAGTTTTTGAATGATGATTCCATTTATTAGTGCACAAAAAAAATCTAAACCTATCTGGCCCTATGTGAAAAAGTAATTGCCCCCCCTTGTTAAATCACAAACTAACTGTGACTAACCACAGTTTTGAGAAAACTTAGTTCAGTTCTACATGCCACACCCACACCTGATTGTCACCACCTGTGTTGAATCAAGAAATCACTTAAATAGTTCCTGTCAAACAAAGTGAAGTTGGCTACAACATCTCAAGAACAAACACATCATGCCACGATCCAAAGAAATTCAAGAACAAATGAGAAAAAAAGTGATAGAAGTCTATAATTCAGGAAAAGGTTACAAAGCCATTCCCAAAGCTCTGGGGCTCCAGCGAACCACTGTCAGAGCCATTATTCAAAAATGGAGGAAACTGGGAACAGTTGCAACCCTTCCCAGGAGTGGTCGACCAACTAAGATTACTCCAAGAGTGCGACGACGGCTCATTCAGGAAGTCACAAAAGAACCTAGACGCACATCGAAAGAACTACAGGCCTCGTTGGCCTCAGTTAAGGTCAGTGTTCATGACTCCACCATTAGAAAAACACTGGCCAAAAATGGCATCCATGGAAGAGTTCCCAGGAGAAAACCACTGCTTTCACAAAAGAACACAAAGGCTCGTCTCACCTTTGCCAAAAAGCACCTTGATGACCCTCAAGACTTTTGGAGAAACATTTTGTGGACCGATGAGTCTAAAATTGAACTTTTTGGAAGGTCTGCAGCCCGTTTCATCTGGCGTAAAAATGGCACAGCATTTGATAAAAAGAACATGGTGCCCACAGTAAAGCATGGTGGTGGCAGTGTGATGGTCTGGGCCTGCTTTGCTGCCTCAGGACCAGGACAACTTGCTGTGATTGACGGAAAAATGAATTCTGCTGTTTACCAGAAGATCCTGAAGGAGAATGTCCGGCCATCAGTTCGTGCCCTCAAACTCAAGCGCTCTTGGATCATGCAACAGGACAATGATCCAAAACACACCAGCAAGTCCACCTCTGAATGGCTCAAAGAAAACAAAATTAAGGTTTTGGAGTGGCCAAGTCAAAGTCCGGATTTAAATCCGATTGAGATGCTGTGGTGTGACCTTAAACGGGCAGTTCATACAAGAAAACCCTCCAATATGGCAGAATTGAAACAATTCTGCATAGAAGAGTGGGCCAAAATCCCTCCCCAGCGGTGTGAAAGACTCATCACCAATTATCGCAAACGTTTGGTTACAGTTATTGCTGTCAAAGGAGGCTCAACTGGCTATTAGATTAAGGGGGCAATTACTTTTTCACATAGGGCCAGATAGGTTTAGATTTTTTTTGTGCACTAATAAATGGAATCATCATTCAAAAACTGAATTTTGTCTTTCCTTGGGTTGTTTCTGTGTGATATTAAAATTGGTTTGATGATCTGACAATGTTTTGAGTGATAAATATGCAAAAAACACAGAAATCAGGAAGGGGGCAAATACTTTTTCACGGCACTGTATATCCCAAATCTACTATATTTTATTATTACAATGTCAACAATGCATTGCAAAGGCCCTTTTCTAAATCAAACATTAATTTAAAACAAAAACAAAAACAGTTATTTAGTAAATCTATACTTCATCCTGTTGCTTGATTACAGAAAAAAAAAATTCAATACAATTCAGTGCCCTTAACATTAGGAACAAAATTTATTTTTTTAATTAGACAGTTGTTGTAATCAATTGGTGGAAAGCACAATAATATCGCACAGTCCTACTAACAAAAAGGCATTGCAAAAATAAACTCCTTTAAATCTAATTTTCCCAAACTGTATAGACCTTTAACTTAGTTTCACCAATCAGCCAAGTGAGAAAAGTAGAGTTTGTTTTATCCACACTGGCGCTCCTCAGCAAACATACAGTAGGCTTCTGACACACAGCTGCACAGTAGGGGTGCGTCTGCATAATTCACAGTCTCCTGCCAAAAAGCGCCAAACGCTCCTTTAATGCGCTGCTCCCCGCCCACAGACTTGGAGCTGACACAGCGAGTAAGCAGACAGCGCCTGAGCCCGAGTCGTCTGAGCGCCCCAGGGGAAACGGTCCAATCACGTCGCACATGCTTCCTGGATGGGACGAGATGGAATGGGATTATGTGATGCAGTTGCCGTGGTGATATTTTTGAGGCCGACCACGCACTCGCCGCCAGTGACCCGGACCGGAGCAGATGTCCCTGGAGATCGGGCGCAGAGCTTGTATGTGTGCGTGTAAAAGTCTGCATGTTTCTTGGCTTTCTTGGCACCTTGCCCTAAATCTCCCCAGCCCCCTGTCAACTTTGTGTTATGACTCGCCATAGCCTCCAGACCGCACATATGTACCCACTGACAGGGTCCAAACACCCACATGGCCTGCATAGATTCCTATAGAAGATAGAGCAACAGCGCGACCTGCTCCATGCATACATGTATGACCTCTGAGCAGTGAATGTATGGTCGGGAGGGCTGCACTGTACAACCTGGTTTTTAACAGCTCAGTGGACACAGCGAATCAGTCAAATGAGAGCAGACTAAATGTCCAACTCAATTGATCAGGCCGAATGGAATGAGACCACGGCAGTAAATATGACATTAAAATAAGCACGGGGCATGACCTATATACAGCGCCTTTTCAACTTTCTCACAACTCAAGGAAGAGACTTCTCCTACAAAAGATTATACCACACACACACACACACACACAAGGCAATATCAACTACACAACACACACACAAGAAAGAAAATCATTATTGATGACAATGTAGAATAATATAGACAATATTTGGAAAATGTACCCTTCCACTGTAACTGATTATTATGGAATACTACCAATCAATTAATGCAATAACCTAAATCATCACCAGTGTTTCTCAAACTATGGTAATTGAGAAACTGGTTTACACTTGATTAAGAAAAAAAAACAGCTGCCTAAAAATATGTTTGTTTTTTTTGTTTGTGAAGTCAAATCTAAAATTGCGACAATCCCAAGATAAATTTTTGAAGAGATGCACCACTCTAGACTGACTGGTCCAAACTGTGCAGCCAAAACAAAACTTCCTGAAGACCTAAGGCCGAGCGGCTCATCTGCTCAAGTGTGTGCCACATGAACCGCAGAAACCCTGGATCGATTCTCAACTCTGTTCCATGTCACTCACCTGTCTCTCTGCTTCACTGTCTCAAAAAAAAAAAAAAAAGAACCAAAATGGGACAAACTGCAAAAGAACAATGCTTCTGCTCCTACTGAGATGAGTCATAAGTAGTTTTGCATCGTTTAATCATAATTTACCAGAGATACTTGAAAGGGGTAAATTTAAATAAGATTGAAATTAAATGGATTTTAAAATAAAATCAGGCCATAACATTTCATTAGAGCAATATCGCTACATTCAGACTAATAAAACAACACCACACCACATTTTCTAAATAAATGGTTCACTATATATCGATACTTTGCAGCTGATGTCGTCAATATTCCCTGGTGGTTTGATGTTAAGATAGCCGTTTTGTGCTGTTAAACAAATCCTTCTTACATAACATTACAGTCAGCTAGCAAGTGTTTTTCAGTTAGTCATTATCCCTTTTATGTTGAAAATAATACACCTATAATAGACAGGCTCCTAAAAATGTGTTGTTTAAATCTATTTTTGTATTTTTTGACTATTTGGTATTATGGTAACTGCTGAACATTTCATCATAGAGATACATGTACCCACCCAAAATATCTATTCAATAATAAAAGTTCCACTACAGTCTGGCGCCAAGGTTTGCGTCTCTCAGAGTGTCCTCTTAGTGACTCCTCCTGCTGTTGCGCTCTATGGCTATATGGCTAGCTGCGTGCAGGAAGTGGATGAGCTCATTAGACTCTCAGAGGCTGCCATATGCTACTTAGCAAACACACAGCTCAGAGGATGAGGTCATACTAATAAAGGATAATGTTATGATGCTGGGAACTACATACTGATGCAGTCTGCTCATAACTTGGGCTGCTACACTGTTAAATAAACAAAGGCAAAACCATTATGTTTATTTATAATATTAAGGTTTAGTATCTGTAGAGTGATACTGAGCTGATACACCCAAGAACATATTCTTTGCTTTTGAATTTAGAATGTACAAATGTACAATATAAATGGTCTTTTTCCACATTTTAGATTCAATACTTGAATTTAACAGTTTGAAAATGTCATTGAAATAAAACAATTTTAAGAAGTAAGATTATAAAACACTTTCCTCTGCAGCATTTGATTAATTTCTTGGAAGTAGTCTTTTGTCTTTGTCTCTAGGATTGTCACATCTGCATTCCAGCAGCTGTTTCTGGCTGAGTTGACAATGAGCCAGCCAATCATACTCCTGACCTCCCAGCATTAGCAGGAGCACCCAGGGCCAAGGTTAAGTACCCATCAAGCCACAGTAATTAAGATGTGGTTAATGCTGCGGAGTGGTGTGTGCTAGTGTGTGTCACTGTCCAGAAGATTTGTCTGATTCCCACTAGTTTGAACTTCAATGGTCCACATTTGTCTGCTTGTAACTGTAGAAATGCACAATCAACGTAACTAAAAGTTACAAGGGATTATTGTTATTACACTGGAACATTTGATGTTGTTTATGTTCCATTTATACAAACTTTCCACATGGACGAAGCATTTCGCATGAAGATAAAGAATAACACTGGCACATAATACCGACTGTCTACATTAGTTTCTCCTGCTAGAGAGTTTTCTTTTAACAATGTTTGTACATTATACAGAAGGTGTTGAATTCTAACAACAGCAGCTGAGTACAGACCTTGAGACCTGATTGACAGTATAGCTGCAATGTAATGAAAATACTTGTATCTCCACTGTGAATAAACAGACAAGTTTATGAAAACCTCTCTCAAAAAAGAAATACATAAAACAGTGAACTCTGCATCTAGGGATCGAACTGCAGACAAACAAAATGAATACAGTTAATGTAGGAGCTGTGGGCCTCAGGAGCCACTGCAAAAAGGAGAGGAGTGAGTGACAGCAAACTGTCAAAAGAACATCTTTATAAAAAGGATGAAAAATAGGTATTGAGCCGACGGCACGTCAAACAGATCGGAGCCGGGATAAAAGGAGGAAACGCAATCCAGAATACTACCCAGCGGGTCTCCAGGTACCAGCACTCCCCCACGCCCATCACATCTTTTCACTCAATGCGATGGAGCATTTCTGTTTATCAAGAAAGTGACAGCTTACCACCAAACCAGCTCTGCACAGCTCCATTCAAACTTATTGAACGGCTGCAATCTCAGCATGATTTAGATTTATAAAACATTGAAAAGAAATGGATACAAACATAATATGCAGTAGTCTCATCTCTCCTCTATATGTACTTTATATAGACCCACAATAACCTAATCTCCTGTAACCAGGGAATGTATTCAGATGGACCACCTCTTAGATAGTGGCATTCAGACAAGAAATGAAAGAAAATAGATGCATGTCCAAGGCAAAGGCGCTAAATGATTGAGGAATAAGAAAGATTTAAAGGCACACATTTTGCTGAGATAGTTCATTGTGTCTAATAAAGAGAAAATGCACATTGTAGAGCAGCCACAAAATAAGCTTAATAAAAGCATTCATGTTAGAGCCGTGTTTTACAGGATACAGGCAATCTGTTGACCAATCAATACACCTATAACATGGTTAGTTTATGACTAGTTCACATGACCGCGGGGTACATCAAAGATAGGATGTGGTCCAATTATCAACATGGGCCTTGTAAAGCAAGTCAGTGGAAACTCCACGTTTTCAGATTACTGCCTTTTTAAAAACAAATGCAGCACATAGCTCTCATCGACCCGGGTTGGATGACATCTGTCTTGTAAAAAGAGCTCAATGTGTGATGAATATTGCATCACAGTAAATGAGTTATATTTACCGCTTGAATGATTCATAACAGGGGGAATGTTCATTTGAAAACAAGACAAAAGCTCCAACACAAAAGGGTCACACAAAGGAAAGTGGACAATGTATACAAAAAAACATTAAAGATGTGTAAGCAGAAAAGGGTACAGTCTAGACCTCAAAGCGCGTCTCTTGAGCCACATTTCCAATGTAAAGAAAGAATTTGTGCAAGGCTAGCTGCTGTGGGGCAGTGGGATGGGCTCACCTATGAGCTGAGTTAGCTTATTGGGAAATTCATAGAACAGTACATGT
The DNA here is from genome assembly GCA_036785185.1 of Paratrypauchen microcephalus. NCBI lineage: Eukaryota > Metazoa > Chordata > Actinopteri > Gobiiformes > Gobiidae > Paratrypauchen > Paratrypauchen microcephalus. Next base: position 13,503,078 of record JAVJIX010000002.1, on the reverse strand, counting down.
TTATGTTTTAGGAGCAAGGGATACTTTTTTATCCTCAGGCATGAGTGATAAATAGGGTAATAAGAGGTTGGACTATATAAGTTAAAAGGGCTAAAGCTAAAAGTTATTTCTTGTGTGGCAGCTTGAAGCCAAAAGTTAAAAGGGCACAAGTGGCCATTTATCATGCAGAGCCAGCACCACTTGCTGAGAGACTTTTCACCTCTCTGGGAATCAATCTGAAACTGTGTGAATATGTTTGGCCCGGCGAGTACACATGTGTTCAAAGGATAGGAGCAGGAAATCCTTTCAGAGAGGTGAAAAGCCGTCCGTGGTTGAATGAGTTCACTCCAAATTAGTCCAAGCATAAACAATCATAATTGGTTTCAAGGTCATAAATTATTACGAGCAGTGGTTTAGAAAGAAGAATGCCACAAGCTCAGTGACCTAGAATCATCAGCAATCTTTGGGTATTATTATTTTTATTTCCAGCTTGCAAAGACAAAATAATTACACATTTACAGAAATCTTTTTCAGGGATGTCATCTTGCCATAGCCAATATCCAGACACAAGATACATTTCTGTAGTGTTTAGTTAACATTTGTGAGAAGCTTGCCAGCAAAAAAATAATGGAGCTTTTTCTGGGCTTGAGACTGGCACAAAGATTGTATCTGCTGATCCCTCTTTGGTGGGTTAGATGTTCTCTGCAGATATTCTGCATAAACAGACTTGTTTTGCAGAAGCTAGCAGGCGGCCTATTCTATATAACCTTACATGTGAAATGAATATGTGAGTACACATACTGTATGCACATTAAGGGACTAGACAGGCTATACAAGTCTCATTATGGAGCTCCAAAGTCTAAGCATCTATTCAGCCTGTTAATTTCCCTGCTGATGTCTCCCTCCACACACGCCAGAAGTGGCTCCTCAGTGGCTTATCAGTCCCTCCTAAAGGCCTCCTCATTTAACCACACTGCCTTATTTAGAATAAATAAGAATTCTGTTCAAAGCCAAGGATGCAGCATTCATAAAGTCGCTTGTCTGATTAAATTGCTATGCAGAACACCTCACAGCCACTTGCTCTGTAAAAATTAATTTATGGCATGTTTTAAAAGGATTTTTCTCTCCACATGCACGTTTCTCCATTGAGTCGACACCAATTAAAAGGAAGGTTCAAGGCAGGGTTCATTACATTTGACGACACCAGGTGGGTGAATTGTTGAAAGACAAAAAGCTTTTGCAAAATGAGATGATTTTAAAAAAGGCATTTGGCTCGTTAGAATGACACAAAATTCAGGCTGCAGATGAATACAATTATGGCCAGTCCATTTTTTTTTTTTTACTACATTTCCCCCTTGCTTTACTCTTGGCAATAAAAGATTTTCAACAAAGATTCATACATTATATGAATGAAACCATTTTACATAGGAGCATGTATAATATCCCATTACAGATACATATGATCCATCAATTCTATATGCAATGCAGCAACCAGTCACACCAGAAACACGCCACACTGCGATAAAGAATAGCATTAATAACATTTACATACTATACCATCAGCCTGGCAACAAATGTACTTTGGTCTTGTTTCCTGGTTATAAATGCTTTCCATTTTCAGACAGTTGATTTATTCTTTTCCCAACACAATTTGTCAGTGCGGCACATACTATATGCACAGTGGTACCTTGCTGCAGTGACATCCACGTAGCACAATTTAATCACAAGTGGAAGCTAAAGCGTTGCTCAAATATGTAAGCTATATGCCACATGTGCCCGATCCCCTCAGCTATGTTCCTTCCGTCTGCATTGGCCGATGTGTGCGCTTGTTCACAGCACCTCAGAGGTTAAGGACTGCCCGCGGTCTACAGAGCCACAACCCCCGACCCTGCATCTCACCCACACTGGCATCTCACTGTGTATATTCCCAAGCATCCATCACTCTTACACATGCACATACCTATGGCCAAGTTATAGGCCTTGGGCTTGTGTCACTCCAAATAGCGTTTGGTGAAATTGCTTCTTGGCAAGTTGGCAGTGACCTGTCCATCTATGGTTGAGTAAAAATAGAAATAATGCCCCGCAAATGAATGCTTTGATGTCGGCGTTCACTGGGCAATACACGCAGTAGATGTGATTAAATTAGCTGACAGCCTATCGAAAGTTAACTATGGATTTAATTTAATTTAATAGTCTAAACTGTTTCACTTTCTTTGACCAACTATCATCCTCATTTCAGCTGTGATTCCCGTTCACTGCACGCGTCGCTTATATCCCCTCAGGGTTCAAACATAAGGCAAGCAAAGGTCAGAAGTTCTTACTGTCATCTTGCATGACTTAATGTATATCAAACTTGTCTATATACTTCATATCATATGGAACCAGGGGATCGCAAGCATTTGAGAGGGGATTTGAAAGAGTGTGGCTATATTCATCAGTGTGTACATTTCTTAGAGTAAAGTTTAACTAATACGCTGTCACATTTGCCCCTGAAGGTGAATGAAGAATGAACTCCTTTATACAGAGATGGAATGTCATCTTTTATAACTCGCAGCCAGTATTTTGTATCTCAGTAGCTCAGTAATTTCCAGGTCAGTGCTTGTTTAGCCAACACCAACTGAAAAGCCTCTGGGATCGTCAGCCTAGAAAACAAGATCACAGCTCAGTAGGGAAAATGCCAAAAGCTTACAGGTGCCTCCCTACACAACATAAACACTTTTCTGTGCAGTTGACCTTTATTAATAAATAATCAGGCATAGTAAAACAGCCTGCTCAAATCGACATTAAAAGCTTTTGACTCTCGCTGAAAATGCTTTGTGTAATTTGCGTGCGTCCCGATTGGTGCCAGAGTGATTGTTTATTGGTCAACAGATCCAGGAAGCTCGTGTTTCGGCGACACAGGGTTGGTTCAGGCTCAAATCCCACCGAGTGTAACTAAAGATACTTGATAGGAACACGGCAGGTGGCACGCTGCGCTTCCACACAAACACAGCTGCCACCTGAGGCTGCGGTCTCTCCGGCTTTTGCCCAGAATCACACAGAAATGAGCATGTTTATTTACTTCAAAACAGTGTCAGAGAGTCAGACAGGCCACAGAATGGAAACAGTAATAGTGGCGTGTTAGTGTTGTTTGAGCAACGTTAGAAGAGTTGAGACAAAGTGAAAGAGGGGAACATGGGAGTGCAGGTGGGGTAGCAGGTGTCGTGTGTGTATTCTGTATTGAGTGTTGTGTATTTGTAGTGTGTGTCTTCTGTATTGTGCGTTGTGTATTTGGACTGGTGCAGGTGAACAGAAGGTCAGTGCAGTGCCGGCTATATGCCATCTGTCACAGCCGCTACATGTGACAGTGACATTTCCCCACAACTGGCAAAAATGTCATGTCTCCCAGCCCTAAATTCAAAACAGTTCAAAAGCCCCACTTATTCACTTCGCTGTATATTCACTAATTTCATGAACGTCAGCTAAAAATAAACGCTGAAGGGTATAATGAATGGCAAATGGCTATAGTTAAATTAAAGGTTGTCCTGTGGGTTACAGAGTGAGGTAGAATCAAAACTATACTCATTTGAGCAAGTATCAATACTAAAAAAAGGCACATTTACAGGGCAGAAACGAACCTTGCCTGCATAGCTTTAGAATTATCTTGAGCTGTATAAGAACAAGAATAAAACCACAGACGTATGCATGGAGCACTATCTAAATGACTGAGGGATTACACAGATATAACACAACATAGTAATACAGTATAAAAGAAAAGTACTACAATGTTGAAACAGCCATTTTGTCTTAAAAAAAGTGTTTCTATTATCATTGTGGTATCGGAAATGGCATTAAAGGGACAGTGTGTAAGATTTTTACCCGTTAATTACTGAAATTGAAGATACCCATTCAAAAATACATTGTTTTCCAAGCCTTTTCACTTCCATCATGAAATCAAAGTATTCTTTTGGACTTAGATATAGTCACATAAAAGGGGGATCTTCCCCATGCAGAGGCAGCCATTTTGAATACGAGAGCCGCAGAAGGACATTTGGGCTCCGCCTTCACCTTCGGCAAGGCTCGTGGTTTTGGGTAAACAACACAAGCATGCTGCCGGATCAGACGTCATAATGGATCTAACACGTGTTTTGGACTAAATTGTTTTACTGGATTTTATTTGCTGGATCCTTACGGACAAATTGAGAGCAAGTTTATGGTGAAATACAGAGTTTGACCTGTGCAAAGCATTCTAAGGTAAGCTAACCTCGTTTTGTGCTTTTCCGTATAAAAGCCCCATGTGCTCGGGGAGTGATTGTTTTGCAGGGAAATGAATTGCATATTCAAAAAGAGGAGACTGTAAGGTTTCATTTGATGTGTAGAGTGTCATGGTACATGATCGGGAATGTGTGTTTTCATGAGAAAAGGAAAAAAAAAAAAAAAACGGGACCGCGTTTTATTTATACAGTAGCGGCGCGCGGCTCGTGCACGCGCCCGGGTGACCCTCGAGGTCTGCCATAGCTAAAACAGCTAAAACCTATGCGCCACGAATCCTACACACTGGGGCTTTAAATAGTCAGTCTATTCCTTGAAAACAAGTTTGAAATTTAGTATCGTGACAACACTGTTACAGAGGCCAAATAATTACTTTAGTTAAAAGAAATCATGATGCAAAAAAGGTGCTAAAACTGGATATCCAAGCAAATCCGGGCTTATTAAGGGAAGTTTAAAGACATTTTTACCCAGATGCAGGGTGGAGGTATGGCAGCATAGGATGTGCAAGAATAAGGCGCCCCAAACATTAAATAGGTAGAAAATGAAGGCAGAACAGCAGGAAGGAAGTCACTTGAGTGTCTGAGGGGTGCGAAAGTGGGTAAGTGATGGAGAATGATAGCCAGACACGTGTAATTGTGTGACCATGTGAAAGCCTGTCATCACCTGCTGTGAGAAAAACTACTGGCTGGAAATAGTCCAAGCCCCGAAAACCCATCAAATAGCTTCTTCTTCACCTACACAAAACCTGTGACCAAAATGAGAATGCTGAAAATAACTCCCTCAATTAAACGGGGAAAGAAATGGCCCAGGCTACAGACTTGTGCAAATGTGTCACTTCTAATGAAGTCCAGATCCATAATTATCCATCGTCAACTGAGGAGGGAGATCTATCAAATAATATTAATATCACATTCTTGTTTTAGAGGCAAAAGTAGAAGTGCAAGTGATATGCATTTATGTGGTTCATTTTATTGCCAGACATCAACAATGGCATATCTATCTATATTATTAATCTATGTTTGTCAATATCACTCACCCCAATCGTCACTCAGTTTATATTGTTGCAATTTTCGTATAGTTGGAGGAAATGTGAGACAATACAAAGTATGATATCAAACCTCTAGAGTAGACAGATCATTACACACAGTCCAACATTTGTGGACCTCAGACACTGATGAGGACATATTGCCTCTCCCCAAATCTCCAAATCTGATCTATCAATCTCTAGCTTCACTTACACACTGTCCTACAATAACAGACATGTAATTCATCACGGGCAGAGCAGAACCTGACCTATGAACTCTAAGCTGCCCTCTGCCCTGCTCAATAAGACCTGACCAGGAGGCTGTTGCAGATTTATCAAACAACATAATGAGTATCATAGAAGCTGTCATGTACTAATGTTAAATCTATCCCAAAAGTAATATACAGGCCAAAAAAGTCAATGTCAGCTTTAAGAGATAAAACATATTTAGCTGTGCCCTAAATATTAGATTTTGGAAGCTTTTAATTGTTGGTTTGTTACACCGATATCAAGATAACAAAAAGTAATTGTTAGATTTGGTGACATTTTCAGGAAAGGTCAGTGATGGGACACAGCAGAAATTATTAGATTTTTGGAGTGCCCTGACTGTGTGAATCAATGAACAGAGAGATATCACAGCTGCAATAAAGATACCAACTCCGGCCACAGGGGTCACTAAAAGAACAAATGGTTGAGAGTGAAATCTAGAGTTAAATGGCTTTATATGAAGAAGCTATAACCATTTAACATATCTGGAGTTGTTTTTTGTTTAAAAAAGACATTGTGCTTCATTATTATTTTGGACATTTAAAATATGCACGCAATGTACACAATATTGATCTAAAAACACAAAGAAAAAAGTCAGCGGACTTTCAGGTTGGAAAATAGCATAGCATATTGGGAGGTGCTATGTTTTTGTGAAATTTATGCCAAAACAGCTAGACTGCTGAATCCTGCATGGATCACCAATTTAGAAACTAAAATTTAAGAACGAAGTCAGTGAAGAGCAGAGGGCATTTATCGTGGACGTGAGAAGATTGGAGAAATAATGTTTTGAATGCAAGAAAATAAAGATTTGTCAAACATGCATAAACTACTCAAAATACAACTTTGAGAGGGTACATGAGAAAGAAAAACACGGGTAACATGGTAAAAGCCAAGTTAAATGTAAATTTTGCAAAATAACACTTGTTTAATCTGTGCAGGTTTCAGTAATTCTGCAGTCGCTCACTAAAGATCAAAACATGTCCCTCACTATTATACGCCACCAGCTTTTATGACTTGACACTCAATTGTGCACTACTTCTGATCAAGACAGTGCACAAACTCCACGCCCTTGACAGCGTAGTAAAAAAAATGTTACCGATTCATTTTCTCCAGTTCAGATAATGGTACATGGATTTTCAGTACCTGATACAGACCACCCAATACTAGAACACTTTGCATAAAACTAGGTGAAGGTTGGAACTGTAGGAACAGCAGTCATTGTAAATGTGATATGGAAATTTTTGGTGGGGATATAAAGGGGCATAAAAGTCTGTCGTCTGTGTCCATGAATGTTGTTGAAAGTAATATTCATGTTAAGAGAAAAAAAATAAAAAACATGGTATAATTTTTCTCTTTTATTGCTAGGCTCCTGTACAAAGTCCCATATTTAAATAAATAATGCATAATATAGGGGCTTTAATGTGTTGCATTTAGGCAAACTGTTAAATCCTTCATCATTAGCCTTTCATATCCCCATTAACAGTAAATTGGATTCTACTATCAGGTCATCGTAGATAGAAGTGTTTTTGAAGTCACTTGAAGTTCCTTCAGAAAATACAAAATTTAGATGTGGCAGCCCAGTTACTTGAAAAATGTCAGGTTGAAAGTGCTCTTTTCTATCTTCTTTCCTATATGAACTTGGTCCCTTTGGCTTAACTCAAGCACAATCTGGGATGTGTCAAAAGGCTGGAGCACAGTGGGGTGCCTTAAGAGCGCAGACTTCTAACAGGATGAAGGCCTGGAGTTGTTTGTGAATCTGTAAAGGAAGATCTCAGAGGAGCATCGACCGGACGGCAGCCTGGGTCTATGCTGCTGTGTACTTAAGGCACACAGGCAGGTGTAGGATAGCTGCTTTGTATTAAAAAAAGGGAAAAGTCTAAGCATTTAACCTCAAATTAAAAAGATAAAGCTGGATTTAACCATTATCACATTACACTAGTCTTCCTGATCCTAGCTTTACACATTACCTTTTAGCTAAATGAGCTTAAAACAATTAAGACTCTTAGTAAACTTTCAGCTTTCATGAACAGGTTTTCTGAGGATCCCATTAATGACACATTATATAACCTAGACTTTTGGGTCTGTATAGAGGATTTTCCGAGGAACGAGAAATCCAGCAACTGTCCATTTTCAAATGTTGAGCACGCGTGAAACCACCCCCCTCCTCCACAGCTCCCGAGGTAGGAACGCCTCCTCCCACCTTCTCCTTACGCTTACTTTGTTTATAGCCAGTGCTCGTTCAGAGTCGCTGTTGCTGCTGTAACTATACTGTACGTTTTCAAATGATAAGCAGAATTTACATGTCCAGAAGTAATTTAGCGACCAACACGTCAGACTTTACACCTTCTGCTTCAGTGCACGCCGTCGCTGGAAGGAATCTCCGAGAATCACCTTAGTTTAGCTTTGCTTCTTTTCCCCTTTTCTTCTTTCAGCGACCTCAAAAATTGACTTTCTAACTGGTAGTGGATTCTTGTTTGCCAACACAGCAAACTTTGTGCTAACTGCAATGAAGCTACAGTTGGAAAAAGCCGCTAAGAGCCACTGCGTTGGTTGAGTAAACAGCGTCTTGCGTCTGTGGAATGTGTGAGAGGCGCTATCCTAGATAACGAGATAGCCTCGTTATCTATTGGCTAATGTTTATCTGGTCCCACCACGTCCACAGCTGATGGGTTTTTTTTTTTTTGGTCATCATAATTACAAGGCTGCTGCATCTCTATAATGCTATCATTGACAATCTGAAACTAAAAAAATCCTCCATACAACCTTTAAAGAGATGAGAAAAGTAAAATTCAAGAATTGTAAACATATAGCACTGGCATAAATAGAAATTCCATTATTCTGTATATTTCTACTCACAGGATATTCTGCAGCTCACTGAAAACTAATATATACAATATAAACTAATATAAGCAAGACAATTGCTTAAAGCCCCAGTGTGTAGGATTTGTGGCGCATAGGTGGATGGTGCTATTGCACTTTCTGTTTTAGCTACGGCAGACCTCGAGAGTCACCCGGGCGCGCGCACGAGCGTTTTTTTTTTTCTTTTCTCATGAAAACACACATTCCCGATCATGTACCATGACACTCTACACATCAAATGAAACCTTACGGTCTCCTCTTTTTGCCTATGCAATTCATTTCCCTGCAAAACAATCACTCCCTGAGCACATGGGGCTTTTATACGGAAAAGCACAAAACGAGGTTAGCTTACCTTGGAATGCTTTGCACAGGTCAAACTCTGTATTTCACCATAAACTTGCTCTCAATTTGTCCGTAAGGATCCAGCGAATAAAATCCAGTAAAACAATTTAGTCCAAAACACGTGTTAGATCCATTACGTCTGATCCGGCAGCATGCTTGTGTTGTTTACCCAAAACCACGAGCCTTGCCGAAAGCGAAGGCGGAGCCCAAATGTCCTTCTGCGGCTCTCGTATTCAAAATGGCTGCCTCTGCATGGGGAAGATCCCCCTTTTATGTGACTATATCCTAGTCCAAAAGAATACTTTGATTTCATGATGGAAGTGAAAAGGCTTGGAAAACAATGTATTTTTGAATGGGTATCTTCAATTTCAGTAATTAACGGGTAAAAATCTTACACACTGTCCCTTTAATAATGCATTCTTGGTTACTAATGTCTGATACACATTTCAGTTTTAGGGTAGTTAGTTAAATCAGGGTGCTCGTTACACTTTGCTATAATATAAATACTTAATTATGAAATATTTGAGAGCTCACATAATTACACAAGGCAGTCCAAGTTTCTTTTGCCCCTTTATGGTCCATTCTCTATCTCCAGTCATGCGTTTGTCTCTGTCAGGATTTAGTCTGTACCCCAAAATGTAAGATAATGCCCTGAAGTGACAGCAAGTAAATGCCAATCTCTCGGTTGCACCAAAAGCAGCCTGAGGGGGCAGTGTGGCTGTCCGGTCGACTAAAAATTCAAGACTTAAGACTCAGCACTGGCTCAACCCACATATATAACCAAAGGCCTCAGTAAAGAACTCAAAAAGCTCACATGTATACCTGGGCCTGCTACCTTTTTTCTCTCCCCATAAAATAGTTAAATGAGAGAAAAATGGAAAATATGACTGGAAAGTGATCCTTCAAGAAACAATGCAAGTCTAACAAATTAATAAATCATATCTATAGCAAAGATTGAAAGAGAAAAGGTTATACTGCTAAACTGACTATTAAGTTGCCTGGAACCAGACCATCAGACAACTGTCCCATTTTGGGACCATAGCCACTAATTTGTAGCATGTGTCTTTGAAATGTGGAAGCCATCTCCTCTTAAATATTCCTGTAACATTTAGAATGGGATATATAGCCCTTTGTTTACCTCAGATTTACAGTATACAGTAAAAGAAAAAATGCTTGTAGATAGGACTGGGCAGTTATTGAAATCAAGGAGTCTACAGCCAATCCTTTCTATAAGAACATTGGATTTCGAGCAGACGGAAGCCAAGCCCTAATTGTAGCCAACATTTTCTACCAGGATTTCCACCAGGATATCCAGCTTAGTATGAGCCTAACAGCAAATCAACATCACAATTCAACAAACACTATACTAATTCAAACAGCAAATAAAGTTTAGATTTCACAGTGTCAGTTCAGTTCCAATTGTGTATAAGCCACAGCAGTGTCCTTTAGCCTGAGGCCAGAATACAAATGCACACATCTGTCAAAAACGTGCAGCACACGCCCCACTATTCACTCTGGAGCCCTTCCAAGAGTTCGTTCTGTTGGTTCTGTGTCCCTTTTCAATTAACATTAATGATTTTTATTTCTCATGGTTAGTTCATGAATATTAAATTTATATTGGGATGAATGTAAATATAATATGGGAATTGGTGTATTTTGAAAACAGTGCATAACCAAGTTCTCATTAAGCCTACGTTCACTTGATCATTCAAATTACTGGAGACAGCCAAGTGAATAAGTCTGCACACGCACGCACGCAAGCACACACACACACACACACACAAATATGAGGCTTACAAACACAAGGCAGCTTAATTACATGCTGTTGAGCAACTGCTTCTTTAATGCCTTCAGCATTCATTGATTTGAGAGGTCTCTGACAGTAAAGTACAGATTTGGAATTTTCAAAGACACACATATGCACAGCCAAATATCCATGCTAATTCACTTTTTAGCATTCAGTGGCTGCTCCTTTAGGGCTTTAGCACAATACGGAGCAAGGCAGGCGGGCAATACCCAAGTCTAATATCTAAATGTACCGTGCAATAAAGAAATACAAAACTATAGGACTGTCATAAAAATCCCATTTAAAACTACTGTCTGCGACCAAAATAGCATATTTAAACAGGAAACTTTAAGATTCTACTGCCATGGATTTTGATGGATGCTCCTATAACTGCTGGGCCTACAGTGAATTAATGGCTGCCGATAATATGCTGGAAAGTGCAGGCTATTTCTGCTTACACACAGAAAATGGTGTGGCCAACTGTCTGTATAACAAGCCCCAGAATCTTTCACTCCTCCCAGTAGCGGTGCATGTCCCGCACATATGGCAGGGATGCAAAGAGCAGCCCCACTTCTCCACAAGTAATAAAGCATCCTTCCACTGTGAAGCCCCAAGCCCCTGTTTATCTCCAACTCATTTACAAAAGGCACAGTACGCTTCATGTGTGCTATGTGAGCATGTTAGCTAGTGGCCTATTTACTCGCATAAGCCACACTCACGTGGGACAATTCATCTTGACTTGAATTAATTTCCATCACACAAGAAGGAAACTAATTTATGCTACTGATGCCACTACCTAAAACGCGTTAACTTTGGCAAGCTCCTAAAACATATCACTGGAGGTCTGAGTTCTGTGGTAATGATGATGATGATTAGGACCATAACTGAACATTAGCCTTTTGTTTTCAGCAATAAATTACGCTCACATTTTGAATGTATTTTCAAATGCAATGGGAAATGGTGCCCTACGACCTTGGCTGGTGCTATTGATTTAGTTTTATTGATGTTGATGTAATATTATGTATAGAGGAGGGAAAGTACTCAAACTCAACGAGAAAATCTGTATTTCTTCAAAGCTGCACTACTCTCCATAGACATGTTATTACTTTGGCTAGAAAGTTCTACACTATGGCATTAAACTTGTTTATCTCCATGAAAACCAGCAAGATCATATCTGAAGAAAGGTGGCCCTGCTCACAGTAAAAAGAATACATACTTTTCAAGGGTTTTTTAAAGCAATAAAAACACTTGTCATTTTATAGATACAAGTTTATAATTTACATTTAATTTTGGAAAACCTAACCTGAACCATTCATAAACGAAGCAACATCTACTTACTAATCCGAGATTTATCCATAGTTTCGAGTAGATGAGGACGACAGTGCGCATATGCGGAGTCACAGCTTATTCCGCTCTCAGCTCTCGGGACCCAAACATGAAACGCAAAGTTGTAAATTATGGATAAATCTTGGATTACAGGCCACTTTTGACTCAAACGAAAGTGTACACTAAGACATTGAGCTTCTATGATTTGAAAAGTGCTAAAGTTTGTGTTATTTGGAGACCGCAAACATATGCCCCGAGAACTCACGTTACGGAGATCGCTAATCTAAAACATCTCCGGAAATGCTCCATATGACACCAAAGTGCTATGGGTGAGTAAAACAACTTGTTTTATTACCGAAATAAGGCTCAGATAGTAAAAAACGTTAATTCTCCTTTAATGTGATGTTTCTCTGCCCCCTAGCTACTGCAGAAGACAAATAATAGTAATAAAAACATGCTAAAATATTCCACTGATTGAGTTCTTACTTGATTGAGTTTCTGAAGTGATCCTCTGCTGGGTTTTTCACTGTACAACTGTTGAGCACCCACAAGTCTGCCTCTGCTGGATCATCTGAGCAAGCAGAAAGGAAAAGCATTTTATTTGAGGTGCCACATATACATAATTTGCCCACTGTACGTAAAGTACATTTAAACTGAACAACAAAGGCAGATCAAGGTGTTAATTTAATGGTTCGAACTAATGATGCTTTTCTGCTTTACACCACATCCAATGCTGCGCTTTTGCAATGGACCCCACCTGGAGGAAAGTGGAATTACACAGATGTCAAAATAATCATAATCAATAAAACTGCCTTTAAGAAAAGTTGTTGTATGAAAAAGTTCAAATGTTATTATGGAAAGATACAATGTCCTACTTTCTTACTTGGTCTTATAATACACTCAGTGAAATGTGACCTAAATCAAGCATGTTAAAACCAGACAGAAAATGTTTTGTGCATGTGATAAGTTCCACCAAGAGATCTCCAGAGTATAGAGCCCTGACTGCTGCCGTTACTCTGGGAATTTTCCACTAGTACATTTTTGTCAGATAGTTTCAGATATTACTTTGTATGAGTCAGCTTCACACACCCCTAAATTCTTGCTTTGGGAAATCCTTGAAAAGAATTTGCATAACATTTGCATGGGAATAGTGCCATAGCCAATAGAGAAGCAGCCGTTTGGTTACTGTTTGCATATTATAGCCATTAGGCGATTTCAAAAACTGGAGAGTGATCAAAAACCTGTTGACCTTTGATCTGTTATGTGTGGAACAAAAGGTCAAAGTTGTGTGCAAAGGATTCTGTGAATGTATGCGTGTGGAAACATGTAGTTTGGGGGAAAAAAAAAAAACTCAAGAACTGACACTGAGGGGGGGGGGGGGGGGGGGGGGTACAAAAGCTTTACAAAATGTTCAGAGAAAGTAGCATGTTACAACAGTTGACCCTATAGATTCAAGTTTGAATTCAGGCCATGTCCAGAGCATTACAGAGGCATCATCTGGAGTTGTGTGCGAGTGTGCTGGTGTACACAAAGGTCATACATAACACATTTCAATCCCAGCCACCCGCAACAAACACAAGGGGAGAGAGGAGGGTTACAGGGGAGCAGGTGCATGCTCCAAATAAGTATGAATGGAGAGATGGACCAAAAAGCATCGAGTGAGAGTGAGGATCAGAGAGTGGTGAGCGTATATTAGAAAAGGAGAAAGGAGATTAAAAGAATAGGTTAGGAAGAGAGACAGGCCAGAAGTGAGGCATTGAGATGGATGAATGAAAAAGGAGGAAATGAAGGGGTGATGGCGCACCCCAAGTGGGACTCCATGAAGATCAAAAAACTGCATTGGGTGGGTGGGGGTGGGGGCGGTAAAGATAGTCCAATGATAGGAGGAAAAACATGAAAGAGGTTGTAGTATAGATTAAGTATCCAGCACTAACCTGCTTTTTACAAAATAGCCCAAAACTGCGATTACACATGCATTGTTTGATTGCGCCTGGTCCAATTGTATAAATATTTTATAACAGAAAACACATTGGAATGCATTATTGTGGCTGTATTTACACATTACAGCCGTCTCTGCCCACAGGTGTGTGCGGCCCCCCACTGAGGATGGAGATGAGGCTCAGCTGCAGGGTCGGACAGCGCACAAACTCACAAACAATAACAAGCAGAAAGGGAATAAAATCATTTCCCCCGATCCCCAGGTAGCCACGCACACAGCTGTATACAGATGTGCAAGCTAAAGTGAAAGCTATGCATCACAATCTGTTGTTTGCTGTAAATAGGTCAAGAGGTTGCCTTTAGTGGACTTTGTTTTATGTAAAGCTTATTCTAACAGAAATGTGAAGTGATTTTTTTTCAGCCACTATGGTGATCCAATCAGAAAGTTGCTTATTGTTCTTGAGCATATGCTATCAGCAACAGATCGGAATGATTTAAATAATGTATCTTTCCCTAAACCCTAAAGAGAATACTGAGATTTGTTTTTATTTCTTTTTTTTCCCACAAATGTACCTGTTTTAAGTATCTTGGCTATACACCACTTTACTGGACCAAGGGACTTTTACCTGTTGGACAAGAGATAACTTTTATCCATCAAATCCTGTCTTTTCAAAGCATGTCGCCTTTGTTTGATGTGCGTCTTAGAGCAGTGATTGAAGTAGAGGGAAGAGCAGCGGCCCGTTGTCAGTGGTCAATCAAATGGCCTGTGCAGATAGAGCTTTCCATGTGTACACAGGGATGTGGTGAGACTGTGGTGAGAAAGGGCAGACAGCAACCGGCCTGAGGGTCAATAAGACGCTCCTGAGGCTTTACACGTGGACCAACCCATGACCCACTTTTTTATTAAAGCACGTCGAGGCTGTGCACTAGACGGTTGTCAAAACAAAGAGATAGCCAGAGACTAATCGATGCTAAAACTGGTACTGAATAAAGATACTTATTTCGACAAGTACTAGTAATAAAAAAAAAACACCTTTTATTATCATTGTGGTATCAAAATTGGTATCAAGCCTTTTAAGTTTTATTATGACAGAAACTTCACATTACAATTAGGAATAAATGCATCCCATTTTATATTTAAATTATGTCAATACCATGAATGGTAAAATGTACAGTAAAACAAAGATGCATTGCTAATCGTTCCTGCATTGGCTCATGAGCCTCAGAATCGTAATAGAATTGAATCATGACCCATAGATTCCCACCCCTATAAAAAGGTATAATGCAGTAGTGCTTAGGAGGGTAAACATGAGGCCACAGAGCTGCCTTTGGGGTATACAGTGCACTTGATTGAGCTAACAAGACCTCTGTGGTCAGATTTGGTGAGGAGTGGGAAAGAAGGCTGGACTAAGACCACAGACCAAAGAAAATGTCCTGGTGATGAGCCCTCAAAATCCTGTATGTCAAATAATTACTATTAGGTTCTAGATGCTTAGAAAATATGTTTTAGAAGTAGCAACAGATGTCCAAACCCCCTCACTGTGAGCACAGAAGTTATGCCATTTGACCTGGACCTTTGGCTGTAATAATCCTATTAAAAAAAAAGCAGAAACACCTACTAATTTACAAAAACCTGCACGACTAAACATTGGCAGATGTGCCACAAAAATAAACATGCAAAACTGGTGAAAGTAACTAAAGAATTATAATACTGACAACAAACAACTAGTTGAAGACATAGAACTACTGCTAGAGCTACTGACAGCTCCAAAATTGGGATAAGAAAACTTAAACAGACAGAAAATGCTGGAATAACAAGAGTGCACAAAGGAAAAATAGCATTAGAAGATTAAGTGGGTATATCTAAGTGAAAAATGGTAAGCTACCTCAGCTGAAAGTAGAACAGCCATGATAAATGCTACGAGACAGGCCAACAACTAATTTGTATCGCAAAAGTTCTTTCTTTCCACTGGGCAGGAAACAATATGTCTTTCTTATATCTGATCATAAAGACACAGTAGGTGCACCTGGGTCTGTGCACTGGCCCTCCTTCAAACTAAATATAGAAGCAAAAATAGCCATATCAATAGGAATGCAAGCAATTCTGTCTTGAAGTGCATTTTTCACATATTATAGTTTGTACTGAATAAACACTATACCAACTGAAATGTTAAAATCTAATCTTTATTTCATCTACTCCCACAAAACAAATGTGACTCAAAGGAAATTGAGATGAAGCAGGCTTTGGCTACGCTATGGAAAAGTGTACAACATAGTAATTATAACCATCTGGCAGCGGGGTCCCTGTGATTTAGAGTGTAGTTTAATGGGCTACACACCTGCAGAGCAGAGGAGACCAGCTTACGTGGATTTTTTGCCATTACATCCTCACCTTACCAAGATAGGATGATTTGAAGCCTCGGGTTCATGAAGTAACAGTGAAAACCATTATGATAATGAGACTGGGCATAAAAGGATATTTCACACAGCACGAGATAGATTATTAGAGCAAAGTCACGCTCAACTCATTGAAGGACATAAAGTAACAGACGTCAGGATGTAGGCCTTTGGATAGATGTGAGTTACAACCAGAAAGTACAAATTACTATTTTTTAGACACTTTTCTGATCTAATGCTTAATACGGTAAAATGAATGCAAAATGTAAGATAAGTTTAAGATGTAAAACTTAGTACTAATAACTTTTATTGCAATTACAGTGGTACCTCACCTTACGAAAGACCCAACAAACGAAAATTTCAAGTTACAAAACGCCTTCACGTTAAATTTTGGTCTCTAGATACGAAAGAAAATTCAAGTTACGAAACGCGAAATCTCAAAAATTCAAATAATGCGCGCTCAGCCACACACACATACGCTTTTCTCAGACTGGATTTAAACTTTTCTCACATTTCTCTCTCGTTTAAACACTCAAACTTTCATAGATTTTCAACAAAATGTACGCAGGACACAGTGTTGCACTATAAAAAAATGTTACACTATAAAAAAAAAAACTTGGAACGAATCAGACCTTTTCCATTGAAATAGCTACTCAACTTACAAAAAATTCACGTTACGAAACCACTTCTGGAACGAATTAATTTCGTAAGGTGAGGTACCACTGTATGACTAGAACAGTAACCAAGCCAGGACAAAATCTGAGCTAAACTTGTTTACAAACACAACTAAACCAGGTTTAAACTAGCAACAGCAAATGAAACAATACCACAGCGAAATCAGGAAAAAAAATAAAATAAATAAAAAGCTGTCTTCTCACTACAGATAAAGTAGAAATAATTTGATCTTTGTGAATAGTTTTAGTGGAGACACAATGAAAAAAGACCAACTGTTAAAACCTAATGCACACCACAGTGACACACCGTCGTCAGTTCCCCATTTCACAACAATAACAGACTAAGCAAATATTGACACACTATTTCCTTGACATTACAAATGTGATTATATTTGCTGTTTGCCCTGGGAGATGGCAGTTTATATTCAATGAGCTGTGTCCTGTTGGGTTTGTGTGCACATGTGCAAATTCAGATGAAAAGACTCTGAAAACACACAACATTTATGCACACATGCAACAATGATACAAAAAAGACAAAACATAGAAGTGTCTATTTTTAAAGCAGCTCTTTCTCAACATTTTCTGCACTCCTTGCCAGTTTTCATTGTAAATCCTGCTAACAAATGGAAGACGACAGTTTAGGTGAACCATGCCAGAGCCGTATGCAGTGACTTGGTCCTGAAACCAGCTGCCCGGATTCGATTCCCACCTGAAGTAATTGTCTCGGTGTCAGGGTAACACACATTTTGCCTCATGTACAGTCCAATATAAAAGAAAAATCTCTCAGTTGTGCATGTCAGTAAATGTGGAAGGCTTATCTATTGCCCACTATGCAATCCATAAAATAGATATCTGCTCATAAATAACGCCATTATGGTCCCTCTACATGTTGTATATTGTTTCTAAAAGTAGTTACAATAGTTTGTATCAATCTAGGTCTGTTACTATAAATACTATATCAACTTATCATTCACTATAGAAAAGCTGGAACAATATACATTCCCACTACTGGGAACTTTGTGGTTATTTTTTGGGAACGTGATCAGATTTAAAGGAAAAGTAACGTTATTTTACAATCTGAGCCTTCTTTCGGTAATAAAACAAGTCGTTTGACTCACCCATAGCACGTTGGTGTCATTTGGAGCTGTTTGGTAAAAGTTATGTTGTAGCATATCCGTTAGCCTGAGTATTCGGGGCATTACTTTGCGGTCTCCAAATAACACAAACTTTAGCACTTTTCAAATCATAGAAGCCCGATGTCTTAATCTACGATTTTGTTTGAAGCAAAAGTGGCCTGTAATCCGAGATTTATCCATAGTTTTCAGCTTTGCGTTTCATGTTTGGGTCCCGGGAGCTGAGAGGCACAGTCCGCGCATGCGCACTGGCGTCCTCATCTACTCGAAACTATGGATAAATCTCGGATTACAGGCCACTTTTGCTTCAAACAAAATCGTAGATTAAGACATCGGGCTTCTATGATTTGAAAAGTGCTAAAGTTTGTGTTATTTGGAGACCGCAAAGTAATGCCCCGAGTACTCAGGCTAACGGATACGCTACAACATAACTTTTACCAAACAGCTCCAAATGACACCAACGTGCTATGGGTGAGTCAAACGACTTGTTTTATTACCGAAAGAAGGCTCAGATTGTAAAATAACGTTACTTTTCCTTTAAGTGATAAGTGATAAGATCTAACTTCTAAGATTCATTATAGATACAACCTCACTACTAATGTGTTTCATTCTGCTGTTTACTTATTGCAGCTGACTTTTTTTTAAACTGTATTGTACATTTAGAATCAATTTTGTGCTTTAAATCTGCTCTTGGGTTATTGTGTCAGTGGCATAAATTTGTTGCATTATTGTTTTACTTCAGCAATACATTGTATTTCAAAATTTCATTTAAAATCATATTATAAATCTTTTCCCTGCATGCTATTACTCACATCACCTATATGATTTGGACATATGCTTTTGACAGGCTGCAAAAAACTGAAAAAGCATATACATACGGACTCTACTCCCCATCTTCTATAGTGTTTACTGACAGGTAGCCAGCCGCTTCAGCACTGCAGGCGGTCCCATATAACCATGCAGACACCGGAGTACAGGGCATGACCGCTTTCTGTTCCAGTGGGTGGTCAGTGAGTAGCTCAAACAGCAGCTATCATCCCAAACAACGGCAAAAGACAAAGAAATGCACCGAAGAAGGCCTTGAAAAGACATTTTTCTGTCCTTGAATGGCAAACTCATTGCTACCCATCCATAAGTCTTTGCTCATTCTCCTCCCACAACAGCAGCCCCAAAAGCTACATTAATTACATGTCTTTCAAGCTTTCATTTCTCTTCCATTAGAGGAATTGCATTTGTTTTGCCCGTTGATTCACACTGACAAGAAAAACAAAGAGGAGCTGACAAATGAAGTGAAAAAGACCACAAAGTCGGCTTGAGTTGCTTCAGACAAGCTAATTATTCAAACACAAAGAATGTGACAATGAGATGCCAAATGTCAAAGCATCTTCTGCGGCTGTTTAAGCAACTGACTCTACATTTGACTGTTCGTCCTTAAAACAATGAGGGACACTGACCTTAATTTCACGAAAATAGTCACATTTATATCAATGTTAGGCAAACTTTGACAATTTGACTTCATAATGGTTTGTGCCGTCATGTTAAGTCAATTAGCAATGTGGTGACCCTAATTAACTTTGCAAGCTACAACTCATCAGTCACTCCCCTGTATATCAGACATGCTAGTGTAACAAACGTATTCTCAAAATGACACAAATTCTCTTCTAAAAACTGTCCTATTGTAATTTAATAAGATGTACTTGAGGCAATTATGAAGAATATTTCAATGTCAGTGCATAGGAAAATATGACCTTTGTATCACTCCCATTTTTATTTTTCATTAGCGCACTAGTGCCGTCAGAAGGCTTACATGGAAAGTGCAAAGCTGAAGAAGATGAGAGGTGAATCTTGGCGGCCTCCTTTCATAATCCCTGCTCTCCTCGGTCGCTCCTAACACTGTGCTTTTAGCCCAGCTCCTGCCATAACCTATTACTCACATCCCCTCCATAATACTGCCATTATATCCTTGCAAGGTATTCTCAATCCCCACAGAATGCAGCCAGTATTCCCGGGATAACCAAGGGATGACTGGTCCACATGGCTCTATAGAGAATAGAGAATGGGACTAGTGCCCCTGGGAAATCCGACAAAAGAGAAAGCATAAAAACTTCTTGTTATTATGGTTTGTGTGAACGAGAAAAATGTAGGTCTAACAACTTACTTTTGCTCACCATGGCCTACTGGTTGAAAAAAAAAGTGTCAATATGTGTTTTGGCTAGAGCTGTGCAATATGGGGGGGGGGGGGATTTTAATCTTTCAATCTTATAAATTAGTCCTTCAATCTTAATTTTTAAAATCTGGATTTCATTCAGATTTTCTTTAAAAAAAAAAAAAACTTTTAATGACTCTTAATATTGATTTCATGAATATAAACAATGCAGACCTTTAGTATGTAAGTGCCATTTAACCTAAAAAAAAAATGTTTTTAATAAAAAAAATAAAAAAAACTCAGAGTTTGAACTTTGCTGCAAACTACATAATTTCACTGCATTTGTGGCTGTAGAACTCTTGATTAAAAATCCAACCATATGATTGAAAATGATATGATATATCATTGAAAATGATATCATTGAAAATGATAATCATTTTCAATGATATCATAATCAATGATATCATAATCAAATGATCTCACGATCAAATGATCTCACGATCATTTGATTAATTGCCCAGCCCTAGTTTTGACTAGAAAAAGCCATTCAAAATGCTGTACTAGGTGAGTTTGCCTACATTTACTGTAAATTATTTTCTTCCTTTCTGAAGATGAGAAACTGTCTGAATAATATTAACTGAATAGAACTACCTGCTTTGTTTTTGTGAAAATTTTATTAAGATGATCTCTGGATATTGTTTTGAAGGGGTAACAAAAAAATTAATCCATCAACATATACATATAATTCCAGCATGTAGAGGTGGATGAGAAAAAATGATTTTGAATTTTCCTGATGATGAACATGTCTAATTGTCATGTTTGAAGCTCAAATATTGCAAATGACAAATATTATATATTCTAATAGATTATACTATACACAGTATGTCAAAAACACAATATAATCATTTTTATGTAATTCATTATAGTCTTATTTATCTAATCTATTTCTACAAAATTCTGTCTGCAAATACCCCACTGTTGTTAGTCACTCCTGTCACAAAATCTGCACAAAGTCGGTTGTGTGCTGCCTTTCTTTGTCACAGTGATTTTTTTTCTATAGTTTAAAATCATTGTCTTCCTGTAGGAAGCCAAGTTCCCCATAGAAGCTTTCAAGACAGAAGAGAGACTCAAAATGCTAGCTGCCACTCAGAAGTGCACACGCGCAGTGATCTTATGGAGTGACAGCTGCCAAAATGTGAAGTGTCTAACAGAGAGGGATAGAGGAGAGGGTCTGTGCTCGCTGGCTGGATAAATGTGGGAGAGGAGGAGCCGCTGACAAAACTGCAGCATTTCATTGGTTAGGAGAGTGTGGAGTGTAATACTGCGTAGCATTTAACCAGCCAATCAAAATGGCCAAAAAGCACTTAGTTTTATGAATGAAAGGCATATATGTGAGGTACACGCTGAACAGAATCTACTCCACTGTGATGTAACATTACCAGAATAATGCTACAAGAAAGTAAAGCTATAAATGAGTGGTAAAAAAATGGGGGGTAGAAAAATACTATTTTAAATATCAGAAAAGATTCCATTTTTGTTTTGCCAAACATAAGTCATATCTAACTGGGCAAGATGTGTGTTTGACATACAACTGAGTTGTGCTCAGACTAGGAAACAATAGTGTGATTCTGCCAAAACTGTAGAGCGGAAGTCATTTCTGCCTAACCTCTATGTAAAATCATCACCGAAGAGCACTGAGAGCACTGTGTGGGGCAGCAGGACAAGGAGGAGACGGGGGAAAAGGAGAGCAGCCAAAAACCATCACAATATCCTGGTGAGATTTTGCATGAAGCCTGTGCATGTGTACACAAGCAGCACTTTCTATGAAGTCACTCTTTGGCTCACAAGCTTTGCTCACTAAATCTAATTTACTTCATGTAATGTCATGGGTAAACACTGCCCTCTATTTTGGATTAAAGGAACAGCAGAAAAGAGCAACAAAAGGCAAGAAATATTCTATAATTCTGTAGCATGCAGTGGATTTGGTAAAGATTAAAATTGTTATAACAAACATTTTTAGGAATTTACAAATATTTACAAAGATAACGCATCTGGCAAAGATATTATAAAATTTATTTCAATTAAAATAAAACTTAAAGTACTAGATTTTGCATAGCATTAAATGACAAAATAAAAGAAACAGTTTCATTAAGTTGGCCTCGCAGAGTGTGAATGAGTTATTCAAGCACACTTTGAGATGACCTCATCCTTGAAATGGACGTGTTACAGTGAGCCAACACTGCCTCTTAGTGGTGAAATTGAGAATTACTACACCAGCTTCAACTGGGTGATGTCATGTCTTGAATGGGAATAAACATAACGTGTGAGGTCAAAGAGTTCATATTGACGGTGTAAAATTTTAGCCTTACAGACAAAGCGTCATGAGTTACTGTGTTAAATTCACACTGTGTCCACTCATCCACACAGTGAGTATTTTCATGATCTCATTAACAATGAGCTCACCTTGCACAAAGCCCCACTGTGGCCTAACTGCCACAGCCACACCAAAGGGAAAATGTCATAATTTCATGCCATTCAAAAACCATGTAGAACCATTTACAACAATAGCTGCTGTCCTGAATCCAATATTTATCCACAGCTGTCTGTTTATCTCACAATTTTAGTGCAAATCAATGAGCTGCCTTAAAAATGTTAAGGGTAACATGAAAAGGTTCAAAAGTACAGATTTGAGACTGTTTATTTCCAAGTACCATACTAAAGTGCCTTATTTCTTTCTCGCTGTGGTTATGGGCATTAGCAAAGTTAACAAACAGTTCACTTCATAATATTTAAAACCTGGAGAGGGTTTTTTTTTTCTCTACATGAGTAAAAGTACAAAATGGGGCTGTTGACAAATGGCAAAGGGGGTGTAATAACTGAATACAAATAACTGAATACAGTTTTTGAAGTGAGCTTTAATCAAATCAAGTGTTTAAACATAATTGCATCGCCATCTTGTGGTTAATATTTGCAGTTAAGGATTTGGCCTGATTGAAAGGGATAGTGCAGTTTTTTTATGTTAATCTGTATGGGTTCCCTTCTAAAAGTGTTATGTGTTAACACTGGCTTACCGTTGACAGTCTCGTCTCAGCCCGGTTCTGCTCGCATTCTGGAGCTCACGTAAGTAGGTCCGGTAAGTTCAGGGGGACAGTTAATAAAGCTTGTTTTTCTTCGCAAAACAACATTTGTCCAAAAAGTGATATAGACTTCCGTCACAGACAGTTGTCCAAAAAATCCAGCTGCCTTTTTCCCTAATTCGCATGGTTCCCTTTTCTCTCGGAGTTGTATAACTGCGCGCATAGCCTAGCCTATAGCCTGTTCACTTGTAAACATCCGCCGTCGCCGTACCGCATCTGCTGTAACCATCTGCTTACAAGTAAACAGGCAATAGAGCCAACGTGGGCAGAGAGATACAAATCTAGAGAAAACATGCGAATGCGAATTAGGCAGCTGGATTTTTTCAGACAAATGTTGTTTAGCGAAGAAAAACAAGCTTTATTAACTGTCCCCGCGAACTTACCGGACCTACTTAAGTAAGCTCCAGAACCCAAGCAGAACCGGGCTGAGACAAGACTGTCAACGGTAAGCCAGTGTTAACGCACGACACTGTTAGAAGGGAACCCATACAGATTAACATAAAAAAACGCACTATCCATTGAATTCTGAGAATTTAAGTACTATGACTTTTTTTGTGGCAAACTGCTACCTTTGTGCCATCAAGCTGGCAAAGGAGGAGCTATGCACTACTGTCCAATGACTGGACAAGGGAGAATGACAAGCAGCTATATTCCCAGAGCAATTTACGGTAAGTATTTTAGTCGACATGCTAGCAAAACAAAGCTTAAAGTGATACTCCGGGATTTTTGACATAGGGTCCAATTTTCTAGTTAGCCAGCGTGTAGGATATGTGTAGAGAAAGTTATTTTGCGATTTCATGCAGTCTTTGTAAAATCTGAGTTGGCTGTTGCTAAGCTAGCGAAAGTGAACGTCCTGCAGCTAGCCAGCCACTAAAATAGACATACCCAGTACAAAACAAACACCCAAACAAATCAGTTATTATGCCAGGGTATCGATTTAAATATCTGTGTTGATATAATAAGATTTTGAACGAAACGGACCTTGCTTCAAACGACTTAATTGACGCATATTGGGGGACTAGTTTCTAAGCAGCGGCGGAATTTTACTTCTCCCTCGTCAATTCATCAGCAGCAGTTGTCATTATTACAAAGAGTAGAGACTGGAGGCATGCATTACACACGTTGGTGAGTAACAGAAACAGGAGGCCTAACTTAGAAGATGTGAGTATAATCATCTCACTGATTTTGCAACTGGCCAAACGCTCCTACATTCAACATTTTTTTTCTGGCACACCACTTACCGCATTGATAACTGGCCATTAGGTCCAGCAGGTCTAGGTCGTTTCTTCCAATTTATCTTTTCGACGCAGAAGAATGTCTCCAGTACGCCACGATTGAGATGGGGCAAGAAGTCCTGGTGCTCTGTTATGCAGACATCATTGGAAGTGCTATGGCCACCAGACACATCTAGACTTCGAAACAAAGTATCTAGCTCCAGCTCTTGCATTTGTGGGATAACTAAGTCCCACTCCCTGCAGCAAAAACATTCATCCTCGTTCTCCATAACTTCGCAATTTCGGCACTGACACCACCAATCCCCGGTTCTTCTGTCCCGGCTTTCTGCTGCAGCTTCGGCGGCGGCTGCATTTGCAGACGCGCTCTCTTGTTCTCTTGCTCTTTGTAAATCCATCTCTTTCAATTCTTCGTCCGTATACTCCGGCTCATACAAGTATGGTTCACTGGAAAAATGCAACTGCTCTTCCTCCTCATCAAAATAATCGGGCTCGCCAAACATTGCCATACTTTGAACAGGCTCCGTGTGCTCACTTTTACAGTTGCGAGGTTGCTAGTAAACAAACTATTAGAGCCGGTCGGATTGGGACATGCGGGTGATATCAATCCGCGGCTGTCAAGCTTTCAATGAGGAAGTACGAATTGCTGATGATGATCAAAGGAATACATGCTTGGTTTACTTCCTTAATCATTCTATCAACACAGATATGTACATCGATACCCTGGCATAATAACTGATTTGTTTGGGTGTTTGTTTTGTACTGGGTATGTCTATTTTAGTGGCTGGCTAGCTGCAGGACGTTCACTTTCGCTAGCTTAGCAACAGCCAACTCAGATTTTACAAAGACTGCATGAAATCGCAAAATAACTTTCTCTACACATATCCTACACGCTGGCTAACTAGAAAATCGGACCCTATGTCAAAAATCCCGGAGTATCACTTTAACACATGTTAGCAATAGAAGGTTCCTGTTTATTTATGTGCATCAGTCATTGCGAATAACCATTTTTTCACAACATAAATATAAAGAGGTTAAAAAAGACATACTGTGCTTGAGGCAGCTATGTAATTATAATATATGACATCATAGATCATTGTTATATTTGCAGATTTTAAAATCGTAACATCCATCTAAAAAGGAACAGAAGTCAGCTGACGTCATCGCAACTAGGGATAGGACAATAAACAATAATATTGTTTATCGTGATAATAAGGGTGGACAATAATTGTCTGTGGAACATTTTATACAATCCTGATAAATGCCAACAAAGATCGATATTATTTCACCAGAATGTGCAGAAAAAAGATACTTATCCATGATGATTTCTTCTAGATCATTGTTTTCACTTATAACTTAGTAAAACACTGTAACAGTTTAAATATGGAACTTATTCAAAACTATTTTTCAAATCCTTAACATTATTAAAGGGATATGCCACCCCCAGGTCAAACTTGTGCATCTCCCCACAGTCCAGAGACAAAAATAAGTGGTGGAAAGCGGTTTTCTGGTGACCCAGCCATTGTCCAGGTCTGTCAGCACTGACCGCCGCGGTATCTGCACCTACTCCGCGTTAGACTGGAGTCTAACGTCGCCAGAGAAAGATTTCGGCCAAAAGGAATTAATTTGCTCGATGCATTTCCCAATTACTTTCTGTGTAGTGCGCATTCATATCGAGTGCAAATAAATGTGCAAATCAACACGGAGAGCTTGACTTGGTCATTTTGGGTGGGAACTATTTTTCAGTGCGGAAAAAGACAGCCGAAGCACACACCACGCTGCGTAACAGGGGAACTGCCTTCCTGGTGCGTAACAGGGATTCCCCTGTCAGCATGAACATATGAACATGTAGGAGTACTGTGTTGTTAATTATAATATAATATATATATTTTATAATTATTGGTGCTCTTAATGGTGCTGAGGAGTCACAAGCATGAAACGTTCCTCCTTTTCATAAAATTGTTGGCCAAAAAAATAATGTTAAAATCTATGAGCAGTAAATATGTTACTTATTCAAGCATGTATAGATAACTTTAAAGTAAACAAAAAACATAAACAACAATATTGGAATAAAATGCATGCAAATTAATACAAAAATAAATGAATACTGGTGGTTACAAATATTATTACCTGTCATTTTGTATCCACTGGCAGCTAGCTGTCCAGCCATGTATTCTCCATCTGAATTGTTGTGGCTGCAACCCCAAGTTTTCATCCATATCTTCTGAGTGCCAGGTATTAAACTAGAAATGAAAAGATAAATGATTATTCATGTTATTTTGTATTTGATGTTTAATTAGCATTTGATGTTTATGATTTTTTACATTAAAAAAAAAAAAAAAAAAAAAAAAAAAAGGAAATAGGGAAATAATAAATGTATTTATTCATTTCATATTTTTAGTGAACAAATAGTAAAGTCTTCCATTTGTATTGTATAAGCCTTTGCTTATACAATAATTGAATTACATTAGGACAAACCTGTCTGCTTGAATCTCTTCATTGATCAGTGGCTCTCTCTTCTTTCGGGACCTTGGTATGATGCTCTTACGGGCTGACTGCCTCTCCTGAGGTGTAGGGTCATTAGAAGAAACCATGTCCTCAATATCCTCAATCAAAGATTCACAGGCCGAGGGCATGATGGGGACTAAGAAAAAAAAAACAATGTTGTTTATAATGCAAAAAAAAAAAGCATAATAAATATGATTTGATTAATTAATACCAAATTAATATCAATATGGCTTCACTACAGGATAAAGTTTCAGATGACATCACAACCTTCTAGTCCTTTAACATTTAGATGAAGATATGGGTGGGCTGCTGATGCCACAATCCTAAATTGAGGGCAAAAAATGGTCCCATGCTCCCAGCTGGACAGCCGTACCCGTATGTTTTAATACTCGGGAAGTAAAATGTCTGACTACAACACCGACGAGGAGGATGTTAGCTTCAGCAAAGAGACAGAGGGTTACCTGTATGAACCTGAATATACAGATGTAGAAATTAGGCAGAGGGAGTTGGAATGGGATGGGAGAGAGGGGAGGGACAGAGAAGTCTTTGAGGCTGGAGCCACTGCTCAACAACAACTGAAAAGGTGTTGTGTTTGCGCACAGCTGTCCAGCTGGGAGCAGAACGCAGTGATAGAACTCGAGAGAAAATAGCACCAAGCGATTATGACTTCTGACTCTTTCGTGGACAACTGTTTTGTGACGCAAATATATCACTTTTTGGACAAATATTGTTTTGAGACGAAAAACAAGCCTTATTAAATGTCCCGGCTATCTTGCCAGACCTACTTTTGTCAGCGCCAGAACCCGGGAAGAACCCGGCTCAGAGGACACTGTCAGGGGGTAAGCCAGTGTTAAAGAGAGTGTCAGAGGTAAGCCGGTGTCAACACACGTAACTTTTAGAAGGAAACCCATACAGATTAACATTTAAAAAACGCACTATCCCTTTAATGCACGACACTGCTGAAGGGGATGCCATACAGTTTCACATAAAAATAATAGTAAAAATAAACTCGAACTATCTTTTTAACAGCAGTAAAATCAACTGGCCCTGATTTTACTGAATATTAAGTTGTAGGTCTAGAAAATGTTATGTTACTTTTCAGTAAATGGTAAATGGTCACATCTTTATATAGCGCTTTTCCACCTTCAAGGCACCCAAAGCGCTTTACAACAAGGAACCACTCACACATTCACACACGCATTCACACACCAGTGTACGCAGACACTGGGGGCGAGGAGGGTTAAGTGTCTTGCCCAAGGACACAACGGCAGCATTCATCTGTGGGAGCTGGAATCGTACCAACCAACCTGTGGGTCAGTGGATCTGACCGCTCAACCACTGATGTTTCTTATGTCAAGAGCGGGATTCCAACCTTTTGGATCAGTGGACAAACGCTCTACCAACTGAGCTACTGCCGCCCAGTAATCATGCATTACAAACTATGACAATCTCGTGATATCTTTAGCAATTCCAGAAACTACTCTGCGTTTAAGAGTCATGCTAACAGCTATGACAGATAAGGCTAGCACTTCTAGCCATGCCTTTTGGCTATCTAGCCTCCAGCACGTGTGTACAGTCATGACTGAACAACTTTCTTAAATAATGTATAAATCCTTACCTTATTTATGGCTTGTCGCGTTAAAAACAAAACAATTAATTGAAAATATCTAGTAAAGATTACTTTGAAATCGACAGCCTAGCCACGAACGATCACAACAGCGCCATGCTTGTGCCTGACTACAGCAAGCAAGAGAGGACAATTTTAGTGTTCGCCTCTGAAACGTGTGTGTGTGTGTGTGTGTGTGTGTGTGTGTGTGTGTGTGTGTGTGTGTGTGTGTGTGTGTGTGTGTGTGTGTGTGTGTGTGTGTGTGCGTGCGTGCGTGCGTGCGTGCGTGCGTGTGTATAAAAATATTCACATGATTAAATTATTTGAAACACAAATATCAAAGGCCTGGTCCAGAATATCTCTCTGGACTCCAGGCAACTAAAAAGACATTTTTGGTTAAAGATGCGTTATGTAACTTTTTGGTTTGGTTGGGGTCCGTCACCTGCTTGTTTCTATGGATATGTCATTGCTCCACTTTACATTTACTTAGTAAGTTATAGGAGGTTTTATAGCTCAAAAATACTCGGAAAAACAGGCATTCTGACTGTTGTGAGTGGGGTTGCGTCTCCACAGATCTGACTTGTAACTTGGTCTGGTCTGATCTCCATCATGATAGAAAGGTTTAATACCTTATTGTGAAACACTCCAAAAGCAGGGCTCTCAAGTTTTGAGCGGGGTCGTGCGTGAGACTGCGTAATTTCTGAGGAGCGGGGATAGGGGGGGCTTGAATTGCGTGAGAAATGCCGTGTGAGCGTGTGAACGCGTCGAATTGTCTCTCTCAATGCCCTGCTGTAAATGTTTGTCTAAAGAGCAAACTTAAACTACAAAGCAACTAATGAGAGTTATATAAATGAAGTTATTACCTGATGGTTCTCAGTTTGTTTTATCATCACCGCAGTGTGCGCTTAGCGGCTGAAACTACACTCTACAGTCTGCCCAACAACAGAACAATCTATTTTCTGGTTGGCTGATTTTTTTCCGGGGAGTGGGACGGGGAGGAGGGGGAGAGTTTTTTTTTCGCTGAAAACGCACGGTGCCTGCATAAACTGAGCCACACAGACCAATTTTCTGGGCACAAAAAAAAAAAATCAGCGCGAGAAATGCCATGTGTGGCGTGTGAGCGTGTGAACACGTCGAATTGCGTGTGTCACACTCTCAATGCGTGAGACTTGAGCAAAGCAATTACATCTCCATGAAGAAGATTTTGACAGACTATCCACCAAAAAAGTTACACAATGCAGCTTTTAAAAATTAACGTTTTTTACAATCTGAGCCTTATTTCGGTAATAAAACAAGTTGGATTACAGGCCACTTTTGACTCAAACGAAAGCGTAGACTGACATTGAGCTGCTATGATTTGAAAAGTGCTAAAGTTTGTGTTATTTGGAGACCGCAAACATATGGCCCGAGAACTCACATTATGGAGATCGCAAATCTAAAACATCTCCAGAAATGCTCCATATGACACCAAAGTGCTATGGGTGAGTAAAACAACTTGTTTTATTATCGAAATAAGGCTCAGATTGTAAAAAATCGTTAATTCTCCTTCAAGTGTTTTTGTGACTAAAGCCAGGACCAGTACACATTACCTAAGCAGGGGTATGCCACCTTTTTTCAAGGGCCACA
This sequence comes from Paratrypauchen microcephalus, assembly GCA_036785185.1. Lineage (NCBI taxonomy): Eukaryota > Metazoa > Chordata > Actinopteri > Gobiiformes > Gobiidae > Paratrypauchen > Paratrypauchen microcephalus. The sequence goes on along the minus strand of JAVJIX010000002.1, from coordinate 13,472,847 downwards.
TACATTTCACACAGCTTTGACAGAGCCTCAATACCTTTAATTGGGCATGTTGGACATTGTGTCTGTATAACAATGCAGTGTGATGTCCAGGTTATGTTTTAGGACTGATTTTATCGTTTGTTTTTAAAGCTTTGAATGGACTGGCCCCAAAATACATCTCTGACCTCATCCAAATCTACAGACCGGTGCTCGCTCTGAGGTCAGAGGGCCAGCTCCATCTCGTGGTCCCCAAGACTAGACTTAAAACTCAGGGGTAAAGGGCTTTCTCTGTGGTTGGCACTAAATTATGGAACACTCTGCCCCCTCATGTCAAAACAGCCCCCACACTGGAGAGTTAAGTCTCATCTTAAGACCCACTTTTATTCTCCGGTCCTTAATACCGTGAGTTGTGTGGTTGTGTTTTTTATAATTGTTTTTGTTTTTAGTTATTTTATCATCACTTTGCTATTTTAGTAATGTTTTTATCAAGTTTTGATTTTATGTGCAGCACTTTGGAAACTGCTTATAAAATGGGCTATAGAAATAAAGTTGGATTGGATTTTATTTTGCTGTAAAAAGTACTGCCTATGATAATTTAGGCCAATACAGCAGCAGACCTGAGGGACACATTCGGCCCCCATGTCCTGCATATGCCTGCAGTTTCAGTGGTACTCATGGAAACAACTTTTCAGAATTTTGAACCCCACTAGACAGTAATAATGTACCTCAGTTGAGATCCATCAGTTTTCATTTTCAACAAAGAAAGTCATTAACTTGCAGAGTCTTTATTCAAAATTACCATTACAAACAGCTAAGTATACAAAAGTGTTTTTTTTTTCCCACCCCTACTCCAAAATAAATTGAAATACATATTGACATTTATACACATTTGAATTAACACACAATTAGTTTACCCTTTACACATTGACTCACTCGTGCACTCAATTTGCAAATAGCTTGTGACAAATGTTTCAAGATAGCAACATTAAAATTGTCACAAATTTGCCGTAAGGTCCTATTAACTTTACATTTCAAATAAGCAGTTACAGAGGAGATGCATGTCATGGTATTTGGTAACAGCTCAGAAATATAGGGAAAATGCCAGATATTCAGCAGTTTACTTGATATACAACACATTCATCATTATTGAACCAAATGCCAGAATTACAGATTTGAAGATCAGGAACTACGGTCATTCATTACATTTTCAGACTGTCAGACTATGGCTGGCATAGGCACCTGTGCTACAATAAAACATTAACATTGCATTATTAACATTTGGAAAGGTATAATCTCTCCAGAAATTGCAGTCGAAACAAGATAAAATATTCTGACCAGATTCTGGTCGGTCAAAGAAAACATTTAAGGAAATTGTTTTATAAAATAGCATTTGTGGTTAGTTCAATGGGGAAGAATACTAAATGTGTTTTTATATAAATACAAAACATAACCGTTATAAATATGCCTGCAGTAAAAAATCTTTGAATAAATTTTCATTCTAGTCACCATTCAGTGGTATAATTTCTGTCATCTATGACAGTACACCAAAAGTAGTGCACTTGGGCAAGAAAAGGAAAGAAACGTCTACACAAACTGCTTGAGATTTAACACATAGTGTCACAAGTAAAAGCTCCCGACACGTCAAGTCAGAAACCCTGTGTTGGTTGTAAAATATGATAGGCTTACTGACCACTGGAAGACTGTTGGGTAATATTTTGGTGAAAATGTTATACAGAATTGTTAACTTTTTACATGAGAAAACTGATTTTGAATTTCAAAACATACAAAAACATTTAAAGGCGTTTAAGAACGCAAAACATCTACAATTCCTGATCAACTATATGTGACCAACAATTCAAGAACTCATCTGCCATGTCCCTCTATGCCTAGCACTAATGTAGTTAGAGGTAGCCTATAGTACCTTGTGCACTGAAAAATTAGCAAACTGTACATTTTCACATAACCAGCCAACAATGGCAGGCTAGGCTCATCCTTGAGAAATCTCTCATGCTTAAAACACACATTAAGGGTTGGGTTAATTATCCAGCAGCACTGTGCCCTCTAGGGGCAGATTCTAGGAGTCAAGATTCTTATGCTTACAGCAAATGTCATTTACCAGGAAGGTAATACACTGGATTTACCACGCAAGAACACTTTCCATGTGCACATGTTCAATTACTAAACAATGGGCGGCAAATGCTGAGAACAGTTTTGCGGAGTTAAAAATCAAATGGCATCATGTATCTTCGCTTCTACACAGTGGGTAAGGTGCATCAAAATCCAACACATTTCATACCACAGTGTAATTCATAGAGCAAGCAAAGTGAAAATGGCAGCCAACAGTGATTAAAAGAATGGGGCACTATACAACAGCAAGCATTTAGGTCAGAAATGATCATGACGTATCTAAAGGGTGCTACTTTTTTAAATCCTTCATTTAATAAATGGCATCCAAAGATCAAATGGCAAAATCCCTTTTCTGAATTTCAGAGATGGCAATGTACACAATCATCTAACCATTCACTGGAATTTAAACTGTAAAAGGGTACAATATAATCCAATTCAGAAGATGGTAACTAAAATGTTTTGTTTCCAGATGAATTTGAGAAACCATCCTTAGATTATTTCGTGTTTGTAGTAGACAGTAAAACTATTCTGGTACTGTTGACACAGTGGAAAGAAGCCCTTTTGATGGAATTTGTTTGCAATTTTAAAAATGTATCAAATTTAAATGTTGACAGAATGTCATTACCTTCAATCATCAAAATCACTGGTGATAAAATTCAAACTTAACTGGCATCTCCATATTGAATCGCACAGTACATCACAAATGCCACTTTTTTTTTATTTTTTACAAAATACAGTTTAAGACATGTGGCTGTGAGGTTTACCCTTGACATTTTCAGTGTAAAAACTTACTGACTCTTGCTGTTATTTATGTACCCTTAGCCTGAGATACCCATTTGAGCAATTGTTTTGATAAATGTGACAAGTTCTTCTTTCAGGTGACTACAGGCTGCAGTCAACATGCACTTGTGAAACATTTAAGCAAATGCTAGCTACACAAAAGATCATCTAAAACAAGCGAAGGCATCCTATCAAAGTCATCAAACAAGTCACTGATTCCCTGGTCATCTCCCAAACCTAACAAGTAGTCATCCTGGTCCAGTGGTGGTCCAAGGTTTAGAAAGGGTCCTAGGGCAGAGGGAATCTGGTCTTCCGTCTGCTGAAGCAGACTGGTGTATGGAGACGAGATGGGGGACAGAGTGGTGACAGAAACAGCCGATGCAGAAGGTGGAGCCAGAGAGGAGCTGGAAGTTGTCGAGTTTGAATCTGTAAAAAGAAACCATGTTGGCAAATGAAAGAAGCATCTCACTTAAAGCTCAACAATCAAGCATGGATCTTTAAAGAATTGTTATGGTTGTGTAAAGGAATCAGTCCACAACTAAATTGGGGGGAGTGTTGCACCAATGTTTTGGACTAGTACCCATTTCTGAGTCGAGTTTCACAAACCATACATTGATGCAAGACTGCCGCCTCACTTAAAGCAAAGTGGTGTTGGGAATATTTGTAAAGAAGGCTTCCATTCTCAACAATGGCAGTACTGCATTTTAGGGCATTTTTGCACTGCCACCCCTGCACTCTGAAGTGGGTAACTTTAGGCCAACCTACGTGCACCATCCAGTATGGTGAAGGTAAAAGCGCTTGGCTCACACAAGTATGAAATTGTTGCAGAGAAGCACCATGCTTTGGACATGGCAAACTGTCAGACATCATGTAAAAGTAAGCCTCAACATGCATCAGGGAATGGTGTTTGGGACAACTGGAGTGCAGAAAAACTAAAGAACTGAACCAGCAGCAAAGTAAATGTATTACACCGAGCTGTATCATGGAGCAATGTGTGAAAACAGTTAAAAGGGTTAGTTAACCCTGTGATCAGAAGTTTTGGCAACTTGAGCACAAAGTAGGATCAGAGTCTTGGTAGAAAACACGACTGTAGCAATGACATTTTGAAGTTTGTTGGCCACTAGAATCATCTACGAGGGTCTTGTCAATAATCAACACACAAATGCACCCTTACCCTGAAGGACTTTAAGAAAAGGCGAATTCCCATTAATGTCCATGTTGCAGCTTTTGACAGGGCTTCGGGGATCCAGCTCCTCATCTGGACACAGCAGCACATCAATGGGGCCCTTGGTGCTTGTGAGATGGATAGATAAACTCTGGAAAACACAGCGAGCATAAAAGTTTCACTTCATTGTTCTAAGACCTTGCACACCAATATAAACATTTTAAGACTAAAATGGCAAAGCTCTCATCAAAAGCAGGTGACAATTTTTTAAATTTCTATATACATTAGATGGTTAAAACACATACCTCATCTGGATCTGGCACTTCCAGTTTGGTATCTGTAGGAGCTTTGACAACAATGACCGTCTGGTCCTTGAGACTTCCTATCTCCTTGATGTCTTGATATGTTACATATGCATATGTGGACTCAGGAGGTTAAAGAAAAATATTCAAAGAGTAGTGAAAAGTTTTGAGTTGTGTCACCAGCGATAAGATGTTCCAACAGTCAGTAATATAACAGAACATATGCAAACTGGAAGTACCAAGCTATTAGATACTAAGTGTTCTCAGGTCCCTTTGTTTATTCCAAAGGTTAAGCTATTGTTAAAGTTCACAAGAACTATTACGAATACAAATTCAGACAAATACAAATCTAAACTTTTACATGAGTCTTCAGGGGTCTTGAGAAGGGTCTTGCGCTGGGATGATTCTTTGATATAGAAATGTTCTTTACTCGTGTCCAGTGTAAACATTTCAGCATGTGAGAGCATAAAAACAGCTGACCATTATGAAAAGGATATTTCTGGTTACTTGGCAATTCACTCATGTGTCTCATGTCCAGAGAGCACCTCTGGAGCAGCTGTTCAAGTCTTTGTTCTTCTTCTGCTAGTGCAGCGACTTCTGCAGTCAGCCTCTGTCTTTGGCTCAGTGCTCCTTCTACCTCCAGCAGGCTGCACCCCCTGTGTGAAAAAGACTCAAAACTTAAAACTTGCTACACAAACATCTTCAGCCAAACCTCAAGCCTGACTTCTTTTAATATGAAGCACTACCAACTTACATCCACTGAATGTTGTTTTTGGATTTCTTCTTGATGAGGTGAATACCCTCCAACACATTGGTGATGTCATAGAGTCGCCTTTTCTGGACCTGATGGTGAAAAAGGGGCATTTAGTAATTTATTGGCAATCAGACAAGATTTGAGCAGTAATGCAAAATGGCTAAACTGCTTCGTTCCGGTAAAGGGAATTTCACCAACAGCAGCATTACTGTCAATTAAGAAGCCAAATTGATACATTTCAACTAAAATGGTCAAGCCTTCATAAATAAAATCTTTGTCAATACCTGCAATGTTTCAGCAGCAATGTTAAGGTCCAGCACCCCATCAGAAGACTGAGCCAACAGATCTACAAACTTTTTTGTTAATAAGCCAAGGGATGTGTCATACCGCGTCTTCTCTGGTGGAGACTTTGGTGCTAAAATGAAAAATATTGAGTCACTCAAAGCCAAGACTCCAATATGATAATTGTTTGACCCATGTTTGCTCAATAGCCCACAAGTGAAACTGCAGGGGTTTTTTTTGTGTCTAATCATTAATGAATATGCACCTAGAGCATAAACTATATTACTTTACATCCATACAATACAAACCAAAGAGAAACAATACTGCACACCAAAATATAACATACTTCTGGGTGTCTTTAGGCCTGCTCCATTGGAGGCTGACGCTCCTCTGCCTCTTGGCGTTCTGACTACATCCGTCTGGTATTGGTGATCAGAGTCATCCAAGGCAAGTCGTCTTTTAGCCTTCAAAAAAACAAAATTAGACACCTTAATGCTTTGGATACTTTAAAACTAAATAATTGAATTTAAAAAAAAAACACTACAGCTCTAGGATCTTAGAACTTAAACTGAGAGGACCACATTTTCATGAAAGGCCCTATGGCATTATGCAGCATTTGAATAAGCGTAAACATACTGATTTACCTACATCATAAACTTATGCATTTCATTTGTATGTGGTTTTCACTGCAGACGATAAATTATATTGACCAAATAAACTGCTTTGAGACTCTGGCCACTTTTAATGAACTTCAATCTTTAAATGTCAGTTTTAATCTGGCCCAGTGCCTAGATTATTTTCAACATCTGCAGTTGGTGGAAGGACGTATACTGCACAGATTTGATAGATGTAACAAACACAAATAAGCAGATCAGAAAGCTATAATATGCCTTTTGACAGTCGAAATGTCAGCCATTTTATGGCTGCATGCAGCTCCCCTCACCCCATGCCTGCTCATGGCTTCAGCCCGAGATACTCAGACTGGTTTAGCTCATGAAAGATGAATAGCTTAGACTAAACCAACACCCTGAATGTCGGTTGGACGATTTTGAGTTTTCTTTGTAATAGAAGTATACAGGAAACGTGCACATGCACTCGAGTACTTTAACATGGATGCAGCATAACGTTGCACTTTATTAAATCACAATACAGTTTAGTGTAGGAAAAGAACTCAAAGACTAGGTTAAAGCAGCGATGTTGCGATGTTCTTTGATTATTACCTTTAGCATTGAGAGCTAAACTAGGTTTCAAACTCCCATCTAAGATGGCTTGCATCTTGAAAGACGACAAAATGCGGCGATATTGAAGTTAGTTGGAGTAAAGGTCCTGTATCGAATAAAAGCATGGTTTGTGCACGTAACCTCGACTATTTGTGCATGAAAGCCTAAAATGTACCAACTTATGGGCCAAGCAACAAACAATCCCCTGCCCCCCAAATTAAGACACCAAATAGCAGCCACTAGGCCAGCGCTAATGTTACTCATCTCTTAACCAGGGTTTCCATCTGCAAGGAAACACAAGAGCATCACAAAGTTAGCTGTGCATGCTCGATTGACACTGGGGTGCTTGTCTCGTCTGAAACCCAAGTTAAAGCAAACATTTGTGCAGTAATTGTCATTGCACGTAGTAGAGCCATTTGTCTAACTTAGCCAGCGGTAGTTATTCAGCTAAGGTTGGGTCGATGCTAAGAGGCTAGCTGCGCGAACAACAAGCTGTTAGCCAAGCGGGCTAACATTTCGTTTTGTTTGTGGCTAACTACAGCTCTGTAAAGCCTTGTATTTTCTTTTTTTTACCGGAGGTCTTCCGAGAGTAGGCCGTTGTCCTGTCCCGTTTGCAGCAGCTTGTTGTGGAGTTGTATAGAGGTTGTTTATCTGAGGTTCGGATAAACACACATTTGATGTCTGTGTACCGTTGCAAGGCGGTGGGGTCGTAATTATTTGAATATAAGTTGCATTTGATTGTCCAGGATTCAAACGATCCGTTAAAGTTGTTAAAATTATATTATTGTCCAAATGAGAGCCCCCAACCCCCGCTAAAATCACTTTATCCGGAGCCGAGGAGATCCCTCTTCTCATCTTGCGTTTTCGGGGTAACCTCTTTCTCGTCCCTGTACTTTTAAGACCGTATTTCTACTAATCCGTGGCGAAAATTAAAAAAATAATCAGACCAAAGTACACTTTAAAGTCTGATTTATCGACTACTGCAATGTATTTTTTCCTATAAAAGTGCATTTAGGCAGATGCAGCGGATTAAAAAGTAGCGCAACTCTCGTTTCGCCCGTCTAGAAATGGCTTCAGGAAACGGCCTGATGAATGAAGGGATACGGTTTACGCGCTCAAGAGCCCTCCCGCGAAACTCAGATTTCCCGGGAAATTTTCAAACTAAATTTACATATAAAGTGTGATTGGTTCTTCCCTGAGACGGACACGCCCACTTTACCTCTATTCTGACCAATGGCCGTACCGTATTTTCTCCGCCACGTGTTCATTGGCTTTTGTAAATAGGCCGCGCTCGGGGCACGCTTTCCACGGCGCAGCACTGAACACGAGATGGCGCAACTTACCAACTATTAGAACAAACAAGCCTACGCTGCAATCAACTTACTGTAACCGTTAAAAGAATTAAATGACAAGACTAATGTTTTGATTAAAATCATTCGTACACTGGACAGTGTTTACACTTTTTTTTTTTTAACTTATTTAAGAAAATAAAATGCGCGTTTTTTTTTTGGTTGTTTTTTTTTTATCTCTGAACATACAAAAAATATACAAAAATATAAACAAAGGTATAAACAAGAACAATACTCGAGGCTTAAGAAATTTCAAAATCAAAACAAAGTGCTTTGTTTTTCATGGCTTTTTGATTTGTACAAAATTTTAAAGAGTTTAAATACGAAGATAAGAGGGACTGAAATAGGACAAATTTGGGTTTTTGGCTAGAAAATTTACAGCAATGAATATGGTATTTTGAAAAGATGAGAAACAAGTTCATCACATTTTTTTTTTTTTCCACAGGAATGTCTTTTTCAAAGATACCAAAAAGTACATGTTTTACATTCAACTGTAGGTTTGTATCAAGCTTTCCATTCACAAACAGAAGTAAGTCATTCCAAAAGATTTGAGTATATGATGCGTGATGGTTCAGTCGTGTTTCCCCACTCACTCTGCTGGTGTTTGTCCAGTGCCTCTCTTAAAAAGATCACATACAAATAGGACCTGATCCTTTATATTAGTGAATAACACCTACAATGTGTTATTTTACAATGAAAATCACGTGATGATTATTGTTAAGCATGTTGAAGGAGATTGTTTACGCAAGTAAAACCACAATAAACCTGAAAAAGCTATCCATGGGTTTTGGAATGATGACACATTAGGTCTGTTTCATAGCAATTAACAATATCTAATTAACTAATAAATATCATAGCCTATCTTTTGAATGGTGTTCTCAAAACCTATAACAGAAAACCCATGAAAAGACTGGACCAACCAGGCTTGCAGATGTTATAACGCATAGACCAGGGGTGTCCAAACTTTTTTCATCAAGGGCCACATATCTAAACACAGACGAAGCACAGGGCCGATCGAGGGCCATAGACTGGTGCTCAGTACAATGAATAATTGAAATATATTCATGTTTAACACGTTAGAATGAGATATCAGTCCTTTATTCATGCTAAATTCCTCAAAATGACACAATAAATATTAAATATTGTCTTATCAAGGTAGACTTTTAAAAACTTGCAGTTAAAAGTTCTGCTCAAGGTCATTTGGGCCAATTCACCTGGAAGCCTGAGGGCCAAGAAAAATTTATCTGGGGGCCGCATTTGGCCCACGGGCCATAGTTTGGACATGCCTGGCATAGACCAAATATATCTAATGCTATTCTATATTATGTGATTTCGATCTATTTGTAGGCTATATGAAGCTGAAGCTTTATTATGCTGTCATTATTGCAATTTTACGTGACTACAACTCACCGGAAATTAGACTGACTTTCAAAATTTAACAGTATGCTTTCTGCATATTTTAGTTAAAATTTCAACAACTTTAGACCCACCGCGCCTATTACATCTGCTCATGGTTTAATTATTACTTAACTGACGAACGCAGACAATAAATATCTCCAGATTCTGTTATCGCATTTTATGGGGACTTTTATTTTGGAATCAGGACTATAACTCGTCCAGAGCCGGAGAGTCTCCCGCAGCGCAGCCGCAGGACAAACTGTGAACTGGTCAGAACCTCGCGAAAAAAAACCTGCCACATTATGTTTGTTTGCGGCAATTCCACAAAGTAAGAAACATTTAAGAAGAGAAACACGTGTGAAGTGAGGACTGGAGGAGTTTTAAAAGTGAAGGATGGTGGAGACAGCGTTTAAAAGCACGGGCGCACTGTGGCTGCTCCCGCTCAGTGAATACCTGGGCTTCCCTGTGGATCAGGTAAGATTATTGACCAACACTCTTTTAGTGTCTCTATATTAAACACCTGTCTATTGTACAAACGGGAGATTCTGAAATGAAACGCCCAGAGAGAATAAATTAGAATGATGTTGAAAAAGGATAGGCTTTGTTATTCATGACTGTTATCTGTTGTGTTGTTGCTGTATCAACAATCCCACTTTAGTATAAGCCTAATAGACACATCATAGAGCCATGTTGCTTTGCTGTTGTTGTTTTTTTTTTCCTCAGTCGCTTTGCTTTGTTTGAGTGTCGCCTTTTTACTTAAAATAATGTTGTTCATAATATATTACAGTTGTTGACATCTTCTTTCACTGTGATATTATGGCTTATGATGCACTTATATGCCTATAGTACCAGCAAGAGTCATTACACACCCTCTCAATTATTTTATATATATATATATATATATATATATATATATATATACACTGTATATATATTTCAGCTTTACTGTGTTGTGGCCTTATTCTAAATTGCATTTGTTGACACTGACTTTGTGATCTACAGGTGAACTTTATGACGAGTCAGCTATTTGCACTGGTAGCTGCCTTCTGGTTTCGTCTCTACCTCAGTCCTACTCACACCAACCCACTGATCAGACACATAGTGGCTGCACTCTTTGGCATCGCTATCCTCATTTTCTGCTTCGGATGGTACAAAATCCTGTCAAGCCACACATACGAACACACATAAAGTAGTCAGTTTATTTGTCATATGATGCTAAATCTAATATGCACACTTAATTACCAGGGCATGCTATTGTTAAATACGTAGGATTGTCCTGACCAAGTGCATTCTTTAGTTAAGTTTGGGCGACCAGTGCGGAAAACAAGGACAATGTTATCTAATAAATAATGGGTGGAACAACGTGTATGTTTGCTTTTGCAGGTATGCCTCTCACATGCTCACTGTAGTATTGGGAAGTTATTTGATTATCATAAAAAGTGATATCAACAATGTACACAGGTGAGTGGAAGGTGAAACATAACTTTATTTCATCCAACAGCCTTTATAACCTTGTACCTTTATAAATGGCCAGATTGGTTTCCAAACTGTGGTGCGTGTACCTTTGGTGAAACTTGAGCTTGTTCTTCTTGTCACAGACACCTGTTCATTTCTAATGTCTGTTGAGATGTTATCCAGATTTTGTCTTGTGTTTTTCTTTCTTGAGCCTTCCAGTCATACTTGGAAAGCTAAACTATTTCTGGCTCCTGTAGTTTTGACATGGCATTACATCAAGGCACTTGTAGCTTGCATGAATGAGATGCCGGAAAAAACTTGTTTGACATTATGTCCCAAGAAATTTCAACATCATACTGTGGGCACTGGTGTGGGCATGTCCTCAACTCTAGTTTAAAGTTATATTGTTGTTTTTTCATGACCAGGGATGACTTCCTTGCTAGAGACTGTTTGAGTACAACTATTTCTGCCTTTTTTGACCATAAATTACTATGTTTATTAACAACATTGTGCCAGATTTGTGGTCAGAATATGAAAACGAAAAGTGCAATGATGAAGATATAATGGCTGTTTTAATATTGGGTTTTAAGAGGCATACAAAAACAATAGGACAGTTTCCATAGCAATTCAAAACAAAATTATTTCTTTTGAAGTCCTGAAAATGGCACCCATAACAGGAAACAGTCATGTTATTAAAACCTTCTTGATAGAATTTAATTTTATGCAATATCAGATGTATAATCCCTAACGTATAATTTTTTTCTTGCAGGTATACAATGGTGTGGGCTATAGGCTACCTCACAGTGTGCCAAGTGATACGCGTCTGTATTTTTAACTATGGAATTCTCTCAACAGACTTTTCTGGGTAAGAGTAATCCTATCTTTCTCATCTCACCAGTTTTCCTAACTCCCATCATAGCCACACCTTATAATGAGTATTCATGACTCATTTTACTGCTCTAATGTTATCAGTTACTCTTCAGTGGTTGAACACACATGCTCTGCTGTTTACTCACTCACCTCGGCCACAACGTTGTACAAATACCACACCGGTCAATAGAAAGCCGCATTGTTCAGCAAGTGTACTTTTAGGCTTTTAAGGGAGTTGTTGTAACTCTTTTAAATGAGGTTATTTAAAATGCAATTATTTAACTAAATGTCAGAGAGGAAGTTAAAATTCTGTTTTATAGGGAGGTTAAAATGTGAATTGTTATCGCATCCCTGTGACAGTATGAGGCATTGGTCATATCATCATATTAGGCTTAGACTTAGACAAACTTTATTGATCCACAAGGGAAATTGTTTCGGGTACAGTAGCTCACTCATCAAATATAATATATAACAGAGGGTAAAAAGGAATAAAGAAAAAAAAGAAGATGGAAATGAAGAAATAGATGGAATAGCAACCAAAGAGCAATAGATCAGTGTCAGATGAGACATAATCGTAAACATAAAAATAATGATAACAAATGTTTATGTACAAATCAGATTTAAATAGAAAAGTAGAAGTAAAATATAAAATACAATATCAAGTAAGATGTACAATACCAGCTATATACAGTTGTAGGGAGTATTATCCAGGGAGTGTTAGGGATCAATTTGTCAATCCGTCCATTGTCCCTTATTATGTTTCTGTGACTCTCTAACATGCTGCAGTGCACAAATACTGGCACTTTTCATTCATCCTGTTGTTCAGCCTCTGCCATGCCCTGCTTCCATTTCTCTTGGATTTAACCAAACACCATGGCATGTGAACTTCTAGAAGCAGCAGACAGCTTTATAGCCTTTACCTGTTAAAGTTAATATAAATATACTAAGTGCATGATGAAATCAAAATCATGACTGTTAGATCAGATAATTGCAGGCATTGCCTAATCCACCATTTAGTTGCTAGTTTAATTTTCTCATGACATCAGAAGTTACACAGTTTTCAAGATGTGTGTCTCTGTTTGTGGAGATCCTAAATGGGCTGTCAACAAAACCAAGTGAGACGAGGACAATAAACAGGACAACAGAGAATCAGGACCCAGGAGGAAAGGTGTAGCGATTCCTTACCTGGCCGGTGTTTCTGAAAAACTATTTTCAGACAATATGAAATCCCAGTTTATTTCAAACCCACAAACACTTTAAGACAAAAACTGGTCCACCCAAAGGACAAAACACCGAGCCACAAACAAAGCAATGTGGTCTGTTCCATTCAGTGTAGTGAAGACTGCAGTGAGCGCTACACTGGAGAAACAAAACAGCCACGGGCCACTCCTTTGAGGACAGTGAGGTTCAGATCTTAGCCAGGGAAAAGAACTGGTTTGAGAGGGGAGTTAAAGAGGCTTTTTTTTTTTTTTTTTTTAAGAAAATCCTTCTTTAAACAGGAATGGGGGAGTCAGACACAATTTGTCTCCCATATATAATGCCATTCTCAAACCTAAATCAAAACAATCAAAGGAAACAAGGGGGCTAGCCAGGTCAGGTCCAGAGGTGTGAAAACAGCCATTAGGGTTTGAATGGGTATGCTAAACTAGACACCAGAGAGAAACTGGAAAACAAAAGACAGAAAGCTGAAAACAAAGAGGTGGGATAGTTTCAGAATAATTTCAATGTAGTTAGCTCCTCCCTGCAGCTAGATATAAGCAGTGTCCATCAGCACTCTAACCAGAACTGACAAAGCAACTCGGATGAGCTGCGAAACGTTTTCGACCAAATAAACTTTGTCCAGTTGACAAATTGAAGTTCTCCTTTTACCTTACACAGTTTTCATTATACAGAAAGACACATTTAACCACTCTGATCCTCAACTGTGCTTACTTAGTGAATAAACTCTTCATTCAAATTCAAAACTCTAATTGCAATATGTGCCTAACTGAGCAATAAAGCACAAGATCCCGTCTGCAGTGGTAGCGCCCTGGCTGGCACTTTGTTTCAGTAAATCTGTGCCAACTCTCATTGAGCTGCTGCTGCTTTGCCATGCAGTGCACACAATGCAGTTCAGTCAAACCAGACCCAGCATGCGCATAGCCACAGACACATACTGTTTGTGCACTGCATTCTTGGGACAGAGAAGCTCTATCTGGGGGCTGTAAACTCCTTTAGTTATACTCATATTCACTAGCATATCCAGAGTATTGAGGTTTCTGTCAAATGGGGAACAACGCAACATTAATACTTCTCTGTCTTTTCTGCCTAGGCCTCTGATGATGGTTATTCAAAAGCTTACGTCTCTAGCATTTCAACTCCATGATGGTAAGTTATTGTTAATACACATGCAAAATAGAATTTGGTCCAGTTTGAAAAATGAACAGCTCACACAGATCTTTCATATTGCAAAAGTAGTGGGAACATGAGAGTTGTCTTTGGTTTGATTCCAGGCCTTACAGAATCTGTTCAGTTCAATGAATTTCTTTCAGAATTTCAACTTTCATTTTCATTTTGACCCTCAGTAATCAGAGCCCATGCCCTCTATTCCGTGTTCTCTCAGTCATAGATAGAAAGTCTGTTAATCATATGATTCATTTGGTAAAAAGCCTCCCATAACCAAGCAAATCAGAGCAAGCAAACACTAAGCTGTGAAGGTGAAGAAACTGCCAAACTCTACAGAGCTGAGGAAGGCCAATTATCACCGCCCTCCAGTCTTCTGGTCTTTCCGGCAGTGTGGCAAGAAGAAAATGTGCAAACACAAACATGCAATTGAAACATGGCTAAACTGGTTTCTGTCAAGCCACTCCACTGGAAAGACTAGACTGAACAGAAGGCCGCAGTAATGGTCGTCTTTCTCTTATTTTGACCATCTCCACTCAATAGTCACTCCTCTCGTCAACCAGTTAACTATTTTGGTGCTGAATGATTCTTTGTGCAGAATGTGATGTTACTGGGTAAGTTGACCCAAATGTTTTAGAACAACACTGAATCATTGAAGGCAATAGACTTTTGATTCTTTTGCAACCTGTTTAGTCTAATGATTGTCTTTAAGTTTAAAGTGTACTTTATTGATCATTTGTGAGGGAAAGTCATTATCTGCATTTGGCTCATCCTTCAGCCAGGCCTGCTGGGGGACAACCTGTTAGGGGCAGTGAGCCAGTGTAGTACAGCGCTCTGGGACCCATCTCCAGATCTTGATCTTGGCTATACTAGGACAGTGGGGACCCCCAACTCAAAACATGCTCCAGGTAAAATCCTCCAGCTTAGGTCCTGACCAAGCCAAGCAATAAGATCATGGAGATGGGTCCCTGGGCGCCTGAAAGAAGAGCTGCCCACTGCTCCTGATGGATGGGTCAAATGCAGAGGAATAATTTCCCTACAGGGATGAATAAAGCATGTCTTCTTCTTCTCTTCTTCTTCTTCAGTGTGCATGCTTTGAGTTTCTGGAAGATTATCTAGGCTATATCTTTGCGAGTTGCGTACTGTATCCTGTTTTTCAGGTATGTGTAAGAAGCCAGACAAACTAAACCCAGAACAGAAGCTCCTGGCAATAAAGTAAGACTCAGTTGTTGTCATTGCATGATAAATGTCATAGTAAGGCACTTCTCTTATGTACATCTGTGTTCCAAGTTCACTATTAATGAAGGACTCCTTTCAACTTATAACTTTTAATCAAATACCTGTGTAGTGTTATTGTTGTGGATGAGGAGGTGAAATTCTCTCAAAAAAAGTTGCTTCGTAAAGTTTTAAAATTGGCAGTAAATAACCTTTCTTTTCCTCTAGCCAAGATGGACACACGTATGGAGATGCCCCTATGGTGAATTAATTCTTGTCAACAGTATTTGCATGAAAATGCATGAAAACTATTGGCTGTCTGCCCATTAAAATTGTTACCATTGTGTTCCATATCATGCATACAGTATGTTCCTAGTTTAGTGGTTTTGTGCCCACTCTAGGGAACAATGCACTTCTAACACCTGAAAATTCAATATGATTCACAATGTTAAGTTACAATACAAATACACACAGAATCATCAGCAGTTCAGTTTTTACTGTATTTATATTTTGGTTCCCCTATAAAAGTTCACATGTTCTTGGTGTGCACATTCATATTTACCATCACGGTATGTGGGAATGGGTTGTATTTTATATTTTCTCATTTTTGTCTTTTTTTCCACTCCACAGTCAAAGACCATCTTTAATTGAATACCTGAGTTATAACCTTAACTTCCTGAGTGTACTGGTGGGACCATGCAGTGACTATAAGGACTACATAGACTTCATAGAGGGTCGCCATATCATCAACAGGCTAAAATCAGGAACATGCAATGGGCATAATGGATTTAAGAAGCAAGGAGAGCCATCACCAGTGGTAAGATCTTTAAAACTCTGCATCATGTTGTATTTGTTAAAAGATAATAACAAAGCTCTATATTTCATCCCCTGACAGAGGGCAGTGTGTGAGAAACTGCTCATTTGCGCTGCCTGTATATTATTTTTCCTCATTGTGACGCGGTCTCTGCCAGTAACATACAACGTGGATCCATACTTTTTAGCCAATACCTCCTTTGTGACTAGGCTTATCTATGCATTCTTCTCCGTACAAGCTTCTCGGCCTAAATTCTACTTTGCTTGGACTCTTGGTGAGTTCTTTAAATAACGTTGTTCAAATGTTTTATAGCTGTAATTTCTTGTATTTGCTGAGAGCAGGAGTTTTCTCTTGGCAGCTGATGCAGTCAACAACGCAGCAGGCTATGGCTTCTCAGGAACGGATGAGAATGGAAGGACATCTTGGGATTTTCTCTGCAACGTAAACATCTTGGGGATTGAGGTGAATTTTGCAAGTCGATATATTTTGAGTCAAAATATAATGCATGATTTAACTGACACAGCTTGTCCTTTTGCAGACAGCAACAAGCTTTAAGACATTCATAGACAACTGGAATATTCGCACTGGGATTTGGCTAAAAATGTGTGTATTACCTGCTTTAAAAAAATACAACATTTGCTGGTGTGAGTCTTTTTTTTAAATCTCTTTTTTCTCTGTCTCTTCAGGGTGTGCTATGATCGAGCTCCTCGGTACAGGCTTCCTTTGACTTTTGTTCTGTCTGCCATTTGGCATGGCCTCTATCCAGGATACTACTTCACGTTCCTCACTGCTATTCCCATTACCATCGCCGCTCGAGCTGTAAGTACCAAAGAGGCAAAATTACTTAATCTTACGTAATCTATGACTTCTTCTACCCTTTATTCTGCTTGGCCAATGACAAACTATGCAATTTTCACAAATGTTTCAATTATTACCTTCTTCACTAGATAAGGAAGTCAATTCGGCACTATTTCCTTGGATCGAAAATCGTAAAGTTTGGTTACGATGTAGTGACTTGGGCTGCGACACAATTTGCCATTTGTTACACTGTCATGCCCTTTTTACTTCTAGCAGTTGAGCCTACAATGATTTATTACAGGTAAAATATATTTATATACTTTATCTAATACTACATGCCTCTGCTAGGAAATAAAAATACTTGTTTCTATGTCTAGATCTATGTACTTCCACGTACACATCCTCAGCATTTTGATAGCTGTCGTCTTGCATCGGAAAGACAAACCCAGGGACCCCTCTGCCCCCAACAAATCCACCTCCATTTCCTCAGGGAGCCCACCAGCTCACTGCAATAACAACGGAGCCCATAAAGTCAAATAAATACAGGTATTGCATTATCATATACTCCTCTCGGCTTCCTCAGTGTTCTACCAAAGTGCCTGCTCTGAAACTGGAAAACTGTTATTTATTTTTGGGGACAATGAATGGACAAGAACAACATTACATTTTACAACTACGTCTGTCATGTTTGGCACAGTGGCAGATAAGACTGTGTCCTAATAGAAGGCCTGCACATCCACCTCAGATTGTTATTTATGTTTTCCATTGTTGACATTTACTACTTTTAGATATTAGTTAATCCATATTCGCTATGCGGTGAACTGGAGTCAAAGAGCCTTTTCCAACTGACTGACAGTTTAATTATTTGACCAGTTCCTATGGAAAACTCTTGACAATAAGTCAGTCTCATTTGTTTAGTATTGAGAAATAAACATAGTATTAATTGACTATTGTGCATACTACTGATTTTTCTTATATAGTTTTGAGTATTTATAAATGGATTATTTACTAATATTAAGGTTTTATTTATTCCAAAGTGTTACTAGGATCTTTTGTTATATTGTGCAAAAATGTTGTTAGGAGGCATATTTACTTCAGACTTGTACATAAATTTTATATATAAGTCTGAAGTAAATATGCCTCTTAACAAAATTCATGGCCTTAGTTGTATTTTTTGTATTATTAAAAAAAATATACAAATAATGCCATAACTGTGTAAACACACTGGTGACCCATGATGGTTATTTGTTGTCCAAAACAAAATCAGTGTTGTTGTTTTACATTGGAGGTGTTTTCTCTCTCGAAAAAAAATGTTATTGCTGCACCTGGGATCAAACTGAGCCATCTACTGGTGGGTTGAGCCATGATTCATATGTTAAAAAAATACTACTCTTATAGTAATGACTGAAGCTTCTACTCTACTGCCTTCCTCCAAATTATGAAGTGTTATTTTTTACTGAATACAGAATACATGACCTTAATTTGTGATTTGAAATAAGTAATATAGTCATATTTTAAATCCATATTGGGTGATGCATTACTCGTTACTAGCTTTGATCTTGTACTAATCTGCCAATGAGCAGCAGATATTAAGTCCAGTCTGATGTTAATAGATTGCATTGTTGTTTGAATATATCTTATTGCTTGAAAACTCTTAGTTAATATTAAAATGTTTATGGTATGTGGTGGTGATATAAAGATATTGTCAGTATCATTTGATAATATCAGTTTCTGCACTGAATGTTAAATGCTTTTTGGTCTTTAACACTGTTTAAAAAAAACTTCTAGAAAAAGCTTTCAGGCTTACTGTGACTATTTTATTTTCACTGTAATTGACAAATTCAAATAAAAATGTTTATTTATACAGGGAGCCATTTACATGACACTTTTATGTCGAGGTGCTATTAACATATGTGTCTTAAATACTTTTCATTTTTAGTATTGCATATGGATTAAAGTGTGATATTTAACAAGGTAAATAAAGAGTTCTAATCCGTATAGTGTCTGTTTATTCTGCCACACACACTGGCTACAGTCTGCCCCTTGTGTTCAACTGTCCCCTGGCACTGGCAATGCTTTACCTCCGAGTACAGTAGATGTTTTCAGCTAATGGCACCAGCGGGAGAGAAAATAGACAAAAATAGTGAACAACAAAATACTGGAGATACATAACAGGATACATATAAACTCATACAACTCCAAAACAAAGAGCAACTTACCATTACAAACCTGCTGGCATGCTAGTGTAAAGCATACCGTACATAGTTCGCACAACTGCTGAATCTGAACACTTACCTGGATGCTGAATAAATTAACATTTTCTTTGCTCCTTACTTCTGTCTTGTAAATTTAATAAAAAAATAAAATAAAAAACTGCAACTAAAACACAATAATGCCCGCCTTACCATTTTGGACATTACAGAATATTTACTATTTAAGATGATTTTTTTACTGATTATTATTTATGATTTATTACTTATCTTGTCTGCATGCACTTTTTTGCTCTAACTTTGTTTTGCACTAAACTGCCTGGAGCTAATGTGGCAAGTGAAGTTCTCCTGTGTGAGATCAATAAAATCTTGTTATTTTAGGCATTATTCACAAATATGTGCTTAAAAAAGACAATGATCTGCAGCAGACTTGATTTTATTATGACAAAGTAAACGTGTACAATATTTGAAATAGTGCATGCACAATGGTCAAGCATTCAGACTGAAATGCTAACTACATTAAGACTTCTTTTATCTTTTGTCCTTATCTTTGTATTTGTCATTTTGTAAATAAGCAAAACAATCTTGTACAAGTCTAAGTTTACCATTTCTGTATGTGGAGTACTTGGCATCGGAAGCTGCAATACATAAAAATAGGTAATGTGTGTTAAGATATCAAAGTTAATGAATGATTTAGTACATGTTACACATTTATTTTGCTCAGCGCCAATTCAATACACAAGTGGATTGTCTCCCTGAAACAGCCAGCTAAATGGGAATCTCTTTTAGGAAATATAGGTGTACCTACAAAAATGAAAGGTTATTAAAATTGAGAACTTGAGTAATGTAGATGATGAAAAAACGCAAACATGTACAAACAAACACAAACACATGAAGCAAGAAAATGTGTAATAGATGAGCAAATGCTGTCTTCTTTAATGACTGCTTCTCTTTCTAACATCCTAAGAAAATGATATATGCTAGGCAGCTAACAGAGTGATTGGGATTTGAAGTCTGTCAGTTTAGATTTTAACCAGTGGAGGGCAGCATAGAAATAACATAAGGAGGTGATGCTCTTGGCAACATAGCACAACAGCCTTTTCTCAGAGGGAGATCTGTAAAGCCGTGTCCAAATCAGATCTGTCTTGTCAGAAAAGAAAACAGATATTTTGGTTTGGTTCAGGTTTGGTGCAAGAAGCATTTGGAAAAGCTGCAATAGGAAATGTTACTGTGGAAGTCAAACGTATTTATTGTTCGAAACTGGGAAGAACAAGTATGTAACAAGCTTGAGCTGTATTTGATTTGCAGCTCACAGTCCTTCCTTTCAGCTACAATTTCTTTGCACATGTTGAGGTAATTAAGTGATTCTCTTCAGCTTATAGAGTATTTCTTCAGACATTTACATATGAGGCATGTGCTGTTTCTGCCCAATATGTACATTGTGAGTGCAGTTTGTCAAATTACATAAAAAATACAGTTTAGGTTTCAAATGGACAAAACAAGATTCTTACAGAGGACCAATTTCAGCTCAAAATAAACAACCATGCTTGAGAAATCAGACATCTGACATTGCACCTTCACATGCACTGTTGTCTTGACTCGTAACTGCAACCACATAGGAAATCCTTGTTTTAACACTGCTGAACAAAGCCCTACTTAACCAATGACAAAAACACTAAATCCCAACACAAGATGCCTCAAGATACTTAATAATATATTTTTATCAAACAGTAATTTAAACTAAGTCCTTCCTGTTGACTTGTATGTGCGATGCAGAATCATGCTTGTTCCGTTTTAGTACAGATGAAGCAAAGGGAGTGCGTCATTTTGCCTTTTTAAAATAAATAAAATTTAGTTGTATCAGTCAAAATTAGAGGTTAGTTTACAGCAGCAGCAGCAGTCCGCCATTTTGAAGGTCTTCCAGTCTCCTTCAAGTGACATCCAGGTCCCTGTGCTTAAAATCCTACAATCAAATAAACTATGACCAATTTCAGAATACCTTTAAATTAGTTTCCATTCACCCCTGATGTGACTGGGTGCTGTCCTCATATAGTCCGCCCAACAAGGCCATTCTGTATATAGCAATTTGAAGCTTCAGTTTTTGCTGCTTTCTGTGGCTGCAGCAGGCTGTGTTTTCTCATTAGTGTCCGTCTTGCCATCCTTCTTCTCATCTTTGTCGTCGTCTTTAAAGAACAAAAGTGGAAACATGCCGAGGATACAGCCAATGCCAACACCGATCGCTTTACCCTGCACAGATAAAAATACCAGAAAATAATAAAAAATACATACTAGTAACTACAGAGAAACTTTAAACAAGATCTCTAAAACAAAAAGTAATTGTTTTATGTATCATGGATGCCCTTCCAGCTGCAACATTTATTTTTTATTTAGTCATTTAGTTTATTTATGAGACAGAGATAGTGCACAATCTACATTAACCTTAACAGGAGAGATGCATTGTGCAGGTTGTAGCACCAGAGCCAATTTCCACTTGTAGTCCCTGGTGCATGTTTTTTAGATTTGATGGGGCAGCCAGAGTGCCCGGAGGAAACCCACACAGACACGGGGAGAATGTGCAAACTCCACACAGAAAGCCCCAGGCGACCTGGGGATCGAATCTAGAACCTTTTTGCCGGGAAAGGCTCAGGCGACCTGGGGATCGAAGTTCGAACCCGGAGCTGTGAAGCATGAGTGCTAGCCACACTGCTGCCGGAGTTTTTATCGGAGTTAAGATAAGCTAAGATAAGATAAGATAAGATAAGACTTTATTGATTTCACACAGGAGAAATTCACTTACCACATTAGCTCCAGGCAGTTTAGTGCAAAAGAAAGTTAGAACAAAAAAAAGTGCATGCAGACAGCTGAGGTAGTAATCTTTAGGATCAGGACAAAGGCCACACTAGTTTGTGCCTCCATATACAGTATATATAATTGGTTTTAACCTCAATAACTGGCAGAATATCCCCCTAAGACTTATTGACTTCACTTTGTTTAGACATTTGCTCTATATGTCAATGGTAAGAAAAACAAATTACCAAAACGTGACCTTTTACTACCAGCTAAGAGCAAAATTACTGATCGACTAATCGCTAAAGCCAATTAACCTAATTAGATTTCACACTGCTTTCATTTCTTCACACCTTAACAAGTGCAAAAAGAGCACATCAGCTATCTCTCCTTTGGCAAATATGTGCCATGGCCTTTTACTCAGATTAAATGAGATCCTGTCGGTTACAGACAGACATGCATATAAGCTGACAAGGACAAAAAGCATTCCCTGTTCCAGAATAATAATGTGGGCACTGATTTTTAAACTTTGCAAATATTTGAACTAACTATTTTGTTAATCTTTGCAATTATTTGAAGATTTCACCAAATTGCATTGAATTCAGAATAATATCATGCAATGAAACACAAATGGACATGTAAACTATTATAATATCAGTATTGTTATGATTTATATTTATATTATTTATGCGTTTTTTTATGCTAAATAACTTAAATGCACAGCTATCAAATGGAATGTCAATACAATAATGAATATTTTATTACTATTATTGTACAGAAATGATTAGGCTATTTTAACACAGCTCCCAGTGTTGCCCATGTGAGATGAAAATGCAAGATAAATGTACAATCAACTTGAATTCATTTTGCAAAATTTATGATCCGAGTTAAAATATGCACCATGTTTTATAAATCAAAAAATGTTAGAGTTGACAGAGGGCAGGCACGGACATTGTTGTCCTTTGTACTGACCGCGTGGGAGCTGACCCTGGTCTGCCACATGTCCGCCTGTTTGGGACTCAGGTCTGGAATCTGCATCCCCAATCGAGACGCCAAGGCCTCCACGTAACCTGCCAACCTAAAAGAAACCACAGGAGTCAAAACATAAATGTCTTCTTTCTCCCATCAAATGTCAGTCTATTAAGCCCATAATGATGAAATAAACAAATAAATCTTGTAATGAATCTGCTCTTTCCACTTCACGTCGCCACCATCTGTCACAGGGTAGCAGGGGTTAGACTTCCACACAGAGACAACCATCTTTTTATCATAACTTAACTTAATCATGCTGCTTCAAGGAGACAGAATGGGGGAAACAAGTACAGACGGTGTGAAAATAATATCTCGAAACCTCATCTTCAGCATGCATCATTTAAAAGCTCTTGTTTGATCTGTGTTTTACATTGGCTGATAAAAATGCACACCAGGTACCACCTATCTGCTATTTAGATGTGTAAAAGGATTTGTTTTTTTTTGGATGTTGCCTTTCACTAAATTCATAAATCTGCTCTATGGTCTTCCTCCAAGTTGGGATCACCTTATCACTGTCTCTCCTCTACACATAATCACACCATCCCAGTCTGTCCTCTCTGGCTTTATATTCTAAACATCTAACACTCCATGTCAAGAACAAAGGGCCTAAACTTTATCATACCCATTTTGTCCCCCATTACCAGATGTGAGTTGTACTTGGGGATAAAACTCATGAACAATGTCACGCGGTTAAAAATCTATGCCAAATTCAAATCTGTGAGATTAAAGAGATGTAAAATAATAAGTACAATTTATCACAGTGCTAAATGTACATGGTTTGAATAAGTTTTGAAAAGTGACTCTGATTGCCTCTGACAAAGCAAATACTAAGCAAATACAGCTCTGGAAAAAAAATAAGAGACCACTGCATTTTCCTTCTGAAATCAGCATCCCTACATGTATTACACCCATTCCATTCCAGCGTCTGTTGAATTCCAACACAAACACAAAGCTGAGCTACTTCAGTTCTTGCACCAGGAGTGGAATAAAGTCGCCCAAGAACAATGTGAAAGACTTGTGGAGAGCACGCCAAGACGCATGAAAGCTGTGATTAAAAATAAGGGTTATTGCACCAAATATTGATTTCTGAACTCTTCTTAAGTGTAAACATTAGTATTATGTTGTTTTAAAATGAATTTTATTTATTTATTTATTTATTTGCATTGTTTGAGGTCTGAAAACATGCATCTTTTTTGTTATTTTGACCATTTGTCATTTTCTGCAAATAAATGCTCTAAACGATAATATTTTATTTGGAATTTGGGGGAAATGTTGTCAGTAGTTTATAGACTCAAACTAAAAAGTTCCTTTTGCCCAAACACATACCTATATACGTAATAAAATCAGGAAAAACTGGTAATTTTGCAGTGGTCTCCTATTTTTTTCCAGAGCTGGTATAGCTTCTCATATTGTAATTAGAATTCTACATAGTTATCCCAGCGTCTGCGAAGTTGTCTTTGGATTCAAGCATGAGAGTAATTTGGAAATTCACAGCGGTGCCCAATGTTATGACCCAGCAGAGGTGACACTAATAGACCCCCACTAAAATGTTTCAGCTGGAAGCGCAGTCAAGGGAGCAAGTATTTAAAGCAGCACACTGAGGAAAAACAGACTACTACTTAAATTCACAAGAAAAGCAGAGAAGACGGGCTATCGCTTTTAATTTGATCACTGTTTACAACTACGCAGCTAAACACAAACTCATTAACATTGATTCAGCATTGCATAAAAGGCTTCTGCCAACTTAAATCAAAAATATTTTACACTTTCAATGGACGCTGAGAAATAGTGAAACAAGGTCAGCACTCGAAAATAAATTCCAAAGCACGAAATTATGAAATTTACTGCAACATCACTCTAAGATATCATTCACAGCTCCGTCGAGTGTGACAAGAGCGAGTGAAAGATTCTGAAGTTATTTTTCACAGCGCAAACAATTTAATTCACAGAAACCAGAAAACATCTTAACTATGGATAATCTATTTGTTTAGAGACTGAAAATGTATGTAAATTGATGCGTTCTGCGAGTTGAAATGTCACAGTGGGTTTGACAGTAGCATTATACAGCACACACCTGCGACTGCCACAGAACGGACTGAAAAGGAATTCGGCCAAAAACGGGTCTAGTTTTCGTGCCATATTCTAGACTGGAGGAAAAGACCAGACGCAAACGTAAGACAGCAAGACAAACACATTACAGCCTTCCTGTCCCCACAGAAATGTTATTGCTTTGGTTGAAATAATCACACAGTATGGCATTAAACATCTATCCAGCACTTAATGGAGTACAGGTGTTTTTACTGCAAAAACAATGGGAAAACATGCCATCATACTGTTGAGTGGGGTTGGCTCTCCGCAGATCTGGCATGTAACTTGGCCCGGTGTAGTTCTACTGCTACCTGCTTGTCTACGGAGGCACCATAGTGGGAAACATTCTACGCAAAGCGCTAACATCTACACGGAGACAAGCACATGATGGACCCTCCATCAGAAAAGAGGACCACAGTGCACACCTATAATCATTTAATTATATTCAATGTATTTGTATCCATTTATTTGATGATAGGGCTGATGAATTAATTGCAGTGTTTCATGTTTGGTGTGCAGTGCTCTTTTTTTTTTTTACTTTTTATGTATGCTTTTTCAAAAACAAAGGTATAAAATAAAACAAAATCTGCGGGGTTCTACAAAAAACATAAGAAGCTATACATTTCTCTTATATTATAGTCGATCCATTTGGACCATCTTTTCTCAAATTTACTTGCGTTCAACCTCAGATAGTAAGTAATTTTTTTGCATCAAATAAATTTCCTCAATTATTTCCATCCACCGTTTCAGTTCAAATGAGATTTTTAGCCAGTTCATCGTTACAGCTTTCTTACTGGCCATCAGTGTGATTTAAAAACTGGATAGGTCCTTCTTGCGACAGTCCCATGTACATGACTCATGGATCATTAGGTATTTTATAGCCTAGTATTTCTCCCATTACTGTTACAATATTTTCCCCAAAAAGATGTAGTTTTTGTACATGTCCAAAACACGTGAGAATGATTGGCATTCCAATCGCCACTGTCTCCAGCACTGTTGGAGGGTTTTCATTTGTTTGCTTTTGATGCTTGGAGTAATAAAGTACCTCACCATGTTTATCCGCAGTGCTCATTTTTACCAAAAGAACTAAACATACCGGTATAAGAATCCCATGCATTTCAGAGGACATTAGTAGAAGTTCAAACTAAGTAACATCAGGATAAATAGTTGTTTGTTGAGGATAAAATAACTAAACAATAAAAAAAATAAGTTTAAATGCCACCATTAAAATAGTAAATTAGGTTTGATTGTTATTTATCTTGTAGCTTTAGTTCCTCTTAATGTATCTGAAAAAAAAAAACACACTATTTTCTAAAAGAGCTGTTTAGACTAATCAAGGCGTTGAACACTTAAAAATGAATCGCCAGCTCTCAGCAACAGGCTTCAGACGGTTTACATCATTAATCAAGTCCAAAATGGAAAAGCGTGGCTCCCACACACCCACACCGCTTTTGAGTGGAAACTTCATATAATAAATTAGTAATAGGCTATATATCGCAGGTCTGTCTGGCACTGAGGACAGTGGTGGGAGGATTTACACTCACTACAGCACTGACCGAGATGTTAACGTGTGTTGCATTGACAGCCAAATCAATCCAATTACTTGGAGTAAGTCACCCTGATATATGGAGAAAGGGTGTGTGTGTGTGTGTGTGTGTGTGTGTGATAGCAGCTGGGTAGGTTGGGCCATTGTATACAGCTGTGGAAAAAAATAAGAGACCACTGCACAATTATAATTTTTTCTAATTTTACTACTTATAGATATGTGTTTGGGCAAAAGGAATATTTTTGTTTGAGTCTATAAACTACTGACAACATTTCCCCCAAATTCCAAATTAAACATTATCGTTTAGACTCTAGAGCATTTATTTGCAGAAAATGACAAATAGTCAAAATAACAAAAAAGATACATGTTTTCAGACCTCAAACAATGCAAAGAAACAAGATCAAATTAATTTTGATCAAATTAAATTAAATCAATTAAAACAACATAATACTAATGTTTACACTTAAGAAGAGTTCAGAAACCAATATTTGGTGCAATAACCCTTATTTTTAATCACAGCTTTCATGTGCCTTGGCATGCTCGCCACAAGTCTTTCACATTGTTCTTGGGCGACTTTATTCCACTCCTGGTGCAAGAACTGAAGTAGCTCAGCTTTGTGTTTGTATGAGGGGCCGTTCAAGACATTATTCATTCTGGTCCTCTCACATACATACATTCTCCTCTCACATACATATATTCTCACTCTCACATACATACATTCTCACTCCCACATACATATATTCTCACTCGCACATACATATATTCTCACTCGCACATACATATATTCTCACTCGCACATACATACATTCTCACTCGCACATACATACATTCTCACTCGCACATACATACATTCTCACTCGCACATACATACATTCTCCTCTCACATACATATATTCTCACTCTCACATACATATATTCTCACTCGCACATACATACATTCTCACTCGCACATACATATATTCTCACTCTCACATACATACATTCTCACTCGCACATACATGTATTCTCCTCTCACATACATATATTCTCAGGGTGAGAATATATGTATGTGAGAGAGAGAGAATATATGTATGTGAGAGGAGAATGTATGTATGTGAGAGTGAGAATATATGTATGTGCGAGTGAGAATATATGTATGTGCGAGTGAGAATGTATGTATGTGTGAGTGAGAATGTATGTATGTGAGAGTGAGAATATATGTATGTGCGAGTGAGAATGTATGTATGTGTGAGTGAGAATATATGTATGTGAGAGTGAGAATGTATGTATGTGTGAGTGAGAATATATGTATGTGAGAGGAGAATGTATGTATGTGAGAGGAGAATGTATGTATGCGAGAGTGAGAATATATGTATGTGAGAGGAGAATGTATGTATGTGAGAGGACCAGAATGAATAATGTCTTGAACGGCCCCTCATATGTTTGTGTTGGAATTCAACAGACACTGGAATGGAATGGATGCTGATTTCAGAAAAAAATGCAGCGGTCTCTTATTTCTTTCCAGAGTTGTATAACATATCAATCAATCAATCAATCAAACAATATTTATAAAGCGCTTTTCATACAAAATTGTAGCACAAAGCGCCTTACAGTGGTCAAGGATTAGAAGATTGACCTTTATTGATCTCGCACAGGAGGAGTTGTTTCTATATTTGACCCGGGGACCATCCCCATAATTTGTTTTGTTATTTAGGCTTGGTCAGGCCCTAAGCTGGAGGATTTTACCTATGGCGCATGTTTGGGTTGTATATAACTCTATGTATTATAGTGTATTATAAGTTTGTTGCAATGAAAGCTAGCAGGTACAGTGTGAACAATGGACTGATTAAAATGCAAATACTTTTTTTTTTTGGCATAATTGTCCTGTCTATGCATTACCCAGTTTATTGTCAATTTATCATCATCAAGAATATAGTTATTGGTGATTATATTTTGTCTATACACAATCAGAATAATAATATGGATGTATGTAATCAGCCATTACAGTCTAAAAGCAGAAGAAAAAATAAAGTAAGTGCAGTGTAACCTTTTGGAAATAAAGTCATAATTAGGTACTTTTGTGTGATACTTGAAACTTAACTTATGGCATATGACATAGCCCTGTGCCCTTATTCAAATAAAGAAATAAATACACTACCAGTCAAAAGTTTCAACACACAATTTCAGTTATGATTCTTCTTTATTTCCATGATTATTTGCATTGTAGATTCTCACTGAAAGCATCAAAACTCCAAAATGGTTTTAGATTTTTAAAAATACCCCATTGCTTTGACCACTGATTTACACTTTTAGCATTGCTTGACCCTGACATGGCACACCTGTGAAGTGAAAACCAAACCATGAGAATTCATTAAGAAAATCATTGCGAGAAGGTCAAGGGTTTGCAGCACTGTCAAAAAGAAAGAGAGGCTATTTTGAGCATAAATCTTTTTTATTATTATTATTATTATTATTATTATTATTATTATTATTATTATTATTATTATTATTATTATTATTATTATTATTATTATTATTATTATTATTATTTTGTTACATTATGTGTTATTTCTTTGCTGCATATGTCCAGGTTCATATATTTGATGTTTTTTGTATATGTAAAATGTGGCAAAGAAGAAAAACATTTCAGTCGTACATATACTCAACAAAAATATAAACGCAACACTTTTGTTTTTGCTCCCATTTTTCATGAGATGGACCCAAAGATCCAAAATTCACTCCAGATACACAACACTATCATTTCTCTCAAACATTGTTCACAAATCTGTCCAAATGTGTGACAGCGAGCACCTCTGCCCCGCCGAGACAATCCACCCCACCTCACAGGTGCGCCACATCAAGATGCCGATCCGACATCATGACCAGTGCACAGGTGCGCCCCAGACTGCCCACAATAAAAGGCCACCCCGAAATGTCCATTTTTTTTTCTTTATTGGGGGTCTGGGGACTCAGAACCAGTCAGTATCTGGTGTGACCACCATTTGCCTCATGCAGTGCAACACATCTTCTTCACATAGAGTTTATCAGATTGTCAGTTGTGGCCTGTGGAATGTTGGTCCACTCCTCTTCAATGGCTGTGCGAAGTTGCTGGATATTAGTGGGAGCTGGTACACGCTGTCGTATACGCCGGTCAAGCACATCCCAAACATCCTCAATGGGTGACATGTCCGGTGAGTATGCTGGCCATGCAAGAACTGGGACATTTTCAGCTTCCAAGAATTGTGTACAGATCCTTGCAACATGGGGCCGTGCATTATCCTGCTGAAACATGAGGTGATGTTCATGGATGTATGGCACAACAATGGGCCTCAGGATCTCATCACGGTATCTCTGTGCATTCAAAATGCCATCAATAAAATGCACCTGTGTTCTTCGTCCATAACAGCCTTTGAAGAGGAGTGGACCAACATTCCACAGGCCACAACTGACAATCTGATAAACTCTATGTGAAGAAGATGTGTTGCACTGCATGAGGCAAATGGTGGTCACACCAGATACTGACTGGTTCTGAGTCCCCAGACCCCCAATAAAGCAAAAAAAAAAATGCACATTTCGGGGTGTCCTTTTATTGTGGGCAGTCTGGGGTGCACCTGTGCACTGGTCATGATGTCGGATCGGCATCTTGATGTGGCGCACCTGTGAGGTGGGGTGGATTGTCTCGGCGGGGCAGAGGTGCTCGCTGTCACACATTTGGACAGATTTGTGAACAATGTTTGAGAGAAATGGTAGTGTTGTGTATCTGGAGTGAATTTTGGATCTTTGGGTCCATCTCAGGAAAAATGGGAGCAAAAACAAAAGTGTTGCGTTTATATTTTTGTTGAGTGTACATAGATAAAAATATGCTTCACACAGGAAACACCAATATAAACCAAACAGTCAATTAATCTAAAACTGCAAATTTAATTCAAATTGGAGAAGCCAGCCACATGAAGCAACGGTTTACCCACAAATCACTTTGAGGAATACTGTGGATGTTTATCTGAGCCTGAATCGCACCGCTCACTGCCTCAGGGTAATCAGACTAGAGCTTAAAGACATTCCCCTTGAAATGACATAAATCATAATGCATATACTGTGGTGGAGGTCGCTTATAGCCTGCAGAAGCGATTCAGCCTTCACATTCTCACCAGTGCATCTATCAAAATCCAAAACGTTTTACTTGCTCTGGTCTAATCATGCTTCTCCTTGACATTCTGGCCACCAGGGGTCTACTTTCCCAATTATAAATGAGAGCCACGCAGAGGCTCGAGAAAGGGCACAAAATGACCCATCCATCACACTCAAAGCTTCACGCTTTTCCCCAGCAAATTTATCTGTCAGTCAGCCTAATTATAAACTTTCTGTGCTAATATTGAGCTAATTACATAATTACTTTTTGAGTTGAGGGTGTTTAGAAGGCTGATTTTGGTCCCTGTGGCTGTGAAGCAGATAATGGTCTTCAGTGAGCCGATTAGTCTAATGCATGTGGCAAACATCTCCAATGAGACCAGTATTTATGCTTTATTATGCAGCAGATAATACTTTATTACATATTACTTTAGTGATGCTTTGTTTTTGTTTCTGGTTTGAATAAGCCAATAGCAAAGATGAAAGAACATTTTATGAATCATGGTTCACACTAATGAAGCTCCAGTCTGGAGATGTTGTTTTCATATTATCAAAGTGTAATTTTAGCCTCTCTGTAAAATACTGGTTTAGAGAAGACTGCATACCAATGAGACTCTAATGGCCACAGTGTCCGATATACATTATTCAAAAAACTGAGAACAATAAAAACACATCTTAATAAATAAAACATGATGTCAATATCGGAAATTGTCTGTAATGACAGTGATCTTCTGCCTGTGTATATTCTATTCCATTGGTCAATGTCTAAGCTGTACCTATAATAAGACTCTCATGTCTTTATTTAATTGTTTCAGGTTGAAGCTTCTGCAATGCCTGTTTAAGCTGCTCTAGGCTTAGTAGCAATTAGCCACGATCTCTGTCTGCCTTTCCTCGCAATCAAGAGGAAAATGAGCTGGAGAGCATCTCCATTTATATCACCATATACTTCATATCATCTCTATTTGCATCACAATATAACGCTGGCCATTTGGCCCAGTCCTAATCTTAATAATAACTAATTCAGATATACAACTGGCTTAATACTGAAAATAAATATACTTTGCACTGATGTGCATAAATGTGCATAAATCTGATTTTGCTCATCATCTGAATCACAATCGACTTTGTGTCCAGACCTGCTTAATATGCATTTTTAACCTTTCCAGCTCTCTCCTCTGAGGACCCTCGTTCTGTTCAAATGAGTGCAGCTGGCTGCAGTGTTGGAACTCCCACTGGTCAGTGTCTGCGTTAATCTGTACTGTTGACACGGCTGTTTGGGTGAGTGGACTTACCCCAGCCCTGCCAAGTCCGACACCAGGTTGCCAAGGGCAGCAGCTGTGGAGAAGGAGCAGAAATGATTACAAATGAGGTTCATGTCAGGTACAGCCAAAAATGTGTGTCTCATAGGGGAAGGTAATATCATTTTAATAACATTCTGGCATGTTCAATGAATGATTCAAATAATTCTCCTCTCTCTCCCTCTCTCTGTCTGTCTCTCCAAGTCAAAGATTACCTATATTTATCACTTATAAGACATGATTGGTGCTGACTCTTAGTGCCGCTAGATATTAAAAAACAAATCAAAACAAAAAGTACATTCATTTTGGTTCTTCCCTCACAAAAATGCACTGAAATTAGTAGAAGTGAAATTAGTAGAAGTTTCTATAAAAACACACAGGAAGCTGTGCCTGACCAAACAGGAACATCCCTTATAGAAGTGTACTGGGAAATCACTACATTTAAGCCCCTATTAAACCACTATTGATGTCTTTTGTGTATTGTGTTCCTTGTGTTGTCAGGGACAGTGAGGTTAGCGGTCTGTCTCAGCTGTTGAAGCCACCAACAGTACCCAGGGGAACAGAAAGCTCTGCCATCTCCACTAAAGCTCCCATTCTCCCCTCTCAGTACAATGGTTTGGCCACAGCACTATCCCCCTAAAGAAGATGCATTATGCACACGATTCACTGCAGGGACTACCAGATAATGTGCATTCATCCATCTTCAAAACGGACCACCGTACCTGCACCAGAAGAGCCACAGACTGCCTACTCAAGTGTGCAGAGATGGGAAAGAGTGCTGATGAGAAATTAAAGGTGAAGAATTTCAAACACTTTTTTCTGGCATTTAAAGTCTAACCGTCTGTCACTGTTCCACTGTGTTGTCTTGGAAAATAATAGAAAGTCCTCAATTCTTGTGCCAATAGCAAATCTGCCCTGTGCTGAGATAAAATTCAGAAAGCAGATTTTTGCTTGGTTCAGCAGCATCACTGAGCATCCAAACATGGGTGCGCTCATCTAATGGATAAAATGGTGGAAGGCACTAAAATAGAAAACATTTTAAAAATATCCTAAAGGAAATTTGGTTAAAATATATATTATGGGAGTTAGAGTCTACATTTTTAGTCTTTAGTTGTATTAGTCTAACTGTCAGTCTTGCTTGAAGCACATGGAAGTTACAGATGTGACAAATGTAATGGAGGAAGCCATCAGTCTTAATTAGGCGGTGTGATTTCTCAAATGTAATTATGAGAGAAGGTCAGCAGTCAGTGTTTAAGTCTTTAAAGCTCTTTGTTAATTTCTCAAAGGCAAAGACCAGACACCTCGACGAATACGGACAGCAGTCACACCTCAGTACACCACAAGAAAGGCTTCTACTCTGTTCAACTAAAGAATTTCATTATCGCACAAAAAAAGTCATGACAATTCAGATCTCCTAGCATCAAAAAGACACATTATCAGAACGTCCATGAATCAGGCAGGGAGTTGTGACTATAGCGCATTTCAAGCATTTCATTTCTTCATCATGGTGTTGGCACCTGTTTGTAGGTGGCATAAAATATTAGGCAGCAAATGGGTGTTTTGTCCCCAAAGTTGATAGAAGAAAAATGAGGAGGGAGATGGAGCACAAATTTGGACCGCATATTGAAGAAAAATGAGGACGAAGAATGGAGGCTTGGTGAAATACAACAAATGAGTGACTTTATCTCAAATAATAGAAAAGATAGGGTTGGCTCAAGCTTTTACACTGTCAAATAGGCCTGATGAAGTATGTGAAAAATTGGGCAAGACACTTCTTTTTCCTGTTAATATGAAATGTACTGGTGAGCATTGGTTTGGAGGGAGCCAAAAGTGCAAATTGACAGCCTTGCTTCAGCAGCAGTCTTCCCCAAGCAACTGTGGTTAGAAATAGCTTGCCACCATTGCTACAGGTAGTGCAGATTGAATGACTAATGACTTAAGGGAAGCACTTTGAGAGGCTTGTCTATCTTTTTAATTTTAGCCATTATTATTTTCATTAAATTAAAATACCTGTGTTTAAATGATCTAATTACTTCAGCTGAAAACTTTCTTTTTTCCCTTTGTACCCAGCCAACAGAGACCCCCTCGCCTCCCACTGCTTCTGTGATTGGTCGACTCTCATCCATATCTGGCACTGGCTTTAAATCACCCTGGACCCACTTGGATATCTGTTAGTTTCAAGTCCCTCATGCAACAAAATGACTGAAAAATGAACAATGAATGAACAGAATAAGTGAAGAAGTGAAGTGAGAAAGAGTCTAGATTTCCATTCCATGTTCTTTTTATATCTACTTATATAATGTTATTCTCAGATCAATACAGTTTTCTTATTGAGCTTCAGCCTCACTGTCAAGCCTAAGATGTACAAGCTCTGTGTAGAAAGATAATATGCTGTCCTAAAGCGAATTTGACATCTGCAGCTGCAAACCTCGTCGGCAATGGCTTAAGCTAAATCCAATTGTCCACAAGAAAAAAATGCATATCTGAGTGATCTAAATGGAAAATAAAGAGTTCATTAATGACATGGTTTGAGAGGATGGAAGAAAAAAAAAAACCTTGTATTTCCTTTTTACCACCTCATTCATGTTCTGAATTAAAAGAGGTTTTGTTTCAAAGTTATAAAATGTACACTATGTAACATTTCTGATCAGGGGGCTGCCGCTTGCTTGTGTCAGTGGTGATGTTATTGCTATTGCCCCAAATGTTCTACATAGTTTCGCATTAAACTTATCCTTGGGTGATGCCACCAGGTCGAATCAAAGATGAGATCTATACAGAGGTGACACTGTTAACAATATGAATGCATGCAGGTATTTGTAATTGAATAAATGCAAGATAGATAAGTTTAATGCCATACTATGGAACATTTAACTAAATAACATCTCCACAAGACAAGCAGAACCCTCCACTAGCAAAGATATAAAAAGCCTTTGAATAGAAAAATCAATATGTGAGTATAAATATAGTATAACTAGCAAGAAATACCAACTTGTTATTTGATATTAAAAGCTAAAGCCATATTCCACTCATCGATTTAACACAGTAGTGCTTACTTGTAATATGAGCTTTGTGCTAACTCTTATCCTCGTAGTAGCTGTCTTATAACTTTCATATTTGTTGTTTTCTCACTCGGATGACTGGCACCGCAGTGGTCATATTCACATTAATGAAGCTGTGGTATAAAACAGCTGTCTTTGGAAAGTAACAATGGAAGTCTCTCTACAATAGTTTGACAAGCAATTACTCTAATGAACAAGGAGGAGAGACCATAGGAAGACAGCAGAGCGGGTCAGCAAAATATAACCCTTTTAAAACAAAACTTAATAGCAATAGCTATGGTAATTAATGTCCTATCTGCAGTAAAGTTCAACATTGACAAGTGTTTCATTATCTGACATTATCATACAAAATATACATGTTCATTTATTGCTTACCTGCCATGGTTGAAATGCCTAGAATCACTCCAATAGACAATTCAATCTGTGTGCCCTGAGGAAAATGCAGAAAAAAACAATTACTTTACAATAGGTTTCAGTTTACCCTACAATAAGCTTACTGCTAATGTTAGAATGATTGAAAGGACAAACTAAAGAGAGAATAAGCATGTAATATGCATTTACACGCTTATGTAAGAGTGACATGCTTTTTAAAAGTATGTCATGTATTCAAAGTATTGCATACAAACAACAACGCCAAAATGGCAATATACTTACAGCAAGAATCATGATGCAGTTGTCCAGAAATCCAAACCCAACAAATGGGAGTGCATTGTGCAAAAGAACTGAAAAAATATACAAAGTATTATTAATCAATTGTGAAAATCTGCCACACAACACAAAAATAATCCATTAGAACTAGTTAGAAGGCAACAAACCAGTGTACGCTAATAAAACACATTTTCATGTAGAATATTCAGTGTGTTTCAGACCGTTAAAATTATGCAAGCCAAATCTTCCGACAGATGGTTTGGGGTTCTTTTGTGCTGCACTTGTTTATTTTCAGTCTTTCTTTGGCTCTACCTCTTTTCATTACTGCAAACATTACCAGCAGCACAGCATCTCCAGACATTTCAAATCTAGTAAAATTCCACACCAGGAATTCACTTGGTTTTCTAGTGTGGAGTGGATCTACAAGAGGCGAGCTGTGGTCTTTAGCAGTGAAACTACAGGGAGATGCTGT
This sequence comes from Paratrypauchen microcephalus, assembly GCA_036785185.1. NCBI lineage: Eukaryota > Metazoa > Chordata > Actinopteri > Gobiiformes > Gobiidae > Paratrypauchen > Paratrypauchen microcephalus. The sequence goes on along the minus strand of JAVJIX010000002.1, from coordinate 13,436,710 downwards.
GTGCTGATAAAACAAACAGCCTCTACAGGGAGAGATTAGATTAGAGCTGAGATATTGGGCTGGAGAAATGTTTAGAAATGTGCGAAGCTGCTGTTGTCAAGTGGAGATACTGTTGATTAAACTGAAGTGCCTTTATTAGGGAGCACTCAGCACTATCAGATTTTATGTTACAATTATTGTGAGACGAATCATAAAGAATGAGTTAATGATTGCTGACACCATGACCAAACAGAGAATGTAGTTTTCTGAGTTAAATCCATATTAATTTCCAATTTCATAGAAGAACATTCCTCTACCACTAGCATGAATAATAAAGTAACGTTAATGTGGCATAAACAACCAGGTAAAAAGCACTTTACATTACGTGCCCAACTCAAGTTAATGGAGCTACTTTTCTTTTTTTTTTTACTTCTAAAATTGACCTGGTAATTCACATTTATTGATTACTGTTTCATCTTGACATCCTTGTTTGAGAAGTTCTATGTTTGAACGGACTAAGCGATTCAGTTTCTACAGCAGGGTGTCCAAGCATTTTTCACCAAGGGAAACGTATCTTAATTTTGATGCATGCTCATATTTTCCAACTGTTTCTGAAACTTACGTTGTGACACTGCAATTTCCCCATTGTGGGACAAATAAAGGATTATCTTATCTTATCTTATCTTATTGAAACATCTGAAGCAGAGGGCCACAGACTAGTGTTCAATACAGTGGATCATCCAAATGGGTGCATTTTACATAGTTTTGATAGCGCCACCATTATTTTAGTAAGTCTTGGAACTAGGGATGTCAACAATTAATCGATTACCGGTTAATTGTCGATTAAGACGTTGGTCGATCAAAATGCATTAATTGTAATTAACCGCTAACCGCGGACACGCGGACATGCGCACCCGCGTGGTCATGAAACAAGGCAATCGCGCTGCGCTAAGATCGACTCACAGCCGACCGCAGGCGCCAACGGCACTGCTTAGCAGCCCCGGGTGTACGCGTGAGGCGAGATCTAACCCGGAATGCGTGCCGCTGCTGGTTTCGCCGCGGCCCGTGGCCCGAGCCCCGAGCCCCGCGCGGCTGGCCTGCGGCTCGGAGCGCGGGGCGCGGCGAAACCAGCACGCGCCCCAGTGGTTTAATCCTGGTCTAGACCCGGTCGAGTCCCGGTCCAGTCCCGGTCCAGTCCAGGTCCAGTCCAGGTCCAGACCTGGTTCAGACCTGGTCCAGTCCACGTTCAGTCCTGGTCTAGTCTCTTAGCCAATCAGGACAGAACACAATGTTACTCTATAAAAAAAATTTTACACTATAAAAAAAAAAAATTGGATAGAGCGAGGGATTACTGTATTTTGTTATTCAGCATCAATACATTTGTCTGCTTTTTACTAAGGAATAATTAATTGAGGAATATACAATATAATAATACTATGATATATTTATGACTCAGTGTTATGTATACTATAGCTTATATTCTTAAAGACCCTATTGAAACACTCAAATTCAGGTGAAAAACGCCGCTTGTCAGTTAATCGTTAATCGACCGATAAGGTCAATCAACTATCAGTTAATGAATTAACCGATAATTTGCATCCCTACTTGGAACACATTAGGTCTGCATACTGCAGTGTAATTTATTATTGAGGTTATGGTGATAGAACTACTTAAAATTGCTGTTAAATGAATGCCTATGGTAAATTGGGTAATTTCAGCAAAAGGCTTGAGGGCCAATAAAAATTGGTCAGAAGACCCCATTTGGCCCCAAATTCTGCACCCGAGGCAGCTCAGAAAGATAGAAAATGAAAAATAGAAGAAGGCTTTTGATGCCAAACCAATATTTCACAGTGAGAGGCAGATGATCTTTGGTGGTAATCCCATTTGTTGTTGTGCTATACAGATGTGACATAATCTTCTATGTTTAAAGCCAATTTTATACTTTTGAAAATAATAAATTACAGATTTGTTTAATATCCATTAATTTCTTGCCTGGAAAACATACTCAGCCGTTAATCAGCTAGAGCTACAAAAGATCACAGATGGTCCTGCTGCGATGCTGCACATACAGTAATGCATATTTAAAATACTCATTAAACCTGATTATTCTCAGTTGTGTTTTCTCTGGGGACTCATTGACAACAAAAGTGATTAAAAACAACACATTAACCTGTAACCATAGTAACCATTACTATGTAAATCTATATTAACATTTCATTCTGCATTTTCTATTCTGTTTATGTTCTTGTATCACTGAAGAGAGAGGTGGGACGTTAGTGCCCCCATGTCGGCTGTTTTAAGTCCATGGACCTGTCCATTTCCAAGTCTGTTCATTGTTTACAATGACAAATAAACGCTTCCATTCCATTCCATTAACATTACAGGTTGATTTTTAGATTGTCATTGACATCAAAATACATCGTTGAAACTGGATAAGCACAATTTAGTATACAGTGAACCCTCGCTCTATCGCGGTTCACTGTTCGCGGCCTCGCTGTTTCGCGGATTTTTTTTTTCTTTTTTTTTTATAGTGTAACATTTTTTTTTATAGTGTAACAATGTGTTCTGCGGCCTGATTGGCTAAGAGACTAGACCAGGACTAAACTTGGACTAAATCAGGTCTAGACCAGAACTAAACCAGGTCTGAACCAGGATTAAATCACTCCGTGCGGCTTTTGCGTTCGTTTGTGCTTGTTCGGTTTGTGGCTCGGGTTGAGAGGAATCACAGGAGCAAGATGGCGACTATGGTCGGCTGTACTTCTGCTACCTCTACTATTTCTCGTATTTTTGTGATTTTCCTTGTGCTATATTTTGCATGGTCAGCCCTGTCAGCAAATGGCTATGTCGCGGCTGTTATTCAATATGACAGACATACGTTATTCCGCATCAAGGCACATATGGAAAGTTTTTCTGTTACCTGGCCAGGTACACAGTTTTTCCCTCCAAAACTGGAATGCTCCACGTCATCGCCGGAGTACCTGCTGCTAACTAAGCCCCGGGGCAAAAGAAAAAGGAAGCGGGGATCCAGGGCAGGTGTCCAAACCAAACAGCGAGCAAGCGGGACTGGATCTGCGGGGAGTGAACGGTGTCCGATACCGGTTCCTATCTGGGCGTCAGACGGCGAATCTGCGGACCCACCGCCGCTACGGAGCTGTGACCGGATCTTTCCCACTCGAGTCGCCTGTACTTCTCTGCGGCGTGAGAGGGTCATTCGCTCTGTCACTTGTATCAAGGATGGAGGTTGTGTCCAGTCTTGTCCGGAGCGTCCAGTCGATCGGTGCACGTCAGTGTCCGAACGCACGCAGCCTCTCCGGATGGCCCTGCTTAACGCACGCTCCATATGAATAAATCCTTTATACCAGGGGTCTTCAACGTTTTTCAAGCCAGGGACCCCCAAACAGATGGCGAACTGGGCCAGCGACCCCCTACTATATATACGGCATAGAATTGTGTTTTATATTAAATTGAGCTTAGTGTCATGTATAAACATTGCTACTCTGTTATGGTACATCCAATACAAGGAAATAATACACAGGTTAATACTGTATTTTACACTATAAAATATAAAATTATATTATTTTCAAGTGAAATCAAAAGATTTCACGACCCCCCTGCAGTACCTCTGCGACCCCCCTAGGGGTCGCGACCCCCCTGTTGAAGACCTCTGCTTTATACTGAGCGACTTGTTTGTCAACGAACACGTGGATTTTATGTTCCTGACTGAGACATGGCAATGCGAACAGGATTTTGTCCACCTTAATGAATTGTGCATCCCGGACTGCTCCATGACTGGAACCCCGCATGGCGAGGCGGCGGCGGCGCGCTCGTTTACCGGGATGGCTTCTGGACACGACAAATGAATCCGGTCGCGTTCAACTCCTTTGAGATGCAGATGACTAAGGTTGGGAACATTGCTTCATTTTATTGTATCTTAATCTATCGGCCGCCTGGTCCTGCACGTTCTTTCTTGGATGATTTCGCAGACTTGTTGTCTTCTATTATTAAACTTGAGAGAGTTTTGATACTCAGTGATTTTAACCTCCATGTAGATAATCCCTCATCCCTTATCCACAATGAGGGGTTTATCGTGGTTAAATCTGTGACAGAGCAGCACGTGTGGCGCACTTCTCCAAGGGGTTGGTGCGCGTCTCGTCCCGGGACGTAGCAGTGCTCCTCGCACATCTGGCGGGGCTCCCGGGGCCGTGTCTCCCCCTACGCGCCACTATTAATACATTTTGTTGAAAATCTATGAAAGTTTGAGTGTTTAAACTAGAGACAAATGTGAGAAAAGGTTAATTCCAGTCTGAGAAAAGCATATAAATGTGTGTGATGAGGTATTTACAGCCTTAAAACATGTAGAATAATTGTAAAATATAAAATTGTCCTACTTCGCAGATTTCACTTATTGCGGGCTATTTCTGGAACCTAACCCCCGCGATAAACGAGGGTTCACTGTATTAAAAATAACTTGAGTGACTCCTACCGTATCTTAGCTGTGCAGTAGTTGGTGGTGCGAAATCCATCTGCCCTGGAGACAAAAGAAATACACGTGTTAAACATCTGCATAATCGTCTATGCTGTGATGTCCAGAGAGGCACTTATCAAAAGGCCAAGGCTCAAAGTAAGAGATTGAGAGAGAGAGAGACAGGAAAGACAGAGCGAAACAGATAGATTGAGAGAGCGTGAAAGAGAGAAGAAAGAGAGAGGGAGAGAGAGAAATAGAAAATTACACAGATGAAAGCAGAGAAGCAAATGATTTCCAACATTTCCTCCCTCATCGAGTGTATCATGGATGAGGTCAAAGGTTATGTGAGAAAATGGTAATGAGATTGCCCAAGAGTAAAATATGGTGCGATTATATTCAGACAGTTTAAAATACAACTTTTCCAACTTTGAGAAATTCGAGTCCGACTCAATCACAAGTCAGAGGCCCATTTTAAGATTTTAAGAACAAAACGTCCAGCGGGGTGGCTTCCTATGCAGTAAATTGGATTTTGGTGGCTCTGATAATGTAGTCTACTCCATAGTATTGCCTTTCTCTTTGCAGGACAAATCAGGTCACGGAAAATGATACGGAAAGCCCTGGAGATAGAGGCAGACACACTCAATAGTAGATCCATGTGAAGCACAAACCAGTTTGAGACAAGAAGCTAATGCAATATAAAGTAAATGCCTATGTCCAATTTCATGTGCATTGTGTGTAATTTGCATGGCATTTAAGAAGAGAGGAAATAACTCCTTGCCCTACAGGTGGAGGATGTTTTGTCTGATGTTTTTTTTAGTCGATTTGCCAAACATACAAGTACAAGACAAACTATGCCTCAGCAAAGCTCAGTAATTAAGCAATAAATATGTATAAATTCAGTTATCAGGTCTAGATTTTGTATTTCTTCTCTCCTTGCATTCATTTGCAGTGTCATTGCTAATGTTATCTGCCTCATCTGTTAACACATTGGCACAAGTCTATTGTTAGATCCCAATTGTAAACCGACAAGTGCTTTACAGAATAACAATAACATTAAAATCACAATATAAAGCAATTAAAATAAAAATCATTATTATCAAATCAGTTTTTGAAAGAAACAAAGAGTGCGTATTAAATTAAAAATTAAATTGATATGCACAACTAGATTGACCATTGTCAGAGTGTGCTCAAATGGCTTGACTTGGCTCAGGCCAATAGGAGGCAGCACACAAAGATAGACGTGTTGTTCAGAAATAAAATCTAGGGATTTGTAGCTCAATGAATTAAAGCATTTACCCTCAAACGATAACTATGAGAAATTTGAGATTTTCCAGATCCTGCTTCCATTTACCCATTGTGTTTTTGCCTAATCCTGACCAGTGCTCTCAGTAACTAGCTCAGATACTGGTCACACCCATCCGCCTCCCCCTCCTGGTGTCATGTTACTGTCTCATTCACCTCTTTGTGCGGTCTGCTCTCATGCTGCACACTTTGCTTCGGAAACTGTATCAAACTAATACTCCAATCCCCCATGCAACAGTTAAAGGCCCTGTCACAGATTTTTCCTAAAGTATTTGGAGCAGAATTTGTCCCAGTACTGATTTATTGTATAAGCAGTTCCTGAGGTGAAAATAAATCAGCTGTGGTCTGTATGCATCTAATTAGAAAGTATTTTATTGTCCCGTAATCAGCAAGTGTGCAAAAGCATGCTCCTTGCTGTTTGATTTACCATTACAGCAAAACTCTGCAATGGTGTCTGCGAAAACAAGCAAAATACTGAAGATTATTGCTGAAGTAATAATCAAGTACAATGGCTATTAATACATTTTGTTAAATGATCAAGCAAACTTGAGAGACATTATGCATAATTTGAGCTGAAAGTAAACAGCAAACACATCAAGGCTAAACTGGGAGTACTTTGAAGTTTTAATCTGAATTTCCTAATGACCATTTGGAGCTCAAAAGAAAAACATTAGCTGCTACATTAAAGTGAGTTGGTAAGTTCATATTTTGTACTACCTTTGTAAAAATGATTACAGATCAATGTGTAAGTCTTAAGCACACATGAAAAAGGAAGGGGTGATGTAGGGCAGCTCGTTTGAAATGCTCAAGAGGTCTGTTTAATGTCACGCTCTGATCAAACATACACTTCCCCAGCCACTCCTCCTGTTTGTCAGCCACACATAGACCTCCGAGTGAATGACAGGTGGAATTAACCAATCCCATTGAAGTCTCAGGAGAAGCAGATGACTTTATTTACCACTTAAAGGCAATGGAAATATAGCGTTTGATTTTAATTTGTGATCTAGGCTTCAAGAAAATCATGGTAATAATTCTTAGACATATTTCCCTAGGAGATATGCAAAATTTGAATATTGTGTTTCTGTAATAAAACCATTTAAAAATGTCGCAAAGCGCTGTATGAAAATAAAACTAACATAAACACAGAACACAGAAATACAGCAATATTATCCCTGAAGGGAAATTTGTCCTCTGGGTTTGCCACCACCACCAAGTGTGGAGTGAATGAACAATGAATTGTAAAGCGCTTTGGGTGTCATGAAAGGCGCTATATAAATACTATGAATTATTATTATTATTATTTGACCCCTGGGGACCCATCTCCATGATCTTATTGCTTAGGGTTGGTCAGGACCTCAGCTGGAGGATTTTACCTGAAGCATGTTTTTTGGTTGCTGTTTTGGCTTGGTTGGTTGGTTTTGGTAGGGATGCATGATATATCGGCATTAACAGCGGTATCGGCCGATATTGCCAAAATGTCAACATATCGGTATCGGCCCGATGTGTAAAACTGGGCCGATACTAACGACCGATATTTGTCAGTACTATAAATACCAGATTAAGAGTGACATGGTGTGTCATGTCTTTGTGTTAAAAGACATCAATATTTCATAAGATCAATAAGTTAGTTAAAGGTTATAAATGAGTTCATTTCCTATTTGTAAATTGTTAAAAAGAGTTAGGTAAAATCAGAGTGAGAAATCTTCACCTTTAAGGATCGTTCTATTTTGAGTAAAGAGTGAGCGTTCCTGTGGTAAAGTCCAGTCTGTTTTATACGAATGAAGCATGAAGACGGCTCGTGTTCACGCTCAATATGTTTTATATGTTTGAACCTCGGGAAACTTTCGCCTTTGTGAGTATTTTATGTTAACAAGCACTTTGATTAAGGTGATGTATATTGCATTTCAAAGATCAAAGATCAAACTCTGCCATATGTGTTCAAAATACAGTGAATCGAAATTTCGTTTCTCTCTGGCCAGGTAGTGCAAAAAAGACAGACATCTAAGACAGAGATCTAAAGTTAAACTAAAGTCTAAGATCTAAAATCTTAAAGCAGTGCAACATAATAAATACCTATATACAGATGTCCAAAAGTGTGCAGTGTGCATCAAAATGTGCAATGGAAGATACAGCAGTGAAATGGTAATGTGCAATAGAATGTGCATTGAAGTTAAGATAAAAAAATAAATGTGCAACAGTAGTAATTCTAGTGCAATAACAGGAGTAAACAACAGTACAACAGTAGTAAAAATTCCAGTAGTAAACATTTGAACAAGTAAGACCTGAACTTGTGGTTTCACGGAGCTAACTGTTTAAGCTAGCTACTCGTATTTTGTTCATCACATCTACTACAAAATTAGTAATGTGCCTTCTTTGTTCTGTTTCAGTTACTACATAAATATATAAGAGACCTCCATAAAACAAGAAAAGTATACGCCTTGTGTACGGAGTTTTTCTTTATTAGTTCGCTGGCTGTCTAGCCTCACATAGTCATGTGTCGTGAGGACAGCACATGGTGATTTATCATCCTTGTGGGTTTTTTTTTTTTATCTAAACTTTCTCACAGGGGTTTTGTAAATAAAATAAGTTAAGCTTTATGGAGTCAAAACACGTTTTGAAAATAAAAGACATTCAAAAATTCATTTTGCATGATTTTCAGTCTGTATAAAATGTTATCTCAGAATTAAAATAAATAGATGAATAAATAAATAGTTATCGGTTAATATCGGTTATCGGCCATAACAGCAGCATTAAGATCGGATATCGGTATCGGCTAAAATTTCCACATCGGTGCATCCCTGGTTTTTGGGTTATTTTACAGTTAATTAATTTTAACCTCAACCACAACATTTATTATATGCCATAACACGGAAGGATATTAAAATATTTAAAAATATAGATTTTCTCAACAATATTTAAGTCCTTTCATCTGCAGTGTCAAACGGGAAATGTCCAAAGGAAAATTAATGGGTTTCAAATGAGTTTGGATATTCAGAAAAATGTATATTTTAAACGAGAAAAGTAATAAAAATTGAAAATGGGCCACTTTTCCCACATATCCAGGAATGATGGATCGGGGTAAGCTCAAAAGATAATGATGTGTAACGTTATGAGATCTACCCAGCAAAAAATATTACTATGAAATCTTTCATCACTTGGAGAAATGGCCCCTTTCTGCTGCAGCCCCTCCTCCTCTCCTCACCAAAAAGTCAATTCGCAGGAAGCAGTCCCATTCTCACATGGTCAATTTATGATCTGTATGATAGCTGACAGAGGCCCATACACTTCCCCAAATCTGCTCTGCTCTGTCACATATTGATCAACTTAGATTTTCTCTCTGGGCCACTGCCTCTGTAGAATAGGATTGCAACAGACAGAAGAGAACAGGGCAGTTAATGGGCTGTGATAAGTGACCAAGCTAAGGCCTAATTCAATACCGATGCACCTTTGTTCACACTGATTACAGTCTAGTCTCCTTGTACTGCAGAGTCACCAAAAACACCCGCACACCCCCGCATACATGCAGTTTCAGATAAATAAAAATAATATCTGCTAATCTGAGATGTCAGTCACAAGTGAATTAGTGTCAAGGTTGTGCCATGCTGAAAACTTTAAGTTATATCATCAGACAGACAGAAATGGGTGCTTTTTGCTCAGGTCTGCAGTGGCAAGAAGCAGGTGGCTGCAGCTAAACTATGGCTGCGTCCCATTTCTCTGTCTTACCCCTTCGTCTTACCCCTACCCTTTGGTTTTGCGCGTTCATGTGAGGGCAAGGGGTGTCCCGATTCTAATTTTGATCAAGGGCTAGGGCCACGACCGAGGGCTACATACCCCTTGAAACGAAGTAAGCTCTCAACCGGACTTGGAACGAAGGGATACGCCTACAAGCTCAGGCAGGATTTGGGATCAGGATGGCAGGGGTGGTAGGGGTGTGGTAGGGGTGTGCAAAAATATCGAAAAATAACATGGTACTAAATTTGGCCATTATCATCATAGGCTGCTGTATTGATATATCGCCATCTTTAAGCTTTTTTTTTTTGTGACCACACTACAATTTTGCTGTTTATTTAGTTGAAGGAAGCTTGTTTATGCAACACACTTGACATATTGACTGCTTTGCTGATTAAAATAGATGTTTTTCATATTAACTTTGCACAAGTAGTGGTTTAAGAAAGAAATACAGTGGCTAAAATGTATTATGGTTCTTCAAAATTATAATAATAATATATATAATAATTAATAATTATATATATGTGAAATATATCTTGAATCATGAGGGACCCCAGGGCTGGACTGGAACAAAAAACAGCCCTGGCATTTTTGGCTTAGACCGGCCCTTCATAATTAGCGGAGCACAACGGACTAATTTATGTATGTGTTCCCCGAACAGTGGTGAAAGTATTTTCATTTCTTACAGGTGCTATAATGTCCAGTGCATCACTTTACCGTTTTTTTGGTTTTTTTTTTAAACACTTGTTTTACCCGTTTTTTTTGTTTTTTTTGTTTTTTTACGTTTTACACCTTTTTCATAGATAATTAAGTATATTAAAAAAGTTATTTATTTCATATTTTTTTAGTCAGCATAAACCCTCTCTTACTGGTGCAGGCAGCGCACCGGCCTTAAATCTTCTACCAGTGCGCAGCACCGCCTCACAATGGTTTAGGCTACTTTCACGGCTACAGAGTTTTGACAATCCTTGCTTAACAGACTGCAGATATCTCTGCACGAGAGTTTCGGGTAGCTTTCAGTTATTCTTGAATGAGTGGTTGTTTGTGTTTTCTACTTAAATAGCGCACCTTACTTTTTTTTTCCAAATGTGGGTTTTGGCCACCATTAACCATATTCTCTCAGCGGTGCTGCGTACCGGCTGTGAATTTTATACCGGTGCTGCGTTCCGGTGCACACTGCTTTAGTTTCACCACTGTCCCCGAAGCAAAGTCAAAAGATCAAAGTCAAAGATCAAAGTCAGCTTTATTGTCAATTCTGCCATATGTGTTCAACATACAGTGAATCGAAATTTCGTTTCTCTCTGGCCAGGTAGTGCAAAAAGACAGTGTACAAGATACAATATGAAGACAAAACACAACAAAAACTATCTAAGACAGAGATCTAAAGTTAAAACTAAAGTCTAAGATCTAAAATCTTAAAGCAGTGCAACATAATAAATAAATACCTATATACAGATTTCCAAAGTGTGCAGTGTGCATCAAAAATGTGCAATGGAAGATACAGCAGTGAATTGGTCATGTGTAGTAGAATGTGCATAGGAGTTAAGATAAAGATAAATGTGCAACAGTAATGTGCAACAATAGTAGTATTTTACTATTGTTACGTCTTGGCCTAGGGGAAACCATGGCGTAACATTTAAAGGAAAAATCCCAGCCCCCAAAAACCACCAGCAAACTCACAGTAACTACACATTCAATGGTTTATTTAAAATGCATCTTGCACACAAGGGCACAGTCTCTGGTTGCTCCTCTCCCTGTCCACCTTCAATCTGGTCTTCAGAGGACATGGAGGCTACAGCAGCCCCTCCAGAGAATATGTCTGTTATTTTAGAACATTTTGTAGCATCTATGGCGAGATTTTTTCATCTTTTAGCCTGCAACTTCTCCTTTCTTCCACTTCCACTGGTTGGTTTAGTACACTGTCTATATTGAAGATGGATCTTGGACAATTCCTAACTTCATACAGTCCAAATGTATTTTGACAGTGACCCATTTATTATTCAAGTAAATAGTCGTTCTTTTTGCTGCTAGACAGGCCATTAGTGCTCCTCTCTGATAAATATCTCATTGCTTTTCAGGGTATGCTATACTTTTATTGCTTAGGAAATGGGATTTATATTCACTAGCCTAAAAGTAATTCCTGAACACTTCCATTAGTCTGTATGTAAATAAAATAAAAGCTCAGCAGTTGCAACTGAATCCCTTATCATTGATAACTGTGGCTTGAAAATGTAGTAGTAAACAAAATAAAATGACTAAAATAACCAAATACTGCAGGGCTCATAGATATTGTGAAAACAGGCACCCAGGCCAAAAATACAAGCAGAGACAAAAGCCTTATTCCATTGTATCTTGTGAAAGTGTGAAAAAGTTTTGAGCAAAGAAAAAAAATCTGTGAAGACAACATTTTCTTGGCTGAACTGTTATGCTGACAAATTGGATTCCAAGCTGTTCCTTCGCTCAAACAAATTTCACTGCTGCATCTTCCATTGCACATTTTGATGCACACTGCACATTTTTAAGATAAGATAAGACTTTATTGATCTAACACAGGAGAAATTCACTTGCCACATTAGCTCCAGGCATTGGACATCTGTAAATAGGTATTTATTTATTCTTTGCACTGCTTTAGATTTGGTCTTAGATAGTTTTTGTAGTGTCTTTATATTGTATTTTTGCACTGCTTGGCCAGGGAGAAACGGAATTTCGATTCACTGTATGTCGAACACATATATGGCAGAATTGACAATAAAGTTGATTTTGACTTTGACAAATGATGACAAATAAAGCCAATGGTATTTTCTCCAAATTTAGGTTTTGACTCAACAGAACTCAGGGATTTCTTCACTTTATGTTCTCAAAACTATGCAGTTTGTAGTGTGCCAGGTAAAGATATTGTATGTTCTTGATGGGTTCATATGATATTATAACCTAAACTTTTTTTTTAAACTTATTTGGAGATCAGATGAGAATTACAAGGTGGAATTTGGTGATATTTATTATATTATATACAGACTTCATGGTTAATATCTGTGTAATACAGGGTCTATCCACATAAAACAAAAACTGGCACAATTTCTTTTCATTCAGTACAAATTAAAAAACAATTTACAATGTTGTCACTGGTATCTCATGAAAAGTCAAGCCACAACATTGATATAGCAAGTTTTAAGGACACAATCTCACAATCTCTAATATAAATTGATGAAGCCAACATTTGTAGATTTTCTAGGTTTATTCAAAAACACACCCTCCTCCCCCCATGACCAGGGTACTGGTCATGGGTCATGATTCTGTGACTTCTATGTAACACATGTATAACCTTTTCTCTACTTAAATCTAGATTGGGGCTTACATAAAACATAAGGCTGATCTTAGTCGTGAGAGATCAATACAAAACAGGCTGATGGAAACCAGTGTCAAACCATATTCATAAATCACCTTCTTATTGTGGTGTGATTTATGACCGTACAGTAGACTCGGGCCATCAATGGAGCGGAGAGTTCAAGGCAAGTACCAATGCAGACAGAAAATACAGATTTAAATATGCTTTGGTTAAATATTTAGTATATAGGACAGTAGCTTTTGCTTGTGTCTTAAATGTTTTACTTTGAGGTTTCTCATTGACCAAAAAGAATGCTCAACAGGCTTAATCTTTAGATGGGTCCTGACAGGTTGTAATTTTAGAAGACTCTTGGTTTTTAGATTAAAATTCAAACTCTGGTATATTAGCTTTGGTCATTTATTGCATCAGTTCGGCCCTTCCAATGCTATTATTGTGGTAAGTTGTAACAGTCCCTTCCCTTAACTTCAGAAATCCAATCATAGAAATGAATAGTGAACAAACGATAACAACGAGCGCTTCATGGACCTCCAGGCTGTAATGAAAAGTAGTAAAAATAGTACAAGAGGTGCTCTTTGGTAAAGGGAGAGACAATATATAAAAATACAAAAAAAAAACAAAAAAACAAGCGTTCTGTTACAAATGTCAAATGCCTTTATTGATTATGGCATGATGTCTTTATAGACCTGAACCCAAAGCATTTCAGACTACTGGCCTTCATCACAGGGACAAACAGAAATGATAGAAATGAATACTGCTGCAACAAAAATAATACTTAGACTCAGACAAACTTTATTGATCCACAATGGAAATTGTTTTGGGTACAGTAGCTCACTCATCAAATATAATATATAACAGAGGGTAAAAAAATAGGTGGAAGAGCAACCAAAGAGCAATAGACCAGTGTCAAATGAGACATAATTATAAAAATAATGGTAATAACGTATATGTACAAAGCAGAATTAAATAGAAAAGTAGTAATAAAATATAAAATACAATATCAAATAAGAATCCCAGCTGTTGTAGGAAGTATTATCTAGGAAGTATTATCTATTGCACAAGGGTGAGTTGTTGTACAGTTGTAGGGAGTATAGTATGAATGTAGTCCTGTATCTCTCACTGTTTGAGTGGAGCTGTAGGAGCCTGTTGGAGAATGAGCTCCTCTGTCCCTCTATGTTCTGGTGCAGTGGGTGAGCAGGAGTGTTCATGATGGAGAGCAGTTTGTCCAGTGTCCTCCTGTCCCTCACTGTGACAAATGTCTCCATCTCACAGCCGATCACGTGACCAGCTTGTCAATCCGTCCAATGTCGCTTTTACTGGTGCTGCTCCCCCAGCCTACCACAGCGAAGTACAGGGTGCTGGCCACCACAGACTGGTAGAAGATCTCCAGTAACTTACTGCACACACTGAAAGACCTGAGCTTTCTCGGGATGTAGAGTCTGCTCATGCTCTTCTTGTAGACAGCATTACAGTTGTCCCTCCAGTCCAGCCTGTTGGTCTCATAGACACCAAGATACTTGTAGCAGTCCACTATTTCCACATCATGGCCCTGGATAGTAATGGGCTCCACTGGTGTCATCTTTCTCCTGAAGTCAATCACCAGTTCCTTGGTCTTGTCAGTGTTCAGGAGAGTTATTAAAGTTACGAAATTGAAGAGAGTTACTAAATTCAGTTTAGTATTTTTTTCTAGTTTAGAGTCTGTGACATACTTGTTTCCTTTGAGATGCTATTGCTTTATGTGAAATGTTCCAAAGTATTCCACAGAGACAAGCAGGTGCCTCAACCAGACCAAATTACATGTCAGATCAGTAGAGACTAGAGAGGTGACCCTGCTCACAGTTAGACTGTGTTTTTCAATGTATTTTTTAGTACTATAACTTTTATTATAACTATAACTTTCATGTGTGTTACTATCCAGGCAAAGCAATAATATCTCCGTGGAGACACACAGTTCACGGAGCCCCACCAGAAAAGTTACATCGTGAACCTTTAAGTCTTCATACATGTATACATAGTATACAATGGACTCCTTTTCTTTTCACAAAGGACTTCTGAATGTCACAACTCAACTTAAAATACTCTTACCACTGAGGCATATAATGAGCTATGTCAAAGAAAATGTATGCATTAACTGGTTCTTTGTATCTGAAAAGAAATCACAAAGCACTGAAGCATGTCTTGACGGTAACAGACACCTAGAAGTATGAATCGAAGACAAATACTGTATCTTCTTGAACTTTCTACACCAGGAAGACAAATGAGTAGACAAACCTATTCCCCAAGAGCCAATTACTCAGTTAGGGGGAGCCGGAAACCACATCGACACAGATACTAGCCGCAAAATCTTGGAGAAACACTAAATCCCTAGGGACAAACGAAAGATCTGCGAGACAGAAAAAAGTTACTTTACTGGCTTTTGAAAATTCAACTATTTCAACAACTTTCATTTCATGCAACACTATTTTTGTTACATGATGATAGACAATGGCAAATGCTAATTACACAAATATTAGGACATTTATTTCTGTGTAATTACTCCCATGATGATAACAGTCTGCTCTTTGCTAAAATGTGATCACTAAACTCAATAGAACTTGTACTCAGCTGTAGCAACAGTGAGGCAGACAGTAAACCTTGCTCAAAGTTAATTGTACTTAATTGGCTGTGCTTCGTTGGGAATTTGTCGGTTCATTATTGATCAGGCTCAAAATGAGATTTCTTGTTCACCTGATACAAACAGATGTCTGCACTTAGACAGGAAATTGCACTGTGGACTGGACCTGCCATCATTCCCACCAACGTTTGTGTCTGGCTGAAAAAATAAAAGTATTTTACCTTATATAGCCGACCATGCTCCATTTGGCTGTCCTGTTCTGTACACTGCGTGTTGTCAGGAGCAGGAGAAGACAGTAACAGACTCAATGAGGTGTAAGAACGACAGATTGTTTTGATTTGGAGGAACAGCAGGGAAAAGTTTGGGAAAGCAATTTTAGGGAGAGGCTCTACATCTGTCCTGCCACAATAATGCACTGTATGGAGGAAAATGAACATGACCATATAATATTATGCTTTTAACATGCTATAGATTATTGAATACAATTTAAACAAGATGAACATTTTTGGGAAAGCTTTTGGGGAAAGGCTCTACTGTAGATCTGTCTCTTCCACAGCTAGGGCTGGACAATGAATAATTTTAATTGAGATTGAAATCTAATGATTTGTAAATCGTAATCTACCTAAAATTCTGCAGTGGATGCATAAAACTGGTTTGTAACAACGCCACAATTTAATATGAATGTGAGATGGCAGTTTCTCAACCCTCCCCAAGTTCCAGGGCCGTTTTCCTGGTTGGAGGTGAGAAAGTTACTACCAGTTAAGAGTTGCCTGCAATGCATCATAAATGTACAGAAAACTGAGTAATGTTTGTTGAAATGCAGTCAGCAGACTTCAAGATCAATATGATTTATTTTCATTGGTCAGGTTATCTATTTTAATCTACCCTTAAATACCATTGTAAGCTTCTTCAGTCAGATTTGCATTTCATTCATTGCAGAACAATAAATAAACAGTACCTTCCTTCTAGACTTTCATAGTATTCTCTCTTTCAGAGCTAGGGGTCAACACAAATATACTGGTTTGTGATATTTTGTTTTGGGGGCAAGTAACATTAGGATGAATGAATGGTTTTTCAATTTCCTGAATCTCTCTTGAAATCCCAGCTATATACAGCTCTGGAAGAAAAAAAAAAAAAGAGACCACTGCAAAATGACCAGTTTTTCTGATATTACTACTTATAGGTATGTGTTTGGGCAAAAGGAACATTTTTGTTTGAGTCTGTAAACTACTGACAACATTTCCCCCAAATTCCAAATAAAATATTATCGTTTAGAGCATTTATTTACAGAAAATGACAAATTGTCAAAATAACAAAAGAGATACGTTTTCAGAGCTCAAACAATGCAAAGAAACAAGATCAAATTCATTTTAAAACAACATAATACTAATGTTTACACTTAAGAAGAGTTCAGAAATCAATATTTGGTGCAATATCCCTTATTTTTAATCACAGCTTTCAGGCGTCTTGGCATGCTCTCCACAAGTCTTTCACATTGTTCTTGGGTGACTTTATTCCACTCCTAGTGCAAGAACTGAAGTAGCTCAACTTTGTGTTTGTGTTGGAATTCAACAGACGCTGGAATGGAATGGCTGTAATACATGTAGAGATGCTGATATCAGAAAAAAATGCAGTGGTCTCTTATTTTTTTTCCATGGTGGGTAAATAAAATAAAATCTATTCAATAAAATGAGATAAAGCACCAACATTGTAAATGTGAAGGGCTCATGATTGAATGGACATACTCTCCCCATAGCCATCACCTTGAATATCAAAAACCCTTCCTGGTGTGGTTCATTTTATCAGCGGCTTGGACTGCAGCTGCATAATTTAATACAAACTTAATCCATCTGTCTGAGCTTCACACCACCGATGGACCATATGCAGAGAGCACCATTTCCTCCCGCCTAGATTTTAATTGGTGCAATATGGCCAACTGGGGAAGAGCCTCACATGCGCTGCTGCTTTTATCTGTGCCCTCACTTACTAAGCCTGCAATTATTTCCTTAAATAGTGTCAAAACAAAACTTCTTGGCTCTATAAGTGACATAGGGAAAAAATAGCTATCCACACAAAAGCAATGCATTTATCTGTCTACTCTGGAATGCATATTAATGAGCGTCTGCAAGAACATGAGTATGCCTGATTAGCAGGGAAGCTAGTTTCCATTTATATTAGTGATTCCTATACTAAGGAAAACCACTATATTAAGTGGAAGTATGCATTATTTATCAATAGTCAAGTAAATATTAAAGACATTTTTATCTGTTCTTTTTGCAGCCTTTAATTTTTTTTTAAATAGACTTACTAAATGGAAAATAACAATATATTCCCCACCTCTATTATATGGTATGAGAAGTTAAAGTGAACCTATTATGCAAAATCAACATTTTACAGCTTTTATCCATATTACGATTGTTTTCCTTTTCATTTACCATCTCTAAGTTGTAATTAGAATGATTTGTGCATGTTTGGGTAATCCTCCATACTTATATTTATACTCCTGTATTCAAGGCATCATTGCTCCAATCAGCTGCTATTTTCACCACCACTGGTATACGCCTACTGCTCTGTACTTCATTCTACAATTTTATTTTCTTAAATCAGTGATACATGATACAAATGAAAAAAGAAATCTGCTGCTTGCTAGCATGATCTGCAATTATCCATAGGAGGGCCGGAGAACTCTATGGATCTTAATTGTGATGACATTTACGACGACGTCAGCTCCCATGGGGCTCCGCCTTTTTCTAATGCAAAAGTCAGCCGATATTTCTTGGATCAATATTGCGATTTAAATTGTCCAAATGATAACATAATGATCCTCAGATGTCATAGATTATAACTATAAACCAGACACAGGCACAGTTTGTCTTCTTTAAAGTATAATGTGTCTTCATCCAACAGCTGTGATCGTCTAATTAGGTTACTCCCTCAATTTAGATAATTTTCTCTAAAAATATGAACACCTCGCTTCAACACTGATACATTTTTACTGGATTTCTCTCCAGCCATAAGCCACAGACACACAGGTGGTTGAGGCATAACACCAAATGAGAATCACTCATCCAGCGTTCTCACAGATAAACCACCAAGGCCAAAATCCACTTGGCTGGAGGACAGAGATTGGTTATTAATGAGAGCGGCTTCGTTGTAAGCTAAGTGCACTCGTACATTCAGAGTGTGATGGATGTGGCATGTTGTGAACGTAAATTACCAGATACACAAACAGCCACGAGAAGAATCATCAGGCTGACCATGTAAACACCTCCAGTAAAGTGTAGATCGGGAAAGCGCACTGCTACATCACCTGGGAGCTTGTTGTGTGGTTTGTCTTTTTACCAGATTGAACCTGTACACATTGACACCTTGACTGAAACTGTGTTGTTAGTGGGTAAATGTCTTCAGCCACTGTCAGGGCAAAGCAGTGTGAGGCGAGTAGGCTGTCCCTGAAGAATGTGGAGTTATTTTTTTCTATTTTGACTTTAGATTTTTAAGAAAGGTTTGTTAATATTTTAATTTAGAATCAGCTGAAGTCCTTAAAAAACTAATTTAACCAATTCAATTAATTTATCTAGGGCTGCAACTAACGATTATTTTAGTAGTCGATTAATCTATAGATCCAGTGACGATTAGTCATGAAAAAAATATTACAAGGATAATGGACACGACACTAACGTTGGTATTTAGTGAGCGCAGTTACGCGTGCGTGCTTTAAGCATTCCGTTTCAAAGCGGAATATTGTCAGTATCCAGTTTTAAAAAAGTTGAAGTATTCTGTGAAACAGCGTTCTGTTAAGGGAATACTGCCAAAACACCACTAGACTACATTCGGAATGAAAAAGATTGTCCATGACTCGTGAGCAAATGGAGTATAACCACCATTCCGTTTAGCACTAGTGCTAATATTGGAATATTTCTCACATGCAGATACAGTGACTGGTGCGAGCTAGCTGCTCGTCACAACACTCCCGCACTTTTCCGTAACTTTCCTAACTTTTTGCCTTTAAACCTCCCCAGTTTTGTAAATATTTTTGTCAACACTGTTCGTTAAGCTTGGGCTGCACTCGACGCTGCATTTTTTCCGCACTTTTGGTGGATTATTTACCTGTCTCGGCTTAAGATGTGTAAGGGACCCCATTCTCCGCTCGTCTACACAAAGGATCAGCTGATGGCGCTGCGCAGCGCTGTTGTGTTCGCCCGAGACAGGCATGTTATCCCTGACGAGATCTTGCGGATGACACGCCGTGGACGCCGCGCGTGACGTAAACTCCGGGAAAAGAAGAGACGCTGCAGGCCGGTCCTCCCCTCCGTCGTAACGGGGAATGTGCGCTCCCTCGCCAACAAGACGGACGAGCTCGCGGCGCTCGTTAGATTTCAAAGGGAGTACAGGGACACTAGCGTCATTGTTTTTACGGAGACATGGCTAACACCGCAAATCACGGAGAGCGGGAAGATGAAGGGAGGTGGACTAGCGCTGTTTCTGAATGAGAAATGGTGTAAACCTGGACACTGTACAGTGAAGGAGCAGATGTGTAACAAAGACATTGAACTGTTTGCTGTCGGCCCTGCGGATTCTTGACACAGACGAGTATTAAGTTCCAAATTAAAATGATACTTATATAATACGACTAGTCGACAATGAAATTTCATGTCGACAAAATTTTATTGTCGACGTCGTCGACATTGTCGACTAATTATTGCAACCCTAAATTTAAATAATCTAATTTAACCTGAAGAAGGCTCAGCTACCACAAAAGCTGCTCATTAACTTTTACCGGTGCACCACTGAATCTGTTATCACGTACTGCATTACGGCTTGGTACTCCAGTTGCTCCTATGACAACAAGGCCCTGCAACACATCATAAAAACTGACCAGCAGATCATTGGTACCCAGCTCCCTACACTAGAGGAGATACACCACACACGGTGTGCGGGCAGAGTAAAAAACATCCTCAGGGACAATACACACCCAGGATACAGTGTCTTCACTCTGCTGCCATCTGGCAGGTGGTTCAGGACACAGAGCGCTCCAACTCCAACTTCATGCGACACCTGCCTCCCCTCACTACCTCAGGTTTTGCTGCTCCCACTCACGGTCTCCCTTAGCACCCACCTCATTCACCCTCCCGCATGTGTGTAAGTGTATGTATGTGTGTGAGTGTGTATGTATGTGGGTGTGTGAGAGTGTGTCTGAAATGACTTAGTTAATGCACACCTATCCCCCTGTGTTCCCTCTACCACTGTTCCACCATATTTCACATGGTATCTCCCACACACTACTGCACTGACTCTGAATCCCCAAGTACTTGAATCTCTGCTGCCAGGGACTATACTGAACCCCGTGCAATATGACTCTACTGTACAATATATTGTAAATGTACAGTACAGGCCAAAAGTTTGGACATACCTTCTCATTCCAAAATCCAAACTTTTGGCCTGTACTGTACATATTGTTCTTCATATTGTTTTTCATATTGTTTTATAGCTTTACTTGTATATATTGTTGTAAATTTAACTCATTTTTTAATCTATTTATCTATTTTATTCTATTCCTATATACTAATAATAATTCATAGCATTTATATAGTGCCTTTTAGAGCTGGGCGGTATGACCAAAAATTTATATCACTGTATTTTTCAAAAATTTTACCGGTATCATGGTATTTGACGTTTTTTGTTTTTTTTTTCATGCATGACGAGGTGTTAACCCCATTTCCTAATAATTTAGAGAATAATTGCTGCAGAAAATTGGACTTGGTAAAACATATCTGGGTCCAGTGCTTTAATCATCTCCTTGAAGCACCTTTCTCAACAGGACTAAGTGGTCCCATGTCTTTGGCGAAGTGGACAGTAATAGCGTTGGTAATATCGTTCCACCATTTGCTTTCCTTGTCGTAGGCAGTCCCCTTAGCAAACGCGTCTTTGAGTGACGTCTGTGTCACTACAACTTTAGCCCAACATTACAGAATGTTTATTTGATCAGCATCAGATTTTTTAAAGCCAAAGTTCTTCCACACAAATGACACGGCTCCTCTTTTCAGTATAAGTTCACCGTATAATGTTGTTCACCGCTCAACACACACACTAGCCATGTTATTGATCCGTGTGGGTCATTTGCGTGGTGCATGTTGTTGGCATTAGCGTTAGCAGCGTGTCTGGGCACTGCGAGCGGCTCTGTGGAACTGGCCCAATTTCCTTGCGATCCGCGGAGACTAGTTCGAGGGCTGCAGCTTTCGCAGCCTTCGTAGCCGCCGAAAAGCAGCTGAAAAAGCAGCGGAGGCAGCAGCCCTCGAACTGGGACACAGCTTACGCTTCCACCGCTCTCGTGCCACTGCTAAACAGTTCCCCGGCGCAACGTTCCAGCGCAACATTCCGCTGCTCTGTGTTCCCGACATTTTGTATGCACACACGCATCGGTATTGCGGTAAATGAGAAATTCATATCATTAAAAAAAAAAAACATCAATATTTGGTATGCACCGGTATACCACCCAGCCCTAGCGCCTTTCATGACACCCAAAGCGCTTTACAGTTCACTGTTCATTCACTCCACACTTTTGTTGCTACTTTTGTAGCCACAGCTGCCCTGGGGCAGACTGATTGAAGCGAGGCTGCCAATCTGTGTCATCAGCCCCTCCGACCTAACCTGGGAAATCCCAGGCTGCTTTCGTTCGTTCCGATCTGAAAGACAGCCTGACGACTATGGCAAGCGAGCTCTCCCGATTCTGGGAGCCAATCAGAGAGCGGGGAGGGGTGGAAAGATGGTGACGCGTACTACGTGACAAACGGAAGCTTGTAGTTTGAACTGACAACTGACATGATTGGCTATGGGCTACGTATACGCCAAATGATAGACATTCGTAACGCCCAATAAACGGCCGTTGGCGATCGTAAACCACACCTCCGGTACAAGATATTTCGAAGGTGGCTTCCAGACCATATCTCACTTGTGATATGGTCAGGTGTAAACCAGGCAACCTCTGACCACCTCCAACACTCATGCACACACCACTTTCATACTAGGCAATGTGGGTGAAGTGTCTTGCCTAAGGACACAACTTTTTGCAACTGGGACCCCCCTGTGGCACCTGGAATTCCCAGCAGTCTCCCATCCAAGTACTAACCAGGCCCTGCCGTGCTGAGCTTCTGAGATCTGACGAGATCAGGCTTTGACAAGCAGGTATGGCCACACCGAGTCTATTATGCATCTGTTGTTGGCTGCTCCAAACAACATCTCACTAGACTTTGTATAGTGACAATAAAGACTTCCATTCTATTCTATTCTATTATATTCCATGGCTTATATAAGATGTAGTTTAGTCCTTGTCTGGACTTGGTTTATTCCTGTTGTAGCCCTAAATTACATCTGGTGGTACTCGCCAAATATTAATTTTGCTGGTATTTGATGTGAAATGTTTGAGAACCATTGTGTGCTCTCTACTGTATACTATCCACTATCCAGTAGGCTCCGCATTCAGCTTCCCCCTATTCAAACACTTCCCGAGTTTGCATTTAAGAGGTTAATTTTACTCAACAAAAGAATAAAGAGGAAACTGTTTTGTGAATCTGAGATGTAAGACTGGGTGATATGACAAAGAAATGCTGCCTGATGCCGCTCAATCATGCTTTTTTTTTTTTTAAACAAATAAAAATTGATGCCAATATTATTTCATGAAAAAAAACAGATTTGTGTTAATTACTATTTGACACAAAAACTGTCATATTTTCTGAACTCGGCTCTGTACCACATGCTTTTACTTACAGGGGATTGGATGCGGACCTCTCACTTAAAAATGTGTTGCTTTGCTCCTAGTTTAAACCCGTCTTTTAACACATTATTGTAGGTGTTAAACAGTCTCTAATTGCAGCATAAATTATTGCCGTTTGCTATAAATAGATCAGAATACATTAAAAGTGGCTGGTAAAACACTGAGGGAGAAGTGTAAATGATCACTGTAGCAGCTTCTTGGGTCAGAGAGGTGGTCATCCTCCGCTAAATAACAACAAGTCTCTTCCATGGTGTTTTCTTTAGAGTCAAATTGGCCCAGTCTCATCTCCTCTTCTCATATAATCTTTGCACCCAGCCTGTGGGAAGAACAGCTCGATAGAGTAGATGTCACTGAGTCATTCAACAGCACTGTAGTCTTACAAAAAGCCCAAATGGAGCAAGCTTCGCAAGCTGCTTTGTAGTTTTACAGATAAGCATTAGTTTGCAATTCATAGCCTGATAATTTGAATGGATAGTGGTCTCATTTTGCTGGCCTTGCTCTCATTAAACAACAAATATGTGATTACAATATGAATTAACCGAGTTGCTGCCTTTGAAGCATCAGCAATATAAATCTGCTGCCTTCTAGCATGCTGCAATAAGATTTTCAGCCAGATGCCCTCCCAGTTATGTTTTATATCAGATGCATTACTTCAATTCATAATTTAAACGTATTCAATTGTGCTGAATGAATATTTTATAAACCCATCTTGTACAATTTACACATTTGATTGACAGCTATGCTAGTGGCTCTAATGTGTTTCACTCACATAACAATATTGCACATTTTTAATCAAAACCCTTAGGGCATACATTCTTCATTCTTAGATTTGAAACATACAGGACTGGAGCAACAAACTAGGACTTAATTCAGCGGGAAAATACCACTTGTGTCTAGTAGCAGCAAACATTTTTCTCAAACAAGATGAGGGCTTTCAAGCACAACCAGAGGGGCGCAGAGAAATGCCAGGCCAAGGGTGACAGCACCGGGCTTCTCATAAACAAAAAGTGGGCAAGCTCCAGTGCCCCAAAGTATCTGAGTGGAATAATGATGGATGATGATAAGCATGTCAGAAAATCTATCTCAGTCCATGTGACAGACCGGTCTAGTCATCCCGACTCAGCTAAAAGGTGCAACCAGCATATACCTGAAGGCTGTTATGGCATCAGGGAGAGCTGACAGGGACATCAACCGGCTCCCTGTTCTTATTGGTGCCCTGTGTCAAATGACCTCAGTCTACCTTTCATCACAGTCCTTGCAGTAGGAACAAAGATTTCAGCGAGATGAGAATCACAAGCGAATCTACTAAAATATTTGGAAAAACTATTTGGCTTTGGTTCATTAAGTACAAAGCTTTAGTACAGTTTTAATGTTTGTGGCTGTGTCCCATTAAGTCCTGTTTTTGTCTTAGATGAGACCTATAACTTGGCTTGGTGGGATCACCTGCTTGTCACCAAGGATATACTGCATGTTTAATGCCATACTTTAGAGGATTCCAGGAAAAGCAATAATGCAAGATTAACAAAATATAGTCATGGTATAGATCTAATGTTTAGTATTGTTTAGCTTTATGTTATTAATGGTTTAGCTTTAATTCAATCTTGGTTATGTTTTTTCAATCTCCCAAGACCTGTTTCATTCTTATAATATTTACTGTAAATATTGTTATTGCAAAAATTTAAAAAACTACATTTCTCTCGCACCTGCAGCAGTTTGTGCTATGTGTGTGGAAAAGCACACCGTCAGAATGCTGACCATCCTGAGTGAGGGTGCAATCATCTCCCAGTGTCCAGAAAATAATGATGCACTATTAGGTCCGCTGAGCATGAAACATCTCATTGAAACGCCAAATAACAACGGGTCAGGGCGATTCTGTCTATAACATGTCCCTGACAATTCCCCTGCTGAGAGTGAATGAAACAGGAGTGATGGAAGAAGTGTAACAAATCAAATAATTATGCCAACTGAGATTTCTATTTGTAAGACGGATACAATTGTATTTGTCGTCTGATATTACCTACACACTGAACTGATCAATTTAGCACTTCTTCTCTGCAACAGAACAACCTATAATAATGGCATTTAATCAATTGATAAATGACTTGAAAAGCCCCATTGGTGGCAAGAAAGTTAAAAAATGTCAATAGTTTATGTTATACCAATTATAGCAGAGTATGAATAATAAAAGGAGAGAGAATGTACTGCAGACATCTATAAAAAGTCCATACAAAGGGAATTAGAACTAATCTATGCTACTCCTCCAGCTAGGTACTCTAAACCAAACCTGATTATCTGGATATGGGTACCTGGGCTCCTGACAGGTTTCCTCCAGTGTCATTTATGGGTATGAATAGCATAGGGTTCTTGGAAACTACACTGGGGCAGGTACTTAAAATTGTGCCTTTTCACTGCATTATCATTAAAGCAAATATGACTTAAGTGATGAAGTGTTAGTCATTTATGTGTGTCCAGTCCACAGAGTATTATGTACAGTACACTATGCACCAGGCAGCTACACTCAACATTTAGCAGAGCCTTGTTGCATCCTTTAATAAGTATGCCATAAACTGCAGCATAATGCTCAATGTAGCAGAGTCTCTAAAACCACTAAAGCAGATCATTTAGCACACTAATAAACATGTCTGAAACGTGTATGTTATCTGATTTTATTATCTGTCTCTCTTCCCACTGAAGTCAATTTTACTTAAAGATCCACTGTGTTACTTTCTCTGGGGTCTTGTCTCCATGGTGATGTTATTGCTTTACCTGTAATGCTCCACAGAATGGTATTAATATTAAACTTATCTATCTTGCAATATAGTGAATTACCGTACATGTAATTCTACTGGTTTAAAAGGTATAAGAAATATGCATTCTATTTGTGTGCCACTTGGGTCGCCTCATAGATCTGATCTGTAAATTGGCTAGGTGCTGTCATCTGCTTGTCTCCTTGGAAATAGACATGTTTAATGCTAAACTGCTGGTCTAGAATTAATTATTTTTTTCAATACTGCAGTGTAAGCTCTGTCTCAGTTATGACACAGTCGGCTCCACAGGCCTGAGCAGCACCGTGTGGGGACAATGTACTGCTATAAAACCTCAACGCCATCACTCATCTCCTCCATTTGTCTGCTCTGCGTTTGCATTGATCGACCCACTTCTCTCTCCCTCTCTCTCTAACCTCTGTAAGGCTTTTTGTGTGTATAAACCCGGACAAGGCACATTATCCAGTAACATCCAGATTCAGACACTTAGGCCAACCCAGAGAGGAAGAAACCTTTGAAACCTCACTGATGTGTGATCAAAGGTAATTTAATCCAACAATCTGCTTGGTTTGACTAGGATTCTTGAACAATAAAGTACCAAGTAAGAGTAAAACAACCAAATTTATACAAAATACACAGGTTTATAGGTAGACAATTTAAAATGAGATTGATGTCAAATGGTATTGAAGGTCAGAGGTTGAAGATCTGGGTCAGATGAGAGAGTTTTCTGTCCTTCTGTAGCCTATATTGCTACAGCGATAGATTATTTTTCACTACTGTGTTGCTGACTGTAACAGTGCACTGTAATAGCATTGCATTAATATTGTTCTTACCTTGAGCTATAGCTATTGACTCGAACTTGTGTAGTTCTCTGAGCAGACAGCTCCGCTCAGACGGATGCAGACTATAAATAAACTCCTTGGCTCCTCGGGGAGAGTTGAGGGGCTCCACGTGTTCCTTCAGGGGGTGCGTGCCCAGGTTACACCGCTGTACAAGCATGGACACGGGCGGCTCGACGTGGCCCAAGGGAGCTCCACCACCGCCTGTGTGGGGGCTACTCAGTCCGACCTTGGTGGTGGTGGTGAGTCCTGTTCGGGCTCTGAGAGAGAGCACGGGCCGCACGGCTCTCCGCAGGCTGGGAAGCATCTCTGGATGAGGATCGAGGATGGAAACTGGAGAACAGAGGTGAGAGTGAACACTAGCTAAACACATGGCACGGCTCAGTAGTGACGTAAAATGCTAGTCATAAACATTTACATTTACATTTACAGTAGTAGGTATTTACAAAAGCGTCAACCGGCAATGACTTTAGATGATTTTACGCAGTTGGAATGACAGCGCGACCAATGACAGCAGATAGGAAACTAACCTTTACGAGTGCTATCGGACGCACCTCAGTCGATGGTCCACTGTCCCGTCCAGGAGCCTCCACAACAAACCTTCACAGAAACAAAGCCTCCGCTCCCGAGCATATGTCTCCACTTTACCCTGGTTTATTGATTAGCGAGACGCACTGGCAAACTCCCAAACACCGCTACTCTATCAGCTCCAATCACATATTTGCGCCCGTTGTCCCGGTGTTCTGGTGTGATCTCTGGCTGACAGGAGGCTGCTGTGAGGCGGATGGGAGGAGATCAAAAGCGCTGTGCGTAACGCTGACGTCACAGGGACGCACGCACGGCTCACAGCGTAAAGACAGAGCATCAGCATCTATTATCTCATATATATGTACGGGACTATAATACACGTGTAAGCAATGACATTTGACTTCTATATCTGATGTTTTATTTAGAAAATAGACGCAGGTAAATCTGAGATAGTGGGCTAGATGTAGTGTATTACAGAACTACAAAATCCTCACGTTTCTATTACGTAGTCCTATATAGGATTATATAGGAGCCCACTATCTCAGATTTACCTGCGTGTATTTTCTAAATAAAACATCAGATATAGAAAGTGTGAAGAATCCCTCAGTTGTCCAGGTAGAATCCATGTAAAAAAAAAAAAAAAAAAGGAGAAATTCAATTTGTCAACTGGACAAAGTTTATTTCATCGAAAACGTTTTGCAGCTCATCCGAGTTGCTTCATCAGTTCTGGTTAGAGTGCTGATAGACACTGCTTATATCTAGCTGCAGGGAGGAGCTAACTACACTGAAATTATTCTGAAACTATCCCACATCTCTGTTTACAGCTTCCCTCTGGCGTCGTTTTTACCATCAGATATCCTCATATCCTCATTATGAACAAAAATAAAATTAACAAAATTTAAATGCTTAGGTGTTCATTTACCTCCAAATAGAAAATAAAAAAAAAATTTAAAAATGAAATACACTTTTTTCTTCGGGTCCCAAGAGGATATAACTGGCCATATTTTTTTTTAAAAAGGCGTATGTGATAAAGAAGAAAGCCTTTTGGGTGTGTCCATACCACTCTTTCACCAGGTTAGTATGCACTGGAGCATTGCAGCGATATAGCTGGTCACACCCCAGGAAAATATGAATGCATGTTTGA
Source organism: Paratrypauchen microcephalus (assembly GCA_036785185.1). Lineage (NCBI taxonomy): Eukaryota > Metazoa > Chordata > Actinopteri > Gobiiformes > Gobiidae > Paratrypauchen > Paratrypauchen microcephalus. The sequence continues at coordinate 13,408,231 of JAVJIX010000002.1, read as the reverse complement.
GTCAGTGTTTATGAAAGAACCAACGTATTTCTTATACAAACTCAAATGAATAAAAAGTAATGCATAGTGTAGATGCAAAACTGTACCAGTGGCATCTCTGGATATTTTATTTTGTAAAACTGTGAGGGGGTAAATATTTGAATAGTAAGAGTAGTATCAAAGCCTGACGAACAGCGACACCTGCTGGTTTCTTCACGGTATTTAAAAAGAAATATGCCTCTGCGTACATGTTACACGGACCAATGTTGCATGATTTAAAAACATACAATTACACAAAAAGGAAATGTTTAACGTTTTATTGTATTGCTAAGACACAAAAAAAATAGCATTTCATACTTTTTTGAAACTGAACAGGGACCACCCAGAGAGATCAACTCTCCTCTGAAGACACAGAAACTGAGACTAAACTAGAGAATACAGATTCAATCTTCCTCACACCTGCACAAACTATAATCTTATTCTTATTTTATTTATATTATAGGTGACATTTATATGCTGACATTTGGGCAACTTTTATATAATATATAATTTTACTAGAAGTGTAAATATACTGCTGATACAACTTTATCATCTTTAAAGGTCTAAACCACATCTTTTGTCCACTACAATAACTTCTGAGGCATGTAATAAACTTAGTTATATATACTTTAAATGCTGTTTTCAAAAGGTTCTGGTTTTAATTTAATGTACTGTTTCTACCTGTAGATAACTATAGCAAATATATGTGCACCATAAATTTGACATTTAAAAAAAACATTTGAAATAAAGGACATAGCTGAACTGTTGCAGAATAGTCAGTGTTCTGTTTACATCAAATATTCATGCTTGGTAAAAAGAAAAAAATCTTGTGAATGAAAAAAAGTATAAAAATAAAGACTGATGAAGGCAGATCAATGCAAGACAATCAAGAAAATAAATTAAAATGTGAGTTACTGGACATGTTTTCCGCTGAACAATATTTACATTTTCATAGACCTCGACATGGCCACATGCTCACAGTGCTTGAACTGAAATGCAGTTCAACTTCAGACTAACTGAAATACTAACTGCTTTTGGCCCTGTCATTTTCATAATGATGGCCTCTGAGTAGGAATCTGTCTCACAACTAAGAATTATTAACTCCCATGAATATAAACAGAACTATGATTGCCTTGCTTTTGAATACCTGTTTGGCACTCAGCCTTTTGAATAAACAAGTGGTTTCTGAGACAAATAAGAAATAACTCAAAATCCATGCTACATACATTGATGAACATGTATAACATTAACAAAATGCAGCTTATTTCTTAAAAAAAAAATCTAAAACAACCTTTAACTGTGTTCTCGACATAAGCTATGTATCTTTTAGCATGTATAATGCAAACTGAATTTAGTGTTTAGGAACATAAAAATCAGAGGAGAGCTGCGATCATAGACTATGGCTCTGATGTTTGTAGCATTTAGAGAAATAGATGAAATGGCACTCAAGTAGGAGCATCTATACACTCCATAGGCACAGAAACTAAATTATATACTAAAGATATCAAGTTATTTACAAATTAAAACAATAACATAAACAAAAGGTGGTCAGTGGTGTGAAACATCGGCACACTGTCTCATTTATGTTGTAATTACGATGAGTAGTATTGCGTGATAACTGCTGCCCTTAACCTCCACGCTTGTGACAGACTTCAGCTGCTGCCGTTGAACAAGGCTTTTTTCACAGCCATCTCAAAAACAGCAGTTCAAATTTGGTGAGCTGTCAGAAGGCCAAGGCACCTCCCACATGCAGTGCTCCTGCGAGTCTGCCACACAGTATCACTTTGTTTTCTGTCCCCAGCTACTGCCCTCAGTGACAGCAGGACAATAAGTTCATTTGTCTCAGTGACAGTGAACTCTGTCACCAATGAGAGTTCATGTGTTTGTGTACATATACTCCATACCTTAAAGTGAAAAGAAAACATCACGTTGCACAAGTGGCTATGAAAAAATCAAAAATCAAAAGTAAATTGTGTTATACTGCTACAGTGGTCTATGGTTTTAGTGTCCTTGTATTGCTCACAGTTTTCTATAAACACGTGTCACTGTGTTTGCGACTATTTGAAATGCTTGAATTTTTTTGTTTGCATCTGTTCATGTGAAAAAGTAATTCTTCATTCTAATGGGCAAATAAACATTTGAATATTTACAGAAGTCAACTCAGTCTTCACATCTAAATACGTTATCTAAAGCCTTTAACCTGACCCCTCACAACGAGTGGAAAAAGAGTTCATTTCTCAAACAGGTCACTTTCTGAACGATGAATTTAGGCAATGCGAGGGGCTGAGCGGTCATTAGTCAGAGTCCGTTTGAGTTTGACTCCTTTACGAATAGCAACAAGCATGTTGCCCTCATTTTCTCCTGATTCTCCCATCAGCTCTCCAGCTCCCTCCTCTGGACCTGCATGGTTCTGCATGTGATGATGGTTGGCCAAAGCCGTGGCAGGGGGGTTGGTGGAGGCCTGGCCGCTCCAGGACACCATCTGAAGAGGGTTGGCCTCCTCTCCAGGATACATCAGATAATCATCTCCCTGCCCTCTGTCCATTTCTTCTGTGCCTTTGTTGCCATTGACAGCGGCTGTCATGTCCGGGACTGTGGGGATTTTCACTGGGACAACTGGTGTGCGGATGGGAATAGGGCCAGTGCCTGTGACGGAGGCAGAGCGCCGGGCCGAGGGTTTTGAAGATGGAGTTCGACGGATTGTGGCTACCCCTGGAGTGACAATAACAGGACCATGGCTTGAAGAGTATGTGCCATTATGGGTACTGGATCCAGAGTAATAGCCCTGATTACAGGAAGCTGTAAAAACAAACAGTCAAAAAACATGACTATTGCATGAAATAATAGTGAGACTGTATGTTCTCCTATTTGGTTTAGATAGTGACACTGACCTGTGGGTGTGGATGGATAAGTCCCATTGGACTGATAATGGCCTGAGTGCATGGGTGTAGGAGGATAGCCTCCATGGCCTGGGTAAGGAGCCTGTGTGCTGGGCAGACCAGCTGTTGAGGCAGGCCTCTTCGTCTGGAACATGCGTCTGTAGGACTGGCCAATGTCACTGTTGCGCGGGATAGTAGATGATTTGTCATAATCAGCCTGCTCAGCCTCTTGGTCCCCAGCCATTGAAAAATAGTCATAATCTGAAACTAAACAAAAATGAAAGATGCTAATATTGTTTGTTTATTTTAAGAATAAAATAATACAGAAGTTAGAGACTGATTCTTAGAGTCAAACCTTGTGAAGGTATTGTATCTTCAGAGCAGCAAGGCGTGTTAGTCTGGGTGCTGTAGCCACTGGAGCACTGGATTGAGTCTCGACTGGACCTCTGAGTGTCCAGCTCTAGACCTCGTGATAAGGCCATAGCAAGTTCCTCATGTGGCAAGAAATCTCCAGACTAAAAGTGAAGAAAACAATGAACATATTTAGAAACATCAAGAGGCCATCTGATCGTCAATCTAAGTATAGTTTAATATAGGATGCAATGTCCTGATTCACATATTAAGAACACTGCCTGTGTCTGATTATTAGTATGTGTAATTTAAGAGAAACATACAATAATTACTCGCTTTGATGTAGGAATGGCTTCAGTTATAGTCAAATTTGATTCTTGCCCACCTAATCAAACCCACTACCTAATAAACAATCCAATATAGGCCTGCTCTATATTTGTATATGCTAATTTCAGCCAGGCCATTCAAATTCAGCAGCTTAAAACCAGGTCTGCCCATATTATTATTTAAATACAACAGCAGAGTTTTTTTTACTACTTAGGACAGACGTACCTTGAATTGTGAGGCCAGTGTCCTGTTGGCCTCTTCTGTCGAGCTGGAGTGGTGTGGAGGTTGTGGCATCACTGGTGTGGAAGGGGGCGGTGACATGAGGATTTGTGCAGAGCCATTTTCACTGTGATTCTGCGTTCCATTAGAGTCTGTTACAGTTGGCGGTTCCTTGTCTTTCTTCCTCCTCAGAGTATTGACCATTGGCTGATCATAAGGCCCTGGTTTTGCCCAGTCCTGCAAAATACAACAAAAGTACTGTCAGCAATGGGTTTACACTTCATTTGGCATATTTTGAATTTGTAGGCCAAATAAGATAATAAATCTCACTTTTCTCATGTAGAATTCAGTGCAGTATGATATCAATGTAAAACACAGATACACTAGTATGGCTGCTCTTAATTCTTAAATTTATCAATCAACATGCAACTTTTCTGGAAGTAGGGTCTGCCACTTGGATATCTCCATGGACATATCATTGTGGTGCCTAGATTCCACAGTAAGGCTTATCTACAATATCTTTATCCATCTTGATTTTATTCTACTACAGGGGTTCTTATTGCGATAAAATATCTTGGCCCTGTGACGTCATCTGCTTGTTTCCATGGAGAAAGAAAAATTTAATGCCACGCTGCGGATCATGCCAAGCAGGTGACAGAGCCTTCAGAGAAAAGTAACACAGAATACCTTTGACTATTTTTAATAATAATTCTGTGATTAAAAGAAAAAAAAAAAGCTTAACTGACTTGTTTTCGTGGTTTATTTTTTCTGCACGTTTTTAAAAAAATGCACAGTGATTGAAAAACACAGCATGAACAAACCTTCCAGCTGGGCACGCGGGATGAAGGCAGCATGGGGGAGCCCAGAGTACAATAGTGAGGGTATTCTGGCAGCAGGGCAGAGGTGGGACGGGACCATGAGCGAGAGGGGGAGGAGGTGGAGGTGGGGGAGGACGGAGGGTAAAACGGAAAGGCAGTGCCCGACCCATTACTGTGCAGGTATGGGGAGCTCGCAGGGCTGCAGTGGTCATACCCGTTGGACATCTGGGTGTGTGAATGGTGAATAATAATAAACAAAACAGAAAAATACAACATAATGAATGAAATAATAAGAGAAACACAAACATATAAAAATGCACTGGAATAAATTATAACAAAATTATAACAAAATGTGATGAAATGATTGATGGTAAAATAGATTATTTGACTTGTATTACTGATTGGTTTGAATATACTGTTTTAAGGACTCCTTGATTGTGGGGAAAAATGATAAAATACTTGGACTCAATATTTTGTGTTTTACTGTTTTAAAAGTTTTACTGTTTGGTTTTACTGTCCTTTTAAAGTTTTACAGTTTAAATGTTTTACTGTTTGTTTTCAACTGTTTGTATTTTAACTGTGCTTTTAACTTTTAATGAATATTGTACTTGTTGTAAGGTGACGCTGAGTGTCCAGAAAGGCACCTAATAAATAAAACGTATTATTATTATTATAAATCAAATTAGACAGATCTTTGGTTTTGTGGGGTAGAACAGGAGTCCATATACTCAAACACAGACCACAAATGTTAAAATATAAAACAGATACTGTAGAGCCAGTCAGAAATACCAATTATGCATGTCAAATAGTCTTTATCATACAGATCCCATTATCAGACCTATTCAAAGTGAGTTAGAGCAGGTAGTTAGGCAGCCGTGTCTTTCACCTGGTCAGTGTGCTGAGTGTCAGTAGCAGAGCTCAGAGCGGAGGGGCAGTCACTGTGAAGGGGTCCAGTCTCTGACACCTCAGAGGAGCTGGAGCTTGGACAGGGCTGCAGCAGAGAGGGGCAAGAGGAGAGGGGAAGAGCCCACGTCAGCAGGTAGACAGAGGAACAGTTTGTTAGTATGCAGGGAACACTTTCCACAGGACCACAGCCAAGCGAATATCCAACATATAGCATATTATATAGGAGGTGGACAGGGAGTAGTACCAGAACAAATTACGAAGGCATCAGCAGCAAAGTTGTAGTTTTAAGGAAAGCACAGCTATTGCTACTCATCTCTTTGGCATGTGTGGGAGGAATCATACCAGCCAAAGAAGTCCAGCTAAATGAAAGGCCTGTCATATTGCATTTAAAGAGCGGTGTTAGCAAATGGAAGCATGATTATGTTGTTTATATAATGATATTTAATCCATGCCTAGTGGGAAATCGTCTTCTTGCTTGACACATACAGTAGTTAACGGGTGCACATTAGGGAAAGGCAATAGGCTGGTGTTAGCGGAAATAGGGTGGAAAAAGGAGCTTTGAAGTGAGCTCAATGAAGCCACATCGATGTTTTCATCAGAAACAAATGACGGTAGTAACAAGCGGGAGGCCATGATAAGGCTGGGGGCTGCATGTGGCCCAGACTGTGCCTTGCCAAACCACCTTTGCTACATCATAAAGTTGCAGGCTAATGATACCAATGTGTTCTGGACAGGGGAGCACTGATTCCTGGCAACAGTAAACTCCACAGTGTCTCAACCGCAAACCTCACTCGGTCTCATATACCATCTCTCTGAAAGTGATCACAAAGTCTTTTCAATTGACCTGATATTGTTGACATTGGGGACCTGATGACACCACTGACCATAGAAAACATAACTGATGACAAAGTAAGTTTTATTTGCGTTTGATGCAAATGAGTCTGTGTCTAAGTACTTTCAAGACTGTGCACGTTTACCCAGGCAGCCGTCTGTCACAGCGGTCTGCTCCTTAATAGTAGGATGAGGTTCGTCTGACTTTCCCCTGGGCTAAAAGAGAAGCAGACTAATTTCCTGTGTGTTTATGCTATAATAATACTAGTCCAATGATGACACGGACTTCCCACTGCCAGAGAGCGGCTGAGGAGATGTGTGAGAAAAGATATGCAAGCTCTCATTTGGGGTTTCTCTGTCTGACTACACTGTACTGTAAATCAAACCAAATGCGGTTTAGATGCTTTTCTGTGGTCAAAATTACAGCAGAGAGTAAGTGTATGTGGGTTTTTTCTTACCTTTGTTTCAGCTGGCATGGGCGACGAAGACTTGGAGGATGTGTACTGGTCATGTGAGGAGGAGATGAAGCCCGAGTCATGGGAAGAGATACTGGAGAGGCGCGCTGGGGTCGGCTGGGGGAGCGTGGAGCTGCGGTACCGGTTGCGCGGGTGATGGAGGTGGAAAAGGTGATGTGAGGAGGAGGAGGAAGAAGAGGAGGAAGGAGAGTGAGAGTGGGACCCACTAGAGCCCCTGGAGTCACTACTGTTAACGCTGTTCAGACTACTGTCAATGGGCACGGGAGAAGACAAGAGAAAAGAAGACCAAGTGCACCAAAGAATTAAAGAAAGTTCAGCAAAACAGGGGTACGAAGATGGAGGATTGGGGGAAGTGTGGAGAAGACAGGGAGGAAACCATTAACACAGCAAACCAAGATGCAGCAGGCTGAGACTTAATCAAATACAGTCACAACAAACACACCAATAAATTAAAATAATAGTAATTGCAGACCTTAATAATTCTACTTTGAGGAGTAATTTGGACTTTTGATTAAGCAGCCACATCAGTGCTAAATGAACACCATAAAAAGCCCAATAATCTGCAGACATTAAATCAAAAACTGGCACACCAAAGCATGTTAAATTGACTCTGTAATTAAAGATGCAGCATATTTAGGCCATAAAGTTTCCCAGATATTATAAGACCACAACATAATTATCCAAAAGCCGTTAGGAAATTATCTTAAACCCACCACATTTCCTGCCAATAAAGTACAAGGACACCAACAGCAAAGCGCCAAGGCAAATACTAATGATGCTTATTGACAATTTATTAATTTAATTTTGGATTCAGTTGGAGCATTGGAGCGTTGAAGGGGTGTTTTATGTCTCACCACTAGGGGGTAGTGAACAGCAGGGAACTACCCTGACCCTTTCAGTATTTTAGTGTTAACTGAGGGTTCTATTTTGGACCAAAAAAAACAACATTGTGCCATATTTTGTCACTCTGCTTTTGGTGTAATGAAATGAAAGTTGAATAACTAGAGATTTCAGGGTTCGCTTATACACTGCCATTAAAAATGTGGCACAGTAGAGAGGCCTACCTGCACATGCTGGACTTTCTGGACACAGTGGAACTTGGAGAAGAAGGTGGAGTCTGATAGGACCAATTAAAATCTGAGCCCTTCAAATCGAGAATCACCTAAGAGAGAAGACAAGATTTTAGTTAATATGTTTGAGAGTGAAAAAGTAGAACGGTTTGGTTCCAATCGGTTGTTTATTTTCACCTGCTCGCTAGCTGCTGGGAGTTTGTGCGGGTCGGAGGTCAAGGCTTTGAGGTCATCAGAAATGGCCTGAAGGTGCGTGACCTCCCCCAACATAGAAATCTCTTCATCCTAAAAACAACACAGGAACTCGTTTAACATTTACGGCAATAATTTGTCATTCAGTATGGTGTCACAGAAACCCAGTCATTATTTGTGATTGATAACACATTTCACAGAAGGGATACTAGAATGATGTTGTTTTTGGTCGTGATAAACATTGATTTTCATACTTTCATCGTTCTGTACTCACCACTACAGGCTGAAGCAGGGCTACAAAAAAGCAGAACCTCTGTCTCTCTTCAATCAGAGCCTTTCTCAGAGCCTGCTTCTCCGTCTCCTCTAGCAGAATGTATTTATCACTGACATCCTGCATCGCACTGTCCAACTGGGGCTGAAAATCTCCACGACCTTCACAGCAAAACAAGACAGAAGCATTGCTGTTAGTTTACTGACAGATAATATGTCTACCATTTTATTTATATTAAAATATCTATCTAGTATAAGGGTGCATTTGTAATCATTTTAAGACTAAAGACTAATAATACTAAAGAATGGCATGCATATCAAGAAATGAAATTATCTAATCTACAGTTTAATGCCGTTTGTTACTAAGTACTTCAAGTTATTCCAGCTATTGATATGGTACAATCTGAAGGTAAGGTAATGGTACGCTTTAGTTAGAGTTACTTTTTTTTTAACCCTTTAGAAAATGCAAGAAAGCACAACATATAGTCATACTTGTCAGACATTCAAAACATGTACATTTAACTTTATAGTCCCCATACAGAAATGTGTATCTTTCAGTGACACTGGACCAACCAAATTCTTGTAAATGGGTAACAAATACAGGACTAGAGGACTGGGAGCATTATTAGAAGTTAAATAGACAAATCTCTTTACTTTGAAAACCTCTACTCTAGTATTAGGGATAAAAACAATCGTGCTCCACTGTTGACTGTATCTTGAGGGCTCTTTGATAAACACTGTAGTTCGCAAGTGTTCTTAGGCCGGGTTAAGAGCAAAGATTGTGTGTATAGTCAAGTATGTGAAGAGGGCGACCCTGAAGCTGAATCAAAGCCTCTTGATGGAGGCAGGAAGGCTGGCGACTGCCCAATGCATTGTACAGCATGTATTATCTACTCACTGTAGGCTTAAGTCATATACAGACAAGACTTACTTTGATAAACTAAAACCACAAGACAAACTGTGGTCTCTCTGGGTCTAGGGGCAAACGATCAACTATTGTCTTCATATGACATTTGACACGCATGTTGTGCAAATCAATAGTTAAAACATAGATAAGTTTACATAGAAACTGGAAAAAAGTCCCCTTATCAAGATCATGAATGATGAACCACGGTTTCTTTGTCAGTCGCCCAGACCACAGTGCACTGTAAATGACCGGGAAGCATTATTTAGATCTGCAAATTGCAAATGGAAAAGAGAATGAGTGGAAACCATGCTGCCACAATGCATCCGCCTAAATTAAATTAGTTGACAGTGATTACATCTGACTCATATTATAAAAACAGATTTGGTAAAATTATATGGCATACGCTTTACTTTGATGGATAAACCAAATTCGGTTTTCCAGCATTCTTCATTATTGTATCATGCTTAAACCGGAGATTACATTTTCAAATTATACATATTTAATCAAATTCCACTAAAAAGGAAATTACTTAATTAAAGGATTAACTGAAAGGTATACTGAATTTACGACGGCGCTATTAAGAACATTTTGTGATTGTTGACAAAACAAATTTAATTTCCATAAGAAGTACATTGGGGATTTTTGGCATCTGTGGAATGTGAGTTCTGTCTAGGTTTATGGAAGTTCTCTCTATATGACAATATGGAGGCTATAATTGAGTATAACAACTGCGAAGGTTTCCAGACTGGAAAGTTAAAACTGGCACATTTATTTTCAGTCATTTACATCATGAAACCTTAAAATTAGTGCATTATATCTACGTAATCTACATAGTCATTTTTGATTTAGTTCAGTGTTGTTCAGAATGGTGTTTTTGAATTTCAAACAACATGAACTGGATTATTTGCTAAAATATGATTGAAAAAACAAACAAAATAAAGGTTTGAAATTTAATCTTCCTGACAATAAAAGTTACAAATCATTTTAATATTTCTATTGTTTTGGGGTTTTTCTTCTTGAAGGATTGAAGTGTCTGAACTTAGAGTGTTATGTTAGCTCAGTCTGCACGTGTACGCACACACAAATGAGATTAGCTTCTGCAGTTTTCACATGACAAATGATTTCATTAGGTAGCAGTTACAGGCGGGTCTAAGGCTCAGAGCCAGGTCGAAAACACCCTCACAAGACACATAAGAAACACTGTTGGTAAGAAGACAACAGAGGGTGTTATGTTTCTTAAGTCCTAACACTACAGTAAGAAATCCACTTAGTATATTTTCATATAATTTGAATACTGCAGTGCACATGCTAGTAGGACAGAAAGATAATCAAAATGCAATTTCAGTGGTCACGATTAACAATGGCAAAGGGTGCCATTACTTAGACACAGCAATGTCTCTTTAGAGAACAAAATCCTCTATTCAGTATTTTAATGTAGAAAAACAAACACAGTAGTTAAGAGCTCTACAGGCATGTTCTGAGTCATGTAATTCTTTTTTTTATTAGGTTTCTAAATATGAATGCCCTAGGCCTTACTTAAAGTGTGCACAGTGCAGAAACAGAAAAGTAAAAAATATATTTCAAATTGCTAAATGTTTATATTCTTCAAATTATTCGAAAGACTGCAAACGTAATACAAGCATTGTAAAAAAAATAAAAAATAAAAAAACTATTACTGTGATAAATGACAAGTAGAATATTGAAAAAAAAAAAACATTAAGAAAACATTTTTAGACTTGAGATGCAAAAATATTTTTGTTCCCTTCGACTTACTGATACTATTAATCAAGTTTGACAGCACTGTTAAGCGTTAAACCTGTAGTTAAACTGTGCAGGCGGTATGAAGTACTTAAAGGTTGTATAGAGAATTTTCCAAGGAACGAGAAATCCAGCGACTGTTTGTCCTTTTTCAAATGTTGCACATGCTATAAACACGCTGCTTGTTTATAGCCGGTGCTAGTTCAGAATCGCTGTTGCTGCTCTAACTATACTGTAATTTTCAAATAATAAGCAGAAGTTACATGTCCAGAAGTAATTTAGCGACCAATATGCCAGTCTTTAGACCCTCTGCTTCAGTGCACGCCATCGCTGGAAGGAATCTCAGAGAATCACCTTAGTTTATCACCTTAGTTTAGCATCGCTCCTTTTCCCCTTCTCTTCTTCAACCTCAAAAATTGACTTTCTTTTGCAGCTAATTGGTAGTGGATTCTTGTTTGTCAACACAACAAACTTTGTGCTAACTGCGATGAAGCTACAGTTGGGAAAAGACGCTATGAACCACTGTGTTGGTCTGTGGAGAGGCGTACGTAAACCACGTAATCCCAGCGCGTCAGCAAGTCCGTTACGCTAGAAGCATAGGAAGTTTGACTGACAACCTAACATCCAATAGATAACGAGGTAGCTTCGTTATCTATTGGCTAATGTTTATCTGGCCCCACCACATCTACAGTTGATGGATTTTCATTATTTTTTTTTTGGTCATTATAATTACAAGACTGACGCATCTCTATAATGCTATCATTGACAATTTAAAACAAACAAAAAAAAATCCTCCATACAACCTTTAACAACAGTAATCACTATTAAAAACAAAGACAGACACAGTGAACAACAGATTCATAAAAATATGAATCTAATTTGAAGAAAATGTAAACTAAATTAAAACTACAAACTAAGAAATCTGAAAGAAACTAGACATGCTACTAATAACTACATTACACTAGAATAGAAAACATTTTAGTGACTTGAGAGTGGGCATTAACCTTACCCCAAGTGTCAGCTGAAGATGGAAACCACATGGGGACAAGGAGAGGGAAAAACATGTCTGTCATTTTGATGGATACAAAATGATTTAACTTTTCAAACCTTTCCCTAAACCCCATGCCTTTTTTCAGGTTGCTTTGTTTCCAGTGTGCACAGTATTTTTACAGGTAGATGAATATGTTTATAGAGGACGGTTGCAGAGGGGTGAGCCAGGGCCTTCCGCAGTGTGTTTTCCATGTAAGGTAATGTTTAAACAGAGGGCTAATCACTAAGGCCTAGCTGCTGTCAAATAAATATACCCATATATCCAGTCTGCTTTCCCTGCACTCTGCCACAAACCTGCTCCACTGTTTAACACAACAACAAGCCATGTGTTTACCTTTCTTTGCTTTCTTCTGAAGTTTTAGTGTGTCTGAAGACTTCTTCTTTATTTCCTGGCGGGCTCTCTTATACTCTGATTAAGAAATATAATAACATTGTGTTTACACCTACATGTTAGTTTTGACAAAGGCGGACAGTGTTTTATTTTACCTTTAGCATGGTCCTTGTCCAAAGAGTTGACTCCTCTTTTCCACTCCTCCATCTGTTCTTGCAAAGGACCGACCAGACCCTCCATGAACACCCTGACAGCCAAGACATCATTCATAATTAGAAACATGAAGTAGATCCTTATACATATAGTGGAGATTTACAGATCATTAATGTAGTGCTACCATATACGACCAATAATAAATACCAAGAGAATAATAGCAGGAAAAAGTGTACTTTAAAGGTGCAGATACTTTTCAAATGAGTGACCCACTACCTGTTTATCTCCATGGAGAAGTTATTGCTTCCACAGTATGGTATTTATCTTATTTATCTAGCATTTATTTCACAGTGAGTGATTTTATTGCCCTCAAAAGGCCTTATTAATACCCGAACATGCATCCTTACTGAGAGTGGGTTCTCATCTCCACAAAGTAGACCCGCAACTTGGCCTGGTGGCATCACTTGCTTGTCTCGAATAGATATGTTTAACTTGCAAGTATTAACACCTCCATGGAGACAATAATATGGCGTACCCTCCGAAAAGCTACATAGTACACCTTTAAATATCACCAGTTATCTAACAGAAATTTGGGTTTCCTTGCAACATGTTAAGGTTTTTTGTTGGCTGTTCTAAACCTGAAAAATAAAACAAATAAGTCAAAAATCAGTTTGAACACTGACTTGTTATTTTTGCTTTAGTGATTAAAAAATATTACTTTAGAGGTTTTATTTATATCTGTCCTGAGATTTTTGTGACACTGATTTTGTGTCAACAGTGCTGCGTTTGCTATATTCAATTTCGATTCATTCTCAGTAATATAGCTGTCAAATATAGGTGATAATAAGAGTAAATGCCAGAGTGTTGTTGTCTTTCTATCTGACCAGACTGTGCTCATGTTTGTTAATTATTAACAGCGAGAGTGAGTGTCTAACAGCACGTCGCAGGGGGAGTCTTGCAGTCCTGTCTGTCAATCATTACCCCGTGTGTCCCTCTTCCAGGTTTGTGAGTCCGTTTAAGAGGCTGGGAGCTGGGCAGCTGCAGGATTAGCGTATGAAACTAAATTTAGGCTTCTCCAGCTTGCAGACATTTCTTAGACAAGTGTGCGTCTGTGCCAGTGGGTGGGTGCTGCTGACCATAGCCCCCCTGTGTCCGGACCCTGCTATGGAGATCCAAGTGGAATCTCTCCTGAAATGCCACTTGAAATTAAGAGAGCCCCTTGTCTGCCCAGTGTGTGTGGGACGGCTCTGACACATTACAGATACTCGCAGCTCCAGACAAATCGTCTCATTTTATGAATTCCAATACAAGGGGCGTTTTACTGGAGCAGGCGCTTGCAAAATATCCACAAACCACAAGTCCCTATACGATTTATTGGCCTGTTCTCTAAGGGGGTGGGGTCATACTACTATAGATTATAAACATGGACAAAAGCAGGAAATAATGACCACAATCTCCCTAAATGTTTATCTAAAAGGGAGATTTAACAAGTTCAAAAAGGCCCACAACATATGGGAAGAATTATATCACATAAAGCAACATTTTTCTTACATTGAGAAATGCTTGAGTTTGGCCTCTATACTGCGATGCCTCATACACATCCTGGTGAGGGCAGACCCGATGTCTCGAGTTCCGCCTAAAAAAATAACAAAAAGATAAGAACAAATATTAATCAACATGGAATTACACAGAAGCATATTTTTTATCTTGTAAAAATAGTTCCAAATGACCTCCACAACCTGGGTGTATAAAAGGGAATTGGGCTGTTACAGCAGAACAATAATTCAACAATATTTTTTTTTAATCAGCTATCGACAGCTGTCTAAGTTAGTTGCTGTTATTTGTCAGTAAAAATCTAGATGGCAGATGCTTGAAGCTGGTGTGTATTTCTTGGAGTGAAGCTAGTTAACTGTCCACTAAATAGCCAGGCAGGAGAGCTAACAAGGACATGGCACGTGATTGACGGGTCTATTGTCTGCCTGCTCAGTGTGATCAGTGGGTCCCCCCGTACAGCTGTGAGTGTATAGTGAGTGTATGATAGAGTTCTCAAAAGATTGATACCCAGATACCGATCGGTACTAATACTAATACTAGTATTAGATATTCTGATACTGAGCAAAGCTTTCCTGAATGCTTAAAGAATGGTCTCAATCTTTATCAGAATAAGTACATATTACCAAATGGTATGAAACAAACTACTACTAAATTGTAAGAGTGTATTAACATTGTGGTGTTGAAATTGGTATCAAGTATCAATTCTGTTCTTTAGTAAAAATCCTAACTGAGTTGTAAATTCTGAAGAAGCAAGCTCGAATCTGATTTTTTTTTTTTTGCCTGAATTTGACAGGATCGTAAACAGCACAGAAATGGTGTGAAGAGTGGGGAGAGACAGCAAGCCCAGACAGAAATCAATAACACAGTGAAGCCAACATAGAGCCTAACATATGCCCTGCAACCAATCCCCTTAGCCAAAATGCAGGACACGAATCAATGAATTTCATATAGACTCCGGCTGTAGTGATCCTCCCCTCCGTTCTGCTGTCAGCACAGACCCTGATTCATGCGGAGACTTGCACACAGAGCTGTCAGTCACTCCCAAAGCCACACACTTAGGTCGCCCATACTTCTATCTACGACTGAGCCCATCAAAAGTGACCCACAGTTAATGAACAACCCCTTAACCTGGGCGCACTATACTTAGTAGTGATAATATTACACAATGTAGATCAATGTAATAGACTGAACAGTAAATGAGTGAATGTAAATACTTCATTGTGTACTGATATATGGGACAGAATTTACTACGAGTCCCTCTGTGCCCATAAAACCCAAAACTATAACCATGTGTCTATAGTACTGAGTGCTTGTTTTCGCAATGGGTGTGACTACTAGTTAGCCAAAAGGCCTTTTTGTTAACTCCATAATGCTCCTTCATTCATGCATCAGCTTGTTTAGTCATCCTATATCCAGCTATTTTTATCAGTCTTCAATTGCTGGGCTGTGTGTTGAAGGTGCGGTATGAACTATACAGAGGTGCCGCAGGAAGGCCACAGGGGCCACAAGAAAATTAAAAACTAAAAGGAAGACCCATTTCTAGCATGGGTGCAAGTTTCAACCTCAGCTAGTCCTGTTAGGGGTAGAGTTGGGTTTCAACACATCATTGAGTGGGACGCGCCACACCCACTTCCACTTCTGGATTTGATATGAGGCGAACAGCACAAGAAGAGAAATCTGCTGCAAGCTATATCCACAGGTGGAGGCAAAAGGAGGTTACAGTCAAGAACTTCAAGAAACTATAGCCAACTTAATTTCCATGGCATTAAAACTTCACTCAGCTCTCCTTTGGAATAAACCTTTTGTAAATGGTTGTTTGAGATATAACTGTTTTTTTGAGGAATTTTAAGGCAGTATAGGCCTCTAAGAGGAATTTTAAGGCACATTAATTGTGATAAGACCCACTGTTAAATCCACCTGGAACTCACTCTGAGCATAACAGAGGCTGATCAATAGGGGGAGACGGTGAGCAAAAGTAAAAAGGTATCTGCAATTGCCTTTGAGCATAGATATGCAAAACAAAGAAAAACACTGACGGATTGCAAACGGATTGGGATCGTATCGGATTCATGTGCACAGGCAAAGGATTGGATAGGGATTGGGTTGCCCAATCCGATTGGACCCCCTGGCTTAGGCCGATAGTAATCTGCTCGGCATCGCCTTGTGCACGATTTCGGATCGGATTGGCGTACTGCGCATGTGTGGGAATTTTCGCCAGGGATTTCACCCGGAAACGGCAGGAGACGCCAACGCCGTCATAAGTAGCAATTGTTGCCGGAAATGTCAGACGAAATCATGGCAAAGAAAGAATGGACAACACGTACACCATTGCTGCTTTGTCAAAATCCTCGAGCGCCGTCTTTGTATACCGCCCGCATAGTTTGTTGTGTTTTTATTGAGTAATAGCCATCACCCGGAAGTAGTTGGACTACAGTGCCACATAGCGTAGTGGAGCCGGCCAGGTCGCTGACCATTATCCGATTGCACAACTTTCATGTGCACTCGGATTGGACGACAGACCACCCGCCAAGTAACGGGATCGGATTTGGAGAAATCCAATCCGATCCTACCATGTGCACGCACTCACTGAAATCTGACAACAATTTTGCCAAGTTGTCCAATTACTGCAAAAAAGTAATTGAGGGAGACAAAATCATACATCAATTAACACTGCAGACAAGTTTCCTTAAGGAGAGCAGCCAATTATTTCTACTCTTGGCGTATTATTTGGGTTCTTGGCGGCATTAAAGATGAAGTGACTGCTAACACAGAAAACATGCTTAAGTTGAACTAGCACGAAGTGACCTCTGGATAGAAATAGCTTCTTTGGCAGCTCCAGTTGTCTGTTGTACACAGACCATTGCTTTATGTCCGTGTAGTGGCATAGCTGGTTGTCAATAGAAATGCTCTTGGTGACAGAGGTTTGCGAGGCTTATAATTATGTCTGCAACACTTGAACCAGTGAAGAAGACAAACAACAGTCATGTTCAAAGTCTGTTTACAACGTAGACTGACTCATATGTGTTGCGCATGAGTCAGTGTGTAACATTATTAAGGTAGGCATTTTGCAACACCAAAGCTTGTCAAACTTTTCACACCCAGCATCACAACGAAGATTCAGAAGATTGCCAAACACGCACTGGGAGCCTATGGAGGAGTTAAAAGACTCCCCCACAGGCTTCCAGTTGCTCTTTTAATCAAGAATACATTAAGTCTTCTAAAACCAGGAACAAATTATTTCTGTTTAACCAGGAACAGAATTAAACTCATTAGGATGTCTCTAACTTAAGAATTTAAGAAAAAAAACTGTACACATATCACTGAGAACATCTGACTTACACATCAAAAGCATTTAAATGACCTAAATAAATGTTTCCTTCCATATAATGAATTTCTAAAGCTCATCAATGTGTGCCATCTTGTCATTTAAACTAAACAATGACTTCTGCACTTTCCAACACAATCTTCTGTCCCAAATGGCTGAGTTTTGTGTGGGAACGGTCCATGGGGACATTTGTGACAGAGGGGTGTGAACAGGGGTCAGTGGAGAGGATCAGCAGCATGGCCACTCCATGTCAGGTTGCTGAGGCTGTCTCCGTCTTTAACACCATCCCAGACTGCCACAGGAATGTCACACAGGGCTGACACTCTAAAACCCTTTAAGACATGCACTATCCTTAGTATATCTCGTGCCCCCAATATACACTATGTTGTCACTCTTAACATATTCAGGTTAACACAAATGTCTCCGTAAGATTTCTTTGCCTGAAATGTTCCACAGAATTGCATTAAACTATTTATTATTAAAGTAACTGTGTTTAAATTATCAGACAATACTATGTCCATAAAGACGGTCCATCCACAGGAAAATTATATGGTGTACATTTAATTTTATTTAAAGAAGTGACTTTATTCATCTCACACAGGAGAAATTCTTCTCTGCATTTAACCCATCCTGTTATTAGGAGCAGTGGGCAGCACATTACTGCGCCCGGGGACCATCTCCATGATCTTCTTGCTTCGGTTTGGTCAGGACCTCAGCTGGAGGATTTTACCTATGGTGCATGTTTTGGGTTGATGGGGGAAACCAGAGTGCCCGGAGGAAACCCACCCAGACACGGGGAGAACATGCAAACCATCCACAGGCCCGGGCGACCCAAAGCTTACGGCCATACCAACGTGCCACACGGGGATTGAACCTGGAACCTTCTTGCTGTGAAGCATGAGCGCTAGCCACTCAGCCACCGTGCTGCCATTTATGTCAATGCATGATCTAAACTCCTAAAACACAGTGTTCTGTTTTGCAGTTTTTCAAATTGCACGTATTTTGTGCAGCATTGTTACCCATGATAAACTTCTTCTTCAATTAAGTTATCTTAAATTTTGCATATTACATTTTGCAACCAGAAAACTGCTTGTTATGTGTCTTAATCTTACACTAAATTAGTCTGAAATGGTAATGGATACACTCATCTAGTCCCAAGCCTGGGTAATAAATCACTATTTGCTGAGCTGACGATAAAAAGTATATTAGAATGAGTCAATAATGCCCTCTAGAAAAGAACACAAAAATGCCAACCTGCATTTCAAACCAGGTTTTATGCTTACTTCACAGTAAAGTGTAACATTATTCAGTGCAATGGGAAACCATCAATATGCAATCAACACTGTAGGCTGTGGCACATACACAATACTGGAAACATAATATGGCCCAATTCTTTCATTTCATTTACAATGCAACAGCCATATTATCTCTTGACAACTGCTCAGTGGTTTCATTTACTTTTTATCTGAAAATGTGGTTTCATTGCCAGATAGCTTATCACAGTTACAGCTCTTACTAGACTATTCTAGTCTCTAACCAATGTTGAGAATCAGAAAGTAATCTTAAACCATATTATTTCAGGCACATCTGAGAGACATACTTTGACTATAATTCAGAGACTGATGGGAGTGGAAAGATGGATTTGCTCAAAGAATTCCCTGTGAATCTGAGAAGCTTGGTAGCTAAACCCGGCTCTGTATGGGCACCAGATGGTAGCCATTAACTGTGGGCCAGTGGTTACAGTGATAAGAGACTAGAGTCCGTGCAGCTGGATACACACACACACATACACATACACATACACATACACACACACATACAGTCTCCAGCTGGACAGGGCCAAGCTAATTAGAGAGGCAGAGAAAGTAGAAGGCACAGTCCACACCGAACTGGACCAGCTTAAAGACTTCTCCATGGCTTGCAATCAAAAACACCTGCTGTTTTTGTTTTATCTTATGAATCGAAAATAAAACTATGCTATCTCGCTGTGATAGATTGCCCAATAAAAAGCAGGACAGCAACAAAGAAATTTAGTGCTGGGCATTTTGGTGTAACAACAATCTATGTTGTACTCTGAAACACTAGGTCCAAGCTGAGCAGTTGGTGTGCCCAGATGGAGCCACCCACAGCGCACTGTTTCAGGCTGGCATTTCATTCATTGATTTATTTGTCTACCCTTTGAGTCTGCTGGCCTAATATAACTCTTAAGACGTCAGCACAACACAAAAAGTATCTAGGAAGGACAGTGTAGAGAAAATAAGAATAAGCTGCATTATTATTATAGATCAATACATTTAAATCGGCTAGTGTTTGAGCTATTTATCACTGAATAAGAGCTGGAGATAGGTCTGGCACTGTACTGAGGTCCCCACTTCTTACCCAAAGGCAATTGAAGGGTTTGTCAAATACAGAATGTTCATTTCCTAGCTTCTTCTAAGTGTAAACTACAAAAAATAATTAACTAGGCTGTCACGATAACAAATTTTGAAGTGCTATTGTTATTAAAGTAAATATAGATGATAAATGATAATGTTGAAAGCAAACAATAAAGCAGAATTATACCAAAAAAAAAAGCAAAATGCAACTCGGAAGTATTTTTTTTTGCTCAAGTCTTATCATAGTAGAGAAAAATAAGCAGAAAAATACAAATGATAAATATTGACCCTCTAAAAGCATTGTTCAATCTATCATGTATTAAACAAAAAGTCGATGTAGTAATTATCATGACAGGTCTACAGTCAACAAACAATTAAAGCACAAGGGTTGAGTTATCACATTTGGATGGGCTTCAAGTTCAAATGCTGGCAATGAGAAGTAGACGTTCCTCTTCATTCATCAGTAGCTGCTGACAGAAAGTCTTCATGGCTGTTTTACACACTCCAGTCAGCAAGTCTAGCCTCCTCAGTCCAGGCCCCAACAAATGCAAACGTGTGGGCGAACAAACACAAGCACCTGCTCCTAACACACATGGTCTGGCTCAAGCTGTCACCAAGATGTGAAGAGGAGACCCAAGGGAAAAGTAGAAATGTACAGAACATAATCTATAAAATCAGTAGCCATGGCTGTAAAAGACGTGCCTATAAAAGCAATGCTATCTGTCTGTAAATGAAACTGGAGACGAGATAAGGGAAAGAAGAGGCAGGCCAAGTGTGCAAATGTAGTCAAACTGTAGTGAAATTAGTTTGTGGTGACACTTTTACTGAGACACACAGCACACGAGAGTAATTATAGAGCAATGTTTTGAGGTAGAAAGGTTAGAACATATCCGAACTTACACTACCAGTCAAAGGTTTGGACACACCCTCTCATTCAATGTTTTTTTCTATATGTTTACTACTACATTGAATGGTGTGTCCAAACTTTTGATAGTAGTGTACATGATCCAAATTGATTAAACAAACACATTAATTGATTAACTTAACACAAAGCTGGTCTAATACCCAATCCATAACACCATACTCTAAATGGGACGTGACACCTGACTAGTACTGTTGGTGAATCCAAAAAAAATGTGGGTATTGCGTAAAGCTAGTAATCAATACCTTACTTGCAAGTCGAAAAAAATCTGACTGACTGGCTAGGTTTCAAAAGAATGATATTTTTTGAGGCAACACATTTTGTTTGTCAGTGCTGACTGATCCGAGAGAACACAAACACTACAATCTTCATATGGTTTAGAAGTACTTGATCTGTATGGCAGTGGTCCATTTTGGGTTTCTGTGTTTTCTCTCCCAGTGCAGTGATATGTGGCCTGAATAGCAATGCACAAGACTTGCATTACCGTTCAGTCTCGGCTCGAATCTGTATCTTCTCATGTGATTCAATTTAGTTCTCCTTTCTGCTCTCATCTTTGCCGCTTTTTCTCTGCCCGTCAAACAGATTTTCCACTTCTCTCAAACCTGTTCTACCATTATCAATCTTCTACCTACCCCGTCCTTCACAACTCTTGTCATGTTCAGTATAAATATCAAATATGTCACGCAGTTGATGAATGTTCTACGCCATCTGAAAAGGGGAAAGTTCTCTCCGATGGTAGCGAAAAAGCTGATGCTGCGAACAGTATGTGTGTCAGTGTGCCACGGAGGTGCTCCAGCTGAATACTGATTAATCCAGTTCTAGTATTGCTGTCTAAAGCATTGTTCTAGCTCCTATTGTAAAGCATGTAGAGACACGAGGAGCATAGCACATAATTAATGGTAAATGTCATTGCAAAAGTGCATTATTGTAGATGCAGCTTATGGTCTAGTTAACCAGGGGAATGCTAGAGTTGATGAGTTCAATGCTATGCTATGGTTGAGAGCATTTTAAAAGACAGGGCTGAGTGCTGTGTGTAAACAAACTATTAAAACTAATTGGCTATTGGCTACTAGTATTGTCTCCTGCCCTGCAAAGCTTCTGGGGCCACTTTCTCTGCATGTTTTCTGTTCATTGGGTTGTGGAATTTACCTTAGACTGATAAGAATCTCCAAACCAAAGGATTTAAAGATGAAAACAAACCCTTGAACAAATGTTGAATCTGTCTCGTTCCCAGGAAAATTTTACTTTGAAAATGTGATCTCAGATTTCTCGGATTTTCAATGTAGATAGACTCAAAAGGACAACTGTGTGTGGTCCCTAGATGGATGCTCTGGTTGCCAGTAGTCTCAAGGCTGAATTCATATGCTAATGTATGCTAACTGTAGCCTTCAAGCGCTATACTGTAACTGTGGATTAACTGTGACTAAATTTAGATGATCGGGACACATAGGTCTCCCTTTTTACAACTGAGCATAGGAGCAGGAGCATATGAAATCATTTCTGAGTATATATTGGCATTACATAGTGCACATACTGTAGTTTATAATGTTTTTAACCTGTGGCCTTATTGTGTTGTCTGTTTCAATCTTCCTCCATGGCTTTAACACAGTGCGGCAGTTAATCCAGTCAGAAAGCAGTCGGGCAGTTCAGAGAGCGGTCAAAGTCAAGACAAAAATAAACCTACAGAGAGAATACACTTCATGGGAAAATGCTTAAAGAAAGTAATTTTCTTGCAGATTCTTGAAGCACCGATTTCGTGGTCACTTTTAGTTGTAGTAGAGAAATCCCAGCAATGAATGGCGGGTTGTGAGGCAGCACAGGTCTGTAAACAGTGTGTAAATAAACAAGCACAAAGCGAGACAGACACTTAGCTCTTTAAAAGACCAACTGAAAGCCCATTAATTCCATCAACTACCCCAAAAGAGTTGCTTTTAATGGAACAGAAGATTTGTAAGACCACAAGCTAATCTGTCACTTCCAGTCAAAAAGAATTCAAAAAACCTTTGAGTGTATAAGACAGAAATAGACCGATTTTTAGGGCGACTATGTTAGGAGATTGCCCTTGGGTCCATTAAACTTCTTTTCTTGGTTCTTGTGGCCAACTCATTTATTTTTTGACCTGACACATATTCCTTATACAGATGATTGAAACCATTTTCTTATAATAAATTATATTAGCACACTGCTAGATCTACTATAGCCTTTTCATTGTTTTTATTGGTCTGTTGTAACCTCATGTGTAAGAGCAGTTATGAGTAGCTAGTAGACTGAACATGCAAACTGTCATGTCCCATAGTAAATGATTCACTGTGACGCGTTCAGGGCGAAGGTTCATATGCGCACAATAAAACAACATCTCTGGAACACCTTGGGAAAGTAACACTGAGGAATAAGAGTGAGTAATATTGTCTGTGTGAATCATTATAATTATGAAACTCTCATGCACAAATTAAATATAAAGGCAACAATTACGAGCTTTTATACAACATTTGAAAGTTACAATTACACTGAACACCAGAAACACAGCACAATGCCCCAACATGCAAAAGCTACATGGCAAAGAGACATAAAGTGACTTGTATTTCTGCATACACTGTGATTGACATGTCATTCATTTCCTGTAGCAAATTGCAAAACCAACTTATCTGTTCTAATTTTTAATCAACTGTGATACCCAACTGAATTATTGTTAGATCCAAAAGCTCGCCCTATTAATGTTATAAGATAAGAAAGAAGTGGATTGATGACAAATTAAATGGCAATAGAGTTAGTGCTAACCTGACTTGGACCAAATAGGGCAGATATTATATTTTGTCTTGGCCCGTGAATGAGCTAGTGACCTTTCCTTTGGGCTGTGCAGAGGGGCTCTGAGGCCTCTTGTCTGTGAGATACTGGTGATAATTTAAACCAGAGAGCGAACTGTTTGTGAGCACAACACAACGCAGCCTTGTTTGCCATAATGATGGCCAGATTGCATCTACTGTGTGCTTGGGGCTTTTGCGTGCCCATTTGAGAGAGAGAGAGTGTGTGTGTGTGTGTGTGTGTGTGCGTGTGTGTGCGTGTGTGTGTGTGTGTGTATGTGTGTGTAAAGAGTCCTGTGCTGTCAAAGAGTTAGTGACGAGGCACTCTCTGCACCCCATGGCACCCCACATCCTCCACCCACACAAGCTCCAGTGCTGCAACAACCACAGCATTCATTCAGTTTATGAAGTGTCTACGGGACAACAGAGCTCCACACTGAATGGGCTCAGAGGAGGGATAATGCAACAGTTGTAGTAATCTAGTGTCAGTACTTTGTAGGTACTTGTTCAAAATACATGCAGTATTGACAAATCACATGACATCATCTGGACAGGAAATGGATCTAGTCACAACTTGTTTGTTTGTTAGTCCTAGTATTTTAGAAAACAGGTTTTTTTTAATCAGACATGTAGTCTTGGACTCAAACATGACTCAGGACTCAACTTGGACTTGAAAGTTTGAGATGGAGTGATTCAGCCTCACAAGTATAAGCAGTACAAGTCCTTATACTGCCTCACTTTGTCTATCTGCTTTTTCCATTATAACCCTGCAGCTATCTAAGAAGAATCCAACAAATAGTCTAAGTGAAATAACATTCTGCAAACATTCATTTCAGAGGGGAGTGGCCATATCTTGATTAAATATTTACTAAAACTCCCAATAAATATTTGGACCAATCGCTGCTCAAAGAAATACATTTGAACAGAGACAAACAACACCTATGTAAGCTCACCTTCAGGGCTTCTGCATTTCTCAGAGGAGTTGATGGTTTCCTACTGTGCCTGTATCCACTGTCAGTCTACCTGTGTGTCCTATGCTAATTTGTAGCCGTTGCATTTCATTATCATGTCTCCCTTCTGTCCTTGAGTGGAGTTCAAGTGAGCACAAAGTTCCTGAGGACAAACAACAAGCTTCAGTGCAGGGCTGTCACGGACCAGCTGGGAGAGCACATGGCCTTGAACCCAGTCACACACAGCACAGGAAGACATGTACTGAAGAAACTTACAACCATGTATGGCACTACTTTCAGGTTGATAATGGTTTTGGCAAAGCTCAGGTCTATTCAGAAGGAGCGAGGTGAAGTCATGATTGGCTGCTAGAGAGCCCAATTACTGTTAGTTCAGACATGCCTCGGCTGAAGTCTATCAAATCAGTGTGATGTCAGTGTTTTGTGTTATTGTAAAGGTTTTAAATGGTAGAACTAGTGGTCTACTGCAATGGTTCACTATCTATGTCATTGATAAAATGTACAGTATGATGGGACTTGGAAAAAGAACCATGAAAATATATTTAAAGTTTGCATTCAATGTGTTATGTCGTGTTTTTATATAAGCTCTGTTGCATGGGTTTAGGGTTGTCAAATATAATACCCACATACTCAAAACTTAAAACTAACACTAGCACTAGCACAAAACTGCACCTTTTCTGTACAGTTTTAGATAGTTGACATCATTTTGACCTTTCCAACCACAGTATCAACAGTGTTATGGCTGCCAAGTGTATCTGCAAAATCACAAGGGCTGACTATCTTTTCATTGTCAAATCTGGGCCCCAATGAAGGCCTTGTGGGTGGCACTCTAACCTCAAGGCTTAGGCAAATTAAGCACATTTGACAGATGATGGTCTGACTGTCTGACTCATACTGGTTCAACAGGGTTTCTGTTTGAATAAAAACAAAGAGCAAACAGAGTGCTCCTATTCTGTACGTTTTTGCACGCTTCTCGTCAGGTGCACCGTGACAACTTGCTGTAAAGTGTTGGGCATACTACCCACACATACACAGGGAAATTGTGTGCCTTTTCCATTGGCTCCAAACACACAAATCACTCTTTCAAGTGAATCAGAATTCATAATGATAAGCAGATGTTCATTGAAACAGCTGGCACGACCAAAAACTGCCAATGGAATTTTCTGTGTTTGTGTTTGACTGCAAAGCTAAAACTAGAGTCTACCATGAAAAGACTAGGAAGCCCTAAATCAACTTGGGTGAACCTTTTTGCTTTGACACAGATAATTCAATCCACTGGCTCGCACATTACGACCAGGGAGGGCTGGTGTGAGGGTCTATAGCGTGAGTGTGTTTGACCCATTAACTGGTGTAATTGGCGGTTCCAGTCATCTGTGAGATTATTCAGGATTGGTTAAGGGCAATCACAGGAGAACAGAGACAGGATTGAAGCGAGGAGACAAATCTAGGTCTTACTGCTATATTGACATGGGCAGGAAATGTACTGCTTGCCCTGGAATAGGACGGAGGCTTGAAGAAAAAAAAAAAAAAAAAACAGCACAGAAGGCTTTTTAGATAGTTGGTAGACAGTGGAGCAGTTCAGGGCGTAACACTGTGTCCAGCCATGAAGTGGAGAGGAAAGTTTTTTGGAGTGGTGTGGGGTCTAAGAGAATACTGAAAGCACAGAAAGTTCATTCTGCCAATCTATGACATGTCTGTGCAAAGTGGAATCTCATGACTTGCAGGGCAGCACAAAGCGCAAACTGTAATTTAATGAAACCTAATCCTACCAACAATAATTTCATCTGGATTACATCTTTACTGTAAATAAAATGGGAAAAAGTTTGTTCCACATGTTGTTGTTGCACTGAACCTTGACGATGGTAAGCAGGAGCACACAGCAGTTTGAAAGAAAGAAGGCCAAGTGTCAGTGCCACTAATGAATGTCTCATATAGATGTGTTTCAAGTATATACCTGCCTGTATACATACACGAGCATGGGGTTTACAAAGCCTTTGGTGCCGTTATCTTTAAGAACGACATGTGATTTCAAAGTTTAATCACTTCTTCTTTTGTCTGACATATAATCTCAAATAAACAGGCACAAACGTTGTGTTTAGAATCCTGCTGTAGTAGTTCCCTAATTATTCCCTTATACATCAAAGTTCAAAAAACAATATTTTTCCATGCCAATAAAATTGACAGGCAGGGATAACAGTTAACAGTTGGCTGCAGCTTTGCCTCGGATAAGCAATGACACCAAGTTCATGCCTGAAAATAGTAAAAAGACAATATAAAAGATAAAACTTCTGTTCTCACCTTTTTGACTATGCATATAAAAATGTATAGATTTTTTTTTAAAGAGTTTAAATATTTCCTGGACAACGGTGTTCTGGAATGAAGTTATTTTCAGGTTCCATTGTATGCTCCCTGGGCCTCAGTGGAACTAAAGTATTCCATAAGGAGGGACAGCAGGGAAGTTAATGGGACATGGGAGAGAGCTTGGACAATAGGCTATAGCTGGACACAGAACAAAAGACAGAAAGAAACTACTATAGGTTCTCAAAGTGTTTCTGAGGCAGACAGAGTTAATGTAACTGGTCAAGTCAAGCACAAGGCAAAGAGGTTCATAAATAGCAGCTGGATGTCTACAATTTTCAGCCATAACGATAACAATAGAGAACATTGTTGAACCCAGACAGGAAGTATTTAGCCGTGAACACTGGCACTAATGATATTTCAACTACTGCACAAGGATGAATGACGTTTACCCTTTCCACAACAAAGACAAACACTGAATTACCCCTCACACGGCATTGACTGAAACAGTAAAAATATAAGCTGTATTTATTCTTACTTAACACTTAGCTGCCAATTCACTTCTGCCCATAACCACTCAAATAACTGGATGAGTGACTGCACTTTCCAACTACTGTAATTATCACCTTTGAAAACACATTAGAGGCGTGATATGGGTTTTTGACTTCTCAAGTAGTAGTAACAAGCTCGCACATGTTAGCTTTGAGGCAGGTGTCTGATTCAAGTCTGCAGATAAAGACGTGTCCAAACCTACGCATATCTGGGTATGTTGACAGGACCACTGGGATCAAGATACCCCCCAGCTTACGCATATGCTTATAAATACGCATCAACACACATCAGACTTGTACAGACACAGTCCAAGCAGCTGGGAGGCCAAGTTACAAGGCCTAGGTTTTTTATAACCATGAGCTATTACGCTATGACTGGTATGATCAATGAAAATATAATCATTTTACATTTTGATAATGACCATTTATATAATATTTTAGAACTATTATTGATTGTGCTATGTTGGAGTTTTTTCTGCCCAAAATTATGTCATCCTAGTGTACTGCCTGTTTGCCGTCAGCTGTTTCACAGTGCCTGACTAAAAGGAAATGGCACTCTTCGCCCACTATGTCAATATTGCACGTACTTGATGAATGAAATACCATAAGGAAGCAGGTAGCACTGGACATCACCAGCATTCAAAAATAATTGTTGGTAGAAGCTACATCATTGTACTCAGTGAATTTCAACTAACATAGTAGTGCAGTAATGGCTTTGGCTCCCTGCTGAGAATTTAAATAAGGAATAGAAAGTTACAGGGGCTGTATCCAATTTCTTCATGTAATAAAGAAAATTTGTCTTGCCCCAATACATTGTAAAAGCATCTTGTAGGGTCAAAATGAGATTGCTTTGTCCCATCCGCATCTAACTATAATGCATTTTATCATCAGTCACTGCGTGCACATGGTAGGATCAGATCCCGTTACTCTGCGGGTGGTCTCTCCTTAGATCCCACTGCACATGAAGCTCATGTAATTGGATAATGGTCAGCGACCTGGCCGGCTCCGCTACGCTATGTGGTGCTGTAGTCCAACTACTTCCGGGTGATGGCTACTCAATAAAAACACAACTATGTGGCGGTATACAAAGATGGCGCTCGAGGAGTTTGATGGAGCAGCATTGGTGTACGTGTTGTGCATTCTTTCTTCGCAGCCATGATTTCGTCTGACTTATCTGGGAACAATCGCTACTTGTGACGGCGTCGGCGCCTCCTGCCACTTCCGGGTGAAATCCCTGGCGAAAATTCCCACCCATGGGCAGTATGCCAATCCGATCCGATATCATGCACAAGGTGGCACCAAGGGGATTACTATCCGCCTAAGCCAGGGGTTCCAGTCGGATTCGCGAAACCAATCCCTATACGATCCTTAGCCTGTGCACATGAATTCGATACGATCCCAATCCGCTTACAGTCGGATTACACTCGTCCATGTGCACGCACTGAGTGAACCAGAAAGTACTATGATAGTTGTTAGCAGTGGCGTGAAAGAAAAGATGTGAAACATGCTTACTGACTGCAGTAAGAAATTAGGATGTTAGAAGTGAGTAAATGAGTTAAACAAAGTGAGGAGTAAGTTTGGGCTGCTGCAAATGTTTAAAACCAACTTTTAAAAAGGAGAGTAAAAATCAGATACTGTGCCTGTTAACGGTGCAGTACAATGTCTTGATGTACTGTGTGTAGGTATTTCCTCTATTCAAATGACATCAGAACAATGTCAAAGTCTTTTGTGAGTGAATAAAGATCTATAAGGCTAGGACTGTGTGGGAAGGTTCAAAACAAAAACACAATCTGTTTTGGTTCAACAGGTTTTTACATGCTTGTTTTTGTTCACCTGCCTTCTTGTGTGAAAACAAATCTCTGCTCTTTGCAAAACTACATACCATTATAGACATCCAGATTGGTTTTAAATACAAGTTGTAAACATGTTCTTTAACGTATTGCTAATTATTTGCCTGTGATGGATGTTTTATTACATTTTACATTTTCTTTAACTTGAATTCAAACTACATTTTAATCACAAACTAAAAGTAATTTGCTTTTTAAACCCAGATCAGTCAACAGCCATATACAAGAGATATGCTAAAAGATATTGAAGTGGGCCGAGTTCATACCTTTTCCATTTTATGAGCAACGATCACTGCCAAGATCAGAACGCAAAACCATTAGAGGCAAATACAAAGGCACCCTAAAGCTTTAGTCTTTCAATTACTCAGGAAGATAGCCTTTAGCACACCAACCATAAATGTGCGGTCTTATTTATGTTTTACACTATGATAAAGGATCTGTATAAAACAGAAACGTGAAAAAGTTTGTTGGAAATGAAAAAAAGTATATCATGAATGTCTTATCTACAATGGAAAAACACATCTAACATAGTCTCCATCCAGGTGCAGGGCTACATCAAAGCTCCCTGGCCGCAAAGACAGCTCCCATGCTTTGTAATGTTGTTGGACAATACAGTAAGTTGATATGTTCCCAAAGCAGGAAAAAAATATGTCCTCAGGCGCTACATGTCTGTTACGTACACATAACAAACGTCTTGTACATTTAGTCCTGCTTTAATGACAAATCATCATGTGTAAAATTATACTACTGAGGCCTAGTAGTTCACATTTTGGAGGTGCTATAGAATGTCCTGCAAGAATGTGACAATTTATGCTTTTTCTGCAGTGACATCATCCGAAAGAGAGATAGTGTGTCTTTGAGGAGTGAAAGTATAGTATGGACAACATTTCTAACAAGAGTTTGCTTCATTGTTTGCGTTTGTACAGGATGAAGAAACTTTACCAAAATAAGGGCACTATGGTGGTCCCTCTTAATTGAAATTTCTCCCTCCAGTATGTAAATTAGCTCCTTGTATTATCTTAAACATATAAATTCACTATAATGCTCAGAATAAGAAAGAGAGAGAAAAAAAAGATGTATAAAATTAGAAAGGCCTGTGCTAAAAGTTCTACTGGCTGCTGTGGTGCTAGTCCCAAGAGTTCCTGAAGATAGAGAGCTGACTTAACCCTAACCCGGCATAAAACCTTTGCAAAATCACAGCCAGAAAAGAGCTAGTGCATGCCGAAATGTTCCAGAACATATCACATCCATATCATCCAAGTACACTAATTTTGACAAATAGAAAGCATCCTGCATGTCCGCAATAGTGATTCAGAATATCACACAGGGAGGTGAAAGAAAGAGGTGGCACAACAGATGGGCGATGACGCAGCACCTTTTAGCTCCTGACTCTTTCGCACAAACCATTTATAATGCCGGTGATACACAAACACTGAGAAAGATGGAGCTTTATAGAGTCAGAATAAGGAAGTGACTGATGACTACTCGTCTTCGCTCCCTACTGCGACGGCACTGATAAACGTTTTATCTCGGCTCCTATTAATAGTATCGCGTGGTGGTTGGAGGTGTCAGGGCTGAAGAAGGATGGGCCCATGCGCTCTCCCTCCACACACAGAGCAACCTCAAACCCAGATGTGGTGAAGGAGGAGAGAGAGAGGAGGCGTGGGGGGAGGGGAGGCAACATAGGTTAAAAAGACCATAGACAAAGGCAGTGGCCCAACTTCAAGCAGTGTTTGGACAGATTTACTACCTAGACGATAAAGCAAACAGCTTGTAGGTTTTAGCGCTGTGGTGATAAAGACTAAACTTTCCGAGGCAAATGTCACTATGGAAATCTCAAGAAGACCTTATTCAATGAGGTCACGATTGTTTGACATCTATCAGTGGGTTGTGGAGTGATGAAAAATTAACACCCTTGCCAATGCAATTAACAATTTAGCATAAAATATTATTACTCTTGATTGGTTACAAGTTCCCACAACGGACCTGGCAGAAACAATGAAAAAACAGCCAATAGATGTAGCTGAGGTTGGATTTATATGAAACACCTCCTAGTTCCAGTTCATACATATTCTTACCTCGTGAGTTGGTGGCCAAGTCAGCCACTTTCTGAAAGGCATCCAGGAAGGCAGCCACCGCAACCACAGTCGCCCTGAAGAGAAAACAAAAAATGTACTAAAATATATGTTGAAACGTAAAGTAACTTTAGGACATGCAATTAAATACTGTGGGAAATGGAAATCGTACAATCGCAATGGCCAGACACAGAAAGGCCAAGCTCTGAAAATTCATACAAGTTTAATGAGGATGGAAAGTAGGTGTAAAGAAAACATATACATTTAAAATATGCACAGGCTTCCAATTAAAGTAGATTTGCATGTGTGTAAGTTAAAACCCAAGCGTGCCCTGCTGAGAGAGGAATGTATGTGCGATTACTTGGAGGCAGTTGGAATCTGTCCAGCTCAGCATACCGACTACCAATCATCAACGAGGCATAGGACCAACACAAAATGAAACCAAGTCAGGTGCCCTGGTTCTAAAATATGGTTCAGGTACAACTGGTAGTTTTAACATTTGAGCTTTTTCTGATGGTACTGTTGGAAGTATTAAACAATATCGTACATAGTCTAATTTAACGCGATATACTGCATTAACTGTAACCTTTCAAATAATGGTACGTAAACTAATATTTATAAGAATTTTCAATCGCTAACTCTTACTTAAACTACTTCTTAGTCTCCCTTGAAAACGAGATGTCACTTTTTCTTGCTGTGAAAAGCCTGAGACTGGTCTAACTTATCTATGGTGCCTGGTCAAAGGAAAAAAGGGGAAAAGGTCAACACTAGTGACTTCATAAAAAAGCATCTGGAGTTTTGCCCTCTGTTTAAGTCATTACATGGAGTGTCTCTTGGTGGTGTTTCGAATGACAGTCTGTCTGCCTGTCTGACCAAGCTCTTATTAAATTAGCTGGAAACGGCCACAGTTCACTTCATTGGCAAGTCAACTGATTAGGTCACTGGCAAACTGGCTTTCTCATTTCAGACACAACAAAACCGCAACCATGAAAGACAAAGGCGCTGACGTTTCTGCTTGTGGGGGACCAGTGGGAATCTTCCATTACTCAACATGTGAAATTCCACAAACACTTCAGGTTGGCGGAGGGGGCAAACTTTGTAAGAAAACTGAGAGTTGTCCAGCTAATCTAATAATATGCCTTTAGTATTCACATTGCATTAGTCACAATCCTTTTAGGGTTAGTATAAAGCATTGAGGATAGCCAGGGCAAGTGTTTACCACTTCACTGTGTGTGTCCTGAGTGTGATTTATGAATGGAAAAGTCTTGGTCTGCAATAGTCCAACTGTTGTTTTTAACTAATGCTTAAAGCAAGACGTTTAATAAACTATTTCTAAGCAGTGCCCCATTAGATATTAGTGAATGCATGCCCTAGATAAAAATATAACCATTGAAATTTTAGCTTACACTATGCCCTATAATACCAGACAGAGATGTGATCACTTACTAATTACTCAAATATGATATGCAACATCAGTTAATAAGTAGTATGTGTTGTTGGTGAACTGACGAAAATATCCAGGGGTGTGTACAGCAAATGGAAAAAGAAACATACACGAGGGCACATACAGATGCCTTTCTATTTAAAGTGCAGCAAAGGCTCCAAACTAGCACTATGCTAATATCTATACACTGGAATACATACACAACATGACATCTGGTACACATTAATAAGATAAGATATGCCTTTATTAGTCCCTCTTACTAACTATATTGTACAGAAATTAATAATAATGCCTAGCTTGTTACTGTTACTGATTAAATCTTACAACGCTGGTTTACTTGCTCTACACATAAAGTGTGTTTGCACTTACATACATGGCCTGTTTGAAAACAATACTCCCCAATGGACCTTTACATTAAGCACTACAGTTTCGCCCTCCGGCAATCTATTCTTAGTGACTGTTATTAGAAGGTTGTAAACCCAAATAAAACATAGATTACATTACGCCCAATCTATCATCTCGAATAAGTGCACTGAATTGTCATATTCAACTAGTTGGTGAGAAAGAATCTTTAAATGGATGAAAGGTATTGACACGTAAAAGACACTTAAATGACACTGACACTGCTGCTTAAATGACACCATTTGAGCTTTATTACGCTACACATTGTGTGTTTTACCTAGTTGTATTATATAGGTAAAACACACAATGTGCTGTTTTAGTCATTGGGTTTACTGTCTTGTTTATCAGATGTTTTATGTTCACTATGGGCCTAGGGAGCGCTGTGATTTCAAACACTGTTATGTGTGTACAACCTGTACATATGGTTTTTGACAATAAAGCTGACTTTGAACTTTGATAATCAATGCTAAATATATGTTTCTCCTATATATAGATTTTGTGTGGTTGATATAATTAAAGTATAGCTTTTACCCAGCTGCATTAACCATAGCCTACCAAACAGTGACAAGTTAAAGGGGACTGTGATTATAAATCAGTCAATGTCCTCACCCTCCTTCTTCAAAGCTGAACTTGTGCGCACATGTGTGTATGTGAGGGTGTTCAATTGCCTCTAAAAGCCAACATGGGCACCATATTTGGAGAAGAATAAATGACAGAACATGCCCAACACTTAACTGGTTGATTTCCTTGTCGCTTTGTGAGAGGGGAGCTAAATTACAGAGCACTTTGCCTGGGGACGTCATTAAATACACACAGACATATGCTGGCTGGTCACTTATCCAGACCAGAGAGGAAGGCGGGTGTGTGCCCCAGAACCTACGCAGATTACAGGGATCCCTATGTGGGGTTTAGTGGTAGCTTGAGCAGACTGGACATGGGCTTTAAAGCAAAATACTTTATTTGTAGGTCATGGACCATGAACGAGCCAACATAGGGGAGTTATTTTAGCACTCCAGCAATAGCAGCATCAATACCATGTGTATGCTAAGTATGCCACAACCACTGTGAGCTATAAATGCACCCAAAGCCATACTGCAGTTACCACCCCTGGTTTGCAAGTTGTGTAATGAATGACCGACATTTATACCATGAAAGCCACAGTTCATCGATGTGCAGTTATTTAAGGTGTGTTTCTGGTATTTTCAATATTGCTAAAAAAAAATAGGCTCATGTGCTGCAGTGAGTTATATTTGGTGTATTTCTCGTTTATAAGTATAATATTTTTTCATTATTTAATCTAGCATTAGACCTAGCATTAGATTTGAAGGAGGATCTGAAATCTTTTCTGTATGGAGATGTGGAAGACGGGCCAAAATGTTCCACAAACTGAATAAATGAAAGATAGATAAGTAACACCATATTGTGGAACATTCCAAGCAAATCACAATCTCCATAGAGAAAAGGTTATTAACCCTCCACCAGAAAACTTAGCACACCTTTAACTACTACTAGTTATAAAAGGTAGCTAGCTCTTAAACTGTATTTATCAAATACCTACAACTGCCCTTTAGTCATCTTACTGACCAGACATACATTACTTGGTACACTTGGTGATGGTGATTAGCAACAGGACTGCAAAATCTAACCTAAGATGTGGCATGGCAGGGTCACATACTTAACCTTTAAATGATGGGACACTTGAAAAACATATCACTTTTAATCAGGTTTAGCACAGAGGAAATGTGAAGATGGGGACTTCCTGTGGCCCCCAGACAGTATTGTTAATGCTCAGAGCCTTTATACAACTGTCAAAATCACTCTGTAGCTGGACACGTGGCCACTTGAGAAGTAAGGAAACTGCCATGTATCGTTAAATCAAAGAATAATTATGAACTGCGGGAGATCTGCTCTTACAGTACTTATGGAACAATAGTCCTTTATTTCAGCTGTCATAAGATGTTTGCATCCAGACATGTGGCCACTTAAAACCAACTCAGAAAGGGCACTGGGGATTCATGGTTAGTGAGAACATTTGGCAAGAGGTGTGCTAGGTATACAGCGTGACAAAGACAAATTAAAATCAGGCTTGAATAGAACTTTAATAGAGACAGTAATGACCTCTGCGGAGAATTGTTAAATTATTAAACTACTGTGTGTCAGTGAAGGTTAGTTTTGGGACACGTGGTTCTAAATTCATACTCAGGTCAATATATCACAGATCGGTAAGAGAAGGCAGTGTGGAAAAAGTATTGATTTTGGTCATTGAACTGTGAAGTACACATCAAAATCACTTATTAATATTCCTTGTGCCAGTGCTGTCAGTTTAAACACCAACAAACTTACATATTAAGATTCTTACCTGAGTTGAGACTGTAGTTTGCCAGCCTTGGTGATAAAGTCCTCCCAAATTGGGCAACTGCTCTGTGAGGGAAACGCACATGTGAACCATCAGAACACATTTTACTTTTCACACAGTTACATAAGTATTTACAAGGGTACAACATGGGGTTATGGGGGCCTCACCTTCCCTCCAAGGCTATACAGATTAGCAAAGTCTAGACTCACCGTTTCTCATATTTGTAATAACAACACTTGTACATGCACAAAAAGGTTGGTGTTCGTAAGAGCAGCCCATATATCGTACAACTGATGTGATTGCAAGTGTTTTCCCTTTCAGAGCATGAATAAAAATGTGGTGTCTGTGCTGCCATGATGTCCATCAGGTTTTGATTTTAACCCGAAGCTACTGTGTCAAATAGTAGGATCATGTCTCTGCACTTGTTATCAATAATAAATATAAAATTAATATAGCACTTGTACAACAATGGTGTGTGTTTCAATACCAAACATTTTAAATGAACACAATATTCAGGTAATATATGTTGCACATAAAACTAATGTTGCACATTATCTGCAAATATGTACATAGCACATAGCCTGTCCGATATTTTTCACAGTGTATATTCTGTAAAGATTGTTTTATTTGATTATATATTTTTACATGCTTCTCTTTATCTTATTTATCTATTTTTGTTGTATACTCTTGGCATCCAGTGTGGGCAGCAAAGTAAGAATTTCATTGTACATGGAAACGTGTTTCTTTACTGTGCATATGACAATAAAAGCTTTGAATCTTGAACCTTTGAATCTATATTTGTGGCTACTGCTGGTCTGTTTTTTGTGTAATTTTAGGACATATATGGATCAAGCTGAAAACTCAGAGCCTTGGAGAAACAATGCATGAGCGTGCTGGTATGACATAGTGAGACCTGGATCTGTTCACCAAATGTTTGTCACTACTGTGCAACTACCATCACAGTCTCGAGGAATGTCTAGTTGTGCTGTTGCACCAAACAACAAACTCAATTCACAGCCAGCTCTTCAACTGTACCGCTATACAGTAGACTACTGAGTCACTGCTAAATTCTTCTTGCAACAACAATGTAGTAGTCTGAAGAAACGTGCATTGATTAAGTGTTGAATATTTTACTTGCACACATATCAAATTTAGTACTAAACTGGGACTAGACCATGACATTTATTTTGGGTTGTTTTGAACTATTATATCCAAAGTCTTTTTGGACTTAGTTTATACCTAGTTAAAGCTGAAACAGTTTCCTAATTTTGTATAGTGGTATTTGGTGTGAAAAGCCTGACTGGTTTCCACTGTACGTAGTGTGCAGCATTCATAACAAACTCAAGATAGATATGGTGGCCTGCCATTTGACCCACGCGTGTCAGAGCCTCAGACCCTGTGGGCTACACTTTCCTGACAGCAACATTCTCTACATTCCTCCAGGCACTTCAACAGCTGGGAAATCGTCTAATTGTGCCATCATCTGAACTCTGTCATAGAAGATCCAAATAAGATGCCCTACTTTTATAATTTCCCATTGCCCCATTTGCTTCTCATGACAGTCACACAGCGCTAAAATTTGAAACTAGGACATAAATTAACAGTAAAATAATAAAAATGAATAAATAATATAAATAAAAGTAAAATAATGGGTCCTCTATAAACAAAATGGAACTTTCTAAACGCCATTGACTAAACATGAAAACAAGCAGCATAGAAAAAAAACATAGACAAAATGAAACAGCAAATATAAAATGTATGTCAAATAATGGTATGCATTCATAGTAAGTATCTTAAATGTAAATCTAACATTATCAATGAGGGTTAAGACTATAAAGAGTAGGTAAAGACCCAGAAGTGAACAACAACTCAGCGCGCAACTTTTCCCAGATGGCCAAAGTTTAAAGTCAACAAGTTGGGCAATAACAAGTTAATAATGTAAAGAAATCGTCCCAAAATAATCTTAAAAGTTGGTGAAAACATTGTTGATTGTGCATAATAATAATAATTATAAGTTTTGGACTTACTTTCATGTCTGCGATAAGAGTTTGGAAGAGTCCTCCGAGCGCGCTGCATTCCTTCTCTATCACAACCTCCATTTTCGGGACGACTCCAGCAGCGGTCAGCCCTCGCGTCTAATCGCCGCCTCCGATCGATTAACAACAAAAATATATAATTTAAAAACTGAAGAAAACTCGCGTGCAATAAAGAGTAAGGTTTACAGACACCAACGGCTAAGCACGGTGATGGAAAACTCTTTTTAGTGGCGCGCCATTCACTAAGAAAAGGAGCGAGGAGAAGAGACCTTTAAATCCGCGTCTCCCCTCCGCAGAGACGCGCTAAAACCCATCGCTGACCCGCTCGACGTCTGCTTATGCTGCAAAGGGAAAGCAAAGTCCGATAAAAATCAAGTAGTAATGGTTATTCCGAGTTTGCTGAAGTGGCTGAGGTAAACGCCGACGCTGGAGTCACGCACTGCCTCCCAAACACTGGCCGAGAAAAAAAAATAAACGCGAGAAGAAAGAAGTGAAGCTGCGCAGGACACATGGGAACTTCCGGTTTGTAGTAAAACATGTTTTCTTTCTTGCTATATATGGAAAATTAAGTAACCAATTCAAATTATGCCATATTATTCTATTTTTTTCCATTGTAATTTCATTGTGTGTGTGTGCGAGAACATTGTGTTGATTTCAAATGTATAAAAGATCATTATTATTATTACGTTAAATTATAGGTTATACCTTTATTGTGAAGAGAGCTCACGTTCACATCCGGCTCATCCCAGGACCGCACTATAGTCTCTTGTTCTGGTCTATATTGGTTTTATGCAAAAGTGCTTTTGCAGGAAGCTGTACGCTGTAGTGCTTTGAAAGTGTTGTCTCAGATGTTTCTCCTGTTATTACGCACAAAAAAATTCAAAGACAGCTATTACTGTAAAACAATTTCCCTTGTGGATCAATAAAGTTTGTCTAAATCAAAGATCAAAGATCAAAGATCAAAGTCAGCTTTATTGTCAATTCTGCCATATGTGTTC
The DNA here is from genome assembly GCA_036785185.1 of Paratrypauchen microcephalus. Classification (NCBI taxonomy): domain Eukaryota; kingdom Metazoa; phylum Chordata; class Actinopteri; order Gobiiformes; family Gobiidae; genus Paratrypauchen; species Paratrypauchen microcephalus. The sequence continues at coordinate 13,369,723 of JAVJIX010000002.1, read as the reverse complement.
AACATACAGTGAATCGAAATTTCGTTTCTCTCTGGCCAGGTAGTGCAAAAAGGCAGTGTACAATATGAAGACAAAACACAACAAAAACTATCTAAGACAGAGATCTAAAGTTAAAACTAAAGTCTAAGATCTAAAATCTTAAAGCAGTGCAACATAATAAATAAATACCTATATACAGATTTCCAAAGTGTGCAGTGTGCATCAAAAATGTGCAATGGAAGATACAGCAGTGAAATGGTCATGTGCAATAGAATGTGCATTGGAGTTAAGATAAAAATAAATGTGCAACAGTAGTAATTCTAGTGCAATAACAGGAGTAAACAACAGTACTAAAAATTCCAGTAGTGAATGTGCAATAACAGTAGTAAACAACAGTGCAACAGGAGTAAAATTCAGTAGTAAATGTAAATGTGCAACAGTGCAACAGTAGCCCTTAGCAGCAGTTTTTAAAAGTGTCTAAAGTGTCTAGAGTGATAATCTAAGTCTGTCTAAGTCTTACTCCCAAGCTGTCAGACTACTAAACTCTGGATAACACTCTAAATAATACTGAACTCTCAATAATACTGCACTGAACTACTTTTCATAATGCATAACATGTTTACTGCTACTGCTCTATAGGAACGTGTCATGTATGTCACTACCTCACCACCACAAGATATGCCTTTAGTCCCACAGTGGGGAAATTCCAGTGTTGCAACGCACAGATCAAGAACAGCACGAAAATGTAGCATGCAATAAAACAAGATAATAAATAATGGCTTAAAATAATAATTATATTGTACTTTGTACACTCTTTTTTTGCACTACTTGGCTAGAGAAACGAAATTTCGATTCACTGTATGTTGAACACATATGGCAGAACTGACAATTAAGCTGACTTTGATCTTTGATCTAAAAATAGAAATGCTACTGTTCCCTGTGCAATAACATGCTTCATAACCCACGTGCAATACTTATACTATACAATGTCATGTGCAATGTGAAATACACTACTTACACCTTATTAAATCCTACCTGTACCTTTGTATTTTATTAAATTTTATTACATATTTTTTATTATATTGTTTTCTCTTTTCCCTTGTATTTTTATTGCATGCTGTTAGTACGTCTTGACTATCTTAGCGAGTCAACGATTCTTCTGATCCTAAACATTTCATTGCATTGTTGACCTTGTAGTGACAGCCATCTCTTCTATGACAAATAAACAATCTTGAATCTTGAATCTATATCTTACCTTACATATGCATATGTTTTGTATAGAATGGCCACTGGAGGGTAAATATAAATGTGGCTTCTGTAGACCTAGGCTATACATCCCATTGTAACACATTCTTCAAGCTTCAAACTTATGTTCTGTTTTTATCAAAATAGGTTTCGATGTTGCATCCTAATAGCCACGTGAAGGCACGCTTAGCGGCTTTGTTATCAGCCACGAGTGACATCTAGAGGCCAAAACCAGAACATCAATGCAAAAATAAAATAAAATAAAAGTACTTAAAAAAAAATAAGTGTTACAAAAACAACAAAAATATACAGAAAATCAATTAAAAAATTTTGGTCAATAATAATGAAAATTAAATGAATGAAAATTAGGATTAGGGTTGGGATGGGTCAAATGCAGAAGTAAAATTTCTCCTGTGTGTCACTGTAATATTAATAAAGGCTTAATAATCATCTTAATAATCTAATCAATTAAAAGGAAATCATAAATGAATGTGTCTCTTCAGTGTTTAGTGTATTCTTCTAGCTAACCCAAGGCTTTTAAATGCCTGGGGTGTGAATTGATGACCTACAGTGGACCAAAGCAGACATTACATACTGTTAAAATGTTTTATTGGTTTAGATCTAAAAATGCATATCAAGTGGTTTATTAACAGTACATAGTTACAAAAATAAGTGAATATTAGACACAACTAAGACAGTGTACATTGTTTTTGTTTTTAGTTGTTTTGGCTTGTTTTAAACGCACAACAGATTACTGTGGTTGACCATATTTGCCAGCTTCTCAGGATAAAATACTGAATAATAAACAGTGCACAATCATTAAAAGCCTTAAATACTACACAATTGAGTTTAAAAAATGGCCACAAAAAACTGTTATTAAAGAATGTTATTTTAGTTACATTTTCATATAGCACCAGATATCCCAGTACCTATCATTAGTACAGAGGCATGTATTTGTGGAAATGCAAAAGGATTCAAAAGCGACTCTAATATCTAGTGCAAAATAACAGCTTTAAATGTTATATTATATAAATGTATAAACATTAATTAGTTTTGGAGTTACATTCTCCATCTCTTGAAGCCCATCAACATACTGCAGCCATAACAAAGAGTTACGACGAAAGCAAATATCTGAAAGACAACAAAAGTGAGACATGATTTATACAGCCAATAACTGACACTATATAAACACTGGAAATATATGGGCCACCATTTAAAAGTTCTCAAGTCAACACATAAACTTATAGCAAACCCATGAACTGGCAACTGAGAAGTTATTTGGATATGCAAAAGCTTTGATTTTTGCATTTTCAGTCATGTCGTTCATCTGCCTATCAACATTGGCTCAATTGAAAATTTGCTTTCCTTTTTCTTCCCACAAGTTGCCTTCTTATTAAAGGGCTGCAATATTATTCACAATTAAAATGAATGTGCCATACTATTCACAATAAGCAAAACACAAATGCTGACATTATTTCTGTAATGCGGGGCTACATGGATATGGATATTCTATATTCAAATTGATATTTTTCTGCAATAATTCAGCCCTTTATAACTCCAAAATATGCATGACCTACCGTAGCTGCCACGTTGATGTTGTACTGATTGGAAGTCAGGATTGTGAAAATGTTGCCCGGAGGTACAAGAATACACAAGTTCTGGGTGCCATTGGCAATGTTTTTGTACTGATTGCCTACATTGGCTGCTGTGGTCGCTGCCTCCAACACAAAAGCAGCAAAGTAGAAGAGCACTGCTATAAAGTGGTAAAGCACGTCCTGTGGAGAAGCACGGAATACTAATTATACCAGTGAAGAAGAATACAATGTCAACCAAATTGTAACTTGAGAGATTTCTGCTGACTGTTAATTATTTCCACAGCTCTGAGCAAAGTACTCAGCAGCACACCCAGTACAAACTGAGATATTTTACTAGTTATCTAGAAATAGCTTAAATAGCTTAATTTATATTTAAATTCAGCTATTACATATACCTTTGTAACAAAAAAAACATAGCCTAAATCACCATGGTGAAAACACAATGTATTCCATATGATGTTGTATCTAAGATTCCAAAAAGTATTTATATGAGAGGTTAAGAAATACTGCTAATACCACTGCTAATATTTTTTTGACCTATGAATACATACGAACAACACAAAATCACATTTTACAAAAAAAAAAAAAAAAATAGCAGATCGAGAGAGGGTGTGTCAAAGCAGTTTAAGGAGTCTGTATTGTAGTTCAAACAGGACAACAGCAGCTTTTGTTGTTGATCTTCAGTGTGAGCTCATGGTCCACGTCAGTCTTTGTTCCACTCACAATAAACAAGCCCACATGTCTAACTACAACACTACTGTAGGAGAGAGAGGGGGACACCAAGGCAAGTCTGTCACCAAAAATCTTCACATGCAGTACTGCATACTGACTATATATACTGAGTATTTTAGAGAAATTCACTTTTTGTAAAGGACATTTGGAACATGTTTGGATTATAAACTATACTAACTTGAATAACAAGAATATAAGCCATTTAGAGCATTAAAACTGAATGGAGTCAAGAGTCAGTTTTCCAATTGATTACATTGTATTTTTAAAAGAAGAATCCCAAAGAAAAACACATAATATTGAACATGATCATTTTTATTACTAACTCTCGAACGTGATACTTAACAAGAAAGAGATGCATTTTAACAATATATTTATCTGCCCTCAATTTGTATGAACTATAACTGATCTGTAGTATGATGCTATATGTCATCATCTGAAATCAAGCAAAATCTGCAAGAAGGTGCAGCCACACACAATATGTAAGATTATGATTTAAGAATCTTACAATTTCGTTCCAGTCGATGTTGACGCGGTCAGCCAGGCCAGTGATGAGCATCGCAAGGTAGGCAGAGGACAGGAAGAAGGTAGTGACGGACACAAACATGACCCAACCCTGCAGCAGAGGCACCGGGACATTGGAGGAGGCCACCAGGATCCATACCAGACCTCCAAAAAGCTGGAGAGATACACAAAACACTGATGATTAAGACTAAGTAACTACTTATCCTGTAATATACATAACTTAACAAAAAAGTTTACACTGCAATACAAATATATTCAATGCACCAGTACATCTTATAGTTTAAAATATTGTGAGATGAAACTTGTGATTTTATGATTAGCCTACTAAAGCTACCTGTATGTGAGACCAACTTCAGTCAAGTCAATGTCTTTGGTTTTTTTTTTGCTTTATGACTTAAAATCAGTTTATAATGAGTAGGCCTAGGCTTTAATGATTCAAGATTCAAGATTGTTTATTTCTCATATGCAGGATCAACACAAGGTCAACAATGTAATGAAGGGGAAAAAAGGGAAAAAAGTAAACAATATAATAAAAAATGTAATAAAATATAATAAAATACAAAGGTACAGGTAGGATTGAATAGGGTGTAAGTAGATTATTTCACAAGTGGTAATACTGCTCAAATATTGCACATAATATAGTATAGTATAAGTACTGCACGTGGGTTGTGAAGCAGGTTATTGCACAGGTAACAGTAGCATTTACAGTGAGGTACATTCATATAGAGCAGCAGCAGTAAACATTATACATTACGAAAAGTAGTTTAGAAGTGAAGTGAAGTGACTTTATTGATCTCACACAGGAGAAATTCTTCTCTGCATTTAACCCATCCTGTTATTAGGAGCAGTGGGCAGCACATTACTGTGCCCGTGGACCATCTCCATGATCTTCTTGCTTCAGTTTGGTCAGGACCTAAGCTGGAGGATTTTACCTATGGTGCATGTTTTGGTTTAGTGCAGTATTATTGAGAGTTCAATATTATTTAGAGTATTATCCAGAGTTCAGTAGTCAGAGTGGCTTGCGAAATTGCCATAATTAGGCTGTCCTGCTTGTAAAACTGTTTAATCCATGTAACATCTTTAGTCTACTCTGGTAAACTACTAATCCATATTGCGCTAAACTCTTACAACATACTGTAGGTACAACACAGACCACGGACAGACTTGAACAAAAAAAAATGACATCAACATCTTTTCCCTGACTTGTAGATATCGCGGAAAAGTCAACTCGTGTGAAAAGCAGACACGGAGCAGTGGTTTAGAGGTCACCTTGTGGGTTAAAATATCCACATAGAATAATTATCCAATACGCGCACCAAGCTCTCCTTCTTTCATTGAATCTGCTCCAAGGAAACTAACCTCGAGGATATGTTATCATGGGTTGTCAAAGTGATGAAAGACAAAAGAAACCTGGCAACTGAGAGTCGCGGAGTTGGTGAAGTGTTTGCGGTGAACAAACTCGACAGACTGGAGGTTTGGATTATTGCGCGTCGTGCGTAACTGTGCCACCATTTGGATGTTGATCATCTATGGGCTAAAATGCCTAGAAAGCATCTGAAAAGCACATAGCACAACGTAGAGAACAATCAACTCACGATTTCCAAAGTTATGAGCGCTCCGGAATATGTCCTAAGAACTCCGAGTCCCAAAGGTAAAGAAATGGTGGCGCCTGGAAATGAAGTGGCAGCAGCGGTGGCGGCGTTCGCGGCGGCGGGGTTTGTGGCTTGCTCCGACATCTCTCGTGTCGCGGCTGGTTGTGCCCCTCTCCGTTGGCTCTGCCCCTCTGTCCTCCACTCAAAACTGCACTAAACAATGGGCCAGAGGAGCCGGGAAAATTCCTGCGGAGTCATGTGTCCCCCAAACAGGTCGGACAGGTGCACAGCCACTCCCTGAACTGGTGCTGCTTTCAAACACGTTCTGTGCGCCAAGGACTGGACTATGAATAATTATTACACATTTATAAGGCAAGAAGCAAATGGAGACTGCAGTTGTCTTATAACACCAAGTCTGTGGATGATAAAAATAAATTATTATTATTATTATTATTATTATTATTATTATTATTATTATTATTATTATTATTATTATTATTATTATTATTATTATTATTATTAGGCCTATAGTAGTAGTAGTAGTAGTAGTAGTAGTAGTAGTAGTAGTAGTAGTAGTAGTATTCATACTACTATTCAAGATTCAAAATTCAAAGCTTTTATTGTCATTATTTTATGCACAGTAAAGAAACGCATCTCCCTGTACAATGAAATTCTTACTTTGCTGCCCACCCTGGATGCTAAGAGTAGGCCTATGTAAAAAAAAAAAGAAAGATAAATAAGATAAAGAAAAGCATGAAAAAATTATAATCAAATAGAAACAATCTTTACAGAATATACACTATGAAAAAAATAGGCTAGGTGCTATGTACATATTTACAGAAAATGTATACTACTGCTACTACTACTACTACTAATAATAATTATAATTATTATTATAATTAATATAATATAATATAATATAATAATATAATATAATATAATATAATATAATATAATATAATATTATATTATATTATATTATATTATATAATACAATATTATATAATAAATAATAATAATAATAATAATAATAATAATAATAATAATAATAAGGCTACTTCAAAGTCTAGTCTTGTGCCCTATGATGGCAAAATAGATTACACCGACATGACATCTCCAATAAACAACTCATTTTCCATAGTTTGCCTATTTCTAATCTAGGTGGTTCATTACAAAAAGTATTAAGGCTACAGTTATTCACCAGGGAGGGACAAACTGGCAACTATTAGCCTATAGCCTGTTTCATCTGGTAGGTAGTTAAGATGGTGTAACAAATACACGTAACAATTGCTTTATTGCCCCTGCAAAGGAGATCCATTGGAATGGGTGATTCAGTTAATGTTTAGCTGTTATTTCGATTACAGGCTTCAGTGTTTGTCTGACCTCTAACTCAGAGTGCACAGTGCTAAGTACAGCGAAGGCAACTGGTATAGGGTAAAAAACTAAAAAGGGATAACACTGTAACCTACTGTTCTCAAGGCACACAGTTGATTCACGATCAATACTGACACTTTCAAAAATGCCTCTGGTCTGATGAAGTGTTAAACAAACAAAAGGAAATTGGAAATCATTTGGGGAAAGAATAAGACATCAGATAGGCTACAACAGTTGGTTTATTGGTTTGTGTATATGCACACATTCTATTGAGCCATTTATCTAAAACGTTAAATTCCAATAAATGAACATACAGTATATTGAGAACAAAATGATTAGCACTTCTACATTTATTTGTGATTATAGTCATTTTAATATCATTTAAAGGGCCCATATTACACTATTTATTAAGCCATTATAAGAAACTCACAAGAGTCAGTTTTGTGTAATATAGGGCTTTTAAAATGTTGTGTTTTATCTGTATAATAGAAATCCTTCCATTTCACTCCAAAGTCTCACAAATGTATGGAAATTTTCTTTTACAATTATTATCATTAAATCCAATTTCTGTTGCACTCAGTTGAGCACAATCCTCGTTTTGATCTGTATCATTGGGCTCACCTTCCACCCAGAATTCTGCCTCGAGGCCTGTCCCATCCACCCACACCCAGGTGCCATCTGGCTTCCTTTCGAACAGTCCAATCCAGGCAACACTGTGAAACAGACTCAGGAGCTCCAGCCTTGGCCTGGTCTTTATGGTGGCCAAACGGCCTCCTCGGGATTCACAGTCTCTCTTACTCTCTGTCCAGGTCTTGGATATTCCCTTCGGAGAGATGTAGTAGCACTCTCTGTTCACCTCTAGCCATCCAAAGGGGCAGAAGCCTTGAGGAATGAAGTGTTTGTTATTGGTAAAAGTTAAAGAGGATGCTATGAAGAAGGAGAAGAAGAAGAAGAAGAAGAAGAAGAAGAAGAAGAAGAAAAAGAAGAAGAAGAAGAAGAAAAAGAAGAAGAAGAAGAAGAAGAAGAAGAAGAAGAAGAAGAAGAAGAAGAAGAAGAAGAATCTCACACTGGAGAAATTCTTCTCTGCATTTTAACTCATCCTGTATATATATATATATATATATATATATATATATATATATATATTAGGAGCAGTGGGCAGCACACTTCTGTGTCCAGGGACCATCTCCATGATCTTCCTGCTTCGGTTTGGTCAGGACCTAAGCTGGAGGTACCTATGGTGCATGTTTTGGGTTGTTTCGGATAAAGAGGACATGGATGGTCTATAAAGAGGACATGTTGGTTATAGCTGAATTTAGCTGTACAATCGGGAAACCTAAAGCAAACTCATTCATACCCCAGACAAAACATTTAAAGATGCACTTTGAAACTTTTCCGGTGCATGGTCTGCCACATCTTATTTCCATGGAGATGCTATTGATACTTTGCAGGTATTGTCAACAACATTCCCTGGGAATGTGACACTAACTGTAGGCACTGTTCTATTAGAAACTCTATTTGACTTTAATCTGAGCTTTATTTTAACACAATCTAACCAGATAGAGCTGATTTACTACAAATTACAAAAGGTGAGATGATCTGTGCTGTTAAACAAATCTCTCACACATAAAATTACAGTGAAGATGTGTTGTTTAAATCAATTTTGTCATTTTTCCTTGAGTTTTCATACTTAAAACATCATTGTGTCACCATGGTAACTGCTGAACATTCCACCATAGAGATAGATGTAGAACATCCCCAGCAAGATGTCACTGCAAAGTTTTATTTGCTTGGCTTAGAATTTTCAACACTATGTCACTAAACTTGATATCTTCATGGAGAAGATGGTACTACCAAGCCAAATTTAGGTTTAGATTTAGTTTATTTAAAAGGGGACAGTGCAATTTCATAAAACACATGATTACACATGGTTCATGGTCTGAATGGGGAGGCAGTGGAGCAGGTCTCCACATATAAATACTTTGGGGTCGTATTTGATTCCCAATTAAAATGGGGCCAGCATGTTGATTTTTTAAGCAGACGAATTAGCCAACGTCTGCACTTCTTGAGGAGGTTGAGAGTGTTTGGGGTGGACAAAGAAATAATGATGGCCTTCTATAGGGCGTCCATTGAATCCATCATTAGATATGGGATCATTATATGGTTTGGGAACCTGTCTGTTAAACAGAGAACTGAACTGCAAACTCTCGTTAAGAGAGCGGGGAAAATAATGGGCATGCCCCCTCCCACATCACTGCAGGCTTTATTTGATGAAACAGTGAAAAGGCAGGGTTTGAAAATCCTACAGGATGACGAGCACGTTTTGCACAGTGAATATGAAATACTGCCATCAGGAAGAAGATACAGGGTCCCAAACTGTAAAACAAATAGGTTCAAATTTTCATTGGTTCCCTGGTCAGTTAAACTACTGAATAGTAGGTCTTAGCGGGTGTGTGTATGCGTGTGTGTATGTGTGTGTGTGGGGATGCAACTTTTCTGTAGGGTTTTTATGTGTTTTTATGTGTGTGTGTGTGTGTTTTAAACAGGTTTTCCTAACAATGGCAGTCTTTTTATATGTTGCATGTTTCCTTTGTTCATGTATTATACTTGTTTCTTATGTGTCTGTCTGCTGTGCTGTTTTTAGTGTTTATTATAAATCACACTCTCTCATGTCCAAGCAAAATTTCTCTCCTGAAGAGACAATAAAGGCTTATCTTATCTCTTAAAAATGCCAGAATAAGCCAGAAGGCTAGTTTTCATCTGTAGTCCCCTGGCCATGATGTAAAAAGGCAAAGAGCACACAAAACACACAATACATATACAACACATGGGAAATGTGTGGAGAGGATGCCCTGCTCACTCTAAGAATTCATGTTTTCAGTTATATATTTAAAAAATATATGTAAATGGGGGAAAAAAAATGCCAAAAAGAGATGTTTGTTGCAATGCTGTAGAACATTCTGTAAAGTTATAACATCTTTATGGAGCTAAGCAGGTAGAGGACCCCAGAAAGCTGCATAGTACACATTTAATTTAAAAAAAAAAAAAAAAAAGGTTATTTACTTAAAAACAAAAAAGTATATATTCTATAAATATAATAACAATTAAAAAATAATATTATGTTATAAAATCCACATTTAAGAGTTTGCATCATATCTGGAGGTTCAGATGGTCCATTTCTTAATTTAGCTGAATACTGAAGTACAGATGAACTCACCTTTCATATTTCTTTCTGTATTCTTTTGTGTCAAATTCTTGAATTCCTGTAACACCATCATCATAGAAGCCAGAGTGTCTTTCTCATCTGATTTTTGTTGGTGTGAGTTCAAAGAAGAGACTGCCATGTAATCTATCATAACGCAGTAAATTAAAAATAGTCATTTTGAAGTGTGTGTTTATTATTATATTCAAACTTACTATGGATGGTTAAAACTACAATCACAATCAGCAAGATCACACCCAGCACTCCAAGAAATATCCAGACAGCTGCAGTCTTGCCTTCGAACCTCCTCCCTAACAAATATGTTAAAAGTTACAGCTTTTCTTTCAATAATGAAAAATATGCATTTTTACCTGAACGTCGTCTGTCACTGTCCATTTTGTCATCAAAAATGAGTTTGCACTCGTTTATATTGGCATACTCTACTGACATCTTTTAAGGAGGAAGTGGAGAAATTATCCAGTAAGATGAAATGTGCTTACACTGAAAAACATTTCCTGGTTTTATTTCTGAAATGTGGTGTTTGGCAATAGAAATTTAAATGCTTTGTAAGTTAAAAAAAAAAATCTCAAATGAATGCTGATGATGCTGTCCACAAGCCAAATGATTTCACAGTTAACAGTGGCATGTCCCCATACAATGGAAGGCTTCTGCGTTTTGCTTTCTGAGACATTAGGGGAATTGTTTGTTGCTCATATAAACCCTACACAATCCTTATGAAGTGTACAGAAGATATTCAGGAACAGGATTGTGTTATTCATATAATTTTGACAAAACAATTTTGACAAAACCCCTATAATTCTTAAAGGACATGTTGTACCAAGACAGATAAAAAAAATAAAATAGTATATTTTTTGTCATCTTATCTTGGACGTATTTGTGGAATAAATCTATCACAGCAATAATAAAAAGTGTTTAATTTATTTGGCATATCTCACACTTCCAAATCTTTGTGTGCACCTCATGCCAGACATTGAAGAAACTGCAGATCAATATTGCAAAAACAGCATTTATTTAGACATACTTTATTAGCAGCTATCAAACATATTGTAGAGTGTGCTACAGGAACAATTATGTTAAAAATATTCTTACAGCATTTTATTAAACAGCAATAAGAACTACTAAGTAAAACAGACACAAATATAGCACAACTCACATACTTTTATATGAACGTATGGTCCATATTGTGCTTCAGGAAACCAGCAAGGGTGTTGGTCCCCCTCTTCTTCTGCTTTTGGGAAACTCACAAATAAAAAACATGGCACTATCACACTGAGTGTGAGCCCATGTCCCAGACCTGAGCAGCTCCACACAGCTGGAGTTTGTGCTTGGAGGACTGTTGCTCCAGCCTGAGAACATCTGCAGGGGGGTGGAGTCTGAGTACATGTAACTTCTAGTCCCATTCTATAAAACAATACAGATTGGACAATATGGTAAACTATTCATTATGAAACATACATGAAACAGTCCAGGCAATGTGAGAACATCTCAGTGGAGACAATAGTTGGTGAACCCTCACCCAGCAAAGTTGCATAGTATGCCTTTAAGTATCCATAATATTGACAACATTATAGTTCCTGCTATCAATATATTCTCTGACAACATTTCAGGAGGTTCTGTAGGTATAGTTTACATCAAAGCACTTACAATATCTGACTTGGCTTTCACTCCGACATAAACCCGGGTGAGGCTGGACTGGCTGATGTAGTCTGCTAGGATTTGGTTCGTGTTGGGGGTTTTAGGCATGGCCAGGACCCCTCCTCTGAGCCTGCAGTTCATTAATGCATCCTGAAACATCTTGGCCTCCTTCACAAGAAGATAGTACCTCTCTTCTGTCTCCCTCACCCCCAACAGCACTGCGCAGGAAGCAGAATTAAATTTTTATCATAGAGTTGTTAAGGTCAAATTAAAGCTCATACCGTTTTTTACAAATTTGACAGCGTTCCTTAGCTTGCCCAAACTGATATCTATAGGTCCAATCAGCCTCCTATATTTGCTGCAGTCACAGGTAGAGCCTAAATGAAGGCAGTAGTGTATAAGTGAAATAAATATTATAGAAATTTAAATACAACTAAAAGCGGGAAATACTGTTGTTTTCACCTGGTGTTCCTTTAAAACCGTCAGGACCATCCATGCCTGGGTCACCTTTGTCACCTGGATGAACACATCAAATTGGGAGCCACATTTCTTTGTGAATGGATGCTGTAATGTGCTGAGTTTCCACAAGAGGACAGTATAATATAAATTAATAAAACAAAAACAAAAAGTAGCCTTTTGTATTTGCATAAACTATTTGAATTGACGTCAAATGTCAAATTTAAATCATAATATTATAAATAGGCTACACTTAAACCACTTTTTTTTGTTTCAACTAAAACAAGGTTAGATTTGAAAGTTAGTGAGTGTCATAGATATAAGATGTGTGTAGAATCCCTCAGTGGTCCAGGTAGAATCCATGGCAAAATGAGAAATTCAATTTGTCAACCAGACGTTGTTGACAAATTGAATTTGTCAACGTTTTGCTATCATAGATATAAGTAAAGCTATGCAGTTTTACTTGTAACAGAAACTATATAAAATAGACTATGTTGACATAATTGAGCATCATTAGAAAATAGACTTTTAATAGCCTTAAAAACCATGAATTAATACTTAATTTATAATGGACAAAACAGTCAGGATATTAACAGGATATTAATTATAATAATTAATTATAATATTAACAGGATTATAATTAAAACTGTTTTAATTTTAATATCTCTAACTGCTCTAATCCTAGCCCCTTAAGCATTCTTTTCTATTCTTTTGTATTTTAATGAACTTTAATGAATGAATTTGTTTATTATGAGTTAAGTCTTTGTTCATGCTTTATTAAGGCTAATTAATAAGGTGTAGTTAGTTATTTAAAAAGTACCTTTGACTCCCACTGGCCCCATCTTTCCTATGTGTCCCATGTCCCCTTTAATTCCTACATCTCCAGCATTACCTGCACAGAAGAATAGATTTATTAATAAGACATTTCATTTCATACAACAGACTGAAGATCACTGTTACTGTAGCTAGCAGATGAATGAGCATGTATTCAATCATACAGATCCAATACAGCTGTTATACTGGTGTGTTTCATTGTGCTGTTGTTGAAGGGCTTTTGCCAGTTAAACGACATTTTGACTCTAGATAACAGTTCTTCCCCTCATAACAATGGCCAGCCTCTCCAACTGGTCTAACGTCTGGATTCTCCCATTGTTTCAAAGGCTCTCTCATGCCAATGATTATGTTTACATTTAGTATTCAAGAACTGATGTTTTATTATTTTGACTGTTGTGTCACATAAGGTCATTTCAAATTTGAAACTGAGATTAGCTTTTACAAATGTTCCACATTCAAATTTGTTTTGCTAATTTGACATTTGTGCAAAATGTCATGTAGGCCTATTGGGGCTTTTTTAAATTGTAAGTCATGTTATTGTAAAAATGACCTTGATTTTGACAGGTAATCCGTGCATTATGTATTGACCTGCAGTGAGAAGCAACAGAACAGTCCAAAATGAGCAGCCATGCTATACGGTTGCATAAACCAAGGCTGAAAATTTTACAGGTCATCATGTGCAGTAAAGGCTATATTTTTATGCTTTTATTCTACTACTTTGGAAGAGACTCAAGTGCCCTGGTACTGTATTTGTCTTTTACACTGTTAGACTTATAATAAGTTCAGCTGTGGGCAAAAACAATGTGCAAAGAGCAAAGGGGCAAGCGTACGTGGAGAAACACTTTTAATCTGGCCTTTTACTCTTCTGTGTTATGTCTTGTAACTGCTTTATATTTTGTATTGTTTTCTGTTTCATCTTCTTAGGGACAACAGATGGTTTGCTATAATTTTTCAATTATGAGAGTTTGTCATCAGATCTGAGCACATTTGAGAGAGTTTACATGCACAGTAGACACATCTGAGACACATATGGAGAGCAGCACATCACACAGCTCATTCAGCAGCTTTTAACACATCTGCTTCCGGCACAGATGCAGGTCAGAGCTGGGTTTAGCTCTGGGCCATAACCACTGTCTGAAGAAAAAGACCCGTTCTACATACTTTTGAGACAGAGGCAAAATATGACAGTGTGTGTGACATACTCTGCTAGAATAAAATATGAGGGACTATTTAGTTTACATGTTATTACCACACACCATTCTGAGAACTTTTTGACTCTTCAAAAGATAGATGGATAGATAGATAGATAGACCTGTTCCATGAGATGTCATTAATACAAGTGCTCCACTATGTTTTTAAACTCCATACGTCTTCATTAAGTGTCATCATTTCAACCTGGAATTGCCAATCTCTACTGAACAAAAGGCAGCTTGAAAACTACCACTCCATGATATCACACAGTGGAACAGAGCATTTTGAGCTCTGGATATGTAGACAGACTAATAATAAAGGGTTACTCAAACATGTGTGAATGAAACAAAACACAACTCCAACATTATGATATGACTTAAAGCTCACAAGAGTCAATTTTGCATAATAGGACCTTTAAATGGTTAATTGCTAGCTTCTGAAACCCATGAATGATCACGGTTCTAGATTGGTAAGGTCTTGCGTCATACTACTATTGTCACTATACACAGCTGAATGAATTACCTTGCATATTTAAATCCCATGGTTATTCTAAATGTGTTAATCTGTTTGTACCTGGATGCCCTGATGGACCAGCTTTTCCTATGACTCCTTCCTCTCCGACATCTCCAATCTCACCTTGGTCACCTAAAAAACACAAATAACAAATATTTACTCAGGGTAGACCAATATTCACATATGAAGGATTGGTGTTGATAGAGGGAACTATTAAAAGTATTAATAAAATCTAACTGGAAGTTCTAATGAGGTGTTGAGAAAGGTTTGTGGTTTTTTTCCCTCCCTTTCTGGCATCAGAAAGCATTTGGAGTGTGTATTAGGGATTGCAATTATGTCTCAAGTAGTTCTTGCCAGGAGGACATTAGATCTTATTTAGTGCTGTGCTTTGAAACAACCACTGCTTGATTAGTCTGGAGAGGTACTTAAGAAAATTGATTGTTCTCCTCTTTGGCATGTTTCCTTGGCATGTTTAGACAGATTTCTGTAATCCAATTTTAAATGAAAAGCACACAGAACTCACATGTGGAACCAAACTAGAAAATCTTTAAATTTCAAAATAACTGCTTTTAGCATTTCAAATTTCACACAGTTTTGAACATGAAATTGCCTAGCATTTTTTGCACTGTATAAGATTCCAGTAACAATAAATACATGGTTTGAACAAGAATAACATTTTCTTAGGAAACTTGATTACTCCCAAGTTTGAGCCAGTCAAAAAGTATTTGTGTGGAAAGAAAAGACACTTGCTTTGCTATTTTAATTCATAGTAAAATACACATAGGACGCCCACTCTGATCTGCAGACCTGTACACACATTCAAAGCTGGATCTGTGGTCTACAATATCTTGGATGAGTCTTGTACAAATAATCTCACTGTTTAGTGGCAGCTGTCTAAATATACATGGATGTAATGGGACTTTTTACATTTTCTACATCACTAGCGTGGGAAATTCAGCATACAAAATACTACATGCTAGTAAGAATAGTGGTGTAGTTAAAAATATTTTTCTCTTTTTTTTCTTTATCCTTTATCCAGGCTTTGTACTGGCACAAACATTTCTGGTTTTTGATTGCTTATGCTTATGAATATGAAAAAGAAATTCTTGTAATTCTGATCAAAGCCATCTTAACCAACCTTGCAACAGTAATTCTTTTCCGTGTAACAGACCTCCCCAGTTTGTACATGATGTCAGCTCCCCTAAGACAGTCTCTGAATTATCTGGGAGCCAAAAATGCATGTCATGGTTTTCAGTAATGCTTTTTTTATTATGTGCTTTATAAGGCCTGTCTGTCTGAATCAGCAGGGAAACAAGCTACTGGATGTCATAAAAGAACAGGCATACTGTGAGGAGGTTTTCTCTGCAAAGTCTATGAAGGAGCTGACTCAAAGCTGGTAAACAACAAGACATTACATGCACCCAATTGTCATGATTAACATCGTAAACTCCAAAACAAATTATACAGGTCTTTCCTTAGAGTTTTCCATTTAGCTATACAGTAAACAGAGCTGGACAATGAGCATCTTAGTAGTTAGCCTTACCTTTAGCTCCTGGTATGAGGGAGTTGGTGCAGACTTCTGGTGAGGCAGAGAGAAAACTTATCACAAAAAGTAAAATGAAAAATGTAATAAGTCTTTTAGTGGGGTTTATATCCATTGTCCTCAAACTATAGTTTTGCGGTAAAGAAGCGCAGACAATTTAATGTCTAGGAATGTGACCACTAAACTGCAGTTGGACCAGTGAAAGAGGTACTAATGAGCAAGCATGGTTTTTGTTTACAAAAGACTTATCAGAGACTTGTCATGTGTCAAACAACAGTTCCCCTGCTGCATTCCTCTGCATGTCTGGGAAGCAATTGATTATCAGCAATGCTAATGAACGTATACATATGGAATGATTCCAAAATGCTCAGACTACTGTGTTTTACAAAATATAATAATTTGAACATGTATTCTATGGTTAGTTCAAGTGAGTAATTGCTTTTCTATAAGGTGGTCTTCAGATATAATGCATTATTATTATATTGGCTTTATGGTTTAGTTTTAATAATTTTATTGACAAAAAGGCAGTGAAATATATTGAATAAGCCTATAAACTTAAACCAGCAAATATTTATAATATATTAGATAAAATTGCACCTCATTAGTACAAAGAGCAAAATGGCAACAAAATGAAGACTGTTCCGTTTTGTCTTTGTCACATCAAATCTCCTATATACCTAAATCATACAAAAACTGAAAAGAAAACCCTCTATGCATTTATTCTACAAATATTTTGCACAATTGAATCATGTGGTTTGTCATTTCTTGATGGAAAGTACAGGGCTTTAGAGGCTTTATGAGGAAGAGGATGGGTGGCTCAGAGCAGACAAGAGACAGACGCAAAGCAGGAGAGATCAGGGGAAAGAATGAGATGTAATCACTGCAGAAAAAGACACATTAAGAAAAAAAAGACATGCACAGAGACTGTGTGGTCGGACCATGTGACTTGGCTCTCCATCAGGGCAATGCATTCTGGGTTATCTTTGGGTTGACAGCTAATCAGGCGCTAGCATGGTACATTCTCAGAAGTTCAGTGAGGGGCTAAAGTTGGTAAGAAATAATTAATTGGAAAACCAGATGCCTCTTCACCAGTGCTCTGAAGGAAAAACTCATCTTCGTAGTGACATTTTGCCAGACTGAAGCAAATAGATCTGCTATAGTTTATTGTGCTTGGCCTAGTTAGTATTATTGGTATTTATACGGGAAAAGAATTTCAGAACAGCCAGGAATAAAGGGAAATACATTTTGATTCATAATTATATTCACCTGTTTTAATACACTTACACTGGGCTCTGTATTAGTAAGCTACAGTAAGCAATCTTTGATGTTTTGTTGAATCCAGATTTAAAGTCTGAATAGAGCAGAACATTTTGCTTTCTTTTGGGCTTCCTCTGTGGTAGACAAAACTGCACAATAGAATTTGCCTCTTGTCATCTGTTATATTAGTACATATATTATTCTAATCCTAAATGATCTTAACAGTAAGTGTTGATGTCTTTCCGGGTGTATTCATGGCACGCTCTTAGCCTGAGGTCTACAAAAGTGCAACATTCCTCCTTTATGCACAAGTACATGTCTGCTGTCCTGAAGGCTAATTGTTTACATGTGGTTTAAATAGTGCTCTCTAATTACAAGCGTGATTCACACTCCTGGCTCCTGGCTCCACAGTGGTGGTAACTACACACGACACAACAGCCATACTTCTGTGGCCTACAAACTTATGTAGACGAGCTAACAGGGCGATAAGTGTCCACACATGTGTCCCTGACAAACTGTCATGATGTCGTCTGTGCAGAAACATTCGCCTAACCACCCTGGCCCATTTGCTATGGGTTTGGTGGGTGCAAATAACTAACCATGGCAACAGCCAAACACTGACTGATTTCATGTTGTGTAATTATGAAAACTTGCGTATCTGTTCTCTCTAGTCACCAGTGGTGGCAAAGCGTTGGCAGCCAAATTTGTTAGGCATGCAGTAACAAACATGTCCCTTCTTTATTCAAATGCAGGAGGGTCCAGCACATGATTGTAACAATATTAAAGATATTAAAGCCAAAAGAGGATATTTTATATATATATATATATATATATATATATATATATATATATATATATATATATATATATATATATATATATATATATATATATATATATATATATATATATATATATATATATATAATATTTTGGATAAAAAAACAAAACAAAAAAACACCTATCACTATTGTAATATCCTGTCAAAGTATAATGTTGAGCTTTGAAATTTGTCTTAGAAATCTGAAATGTGGAATACAATGCTTCTTTAGAACAAAATATATTACATTGTTTACCTCAGATTTAGAGGGGTTTAGTGCTTTTTTCAGTGATTCTGCAGAAATCCATGCTGTAATTTTTGATTGTATTTTTTTTGTGTGTGCCAGAACTCTTGCGCAGAGAACCTGGTTCTAGACTATGTTTTAATAGGTATTGAAATAGCTTTTTGCTCTATTGTTTCAAATGGGAATGTGAAATGTAATATAACATTGTTGTGGTCATGAGATGGATGACCACTTTACACTCTGCTGACTTTGCTTCACTGCTTCAGTATCAAACCTCTGAGAATCAAGAGAAAATATTTATGAGTGGAAATAAATCAAAGCAACCATGTGACTAGTTACAACAGTCATAATGCAGGGCTTACATTAAACCTTAAGCGTGGACTTTTAACCTGAAAAATGTAGGTCCTGGGAGCAAACCAGAGAGCAACAAAATAACAGCAGGATGACACAAAGACGTAACGTGTGTTGTTGCATAAATGTTCGTTTATGTGCACCACATCTTAAATGATTTGGGTAAAGAATCTGATTAGATGAGCAAACTGTAGCTGTTTGGGTAACAGATTACATAGCACATGAAAATGCTTTTGCAAATAATACTGTATATTAAACACACAGTGTAAAATGTAGCTCGTTGGGAGAGAAATTTGCATACTCAAAGTCCCCATGGAAAGTTTGGACATAGAAATACATAAACAGACATGAACAAAACATGATCTGAGAGGGAGATAGTCATTAAAATGTATCTTGTAGATTACATACAAATTAAGCATATTTTAAACTCACGCGAGATGCAGGTTTGGTAGTACAGTAATACCACCAGACCACAAGCATTATTAACTTAATTCTATCTGAAATAAGTCACATCATTGTAATGCCATTTCTGAGACTAATGTGACTGCATCCCCTATGATTAAAGGCAAATGCAGAGCAAAAACAGAGCTCATTATGAATACTTCAAATAATAAAACTAAAAGAGCTTAGAAAGGTACAGCACAATAGAAAGGAAGATAGTACAAAATATACACCTGTAAAAATATAATACTGCAATATTTGTGTAGTGTTTAAGCCACTTTACAAATACAAATTTATTTGGTCAAATTTGGCAGACTGATAAATCTGGTAAAATATATAAAAGTATGGCATTAATTTTATACACAGAAAATGTGGGTGATACACAAAATAAAATGAAGTAAACACTGAATTACTATTGATTCAGTTTGTTTTGTTACTGTAGATGTAAACAAACGTTAGTGATCTCACCTGCCTCAATTAACTATTTTGAGTAACAGATCAAGTTTATAGGATTAATATACTTGGAGTGTAGCAATTCTGTCTACTACTATAACCACATGGAGACACCAGGTCCAGCATGTAACTAAATTATAAACACAATAATCTTTTAATCAGATATCCAGATTAAACCCCTCCTATAGTGGATTTAATACACTATATGACTTGAGCAAGAGCTAGTGAAACGTTGGATTATGGCAGATTTGGAGCTGTAGACCACAAATGACTGCATGCAAGTAGCTGGAGTTATTAAATAATATGAGTCAGTTGGGTGTTGAAAATCACAACAGTCCCAAATGAACTAATTTCTCTATGTGTTTTCACAGTGCAGCTCATCCAGACCTATACAGAGAAGGTTTCCAACCAGGAGCCATTTTGGATTCACTAGTTTGAGACCCTGGGACCAGTATCAAACCATCAAATTGAAAATGGGAGCAGAAATGTCTTGACTCCAGGTGAAATGTTCTCTACATTGGACCACTCCTGAATGAATGAGGCATTACACCATCTCAACCAAACTGCAAAGTGCATCTCGCCCAGACTCATGTTTTTACAGTGCACCTCTCCAGACCTGTGGTTCACTTCAAATTGAAAACTCTTCCTGTTGGCTGTGATTGACAGGGGCTGAGTTCTGAGTCTGAGCTTCACTGTATACTTTGGAAATAACCACTGTGTTCAGCAGCAGCACATGTGTGCTTTAAGGAACATACATTATTAAACTAGTTCTGTTTGTAAACCTTTCTGATACTTTATTGTTAACAGTTGAAATTTCTAAATGAACAGATGTTTTTCTCACAACTTCCATGAACTTCTTCGTCATAAAATCTATCCTACGTATATAGCATACTCCAGTTATTCAGTCTTAGCCTCTGAATTGATCTCTGACATATCCATCAGAACTATTTTGCGTATGTATTTTACAGCTTGTGGGAAAATCCTCACAGATGGCAAATCCCTTCCAGGCAGCACATTGGTCCGATACTTTTTCCTTGATTTTCTCATCCGCTTTAAAATAAATAAGGCCTTGAGTAAATATTCTTGGAAGTGTTACCCCAGTATTCCCAACAAAACAATGAAGAAGCAGCTATGGCCATACTCATGCTGTCTCATCATACCATTGTGTTA
This sequence comes from Paratrypauchen microcephalus, assembly GCA_036785185.1. Classification (NCBI taxonomy): domain Eukaryota; kingdom Metazoa; phylum Chordata; class Actinopteri; order Gobiiformes; family Gobiidae; genus Paratrypauchen; species Paratrypauchen microcephalus. The sequence goes on along the minus strand of JAVJIX010000002.1, from coordinate 13,348,553 downwards.
TTGCAAAAAGACAAATAAGCAGAGTGAATGTGCCTTTGTCTGTTCTTGTGTGAATGAATTAAAATACCTTGACAAAAACATAATGGAAAAGCCTAAATGGTGTGATCATATCACAGTGGGACAAATGAGTGTTTTGCAGAATTCCCCTTGGATCTGTGAACATATTGTGAACGTGGTTAGTGTTTAAGGGCTTCCCGCTCCTCCACCTCAGTGTGCTGGCAGACAGGCATGTTTGTCTCACACTGGGCTTTGGAAGAGTGACCATTGCAGCAGCAATCATCTATGCGTTTTTAAAATGTGGAGTTTTAATGAACTGTGAGTGAAAAAGATACACCTAGAATGGTCCTGTTTGGGCCCTAAGTAGAACCAGGAAGTACAAGCGGATACAGTAAGTCCTGGGCTCAGGTCTCTGCACTGGCTTCCTGTGGCTCAGAGAACAGCTTTGCTTGTGTACATATCTCTGATGGCCTATCACTCAAGTACATTTCTGATATGTTAGTGCCATATGAACCATCTCGCACTCTGATGACCTCAGAAACTGGCTCCTGCTGGTGAGTCAGGACTAAACATGGAGAATCAGCATTACAATTCAATGCAGCTAAAATCTGGAATTCCTGAAGATGAGACAGACCTCTACTGTGAGAATTTTCAAATAGGTTCAAAACTGTGCATATGACGTATTTCATTCATTCATTCATTTTCATCCACTTGTCTGAGTCTTCGGGTCGTGGGGACAGCAGTCCAGACAGATCAGCCGCCCAGATCTCACTGCACCAGCCCCCATGGATCCTCCTGCGGGTGGTGGGTCCGCGGGAGGACGGCCACACGTCGTTTGACACAACCGGCCTTGATGTATCTTCTGTCATGGGGGTGTACGCAGACACTGGGGGAGAGGTGGCATTAAGTGTCTTGCCCAAGGACACAACGGTGGACTCATCTGTGGGAGCTGGAATTGTACTGCCAACCTGTGGGTCACTGGATCTGATGATGTTATGTTGAGAGCGGGATTCGAATTGCCAACCTTTTGGATCAGTGGACAAATGCTCTACCAAGTGAACTACTGATTTATTTTAACATTTTAACTGTAATTTTTAAAATACTCTGAATAAATTTGCCTTGCCATAATGTAAAACTAAGGCATTGCAAATTTGATATAGAAATAAACTAGACATTGTGCAAAATATATTGAAATATGGCAACTTGATTTCAGTTATCTAAATGCATGTTCCAAAATATGCAAAATATGGTCATTCTTCTTATTCAATACCTTTTCTTGCAAACAAAATCTCATGCCAAACTTGCAGCCACATTTTTTTTTCCCCTTTTGCATTTTTCTTTCAAATGGTTTAGCAATGCCTCCACCAATGGAACAGATGCTAGTTTAAAATTTACAAGACACGTCTGACACAAAAATAAAAAATGTTCTTGGAAATTTACTAAAATCTTTATTTTTATGATGTTTTCTTCACTGCATAAATCACAGGCATGGAATATTTCATTTGTGGTGAATGACTTATGAAATGACAACAGATGGCTAGCAGTTTTTGAAGACTGCGGTTTAAGCCACTGTGTTTTTTTAGGCAGGAGTTGGTTGTTGAGTGTTTTCTAGGTTTATTTAATATTCTATGGCACTACCTATGACTTCCTGTCTGTGTCTATGTCTGGCAGTGCAGCTTGTGATGTGAGACCTGACTTCACGATGTGTGGTTTGAAATAGGCTCATGTTGAAAACAGAGAGTAAGAGAGCCCTGCTGAGCGCTCACACTCACCCCGTAAATCTGAGCAGCAGCTGTGAAGGAGGGGCACATTCTTTATGATGATAAACTTAGACTTAATGATCTCAATTAAAGTTAAAATCTTGCCTGTTTAAAGGTGCACTGCATGTGTCTCCATAAAAATGTTATTGTATTATTTGTTCCACAATATTGCTTTATATCATGGTCAGTGAGAATTATAATGCTAACTGCAGTGCATTATTTCTGAATAAATGCTCAGGTAGTTGGGCAACAGTTAATCTCTGTTATATCACTATGCTGTGAGCATCACCATAGCAATGGGTAAACAAATAAACTACTAGGAGGGACTAGCTTCAGCTAAAACAGAAATATCTAAAGCTTTCAACATCCACAGACAGCTAAAATGTGGTCAGATTTAAAAGTAAACTATTTTCAGGTAGTGGGACCTTGGTATAAGTGGATTAAACAAATTGAAGCAGGTTGTTACATTGTATTAAATACGCATAAAAAATGCATTAATTGCAAGATAAGATAATCTTGCATCTCTTCAAATCCAGGTGTTTTTTTGTTTTGTTTTTTAAAAGAAAGAAAATACTCCTATTCTTTTATCCTTTCCAAAGATCAGACTTGTAATTTTGGCTTGGTAGTTTTGGTTGTGTTACTGGCTTGATAGAAATGTTTAGAAATGACATACTGTGAAACATTCCAGGCAATAACATATCATACAAAAATAACAAGCAAGTAGTAGACTCCACACCAGAAAAATTCACAATTCATCTGTTTTGAAGGCTACCTGATTTAACCTCAATAGACTCGCTTTCGCTCATTTCAGGGAAACCCACTAAAGACAACCAGTGTTAAGTTAACACAAAAATACATTTCAAGGATTTAGCCTTAAGGATCAGAAGGTATAAAGTGGTATTACAGTGATGAAGGATAAGATAGATTTGGATAGATTATGCTCTAAAAATCTAAGTTGGAACAATTTTGTATATTTGTAATATGATGAATAAGAGGTAACTTTCCCTTTACTGTCAACATTCCAGTTTTTCTTATTATAATTAAAATGTGTGATTTAGGTGTGTCATGCACCACAAGATAAAAAGAACATCTGAAGTGAAAATGGAAACTAAATCAGAGTGATGACACTTCACTAACCATGCCAATATTTCGCTAAGCCTTTTCCATATCTTTACTGTATTTTCCTTTGCTTATGTCCTGAAATGTCATTACAGAAGCTTAATGACAATCTAAGCCACCAGTGCAAAGTGAGAAACACTCTGTATTCTCAACCACTTAAGTGTTATGTGAGACAGGCCCAAGTAGAAACAGCTGCCATTTGACAAGAGGTGCCATGGAAAATCTCACACTAACTGCGCACAAATTCATCTTCGCATTAACAAACTACAGTAACACTTTGGTTTGGATTTAAGTTAGTTTAGCTGAAGACTTGTTTATTTACCTATTTCCAAATGTGTTTCAGAAGTTGTTTAATTGCACAGTTTTTCCCATGCAGCAGTCCAATGGGTTCTGTTAAAGTCATCTATTGATTTTGAAGGCGTGCTCGGAGCTCGTGTTATGGGATGAGATGGTCTGGATGATTACGTGGTGATCCTTGTTTCCACTTGGTCCTATAGGTTTAAATTTTCAGTCCTCTTGTCACAATCAGGGCACCTCATCATTTCAAAAACATGCTTATTAACCTATTTTGTCTCTACACCCTACACCTACTAAACTATTGGCAGGGTCTTTGTTAGGCTATCACAAGTGTTTATGGACATGGTGTTCTCTTGGTTCTTTTACTTTTATTACTTTTATTTTTTTTTTTTTTACTTTTCTGTACATCACTGAAGGAAATTTCAAGTTTAGCTGCAGCAACATTTATACTCCTCTTCTCAGTCTTTGTATCTCAGTGCAGTTTAACAGGAGGACTGGTCAGTTTGAGGAGAGGAACAATCCTCTGGACAAATTATCACTGTAACATGACACTAATACGATCTTTTATATTGCATCTTATTCAAGAATACAGCGGTGTATAGACTTTAAAAAAATATTGGCTTCAACTGTGTACATTGTTTATAGAGATTGATTTTTGAGGTTGAAAGCTTATATTTGTTTAACCTTGCACAAATATGCATAATCTGATATTTAAAATCTTTCCAGCCAGATAGAGTCCAGTATCCAGCATAGATAATGAGATATCCTATTACTGTCCCCATGAAGCAATTCTCTGAAAATGGTGAATAAATCAAGGCGCTGGCTTCTGTTATAGTCTCCAACCAAAAGAGCTGACAGAATTGTGTTTTTATTACGATTAAAACGATTTATACTTTCATAAAATATTGGCCAAACTATGAATAACCTGCAAGATTTCACACATGAGGATTTTATAATCTTGGATGTCATCATTTACACACAGATGTTTGAGAAGCACAGAGTTACCTCAGACCACAACATGTGCTTTGGTGATTGGTGAGAATAAATCATTGTCACACTGCGCTGTAAGGGATCACCGCCTGAACTCAGCACTAAGATTTTCAGTTTAAATATACTTCACTGGTGATGAGATTACATTTACATTATTTTTGTGTCTATTTGACTGGTCACCAATCATATTGAGTATTTGAGGTGTATTAGTGAGAACAAGGTTAGAATGTTGTCTGCCAAATGTTCCAAAAGCCACCCAAAGCAGATAAATTTCTATTACTCCATGGTGGGTGTCATTAATATATTTTAATCACTTAAATACAGTAGCAATGGTTGGATTGGAGTTTAAAGTTCCCATTTAATGCTATTTTCTGATCTATGCTATAATGTTGTGTCCTCATCAAAAACATAAAAAAAACCACACAAACCCTGCATATTTAGGCTGAATTCTTTCTTCCATCTTGTGATGTCAAACTGGCAATACTCCACTGTGTTGTTGTTGTTTTTTTAACTCCATACAATTTCACTAGAATTATTTGGCTAATGTCAGCCTTGGAATTGCCAGTCACTGCTGAACAAAAGGTGAAAGGTAGCTGTTATCTCAAAAAGTACAACTTCATGACATCACAAGGTGGAGCAGAGCATTTTGAGCTCTGGAGATGAAGACAAAGACAAAGTAAAGGTTACTCAAACATGAATGAAACAAAACACAACTCCTGCTATGTTTTTGATGAGGTAACAACATTATAACATGGCTAAAACACAGTCACAGGAATAAATTTTGCATATATAGGTCCTTTAAACATTTTGAGCTTAAATATCCCATGACATGGTACTTCTTGATGCTTTTATATGGCTCCTTAATGGTTCCCTAATACTGTAAATGAATCCTTCTTCAAAATCAACACTCAGTGCATGAGAAACAGAGATAAGCTGAGAAAGAGAAATTTTTCTCACTCTGAACACTCTATAATGGGCGTTGTTGCTTGAATGCAAATGAGGAGAAAAGAGCTGGCCAATAGTAGATGGTGGGGGCGTGGCCAAACGCTCCGCTCTCGCTCTGAGCGCTCAGCTGATCCATTTCCTTGTTTTTGCACGGGGGGAGACATTTGAAGCGTTCCATTGAAAAATAAACACATTTCCACATAAAATAAAATTAAACCACTGCTGTTCAAAGGTCCAGAGGCTCAGATAAAGGACTTCCGAGCCTAGAAACACTCGGACGTGCCTCCAGGCAAATAAAAAAACGCATTTCGCATTGCCTAGCGCATTCGCAGTCCAAACTCTCTGGGCGTGATTTACAGAGACGCTGAGTACAGACAGACGGGGGTGGAACTGCATTTGCATTTCTTTTTTCGATCTGACGTCAATAAGGTGCCTTGTTCAAAATCGCCCGTTTTAGCTCTGATTTTTACCCTAAACAGGGTAGGGGAGCTCACATTAACGTTCAAAAACCTCAGAAAGTGAAAATTTCATGCCATGGGACCTTTAAATATGTCGAGATAACTATACCTTTGAAACGTTTGACACCATGTTTGATACCATGCCTGATAAACGAGAGATTAGACTGACTTAAATTCACTATCAAAAATCACAACAGGGCATCAGTAGTGGACATCTTATCCTGAAGTTGGCGAGGCTGTTGGCACAGAATGGCTGCCAAATTTCAATCCACCTGGGCCGTGACACTGCCCAAAACCATATTAGCGATTGTGAGGCTCAAACATCCAAATTTTCTTATTCTACCATGTCCCCATCACTGCTTTTGAAAGCTATGGCTCTCCCTTGTTTCTCAGTGCACCAGCGGGACAGAGGCTGATGGTGTAAGTCTGTCATTGTTCTGATAGAGAAATAAACAGTGGTAAAGTGAAGCAGAGGACAGAGTCGGTCTGTGCTCTGATGAGAGGAGCAGAGCAGCCGCTGGCAGCACTACAGTGGAACTGTCTGGGACACAGTGACTTCAGGAAGAAAACATTACGTAGTGGCAGCAGACGAGAAAGGTCATTAAAGATGCAGCTAACAGAATCCCACCAAATAAACAGAGCACGACCACAATGGAAATGTATTTGCTACTGTTTGGCTTCAATTATGTTTTTCTGTTCTTATTACAATTTGAAACACAAGACACAACTTCTGACCCACCTACTTGATTACATGGACATGTTATTGCATTGCTTTGAATCTTTCACAGTATAGTAGTTGTTAAAAATTCAACCTTATTTAATGATTTCAAGTAACGTCACCAGGCCAAGTTACAAATCTTGGTCTGTGGAGAAGCAAACTTGCTAACAGTAAGAACAGACATTTGAGCATGTAATTGAAAAACATGTAATTGAACTGAACATTTAAGGTAGATTACTTTTAATACTCTGGAAAATCCTAAACAAAACAATAACACCAAACAGGTGGATTACCCCTCACCAGAAAATGTACTTAACGTAACTTTAATAAAAATAAAAACTTAAGCATGTGTGCAAATGAAGGTTTTTGTTTACAAACTAAAAGCAGCTACACCATGACAACACGAAGCTCTAGCAAACAGAGGTGAGAAGAGCTCTTTTATGTACATTCACAACTGTTGCCGCGGGAAACACGTCTCCATGGTAACATTATTAAATTTTGCATCATAACTGACTGCGGTTTAACGGTTATAGCCGGATTTAGCCTGTTAAGCTAGGTGGCCACAGCAGCTTGGATGTCTGTTGATATTTAGTCATAGTCGCGTGTCTGGGTGCCGTGGTGGTGCAAGTGAGTCAGCAAATAGATTCTGGTTCTGAATTGTCCCACAAATATCTGTCAGGTGAAATAACACAGTCTGTGCTTTCATTTAAAATAGTTTAAGAGTGAACTATGTAAATGTGTTTGCTGTAGTGCAGAGAACCAATCAGCTTTAGAGCGCGCATAATATTTTGCATTGATGATGAGAGCGAATTCATGTTAGCATCAAGCGTATGGAGGCTGCACACGGACACACAGTGACCTATTCATAAGGGCCTGGCGGAGCTGGAAACTCCCTTGTCACAGCCAAACACACACCAAAAGCACACAACTCACAAGGCCATACTGAAGCACAACTGCCTGTCACTTTATAGACTTTGAAAAATCTGCATCTTCCATAAATTTGCCTGGGCTTTCTTTTCTGACATGTAAAGCTTCATATAACGTTACAACTCCGCTTCCTGTTTTTGTATATTCAGCCATAGCAGATTTATTCCTGGGTGTGGTGGGATTTACACTAAAACTATGAAAGACTGACTCTAGTAGTTTTTAAAAGACCTAGTTCATGAAGCAATAGGATGAAGGAGGTCATCCATCATTGGAAGTCTAATAAAAATATTCCTGGAACTGCACCTCAGAAAGTGGCTTTATTTGCGTAGAACAGAGCCTAGTAAAGAGCTTCCCTGGTTTCCTGATACAAATGGAATGGCTTATTCTTTGTCAAAAACAAGAAGAATATCTGGGCGGACAGATATTATGTACAAATCCTAACCATTAAGTATGCCTATTATGAAGAATAATATCACAATCATCTGAAATATGGTTGATTTGTTGGCCTAGACCAAAGTAATCTGATGCTATGAGATGAGATTAGAAAACTGCTCGAATGATTGGTTCTGGCCGATCTGGTTGTGTTCCAAACCTAAGTATTTATTGTAAGAAAACCACTTTTTACTGAGTCATAGATAATTTTCCAAACAATTTAACCTCAACCAAAAACATAATTAAAATAAACACTAATAGAGGGACATTCAAGTTGGAATACATTTTTTCCTGGTCCCAAGCTTGCATGTGGACATATGTGACCCGCCATGAGAAAACCAGTCACATGCCGGCATTCGTGAAAAAGAGAAAATCTTTTTTTTTTTATTTCAAAATTTGTGATTTTTGTTTTTTTGCAGAATGTGCTAGTTGAGATCATGAAGAAGCCACCCCATGTTTCAGATAACAGCATTTGTTGCGTTAAAACCATACATTTTGTATTTCAAATTGGCTTGTTTTTCGGAAAGAAACAGGGCGTGCATAAGTTACCATAATTACCCATGCTAGCGCTCCTGCCAATCATGTTCCGAGTAGCGCCGTTGTGTTTTCTCCTGTTCGCCTATCAGCTGTGAGGAGCTCGTGAATATTTACGCTTCATTTCAAGAGAATAAGGACAGTGAAAATGGATTGTACTACTTTGACGGGACACGGGACACGTTCAGGACACATCCGTTTCTCCGGAGCTCATGTACAGAATCATATTATGATTTAGGAAAGTCATCTGGTTTAAAATCTATAACAATTATTAAAGACATAAACATTAAACATGGAAAAAGACAAGACAGAAAGACAGAAAACATTAAAGACAAAATGACTGTGCACTAAGGTAAACAATTTGCGCAAGTTGAAAGATATAAAATATATAGAGGTAAAATAATTAAAATACAAAACCATATTGGGCATGTTGAGTTTAATAGCTGATGATGAATAAATACCTACGCAAAGTGACAAAATTAGAGCTTCATATTGCAGAATTTGGAGATGACTTGATGTGAGAGAGGGAGGACTACAAGATAAGACAGAAAGAAGTGGAAATGAGAACCGTGTGTGACCACAGAGAGACCATAGACACTTTAATATGGACCACTAAAAGTCAAGGGGAAAGCCAGAAAAACAAAAAGGTTTTTTCGGAAGTTCCTCTTTCGCAAGCGACCTGACCCGTGTATATACCGGGACAGGAGCTACGGGTCAAACTCAGCCGTCATTTTTCAAATTAGCCTTGTCTCAATTAGTGTGGTTGTTGCTCTTGTCATCTAATCCTTAAGCCCCCTTTTAGGAATCTGAGGAATTCTTGAGGCTGGTTCCAAAAATCACATTGTTGTAGTTAACTGCTGCATGCATAAATACACTTGGAGGAAAAGAATACCAAAATGTTTAAGCAATGTGCAGACAGTGGAACAACAATAGTGTGACTGACAGAGGTAAATATTTGACTGCAATATAGGTCAGTCGTGCAAACTTGCGGATTAGGAATTTGGTTATAAGCAAAGTTTTGGGATTTTTTTCAGTATAAATGTTCATACTGAAAGTGCTTTGTTACTTATTGTTAAATTGAAGAAGAAAAAAAAAACATTTCAAAACCAACCAGTGCTGATCTCTCAAACCTGGTGCTGATGGAAGCTGTAACAATTGAAGGAGCATTACAAATTTTCCAAAATGCAAGAGGCAAGCAAGTACAGTATTCAAACTTACTTTTTTTGACTGAAGACATACAAACAACATTTTGCTCTATGCCATTATTTATTGTGAATAACTTTCCTTTCAAAATCAACACACAAAAATTCCAGGATATCAAATAGCAAATAGAAATGCAATAAAGTTGCATTGTGTTCATAAAGTTGCATTGTGTAACTTTTCTGGTAAAGGGTCTGTCAGTTACTTGTCTCCATGGAGATTTTAATGCTTTACTCATGCTCCACTATGCCAAAGTATGATTAAACATTTCTATTTCCATATAAAAAAAAAAGCAGGAGATGACACGAGGACCATTTACAGGTGAGATCTGTGAAGAGGTGACCTTACTGCCAATTTAACTTTTGAGCAAAAAAAAAAAAAACACACACACAGTCAAATAAATCCGCCTTATATAAGGTTAATATCATGTGGAGAATTACAGGTAATGCAATATCAGCTCCCTGATAGCAAACCCCCAACCTGAAAAGTTAAGCAGTGCACCTTTAAATGCACAAATAATACAAAGCGCCCACGTCATGTCTTAAAGGTGCATTGTGTAACTTTTCTGGTGGAGGCCCTTTAAATAAATCACCAGGGTAACTTCGATAAAAGTAAAGTTGCTGCATATTCAAACTGACTGAGATTGTGGGCTTACCTGGAGCGAGGAGCTTCCTGTGGGAGTAAATATAAAAGCAGGTTGGCTCAGCGTTTCAGGGGAGTCTCATCAGTGTAGCCGTGCACATGTGGGTTTTTCTTAGTTTCGTTAATTTCTGTTGCTTATGCCTAAGTTCGAGCACAGTTATTTTTTGTAAATATGTATTATTTTTGGTTGCCACGAATGCAACGGTGAAATGTTGGAGTAAATCTTTGGGATAAATTAAACATTTTTAGAGTCTCCCTCCTACTTAAGACCACATTGGCCAGCTTCCCCACATGGAGGGTCCGTTACCTGCTTGTTTCTATGGAAATGTCATGCTCTGCCTGGAATGTTCCACAGTATGACATTAAACAGCTGTACATCACATTTATTCAATTACAAGGGTTTTATGGTTTTATAGCTCAAAAATACTTAGAAAGACAGGCATTCTGACTGTGAGCCTCTATTACTGCCTCTCCACAGATGATTAGATTAGATTAGATTATATATATATATATATATATATATATATATATATATATATATATATATATATATATATATATATATATATATATATATATATATATATATATATATATATATATATATATATATATATATATATATATATATATATATATATATATATATATATATATATATATTCGGGGCGGCAGTAGCTCAGTTGGTAGAGCATATGTCTCGTGATCCAGGGGTTAGCGGTTCGAATCCCGCTCTTGACGGGTTGACCGCATATGATCCCAGCTCCCACAGATGAGCGCTGCCGTTGTGTCCTTGGGCAAGACACTTAACCCCACCTCGCCCCCAGTGTCTGTGGACACTGGTAGCCCCCATGGCAGAAGATACATCAAGGCCTGTTGTGACGTGAGCCGTCCTCCTGTGGACCCACCACCCATGGAAGGATTCATGGGGGCTGGTGCATTGTGTTCTGGGCAGCAGAACACTGCTTGGACTGCTGCTCCTGCGACCCAGAAAATGGAAAAGCGGAAGAAAATGAATATGAATGAGATTAGATGTATTACAGTAGATAGATTAGATTAGATAAAATAGATTAATTATAGTAGATAGATTAGATTAGATTAGATATATTAGAGTAGCTAGATTGATTAGATAGATTAGATTAGATTAGATTAGATTAGATAGATTAGATTAGATTAGATTAGATTAGATAGATTAGTGTCATGGTTCAATGTTTTTTGTTGTTATCATTTCATATTTTGTGTATCTTATTCCTTTGGTGTGCCCTTTAGCGTTTTATGTGGACATTTCTGGTCAGCTTGTTACTTTTACTTTTACTTCATGTCTGTCGATTGTTTTCCCCGCCCTGATGTGCTACACCTGTGTCTGTCTGCATTTATACTCCTCTGCCCTTTGTTGGTCCATTGTCAATTGTCTCGTCTGGTCTCGGCACGTCACGTCTTGTCTCGTCACTAGTAGTCATGTCTTGCCAGTTTTTGATTTTGGTCAGTTCTTTGTTTATTATTAAAGAACTTAAACAGTAGTCCTGCATTTGGGGTCATCCCTCTTGTTTCCACGTGACAAATTAGATTAGATTAGATAGATTAGATTAGATAGATTAGGTTAGATAGATTAGAGTAAATGGATTAGATTAGATTGGCTAGATTAGATAAATAGATACTTTATTATCCTTGTTTTTCAGGCAGTAGCAAAAAGTACAAAACAAAAAAAAACACTTAAAGGGATAGTGCGTTTTTAAAAAAATGTTAATCTGTATGGGTTTCCTTCTAAAAGTTACGTGTGTTGACACCGGCTTACCTCTGACACTCTCAGCTGATCCCGGTTTGGCTCGCTTTCTGGAGCTCAGGTAATTAGGTCCGGTAACTTCTTTAAAACATTAAATAAAGCTTGTTTTTCTTCTCAAAACAAAACATTTGTCCGAAAGGTGATATAGTTGCGTCCCAAACAGTTGTCAACGAAACATCCAGCAGCGAACTAAGCGATCGCGTATTGTGTCTGGCGACTTGTATCACAGCGCGCATATCAGCTGTATTAGCCTGATCACTTGTAACGGAAGTGTACCGCAGATGCGGTCCGCATCTGCAAGGGTACAGTTCTGTTACAAGTGATCAGGCTAATACAGCTGATATGCGCGCTGTGATACAAGTCGTCAGACACAATACGCGATCGCTTAGTTCGCTGCTGGATGTTTCGTTGACAACTGTTTGAGACGCAACTATATCACCTTTTGGACAAATGTTTTGTTTTGAGAAGAAAAACATGTTTTACAGAAGTTACCGGACCTAATTACCTGAGCTCCAGAAAGCGAGCCAAACCGGGATTAGCTGAGAGTGTCAGAGGTAAGCCGGTGTCAACACACGTAACTTTTAGAAGGAAACCCATACAGATTAGCATAAAAAAAAAACCGCACTATCCCTTTAAAACACACTGCAGCTGCCGATTGCTGCCCAAACAACTGGTACCTGAATAACAACCTAGCTGCTGACCTGCAATTTGGTCTGGTTTGGTTTTCATGAAGATAGAAAGGTTTAATGCCTTACTGTGAAACATTCCAGACAAAGCAATAACATCTCCATGGAGAAAAGAGTTTGACGGCCCATCCACCAGAAAAGTTACAAAATGCACCTTTATAGATGTGATCCCAGAGTGACAAGCATATGGCAATGTCAGTGCGGTGTTCCTGGACGTGAGTATCTCTTACCAGAAACAATATTACCAACAGCATCTCTAACTAGATGATTGTATGATTATTACTGTCCAAACTAAAATGAGAGAGGATTAAATTAAAGAAAGGGCAGCGGTGGTCAGAAGCAAAATGGCTTGAAAAAAAAACAGGGAGGAGCACTGGCCCGACATGAAGGGCCCCAGAAGATTTCAACATGTTTCAGGGATTTTCAGATCTTTATAGAGAGCAGTGACCTTTAATGTGTACAAAACAAGCTACTGAGTGTTGCCATGAAAAGAGACGCACAAATAACAGGAAAAGATCTTAACGCTGAAGATAACTTGTTTTTGCAATTTCCCATAAAAGAGTTATTTTGTTTTCAATGTTATTTAATCAGCAAATTAGAAATCAGTTACGTTATTCTGGAAAGAAGTATTTAGGATGGGAATGTCCTAGGTTTTTCAGTACAATATTATCACGATTGTTTTGCTCATGGTACAGTATTTGTCACTGTGACACAGGGAGACTTTTGATATGCTAAAAATGCTACTTGTTACTTAAAGGTTCACTAACTTTTCTGGCATTTTTATAGGACAGGAAAAAAGGGGGGTTACTATATGCTTGTGTCCATGGGGATGTTATTGCTTTGTCTAGGATTTTAAAGTATGGATTTAAACCTGTTTCTTCTGCATTATTCCTTAAAGGGACAGTGTGTAGGATTGGTGGCGCATTGGTGGATGGTGGGTATTGCAATTCCGGTTCTAGCTATGGCAGACCTCGAGGATCACACAGGCACGACGTACCCGTAGGTGGGTTCACGGCAGCCGCGCACGAACCGCGCGCACGCGTGAAGCGCACCCGGCGCTGTGCATGGGTGGGGGGAATCGGGAACCGGACCGCGGAGGGCAGAGGTTGTTCTGAACCCGGGGTGCGGGCCCGCGCTGCAACAAAGCCCCAGTAAGTACTATGTCCTTCTTCTTTTCCTCTTAGATGAAGGTGCTTGCTCCTGCGATGTATGTGCGGAGTAAGTGTGATCCAGCAACATGCTTGTCATTGTTTATCCAAACGCGTACTATCTCGTTGTGCGAAAACCACGAGCCCTTGCCGACAACTACTGTTTAAAGAAAACGGCGAAGGCGGAGCCCAAATGTCCTTCTGCAGCTCTCGTAATCAAAATGGCTGCCTCTACATGGGGAAGATCCCCCTTTTATGCGACTATATCTAAGTCCAACAGAATACTTTGATTTCATGATGGAAGTGAAAAGGATTGGAAAACACTGTATTTTTGAATGGGTATCTTCAATTTCGGTAATTAACAGGTAAAAATCTTACACACTGTCCCTTTAAAAAGATACTATGAAAATATGCAAAAAAAATGCATTCTTACTGTTAACAGTCACCTCTCCACAGATATAACCTGTAACATCATCCCTTGCTCATCTCCATGGCTAGATACGGCTTTTTTTCCATGGTGATAAACGTAACAGAAAAGTTATATGACGTAACACAAGCTGTGTGGATCATAAATGTGATTGTTCTTACTTTTTTCTTAAGTCGTTCCTATTTCCTGTAACCTGTTACCTCAACTGTGACTTCTGTTTTCACCACTTCCAGTATTCTCCAGTGTTCAAAACAAAAGGCCACTAAAAACATGTCAGTAAAAGTCTCTTGTTGACCATTTGAACCTGTCTCCAATCACCAGCCATGCCTCCAGATGTTCATTGATAAACTATGGTTCCTTTTTGGCCCAAGGTCTGCTCTGGGACCACAATAGTACGCCCTCTGAATGGGACCATGACAGAGCGGCCTTCTCCCCAAACCTCAGTGCTCTTTGAACTTCCACAAGGTTTAGAGTGAGACTTAAGCGCTGGCCTCATAATATGGTCACTGGTTAGCCACGAGCAACCACACTGCCCTCTCTGATGTTGCCTTCAGAGGCGCGCTGCATGTGGCTAATGCTAAGGGCAGAACACAGGCTGTTTGTCGTGTGGCAGGTTGTGATGGGCGCACGCTGCAAGATCCGGGAATCCCCCCAACTGAAAAATGCCATCCTTTATAACAGGACCAGTTATACGTTTGAACAGAACGCACTCCAAATCATAGGCTCTTAATTGTGAGTTGTTGTGCAATATACGCAACTTTTCTGGTGGAGTCCGCCACCTGCTTGTGTTCATGTTATGCTATGCTTTGCTGGAATGTTCCACCATATATCTTCAATCTTATGGTGTCAAACTCTCTTTGGTCAATACCTCTTATTACTTATTTTTCTATTTTATTTTGACTTGTACATCAATATTTATATAATTGTGCCTTATTTGACACCTCTCTTGCTATCTTTTTTGCTACTTTTGCTAGAATTTATTATTACCATTTATATTTTTTATTCTTTGTTGTTAATTATATTGTGATGAGTGAGCTACTGTGTCCAGCTAATTTCCCTTGTGGATCGATAAAGTTTGTCTAAGTCTAAGATACGTTCGACACCACTAGGCCAATAGTCACTGGTAAGATCTGTGTAAAGGCAATATCACTCACTAAATTCAAAAATATTTAGTTTGAGCAACAAAACAAGTTGGAGTAGCTCACAACCTTTGAGGACGATGTTTATTGCAGCAGCATTTTGCAGCACTTTCAGCCTTCCATGAAAGCGATTGAAAGGATGGCTGGAAATAGGAGAGGGACTAAATTAAAATAGGTCAGATGGAGACATTAATGAAGAAGAGATGGTTTGAATTTTCTTTTAAATGCAACATTTTGAAGACTTTTACCCATTCAAATATTTCATATATTCAGTATATCTTGTTCTAAATGGTTAATAACTGTGTCACTGGTCCTAATGTTCTGAAACCTTTGGATATCCTGTAGCAGCCAAAGGAGGCTTGTGTACTCCTGCTTGTACATTTATTATTGATGCTATTTAGTAACTCTTAGGATGAACATAACAAATACAGTAGCAGATTTGGGAAATCCAGGGACATTATGCACCGGTTAACATCAGTGTGTGAAAATGTTAGGCCACAGTGAAATTCATGAATCACTCCAGCTCCAGGTCCAGTCATCCACCTGGAATATGCTGCGGTTCAGTTCACACATTCACCCAGAAGACTGACACAGCTGTGCGTCAGTGAATCCTTCTCATCCATCACTTTGAATTTGTGCTTTTATATGTTGGAGCGACCACACCCCATGCTTATGTTGAGAGATACTATGGCATTGTGACATTTTAGTGTTGCAAATGGACACTCCCTTTTTCGTACATGGCGTATGGTTCCTCTCTATGGGACATAATTATTCATTTCACATTACTGCACTGTACTCTCTGTAGTCTCTTAATCATGTTTGGCAAGTCCTTACTCAAATCTTAACCAACGTTCACAATTCATTATATTGTATGGTTTTGTGCAGGTTTTCTCACACTCCTCTGTCTGACCTATATTTAAAGTGGATGTGCTAATAAAGGCGATTCCAAGTGTGAGAATGTAGCGTTATTACAGCAGCAGACCTCAGTGTTTTCCTAACCCTGACACATAAGGGCTCTTCTGTATACCAACCCATTGCCAAGCCCACACACAAGTCCAAGACCATCACTCTGGCTCGGGACGCACCACACTTCCCAGCACTGCTACCAGCCACTTGAGTGCAATTCCACTGGGGAACACTCATTTTATGTTTCCCTCTGCCTTTTTCAATGTGGAAATAAATAGTTTCCGACCAGACAGGGATCACTAAACTGTTTTTAGAGACATCACCGGAGCGTTGCTGATTATGGCTTCCCAGACATGCACTTACACAGGAGCAACAATCAAATGCAACTGTTTAGAACAACATATGTACCTCCACTCGATGGCTTAATCTGCCATCCACAGAATAAATCTTCAGTTCTGTCTGCGCAGCATTTACAGCTGGCATGTAAAATGGTTACATCCTGCCAAAACCAGATGATGACAAATGCAAACAGAACTCCCATCACTCACATACGTTTTGCATTGTGAGATGTATTTTCCCATCCACACTTTGGTCGTGGCTCGAGAAGATGACAGATGGATTCAACTGTAGATGACATGGATTCTCCAAAATATCTAATCAGTAACTATAAAGACACGGACTTAGAACACAAGCATATTGGTTTCATATTTTGTATGTGTAGTTTTATTCAAATTATATTTGAATATTATATTTAAACTGTGAAAGTCTGTTTATCTTGATTATTGACGATATATTTGTATTATTCTGCTATTCTTATACTTTCCATTGTGTTTGAGAAGAACAAATGTCTCTTATCTTATATTGATTACCTGGCCAGCCAAATGATATCTCTCTGTATTTCCTATACAGCGCGATACCATTTGGACACCCTCGCTCCACTCTCGCTCCTCCGGTTAAAAACGGACTCCGCGATTCTGATTCGTTCAAAGATGGTGACGTCAGTGCACCCGCCTTTGCCCGCAAAGTCACTCTTAGGCAGCGGAAGTTCCTCCTCAGTTTTGAATCAAGATGGCGCAATCTCTGATTGGTTCACTTAGCTGTCTGTCTAAGCGCAACAGCAGGTCATTCTGGATCAAGCGTTACCAGACTCATCCGCTGGTACAGCGATGAGTCATGGATTCTTCCAGGCAATTATATTGACGTTTATTGAGAAGAATATATTCTCTACAAAATTATTTTTTTATATTTTTTTCATAGATACTCACAGTAACAGAAATAGGTCTATACATTTATTCTTAATAAGTATCAATATGTAATCAAAATATACAATATTCAATCAAATAATTCTATAAGTAGTGCTAGTTGGTACCTATAGTACCATCACTTTTTCTAATGAAACTATATACAGTAGATTTAGAGACAGAAACGCATCTTTCTCACCTTATTCCTTAACTCTTCTGTGATGTACTTCCTATATGTAAAAGGGTCCTTATTTTGACTTGGCCTCCCCTCTTCTCCTTCATGTGGTCTGCATTTGTTTTTCAAGTAGGCTGAGCTACCACAGAGTGACCATCGGAAGACCACTGTTGCGGTCAGTCAGGGGAACCTTCAAGTCTGTGGAGGAGCAGGCAAAAGCCAACCTCTGTAAAATAAACAATAAACAGTATTTATTTTTACTGCTGTCCACCAGTGGTGTATTTCTTATGCACCATCTTCAAGTCCAGATCTGCTGTCCATCAGATTAGCAGTTCTTTTATTTATTTTAGGTCAATTTTTTTCTTCTTCCATTTTTGTGGCATTTCCATTCATGCACCTCAGTCTCTCTTTCCTTCAAGTTTCAAGGGTTTCCTCTGTCGTTTCCAGTCAGCCAGACCCCAGCTCAGACAAATATAGCCCCTTTACTGGCAGTCAACCCATCAGTGGATTTAGCACTTTCAAATGTGCGTTCATGTCTTTGAGCAAGTCTCAGTATGCACTGAACTTTTTATATTCAGACGGCACTGGTTCATGACCTGCTGAATAAAAATAAAAAAAAACATAAAATAAACAATGCTATAATTCCCCCTAATTAGCAAAGACTTTCATTTTTGATTTAGCTGGAAACCCATTTTGAGAATGAAAATCTTTTTTCTCGTAAGGTGAAGAAAATGACTTAAAGCAATTAAGTTTTTTATATGTGTGTGACTCAGCCAAATGAAACTGTGTACGTATTGTTTAGCTTCTGTTGGGATTACTGTTGCATAATTTGCCACCTCATTTTCCACTGGGCCAAATATTGGGATTTGCCAATGAATAATTATCTGACTGTTGTTTCCAAGATTTGCAAAAAGGATTGGAAAGCAAACAAATATACCAAAAGGCCACACTAAATGGCCAAAAAATATATATTTATAATCCAAAAGTCTTTTCTTTTTAGTACTCCTTTCCAAATGCAACAGCACCTATGTCACGACCTCTCATCTTCCACTGACTACTACAGACACACAAACATGAAGTTTTTGGCAGAGCATCACAAACATGGCCTGTATTGCATTTATTTAGTACAGACTCGTACTCTGGGCACCAGAACAGGAGTACCAGTGCTGGGAAAGCCTGCAGCGTGTGCGTCCTGGAGAGAAACAGGAAACAGTGCTGTTTGAGGGGCTCTGTTTGTCATCTTTTCCAAGGTAACCAAGGGCTGCAGGAGATTAGCCCAGTGGAAAATACTCCAGATAATCATGGAAAAAGACAACAAAGTCTACTACTCATGTGGAAACCTCACTGTCAAAGTGACATTACAGTTTGCTTTATGTTTATTATATGTTACAGTCACATTTCACATCAAAGGCAAAACTGTCATTTTTTATTAAATTCATTGAGGATTTATTTGAGTTTTTTGGGTTGCTCTAATGTTGATTGATATGATTTTACCAACAATATCCTCATTTTTTGTTTTCTGGAAACTGTACTGTTACTTCACATTGAAAGATTGGATTTTGAAGGATTACACACGTGATTTGGACAATCATAGCTTCATCAATTTATTCAATTTAAATTAGAAAAACTGCTGTTGACTGTAGTCCAGCTGTCACTTTTCACATGATATTGACTAAATAATTAAACCTGCTCTCCTCACACACATTTTGCTGTATTCATAGACACCGAACAATGCTGCTTAAAAGCAAACAGGAAAATTGAAGCCATAGGTGCACCTGCTTGTTCAGTAAATATAGTACCAGGAGCAGGACTCTTAATCAAAATTCTTATTAGTGCATAGTCCACGGTCTAGTTCACTACTTCATTATGGCTGTGAGGGGAGGTGTCATGTTTCGTATTCAAAACAACACTTGATTAATTTAAGCCATAGACTCTCACTCACAACTCAGGAGTGATAAAACACCATGCATACTATTCTCTAAAACAAAGATTTTTAGAAATGGCACAAAATTAGATATTGACATGATCACAACAAATGTTCCTTTTTAAAATGTTCTATGTCAAGCTTAAGTAAATTTAGATGATAATGAATGATGCCAATGTTTACAAAAGTAGAGAAGCTGATGACTGATGTGAAGGACTGACAATCATTTGAGTTTCACTTATAACCAATGCAAATATGAGCCCAGTGTATGAACCAAAATGCTATAATGATTAATTGCAATTTAGCTGGAGTTCACCTCCAGCTAAATTGCGATGAATCATTATAGGACACGTCATTACGTTATGGGACATTAGCTAAACCATGTTCTTTTGCAACCACACAGTGACCAGTGAAGTTGACCTATGATGTCCATCCTTTGACAGACTCCCATATGGACAAACATTGCCCTTTAAACAGCAGCGTGGCACCAAAACAGAAAGCTCAAAAATAAACTCGTAGTACTATTCATATCAAAGTGACTTGTTAATTCACATGGAGACCTCTTGAGTGAGGCACATTATGTACGTCACTCCCAACACCAAGCGTTTCATAAGCGCAGCCGAGTTTCCCCTAAATCATTTACAGAAACCTCAGCAGAGAAAACAAGAAGACCACATCAGCTACTGTGGAAGTGCAGGGATCCCTCTGTGTTATTTCTTCTCCAAGGTCACATGTGACTCATGCTTTGACTGGCAGCACTTCCAAGGTTGGGCACAGGGTCGGCGGTTGCAGCCCTCTGTCCCGGTCCAGTCCCTGCTCCTCATTCAGCACTGGGTCAATAGAGGAGGGTCAGGGAGCAAAAGTATTATTTCTGTACAAGGTGCTCTGATACTAATACTATACAACAACGTTTTGCACTGTTTCTCCTTATGACCTCTTGTATTTATCCAAAATATATGTACTATATTTATATCTTTTTCTTGTACATATACAATATTTATGCCTTATCTGACACCAGCCCCTTTCTATTTTTGATACTTATATTGAATGTATTATTACCATTTATGTTTTTGCTCTTTGTTATAATAGTATTGTGATGTGTGAGCTACTGTGTCCATATAATTTCCCTTGTTGATCAATAAGGTTTAAGTCTAAAGGTTCTCTGATGACACGACAAGGGGCGTTTACAGCTGGTACATGAAAGGGATAGTGCGTTTTTTGTTTGTTTTGTTTTTTGCGTCCGAAACATCCAGCAGCGTATTTCGCATTGGCCTATTGTCTCTCTCCACTCGTATCACCATGCCCATGTTAACTCTATCAGCCTGTTCATCTTCAGCGGATGTCTACACCGAAGTTTACAAGTGAACAGGCTAATAGAGTTAACATGGGCATGGTGATACGAGTGGAGACAATATGTGAATGCGAAATACGCTGCTGGATGTTTCGTGGACAACTGTTTCGGACGCAAATATATCACCTTTATTTCATGTTCCAGGGAAGTTACCGGACCTTCATGTTCCAGGGAAGTTACCGGACCTTCATGTTCCAGGGAAGTTACCGGACCTACCAGAAAGCGAGCCGAAACCGGGATCAGCTGAGACTGTCAGAGGTAAGCCGGTGTCAACACACGTAACTTTTAGAAGGAAACCCATACAGATTAACATTTTAAAAAAACAAAAACGCACTATCCCTTTAATGGTTCTATCCTAGGTCTCACTAAAGCTAGTAAGTGCATAAAAATAAAATTTTCTGCAGCTAATCAAGCATGTAAAGCACATTATAAATCCCCCAGGCATTATTATTACAATATCAATCAATCAATCAATCAAACAATATTTATAAGGCGGTTTTCATACAAAATTATATACTGTATAATTTTGTATGAAATACTGTAGGTATTTCTTAATAAACTATAGATGTATTCATTTCTATAGATCTATTCATTTCTATGCCAGTGAAGTTATGCTACAGTTTCTGCGGAATTTCCCTTTAAAACCTGTCTGTCCCTCAGGTAAATCACTACTATTTATATCTTCCTCCATTTTATGTTGTTCAAATAAATATATGTCTAGTATAATTTCTTTCTAAGAAGCTGGAGTAGTGTGAGATATAAAAAATATAGAAACAGAACCTCTGAGGTGGACCACAGAAAGTCACAGGGACGAATATGAGAAGGTCAACAACCTTAACAAGGAAACATGGCTTTTGTGAGAGTCTGTAAAAAAACACATTAAAATACAGTATGTGGCTGAAGGAAATCTTTGGTCTTAAGGTCACCATTCCTCATTGACACAAAGAAAACAAACTAACCGTAAGTAAAAATGAAGCAGAACGGACTTAAACCTTCAGTTTTCTCCTGCAATTAGTGACCATGTTTATCACAGTTACAGCCACAACAACACATCATGAGGATCAAAATAGCTCCGTATGTTTAAATACACATATAGTTTCACTTGGTTTCTCTTTATTTTTTTGTTTCTTTTTTTTTTTTTTTGTTAAGAATGCTGATTTTATTACTTATTTTAATGTATAATGCAGGATAATAGAATCTTCATAAATTATAGCTATACAACCAGCGATTATTACAATTTAAGCTAAGCATAAAATAACATGTTAAAATTTAAAATCTCCAGTGATTTTGACAAAAGAAATTTTTAAAAATCCCTAAATAGTTTATTAGCCATGCTCCTGGTCTGCTTATTTGCTTATTCACTAGACAATATTCTGAGACAATATAAGCTACCTTCCATGTGTAAACTTCGGCCCACTGTGTGTTGTTGTTGATATGGGTCAAAAAGGGAAACCAGATTGTTCTGTGACATCAGTGGTCCGCATCATGGCTTCTGTTCTTCCAGTGAAACATATCATTGTGGCTTCTCTATTGTGATATTCCTGGAGCTCACGGTGACGTTCGGCCTTGACGTTTACTCTGCATTTACTCCTATACTGTAAAAAACAATGACAGGAAAGAAGGAGGCTTAGAATCATTTCATTTCATTTTCAATCTAGTACGCACAAAACACTAAAGCAGAATGTGATTATTTCTTTACCCTGCGGTAAAGTTGCACTTTGTACCTTTTCTGGTTGGCTCAACTGCTTACTTGTTTCTGTTGAAATTTGATAACTTTACATGCACTGTTCCAGCAAAATTATTTTGCATTTTATTGCCAATAAAAACAACATTCTATAATTAGCATGGTTGCCTCTCCACAAATCTGACCTGTAACTTAGCCTAGTTGTCTATATGGAGATGAATTTACAGGACTAAATTCATACCATACTCCATACAGATGTACAAAAACTCACCCTTGTGCAATAGAGAGTCCTACCTACAACTGCATATAGCTGGGATTGGACATCTTATTTGATATTTGATAACCCAAAACATGCTCCAGGTAAAATCCTCCAGCTTAGGTACTGACCAAGCCTAGCAACACCTTCACCCCAGACAATACATTTTCTCCATCTTCCGAACCGGTTCCCCTCAGTTGGACTTCTGACCACTGCCCTCCTCCGCTGTTCCCTCTGGACCCTGTCATCTGGACCCTCTCTGGACACTGCATCGCCCTTGTTTTCCCCCAGACTTCTTTACCTGAGGTAATCCATTTGGACCTCTTCACTCCCCCTGCTTTTCTTTCTCTGCCTTCTTCTTCTTCTTTTTCTTCTTCTTCTTCTTCTTGTTCTTCTTCTTCTTTTTTTTCTTATTCTTCTTCTTCTTCTTCTATTGTATTTTATATTTTATATTTAAATCTGAGTTGTACATATACATTTATTATCATTATTTTTATTTTTATAATTATGTCTCATCTGACACTGGTCTATTGCTCTTTGGTTGCTACTCCATCTTTTATTTTATTTTTTTACCCTCTGTTATATATTATATTTGATGAGTGAGCTATTGTACCCAAAACAATTTCCCTTGTGGGTCAATAAAGTTTGTCTAAGTCTAAGTCTAAGAATGATTTTAATGCCATACTGTGAAACTTTCTTTTCAGAGCAATTACATATCCATGGAGGTAAACAGCTGGACCCTTCACTCAAAGATATAATGCACCTTTAATAAGATCTTTGCTCAGTGATCCCTAAAAATATTATGCCATAAGCTAGTACTGTCTACTGAAGTGGAGGCACATTGGAGTGACACAAGAACACCCACAGATATTTGTACGTTTTGTGCTCTTGAGTAATTGCTTCTGAGTCACAAATCTTATGACTTTGTTCTCTAATATTGCCCTTATAAATATAATGCATATGTTTATAAATATGACTTTAGACAAGCCCCACTTATCTATACCATACTATTATAGCAACGAATAAAAATGTTTCACTTACTGGTACATGTAAAAGCTTTTTAACCCTAAAGCACTGATTTTCAACCAAGCAAAAGTATTTACATGATTTTCAATATGTTGCATTTTTCTGAGTGTCATGGGTCCCTAGGGAGCTTCACCATTGTTTTTGATGTCTTTGAAGGTGTAGGTGTTTCCCTACCCCAAAGCCCACTTTTTCCTACAGACATGCTTTTGGGTGATTTTCACCTGGCAATAGTGAAAGAGGAATGTAAGAATGTAATGGATTTCATGTAAGAGGATGTAAAAAATAACGTTTCGCCGCTCATCAGCCTCTCGGATGAGCGGCGAAACGTTTTCAACCAAACAAACTTTGTCCAGTTGACAAATTGAACTTCTCCTTTGATCATGGATTCTACCTGGACGACTGAGGGACTTTTCACGATGTAAAAAATAGGTAAGAAAGAAGAAGAAGAAGAAGAAGAAGAAGAAGAAGAAGAAGAAGAAGAAGAAGAAGAAGAAGAAATGCTTTATTTATCCCTGTAGGGAAATTATTTCTCTGCATTTAACCCATCCTTCAGGAGCAGTGGGCAGCTCGTCTTTCAGGCGCCCCGGGGACCCATCTCCATGATCTTATTGCTAGGCTTGGTCAGGACCTAAGCTGGAGGATTTTACCTCCATCTTAAGAGTGGTCCTGGAATGTGTATCTATCCTTATTTAGTGCAGTTGGTTATGAATAAATATCACAAAGTGGTGATTTCAAAGGGAATTCTTATGGTGAAAACAATATTTTAGTCAAGTGGTAATTTTTACCCACTGAAAAAATACTATTTTTTGTTCCTCTCTCCTGCAACTGTTCGTGTGTCAAGGAGTCTGTGCTTCACCAGGGAAGTCTCACATGTCCCAGGAAAGGACCAAAGACCAAGTTTCCAGTATATTTATTTATTTATTTATTTATTATTATTATTATTATTATTATTATTATTATTATTATTATTATTATTATTATTATTAATAATAATAATAATAATAATAATAATAATAATAATAATAATAATAATAGTATTTATATATTTATTTATTTATTTATTTATTTTTGTTCTCAAATTCCAAATTTTTCAGTAATTTTGGAGCATGTTTTTAGGGTCTTAGGGTTTTTTGTTTTGTTTTTTGTTTTGTTTTTTTCCATTTTGTTACACATACCACAGTTGAAAATAAAAGAAAACCACTCTAATTTATCATGTGTTGTCATATTTTGATCTATTTTTCCTGACTATTTTTTACTTTTTGTTGGGTATATTATATCGGGTAAAAAATTACCCCGCAAAAGTGATGGTTTTACTTTTACCTTAACAACTTCGTTCTTGGATAATGGCTGAAAGTCGCGCTCCACAGACAAACTACGGCCAATTTGCGTAACTTTTAACTGGTGTGGGAGCAGTAGTTTATTTTTAGTAGTGATGAAAGCATACGCAGTCAAAGGGGTGGGCTTTAGACTGCGCTCCTTCCAGTGGCTGAGCTATAAGAGCAGATCCGTGATGGGGACCCTATCGCAGTTCACTTTTACGCACCAGAGATGAGCGCTCGGATATACAAATCCAGACCCATGAAGCTTATAGTGGTGAGTGACACGTGTATTTATTCACAATACTACATTTTATTCATTAGGAGTTAGTTTGTGCTCTTTTTGCTTGTCAGACTTTGTTGGGCTGCAGTCGAAAATAATTAATTAAGATCTATTTTACGCGCTTCACTTCGCGCTTGGAGCGACAGTAGTCCAGTGTCCATGCGTGATTTGAATATAATATTTTGTTTAATATTATATGTTTCAGAACCCACGTGTCCATGTTGCTGTTATGGTTGATGTAAAATGTATCAGGATATGTAATGTCTCTGGTTATGGGAACAGAAGTAATTGTATTTGGAAGAAGAGAAAATCTAAGTTCGCTTTTCCCCTTTCTATGATTTATGAATGTGAATGTATGAATGGGCAGTCACTTGTTTTAATTTAATAACAATAGGCCTATTATGATCTCTTTTATTTATGTACTCATTTTTTTGCCTCAAGGGACTAACTGTTATAATTGCTTCATTGTGTATCTGTGAACTGAGTAACAATAAGATTCAACATATGAGAAGTGAAACCTGAGGGTGAACTGTATTCTTATCTCCATTACACAAAAGTACTCTTTCTTAATGCTTGTACTGTTCTTTTCTATTTATTTGCATTCAGTGCTGTGTTGTACAGGTTTTGCATATTTTGATCTGATCTTTATCCGTTACTGATCAGTAGCAGCAGCTGGGCCAGTGTCATTTGTGCTTTGTGAAATTAAAGAATGACGGCTTCAGAATAGGCTACCCCCTAGTTTGGTGGCATGTGTAGAAGTGCTGGAACCTCCTTTTAACTGTCAAATATTGTGTGTCTTATCACACTCTGCTGTGCAACTCTGGAAATCAGTGATTGAGGATAAGATAAAAGCTAATAATTTAATTTGATAATCTGACTACAGTATTTGGATATTGTAAAGTGACACATAAGAATAGACAGATATTGTCTCATTCAGTGATACTGACCCTGACTTCACTCTCTACATGTGTGCTCTTCCTGCTGTCTGGAGTGTTTCACACATGTGGTCACTATCCTTTATGTTTTCAGTGTTTTTCAGTCACCTTCACACTACAGTAGATTTCAGGACAAATTCCTAAACATGTCATTCACGGAGCAAATATTCAGTTCATGTTGGCACAACCTTATACCCATTTTAAAACCTTAACACTTTGCAGAACCTAGAACACAACGATCAACTATTTAAACACAGATTGGAGCTGTAACACTCTGCACGTGGTATAGTCTGTGCCTAAATACTGCACACTGTAGAATGAAAACACAAAAGACAAAACACACATGTTATAGACACAGAAGCACTAGACACAGAAGCACTAGAAACACAACGTAAAAGACCTCTGTAGTGAAAACCCGTGTGAACAATGTTTTCTTTCAGACACAGTCCACAGTTTGATACCAACTGCTAAAAAGCACAGATTAGATTTTTTGTTTATTAAATGACTGTGTAATATTTGACACATATGTGCAGCATTTGCCTCACTCTCAAGCCATCAGAGACAGTGTGATACTGGCCCACAGGTCCCTGACTCCCTCACACTACGTGTAAAAGTGCGGTAGCATTCTCCGGCCAGTCACTGGATGTTGGTTAGATAAGTTTATGAATCTGCTGAGTGCATTTATATTTGGTTTTATTTGGTTCACACTTTGTTCACAAAGTTTTTCCAAATATTCTGATTCTGAATACTTTTGTGCATTGTGTAAATAGGTGTGCAAGGTGTGCAACAGATTTGCCAGACTTAAAAAAACAAATTCAAAAAATGTGCAAAAGTGAGCAAAAGGAAATTCATGTCACTGGATGTGGATTGAGTTGTGCTGATCCTTGTCCTGGTTAGAGCCTAGTTCAGAGGATTTAGATCTAGCCTGTTTTTGATGTGGTGTTTTGCATGAACGCACCCTCAGGTCATGTTGCTATTGTTGTATGAAAGGGGAAGCAAACATTCATGTATACCTTTATTCTCTGTTTCATCACAATAACTTCCCAAACCTGAGCTGAGGTCCTCACAGCACCCTGTCTGTGGCCTGTATGTTTTGCCTAAAGACCAGTACTGCCAACAGGTGAGGAAGTGTGGAACAGTCCACAGACAGAGGGGCGTGTGAGAATCAACAAACAAGTCCAAACGTTTAGCTTTACCTGTGGAAGTTACTGCCACTTCCTCTTTTGGATCAACAGTGACACTGATAACAACAGTTTGTGAAGTGTGAGTATGTGGGACAGTTGTATTTCAGTGCAAGCATGTGTGCAAGGCATGGTAACGACAGTTAGAAAGAAAGAAAGAAAGAAAGAAAGCTATGCCTTTATTAGTCCCACAGTGGGGAAATTCCAGTTCTGCATTTGACCCATCCTCTTATCAGGAGCAGTGAGCAGCACATTACTGCGCCCGGGGACCATCTCCATGATCTTCTTGCTTCGGCTTGGTCAGGACCAAAGCTGGAGGTACCTATGGTGCATGTTTTGGGTTGGTGGGGGAAACCGGAGTGCCCGGAGGAAACCCACCCAGACACGGGGAGAACATGCAAACTCCACACAGAAAGGCTCGGGTGACCCGGGGATCGAACCTAGACCATGCATGCAAACTCCACACAGAACACACACAGAAAGGTCTGGGCGACCCAGGGATCGAACCCGGAACCTTCTTGCTGTGAAGCGTGAGCGTGTGAAAGGATTTATCTTTGCATAATTTGTGTAAAAATTAAAGAAGATTGAATGATATTAACCTACTTCTGATTTATTTAATATTAAAGTTACATTGGCATTTAAATTATTTTAAGATGAATTTATAGTTAAACTATTTGTGCATATTGACCTAATGATAAAGTCTGAATTGTGGTTAAAATGGCTGTGGCAGCCTATTTCAGTGACTTGTCTTTAGGAGGTGGAGGACTAATTTGACATTAGACACACATGCATGTGCACACACAAATGGGCAAGCGCTGGAATCCCCCTGAAGACCACCTGCGCTCTACAGTTAACTGAAGCCATGTGCCCCTGGAGAACTGTACTGACTGAGGTTTAGGTCTTTACTGCTATCATAGATTTATGTCTGACTCAGAAAAGCCTACAGGCAAAATGCAATAATGAAATGAAAGGGAATGAATGATTTTCAATCTATTACATCAACTGTTTATCTTTTTCACTCAGTAACCATTTATTATACACCACTGATTTGATTGATACATTTAGGTTGTTTTCTAAGTTGATTCATCTATTGCCCCTTCAATTTTCTTGATGTAATTACCCACACTACAGCATACTCTCGGACTGAGCCCCTGTGATGATGCTCACAGTGTAATTATGGTTGGCGGTGGTCACTGTTACTGTGTAACTGGTGTTTCCAGTGGTCAGCCAAGATGTGGTTGAAATGCAGCATCTATGACAAGAACAAGTGTGAAAAGTTAGTCTTACTATCCAGATTACAGATAACACTCAAATCAAGACTTGATTTGCTCGGAGATAAAATCTATTTAACACATTTAAACTACTGTATATGTAGAGTTTTTTCATTTCTTTTTGAAATGAAATAACTTTAACAGAAGGCATAGTAAATTTAGATGACCCTCCTCTGGTTCCAATGATCGGCATTGGCTTTGATATTGATTGGATGTGGTCTAAGGGCTTAATAGTGTATATACAGACTTCATTTAAAGTGCTGCACGATGATTACAGGTTTGATTCCCGCTGAGGCCACCCATGTTACAAACAAACACACAGAGCTGCTCTGTGCCTCTGGATGAAAGACTTTTACCAAATGCTAGACCAAAGGTTGATAGGTTTTGCCGGGAAAACCACTGCTCTAGCCAAGCTTTTTGAAGTTTCTATCATGGTAAAAGCTATGCATCTATTTTTATTCATTTCAATCTCCCTGATTACAGAAAAGAGACTGAATAAATCATGAATATGAAATAAATGGATATTACAGGAACTAAACTATCAAGCAAAGGAAATGCCACAGCTCTTTTTTCTACACAAAGACAAAATCCAAAGCATACACCATTTTGCTTAAATGTTTAACAGAATGTTTTGTTAATGTCATATGTACAGACAAAAGACTGAATAAGTTCTTATCTTTGAATCTGACACATGCGTTTGCATAAACAGGGCTTTGTTGTGACCACAGAGGAGATGAATGCAATAGTGTTCAGTGAAGAAACTATCACATACAGGCCTTGTGTTTTGTATTGTGGCGGCAATGGGGAAAGCCCAGTAACCTCCAACAGTTTTCTTTATGAACAGAGGGCAGCAGCGGAGACCGCAGGATGTACACACTAACACTAAGAGAGGCTGTAACTAGATCTGAATTCAAGGCAAAAATGCACAAGGCAGCGTGGCACATTCCTGCTCTGCTGCACGCACATCAACCATGTTTGGTTAATGTAACAATATCAACCCATCCAGCTAAAGATGCACAATAAGCTGGTGAAAGCGCCAACCACAGGCCCGCACACACAACCATGCACACACTGTTGTTAGTTTGTCCAAGCAGCGCTCAGCCTCTGGGCCAAGGGGGAAGTCCACTAAGCCAAAGAAGAGGGCTACAGCCCGTCGCGTCACATCTGGCCCACATGTGGCCCGGAACAGCTGCATGGCCTCATGTCAAACATGCTCTGCAACTGATAGCTACACTTTAGGTTTGGACCAGGTTTTGGGGTTTCTTCTGAATGATGATGCATGGGCTTGTTTTTGAGGCAATTGCTACATATGTCCGTTTCAGATCATCAGTAAAGGCCACCCACTCTACAGCAGCCGTATACTGGGCTACTTTATAGTGGGGACATGTGAGGGTGCGGTGTGCTCCTGTTCAAAAGCAGTCCTGCTGTAGATTATACAGCATTAGAGCCTATAATTGTAAAAATAAACTGTGCCATATCATCTGCCATGTCATCAAATAAAATCCATAATTTAAGGGCAACATATGTTCTAATATATCTTAAGGATATATGTAGAATGTCATTTCACATAGAAAAAGCAGTTATAATGTGAAGAGTGTGGTTGAACATTCTTCAGTTTCTCGGTTGGACACCACACTGCAAAACAAAGGAAATAATTTTGTTGGTCCTCTAGGATCTTCAGCTCTCTGTGCTGACCTATCTCTGAACTCAGCTCTGGGTTTTAACAACAGATCATCCCAAAAACTATTCACCCATGTGCCAAACGATCCCAGTGTGTGATTTTTCCTACTGAAGATGGATCTCTCTCTTGTTTCAGCTCTTTACTGTCTCTCTGTCCTGGGCGTTCCAGCAGCAGGACCAGCCTAAGTACCAGCACTGGGACCCAGTGACCTCTGATCTCCTGCTGTGTGACCAGTGTCCACCAGGCACCGCGGTCAAGCACCACTGTACAGCCCACACAGAGACAGTGTGCCAGCCCTGTCCCGAGAGGCACTTCACCATGAACTGGCACTGGGGAGACAAGTGCCAACACTGCACCTCTGTAAGCACAGACACACTCTCACACATGTATTCTGGTCACACACAAAACCTTGGGCAGTTTTCAAATTGATGCATGCATGTGTTGCATGTAATGACATTTAAAAAAAAAAAAAAATTACAATTATGGTATTTACATGATATATTTATGTTATATGTTTATTTTCTAAATGCTCAGATAAACCACTAATGAAATCTTTCCTCTAAAATCATAACATATATGTGTTATTCTAAGTAGGGGCAGGATAAGATGGTGAGTAGTAATAGTAGTAGTAGTAGTAGTAGTAGTAGTAGTAAGTTTTGAGTAGTACCAAAAAGCAGTGCTGCAATAACAGTAAAAATACTGAATAAGATCAATCAAACATTGTGAACTGAGCTGCTTAATTTAATTACTATATAGTATGTCAAAATGTTATTGTTTCTCATCATGAGAATTATGTTTCGTACCACTCCTAGTTGTAATTAGTTAATTGACTTGGATATTCTATATCTTAAAATCACTGTGGCTGTGCTTTTCTTGCTGGATGCAGGTGTGTAAGGAGAGGCAGCTGGTGAAGCATCAGTGTAACAGTACACACGACCAGCTGTGTGAATGTGCTCCGGGCTTCCATCTTGTGGTCGAGTTTTGTATCGCACATACCACGTGTCACCCTGGATTTGGTGCAGCGGTCACAGGTAAAAACTACGCACACGCCTAAACTAAATAAGTGTTTATTCATTTTTTGGGTTAATAATGTAACCTAACTACTGTAAAAGTATACAGAACATTTTCTTTGATTCACTGAAAAAAACAGATCTAATGTCCTATGGAAATAGGAGTAAACACAATGTGCTTGATTTGTTTACACTTTGTTTAGACTTAGTTTGAAATTTTCTTTTTTCACTGGTACATGGAGGTAAAGATCAATATTTTGTACTGTACATTTTGCATGCAAATAATGCATTTGCATCACCAGTGTCCATAAATAGAGAATAATACGCTGACATTTAGACATATGACTGTAAATCAGGATAAACATTAACTTGTTGTAAGAACTACTTTAATACTTCTGTGTGGTAATGTAGTTGTTATGTGGAGGTTAGATAAAAATAAAGCTTTGAGACAGATGTAATATGTAATGTGTAGTCAAATGTAACCTTTCCAGTTCATGTTCTTCCAGGCAAGATTAGAAGGAGCAGACACACTGAACAGTCAAATCAGGACATATAAAATCTTTGTACAGTTATACAGAAATATGTAATACATAATTACAGAAACCACATACAAAAAAAGCCAATTTTTTTTTATTTATATATTATTATTTTAATCTGTGGCACTTCCTCTGACTTCATCTTTGTCTTCAGACCAATGATGAGGCAGTATTTTCCAGTTGTTGACCACAGAGGACCCCTAGAGAGCTGCCACAGACACAGTTTCCATAGATGTCG
Organism: Paratrypauchen microcephalus; assembly: GCA_036785185.1. Classification (NCBI taxonomy): domain Eukaryota; kingdom Metazoa; phylum Chordata; class Actinopteri; order Gobiiformes; family Gobiidae; genus Paratrypauchen; species Paratrypauchen microcephalus. The sequence goes on along the minus strand of JAVJIX010000002.1, from coordinate 13,316,337 downwards.
GTCTGATCCATCATTGCATATAAACCCTGTGCAGCCGTGATGTAGCAGAGGGGCATTCCCCTCCTGCATCGAAGCACTGTTCATTATGTAATCCATCAGCAGTGGTCAGAACTCCCCACCACAGGATGTTTGAAAAAACCCTCAGTCTTCTAGAAATTGTTTCATGTAGCCACATTTATTTCTCACTTTGCACAATGTTGCAACACATTAATACCACATTGAACATTTTACTTCTTTATTGAGTTTTAACATTTCTCTCATTTATTCCTGATTAAAATAGTAATTTACATACACAAAACAGATCACATGTAGACTCTGTCACACTGTCACATTACTGACCATTATTCTTAAATGATCACTGAGGTGTGATCAGTGACACTGATTTAGTCTGGGTTGATATTCCTCCAAGCATAAGAACTTGACTATTTGCTACGTATATTTCAAATATTCAATCAATCAATCAATTAAACAATATTTATAAAGCGCTTTTCATACAAAAATGTAACACAAAGCGCCTTACAGTGGTTAAGGATTAGAAGATTGACTTTTATTGATCTCACACAGGAGAAGTTGTTTCTACATTTGACCCGGGGACCATCCCCATGATTTTGTTATTTATGCTTGGTCAGGACCCAAGCTGGAGGATTTTACCTATGGCGCATGTTTGGGTTATATTCTTTATTGGGTTATATTCTTTCTTCTCTTGTCTAATACAAATAACCTGCTGTCCCCTTTTAGTAAAAATCACAGAGATTCTGGTGTTATATAGCAAACTTCCTTTCTGTCCCTAAAAAGTGCTGATCCAGAAATACAATAGGCCTGTTCAATAGGTCATGTACAATGTACATCTGTTCAATTAAAAAGAATTTGCGTGTTTGTGTGCGTAACAGCACAAACCATCTGCAGTATTCAAGTGACCGCTTTAAAAAACACCACATGCCAGTTTATTTCATGTTGGGACAATTTGCCGGGACAGAAATAACCTGAACTTAATCAATCTTATAATAATTCTGTCTACTGATGTTACACTCTGTCTAAGTGCTTTGATTTTGTATGTATTGCAGGTACCCCTGTGAGTGACACAGTTTGCGAGCATTGTCCCGCTGGACACTTCTCTGCAGGACACTCGTCCACAGAGCCTTGCAGACCACATCGAAACTGCTCCAGTCAGGGGCTGAAGACCCTCAGATGGGGGACCTCCTCTATGGACACTGTGTGTAGTCAGGACAGGACAGCTGCACTGGACTGCTATCACCATCACTCCCTGTGCCACACCGGTGAGTCCTCTGTCTCTAGTGAATCAAAGAGTTAACATTTGTCACACTTGAAGCCATCATTTCTCAATATAGAGTTATGTCAACACCATAAAAACTGACATTATTCTAGACATGTGGCCATTTTTATTCCTCTCAGCAGGGGATTTCCTCGGTCAGGATTGTTGTCCAGATTCCTTTCTTTTCCAACATTTTTGCGTGTTGGAAAACCAAGCCGAGAAGAAAGTAATCATTTGAATGGTGATGTTTGTGGATTCAATCACACAATAAGCCATGCTGAATTCATTAGCCTCTATCTATCATATCCTCTATCTACAATAACAGCGGAAACTGGCTTAGTAAATTTAAACTCGAGACATGCTGCAGGCCTTTGTTACTCACATTCACTGTAGCAAATGATGACAATTTAGCTGAACCAACAACCTCAAAAATGATGCTGGATTCTTACAGTCTGAGCACATGTGTGGGAATTCATAGTAAAGACATTTCTGTGTTTTCTTTTGATCTACTGACCACAAATGTCTGAAACTAGTTAGCTGAGAAACCCCTAGCTTTGATGTCGCTATCAAATGTGAACCAAATTTAAATAACTACTGCTTTGTTCTATGTGTTTATGGGCTCATACACAAACGGTATATGTTTAGTAGCACACACTTTTTGTCTTACTTGTTGTACCAGTTTTAATTTGTTTTGCTTTATTTATAATAAACTAAGTGAAAGACAACAGCTTAAACTTAACTCACCACTCATCAGAACACAGGCAGATTGTTTTTAGTAGCATTAATTGCACATGTGCTCTGCACTTGGACAAAACATGTTTATGTTTATATTTATGATTGTGCACTCATTAATCAGTGGTAGATTTACACCATTCCGAGATGAATGTAAATACATCTCAGTCTCAGATGTCAATACAAATGAAAGTAAATAAACTGTGATCATTAATGAGTCACAGTTATCGTTAATAAATGACTTGTAACTCATCTTTTACACAGACGTGACACTGTGTGAAGAAGCAGCATTCCAATCTCTGGCCTCCCTGCGCCTCTCCTCTGTTCCTCTGGAGAGGATCCTGGAGCACCTGCCAGGGCGCAGAGTGGATCATAAGAGCTTAGAGCGTCTGAAGAAAGCCTGCTCTCCTCAGCAGCAGGTCCTACAGCTGCTGCGTCTGTGGAGAGAGCAGAACAAGGACCAGAGCAAACTCAACGTCATTCAAGGTACGCTCAGCACACACAGGTATGTACTGAGAGAGGGCGTTGCAGGTTAACATGCTGCTGTGTGTCCTAGGAGTGAACCTGTGTGAGAGGAAGTTCTCCCGCTGCACTGGGCTGAAGAACATGACCCTGAATGACCTTATGCAGATCAGGGATAGTCTCCCCGGCGTCCAGGTCCCTCAGGACGATGTCCTGGCTGTGGTCCATACCTGCTCTCCACAACAGTTCCTTCTGCAGATTCTTCACCTCTGGAAATCTCTCAACTATGAACTGGACATGGCCAAAGGGCTGAGCCACAGCCTGAGGGTCCTGCGCAGCCAGGGGGCGCCACGGCATCTGCTTAAGGGCCTCCGAAAAATCCGACAGATCATAGGAAAGACCTCGGCCCATAAGATATATGAGAAGATGTTTGTCAACATGCTGGAGGATGAATCCTGCTTCAAAATCCACAAGCCTTTAAATGAATAATAATGTGAACATTTATTAACAAGGGTTCAAAAGATTGTCCTTTGGACCTAGTCTAGAACACAGTGGCACTCTCCTGGAGGGCTGAGGAACTGCACAGACATGATATGAATAATTATGTTTGTGTGTTTATGTGTTTGACACAGATATATTTTCTAGGAACATTTGCTATTTTAAAAAGTGAAACCTCTATCCGTGCTTTTATGTAAAGTGGAATACATAAAAGATGCAAATAATCAAATTTTATAAAGAAAACTGAAAAATAGGAAATAGATTTATTGACTGGATTATGTGAAACATTAAAACTATTTAAGATGTAAATAGCACAATTTGTGAATAAATATGCAGCGGGTGTAATATAATTGCTTTCTCACTTGGAGAGAAAGGATTTGGTTTCATAATGAAAAGTTGTATATTATTCTACAGTCATTTCTTTGTGTTTGGTTTATGTTGGACTGTTTGTAAATAAAGCCTATTTTTTATATTTCTGTTTCTTGAATGTACAAAGGAGTGCAATTGTTTTATATTTAAAATGTTTTTACTTTATATAAAGGGCTTGTTTGAATACTGGATTACAAATGCTGCAAGTTTACGAAGTAATATTTGTTTATAGTTTGTATCACATTAATATGAATGTTGGGTTATGTAGATAAAGATGTACATATTGTGTGAGACACGGTCATTTCTTTTTTTGTACTTTCTGAGCATTTTATTAAAATGAAAAACAAAAACATCAATCTTCTGGATGTGTGTGATGGATACAGTATTCATAATATTAATATTGAAAGCCAACACAAAAAAATGCTATTTTTATGCTCAAAAGCAGTGAAAGTTTTTTTTTTTACTTTTTACGTAACACATAACACCCTCCTGGATATGGAAATGTCCCAACACCCGGCTTTAACAGGCCTGCCAGTGTAAACCAGGTTTTTCAAACTGTGGCACATGTACTTCTGGCAGTATGTGAGGTCCTCTGTAATTTTAGTAGTCATAGTCATAGTTTGCTTTATTGTTGAAAAACAATCATGTACATGTACATAGAGTGAATTCGAAATTTCGTTTCCCCGCTAAACAGGCAGGACAGTGATAGAGTGGCTAGGGGAGGGGCCGCTGCGCATGTGCGCGCCGCCGACTGGGAGATGCAGAGTAGAAAAGATGCAATACAATCAATGACAATTTTACAACATGTAATCATAGAAAAACAATTGGAGATCTTTTTCTTTGGCAACATAAGGAAGGGTGTGGGGGGATCAGATTGGAAATCAATGAAATTGATTGAACCAAGAGCAGAGATGAGACCTTTCTAAAAAGACAGGGAACATTTTTACTCAATCATGTCAGTATGAGTGGATAGTCCAATAGTGTGTGCCATGTTTATGTAGAGTCCATGATAACAAACCACATTTGTGGCCTTGGGAGTGTTCTTGCAGGGAGACAAAACACAGATAAGCCGTTGGAGACACACAGATTTTCACAGGGAGACATAATTATCCAAAGGGATTAATTTAGCGTGATAAAATACATATTTAGAGACCCAGGTGAGCGAGCAATTTTAGCTTGAGCCCGGGTTCTGCCAGACCCCCATCTTTATATCCCCATGAAGATTCGTGAGAGATCTCATTAGTTCCTCTTGGCGTACAGACTGCGCTGCGTTGCCTTTGCACAGTACTGTAAGCATGCCAGTGATGATATCCAAACGTCGATATGTTTCCTTCGGTTGAAACCCTTCACATTTACACACATTAAATACATTTGATTCAGTCAGGCATTAAAATTAAATGAAACATCTCACCATTGAATGATTATCAACCATTATCATGAAATATCAAACATTTCCTCAAACTCATTTTAAACAACGTTTCTGAAGTGCCATCACTCCCCAGATGAGAAAACTGGCTCCACAGTTTACAGCCTCTGTATCGTAGGCAAAACTGAGCTCTTTGGAACATGTATTACAATTTTGACGAGTATTATATCTATGAATCTCAGCATCGGTTTTAAAGTAAAAGGTGAAATGTTTAGGGATTGTCATTGGATTATAAAGAATTTTATATATAAAAATACAAATTTGTTAAATATTAATATCATAAATATAAAGAAGTTTGGTTTATAAGAACATTAAAATTTGAATTGGATATGAATAAAGTAGTGTCATCAGCAAACATTACTGAGGTAAGATCTTGAGATATATTACATAAGTCATTAATGTACAATAAAAATAATAAAGGACCTAATATGGAACACTGGGGGACTCCGCACTGTAAAGCAGCTCTATCAGAATTGTAACCATTGATATAAACAAACTGGGATCAATTAGAAATATAATTCTGAAGCCACTTTAAAACTGTGTTATGAAAACTATATTTATATAATTTTTCATTGGAATAAACACAAAAACATGCTTTGAGTCTATTTATATTTTATTTTTTGGCAAAGATGTTACTGTGGTTTTAATTACCACATTAGGGCTGATAGGCCAGCTTTAGATCTGGTGGTATTTGGTGTCTACTCTACGACAATGATCACATGATTGGGCCTATTATTACAATAAAGCATAGTGGCGTTTGTAACAAAGTTTATTATAAGGTAGAGAGAGAACTAGTGGTCGTGTCAATTGCAGTTTATTTCATAGAGCACATTAAAAAAAAAACACAGAGGAGACCATACTGCTTTACAGGTGAGGGAGCATAAAAATAATAATTCTAGTGCAACTATAGGAGTAGTAGCAAACAAATAGACTTAGACTTAGACAAACTTTATTGATCCACAAGGGAAATTATTTGGATACAGTAGCTCACTCATCACAATTTAACAGAAATAGATGTGGTACAGCAAAAAAGATAGCAAGAGACATAATTATAAAAATCAATGTATATGTACAAGTCAAAATAAAATATAAAATAAAATATAAAATCACAGCTATATACAGGAGACAAGAACGGCAGTGCAATAATGTACTGATTGACAGAGCATAAGGTTATCCGTTACTTAAGACTGAATTGTTGTACAGTTGTAGGGAGTATTATCTATTACATAAGGGTGAGTTGTTGTACAGTTGTATGGAGTATGGTTTGAATGTAGTCCTGTATCTCTCACTGTCTGAGTGGAGCTGTAGGAGCCTGTTGGGGAATGAACTCCTCTGTCCCTCTATGGTCTGGTGCAGTGGGTGAGCAGTGAGTGTCCGTGATGGAGAGCAGTTTGTCCAGTGTCCTCCTGTCCCTCACTGTGACAAATGTCTCCAGCTGACAGCCGATCATTTGACCATCGTTTAGAGCATTTATTTGCAGAAAATGAAAAATAGTCAAAATAACAAAAAAGATACATGTTTTCAGACCTCAAACAATGCAAAGAAACAAGATCAAATTCATTTTAAAACAACATAATACTAATGTTTACACTTAAGAAGAGTTCAGAAATCAATATTTGGTGCAGTAACCCTTATTTTTAATCACAGCTTTCATGCGTCTTCTTGGCGTGCTCTCCACAAGTCTTTCACGTTGTTCTTGGGTGACTTTATTCCACTCCTGGTGCAAGAACTGAAGTAACTCAGCTTTGTGACAAAAGGAGAAGTTCAATTTGTCAACTGGACAAAGTTTGTTTGGTTGAAAACGTTTCGCCGCTCATCCGAGAGGCTTCGTCAGCTCTGGCCCTCATGCTGGTTAGACCCTGTTTATATCTAGCTGCAAGGGAGGAGCTACCTACCCTGAACAAAGCTCTGAACCTATCCCCGCTACTCTCTTTTGTTTTACGAATTCCTCTGGCGTCTTGTATTAGCATATCTATAAGCCCTAGGCGGCGCTCACTACACTGACATAGCTCTGAAACTATCAACTAATCTGTCTCTTTGTATTTCAAATTTCTCTGGCGTCCAATTCCCTATTCAAGACAACGACCCTCTCCACCCCTCTGCAATGGCTTGTCTGTCCTAATGTTTCTTTGTCTGTTTTTGACTTTGGTTTGAGAATCGAATTATAGATGGTAGGTAGCTCCTCCCTTGCAGCTAGATATAAACAGGGTCTAACCAGCATGAGGGCCAGAGCTGACGAAGCCTCTCGGATGAGCGGCGAAACGTTTTCAACCAAACAAACTTTGTCCAGTTGACAAATTGAACTTCTCCTTTTGTCACAAAGCTGAGTTACTTCAGTTCTTGCACCAGGAGTGGAATAAAGTCACCCAAGAACAACGTGAAAGACTTGTGGAGAGCACGCCAAGAAGACGCATGAAAGTGATTAAAAATAAGGGTTACTGCACCAAATATTGATTTCTGAACTCTTCTTAAGTGTAAACATTAGTATTATGTTGTTTTAAAATGAATTTGATCTTGTTTCTTTGCATTGTTTGAGGTCTGAAAACATGTATCTTTTTTGTTATTTTGACTATTTTTCATTTTCTGCAAATAAATGCTCTAAACGATGGTCAAATGATCGGCTGTCAGCTGGAGACATTTGTCACAGTGACTAAACCAGGACTAAACCAGGACTAAACCAAGCTCTAAACCAGGACTAAACCAGGTCTAAACCAGGACTAAACCATAGAGGGACAGAGGAGTTAATTCCCCAACAGGCTCCTACAGCTCCACTCAGACAGTGAGAGATACAGGACTACATTCAAACCAGATCTAAACCACTGGACTAAACCAGGTCTAAGCCAGGAATAAACCAGGTCTAAACCAAGTCTAAACCAGGATAACCTTATGCTCTAAACCAGGACTATAACAGGACTAAACCAGGTCTAAACTCAGGTATATAGCTGTGATTTTATATTTTATTTTATATTTTATTTTGACTTGTACATATACATTGATTTTTATAATTATGTCTCTTGCTATCTTTTTTGCTGTACCACATCTATTTCTGTTAAATTGTGATGAGTGAGCTACTGTATCCAAATACAGTAGCTCAATACTCCTTTTGTCATGGATTTTACCTGGACGACTGAGGGACTTTTCACGTAACTCAGCTTTGTGTTTGTGTTGGAATTCAACAGACCCTGGAATGCAATGGCTGTAATACATGTAGAGATGCTGATTTCGGCCCAAAAAAATGCAGTGGTCTCTTATTTTTTTCCAGAGCTGTACACACACACACACACACACACTCTATTTGGTCCTGTGAGTTTGACTATTGTCCACTAGAGGTCAGTGGTAAACTATCAAATACACAGGGTTCGTTCTCCTCGTCTGACACTCGTACTCCGCCTCCTGCCGCCTCGCCACGCCGCCCCGGCACCGCCAGCTCTCCGGCTGTCGCATCACCGCGCAGGGAGGGGCTCCGGTCCCGACCATTGGCTGGCCCTGGAACAGCCACAGATTTACGCGAGGGCCACGACCAGAGAGGATGAGCCGGAGCGGTGGTCTTTTCATTTCGCTCACTGATTAAAGGGTTTCAAGATGATTTTAAGACAGAAGTAGCGAGTTTCTTTCTATTCTTTGTGCGCGTTAAGATTTGGAGAAACAAAGAGGCGGCGATGCGTGCAGTGGGAGAAAGCCTGTTCGGACTGAAGGAGTGGAGCATGTAACCGCGAGCAGAAACCCACCTGACACTTGCCTCAGCTCCTCGCTCTTCACCGTGGAGGTCGCTCTGTGTGTGTGCTCTAAACCTCTTTTGCAATTTGGGATTTTATCTTTTGGAAAATGGCCGAGGAAGTGTCAGAAGTCCCCAAAGAACTCGTGGGTAAGTCAAAACATGCAATTTGAAACCATGTGTGTCTCCTGCAACAATTACTGCCCCTGTGGTAGTTGGAATAGTGTACACTGTACCGAGATGAACCTCATTCATAAAAAAAATACAGCCTTACTAGAGGAACAATGCTGTTGCTCATGCATGTTCACTGCTGCTACCTTCTACAGACTTTCTTTGTGCGCTTGGATGGATCATGAATTTCTTGTAATTTCTGATTTGTTAATATTTTTGGAAAAGCAATTCAAGCACTTACTCACTCTGTTTTGGACCCACCACAGAACTGAAGTCACTGCTATGGTCTGGAGTCTATATTAGGAGAAAATCCAAATAGTTTACGTGACACAGTGCAGCCAGTCATTCCCAAGTGCAAATAACTTTCAGTGATTTTTTTTCCTTTTCTTTTCCAAGAGTCCCTTTACTGGTTTTAGTGTTATTTGTATAGCTTGTAGACATACCCGAATCACCTCAGTCTGTTAAGCTCACACTGACACTTTGTTTGGTAAAATAGTCCTGGTTATGACACCTCAGTGCAATGCTGAACAAACTGTTACTCCTGACAATGCTGTATGATGTGAATTTCTTACAGGATCAATAAAGTATCTATCTAAAGTAAAAAAAAAAGTGTACTTTGAGTGAATGAGCAACAGAAAATCTTGAATCTTGAATATGCAATAGCCTACCATAGATTTATACTGTTTTTATGTCATGTTTTTAGTTTTATATAAGGGCATCCCTGGTAAGAAGGAAAGTAGAACAGTAAGCAATGTCACATGATGTCTGCATACACTACTAGGTCTAAAAATCCCCCTGTCTGTGATTCAGCATCACGTTATACTGGATTACAAAGATTTCCAGTCATTTGAGGACATGGAAAAACAGGAGAAGCGTGGCCTCAGACCTGTCCAAATACTAGAGCTTTTTTTACATCTTAACAACAACAACAGGCTCGGATAAATGAGACATGTCTTTGTAGTTGTTTCCAGATTACATTGATTTGTGACGTTGGACTTCGATACAGCAACGATACAACAACCGATCATAGACATTTCTGTAATCTTGATTATCGCAGTCAGTAAACACCACTCTCTTTATTGCCTTGTAAATTTTGATAGTTTGTTTGAGCTTTATGAGGCTATAAGACTCTATTACCCCACCCTGCATATGTGCCCGCTGAAGTCAACCTCCACTGATGACCACAGCTCTTGGCACATGGTTCACTGCCACTGGAAGTACCACTTGTGTCATACCACCTAATTAGCAGTTGGGAATGGGCAAAAGGCTATAAAAGTAACTAGCAATGTGCCATAATATTAAGCAGGTCTTAAAAGCATTGTATATTTCCAGATTTCACTTTTTTTTTAACAGTATGTTCCAATGGCATAAACTGGCACAAGTTTTAAATATATTTTGTGAATTGTACATAGCTAAAGTTAATAATAAGTAGTAGTTTTGTTACTTATTTAGAATTTATTATCAATAACGTTTTTCTAAGTCTATGTTTTAGACTTTTGAAAACATGTTTTTAAAGGTCCCATGACATGGTACTTCTTGATGCTTTTATATGGCTCCTTAATGGTTCCCTAATACTGTAAATGAATCCTTCTTCAAAATCAACACTCAGTGCATGAGATATGACTCTGACAGTCTTCATGAGGCTAGATATGTGTCTAAAATGCTTTATTCTGTGTGTTGCTGCTTCAATGCAAATGAGAAGGACAGAGAGATTGGCTAAGGAGCGGGGGGGGGGGACGTGCCTCCAGGCAAATAAAAAAACGCATTTCGCATTGTAGCGCATTCACAGTCCAAACTCTATGGGCGGGATATACAGGGATGCTGAGCGGAGACAGAGGGAGGGGCTGGAGCTGCATTTGCCGATCTGACGTCAAAAAGGTGCCTTGTCCGAACTCGCCCGTTTCAACACTGGTTTTGTGTAACGCAGAAAAGGACCGCAAATGCTCAGTTTAGACATTTCGCAACTTTTAGCCATGGGGGGGGGGGGACTAGACAGGGTAGGGGAGCTCACATTAACGTTCAAAAACCTCAGTAAGTGAAAATTTCATGCCATGGGACCTTTAAATAAGATAATATAAAATGAGACTTTATTGATCTCACACAGGAGAAATTCACTTGCCACATTGGCTCCAGGCAGTTTAGTGCAAAAGAAAGTGAGAACAAAAAAAGTGCATGCAGACAAGATAAGTAATAATAATAATAATAATAACATAAGTACATAAGAGAATATTTAGACTATAAGGTGGAATTATACAGTCTTATAGCGGTGGGGATGAAGGATCTGCATATCTGCAATGCATGTTATTCCTGCATTAAGCATGTCTGGGATCATAATTGCAATGTTGGATCAGAAAAATTGCAATATTGCACTCTCCCAAATCACTCAGCCCTAGTTCGGCCCGCTAAGACTTTGAGGTGTGTAGGGGGTTAAGCTGCATGCCTTCAGAAACAGTCCGCTCCTGTTTGAGACACGTTTGAGACACGTGTGAGCGCAGACAGACTCAGCTGCTGCGTCGAGAGGCGGCTGACCCACTTCTGTGCCATAAGCTTGGAATCTGTGGAGGGTTCCTGTGGGCGTGAACTATCAATCTGAACAGCAACACCGACTTAGCATGCCCATAAATACAGCTGGCAAATGTCGTATGATTTATTATATTCTCAACTACCTTCTCTTGTAAATCTATTTTTAGATGGATGAAATACAGTATGATTCACCAATATTATTTGCACAGACTACAGTTAGCATAAGATGGGACTAGTGTGGTTTGGACTGGGTGATATGGTGGTGCTATATCAAAATCTCAATCTGCAATGTGCTTTTTGTGATATATTGTGATTGAGTGCTTCTGTTTAAAGCAGCTCAAACACTTTTTCTCTTCCGTAGTATATGATTGATTCAAAATACTGTTCCTTTGGCCTGTATGCTGGTTTCTAATGGTGATTTTGTTGTATGTTTGAGCAGACAGTGTGAGGGATGCAGTTGGGAGGAAGGTGAAGCTGTCACTGAGGAGGAGAGTTAAACTGGAGATCAAAGGAGACAAGACGGAGAACCGGGTCCTGGTGAGTCTGCCTCTGTCTCTCCAGACTTCATTATAGCAAACTATTCACTTCTACATGTTTCAGCCAAATCTGTGCACCCCATCACTGCTTCAAAGGTGTTATATTTTTAACCAGAGTAACCTGTCACACTGCAGTTGGACTGATGCATCATTAGGCTTGTCACGATAACAAAATTTGAAGTTCGGTAATATTGAAACTAATTTATGCCACTGACACAATAAGCCTAAAACAGATTTAAACTATAAAAATGTATCTAAATCTACACTATTGTTAAAAAAAACATAGCAACATAGCAGAATGAAAGATTTTAGTGATTAGTTTGTAGCTACAATAAGTCACAGAAGTTATTAATTGAAGCATCTAGCTCAAATTTTACAGCCGAAATAACCAGTAGTGCAAAGAAAATGTACCCACAATAAATATTGATTTAAATTATCCTGACAAGTCTATGCATCACCATCAACCCCAAAAAATCTGCAGTGTCTTCCCAAATTCAGATAGCACTGTACAGTACCGGTACATAGTCTTGTAAATCATTAGAGTTCTTACTTGTTCATGAAAAAATCAATACATTTTACATGCATTTTTTACTGTTCTCCCATTTGGGATTTTATGGTTGAATGGATTGCGCTGAAAAGTTTACAGTTTTTATGTGTTCTGTAAAATAACATTTTAACATCTCAATAACATGTATAACAAGTGTATAATTTTGTACAGTCTTAAATATTTTAAGCCAATCTGAATGGGTGTTTTATTTTTGGAACAGTTGGACAAACCACAGCAGATCAATAAATGTTTGACATGAACATGAAATATAATTGAACATTAAAGTTTTAAAACCCGGTTAGCCATTAAAAAGACACACTCTGAGCGAATGCATAAAACTAAACATAGTTAAGGAAGAACAGGCTGTAAATTATTGCCTGGGCAAGGACCATAAAGTTTTATAGTGGAATCAGAAAGTTGTGATTAGGACGTGAGAACTTGCATTCTGTGACTACAAACAAGTCGTAGTAGATTTTAATATCTGTAACCTTCATGCCTTTAATACCTTTGGAGATGTTTTCAAAAGCCCAGAGCATAACTGTCTGCACAAAGGATTTCATTACTGTGGAAACATTGTTAGCCGCCATAGAGTAAGCATGAGTCAGACTGATGGGAGTCTGAGGCCCTGTCCCCACGACAACGTTCCTGTTTTTTTGAATGATCAAACTGGCAAACACTTAATCCTGTACTACTCACTAATACCATGGAGTCATGCTGAGGTGAGGAGCTTCCGGCAAGTGATTATAATTTTAGATGAATTGCTCTTGTCACTTTAGTTTTTAAGCGCAGCGTGATATCTTAAAATGACTTGTGTAGTTAAATTCCATTTTTTGTTATGTCAGAGTTGAATCGAGGTGAGTGATAGAAGCTGGGAAATGAGCAAGCCAAAAGATTTTGTTAAAGAAGTGCTTTATTTTCTCTTTGTCTTTGGTTCACCATTGACCAGTGTTGTCATGTTACCAATATTTAACTAAATTTTGATAGTTTAAACCAATTTTGATGCAACAATGATCTATGTATCTATGATCTATAATCCATCTATAACTCTATTCTCAAACATAAATCAAAACAAACAAAGAAAACAATAGGGCAGCTAGGTCAGGTCCAGAGGTGTGAAAACACCCATTATGGCCCTCAATGACGATGCTAACAAGACCCCAGACAGAAAATGAAAACAAATAGGTGTGATAGTTTCATAGTAATTTCATTGTAGTTGGCTCCTCCCAGCAGCTAGTTATAAGCAGTGTCTACTTGCACTCTAGCCAGAACTGAAGAAGTAGCTTGGATGAGCTGTGAAACGTATTGGACCAAATAAACTGTCCAGTTGACAAACTGAATTTCTCCTTTGCCATGGATTCTACCTGGACGACTGAGGGATTCTTCACACAATGATGATAAAAACATTTTTTTTTTATATAATAGAAAACAAATTTCTACACAATCCAATTAATATAGTTAATATTGTACTAAACAACTGGTCAGTGCCATAAATTAATTTTATGGCATTTTGCTGCAAGCCTTTTTGTTTATCCAGGCCTGGAACTGTTACAAAGAGTACAACAGCTCATGACCCATTTGGATGGATTAGTTACATGAAAAAACAAAGAGTCAAAATCTGTGCCCTGCTTGTTCTGGGAATATGATAAGACTTTGCCACGTTGTAGAGGCTTGGGACACAGAGACCCAGTGTGTACTCACAAATCTATGGCAGAACAATGCAGAGCAGTGGGAGTCAGTGCTGTGAATTCCAGTGGAGTCCTTCTTTCTGGTATTTCTTCCACAGAATGACTTGGTGAGTTTGTGTCAACGCTCCACTTGACCACACCGAACAAATACACCACTGTTGGCTGCTGTGTGGAATTGTGCTGGAGAAAATCAATTATGACGGAAGTAGCTGCAAGAAAAACATTTCATAAAGGAGACAGCAATGTTAAAGGTCAAAAATATAGTCAAGATTTACAATAACAACTACAATACAATAAGATATCAAACATTAGCATTATCAGCAGCAAGTGTAATGTTTTAACTTCTTGGTCCAAAGCTCGAATATATTTACAATTAAAAAAGCTTATATCACTTATAATGTCAGTTTATCACAAGGGAACATCGTTACAATGTGGTTAAAAGCTCATAAAAGTCTATTTTACATAAACATATTTTAGCATCACACTGATCATGAATGCTCACAAAAAGGCAACCACTTATTACAAATGTACAAAGACAATACACACTCATTTTGTACATCTCAAAAATAACATTTGTGTATCTGCCATCTCTGCCTTTTTTGTTTATTCATGTATTGCCACTTATCATTCAAGTATAAAATGGAATGATTTACTGTAGATTTAAGATCAGTCAGAAGTGTGAAGTCTGACAGACACATAGTAGGTCTTTCTATTTCCCTGTCACACACGTTAACCCCTTTCCTGCCAAACGTTTGCTCTTTGACTGGAGCTCTACATGTCTCAGGCTCCGCTTAAGCTTTGACGCTTCGCAGAGACACTCTTCTGCTGCTTTGAAGAAGACAAGGCTAATAACCTCCTCCCATCAGACGCACCACAAGGAGGAGATATGGAGAAGAATGGATTTTTTTATTTATAAAAAATTGCTCATATCAAATGCTCATGTGCATGGGGTTATCAATAAACTGATACCCATGGAAATCACTCCTAAAAGCAGTATCAAAACTAGATACTCCTTTGAACAAGTACAAGTACAAGTACAACTGTTTTGTTGATTTATGTATAGTTTTAGGAGGATCTTGTTCTATATCCAAAATTTGTATAAAACCACGTGTTAATTCAGAGAGTCTTTTGTTTATCACTGTGTTCCCAATATCAGTTACGGAAGCCGACAGAAGCAATGTTCATAATGATTATTTTCCACCTTAATAACAAGAAAATTAACTCGAGATCTCGAGAAAACAACACAATTAATTCGAGATCTTGAGAAAAGTTATTCTGTGATCTCGAGAAGACGATCCCTGTATGTCTGTTGGTAAAGATGAAGCCGGGCCAGTCTTCTGCGGAGGTGCCATGGAGTAATCTTGAAATTATCCCAAATTAAAAGACGTAATGCAATCTCCCCCTGTGTCAACCCCTGATCAAAATATTTACCTTATCAGCTGATCGATTATTATTCCAGACATTCTAATGACCAAAACCGCGTCTATTCAGAATGAGAAATAGCCCCGAAGTCAGCCTGTCACAACGTGGCGGTAGAGATTTCAGTTGTTTTCTCGAGATCACGGAATAACTGTTTTGTTTTCTCGAGATCTCGAATTAATTATCTCGTTATCTCGGGATAACAAGGAAGAAAAAATATTGCTTATGAATATGGCCTCCGTAATCAGTAGATAAAATGTCGTTGATATTTAAAATAAGTTTTGGTATCATGACAAGACTGCTGTGATTATGCTGTCAACAATTATATTTCTTTAGTATATTTTTCATACGACGAACCAAAGTTACTATACTTGCCATTACAATTAATTTACATAAACTAAGTTATAATTCGCAACAAGCCTGTAGCCTTTGCCCTTATTCTAATCAAAGAAAGTTGCTATTTATTGTTGAGATGGCTAAGCCTGTCTTTGTGGTCACCTAAACCAAACAAAGCAACACATTTATATTTAAAATAAAAGTTGAGGTTAGGAGTCTGCTTTTGGCCTTTGATACAGTTTTGTTTCTGTAGCACTGGTTGTGAAGCTGTGAAAAAGCATGACCTTATGATGCATCTTGTTTGCCATAGTAAGAGTATGAAACAATACTGGCTTGTGTGCATTTCCTTTTTGTTCATCCGCTTGTTTTGCTAGAGATCAGTGAACCTTAGACAACCTGCCCTAACATGACTTTGGAGATTAAAAAGTATTTAGTTTATTATTCTCAGATTGAAGTGGACAAAATGACCCCAAAATAATTAACTTTTCAACCTCTTGCTATGAATGTGCCACCTATCACCAAATCATCTAATGGAAAATTGTCCCCTGGCTGAATTTCGTTATAGTAAATGGACTTCCCCAGAGAGAAGTTTCTAGGCATCAGCTCAGAGTCCTGCCCCCTGTCATTCATCTTCATTATTCTATAGGTCAGGGTCATTGTCAATCATAGTCACAGTAATAGAATTGACCAATGGTTGTCTTTTTTTTTTTTTATCCAGTATTTTACCTTTTGAACCCTTTATGTCCATTAGCTACAGGTCAAACCTGTAATTCTGTGAATCGTAGAAACTGTGGTCTTGCTATAGTGGGAAAAGCATGTGTGCGATCACTAGTGCCTTATTGAATTGGGGTTTTGGGGTCACAGACACATCCATTATTGATTGCTGTTAATGACATTTGTAAACCGCTGGTACAAAACCAATGTGGCGTCTATGATAATGGTTAAAACTATAAATCTTTCGTGACAAAAGCCTAGAGGAGATGTATGAGCTTGCACTATATATAACTGTGGAGTTATGATAACGCATATTGAAGCACCGTATATTGCTACAGAGAGATGCTGCGATAAATGATTATATCGAAACAATTTTTTTGCCACTGACACAGTAACCATAATGCAAGATAATCCCAGTAAACAAATGCTTAAATAGACATTATCATTTAAAAACCCTGAGCTGCAACAAATGAATAGCAGAATGAACCAATAATTACCCATAGAAGTTATATTTTCAAACCTCCGCTGCTCAAATCTTTTCATATTTTATAACAAAAATAAAAGAAACTGTAGCCATGATAAATACTGGACCGCAAAATATACTGATCCTGGTATCATTTATTGAACAGTAAGGCAATATTATGCATGTATTGTATTGTATATGGCATGCTTCCTGATTCAGTGAGTGACAGTGGCTGGGACAAGCAGCAATTTTGCAGTGAAATGACCAGAGTGACTTTAGGGCAGTGCTGTCATACGTGTTTACTGCCTGGCTGGCTTTCATGTTACTGCGGTTAATGGTGTGGCACAGTTTTCCTTTTACAGCCATATGCAAACCCCTAGCTTAGATTTATATCATATCTTTAATAACATTTGTACTGTCTGCTTGCTATGCAGTTGTACCTATTGCAAACAAAAAATCCAGCCATTTTGAGTTTGACATTTTTTTATTTTATTTAAGTAATTTAAGTCTACATGTCTATACTAGGGGTGTGCAAAAATAATGAAATATCGATATATTTTGTGATACTAAATTTGATTTTCTTTTTGAAGTTTCTTTTAAAAATTGTTATATTTTGTTACAAATGCTACAATTTTGTTGCTTATTTAGTGGAAGGAAACTTGTTAATGTGATATATTTAAGATGCGTGAAGAGTCCCTCAGTCGTCCAGGTAGAATCCATGATAAAAGTAGTCTGGTTAACACCGGACCATATCACAAGTGAGATATGGGTCTGGAAACTCGCTTCGAAAAATCCCGTAGCGGAGGTGTGGTTAGCGATTGCCAACGGCCGTTTATTGGGCGTTATGAATGTCTATCATTGAGCGTATACGTAAGTCCATAGCCAATCATGTCAGTTGTCAGTTCAAACTACAAGCTTCCGTTTGTCATGTGGTACGCGTCACCGTCTTGCCACACCTCCCCCACTCTCTGATTGGGGCCCTAAATCTGGGACTCTCGCTTGGACGAGTTTCCAGGCCGCCTTCCAGTTCGAAACGAACGGAAGCGGCCTGGGAATTCCCAGGCTATGATAAAAGGAGAAATTCAATTTGTCAACTGGACAAAGTTTGTTTGGTCGAAAACGTTTCACCGCTCATCCGAGAGGCGTCGTCAGCTCTGGTTCTAGTGCTGGTTAGACCCTGTTTATATCTAGCTCCTCCCTGCAGCTAGAGCGGCGAAATGTTTTCGACCAAACAAACTTTGTCCAGTTGACAAATTGAAATTTCCTTTTATCGTGATATATTTAAGATATTCACAGTTTTAATAATTAAAATGGGTGTATTTCACATGAAGTATACAGGTCGTGATTTAACAATAAGAAATAGTTGTTCAAATGTATTTGGTTCATAAAAAACGGCAAATATCATGTGTAAAATATGTATGTTATAATGTGATGATGCCATGTATCGTGTATCATGAGGGACCCTGTAATTCCCAGCTCTAGTCTATACATCTAGATGCCCCAAAATTTGTGAAAACCCAATATAATGCACCACTTCTTGTAAAAAAAAACCTCAACCCATAATATATTTTTGTAGGATATGGTTTTGCAATGTGTCTTTTTGAACACATTTTTTGAATTTTGCTTTTTCTGTGCTGAGGTAAGCTGTATTTTTTATGCTGGTTTCAAGTCCCATAAACTGGCCACTGGTCCAGAGGAAATGCCCGCCCCGTATCCACCCTGGTCACTTTGTAGTGGGATTTGTGAGCAGTCAAGTGCATCTGCTTTTCATCAGGGCTTATCAGGAAATAATTTAGCTGAAAAAAAAAAAAGAAACATGTGATACTGATACCATTTACTGGACTTAAGTGGTTTCAATATATATTTAGATATGATTTCTCACGTGACATGGCATATGCATTTACTTAAGCACAATTGTCTATATAAAAATCCATTTAATTTGAGTTGCATCATTCCTTTCATCTGTCAGCTTTGATACATAATTGTTAACCTAAGAATACCTTTTTATTCAAGCTCAGCCACCCATCCCTTGTGATCTTAACCAGAATGACTTCATTTTATCATTGACACTGGCAGTAGAAGCTGTGGGTAGTGCCAATACCGGCCCAGACCAAAGCAAACCTCTCCCCCTCCCATCTGTGCTCAGCCTTTGTCTCTGTCATTCCTTTCTTCCTAGTGTGCCTCATCACCTGGAGCCTATTGGAAAAAGGTGCAATTTATTATGGAAAGCAGTTCTCTTCGGGGTTGGATGGAGAAAGTACTGGTATTGCAATACCACAATCTCTAATATTGTGAGAAAAACTGTGTGTATATATAAGTACTGACTCCATATAAATAATACATGAATCAGTTTTCCTTCACATAGTCTCATCATGTTATGACTGTTAAAGACGTTTTCCCTATTCTGATTTACATAGTTATTCAAAAATATCCATGCGTTACAGATGTGATGAGAACTTAGGACCGTCATATCAATTAACAATTCAAAACCAAACTTTATCTTTGGAATCGTTAAAAGTACTCAAAATGGCTCCTATAAACAAAAACATGGCACTTGATAATAGAGTATGCTTGATTAAATTGTGTTGCTTCTGAAACGCTAGTATGTAGAATATTATTATCCTTTAAAAGTTCCATGTGCATCTATAAATGAAATTAATTGTAAAGTCTATTATAGTAAGACAATGGGCACAAAAATATTATAAGCCTCAGTCACCCATTCTTTCTTTTCTTTTCATTCAGTTTGTTAACACATCTCACTTTCTAATCCATCCATGTTTGTTTTACCCTTCTGTTTTGAATTTTTTTCTTCTTGGCATAGCTCTACTCACACGCCTCTACACTATTGTGCTGTTTGGCATACTGATGAATCAACCAGGCTCTTCGTCTTATCTCTAAGTGAAACGCACACAGGGTTTTAGGACAACCTGCAGTGGGACAATGGTCTTCTGGGACCCCCCCTCCATCACCCCTGACAGCAGTAACCAGCTCGTAAAAGCCCAGATCTGTATCCAATATTACAGAGGTCCTGCCAGTGTGCACTCTTATAATCTGTAGCATTTAAACCTGGCAACCTTTGAATCCGCAGCCAACCCCACATATGTTAGGCTTGGTTTTGGTAAATGGATATACAGCTCTGGAAAAAAATAAGAGACAACAGCAAAATTTTTAGTTTTTCTGATTTTACTTGTAGGTCTGTGTTTATTACCTGGCCAGCCAAATGATATCTCTCTGTATTTCCTATACAGCGCGATACCATTTGGACACCCTCGCTTCACTCTCGCTCCTCCGGTTAACAACGGACTCCGCGATTCTGATTCGTTCAAAGATGTTGACGTCAGTGCACCCGCCTTTGCCCGCAAAGTCACTCTTAGGCAGCGGAAGTTCCTCCTCAGTTTTGAATCAAGATGGCGCAATCTCTGATTGGTTCACTTAGCTGTCTGTCTACGCGCAACGGCAGCGTGTTCTGGATCAAGCATTACCAGACTCATCCGCTGGTACAGCGATGAGTCATGGATTCTTCCAGGCAACTGTGTTTAGGCAAAAGGAACATTTTGTTTGAGTCTATAAACTACTGACAAAATTTCCAAATAAAAATATTATCGTTTAGAGCATTTATTTGCAGAAAACGACAAATGGTCAAAATAACAAAAAAGATACATGTTTTCAGACCTCAAACAATGCAAAGAAACAAGATCAAATCATTTTAAAACAACATAATACTAATGTTTACACTTAAGAAGAGTTCAGAAATCAATATTTGGTGCAGTAACCCTTATTTTTAATCATACAAGTCTTCACCTGAAGTCTTTCACATTGTTCTTGGGTGACTTTATTCCACTCAAGAACTGAAGTAGCTCAGCTTGCGTATGGTAGACAATGCAAGCAGCAAAACACAACCTAAAATGGAAATCATATTTTTGGTGTATAACTTGTGCATCTTCAATGACAAATAAAATCATCAAATTACTGCTAATATAATTCAAAATGAGCAAATATTTGAATGCTTTTATTGTTTTTAACGTACATGAAAATTATGGTTGTAATTGACCATGTACAGTCTTCAAGTTTTGGTCTGGGAACTTAAAAATGAAAGTAAAAATGGCGCCTTGTTATCGAAAGTCTGTGTTTGTCGAAGGTAATTTTGTAGATTATATTGTTTGTATATTGCTTTGTGATTATTTTTTTTCTTTTACAATACTGTATAACCTATGGTAATAAAGGCTACAAAATCGAGCCTGCGTGTCCCAGTGCGATGCCAGGAGGAAGAGCGTTTTCCTCCTCCATGCCACCACTCAGTCTGCTGCAGCTGTGGTCTGATTACGGCGACCAATCACACGCGTTCAGGAAGTGCCACTGTCGGCCGCCTTTGTTCCTCTCCACGCTCCTCTCC
Organism: Paratrypauchen microcephalus; assembly: GCA_036785185.1. NCBI lineage: Eukaryota > Metazoa > Chordata > Actinopteri > Gobiiformes > Gobiidae > Paratrypauchen > Paratrypauchen microcephalus. Next base: position 13,295,075 of record JAVJIX010000002.1, on the reverse strand, counting down.
TCAGCAGTAAAACCCATAAAGACAAGCATGGCAGTGATAAAAGGAAATTGATGTCTCTCTTTAATGCTGTCCTCCGCTACTGGCACAATGTGGAAGGGCATCGCTGTGTAAATTAGAGATTTAACATTGTATCCCTAAAATCTAGCAGGATTCTGTATTTCATTGTGCTTTGTTCTTTTGAGGTATGGTATCTGCTGCCACTTAATAACCTTTGTTTTGTTTTTTTGTTTTGTTTTAATCCAGATATCCAGTATATCCAAATAGTAATACTAATATAGACTATAAATACTCATTTGAACAAGTATCAATCCTGGAGAAATATGCATAAATATGAAGCAACTGGACCTTTGCTGAATGTTTTTAGTCTTTATCTTTATTAGACCACATGGTAAAAATAAGATTATACTAGTAATTTTGAAAAATGACTGTGTCTATTGTCCAAGTGCTACCAAAATCACTACTGAGTATTGAACCTTTTCTTGGTATTGAAATGGAGTTTAAATTTTTAATATTGTGACGCACTATTCTTTCATATATTGCATTTTCTTACCTATACCATTTTATTCCACACTATACTTTTAAAAATAAATTGTGCAGTGATTTTTGCGCACGGGGAGGCTGCAGTCGAGACCTCAGCTGCCATGTCAGCAGCTTGTAGTGGCTGTAGAAAATCAATTTATTGTAGAACAGATTACTACAAGCCGTGCTTCAGATATGCACCTTAAATGTACTGTCCTATTCTTTATACATTTTTACAGTTACCCCTTAAATCTGAAACACATTTGCAATTGATTTATATTTATTTTCTCTTAATACATGAATTAATGACTGGTTATAACAGGGAAAATGATTTTGTTGATGCAAATTGTGAATGACAACCATTTCTTCCTTGAGCCTAACAATGCTGAGGAGGGCATATGGCATTGTTCCATATTGGTCTATTGAGCTGCTGTCTGGGAACTCTTGCCTCTCCATTGCACCATCCATAAACAATTCACATAAACTGGAGAATTACATGTTGTCAGCAATGTATAATTTATTTGACACATTTCTATTCTCAAATGCTGGTTATATTAACATAACTGATAAGCAAGAATTTGTTTAATTACATCATTAGAATGTTTATTTTTTTATAGTCAAACCACGGATTAGTAGAGCAGGCATTCTCCAACTTTTTACATAAATTCCTCTTAAAGAAAGATTCAAGATTGTTTATTTGTCATATGCAGGATCAACACAAGGTCAACAATGCAAGCAGAAACCATGGAAATACCATCACTGTCAGATATTAACTAAACATAAAATGCTCAACTTTGATAATACAATTAAACTGCCCAATCTAAGGTTATTATTCAAGATTATCAATAATGTGGCACCACCACCATTTAAAAAGTTTATCCATTTAACATCTGTTCAGATGATCAGAACAACCAGGTCAACAGTCAATAGCCAATGTGCAATACCAAAACAGAAAACATCATTAGGACAATCTACATTTTCATTTAAAACAATCTCAAAATGGAACAAACTTCCAACTGAGCTAAAATTATGCAAATGCTTTTGCCTGGAAATTAAACAACAATTTCTAAGAGTGCAGATGTGTCAGCATTAAAGTGAGACTAGACATGAGAAGGGGGTACAGGTATCGGGAAAAGAGTTTTAATTATTTTTTACTAATTGATTAAATGTATCACCGCCACTAAATATTATGAATTGCATTGTTTTTATGGTTTATGTTCAATGTTTGTAATGTTGTTTGTAATATCTCAGGGACTGCAGATGGAAATTAGCTTTGAGAGCTCAAGTCTGGTACAAAGCATCTTTTCATTTTTTGTGATTAATGCTCCTGTGCATTGTCCCTGTCAAATAAATCAAATAACTAAAAAAAAAAGAATAAAAAAAACCAAAACTAAAAACAATGTAATGAAATGCTTAGGATCAGAAGAACCCGTTGACTCGCTAAGATAGTCAAGAAGTACTAATAGCATGCAATAAAAATACAAGGGGAAAAAAGTAAACAATATAATAAAAATATGTAGTAAAATATAATTAAAATACAAAGGTACAGGTAGGATTAAATAAGGTGTAAGTAGAGTATACTGTATACAAATGAATTTTGTATTGCACATAATATAGTATAGTATAGAAAGTATTAAAGTTCCATTAGTTCTAGCATAATTATCAAAATAAATAAACAAAGAACAGAAATAAGTGGTTCAGGAAAAATGGCTGTTTACTGCTGACCCCGCAACATGTTGATCTGAACAAAGATATGGTCCTCTCCGTATTGAAATGACCTCCAAACACTTTACCTTCATTAGTATGTGGTCTGTGATTGGATTTAAGCTGTGGCTCCTTATCAGCAAAACAGCACTTACAATCTATTAAGTCATTGCTCTTCTCCTGCAGCCTCTCTGTGGTCCACTAACCAATTGATCTCTTACTATACAGCACTATATTCTTTTACATGTATATACTGCTCTTAATTCTTGTCTTGTTTATAAATATTTGCTCTGTAGCTAAACATATCTTCTTTCCATTGGTGTATGCTGACAGCCAGATCATTGTTAGTCTTTTAACTACACACAAGTAACATCTGTGTTTTTGCTTCTCAGCCCTATTACAATGTTGGCCATTAGTTACTTTGCCATTAAAATCCACAAATAACAAAAAATAACAAAGCACATCTGATATGAATCGTTTTAACTTGGTTTCATTGAATCGTCTCAAGGGTGATTGCTTTTTTTCATTTTTTTTTTGATTAAATAACGCATACAGCTCTGGAAAAAAAATAAGAGACCGCTGCAAAATTATCAGTTTTTCTGATTTTACTAACATTTTTGTTTGAGTCTATAAACTACTGACAACATTTCCCCCAAATTCCAAATAACAATATTATCGTTTAAAAAAGATACATGTTTTCAGACATAAAACAATGCAAAGAAACAAGATCAAATTCATTTTAAAACAACATAATACTAATGTTTACACTTAAGAAGAGTTCAGAAATCAATATTTGGTGCAATAACCCTTATTTTTAATCACAGCTTTCATGCGTCTTGGCATGTTCTCCACAAGTCTTTCACTTTGTTCTTGGGTGACTTTATTCCACTCCTGGTGCAAGAACTGAAGTAGCTCAGCTTTGTGTTTGTGTTGGAATTCAAGAGACGCTGGAATGGAATGGCTGTAATTAGGGATGTCAACAATTAATTGATTAACGGTTAATTGTCGATTAAGACGTTGGCCGATCAAAATGCATTAATTGTAATTAACCGCGGACCCGCGGACCCGCGCGGTCATGAAACAAGGCAACCGCGCTGTGCCAAGCTCGACTCACAGCCGACCGCAGGCGCCAACGGCACTGCTCAGCAGCCCCGTGTGTACGCGCGAGGCGAGATCGAACCCGGAACACGTGCCGCTGCTGCTGGTTTCGCCGCGCCCGAGCCCCGCGCGGCTGGCCTGCGGCTCGGGGCGCGGGCCGCGGCAAAACCAGCAGCGGCACGTGGTGGTTTAATCCTGGTCTAGTCCAGGTCCAGTCCCGGTCCAGTCCCGGTCCAGTCCAGGTCCAGTCCAGGTCCAGACCTGGTTCAGACCTGGTCCAGTCCACATTCAGTCCTGGTCTAGTCTCTTAGCCAATCAGGACAGAACACAATGTTACACTATAAAAAAATGTTACACTATTAAAAAAAAAATTGGATAGAGCGAGGGATTACTGTATTTTGTTATTCAGCATCAATACATTTGTCTGCTTTTTACTAAGGAATAATTAATTGAGGAATATACAATATAATAATACTATGATATATTTATGACTCAGTGTTATGTTACTATAGCTTATATTCTTAAAGACCCTATTGAAACACTAAAATTCAGGTGAAAAACGCTGCTTATCAGTTAATCGTTAATCGATCGATAAGGTCAATCAACTATCAGTTAATGAATTAACCGATAATTTGCATCCCTAGCTGTAATACATGTAGAGATGCTGATTTCAGAAAAAAATGCAGCGGTTTCTTATTTTTTTCCAGAGCTGTAATTGGGTGAGTGCTTCCTTGATGGTTTGAGTGCTTTGCAGGTAGAAAAGCACTATATAAAAATGTGACCATTTACTATTTATTGCCATTTGCCCAAAATTGATCTGATGTGTATTTTAAAATGCCAATTTCTATGTCTTCAAACATAGAATTTCCAAGCCAAAATTCCCACAGCAGTAGTAATATTGTGAGTGATGGGTCCTGTGGAGTGTGAATGCGCCTTGAGATGGCTGAAGAAAGCCTTTTTTTCAGATCAGTATTTCCTCTCCGGCTCAGTGATTACAGATAAAACATTGTCCAGTTGCTTATGGCAGGGACACAGAGTCAAGTCGACACCACTGTGATTGCTTTGAGGTGAAAAACTCATTTGGCATAGGTCCACAGCGTTACTTTTATGAATGACTGAGCGTCTATCAGTTTTTACAGTATGTGCAGCATGGGCCGGCTGTTACTATGGTTACCACTGTCCGTCTCAATGGTTGGTCATGTGGGGAAATAAAATGCGGAAAGAGGGATTGGCAGAAATATAAAAGTTTGGACATTTTTTTGTTGAATAAATTGAACACTACTGCATTTTTACTATGCCAGTGCATGCAGACTTTTTTTTTAAATGTTGAAACTGTTCTTTTTCATCAAAATGTAGACAATATCTCACTGTAAACTCCCCTATAAACACGTAAATTATGACCATAACTAATTTTAATACTTCTAATGAATATAATATTTTAATGTACACTTTACATTTTGTGGCCACTAATGTGATACTATTTAATGGGAGAATTCTGACATGGTGTACGCTTTTGTCGCAGTCTAAGGGCATACATAAGTAGTGTAGTGACCTATACTATATCTACCTATACTGTTAATTTTTTTTATATGTGTTTTTTACTTTTATCTTTATTCTTTCTTTTTCATTTTACATTGTATAATACATTTCATATTGTATTGTATTAAATTGACAATACAGGTGACTTTGACTTAACATATTATCCTGTTTATTATTGAATTATTGAATGATTATATGGACTTTTTGTTATAAAAGCATTTCCATTTTAACAAAGTACCTTCTACCTTCTGACCTGCCCTGAAACACCACACCACAATGATAGACGATCTGCAGGGGGAGGGCTTAGCTTAATGTCATGCAAATGAGCCCAGAAGGCCTCGAGTGAGAGAACTTAAAGGGCTTTTTTCACAGCTTTCCAAAATCCCATGTGCATGCTTTCAAATGGCCACAAATTCTTCAAATGTTCTCAGATTTCTGTGTGTAAGGCATCTTTGGAAAGCTTAGAATCTACACTTTCAGAATCCGTGAATAACCAAAACGCCTCTGGGATGACTTGCGACTGTTTTTCCTGTGGTCGGTCACAAATAGATTATTGTGTTGTTAGCGAATCTGTCTGATGTGAATCTTATGCCAAATCAATATGCAAATGATGGCAAGCTTGGAGGTTGATGCAGCATTTGTTAAGGCGACCCCAGATGGAAAAAACAAAATGAAAGAAATTATATTTAATCTCTGATATGGCGGAGTACTTTCAAACAGATAGTATGTGGCACTTAACTTTCCTTAACACTACTTACAAATGTATCACTAATCTCTATCTCTGCATGTCTGTAATTCTGAGAGACCCCTAGCAGATGTCCAGTTAGTGTTCGGAGCCATGATGTACCCATCATGCCATCTGGTTGTCCCAAACAAGCTGGGGGCAATATGGTGGTCATGTGAAACTCTGGCTCAGAGTAAAGCCCTCGGCCTGAACTCAAAGAGGGAGAGAGCGGGGAGGGAGGGAGGTAGCAAGAAAAGAAACCAAAGTGGAGGGGCGGGGTAATGGATTTGTGGGATGTAATGTCCTCTTCAAAAAGCACAAAGAAAGAAAAGTCTAGAAAACTCATTAACGTAATTACAATAGAGTCAATGTTGAGTCATAGAAGATAAATCAGGATTTCTGTTTCTGTTGTGAGCTTAACATAATCAGCATGAAAAGTATATCAAGTTGTTTCGAGGTCCTACATTAAACAAAATGGATTCTTGTGAGCTTTAAGCCATGCTAAAATGTTGTTACCACCTCCAGAAATGCCTGGAGTTATGCATTATGTTTGAGTAATCCTTTTCTAATTAGTCTGTTTACATTTCCAAACTCCAAAGGCTCTGTTCCACCTTGTCATGTGATGTAGTAGTTAAGGTACCTTTTACCTTTAGTTCAGTAAAGATGGGCAATTCAACATATTACCAACATATTACCAACATTATTTTACCATGGAAAAGATATGAAAGAGGTCATAATTAGAGTAAACGAAGAGCTAAAAAAAAGTAGAATATTGGTTTGATTTAAATGGATTGATTCTTAATGTTAAAAAAAACTAATTTCATTTTATTTATTAAAAAAAATAAAAAAGACGACATATCATTAGAAATAGATGGGATACAGATTAAGAGAGTAAGTGAAACAAAATTTTTAGGAGTCATGATTGATGAAGGACTAAACTGGAGGTCTCATATAAATTACACTAAAAGCAAAATAGCTAAAGCAATTGCGGTGATGCATAAAGTAAAGTTCTCACTAAACAGTGCAACATTATTAATCTTGTATAACTCCATAATCGCACCATATCTGATGTACTGTGTGGAAATTTGGGGGCCGACATGTAAAACTTACCTACAGCCATTATTTATTTTACAGAAAAAGGCTTTGAGAATTATCACCAACAGTCATTATAGAGAGCCATCCAACCCATTATTTGTTAAACTTAAAGTGTTGAAAATGTGTGATATTGTTGAATTAAGTATCCTCAAAGTCATGTATAAAGCAAAGTGCAGAGTGTTACCTGTAAATAGTCAAAGACTGTTTGAGATGAGAACAAGCCAATACAATTTAAAGGGAACCTACATGTTTAAAAAACCTAAATTCAGAACCAAGGTTATGGAGCGAAGCGTCACTGTGAAAGGAGTTAATTTATGGAATAATCTTGACAAAGAAATCAAAGAATCAAGTACAATAATGGCATTTAAAAAATACATAAAATCCAATGTAATGTGTATGTATGAAAAAGAAAACTAAATTGTTACACTTGAAAATGAAGCTTTATGTTTACAATTGATTAATAATTGTGATTGAAATGGAATGTAATGAGGAAAGGTTTTACAGTCACTATCGGTGTTGGGGTTTGGAAAAGGGAAGAGGGGGCAGATAACATAAGATAACTCTTCTTTCTGCTTCCTTTCATTCAATATTTTGTATTGTTATCACAAATGTTGATGTCTTTTTATACTTTATGAATGAAATAAACAAACAAATAAATAAATTCCAGGGCTAAAATCATTCATATGATTCTAGCGAAGGTGTATAGAGTTTAAAAAACACAGTGGAGAACATCCTGTATTACCACATGACATCACAAGGTTGAACAGGGTGTTTTCAGTTTGAGAGAATAAGTCAGCCTAAATAAGCAGGGTTTGCGTGTTAAAACATGTGAGAATGAAACAAAACACAACTCCAGGTATGTTTTTGATGAGGAAACAACATTATCACAGATCAGAAGATGGCGTAATATAGGCTCTTTAATTAGTGTGTTACAGTCATACAAATTCTTAACCTGTGAAGCTGCCTGAAACAAAAACCTGAGCCATCTCTTTGCTTGTTGCTCTGTAGTGGAGGTTACGCATAGTCACTCAGCACTGTCTGTGTCTATCACATCAAAGCCCTCACATGCACAGGGGCCTACCTGGGGCTGTCAGAGTCTGCTAGTCCATCCTTTTTATTTATTGAGCCTACACTACATTTATAAGTAAAATAAGTTTTCAATACTGTTTGATCTGACTTCACATGGTTTTGTGCATTTGGGATGCATTAAGTTTTGGCCTTAAGATTTTATTCTTTAAGGTAATAATTTTGATCAGTGTATATTTTTTTGTAGACCAGATCATCCTGCCATAGTGTGTATTTTGTTTTTACCTTTTGACCTGTCATCATTTTTATTTGTTGTACTTTGACTGCCTGTATAGTACTAAGGATGTTTTGTTGTTGTATTGTGCTATTTAAAATTATTTGATATTCCTTCAACTTGAACTTGCAAAAGTATAGCAAAAGTAAAGCAAAACTATTGCTTCTAAGTATGTGTAATCTCTTTTATGTCAGTTCTATCTAGTTTTGAAAAATAGTGATATTTTTTCAAGATTGTTTATTTGTCATATGCAGAATCAACACACGGTCAACAATGCAATGAAATGCTTAGGATCAGAAGAACCGTTGACTCGCTAAGATAGACAAGAAGTACTAATAACATGCAATAATAGTACATGGTAAAGCATTGCTACTGCAGTTGTAATTCGTGGGGATATCCAAAAATAGCTTTTGCTGTTAGCCTTTAACCACAGGAAGCTCAGAATTCTGACAATTAAACCAAGCCAATTGACCTTTCTGGATTTGATCGTTGCCTACCTACATTTTTGCAGTACCATATGACTCAATCATGCATGACTTTCTAAAAGTATGCCATCTTTATATTTTTATATTTTGTATTTGAACATTTATTACATCCATCTTCTTCATAAATTTTAAGTATTTTTGTGGTTATACGTCTCATTGTCATGTCTTTTTTTCCCATTCTCCTTTGTCATTGCCTTGTTCTTTGGTTCAGGCTGGTGTATATTTACAGCACTGTGTACTTACTGCTACATGCTCATTATTGTCTCTGATCTCTCACAGGCGCTGGCATCTCACAGAGTGTACCTCTTGACGGCTCGTATTCCCGCTAAGGTAAGCATCATATTTAAACCTATTTGGTCCCAGTTTAAATACTGTGCCTGTGGCCGAATGAGTTTAAAATATCAGCTATTTTGTAAGCGGAAAATTACATACTTTGTCCAGTGCTTTTTATACCCCCAAATGCTGGTCTAATGTGTCACAGATGGGAACTCTTTTGCACATTGCGAAGTATTGAACATCTGTTGTCACATATAGCACCAAACCACCAGTATTTAACATACAGAGTAGTTCTTGGGCACATTTTAAATTTGTACACAAGTACTACATGCAGTAGAGTGACAGTTTTTCAGATTATGTTATGTTATTTAGCTAAACATTTGGGTTCACGTGACCTCACAACATTCTTAACTGAGATGGAGGGCAGCTCAGAATGGTATGGTAAAAGTTTTATTATCAAAATGGTTGTCCTTGTTTGTGATTAATAATTACTGGGCCTATCCAGATGAAACAAAAAACAGCATAAAGTTCAACATCTTTTCTGTCAGGAAACACGAACCAAGGCCGAAATGAGTGCTAAAAGTTGTACAGGACTTGTGAAACTTGTGACTAATTTGTATGAATATATTTTCATTTCAGTATTTTACCACTTTACTCTAAATTCTATCAAACAAAATGTATATTTGATCACAGAAATTTTCTGTGATGGTGAAAATGTAGGATTGAATAAATGTGCCAGTTAACTGTACTGCTTCATTGGCTTTAAACACTGTGGCACTAAACAGAAAACCAGGCCTGGATTGGTAACCGGGCATACCAGGCATTTTCCCGGTGGGCCGACAGTCCCAGGGGCTGATGCTGTTGTTTTTTTAAATTAAAAAAAAAAAATTCTACTTAGAGACCGGCCCACAATTTAGCGGGGGCAGCCCATTGGTCGATCTTCAATATAGACAGTGGACTAAACCAATCAGGAAATAGAAGCTTATGAGAGCGGTCCCACCCCTTTCTTTGCGCTGAACCCCACCAATTTCAGTGTTGAGCGTGGAAACATGGAGAAGAGGCAGAAAGGGGGTGCGAAGAAGTTGTGGGATAAAATATTAAAAAAGTCTCGCTATAGATGCTGCAAAATGTTCTAAAATAACAGACATATTCTCTGGAGGGGCTGCTGGAGCCTCTACATCCTCTGCAGCCCAGGCTGAAGGTGGACAGGGAGAGGAGTAGCCAGAGACTGGACAGGGAACCCGAGAGAACCCGAGAGAACCCGAGGGACAGAGTGACCAGGGAAGTGTAGCACAGGCACAGCAGGTCAGCAGGTAGTAATGTTAGGATAATACTGGAACCTTTAGGTGATGGACAGGCAAGAAAATCGCTCACCTTTTGTCAAAATTTGCCGTTTTGAGGCCAAAACAGGTGACCTGCGTGAATCGTGTAGATTCGATGAGAAGGTGTTTTTTTGTGTGCAAGATGCATTTTAAATAAGCCATTAAATGTGTAGTTACTGTACTGTAGTTTTCTGGTGGTGTTTGGGAGCTGGGATTTTTCCTTTAAATGTTGCGCCATGGTTTCCCCTCGGCCAAGACGTAACAATAGTAAAATACTTTGCTTCGGGGAACACAAATATAAATTAGTCCGTTGTGCTCCGCTAATTATGAGGGGCCGGTCTAAGCCAAAAATGCCAGGGCCATTTTTTGTTAAAGTCCAGCACTGCAGAAAACTCAATCTAAACTGAAATGAAAATGTAACTTGCACAAGTGTAGAAGTCCACAATATCTTCTGTCTGTTTCACATTATTACATTTAGTGCTGTGCCACTCCAACAGCTTTATTTCCAAGTCAATAACAGGCCCTGGGGAAGTTTTAGGTGATTGATTAGAAGCTTAAAAGTGATTTATGGATTTGTTGGAGGCCGCAGAGAGTGCTCCACTGGCCGTCTTTTTCCTGTCACATGCTATCTTTGTACTGAGTATGTTTGTTTAGCTGTGTTCAAGTGTTGTTAGGAAGAATCCCCTTGTGACTACAATCGGATTAATATCAGTCTTACCTCAGTCTGGCCTCTGCACTCAGGTCGTTTTCACACCTGCCGTGTTTGGTTCGCTTAAAACGAACCAGAGTTCGTTTGCTCCTTTGATTCGGACCTTTTGTTCTGGTGTGAATAAAAATCAAAAGTCTCGATCCGGAGCAAACAAGCGGACCGAGACCACCTAAAAAGCTGGGTCTCGGTCCGGTTCCATATGAACTCTGGTGCGGTTGTTTGAGGTGAGAATGCAGACCGGACTCGATCCGACACAAGTTGGCTTTTTGTACTTAACGAGCTCCCGTCGTATGTCAAGCATTATGGGAAACTGAGGCTGACGAAACTAAACGAAACTAAACAAAACGAAACTTACGAGGCTTACTTACGTTTTGCGTGAAGAGCAAGAGTCAGAACTTGATGCGCACGTGAGCGCTGTCCTCTGTAGTCGTCTTGCCCTGTGTCTTCTTCGTTTGTAAATTGATGGTAAAATAGTGTAAACCTCACGATGCTCCTCAAACATTTGTGCAAACTGTATAAACTGAGCAAACCATATCGCTAAGGCTAGATTGAAAACAGCACGTAACACCGTTATTCTCCTCCTTCCGGGTTTGGACACCGACAGGGCTCATTCTGTCCAATGTCTGAGCGACCTCAGCACATGTGCTTTTGTTTATAGATGTTAGTTCGCTTGGGGAAAAAACTGCAGTGTGAAAGCGAACCGCACCAAAATAAAAAAAATTAAAAAAAATTTGGTCCGGACCAAAGCAAGCGAACTATCGGACTTTCCTGGTGTGAAAACGACCTCAGTCAACCTGCTCTCTGCACGACAGTTTTATACTAGCTTTTTTACTTCATGGAATCTTCTGGTTCTGAAAGATTTGTGAGCATAACCCATGTACCCATCTTTCCCCATAATAATTCCTCTTTTGGCAGATTTAAAGAACTCATGGTTTTCTCCATTGCATCAACTGAACCTATTTATATTGGTAGTTCATCTAGGGTCTCATGTTTATTGAAAATTTCAGTTGGGCTTAACAGTCATCTTTATATAATCAGTACTAATAATCGGTAGTAATTTGTACACTCGTAACCCCCTCGTTCTATAACACCGTCCACTGCTCTGAAAGAAAAAGGGTCTTAAAGGTGCACTATGTAACTTTTTGGCTGGGGTCCATCACCTGCTTTTTTCTCTATGTATGCCATTGCTCTGCCTGGAATGTTCCACAGTATGACATTAAACAACTCTTATCTATTAAACAGATGCTCAAAAATAACTAGAAAAACAAGCATTCTGACTGTGAGTGGGGTTGCCTCTCCACAGATCTGACCTGTAACTTGGTTTGGTTTGTTCTCCATGAAGATGGAAAGGGACAATGCCATACTGTGAAACATTCCAGACAATTGCATTTCCATGGAAAAAGTATCTGACAGACTCTCCACCAGAAAAGTTACACATTGCACCTTTAAATATAAGATTTAAAATGCCACATAGCTTTTGTTTCAACAATAAAAACACGGAAATTAAAATGTGTTGCTTACTACATTGAAATGCCACACGGGGTCTATCATCTGCAGTTTTGAACAGGAAGTCAGTGGGCCCGTTTCTATAATAAGCCTTCTATTATTAATCTGATTTAATACGAAGTACTCAAGAAAAAGCATTATCTGTTTTCTTTAAACAGGTTGACTGCACTGTACGTGTGAGCCATTGAACATAAACACTTTTTAAACAAACCAGAACTGTAAATAGTATTGTAGGTTTAAGGGGAGCTTGTGGATTTTCTATTTGAAGTCTTGGCGTCAATAGCGGTAACCCTGCAAAATGTTTGTTTCTCTGTTCTCAGAAGCATGTGAATTCCCCCTCTAGCCTCTTGCACACATTGGGTTTGTTCTTGATGTCTTGGCTCCGTTTGAGAAGCTGCAGGGCCTACAACCTGTCAGTGCAAACCTAAACACATGTTCATTCATCTCTATTGTTTTGTTTTCGTTTCAAGGTTAGGGCATATATCTTTCAGTCTGGCAAAGTTTGGTCTCTTAGTTTGAAAGAATAGTGTTTATGTTTAAAAGTGGGTCAAATTGTTGTGAATCATGCAAGATTCTGGTTGCACTTCTCAGCTTTATCAACTCACTTATCACTGCAGCTCTTTCCACTTAAACCACCATTTACTCACTAGTCAAGCCTTATGTTCTGAATGACCCTGGGCTAATAGTTGACACAATATCCGTTTCACTTTTTTGAGTGCACAGCTTTCTTTACAAGAATGCTATGCCATTGGTATTACAAATAGCATAAACCATCCAGTGCAAATGTAAGTGGTAAGGTAATACAAATAATTACTATATCCTAGAAATTTTAAAGCTATGTTTGAAAAGTACACAGCAAGAAAATGGATTAGATCAAAGCAGGAATTGAATTACTGCCCTATATCATTAATAAGAGACTGACAGAAAAAAAACTGAATTGTGAAATGATGAAATGTTGATCTCTGCTGTATTATTTTCTATTCTATTCGTTAGTGTCTGTCAAAATCTGAGTGAGTGACAGGTCGATTTAACCAGTCACAGTGAAGTGTGAACTCCCTGAAGAAGCAGTCACATGTAGTTACCTGAAGCAGGCATAAATCTGATTTGCCATGCAGATTAAATTATGAGCTTGCATAAATAAACATGAATCTAGATATAGAGATCAAAACAAGCAAAGGCTAACTGCAAATATAAGACACAGACACTCTAGTGTTCAAAATGCAATTAAATAATGAATGAAATCTCTGCAGTCAAAGCTCTGCTCACAGACTAAGACCAAATGAGTGAGTGAACTGACTACTACACACAAGTGCATAGACGGTCTGCTCTGAAGTCTGAGGGAGTCTGGAAACACAGCTCCACCTGCACCAGTCTGGCCCTGCACCCTGGCCTGCCCTGAGGCTCTGTCTGAGGGAGTGAGACAGAGGGTATATGTACAGTAGAGTGAGGGAGAGCATGCAATCTTTCCTCCTGTTTGAAAGGCTCTCCTCTCCTTTTTAGGTATGGAAAAGAAGGCAGTTGCTTTGTTCCAGAGTGCTTTGTCCTGAAATATCCACTTGATACAGAATTAGAAAGTATGGTGCTGGCATTTTCTGCGTGTAGTATACAACACGATTGTTAATTAAACTATATGAAGTCAAAATAAAGAATCAACACAAAGAAGGAGTATTACTGTGTTGTGGAGTACTGGAATACTGATATCTGATCATTTTCTTGCTGCTGTGGTCCATAACCAATAAGATATCTATCTATATTGCAAGGCCCACACATTCATTTGATTATAGTAGTAAAAAATAATTGCAAATTTAACGATATCGAAAGATACATGAACATAAAGAGATTGGGGCAGCACAGTGCAAAATAACACTGCCAGATATCAGCTAAATGATCAGAATCGGATCAATATCTGGAAAGACCTTTCAATATACCCTTTGCCGATATATCGACCATCCTTGGTATCACGTGCTTATAGTATAATGTATTCTGTTTGGCTTTACATGACATAGTGGATGAATCAGCAAAGAACCCCAGACAGACCTTAGAAAAGGAAACAACTCTATTCTGTCCAATTATGAATAACAGACATTCCTCTCTGTGTTAGTCATTGTGTGAGACCACTGACTTGAAAAGCTTTAGTCGTATAAAGCAAACCCTAATATTTACTTTATTTCTTTCAGGTGGAGCACTCCTTTAACTATCTGGAGATTCTGGGGATTGTGTGTAATAAACCTACACAGGTACAAAACAACAGGCAACATTGAAATCATAACATGTTTTTCTGTTAGTACAAAATGTTTGGTAAATGGTTTTACTCAAAAGCAAGATGACATTAATTACAATACTAAAAAGCATACAAATCATGCAATATAATATCAGTATTATTAAAACTGGTCTACAAATTTTTGGACTCGATCTGCTTCCAAGATAAAAGTGCCTAAATCTCCTATTGATAAGATGAACTGAAAATCAATTGATAACTGTGCTGGTTAGCTAATGTATTCAAGATATTTAATGATATTGTATTACATCAAAATCTCATCTGTTTATACAATAGATTTAGGTATTTTTGCTTAAAAATAATATTTATATTTTGAAAATATTTAACTTGCACTTCTTTATCCATCAAGAAATAAACATGAAATATCTTAAGACATCAGGTGCACACAATTTCGAGGCATCTCTTATGTGAAACCCAAAAATATTTAATGTTAAAACTCTAGACATATTAAAATGATTGTATTGGAATGTACAGACAGGCTTTCAGACACAATGTACCTTCTGATAAACTACAGTTTTTGCCTTATTTTATATACATTTCCTATTTTGACCCAATACTATATCTTGGAAACTATAGCCAATCAGCATTTCTGACTTACTTTTTCTTTATTAGTGACCTAAACCAAGAAAAATTTCACTGCTTTTGTTCCGGAAGCATTTTGCTTGTAGACCAGTGCTATACTGTGTGATCACAATTTCTCACAGTACAATAGACTTACACAGTTGTTTTATGATTTCAGTGGATAATAAAGACAGAAACAGACAAACTTGTAGTGATTAAAGCTCCAATGTATTTTTGTAGTACCAGAGCACCCTGTCATTGACCATGATGTATCTATTAAGTATGATAATCCTCTGCTAACCACACTGTTCTTGCAGCTGAACCTCTTCGCCACTTTTCACTACACATCAGCCCATTACTTACTCTGAAAGATAGTGCTGGATCCTTAAACAGCAGCTGCGATTATTATAATTTTGGCTTATGGAGTAGACATGTTACATGAGTATTTGCATAATCCTTTCAGTGGCAAATGTCATTAAATCCTTACGTTTTTTCAGATAATGATACAGGATAATATATATAATCAGGGTTTGCATTGCAGTACTACTTTGACATTTAAAGAAGGTTATGCAGAGGGTTAAGTAGTAATCCAGTAGTACCAGACTAATACTGTGAGATATCATATGTTCATATACTAAAACTTTATTCGTATTGCAGCTGTCAATAGAGTATGAGCGTGGATCCTTCTCTCTCAAGCTGCTTTCAACAGAAGAAGTCAATGAAGTTGTGGCACACATTGGAAACTGTATGCAGAGGATATGTCCAGGTCTACCACCACCGTGAGTTCAAACCTCAAGATACTTCAAAATTGTGTCAGCAGTTTAAACTACCATTTGTAAATTTATTTGACCTGTACCCCATACCCCTCGCCTGTCCTTTGTTCAAGATCACCTGTGATCTTCTTCTGTCAGACCAAAGCTGGCACACTATCAAACTGCAGTAACACAAACAGCATCTATGGCTTTTTTAGAAGAGTACAGTGGTTTTCAAGTCAATTACCAGCTTCAAGTCCAAACAGAGGCGTCCAGATTAAAACTTTTTTCACTGTTCACTAGTATTGACAATAACAATTAAAAAAAAAACATAGTAGTCTTAACCCAATGAGTGAGGCATGTTTGAAGAATCAACTTGTAATAATGTGTGCAGTCTTTTTCTCTAGTTTATTTTTTCTTTTACAGAAAAGTCATGAAGAAGCTGAGTATGGAGCCTCCAGACAGGCTGACCTCTTTACAAACACAGTGGGAAAACCACAAGCCTGCAGAACCTGGGCCCTGTGGTAGGAATAAACTACGTCACTCTGATTTACACAACTGCTTACATGAGACTTACTTTTTCAATGCCAAATTTCGTTCTGACATGCCCTATCTTCTATAAATCTTTCATGGAGATTTGCTGCAGTAATTTTAGCCTTAATAAATATTGGTGCTTTTATGCAGGTGGCTTCTCTCCGATGTACCGATGTGTTTGTGACTGGCTTGGACTGCCTTACAGAGAAGAGGTGCAATGGGTCAGTGTTGGGTCCATTATTATTATGCATTATTATTATGTTTGGTTAATTGTAGTAGCTAATACATTTGTATATGGTTTCATGCAGGATGTAGACACTATCTATTTAACACAAGATTCTAGAGAGCTTAACCTGCAAGATTTCAACCATCTTGAGAACCGGTAAGCTCCCATCAATTCAAATCTGGATTTCAGATTTCTTTCAGATTCTGGTCCAACAGTGTGTATTTGAAGTTAAAAGGTTGTTTTGCTAAATTGAACTGAATTTTGTGCTTTTCCTCAGAGACCTGGTGGCTATAATCGCAGTGTTGGAGTTTAACCAGTGGTTTACCAAGCTATCCACCAAGGACTGTAAACTGGTCAGTCTGGTCATGCAGTCATTACACAGACATTATAGTGCATATTGAGTATGCATAGTAAGTGACGGCAATTGCCAAAATCACCTGTTAAGATTAACCTCCCTTTGCGCTTGCTACTTGGGTAGACAATAATGTAAGGCTATCTGTTCCACTCACTACTGATTGCCTATAACTGTATATGCAAATGGACTGTTCCTCTCCCTCCTTTGTGTCCATGCTGTGTGTTGGTGGATCACTGCTGTGTTCTTGTGTGATAAGATTGTTAATCCGCGGCAGACAAAGAGGCACAGTGTCTCAGGCTGGTGCCCCCTACAGATCTCTATTCCCCACTCTGTCTCAAGGCTTTGCCCAGTCGCACCAATTACCACACCAGACTTCACTGGTGCAAACAATTACTCGGCATTTTGGGCATTAGAACGGGCATTTGTATATCAAATTATCAATCTTACAGAAAAAGTTGTTTTAAAGGTCCCATGGCATGAAATTTTCACTTTCTGAGGTCTTTGAACGTTAATGTGAACTCCCCTGCCCTGTTTAGGCCCTTCCCCCCATGGCTAAAAGTTGTGATATGTGTAAACTGAGCATTTGTGATCCTTTTCCACGATTGAAAAAAAGACAGCCCAAACAGGCGATTCTGAACAAGGGAACTTTCTGATGTCACATTCGCGGAAAGGTTTCCATGTCTACCCACCGTCTGGATGTCTACCCACCATCTCTGGAAATCACGCCCAGAGAGTGTGCACCGCAAACGAGCTACGCAATGCGAGATGCATTTTTTTATTTGCCTGGAGACACGTGAGAGTGTTTCCAGGCTCGGATGTCCTTTATCCGAGCCTCCGAACCTCTGAAACAGCAGTGGTTTAATTTTATTTTCTGTGGAAATGTGTTTTTTTTTTAAATGAAAGCGTCTCATATCTTCCTCCGCGCTTAAACACGGAAGTGGGGACAGCGCACAGCGCACCGCTAAATGAGGAAACAGCAGCATATTTGGCCACACCCCCACCTGCTGCACTGGCCTGTCTGTCCTCCTCATTTGCATTCAAGCAACAACTCCCATAATAAAGCGTTTCAGAGACATATTTATGACTATGACTGTGTTCATGAGGCCATCTCATGCACTGAGGCTTGATTTTGAAGAAGGATTCATTTACAGTATTAGGGAACCACTAAGGCGCCATATAAAAGCATCAAGAAGTGCCATGTCATGGGATTTTTAAAGAAGTATTGCGGTACCTGTGATATGTATAGTAAAACATTATTTAATAAATTGCAGGGATGGATTAAACATGCGCCATAGGTAAAATCCTCCAGCTTAGGGCCTGACCAAAGCATAAATAACAAAACAAAATCATGGGGATGGTCCCCGGGTCAAATTTAGAAACAACTTCTCCTGTGCGAGATCAATAAAGGTCAATCTTCTAATCCTTGACCACTGTAAGGCGCTTTGTGCTACAATTGTGTATGAAAAGCGCCTTATAAATGTTTGATTGATTGATTGATTGATTAAAGAAGTACCATTAGTGTAAATCTCCAAACAAGTAGTCTCAAGTTTTGTGTTTAATTTTACAGTCCATTAATTACAGTCCAGCGATATCATCTAACTCACATTATCATTTTTGGAATAATAATAATAATAATAATTTAAAAAATCACATTAGACACTTCTTAATGCTAACTGGCCTTTGCAAACTGACAATGTGCTAATGAGATTGCATAGCTTTGTTATTGATCTTGCACGAGTGGAAATAATAACAGCAAGATGGCAGGGAACTAAAATAGCAAAACAGGTCTGTGGACAAAGCTGCCTTTATGTCAAAACAAGTCAGAAAGTGTCTGGAAAGATTTGATTTTAGGAGGAAAGCTGAAAAAAGAAGATGGCTTAACATTTTCCGGGTTTGGAAAAGAGTCTTGACTTTTCCACCACCAGATGTAAGCCGCCTGATGTTCCAGCCAATCCTATTGACTCACACAGTTCAACTGAAGGGCAACAGTCCCATTAGATTTCATGTTAACACTAACATTTTCGTTTACGTTTAAAATGTCCATATGATTACTCAATTGACTATTCCAGTTACTATACAGCTCTGGAAAAAAAAATAATGGACCACTGCAAAATGATCAGTTTTATAGGTATGTGTTTGGGCAAAAGGAACATTTTTGTTTGAGTCTATAAACTACTGACAACATTTCCCCCAAATTCCAAATAAAAATATTATCATTTAGAGCATTTATTTGCAGAAAATGACAAATGGTCAAAATAACAAAATAAAAAATATACATGCATAGAAACAAGATCAAAGTCATTTTAAAACAACATAATACTAAAGTTTACACTTAAGAAGAGCTCAGAAATCAATATTTGGTGCAATAATCCTTATTTTTAATCACAGCTTTCATGCGTCTTGGCATGCTCTCCACAAGTCTTTCACATTGTTCTTGGGTGACTTTATTCCACTCCTGAAGTAGCTCAGCTTTGTGTTTGTGTTGGAATTCAACAGACGCTGGAATGGAATGGCTGTAATACATGTAGAGATGCTGATTTCAGAAAAAAATGCAGTGGTCTCTTATTTTTTTCCAAAGCTGTATGTATATTGTTTGGGTGTCATGTTTTGCATGAAAAATGTACGTATATTGGAAAACACTAAATCAGCACAGTACCAAACCTGACCCCCTATACAACTTTCACTATAACAATACATCTGTGAAGCCATACTTTATAATGCAGACATGTTAAGTATAACTGCAGTCACCCCAGGCAAAGATGACAGTATACGCATTTCAATTTAGAGATAAGAAGTGTCTCTGGGCAATGATGAAGAGGATAATAAAAAGTGCACCCACATTTCACAAGCCTTCATCATTATTCTGCCCATCTCCAGATCAATCAGCCTGTTTGTATAGCTGTAATCATGATGCAGGGGAAGAAATGACAGAAGAGGAGCAGATGAGCAGTGGACAGCAGTGATGAGATACTTCCTGATTGCTCTTTATTCACAGTGAAAGAAGCCAACCATGTCTTTTAGCTCAACACCAGGCTCATAAAAGCTCAGCAGGACTGTATTTAGGAACAGCCAATCCATGCCGTCCATCCACATGCAGCCAGCCAGTCTCCTGCAAGAGCTGTGGTATAGTTACGTTTGAGTTTTTCAGTCAAATGTCTCCGCTATCAAAACATTTTTATTTCCATTTTCTAGTACAGAAAAATTACCTTTCCTATCACAATTTTGTTCATGTTATTTATTTTCTTATTTTAGCATGCTACTTATATTGCCCCCCAAGGTAGCATTACTGTTTTATTGTGAATATTTGAGCACAGGCTCTCTTATAGGGTGGCAAGAGGTATCCCAAGTGTATGGATATTAAAATCTGAATGATCGCAATTAGAACAGAACAATATCCTCTGCAGTCTCCATGGGGTCTTGCTATAAAACTTTAAAATTGCTATTTCAATATGTGTCCTAAATTTTGATAGACTTTTTATATTGACGTTTAGCTCTATCCTTCATTTACCTGAGTATTCCATGTATATTTTAGTATACCCGTTTCAAACATGGATTATTATGAAACTGAAAAGTGCACTTTATCAGAATTTAAAGATCACTGAGTCTTAGCTTTGCCATTATAATATAAAAGCAGTGCATTCACAGTCTGAATAACTTCTCTGCCTTGTCTATTTCCCCATTTCATCCCCGACTAACCCTAAAACTCCCCATTTTACACGAACAGTCCTTGCTCACTGCCCCACAAACATGTTACACTTCTGTAAACACACAAACAACACTCTCTCTGTCTACTCTCCATTATGTCCTCCTCCCCTCCCTCTCTCCGTTCTGCTGGAGATAACAGTGAAGGACAATGTGGCCTGTCTTTTGTTGCACTGTCACTGCTGGTTGGTGAGTGAAAGGTTCCCCTATAGCGGAAATGCCAAATGCCTAAAATAACATCACTACAGAAGTCCAGCAGAGTTCAGTTGTCTGTTATAAAAGATATGACTGGAAAGTTATAATATCTCTTTAGAACATAATTTTGCCCTATCATGTGGTTATGTAACATTGGAGAGGCTATACAAGAGGCTATGTAGTCCTTAGTAAGCCTAATACAAGTCACTATTTTTAAACTTGACTTGATAAAATGGACTAAGTAAGACTTGGGACTCGACTTGAACTTGAAGGTCAATAACTCAGGACTTGACTCGGAAGTTGTGCTCTGTGACGTGAGAAGACTTGATGCTTCTCCTCAAAATGTGTTTTTAGAAAATACTTTTCTCTTTACAGTTGATACATGCAGTAAGCTTTAAAGGAATAGTAACGTTTTTACAATCTGAACCTTATTTTGGTAAAAAACAAAACAAAAAAAACAACGTGATTTACTCACCCATTGTACTTTGGTGTCATTTGGAGCATTTATGGAGATTTTGTAGTTTAGCGATATCCGTAACGTGAGTGCTCGGGGCACGCTGTTGCAGTCACCAAATGACACAAACTTGAGCACTTTTCAGATGACAAAAGTTCAATGTTACCCTACACTTTCGATGGAGTCCAGAGTGGCCTGTAATACAATATCCATCCATGGTTTCGTGTTGGGGTCCATTCTCAAAGCAACTAGCCACAGCTTTAATAACTCCGGATTGTGATGAGGAAGCCTGTGAAAACTCAACTTCGTCCAAGCTGTCATTTCGTTTTCACAACCCGGGATAAATGCATGTTCGCACCATTTCGGGGTTTCTCAAGCGGAGATGTTTATGTAACCAAGAGCTGAGAGTGTCGTGTTATGTGCAAATCAGCTGTGAATGAACGCATGTGCACTGTCCTCGTTATCCAATGAAAACATGGATAGATATCGGATTACAGGCCACTTTGGACTCCAGCGAAAGTGTAGGCTAACATTGAGCGTTTGTCATCTGAAAAGTGCTAAAGTTTATGTCATTTGGTGACTGCAACAGCGTTGTCACCTTTAATTTTACTATAACAAACTGGAACATCTCCCTCCCACTTCTGTTTGTTACTATGAATGTAACAGTAACTGAAGTACTGTGATATTGTAGTATCACATCACGTGTCACAATAATATACAGTACAATAGAGTAAAACAGAGGGAACTACATAGAACGTGATCCTTCCATTTCAGTGTAGGCTATATGGAAAAATAACTGCTAAATTAAACTTTAAAGCCCCAGTGTGTAGGATTCGTGGCGCATAGGTGGATAGTCGCTATTGCACGTCCTGTTTTAGCTACGGCAGACCTCGAGGGTCACCCGGGCGCGCCGTAGCGCGGACAGCTCGCGTACCGGCGCAAGAACTGCGTGCCATTACTGTATACATAAAACGCGGTCCCGTTCACTGTTTTTTTTTTTTTTTTTCGCATTAAAACACACATTCCCGATCATGTACCATGACAATCTACACATCAAATGAAACCTTACAGTCTCCTCTTTTTGAATATGCAATTCATTTCCCTGCAAAACAATCACTCCCCGAGCACATGGGGCTTTTATACGGAAAAGCACAAAGCTTACCTTTGAAGGCTTTGCCCAGGTCAAACTCAGCATTTCACCGAATAAGCTTGGTCTCAATCTGTCCGTAAGGATCCAGCGAATAAAATAAAGTATTTTATAAAACAATTTAGTCCAAAACACGTGTTAGATCCATTACGACATGTGATCCGGCAACATGCTTGTCGTTGTTTACCCAAAACCACGAGCCTTGCTGAAGGTGAAGGCGGAGCCCAAATGTCCTTCTGCGGCTCTCGTATTCAAAATGGCTGCTTCTATATGGGGAAGATCCCCCTTTTATGTGACTATATCTAAGTCCAAAAGAATACTTTGATTTCATGATGGAAGTGAAAAGGCTTGGAAAACAATGTATTTTTGAATGGGTATCTTCAATTTCGGTAATTAACGGGTAAAAATCTTAAACACTGTCCCTTTAACTTAACCTCGTTTTAATCAAGGTTAATCTTTTAAATTATAATTTGGATTTGAACAACTTTTACTAGATTGAACTTGCTGGAGCAGAAACTTTTTATATTAATGTTATATATATATATATATATATATATATATATTATTATATGCTACTTTTATGTAACTTTTCTGTCAAAGTCTCCATGGAGATGTAGCAACTGCAGATGGAAAATAGCTGTTTAGCTATAATCTGGTGCTCTGTTTTTGTCTTTGTACATTGTCCCTTAAACTAAAGACTAAACTGAACTTATTAGCTTTACCTGGAATGTTCCACACTACAGCATTAACCTTATCTGTCACCATGGAAACAAATAGGTGGCACCACAAAGGCAATTTACGAGCAGGTCAGATGGGCAAGTGGCACCCCGAACATAAAAGTTACACAGTGTGCCTTAAAGATATTATCCATACTGCACTCTCACTGTGGGAAACTGTGAACTAGGTCAGTGAACATCTAGGTAGGCTGTCATCAAAACGGTTGAATATTTAATTTTGCCCAAAAGTGACTGAGCTACTTTTACTTCCTCCTGTGCTGGCTCTGCTCTCCATACTCTTGGCTTGTCACAAATGCACTATGCTTCCCTTTCACACCCTGCAGCTCATTTTTAATTAGCACAAAAGAGCAAGTTCTCAGGGTATTTTCACTGTTTTTACCAGAACACTATCAGGACATAACCTAAAAGTATACCACTGAGTTTGCACATGACCTTGGATGTTTCCGCTGAAGCTTTGGCTGTTCCTGTTAAGTGCTGGTTTGGCCTTGAAGCTAAATCCGTTAATTAGAATCTTTTTAAGCTTCTGATAAAAGTAATGAACTAAACACTGTTATGAATCAAGAGGAGAGCGAATGCTTTACAAATTTCACATAATGTTGAATTGCAAATTGTGAATACAGTAGTTCTTATATATTTTACTGTTAAGAAACTACAAACCTATTTAGATTTTTAGGTTTGACTGACATGTATTTTTTGTTTTTTGAAGTCTGCAGATGTGTGTGAGGAGATCCTAAGAGTGGTATCCAGATCAAGTCGACTAGAAGAATTGATTCTCGACAATGCAGGACTGAAAACGTATGTGAAAATGGGCTTGGGCGATAGTCCTCTACATACAATACCAAAATGAATATACCATAAACGGATACAGAAACAAGAGAATTACAAATGATTTACCAAGTTGCTTTATTGACATTGATTTGGGTTTGTTTTGATCCAGACTAAATTTATTGTCACATAGAGAGAGTGGACCGTACACTATATCGGTTACATTTATTCTATAGAAATCGTAAATAATATAATATAATCACAGCTATTTAAGTTATTGACAAAGGTTGTATGGACATGCCGTTTAATGTGTCACATGTCAATCCACAGAGATTTCGCCCAAAAGCTTGCTGCCGCCCTGGCGAGCAACCCCAGCTCAGGACTCACTACTATTAATCTTGCCAACAACCCTCTGGAGGATAGAGGTATGATGTACACTCTTATCTGCTGCAGTGTTTTTATCTGTGCTGCGGTGCCACTCTGGGCCATGTAACTCAAGACTGGAGTGTTTCTTTTGGCAGCCCACTTTGTTGAATGCAGAGAAATCATGCACTGGTGTTTGAGACTACAAATAACTGAATGTGGTATTGTTATAGCTAATGAATTAGGTTATTTTAAAGGGATAAATTATGTACAATTTCTGATGGGCAGTGTGCTACTAGGTTTGGCGAAAGTATTGAAAATCTGATACTGTTTGATACTAAAACTAGTATTAAACCTAGATACTAATTGGAGCAGGTATCAATATTAAAAATAGACCTTTCCTGAATAGATTTAGAGTGCTGTATCAGAAGTATAAATTCAAGTACAAGACCACATAGACTAGTATATGCCCATGGGCCACTATGGAACAAACCTCTATGACTGACGGATTACACAGATACAAGTTCACATGGTAATATAAAAGAAAATACTATGATTTAATGTTGAAAATCATGTTCTTTTGTCTACAGAAAACAAGTACACATGTTTATAATTATTATTGTGGTATTGGAATTGGTATTGAGTATCGAGTCTATTCTTAAGTAGTGAAACTGAACAATCTGCTACTTTTGCACACATTTTTTGCACTTATCTATTTTGTACTTAATTATTTTTATGTATGTATTCTTGTGCTTTCTATAATTGCTAAAAAAAAAAAAAAAAAAACTTTTAAAAATCAACATTCTTACTGTGAGCACCTTGCCTCTCCACAGATCTTACCTGTAACTTGGCCTGGTGGAGTCACTTGCTTGCTTACTATAGTGTGGAACATTTTAGGCATAGAACAAACATCTCCATGGAGACAAGCAAGTGGCGAGCTGTTAAAACAAGTTACATAGTGCGCCTTTAAACAGTAAATCTGATGTAATGATGAAATCAGCTTTGTCACAGTTCAGCAACTGCACAAATCTGAATATTTTATGGCAGAATGTCACAGTCTGTTCATGGTATGAATTAAAGATGGTCAGTGGTCACATATTGAGTCAAATGTGGGCACCAGACCTGAATACTGAATTATGTTAGAATTAGAAAAAATTAGAAAAAAATCATTATAATTTTTGTCCTTATCTCCTTTTGTTGCAGGTATCTCATCTTTAGGTGCTCAGTTTGCCAAACTGCAAATGGGACTAAAACATTTAAACTTTTCTAAGACCTCACTATCACCCAAAGGTAATAGCTTTTATGTTTATTGATCCAAAGATGCATACACACAGACCAATACTTGCTTTTTGATTCACACCACCCACTGCAGCACAAACTGGGTGTTATTCGGACATTACAACACAGGGCCCAAGTGGTTCCCACAAGCACAGAGGGTAAGGAGAAAGAAGAACAACAGGTGCAGGAAGTCCTCTCTGTTTGTGGTTATCCTAAATGGGCTGTCAACAAAACCAAAAGGGACAAGGGCAAGAAACAAGACAACAGAGAATCCGAACCCAGGAGGAAAGGGGTAGTGATTCCGTACCTGGCTGGTGTTTCGGAAAAACTACAGAGGATTTTCAGACAATATGAAATTCCAGTTTATTTCAAACCCACAAACACTTCAAGACAAAAACTCGTCCACCCAAAGGACAAAACACCGAGCCACAAACAAAGCAATGTGGTCTACTCCATTCAGTGTAGTGAAGACTGCAGTGAGCGCTATATTGGGGAAACCAAACAGCTACTTCACAAGAGGGTGTACCAACACAGGCGGGCGGGCCAGAGAGGACCGTCATCTGCCGTACATCTTCACCTATAAGCCGCGGGCCATTCATTTGAGGACAGTGAGGTTCAGATCTTAGCCAGGGAAAAGAACTGGTTTGAGAGGGGAGTTAAAGAGGCTATTTTTGTCAAAAAAGAGAATCCGTCGTTAAACAGAAATGGGGGAGTTAGACACAACTTGTCTCCCATCTATAATTCGATTCTCAAACCAAGTCAAAAACAGACAAAGAAACATTAGGACAGACAAGCCATTGCAGAGGGGTGGAGAGGGTCGTTTGGTCTTGAATAGGGAGACAAAAATGGACGCCAGAGAAATTTGAAATACAAAGAGACAGGTTAGTTGATAGTTTCAGAGCTATTTCAGTGTAGTGAGCGCCTCCTAGGGCTTATAGATATGCTAATACTAGACGCCAGAGGAATTCGTAAAACAAAAGAGCCAGAGGAGCTGGGATAGTTTTCAGAGCTTTTTTTCAGTGTAGGTAGCTCCTCCCTGCAGCTAGATATAAACAGGGTCTAACCAGCATGAGAACCAGAGCTGACGAAGCCTCTCGGATGAGTGGCGAAACGTTTTCGACCAAACAAACTTTGTCCAGTTGACAAATTGAATTTCTCCTTTTATCCAAAGATGCATAGTTAAACAGTGTTAGTTTGAGCTTGCTTTGTATACATGTTTGTGAAATATCTAATAGTTCTAGTTCAATAGAATTTTTCTAACTCGACAGATCTCATGGTCTGTAGAGACTCTTTGTAAATGTGGTCCTATCTGTTAATCTACAAACAGCTCTGCTTTCCAAAGTCCACAGCTGCCCTTCCTAAAATGAGCTCACTGCATTAAAGGGTCAATCTTGGTTCTCATCTAAGGCTATTTGTTTGAAACCTTATAGAGGGATCTTATTTGCTATTTTCAGTCAAGCGTTCCCTCACATGTCCTGGAGCAGTCATGCCAAATCGGAGCAGTAGAAGAGGTGCATGTGATTGCCATGTGAATGACTGGTTGAGCGAATGCTTCCTAGCTTGCATTCCTTCATTCCTTCTTAACCAACACTTAACGCATTTCTGTCGACTATAAATACAAACTCAATTTGCAAGGAGCTGGGACAAAATGTTGCGATGTATACATTTGGGGGGGGGGGGGGGGACAGCTGTATCTACAATGGACCATTATGTACATAGAAACCAATACTATTTAACCTTGCATTTCACCTAAAAATGATCACATTTTATTCTCAATGTGTATCTATAAATATATATTTAAATTGTCTTATGAGATTTGCACTTCCAATTTGTGATGTTGAATTCCAAACGTTATTCAATCAATCCAAATAAGAGTTGTATTTCTATATATTTTTACATTTAATACAACAATACACTATCCCATATGGAGACCAAAGCAGTGGTCTAGTATTATGTTACTTTCATTTTCTGACTGGGCATTCTGATGGCGACCCGGGTCTTTTTCAGCTACTTCATTTCCTCTGCTATTTCCTTCAATATACTGTCAAAACACAGACTGGAGATGCAAGGGTGGTGATAGCGCTGACTCTGCCCCTCTTTGTGTTTGTGTTCAGGGGTGAACAGCCTTTGCCAGTCCCTCAGTGCCAACCCGTCCATCCCCAGCAGCCTGCTCCATCTGGACCTCTCAGGGAACATGCTCAGAGGGGATGACATGCAGGTAAAGGTGCTGCAAAGGCTGATCAGATTGATGGGACAAATCAATTGTTGGAATTAGATGCATTTAATGTACTAATCTGTAAATGTTATGGTACAATAAATGCACACTGAGCACTAGTTAAGGGCCTGTACCTCATTTTTATCTAATGATATTTCCTCTACACTTTCCAAGGCATGTTTGATCTTGAAGGAAGCAAAGGTCAAGGACAGACTTATAATCAGAGATATTCATCAGAGAATTGCATGTGACTTTGCTAGACATACCCCTCTCTCACTCTAACGTGAACCATTTTAGAGAAATAATTAAGTGGGTGGGGCCAACAGTTCATTCCGAAACGTGTTCACTCTGTGGTTTAAACTGGATACAGGCCCTCTGAATCATATCAAGAGGCGTTCAATCAGCATGCCTTCTTTTATCATGTGATTTAAAAATGTATATGTATTAATGGCGATATAGAAGCAATTGTTTGAAGCAGCAGTGTCTGGATATGGTTAACTGATGGCACAAATTGATTATAACAGGACATGTCAGCATTTGTGTGGGGCGCGTCCTGCTGGCTCATTACTAATCACTGGACATGCTGCACTGTAGGAGGCTATTGACTTTTGAGGGCCTGAATACTGCGAACATAGGCTGGAACCACATCAGTCAGATTACAGTTCACAATGGCTTTATTTTAATAATTAATTAGATAAGATAATATTAGAACCATTGATTGGAAAATGTCTTCATCAGTGCACCTGGTTTATATTTTGTTTTGTGTTTTTAAGTGTGTAGTGCATCATAAGCAGAATTGCAATAGCCATCTTGTTTCATCTACCCCCTTTCACAAATTTACCATAGTATGTGTGGTATTTCATGGTGAGATAAGATATAGGATTACCAATATAAGTCAGAAAAAGAGTTGAAAATTGTATGTGTGTTTTTCAGCATTTCTACCATTTCCTGGCTCAACCAAACAGCTTGTCCACCCTCGAATTATCCAACACTGACTGCTCCTTGGATCAGGTAACAAATCAACCAACATAACTGATTGCTTATCCAGTAGCAACTCTTTATAATAATTGTAATCCAATTATAAGCTCCATGCACCAAGTGGCCTGAATACTATATGTGATGTACTGATGTGAGCCAAATCCATGCATTGATCACTTTGAGAGCCAGCCAGCTGTCAGCTTGTCACTGACGATATTGATTAGCATTTAAATCATATTCTGGTCACACTAGGGCAGGTTTGTGTTTGACTAACATGATGCTGGCTGGTGTGTTGCCAGGTTTGCTCTGCTCTGCTGAGAGGATCAACCCAACATCTCTCGGTGCTCAGTGTGTCAAAAAGTGTCTTCGCCCACAGGTATGGAAATGCAACCCTGGTTTAATACAGTACGAAAACACTTAAGATCATGCAGTGGAATAAATTTTAGTCTGAGTACACACCTGGTCTCATTCATCTCCTGTCTGGATATACAGCTCTGGAAAAAAATAAGAGACCACTGGAAAATGATCCGTTTTTCAGATTTTACTTCTTATAGGTATGTGTTTGGGCAAAAGGAACATTTTTGTTTGAGTCTATAAACTACTGACAACATTTCCCCCAAATTATTTGCAGAAAATGACAAATGGTCAAAATAACAAAAAAGATACATGTTTTTAGACCTCAAACAATGCAAAGAAACAAGATCAAATTCATTTTAAAACAACATAATACTAATGTTTACACTTAAGAAGAGTTCAGAAATCAATATTTGGTGCAATAACCCTTATTTTTAATCACAGCTTTCATGCGTCTTGGCATGTTCTCCACAAGTCTTTCACATTGTTCTTGGGTGACTTTATTCCACTCCTGGTGCAAGAACTGAAGTAGCTCAGCTTTGTGTTTGTGTTGGAATTCAACAGACGCTGGAATGGAATGGCTGTAATACATGTTATCCAGAGCTGTATTTATCATGATGAAATTTAGTATGCATGTGGAATCATTTAGACATACAGCGAATCAATTACTCAGTTGTGCACCTGTTTACTTTACAGATACACATTTAAGCAAAAAGAAAAAATAAATAAATAAATAATAATCCATCCATCCATTTTCTTCCGCTTATCCGGGGCTGAGTCACAGGGACAAAAGTCTAAGCAGTGACGCCCAGACCTCCTTCACCCCGGACACTTCCTCCAGCTCCTCCGGGGGGGGTGAGATTGACAGGCGGACCGGTGCAGTGTCGGCAGTGATGCGGTCGCTGTACCGGACCGTTGTGGTGAAGAGGGAGCTGAGCCGAAAGGCGAAGCTCTCAATTTACTGGCCAATCTACGTTCCTACCCTCACCTATGGTCATGAGCTCTGGGTAATGACCAAAAGGACAAGATCGTGGACACAAGAGGCCGAAATGAGTTTCCTCCGCAGAGTGACTGGGCGCTCCCTTAGAGATAGGGTGAGGAGCTCAGTCACACGGGAGGAGCTCGGAGTAGAGCCGCTGCTCCTCCACGTTGAGAGGAGCAGCTGAGGTGGCTTGGGCATCTGTTCAGGACGCCTCCTGGACGCCTCCCTCGGGAGGTGTTCCGGGCATGTCCAACCGGGAGGAGGCCCCGGGGAAGACCCAGGACACGCTGGAGGGACTATGTCTCCTGGCTGGCCTGGGAACGCCTTGGGGTCCCCCCAGAGGAGCTGGAGGAAGTGTCCGGGGTGAAGGATGTCTGGGCGTCTCACTGAGAGGTTGTGTGTGTAAATCAAGCTGTAGGGAAGCATCTATTTATCTGTCGTAGCCAACCACCTCATTTAGAGAAACAGGAAGAAGCAATGATTTTGCAGCAGAGATGTGAACTCACTGTAACATGACTCACTTCAATTCCGGTTAATTAAGTTCCTCATTCTGATTTTACATCATCATGCAGAGTACTTGCAGATGTGTCTTAGTACTTGGTCAATATAATTCAGTATTTTGGTGTATAATAATAATAGTAATAATAATAATAATAATAATAATATTAATAATAATAATAATAATAATAATAATAATAATAATAATAATAATAATAATAATAATAATAATTATTATTATTATTATTATTATTATTATTATTTCATTTAGGACATAACATGTAATTTAAAACTTTATTATGTGACTTTTTAGCCTAAAGATTTAATATAATAATTATTGCACTAAAAAAACTTATTCAAAGGGCCAAGTGAACAGTTAGTGTGCCACCTACTGGTAAAGTTTGTAGTGTCGGCAAAAGAGGTACATAATTACCTGGTACATCATATTTTGGAATAGATAGTGCGCCACCTGCTGTTTATATGTTTGAATCCATTCTTTTGTTACCCTACATATTATTTTGGTAGTTTAATTTATTGGAAATATCAGTTATGTCTAATATAACCCCTTACAAACATGCTTAGATCTTTACAATCTTTACGATCTTTACAAAGAAGTCTTTATCAAGGGCAAATTGGTCTTATGAGAAGAAAATGGTTAATATCTTCCATAAACATCATTCATACGTTGCTTTTCTAATGCAGTTACAATATAAAAAACTTATTTCATTTCCGTCTCTTTTTCAGGAAAGGCAAAGAGGTGCCACCGTCATTTAAACACTTCTTCAGCAGTGCCATGTCTCTCAGCTCTGTCAACGTGTCGGGAACCAAGCTGCCTCCAGAAGCCCTCAAGTGAGAGACAGCTCTTTCATCTGCTGCCAGTAATGACTAAACTCCAAATAATTAGCATTTTTCAAGTTCAATTTATCTTTTCTGTGTATTTTAGAGCGCTGCTTTTAGGGCTGGCTAGTAATGCCAATGTCAAAGATGTATCGCTAGACCTCAGCTGCTGTGAGGTAAGCAATTCCCAAATTAACCTGCATTTGATATAGTGTTAATGAAATTGAATTTTTAATTTTTTTTGCATTGTAATACATGAAGACCTAAATTATGCTGTCAGTATATTGCACCCATTATACTGTAGGTGCATCGAGATGCATGCTAGCCAAAGTGTGTGGGTGTGTTTTTAGAAAATAAATTGAAAACTAATGTAATGCAATTAACTTTTTAGGATCCACTCTAATCGATTTGACAGGCCACTGACATTGCTAACAGCCTGTGTATTAATGGAGAAGTTGGCAGGATAAGACAGAAAACCTGATATGAAGTCTTATCTCTAACTGTTTCATCACAACTCTCCCACAAACATGCACAAGGCATCTGCATCTCCGCCCTTCACTCCAACTGAAAACGCCAGCTTGTTATGCATTCAGTGGGACTGCTAAAGATAACGCATGAATACAAATTAGACAGGAAATTCAGCCCCAGATTTCCCATAGAAATCTTCCCAGATTTAATGAACCGTTTCGTGGAGGCAACCCAAAAACTCCTCCACTTGGGCTGTCAGAATCACAATGAGAACTGTGTCGTCTGTGTAGATTCATACAAATGTTAGTGCTCTGGTAAATACATGTTTGTGTATGATCATTAAGCATCTGTGTTTATTGTCTATAATTGCGGTCTTGGCCCTCACTTCCTGTTTTTTACCCACAATGCCCCTGTAAGCTTGGCCATTGTGTAAGTACTGAGCCCCTTTCGCTAAATAATTAACACCACATTTCTTCATTATTGTTTCTTGGTCTGGCAGATGCTTAATCATCCATTGGTCATTTTTTCCTGATAGTTCTATGATTTTATGATCACACCCCATTGCCATATATATATATATATATATATATATATATATATATATATATATACATACACACACACACACACACACACACACACACACACATATATACACACACATGCATACATACATACACACACACACACACACACACACACACACCGCTCTGGGAAAAAAATAAGAGCCCATTACAGCCATTCCATTACAGCGTCTTTTGAATTCCAACACAAAGCTGAGCTACTTCAGTTCTTGCACCAGAAGTGGAATAAAGTCGCCCAAGAACAATGTGAAAGACTTGTGGAGAGCATGCCAAGACACATGAAAGCTGTGATTAAAAATAAGGGTTATTGCACCAAATATTGATTTTTGAACTCTTCTTAAGTGTAAACATTAGTATTATGTTGTTTTAAAATGAATTTGATCTTGTTTCTTTGCATTGTTTGAGGTCTGAAAACATGTATCTTTTTTGTTATTTTGACCATTTGTCATTTTCTGCAAATAAATGCTCTAAACGATAATATCTTTATTTGGAATATGGGGGAAATGTTGTCAGTAGTTTATAGACTCAAACAAAAATGTTCCTTTTGCCCAAACACATACCTATAAGTAGTAAAATCAGAAAAACTGATAATTTTGCAGTGATCTCTTATTTTTTTTCCAGAGCTATACATACGTAGTTGGATAATAGTTCATCCAACCTATTGCATGTTCTTAATAATTTTTTATGGTCCTAAATCTTTACTTTATTACTTCAGAATTCATAATGCATCAGTGAATCATTATTTTCT
This sequence comes from Paratrypauchen microcephalus, assembly GCA_036785185.1. Lineage (NCBI taxonomy): Eukaryota > Metazoa > Chordata > Actinopteri > Gobiiformes > Gobiidae > Paratrypauchen > Paratrypauchen microcephalus. Next base: position 13,261,787 of record JAVJIX010000002.1, on the reverse strand, counting down.
TCACTTTTTCTCCTCACAGTTGCGGTCTGGAGGTTCTCAGATCCTTGAAAGTTGTATTGCAGAAATCCCAAATATCTCCAGCCTGGATATTTCTGATAATGGTAACTATTTATTGCACTTTATAAAACCTTAATACTTTGTTAGTCTTATTTTGCTATTTTCTTCTGCTATCTAGGCCTAGACTCAGACCTGTCCACTCTTCTTGTCTGGTTGGCCAAGAATCGCTCCATCCGGCACTTATCTTTGGGAAAGAACTTCAACAATATCAAATCAAAGTAAACAATCTAGTCTTAATTACATGTCTAATATTCTGTAACATTTTTTCAACTTTTTATATTTATTTCTCTTTCCAGAAACTTGGCGCCAGTGCTGGATAGTCTGGTACATATGATTCAGGAGGAGGAGTCGGTGAGCTTACCTTGAATCTTATTTTCAGCCATATCATTTCTATTTATTAATAAGTAGGCTACCTCTCCACTGGGGGGCAGTGTCACCTGAGTAAATATACCCGTAACAATGACACAGCTACACAGGATTTTGCACCTTTTTTGGCCTCTACTTTCTTATTAGGTTAAGCAGTATTTTCTTAAAGATTCCATGACATGGTACTTCTTGATGCTTTGATATGGCACCTTAGTGGTTCCCTAATTCTGTATATGAATCCTTCTCGAAAATCAAGCCTCAGTGCATGAGAGAGCCTCCTGAAGACCGTTCTATTCATAAATATGTCTCTGAAACACTTTATTCTGGGCGTTGTTGCTTGAATGCAAATGAGGAGGACAGAGACAGGCCAGTGCAGCAGGTGGGTTGTGGCCAAATACGCCGCTGTTTCGTGGATTAGCGGTGCGCTGTGCTCTGTTACCCACTTCCACGTTTTAAGCGCTTGGGAAGATATGAGACGCGTCCCATGAAAAAAAAAACACATTTCCACAGAAAATAAAATTAAACCACTGCTGTTTCAGAGTTTCAGAGGCTCGGATAAAGGACATCCGAGCCTGGAAACACTCTCACGTGTCTCCAGGCAAAAAAAAACAACGCATCTCGCATTTTGTAGCTCGTTTGCGGTCCAAATTCTCTGGGCGTGATTTCCAGAGACGGGGTGGACATCCAGACGGGGGTGGAAACCTTTCCCCAAGTGTGATGTCAGAAAGTTCCCTTGTTCAGAATCGCCCGTTTGGGCTGTCTTTTTTTCAAATGCGGAAAAGGATCGCAATTGCTCAGTTTACACATTTCACAACTTTTAGCCATGGGGGGATGGGCCCTAAACAGGGTAGGGGAGCTCACATTAAAGGGATAGAGCGTTTTTTTTAAATGTTAATCTGTATGGGTTTCCTTCTAAAAGTTACGTGTGTTGACACCGGCTTACCTCTGACACTCTCAGCTGATCCCGGTTCGGCTCGCTTTCTGGAGCTCAGGTAATTAGGTCCGGTAACTTCTTTAAAACATTAAATAAAGCTTGTTTTTCTTCTCAAAACAAAACATTTGTCCTTAAGGTGATATAGTTGCGTCCCAAACAGTTGTCAACGAAACATCCAGCAGCGAACTAAGCGATCGCGTATTGTGTCTGGCGACTTGTATCACAGCACGCATATCAGCTGTATTAGCCTGATCACTTGTAAACTTTCCCTTGCGGCGGACCGCATCTGCGGTACACTTCCGTTAAAGGTGATCAGGCTAATACAGCTGATATGCGCGCTGTGATACAAGTCGCCAGACACAATACGCGATCGCTTAGTTCGCTGCTGGATGTTTCGTTGACAACTGTTTGAGGCGCAACTATATCACCTTTCGGACAAATGTTTTGTTTTGAGAAGAAAAACAAGCTTTATTTAATGTTTTAAATTAGTTACTGGACCTAATTACCTGAGCTCCAGAAAGCGAGCCGAACCGGGATCAGCTGAGAGTGTCAGAGGTAAGCCGGTGTCAACACACGTAACTTTTAGAAGGAAACCCATACAGATTAACATTTAAAAAAAACACACTATCCATTTAATGTTCAAAAACCTCAGAAAGTGAAAATTTCATGCCATGGGACCTTTAATATAATGAATCAACCAAATTGATTACATGGTTACATTTCTACTAAAAAATTATGCTAATATTTTTTCTTTTATACATCTTTTACTAATGACTTCTTTATCAGGTTAGTTTAATCGTACCCTTGTGGCCTCATGGAATCTATTTTCTCTTCCACCTCATTTCATTTGCTGTTTTTATCAGTGTCTTCTGTGGGGGAGCTGTGACACATGTACCCTGGTGCATGGCCGCCCTCTTCTCCCGTAGGATTAAAATGGCTAAATTGATGATCCTATTGAACCTCTCTGTGCCAGATCGGTCTCTGGATGCTTGTCCTTTATCTGTGTGAGAGCTGGTTATCAGGCTGGGCAGATGCAACCACACATTGAAAGTGATGAAGAGAGGGTGAAAGTTGATGGATTGCTTTTGACATGTTTGTGAGTTAAATGAGCCTGTAGATGTTACCAAAGGTGTCAAAAAACGTGTAGGACACCTTTAAGCGTCTCTTTGAACTGATAACCAAAAATAATCTGAAGAATTGCTAATTTCTTATCATTTTATTTTTTATTTCTGGTAAAATTTCTTGTTTAACACAAAAAAGTTAATTGATATGTCTTAACGGCTGAATAAAAGCTTTTACATTCATAAATATTGGAGAATTTCTTTTAATGATCATGGCGAACCTTTGCCTTTATCCCACTCCCCAGGCCCTCACCTCTCTTTCTCTTGCTGACTCCAAACTCAAAAGTGACCTAACCATTGTCCTGAATGCACTGGGCAGCAACACCTCCCTCACCAAGCTGGACATCAGTGGGAATGCCATGGGTGACATGGGAGCCAAGATGTTGGCAAAGGCACTGCAAATCAACTCTAAACTCAGGTGAAAACTTTGCAGTATTTTGACATTTCTGCCTGTGGTTAAAACGTCAAAAAACCTAAAATTCTCATATTTGCTGTTACATTATATTCAGCCTGACCTGCTCTTTCTGCACAGGTCTGTGATCTGGGACAGGAACAACACCAGCCCTCAGGGTCTGCAGGATGTAGCGGCTGCGTTGGAAAAGTAAGTTATATCTTTTTGATTTCCCTTTATGGTTGAAGCCATAATATCAGTCATAATATCCATTGTTGCAACCTTATTGTGAGCATTGTAGCATACAAGACAGTTTGTGCTGAGCATCAAGAAACCGGGAGATGTGTTTCAATATTAAAAAACCGGCACAGATCAGAGGATGACCCAGGAGACCAAACAACTGACACAGAGACTATAACAACAAAGAAAAGCTGAAATGAATAGAACCACTGACAAAGGCAGAAAGCACAAACACAGTCTGACTGATATTATTTCTAATGATTTCTATCTTTCAGTTTGGTTTGTGGGAAATGACACGTGCATCAAACTGAATTGGTTTCCAGGGCTCATCTGTACATGCACCTTTCTCATCTTCTGTTTATCATATTCAGCCTGGAGCATATTCTTTATACTGTATTATTGAATAAGCAGTTTTCATTTCTCTTGTTATTTGTTTTTGAAAGTGATTTGCACTGCTGTTTAACTTGATTATTCATGAATTCATTTCTTCAGTATTTTTCCATACTCTTCTCCATTGTAGTATTGTGGTCATATTTGAATATGTTTCAACATGTACTGTTTACAAAATCAAAACCAACCTTCAGCACCCTCTCAGACTTCTCATAAATATGTATTATGTGGGGACCTCTATTACAGCCTCTGTAACCTTTGTAAAAACCAGGACCTTTGAACTGACAGCCAGGGCAACTAAAGATGGACAGAATAACATGAATGTCTAAACGTCTTTTAATCTATGGAATACAATTAGAAATGTTTATGAAATGCAGATACAGATAATTGGAGGAGGTGTTTTCATTGTTAAAATAATGACCTGGCTTTAAACTTGCAGAAACTTCACAATTCGATTCATGCCCATCCCCATCATTGATGCCTCCCAGGCTTTGAAGGCAAATCCAGAGAAGACAGAGGACGCCTTACTAAAGGTCTGTTAGCAGGTTCCTATATCTTTTCAAGCTTCACATTATGTATTATTGATTTTGTGGGCTGTAAAGTATGTGCTAGGGCAGAGGGAATCAATCAATCAATCAGTGTATTATCCTTTGTGGTTTATTTCTGTGTTTTTCGGCTTAGATTGAAAATTACCTGTACAGGAACCATGAAACCAGGAAATACTTACAAGAACAGGCTTATCGCCTTCAACAGGGCATTGTGACCACAACCACACAAACGGTTTGTTTGCAAATGTTAGTCAAGGATGAATAAACTAATAAACTTAAACAGCACCAAATAATGATTGTGTTTTTTCATCTAGGTGATTGACAGAATATGTGTAAAGGTTCAAGACCATTTGAACTCCTTGAGAAACTCTGAAGCAGACACAATAGTGGAAGATGTGAAATCCGCTGAAAACCTCATTAAGGATGCAAGAAATTCAAAAACGGTAAGCAAGATATTTATTTGGAAATTGAATCTGTTAACCTACATCAGGGACTGCAGATGGAAACTAGCTGTTTAGCTATAATCTGGTGCAGTACATCTGTTTTATGAGCATAATGTCTCTGTACATTGTCCCTTCAAATAAAGACTAACTAAAAAAAAAACAACAACCCACACCTTTGTTGTGATAAATGTTTATTTGTGTGTGTCTCTGTAGTTGCTCCCTAACCTGTACCACCTGGGTTTGTCATCTCGAGAGGAGGTCAACAGCTCTTCAATGGGGCCCATTCAGGAGAAACTGGAGTCTATGGCCGGAGAGGTCACCACCGTAATGGACCAACAGCTTCAAGTAAGTAAATATGAGATGTTGTTTGGATGGCTTTCATGGCACTTACTAACTTCCATAATTGTATCTTATAAACTAACTTTTTCCATGGAGTACAGTTGGAAAATTAGCGTTGCAGCTAGAACTGGCACATTAACGGTGCTGCCCCTGTTCAAATAACAACAACTGGGAAACGGACTCCAATGTTATAATGTTGCAACTTATAATGTGAATTTTCTAACATATAACATTGTTAGACTCCTCACACAAGTTTATCTATGATATACAGACTTTGTTGGAGTCTATGGTGGATGCAGCTGAGCGCCTTTGTCCACACGTGATGAAGAGGAGTAACCTTCGTGCAGATCTGTTGAAAGCTAGTTCATCCAAAATGCTTGTGCCCAAAAGTTTTGTCACTAGAACTCTCCTGGAGCAGTCAGGAGTCGACATTATCAACAAAATCAGGTGAGAGACCTGTATATCTTTTAAATCCGAAGTAGCAGTTTTTTGGACAATAATGATATCTTCTTCTTTATTTTAGTGAGGTGAAGTTAAGTTTGGCATCATTCTTGTCAGATCGTATTGTGGATGAGATTTTAGAAGCACTTTCTACATCACAGCATACACTGGTAAATATATCTTATAATAAGAGTGTATTATATGCTTGGGAATTTAAAATGATATGTATATAAACATTTTTTTATCTTGTTTTTCTTAGGCAGACCATCTGGTACGGAGAGGTCGTCCATTGGTGCAGCAGGAGTCCGTGGATCTTGACGTTCCAGAGGAGAAGATCCCTAAACGTGTCTCCACTGAAATTTTGGAGGGGGAAAGGCTGGATGACTTGGAAACCTGCATGGTACGCATTTTTATGAGATTTAAAATGGGCGAAGATGTTAGAATATACCTAGTATTATTTTAGTTTATTTGATTTATTTGACATGGACAATGCACTGGAGGATTAATCGCAAAGATGCTTTGTACCAGACTTTAGCTCATTTCCATCTGCAGTCCCTGAGACATTACAAACAACATTAGAAACAATGAACATAAAGCATAAAAACAATGCAATTCATAATTTTTACAGTGGGGGTGATACATTTCATCATTAGTAAAAAAAATAATTAAAACTCTTTTCCCGATACCTGTACCCCCTTCTCATGTCTACTCTAACTTTAATGCTGACATGTCTGCACTCTTAGAAATTGTTATTTAATTTCCAGGCTAAATTTTTTTAAGCATTTGAATAATTTTAGCTCAGTTGGAAGTTTGTTCCTGAAAGACCTGAAAGGGTATTAAGCAATCTGAAGGATTTTTGTTTTGTTTTGAAATTTTGATTATTTAATTTTAGATTTTGTTATTTAAAGATTTACTTAAACATCTTATGAAAATGCAGACTTCTCTTCTTTCTTGTATGATTATACCTGTTATGTTTCATTTTCCTTTACTTTTCTTTTGTACCTACTTTGCTCCTTGAAGACTCTTTGCTGTACCAGTGTAAGTGATTCTGCACTGTCACTAATTCTCTTCAAATTCACTGCTTTTTCACTGGCTTTGCTTACTTTACTATACTTTGTGCTTTGTAATAGTCACATTGAATCTGACCTAAAGCTAAAAATACATGGCACATGCATAGTAATAATGACGCTTTCAGCTGTCCGTCAGTGCACTGCGTTAACAGGGTTGTCTCTGCATATCACTGCTTTTGGCTTGAGTTGCCTTGTCTTTTGGTACATTAGCAAGTACCAAATACCCAAAAGGATGAATTTCATTATTGGCATTTGGAAAAAAATTGTTACAAATTTACTTTTCAGAACAGTTTGGTTAATATGATAATGATTTTTATTCAGATGACTCCCAAATCCAAGAGGAAAAGCATCCATAGTAGAATGCTGCGGCCAGTGTCCCGTGCCTTTGGTAAGTCATATTTCATGCCTAATTAGCTGGTTAAACCCTCAAATACTTTAAAGCGTACAATTAAGTATTGATGATGGTTAAATTTAACATTATGAGTTGGTTGTTTTTCCAGAGATGGAGTTTGACCTGGACAAAGCCCTGGAGGATGTTCCTGTTCATGTAGAAGACTCCACAGTGTCTCAGCCCACGCCTGCTTCTGCCCCATCCAAACAGGAGCAGAGGTCTTCAGGGGGAATGATGACCCTGCCATCGGAGGAGGAGAAGAAACTACAACATTTCACCAAACTCCGGCCACGCAGGAACAAGAAAACCCACTCCAGCAAAGTACCAGTACGTTCAAACTGTGCAAAAACTAAACTAAATGTACAGTGTTTGGTTTGACATAACATTTGTGACCTGCAGGCATTCAGCAGTACGTCATCCCAGGACGGAGAGCAGAACGGGCTTATGGGACGGGTGGATGAAGGCGTGGATGAGTTCTTCTCTAAAAAGGTCACCAAATTGGATTCAAAGTAAGTACTAACTCTTGTCCAAACTATTATGCAGTTATTAGGTTTTTTTTCCTTATTTCACAAACTGTACTGTCATAGACGTTCCTCAAAGAGTTCTGAATCTCACGACGGAGAGAAGAAAAAGAAGGGAGGTTTTCTGAACCTGATCAAGCGGTCCTCCAAAGACAAACCAGACAAACTGGACAAACCAGACAAATCTGACAAATCAGACAAGCTGGAGAAGAACCATCCTGTTGCTATATCCACCACAACATCCTCCTCCAGTATCCCAGAAGAGCCCTCCTCACCTAAGGTGGCGCTAAGGAGCCCAGCACATGAGCCAAAGTCTCGGTACTGACTTTTTTGGTTTGTTTTTTAGGATTTGTCAGAAAACATAATCTTATATAGGTATATAATAAAAATGTATATTTAAACCAACCAGTAAGTAAGACCTCTGTTCTTCAGGGACACGTCCAGTCGCTCCCAGCCCGCAGACTACAGCAGCAGCTCGGATCGATCAGAAGACTTAAGGACCCCAGACTCAATGGATGAGCCGTGGGATGGGTCAGACGGGCGAGGCAGTCCCCAGGGGGGGAAGAGGCATCCTGGGGTGCAGATGATCGGCAGTGGGCTCCTTGCAGAGATGAAGGCCAAACATGAGAGGAGAGTTCATAAAGTAAAAACCCTCTAACAAGTATTTAAATTGAATAGTAGTTAAATTAAGTCAGTTTTGTTCATTGTTTTGTGACTGCAGTTGTGAGAGCAGAGCCCCTCATCAGCCTGTCAACAAAAACGCATCTTATACCACAGACTGCAGTGGTGTATTTGAAAGGGATCAGAGGACAAAAAGTTTCCTATACGTATAGTCAAGTAAAATATGGGTTACATTAGGTTAGCATTCTTGCACTAACATGAAGTATGGCAAAACGCCTTCTCTTCATTAAAGATCCCATGACATGGTACTTCTTGATGCTTTTATATAGCGCCTTAGTGGTTCTCTAATACTGTATATGAAGCCTTCTCCAAAATCAAGCGTTGGTGCATGATACAGCCTCTTGGAGGCAGTCCTATTGAGACTTGTGGCTTTTACGCAGTCTATTCTGGGCGTGTCGCTTTAATGCAAATGAAGAGGACAGAGACAGGCCAGTGCAGGCGGGAGGGGGTGTGGCCAAATACGCCACTGTTTCGTGGTTTAGCGCTGTGCCTTCCGTATGTGTAACCGGAGGAAGAAAGGAGGAACAAGTCCAGCTCTGTTTTGTCCCATGAAAAAAACACTCGAAGGCAAATTTCCACTGAAAATAAAATTAAACCACTGCTGTTTCGGATGAAGGACATCTGAGCCTGGAGAGACTCTCACGTCTCTCCAGGCAAAAACAAACCGCAGCTTGTAGCTCGTAGCGTTTGCGCAAGGGCCAGTCCAAATTCTCTGGGCATGATTTCCAGAGACGGGGTGGACATCCAGACGGGGGGGTGGAAACCTTTCCTCAGTGTGACGTCATAAAAGTAGCTTGTCCAAAATCGCCCGTTTGGGCTGTCTTTTTTTCAAATGCGGAAAAGGATCGCAGTTTACACATTTCACAACTTTTAGCCATGGGGGGGGCTAAACAGGGTAGGGGAGCTCACATTAAAGGGATATGCCACCCCCAGGTCAGATTTGGGCATCTCCCCACAGTCCAGAGACAAAAATAAGCGGTGGAAAGCGTTTTCCTGCTCACCCAGCCATTGTCCGAGTCTGTCGCCACTGACCGCCGCAGTATCTGCAGCTACTCCGCCTTAGACTGGAGTCTAACGTCGCCAGAGAAAGATTTCAGCCAAAAGGAATTAATTTGCTATTTATTGGAACTATTTTCCAGTGCGGAAGAATACAGCCGAATCACGCAGCACGCTGCCAGGGGAATCCCTGTTACGCACCGGGGAGGGAGTTCCCCTGTTGCACAACGTGGTGCGTGATTCGGCTGTATTCTTCCGCACTGGAAAATAGTTCCCACCCAAAATGACCAAGGCAAGCTCTCCATGTTGATTTGCACATTTATTTGCACTCGATATGAATGCGCACTACACAGAAAGTAATTGGGAAACGCATCGAGCAAATTAATTCCTTTTGGCCGACGTTAGACTCCAGTCTAAGGCGGAGGAGCTGCAGATACCGCGGCGGTCAGTGGCGACAGACTCGGACAATGGCTGGGTGAGCAGGAAAACGCTTTCCACCACTTATTTTAGTCTCTGGACTGTGGGGAGATGCCCAAATTTGACCTGGGGGTGGCATATCCCTTTAATGTTCAAAAAGCTCAGAAAGTGAAAATTTCATGCCATGGGACCTTTAAATTCTTATTATGTGTTGACGCCCTCTTCTGGGTGTACTAGGAACAACATTCTGTGTTAAGTAATGTGCAATGTGTAAATTATAACTGACCATTATCATGATGATTATCATTACATGTTTTAGAATATTATACTACATATTTACATAAAAAATACATATACTGCATGTTCAAATGTTTTTCATAATTAAATGCAACCTGTTTCTCTGTTACTTTCCAGTCTTCCAGCCCAGACAGGCCTGAGAGCAATACAGCAGGTAACACATTTTTTATCATTCTCAAATTTTTACATAATTTAGTGGGATAATACATGTTGTAAATATAAATCATAGTCTTACACCAATCAAGAAGCAGTTTGCGAAGAAAAGTTCTAAAACATTGATGACATCGCGCTTGAGAGAATTCTATACAAAAATTAGGCACAAGTAACACATTTGTTCTGATACTTAAAACATTATTTCAACAAATTAAAGGTGCTTTCTTATATTTTTGTTTGTCAAATAATAATTTCTGTGTACATTAGGATAGTTTTGGCCCAGTGCACAACATCTTAACTGTGTTTTAGTGAGAAACTTTAATCGTTGGCTTCACTCGGTTACATTCAGTTTGGATATCACCATCAACCCAGTCCTTTGTTTGTTTACAGCTAAGCCACAGCCCCCTACTCCTGAAAACCGATCTCCCAGTAGTCCCATGAGTAAACTTGACTTTTCCACAGCCCCCCCAGAAAAGACCCCCGCTCATGGTGAAAACAAACCTGAAACGGCTCCTCGTGTCCGGGCTGCATCATCATCTGGTCCCCCCGGAGGACCCGTTAGTCCTAAACCTCAAGTTCCACCGGGGGCTAAACCTGCTCTGGCTGCACGGCCCACTATCCCACAGAAACCAAGGACAACCAGTACCAGCAAGAGCATAGGTATAAAATGTACCATGTTGATTGCTTCGGTCTTGTCCAAAATGTTTTAACTAACTGTATGTATTTATTTATTTATCATTAGATGAGAGCTCAGATTCTCCAAGCAGTGCATCTCCTAAAACTAACAGTCGACCTTCAACACTGAAAAAAGCCCAGTCAGAAAAGGACAAAGATGGACAGACCAATAAAAGCTCCAAGGAAGGTTGGTTCAAGTTGCCTATAATTACTCTGCTAGGCTACACTGTGTAACTTTTTTGGCTGGATTTTTCTACAGTATGGCATTATATCAATCAAACAATATTTATAAAGCGCTTTTCATACAAAATTGTAGCACAAAGCGCCTTGCAGTGATTAAGGATTAGAAGATATTATATATAACTATCTAGCATTCATTTCATTACAGGTGTTTTCCTTGCTGAAAATACCTAGAAAAACGTGCCATTACTGTCACTGTTAGCATGGTCACCTCTCCACAGATCTGACCTGTAACATGGCCTGGTGACTACCTACCTTCTTGTCTCTGTGGATGTTAAAGGTCCCATGGCATGAAATTTTCACTTTCTGAGGTTTTTGAACATTAATGTGAGCTCCTCTACCCTGTTTAGGCCCCCCCCATGGCTAAAAGTTGCGAAATGTCTAAACTGAGCATTTGTGGTTCTTTTCTGTGTTTGAAAAAAACACAACTCAAACGGGCGATTCTGAACAAGGAAACTTATTGACGTCACATCGAAAAAAAGAAATGCAAATGCAGTTCTACCCCCGTCTGGACGTCCACCCTCTGTCTCTGGAAATCACGCCCAGAGAGTTTGGACCGCGAAGGAGCTACGCAATGCGAAATGCGTTTTTTTTATTTGCCTGGAGGCTCGTGCGAGTGTTTCTAGGCTCGGAAGTCCTTTACCCGACCCTCTGGACCTCTGAAACAGCAGTGGTTTAATTTTATTTTCTGTGAAAATGTGTTTTTTTCATTGAAATTCCTCTCCTTTCTTCCTCCGCGCTTAAAACGCGGAAGTGGGAGACAGCGCACAGCGCAGCGGAACCAGCGGAGCATTTGGTGCCCCCCACCCGCTCCTCTAACCTATCTGTGTCCTTCTCATTTGCATTCAAGCAACAAGGCCCAGAATGAGTTGTTCAGAGAGAGATATTCTGACTCTGACTATGTACATGTATCTTTCTCATGCACTGAGTGTTGATTTTGAAGAAGGATTCATTTACAGAATTAGGGAACCATTAAAGGGATATGCCACCCCCAGGGCAAATTTGGGCATCTCCCCACAGTCCAGAGACTAAAATAAGTGGTGGAAAGCGTTTTCCTGCTCACCCAGCCATTGTCCGAGTCTGTCGCCACTGACCGCCGCGGTATCTGCTGCTCCTCCGCCTTAGACTGGAGTCTAACGTCGCCAGAGAAAGATTTCGGCCAAAAGGAATTAATTTGCCTGCCTTGGTCATTTTGGGTTGGAACTATTTTCCAGTGCGGAAGAATACAGCCGAATCACGCAGTACGCTGCCAGGGGAATCCCAGTTACGCACCGGGAAGGGAGTTCCCCTGTTGCACAACGTGGTGCGTGATTCGACTGTATTCTTCCGCACTGGAAAATAGTTCCCACCCAAAATGACCAAGGCAAGCTCTCCGTGTTGATTTGCACATTTATTTGCACTCGATATGAATGCGCACTACACAGAAAGTAATTGGGAAACGCATCGAGCAAATTAATTCCTTTTGGCCGAAATCTTTCTCTGGCGACGTTAGACTCCAGTCTAAGGCGGAGTAGCTGCAGATACCGCGGCGGTCAGTGGCGACAGGCTCGGACAATGGCTGGGTGAGCAGGAAAACGCTTTCCACCACTTATTTTAGTCTCTGGACTGTGGGGAGATGCCCAAATTTGACCTGGGGGTGGCATATCCCTTTAAGGCACCATATAAAAGCATCAAGAAGTACCATGTCATGGGACCTTTAAATAGCATAGATACTCGACAAAGTAAAAAACATCTTCATGGAGAAAAGAAATGTTACACAGTGTACATTTGTTAGATCTTAAACACTATATATGGTTTATCATGAAAATTGCTCTTTATTTATTATTTTAAAACCAATTGTGAGGATCTTTTTTTAATTTTTTTTTAATCTCTAGTAAAGGCACCATCTGAGACTGTTCAACGCTCCAGCCAGACTAACTCAGAGGAGCATGGTCCTCTCAAACCCAAGGAGCTCTCGTCAAATGCCAAGGACAAAGGAGCAAAGAAACCGGGCTCTGGAGAAGAAGTGGACAATGAAATTATTTTGATCTAACTGACAGACTTTCCCTCTTGGGCCTCAGACCTTCTTCCAGCAGACAAACAATTGTCTTTTCACCTTTACCTGGGGAATCATAAAGTCATGTTTGATATTAACCAACCATTTACTAGTGAACCAAACTGCATAAACTGCCATCAGAGCTTCCGTGATTTTACTCAGTAAAAATATCATGCCTCAAATACTATGTCAGAAATTTATTTGAGCAAAAATTCATCTTAATACACGGTTTTGAGAGCAGTTAATGAATCAAAAGGCATTGTACATTAATGATTTTCAGTGCAGATCTTACACCACATTGTACTAATCTAAATCTAAATGCCTTTCTACTGTGTTCTAGTAGCTCCCAGGGACCAGCCACATCACTGTCACAGTACTGTATTTCCATATACTAATGCACTAGACCCCTGTAACAGTTGTCTCTGTTTCTAATAATTTGTCAGAATAATTTATGGTGTACAGATATTTCTTTATTATATTTTTTTCATTTTTTTGATTTATCATTATAATTGTCTGTTCTTTGGGTTATTCAATAACCTTCCAATATGCAACTCATATTTGTTACAGAATAACACAGGCTTTGCTGAGCATCTCAGCCCACTTTCCTCAAAGTGTATTAAGTCATTATTTAGTTGACTTTCTTTTGTAGCTAAATATCTGGATCTGGAGGGGCCTAATGACGTGTCTGCTTTATGAGCACTACAATGTTCGAACTTGAGCAATATCATATCATGTAGGGCATAGCACTGTTACTCACATTATCACTGTGGAGATGCCATCTGATTTAAAGGAAAATTAACGTTTTTTTACAATCTGAGCCTTCTTTCGGCAATAAAACAAGTAGTTTTACTCACCCATAGCAGTTTGGTGTCAATTGGAGCAGTATCGCAGAACTTGTGTTGAGCCGTTCTGTTCTACTAGTGATCCCGTATCCGTTAGCGTGAGTGCTCGGGGCACTGATTTGCGGTGTCCAAATAACACAAACTTGAGCACTTTTCAAATCACAGAAGATCGCTGTGTCAGGGTAGACTTTTAGTAGATTCCAAATCGGCCTGAAACCCGATATCGCAACAGAAAAGTAAAGTTCAGAGCGGTGTTAGCTTCTTTTGGACTAGCGGTGTTTACAAAACAGCTGAGTTCACGCATGCGCACTGTCCTCTCTGATGACGTCATCAAATGAAACTATAGCTGGATATCGGGTTTCAGGCCGTTTTGGAATCCACTGAAAGTCTACTCTGGCACAGCGATCTTCTGTGATTTGAAAAGTGCTAAAGTTTGTGTTATTTGGAGAGTGCAAAGTAATGCCCCGAGCATATGATACGAGCACCATGTTAACGGATACGGGATAATTAGTAGAACAGAACGGCTCCAACATAACTTCTGCGATACCACTCCAATTGACACCAAACTGCTATGGGTGGTTAAAACTACTTGTTTTATTGCCGAAAGAAGGCTCAGATGGTTAAAAAAAAGTTACTTTTCCTTTAACAGTGTCATTTTATCAGTGTATAATGAACACTAACTTGCTCTTAAAGGTTGGAACAGGAAAGTACCATTCTATTGTTTCTCTGTGAGCTAGTCCTCCAGTGAAGGCACAAGCAGACTCATTGTTAAACTGAGGGACACTGAGGGAACTCCAGCCTAAAACCATACTCCACTTTTCCTCCTCAATACTTCAGGGATGTCTTTTGAATACAGAATCAAGATTTTCTCTGTGGTCTATTTTCATGTGCTAAAAATCAACAAAGATGTCACTAACTTTTCTCTGGTGATACCCTACACTCTGCTGCGGTCTGCTCCCAGTATTGTATAGCAAATTGGATAAACCTTGCAGCGTTTTCACTACTTCAGGAACAAAGGTCTGACTGTTGCACCTTCAGCTATGCTATGTTCTGAATGTTTTTTCTATGACATAAAATTTGGTGTTTAGGTTGCGAATAGTACTGACTGCAGTTAATCTATCAACAATTGCTCTGTAATGGCAATGATTATATATTTGCACCAAATGTTTGGGACAATTTGAAATATCACACTTGGTTGCTCCTCTTTGTCTCCAGAGGAGCAGGTTTTGTTTCTGTCTGAATGATCATGTTTACCTTCAGAAAGAGCACCTTTTTCCTGTTGGTCAGTGTTAGGAGTGGATCTGAAGAAAAGCTCCATAGCCTTGCATCCTCTTGTGTGTGACTGCATGACTGTCTTTGTATATATGTGCTTCATCTGTTGGTTTGTATATGGGTTGTCTGCCATGTGGACATCCCAGGTGCCTACCCCAATGTAAGTGCTAATTGTCTCATTGGTATTAAGTACCAAACTTTATGGATTTGTAATATAATTTAGAATTCAAAAAGGAGACCGTCGGTCCATGGTTGTTTTTTTCCTTATTGTGTACATTGTGTTTATAAATTCTGAAATTAATTTACTGTTTTGTTGGTGAATTCAATGATTAATGTATTGTTGCTTTTGTTAGGTAAATCTAATGTCTTTCCTTGAGTGGAAAAAAATGTGTTGCTCATGATGAGTCTCAATGAGTTTTATTTTGTCTTGGACTAATGTTCCACTAAGTCACTCTGCTGTTCACATCATTTGTGCATATCTTATTATTAAATTAAATTACTTTTACAAGCTTTATGCCGTGTGTTGGTATGTGTCAAATGTCATAAGTGACATCCTGTAACCACTAGAGGGCATGTTTTCTGGTCTGTAACAGGCTGCTTTTTCCGGGGGCGGGGTTTATACAGTAGAATTTACGTGAGCCTCAGACACAGTTTGTCAAATTCTCTGCAGCTGTTCATGTTTCAGACTTGATTCTCTAAACAGACACGCACAATGGACTCTAGCTTTGATAACCTGGATGCTGCTGGTTTTCTGGAAATCTGGCAACACTTTGATGCTGATGGTGAGGGCATTTCCCATATTCTCATTAAAAAAAACAAAACATTTTAAAACATTTCAAGTGAAATACCGTGCTAAGGTCAAGTATTTGCCATTCCCATTTAATTGTTTGGGTTTTTTATTTATTTTTTAATCAGATAATGGCTACATTGAGGGCAAAGAGCTTGATGACTTTTTCTGTCACATGATGAAAAGACTGGGTCCACAGGTAAGTTGATTTATAATTCATATTTTTAAGGTTAACTTCTTAAAATATTCTTTCTTCATTAATTTATTGTTCTGGTTGCATTATTTTGGACCGAGTAACTTCATATAAAGATGGGCCTTTGTTTTTATGCGTCTCTCCTGTTGGGTGGAGACAGGGATGATGTTTGCTGTCTAATTGAGGAGGCTGAAGCCTGTCTGTAAACTGGGAGGCAAAAGCTCTTAATCTGGTTACATATTGACCAAACGCGTGATAAACATCTGTAGATGTGTCTGCTAATGGTAAGGATGCATCTTGTGTTTGAACACTTTGTGGGCACTTACACCTAGAACAGAAGTGTATCTGCTCTCTGCTTTACTAATGGGGCTTTTAGCAAACACAGTGTAGGTCTCCTGATCAATGCACCAACAGATTTCTAATCCACTTGTTAGGGTTAGTTATGTGTTTGTTGTTGTTGTTTTCTTAGATATATTTTTAATAATCCTTTACCAATGGTAAGGGATTTTCAATGAAATAATTACAAAGGTCGATTAAATTATATGTCTGTGCACAATTGTAAAACTCAATCACCATAATTATTATTATTAATTGGTTGGTTATTGCTTGCTTATTATTGCTCATTTAATGTTTAATACATTGTGTATCTAAGATGAGGTCTAAATGCCTTGAATCCATCTCTGATCTGCACAGAAAACACACAGTTGTCTTTGGATAATGAGTTCTGCTATGGCACCTGATAGTCTGCAGCCAAAGCACCACGTTATGTTAAAATAATGAACTCTGATCTATCAGTTTCTATAGTTAGAGTACAGGGAGATGATGTAAAGTGATTTAAAGTTAAGCATATGCATATTTTTATTACAAAGTACAAACTGCAGATTGTGTGTGCTTTAAGGTTTCAGTCACTCCCTCCTGTTAGACTGCCTTCTGCCCTTTTAAGCTTGCGAAAAAAAAAAAGGCCTTGACAAATCATCTGGAGTATCCATGGAGACCAATTTTACAATTACTCACTGACTGTTGTTGAAGTAATGACTTTATTTTAAGACTTTTACTCGTCAAAGGTCTTGGGACCACTTTTCTTTTCAAACGTTGTGTTTCACACATTGGCAGAAAATCAATATTGTTTTTTTGTATTTGTGCAGGAGAAAGTGACCGAGGAGCGAGTGCAGAGCCTGAAGCAGCGGTTCATGTCTGCCTATGATGTCACCGCTGACGGCAAGCTGCAGATCCAGGAGGTATGGCCTATAATATCATTTTATCTCCACCACTGTAGACTCTGATACACGTGGGTACACTTGGTTTGTCACACTAGCAATTTAAAAAAAAAAAAAGGGTAAAATGCTAAATATACATATGATCATTTATAATTTAAAAAAAAAAAAAGCAGGAGTAAATAGGTGTAAACTGGGTTTCATGCAACACTACAATCTTCTGTCTATAGGTTTCAGTTGCATGTCTTTTTCCTGTTATGGATGCCACTTTTACAATTCAAAAGGTAAAATATATAAATAGATAAAATTTTGAATCATGGCAACAATCCAACTTCGAATAAATTGAAACCTATGGACAGTCCTTTTAATGTTTAAGATATGGGGCAGATAAAACAAATATGATTTGTAAAAGTCAGCTTTATTGTCAAAAGCCATATGTACAGGTTTGAAATTGCAGCGCTCCCTAAGCCCACAGTGAACATTAAACATCTGATAAACATTTATGTGCAGACTTCAGGCATTTAGATTATGTATTGTGATATCAAGGAGGGACTAATATAAATGCCATGCAACTTTTTTAACCTAAACAAGAACTGAAAGCATAACACATTTCAATCCATATCTAGCATGCTATCTTGCAAATCTTGTTCTTTTAGTTGCTGTGGTCGCACTTAATAATCTGGGGTATCAATGTTCATACTAAATTTTGATGAGAATGAAGGAAATGGCTTGATGTTTACCATACCACAGTGCTCTCATACTCACTGATATAGATCAAGACTATTTATAATTAAATTATTAATGACAGGTCAAATTTTAAGCCGTTTTTTTTCCTACATCGTCATGTCAATATTACATAATTTACATCTACATCTACTATTAAAGGACCTGTATGTAAGATTCATTATTTAATTTATAATTTGGTGTTTGGTTCTCAAGACGATCAAAGAGCAGAATGAAAGCCTCACATGAGTCTCTCCTTTGGGTTACCGGTTTCAAAGCTGAACCATCACTACCTAAACACCAGCACGTCAGTAGTCATGAAGCAGTGCTAGTGCAGCCTCTGCAGCTCAGGGAGGCAATTCTGGAGGTTTTTTTTAATGCATAGCCTGTCTATATCCTAAGAATGACAAACACATGTATGTGTCAACCCATTTTCAGCTGTGATTCTAATACCTTTTTTAAAACTGTAAGAGCACAGGTTACATACAGTTCCTTTTAAGTTTTTAGATTTTGCAGGAGATGTCCGAACCAGAGACACAAATCAGATGGGTGGACTGCTACAGATTCATTTTATGACAACCAAAGCTACCCAGATGTTTTGCTAATGCATCTTTACTGCAAATAGATTATGTTAGACCAGAATGAAACGCCACACATTATTTCTCATGAAGACGGGAAGTCAATGGTTTGACAAACCACAATGCCCACAATGCCTGTCATGCTCGTTGCAGCACTTAATCTTTTACTTACTTCATATGAGAGCACTTTTAGACTGATCATATTGGCTACATGAATTTACCTTTATGAGTACAAGAAAAGTACAATGCTGTGTTGCTCTTCTCTACTTTGACGTCTACCCCTGCTGTCATAAAGTTGGCATCACTGTTGGTGCTCACGGCTGTACTTTGTGACCTATAATAAATGGCTGGAGTACCATCTTGTGTATAAATGAGATTGTGGATAGGGCCAGTTTAATTTACTCATGGAGCCTTGTTGTTTAAAATGAACACACACACAAATGAGTATGGCCAGGAAGACCAACTGTCAAGTGTAAAATGCACAAGAAAAGTGCAGTAGGAGAGATATTTATAAACATTAAATCATATAATATTTCAATAATTCTCCATATTTTTGTGTTTTATAGCTGGCCCACATGATTCTGCCCGAGGATGAGAACTTCCTGTTAATTTTCCGCAGAGAGGCAACTCTGGACAACAGTGTGGACTTTATGAAGGTTAAACAAATGTTCACATTAAGTAAATGAATAATGCTCATAGGGTTTTGGATTGAACATTAAGAAGGTTTTTGGCAAAATCCTCTATATTGCTGCAAAACATCCATAGAGATGCATTAGTTAAGACATGTAAAAAGATAAAAGATGTTCTTGATTTCTCTATGTTTCACAATATGGTTTCATAATACGTCCACTATATAATATCAGCACTGAGAAAATTAGGTGGAACCCCCAGGCCAATTTATTGATTTATAAGATTCTATTTATTTATACAATTTGTAGCATTTTAAAATGTACATGTTTTTTTTTATTTTAACACAATCCTGATCTCTATATTTTGTAAAATAATAGCAAAATTTCCAGATAAAAAACATAGAAACAAGACTTTAGTGACTATTTTGCGCCTGATAAATATGAAGAACAGTTTTGGTTACTTGAATGGTCTACTTTATTTGCGTTGCGTGCTTTTTTAAATTGTGTTACTTGCTTTTTATTACTTGAATACTTAAAATTGTATCATTCATAATTTAATTAAAACAAAATGTGAGTCTTATACTTAACGTATTTTATTTATACTAGATTTGGAGGAAATATGATGTTGACTGCAGTGGGTACATCTCTGCTCAGGAGCTCAAAGTAAGAGTTTTAACATGAAAAGTCTCAACTCTTTGTGCAAAATGAATATTTGCTTTTGTAATTTGTTAATTCAATTTCTCTTAGGCCTTCTTGAAAGACCTGTTCCAGCAGCAACACAAGGAAGTGCCATCTGACAAAATGGATGAATACACAGACACTATGGTATGGATGCCATTACACACAGCTGTGGTCACGTTAAGAACTGCATGTTCCCACAAAATTTAGTGTACAGGTACTCTAAACAAAGTAGATTTCCACTGATATATTCTGTTTCTGTTTCAGATGAAAATCTTTGACAAGAATAAGGATGGACGTTTAGATTTAAACGACTTGGCAAGGTATCTATGGCTTGGTGATGACCTGCAAGTCCTTCATTTATCTCTGCCTGTATATTTTAAGTTTGTGACACATTTTTCTTCAGGATCCTGGCTTTAGACGAAAATTTCCTGCTGCAGTTTAAAATTGATGTAAGTTGCAGTTTGACATATAATGGAAAGAACAAAAAACATGTATCCACTGTACATGAATGTCTCATTTCTTTGCAGGCCGGCAGTAAAGAGGAGAGGAAGAGAGACTTTGAAAAGATATTTGCACATTATGATGTTGTAAGTGTTAAGATGCAGACATTTATCTATAGTTTGGTGTCTTCATTACAGGCTGCACTCTGAGGTTCTGGACATAAACTCTCTCAGTACATTACATGCAGTTAGCCTTATTAGCTGTGTTACTTCCCCTATTAATCTAAATTACATTAACAGCCCATTATATTGTCAGCTCACTCCCAAAGCCAGAACGTTAACTCTGTCACAGGCATTTACCACACGCCCATTCAATCATCCCAGTGTTTACACGTCCTTTTACCATGGATAACACATGTTTTCTCTTGTAACACATTTATTATAATGTGTTATTATTTATTTCTTTATTTACACAGAGTAAAACAGGAGCACTGGAGGGCCCAGAAGTGGATGGCTTTGTCAAAGACATGATGGAACTGGTCAGGGTAAGAATCACATAAATATAATCTGACTTAGGCATGCATGGTGGTTAGTGAGAGTTGCGGGTTCAACTCTTGGCTCATAATATGCTGCTGGCTGTGTCCATTTATTATTGTGGGTTAATACCAAATTTCTCTGGAATATGTAAAAAGTCCCAGATTAATGAATTTGACATGAGTGAATAATGTTATGCTTAATGTATTCCTCTAAGCAAATTGTGTGACTAAATATCATATATATTTCTTAATAATTACATCAATGAATCTTTCGTTTTTCAGCCCAGTTTGACTGGTGCTGACCTGGACAAGCTGCGAACTGTAATGCTGCGTCACTGTGATGGCAACAAAGATGGGAAAATACAGAAGAATGAGCTGGCCTTGTGTTTGGGAGTGAAGCTTTAATGTACAGTCTAACAGGCTTATCAGAAATCATAATTAATTATTGTCCTATTAAATGAGAAATGACTTTGTGCATGTTGTGAAAATATTTGATTCGTATACTATTTTAAATGTAGCAACAGTGGGTTAAGCTGCACACATTTTTCTTATTTTACCCAAAATTAATGTGAAAAAAATGTTGAAGCTTTAAATATGTTTGCTGTGTGCAATATGAATGTGTTTGAATTAACATATTAAATATTCTGAACACAAACCAAACAAGGGCTGTAATGTTATTAATTATGCCAAATGAAAATGTGTATGAGTATTACAAGTATAAATATTTCAATTTGCGTTCCTAAAATGTTAATAAGGCTGATTTTAAATGTTCTTGTGTTACTAAGCTCCTAACTTAAATAGATAAGGGAAAAGAACAAACACATTTAATGTGCTACATACAAGACATGAGAGTGTGAACTTTAACTACAGTGTTGTGAACAGTGTCAGGAAGTAAGAAAAAAATGCTGATTTTGAGTAAATGAATTCCGATAGTTTTTCATTTGGTGGTACTCAGAATTACTTTGTATTTTCTAAAATCAAAGGAATACATTACAGTATTTGATCATGTAATTTAGGCTCCAACCTGCACATAATCAGCAAGAAAAATGGAACTGCTCGAGTGGTGAGTCATGTGTTTTTTTTCCATCTCCAATTAGTGACATAAAGCTGTTTCTATGCAGACTATTTTATATATTCAAGTGAGAGAATATATTCAAGTCTCACGCTTTGAGAGTGTGACGCACTACTTTTAGACTATAATATAAATGCTGTACTCTGATTGGACCATGTATCAGAATGTGTTACAAAACATTTTACTTGCTGGTATTCAGTATTCTGTAAATAAATAGCATATTCAAAGTATTCTTCCCTTTAATAGATATGCAGTGCAGAAAACATCCTGTAGACAGTTTGTGGTGCCAGAATGAAGCTGAAATCCCATTTAAGTGGCTGGACCCTACGGCCACTAAAAGGCAGCTAATGGTGTGGAAGTAAAAAGCTTTGGTCCACCTCAACCACATGTGCACTCTGAGCTCTGCACCATTTGACCAGTAACTGTGATACTGTCACATACACACAATGAGTTATTCATAAGATCAGGCACAATACAAGAGGCTTAGCAGTGTGGATCATAGTGTCCTGTGTACTCAAACAGAGATGTACAGTGCTACAGAGCCATATTGACCGCGTGAGAGTGGATGTGACCACACCAGCTGCTGCAAAACAAACAAAGATATCCTCCTCCCATTAAAGATGAGAGCTCTGTCCCTCATACTGTTATTGTCTCCTGTGTATTAAAAGTAAACATTTGCCATTTGACTTCCAATAGCCTAGTCAATATTGAACATTATGTAACTAATATTTAATTATATTTTACAATTCCAATAAAAGCATATATTTTCAGTGCAGTATTGCCGGAGATTTTGGATTTTTAACAGAAAATTACACTCCCTAATGTGGCTGTTTACTAAAAAGAAAAACAAATAAATCCTTATGTATGATCGAAGATTCGTTCAAGAAAATTAAGACATCAAAGAGTCACTGGAGGAAATTTACACAATAATGCCCTCTAGCGTTCAATTAGCGTTCTGCTGCCTACACTGGGTTTGAGCACAAGTGAAAAATAAAGGGGAGTAGATGGAATCTAGGTCTGAGTCACAATGCAATGTCATGTTATTCATGTTATGGTGGTAGAATCACTTAAATGTGTAGAAAAAGCACAAACTTATCAAAAATTGGTTTGAGGGGCGCATCTGAACTCCCCGATCTATAAATAATCTTTTTTGTGAACTATTGTTACTTAGGCTCCATGTATATAAATCCTTTTTGTGTTTTTTGCTTGATGAACAAACACAAAAAAAGGAAAATTAAATCCTTATTCTTTTTTTTCTTTTTTTTTTTTGAAAATCAGTTGAATGATGCATGGATTTCTCACTTCAAGAAAGCAAAAGTTTGGAAATACTATTGGAAACCATAAACTAGGCCGGTCCACATGAATCACAAGTATACAACACGTTTTAAAATAATATTTAAAAAAATAAAAAATAAAAATGAAAAGCCTTAAAAAAAACACAAAAAAAAACTGTGAAGATCGTTTCCAAAGCTAACCTATCTAATCAAATGCTGCAGCCACATCCAGGGTCAAGACTTCAGACCTACTGACCCTCAACGGTCCTCTCTCTCTCTCTTTCTCTCTCTTGCTTTATGGTGGTGCCCTTCATTTGCTGACAGAGTAAACAACAAATAATAAGGTGTTGTAAATTGTAACCCTTAAAGTGCCCTGTGTGCCCTTTTAAAAGCTACATGTCTTTCTTTTCTCCTAGGAGAAGTGGAGTATCGGCCTGCTCAAGTGTCAATGCTAAATGTTGCTGTAGTAAATATAATGTGCAGATTATTGATGGGTAAGGCAACTCATTTCCATGGTTTCATCTGAACACCTCAATGCCCTTTACATTCAAAGGTCAGGTGAGTGAATATATAGCAGGTATTAAAACATATGTGTGGGTTAAAGTTGGTGCCCTCCAAATGTAAACTTGCAATTATCAGTATGGCATTAAACTATCTATCTTGCATTGATTACATTACCAATACCCTGAACAACATTTGCAGCAGATCTGACTGTTATTTTGGCTTCTGCTGTCTGCATGGAGGCTGATAAGTTCGATGCATCTCCATGGACACAAGCAGGTCAGACTTGCAGGTTATTTTTAACTCACTAGAGCGCTCACTCTACTTTGGAATAAGAATCATTAAATGTGAAGTGCGTCATGCCATCTCTTTAAGGGCAATTTATGAACAAGGTCTAATAGAGCATGTGTTTAAACTGCGCTACTGTGTAAATAACGTTAGGAGTGTAGTCATGGTGTTTTCTTATAGGTGTACACTTACTTGCGTCAAAACTTTGAGGTGCAACTGTGAATCTCCACCAAATGCTTAGACCGCCAAAACCAACAGACAGAGGTAGAGGAAGCACTCACAATCTGTTCTCAACTGCTTATACAGATCTGGGGGGAAAAAAATAAGAGGCCACTGCATTTTTTTTTCTGAAATCACCATCTCTACATGTATTACAGCCATTCCATTCGAGCGTCTGTGTGCAAACATTAGTATTATGTTGTTCTAAAATGAATTTGATCTTGTTTCTTTGCATTGTTTGAGCTCTGAAAACATGTAACATTTTTGTTATTTTGACCATTTGTCATTTTCTGCAAATAAAAGCTCTAAACGATAATATTTTTATTTGGAATTTGGTGGAAATGTTGTCAGTAGTTTATAGACTCAAACTAAAATGTTCCTTTTGCCCAAACACATACCTATAAGTAGTAAAATCAGAAAAACTGATAATTTTGCAGGGGTCTCTTTTTTTTTTTTCCAGAGCTGTAGTTAAAATAGTATAGAACAATAGACAAGTACAAGCAGTCTTCTCAGGGTTGACCAACAAGTGGACTACATTATAATGAGTCTCTAGCTATTTACATTTCCTGTTGCCTTTTTGGATTTTTGACCATTCAAAAGATAAAATACATGCAATTGTGTCATTTGAATTTGAACTGCAGGAGACTGATTGTACATACAAGTTCTCCAAAACTCTAAAGGCTAAAAATAAAGTCATAAATCAATAGTTTGTTTATTTTTCCATAGGTTCTTCGTTCAAGTGGCTGCCATATGTCCACACAGAGAAGTTCAAACAAACCCACTGATGGACCATATACATGCTGTCTGCTGCTGCTCTGTGCCTGGGCCCCCTGCTTCAGACATGTGGAGCGCCTGATGACCCTGTCCTGTTAGAGTACATGGACCGTTACTTCACTTTTGCCAACTTTTTTAAGAGTCCAAAAATGAATTGTGCTGTCATATTGTTCCAGTGCCACCCAAGGATCTGGTGTTGCAGCTCATGTACGATGGCATACGGCAAATAAACCACCACTGAGAGATTTGTGGTGACCGCACAAGACGTTCAAGCAGATGACCGACCGCTGCTCAGTGTGGAAATTAAAATAAAAGTACCAAGAGGAAGTGTACATCTTCATCTTGGTCAAAAGGAAGCAGTAAGGTCACTTTAGTGTAAGTGCAAGGCAGGATATTGCAGGTATTTTTAAATGGTACAGAAATCTTATAATAATAATAATAATGATGATGATGATGTATTTGATTTATACTGAGCTTTTTGGATGCTCAAAGATATTTCATTATTAATCCATTCTACCACTGGTGACGGTAAGATACACACAGCTGCCTTGGGGTAGACTGAAGGAATTGATGCTGCCAATCTCCCCCATGGATCTCCGATCACCTATCATTCATGCACAAACTAGAAAATATTTCAGAGGTAGTCATCTGGACACTGTTTTTGATGTCAAGACATTTCAGCTCCTATCCAGAAGCCATTGATGCTCAAGGTACATCCATACTATTACAATGTCCTGTCTATAGGACACAAAGACATTGCTAAACACTGGGCAAACACCATCAGTTTTCCATTACTCTGAATATCAAGTATGAGCAGATGTGTAAGAAGAAAATACAAACCTTTTCACTTTGTACCATGTAGATCAAAATATGGTGCACACTGCAAAAAAGCTTGGCCAAAATTTAAGATATTGACACTTAAATCTATCAGATAATGACTTAAAGGTCCCATGGCATGAAATTTTCACTTTCTGAGGTTTTTGAACGTTAATGTGAGCTCCCCTACCCTGTTTAGTGCCCCCCCCCCCCCACCCCATGGCTAAAAGTTGCAAAATGTCTAAACTGAGTATTTGCGGTCCTTTTCTGCGTTACACAAAACCAGTGTTGAAACGGGCGAGTTCGGACAAGGCACCTTATTGACGTCAGATCGGCAAATGCAGCTCCAGCCCCTCCCTCTGTCTCCGCTCAGCGTCCCTGTATATCCCGCCCATAGAGTTTGGACTGTGAATGCGCTACGCAATGCGAAATGCGTTTTTTTATTTGCCTGGAGGCACCTCCGAGTGTTTCTAGGCTCGGAAGTCCTTTATCTGAGCCTCTGGACCTTTGAACAGCAGTGGTTTAATTTTATTTTATGTGGAAATGTGTTTATTTTTCAATGGAACGCTTGAAATCTCTCCCCCCGTGCAAAAACAAGGAAATGGATCAGCTGAGAGCTAGAGCCGAGAGCGGAGACTTTGGCCACGCCCCCACCCTCTATTATTGGCCAGCTTTTTTCTCCTCATTTGCATTCAAGCAACAACTCCCATTATGACCTGTTCTGAGGGAGAAAAATTACTCTTTCTCGTCTTATCTCTGTTTCTCATGCACTGAGTGTTGATTTTGAAGAAGGATTCATTTACAGTATTAGGGAACCATTAAGGAGCCATATAAAAGCATCAAGAAGTACCATGTCATGGGATCTTTAAAAGTAATGAAGTTATCTGTCCGTGCTGCAAGATCAAGTTATCTTAAAATAAACTACCTCTAGACTAGAATTAAGCAGCCTCTGAACTAGTAAGTAGATAATAAATCTGAAAACAAGATGAATAACCTGATAGAAGTTTTTAAATCTTGGCCAGATTAGAGAAATTTGTAGTATAATTCTGTTTGGTGCACTACTGAAGGTGGTAAATAAAACATGACCATTCTGATTTCTGTTATAAATTCAAAATAAAATCTATCAATCAAGTTTTTATCCCAAAAGAAATCATCAGTGTGATCCTACAGAAGTGTAAATACAGAATAGAAAAGTTGTAGACCTGAATAAAAATTTAAAAAGATATGGTCTACGTGTGTGAAAAAAATATAAATGGTTTGTGGAATTATAACTTCATTAGCAATTTGGGCACACAGTTTTTAAAAAGTGTAGTTTTTAGATAATTAGAGTTGACAAGTTCACTTCCTGCCGCCCACACTGTTAACCTCCGTGTGCAGTTTGAGGCCTGTTTTTATGAACATAATTTCATTTTGCTGTGTGGCCCGACCGCTACAGTACCAACACCAGCGGGTTCCTGGGCAACAATCCCACTGTTGACTCACTGTTTGTACCTGGACACATTTTCTTTGTTTAGAAATGACCACAGTTTAAAGTGCCACTGAGAGTCTCCCAGGACGAGGACCGTATGAGATTAAACAAGGTGTTCAATAATAACATACAGAGTTTACCTTTTGTAAATGTTCTGATTGTAAGCAGTACAGGTGAGTAAGTTCGATTTTAAAAAGTATACAATCTTTGTATCCCCTTAGAGGTAACACTTTTTATGTTTTGCATTTCCCTTCTTGGGTGGTCATCATCCCTCGCCAGTGTTTTACTGCATATGCTGGATATTTTTGTTTAGAATAAGTGTACTGTGACCAGATTTACCAAGGTCCGTCACCAGCTTGTCTCCCTCGAGATGTTATTTCTTTGCCGAAAATGTTCCTTAGTAGTCTAGATAGGGTAGGTATGTTCCACAGCATGGCATTAAAATGTATCTTCCATTTATTTCATTGTGGTTGTTTTTATTGCTCAAAAATACATGCACAGCAGGGTTGCCTCTCCACAGATCTGACATGTAACCCTGGCCAGGTGGTGTCAGGTGTGTAATGCCATACTGTGGAACATTACAAGCAAAGCAATAGCACCTTCATGGAGACTATAGGAGGTGGGTGACCCTTCTTCAGAACATTTGCTAAAGCTGTAAGATCCACATTAAATATTTAATCAAGCAAATGCCATTTGGCATGTGACATGACCAGCAACATGACCCGTTTTCTACATTATAAAAAAACGGCACTGTCTGTATCTGTATATTCTGCTTTAAATAGAGCTAAAATAATAGCGTACATTTTATAAGGAACCTTTGGATTTCCTTTTGCCTTTTCCTTTTGCACCTGCAAATAGCACACTTGAATCAGACCACCTAAAAATAAGCCAAAACTCTAAACACAGTGAACGGTTGATAAAGTTTCAACATGTGGTAACCACCTTCAGGTGCGTGAGAGCTTCCTTTTGTGTTGACGCAGGCACCGTGAGACAACTTCCCATGGTGCACTGCTTCATCTGCTCAGCTTTCTTTTTTTTTTTTATATAAAATTTTGTGTTATTTGATATATACATTACAAAACAATATCTATACATTATATGATTACTCTCACTGATTGCTTATAATAATCTTTCATGCACTGTGTTTGTGTGAATGTAGACTCGACTGTGTTGGCCTCAGCTTCATGAGTTTCCCAACTCCAACAATTTAGCTGAATGTCACTCTCTCTTTACCCCATTTTAACACTAGTCTTCCATTTTGTCAATCAAAACCAATACAGATGAAACATAAAACAAAAACTGCATGTGAATATGCTTACAAGAAACACATTTTATTCATATACTACAGATAACTTCCACACCCTTTAAGGTATGATTAAAATGTGATCCACCCTGATCTTTACCCTGAAGGTAAAGCTTCTTTCTCTACACATACTGTGACTGGTGCCAGTCTCCCGTGGAGTCTCAGCTTCTGATGAAGCACATTTTCCACTTTGTTTCTACTTTTAGAAGCACTGACTTCACTCAAGGGAATAAAATACTTTTACGTTGAGACCTTCAATGTAGGGGATCGAGGAGCAGGGTCATATGTCAGCAACCAGTCACTCAGGGGCTATATGAACCACAGTCATATGGGACAGAAATAACTCCTAAGCACAAGGTTTGCTAAATACACTGTCTGTTACTATTGTGTTAAAAATATGTTTTTACTGATACATGGTGATAAATTTACAATTGTGGAAGTTTACTACTGTTGTTCTACCAAGAATTTTTACCAAATGCCTAATTATGGACAAAAAATACAATACTTACTCAATCAATCAATCAAACAATATTTATAAAGCGCTTTTATTGTAACACAAAGTGCCTTACAGTGATTAAGGATTAGAAGATTGACTTTTATTGATCTCACACAGGAGAAATTGTTTCTACATTTGACCTGGGGACCATCCCCATGATTTTGTTGTTTAGGCTTGGTCAGGACCCAAGCTGGAGGATTTTACCTATGGTGCATGTTTTGCGTTTGGGCATTTTATTTTTTAATTAAAAGAGTTTTTCAAAACATGAATGAATTCAAAACACTATTTGGATTTGATATGCTCAGAATAGAATTGTAGAGCCACAGCTTCATAAACCAGTTGTATTGTAAATCCTAATCTTGGATAC
Organism: Paratrypauchen microcephalus; assembly: GCA_036785185.1. NCBI lineage: Eukaryota > Metazoa > Chordata > Actinopteri > Gobiiformes > Gobiidae > Paratrypauchen > Paratrypauchen microcephalus. Next base: position 13,232,568 of record JAVJIX010000002.1, on the reverse strand, counting down.
ATTTAAAAAGGGTCAAAAGGAAAAGTGTGTTTTTGTTTGTAAAACCATCTTCAATCAAAACTCAATTCTGATTCCGTAGTTTTTTTTCATGGCAGCCCTGCAGAATAAAACACGCTGACACAAGGTAAAATAAAACTCATCTTTTCATTTCTCATTTCCATCTATATCCATCTAAGTCACTTCCATCTATATCAGGATCCACAATGAAAACCTCATCTCTCATCCTTTTCCACTTTTTGTGTCTTCCCACATTCCTTCCTGTTGGTCACCATAGCGCCCATAGACCACTCCTCTATATAAGACCGTGTGCTCCTGAGCCTCAGCCACATTGACAAGGAGATCCCAACCTGCTGCTTTTACACCAACAAGACGAAGAGGGCTAACTCTGAACTATCGGAATTACACAAACTAAACTATTTTCCTTTTAAAGATAATTTATTATTTTGACCAAGATGTCGACTCAAACACTTTTCCTTACTTTATTTTGGGCACAGGTATGGTATGAGCTTGTATTGCTTTTACATTTCAATCTATGCTTTTCAGAACGATAAAACATAGGACTGTTGCCATATACTACAAACAAAATATATATTACAGTGTAAAATAAAGTTACTATTAATTTATCTATGGATTTCGGCTTCCTGTTATGTGTGAAATTTTGAGGACTTTTCACTTTTCAAAGGTTATAATATTTTGTTTTTAAATCGTTAATTTCTGTAGCAACAAACCTAGTTTTTCGTGATTCTGAAACACGTGGATAAAACCATTCAGTCATGTTAACATATTGGAGTTCAACGACAAGTTAAGAGAAATTATACAGACCTTATCCACATGCAAAATAATGGAGGTCTGTTATAGTTACTATTCATTTCTACACTAATATTGCATTCAATTTCCCTTTTAGATATGCACAATGGCATGGTCCCAGATGTGCCCACGTACATGCCAGTGCCCCAAAGAGCCTCCCATGTGTGCCCGCGGGGTGCAGCTGGTTTTGGACGACTGTGCATGTTGCCTCGTATGTGCGCGGCAAGAAGGACAGCCCTGCTCCGACCTCTACCCCTGCGATATACACAGAGGGCTGCACTGTGACTACACCGCAGATAAAAAGACTGGCATATGCACCTGTGAGGATCTGAACATTTGAAGCACATGAACTTCTTAACAGGGTTTGATGTCTAATTAACCTCTTCTGTGTTTTCTGCAGCTCATGGTGGGCTGGTGTGCGTTCTGGATGGGGTGGTGTATCAGAATGGTCAGATCTTCTTCCCCACTTGTAAATACCAGTGCATTTGTCGAGATGGTCAGATTGGCTGCGTGCCTCAGTGTAATGTGGATGTGATGCTGCCTGGGCCGGACTGCCCCATGCCCAGACGAGTGCATGTCCCAGGAGAGTGCTGCGAGAAGTGGGTGTGTGAGCCCCCCTCAGAGGCCAGTGCTCTGGGAGGCTTTGCCATGGCCGGTGAGAGAAAAAAATCCTCTTTGACAAATATATCACGAGTGTGTGGGACAAAAAGCGTAAAGGTTAGGTACACTCCTCTGACCTCTTTAGTGAAAGGGGAGAAACAAACTAAAGAAAAAAACAGTGAAATATTAAAACAATAAAATCTTTCAGAACACTTTTCACCTTTTATTACTAAAACATCTAAGGGAATAAAATGTGATACAACTCTCTAAAATTGTGATGTTTAATTGCTAAATTGTCTATGTTCCCTTATTGTTTACACAGCTTATCGTCAGGAGGAGACGGTAAGATTTGATGGCTGGGACCCAAGCCTGAACTGCATAGAGCAGACCACAGAGTGGGGGGCCTGCTCTCGGACCTGTGGGATGGGACTGTCCACCAGAGTGACCAACAAGAACAGTCGATGTGAGATGGTGAGGCAGAGTCGCTTGTGCGTGGTTAGGCCATGTGAGGACCAGCAGACTCAGGCTGCACTGGCACCACTCATGCCAAAGGTACATCCTTGACAGATTTTTCTTTGAATGTGAAAATAATCAAAATATATTCTTCAATAATCCCATATATTTCCACCCTTTCAGAGAGGCAGTAAGTGTCAGAGGATGATGCGCAGTGAGACTTCCATCCACCTCTCCTATAAGAACTGCACCAGTGTCCAGGCCTACAAGCCTCGCTACTGTGGCACCTGCACCGATGGGCGCTGTTGCACCCCTCACCGAACCAAGACAGCTCTCCTGGACTTTCAGTGTGCCAACGGTAAAACCAGCAGGAGGCCAGTCATGCTCATCCTCACCTGTGTGTGCCACAACCACTGCCCCAGAGACAATGCAGAGTGGAACACACTGGTCTTATAGTGTAGAACATATGACATGTATGTTGGCAATGTGCTTGTTTTACAGGCCTGTAGTGACTCATTCACTCCCAAATTCACATGAAAATCACCAGAGAATAATATGTTAAATTTCACAGCACTTAAATAATGAACAGATTTTTTTAATGACAAAGAATCTTGTGGTCATTGCTGACTGAGCAGTGGTTAATCATTCTGTCTTTGAAATAATTGCCCTGAAAAGACTAATGGAAGAGGACTGTAGATGCTCGGAGCTAAAGAATCCTGTTGGAAAATTTCCAACTATGAGAGACATTTTTGACATAACTGAACTGTGTTCTCTGACCTGGTCTGAAGCAAGGCTTGAATCATGAAAGTGGTCTTTGTTGTACTGTGGACATAGTGTAATTTCTAACATGTGTATGTAACTGTATTCTCAGTGTTAAACAGTGTGTTAATTACATGCTTGAGAATGCAAAGTACTTTAGACATGCTTTTAACTAATGTTGGAGAAGTGACCTAACAGTGACAAAGGTTTTGTAAATACTTCCTGTATAGTTCAAGTGTGCATGAATATGCACAATTTATTATTGAAATGTAAGAGCAGTGATGTAAATATTTTTAACATGCACAAGCTTTGTGTAACTGTAATAAATATTATGAAACAAATGTTTATATAAGGGTGTCATAGCTTTTCAAATCTTTGTCAGTCTGATAGAGGCAAGCACACATCTAAATATATTATGGCTAAATCTAAGAATAAATCTAAATAGGTATTTATTATTTAGGCTAAGTCTAAGATGCAGTATAACCTCATTCAAGGAGACTCTTCTAAATTACTTTATTATATTCACTCATTTCTGACCTGAGCTAATTCTCCTTATCCAGCTTCCCTGACAGCACTGCAGCATGTTCACATCATCACAAGATTTTCCATTGAATTGTCAGATGGACATGAGCGACCTCTGACCCCTGTCTGAAGGGCTCTACCTGGGAGGTCACTTCGTAAACCATATTATTCCCAGTGGAAAATTTACTGCTTCTAAAATAAGCTTCAGTGGAAAGATGAGCTCATCTGCAGCAGGAAACTGAGTGTGGTCCTCTCATCTGGACACAGCCTCCCGAGACAATATGTGGAATCTAAATAACATATTTTTTATTACCATATAAAATGTCAATAGAACAATACATCTAAAAAATCTCACACCAAAAGAAAAAAAATACACTTAACAAAAAATGTATTAATTCTTAAATATTGCATATAATAAAATGATCACTATGCCTAGGACTATGGCATGCAAGACATTTGGTGTGCTTTTACATGGTCTCCAGCTTTTAACATGTGATACAGATTTATTTCTATATACAAACAGGAAGAGTTCTCCTTTGAAGTTACAGTTAGTCATACACAACAAAACAATCCCATCCAATGGATCGACGATGAACATAAGCCCCTGCTCATAGTCCACACACACCAAAACTCTGTCAGGAAACTTTAATTTTGGTATGGGGCACCCTGCTGGACATTCCAAAATATTATTGTAACTTACAACCCATTTCTGGTGTGTTTTTGTACTGAAAACCATATTACCACGCATTTGTGCATTAACTACTCCTATTGTGCAGCTACTGTTACCAACATTGGGAACATCATAATAGACTCTTCCAGTGGAGAAGCCAAAGTGTGAAGGGAGAGGCAAAAAGGTGTACAGGGCATTATTATGCCAAATCTTCACATTTTCTGAGGTCTCTCTCTCATTGTCGTCCTCCGTATTTTTCACACTTGATGTTGCATGTTTGTTTTTGTTTCTCTTTGTTTTCCTTGAGTTTGTTATCTTTATGTAATGCACATCTTTTTCAGACTTCCTGTCTAACTGGCCCTGATTCTCATGATAGGCACACAACACACAGACTTTTGTCTGGTCACAGCTGGTCTCTTCTAAAATCCTGTTGTGTTTTGGGCACATCTTTTGCTGCAGGTTTGGCACAGGATCAGTTAGTGTGTGTGTCTTTAAAGAGGACACTCTGAGGTGAGGCTCCAGGTGACTCTTACAGAAAGACGTCAGACACACCAGGCAGGTCTGAGCTGCTCTGCGTCGGGACTCAAAGCAACAGTCACACAGTACGTCGTCTGGGCCGCTGGGCTTTTCACTGTCACTTACAAAATAATCCTGTTTGTAACTCTCTACAATGTCTCTGAACAAAGTGTTTATATTGAGTTTCAGGGACTTGTTGAACTCCCGTTTGCAGAGTGGGCATATGCACACTTCTTTGCCTTCCCAGTGCCGCCTGATACAGCCATCACAGAAGTTATGTCCACACGGGAGAGACACTGGGTTACTGAAGATATCTGTACAAATGGAACACTCAAACTGTTCTTCACTTAAGAAATTGCTGGCTCTGGCCATAACTATAAAACAAAAAACATATATATATATTGTTAAATTAGAACATAATAATAATATTCCTAAAAACAAAATTATAACAAGAATTATGTTAACAAGAATTTCAAACTAAAGCAGTGTGCACTGCAGACCTAAGTCAGAAGCTTACCTTTGCTGTCTCTGTCTTGTTTTCTGCACAAAACTCAACAGTGCTTCGTTGAGATAACTTTAGTTTCATTTCTGTATAAATGTGAAGCTCCTCCTCTATTGGCACATCCTAAGGTTTCGTTTCAGGAGTATTGCCCTCTATTGGATTCAACAAAGAAATATAATTCTTGTAGAAGGCAGGTATGTGAGCGCTTTACTGAGTCGGCAAAACTGTAAAAACATCAGGTGCTTTTCGAGGGTGTGCACATTTACTAACACAGAGCCAAAACTTACAGTACAGTACAGTTGTCAGAGTGAGAGACAGGAGGACACTGGACAAACTGCTCTCCATCATGGACACACTGCTCACCCACTGCACCAGACCATAGAGGGACAGATAATAGATAATACTCCCTACAGCTGTACAACAACTCACCCTTATGTAGCAGATAATACTCCCTACAACTGTACAACAACTCACCCTTATGTAGCAGATAACCTTATGCTCTGTCAATCAGTACATTATTGCACTGCCGTTCTTGTCTCCTGTATATAGCTGTGATTTTATATTTTGTTTTATATTTTATTACTTATTTTTCTATTTTATTTTGACTTGTACATATACATTTATTTCTATAATTATGTCTCATTTGACACCTGTCTCTTGCTTTTTACTATATCTTTGTTACTGTCTTATATTGTGATGAGTGAGCTACTGTATCCAAATAATTTCCCTTGTGGATCAATAAAGTTTGTCTAAGTCTAAGTCCAAGTGGTACTCACAATGCCCTGTAAAAGAACTGTTTTTTCTAAATGCACCTGGACATGCACCTGGTCAGTGTGCCTAGGATCCTTCTGCCTATCAGTACAACTTTTTCAAGACAAATGTTGGTGTCTCTCTAAAGAAATACAACTAACCAAGAAATCTAATATGAACCTCTTCCAAAAGTATGATCACTCACGTGCATACGGTTTCTAGGCTAAATGAATGTGGCATGGTTTCGATGTTTCCTGTCTAGCAACATTGTGACTCTATTATCTAATTGATCTAAATCTTACTTCTTCTATTTAATCTTTACAACATACAACTGACTGTCAAAAATATTATTATTTAATCGAGTTCTTGGTGTGTAGCTCTCAATAACATTATGCATTATGCATAAAATGAAACACAGAAATAAGTGTTTTTTGCTAGAGATCCTCATATAAATACACTTACTTAAGTAGCCTAGTTGTTTCTAAAAATACTTTCACGACTTTGTACTTCTACTGAAGTGGATGGATTCTACCTAGACGACTGAGGGATTCTTCATGCATTGAATGAAAAAATGTGTGCACCTTTGACAATTGTCATTATTTTCATTTATAAATCTTTGGGTGTTTGGGTCCACGTCATTTTGATCTATCAAATAATTAATGGACAGAGTAATATTTCAGCAGTGAAATTAGGTTTAACAGTGGTTTAACAATATGCAATATGCATCAAAACAAAATTAGACCGGTGCATAAATATGGGCACCTAAACAGAAAAATCGCATCAATATTTGGTAGAGCGTCCTTTTGCAAAAATAACAGCCTCTAGACACTTCCTATAGCCACTAATGAGTGTCTGGATCCTGGATGAAGGTATATTGGACCATTGCTTCTTACAAAACATCTATAGTTCAGTGAGGTTTGATGGTTTCCGAGCATGGACAGCCTGCTTCAAATCATCCCACAGATTTTCAATGATATTCAAATCTGGGGACTGGGATGGCTATTCCAGAACATTGTACTTGTTCCTTTGCATGAATGCCTGAGTAGATTTTGAGCAGTGTTTTGGGTCGTTGTCTTGTTGAAATATCCAGCTCTGGCATAACTTCAACTTTGTGACAGACTGTTGAACATTATTCTCAAGAACCCGCTGATATTGAGTGGAATCCATGCAACTTTAACAAGATTCCCAGTACCGGCACTGGCCTCACAGCCCCACAACATCATGGAACCTCCATCAAATTTTACTGTGGGCAGCAAGTGTTTTTCTTGGAATGCTGTGTTCTTTTGCCGCCATGCATATCGCCTCTTATTATGACCAAATAACTTTTTGTTTCATCAGTCCACAGCACCTTATTCCAAAATGAAGCTGGCTTGTCCAAATGTGCTTTTGCAAACCTCAAGCGACTCAGTTTGTGGCATCTGCAATGAAAAGGCTTCTTCTGCATCACTCTCCCGTACAGCCTTTCCTTGTGCAAATTGTGCTGTATTGTTGACCCATGCACAGTGACACCATCTGCAGAAGATGACCTGCAGGTCTTTAGAGGTGGTCTGTGGGTTGTTTTTGACCATTCTGATCATACTTCGTCTTTGCCTCTCTGATATTTTTCTTGGCCTGCCACTTTTGGCCTTAACAAGAACTGTGCATAGGCCTTCCATTTCCTCACTATGTTTCTCACAATGGAGACTGACAGCTGAAAGCTTTGAGAGAGCTTTTTGTAGCCTTCCCCTAAACCATAATACTGAACAATCTTTGTTTTCAGGTCATTGAGTTGTTGTTGAGTTGTTTTGAGGCCCCCATGTGCTACTCTTCAGAGGAGAAGAGAAGAAGAAGAAGAAGAGAAGAAGAACAACTTGCATTTGGCCACCTTAAACACCTTTTGTCATGACTGGATGCACGTGTCTATGAAGTTCAAGACTTAATGAGCTCATCAAACCAATTTTGTGTTCCAATTACTCAGTTTTGATTAGTTACAGGTATTAAAAAAAACAAAAACAAACAAACAAACAAAAAAACAATGCCCACATTTTTGCACAGCCTATTTTTCACATTTGATTTAATTTAATACAAATGAATATTACTACACTTAAAATCTGTGTCTGGAAAACCACCCAGTCCTTGGCTTTTATGGGAAAATGAATGACATGCCACTGTGATCATTTTCTGTGAAGAGTCAATATTATTCAACCTCAGTGGGGTGCCCAAACTTTTTCATACAACTGTAATACAAGCACGATGAACAATCTTTTGTTTGTTCTTCCATTAAAGCTACCATCACCACCATGATATTTTTTGCCAGTAGACAACAGATGTGAAATTTGCCCTTTTCCTCTGCCCTACCCTCACCTGGCCTTGCTTCAGGTGCACCTGTGCTCTCTGGTCTTTTTCTGTCAGGTGAAAGCTGGAACACTTGTCAGACAGAAGTCACATAGATAGTCTAGTCTTATGTTTATGTGTTATGCTCTACTTGACCATTTAACTAATGCAACTGCCTCTAGCTATCGATGCTACATTTTAATATGCCTATACACTTTAATGACAGTCTTAACCTCTGTGTTTATATGGAGCAGATCAAATTAAATGTTTGCAGTTTATAAAAATGTCATTAATTAAAATCCCAAGATTCTATCACCTTCCAATATGCATTTCCCTTTATATTTGTTTATTTGTTATCAAGGTCATTAGCACAACAAAGAAAATAGGTAACACTGATTTCTCATTTACATATAAAAGTGAAAAATCAATTGCATCTCCTGCACCCAATTAAAACTAAAAATATTTCTACCTTTGCCTGTTTGAACAAGAAATAAGATAATTTCGTTATGTACTACTCTAATGATTCATTGCAGCTTATGGGCAAAAGGGTAAGTTTGAACATAAGTTGAACTCAATATAATAATGATGAAAATACAGAGCCTATTTATTCAAAGGCATGATGTCGAGGCTCATTCTGTATAATATGTTATTTTACTTTAAGGGGAACATATACTTAAAAAGTAATGTGGCAATCACAATTTTAACAGAAGTCTTACTGACCTTTGTTTTACCATAGTTCATAGGCTAGTTCAGACCTGGGCATTGTGCAGCTCCCAGACCACATACGGCCCTTTGGTTGACTTTGACCAGCCCGTTTAAGATCATTTGGAATAACAAAATAAACATGTTATAATTTTACCTCATGCGTGGACTAAAGCTGCATTGCTTTTATTTTAGAGGTATTTTTTTTATTACATTTTTTAGAAGGCAACCTCACTTTTTCATTGCTTAGTCATAACATACTCTTACCAGTCTTACCAGCGCATCACAACAATGCTATGGTGTTTTTTGTAAAGAAATACAATTAATTGAGTTGAGCATTTTGGCACGGCCCGCCATAATATTTTCACTATTTTCAATATTTTCTGTTTCCCATGTGGCCCTGTGGGAAAAATAATTGGCTACCCCTGGGCTTTCAATTTTATAATCTACCAATATTATATTATGTTATATTATATTACCAATCAACTTGCAAAATAGATTAAAAAAGAGAGAATCTAGCTATAAATTAAGAGGAACTGATATTTTTTCTAAACCAGTATTCAGAACTAAACCAAAGGAAAGATGTGTCTCAATCCAAGGAGTCAGTCTATGGAACGGTCTTGAGCATGAAATCAAATCAAAGTCTATTCAAGTTTTCAAGACAAATGTGAAAGTGGCATTAATGAAAAGATATAGTACTGCGCAGTAAAAAGAGTATGTCTTATTATTATTATTATTATTATTATTGTTTGTTGTAATATATATACTATTTTGTTCTTGTAATATAATTCCGAGTTGATAAGGGGGAGACATTATAAGCTTATGCTTCTTTCTGTTCCCTTTCATGCATATTTGAGTTATAATTTTATAGATGCAATTGTGTTGCACCTGTTATTGTTTTGAATTGTTAAATAAATAAATAAATAAATAAAAGAAAGATACCGCTAGATGTCACTAGAATGTTGAGTATAGCGCAGAGAGGGGCACTGTGGTTTTAAAATCTAGTAAAGGACCATATAGAAATGTTTGAAACAAAAAGGGTGAATTGACGTCTGAGAATGCGGTGTTGGTGTTTTTTTCTGTCTGAAAATGTCATGTAGCGGTGAGGGTGTCAGCTGGTGGTGAGTGACAGCGCGTGGGTCTGTCAGTGGGACTCACCTGGACATCACGCACTCTCCTCCTCACACTTTGTAGCCTGGAGTTCTTACTTGTCTGTTGAACCCGGAGTGCGCAGAATCATCGCGGCGTGGAGCTGCTGTAATGACAGTGATGGAGTGAAGAAAAGGGCCTCGGAGGGGGGTCTTTCCGTGTCAGGGATCTATAACAAAACGCCTGCTCGCTCTCTTCTTTTCTTTGAGGAGTCAAACCAGCATAAGCGCATTCCTGTGTGCGCGCAGCCGGGGCCTGGACTGTGGTGCCATGTCTTCCGCGGACACCGGGAGCAGAGGAAACTTGTACTCATTTTTATTTGCGGCTTGGACTTGCCTTGAATGGAAATGTAAGAAGACGAAAGGACGTTGCTGCGGGCTATTTTGATGTGTAATGATTTCAGTGGTGTAGCTGTTTTGGTTGGAGCGTTTTTGCGCGTTGTTATTATTTTTTCCCCCAGTTAGTTATAGGCTATAGAAGCAATGTTTTGTTTGGATAGAGGAATTGAATTTACGCAGGTTCAAGTGATGGGATGAAGTGACCCCAGGGCGCAAACTCCACCCATCGGATAGTATCTTTAGCGGGCGGAGCAGAGGGCTTGTTTAGTTACGGGATATCTGACAACTCCAGCAGAAAACTTCACTTCACAAGGGCAAAGTCCGTTCTGCCTGAGTACTTGAGGAAGAAACGCAGGGAACTAATTCACGTGTGGGATTTTTAAAGCAAGAAACGATGCAAAGATGGCGCTTATAATGGGGGCTGGAACTTGCATGGTGCCAAAAAGTGGTTTTATAGAAGTTTTAGTGCGCGAACAGTGGCATAGAGTTTTGGTGAACCTGAATGAGGAAACTCTCACATTGAGTTGCGAGGACAGTGACAACTTGAACTCTAACGGCGTCAGTCATGGGTCATACCTGGACAATAACAATGCCAACTCCAACAATGCGCCCCAAAGCGTGCGCTCTGCCTTTACGGACCTTCCCGAAAGAGTGCCCGAGGCCATCGCCAACAGGAAACGTACTGTTAAGGTGACCAAGCAAGAGGTTGGGGGGCTGGGGATCAGCATCAAGGGCGGCAAGGAGAACAAGATGCCTATACTCATTAGTAAGATATTCAAAGATCTAGCTGCGGACCAGACCCAAGCGCTGTACGTGGGAGATGCCATCCTGTCCGTGAATGGTCTGAACCTGAGGGAAGCCACGCACGACGAGGCTGTACAGACGCTCAAACGCGCCGGGAAAGAAGTTACATTAGAGGGTATGTAGCCTATGTTTTGTCAGTCATAACAGACAGAGTGCTTGTCACACCCCTTCTCCGAATTCTTTCATTTTAGCAGTAGTACACAGCACATTCTATCACATAAATCACTGCTTCTGCCTCACAAAATAATGGTAAATACCAACACATAACAACTGAATCAACCCCAAGTTGTAATATCTAGTTAATGACACAAGTTTAGTCATTCCTATCTGTCATTAAAGGACATGTGATATGTAAATGAATGACTAGAGGAATGTCTGTACAGCATTATGTAACGTTGTCTTTATCTTTGTTCATGAGCAGAAGTGACCTGATGTTCTTGCAAAAGTAAATGTTTGCAAACTGGTGGTGCCAATGCATCGATAAGATCATACTATGTTTCCTTTTTCCTTCAACCAAGGCGACTACAGTAAGATAGCTATGGACTTGATGGGGCAACGAGGGACAAAAAGTGTTCTTGCATCTATATAAACTATGCAGGAAGTTACTGATAAGATTTTTTGTTATCCGGGTCAGTGTGTACCAGTATCACTATTCACAATAATAGCTTGGCCCTATGCTATCATGAACACTTCTTAGGTTTGCAGAATTGTAGTTCTAGGACCTTGGACCAGAAGGTTGCTGGCTCACAACTCATTCAAAGCACCTGTACACCATGATACATGCTCAGACAGGAATGACATTTTAACATACTTGAAATTTATCAGATTATGTGGGGAAAACAGAGTCTAAAGATCAGGATGGTTCACTCTCCTGAACTTTCCTGATGCAAGAGATGCATTACATAAACCAGACTCTCAGTAATCGTCATAATCTTTTGCCTGAACACAAACTCAGACCATCAAACATGTATTTGGGTCTCTGTGTTTCTTGTTTCAGTAGAGTTTGAAAACATTATAAAGAAACCACTTAAAAAACAAAGTGTCATTTCCCCTTTTAACCACACAACTATGCTTCACATAAACGGCTTCTTCTAAGTTGACTCCAGCTCTTGTGAGGTCCCTCTCTCCCTCTCTCTCTCTCTCCCTCTCTTTCTCTTTCTCTCTCTTTTCTGATTCTTCCCAGGGGACAACAAGGCTGCACTCTGAGGGAGAGGTTACAGTCCCAAGCTTAACATTTTCACAGATAAGGGCTTAACAGTGGTAAATTCAGATGACTACAGGATTTAATGTTTAATGTATTTAATATAGAACTGCTAAGAGGGAACAAGATACGGGCAGAAACAAGGGAAAAGATAGTTTAAAGTTAATTGTTGGGGTTAACTTGAGGGTAATCAGAAGCAGCTCATTTGCATATCAGGAAACATGGCTTTGATTGAATGCTGTTCTTGAGGGTGCATGGCCAAGTAGTTGTATTATGTAACATTGGAGCTGTGGCTTCTGTTGGTAGCCCACAGCTGAACCACAGGTTGGCGATTCAGTCCCACAGGTGGGTAAGAAGGCACTTAACCGACCTCACCACCAGTGTCTGCGTTCACTTGTGTATGTGTCTGAATGGGTGTGTGATTCTTTGATGAAAAGCACTTTGAGGGGAAAAGGTGCTATATGATTAAATTTAACCATTTTTCATAACCACCAAAGAGTTCAATTTCACTTTAACAACTATACCCCCTCACACATTACTGCCTTGCTTCAGTTTTTATAATATATGGGTTTGTGATGAGTTATTATACTGTATGTTTCTATCCTTATGTTTATTTACTTAACCAGTTTAGTCCCACTGAGATTTGGAAACTCTTGGAACACTAGGGACAGGTAAAGTAGGGCTGAGAGATTTCACAAAAAAATAAAAATTCTCACATTGACAGATTGTATTTTTTTCTTTTATTTCATATTGTCTTATCAAAAACAAATAAGACAATAAAAACATTAATTGCCTGAGCACAAAACATACTTAGTCATTGTAATTTTGCACAAAAATAGTAAAAGTTTTTCCTCTAAAGTCTGAATTCTGCCTCAGCCATATGCTTTTACTGACAGAGGATTAGCTAGAGACTTTAATTAAAAAGAGCAAAGCATATCATTACATTAGAGATGATTTAAGTTTATTTAATTGCACAGGCCTATGGAATACCCAGAGAAAAATTCCAAGCACAGGCAGAACATGCAAAGACATGCCCTCATCCCATCTGGGAATCAAACCCAGAACCTTCTGACTGAGGCTGAAGCACTAATCACTGTTTCAACATACCATCAATAGGCTACTTTAATTATCACAAACAAAGCAAATCACTTAACATCCTCATGTAAAAGAGGCAGATAATTATTTGATGATTATTTCTCTGAAGTAGGTCAGTTCCATTAACACAGAGTTTACAATGTTGTCACTACTTTGAGTTTAGACTGTATGTTCAAGCGGAAATTAATATTGTAATGTGAAGTCAAAGAAGTCAAGAGTAAATTTCCTTGTGAGGCTCAGTGCCTCAAATGTCTCATAGCAACTGGCTTAATGCTACTGGGGCCTGATTATTATGCCACAATGACTTGATTAAAATAAGTGTATTTCTATGTGGAGTGTACCACATTGGGCCACTTCATGATACAGCGTCCAGTAGACAAATAGCAAGTGGTGCACTTGTAGTACTTCTAATCAATGCCTAATTCATGGCCTATACTAAAGCAGCAAGTTAAAGGCTAAAGGGGAGTGGAAAAAATATCTATTTACCACTTAATCTTTTTTTTTTATACTTTATTTATTATTATATACTGTGGCAATGTCTTTTGATTTATATTTTTGTCTTTTATCATAGATGTTGATGCCTGCAGTAGAATAGTAGACATTTTCCTATCGCTTGTGCTCTTTCTTTTCTCAAATTGTATCAAGATTGGCAATAAACATCAGAAAAAAAACACGCTTTACTGAATAACCAGAAACTCACTAGGAACTCAGGTGTGCTTAAGAAAACATTTGGTGAAATTATACAACCAGCTGGGGATGATGATGCTGGGAAGATTCCTGGTATTGTAAAATTGCATATTACACCTTTAGTGCACTTATGCATTGCCCAAATTTCCTTTCTCCTTTGGCTCACTGCAGCATCTTTGTGATTTGCATACTGATTTGGTCTAAAGTAGTTATTATCTTGGTTGGTATTTGTGGTATTTCTGTGTATGTAAAGTGCACAATAACTTTTCATTTATTACAAAAATAATTACAACAAAATTACAAAAACGTTGATTGTAATGTTTTTTTTTCTCTAATCCATCAACCAAGCACAACTATCAGTCATAAGCATGGGGATTTGAAGGTCTGCAGCCAAGGACTAAATTAGCCCGGACCTATTTTTTAGTTAAATGGCGTGGATTATTGTGCTATTTTTGAATATAAAATAAAATTACATGATCATGATTGTGTGAAAAATATGATGAATTATCTCCCATTCCCAGTCTTAATTACATAATGTTGTAAAGCTGAAACAGTAGTTCAATCTGCCAAAAGAAAAACAATGAAATAGGACCATCTGCCTTAGCCCAGACAGGAAGTGAGTCAGTGACCGATGTAATGTATTCCCCAGTGTGGCCCTTTAACAAGCCTTACCTGTCACTGTTTGACATACATGGGCCCCGTTCTGCTGTTAGACCCACTACATCCTGTGTCATCTGCTGTAATGTCTAGACTCCACACTCAGTCTATGAGAGACACAGATATTGCAGCTGACTGATTTCGTCATTAAAAAGCCTAACATTCCAGTAGCTGTTTGTAGAATGATTCAGATGACAAGGTTGTAAACAGATACCTTTGTTGTTGTGAATATAAAATACATCAGCATTGTTCCTCTCAGTCTTTTGGTGAATGTTTGTCTGTCAAAACAACAGCAGAAACATAGATCTGCTTTTCCTGTTTTCCGATTTATCTACAGGCACAAAATAATGCTGCCGGTCCAGGTGTGATCATTGTGCTGGTATCCTGTTTTGTGTGTGTTAACTTAGGAGATCGTCCACATTGTTTGAGCAGCAGATAAACTTGTGATTGTGCTTCAGACCACGTTGCTTCATGACTTATGGGTGCTTCACAAGTGTACCACGATGTATCTCAGCATGCGAGAGAATTTATTTATATTGAGTTATAGTTTAGTCATCAGTTTGCAACTTTTTAATGTGAAAAACCGACTTGAGGTTAGGGATGGATGAGATCTCATGCCAAAAAATCGTGTGAGATAGGGCACACATGCGGAAAATTATCTTGTGAGATTTTTTTCCTCATGTTTGGACTGGACAAAAAAAGAGTACACTTTGCTGAGTTACACCTGTTGAGAAGCTCTAGTTCCATAAGGCATAGCTACTGTAAGAGCAAAAAGAAATTATTGGGCCAAAATTGTGAACTGAATCAATTAATTTATTATAAATTATGTCAAAATTCCACCTTGTGTCGTGGACCCAATCATGTGTCTTGTCTCTTGTGAAAATTGGGTCTCATCTCACCTCTGCTTGAGGTGAGACCAGGGGGCAGTGTGCCATCCCAAAGCGCAAAACATCATTTGCACAAACAGCCTTCTCCTATAACGCTATTAAAGACTGGAACAAGCTTCCAAATGAGTTAAAATGTCAGGCAAGCTATACAACATTCTCAACAGAGCTTAAAAAGTGGTTGGAGAATAATCAAACCTGTCAACACTATTTTTTATATAACATGGTTTCTATTAACCTGGGAAATCCCAGACTGCTTTCGTTCGTTCCGATCTGAAAGCTGGCGACTATGGCAAGCGAGCTCTCTCGATTCTGGGAGCCAATCAGAGAGCGGGGAGTGGTGGCAAGACGGTGACGCGTACTACGTGACAAACGGAAGCTTGTAGTTTGAACTGACAACTGACATGATTGGCTATGGGCTACGTATACGCCAAATGATAGACATTCGTAACGCCCAATAAACGGCCGTTGGTGATCGTAAACCACACCTCCGGTACGAGATATTTCAAAGGTGGCTTCCAGACCATATATCACTTGTGATATGGTCAGGTGTAAACCAGGCAGTGTTGTATAAAGTACTGAAAAATCAAACTCAAGTAAAAGTATAGTTACCCCTCCCAAAAATGACTTTGGTAAAAGTCGAAGTCACTGACTGAAATGGTACTTGAGTAAAAGTCTTAAAGTATCTGGAACTTCTTGTACTTAAGTATGACAAGTAATGTCAAAATAAATGTACTCAAGTAATGTAATTAAAAGTACAAGTAAAAGGCAGTCTGAAGCTAACCCTCGCTTTGTTACTTAGATCGCACAAACACACAGCGCTTGTTTACATTTTTAAAAGTAGGCACATGTTAATGTTATTTTTTGTCCTTTTGAACTCGTGTGCCCTTTCTCATTCGTTACACTTAGCCTATAGGTATGCCTTCCCTTGAGCCCAAAAAGCTAGGTAGCCTGTTAGTTCCATCGTCAAATACGCTTTGTGTAACTGAAACAATGTCACACAAAGTTCATTTCTACATGTTATGCTCAAGGTTTCACAACGGTGTCTAGAATGTCCATGCTATGGTTACTGAAATTGGAATATAGATGCTAACAATTTCATTAATCTAGAACTTACCTCGATGTGTTTCTTGAGGTTGGACGGGGAGTTTCTGTAAGATAGGATTTCCACGTTTCTTGGAAGGCACAAGAGGCACTTCATTCGATAGGACGAATCCTTCATATCAGCGTAAGAGAACATTGTGTTTAAGTACGGCCAGGGATGCTCATCGTCTCATGTACACCAACAGGTGTAGGCTGATTGTCATGCGCAAGTAGTGAACAAGCCCAGGCACGTCCTGACTTCCTTGCAGTCAGTAGAGTTTTTTTTTGTAACGAGTAACTAAACGGCACATTGAAAATGTATTGGAGTAAAAGTATGCAATTAAATTCGGAAATGTAGTGAAGTAAAAGTAAAAGTTATAATTTTTTTAAAAACTCAAGTAAAGTACAAAGTCTCCCAAAATTTACTTAAGTACAGTAGTGAAGTATTAGTACTTCGTTACTATACAACACTGAAACCAGGCAAGGTTTCTGTTGTTATTTGATGTGCAATAGGCTATGTAAAGACTGATATACATGAAATGTAGAATGGTAGGACAGTATGAATTTTAAAAGATGAAGATTTTGTAAATACTTGTAATTATTTTTGAAATGTGTGCCTTGTATGGTGTTTTGCATTGAACGTGTATGTGTGACTATGTGAGAGTGATAAAAGGAGAAATTCAATTTGTCAACTGGACAAAGTTGGTGCTTCGTCAGTTCAGAACTGACGAAGCACCTCGGATGAGCTGCGAAACGTTTTCGACCAAATAAACTTTGTCCAGTTGACAAATTGAATTTCTCCTTTTATCATGGATTCTACCTAGACGACTGAGGGATTCTTCACACAACCTATGTGAGAGTGTCTTTATCTGTGTTCCTGTGTGGCAAGGTGTGAGAATGTGTCAGTGTGAATGTTTCTTATTGTTGATTAAGATTTTTCACTGTAATTTATTAATGTAATAGGGACTGCAGATGGAAACTAGCTATGTAGCTATAATCTGGTGCAGATCATCTTTGTTTTATGAGCTTAATGTCTCTGTACATTATCCCTTTTCAAATAAAAACTAAACTAAACTAAACTAACTGAGTGTAATAAAAGAGGCCAATCATCAATTCAGTAGGGCTGGAGTTGACAGAAGAACTTGGTTGACTAAAGACATACCCAGTACATCGATTAATCAATGGAAAAACTAAGTACAAGTAAACAGCAAAGGTAGTCTTCTGTCCAGTGTCTCCCAAAACATCAGCTAACTCACTAAATGCATTCTCCTTTATGATGTTGCGCATATACATTATTATTATCCTTAAAATATGTATTAGTCGATTACCGTGGCGGCACGGTAGCAGAGTGGTTAGCGCTCTTGCTTCACAGCAAGAAGGTTCCGGGTTCGATCCCCGGGTCGCCCAGACCTTTCCGTGTGTGTTCTGTGTGGAGTTTGCATGCATGGTCTGGGTTCGATCCCCGGGTCGCCGGAGCCTTTCTGTGTGGAGTTTGCATGTTCTCCCCGTGTCTGGGTGGGTTTCCTCCGGGCACTCCGGTTTCCCCCACCAACCCAAAAACATGCACCATAGGTACCTCCAGCTTAGGTCCTGACCAAGCCGAAGCAAGAAGATCATGGAGATGGTCCCCGGGCGCCCTAATGTGTGTGCTGCCCACTGCTCCTAATATATGTATATATATATAGGATGGGTTAAAATGCAGAGAAGAATTTCTCCAGTGTGAGATCAATAAAGTTCACTTCTTCTTCTTCTTCTAAAAGAAAATTTGATTGACTAAGAGACACCATGAACTGATGAATCGATTAAATAACTAAAGGTCTAGAGCCTGAGAATTCACACTTGAGGCTGGATTAGTCCTGATATAGGCTTGTTTGGTCCTGTTCTAGTCCTGATAAAGTCCTTGTCAAGGGCATGTTTAGTTACAAGTTTAGTTCGGGTTTAGTCGCAGTTTTTATCTGTTTTTTGTGCCATTGTGCCAAGTGCCATTCAAGTAACACAGTCAATCAGTAACACAGTATGTATTTTCACTTCCCCTTATCCAAATATTCAATTAACAATTTCATTTTCAAGTCAAATGTTCAAGTTGAGTCACTGTTTCTGTTACTATTATTACTATTAGTGCAGTCTGAGCCCAATCACCAGCAGTAAAGCCCAAGACAATTCCTGAGCCTCAAAAGTCCCATCATCTACCACTTCAAGCACTCCAAGCATAATCCTGTAGCCTAAAGTTTAATATAACAGTACTACAAGCTAATTTCACCAAGAACATTAACAGTCTGGTTTGTGTTCACATTTCCACTGTGTTCACTCACACTTACATACCCCCTAGTTAACATCTTATTTTCTCCTCCTTTTTCCCATTCCCAGTGCTCATTTTGATCTTGTTATGCGTTACGGTGATTGGTTAAATGAGCATAATTTTTGCTTTTCTCCCAGCACATTGTTCACTGGAGCTGCTGAAGTAGCACACTTATTTGTCCATCACTCTGTGCCATTTGAACCCCTGTGATCCTAGTCCAACCCGTACAATAAGATACCTTGGGGCCTGTGGTTTGTATGGGTCTTTGTGCTTTGGTATCTGGCCGGGGTACCTGCTCTGTGTCCTGGTATAAAAAAACTCCTCTCTCAAAGCACTGGAGGCTTGTTTTTTTCTTTGCCTTGGCCTCGCTCTGTTCAGCTTCCAAGTGCTTAAGCCCTCTTTCCCCTTCACGGACATAGTACAAGTTTTAGTCCACTGGTAATATAATTGTTTCAATATCATATAATATGAAGTACATGATTTAAGAACTTGTAAAATTTTAACATCTTAACATAAGAGGGAAAGTCCAAAAGGAAAAATTTGGTTAGGCAGCTGTGCAGATGGTTGAATATATGTTGAAGTCTTTATTATTACAGTGAAAGCATTATTACTTGGAGGTCTATTGAATGTGATGTTCAATGAGGTAGAAATTCACTGCTGCTACAATATTATATTACCACTGTTACTTCTACTAATGACCTGCCCACAATTCAAGTGTTAAACTGGGCTTGAGTGAAGCCTTTTGTTCTCAGCATTTGCTCATAGGATATAATCCTTTGAAAAATCTATTGAAAAAAATTGAAGCATTAGCAAAATTAAAATGTGCTTCAAGAATGTATTAACAGAACTGCACTGTTGTTTCCATGTCCTAAGACAAACTCAAAAAAGGAAAGGGCTTCTGATACTTATGTCCTGAATCAGAGGAGGATTTGAAGTAGGTAAAAGAACAGTTGGTGGTAGCACAAAGACATGCATAACATTGCATCAACTCAGTAAAGGAGAAATCTTTCTCTTGATAATCTGCATTTCATTTCACGTATTTTTGTGTTGCGGTTAATGTGAGAAATAACATCTACATTTTATATAACGGTGGAATCCTTCATTTTCTTTCATTCACCTTGTTCCTATATGACGAGCTTTATGAAATCTAAATTTCTGAATGATAAAGTCATGTTAATATGACATAAGCATGTGCTTTACCTCTCACATGTTCTTGGCATAGGTTGAGTTGAAATCACTTTGACTATTTTTTTAGTTCTTACAATACTGTCACTTCAAAAAACAATATTATTGGTTAACCACATAATCATGATACCCCTGATTCCAACCAATGCACAAGTACCTACCTAAAGGCTGTGTATTGCCAGTGCACTCAAATATTACTGAGATAATAAAGTTTTGATTGACTGAAAGAAATGTGTATATAAAGAAATGTGTATATAAAGGTGCATTTTGTGTTACAGGGATACCAATGTAGTTCTGTTTCGCTTTATAATCCAACCAGTGTAAAACAAAGTAATAACCAAAACTAGGATGTGTCATATGGAAAAGGCTAGGATCTGTTTCTGTGTAAGAAAAAAAAAAAAAGAAGCTTGCTTAGCCCCCTTTCAAATCAAAGCCCCAGTGAATAGCCTTGATTCGCTTTGAGCCCTTATCATACAGTTGGGGTTATTGGAGGGAGTTCGTTGGAGTTGGCTGGTGCTGTAATGGAATAGAAACATGACCCAGGGGAGCGCACACATTTACGCACTTCCACTGTAATAATGACTGGGGCTCCGCCCGTTTATTTTCCCCTCCGCTGGAAACACTCACACCACTATTTCTGGGCAACTACATATACCCCTACACGTTAACTGGAAAAAACATACCCAAGTGTGGCTCTGTATTGGCCTGACAGCTGCCTTTGTCTTGTTCAGGGCCTAACAACTTAAACCTGCAGTGAAGTGGACAATAAACCGACGGCAAACATGATAACTGACAAGCTCCTTATCTTAATGCATCATGATTGTACAAGTTAAGAGGTTGTTAATCTATAAACAAGGGGCATAGGAAGTGCGCAATCACAAATGATTCACAAGGTTGAGGAAACAGTTTTCAACAATATTGCGTATTTTAGAAAAGCCAACGATACCAGATGTATTTATTCACTTTGGTACAACTATTAAATTTTATACGTTATCATCTGCCGCTACTACTTAGGGCTTGGTTTTATAGATGCAATCATTCATCACAATTACTGATCAATGTCTTATTAAAAACAAATAAAATAGCTTTCTCGCAATTTTTAAAATCAGTGATGGTTAAATGCACAAAAACAAGACAAAGTTAAAGGCTGAAGTCTGCTCCAAATTACATGCTTTTGCTTCAGAAAATTGAGCGTATAACTCTTGATTAAAAAGACCCAAGCTTATCACTGATCATTTGAAAATATTTGATTAAACTGGATTAACCGCATAGCCTTACTACTGCTACATTAATTACAAGCACCACTACTACTACTACTACTACTACTACTACTACTACTACTACTACTACTACTACTAGCACTACTACTACTACTACTATTATTACTACTACTATACTGGAGCCAGGAGCCACTGTTGTTGCTACTATAATAATACTTTGCCTTCAAGATTGAAAATATTGCTTATTGAATTTCTAAATTCCAACAAGTTAAAGTAAAATGGATTTTTGTGTGGATTTGTTACTTCTGCCCTGAGACAGCACAGTCTGTTTTTATTGATTTTTATTCTGTTTTCTTCCAAGGAAATGTACTTTTTATTTTAAACATCTACTCAAGACAAAGTGAAGGTAACTTTGAACCGCCCTAGTTTCAGCACAACCCAATAATCAAATATTGACCCAGATGACTAATAGAGCTGTGTGGGTTTGTTATAATGATGATATTGAAAATTGAAGGCTCTCTTCACGTGCGCTTGTTTCGTCCATACTGTCCTCACAGAGAGATCCTTGTTTCCCCAATTTGGACAAAAAGCTCTCAATAAAAGAATTACACATCACTGACAAAAACTAAGCCTGAATATCTCCCCTCGGAGGATTTCTCATCTTTACACAAACACACATTACCAATTCACAATATTCTTTTGTTTGTCCACATCTCTACTGCAGCATGTGGGTATTTGCTTCCTCATATATTTCATAACCATCTAAATAAATCACATATAGTCCCCTGCATGCTTTCGGTCAATTCACCAATGCCAAAAATTCCCCTTACTAGATTTTCATTTCATATTGTTCTCACTGTTAACAAATCTATCAGACGGTTTTTTTGGCCTCTAATCTGATAATCTGATGCAGGGGATACGCTGCTACTGTGAAAGTACATTGCAGTTTTGGGTCTATTAAGGACATTTTGTCTCTGGTGAGATGAGGCTACACAGTTAGACTGGTAGTGAGGGTTGTTATGCTGTCTGCTGGCGTCCATAGTGTGTCCTCCTCCCTAAGAACTGGAGACAAAATGTCACCATCTATATGTCAATTATAGCTAGCTCATACAGTGGGGTATGCCAATTTAACAGCCAGGGCAAGGCACTCATTCTAAAATACATAACCTGTCTGTTTCTCACCTCAGCCACCTCTCTAGACTTGTATAAAAAGTTGGGATTAAGTTTTTTAGCTCCTACTGGTTTAAAAGTGTAGGATTCTCTCAGTTGCTACCTTCTGAAGTGTTATTTGGTGCCTTGGCCAGGATCTCATTGTGGTGTGCCAGGGTGTGAAGATTTGATGAAATTGCTCCAAAAATTTCACAAGATTGACAGGGAACATTTCGATATTTCTCAAATTACCAGCTCGGAGCCAAGTAACGTAATACTTTTCAGTTTAGAATGTCCTCCTGACAGTTTGATGCTGGCACATGTGAAATGTTATGCTAAAGAATAAATTACATTGGAAAGTCAGTGCAAAAGTGTGTCTCTGAAAAGAAAAGATTATTTATTTAATTTTTAGATTTTACAGATTGATTGATAGTTATAAAGCTAATCTATTTTCTAATGGGACAACCCTGCAAATCCCAGTAGTTCCTCTCTTAACTGCAATCACATTGACTTGACTAGAGTGTTTTTTTGTTTTTGTTTTTTTGCTTGTGTGTTTGTTCAGTAAAGTACATGCGTGAGGCCACCCCGTACGTGAAGAAGGGCTCTCCAGTGTCAGAAATCGGCTGGGAGACCCCCCCTCCAGAGTCACCCCGCCTGAGTCCCAGCAGCCCCTCGTCGTCCGTCTCAGAGCCCCCCAGCCCCCCTCTGCTGTCCCCCCATGGAGACCGCAGGTGCATTCCTCTAAAGATGTGTTATGTCACCAGAGCCATGACGACACCAGACCCAGACAACAGGTAAGAAATAGTCCACACACAAGATATTGCAAAAAGGTTGTACAGGTAGGATGTGCTCAAGTGGGAGTGAAGTAAGATCAGTAGGCTTTGGTGCACTAATGCAGTGTTTCCCAACCAGGGGTACAATTACCCCTAGGGGTACGCGAGCACACTGCAGGGGGTACTCGGCAGTGTTGCTGCCAGGCGCAGGGGGAGATTTTTTTGAATTTTTAAATTCTAATTTAAGTAAATTTGAGTTAAATAAGAGAGAAAATGAGAATTAAATTTTCAAATTAAGGAGATGAAATAAAATGATTTTCATTTAATAATCCCTTGTGTCACGTTCTACTTTTGGAGAATTATCAACACGTATGAGTCAGGGGGTACTCGAGGTATGACAAAAAGGCTCAGGGGGTACAAGACAAAAAGGATTGGGAAACACTGCATTAATGTACCCCGCATGTGGTCCATCCTTCAGTACAACCTGAAGAGTAGTGGGTAGGGATGAACCGATGTGAAAATTTTAGCCAATACCGATGTCCGATATCAATGTTGCTGTTATGGCCGATAACCGATATTAACCAATATCGATATTTTTTTAAATTCTGAGATAACATTTTATACAGACTGAAAATCATGCAAAATGAATTTTTGAATGTCTTCTTTTATTTTCAGAACGTGTTTTGACTCCATAAAGCTTAACTTATTTTATTCACAAAACCCCTGTGAAAAAGTTTAGATAAAAAAACAAAAAAAAACACAAGGATGATAAATCACCATGTCACTCTTAATCTGCATTTCACATGGCTCCCATATCACCACATATACTTCAGGTTTGGGGGCCATTTTGTGTATTGCCAAGAAAAGGAACTGCAACACATTTTGTCAAATTACAATAAACTTAAACATGGACAGATACAAGATAAACACAACGTTTTATAACCAATCCCTGTACAGCTTGACCTTATTAAGGACAGCTCCCAGTGCTCTGCCTGAAGTGTGATAGAACTTTTGTTTGTTTTTCAAAGCAAGGTATTTATAGTACTGACAAATATCGGTCGTTAATATCGGCCCAGTTTTACACATCGGACCGATACCGATATGTTAAAACCTTTGCGATATCGGCAGTGGGCTACTTCTTCTCCAGATCTTGACTCATATGATGAATGGTCTGGAGCTTTTGTCAGGAGGATTATACTATTATGCATGTTTTAGATTCATAGGTTAGAGCAGGGGTCTTCAACGTTTTTCAGGCCAGGGACCCCCAAACAGATGGCGAACTGGGCCAGGGACCCCCTACTATATATACGGCATAGAATTGTGTTTTATGTTAAATTGAGCTTAGTGTCATGTATAAACATTGCTACTCTGTTATGGTACATCCAATACAAGGAAATAATACACAGGTTAATACTGTATTTTCATGTTTTGTTATTTTAAAGATGGGCCAGATAGGCCCTACGGGGTGGATGTGCTACTGCAATTTTTAAACACAACTTGCATATAACACAGGCCTATTAAGATCGTTCACTGATTCAACCAAAAAACAAGTGCAAGGGAGAGAGTAGCTGTGCATTTTAAGACATCAAAGAGGGTGGAGGGACAATGGAGAAATTGATTGGGGAAAAATGAAAAAAATATATTGTTTTAAAAAATATTAAAATATAAAATTATATTATTTTAAAGTGAAATCAAAAGATTTCGCGACCCCCCTGCAGTATCTCCGCGACCCCCCTAGGGGTCGTGACCCCACTGTTGAAGACCTCTGGGTTAGAGCATTATTTGAGTAAAAGTAAAAAGGTAGTAGATACATTTTTCATACTGCTACCAGATCCCACAATATACTTGCCTGTTCCTTCTTTTTGGTAGGTTTAGTTATGGTTTAAAACTTTAACAAATTATTGAAAAATGGGTTACATTACATAAATAAACTGCATAACGTGTGTCCACCAGTCACCACCAGTACTGCACTTGGACTTGGGAGAGTTTGACAGCGACAGAAACAGGAAGTCTCTTCAGGGTCCACAGCTGTCTTGTGTTCCTTGGAGGGGATTATATCTCTGTGTGTCTCTGTTCACATCAAGTTCATTCTGAATTTTGCTTAAAGACAGACTTTTGAAGTAGACCATTTCCACTCAGCAGGGGTGCACTGTTATGAGGTGTCCTCCAGTTAATTGGTTTGTAATGTGAAAATGCCCCTAACCTAAAATCGCAGATGTAGAGTGGAGTGCAGAGCCTAAACTGCCACACAACACCACACTGAAGTAACTCATTTTTCGATTTAACAATTTCGTATTTTGTTTTTCACCAGCCTGTTTTGTAGGCACTTCACTGTGTAATTTTGTCATGATTGTGTTTTTAAAAAGAAAAGTGGCAGATTGTAATGTTTTTAATTTTTTGTAATCAGCTTGGGTTGTGGTTGAGTTGTAGGTCTATTAAAGAAATTGTTGTTTTGAACAATATTATGCTCCAACTCATAATTAACTCTTTTTTTTAATCTTATGTGGCTAATAAGTATTTTATCTACCGGTAGTTGTGAATGATTATTTGATTTAATTAAATTTTAAATTAAATTTTAAATTTTAAAAACAGCACATACCCACCTCACCATTACTTGCTTTTCCTGCCGTGTCCATGGCCTGCATCCAATTGTCCCTCTTTGCATTAATGTGATACAGAGCCAGATACTGTAATGCCCAACTTCACTTCAAAGCATCAAAGTCAATCTGTAACAGTGAACAAACATGTCTCTGGAGACTTTGTGAAACTGCCCACAATCTGTCCACCAAGCAATGTTGAATACAGTTTAAAGGAAAATTAACATTTTTTTTTTACAATCTGAGCCTTCTTTCGGCAATAAAACAAGTAGTTTTACTCACCCATAGCAGTTTGCTGTCAATTGGAGCAGTATCGCAGAACTTATGTTGAGCCGTTCTGTTCTACCAATGATCCCGTATCCGTTAGCGTGAGTGCTCGGGGCATTACTTTGCGGTGCCCAAAAAACACAAACTTTAGCACTTTTCAAATCACAGAAGATCGCTATGCCAGGGTAGACTTTTAGTGGATTCCAAAACGTCCTGAAACCCGATATGCAGCTATAGTTTCATTTGATGACGTCATCAGAGAGGACAGTGCGCATGCGTGAACTCAGCTGTTTTGTAAACACAGCTAGTCCGAAAGAAGCTAACACCGCACTGAACTTTACTTTTCTGTTGCGATATCGGGTTTCAGGCCGTTTTGGAATCTACTAAAAGTCTACCCTGACACAGCGATCTTCTGTGATTTGAAAAGTGCTAAAGTTTGTGTTATTTGGACACCGCAAATCAGTGCCCTGTGCACTCACGCTAACGGATACGGGATCATTGGTAGAACAGAACGGCTCAACATAAGTTCTGCGATACTGCTCCAATTGACAGCAAACTGCTATGGGTGAGTAAAACTACTTGTTTTATTGCCGAAAGAAGGCTCAGATTGTTAAAAAAAAACGTTAATCTTCCTTTAAGTATAAACCATTTGAGTTGGACACTTACTAGATTAAGGGTGTCCAAACTTTTTTCATCAAGGGCCACATATCTATACGCAGACGAAGCAGAGGGCCGATCAAGGGCCATAGACTGGTGCCTTTATTCATGCTAAACCACACAATAAATATTAAATATTGTCTTATCAAGGTAGTAAAAAAAACTTGCAGTTAAAAGTTCTGCTCAAGGTAATTTGGGCCAATTCACCTGGAAGCCTGAGGGCCAAGAAAATTTTGTCTGAGGGCCGCATAGTTTGGACATGTACTAGATGTAACTAGATGTACTAGATGTAACTTGCTTTGAGCTAATAATCACTATATAAATTCAAACTGCAGAAAAGTACAATAATACTGATTTGACAAGCAACCACACTGTGTAGCTTTTATTAAAAATGTACTCTGTAACTCCCGTGGAGGGTCCATAATCTGCTTGTGTTGTTAGTGCATTAAACTTATTTCTCTCCATGGAGTTGAGCAGGTGACATCACCAGGCCAAGTGACAGGTCAGATCGGGGGAGAATCACTGTTAGAGTACATGTTTTCTGAAGTACTTTTAAGCATTATGTAATTGAATAAATGTTGTGACGTGAGCCGTCCTCCTGTGGACCCACCACCCGCAGGAGGATTCATGGGGGCTGGTGCATTGTGTTCTGGGCAGCAGAACACTGCTTGGACTGCTGCCCCTGCGACCCAGAAATTGGAAAAAGCGGAAGAAGATGAATGAATGAATGAGTTTAATGCAGTAATATGTCACTTTCCAGGTAAAGCAGTAAGACACCCATGGAGAAAAATAGGTGGTATATCCCATAGTGAACCTTTAAAATATATAAAATCTACTAAATAAAAGTTTCAACAAAATGAAATATTGCAGCAAAATGTTATATTATTTTAATGTCAGTAGTGGATGTAGCAGTATCAATAGAATAGCCCTCTAGCTGCATAGACAGGATTGCCTAAGGATTTTGAAGTCTTTCACCTCTGATGAAACTTCCTGACTTGTTGTAGCCTCTGCTTTAAACCGTTTGATAAATATTTACATGGAAGACCACTGGCTGAAATTAAAAAGTGTGTTTTATTTGGTTTCCTTATCTTTCTTCCTCACGTAACAGCAGCTCTCATGAGTATTTCTTCTTGTTTTTCAGTAGATGTGGTTTAAACCGGGTTTAGAGCTGTATCAGACAGGAAAGACAGATAGGGGAAAGTGTGGCTACAGTGGTGAGAACAGATAAGTGATTAGATAAGAGCGGCTGCTTTTACTTTAGATGAAAAATGGGCTGAGGTTTCGAGCAATTATACCGAAAATAGAGAGGTTCATATGTAACAAAATGTGATGTGTTATAGGTGTAAACAGTATAACAGAACTCATATTTTGTTTCTAATGATAAAATGGTATTGCCTTACATTTTTTATTGTGCTTTACAAGCTTGGCCGCTTAATTTGCTACACAAGTGTACTCATTGATTAGTTAATTTGTCCACTCAGTACAGTGAAAAAAAAAAAAAATCTGGCATTTTGGTTTCTCATTTTTATTGTAAAATTGGCCATGTGTGTTGTATTCCTGTATGGCGAGAGATCTTAGTTGATGTATCAGAAGAACTAATGTCAATGGCCATTACACAACTCACTCGTCTTCTGGTGAGTTACTCCAGACAGTCATCTCTTATTGTTAGCCCAGTCTAAAGTCATGGTGGGAGCAGAGGGAGCAGGTGACTGGAGCAGTAACAGCAGGGTTCTTCACAGTATGACGTCTTCTGCCTCCTCTCTTTAACCTTGAGTCTATTAAAGGTTAGAATTGCCCTGTCCATACCTGTTTGAAGTGACAGTACATTTGAGGTGTAGCAGAAAGCAACACCATGGGCTAAGAACAATTCAGTGTAGAAATACCGTAACATTTGAAATTCAGTAATGAACACTACTAGACTACGCAGAGGGTAATGGTCACTATGGTAAAGATTTTTCTCAGTTACTTTATGCATTTTGAGCATCCTAATGATTCGCTATGATGAATTTATGAGCACATTTCACAACTTTTAGATATCGGTGCCGACTTTACTGTAATAAAGTTAACAATAACTAGCTAACAGTGCACTTCCTGGTTATAGAGCAATTATATGTTTTATAATTAGTCTTATTTATACATATATTTGTACTGGGGCAAGATTTTTTTATTTTTTTTTTCCGGTACAGACTACTCTTTAAGCAGTGTGTACTATTTCCATTGAGCCAGAAAGCAATCAGCCAATATCACTTACCATTATGGATCTACAGCAGAAATCAATACCTTTGTTACTAGCCCATTACTCTTTATTTGAAAGTGAAATTGATCTAGTATAAAAATAATAATAATAAAATGTAAAAGTTTTTTTCTGAAACACATTTTTATACATGAATAAAATAAATGCACGGTAAAATGCACGGTAGACTGCTGTTGGTTTTGTATGAAAGGTTAATGGAAATTAAGTCAAATGTCAAGCCAAAGTCAGATAGTGTACTGAGCCATAGGGAAGCATAACTGCACAAATCAATGATACTGAGTTTAAATTTGTATAATTTTTACACATTTTATCACTAACAATTATTATCATGTGAAAAGTGCAACTGTTTTTTTTTTTAATTTCCTTTGAATTTTAGATGAATTAAAGAAGTCTCACTGTATAAAGCCTTTGGTATTCGCCTTAAAGTTAAGTTAAAGAAACGTATAAAGACTGTGGATGATTCTCTTCAAGGCCCTTAGACAGTTAGAATCCTTCATCATTATCATCTGTATTCTGTGACAGCTCCCGCATCTATACACCCACAAAGTACAAGTCCAGCGGGAACAGCCCCCTTCATCAATCAGGCACTTTAATGTGGAAGAGGGGACACACTTATATAATAATTCTTTGTGCTATGTAGCTCGTTCTTGGATCCACCGCAAAGTTTGACATCAGCAGTAACGAGCCAAATGCCAGTCGATTTTTATTTTGACCACTCTGATTCATACTTGTGTTTTAGTTGAGGTGCTTCAGATGCCATATTGATGCATTTTGTATATTAAGTCATACTCAGGGAGCTTGAGTAAAAACCCTGAAGCATGTTTTGAGACATTTAATAATTTAAAATGTTCACTATGCAACTTTTCTGATAGAGGACCTGATTATTTCCATGGAGATGTTGCATTGCCTGGAATGCTCCACAGTATAGCATTAGAATTATCTATATCCATAGAGACAAGCAGGTGATGCCATCAGGCAAGTTACATGAATGTGGAGAGTTGAGCTTGTTCATAGTAAGAATGCTTGTGTTTCAAGGCAATTTTAGCAATAACACCCATATAACTGAACAAATGCTAGATAGATAACTTAAATGTCATAGTGTGGAAGATTCCAGATAAAGCAATAACATTGCCATGGAGATAAGCAAGTGTGGAACCCCTCATCAGAAACGGTACATTGTGAATCTTTATTCACATTGGCATGGATAATACTGTAAATAATACTGAACTCTCAATAATACTGCACTAAACTACTTTTCATTATGCATAATATGTTTACTGCTGCTGCTCCATATGAATGTATCATGTATGCCACTACCTCACTGTAAATGCTACTGTTACCTGTGCAATAACCTGTGCAATACCCACGTGCAATACTTATACTATATTATGTGCAATACGAAATCCACATGCAACTTATACTACACTATATTATGTGCAATCTGTGAAATACTCTACTTACACCTTATTTAATCCTACCTGCACCTTGTACATTGTACTTTGTATTTTATTACATTTTATTACATATTTTTATTATATTGTTTACTTCTCCCCCTGCACTTTTGCAGCACTTTTTTTACCATGTACTATTATTGCATGCCATTAGTACTTCTTGACTATCTTAGCGAGTCAACGGTTCTTCTGATCCAAAGCATTTCATTGCATTGTTGACCCTGTGTTGATTCTGCATATGACAAATAAACAATCTTGAATCCTGAATCTTGACTCATTTAAAATGCCGATCATTAAACAATAAAAAACAACTGTATTGTCAGTATGTAAAAGTTTCATAAATAGTATAGGCCTAAGAAAAGTATTAATTGATACTTCAGATGCATTAATTTATGATATGTACAGTAATTCACGATCAATGTGACGCTTTGTTGTAGAACAAGGCATTTCCTAATCCCAATCAAACAGCCCATTTAAACCTCCTTTCCTCTTGTCTCTGTGCAGGTCTCTGTGCATAATTAGCATACGCTTTACATTTTACATTACTATTTTTAAAGTCATGTTTTAGTGAGCACCTGCAGACAATGGGAGAGCTAGGGCTTTCCCCTTCCCCAAGAGAGGAGAGGAATCTGCAAGACAAGCATGTTCAGATTACTTGAATTTATAGTTTCTTTGTTAAACAGAAAGTGGTGGTCAAGACTGTTTAATGGTAAATTGTTTCCCACATGACGTAAAACACCTAATTATATTGTACATTTACTTGCATCTACTTTGAGTTTGTACCAAGACCAGAATTTTTTTTTCATTTCACCTTTGTGAATAGTCATAGATTTGAATATATAATGTACAGTATGTCTGTATTTAAAAGTTCACTGCTGAATCAGTTATTTTTATGCATAATGAGTATATCTAGTGCTTATAACCAGCTACTACTATCAGCAGTGGGGTTACTTTTACTGTAGT
The DNA here is from genome assembly GCA_036785185.1 of Paratrypauchen microcephalus. Classification (NCBI taxonomy): domain Eukaryota; kingdom Metazoa; phylum Chordata; class Actinopteri; order Gobiiformes; family Gobiidae; genus Paratrypauchen; species Paratrypauchen microcephalus. Next base: position 13,201,261 of record JAVJIX010000002.1, on the reverse strand, counting down.
GTATTATTTGAAGTGTTTTGTTTTTTAATTTATATTCTTGAAATCAGCATTATCTTCTGACTCAGCTTCGGCCATTGAACATCTTAAAGGGAGTCCCCTTGTTCACCATATACTTTCTACTTCACACTTCACTTATGCAGATGTGTCAACTACAGTGGTGAGCCCAGGCAGCACTCAATTATGCACTGTGAAAAGTTGCATTAAGTATCTTTTTAAAATTCATATACAGGGCACACAATTCAAAAGTCATACAGCTAAGGCATTCTTGTGTGGGCCACAAGATTAGTTATGGAAATGTGCTGCAGACTGCATTGTGTCATCTGGTCCATAGGGACTGTTTTGTGCCTACTGAGTTTTGAATTTACTTGAATAAAGTTAAAAAATAAATTCAATGCAGCTCATTTGTTTTGAGTGCTCATTTCCAAGTTGATGGGGTAAACAAGCATCTGCTGAAAACATTTGGGACCTAACATGTTGACAGTCAAATTGGACTTGTATGAGAACAGCAGCATAACAATTTTAAATTCATAAAGTTATTTGCCAAAGGTTGTATAGTGTAAAGGTTAGGGAACAGTGTGTGAAATGGGAGGTTAATGCAGGTTAAACCTTTCTTATCTGTTTCTGCAGACAGCTGGAGCTGCACTCCCCTGACACCAGACACACTGTGGTCCTGCGCTGCCCGGACCAGCCATCTGCCCTGTCCTGGTTTGCCGCCATGCACTCTGTCACCACAGCGCTGTCCCAGGTGCTCCTACGCATTCACTTACCTCACTCTTTATTGGTGCTTTTATTCGTACAACTCGTACAATTCGTGCAACTTTTATTGCGTAGTGTTACTGACTGGCCATCCCTGTAAAAGAACCAACCAGTCACCAGATATATTTTGCCTTGAATGTTCCACACAAATGCAACTAATCTATCATATATTTATTAATTTATTAATTGACTAATCTATCATACATTTATTAATTGACTAATCTATCATATACATTTTATTGCCTTGAAAAAACTGTGGGTTTGTCACTGGCAAGTAACATTACATCTGACATGTAACAGCCTGGTGGTGCCACCTGCTTGTTTCCATGTAGATAGATACGTTTAATGTCAGTCTGTGGAACATTCCCATTGTATATTGTATAAAAAGTTCATTTGTAGATGCACAAATACAATTACTACTTTAGTGATTAATAGTTTGGATGTCTGTAACCCAGGGAAATGAGTTTGTCCTTCTGTGCATGTAGTGAGTCCCCTCTCTAACCTCTCTGTGTGCACTGAGCATGATCCAATCTCCCACTGTCTCACCACAGCGCGCACTGGCAGAGGTCATACAGAACCACGGCAGGACTGGCATTGCTGGCAGCAAGGAGATCAGACACCTGGGCTGGCTGGCGGGGAAGGTAGGAGATTTGGGTTAGCGCATGGGAGCGGGTGTGAAACGCATGCATTATGGAAGTATACAATGAGTTGTTTCAAAGAGTGACAGGCGCCCACATTGCATTTGTCACATTTTATTAGTCTGTCTTGCACTGCCAGATTTTGATAGCTGCACCTGTTAGTTTTTGTCATTCATTTGCCGCCATTAAAAATGAACATTTAATCGCTCCCATTCCTACAATTACAAAATGGAAATGGCTGGTATGGCTCAGTACAGCTTGTTTAGTATGTTTGTATGCATAATTTTATTTATTATAGCTTCAAAAACAGGCAAGTGTTTGCACAGCCACATAAGCACACCTGCCTTGAGCACACTTACAATTATTACAATTGAACCTGACAATAATTGATCCTTCCCACACACTGTACATCACTGTTACTTAGCAACATATTGTTATTATGTTTAAAAAGTTGACCTATGACCTGTTAAGTCCTTCATTGTGATTGGCTGAGGCAGAACTTCAAAGAGGAGCTTAGGATTCCATAGCTATGCAGCAGATAAGCTCCGTAATGAGAGTAGTTAAAGAGCATTGTAAAATAAAACTCACGGCTATGTGCAGGAGGTCTAAAGATTAACAGTGAGTTTTAAATAGAGTCAAGGGGGTCTAAGGAGGCGTCTGCTTGTTAGAGGCTACAGTGGGCAATAGCCAATCACATGAAAAAAATAACTGCAGGTTTGTGTTTTGGGTTATTTAAATTTCACTGTGCCCTGAATTTTTTATTTGGAGGAGTGCATGCTTCGTGTAAAATTATTATTATTTTTTTAATTCATGGTTACTAGATTCCCCCAGTGAGTCAACTTGCGTTCTTGCATCATTTATTTGTTCTAAAGAGAAAATCTGCCCCTGTTTCCCTGCTGAGTATAAACAAAACAACTTTTAACAAGAATGTCTTCTCTATTAAGTAACATTTTGTCAAATACATCTCTATTTTGTCACACTAAAAGCACTAAATAATACTTTAGTGAAGGACAGACTTCATGTTCATTTAATTCAAATAAAAGATCCGAGTCTTCTTTGATTTCTTAAGCATATTAAGATAAGAATTGGTACTTGCAGATACCTGAAAAGCTTAGCTCTTAGGTGAACTGCTTTCTAAATTGCTATAATGATGTACTTGTATGACAGTGGGTACTGAAGTAGTGCATAAATTGCTCTTTTAAAAGATAAGGCACAATTTTAAATAAAATTGTAGAAGTAATAACAAAAAATGTTCTATACTATACTGATATTCTTCATTAATCATTGTTAAATAAATAACCTCAAATAACCTTCAAACCTAAATAAAGGTAAACTATGTAATTTTTCTGATGGAGCAGGTAACGCCACAGGGTCAAATTACACCAGAAAAGTTACATAGTGCACCTTTAATTCATGAGTAAATCCAGGTTTGCTTAGATCCTGTGCTCTGTCTCATTATTTGTGGTTGTGTTGCAGACAGAGAGCGAGAAACAGAGCTGGAAGCCGGTGCTGGTGGTCCTCACTGAAAAAGACCTGCTGTTATTTGACAGTCTCCCACGAGGCCGAGACGCTTGGCAGAACCCCACACACACATACCCTCTGTTGGCCACGCGGTACGTCTCTCTCTCACACACACACACACACACACACACACACACACACACACACACACACACACACACACACACACACACACACACAAACACACTCAATTATTTCATCCTTCCATAGTGGTGTGGTTTCGATTTTTAACATCTCTGTAGCGGAAATATGGTGAGACAGAACAGGGGGTGGTCAAACTTTATTCGTTGAGGGCCAGGTTATAAATCATACAAAGCGCAGGTGTTCAAAGCAGTAAATCAATGAAATGGTTCAGTTTAGATTTTTAATTGGGCCACCACATTCTTACTGGGGCTTACAATCTTAATATCCAGTCTGTCTTAGATCAAAATGTTTGCTATTGAGATTTAGAGGCTGAAGAGATTCCAAACAGATTCCAGACAAACAGTGAATACATTATTGTGTCTGCCTTTGTGTTAGCGCTGCAACTGAATTGTTCTTCTTCAAGTTTTTTTAATTAAAAGGATAAACTTTCTGTCAATCAAACTACAAAAGAGTCTGTTTTGTCTTTTGGTCAGTAACATAATGTGATTTCACACAGTCTGGTGCAGTCTGGCCCTGACCTGGGCTCCCCTCACTCGGGCACAGAGCTTTACTTTGCCACTCGGACTGGCACACGGTTGGGCATCGAGACACACCTGTTCAGAGCCGAGACTACCAAAGACCTGTCTCTGTGGACCAGGCACATCGTCACCGGCTGCCACTCCTCTGCTGAGATGATCAAAGAAGTTTCCACCAGTGAGTACAGCACATACAGTATAACACTTGCTCGATCAATAATTTGATCAATAACAATAATGCCTTACAACTGTGTTGACAAAGTCTCTCACATACAAATGTGTACAAGCTAATGCCATATCTAACAGTATTAGCTCATGTATGTATGCATATAAAATGTTACATAATATTCCTGTAATATGTAAATGTGTATCTCATACGTGGTGAGTTGCACTTAGAATATAAACTCCATTTCGTTCCCCTGTAATTGTACAAGTGTAATGATAATCAAGTCGAATCTAATCTAATCTGATCTAATCTAATCAAAAAGTTACAGTGCAGACATTATCCAGGCATTCCCTACTCAGTGGTAATAAGGTTTTCTGTAGAAGTACACTCACAGAAGGCAGGGTGGATGAAGTGTCTTGCCCACGGGCACAACAGCATTATTATCCTGTGTGTGCTCACTGGGCCAGATCTGAGCCTGCAGAGGGAGCCAACAGAGCAATGAAAACTGACAAACCATAATAATAATATAATTTATTTAAAGTGCTTTTGTCTGCTCTATAGTAGTGTACCTATGGCACACTTGGATCATTTGTTTAAAGATTATGAAACATGCATGAATCACTGTAAATATAATTCAAGTAGGTAAATGAGAAGACAAAACAATTACATATGGCAGCATAAGAGTGTAGTAATATGGGTGTGTACTGTAGCGAACTTGGCTGGTCAGTCCTAGGAGATGCTTTCCTTATACGCGCCTGTCCAAAACATATGCTGCAAGATTTAGTGGGCTGCTGCAGTAAGTCTTGCCTCAGGTCATGTAAGCTTGAAATAAAACCTAAATCCAGTGGATAAAAGCAAAGATACACATGCTCTGCACTGGAATAACACATGTGATATAATGTGACAGCCATATAGAAGCATGGACAAAGCACTTCCTATTTTTGGAGAGGAATGCCGTGCTTTATCTTGTTTCAGCCTGCTGTTTGGCACTGGCCATTGGTTGTCCTGGGAATTACAGACACAAGTACTATCCCTCTTTGCTCCATCCATCCATCCCATGGCCCAAAGCATCCTGGGAACAAGCATGTCCCACGGGACGTGTGTAATACCCATGGAACACCTCGCCAAATTAGGTTTTTGTGCCTTTTTAAATCAGAATATGTGAAGGGCTGGTCATGTGTAAGCAGAAAGACGCTCCTTTAAATCATAGATGTGTGGACTGTAGGTGAGAATGTTAGACTTTAATGAGAACAGCAGGGCCCCAGTCTGTGCTGGAGAGTTCAATTATAATGGAACACTAAGGTGGGACATAAAATAGGATTGTACATGTCATGGTACTCGCCTGGAAAATGACTATGACTGACATGAGATAGGGTTATGACTAAAGGCAGGCAGAGTCAGTGAGCAATACTGTTTGTGCTGCAGTGGCCAAGGATAACACATTGGCGTTCTTAGATTGTGCAGTAACGATAGGAGGTGACCGGCGACTCCAAGTAGAAGTCTTCAGGAAGCCCACACACACAGACCAATACCTGCTTTTTGATTCACTCCACCCACTGCAGCACAAACTGGGTGTTATTCGGACATTACAACACAGGGCCCAAGTGGTTCCCACAAGCACAGAGGGTAAGGAGAAAGAAGAACAACATGTGCAGGAAGCCCTCTCTGTTTGTGGATATCCTAAATGGGCTGTTAACAAAACCAAGAGAGACAAGGGCAAGAAACAAGATAATAGAGAATCCGAACCCAGGAGGAAAGGGGTAGTGATTCCTTACCTGGCCGGCGTGTCGGGAAAAACTACAGAGGATTTTCAGACAATATGAAATCCCAGTTTATTTCAAACCCACAAACACTTTAAGACAAAAACTTGTCCACCCAAAGGACAAAATACCGAGCCACAAACAAAGCAATGTGGTCTACTCCATTCAGTGTAGTGAAGACTGCAGTGAGCGCTATATTGGAGAAACCAAGCAGCCACTTCACAAGAGGATGTACCAACACAGGCGGGCGTGCCAGAGTGGACCGTCATCTGCCGTACATCTTCACCTAGAAGCCACGGGCCATTCTTTTGAGGACAGTGAGGTTCAGATCTTAGCCAGGGAAAAGAATTGGTTTAAGAGGGGAGTTAAAGGTCCCATGACATGGTACTTCTTGATGCTTTTATATGGCTCCTTAATGGTTCCCTAATACTGTAAATGAATCCTTCTTCAAAATCAACACTCACTGCATGAGATATGACTCTGACAGTCTTCATGAGGCTAGATATGTGTCTAAAATGCTTTATTCTGGGTGTTGCTGCTTCAATGCAAATGAGAAGGACAGAGAGATTGGCTAAGGAGCGGGGGGGCGGGTTTCCCCCGCTGCTCAGCGCACCTCGGCTCCGCTCTGTCTGCTCACTTCCGTGAGAGACAGATGAGAGACTTTGCAATGAAAAAAAGCATATTTACACAGAAAATAAAATTAAACCACTGGTATTTCAGAGGTCCAGAGGGTCGGGTAAGGGACTTGAGAGCCTAGAAACACTCGGACGTGCCTCCAGGCAAATAAAAAAACGCATTTCGCATTGCCTAGCGCATTCACAGTCCAAACTCTATGGGCGGAATATACAGGGACGCTGAGCGGAGACAGAGGGAGGGGCTGGAGCTGCATTTGCCGATCTGACGTCAAAAAGATGCCTTGTCCGAACTCGCCCGTTTCAACACTGGTTTTGTGTAACGCAGAAAAGGACCGCAAATGCTCAGTGTAGACATTTCGCAACTAAACAGGGTAGGGGAGCTCACATTAATGTTCAAAAACATCAGAAAGTGAAAATTTCATGCCATGGGACCTTTAAAGAGGCTATTTTTGTCAAAAAAGAGAATCCTTCTCTGAACAGAAATGGTGGAGTCAGACATAATTTGTCTCCCATCTATAATTCCATTCTTAAGCCTAGATCAAGCAAACAGGGGAACAATAGGGCTAGCCAGGTCAGGGCCAGAGGTGTGAAAAACAGTCGTTGTAGGGATGAATAGGTATGGTAATCTAGACGTCAGAGAAACAAAAGACTGAAACCAATTAGATAGTTTTGGAAAGTAGTTAGCTAGTTAGCTCCTCCCTGCAGCAAGATATAAGCAAGTGTCTTACCAGCATTCTAATTAGAGCTGACGAAGCCTCTCGGATTAGCGGCGAAACGTTTTCGACCAAACAAACTTTGTCCAGTTGACAAATTGAATTTCTTCTTTTATCTTAGAACAGCCCTATTTTAGAACTAGCATAAAACCAGATAGGTAAGAATACCAGGTAGAAACCACTATAATTTAGTATTATCATGTATCAAAATCAGTATTGCGTATTACGTATTTTCTTTACTTTCAAAATCTAATCGGCATTTTTGTAGTGTGACGCCACTGCCATACACAGTACATATGTGAGACTTTGTAAGGAGCTGCACAGTTTAAAGAATACCACCCCACATTATGGCTAATTATAGGCAATTAGTGCTCAGTCCTTCACTCATGAAGTTAACTAACTATTCAAAGTCATTACAGTCATTATTGGATTTATCAACTTTTTTGTTTCAAATGTTTGACGAGTCCACTCCAACGTAATTATGCAGTGAAAGAGTGGAAGAGGATTGGCTCTCTTTGCTGTCATGCTGTTGACCTTGTCTGTGTTTGATCAGAGTATCTCTCTGATAAATGTCTGGGATGGTTTCACTGCTCGTGATGAAGATGTGCGGCTGCTCACATAGATCAACTCTCAATCACATTCTGGGCACAGGGCCATTCTCACAAAACATTTTAAGAGATCTGATATTCATTCTGGTTTACAATCACATTTTAACAGCACTTGGCTTTGCTATCACTTTATATGGGACTGATCATTCTTTCACTTGTCCAGACCACATCTGCTACACGTAAATTTTTGCCTAAGTTGTCATAATTAACTAGTTAAATTAGTGGAGAAATACACTTTAAATTATGCCTAACATGATCAATAACAGCATCTGTTCTGTTGAAAAATATTTCTTAAATGAAAGACATAATTAAATGAAAGTTAATGACGTAAATTACTAAAATTTCAGTTATAACAGTGAAAGCGTTCCCTCCCGTTCTGGAACTGAATATTAAAAGTTTGCAAGTTTGCTCAGGGCTAATCAGCTATGTGTTAACTAATGACAACAAGACCTATAATTTTATTTCAAATCTGTTTCTGAAACATTATAAATTGCAAAATTTTGGGGCTTAAAACAACCACGTTACAGATGTTAGCTAGCACATAGTTGGTTAGCCTCTGCGATACCGTTGAACTTAAACTTAATATTTGAATTTTTCAAAAAGTCTATGGAAAAAATGAATGGAAATTTACTTTCAGAACCAGACCAGGCAGTCTTTGAACTCCATTGAAAACACTCAATACAGATCACTATAGCTGTAGTAAAAATTTAAACACAAAATATTAGTACTATACTTACAATACTTATATCTGCTACAAACCAAACAGTTCTAAATCTATTCAGGAAAGGCCCAATCCTGTTTCATTACTGACTTGTTCAAATCAGTATGTAGTTTTAATACTAATTAGTAGAGATTAGTATCTGGGTACTGATTTTTCACAGCTTTTGATGGGTGCTGGTAAAAACCCAACATATTCTGTACACAGGAAAGGAAGACAAGAGATTAGATCTTTTTCACTTGCAAGTGGAGAACAATCAGAGAAATACGACCAGGTTACAACATTGCTCTCGGCCCATATTTGCTCTGAGCGTCCTGGTTCTCTGTGCCCCCAGCTTGCTATTTATTCAGTTTTTCACATCCCTAGTTTACACGTGGTCTGTCCTGCCCATAAGGGGTGGGGGAACATGTGGCAGGACAGCCGACAAAACATAATCATTAAAACCAAAACATAATCATAACACCCAACACACTTATAAGATAATTCCCAGATATGACATCTTTCACAGGGACAATGTCCCTGAAACTTAGATACTGGAGGAGCCGAGCTGTCTGCTTACGTCTCCCCTCGGATATCTGGCCTTTCTGTAACTCAAAACATATCACAAGTCATGCACACATTTGAAACTTCATTTCTAAAGATTAAAGAATCACAAAAGTTAATAATATATAATTATTCCATCATTTCCCTCCTGTTTATTAATTTTTGTTGTATCCCGTGTAACCTCTTCTTTGCAGATTTTCAGTTACCTGTTCATTGTTATTGTACACACAATTCTCAATTTCTTGGAATAAGTCAGTCAATTCATTTTGTAAATCTGTTTCTTCGCTAGAGTGCCATCATAACCTGCCAGCAAATGCATCATCACTTCCTTGTCTTGTGTTAAGGGTGAGATGGCAGTTGTAATTAGTCTATTAATTAATGCTCTTAGACATGGAATACAACAACACCCACATAAGGTCAAAATTGCTGCAAATACTGCTACTGACACTAGGACTGACGTTGCCAGGGCTTTGTATTTTCCAAATACATCCAGCCAGCCATCCCACATGGAAGTATCTACCCCCGATTGGTCCTTCATTCGCTTGTTCATAGCTCTTAGGCCATCCAAGGCCTTAGTGAGTTTACCTTCGGGAGCGGTGTTATTCGGGATAAACGCACAACACACATCCCCAAAGATTGCACACACTCCTCCTTTCTCGGTTAGTAACATGTCGAGCACTATGCGATTCTGGAAGGCCATGAGTGAGGTAGCTTTAAGTTGGTCGTGTACAGCAGATAGTGCAGTTTCGGTGTAGTTGCCAAGTTTCTGGACGTTATAGTGGATGTAGTTGATTCTGTCTACATTTTTGTTAGGCGTAATTGGAAGGAATGCAGCTATAACTGGTGTATTTTCAAATCCTGCTGCTATTTCAAAAGATCAAAGTTAGCTTTTATTGTCAATTCTGCCATATATGTTCAACATACAGTGAAATTTCGTTTCTCTCTGGCCAGGCAGTGCAAAAAGACAGTGTACAAAATACAATATGAAGACAAAACACAACAAAAACTATCTAAGACAGAGATCTAAAGTTAAAACTAAAGTCTAAGATCTAAAATCTTAAAACAGTGCAACATAACAAATAAACACCCATATACAGATTTCCAAAGTGTGCAGTGTGCATCAAAAATGTGCAATAGAATGTGCATTGGAGTTAAGATAAAAATAAATGTGCAACAGTGCAACAGTCGTCCTTAGCAGCAGTTTTTTAAAGGGTCTTGAGTGATATATTTGATTTGCTAATTTATATTCGTCAGGCATGCCCCCTAGGGATCCCCACCGCGTCAATATAGGTTGGGTCATCCTCTCCTAACCACGGGGTGTGGCTAGTTCGCTTCCTTCTATTTAAATGTCCTGGACGCACAAGTTGGTAATGTGCACTTATCTCTTCTGCAGTCATTGGTTGAACTATCACTGGCATAATCAGTGTAACTAAACCACAACGAGCTGAAGTATTGGACAGTATTTTGTCATAGATCTTGTCTTCACCGCACCACCACCACACGTCTGATCTGGATATTACTTTCATGTTGTCACCTCCACTAATGTTAGTTTCACAAAATTCCTGCTGGATTTTCCCTAAGATGTTTTTTGTTCCATTGAAATTTATACACATAAAATTTTAAGTGCTACTTTAACATCAAATACTGGTTTAATCTTTACAGGTTGGGTGACTGGAAAAGTTTTATCTAAGTCAGAACAGTTTGGTGGGTTGGTGTGAGTCATTATAGGTATTATACATGTCTCGTTAATGGGTGCAGGGACTACTTTCAAAACTGGTCTAGGTCCCAAACATACTAAACAGTCTGATAGTGATGAATTAGCTGCTTGTTCCGTCATTAGCAGTTATTGTTGAGTCCTGATATTCCTGTAGCTATTAGAAACCAATCATCTGTTTTTTGCTCGTTGTTGTTGTTATTTATTCTAATCTTTGTACTAGTGAAAGTTTGTGGTCCTATCACTAGACTTTCCTTCTGCTGAGGCAGTTCTGTCGAGTCAGCCTGTGTTATGTTAGAACATAAAAAAACTTTGTGCATGGGTCTACTCCTGATTTATGAATACATAACAATAAGGTATAACATGGTACTTCAAAACCATAACCTCCTGATTCTATCCCTGCTTCTAATGGTTCTGCTGTTGTGTTAAAGAACATTACTAAAGTTAATTTGCCATTCAATTTAATCACTTCCATCTTAAGTCTTCTAGCCCATTTTTTTATCTGATACCATACTAGTAGGAATGTCATTACAAAGAATGTCAACAATATCCAACACATTATAGCTGTCTTTAGCCATTTTGGTATTCTATTCCTGTGATTTATCGGCATCTTTGTAGTTTATAACCTTTTTGCAATGACTTTGATGAATCCAAGTTGCTCTCTCAGCTATTTTTAGTGCTGTTGGGGTTGTTAACAATACTTGATAAGGACCTTCCCACTTAGGTGAATACCAGTGTTTTTTCTTAATGCTTTTCACCAAGATCCAGTCCCCTGGTTCCACTAACTCTTCTTCCTGTTGAGAACAGGGTTGGTCTACTTCAGTATTTTTGTTATTTTGCTTTTCAAACATTTTCCTCATGTGTGAAGCTAAGTCCATATCTTCCCCATCTTCCCATATTTGTTTAAATTGTGGTATTTTATATGGTCTACCAAACAATATCTCAAATGGAGTTAGCCCTTGTATAGCTGTAGTATTTAATTCTAACTTGACTAAATCTAAACATTTAGTCCATGGTCTTTTAGTTTCTTCCATACATTTTTTAAGTCTGGTTTTTTATAGTACCATTTCTTCTCTCTACTAGTCCTGCTGACTGTGGGTGATATGAACAGAAGTTTTTTAGTTTTATATCAAATTTCTTTCCTATCAATTCTATGGTTTCATTAACAAAATGTTTAGCATTATCCGATCGGATCACTTCCACTAATCCATATCTAGGTATAATTTCTTTGCATAACGCTTTTGCTACTGTTAATGCATCTGGATGTCTAGTTGGAAATATCTCTGTCCATTTTGAAAACACATCTATGATTACTAAACAATATTTCATACCTTCACTTTGATTTAATTGAATAAAATCCATCTGTATTTCTTGAAATGGGTATTGTGGTTCTGGAAATTTACCTCTAATTGGTCTAAGATTTCCTTGTGGATTATGTTTTGCACATATTAGGCATCTTCTACAAAAATTTTTTGAGTAGTTATTAAATCCATAGGTTGTATACTGCGTATTTATCATAGATACCATCCCTCCTGTTGAGACATGTGATTTACCATGGCTCAATATCGCTGCGTATCTATATAAATTCTGTGGTAGTATTGGTTTATTTTCTGGTCACATATATATGTTGTTTTTTATTTGTGCTCCTTTTCTTATCCATAAGTTTATTTCAGTTTTAGGGCTTTGTTCTTGCATGTCTTGTAGTATTTTTTTGTTTAGTTGGGTCCCTTCCATTAAAGAATATGTATTTATTTTGTATTCTGCTGCGTCTTTAGCTGTTTTATCTGCCATTGCATTTCCTCTTGTTACTTCATCTGTTCCTGATTTGTGTGCTGTACATTTACAAATAGCTATTTTATTTGGTAATTGTACTGCTTTTATTAATTCTGTTAATAATTCAGCATGAGTTACTGGTTTTCCTGTAGAAGTCTTCATTCCTCTATTTTTCCAATATTGTGCAAATACGTGAGTTGTCGCATATGCATATTGACTATCTGTATATATTGTTACGTTCTTGCCTTTAAATAATTTGCATGCTTCTGTTAGTGCTACTAATTCTGCTGCTTGTGCTGAATAATTTGGAGGTAATTTATTTGCTTTTAATACTTTATTTACTGTTGTTACTGCATACCCTGTCTGTGTTTTTCCATAATTGTCTTTTTTAGATGATCCGTCTACAAATACAATTTCTGCTCCTTCAATTGGAGTATCTAATAAATCTTCTCTACATTTTGTTGATTGTTCTACTAATTCTTTACAATTATGTGGGATTCCGTCATCCTCAGTCGGCATTAAAGTGGCTGGATTTAATAATGTACATCTTTCTATGGTTAAATGTGGTTGTGAATATAAATTTGTCATACATGAAAGGTGTCTTGCTGGTGATAAAAATGAGTGGTTGCTCTGTAATAGTAATACTGCTACAGCGTGTGGTACTTTGAGTGTTAATGGGTGAAATAACACTACTGTTGCTGAAGCTTCTACTGCTACAGGTGCTGCTTTTACTACACTGTCAAGTTTAGTTGAATAGTAGGCTATAGGTCTTAGTTTGGTTCCATGCAGTTGTGTGATTACTGAAGTCATGAATATGCCTTTACAATCTACCATTTGCACGAAGGGTTTTGAATAATCCGGTAAGGCTAAACTTACACTTAAGACTAAAGTTTGTTTTAGATCACAGAATGCCTTTTCTGCCTCCTGCGTCCATCTTAATTTATCTTTCATTTCTATTGGAGTCTCATATATTATCATATTGGAGTCTCATATTATTATCATTTATTATCATTATTATTATTTTCCATTATTATTATTATTATTACGTATTACTATCTGTATTATTTATTACTTACTTTATCCCCTCCCTGCCTGCATGCGCTTTTTCCCTCTTGTCCAAATGTCCTGGAGCTACTGTGGCGATTAAATTTCTCCTGTGTGAGATCAAAAAGGCTTATCTTATCTTATACTAGTTGACTTAATGGATGTGTTAATTCTGCATAACATGGAATCCATTGTCTGCAGTAATTCGTTAATCCTAAAAAAGACATCATTTGTTTTTTGGTTTCTGGTTTTGGTGCATTCAGGATAGCTGTTTTTCTGTCGTTAGTAATTGTTCTACCTCCATTACTGAGAGAATATCCTAAATATTTGACTTCTTGTTTACAAAATTGTACTTTATTTTTACTTGTTTTATGTCTGTTTTCTGCTAGATATTTTAATAACGCTATTGTATCCTTTTGGCCTGTTTCCTTATCTGGCGATGAAATTAAAATATCATCTACGTAAAGTAAGATTTGACTTCCTCCTGGAGGTGTGAATTTAGACAAATTCGAACTCATAGCCTGTGAGTATATTGTGGGAGATTCGCAATAACCCTGCGGTAACCGGGTATAACTGTAACGTTTATTATTATAGGTGAATGCAAACCAAAATTGACTGTCTTTGTGTACTGGGATTGAGAAAAATGCATTTGAAATGTCTATGACCGTAAAATACTGTGAATTTGGTTGTAATGAATTTAGAAGTGTATGTGGATCAGGAACACATGGAGCTCTCTGAATCACTGCTTGGTTTACTGCTTGTAGATCTTGTATCATTCTCCATCCTACAGATGGCGCTGCTTTTTGTACTGGAAATGACATGTATTGGCCAAAATAATGCTTGTCTAGTCCAGTTGTGACATCCTGTCTCAGCTGTTGGTCCTGTAGTTATCCAGTCTGTACATTTGAGTCTTTTGAGATACACTCTAGTTTGTGGCTGCACTATGATAAATAAACTAGGACTAAACCAGAACTGAACCAGGTCTAAACTAGGACTAAAAGAGATCTAAATCAGGTCCAAACCAGATCAATGCAAAAAAAAACTAAAAAATAAAAAAAACTCTTTTTCTTCGGGTCCCAGGAGGATATTTGATATAATATGATAATATGAAAAGCAGAATTAGACGTATAATAGATTTGCCAGGCGGAGGCGGAGTGCAAACACGCGCCCTGGACACGGCCAAAAGGTGAGGAGTTGTACAGTTGTAGGGAGTATGTATGAAGGTAGTCCTGTATGTGGAGTTTGCGTGTTCTGCTTGTGTCTGGGTGGTCTTATTCCATATGGTAAACAACTCCAGAAGCATTATCATTTGAGAATCTGAATCTGATGTTTCTAGGGGCCTAAATTCCTCAGCTCAAGTAACTATTGTAAATATTTTTTACTCTAATAGTCTGCATAATAATCTGCATAGATCTTCTCTCTTAACTGTATTATCTCTACAGTGTTTAACTTCCCTTTAAAATTATATTTTGTTGTCCATAATTTCAGGTATTTTATTTTGTCTTTATTTTGTTGCGCGACACTTTTATAGTCCTTACTCTGAAGTTTTGTCTGTTTGTTTCCCATTTTTTTGGTCAATTTGGTCCAACCATTTGTCCAAAGGGGAGCCTATAGGTTGGGATGTGTTTTTGTTCAGACAGTAATAATCAGTATTGCAGTATTTTTCACTTCAACCTGTCACAGTGCAATGAGCAGGTGGAAAAATCTTGCCTTTGCATCTACAATACGTTACTGTATTATTCTGAACAGTTTATATGAATTACAGTGTTAACGGCCTGTAATTCCAGTCATACACACTTTCACACAGAACTTTTATTCCTTTGAGTACGATTTTCACGGTCTTTTATTATCTAGCCAGTAACTAACCTGTTACCCGATAAAGGGAAACCGCTTCCTTCAGTAATTTACTAACTGTATGTGACTAACCTGTCACCCGTTAGAAGGATACTACTCCACCCAGTGTTTTACTACCTGCCAGTGACTCTCCCGCCACCCGATAGAGGGACACTAGTCCACATTTTACCTAATAGAGCCTAGGATTTTTAGGGTTTTCTACGCGCTATGACCCTCAGTCACACACGTTTTAAACTTAGACGTACTCACTCAGTTCTTTTAGTCTGGTTGTCTTCCTCCTTCGGTATCCCGTCAACCCTCAGACTCCAAGCGATGGTTGAGAGTCGGCCGGTAAAGGTTTCAGATGCAGTGGCCACTGTCTTTCCCGAATCTCAGACACCTCCTGGAGTCTTTAGGTGTCTTGGGATCCGGCTTACGAAGGACCATTTGATGGGTGCTGGTAAAAACCCAACATATTCTGTACACAGGAAAGGAAGACAAGAGATTAGATCTTTTTCACTTGCAAGTGGAGAACAATCAGAGAAATACGACCAGGTTACAACATTGCTCTCGGCCCATATTTGCTCTGAGCGTCCTGGTTCTCTGTGCCCCAGCTTGCTATTTATTCAGTTTTTCACATCCCTAGTTTACACGTGGTCTGTCCTGCCCATAAGGGGTGGGGGAACATGTGGCAGGACAGCCGACAAAACATAATCATTAAAACCAAAACATAATCATAACACCCAACACACTTATAAGATAATTCCCAGATATGACATCTTTCACAGGGACAATGTCCCTGAAACTTAGATACTGGAGGAGCCGAGCTGTCTGCTTACGTCTCCCCTCGGATATCTGGCCTTTCTGTAACTCAAAACATATCACAAGTCATGCACACATTTGAAACTTCATTTCTAAAGATTAAAGAATCACAAAAGTTAATAATATATAATTATTCCATCAGCTTTATTAATGATGCATTCCATATCCTCTTGTTTGTGCAACTATAGACATCCCATTAGTCTGGGAGACAGAGTAAGATCGATCTCGAGGCCAATTGCACTGAAGAAACAGGTAAACAGCTTAATGACAGTGTATGTGAGAAGTACTTAACCACAGCAGCTGTGCAGAACTGAACTTATTGACCTACTGCGACTCCCCAAGTCTCAAACAGCACGATGCAACCTTTAAAGAGCAGCTAATGTCATTTAAAAGTTGTAAATAACTGAAGGAATTGAATTTTTGTCCCGTGGTGACCCTAAAGCACTTCACCTGGAGCTATGTCAAAATTCTGTCTTCTCCAATTAACATCAGTCATCTCTAAGCCCTATCTAATTCCTTTTACTGTTAAGTGTGCTCCACTCTCCATCATCGGGCTAAAAGAGGCTTTTGTGGCTGCCTTGGAAATCCCCTCTGCATTATGTGTGTGTGTGTGTGTGTGTGTGTGTGTGTGAAGGGATAGTTTGAAACCTGCAGGGTCCACGGCTCTCAGGTGGACCGGGGCAGACCAGGGTAGGATTTCACAAAACGCACAAAACACTTTCTCTTGTTCTTTTATGTAGCTGTTTTGTTCTGTAAAAGTTCTTAGTATGAGATTCAGTTCTACATTCTGGGTAAGGATCAACAGAACATTAAAGCTGCTGTTTTAAATGCAAAAGGCAAACCTGCTAATGCCTGTGCAAAATATTTTGTTTTGCTTGTATGAGGAGGAAAATACTTTGCTATTTCTTCAAAATGTTCTACAGTAATGGTCTCATTTGTATATATTTCCACCTTTAAGGCACACAAAGAGCTTTACTAGGGATTCTATTTTCAATATAGGGATATTTGCCTGTTTTGGTCAAAAACCGATACTTGTCGATATTGACATCAACATTTTGCAATCTATGGCAAGGCTCACAAGACTAACTTTTCACTTTTGTAAACAATAATTACAAAATCTTAATCTAGGGTATATATTTTCATAATGATTGTGTAAACATTGAAACTGACTAGTCTGTTTAAAAAGATCCACTCAATACTAACTGGAAATGATACATGAACATACAGAGAGAAAAAATTGTGGTGTTAAATATTGAGATATTTTTTCAATCTCAGACCAATACACATATTGATACTGACTGATATCTGTTTTGAAAATGACTGATATAGATATTTGCAATAATATACATCCACTGGAAACTAGAGGAGAAAAACTGAAAAAGTGTAACATGTTTTTGAATAGTGGCTAGCACTCACGCCTCACAGCAAGAAGGTTCTGGATTTGATCCAGGTTGCCTGTGTGGAGTTTGCATGTTCTTCCTGTGTCTGGGTGGGTTTCCTCCGGGCACTCCGGTTTCCCCCATCAACACAAAAACATGCTCCATAGGTAAAAATCCTCCAGCTGACCAAGACTAGCAATAAGATCATGGAGATGGGTCCCCAGGCGCCCCATGTGCTGCCCACTGCTCCTGTAAGGACGGGTCAAATGCAGAGAAATACAGTGGTACCTCACCTTACGAAATTAATTCGTTCCAGAAGTGGTTTCGTAACGTGAAAAATTCGTAAGTTGAGTAGCTATTTCAATGGAAAAAGCCTGATCCGTTCCAAGGTTTTTTTTTTTATAGTGTAACTTTTTTTTTTTTTATAGTGTAACGTTGTGTTCTGCTTCCTGACGGGCTAAGAGACTAGACCAGGACTAAAAGAACGTGGAATAAACCAGGTCTGGCCAGAACTAAACCTGGATTGGACGTGTTATTATTATAACATGGCAGTGCCGTTGGAGGAGCGCGGTGCTCAGTGCTCGTGTCTCCGCACCTTTAAGAGGCCGAGAAAGACGCTCTTTCAGCGGGAATAAGAGCGGGGCGGGGTGAGCTCTGCTTCTATCTGATCTCCAGAGCCGGGGGGGCTGACTAGGGTGACCACCGGCATGAAACAGGAAAGGAGGACACTTGTGTCCAAAAAGGAGGACAAAGGCCCTAAAGTGAGGACACCTTGTTTTTTTTTTTTTTGTTTTCCCTCGGGGAAAACAAAGAATGTGCGCTGAGAATGTGCACTGCTCGCACATTCTGCATTTCGGATGTCGCGCACAGGAATTCCAAGTACAGTATTACTAGTCGCAATAGAATAATATTTTGTCTTTAGGGAACAAGAAGCAGACCACCCGGCTCATTGAGCTGAGGCGGGACTTGTTCCATCTCGCAGACGGCCATGCAGTCCACGGACTGCACTCAGGGCTGAGCGAGTATGCGCCGCCTCGACTGCAGACTGAGACCACACTCCGAACCGTGCACTTTCTGAATTGGGAAACGGCGAACATCGCAGAGTAGCAAGTGTAAATAATGGGTGGGGATTTATGACGATTCATGCAACGAAAGGAGGACAAAACGTAAAAAAAGGAGGACACGTGACAGACGGCCGGACAGACAGCTCTAAAACCGGACTGTCCGGACGAAATCCGGACGAATGGTCACCCTAGGGCTGACACTGTGAGCTAACAGGCCGCTCTATCAGCGGGCAAGACCGCGGGGTCTCGCTCAGTGGGCTCTGGTTCTCTCTGACTTCCAGAGCGCGGCTCACACTGTGAGCTGTGAGCCACGCGGGCGAGCCGAGCCCGAGGAGGAGGCACGCGGCGCTCAATCCCGCAGCCCCGGTGTAGCGCGGCCTTGCGCCGTATGGACATTTTGATCCTTTGATGTCGGCTCTTCCTATCATTGTGAAGCAGAATTCACCAATTCACTAAGGGAACGTGAGCGAGGTTTAGACCGTCGTGAGACAGGTGAGTTTTACCATACTGTGTTGTTGTGTCTCCGCTCCCATCGCATGTTTGGCGGCGCTATATTGAGCCGTGTCCCCCCCAACACATTCCATTGAAAATCTATGAAAGTTCGAGTGTTTAAACGAGAGAGAAATGCGAGAAAAAAGAATGTGTGGTGAGGCATTTACAGCCCTAAAACATGTAGAACAATTGCCAAATACAAAGTTGTCCTACCTCGTGGACCTCTCCCAGCGGGCCACCTCTGGAACCTAACCCCGTGTGTGTTGATAAAGTGTATTTACGTTTCGGGGCGTGCATCTGAGCGCGCATTAATTGAATTTTTGAGATTTGTTGTTTTTAAAGTGCTTTATAAATAAAGTTGGATTGGATTGGAGATTTCGCGTTTCGTAACTTGAAATTTCATTCGTATCTAGAGACCAAAATTTGACGTGAAGGCGTTTCGTAACTTGAAATTTTCGTTTGTTGGGTCATTCGTAAGGTGAGGTACCACTGTATTTTCCCTACAGGGATAAAGAATAATAATAAATGTACAAACCACCCGCTTTGCCAAACCATTTTATCATCTTTATCATTTACAATTAACTTCCTGTTTGAAACCTGTTACACTGTTATTTTCAAAACATGGCAAACAAACATAAAAGAGATTTGAATATAACATCGCTGAGCCTAATGTGCAGATTGATTGACAGAGAAATAATTGCTATCCCAGCTTTAAAAATTATATACTCGTAGCATAACATGCACATATCACCTCAAGCCTTTGGCAAACAATGTTGAGATAACAGCTCACTTTCACACTGGCGTAGCACAGGAGATCAGCTCAGACAAGTTGAATGTGTAAATGTTTTAAACTTTAGGTCTTTAAGTTTGCAAAAGGAGACAAGAGAGGGGTATCTCTGCTGTCAAGACTCTGAAAATCCCACTCCGTCACACTGTGGAGATTAGACAGGCTTGTCATAAAAAGTGCAGGAGATAACGAAAGAGAAATGCTATAGAGAAAGTGTTTTGAGCATGTGACAGGCCTCCTTATGAGACAAGTCTATTTATGTTGAGGTAAACTATAATATATGTAGACAGGAGGTGTAGATCGAAACACAGGGTTGATAAATAAGTGTACCATTAGAACAACCACACACTAAACCAAGGACAAAGCTAACAGATGGGACCGTTTCATTTTTATTATTGAAAATGAAACAACTTTGATTACTGTCTGTAGTCTATATATGAGTAATTGTCATTTCCTTAATAGAGAATGGCTAGTTCAAAGCAGATTTTAAAAAAATATCTCATGTATTTGTCTCATGAATGAATATCAGTATGACCACTGCTCTATCAAATTGTTATTATCATGTAGCTAATAAGAAACCCCATGCACATCTACTGTTACTTCCATCAAAACATTTAATTTTGAACAGAACCACCAGCCTTGAAATAATGCCCTTGAAAAAATTGCACTAAACCTAATATGTATTCAAAATGACTGCTTCATCTTGGGACAAAATCGTTCCTAACTCACCTCCAAACAGGGGCCAATGCCATAGCAATGAGATCAGCTGAGTTAAGTAAAAGGTACATTTTCAGAGGTGGGTAGCCAAAAATCACACAAGAGTACTGTTACTTAAAAATAACATTACCCAAATAGTGCAAATGGTGGTTGTAAATTAAGTCATGTAAGGTATTTAGGGAAACTACTACTGAAGTAGAATAATTATAACTGTCTAGGCCATCTATCCATCCATTTTCTTCCGCTTATCCGGGGCCAGGTTGCGGGGGCAACAGTCTAAGCAGAGACTCCCAGACTTCCTTCACCCCAGACACTTCCTCCAGCTCCTCCGTGGGGACCCCAAGGCGTTCCCAGGCCAGCCGAGAGACATAGTCCCCCCCAGCGTGTCCTGGCTCTTCCCCGGGGCCTCCTCCCGGTGGGACATGCCCGGAACACCTCCCGAGGGAGGCGTCCAGGAGGCATCCGGAACAGATGCCCGAGCCACCTCAGCTGGCTCCTCTCGACGTGGAGAAGCAGTGGCTCTATTCCGAGCTCTAAGGGTGCGCCCAGCCACTCTGCGGAGGAAACTCATTTCGGCCGCTTGTATCCGCGAACTGTCTGGGTGTACCATCTAATTTCTCATTTTAAGTTAATGACACACAATAAGATAATGCACAAAATAAGATTCAAAGGATATACCAAATAAATTAGAAAATCTAAATCATATCTTAAAGGTGCACTGTGTAACTTTTCAGTTGGGGGCCCATCACGGTTTTGTTTCTATGGATATGCAATTGCTCTGCTTCAAATGTTCCACAGTATGACATTAAACAAATCTGCCTTGCATGCATTCAATTACTCGTGTTTTTTCTGTTCAAAAATACCAAAGCAGGAATTCTGACTGTGAGCGGGGTTCCTTCTCTACAGATCTGGTTTGGACTTCATGATAGAAAAGTTTAATGCCATACTATGAAACATTCCAGAGCAAAGCATTTGACAGGCCCTTCACCAGAAAAGTTACACAATGTTTTTTTTATATTTTAAAAGGGCACATAACAATTTTGTCACTTGTAGAGTTGTAGACTCACAGTGGGAAGAGTAACCAAAACCTTTACTCAAATACAAATTCTATTATACTATAAATATATCTGAAACCACTCTAACAAAATGTAAACTGAGTACTAATGAGTACTATTACACTTCCGCTTTTGCCTGATTAGCGAATGAACAATGACCACTCCTGCATATATCATTATTATCAGTGTGTTTTGGCATCTGTGATTTTCCAACACACAATCAACAAGGAGGCACGTCCCATTCACCATTATTAAAAAAGCAACATACAATTTGCCTCCATATATATATATATATATATATATATATATATAGATTACTAATTACAATGCACTGACATTTAAATTGCCATGTTATGTTGCAGGTTGTCTCTTCCAGGGGCAGGAGTGCAGACTGGTCATCCATTATGAAAAGGGCTTCTCTGTAGTGACAGATCCAAAGCTGCTAGACCATGACAATGATGAGATCCAAGTGGCCCAAACTCCAGTCAAACCTCGTGTGCTACTGTCCCACCCATTTGAGAGGCTCAAGATGTCCTCCGACGATGGAATACGTATGCTTATCCTCGACTTCGGCAGCAAAGAAGGGGAGATTGTAAGTCATCGATACAAGACAGTATTGTATAACTTATATTGTTCAGTCTGCGGATAAGAAAGGAGACTACACTACACTTTTCATAATAAGTAAAAAGAAAAACTGATATTACTGGTGATGTGAAAGTGACACAATATTCTTTCAGTTATAGATTACAGAGAATGATTAGTGTTACAACTAATTTATATTTGTACCACATGGAAATCTGGCTCCAGAGATAGAGGGGTATGTCAAACCCATGTACTGATACTGTAAAATAATGACTCCCTAGAAGTAAAAAAAAATATTTAGTAAAATGAGTAAATTACTTTTACAAGTTCTAGCCTAAGCCTATAAAAACTCCTATAGGCTACCTGTACAACCCACTTTGCCAATAAGTAGAGTTCTAATAGACTATTAAATCTACTCATGTTCTTACTCCTTTAAGACCACAATGTTGAGACAATACTTCTACTATTATTAAATGCAACATTGCAATTTTAAAGCCAATATTTTAAAATACCTCAATATGTTCTTCATACACATAATAGTTAGCCTGTATTTTAGGGTCTTACTTAATTTCAAATGTTTCCTTATACCACTGTATACAAATCATATTCTAGCACAGAGTAATTAAATTAAAATTAAGTACAAATATATCAGTTTAAATGTGTATTTCATGTGAAACACTAAAAGAAAAACACCAAGTAATAGTACGCTTTGGTGTGGTCTTGCACGATTCTCAGTAAACAAAACAAATTCATAGCTTCTCAGGAGGTTTAGAGGGGCCATGGGGGAAATGAAGCAAAAATATCAACTAAAAGAGCCAGGCAGAGAGTGGAGGAGAGAAAAGTAAATTACAGCACTACATCAGAAAATAACCCTTAAATAAACACATTTCACTGCCGCCTGTTGAAGCTGCTGAGAGCTGTTGGTGTGGAGAGGGCTTTCTACAGAAGTCATGACGTAGGTGGAGAACATAATCTGTTAAGACTTGGGCCTTGGGCCAATTTTAGTTGTAGTAATTTGTAATTATGTTAATGCAGCAATTGAGAAATCATTTTAGAGCATTTAATTATCTTTCCTTGTATGCTGTGGTTTCATTATATTTAGTTTTTCACTTTTCTTGCTGTGACCTATTCAGTAATGGACAGTACCTTTTGTGTCCTCACATTTTGTACATTTTGTCGAAAACATTCTCTTCTTTGCATGAGCAGTTTTGAGACAGCATGGCCCTTTGTCTAAGTGACCGATGGTGCATTAAATTCTTTCTGAAATGAGAATGAAGTTAACCTGTACTTTATTAGATTTTGTTACATTTCTGTTGTAATCTTCAGTAACACTTAAATAATTAGTTCAAATGAAGCATGAACACAAACTTAATTCATAGTAAACAAATAGTTAACAATTAAGAATAATTTGGGGATAGTAACAACTTTATTAATACTCTAATCCAACCCCTTAATATAGAAGTTACTAAGACTGAATCATTCTTAATTAATTTTGTTTATGCTTCATTAAGGCAAATTAAAGTTATATATATATATATATATATATATATATATATATATATATATATATATGTTACTGAAGTATACAAAATTGTATGGTTTATTTCGGCTATTTAATATGTAGTTATTATAAAGTGGTACCTATACTTGAAATGAGATATTAATGTCGTGTAACCGCAACTTTAACAGTTAATCTTGCTTGCTACATCCATTGGCTAGTGGCAAGTTTTATCAGTGTCTTGGTGCATGGCAGTTAATTAAACAAGACTTCCTCTTAGAGCACTGTGGCTGTGGCTGGTAGAAGTTGGCCACCTCAGCAGAACAGATTCTGGTGCACTTTTCACTGCTCTCATTCCTATCTTGGCTGTAAACAGTTTTATAAAGTCCCAGAGTATTTAAGGAAGCGGCTGATGGCTCATTAACTCTGTGTTTGAAATATAATCAGCTGGGTATTTTTCTCCACACTTTTGCCATTAACGTTACTTGGCAGAAAGTGTATTTGCCTAATTTTGTGAGAGGCAGTCATTGACTGCTTAACATCCCACACAGAATGAAATTATAAAAATACAAATGATTTATCCAAACCACATATCAAGCATTAGGTGGCGAAATAATATAGAAACACAACTGCAATGTGGTGTAAGTATATGGTGTTTAGTCCAGCTAAAACACTGTCTACTTCAAATACCTAGCTTTGCATACAACTCATTTATTTGACATAAAATGGGTAGTTTGACATTATTCAAGGGATGGGTAAATGTTTGTGTCTGTGTTTTCTCATTACTCAAAGAATAATGACTATAAAAAGTATCTTTTTTTAGTAATAGCAAAGGAGAAATTCATTTCTGTCAACGAAATGGGCAAAAGTTTTTGATCAAAGTTTTTGAACGACTGAGGGATTACACAGATATCTTTAGTAATATTCATAATTAGAAATAATTTTCTTGGATATGAGAAGTTTGAGTGCCACTGATCAAACTACTTTATTTCTAAGTATCCCTAGATCTAAACCAGGCCGCATACTAACTATTGTAGATCAAAACTAAACAGCGGCTGACCAAAACCAGAAAAAAATATGAATTAAACTAACTAAATTCAGCAAAAATTTGAACTCCATAGGAATTCTCTTACCACCTGAAGGAGCTCTGACTTAGATGGATAATCAATAAGTGGCTCTCTGAATGTACTTAATAAGTTCATGCAAACGTTTGACTCAAAAACCATTCTGTTCAATTAACATTAAAGTCCACTATAGTATAGTGAGTTGCCTTTCCTCCTCCGAGGCTGCTTGGTTTGAATACTGTGGTACCTCACCTTACGAAATTAATTCGTTCCAGAAGTGGTTTCGTAACGTGAATTTTTCGTAAGTTGAGTAGCTATTTCAATGGAAAAGGCCTGAGTCGTTCCCAGGTTTGTTTGTTTTTTAATAGTGTAACTTTTTTTTTTTATAGTGTAACATTGGTTCTGCGTCCTGATTGGCTAAGAGACTAGACCAGGACTAAACGTGGACTAAACCAGGTCTAAACCTGGACTGGACCTGGACTAAACCAGGACTGGACCAGGTCTAGACCTGGATTAAACTACCACGTGCC
Organism: Paratrypauchen microcephalus; assembly: GCA_036785185.1. NCBI lineage: Eukaryota > Metazoa > Chordata > Actinopteri > Gobiiformes > Gobiidae > Paratrypauchen > Paratrypauchen microcephalus. Next base: position 13,176,190 of record JAVJIX010000002.1, on the reverse strand, counting down.
GCTCTTGGCTGGTTTCGTGCGGCTGGTTTGTGGCTCGGGCTCCAGAGGACGCGGTCCGGGCGCCGCGGTTCTATCTCGTGCTCGCAGCCCCGGTGCCGGTCGTGCAGACCAGGACTAGGGGTGCCCCTCGCGCCGTGCCGTGCTCGCAGCCCCGGTGCCGGTCGTGCAGACCAGGACTAGGGGTGCTCCTCGCGCCGTGCCGTGCTCCTCGCGCCGTGCCGTGCTCCTCGCGCCGTGCGTTCATGTCTCCACGCTGCTTCCGGAGTCGTGTCTTCCCCCCCACGCTTCACTAATTAATACATTTTGTTGAAAATCTTGCGTGTTCGGTGCTAGAGCTAAGAGGCCGAGAAAGGTGCTTTTTGAGCAGGGATAACAGCGGGGCGTGCATCTGAGCGCGCATTATTCGAATTTTTGAGATTTCGCGTTTCGTAACTTGAATTTTCTTTCGTATCTAGAGACGAAAATTTAACGTGAAGGCATTTGGTAACTTGGATTTTTCATATGTAGGGTCTTTTGTAAGGTGAGGTACCACTGTATGTCACTATAACCTCCAGCCTGTTCTCTTCCTCATGGGAAACTCTCACAGAAACTTGGCTACCAGTATATATTTTAAGATTTCATGAACTTTACAAATCCTCTTTCTTCTTCTTGTCATCCATCTTATTTGAGTGTATTCTCTGATCTTTTAATCATACCAGCTCCCTCTCATTTGATGCATTTTTCTGTCTTATCCAGTTTTTAAAATTTTCTTTTGTGTTTTGCAGCAGTTGGACCTTCACTCCTGCCCAAAGCCTATCGTCTTCATTCTCCACTCCTTTCTATCGGCCAAAATCTCCCGTCTGGGTTTAGTGGCCTGACCCCTGGGCAGTGCAGCTCAACAACTCAGATAATTTCAGTCTGGAGGATCAGTGAATGTACCCCCATCACTGGATCATATTTTGGGCTTAAGGAGCACTGCAGAAAGCTAAACAGGCGGCTGGATATTATGACTAAGTGTACTGTTGAAGGGCTGTGAAAGACTGGCTGAAGAATCACATGAGAATATACAGAAGGGCGCTATGGAAGCAGAAAAACTAAAGATGGGCATTACTGTTGGCAATGTGTAGCACTGAGATCATAATATTTTAAATTAATTGTACGCATATAATTTATTTAGTACACTGAAAAATTTAATCTAACCTTACCTAAAATTACTTGAATTGAGAATATTAATTTAGAATTGGGATATTTTTTTACTTATGTAATATAGGTTATTTATTTTTGCCAGTGGAGTAAGTACTTTTTTCCTACCCCACTGGCAAATAAATGGGCTTGAATTAATAATAAGAAACATTTTGAAGCAAATCCAATAATCTATGTCCACCCTCCATTAAAGGGATATGCCACCCCCAGGTCAAATTTGGGCATCTCCCCACAGTCCAGAGACTAAAATAAGTGGTGGAAAGCGTTTTCCTGCTCACCCAGCCATTGTCCGAGTCTGTCGCCACTGACCGCCGCGGTATCTGCAGCTACTCTGCCTTAGACTGGAGTCTAACGTTGCCAGAGAAAGATTTCGGCCAAAAGGAATTAATTTGCTCGATGCGTTTCCCAATTACTTTATGTGTAGTGCGCATTCATATCGAGTGCAAATAAATGTGAAAATCAACACGGAGAGCTTGCCTTGGTCATTTTGGGTGGGAACTATTTTCCAGTGCGGAAGAATAAAGCCGAATCACGCACCACGCTGTGCAACAGGGGAACTCCCTTCCTGGTGCGTAACAGGGATTCCCCTGGCAGCGTACTGCGTGATACGGCTGTATTCTTCCGCACTGGAAAATAGTTCCCACCCAAAATGACCAAGGCAAGCTCTCCGTGTTGATTTGCACATTTATTTGCACTGGATATGAATGCGCACTACACAGAAAGTAATTGGGAAACGCATCGAGCAATTTAATTCCTTTTGGCCGAAATCTTTCTCTGGCGACGTTAGACTCCAGTCTAAGGCGGAGGAGCAGCAGATACCGCGGCGGTCAGTGTCGACAGACTCGGACAATGGCTGAGTGAGCAGGAAAGCGCTTTCCATCACTTATTTTAGTCTCTGGACTGTGGGGAGATGCCCAAATTTGACCTGGGGGTGGCATATCCCTTTAAGTAAAGAGGGCTTAACTAGTCAAAACTACACACATTAAAATTAATATTATAGATTAACCTCTTTTCAGCTGGTCTAGATATATAGATTTTTTTCAGTGTGCATCACTGCTAGCATTATCTCACACTACACACTAATGTGCGGGGATCTCATCAACTTTTAACTGATCAACTTTGAAAATAAATGGGAAAAATGCATTAAATGTGACTACTGATTGATTGATCATGACATAATTCACAGATTGCAAAAATTACATTTGGCAGTTTCACGTGTTTCAGTTTTAAATAGTGGTACTGATTTAGCAGAAGAACATTTACATTTAGTTTGATATTTAATGACTTAATTGAAATTGAAAATATGGTCTATGCATGTATTTTAAATTTCACCACAATGAATTACGTCAAATGAATAGACTCATTTTAGCTTGTGTTTGTTTTTTTATTTATTAAGTGATTTGTTCATTTACAGCCTCATCACTGTGATTCACAGGTTTGTTTGTGTTTTTAAGTAGATACTAAAACAAGAATCCAGACTGAAAACCTCAAGTGAAGAAGTGTTGGAATGTTTGATTGTGTATGATGCCTTTGGCAGCTACTGTACTGTCACTAAGAGATGTAAAGCTTATTTTTTAACTAAATCTCTTCACATAAATCATGTAATTAAAAAGCGTCAAGTATGTTTCATGTTTCATATTTCAATCAGTTTCAAAGTGACCACTGGAATAACAAGATTAGTGTGTTTTACAGACAGGTTTTAAGGTATAATCAGCATTAAAGAGGGTCATGGTATTAGAGTGGCACCTCTCCTCTGTGTGAAATGGTGAGGCCTCTTTAGTGAATAAAATGTGAGGGAATGTTTTGTTGACTGTGTTGTCTGCCCTGGCAATAACTGTACCTTATCTTTATTAATATAACATGCATGTATAGAAGAGGATCTTAAATTGCCTGAGGTGAGTATGTGTAAGTGAATGATTTGAATTATTCAAGTAGAATAATCAGAATAATGAGATCTGTTTATCGCTTTGTGCTTACATGCACAAGAGAAATCTGATGATCAAAAACACATGGTGACGTGCAAGTTAATTAGTGGGTAGTGTACACAAACCACAGTTTTTGTGTTTTCCATATTAAGTTGCCATTTACCTTAATCTTAGATATGAACATCTAGTTGTGAACAATCAGAAAGAAAGGATTACTCACATCAGATGTAACTGTTCACATGACGGTTCAGTAATACTCCAGAAACCAGATAATGGTCAGATTTTCGATGTACATGTATAGCCTGTGTTATATCTGGGCTACCCTGCCAATAAGGCCTATAGTTCTGGATGTTCTCAAGCCACCCAATGTCTCCCTCTATTCTCAGTTGAATAGGAAGAAGACAACAAAGACAAAGAAAGATAATCTAAATACACAACACTGTGGATCTTATCTGAAAGGATTTGTGCCTCGTACAGCGAAATACTGGCGGAATCATTGTTTGTGAGCAGTGCTAAATCCAGCGGGGAGTCTCTTGAGGTTGTTTACTACCCTTGTTAGCACCAGAGTAATGACCTGGCACACATGTTTGAGTTAAGCCCTCTAGACCCACCACAACATTCTTATAACTCTTGTCTTTGTAATTGTATAACAGCATGCATTAAATCTTTGCACTGTACAAATAGGTGATACGTGGCGGGAAATTAATGGAGAATTTTATCCAGGTCAAACTCCCCACTGGCATGGACATGGAGACGTTTTGGCTGCAGAGGGTTGCTAGTGTGCCAGCCTGTAGTTCACAGCGCACATACACATGAATGAACTATTGTTTTCTTGTGTAATAACTTGCCCTCTCTCCAGTGGTCTTGTTTTTGCAGTCTGGGAAACATGATGCACCAAATTTCTGAACAAAAGCCAAATCGATCAGCATAAAACATGATTGTAAAAGTTGTCTCTCCATGTGAAAAGCAAATTGTTTTTTAGTTGTTTACTTGGACTGGTCAGGGGCTATGTCTGTCTGGTGTGTTGCATTCCTCAGCTTGAGTTGACAAGTCACAGCATTGGCTCCTAGCACTGGCTCTTTGTGCAATCCTCTAAGTGTCGCGACTGCTGCCGTCTTGAATCAGACAGTTGTCCTCATTATAAGATGTCATAATTGTTGGCTGGACACACTGGTATGGTTTGTTGCACTGTGCAAGTTATAAAGGGCAGTTAATTAGTGTAAAGAAGAACATAGGCAGACAGTGATGACAAGGACCACAGACTTGCCCAGACAAAAACAATGGGTAAAACAAAGGACTAAAGAAGAAGTTTTTAAATTGGGGCTTAAGACACCACTACACCCAGATGGAATTAGAGGCATAAACTAAACCTAAACTAAGAATAAATCACAGTCTAAAAGAGATCATATCAAAACTTCATGTGTTAAAAGGAGGCAGCATTGAACCAAGACTACCCAAGGACTTAACCAGGGTGAGGTTGGCATAACAGACTAAAAGATGATTTATGCAGGTGTAATGATAGACTGAACCAGGTTTAGGCCAAGACTATAAAAGAGTGTTGATATGTGAATATGAATCAAGGCAAAACCAAATGTTTACAAAATTCTCAAAAGGTCTGGAGCAAACTAAACTGGACTAAACCTCTTGCTCCAAAACGAAATCTTACAATGCAGTGAAGTTAGTCTTAAAAGTGCACTATCCAACATTTCTGGCAAAGGTACACCATTTGCCTGTCTCCATGGAGATGGTATTGCTTTGTCTATAATGTTTCACAGTAAGGCATTACATTTTATTCAAGCATTTATTCAAATACATGTTTTCATTGCTATAATTATCTTGAAAGGCATGCATTTCTACAGTGTCTCTCCACAAATTTGAACTGTACCGGAGCCTGATGTTACCTGCTTGTCTCCATAGAGACAAGTGGGACTGATGAGTAACATCATTGTCTTAAATTAAAAGATATTCTTTTTGAAAGTAACACCTCTGACAAAAATAAACTCTTTTCATATGCAACTCATTTCTTCAATTCTCAAACTGAAATTGCAATGGATTCTTTGCTGCTCATCAAAATAGAAAAAGGACACACTTTCTAGACTTGTGTGGACTCAAACTTAAATTGTATTGTAATTGTTGTTAGCTTACATACACCCAAGGTATTGTTTATGGATTTGTCATAAGCTCTCTTAACTGTTACAGATCAGATGAATGTTAGTTGATTGTTTAATTATTTTGAAGTTTAAAGCCAAAATACAAAGTAGAGGAGTTACATAGTGCACCTTAAACTAAATAAGAACTTGAACTGCACCTGAATACTGAAAAAGCTTCAGTATTTGTAAATTTATGACCACAACTGCGAATCCAGCTCTCTCTTACATGTACCAACTAGGGATGTCAACGATTAATCGATTAACGATTGTCGATTAAGACGTTGGTCGAACAAAATGCATTAATTGTATTTAATCGCTAATCGCGGACACGCGCACCCGTGTGGTCACGAAACAAGGCAACCGCGCACCGCGCTGCGCCAAGCTCGACTCACAGCCGGCCGCAGGCGCCAACGGCACTGCTCAGCAGCCCCGGATGTACGCGTGAGGCGAGATCGAACCGCGGCGCCCGGACGTGCCGCTGGATTAAACCACCACGTGCCGCTGCTGGTTTCGTGCGGCTGGTTTGTGGCTCGGGGCCAGCCGCACGAAACCAGCAGCGGCACGTGGTGGTTTAATCCTGGTTTAGTCCTGGTTTAGTCCAGGTCCAGTCCAGGTTTAGTTCTGTTCTAGACCTGGTTACGTTTAGTCGTTTAGACGTTTAGTCCTGGTCTAGTCTCTTAGCCAATCAGGACAGAACACAATGTTACACTATAAAAAAAAAAAAAATTGGAAAAAAAATATATATATATATATTGTAATGACTCCAGGCTTCTCTTAGTCACCAATGAACTTTATTAAACAGCACAGAAGTTTGGGCTCACTCCACATTCACAGTTCAACACCTGCAGCAGCGCAACTCCTCACACACGCCCCCCACCTGTCCCACGCATGCGCCCAACAGCCAACCCCTTAAAGGCACAAACACCATTAACCCAGGTCATTACACTGCCCCCCCCCTTTATGAAGCCCCTCGCCCTCGAGGGGACATACAAAAGTCATTAAACCGTGGTGGTCTCCGCCGCTGTCTTAGCGGCCTGCTTGGGCCTGGCCCCGGACTGCCTGGCAGTGACCCTGGAGGACAAACAGGGAGCTCTGGGGAAGTGTCAGTGTCATTAGGGCTGGCGGGCTGAGAAAAGGGCCCCCCAGCAGCTGAGTCCGCAGAAAGGCCAGGGTCCGCCCGCGAACTGGACCCCAGCTCACACAATGGAACAGCATTCCCCCTGTAAGGCGCTAATCTGTCCCGGTGCAGAACTACCTTCCTGCCCCTAGGCGGAACCTGAACCCTATAGACCACCTCGCCCACCCGCTCAATGACCCTACAAGGGCCATCCCAGTGGGGGTCCAATTTGGGGCTCCTGCCCTTTTTCCGCTTGGGAGTGTACACCCAGACCAGGTCCCCGGCCCGAAAGTCTCTGCCCCTGCTCCTCACATCATAATTCCTCTTTTGCGACATGCCAGCCTTCTCTAGCTGGTCTCTGGCAAAGGCATGAGCCTTTTCGAGTCTATCCTGCAGCTTCCGGGCATACTCTGGCCCCGGTGGATGTTCAGCGTCAGGTGGCCTACCAAATGCCAACTGAGCGGGCGTCCGGATCTCCCTGCCTAGCATCAGCAGGGCAGGGGTGCAGTAGGTGGAGCTTTGAACAGCTGAACGGTAGGCCATTAAAACAAGCGGGATGTGCCTGTCCCAATCCCGCTGGTGGTCTGCTGTGAGGATGGCTAGCTGCTGTCGCATGGTTAAATTAAACCGCTCCACTAGGCCATCGCTTTGTGGATGTAACGGTGTTGTGCGTGTTTTGTCCATGCCCAAGCGCTCACACATGGCAGCAAAGACCCTCGACTCAAAATTGCGACCCTGGTCGCTGTGGATGACCTCTGCTGCCCCGAACCGGCTAAACATGCCCTCTATAAGTGCGTCAGCTACTGTTTCAGCGTCCTGGTCTGGCAGAGCGTAGGCCTCCGGCCATTTAGTGAAGTAGTCCATCGCGCACAGCACATACTTGTTTCCCCTGTCTGTTTCAGGGAACGGGCCCATTACATCCACCCCCACCCTTTCCATAGGCGCCCCAGATGCTTGTTGTTGCAGGGGAGCGCGAGATTGGTCCAGGGGGCCCTTTATGCGCTGCACACGCATCACAACGCCTACAAAAATCCTCAACATCCCGGCGGTGCTGACCCCAATAGAACCCCTGGCGTAGCCGGTGGAGAGTTTTGGAGTTCCCAAAGTGACCCGAGCCAGAGCCCCCATGGCAGGCCTCCAGCACAGCTTCTCTGAGGCACGCCGGCACCACGACCTGCCACCTCTCTTCTCCCGTAGCTGGCTCCTTCCAGGCACGCTGCAGCACTCCCTCAGACAGGCGCAGCACATTGAATTTACTCCACAAGCCTTTGGCGGCCAACGACAGTCCTGATACAGCCTCCCAGGGTGGTCTCTGCCCGCTGAGGACCCACTGACGCACTGGCCTCAAGTCCCTGTCCTCCTCTTGACGGGCCACCCACTCAGCGGCGTCCACCACCTGTAGTGTACAGCAGGTGGGTTCCGCAGCACACCCCTCACCCCGCAGCTCTCTCTCTCTGGCATCTCTCCTGTCACAGTAGCTACAGCCTTACACCGCACATGGGCGCCTGGACAGGGCATCAGCATTGGCATGCTGAGCCCCTGGCCTATGCACTACGGCGAAGTGGAAAGACTGCAGCTCCTCCAGCCAGCGAGCTACCTGTCCCTCCGGCTCACGGAAGGACATCAGCCACTGGAGCGCGGCGTGGTCCGTCCTGATGGTGAAAGGCACCCCACAGAGGTAGTACTTGAAGTGCCGGGCAGCCGTGACAACAGCCAACAGCTCACGCCTTGTCACACAGTAACGCCGCTCACTTTTATTGAAGATGCGGCTGAAGTATGCCACCACTCGTTCCCCGTCAGGCCCTGCCTGTGACAGCACTGCGCCCATGCCAACATTGCTGGCGTCTGTGTCCAGCAAAAAAGGTAAGGCCGGGTCTGGGGGAAGGAGAACCGGCGTGCGCGTGAGGGCCTGTTGTAGTGTGGTAAATGCCTGCTGGCATTCCACTGACCATGTGAAAGGCTGGTTTTTCTGGAGCAGGCGGAAAAGCGGTGCCCCGATGCAGGAGAATCCTTTAACGAACCTCCTATAGTAAGAGGCTAGTCCCAAAAAACCTTTCAGCTCTCTCTGGTTGTTGGGGACAGGCCAGTCTCTGATGGCCCTAGCTTTCTCTTCAAGCGTGCTAATCCCCTCGCTGCTCACTCTATGGCCAAGGAACTCGACCTCTCTCTGCATAAAGTGGCATTTCTCAGGGTGCAGTTTAAGCCCCGCCCCGGCTATTCTCTCCAGCACCAGCCTCAGGGAACCCAGCGCAGCTGAGAAGGATTTCCCATGGACCAGGACATCGTCCAGGTACACGAGGCACTCCTGGCGGGGGACGCCAGCCAGCACATTTTCCATGAGTCTCTCAAATGTCCCTGGGGCATTGCACAGTCCAAAACTCAGGACTTTGAATTGCCAGTGCCCCCTTCCAGTGCTGAACGCCGTCTTAGGTCTCGACTCCGGAGACAGAGGGACCTGCCAATACCCGCTCCGCAAGTCGAGTGATGAAAACCACGAGGAGCCTGAGACCAGGTCCAGTGTTTCATCAACCCGCGGGATGGGGTAGCAGTCTTTCCTTGTCACCTTATTCAGTGGTCTATAATCCACACAAAATCTCCACCTCGGGCTGTTTTTCCTGGGGACCATGACCACGCCCGAAGACCATGGGCTGTTGGAGGGTTCGATGATGCCTGCCTTGAGCATGGCATGGACTTCCTGATCAGCAGCCTCCTGCTGTATCAAGGGTAACCGACGAGGGCGCACTTTGATGGGGTGTGCCCCGCCAGTGTCAATGTGGTGTTCCACTAAATGTGTGAGCCCCACCTCATCATCGTTTAGGGCGAAGACTTCCCTAAATTCCCACAGCAGTTCCCATAAGTTCATTTGCTGTTGGTCATCCAGACCGACACAGGTTTTGCTCCAAATGTTCCTAATTGCCTCTAATCGATCCTCTTTGCCCATAGCCTGTTGAAGCGGAGCCCCGGGTGACACGGGCGGGTTTGTCTGTCCCGTCTGTGCATCAGGGCCCGTTACTTCAGAGTGTGCAGTCAAGCTGCAAGTGGGCAAAACTTGCATCACTTGCTGTGAGGGGGAGGTCAACTGAACACATTGCCCGTTAGGTAGAGCCAACACCCCAGACCCCAGGTTTAACGAGCACCCCGTGAGTCTCAGAAAATCAAGGCCAAGAATGCATGGATCACGCACCTCCGCCACCCAAGCTACAAACGTCACTGCTAAACCCCCCAATGTGAACACAAAAGTCCCCCTACCTCTCATTGAGGCAGTCTGTCCCGTAACGGTTTGCAGCTTAACAGAGGTCTCTTCTAAGACGGTCCCTGCTGGAACAACATCAGGCCTCACTAACGTAGCGGTGGACCCTGTATCCACCAGGGCTGAGCATGACACATTGCCCACTAGCACTGGAACATGGCACAAATTACCCACTTCCGTCCAGCCCACTGTTACAACAGGGCCCGTCTGTGTGACCACATTCCTACACTCCCCCCATCAGATGAAAACTGCAGTCCCCTGTGAGCAGCTGAAGGGGTCCGTGGTGCTCGGGGCTACCCGGACCCAGTCTCGTTTCCCCGCCGGCCCCTCACTGCAGGACAGCGGCGAAGCAGGTGGCCATGCTGGCCACACCCCCAGCACACGATGGGGCGGCGCCTGGTGTCGTCCTCGGGGGAGCGCGCTGCTGGGGCTCGCACGGCACGCACCAACTCGTCCACCCACGCAGGCCTCTGGTCTTCCATCTCCGTCGTCGTAGCAACCATGACTGCAGCCGATGTCGATTGCCTTGCAGCACAGACTGCCGTCTCCCTCTCAATGGCCAGCACAAGTGCTGCATCCAAGTCCGCTGGGTGGGCAAACTGCACATGCAGGCGCAGTTTGTCCGGTGTCAGGGCTTGGACAAACTGGTCACGGGCTAGCTCGCTCTGGATGGCGGGTGGCATGTCAGCATAAGCACGCCTGCTGAGGCTTTCAATGTCATAAGCTAGGATGCGAAGGGGCTCCCCCGGCTGTCTGACGCGATGCTTGAACTCACAGCGTAAAGAGTCTTTTATATTAGATTCTCCAAAACGCCTCTGCAGCGCCCCCACCAGTGTCTTATAGTCACCTCTCTCCTCCAGGCTCAAGAGCAGCAAGCATGCTGAAGCGTCCTCTGTCAGTGACAGCGCTAGCTGAAGGGCCCTTGTAGCATCCGACCAGCGAGCAGCTGAAGCTAAAAGTTCAAACTGAGCCCGATAGGCTTCCCAGCTACCTTTCCCGTTGAATTTCGGCGTCTTTGGGCTGGCGGGAGCGCTGCAGGGCGCCGCCATCTTTGTTCGTCTCGGCGCGCACCACGCCGCTGTAACGCCGGTCTGACGTCCTCTCCTCGGGCTGCACGTGGCGCGAAGCTGCAGCATCAGAACCCCGATAAAAAAGTTCATCAGTCCCGCGTGATAATCCCTGGAACTCCGGTAGTGTGTACTCATCTGTTGTCTCCATCTTAACACTCGGTCGCGTGCTCGTGTAGTCATCCATAACGCTCACGTAAGTCAGGAACAGCAAAGTCAAAGCGGGAGCCGAATTCCGATCTTCTGACACCAATGTAATGACTCCAGGCTTCTCTTAGTCACCAATGAACTTTATTAAACAGCACAGAAGTTTGGGCTCACTCCACATTCACAGTTCAACACCTGCAGCAGCGCAACTCCTCACACACGCCCCCCACCTGTCCCACGCATGCGCCCAACAGCCAACCCCTTAAAGGCACAAACACCATTAACCCAGGTCATTACAATATGCAAACCGCGATAGAGCGAGGGATTGCTGTATTTTGTTATTCAGCATCAATACATTTGTCTGCTTTTTACTAAGGAATAATTAATTGAGCAATATACAATATAATAATACTATGATATATTTTTGACTCAGTGTTATGTATACTATAGATTATATTCTTAAAGATCCTATTGAAACACTAAAATTCAGGTGAAAAACGCCGCTTATCAGTTAATCGTTAATCGATCGATAAGGTCAATCAACTATCAATTAATCAATTAATCAATAATTTGCATCCTTAGTACCAACACATCCCAACTTGAAAGGAGTGACTATCATTTCAAATAATTTCTACTCTGGTGCTTGCAGACCTGAAGAATCAATGCCAGGATGTTCCGAGGCAGGCCTGGCACGCACCTATAAGCTCACTGGGTGCAGCAGACCTAGTTATTAATTAATCCTCTCTTTTCTAACCCAAATCCGCTTATTTCATGAAGTCATTGATTCGGCTCTGCTACTATCCATAGAACAAATCCTGCTTGAATCAATTGAGTAGTTTGTAATAGAAATGTTCCGATCGCATTTTATTTCCACACAAATTGCACATTATATTAGGAGTCTACAATTGTTGTGGGTCTATAAAAAGCATCACAAAGCTTTATTGCTAGTTTTACGGTTGACAAAACTCAGGCAATTAAAGCCATTATCAACAGATGGCTTTACTGAGTGGCGATGATCCAGGAATCACCATATTGTGAAAATTGGCTCCCCAAGACAGCCCAGAACAGACAGAAATTCACTTTTTGCACATGTTCCTAGGGAGATAGATAAACTGTGTTCTTATAAATTGAAATTTCTGCCCAACCAGATGATGACTATGCATGCCCACCAGCATGGTCACAGTGAGACTTTTTTTTGGCAAAATTGTATTTCAGTTTTAGCCTTTTAAAGGGATATGCCACCCCCAGGTCAAACTTGGGCATCTCCCCACAGTCCAGAAACTAAAATAAGTGATGGAAAGCGTTTTCCTGGTCACCCAGCCATTGTCCGAGTCTGTCAGCACTGACCGCCGTGCACAGCTGCAGCTACTCCGCGTTAGACTGGAGGCTAACGTCGCCAGAGAAAGATTTCGGCCAAAAGGAATTAATTTGCTCGATGCTTTTCCCAATTACTTTCTGTGTAGTGCGCATTCATATCGAGTGCTAATAAATGTGCAAATCAACACGGAGAGCTTGCCTTGGTCATTTTGGGTGGGAACTATTTTTCAGTGCGGAAAAACAGAGCCGAAGCACACACCACGCTGCGTAACAGGGGAACTCCCAACGTGGTGCGTAACAGGGATTCCCCTGTGTGCTTCGGCTCTGTTTTTCCGCACTGTAAAATAGTTCCCACCCCAAAATGACCAAGTCAAGCTCTCCGTGTTGATTTGCACATTTATTTGCACTCGATATGAATGCACACTACACAGAAAGTAATTGGGAAAAGCATCGAGCAAATTAATTCCTTTTGGCCGAAATCTTTCTCTGGCGACGTTAGACTCCAGTCTAACGCGGAGTAGATGCAGCTGCGTGCGGCGGTCAGTGCTAACAGACTCAGACAATGGCTGGGTGACCAGGAAAACGCTTTCCATCACTTATTTTAGTCTCTGGACTGTGGGGAGACGCTCAAGTTTGACCTGGGGGTGGCATATCCCTTTAAGATAATTTTTATACTGAATTTTTTTCTCAAATATTCAGTGTAAATATAAAAAAGCCCTGCTGTGATAATGGTGTCATCTTAATGTGAGAAAAGTAGTAAAAATAATGATATGTCTGCAGCTTTGGATAGTGCAGGGATGTACTAAGAAACAAGGATACGTTTTATCAATATGTTTGGTGGCCTTGAACAGCAAGTACTAAAATGAAGCAAATTGTTAAGAAAGAAATTATAATTTAGCTTACCAATAAAAAGAACATTACAAATAAACCAAACCTATAATCTGAGGTGGTAAATGGAATATACGCAAAAAGAAAAGTGTCTTATAATTAAGGATATCATTAAGATATGGAGAGTGCTGTTTATTACAGCAGTACTCAACCTTGTATGTGGCTTTCTTTGATGTTGGTAAATAACAAGTACCACAGCAGTCCCGCCCACATGCTATATGTTTTAAGACAAGACCTGTTCCATCTTAACTCATTCACACTATTCACACATATACTACCCACAAGGTAAGCTCACGACCCCTTTATTCTGTAACTGCCATATATAGATCAAACACATTATTAAGATATTCACATATTAGCATATTACATTTACACAGTTCAAAATTATGTGTATGCCTTCTATATAAACAGTACATGACCACAAAATAAAATACTGTGTAGTTGATCCAAATATAAATGACTTTACCAATTATACTTAAACTGTAAAACCAACTTAAATAGATGCTTTAAAATTATGTAAAATATGTACAAAATACACAAACAATTAATAAAATAATATTAAAAATGTTCCACTTAAAGTTATCTTCACTTCTTAGAGTATTTCTCCAGCACCCAATCAATGACCTAAAATCAAAGAAAGTGTGTTAACAAGTAACCCAAGAGAACTAAGTGACGCACACACTGTGATGAGTGCTTTTACTTGTTTGACGTTGCTGCTGGCAGCCTTTTTCATCTCCTCATGCAGACCCCGAGATGTTTTGAGATCCTGAAATCAAACGTCAAAAATGGGGCATGTGAAGTGAGAAACAGACAATTTAACAAGCTTAAATTTGTGTAGTATAGTGTAGAGATTTAAAGTCCAAATATTACACCAACATTTAAGATAATGCTGCAAAATGCTTCTAAAGAAATGTATCCATATTTGAAAACATTTACTCTTCCAATTATGCTTTTTTTTTTTCAAAACAACACATTAATATAGATATGTTGATACACCATGGCATCATGGCACTTGAATGAATATTTTTGATATAGCTTTACTGACTGCTTCTACTACCCACATCAGCCCCACAATGTGGCTAAACAGGAAGTACAAAAGCGCACACACCCCAAAACACAAAAGATTAAGAGAAGGTTACAGATTTGTGTTTGTAAAGCCACAGTTGAGTAAATTACAGTTTCCCAATGAGTACAAACACCAGGGGGTAAACATGATGTGTACGTATTAAATAGTTCTCTACAGAATTTGTTCACATTTTGCTGCGTGTTCATGCCATATTTTTGTACATTTCATTATGAAATAAACTGCTGATTTGGTGTGAGTTGCTTTCAACAAAACAGAATACATATAGATTTATATAAGAAACAATGGCAGTGAAAAGGTGCCACTGGGACTGTGTGGGCAGTACCAAACTAACCTTGAGATAGAATTTGGAGATATCAAACAGTCTTTTGCTGCAGGCCTCAAAGCACTTATGTTCAGAGCTGATCCCGTGGTGTTTGAGTGTTTTAGCCACCACTTCCTGCAGCATCTGAGAACACACAAAACACACACACATATTTGTCAAAGAACAATCGCAAAAATCAAACATCGGCCTCAGTTTATTCCCTGTCCCCCCAATGCTATCCTGGTTCAGAGAAACTAATTTTAGATAGACGCAAAATGTCTTGACTTTTGGGAATGTCCTTGCACTATACTGTACAAACATGTACTATTTTACTGGAGGTGTCGACAGGAAAACACATTCCAAAATAAATACATGCTTTTAGTCTTGTAACTATTCAGATGGTAGCTATAAATTATTGTAACAGCAGGTTTGGGCTCATGAGGAGTGGAGCAGTAACTTTGAATCTGTGCTCTGAAAAAGCTGCAATCATTATTTGTGAATAAGGTCAACTGTTCTTTCTTTTGCCATTTGAATGATAAGCATGTTTGTAAAAAAAAATAATCATAAATCAGCCTATGTCAAGGACAAAATGCAGAGTGGGAAGTAGAAATCACTGACTGGTGTGTGTTTCTGTGTGTAAAAAAATGAGGTAAACCACTTGTGCTACAACAGCCAAGTGGCAGGAGGTATGATCAATTGTAGCTCACAAAGTGCTTTTACTTCAACATTATATTTCATTTTAAGCATTCACAGTGATAACATGCAAAACATACTCTAAGGCATTTATCTTGAATGTATTAGCATCATAGTCACGGTGAATAATAGTGAACATGAATGGTTATTTGTCAAAATTGTCATGGTGTATGTATACTCATTGGTATTGGCTCCATTTCATAAAAGGATGCTCAAGTAATGTGTCTATGCAAAAACATGAATACATGATGAATATTATCTTATTTAAATTAAGTTATGGAGTGGACGTTACACTCACTCTGTTGTGTTTCTGGGAACGGGATTCTTTTGATGCTTTGTCTTCAGCCTGTGTTTGAGTCTTCTGCTGTGAAGCTTTGGGATTGACGATTGGAGCTACGTTCACTGTATCTGGGAAATATTTGTTACAGAATTAAACATAGGCCACAAATGAAAACAACCTGCAAATACATTTTATTTACTTATGTTTTATTTTATTTTATTTTATTTTTACCTGAGGATAAGCGACTCTTAGTGGAGGAAGTCAAGGCTGAAGTGGTGGACTGAGATCTTCCAGTCTGTCTTCTGAGCGATCGAATTGTGGGGTGTGTCCCACTGCTGCCACTGCTCTGGGAACAGAGGGAATCACTGCTCTCGGATTTAGCCAGCCTTTGGATATCAGACAAAAATAACAAACATTAATTGTAAACATCACTGTGACTGTGTGGTAAATGGTTTATTTTGCTTGCCATCTGTGGGATCATACCTCTTGCGTTGATGCCCTCCAACAATCTCTGTATCCCATGACCTGCGCTTCAGTCGGGCCACATCTGCGTTTTGCAGCATCTCCCCGTCATGTACACTACCTGGTTCTGACATCACTGAAGGTGAAGGGGCGGGGCTTAGAGCGAAGGGGAGGGCACCTGGTTCTTTGGTGCAGGTGGTTTGGGTCTCAAAGCGTATCAGGCGTGACTGCAGACGCACAAACGACTGGTCTCTGTCCAAGGAGTGCAGGTTGTCCAAACAGAACCTAAAGATTAATAATTAATAATGCAAGCCTGTGTACACATATCTAAAATCGCCTTTACTCAGATTCATATTAACACTTACTCTATGCCATGGTAATGAGTAGCGGAGGCTTTGCTGAAGGGCATGTGTCTGACTTTGCCAGGAGACACGTCTGGTGAGAGCTGGAATACATTATTTCTGGTCACAGAGAAATTAGGGTAGAGAAAGTGAGACAAAAGGAACAGGAAAGGTGTAGGTCAAGGACAAAGTGTTATTTTCTTATAAATCACACAAACAATAACTCAGCATAATGGATGAAAAATGTGCAAACGCTAAATGTGCTAAGCTTGTTTTAACAAAACATTTTATTTTGTCTCAGCTAAGAAGACAAATGATTATAATCAAATACCCATTACAGACTCATTATCATCATAGAGGCAAGTGAGAAAACTAATAAATACAGATGTTTCATATGCAGACAGGAGAGGCCACTTTTTCATGTTAGACTAAATCTTTGTCTTCCTGTTCCAGTGTTCCAGCCCCTCTAAAACATGGCTTACCTCACTCATTAAACCTTCTGTGGCAATGTTCATTTTGTCAAGGAATATTTATTTTGTTCAAGATTTAGCCAACTAATTCCCAGTCTGGTTTGGGGCTCTGGGATTGAAAAGTGGAATCTAGTCTCCACTCATTTCTGTCATTGATTTATGTTTACTTATTATTCGGTAAAATTATCAGCACTTTTAATAGACAAAAAATATCAAACTGTAGCTGTTGAATTAGTTTTTATTTAATTTTAATTTAGTTTTAGTCACCAAAAATATACCACTGACAAAAACTTCTTTTAGATCTTTAAAATTGTTCAGTCTACGAAGTTAACTCTGCTCTGTGACAGCATACTGTGCCTACCCTCTGTTCAGAGCCAGTGGCTGGAGCTCCCCTGTGGGTGTGCCATCAGCCGTGAAGTGTCTTAGCAGCTCTTTGGCATCCAACAAAGCCATAGAGCTCTTCTGTCCGTCTTTAGGACCCAGCAGGCTGTCAGAGGACCCAGGACCTAACAGACCAAACCTGACACAAAAATGCAAATCAAGATTACCTAAAGACTATGGTGATCATTTGTGCAGCAATATAAAGGAACTGGCAAAATAAAAAACTTACCTCTTTTTCTGCCGTCTCCTCTGCATACTCTCAATGTTGTGGAGGACACTTCTTTCAGGCCATTCAGTTTGCTGCTGAGAGCTTTTTTGAAAATCTGGAAATCACCAATTGCCACTATAAACTTGTTTGTATTAATTATGTTTATATTACATAATTAATAAAACAAAGAGCAGGCGCTTTGAAAATGTACTGATACAGTGCCCCAGCAACTACATAAAAAGCGGGCCTTCAACTCTGGTGACAAGGATGAGGCGAAGAGGTTGCAACTGCAGCAGAAGGTCCAGCTAAGGCAGGGCCAGGAGGCCTATGGAAGGAAATGGGAGGATTAGCTCCCAACAGAAT
This sequence comes from Paratrypauchen microcephalus, assembly GCA_036785185.1. NCBI lineage: Eukaryota > Metazoa > Chordata > Actinopteri > Gobiiformes > Gobiidae > Paratrypauchen > Paratrypauchen microcephalus. The sequence goes on along the minus strand of JAVJIX010000002.1, from coordinate 13,158,561 downwards.
AACTCCAGAGATGTGTGGAGGGGAATGAAGGCCATCACAGGTCTCTCCAAAACAAAGCAGCAGAACAATAGCCCAGACAGATCTAACCTACTTAATTTGCATTTTAATCATTTCTCATCCCCTGGACATGCTGCACATGTCTGCAGCTCACTGGGATCCTGCACTTTCTCTGAAGCTTGACAGGATAGCAGTGCTATGGAAGACCTCCTGCATTGTGCCAGTGCCCAAGAAGCCTATCCCATCTGGACTTAATGACTTCAGACCAGTTGTTCTGACATCTCATGTCATGAAAGTGTTTGAGAGACTTCTTCTGGCTCAGCTCAGACTCCTGGTGGCATCATCCCTGGATCCTCTACAATTTGCCTATCAGGCCAAATAATCTATCTTCTGCAGTGGGCTCACTCACACCTGGATAGTGTTAAGGGCTCTGTGAGGATATAATTTTTTTTTATTTCTCCAGTGCCTTTAACACAAGTCAGACCTTTCTGATGGGTGCGAAGCTGCTCAGGATGGGTGTCAGCTCCTCCATTGTCTCCTGGATTAATGACTACCTGTCAGGCAGGACTCAGTAAGTACGACTGGGGACCACCCTGTCTGATACTGTGGTCAGTAATGTAGGAGCCCCCCCAGAGTACAGTCCTGTTCACTCTGTACACCTCTGATTTCTAGGTTCTCTGATGACTCTGCAGTGGTAGGGTGTATTAGGGATGGACAGGAGTTGGGAGTACAGGACATTGATTGCAAATTTTGCGGAGTGGTCCCAGGCAAACCATCTGCTCCTGAATGGTGACAAGACCAAGGAACTGGTGATTGACTTCAGAAGGAAGATGACGCCAGTGGAGCCCATTACTGTCCAGGGCCATGAGGAGGAAATAGTGGACTGCTACAAGTACCTTGGTGTCCATGTGAGCAACAAGCTGGACAGAGGGACAACTGTTATGCTGTCTATAAGAAGAGCATGAGCAGACTCTACTTCCTGAGAAAGCTCAGGTCTTTCAGTGTGTGCAGTAAGTTACTGGAGATCTTCTACCAGTCTGTGGTGGCCAGCACCCTGTACTTCGCTGTGGTAGGCTGGGGGAGCAGCACCAGTAAAAGCGACACTGGACGGATTGACAAGCTGGTCACGTGATCGGCTGTGAGATGGAGACATTTGTCACAGTGAGGGACAGGAGGACACTGGACAAACTGCTCTCCATCATGGACACTCCTGCTCACCCACTGCACCAGACCATAGAGGGACAGAGGAGCTCATTCTCCAACAGGCTCCTACAGCTCCACTCAAACAGCGACAGATACAGGACTACATTGAAACCATACTCCATACAACTGTACAACAACTCACCCTTATGTAACAGATGACCCTATGTCCTTTCAATCATATCATTGCACTGTCTTAGGGATGCAAATTATCGATTAATTCATTAATTGATAGTTGATTGACCTCATCAATCGATTAACGATTAACTGATAAGCAGCGTTTTTCACCTGAATTTTAGTGTTTCAATAGGATCTTTAAGAATATAATCTATAGTATACATAACATTGAGTCAAAAATATAGCATAGTATTATATATACATAGTATTATATTGTATATTCCTCAATTAATTATTCCTTAGTAAAAAGCAGACAAATGTATTGATGCTGAATAACAAAATACAGTAATCCCTCGCTCTATCGCGGTTCGCAATTTTTGTTTTATAGTGTAACATTGTGTTCTGTCCTGATTGGCTAAGAGACTAGACCAGGACTAAACGTCTAAATGACTAAACGTAACCAGGTCTAGACCAGGTCTAAACCTGGACTGGACCTGGACTAAACCAGGACTAAACCAGGATTAAACCACCACGTGCCGCTGCTGGTTTCTTGCGGCTGGCCCCGAGCCACAAACCAGCCGCACGAAACCAGCAGCGGCACATCCGGGCGCATTCCGGGCGCATTCCGGGCGCATTCCGGGCGCATTCCGGGCGCATTCCGGGCGCATTCCGGGCGCATTCCGGGCGCCGCGGTTCGATCTCGCCTCGCGCGTACATCCGGGGCTGCTGAGCAGTGCCGTTGGCGCCTGCGGCCGGCTGTGAGACGAGCTTGGCGCAGCGCGGTTGCCTTGTTTCGTGACCACGCGGGTGCGCGTGTCCGCGATTAGCGATTAATTACAATTAATGCATTTTGTTCGACCAACGTCTTAATCGACAATTAATTGTTAATCGATTGTTGACATCCCTACACTGTCTTTCTTGTCTCTTGTATATAGCTGTGATTTTATATTTTATTTTTCCATTTTATTTTGACTTGTACATATACATTTTTTGAATACAATTATACCTAATTTGACACCTGTCTCTTGCTATCTTTTTTGCTACTTATTTAGAATGTATTAGCATTTATTTTTTACTCTTTGTGATGATATTATATTGTGATGAGTGAGCTACTGTGTCCAAATAATTTCCCTTGTGGATCGATCGATCGATCAATAATAATAATAATAATAATAATAATAATAATAATAATAATAATAATAATAATAATAATAATTATTATTATTATTATTATTATTATTATTATTATTATTATTATTTTTTTTTTTTTTACAGTGGTACCTCACCTTACGAAAGTCATTCATTCCAGAAGTGGTTTCGTAATGTGAATTTTTCGTAAGCTGAGTAGCTATTTCAATGGAAAAGGCCTGATTCGTTCCAAGGTTGTTGTTTTTTTTTTTTTTTGTAACTTTTTTTTATAGTGTAACTTTGTCTTCTGCGTCCCGATTGGCTAAGAGACTGTAGAGCCAGGACTAAACGTGGAATAAACCAGGTCTAGACCAGAACTAAACCAGGTCTAGACCATTTCTAAACCAGGTCTAAACCTGGACTGGACCTGGACTAAACCAGGATTAAACCACCACGTGCCGCTCTTTGCTGGTTTCGTGCAGCTGGTTTGTGGCTCGGGCTCCAGAGGATGCGGTCCGGGCGCCGCGGTTCTATCTCGTGCTCGCAGACCCGGTGCCGGTCGTGCAGACCAGGACTAGCGGTGCTCCTCGCACGGAGCGGTGAGGTGAGGTGAGGTGCTCCTCGCGCGGGGCTTCCGGAGCCGTGTCTCCCCCCCACGCTTCACTATTTAATACATTTTGTTGAAAATCTATGAAAGTTTGAGTGTTTAAACGAGAGAGAAATGTGAGAAAAGTTTAATTCCAGTCTGAGAAAAGCGTATAATGTGTGTGGTGAGGCATTTAGAGCCTTAAAACATGTAGAATAATTGTAAAATATAAAGTTGTCCTACTTCGGGGATTTCTCTTGTTGCGGGTTATTTCTGGAACCTAACCCCGTGTGTGTTGATAAAGTGTAGTTTCAGGATTTCACAGTAAGTCTTGGTATACATAACTCCCCTTTCTTGTTGCTTGTCCAGTGTGATGGATTGTAGGGATTATACAAACTATCAGTTATACCAGGTCACCATGCTGAGCTCTTGGCAGACAGGACATTGAGAAGATGAAAAAAATCAGCAACCTTGCATTTTTCTTGCATTTTGGCAGGAAGATTATATTCTATTGCACTAAATACAAATATGCACTAAATCTGGATGCAGACGCCTTGATGACATAAGAGCTTTTAGTATAGAGAAATGGCCTTAGGAGGTGAACATTTTACAGTATGAAGAGGTTTGACAGCCCATACCACTGTCATTCACAGCTCTAGGAGAGGGAGGCAGACATTCTTGATGGATTACTAAAGCTGTTTACTGCACAAGAGACATTCCCATTATCAGATAAGAGGGTGGAAAATAACAGGAGCGAGAAAATACCTGGTTTACAGAATGCACTCTATGTCCATGCTATACAGTAGGTATGCTGTACTGAAGGGCTATGCAATTATCACAATTCAATTACCCTAATTAATCACAAAAATATGGATAATAAGGTTTACGTCACCTACTTTAGGCATGCTGATGCCCCAACTTCTCTCTAAGCAGATAAAATCATTATTGAAATAACAGTTAATAACTGAACATATATTTTTCTATCATCGACAAGCCCTATTTTACAGTCCGTTTGATTCACCCTCTCTGTATCAATTTATTTCAGCTAACAAAACATTAACAGCATAAAAACCTTGCAAGTAAATAAACTACATGACCTAAAGGGGCATGGTTAGCACCCTGTTTTACTCTGAGATTTAGCACTGCCTTCCGGCCCTGTTTCTTTTATGAGACGGTATTTATGGCATTACATTACAGTTTGTTTTTAAAATGTGATGCTTAATAAATTAGTATGAAAAGTAAATAGCCCATTAAATACTTCTATTGATTGATTTTTGGATACTTACTATAATGGGTTGCTGATGGAAAGTTTGTGAAATACTGGTAGACATTACTTTTCTGTCAAGTTGAAATTAGTCTGTGATTTGACCCAATATGACCCTATACCTGAGCACCGAGCAGCAGTAGTTCTGGCCTGGAGGTCTGTGGGAGCAGAAGAGGGCAGAGAGGAGTCCATCACCTTCAGACACTGCTCCCTGGCCACATTAAGAAGCGCCTTCAACTCGCACACTGGCACTGCGGCCGTGTCCTGTCTCTTTTCTAGACAAAAGTAAAGAATAACCAACAGTGCAGGAGGGGATAAAACAAACCGCACCCATATTATATATATACAGAGACAATTTATGTGCCCAAAGGTTTAGGGATTCAGTAATATCAGCAGCACCTTATAAAGTACATTTAATTTATTCTTAAATCAAAATCATTGTTTTTACTTGAATTAAAATAGTGTTTTTGTTTTTTTACAGTGGTATATAACTTGTTATAAAGTACCAAGCTTTTTCCTTGGTGCTGAAATATTTTAGTATTGTGACAACATCGAGCACCAAACTGCAAACAATGCAAAATCAAGTAAGTAAATTTTACTTGTACAGTGCTATTCACAGATTAAATAAAGAGCTTTACATGAAGACATTGGAAAAATTAACATTTCCCAAAAAATAAAAGCCATTTTATTAAAAGCAAAAATACATACTGTGGTCTGCTGATTTATATACAATTCATATTATAATGAAAAACCTCCTCAAGGCTAATGCTAATAAGCATAATAGTGCAGGGAATAATGAAAGAAAAAGCCACTCTTCTTTCAAACTACTGTAAACCAGGAGCAGTTAAATTTCTTAAAAAAGAAAAAATTACAATGAGGTCCAGAATCAATTAGCTCATCTATCAAGGCAAGTTTAATAGTCACCCTCAGCATTCTAGAGATTTTTTTATTCACAAGGTTAAAATAATTACTTACTCAGATATTCCTTAAGAACAAGAGCTTGAACTTCAGCCACCTTCCTCTCTCTTCTGAGCATGTAGTCTCCTTGGAGACAGGGCAGGAGGCGATTCATTTTGCCAACAGTTTCTCCTAGTGATCAAGATGCACAAAAAAATTCATTTTAAAATCTAAACTGAAGCTACATAAACAAACCAATTTACTTAAGGTTTGGTGCTTCAATAGCTGAAAAAACTGAATTAGATGCTAAACTATGTTGTCCAATTGATCCCGGTTAATCTATAAAGCTTTACACTTTAATACAGATAAGAAAGAGATGCAATCAATGTAAAAAAATTAGGTAATCAAAGTTTTAGACTATTTATATACTTGAAATGATTCCCAGGCGACTTCTTGTTAAAAGACAATGCCAAAATTTAAGGAGCCTCCATTTAAATTCATAAATGCACACCATGTCCCCACTTCTCAGTCCTCCTACAGTTTCTGTCAGATTCGGTAAAATAGCTTAAGTTTAATACCTGTCGCAGGTAAAGACGGCTCCCGCAGCAACTCCATTACCGTCGCCATGGCAGCAGATCCATTGAGCTGGTTGTCAGAGTTCAACATTCGGACTTTACATGCACCACTGGGGTTGTCCGAGCCCTGGACCAAGAGGAAGTAGTGTGAGCTCTCACCTTTGACCTCGGTCTCAGGAACTGTGCAGAGAGAAGCAAGGCAGCAAATTAATTTACACTACACTTGAATCATTAAGCCTCCCTCATTAAGTACAATGTAATACATAAATACAGGATACTTTCAATGCCACAATGATGATAAAACACTCTTCATATAGTTGAGCGTGATTTTAAACAGAATGTCATCATGTGACCTCACACTAGTTTTAAGATTATTCTAAAACTGTTCAAGAAAGGTCTTTATTGTGTAATGTTTTCAGTATCGATACTTAGATTAGATTCAGCTTTATTGTCATTACACATGTATAAATACAGTTAACGAAATGTGGTTCCTTCAGCAGCCGACTGAGGCACCCTCAGTGCAAGGAGGATCAAACTGTATAACTCCACTATATAGTGTAAATGTGCAATTTTTTCTATATTCTCTTATTTACGCATTTTATTATTATTACTTATCTTGTCTGCATGCACTTTTTTGTTCTAACTTTCTTTTGCACTAAACTGCCTGGAGCTACTGTGGCAAGCAACTGTGATATACAGTATGGTTGTAGTGAATTATGTAAAACTAAATAGGGCAATGTGGGAGTACTTTGTTGTTAATCTGTATAGGGGACAAAAACAGATGTAATATAAACAAGTATACAGTGGAGCTATTAATATATATGATATATAGATGTTTTTACAACCTCACAATAAGTTATACACCACAATGTTGTGTAACAAGCTGTGACAACTCAATACCCAAACTCTAAGTACAATCTAATTACTTAGTTTGTTAAACAGTGGGTTAACATAGTGTAACAGTGTTTTATGAGGTATGTATCAAGTGTATAAAAGTGATCAGAAGAATTAGTAGTTACCCTTCAAACAACTTTCAACTATTATTTCTACTAGGCCTCTCTCTGTTGTACACGACTTGCCATAAGATAAGACTTTATTGATCTTACACAGGAGAAATTCACTTGCCACATTAGCTCTAGGCAGTTTAGACCAAAAGAAAGTTAGAACAAAAAGTGCATGCAGACAAGATAAGTAGTAGTAGTAGTAGTAATAATAATAATAATAATAATAATAATAGTAATAATAATAATAGTAATAATAATAAGTAAATAAGAAAATAGTAGAAAAATTGCACATTTAGACTATATATTGGAGTTATACAGTCAAACAGTCTTACTATTACGTAATGAAGCAACACGTACAATCCAAAAAGACCAACAGTATGCAGCATCACCAGTCACACATCCTTGGGAATGGAATTCAATCGTGCATTTTGTTATATTTCCTCTGGTGTTTAAAAATTGATTAGTCCCACTTCAGAGTTTTCTTCCCTAGAAAAAGGTTTTATTATCTGCAGTATATTGATGATGCCCTAGTTAGCCATTTATTTCCCAGGGGAGAACAGTATGGGCTCAGTCTGTCGTTTCCAAATGGTCAATTATTTTAATCGTTTAATGAATAAGAGAAAATCACGTCATACCAGATAATGACTTTGGTCCTGTGGCTAGGAACTCTCTCCAGCGCTGAGAGCACAGCGAGTTAGCAGGTGGCTGAATGATTGGAGTGACTATACAAGAGAGGATGAACAGTGCTCCAACCTGGACAAGTACAACAAAAGTTAAAAGGAAAAATATAACGCACATTTATTTATCTTTATTTAATTTTGATAATGAGACAACATTAAAGGGCGTGTACCTGATTTTAGACTTGTACTTAGACAAACTTTATTGATCCACAAGAGAAATGACTTGGACACAATAGCTCACACATCACAATATAATATAATAACAAATATAAATGGTAATAATACATTCTAAATTAGTAGCAAAAAAAGATAGCTAGAGATATGTGTCAAATAAGGCACAATTATATAAATGTACAGTATATGTACAAGTAAAAAAAAAAAAAAAATATATATATATATATATATATATATATATATATATATATATATATATATATATATATATATATATATATATATATATAAAAGCAATAAAAAAATCTCAAGAACATGTTTTAGTTTGAGCTTTTTCTTCACTTTTTATAATGCACCATGAAAGGGAATCAACTGTCTGGGAAAGTGCAGCTGTTATCCAGTGATTCTTAGCAAACAATGTGCCTGATTGTCCGTATCCTTGTAAGTTGTTCCATTTGTTAAGTTATTACCAAACTGCTTTGCAAAATGCACAGGTTGTAAATTTCTGTCTCAATGATTAATAAACTACATAATATAAAAGGGCATTTAATTCTCCCAGAACAAAGTAAAATCAAGTACAGGCCCTTTTTGTCCATTTAATACAAATAAATACCTTTCCCCGAAGCGATCTTAATTGTTCTAAAAACAATTTTGATTTTGCAGACTTTCCAGACAAGCCTCTGTATGGTATAAGTAAAGGAACAAGAAGAAAGGGGTAATATTATCACAGACTCGGACTCCTTGAAATAACATGCAGGGAGAGAAGATGTTATTCCAGAACGGATTTAAAGCAAACACAAAGGATACAGTTCAAAAGTGGTTGAGGACGTTACAAAGTTGGGCAGATCAGAAACAGACACCAACTGCACAAGCTCTAAAACTGGAGCGTAGTAATGGAAGACCTGTGAAGAGGGGATTGGTAAATTAAAAAAGACATTACACTGTGTTCTTCAGTTGAATTTTCTGGCAAAAGTTATAAAACAATAAGATTTTGTTCACCTTGCTGTTCATGCATTCAATTTACATTAATACAAGGATTGACCTGTATAAACCCAGCCTTTGTCCTACATTTACTTGTTTAGTTGCTTGGGATAAGAAAATATTTAAGTAAATATTGAGTCATCTTAGTTATCCAGCAAAGCCAATCTGAGGTCAGGCAAGCCGGTTATAGAAAGTAACAAAAACAAGCTGTTGACAATAATTGAAAATATTGCATCATTTACATATTATTTTATTAATGCTACATCACTTAAAAAACACTGGAACTTATTGCCCTACATATGTAATAATTTGTGACAAAAACTTCATCTTATAACTTGCATAATTATTTGCATACAATTTACCCTTATGATTTATTGATTTGAATTGAAACGAGAACAAAACACAAAAAAATATTGCAGCAAGTAAAATGGAACCTTATGGAAATTTTAATGATCTGCAGTGCCACAATTAAAGTAGCAGAAAAGTTCAGCAACAATTTTAATGTGTAGTACTAATGTGTGGTACACTAATGAGAGGAAACCAAGTTAGTAGCATTCTTAAGGCTCAGTTTTGATAGAGTGGGGGCGAACAATATTGTGTAACCAAAAGTTATACCCAAACAGCAGGACACGAAGCATCTGCATTGTGTGGGCCTAATATTCATTGCCTACTGTGTGCAAATGGCTTTAGGAGGGATAAGGCATGTTATCCCAGCAGAGTGGTGATATAAAACTTATGCTATAATCTCTGTTTATCTTTGTTTATGATCATGACCATAATCTCATTTATTTGGATATTACTTATTGGATATTACTTAATATTAATTATTCAAGTTCTGTCAAAATTACCAGTAAGTAGTAGTAGTGTGGCTATACCTGCTTGTCAAAGCCTGATCTCGTCAGATCTCAGAAGCTAAGCAAGGCTGGGTCTGGGTAGTACTTGGATGGGAGACCACTGGGAATTCCAGGTCGTTGTGTCCTTAGGCAAGACACTTCACCCACATTGCCGAGTATGAAAGTGGTGTGTGCGCGCGAGTGTTGGAGGTGGTCGGAGGGGCCCATGGCCCCGCAGATTGGCAGCCCCGCTTCCGTCAGTCTGCCCCAGGGCAGCTGTGGCTACAGAACGTAGCTTACCACCACCAAGTGTGGAGTGAATGAACAATGAACTGTAAAGTGCTTTGGGTGTCATGAAAGGGGCTATATAAATGCTATGAATTATTATTATTATTAAACTACTAAGCCTTATAATCACTTAAGTGTTTAAAGTTTTGAGATCCATGTTATTCAAAGAGAATTCAAAGGTGGAGTATGCAACTTTTCTCGAAGAGTGTCCGTCTGCTGCTGACCTGCTGGTCTCCATGGAGATAAAATTGCTTAGCTAGAAATGTTCCACAGTACAGCATTAAACTCTGAAGAGGTTTGAATATACAAAGTTTGGAGTAATAACTGCGATCAAAATTAAATTATATTAATTATATTTTGATTAATAGCACAGCTCTAAAATATGCAAAGATCACAACTGAACTGTACTGCTGAGATACAGATGTAGATATAGATATAACTGACTCATGCCAGTGCTGTGAAAACTGTCTGTTACCTGCAATATTATCATAAGGGCAATGTCTACATAATATCAATTTGCACACACATTTCACACTAACATTACACCAAGTGTGTGTTGTGCAGATCTCCTGGGGTGCCCGAGGAGGAATGATTATCTGACTGTGAAGAAAACTGAAAATGATCTGTTCTGCTATGTCCTGATGCCATTAGTCTGGATAACTGCAGTGTGTATGTGCATGTATGTTTATGAATTATACACCATACAAGAATAGCCCTTATGAGTTTATTGGATTTGCAATTAATCTAAATCGGAAAACTCATTACAGAACCAAAATGCCTACAAATGCTATAAGACCTTTGCTCACACAATTTGGTATATTGTGCAATCTGGCCAACACAGACACAATGTTTGATACTTTAAGATAAAAGTATTGTACATAAAATAAAGTATCAATAAATGCCTGAAGTGGAAGAATCCTTCAAAAAGGAGAAATCTATAGTCTAATCTTGTATCTGAGACTGGAGGCATATAGGTACAAGAGGTCATTTTAAATGTTTGATTTTTTTCCCCCCCAGTATTTTGCCAACTTATTTGAACTGAATCCAAATGTATAAGCAATCAGTGAGGAAGTAAAAATTTGTGCCAGAAATAAAAATCAGTCAGTTGTACGCACTCACCTCTGGGTGTAGTTTGTGCTCTGTGGGGGTGAGGAGTCTAGATATGGGATGAGATGGGCAGCGCAATGAAAATCCATCAAAACGTAGCTCTGAAACATACTGAAATACAGAGGGTGATATCAGATGAAATAATTAGAACTTTAGCACTACAGTGTGACTGTTTCAAAACATAGCAAGTATGAAAAGAACATTCGTTTACATTAAAATCCGTCTTAAAAAGTACACTTCAAGACGCAGGGTGGTGTAATGCTGTGAACTGCTCTAACATAAAGTGATAATGATTGTTCTTTAGTTTAGTGGTCCTCAGAGTATCTCTTTTCTTCTATGCTGTCCAACTGTGAAGCTTTTACTGACTGGCTGAACCCACACATTTCTGAAGACAGCAACTTATAAAAGGTCACTTGAGTGAAGGAGAAGTTCTCGTTTGCCTCAAAAGCCTCCAAGCACAACAGAAAGAGCAGATATAACTGGAAATGTCTGCTGGTAAGGTGTAATCGGTCACCTTCAAAAAATCATTCGTGAAGTCAAATTAGTGACTGAAATATTGTGTTTTTAGAAGATTCTGTGCCTATAGTTAGTGATAGATACATTTGTATAATGTAATACCCTTTACAGTGCATTATCCATACCTACATCTGTAACCACAGGTGCCCTGGGGCTGACTGATGATTTTTTATTTGTTCACAATTTGTGACTATATGTTTATAACTTCTTAAAATGTAATTTATGCTTATAATAAATAAGTAATTATAAATAAGGTAAAAATCAGGCGTAATCAGCCGTATTCAAACACACTTTTGCCAAGATCCCTCGTCAGCATTTGGCATGAATTAGAGCCAAGCTTTCGGCTGACAACAATGACAACGAGTCTGGACAGTTCCCATGACCCCTGAGTGACCTCCAGTGAATTCATCATTGCTATTCAGCAGCAGGATAATTCCCAGTACCCCGATGAGGTAAAAAAACAAAAAAACAAACTCAATTTAAAAAGGAACATGCTCAAAAACATACCCTTTGACTTTGTGTGCACTGAATAGTTACTTTTTAATATGAACTGTAAATGGTACAAATGCTAAGACATAAGACTTTAAGAAAACAGATTCTTTCTGTTTTTGAGCCTACGGAAAATCTTCATAATAAACTGGTAATATGAAAAGGACAGAATCCTAAAAAAAAAAAAAAAAAAAAAAAAAAAGTTAAGCTGGCTCCTGCATACAGAATTCAAGCAAAACCTCAAACAAAACCTTGAATAATCCTAAATGCTATTAAAATCTACATTCTGATTCCCTCAAATGCTATCACAAAACATGTTGATTTTCAGATGCTTCACCTTCTCATAATTGGCAAATAGCTTTACTAAAAAAGAGCTGCAGACTGCAAGCTGCAAAAGCACAATCACACTTAACTGGAAATTTGACCTTTCTTCTCATTTTTATGTGACCTTTTTCTATCCAAAGCCCAGTGTTACAAAACAGGTTATGCTGTTTGTACCAATTGCCTTTTCAAATATCCAATCATGTTGTAATAACCTTCTGTGTGAGTTTTAGAAAAACATTGAAAATGCTCACAATATGGCTCTAATTTTGTTGGCATACCTTTTTCTCTCTAATAAGCATTCCCCCTCTCCACACTTCTTTATGGTTGATAAAGGCGTCCAATGCAGAGGGCTCCACCAGACTAACACTCAGATATGACGCCACTCTCTGCCACCTGTATCAAGCAAACCATCAAAGGTTTCATTACAGTAATCCCTCGTTTATCGCGGAGGTTAGGTTCCAGAAATAACCCGCAATAAGCGAAATCCGCGAAGTAGGACATCTTTATATTTTACAATTATTCTAGTAAGTAAATAGTAAGTAAATTTTATTTATAAAGCACATTTAAAAACAGTGAGAACTGGCCAAAGTGCTGTACAATGTCAAAAGCTAAAATAATAATAAATTTACAGCCTTAAAACATTCTACATGTTTTAAGGCTGTAAATGCCTCACCACACACATTATACGCTTTTCTCAGACTGGAATTAAACTTTTCTCACATTTCTCTCTCGTTTAAACACTCAAACCTTCCTAGATTTTCAACAAAATGTACTAATAGTGAAGCTCCGGGAGCCCCGCCAGACGCGCGATGGGAGCGGAGACATGAGTCACTGGATCCGCAGGAAGCATCGCGCTCATCCAACGGCACTGCCACATCCCTGGACGCGACGCGCACCAACCCCTTGGAGAAGTGCGCGACACGTGCACCCGCTCATCGTGGTCAAATCCGTGACAGAGTAGCACGACCGGCGCGAGGCCGCGCGTCCCCTCCTGGGGCTGCGAGCACAAGATCGAACCGCGGCACTTGGACCATGCCTCCCCCTCGGGACCGCATCCTCACAGCCTGAGCCACAAACCGAACACGCACAAATGAACGCAAGAGCCGCACGAAACCAGCAAAGAGCACGTGGTGGTTTAATCCTGGTTTAGACCTAGCCTAGTCCCGGTTTAGTCCAGGACCAGTCCAGGTTTAGACCTGGTTTAGACCTGGTCTAGACCTGGTTTAGTCCACGTTTAGTCCTGGTCTAGTCCTGTTAGCCAATCAGGACGCAGAACACAATGTAACACTATAAAAAAAAATTTACATTTAAAAAAAAAATAAAAAATCTGCGAAACAGCGAGGCCGCGAAAAGTTGAATTTAAATTTAATTGTAAATTGAAATTTAATTTTAAATTCTGTGTGAATTTAAAATTAATATTCTTCAGTCAGCTATACAAACATAAACTATAGCTCCAAGTTATTACAAATGCTTTTTTTGTATTATCAGCACAGTGTTTCTCAGACTACAGGTAGTCTATAGTGGCAAAAAAGTAATATAATAATTTAATCTCATATCATGCAGAGTATAAATGTTGATTAAGCAGTCCTTTTTTCCATGTATAGTTGCCTGTAAATGTTCAAGATAATAGAACAGGCAACAAAGTGCAATTCTGGAGAGAATTTAAGACTGGGGGGGTCACCATAAGGGGAAACACTGCAGCAGAACATCCAACCTTATTCTAACAGCTCCCCCTAGTGGTTTAAAGGGGACATGCTGTATTATGTATGCAAATATACTCTGAACATTTACAGTCAGTAAATAATCACAGGAGGATTATGTTTAAAAGAGGGATGATACTCACACACTGAAGTGCTGTGCCACCACGGTGATTTGAGCGTTGTGCCAGCAGCTCATGTGTTTGAGAGCTCCCAGCAAAGGCAGCAGCTCTTTGGGAGAAGGAGGCTGAGCAGAAGAGCCCAGCATCAACACGTCCACAAGGGCTTTACCTTTAATAGGGAAAAGGTTTACAATTATTCATTTTTATGCAAAATATTAGTCAGAATCTTAAAGGCCCAAAAGGAGTGACACTCTACCTGGAGGCGGGAGCTTGTCTGATAATGAATGTAATCCTTCAGAAGCTTCATCTAAAAGCCTGTTTAAAGAGAAAAGAGCTCAGAAAGAACGACTAGTGCCAAGCTCACTATTAATGTATTACTTTTGTTAAATTGTTGTTCAGACTGTTGTTCATGACTAAACCTTTTTTAATTGAGGGGTTAAAAAAAACTAAGTAGGGGTGAGTAAAACTGACAAAAATATTTTGTAATGAATTGATTTATGTTTCATATCCTAATATATCCTATCCTAATAATAATAATAATAATAATAATAATAAGCAATACACTTGCTAGTCAAATTTAGAACCTCTTTAAAACAACACATTTTTCATCTCCATGTCTTAGACTTACTCTGTCAGTGCTGAGTCATCAACCTTCTGATCCAGCACCTCCTTATCGCTCAAACAGCCGATGCACAGGTCCATGGTGGTGGGCAGCTCCTCGTCACTATCCGTCTTCTGGTGACATGTACCAAGCTCTTCCCATTCAGAGCTGCAGAACTACACAAACATCATTTCATAACAAAGTTAAAATGACAAAGTGTGTTAAACATGATATGCATTGCTTATTGACACATTATGCATTAATTTAATTTTCTCTTAATCTTAATCTTTCTCTTTCAAACCATCACTGAATAGTAATTATCGGCTTCATAACTTCTTTATTCAACTACTAACCTGTGTAATTCCTTGACATGCTTGCACAGCAAAGAACCATTTTTGAGTTGAAGGATATCCACTGATGGAACAAGCTAAACAAAAAGATAATACACATGAATAGTTTTTGGTAGAGTTTAAAAAAAATAAGATGATGTTACTATATTGCCAACCTGGAAATGGGGGACTCTGATTGAGTGATCCGCGAGTTGAAAGATTCATAAAATTGTCATAAATTTGTTGTAGTGCTGCTAGACCTGTCATTAAAAATGATCACGTCAGCTACTGAAAACAACCCTTGATATTAGCAACTTGGTCAAATATTATAAAATATGTTTAGAAGTAATAAATGTAGTTAACCCAGGGTCACTGGTAGTGCTGTTATTCTTGAGGCTAAAAGTTAGCCTGAGTTAGCTTAAGTTAACATTGCAACGTGCACAGAAACTTACTGTCCTGCAGGTTGTCGTCGTACGGGCAGAAAGATACAACCAAAATGTAGCGGTCCATCTCGTGGTTTCATGAGTTAAGGCAATAACTTTGAACTCGTCTTTAGTTGTGTGTTCATAAGTTTAAAACACCAGACTTTTCCCGCACTGTCAAATTTCCCACCAACTCTTCTTCGTGTCTCAGCTCAAAACTACACTGCTCACCACCGCCCCCTGTTGATTATCGCCTAAACGTAATTACAATTTACTACCTTTTAAAATCTATAAGAGTAGTCGTTTCCTTAGTCAAAAAACTATCATGGTGATGATCTATAAAAGTATATAGGATATTTTCTATTTCACTTGACACTATGACAAAAACAATAAAAACAGTGATCATCTGTATTTTTATTACAAAGTTACATATTTCTGTAATAGGCTACACACACACACACACACACACACCTGTCCTGTGTCAAAATTAAATTATTTCTGATAATGTAAAATAGTATTACTTCATTTGACATTTTTTCAAACTTTTCACAGTGATGGAAATCTAGCACCATGGCCAGAGCAATTAACAATTCAAAACTAAACATTATAGCTTTTACATGGGGAAAAAAATAAATTAATCTATAAACAGGAAACTGAACCTGTGAATAGCTTGATTAGATATGCTAGTTGTTGTCTATCTCCACAGTCTGTTCCTGCACATAGACAATGTAGTGGTGTGTGCTGTCTCCCTGAGTAAGAACAGTCAAAGCCTCCAGACCCTCCGCCTCCTCCACCACCATCACCTGGTCCGCTCCCAGGTCCTCCTCTGCATCTACTACCATCAACTGATCAGGGCTGATTTCCTGTTCATCTGCCATCTGCAAGTTCACATGATATAATGTAAACACATGTAGTTATAATAACATGTACACAGTAGCTAAAAAGTACAGTACATGTAATACACAATCTACACAATAAACAAGAGCAAATAAAAGAGTAAAGAATTGGAAGAAAATCAGTTGTACAATGTATTGTACATACATTGTAAAGTATTACATACATTGTAATGTATTGTACATTACAATACAAGTTTTCTTCTATTTAGAACAGAAGTAATGGATTGCATAATGTAGGAGTTAACTTGTTTCCTTTTAAATTTGAATAGACTGATTTGCTGATTTATTGATATTCTGGCTTTTCCATTTCCAATAAAGCTTTAGCTTTTTGTGTGTTTTGTCATTTTGATACATGAGAGGTTCCTAGTAATACTATTAAACTACACTGTTACATTATTTCATTTATCGGTTTTCTGTTGTGGTTTACCTGCTCCATTACAGTGACAGTGCCTGGAGCCATCGCCACCATTGGAGTAACAACATTGTGAATGTCTGGGTTCAGATCAGTGATCTGCTGCAGAATGTTTACAGCTTCTACAAACATAACAGCAGAGATCAATACTTAATATTACAGAATATTATTTTACTGTGTAGTGTTGGCTTTATTACCATTGTCTTGCAAAGTTTCTACCGGCACTTCTGTCAGCTGCATCTCATCCTCCACTGGCACAAACTGTGTCTCAACTGCCTCAGTTTCCTAGATATGCCCATTACAGTAAGAACATTTAAACTAATATTGTTTGTTAATGGAATTTTTAATACATTTTAATTACCTCAAAAGAAATCTGCAATACATTCAACTGGTGTTTGTTCTTCAGGTGCCGGTTTAACTCTTTCTTGCTTCCATGAACAGAATCACAGACCGGGCATTTGAAAACTAAACACAACAAAAACACATTTCTTTATTCAACATTAGGTAAAATATCAGTGTATTTCCTATAAATAAACATATTACTATTATACTGTAAGTTTTACATAAATCCAAATGTGATACCAGTTTTTTCCTGTGCCTCTGAGTCTTCTGTCTCCTCTAATTCTGTGTCTGGATATTTCTCATCTGGATGTTTTGTCTTGTAGTGACGTTTAAGAGGACCGATTTTATTGCAAGAGTAGAAGCAATGGGCACACTGAAAAGCCTATTGATATAAAAAAAAAATAAGTGTATGTTAGACAAATATTTTCCAGTATAGAAATATTAATCATGTAAATAAAAGGGGTCTGACCTGCCTTCCTCGCGCATGTTGCTCCATGTGTCTTGCAAGAGATGGTTTTAAAGCAGTGGCGAAGTCGCACTCTGAACACTTAAATTTCCTTCCTGCTCAGAAATGTTTTTTTAAATAATACACTTTAAATAACACACAATACCAGTATTTAAAAATGAATGATGTATTTACCTTCAATGGTATGACTTCGTGTGTGAATTTTAAGTGAGACTTCAGATTTAAACTTTTTACCGCACAAGTCACACAAGTGAATTTTCTCAGTTTTATGTCGGTTCATGTGAAGCCTGAGGTTACTTTTTCTGTATCCAGCATAGTCACACATGTCACAAGTGTATGGCTTTATACCTAAAATGATAGAACATGTTAATTACACAAATTTACTCAACAAGAAATATTACTAGACCACTATTTATGTTTCTGGGGTGTTCATTAAAGGAGACATCTGCAAAATTACTTGTATGAACCTTTAATCATGTTATAGTTCCTTTATTGTGAACTTATTTGAAGTTGTAATTTAGTGAATTATGCATGCTTGAGAAATCCAGCAATGTTGTGCATTTAGAGCTTAACTTAATTTATGTTTTTTGTATTTAACTGTGATTCTTCAAAAACATACACTTAAACACTGAATTAAATGAAAATGTCACATTAAACAGACCAGCATAGCCATGTTTATTCATTCATTCATTCATTTTCTTCCGCTTTTCCATTTTCTGGGTCGCGGGGGCAGCAGTCCAAGCAGTGTTCTGCTGCCCAGAACACAATGCACCAGCCCCCATGAATCCTTCCGTGGGTGGTGGGTCCACAGGGGGACGGCTCCATGTTTATGAGCCATGTTTATGTCATTAGGTAACTGAAGATAGAATTAGTGGTTTAAAACGAACAACTTTAAATAAAAATAATAATTTACTATGCCAACGTTCATCACTAAATACCAGAATAAGCATAATTTGTCTTCTTTAACTAAATCTTTCAGAACAAACCATGTGAAGCAGAAAACAGGACAGAATTAAACACCGACAGCAGATGGTAAAAATGTACGTGGGTTGACCATTGAAGCCTCGGTAATGGTGCCACTTCAACGTAAAGTGATCATTAAATTTGGGCAAGTGCTAATCTAATACTGAGTGCAGCGAAACAACAGATGTCCTCAAGGCCAGTACTTGTCGATTATGGTTTTAGGCAGATTTATTGCCCGTGAAGAAATATTGCCAGTGTTTGTAAACCTATTTGCTAAAAAGACAGAAATAGAGTACCTTCATGAGCCCAGATGTGCTGCTGAAAGTCATTGCTGTTTTTCAGGAAGTAGGAGTCACAGTAAGGGCACTTGTTGGCCTGTTTCTCCATCCGCCCTTTACCCTCGACCGAGACAGTATCTGTACATTATAGAGATATAGAAATACAGTAATATAAAACAGTCAACAGAAGTATATGGACTTTTAGCATTCAATTGTACACCCAAATGTATTTACCAGGGTGCATTTTTCTCATGTGCTGCTTAAGGCGGTGCTCGGGATAGTTGTTGTTACAAACAGGACAGGGCACAGTTTTTGTCTTTAAAAAAAAAGAAAAAAAAGAAAAGAAAACACTACACTACAGTCATTTTGCTAACGGAGTAACTTTTCCAATATGATGTCTGAAATTACAGTTAACATACAGTTCAATATTAGGTATTAAGGTATTTTGTAAGTTTAGGTATAGGTTTTGAGTAATATGCAAGTGTAGGAAGAGTGAAATATGGAAGATAAAATTGCTTACCTCCTCGTGAAATCTTTTTACATGAGTTTGTAGTTTATATTTGTCAGGTGTGGTAAATTTACAATCCGTATTGGGACAAGATAGCATCAAGTCACTGTGTTTGTGAAGCATGTGTCGATTCAAAGAGTTTTTGGTGACTGCTGAATAGTTACACTGTGAACAGTACTGCAGGTGCTCCTTGGTATGCGTGCGAACATGATTGTTATAATGGACTTTGTAAGCAAAAAGTTTCCCTGCAGAAAACAAACACTGAATAATATAATGAACCTGAATGATGAAAGACAATAATTAAAATAAAATGATGTAACTCACCACAGTATTCACATTCTAGTTCACCATAAACCTTTCTTAGTTGTTGCAAAGTTTCAATACATAGTTGAGTTTTCTGAATTGATGAGAGCACTTGAAGAAAGGCATTTTCAACAGTAACCTCAGATTCCTATAAAGACAAATACAATTCTTCCGTGAATTTGAGGCTTTGACGTGAAATATTTTGCATCTAAGTCCATTACAGGTGTCAATGTTTAAGTACCTTTTCAGACAGCAGAGTTTTGTCCTTGTACAGTGAAAAGACAGACTGTGAATTTGGGGTCACATTTAATTTTTGTATCGTCAAATCAGAACATATGGCTTCGGGTATGCCTTTTTTGGTAACTAGACTTTGTTTCTGGTTACTGAGCAAACACTCCTCCTGCTTTTTTGTATTTTCAGAACCCTCAGACAGGTTTGCAGATGAAGACGTTTTGTTTTGGTCTTCAGAGAGGGATGATTTTATCAAAGTTTGACAGAGCTCAATTTGGTTGCTTTGTGATGAAACTTTTGAGTCTGAATTTAATCCTGTGTTATGCTCCAATAATCCCATTTCCAGATCTTGAGGGGGATTTTGGTCTACCTCCAGTTGACTAATGGGAACTTGCAGTTCTTCTGGGATGTTTTCTATTACTTCTTCCCTCACACTCTCTTCTTGGCTTGTCTGCTCAATTAGTTTCTCAGAATCTTGGCCCCATATTCCTCCACCAGCCTGTATGAGCTGGTAGCTGCTACTGATACAATCAGAGAAGGTTTGATCTTGGTTTAATTCTGGATGAGATTCTGTCAGGTGAGTCTTGAGTCTGTGACAGCTCACAAACATACCTTTGCACATACTACACACATAGAGGAAGAAGTGCTTCCTAACATGAGCAGTGAGCCCACTTAGTTTGGTTGCAGCATATTCACAGAGCATGCAGCCAAACGGAGGCTGAGGCTCATGAACCAGAAGGTGGCGGTCTCGCTCCTGGCTGCTTTTGAAACATCTCTTACATGTAGAACAGTGAAATAGAAGCTGCCGAAATCCCTGACGAGTCTTTAACCTAAAAGCAAAATACACATTGTAGGCAACAAGCAAAGGTATGCATTAAAACTACATTGTTATTCCAACCTTAGTTGTTGGTAGATTTTATTAACAGCTGAATCTTTTAAGTTGTGGTGTCTTTCCATGTGTTTGAGTAAGTTCTTCACGTCAGAGTACTTACATTTGCAGAAACTGCAATGCTGCTTCACTTTTAAATGAACTCGTTCTATATGAACCTTCATAATACCAAATACAAAAGCCCATGAGAAATGACTCAGATTATCTCATATAGCAACTCAAATTATAGTAATGTAAAAGATAAAGCACCTTTAGATGTCCAGAGCTGATGCACGTAAAAGAACAATGGTCACAATGAAACTTGTCTCCAGTATGTTTCCTCAAATGAACATTGAGGTTTGCTACAATGAAAACACCAAATGATACAGACATACGATATTTTAGAACCATTAATGTATTTTGAATCCATTACATAATAAATGGGAGTTATTCTTACCTTTAATAGCTGAGGCATAATCACAATGGGGACATTTAAATGGCTTCTCTTGAGTGTGTGTCCTTAAGTGGGCAATCAGTGAATGTCTGAATTTAAAAATCTTATTACAGAACTCGCAGGTAAAGATCTTTATTTGAGGGGAACTAAAAAAGCAAACATACCCCATAATTCTTAGATTTGGAGTTATATATAAAACACCAGATTTTCAGATGAATTTACAATATTCACAATACCTGGCATTGCCTTGTGTAATAGAATATTCCAGAAAGCCTTTGCTGACCTCTGCTGTTGACTTTAAACTGTTCACAACACATAAGAAAAATTAGGACAAAATGCCAATAATTTGAAGCTGATATTATTATTACGATTACATGGCTGTAATATTACCTTGGCCCTCTAGCTGTTTTAGGATTATCAGAGGATGCTGCAAATTCACTTGTGGTTTTCTCTTGTGGTTGACTCTAAATAGACATAAGAGAAAACATGTCATTAAAATTTTAACAGTAGATCTTCATTGTTGGTGCTTTCATTTGCATAGAAGGTGCTTTACCTGTGGTGGATCTTGTGCTGCTGCTGACTCCTCTTCTGTGGGACAGTCCTCTTCTACAGGGACCATTTTACTCACATCTTTTAGGCATCAATAAAAATATTTTACAAAGAGAATGACAAAGCAAAGAGTATAACAATAAAAATAAATCAGTACACAAACCTGGAAGTATCTCATCTTCGGTCAAAAAAACCTTGATCACTGACTTTTTACTGGCTGTTGAAGGTGCTTTTTCTTTTGATATATGAATTTGGCTTCCATTCTGATGACCTCTTTTAGCAGTTTTGTGGGGTCTGAAGCTGCCTTGGAAAAAAAAAAAAAAGCTTTAAACCTTTTAATCTTGGAAGACTAAATCAAAGCAACACCTTAAAACATAGTGATTTCCATCTGTTTCTTACTACTGTCATTTTCTTCCACCTCATCTTCTTCCTCAACCTTCAGACAAATGTGTTTGAGGATTTGTCGCCTGTTTCTGAAAGTGCGGTTACACTGTTTGCATTCCAAACCTAATGCCTCCTCCTCCTTTTCATCTACAATGCAAAGGGTATAATAAATACACTGCAAATTGCCTATTAGGACAAAATACAGAGAATCCCTAGATGCGGAGTACCTTGTTCTTTTCTCTCTCCTTCTGTTTCAACAGTGTCTTCTGTGTAACCTGGAGAATCATCTTTGTTTCTCTTATTTGTTGAACCTTTTGGCCTTCCACGCTTTCTTTTAGATGGGGTTTCTGGTAGATAAATTATTCTTTGTGTGTTAGTTTTGCAAGGCTTACACCATTTGTTAAGAGACATGTAGCCCACACTGACCTGTGGGTTTTTCTGTAGGTTGTGGATGAAGTGGTTTAAGTGTAATAATTAACTCATGTGAGGGCCCCTGCTGTTGGTGCACCTGAGAGCAGTGAACCAGCAGCTGAGAGTGACTGGGGGAGAAGAGGTTGCAAAGTCGACACATGAACACAGCAGTCCCTGAAGAGAATTTAAAAAGAGGTAAAGTTTTGATTCAGTGTTAGATTGGTAAACAATTATTCATTTAATTCGTTATTTTTGTCGTTTTTAGAGTATTACAGTGACTCTTGTTTTTAGTTGAATCCACCATTAATCTGAGATGTTTGTTATTATTTTAAGAAATGTTGTTTAAACTCATTAACAAATCAGAAGTGGCACTGTTTATTTTGGTTTAGATCCATGGGTTTAGCCCATGAGGCCACGATAAACATATTCGACCTTAGCTAGCTTCAATGCTTACCTTTCGCTTGCCCATCCATAGTTTTCAGCAATAAATCTATTTATAACACACATTGTATTTGAACCATCGCATAGCTATTGTTAAATATTTATACTGAATTTCACTTCATGGAGTAAATTTTCTGTCGAATCTGCGGCATTGTCATCCATACAAGTAATCAGCGGATGTGCCACTGCCACAATGCTAAAGTATTTTCTATGAGCGCCTCCAGTGGTTGGCTGGCTTTACTGCATATAGTCAATTGACTAATCAAATTCTAAAGGTGTCACTATGGACGTAATCTTATTTATTCTTATGTGTTATTTTAATACATTATACCTTGTTTAGTTTAGTTATTTGTTTGTTTGTTTTTTGTTTAAAAATGCCTACAATACAGTCAGGTTATAGGCCTATACAAAACTACTCTGTTGCATGTATTTATTACAAAAGTAGCAAGTGCATTTCAGTCATAAAGTGAATCTAAATCAATAAAACAAACACATACAAACAACACATTCTCACTCAAAATATGTAAAATTAACTGGAAGCAGTCAGACCACACACCTTGTTATAACAGTGTGTTTTTATTTTAAATACTACTATAAACAAATATACAAATTGCTCTTCAGGAATGAGTCCAAGATGAGTTTTCTCAATAAAGATTTATCTGTTGATAGTTTAAGGTCATTGAAGGTTGTGTGAGGACATTACAAAAGCAAAAGACATGCATTTTTATCTGTGATTGTAAGTAAATAAGCCATTGTGAACAGATGCTTTCATGTTCATGCATGTTAAAAAAAAAAAGTACAAACAACAAATCAAAGTTTATAAGATGCAGAGCAAAGCATAAAGTGTACATTTCAATAGGCCATCATTTCAAAATTTTGACTGTGACTATACAGCAATAAATGCTGTATGTCTCTGCTGAGACCTTTAATTTACAAATAACTATATAATTTACACTTGTATTGTTAAAACATACGCTCTAATTATTTACACCAAATGTACATACAGTATGTAATGTATTGTTGTCATAATGTTTCCCTTAAAACAGTTGAGTTACAGTAAATGGTCCATTTGTTAATGCACACGCTGATATGTAAACATGACCACAGTGAAATCAACAAGCTTTTATGATTCACATTGATACAAGCTGCAGCTGCTTTTCATACACTGCTATATACATATAAAGATGCCAGCATTTCCAAACAGCTTGTGGACAAGTGGAGCATAGTAAAGGAAACATTTATGTTCATAATTCAGTGTATCTTGTTTTTTTAATCCTTATTCTGAAAATGGCTGGTTTACCTGGAGTCACAGTGTTATAAAAAGTAATTTACATATAATCATAGAAATGATCTCTTTTTATGCATTTCATGCGGCTTATTTTCGTCCACTGAATTATATATTTCACATTGTTTTAATTACATTGTGATGTGCACAAACCAAAGGAATAATATCATCCATGGTTTTAATGTGAATGCACGGCCCAGGGCTGCTTAAATGTCTCTGAAGAGATTTTACATGATGCTACATTTGTTCTTGTGTGATTGAGAGTCTTTGAATCGCAGTCTCTGCTTTGACCTGTACTTTTCTAGATAAGTCAGCTGTTTGCTGTTGATGGCTCCTCTGCGCTTTCTGAAACACATACAATCAACGTTACACAGTACAAAATAGAGCAATTAAAATTCCTTATATAGTATGTTGTCTGTTTAGCAGTGATTGTAAGCAAATTTAGAAATAAATAATAATAAATCAAACAGAAAAAACTGCATTACTCTTGCCACTAGAGGGCGTGTGATGCATGTTTTTATGGTTCTTACTGTCTAATAAGTTGAATAGCATCTTCATATTTCATTCCACTTTCAATCAAAGCCAAAGCAACCAGGACAGGAGCTCTGAGCAAACAGAAAAAACACACCTTCTTTAATACAGTGTTATTTGGCAACATTGGTTTTGAACTACTTCTAAGTGAAAGTAGCATACCGTCCAAGACCGGCCACACAGTGGACTGCCACACAGGATCCAGGGTCCTCCTGAAACTTCTTTTTTAACAGGCTTAACCAGTCATCAACCAATTTACTGGGGGGTGGTGCTCCATCATCAAATGGCCAATCCTAAAAATGTATACCCGGAAACCTCTATTAATCTCTTAATCTTATTCAAAAGATCCTAGGTGACAGATTGCATGTCCTTACCACCACGGTGATGCCATCGTTTTCAAGGGGTGTTTTATCGTATGTGCTGTCACAAACTCGAACTACTGTGGTGGCACCATAACGCTTCAGGTCCTAAGGAAGAGCCCACCAATAAATTAAGTTAACAATAATATTTGTTACTATCTGTGGACTTCAGCTGCTGCCCACAGTGTGATGGGCCAGAATATTGGATAGGTCACATACAAAAATACACGATTGCGCATTCATAAAGAGGCACATGTACACAGTGTTTTCTCACACGGTTGTTTTTGAATGGATATGTATTTCTGTCACAGCAATAAATAACTCATAACATCACTAAATTGCCCTTTTTAAATGGACATTAGGCTACAATTAACAACAATGTAAAAGATAATAAAATCAAGCATGAACACACCTATTGTATTTATCACCACATATTCATATTGGACTTTCTTACCTCTACAAAGGAGCTGAGTGTGCTGTCAGTGGGGTTGTGTGTGATCAGGAACCTCATGTGCTTGTGACACAGTTCAACAGGAGCTGGACGGTTCATGGTGGCTGGTTGACCTTGGACATCCAGAACATACTTTTACTTATGTTTACATAATTTAAATATTTTTGCCTTGAATGCAATCAGGTATCAACCTTATCGAATGTCATCAGCTGAATAATATAAAATACAATAAAAAAGTTTGTGAAAAGGCAAATAAAACTGATCACAGAAGTCTTACCTTTAACTCTGCTCCCTTTTTCAAAGAACTTGAGATATTGTAATGAAATAATTCCCGCACTAAAATGTTCTAAGTTTCTTCTTGCTCTGTTGTCCAGATAAATGTTTACCCCATCAGATGCTTGTATCCTGATGTCCAGTTTTTACTTTTTTGTTTTGACAGTTCTCTCCACTCTTCCTTCAGTTGAGTCCCGTGCGCGGTTCTCCACTTTTTACCCCATCGGCCGGCTCGCCCTGCTGTCTACGGGATGGCCGTTCAGCGCTCAGAGTCCCAAGATGACATTGTACAGCTTCACCCAGTCTAAATGTGTTGAGCGTGGCAGTAGTCTCCACTCCGCCGCACAAACTCCATCAACCAGCAATTCTGTCAACAAACAGAAAAGTAAAGTCATGATGCTTATACATTGTAATACTATGCAGAGTGGAAAATTGTGAAATCCTTATTGTGAAATACAGAGAAACCCAGTGTTAATATGTATGAAATATCAGACAAATTATCTCTGGCTTCCCAATGTAACATGTTCCATTGGGTGTATTCTAGGAAATAATTTCTTAATGGCCAATTTAGAACTATGAACAAATGTATATTTAGTCCAATGTCAGATGCTGGTGAAATTATTTATTCATTTTTAGCCATTTTTACACAAGGCCTTATAGCTTGCATTTATCCCTTAAAAAATAACCAAACTTTTAAATGTTGTTTTACTTGGAAAAACATGAAAGTCTACCAGCAATATTTCTGTGTGTAAACATGTGTAAACTCACAGACAAACAGCCAAGGAAAGGCCCAGAGTAATCTGGCTAATCTGTGGTCACCTGTAATAGTACTACACACACTCGCAGTCTTCATGGTCACATGCCAGCTCAGTCACTCCTCCAGGAAGGAGGTTGTTGATTGTGTGAGAAGCAGTATTTATCTTGTGTTGCCAATAGATTATCATTATGGAGATGATAATAGATACTGTAAGTGGAGGTGTGGAAAATAGTGTTTAGAAAAAGTGTTTAGATGAATGGTTCATTTAGACCGAGACTAAACCAAGCTGAGTGTAAAAAGTTGAAATTCAAAAAACTGATCTAGTGTATACAAAGCCACTCATGGTGAATCATTTTAACACTAACAAACATTTTGCAGCATTGTGAAAATGTCTAGACACTAGCAGTAATTCCTATTTAAACTGCAAAGCCGATCTTCCTTGTTACCTTAGAGTAGTTTACAAAGTATAAATAGTTGCCTCCACAGTTGGTAAAATGGCTGCCTGACTCCTTTCCTGCAAGGTTGGGTCAGGACCCAAACAGGTTAAAAATGGAAACCAATATTATTTTAATACTGTGTTAAGTTGCCAAATATTTTTACACAAGCCAGAATACGTGTGAACTCAATTGAGAGGTTATCTAGTTGGTCTGAGCATACTAGCGAACTTGTGTATCTCTAAAGTACACATCTGTATTAAATTATAATAATGTAAATATGTATTGAGCCCTAATTGTGTCATACAGTATTTCAGCAGACAGCTTAGCCCCTGAACTGGGAAATGCATAAATCAGTGTCTGACAATCACAGCAAAGCAGCAGCCTCCACAACAGTATGAGTGCAAGCAGCTGATGGCCTGTTATAGTAAACCTTTAGACATGAATATCTGTGGCTTATTTATAGCGATCGATACCAACCACTAAATCTATTAATTTGTTGTATGTAAAAACCTGGCATATTTACTGAGTCTAAATAATGAAACTGTTCTAATCACAGTGTAACAGACCAAGTGGGGAAACCAAAAGTAGCGCGATTTCCTTGATGTGATAAGATATTGTGGAGCTGAGTGAAGCTCTCTGGTAATGTGCTGCCATAATCTATGCTGTGAGACAAACCTTCATGAATATGAACTTACAACACCTAAAATGTATCTAAACAATTCTATTTATCTCTTGTTGTCCTTACCGCTTAACTCTCCAATGCCAATACAAACAGCAGTTCTTCTGTTTCTTTGCCAAATGAAGTCCAGCTGCTCCCAGTTTCTACCTGAAGCTAAAATATCTAGTCAAAAATGGAGCCAATATAAGTAGCACAAAGTAAAGCCTGTGTATAACAACCTGTTGCTGTGCCCCGCTCAGAGCCGGAAATAGAGCCTCTCCTGCCTCTCTTGCCTGTCCCGCTGAGTGGCTGTGAGCAGCAGTGCTGTGGCTGTGGCCCCTGCAGCAGAGCAGGGCTGAGGATCTGTGTGAGCTGGTCTAATCAGGCTGAGCAGCCATCTGACCCTGACAGCCCTGTCACCAGCAGAACACTCTACAGTTAATGCTCTTACAGAGAAGAGCCTCTCTCCCCCTCCTCTCCATTCACTCCATCCACAGCCACTCACTGAGTAAGGCCCACACCTACAGGACGCCCTGCTGATTAAGGTTTACACAGAGTCAGCAGTAGTGGCACCAGCACCACCCAGAGTGTGACATCACAGGAACATCTCAGGTAATTCATATATGAATCAATTTCACATTGAACAAATCATTAAGACATTTTAGCAGGCATTTTTCCATATCCACTTGGACCTTCTCTTGTTTTGCTCCTCTCCTCGCCCCTCGTCCCTCCCTGAGCCATCTAAAAATAGACCCATTTGAGTTGAGCTAAACAGACCTGTGACAACAGAGTCCTACTTAATAGAATAAAGTTTATCATTAAGTGACATCAAGCACTGTTTTCTTGACTCCCTGCTTATGTGAGAGATTAAAAAGGAAAAACACACAATTAGAAATAATTGCTAATAATAATATTGTTATAAATAAAGACTTAACATTATTTATTATGGCGATTTAGAACTTGGTTTATGCAATATGTTTACACCTTTTTGTTCTTGAGTAGTAATCCAAAAAGGTATCCTAGACTTTAAAAATGCGCACATCCTCATTCATCATAAGAATGTGTTCACCCAATAAATCAGGTTTTCAAGAGGGTGGTAAACACGGTGGTAAACAAGCTCATATTATAACTAACTAACTAACTAACTAACTAATTCCTACAACAAAAGTTTAGTCATTTCTTCTCTGAAGAAATTTGTTTTGATAGAGCAAACTGGCACAGACTGGCTTAAACATGGTTACAGGACTGGTTTTAGGAAATCTGAGCCGCTCCTCTGTCGGTCAAAACTCAGCTGACACGTTCATGCTTTTCAAGGCTCCTAAAGGACCCTGACAAGGCAGTGATCTCATTCCCTCAATCACAAAAAGCACTAAACAGACATACCTAATTGTTTATTTACACTGTATATTAAATATGCACACTGGCTATTCTTGATACCAGGAGGGATTGTTGCTAATTAAATCCTTAACTTTGACTGAAGCTTTACATTCATCAGGCAGAGAAACATAGACACACATATTAGAATTAAACAGTATGATGAGTAGGCCATGTAAATATGTAGACTTTTATACTCAGTTCTGTCAAGAAAGCAGAGCTTTCAGCCAATGGTGTAAAATAGCTGGTAATTCCCAGGGCAAAGAATAAGTAACTGGATCTGAAAAGGAAGCACAGTATTTCCTCTGATTGATTATCTACCACACATAATTTCTGGCACACCAAGGATTAACTCTAGAATAATAATTATTAAAGTCTTTTTAGATTTTAAATTATAAAAATAAGTTAATAAGAGATTAGAAGATCTTTGCGGCTTCCTGTGTTGAGCCATGTTAATATTTTGAAATCCCTCTAGACTTCGAGAGGATCAGAAGGTAGATTTAGCTTTGGCTCCAAACTTCAAAGAAATAACTGTGGTCTGACATTGTGAGACCTAGAAGGTAGCCTACAAATGGGGCGGGGACACCCACATACATGAGATTCACACGTTCCATTTAATCTAAATAAAAAAAATAAAAAATAAATTAATACACTTTTCTTTTTTAATATGGCATTACCCACTCCTAGATGACACTGACACTACAAATCAATAATATGTAAATATTAATTATAGTCTTTATTATCATTTATATTTATATATCTCTGGAATGTATTAGCCTTATGGATAATTTATCAAATTTTATTTTTCACAAACATGAACAGCAAAGTTATTGCTACATGTACTTTGAGTCATTGACCCACAAAATGAAAAACATAGTTGTTACACAAGTGCCTGCCCATGCATTTCCACCACACAGGGCTGAGAATGGCCACACACACACACACACACACACACACACACACACACACACACACACGGCTCAAAGTGAAGCATGTAGCAGGCGGCGGCAGCTGCAGTGTGTATAATTAGACTGTTTTGAAAGCTGAGAGTCGGGCAGCACTCACCTGCAGAATGAGCTGTAACTATGACAACGGGACAGCAAGACAATGCTGCTTCAGATGAGGTGGTTCTTAAGTCAGACTGGTGCCCTCTAGTCAAGAACACACTGACACAAAAAAGGAAAACACTGGAGTAAGTGCACTACCTGTCCTGGGAAAGTCCTGGGAATATGGCAGTGAAGCTGTCATGGCAGCTCCATATCTATAACATGTACTGCAGTATGCATTTATAGCCTAGACCTAGTTCATCACGGAGGTCTGTATGTCAGTAAGTTAAGTAACACTTCTCTCAAAGATATCTTAAATCTTCTTTCTGTAAAGTTTCTAGTTTTTGTTTCAATTATGCTACCAAAAATATTCATCTTAATCAAAGTTAATTTAGTCCAACTTTTCGTCTCATGTTGTTCTGCAAAGTATAGGCCTGTTTCCAACGGTGGCTTAATTAACGTTACATTATGTAGAAAAGAAAAAAACAAAAACATACACTAAACTAAACAAACAAACCAACAACAAAAAAAAAACTTAATGTGCAAAAACTGCAAGCAGCTAACCATAACAAGAGATGCAAAATAGGTCAGTATCAGGCTTGGTTTTGCAGTATAAGTAAAACTCTTCGAGCCTGAATATATATATTTTTTTAAACCAAAGGATTGTACAAGTGTTACCATGGAAGAGTAGATCCATGTACTGCACAAAGTGAGATAGGCATGTCTACTACTGTATGTCTATAGCGCCCTCTAGCGAAGAAGAACAAGAAGACAACAATAAAAAATACGGAGCTGCACGTGTAAACCTCACACTGTATAAAAGTGAATTAACCTTATGAATGTTGGAATATTGTGCTTTAAAGGGTAGGTGTCGTGATAATTTAAGATGCGATTCGCTATTTTGCTAACTTCTAATCACATAGCCTACATAAAATATGAATAATGTAGGCACATTTTTGCATAATAAAGTGTTCAAATTTAGAGCCTAAATGTCGACAATCACTAATCTACGGAAGCTGACAGAGGCCATGTTCGTAATTATTATTTTCCACCTTAATAACAAGAGAATTTACTCGAGATGAGACAAACTACAGGAATGGGGTGAGCCTTCTGACCAAGTGGTGCAGCGATAACAATCTCCTTCTTAATGTTGAAAAGACCAAGGAGATTGACCCAGCTGAACTCTCACCTTACCCCCCCCCCCCCATATTGACATAACCTGTATTCCATAAAGACATATCACGCTAGACACTTTAAAATCTGCTGCTAAGGACTACTGTTGCACTGTTGCAGATTTACTACTGGAATTTTACTACTGCTATACTGTTGTTTACTACCGTTGCACTGGTTTTACTACTGTTGCACATTTATCCTTAACTTTACTTCAGTGCACATTCTATTGCACACTACCATTTCACTGCTGCATCTTCCATTGCACATTTTTGATGCTCACTGCACATTTCTGTAAATAGGTATTTATTTGTTCTTTGCTTTAGATTTTAGACTCTAGATTTTAGATTTTTTTTTGTCTCAGATAGTTTTTGCTTTTTGTTTTGTCTTTATATTGTATTTTGTACATTGTCTTTTTGCACTACTTGGCCAGAGAAAAATGAAATTTCGATTCACTGTATGTTGAACACATATGGCAGAATTGACAATAAAGCTGACTTTGATCTTTGAGATCAACACAATTAATTTGTGATCTCGAGAAAGCAAAACTGTTATTTCGAGATCTTGAGAAAACAAAGAGTTATTCCGTGAGCTCGAGAAAACGATCACTGTATCTCCGTTGGTAAAGACGAAGCTGGGCCAGTCTTCTGCGGATATGGAAGTCGACAGAGGCCATATTCATAGCAATATTTTTTCTTTCTTGTTATCCCGAGATAACGAGATAATTAATTCGTGATCTTGAGAAAACAAAATAGTTATTTCGAGATCCCGAGAAAACGAAACAATTATTCCGTGATCTCGAGAAAACAACTGAAACGTCTACCGCCACGTTGTGACAGGCTGACTTCGGGGCTATTTCTCATTCTGAATAGACACGTTTTTGGTCATTAGAATGTCTGGAATAATAATCGATCAGCTGAGGCAATATTTTGATCAGGGGTTGACACGGGGAGATTGCATTACGTCTTTTAATTTGGGATAATTTCAAGATTAGTCCATGGCACCTCTGCAGAAGACTGGCCCGGTTTCGTCTTTACCGAGAAAAAAGTTTTGTTTTCTCGAGATCACAGAATAGTTTTTTGTTTTCTCGAGATAACAAATGAATTGTGTTGTTTTCTCGAGATCTCAAGTTAATTTTCTTGTTATTAAGGTGGAAAATAATCATTACGAACATGGCCTCTGTCGGCTTCTGTATGCGGAGGTGCCGCAGACTAATCTTGAAATTATCCCGAATTAAAAGACATAATGCAATCTCCCCGTGTCAACCCCTGATCAAAATATTGTCTCCAGCTGATCGATTATTATTCCAGACATTCTAATGACCAAAAACGCATCTATTCAGCCCCGAAGTCAGCCTGTCACAACGTGGCGGTAGACGTTTCAGTTGTTTTCTCGAGATCACGAAATAACAGTTTGTTTTCTTGAGGTCACTAAATAACTGTTTGTTTTCTCGAGATCTCAAAATAGCTGTTTTATTTTCTTGAGATCACGAATTAATTATCTTGTTATCTCAAAATAACAAGGAAGAAAAAATATTGCTTATGAATATGGCCTCTGTCGACTTCCGTAC
Source organism: Paratrypauchen microcephalus (assembly GCA_036785185.1). NCBI lineage: Eukaryota > Metazoa > Chordata > Actinopteri > Gobiiformes > Gobiidae > Paratrypauchen > Paratrypauchen microcephalus. Next base: position 13,125,813 of record JAVJIX010000002.1, on the reverse strand, counting down.
TAATGACTAACAAATTAATATATTTTTAGGTTGGTAAATATGATTGCATTAAATCTAATCAGTTAAATTTGCAGAAAAAAACAACATAAACAACATAGCCTATATGGGGCAGCCGGCAGTGAAGTAGGCTATCAGGCCAGAGCTTATTAGTCGGGGTTAGTTTTCTGTTTAAAAGTGTCTCATTGACGTGTGGCTTAGACCCATCTGCTGCCCTGTGCGTTTGCGCCACCTCTAAAAGGATTACACCAGGTGCTCACAATGCACTCCATAGCTGCACATGTAAACTCAGGGGCAGCATTATATTAAAGACCTAATGCCCTGTCTGTTTTGGTTCCGCTCAGTCACCTGTCAATGCCTGGGGCATATGTGCATGGTCCACAACTGGATTATAAGATAAAGACTTTGTTAAAATGAATAACTATCATGCTTTAGCAGACTGACAATGGGCAAAAATGTGGCTTTTGAACTAAATTGGTCTGTATCCCTTTATGTACTCTGCTCAAATACAAAACCACATTTATCTTTTTCTTTGTTTGTTAGTGACTAAGGGCTAGAAGCTGGATTCATGCTGGCCATATTTGCTTTGCAGCATTTGTAAAGGTAATGTAAAATAGGCATGCTGTTATTAAATAAAGTGAAAATAAATGATGTAAAGTACATTTTATTGCTTTAAGCTTATTCACTCTTATAGTAAGTGTTTATTGGAAAGATTCTGACATAAAATCATTCACACTTGTCTTAAGTGTTAAGATCAGCTGCCATTTGATAAATGTGATGTTTAACAGATGGCCCACTAAATTCCTATTACAGTTCAATAGCTGTCAACCATGATAAACCTAAGAATTGCTTAAATGTGTTTCTACATCCAGCAGTAATGTGTATATGTCATTCTCAATGCTTTATGTAAACTAGCTGAATTATAATGAATTCTAACTAATAATAACATAATTTCTATGTGGGTGAGGACAGCAGAGAGGTCAGCAGAGAGGTCAGCAAAGAGGTCAGATTAAGGGAGGAGCTGTCAGTTGGCCACATGTGAACCAGGTTAGGCTTAAGGACAGATCAGCACTTAGTATATAAACCAGCTCAAACATATGTCTGGAGCACTTAGCACTCTACACGCACTTGCTCTTTGCCTTGTTATTTTCTGGCAATGCTTAAGGTTGATTAGTTGTACACATTTATTATCATATATTGCGTTTTTTTTTTGCATCTACAGCCATGGTTCTGGAGGACAGCGAGTGTGACTCTGTTTTTGAGCCTCAGATCTCTGTAAGTATCCAATTTGAGTTTAATACAGTGAAAGATGTTACTACTATAATTTATGTTGCTGACAATTTTACCAATTGTATGTATATTTTAGGATGATTATGTTGAAACTCAGTATGGAAAAATTCACTGTGTCTTGGCTGGGACTCCAAGGACAAACCGTCCTATCATCTTGACTTACCATGATGTTGGACTCAACCGTATGTCACCTTTATTTATGCTCATGATTCTATTTTTATGTTTAATTAATACATGTTTTATTGGATTGTTAACCCTAGACAAGTCCTGTTTTGAGTCCCTCTTTAACCATGAGGATATGAGAGAGATCCTCAAACACTTTCCTGTTTGTCATGTTGAAGCACCGGGACAACACGAGGAGGCCAAAACTCTTCCTGCTTCGTATGTAAAATCATCTTTATATAGATAGATTGGCCGTATTTTATATTTAAGCATCTATAATTTTGTATTTAAATTATTATAATATGTTCTGTCATTCTTATAGATACATCTACCCAACAGTGGACCAATTGTCTGAAACCCTGCCCACTGTCCTCAAACATTTTGGGTAAGAAACTTATTTAACTGTTGCAATGTCGTCACTAACTCCGTCGTCTCCGTTTGGAAGTGACTTATAACGCTTTGCTCTGCAGATTACGCAGTGTCATTGGACTTGGAGTTGGAGCAGGAGCCTATATCCTGGCTAAATTTGCTGTGAGTTGAGCTGAATTTTTAATATATTGTGTATACATTATGATATACAGATATGCAGTACAGGTATTATATTTGTATCTAACCTTAAGGATTTTATGTTTGTAGTTGAACCACCCCGATTTGGTTGATGGACTTGTCCTGATCAACATTAACCCACATGCAGAAGGTTTAATGGACACTGTGGCGACCAAGGTGGGCACAATACAGTCTCATACAATGTTTATAAATTAAGTACTTATACTGTACTTATTATGTACTTATGTATTATACTGTACTTTGTGGTAATTATAATTTCTGTGTTTTCAACAGCTCACTGAATGGACCCAAACCCTCCCTGACACAATCATTGCACACATATTTGGAAAAGTAAGTAACACACATGCATTTCACTTCACAAATATATTTTACTTTATTTTACTTTTATCAATAAAATAATTGTGTCTATTTTAGGAGGAGATCCAGACAAATCAAGACCTCATAGCTACCTATCGTCACCACATCACAACAGCTATGAACCAGTCGAACGTCAGTCAGTTCCTACGTTCCTACAACAACAGACCTGCTCTGGAAGTGGAGAGGCCTGTGCCTGGAGGAAACGTGACTGTTCGCACACTCAAGTGAGTTTAAGTGTTTATGAATATGAGAACTAGTTTTTAATTAGACTTGAATTAATTTGTATTCATGCTGCAGGTGCTCCACTCTACTGGTTGTAGGAGATTATTCCCCCGCAGTGGACTCTGTGGTTGACTGTAACTCAAAACTGAATCCCACAAAGACCACACTGCTCAAGGTGATTAAATATGGTCTATTTATGAGCACAAATTAGAAGAAAAACCTGACCAGATGTGTTTTCTTTCTGTCTTTTAGATGGCAGACTGTGGAGGACTTCCCCAAGTAGATCAGGTAAATTAAATATTGTCTGGCTAAGAGCAGTATAATATAGAAAAGGTCCTAAATAATTCAATAAATAATTCTGTTTCTTACATTTGTTAAAACAGCCAGCAAAAGTAATTGAAGCCTTCAAGTATTTTATCCAGGGCTTGGGATATTGTAAGTTACTAACTAACAATAACCATAGACCTTTGGTTAACATTCAGTGCCCAAAACCTTTGTGTCTGTTCTCCAGTGTCCAGTGCCAGCATGACCAGACTTCGGTCCAGGACAAACTCCAGCACCTCTTCTTACGATGGCTCCCGGAGTCGTTCACACACCAACGATTCTCTGCGTGGCAGACTGCCCTCTACTGGCACAGACAAGAACAAAAAACATCAGAATGACATCGCTATGGAGAGTATTAATGGAAATATGGATCATCGAATCTCAAAATCCACACAAGTGGCATGCTGAGGTCAAACATAGTAATTTAGTGGACTATATTAAAACATACCATAGTCTACTATTGTATCTATCTCTACATAATTGTTAATTTACCTATATTTAGACTACATACCCTTTAATGTTGATTGAGGCATTTTTAAGAGAAAGTAGACTGAAGCTCTATGCACTATGCTCTTTTAAACGATTTAAATATATTCAGATTGCTTCATATAGATCCTCTGTCTGAATCCTGCCCTGAACTGCTGCTATTATGGCCCTTCATCTTCCTTTTCCCTAATTCCACCTCCCACAGTAGGCTATTAGTAAGTAGCCAATCTAGTTAAAACCTTTAATTATTTATTAATTATTTCGTTAATTATTATTAAGATCAGCCACTCTTCATGTATAATGACATTGAAGGATATTTTAGTTTTGGCCCAACTTTATCACATTTAGAGGTCTACTGAGCCCATCTTGTCTAGTCTACAATCTCTTTATGAAAGCAAATTGAATAGCTTATGTGTAATTGTGTATGACATTTCTAATAAAAAAAAATGTAATCAACATCTGTACTCCATTATGTGTAGCATAACATGTTTGTTTAGTAAGAGGTTTGTCAGTTCATAAAGCTAAATTTCCCTTTCTTCACTAGGTGGTGCACTTTGATTAAGCATGTCACAACTAGGCTGCTGTAATGTGGTAGTAATTCTAAACCTTTAAATGGGCTTTGTGGAATTGTTTTTGTAATATCCTTAATATTCACAACTGTAACTAGGAGGGATTTAAGCATATTTAAATTTCCTATAATTGTTACATGCAGGGTAGCAATTCGGAAGATATCTGCAATGCAGTTCCCTGTGAAGCTGCATGGCTCTGCCCAATTACAGAGGATGAGTATATGAAAAATAATGTCGTTACCCTATAGTCAATGTATAAAATTAGACAAATATTTAAATGCAAGAAAAGTATATGTGATAAAGCCACAGAAAGGATCCAGTCCAGTGATGGTGATATTTTACTGCATCAATCATCAGCTTTTACAGGTGAGACAGGTGGAGCACATGTTAGAGTCTGGCACACCTCTGACCATCCTGTGCCTGTCAGTCTGTCCCTCGGTGTCCTCTTGTGTCCACTGCTGCAGCCATGTTGGAAAAGGAGCAACAGTGCTAACAGCTAGCAGTGGACACCTACAGCCTGGCACGGCGCTGTTGTGGACAACAACACTGGGAGTGGGTTTGAAGACACACAGATCTTTGGGACACGGAGCCGGTTCTCCTATCCGCAGGTTTATGAGTGATTTTCAACATATTGTCTGTGGATTAAGTGCCTGGATCAGGAGATTAGGTGGGGCCGGACCACAGTTCTGGAGAAAGTGAGTATTGATCCTTCTTGGGGGCGGATTGAGTGGGAATAGCCCACCGTTAGCACAGTTAGCTTAGCATTAAATGGGGTACCAGACAGACAATGAGTTAAGCACATACTAGGAGCTGGTTACTGCATTTTTTAAGAGATCAATTCAAGGATTTTATGGTAAACTGAAAACTTGATAACGGCATGTGATTGGTGATTTTTGCACAGTGAAGTCATTTGTATTCCTCACAGACAGTGGTGCAGTGGCCGAATCCTCCCCTCTGTGTGTCTCTGCGAGGTGCAAAGGTCCAAGAAGGATTTCACTAAGGCTGCACTCAACATCTGTCTGGTGTTGGTTAACGAGGTCATAAGCCGTGCTAAATAAATGATAATAATAATAATAAATTTTAAAAAGCTGTGATTTTTAAGACAAAGGGAGGCAGCTCGTCACCCTGAGCATCTCAAGTGTTTTGGTTGTTTGTCAGCCATAATAATTTGCCCCCTCGCCTCATCTCTTATATTAATATTTTAGTGCATTTGTACATGGAAATGCAATGTAGACATTGGTGCATTAAAACAAACCATAACATTACATCAGATATATAAATCAGTGTGTTGTGTCATGCGCTGCTGTTTCCAGTGATTTGTCAGCATGTCCCCAGGGTCTGTGGAACCAGTGCTTGTCATGTCATGGTCGTTTTATTCTTTTTCTGTTCAAAGTGTAGTTTGTTTCTGTTTTATGGTTGTTACGTCTGCATTGAAGTATTATATAAAAAAGGATGAAGATATTGATTTACCCACATTTTAGATATAATATTGTATTCCATATTGTGGAGAGATCAAAAAAGATACAAGATGTTAAACTGGCCGGTCACTGAAAAAGAATATGGCTGTAGTCAAACAGATTTATGAATTACTATAGAGGTAGAAGAGAAAAGATACACTACTGTCTGAGAACCCACAAACCTCAAATCAAATTAAGTCAAATAAATATAAATTTAAGCTATGTACTGTTTCCTTAAATTATATTGTTGTCCTTAAATAATTATAAGTTGTCACTTTTGTGTTCGATTAGATCAAGCCTGTGGTTCATTGTTAATCGCATAATAAAGTAACCAATTAATCAATCATAGAAATGAACAGGATTTGAAAATACAGTAGATTTCTAAAATACAGTAGATTGTTTAGCACTTAGTTTTTGTCTAGTTTGCTATTTTTCAGTAATTTCAGTAATTTCACATGCTGTGCGGGTGTTTTTAACTTCTAGGTAGCTTTGTGTGTCTGTACTCTATTGCTTTCACTAATTTGTTCTGACAGGGATGGAGTGAGCCTCATTGAGCGTGTTACAATGATCTTTACACCTGTCCATTTAAAGTGAAGAGGAAAATTACTGACAAAAGTATTTTGACAGGGAGAAACAGATACGAGAGGGGAACACATGCCTGGGAGAAGCGTATTCATGTTTTTAAATGAAACTCGGCCCCCAGGTGTGTCAGTCCAAAACAATCGGTGGGCGGGTGTTTTCCCTCCCTATAAGTGACAGCATACAGTCCAACGAGGAAGTGGTGAGACCGAATAGGAACATACAAGCTTGTGTGATCAAGTGGAGGTGTAGGGCTGTGCGTCCTGATTGCAAAAATGCAGTTCTGGGATTTCCTAGGCTGCACAAATGGAGGTATGTACATGCAGAGGCATACTAACAAATGTCGGCTGTGTTAAAGTTGAATTGGACTGACTGTTTGAGATCTTGGTGCTGTGTAGACAGGTATTGAGGGTCTCATAGGTTGAGAGCTTGAAAGGAATTTGTGCTGCTCACCGCTGTGCAAGCAGTTGCATGTGGAAACCTTACAGACAAGTAGAGTGTGGCGCATAAACGAAAAAAGCTCAGATATGGTATCACATATGTTTTCTTGATAATTTGTGTCCAGGAAAACCTGTGTGACAGCACAGCGTTCTAGAAACCATGTACTGTAATTTACAATAGAGCTAGAAGACAGTTCAGAATTGGTGGTTTAAATGTCAGATTGCAGAGTTGTTGATCTGACTAATGGTTAATATCTCTGTAATTATTGAGTCTCTTCACATGAAACAGAAATTGGCACAAATTATAATGTCTTCTCTGTCCCTAATAAATAACAATGAGGTGCAAAATTTGTTGATCATAAGTTTGCACATTTTTTCCAAAAACAATGAATGTCCATGCTATCCGTTATATAGGCTTCTGTACTAGAACCCAATCTATTGGAAGAAATCAGAAGTTTATCCTATCCAGTGTTTAAATGCTGTGCTCGTCTCCACCAAAACAAAACACAGCAGATATTTACTGCCATATCTTAGAAATTGTTGCCCTTTGGTTCTCTTGTTTTCACATTTCTCTGCAGTTCTTTTCCATAAAAATTAAAGGTAGTGTTGCATAAAAAGTGCTAGCAGTTATGTAATTGCTTGTAGTTGAGGCATCTCGTAAAGAGGGCTGTCACACTTCAAAACACTAATGACTGTGACACAACAGGCTCAGTTTTGTCTTACTTTCCATTTTACATTTTTATGTTTTTAACATTATAATGCAGTGGAGGAAAAAAATATTTGGTCCCTTGCTGATTTTGTAGGTTTGCCTACTGACAAAGAAATGAACAGTCTATAATTTTAATGGTGGGTTTATTTTAACATTGAGAGATAGAATATCAAAAAGAAAATCCAGAAAATAACTTTAAAGAAAATATATAAACTGATTTGCATTTCATTGAGGGAAATAAGTATTTGAACCTTCTAGCCAAAAAAGACTTGATGGCAAAGACAGAACTGAAGAAGCAGCTTGGATGAGCTGTGAAATGTATTCGACCAAATAAACTTTGTCCAGTTGACAAATTGAATTTCTCCTTTTGCCAAAATCCTTGTTTTCAAGCACAGAGGTCAGACGTTTCTTGTAGTTGATTACCAGATTTGCGCACATATCAGAAGGAATTTTGGTCAACTCTTCTTTGCAGATCATCTAATCATCAAGGGTGGCAACTCAGAGCTTCAGCTCCCTCCATAGGTTTTCTATAGGGTTAAGGTCCAGAGATTAGCGCGGGCTCCAAATAACACAAACTTTAGCACTTTTCAAATCATAGAAGCTCGATGTCTTTAGTCTACGATTTTGTTTGGCCAAAAGTGGTCTGTAATCCGAGATTTAGCCATAGTTTCGAGTAAATGAGGATGCCAGTGCGCATGCGCGGAGTGTGCTCTCAGCTCCCGGGACCCAAACATGGAACGCAAAGCTGTAAACTATGGATAAATCTCGGATTACAGGCCACTTTTGATTCAAACGAAATCATAGAGTAAGACATCAAGCTTCTATGATTTGAAAAGTGCTAAAGTTTGTGTTATTTGGAGCCTGCACGGGGCATATTACATGCTCGGGGAATGCCCCGAGCTATGGCTATAAGTCGCGCTAGGCTAACGGCGTTAGCCTGACCCTAATCTAAAACATCTCCGGAAATGCTCCATATGACACCAAAGTGCTATGGGTGAGTAAAACAACTTGTTTTATTACCGAAATAAGGCTCAAATTGTAAAAAACGTTACTTTTCCTTTAATGGCCTTCTTCTTGAGCCACTTCTTCATTGCCTTGGCTGTATGTTTTGGGCCATTGTCATGTTAGAAGGCCCATCCATGACCCTTTTTCAGTTTTCTGGCAGAGGGAAGGAGTTTGTCACTCAAGATTTTAATGGTACATGGGTCTGTCCATCCTCCCACTGATGCGGTGAAGTTATTGAAGTCCTGTGCCCTTGACAAAAAAACACCCCTAAAGCATAATGTTTCCACCTCCATGCTTGACGGTCAGGATGCTGTTCTTGGGGTCATAGGCAGCATTTCTCTTCCTCCAAACACGGCGAGTTGAGTTAATCCCAGAGAGCTTGATTTTGGTCTCATCTGACCACAGCACCTTCTCCCAGTCACTCTTTAAATCATTCAGGTGTTCATTGGCAAATTTCAGGTATGCCTGCACATGTACCTTCTTAAGCAGGGGGACCTTGCGTGCACTGCAGGATTTTAATCCATTGCGGCTTAAAGTGATACCAATGGTTTTCTTAGTGACTGTGGTCCCAGCTGCCTTGAAATCATTGATCAGCTCCTCCCGTGTAGTTCTAGGCTGATTTCTCACTGTTCTCATGATCATTAAAACCCCACGAGGTGAGATCTTATGTGGACCCCCAGACCAAACAGTTGTCTTCTTAACACCCAGCTTCTTGCTTATGGTTTTGCAGCTCATTCCACCCTTGTGCAGGTCTACAGTCTTGTCCCTGACATCCTTTGACAGCTCTTTGGTCTTCCCATGTTGGAGAGTTTGGAATCTGAGTGACTGACTGATTCTGTGGACAGGGGTCTTTTATACAGGTGACAAACAGGAGTCTAATTCAGGTGACGAGATGATTAGGAGTACCTAACTGGTCTGTGGGAGCCAGAACTCTTAATGGTTGGTAGGGATCAAATTCTTATTTCACACAATGAAATGCAAATCAGTTAATATATTTTCTATAGGCTAATGTGATTTTTCTGGATTTTCTTTTTGATATTCTATCTCTCAATGTTAAAATAAACCTACCATTAACATTAGGGATGCAAATTATCGATTAATTCATTAATTGATAGTTGATTGACCTTATCGATCGATTAACAATTAACTGATAAGCGGCGTTTTTCACCTGAATTTTAGTGTTTCAATAGGGTCTTTAAGAATATAAGCTATAGTATACATAACACTGAGTCATAAATATATCATAGTATTATTATATTGTATATTCCTCAATTAATTATTCCTTAGTAAAAAGCAGACAAATGTATTGATGCTGAATAACAAAATACAGTAATCCCTCGCTCTGTCGCGGTTCGCGGATTTATTTCTTTTAAAAAAATTTAAATATTTTTTTATAGTGTAACATTTTTTTATAGTGTAACATTGTGTTCTGTCCTGATTGGCTAAGAGACTAGACCAGAACTAAACCAGGTCTGGACCAGGTCTGGACCAGGTCTGGACCAGGTCTGGACCAGGTCTGGACCTGGACTGGACCTGGACTGGACCTGGACTGGACCGGGACTCGACCGGGTCTGGACCTGGACTAAACCAGGATTGGGCCGCTGCGTGCCGCTGCTGGTTTCGTGCGGCTGGCTTGTGGCTCGGGGCCAGCCGCGCGAAGCTCGGGGCCCGGGCTGCGGGCTGGCCACGCGGGATCAGCAGCGGCATGTTGCGGCGCATTCCTGGGCGCCGCGGTTTGATCTTGCCTCGCGCGTACACCCGGGGCTGCTGAGCAGTGCCGTTGGCGCCTGCGGCCGGCTGTGAGTCGAGCGCAGCGCGGTGCGCGGTTGCCTTGTTTCGTGACCACGCGATTAGCGATTAATTACAATTAATGCATTTTGTTCGACTAACGTCTTAATCGACAATTAATCGTTAATCGATTAATTGTTGACATCCCTAATTAACATTATATGTTCATTTCTTTGTCAGTGGGCAAACCTATCAAATCAACAAGGGATCAAATACCTATTTCCACCACTGTATAGTATAACTTTTATTTTGATTGTAGTGGTGGTATGGCAGAGCAGCATATTGTAATTCTTATCTTGTTTTAGGCATTTATATATAACAGTATATTTGCCATAAAATTTGGTAGTCATAATATAGTGTTATAAATTATAAAAGTAACTGCTATGAATCGGTAATCTGTAATTATTTCTCAGCAGAGGCAATAAGCGACATTTATTCTATATAAATTGTATAAAATAAAATTATTCGTATATGGTTTGAAACAAGACTTGACTAAAAAGCATGGTATATTGTACAACAGTGTCTAATTTAAATGTGCATTGTCTCGTGCATTCGCGTTCAGTTGTGGTTACGTTTTTGAGCTGGATAGGATTACAGGAGTGTCTATTCTAACACCCATCCTGCGCCCTGGGCCATCTTTTCTGTTTTTCCACTAATGCGTATATTTAAGATACCTGATGTGTTGTGTCACTATTCTGCAGCTGTCAGGTTAACATATATGGATGAGTAGTAGCTGTGTGTAAATAGTTGATATATTACTTATATGGCAAACGGAGAAATTCAATTTGTAAACTGGACAAAAGTTTATTTGGTTGAATATATTTCGCAGCTCATTCGACCAAATAAACTTTTGTCCAGTTGACAAATTGAATTTCTCCTTTTGCCATGGTTCTACCTGGACGACTGCGGGATTCTACACATATATTACTTTTACTTAACATAAATTCCGCACTCAAGTTAGCTTCAGTCCCTGGCACAATTTTCCTCTATTTGCATTAAATGTCTGGCTTTGCTTAAAATGTGCTCTGGAAACATTTTAGCTTGACAAAAGTTTCCTTACCTCTTATTTCAGTGTCTTTGCATACCACATATGTTATGGAAATGAAAAACCCTCGGTGCAGTAGTTTATTACAGATGACTAATATCATTTTGCAGCAGTAGTTGGTACAGTCAGTTAGTTATTATTAGAATACATTTGACCTTTTGTGTGAGTGTATACGATTAAAAAAAGACAACCTTTATTTCTCCCACAATGAGGAAATTTCAGTGTTTTAATGCAAAGTAGAAGAACACTTAGAATTTAAAAAAAAAAAATGCAGTCAAAATCAAGATAAATAACATCTAACCTGTTGACTAGAATAAGAAAATGTACTTTGAATAAAATTAAGATACAAAATGGAGTAAAAATACAAAATAATAAAATGAGATACAATTAGACCTGTCCCAATAACAAAATATGAACCGTGGCACATTGCCACCGAGGAATATCACGATAAATGATAATATTGAAACACCATTGACACAATAAAAAATAAAGCAAGATAGTCAAGAGTAAATTCTTTAAAAAAATACAGTATCATTAAAAAGTTTGAGCTACAACAACTAAATAACAGAATAAGAAGAATAACCAGAATAACCAATAATTAATCATGAAAGTTACTTTTTCATCCTTCTGCAGTTCAAAACTTGCTGTATTAGCAGAAACCTTCCCACTATTGCAAGAAAAATATACACATATAAATGCAAAATATATACAGCTTCATATATTGAATGATAAGTTGTAATTACTGTGAAAGGTCATGATACAATAGAACACAACAGAAGTAAAGTAAAACTCCATCCATTTTCTTACGGTTAGCCGGGGCTGGGTCGTGGGGACAACAGTTTAAGCAGGGACTCCCAGACTTCCTTTACTCCGTACACTTCCTCCAGCTCCTCCGGGGGGACCCCTAGGTGTTCCCAGACCAGCCGAGAGACATAGTCCCTCCAGCGTGTCCTGGGTCTTCCCCGGGGTTCCCCCGGAATCTGGGAGAAGCTCTGCTGGAGGTGTGAGTTGAAAGTCCCCCTGCTCTGGCAGACATTCCCAACAGATCTTCACTATATGCTTGGGCCTGCCAGGACATTCCGGCTTCCTCCTCCGCCAGTGGACCCAACTCACAACCAGGTGGTGATCAGTTGACAGCTCTTCCCCTCTCTTCACCTGTGTGTACAAGACACGCGGCTGGAGGTCAGACAACAGTCGACAACAGTCGATCATTAATCTCCGGCCTGGGGTGTCCTGGTGCCACATGCACTGGTGGACACCCTTGTGCGCGAACATGGTGTTCCTTATGGACAAACCGTGTCTAGCACAGAAGTCTAAAAACAGGACACCACTTGGGTTCAGATCCGGGAGGCCATTCCTCCCAATCACCCCTCTCCAGGTGACACTGTCGTTGCCCATGTGGGTGTTGACAACGGAGTCCTCCGGTCAGTGCACTGTCCAGTACCCCTTGCCTTGCAGAGACTCCAAAAAGGCCAGGTACTCTGCACTGCTGCTCGGCGCATAGGCCAGCACAACAGTAAGAGACCTGGACCGCAGGGCCTTTCGTTCACCGGGGTGAACTCCAGCAAACAGCAGCTGAGCTGTGGGGCAATGACCAGGCCCACACCAGCCCGCTGCTCCCCACGGGCATGAGAGTTCAGCCTCATGTACAGTAGAGCATATGGACAACAGGGACAAGTAATAAACACAAAAGCCAGTCAGGTGGGCTACAGTCAGGGATCACATGGCAATGTAGTGCGTGGGAAAATGACAGATGACAAATGATTAGCATTATATTATTATAATGCTAATAATAATATAAAGTCCATGACATTCTGCAGGAACACTTTAAGACAAAAACTCGTCCACCCAAAGGACAAAACACCGAGCCACAAACAAAGCAATGTGTTCTACTCCATTCAGTGTAGTGAAGACTGCAGTGAGCGCTACATTGGAGAAACAAAACAGCCACTTCACAAGAGGATGTACCAACACAGGCGGGCGTGCCAGAGTGGACCGTCATCTGCCGTACATCTTCACCTAGAAGCCACGGGCCATTCTTTTGAGGACAGTGAGGTTCAGATCTTAGCCAGGGAAAAGAACTGGTTTGAGAGGGGAGTTGGAGGCAATTTTTGTCAAAAAAGATAATCCTTCTTTAAACAGAAGTGGGGGAGTCAGACATAACTTGTCTCCCTTTTACAATTCCATTCTTAAACCAACAGTCAAAACAGACAAAAGAAACAATAGGGCAGGCAGGTCAGGGCCAGAGGTGTGGGGACGGTCGGTGAATAGGTATGCTAAACTAGACGCCAGAGAAATTTGAAATACAAAAGAGAGAATTGCAATACAAATTAGTTGAGATAGTTTCAGAAGAATTTAGTGTAGTGAGCTCCTCCCTGCAGCTAGATATAAGCAGTGTCTTACCAGCACTCGAACCAGAACTGACGAAGCCTCTCAGATGAGTGGCGAAACGTTTTCGACCTAACAAACTTTGTCCAGTTGACAAATTGAATTTCTCCTTTTATCATTCTGCAGGAAAGGTGAACTCACATTTTTGTAATTTAGAAGTACAGTTTATGTACGGAAAATATTTGTCCCACATTTGATTCCTCTTTTCAAGCTAGAGAACTTTCCATTGAAGCAAGTCAGAAGGTATATAAATGTTTATTTTAAATGCTGTGTGTCCTATAGCTATATTATGCCAGCAATCAATGTTATTTCATCTGCTCTATCTCAGTCCAGCCTCTATATTGAGATGGTGATCAGAGCATGATGCAGAGGAAGCCTTTGTTGTCTTGATGTTTAGCTGGGAGTTGTGCAATGCTGTTAGCGTGGTGTCAGCTCTTGCGTAGCCTCATTGGTCCACTGCCAGAGGCTATGGATTTCTACACTGAGTGGGAGAAGAGGGAAACGAGATGAGAGCAGGAGAAAGAGTCTGAAAATATTGTTCTGTTCCAACTGACTGTACAATTGCTCAGTTTATTACTATATATTGTAATTTCTGCTAAATTTATGTGGTTATGGGGTTATGTGAGGACATGGTCTGCATATTTTTGCATTAGTCAATTATTTCTTCCTTCATACACATGCAATTGGAACACATTTCTCCACTGGATTGTAGTAATTCTTTTATTGAGGCTTGGTGAATGGCATATAACAAACGAGTTGTCACATGAGCAACGTCATATTGGTGGATCATTGATCCATTAATCCACTGACTGACATTGTTCTTTGGTTACATTGTCCAGTTGTGTTTCTACACTGCCTGGCCTTAAAAAGTCACCACCTTGACTTAACTAAGCATATAGATGTGCCCAAAGACATGGATCAGTTGACTACGTACCTGGGTGCTTAATGAGCAGGTTTTTCCAGCAGTTGATTTTCCCAGCATCAATACATCTTACCACAAAAGTAATGCAATACTCAATACTGGATAGAAATACATATTGTGACATTGCAAAAGTTTATAGAAATGAAGCCACAGTGAATGCAGTATTCAAAGCTAAAAACAGTCCAACAAAAAATGTGCCACTGTTTGGACTGGGCAGCGAGTGTAAAAAACAGTATAAGAGATAAGATAAGATAAGATAAAACTTTATTGATCTCACATAGTAATATAAATGTATCCCTTTTTTCAGATATTTCCAGGATATCATCATACTACACTGGTAAGTGAATGACATAGCACCTGCTTACAGCACAGTAATATGGTGTTATACGAATGTGCATCTTTTTACTCTGTTAACCCAACTCTGCATTTTGATGTTATGTTATTTATTTTTGAGTATTATATCCTGCTTGTGCAGTTGTTTTTTATATCTGACAAACTTGCATTATTTATGAAGGGTATTCTCAATAAGACACAGTGGTACTGAAGGTCATTTGGATGGCCCTGTGACCAGAGTGTTGACAAATTCTATCCAGTAAATTATATTCTCGGGTTGTGTCCTTGGGCAAGACATTTTACCCATGAGACAAATGTTCTAATGATCTTTGTTATGTCAAAAAACAATGCAATGTGACATGCGTAATCATGTATAAAAATTGGAGGATGTTTGGTGCTTCTCTTTGAGGTCAGAGACGTGATCGTAATATTTTTTGATAAGGTTTGGTTATTCTCAAACTTTAACTCTGAACCCAACTGGCAGAAACATCTAGCAGCCACCATAGTCCTCTCATTCTTCCGTGTGAGTTCACAAGTTCAGTTTTAAGTGGAAACGTAAAGCACAATACATTTTCTTGTGTAACAATGTTAAGAAAAAATGTCAAGCTTTCAAAATGATCATTTAATTTAAAACACAAGCTTGACTCGAGGCTACAATAAGTCCAGTTATAGTTAAATCAAATATAGTAGTGAGGGTTAAATGGTAGTAAGAGTTGTGGTAGTTCTGTTGCTTGGTCCCTTTCTTGATATTTACATGCGATATGTTCGGCTTGTCTGCTTTTTTATGTGATCATTATCTTCCCTACTAAACTGATCAGGATTTCCACTGGGTCTTAAAAAGTCTTTTAATCTGAATTTAAGTCCTAAGCCCTGCTGAAACGCCGATTTATGCATACCAATCAGTAGCCATGTTTTTTTACTGTAACAACAACAACTCAATCATAACATTTCTCTGTACATACACTATATTGCCAAAAGTATTCACTCACCTGCCTTGTCTTGCATATTAACTTAAGTGACATCCCATTCTTAATCCATAGTGTTTCATATGACGTCAGTCCACCCTTTGCAGTTATAACAGCTTCAGCTCTTCTGGGAAGGCTGTCCACAAGGTTAAGGAGTGTGTTTATGGGAATTTTTGACCACTCTTCCAGAAGCGCATTTGTGAGGTCACACACTGATGTTGGACTAGAAGGCCTGGCTCTCAGTCTCCACTCTATTTCATCCCAAAGGTGTTCTATCGGGTTAAGGTCAGGACTCTGTGCAGGCCAGTCAAGTTCATCCACACCAAACTCTCTCATCCATGTCTTTATGGACCTTGCTTTGTGCACTGGTGCACCGTCATATTGGATGGAAGGGGCCATCTCCAAACTGTTCCCACAAAGTTGGGAGCATGGAATTCTCCAAAATCTCTTGGTATGCTGAAGCATTCAGAGTTCTTTTCACTGGAACTAAGGGGCCAAGCCCAACTCCTGAAAAACAACCCCACACCATAATCCCCCCTCCACCAAACTTTACACTTGGCACAATGCAGTCAGACAAGTACCGTTCTCTGGCAACCACCAAACCCAGACTCGTCCATCAGATTGCCAGATGGAGAAGTGCGATTCCTCACTCCAGAGAATGTGTCTCCACTGTTCTAGAGGCCAGTGGTGGCGCTTTACACCACTGCATCCAACACTTTGCATTGCACTTGGTGATGTTTGGCTTGGATGCAGCTGTTCGGCCATGGAAACCCATTCCATGAAGCTCTCTACACACTGTTCTTGAGCTAATCTGAAGGTCACATGAAGTTTGGAGGTCTGTAGTGATTGACTCTGCAGAAAGTTTGCGACCTCTGCTCACTATGCGCCTCAGCATCCGCTGACCCCGCCTCGTCAGTTTACATGGCCTACCACTTCGTGGCTGAGCTTCTGTCATTCCCAATCACTTCCTTCATTATAATACCACTGACAGTTGACTGTGGAATATTTAGGAGCAAAGAAATTTCATGACGGACCTTGTTGCACAGAAAGCAGCCTATCACAGTACCACACTGGAATTCACTGAGCTCCTGAGAGCGACCCATTCTTGCACAAATGTTTGGAGTCTGCAGGCCTAGGAGCTTGATTTTATACACCTGTGGTCATGGAAGTGATTGGAACACCTGATTTTGATTATTTGGATGGGTGAGTGAATATTTTTGGCAATATAGTGTATTTTCTACCTACTCTCTTCCTCCTCCCTCTCTTCCTCACTCCCCAGTTGTGAGTAAAGCTGCTTTTTGCCCCCGTGGTTGTAGCAACATTCACTAAACAGCCCTGGACAAACACGCTACAAACACGCACTGACTTTCAATGAATGTGCTCTCATATTTGACTTCCTGCTTACCGGCACACACTCCCTCTCTTGTATCCATCCCCTCTCTCCTTCTCTGTACACTCTCACTTCTGCAAGAGGAGGAGGATTTCGCTGGATGCACTGTTTGGTCTGCGGCAAGATGGGGCTTTTTTTACACCTACAAATGAGTTTTTTAGAATATGGGAGAAATGGCACCAGTGATGGAAAGCTTTTAATGTGCATTTGGAGTTGAGAATCCTACTTTGATGTTTGTTGTTGGGTTTTGTTCCTAATTTTTCTGCTCGGTCTGTGTCACTCAGCCAATCTCTCTCTGACATCAGATACCTGTTTTGACCTGGTTCAGTGCAGGCTTGGAGCGCAGTGGGAAAACTGTGGAGGAATCGGGGATTCATCTGTTTTTTCTGTTTATTTGCCTCACAGTCTAGAGCTGGTTTTTCCCCTGGTCCATCCCTTCTGTCTGCTGTTTTGTGTGTTTGTCTTTTGTGTTTCATTGCACTTGCTCCTCTTTCCCCTGCTACGCCATTGACTCTCACCATCTTCGCCCTCAAATGCTCTATTTCTCTGTGCCCCACATTCACTTGCTCCATTGATTCCCTGTGCCTGCGTTTTATGTCTAAAATGGAGCTAAATGCTAAAATGTCTTACAATTTTGCTAAAAAGACTATTTTTAACCCTGGTTTGTCACTCTTATTTGGATTATTGAAGCACAATGTCCAACCCTGTGCCTGGAGATTTGTGACTGCAGAGTGCTTTCCTTGAATTCCACTTCAAGCATTGATTTATTGAGTCACCAGCTCCATACTGGAGACCAGTGCGTGATGTTAAGAGGGTTTGATGGACAACTGGATAGACTTGCTACTAGTGAGGAAATCATTCAGACATTACACAGACTTCAATTCAAAGCTGTATAGTGAAAAGACTTGTTACTACTCTGGCGGCCTTTATTTGTTTACAACAGGTGAAGACATTTGGAGTCGGCTCCTGATAATGGATGAGGAAATTGCGCTGTCCGAGGAGACATAGTCAGAGCAAGTTCTTTCTGATCCTTCTGTTGGGAATATACTTCACCAGCTCCAATGAGTGTCCCACACAAAGGAGATTTAACCTCCTCCTATTTCAGTTACTGACTGTCTTTGAGAACCTTCAGCTCTCTATGAAAGTTGGTATGGATTTAAACGACTGTCAATTGAAAAAAGCACTTTAATACACCACTACATTGGATTTAAAGCTGCCAGCTGTGGGGGTCTATGCTGACGGTGGGCCTGCACACTTGTGTCTGGGACTTTTGGTCAGCTGCAGAGAAGATGGAGAGTAGTGGCTGCATCCCGCTTTGTTGGACCAAAGCGGCCTGTATTTATGCACAACACCCCCTGCCAAGTATGTGACAAGTCAATTAAAGCATTAAGTAAAACATGCACTTATGGTAACTGTCATATCAAAAGGGCTCCTGCTGCTGCTCATTGAGTCATAATGATTTTATGATGCCACATTTCAGTTGTGCTTATTTTAACCACGGGTGTTCATGATCAGCCAGTCAATTAGAAATACTGACAATGAATCAAATACTGTGCCATCTGAGCTATGGGCAAATCTGCATAAGACACTGCATAAGACATAATTTACCTTTTGTAAATTAGCCACTTCAAGAACCACTATGGTTCTTTTTGATTATTACTCACACAGACACACACACAGCTTATTATAAAATATTATGCATTGTGACAAGACACTTTTTGATAAGCAACCAAATAATCAATTTAAAGAAAAATGCCCCCCATGCTGTGCTATGTTTTTCATAAATCTGCTTTGTTGCTGTTCTATGTCCTGTTCACTGGAGTCCATCTGATATTTGAATGACATTATCTACAGACAGACAGGGATATGGGAAGGATGTGGAAACTGAGGATGAGAGGAAAATGAGAAGGGGAGAGGAAGTTGGTCGATTCAATATGACAGGAGCCACTGGAGACGTGAGGGCCAACTCTCTAAAATGTTTTGTAATGAGTGGAACAAACAATGGCTGCAGTGGACTGACTATTTACCGGTAAAAACGATATAGATAATTTGATATTGAAAAATGCAGAGATGTTACAAGATCTTATGAGCTGAAGAAAGAGAATAGTACTGCTACCCCCAGTAACCCAGATACAAACTGAAGGAGGCAGATGAATGGCCCATATGCTGCAGAGATGGGCTGGTGCTACACACTTCTCTGTGTACACAGGGGTTCATGTCAGATATTGGATCTCATTGGACTCTGCTACTGTCAGAGAGCCTACTTCAGTGGTTCTCAAATCATCTGCAGACTTATCTTGTGGTACTCAGGGAAGAGTTTTACTTGTTTAATTCCAGCCTTAGTTTATTTGACATATTTAGTCCAGGTCTATTTGGTGTCAATGATTTTCCATTAAAAGTTAGCCCCATAGCCCCATACTTGCTTTTTTATATTACTGTATTGTTCAGGACTGTATACTTATTACACGGATGTAACAGGTGACATTTCTTCTTCAAAAATGGTTAAAATGTGAAATTTCACAATGATCTGTATGACCATAGTCAAAGAGTTTGAAGCACTGAGATATAATTGTGTTTTTCTATATTTAATTACTTAGTTTTTTTATTAGCACTGATTAAACTGTGGAGAGCCAAACTAAACCATTTGTGTATTTGACAAAGTCTTCATTCATCCACAGAAAATGCTTTGTTTAGATTGTACTTAGATGGAACTTGGGCATACAAATATTTCATTGATGATCCTTGATTAAATACATGCTTTGATCATTTTTAACACAGCCACAGTCAGATGGCAAAAGTTAGAATGGTATAATACCAGTGAATTTACAACGCGCTCCCACCACCTAGACCATAGGTATGTCTCTTACGCTAATGCGATTTTCTAAAGCTGTACAAAGTATTTAGACTATGCTTACTTACATGAGTGTGATTTTGTTGCTGAGGTATGACTTGGTGCATTACAACATTTCAGTGCTTTGACATAATCTTATTACTAAAGTGAATGAGCTGACAGTGGTGGCTGGAAGCTCTTCTGGTGCAACAACGTCTATTTAAAAACCCAAGTCAAAATGCTGCCCCCAATACATGTTTAATGTGCTCTGTTTTAATGAATAGATCTTGGTGTGTCGTCCTCATTCAGATCTAAATTATGCAAATGTGAAGTGGCGCTCTTCTCATTTTTACAGTACATTTGCACTTTCCTTCCTTGTTAGCGTAAGGTTGTTAACTGTAAGAGGTGCCTGTAATTGCCTTCATATTTGTTTTCCTCTATCACACATGAACAGTTGGCAGCATTAGATGTGGGCACTAAATTGGTTTATAAATTAAAAAATGCATTAAAAAGCAGTTTGAAAATAAACATACATTACAGGTGTTTTGAGGTTCTTTTACAGCTCTTATATTATTGCCCTCTTCAAGGCTGCATCATTTTTGTAAATAGACTTAAAAGCCTTTTTGTGCTTATGCCACACACAGAGTAGTGTTTTTCCTGTCATTGAAGACTAGGGGTAGGTCATATTTCCAAAGTGCTGAACGAAAAGCTATTTTGGTTTCTTCTTGACATAATATGATCTGGTGGCAACTTGAACATAACCCACAAAAATTCACTGATGCCATGTATAAACAATATAACAAATAACAAATATAACAAATACATTCAAATACATTTAAATGTTGACAGTGTAAATTGTACAAATTTTGGTGTATACATTTTGTTTATTTCTTTATTTTGAGCCCTTTAGCTGAAAACAGTGCAATTGGTTAGTCTTCCTAGGTTCATTAAAATATAAAATATAAAATCTCCATTTCAACATTACAAATATAGATTCATTATTTAAATGTTGCTTGCTTTCTGTATTTGTTTAGTAAATAGCTAATCATTTTTAGATCAATATATCTATTGGGAGCAAAGATTATTTATTATTTAGCAATTTTCTATATATATAAAGTATAAGTAAATGCAGCACATTTTCAGAATTACAGTCTGCTGAGTTGATTTGTGCTATTATGACTAATCTCTATTCTGTCTCTGTTCCTCCTCCTCAAGAATATGACGGCCAGTTAGCCCCCGCAGGACCACCTGAGTTTGGCATGGCGTCGTCTTCCTATTTGGAGCCCAACCTCAACCACTCAACAGCGGGCGGTTGTGGTGTGAAGTCCCGCTCGGGGATGCCAGGAGGGACTGGGGTGGGGACCAGCTCCTCCGCCGGGGGTCTGGAAAGGCCCACAGGATCCATGGACCGAGTTCTCAAGATCTTCCATTATTTTGAGACAAACAGTGAACCTTGTACCTGGGCTAGTAATATCAGACATGGTGATGCTACAGATGTCAGGGTAAGAAAACACACAAACTGTATGTGGCAATACTTTAGATGTAGGATTCACTGTCTGATAAGAATTAAATTAGTTGTTTATGAAGTGATGCAAAAAAAAATGTACACCTAATGGTACATTTTACAATTCATTCACATGTGTAATACATGAACTTCAGCTGAGGCAAATCAAAGCAATTTGACACATTTTTGGTGGTTTGCAAAGAAACCCTCTGATCATTGTATAAAAATCTAGCCTACAATATTTCCCACTGCTGCTGTTTGCTCAGCTGCTTACTATTATGTCTTTGAACAGGGAGTTATCCAGAAAATAGCAGAGATCCATAAACTGCGCTGTGTGTCGTCCCTGGGTCTGCGCCTCACCCATCTCCACTCAGACGCTCTTCACTGGTTACACCCAGACTTGGGCGTCTCCCATGTCCGAGAGAAATATGAGAAGCAGCACCCACAAGAGGAGTGGAGGTAAAGGATTCACATTCAGAATCTTTGTTTTCCCTGTCATTGTTATTATGAGACAAGCACAGTATAAATCAAAGCTTAAATTAAATGTTAAAATAAATGTCCAGTGGCCCAAATTACAACAATATGTAGAAGTAAATACTAGTATGTCATACACTCCTCACCAACAATCATCATCTTAAAATTACCAAAATACCAAAGAAAAAACATGCATCTATGCAGCAGTGTCACCTCTGTTGTAGATTAAACTCTAGTAGCCCGAACGTTGAAGAGAAGAGGCACAATGCCCAGCACCATGAACCCTCAAGACAGTGTGAGGGTTCATGGTGCTGGTTCATGGAGTATTCTCCATTCTAGTCTAGTACAGCCCGGTCTGGCTATGCTTCCATTGTTACATTGTAGGGAGTAATATACCTCTGATTACACAGATTAACAGGACTGAGCTGGCAGTAAGAGCCCACAGTACACCACAGAAACTGAATTTCTCTAACAGCCTCTCCATGGATCTCTAACTAAGATATTTACGTTAAATGCCATATAGTATAACATTCCAGTGTTCTAAGCAATAGTATCGCCATCTGCACAAGCAAGTGGTGGTCCCTTCCCCTGAAAGGTTCCATACTGTAGTGCACAATTAAATAGCAAAAGACTTCCCCAAGACTTATTTTATTAGTACTAGTGAAGGCAATTTAAGACTGCAAGTCATTGTGTTTATTAAGAAACATGATACCATGACATGACAGTATTTCTCATCACATTCTTCTTACTATATACAGTGCCATTTCCTCTCTTCAGTTCATTATTGTCAATGCTTTAGTCTACTCTTGGGCTGGTCGACAGTTTGCATCACACCCAGACTGATTAAATTTGAAGGAAACCGATAATGACTGACTTCTTCACACCGCTGACATGCTTCACTACTTGTTAGATGTATCCACCTCGCAGGGTGGCAGCACTGCAAACCCACAGGAGCCTCTGCTGCTGCCAAGCTATTGTTAGCATAGCCCAGGGGAAGAACTGACTCTATCACACTCTGAAGCAGGCCTTTTTCTTATTCCAACGCACGCTCTGCATTTTCTCTTTTTCTTTGACCTCTCTCTATCCACCCTTTTATTCTAATCTTTTACAGTGTTTCCTACCCTTTTTTTTCTTTTCTATCAACCCTACTTCATTTATTATAGATTGAGGATGTTTTATTCATTTTGTTTTCAACCTTGATTTCCTTTGTTATGTGACTATATCCTGAAACATCACAGGTCCGTTCAGCTGACCGCTGTTCGTTGACCCATTCACTCTTGGGCACTAGGGTGCGGCAGTCTTATATAATGTATCAAAGATAGTCATGTGGTCACTCTAGGGACACTTCTAACTGGCATCTTTATCTACAAGAATCTGCCCACAGTGTGACCCTCTCTACCTTGGTATAATGGCACTCAAACGTGAAGTCAGCTCTATAAAAAATGCTGTTTCATTACTAACATTCTGCAGAGCATACTTAAATGAATCACACGGGAAGCAATAAAATATAATGTATATACAGACTAACTGCGCACAGGGCTTTCAGACTTAGACACACTTTATTGATCCACACGGGAAATTACTTGGGCACAGTAGCTCACACAGAACATTATAATAGCAAAGATTAAAAAGTAGTAATACATTTTTTTAGCAATTTAAGTAGCAAAAATAGCCAAAGACATGTTTAATATTAAAGTAAATGAAATGTATCTAAATATATCAAGTTTTTACACAAGGGGCATTTTCATATTCAGCTTGCTGCTTGATTTGATCTTTTCTTGAACACTGATGTCATCCATTCATTAACAATTCAGATTTACCAACCACATACTGAGGAGAAATGTATCATGTGCTTGCATCAGCTCTATGAGATGAGCCATATGAGTAGGCACTTCTAGTTTCCTGACAGTCTATAAGATATGTTTTTATTTATTTATTTTTAATTAGCCACACTGCCGTCTTGTGTTAGTTACATTATCTGTCATATTTAGGTATGAGCTACGGATGCGATATTTTCCAAAAGGTTACCTCAGTCACTTCTCTGAAGACAAACCCTCCCTCAACTACCTCTACCACCAGGTATGCAACCAAAATGGCGTAAAGGTAGAGTTAGCAGTCAATTTAGAAAGGAGTACTATTTAATTTGAACGCCCCCTACCACATGATTATTTATTGATTTAAATGTTTCCTTCTTTAGGTAAAAAGCGACTACATGCTTCATATAGCAGACCAGGTGGACCAAGATGTGGCTTTGAAATTAGGTTGTTTAGAAATTAGGTATGAAAATCTGTTTGTTGCAAATTTTGTATACTAGTCATATGAAAATGTATAACAAAAGTATTCTATGATTCTAATTAAATATATATTTATTTGTGTATATTTAGGAGGTTTTTTAGAGAAATGCCCGGAAACGCTCTGGACAAAAAATCAAACTATGAACTACTAGAGTAAGATGCAGTATTATGGCCCTTTTTAAAATGTTGTTTATTTGTATGTATTTAAACAATCTCTTTATTTTCAGGAAAGATGTTGGTCTTAGAAGGTTTTTTCCTAAAAG
The DNA here is from genome assembly GCA_036785185.1 of Paratrypauchen microcephalus. Taxonomy (NCBI): domain Eukaryota; kingdom Metazoa; phylum Chordata; class Actinopteri; order Gobiiformes; family Gobiidae; genus Paratrypauchen; species Paratrypauchen microcephalus. The sequence goes on along the minus strand of JAVJIX010000002.1, from coordinate 13,101,453 downwards.
CCTGCTGGATTCGTTGAAGGTATGACTTATATTGATGACGGTAATGCTTTGGAAACTGGCCGCAGCCCCATCAGACTACAAAGAGCTGACAATATAGATTTATCAGACCGACAAGGAAGCAGCTGATTACTGTCTGGCTTAATGTTGGATTGTGCTGTATCTGATTTGTGGAGTTGTATTTAAACCACTTATCAGAAAAAAAAATTAAGTCTTTTAAAATTTAAGTATTTTATTCCCAGAAAGGTAATGCTTGAATGTTATTGTTATTATTGTTGTTAATTCTTTATTTCTCTTATTTGTAGGCTAAAACCCTTCGGAAGCAGATCCAACAGACTTTTAAGCAGTTTGCAAATTTCAATGATGAGCAAAGCATCCATAAGTTTTTTGAAATCCTTACTCCTATTTATCGATTTGACAAAGAGTGCTTCAAGTGTGCTTTGGGGGTAGGACCACACGCATCTCTTTAGTTCTGTTAAATACAAGAAATTGTTCTGGAAAAATTAGTGTTTATCTTATATTTTTGTGATTTCATTATAGTCCAGTTGGGTAATATCAGTAGAGTTGGCCATTGGACCCGAAGAAGGAATCAGCTACCTCACAGACAAGGGCTCAACGGTAAGGGGTCTGTTTGAAAACAGTTTCTCTTCTCCCTGCTCATAAACACATGCATGCTCGGTGAGATCAATGCTCTATAGACGGTGGTAATTAGCTCTGCTGCCCTCTACTGGCATGTTTATTCTGACTTTGCTGAAACTGAATTTGCCACACAGACATACAAGTATTCATACAATCTTGATGGATTGAAAATATTTGTTTTTCGTAATATTAACTTAATTAATGTTTTGTTCCTACAGCCGACACATTTAGCCAACTTTAACCAGGTCCAGTCCATCCAGTATTCCCCTTTAGAAGAGAAGGACAGAAAAGGCATGTTGCAGCTGAATGTAGCTGGGGCACCAGAGGTAAACTACTACTACGACTACTACGACTACTACATCTTCTAACAGTATCATATAAAATTGCTATTTGCCAATGTAATAATTAAAGAAAATCACTGTAAAAGTTGCTTCCTTCTTTATTTTCTGTAAGTGAGGAGCTTTTTATTGAATGTCTGTATTGGGATATTTGCAGTACATTGACAGAGGAAGTTATTGGCATAAATAAGGCTCTTATTGTGCTCAGTTCCACAGTGAAACTACTCTCTGCCTGTCTGTCACTCCTCTGTCTTCTACAGCCCCTCACGGTTACCACGGCATTGCTGACCACAGCTGAAAACATGGCTGACCTAATTGATGGTTACTGTCGACTCGTCTCCTCAGTCTCTCATTCCTTCATCATCAGAGTCCATAAAGGTAAGCCTCCATTATTTTTTTTATGCAGTGGCTCCTCTTTTTTCCGGTGGATACAATGACCACTCGAACATTTGGATGACAAACGACAGCCTTTAAAGACCAAATGTTGTGCATATCCATCCACATACCCATCCTCTTTCTGTTGTTTAAATAAACTATTTTGTGAAGGCAACTATTGTTATGATTTTAGGATCTACAAAAATACATTAAATTTAATTGAAATATAACAGAATTCCAATCACTTTTCCCTAGCAGTTTTTTGACATACTGTATTAAGAAATTCTGGTGACCCATTCAAAAGTTTTGGAGACCCCAATAACAAGGTTTAAAGTCACTGTTGTATAGAATTCTGGTGTGTAGAAATACATAAAGAATCAGTATGTACTTAAAATGATAACTTATCAAGTTTGCTTATTTGGGAATATTTTCTTTATTTTGCTTATTATAATTTTGTCTTGCAGAGGGAGACAGGGCTCTTCCATCAATTCCAAAGTAAGTGGCCTCTATTTTTTTATATTTATATCTATATATCTATATCTAGAAGAAGGACAAGTGAGATGATGCCGGGTCATAGATAGAGCTAACTACATAGAAACGTCAACAGTGGAGCTCATTGACGGTGCACATTTGTGGTTGTTATGACATGCAACCGCAAATCTATTTTTCTTTTTTCATATTTATATATGACTGATAGAGGTTTTCTAAAGGTATTCTAGAAATGGGATATTTTCGTTCTCAGTAACCAACCCACCAACTGTGCTGTCAGTTGTTGTCAAACAAGTGTTCTTGACACACTTTGCATGCAACTGCTCATAAATATGTTAATTCATTCAAGCACTAGACACGAACTCTCGTTTCTCCTCAGGGTTTCAAATCATGAGAGGCGTATGGAAAAGAGGATGGACGGAGTACGAACCAGAGCTGTTTGTGTCTCAGGTACAAAGTCTCATTTAGCTCTATTTAGTTCTCTCAGTGTTATCAATAACACTTGACTGGTGGAGGAAGGACATTACAGACTTCCTGCACACATGTGCCACAGCTAAGCCACACTTCTCTCTATAATGCCTCATCTGTGTGTGCAGTGAAGAGTCCTTGTGCGTCCAGATGTCCACATGGAGAGCTTTAGTCACTCTTGTTTTGACCAAAACACTGACCTCTCATTCACTGCGAGTAGGGGAGGGTGATATACCAGAAATGTATAGTGAGATTTTTCTGAGTATGTAGTTATCATAGATTTTAGTGTTATTATTATTGCGAGAAGAAATATCCTAATATTCTCTCTCGTTTGGTCAATAATCATGAATTAATCATCATAATTACATTTTATTCACATTGTCTAGATCACAATTGCTCTAGTTAACCAGCTTAACCAGCTCTAACCAGCTTTAAGAAATCAAACTCTGTGGATTATAAAGTAAAGCTAATGTGCATATGGCGAATAATGCTAAAATTATGTATGTGTTCTTAAAATTGTATTAAAATTTGAGGCCATTTGTGTGAATTTGAGCATAGAACTGCAACAGAAAAATAAATGAATGACGATGAAACAATCTCTCCAGCTGGCAGACTGTCACATGATTTGATTTTAAAATGTCACATTGACTCTATCCACACTACCACTGGAAAAAGACCCATAACTAAACCATGACTGAATACTCATTACCTGTTGTGTATCAAACTTCAACTAACTCTGTCCTCTTTTTTCCTCTGTGTGTCATCTGCATGCTGCTTCGGCAGGTCATACTAGTGGAGATGGTAAAGAGCATTCTTTACATTAAATGCCGTCTTTTTCAGTCTTTCTGAATTATTTTACTTGTATGTTTCCCTTTGTCTGTTGTTTTTGTTGCCCACCTCAGTGTACTTCACCTTTCTGCTTAAAACAGGGGAGCTCTACAGTTCAGAATGCTTTAACTGTTTCAGTACCACTTCTTTTCATTTGCTGTTGTAGATAAGGGCTATAAAAACTGTCAGTTATTCTGGTTAATTGCTGCAGTCCTACTGTGGCTAGCCTGCAGATGATTTTTGTCCTGATAATTGATGTTGTGTTGATGCATTTTGCTCAAGACACTATGTCTCATTTGCTTGAATATTTTCTGTTTTTGTTTTTACTTTTTATTGTAATTTTAACATTACATTTGCCCTGTTCCAGAAACTGATGACTATGCTGAAATCATAGATGAAGAGGACACATATACAATGCCATCAAGTGAGTAAATACATTTCCAGCTTAGACATGAGATAAAGCTTTAGGTAAGGAAACCATAGTTTGTCTTATGTTGAACTGGTGAATGTATAGTTATAATATGAACTATATATAATATAGCGTTGTGCGTTAAGCAAGACACCTTCATATTGTCTTAGAAATAAAATCCCTTAGAATTATAGAACTTTACAAATTAAGTGTGCTGTGCTATGCTCTTATGATGTAAACTGCAATGTGTTTGAGAAGCATCATTGCCATCATGCTATGTATTAATGCTATTGCAATGATATCCCAAATAAGTAATGTCAATGAACACATCAAGTGCCTTTAAATGTATCCTCTTTGTTGCTAGACATACACATTGTTACACTATTCATAATCTAAATCTTGAAACAGAACACAAATGTAAACCTTTACATTTATAAAGTGGAAGGAACGCTTTCAATTTTAAACATTCAGCCAAACTTTGTGCATCTCTGTACTTACAGTTAGTTATGTCTGTCTCCTATCACTAACCCCTTTTCCAGAATACTATGGACTAGATCAAGGTAATGTCTGGAATAGCCTACTGTATTGTAATGCTCCCCCATTGGTGGTTGTGACCCTTATTTTACTTTTGCTTGCAACTTTTTAACTTAAAAAAGATGTGTTTTTATATTTTGTACTTTTTGAGACCTCTCACTGTTGATGTTTGATGAAAAAGCTAGGCTAGTGGACTTGTCGTTATAGTATCTAAGACAATGAGTTTAAAACTGTTAAAATAGAAAATAAATAAATAGAAACATTAAATTCAGTACTGAAGATTGTCAGTAATAGATGGGCAGCTATTACTTTTTTTTTTTTTTAAGCAAATGCAAAACACTTAGTAGTACATGGCCACACAAAGTCCATTTATAATAACAGCCTTTTCATAGACCATCAACTTGGACAAAGTCGGGTCTCGCAAAGCAACAGCTTTATAGCAACAGTAAGAGGAAATAACCTTTAAAATAAATATATACTAAAATCAACATATTTGATCATCCATTTGACCAGCCTGACTTTATCCACGTTTCATTGTGTTGAGTTCATGTCTTAATTATTGATGTCAGTGTTAACACCACATGCTCTGGCCTTGGTTGGCTGATGCTTTCTTGCATGATACTGACATTGAGTTGTTTTTATTTTATTATGAAAAAATCAGTTAAATCAGCTCGTCAGTGAACTGTGGTGGATTAAAGAGGATTTTATGTTGATAATCATCTAATCCACTGAAAAAGTTTCAGTATTGAAGCCATCCAACCCATAACAAAATTGAGTGTGAAAGTTCTCTGACAAGTTTGGTTTCACATAGAGCCTGAATATAAATTTAACATAAGCTCCTGTGCATCTTGTGTTTCATAATTATGCGCCTGTTGTTTTGTGAACCTAGCTCGGGACTATGAGATTCAGCGGGACCGTATTGAGTTAGGGCGCTGTATAGGTGAAGGTCAGTTTGGAGACGTACACCAAGGCATCTACATCAGTCCAGTAAGTAGGATGTTTTTTTAAATGTTTTAATATTTTACATACAACAATAAATCTTTAACTTTTATTTTACTTGTAGGAAAACCCAGCATTATCCGTGGCAGTAAAAACATGTAAAAACTCAACTTCGGACAGTGTTAGAGAAAAATTTCTTCAAGAAGCCTGTAAGTAACCCCTTAAAACTATTAATGTATGTCCAAATAGCAAATTATTTTGAATTGACTGAAAAATATGTATTCATTTAACCTTTATTTTATTTTACTGTTTGTTATTCTATTTGGATACAATTTCATATTAAATACCAAATAAAAACGAATTACACCAATACTTTTTGTTAACTTGTTTTCCAGTGACAATGCGGCAGTTCGATCACCCTCATATAGTGAAGCTTATGGGTGTCATTACAGAAAACCCAGTCTGGATCATCATGGAGCTGTGTACTCTCGGGGAGGTAAGACTCAGCCCCATGTGAACTTTAGATGGATGATTCCATTTGTATGAATGCTCAGGATTAAGATAGATTTATGGTGCTTTTAAACTGACCACAAGGACAGAATGACTTTTCCATCCACATCACCTCTTGATGTAAATCTTGTTTTCCTCTCTCTGTAGCTGCGGTCGTTCCTCCAGGTGAGAAAGTACAGTCTGGACTTGGCTTCGCTCATCCTGTACTCCTACCAGCTTAGCACCGCTCTGGCCTATTTGGAGAGCAAGCGCTTTGTCCACAGGTATACCCCAGACATTATAAACCATTTCATTGTAGATTTGCTCTTTGAATACAGGCAGACAATTTGATATGACCGTTTAATCAAATAATGCCACATGTTTAATGATATTTACATTTGAGTTTAATTCAGTTAAAATGTGGTTATTTTTCTCCTATCAGGGACATAGCAGCCCGTAATGTGTTGGTGTCTTCAGTTGACTGTGTAAAGCTTGGGGACTTTGGTCTGTCTCGATACATGGAGGATAGCTCTTATTACAAAGGTATCTATAACACAGTAAATATGCTATGGATTACATGATATGAAATAACATTTGAAGTCTGCTCTTTGTTGGTCACAATACAAGCAGAATTCTGCATTAGTATTCATGGGACTCTTAGAATCAAACGGAGCAGTGAAGTGTAACTCATTTTTCCTTATCATTTCCTCACAGCCTCCAAAGGCAAACTACCTATTAAATGGATGGCACCGGAATCTATCAACTTCAGACGATTTACTACAGCAAGTGATGTGTGGATGTTTGGTAATTTCTTTCTTGACTTACAATTCTAAACTTTATATTTTGCAAAATGATAACCCATTAAATCATGTCTTCTCTTAGGTGTCTGTATGTGGGAAATCTTGATGTACGGCATAAAGCCATTTCAAGGTGTGAAGAACAACGACGTCATTGGAAGGATTGAGAATGGCGAGCGGCTGGCAATGCCCCCTCAGTGCCCACCCACTCTGTACAGTTTGATGACAAAGTGTTGGTCATATGATCCAAGCAAAAGGCCGCGATTCAACGAGCTCAAAACACAACTCAGGTAAACACTGACAAACTGTTAAAGTACCCACTTCTAACAGCAGGGGTCACTAATTGATTATTTAAGTGAGGTACTGTATGTTGAAGCCTTTCACTTCCTTTTTATTTTGAGCAAGGCAATATAAATATAAACACAGTGCTGAATAAGCTAATAATTTTTATTATTTTTTTTATTTTTTATTTTTTTTTTAATCACTCATGGTTTAAAGGAAAAGTAACGTTATTTTACAATCTGAGCCTTCTTTCGGTAATAAAACAAGTCGTTTGACTCACCCATAGCACGTTGGTGTCATTTGGAGCTGTTTGGTAAAAGTTATGTTGTAGCGTATCCGTTGGCGTGAGTACTCGGGGCATTACTTTCCGGTCTCCAAATACAGGGATGAAAGAGTTCCGCTTTTTAGCGGATCTCCGCTTTTTTTTTTTTAGCCGCGTGGTAATTAAAATTTTTTTTTTTTTTCCAAATACGTTGAAATTTTGGGTGTGTATTATATATGTATAATTGTGTTTAGGGTTGCCAACCGTCCGTTGAAAAATGTAATCGTCCCGTATTCAGAAACAAAAGTACATGTCTCGTATTAAACTTGTACATGTGTGCGGGGCCGCGCGAGCTTGTGTGCTCTTCTGGTGCTGCGGACACCGCACGCCCCGAGCTGCGCCGCGAGTGCGCTCTCTTGGCTTGTTATCAGACTTTGATGTCGCAAAATCGGGGTCAGTGCCGTGTTTTGATATCAAGCGTGACTTTCCGCTTTTTTCATGATTGGCCACTTTCATCCCTGCAAATAACACAAACTTTAGCACTTTTCAAATCATAGAAGCCCGATGTCTTAATCTACGGTTTCGTTTGAAGCAAAAGTGGCCTGTAATCCGAGATCCATAGTTTTCAGCTTTGCGTTTCATGTTTGGGTCCCGGGAGCTGAGAGCACAGTCTGCGCATGCGCACTGGCGTCCTCATCAACTCGAAACTATGGCTAAATCTCGGATTACAGGCCACTTTTGACCACACGAAATCGTAGACTAAAGACATCGGGCTTCTATGATTTGAAAAGTGCTAAAGTTTGTGTTATTTGGAGACCGCAAAGTAATGCCCCGAGTACTCACGCTAACGGATACGCTACAACATAACTTTTACCAAACAGCTCCAAATGACACCAACGTGCTATGGGTGAGTCAAACGACTTGTTTTATTACCGAAAGAAGGCTCAGATTGTAAAATAACGTTACTTTTCCTTTAAATTATGTACTTTTAATCTTCAAACTTTTACAAAAATTTCAAATTCTGTTAAGATACTAATTTATAGATTCAATACACAATACCAAATCCGATACCATGATGATAATAAAATAAAAAATACAATATTTTGACAGTGGAATGTCATTTTCAACATTAAATCATAGTACTTTAATATTACCATGTGGTCTTGTATCTGTCCAGGCATGTTCTATATGGGCTTATGCCAGTCTAATACTAGTTCTGATACAGCGCAAGATCATTCTAAAGCTGTTCAGAAAAGGTTACTTGTTCCAATAAGTATCTAGTTTTAATACTTTTAATATTGAGTTCTGATTTTAGATACTTTTGCCAACTCTACTGAAAACTGAAGTTCATTTATACAATAGAAATCTGCATTTTGAGTGTGTATATTACACACTGTTGTCAAAGTTACCGATTTGTTATAATGCCGTGACTTAAGTCTCTACTACTGCCAAGATGAACAATATATCTTTAATACAATAAGTATGTAGCAACTAAACACTAGGTACCATTGGTATAGCAATTATGCAATCCAGATTACTTATAAAGCAATTTGTGATAGAAAAATCAATGCAATTTTCGTGTATTTCCAAGCCTTATTTTGGAAATTACAGTCATGAAGATAAAGTGGATTTTGGCTTTTCCCCAGCCACAATGACTCAACAATTAAAAGCAACATGAACAGACCTGTAGCCTAGGTAACAACAGCAAAGAGTATTTGACATTCATTGTTGCAATTTAAAAGCATCATGAAGCATGCTTGATTTCCTTGAACATGCACATTCCCCTCTTAACAGGTAACACGGTAACAGGAAAATCAGCATATTAAACCCCCTGGAGTTTATGAGTCCACTAAAAATCAGCGTGACTCACATCTTAAATTCCTCTGTTTCTCCAAAGTGTCCATTGTTCACTGTGCTGTTACTTTTTCCTCTTATTTATGCTATAATGTCATATACGCAAATATGCTTCATTAATTCAGTGTGTACTTTTAATCTATAGTCTTGCTAGCCTTAGTCTGGAAAGGGGCATTTGTGCTGGATCTCTGAGCTAACTAAATGTAATGGCATTTATTTAATTGTCAAAGACATTACCATGGTGTTAAAAGGTGGAATTTTTAATTATGGCTTGTTCATTGTCATAGAAACCAAGTTAATACTGTCTATGTTTACTTTACTCTCTTGCTATTAATAGTAAAACTCACTCCATATAAGGAATTGTGAATTAGTTTACTTTTGGTTAGGGCAACATTTATATCATGATATCAATTATAGGGTTCTCTTGCCAAATATGCAGCTCTCACTGAATACTTAAGTTTTGCTAGACGGACCAACGTGAGAGCTTTGCGTGTTTACACAATGGGCAGCTGCCAAGAGCTACAGTCGCTGAAACACGCAAAAAGAGAGAGAACAGTAGAATCAGAATAAAAGAAAGGAGGCACAGCAGGGCTGCAGTGGTGGTCATAGTGTACTCTTAAAATTACGCTACAGCTTTATTACAACTGCTATCATTGTTGAGGATTCAAGAATACATCTAAGCTACTTGCTAGTCTAATCTAGTATAGATATTTTTTTCATCAATACTTCAACTAGCCTTGCTCTAAAGGTAAGATTTTACAAAGCTACATTAAGTTAGTCTGCATGATTGGTTAAATGTAATGGCCAACAGATGATAGTATTTGTAAGGGTTTTTATAAGTTATCATTCTTTGTAAGAAAGAATTTCATGGAGGAAGTGGACCTTCTACTTTCTGTATTTCTTTGTTAACTTCCCTTAAAAGTGAACTTGTAATCTATTCAGTAATGGTCTTATTATGGGAAAACGAGGCTGTGGATATTGTGATGGAAAAAAAGACCAGACAAAAGAATGACTTGGACAGGTGCAAGCTCACACTCGCATAGATGCAGCGCACACAGCAGGAAACTGGGCTCAGCTAATGTTTCTGAAATAGCATTTAATCTTGTTCAGGATACAAGAGACTGACAATATGACTCAGTGGATGTTGCATTCAAGTTTCTGCTTTTTGTTAATTTTACTTGGGTGAGCCTTCATTTGGTGAACTAACAGGTCAGTCAAATTGATGTGGAAAATCTACTAAACTTGTCTTTAAAAATGCCTGTGATGTACCTTGTAGTTTATAATCAATGACTAACAATAGCTGACAGTATGTTTAGACTTGGCTTTTTTGTATTTATTGTACATTTCTTTGATATTTTGAGGTGCTGTAAAGATGTCATAAAGATGTCAATAATGATTGTAATTAAACACATTTAAACTAATGGTGCAATAACAACATACTGTGAATATTCTCTTTTGCTGCAAGAAATGGGAGACTAATATAGCTGGTATTTGATGGAGACTTTTAGTAGCAGCTGTTCTGTTGAGTGCTGAGTTGGGCCATGTGTTTGTGTGTTCAACTGCATATGAAGTGGTTATTTTGTCGCACCCATTCAAGAGCCTTAATAAGATTAATGGCAATCATAAACTATAATTTCTTCATTGTAGACAATTGGACTAAAACATTTCATAAAAGTTTGTTTGTTGTCTTGTGTATCTTGCTGCAGCACTATTTTGGAAGAAGAGAAAGTCCAGCAGAAGGAGAGGAACCGGATGGAAATGAGGCGGCAAGTCACAGTGTCCTGGGACTCTGGAGGGTCTGACGAAGCACCGCCAAAAGTAAGTCCATCACACACAGTTTATGTTTATGTGAAGTTGTGTGTTTGCAATTATAGCTCAAATGCAGCATTGTCCTATTAAATTCATTAAAATTGTATTATCATGATCTGTGTTTACAAACACTGGTGCCGTTTTGACAGTAAAAGTGATGCAATAGCATAACATCACTGTGCCATCATAACATTGACAGTGTTGTGCTTTCCTCTTACTCAGCTTTTTATCCTCTGTCCATTTTCTAAATTTACCCTCCTCACAGCATTTGTCCATTGTTTCTTTTTCTGTTTTATACAAAATAACCCAGTTTTAACTGTAACCATGTAAGCATCATCTTGTGCACATTTTTGCTTTATGTGTTGCTAATTAAAGGAACTGCATGTATGTTTTAGATTTCTATAAACAAGACCTCCGTGTCCTCAGATATGAAGTATCAAATCAAATATAGCTGATAATAATGCTGCTTATTTATTATTATTCACAAAAACATTGGACATTATGGCTAAGTTGTTAGCCATAATGTTGTTGTTATAATTGGGTGTTTTGAAAGCAAAATGAGCCCACATGAGTCTCATTTGGGTTGCCAGTTTCAATGCCGAGTTAAATAATAATAATAATAATAATAATAATAATAATAATAATAATAATAATAATAATAATAATACATTTTATTTAAAAGCGCCTTTCAAGACACCCAAGGACACTGTACAAAACAAAGTTAAAACATAAAAGTACTTAAAATACAAAGATACAAAACAGAGATACAAAACTGGAAGATGGTGAAAGTGACTGTTATGTGGTGTAGGATTGTCTGAACAGGTGTGTTTTGAGTCTGGATTTGAAAATAGGAAAAGAGTCAATATTGCGGAGGTCAGGAGGGAGTGAGTTCCAGAGCAGGGGAGCAGAGCGGCTGAAGGCTCTGCCCCCCATGGTGACGAGACGAGCAGAGGGAACAGAGAGCTGGAGAGAGGAGGAGGAGCGGAGGGAGCGAGAAGGAATGGAGATGTGGAGGAGGTCAGTGATGTAAGGTGGGGCCAGGTTATGGATCGCTTTGAAGGTGGTTAGGAGAAATTTAAAGTTAATTCTTTGTTTTATGGGAAGCCAGTGTAGTTGTTGGAGGACGGGGGTGATGTGGTGGGAGGAGGGGGTCCTGGTGATGATGCGGGCAGCGGAATTTTGGAGAAGCTGCAGTTTCTGGAGGGATTTATTGGGGAGACCAAAGAGGAGGGAGTTGCAATAGTCAATCCGGGAAGTACCGTAACAAGGCTGTGAACGAGTATGACAGTGGTGTGAGGAGTGAGAGAGGGGCGGAGACGAGAGATATTGCAGAGGTGAAAGTAGGCGGAGCGGGTGATGTTATTAATATGTGATTGAAAAGAAAGTGTGCTGTCAAGGATGTCACCCAGACTCTTGACCTGAGGGGAAGGAAGGACAGTGGAATCATGGATAGATATAGAGAAACTGCTGGATTTGGAGATAGTGGAGGGGGTGCCTACTAGGAGGACTTCAGTTTTAGAGCTGTTAAGTTTGAGAAAGTTGGAGGAGAACCAGGAATGGATTTCTTGTAGACAGAGGGTAAGAGAGGTTGGAGGGAGAGATGAGGAAGGTTTGGTAGAAATGTAGAGCTGGGTGTCATCCGCGTAACAGTGAAAAAGAATGTTGTGTTTACGGAACAGAAAGCCAAGTGGAAGGATGTAAATGATAAAAAGAAGGGGACCTAAGACAGAGCCTTGGGGAACACCAGCAGAGACAGGGAAAGTGTTGGATTTGCAAGATTTGAATTGGATGAATTGACTGCGATCAGAGAGATATGAAATGAACCAGGAGAGAGGAATGTGGGAAATACCAATGGACTGAAGTCTGTGAATGAGGATTTTGTGGGAGATTGTGTCAAAGGCTGCTGTCAGATCGAGGAGGATGAGGATAGAAAGTAAACCGGAATCAGAAGCTAACAGGAGGTCGTTGGTGATTTTGAGAAGTGCAAAATCCCCAAGGACCCTGAACTGAATCTTCTCTATCTAAACCACAGCCTCTGCATTCAGTCATTAATCAGTGCCTTTGCTGCTGCAGTATATGCTGTTTATATATTAAGAAAAACTTTTGTGTGTCCTGTATATGCAGGTTAAACCACAGGGAACACAAATTCACATGTGATTGCATTATTTTTGTTAAACTGTAGGAGCTCAGGCTACATACAGTTCCTTTCCTGTCTCTACTTTAGTTAAGTTTACCTTCATCTCTCCTCCATCCTTATACTTTTCTTCCTCCTGTGCCTGTTGTTTTTTTCTGTCTGTTTGCAGCCCAGTCGCCGCCCCTCCCTGCAGCCACCCTTTACCCTGGACTGCCTGTCTGCTCCTTCACCCTACTACCATTACCATCCAAACCGGCGCTTTGCCTCTCAGCTCTGCCTCGGAAACCCTCCTCCCTCATTCTCCTGCACTGACTCTCTCTCATTCACCTCCCACTCCTCCACTCTACCTCACCCTCGAACGTCATACAACTGTGTACCCCATCCTCCTTTATCCCAAGTTAACTCTATGGATGAAGATGTCAGATTTTGTTCTTCTCAGCACTCACAAACTCTGCCTAATGGTTATTTCAGCAGGACAAATCCAACGACAAATGGCTACCTCCTCTCTGACTCTTACTCCTACCCCAGGCGTTTTCCCTCCGCTCTTTCTCTTTCCAGTCCGAACCTCTGTACTCTGCCCTATAGCATGTCAGTCATTTGCCCTCACACCATTCAAAATATCCAGCTGTGTTCTAATTCAAGTCTTAAAACCATGCAAAGCTTTCCTCCCAGCTGCCAGTCTAATCCACCGGTCCATCCTGATTTTGAACAGCACACTATGAGACAAAGTGGCCGACCCCCCCAGGGCTCCTCTGCCCCCCTCTCACCCCCAAAAAGAGAGACGCTCCTCCCCATAAACTCTGTCCAAACACTGCCTTTGGCTCATCCTCCTTCACATCAGAAACCTCCTAACCTCTCAATAACCAACCATTCAGCGTGTTCTGAAAGATCTGTGTGCTACCCACCCAAGGCAGGTGTTGTTCACATATCAGAAATGTACTCACAATAGCATGCATGCTTCCTAACACAAACATGGGTTACAAAATGCTTCCTGCAATTATAATCAGAACTGTCACTATTGCATCACAGTTGACTTGGAGAGATCTCAAAGTTTGAATTTGATGGGGTCAGGACTCGAGTTATTATCTTGATTTTTTCATGAGAAATATCTAATAGAATAAGCCAATCTTCAGTCATGTATGTATTAGTAATAAAATGGGTATTTGCATCTGTCTATCTACATTCAAACATTCAGGATATTAATATTGTTATTTTCCTACCCCTCGTCTTTCACATACAGTATACATATGCCGAGAGTTTGTGATCTCATCTAAAACCCACCGTTGTTGTTGATTACAGTAGATTGAATTCTTGGGTGACCCTAATAAAACTACACATAGCCTTAATAATGCATGAACAAAAACAACTTAATATGCTGAGCCTAACTCTAAACCCCAACCCTATTTGATCATTATGAATGAAGTCTTTGTTCATGCTTTATTGAAGATAATTACAACGATTACATTACAAAGATGTGCTAGTTCATGTAGTTCATACTCTTGCATTGTTCTTTGCCATGCCTGTGACAGACAAATGTTTGCATCTGTTTGTGTCCAACATAGTTTGATGTGTCCTTGGATTACTGTCCCCTGTTTCCACTCAGTTCAGGATGCCTGCGATTAATCCTGGGTCCAGTGGGCTTATAGGCTCCAGTGACCTTACTCAACTGTTCTGTTAGCTGTGGAGCTAAAGCTAACATGTGTGCTCACGTAATAAATCTAGTAGTCAGATCGTAAATACCACCAGCCTGTAACTAAAGTTTATAGATTACATTGGGAACCTTTTTACATTTGGTGGACCTGAACCACAGTGACTTTCTGCCCCTGAGGTCACAGTTTTAGCAGATGAAACACCCAAACTATAATACATGTAATTTAGTGCTGTTTCGTGGGTGCATATTACACAAATGTTCACTTGGTTTAATAGCACATTTACATTGTTGCTTAAGGTTGTAATCATATATTTGGGGCTGTATTACAAACATTTGCAAAACTGTAGTACATTTCACCAATTTCATGATATGCTCAAGTGTTGTGTTTTTCAGACAAAGAGCAATAGCCATTGTTTTGTGATGTATATTCATTAATTTAGAGGAATTAAGTCATTCAATAACGTCACACCCCCCCCCCCCCCCCCCCCGTCCATTGTGTTTATTTTCCTAACGTCTGGATCTGATGTCAACTCTTGATATTCCCAGGAAACATCCCTTTTTCCTTTCTATTTAAAACAAGTTTAACCTCAAGATGTCACCATGGTCTGTGTGTGAAAGTTAGATCATTGTTTTCAACCCATCATCGTCGTCAATGTCCCGTTGGCTTCCTTTTCCGTGGCCATGCGTTTCTTCTGTCTGTTACCCTCTTGTTTCCTTGTCTTTGTGTCTGTCTCGCTGTCGGAGGTGTGGTCCAGAGCAAGCTACTATGAGAGACTGTTGAAGGTAGTGGATTTAAACAGTGCTGAACATACAAGGAAATATGGCTGCTTGATAACAGAAAAAACTCATAATCACGATTATTTATCTCATAATTGAAATCATGATGACTTTAAAATATTATTTATGTACTGTCAAAAGTCATTTATAGAGGTAAAATGTACTTATTGTATTCATAAGTTTGTGATTTACAATTTAAAAGCTACTGAAGACAAGTGGATTTTTTGTAGGTTTTTTGGGGTAGATTTTTTACTTTTTAAAATGATTATTTACTACACATTTTTGTGGTGTAGTAAAACAAAATAACTATAATTACATTTTCTTAAGGCTTTGTTGAACATGCATCATGTCTAACCACAAATTATCATATTGACTTTATAACATTTTGTCCTAATTTTTCAGACAGAGCTAGTCAATGCCAGTTCCACTAACTGCTTGCTGGACTTGCCGCCCAGTGGGTCTTCCCTGTAATGATTGACAGCTAACTTAGCCACACAAACTCTTCCTCTGGGTTTGTGTGATGTTTGTTGTTCAATGTCCCTCTATGTTTTTTATCCTAACAATGGCATTAGAGTTTGGAATCAGTTATGTGTTTACTAATGTTTTTTGTTTTTTTTGTAAATTTGTAGCCAAGTCGACCTGGATATCCCAGTCCACGCTCAAGCGAAGGATTCTACCCCAGTCCCCAACACCCAGGACACTACCAGGTATCAAGTTTTGTTTTTCTATTAGCCACATAAGAATAGTTTTCCTATTTTTTAATTAAGAGTATGCAGGCTCTGTTTGTACTGTTTTAAAGGGTACAGTAAAAGATAAAGATAGGAGTAAAAATAAAATGAAATGGTTGTATTCTTTTCTTTTTTTACAGAAGCGCTAAACTGAATGTTTTGAGATAATAACAAGTAGCAGCTTTTCTAGATTTTGTGTGATATCCATGACGACCCATAGCGGTTACAATTTAAAATAATAATCCTCAAAATGTCCTTCAAAACAGAAGTTGGTGTAGTGTGGAATTAAATAGTATTTTTCTGTCTTATCAGATGGCTGGGTACCCAGGACCCCACACGCTACCCTCTGTCCCCAGTGCCCTGTACCCCCCCCAGGCCATGGTGGACACACATCACGCCCACACCCACCCACGCCAGCATGTCCACGGGCACTCGCATGCCCAGCTCCACCCTCTGCCTCATGGACAGGACATGGCTGTGTGGGCCTCTAACATTGAGGTAAGAAACAAGCCTGGTCAGTGGTTTTTAGTGTTCATACTTGGGCATTATTAAATAAATAAATAAATAAATAAATTAGGACACTAAACTCAGAACTAAACAAGGACCAAACCAGTGTGAAAGCCTCCTTAGTTATGCTTTTTAATTTGATTTCCACCATTTGAGTTTTCATCAGTCTGGTGTCTGTGTCTGTCTCCATGTGTTGCTGTTGTGTGCATGATGTCTGCTGCGTCCTGTGTTGCATGCACATTTTGTTTGTGTTTTGTTTGTTTGTGTATAGGACAGGGCAGTAGACATGCAGCCGTGTGTAGGCCCTCAGTGTCTGTTAATGGAGGAACAGCTGATGATGCAGCAGCAGCAGATGGAGGAGGATCAGAGGTGGCTCGAGCAGGAGGAGAGGCTGCTGGTAACACACACATATCACACAAGCATATGAAAAGAAACAAGCAGATAATAATGAAATAATAATAGGTAATAACTATAATACGTTAACATTTAAATGGTTTATATGGATATGTACAATAAATAAAACTAAAGTTACACTTTTAACTATGGTTTTATGAATCCCAGAGAGAGTAGAGATGAAACGGTACCTTTTAAGAAAAGGGAATAAATATATGCATTTTTTTTACATGTTTAATCTTGTTTTGTGTAGTACAAGACCATGCATGCAGCCATTTCATATAATTTATACTCTGTAAGTGAGAAAATGTTTTGTCATGTATACATTTTATAGCATAATAAGCAAAAGGAAATACTTAAGCATCAGTACCATTCTGTGCTATGTTCTAAGTCACGACAAGTTTTCCATTGTTATAAATGAAAAACATCTGCATCTTGCCAGGAAGAGATAGTGTTAAGAACACTTGAGCTCAACAGAGGGGGGCTGTTAATTTTTCATTTGTTTTGATTGAAGGCCTCTTTGGGAGTGAGTGTGAAACAGCAAGAGTTTGCAGGCAGGTGTGGCCTGTGTGAATTCCAGCCTAATGATAGGCTTGGAGAATCTGACAGACCAATCAAGAGCCTGCTCGACCCACAACCACAAACTGACAGCACTCACATTACTGAAAAGTGCAGCGATGTGTATGGCCTTGCACATGAGCCCTGTGGTTCAGGGGTGGCTGTTTTTTATAAGATTGTCACTTTAGCGTGGGGTGAAAAAGGAAGGAGAAAGAAAGGAGGGTCTGTGAAAAAAGTACAGGACTCGTTCAGACTCCAGCTTTATGGGCAGCACCATCCCTCCTCCTCCTCCTCCTCCTCCTCCTCCTCCTCTGCTCTTTGTCTCTTTCCATGAGTTAAAACCACATGCAGCATAAGAGTGCAGAGGGAAGGAGCTAGGGTTCATCTCTTGATCAAACTGTTGCACATAGAGAAGATGACAATAGGAATAAATAAACAAAAGCCATAGACCAATAACACATTCATTTTGGATTCATTCTGCATTTTTGATGAACATTCTGGAGATGCTGGTCTTTAAGTCCTGTCTTGGAAAACTGGTAGGGATTGCTGACTTTCAGTGTTTATGGATTTATGCAAAGATGCAGCTTTAAAAAGTGGCATTTAATGTTTTAATGCTTTACTGCACCTAAATGCAAATTCTGAGTTGTTTTTTTTTTCTTAAAAAATTTCAAAAGTATCAGTTTAATATTATTCTTATTGACATTTGTTGTATGTTGTATGTATGTAATTTTTTCTTGTTTTTAATGAATTTTTTGTGTTTTTTAGAAACCAGACACAAGGAGCTCTAGAGGGAGTCTGGACAGAGAAGATGGAGGGTTGCAGCCACCAGTAAGTGCCTGATGTTTGAAGCCATGGATTTTTATATAATTTTATATGACAAGATTTGATTTTATCCAGAAAAGAAATTGGAATTTTTGGATGGACAAATTGAAGCAGCAACAGTTTGTGACATGTTTGTTTTTATTAGCGTAGAGGCTAATGACCGCGGGACAGGAAGTGACCCGTACATGGTGCGGGGTCAGTGGATTCCCATAGCATAATTGGTTGTCTTGGCAAAATTGTAAACTAACTTTTGTTTATACTTTGTATGCCCAAATTCCATAATGTGATATTAGAACTACAATTAAAAATATCTTTATACTTTGTATGGCTTACTTTAAGCTTTACTTTTCCTGTTTATTCTCTGAATGTGTTTCATTTGGCAAGCACTAAATTACATTGTTGAGCTAAGCTATATGTAACTTTTTGCAAAACTAGCAATCTAGTGATCCAAACAAGAGTGTTGCCGTCTGCCTGATGCCAGCAGAGGCTGTTGCAGAAGTTGCCATAGGGTAGATATTTCTGTCTCTGTAATTCATCTCTGCTTGTCCTCCTCCTTCCACTGAATGGCTGTGGTTTGTGGTGGGAAAATCACCCTTGTTTGTGTGTTGAGTGTGTGTGAAAAATGTTGGCATTTTTGGGCATGTAGAACTCTACTGCTCTTTTAACACCAAGTGTTACAGATTTGTGATGCGTATATTTTGTGCCAGAATATAGTTGTAGCAACTTGGGCATAAATGTGTCTTTATTTCATATTCCTTGAAATTATTTGAAAAGAAAGTGCCAGTGTCAGATTGTAGTTTGACTCTCTCTCAAAGCTTGCCAGACCACACACCACTGAAAAGTTAAGTTGACTCCTCATCTGCTGACAGCTGGAGATACACTGAGACCTGGTGACCTGTGACAGGAGAACTAAACTGGATTCTCTACATTTTTCAGAAACAGCTTATGTTTTTTGCCATGAACTTTTAATTTCCTGTGAAGTCTGTTGTTGTGTGTGACTTGTTTGTTTGTTTGTTTGTTTGTACAGACTGGAAACCAGCATATATACCAGCCTGTGGGCAAAGCAGGTAATATACTGAAATGGCCCTACTATTTTACAGTCTGACACATTTGTTAGCAGATATCAATTTCAATATAGCATGATATGTTAAATGGAAACTAGATGGATTCCAATTACCATTTCATCTAGTGGGTTGGTTTAGTAATAATACCAGCATGTGAATTTCCCTTTTTTATCTTTAGAACATCCCGCTCCCCCAAAGAAACCCCCTCGACCTGGAGCCCAAAGTCAAGGGGGTGGTCTGGCCTGTGTGAATACTGGAGACAGTTACAACGATGGAGTGAAGGTGCTTTTGCCAAGAGAAATGCCACCACACATATTCAAAACCCTCATATACATTGCAGTACAACATTGCCTTATTAATATACCTCAACAACAACTACCACTAATCACATAGCTGTATATACCTATAGGAGTGTATGGTTTAAATATACACAGTGCATGTTTTAATGTTTACTTCTATCTCTTTTATGGATGCACTCTGTCCCTCCTCTCCCCTCCTGCACTTACTGTTGACCTAGCCCTGGCGGGTAAGCAGCACATCTATGTGTGTTTACTGTACGTCTTGTCCAGTTACACCTCACCATTTCTCCTGTCACTCTTCACATCAAACAAATCACATCTTTATCATTTTCCATATAGATTATTACGTTTTCATCTCTACTTTATCTGATTCAGCATTCACACTGTGTTGATGGTCCTTTGATGTTGAAAGTATTACTTAAAGGTACAGTGTGTAGGATTCGTGGTGCATAGGTGGATGGTGGCTATTGCGCTTCCTGTTTTAGCTACGGCAGACCTCGAGGGTCACCCGGGCGCGCTGTAACATGGACAGCTCGCGTACCCGCGCAAGAATCGCACGCACCCGGCACTGTGCGAGCCCTCGCCGACAACTACGGTATAAATAAAATGCGGTCCCGTTCACTGTTTGTTTTTTTTTCGCATGAAAGCACACATTCCCGATCGTGTACCATGACAATCTGCACATCAAATGAAATCTTACAGTCTCCTCTTTTTGACTATGCAATTCATTTCCCGGCACAACAATCACTCCCCCAGCACATGGGGCTTTTATACGGAAAAGCACAAAACGACGTTTGTTACTTAGCTTACCTTTGAAGGCTCTGGACAGGTCAAACTCAGTATTTCACCATAAACTTGGTCTCAATCTGTCCGTAAGGATCCAACGAATAAAATCCAGTAAAACAATTTAGTCCAAAACACGTGTTAGATCCATTACGACGTGTGATCCGGCAACATGCTTGTCGTTGTTTACCCAAAACCACGAGCCCTTGCCGAAGGCGGAGCCCAAATGTCCTTCTGCGGCTCTCGTAATCAAAATGGCTGCCTCTATATGGGGACGATCCCCCTTTTATGCAGGTATATCTAAGTCCAACAGAATACTTTGATTTCATGATGGAAGTGAAAAGGCTTGGAAAACACCATTTTTGATACCCATACCCATTTTTGAATGGGTATCTTCAATTTCTGTAATTAATGGGTAAAAATCTTACACACTGTCCCTTTAATGTATTTCTGTTGAATAAGTTTGGAAAAAGGTACAAAAATGGGAAATTATAAATTTGGTTGATTTTAGGTTTATTTATTTATTTTATATTGATATTACTTGCTTTAAATGCATAACATAGATTTACTGGTGCATATACCAGTATATATTACATCATGCAAAATTGTCTTATGTATGCATGTATGTGATATATATGTTTCTTGCAGTACATTAGTGCCATCTAATGGACACAACATGCATTAATACTAAAATGAAACTAACCTCAGTGCTCACCCATTCATCTATTTATCAGTTCACTCCATTATCTATTTATTAACCCATTAACTTGTATTTATGTAAACCTTTGTCCTTAAAAATTAAATATTGCAGCATTTACAGACTGTATCAAATACATTGTTTCTTATTGCTGGTCTTATCCTCCTTAGCTGCAGCCTCAGGAGATCAGCCCTCCTCCCACAGCCAACCTGGACCGCTCCAATGACAAAGTCTACGAGAATGTGACAGGACTGGTAAAGGCTGTGATCGAAATGTCCAGCAAAATCCAACCAGCGCCCCCAGAGGAATATGTGCCCATGGTCAAGGTAATTGTAACACAAGAATTTTTCATTTGACATAGATGTAGTAATTAGGTGTGCACAGTACCAGAACTGAAGTGCTTGGAGTAATATGCTTGGCTTTCTGTTAAGGATTTCAAGCGGTTAGTTGACCATGACTTTTCAGAATTACATCTGTCAGCAGGTTTTAATTAATGCATGTGAGATATGAATATTAGAAAATCCAGCTTTCATCACATGAATAATTGAAAGTCCTCTAGAGCACTTACTCTCTTTTTAATTTATACTTTCTGCAATGTTTAAATGGGATGTTTTAATTAATTTGGTCTGTGTTTTAGGATGTCGGCCTTGCATTAAGAACGTTATTGGCCACAGTCGATGAGACACTTCCTCAACTCCCAGCCAGCACACACAGAGAGGTGCATTTTACATACCGGATTATCTTTAACCTGGTTTGTTTTCATTGAACTAGTAGCTAATTTAATGTTCACATTTTCCTTTATAGATTGAGATGGCACAAAAGCTTTTGAACTCTGACTTGGCAGAGCTCATAGGGAAGATGAAGTTAGCCCAGCAATATGTGATGACGAGGTGAGACCAAATTTTATAAACTTTATAAAATTTTGTATTAAATTAATTACTTGATATATCACATTTGGGGACTAAATTACACTCTTGCTTTCAGTCTTCAGCAGGACTACAAGAAACAGATGTTGACAGCAGCCCATGCACTTGCTGTTGATGCCAAGAACCTGCTTGATGTCATTGATCAATCACGGCTCAAGATGATGGCCCAGTCCCGCCCACACTAGCCCTGACAAAGCGTAATCAGCAAGGCTTTGTATTCTATTTAAAGGACATCTTGGACAATGTTGGCGCTTAAGACTCTTGGACTCTTGTTTCAAAGAGAGAATGAAGCTGACTGCTCCGCTGTAGGAGACAACTATGGCTCTTATATTTTGATATAGTCTGTGAAGAATCGTTGACAAATCTGTGCATTAACTTTAAGGATACACTTCTCCACTGTGACTTTCTTATATCACACAACAAACAGTCGAAAACCTCCTAAATCAGGGGCCTGGTAGCTTGACTCTGGTTGGACTGGAACACAGAAAGGAGCTAGAGTGAATTTATCTGGTATTTTTATTAACTCTGGATATAACCTAAAATGAGCCAAAATCATCGGATCACAGGTGTACCCCGAAGAACGTCTATCTACAATGTGAATTTTTCAAAAGCCATGATCATGAACCTAATTTAACCACATTGAATCTGCATGAGATGTCTTCACTGGATTTCTTTTGTTGTCTGCAAACGTCCCTCCACTACAGAGTTCACTGACTGGATCAAACCAGTCAAATTTCCTGTCTGCCTTGAGCCCGTCATCTCAAACTGCCGCGTGGATGAAATTCAAAACTATCCTTCCTGTATTCTCTCCATCCATCTTTTGGTTTTTATTTATAGACAGAAATTGCAGAGGACGAGATGGACAGAACAGGAGATGGCAGAGGAAAGCAGGCCAGTCTACTTTTCACACACTACCAGAAAAAAACACTCTTGGCTTCCTCTCAACCAACTTTATCCTGGTCTCCAGCTGCTCATTGTCTGACAGTCTTCCTAAGTGAGGATATGGTTTATGCACCATCATATACTGTCTCATTGCATCTAGGGCTGTACAATTTAATCATGATTACAATTATTGCTTTAGTCTTATTTATAATGCAGTGTTTCTCAAACTCTGGCACAATGGTACACAAGCTCCTCCATTTGGTACATGGATTTCTCTGCAGTTCAGTTATATTATGAATTCTGGGCTAGCCCTTGTTTACAACTAGTATAGCCTATATGGTGTAGTGTGGTTTAGCCATAGTTAATACCTGGAATATTCCTGTATTACATCTGGTTGTACTCTGAAGGCTAAATATTGTTTTAGGTGGTACTGAACTGAAGTTTGAGAACCACTGCTATAATGGGTTTTAGAATGTGAACCACAATTGAACAGCGCTAATTGCAACTGCAGTACACTCAAGTACAGGGCAGATTGTACTGAAAACACTATGTATTACCATGAGCCACTTTATATTTATCTAAGTACACAATTTTATATCTTGTTTGGTGCCACTGACATATACAGGCTCAGTATCTGCTAATGTCTCCCAAAGAAAGCTCCAGGTAACACAGTCTTACCCTTGTGCTGTCTCCACATCAGGTGAACCCAACTATCCCTGCCTTGAATCACCAAAACAACAGGGAAACATCACACATCAAATGTGGATCCACAAAACTGGAACTTGTCTGTGAGACACAAATCACTGAAATGATCGCACAGCACACGGTTCTTTGTGTATTTTGACAGACTGTTTGTGAAATGTACAGGTGGAACATATGTGCCAGTATAGCATGATATACTGGTGTGATGGTAAATAGCATATTTGCACAGCACCAAAACCATTTTTACCCTCTTCTGCCCAGATGTTTCTGCTGCAATCTCAGTGGTTACACATCTGGATATCAATGGGTTAAAATGTGTATAAACTAAACACAATCTATTTTAACTGTTGTGTAAATCTGCTAATGTTGCTATATTGTAAGTTAAACTGGTGTGCGTCACTGGTCAATTGTACAGAACTCGTACTTGTAAACACTGGTTTTTATTTTGTTTTCGGGGCTGGACCGGCCATATTGTCGAAAAGGAAAAAAGCAATGAAATAAAATAATACTAAAATATATTACAATAGTCATTTTTGTTTAATTGGGTCTTTGTACTCGCATATAAATGATCATATGCCATTTAAAAAATATATTTTTTTGATTGATTGATTTTTGAGTAAAACATTTCAATTATTTACCTAATTTACAGTTTTCAAACAAGAAAATTAGTCTCTTAACTTTAAAATGAATCATGAAACAGCAACGAATGATATATTTTTATATTTTTGAAATTTATTTAAACAAGTGCATGTTGTACAGTGTTTACATGTGACATAAGCTTTAGTCATATTTACATTTTGGTGTTAAGTTAATATTTTAGTTTATTTACAGTGGTGTCTTCTAGTTTGTATAAGCCTCCTCTTTGTTTGGGTGGTCATTGGAGTATCAGTAGCAGTAACCCTCCAGTTAGACTTAGAAGTGTAATTTGAACATGTACTGACTCTGCTCCACTGAAGTTGCACAGGTTGTAGGCACTGCAGCAGGTCACTATGTTCCCGTTTCCGTTTGCGTCTGTTGAAGCCGAGGCTGCTGCTCCATTACACGTGGCTTTACTGGCGCACTGTTTTACAATCGCCTTTGCAGAACCTACACACGCACACACATTTCTTTAGTACCTTTGACTGCATTTAATTTTCTTTACTTGTAAATGTATTTATAGTTTTTTTTATTTTTACCAAGTTTGTCAACCGTCGTCATGCATGTGTCATGTACGGCCTGGCATTCCTGTGTGTTCTGGTTGCATGCAGCATTTGTGGGTGAGGACTTGCAGACATAGCACTCAAGTGGTAGTGCTAAAGATAAAAGACATGGTAAACATATTATGGCTGGTCAAACTGGACAGTGACAATGTATTTGTCGTAGGCAGACATAATATGATTGAATCACTAGTGGCAACTCCCAAAGCTTTATTCAAACTTGTTAAGCTAGTCTCTATGCTGAAACTCTTCTTACATAACATGCAATATTTAAAGTGCTTAATTCTTGAGCGAGTGTTGATATAAGTACAAATATACAAAAAGTTGAGACTTTTTACATCCAAAAAATCAATCAAATATTATCAAAAACAAGAAAACAGGAAAACTTTGTTCATTATATATTGATTGATTACTGATTACTTCATTTAAATGTATTTTATTCAGTGATGCAATAACTAAACATTTATTATTAACATACCGTGTTTCAGAAACACCAATACAAAAAGAACACAGAGGTTATGAATGCTAAATAGATACTTGTAATGTAGCACAAAACAAAAAATATTGATATACACATTTTGAAACCATATTTGACAGAATAAGCTGTTAGAAGGACCACTGTATGGACGGGCGATAGTGTCTAATCCAGATGGAAGAGCTCTCCTGATCCTTGCAGTCATCAGTGTTTACATACCTGGACTGAAGAAGAGGCTGAGGACCATGAGGAAGAGCAGCATTTTCCACTGATGTATGGTTCTTGTGCTGGTCCCAGCTGTCACCTGTCTGCTCTGTGCTGTCGACCAGAGCGTGCCGTGAGTGCAGTTTGGCGAGTTTGTTTTACAGAGGCCCTTTATCCACACAGCAGTTCCACCCATCTCCTATAGCGCTGGCATCAACCACAAAACATCTCACAAATGTGTCTGTGCTCATGTGCTCAGGCGACAGGGCTTGCTTTGGTTTCACAAATACTTGTTCTCTATTTATCTTATGTCAATCACAGACACACAGGCTGCTCAGGTGCCAGATGTTATGTCTTGTGCAGTCACAGGGATACTTTTGTTATATTTGTATTGGGCATGGAAAATATGGTGATTCATTTTTTGTTTTTACTCAAAACAAATAAATGTTGCTTTCAATCATAATTTGATAAACAAAAACTAATGCCATTTAACACTGTTATTAGTAATAATAATTAATAATCATAGCATTTATATAGCGCCTTTCATGACACCCAAAGCCTTTTACAATTCATTGTTCATTCACTCCACACTTGGTGGTGGTAAGCTACTTTCTGTAGCCACAGCCGCCCTGGAGCAGACTGACGGAAGCAAGGCTGCCAATCTGCGCCATCGGCCCGGCCCCTCTGACCACCTCCAACACTCACGCACACAGCACTTTCATACTAGGCAATGTGGGTGAAGTGTCTTGCCTAAGGACACAATGACAGTTTTTGCAACTGGCGCCCCTCTGTGGCACCTGGAATTCGCAGCGGTCTCCCATCCAAGTACTAACCAGGCCCTGCCATGCTGAGCTTCGGAGATCTGACAGGATCAGGCTTTGACAAGCAGGTATGGCCACATACCATATAATTGATTCATTCAAAATCCCTGAACTCTGCTCCAAACTGCATGCTTTACTGACGGAGTATTGGCTGTATTGGCTCATCTAAAAAGTCTCAAGCTGATCACTGACAATTTGAAACAATTTGTACAGTCCTAATGCATATTCCAATTGCTAATATAGTAACAATATAGTTATTCTGAAATGGCAATTTTGCTATAATCTGGCACAAACATATTTCCTCTCGTGTTTGTTATGTAAACGTTTTTTTATGTGCATTGTCCGTGATAAATAAGCAGATAAACTAAACTAAAGATAACTAGATAAGTTTTAGTCGTATAGAAATCACATTTTTATGGAATATTACTTGTATCAGCTCTGAAAATATTGTCAGACATACAGCAGGTAATTCCTAGATGACAGAGCCCAATGTAAAACAATGGAATGCAAAACCACACACCCAGAACACACCCAATTAACAACGCACAATGCACATCGACATGTGTCCCTTAATATGTATTTATACCAAAATACTGTATAAAATTAGATACTGGTTCAACAGAAACTACTACAACTAAAGCACACAGAGACACACCACTGTAAGAGCCTTTTATTTTTTATTCTTGTTATAGACGTAACAAGGGAAAACCATTGCCAAAGAACAAATGCAACAGATGAAATTATTTACATATTCCAGTTCACAAAGAAA
Source organism: Paratrypauchen microcephalus (assembly GCA_036785185.1). Lineage (NCBI taxonomy): Eukaryota > Metazoa > Chordata > Actinopteri > Gobiiformes > Gobiidae > Paratrypauchen > Paratrypauchen microcephalus. The sequence goes on along the minus strand of JAVJIX010000002.1, from coordinate 13,074,556 downwards.
GATAGCGTCTGGCCAATAATTGCAGACATTTTTACATGCAGGTTTTGTACAAAGCGATGTAATGATTGGGTGACTACCTGTCCTTCAAAGTATTTAAGCCCCTGTCCCTCATCCCACTTACTTAATGTTCCAATTTTTCATTAAAGCCACATGAATTATAATAAACGTTAAATAATGTGTGCTTTCAGGTGGCCACCCTAGTATTGATAGTAAAGAATATCTAACATATTTTAACTTTAACTTTAACCAAGCACTGAGAATTATATAGTGGATTTTTTTTAAATAAATAAAGCTGGAAATGTAAAATGCAGTGATGTCAATTTTTTTATTTTTTTATTACTTTCAGTTATTTTGACCTCAATGAGTTTTCAGTTTCTTGCTTTGTGTCCCAGAGTCTCGTCTTCTGGATTTTAAGCCGTATTTCCTGATTGCGACCAAACAGGTAAAAAAAAAAAAAAAGTATTAAAGTGTTGTTGTGTCTGTGTGAGTTCGACCGTTACAAAATACTTTGCATGCTTCTTACCTGCACTGGTAGAGATAAAACAGAAGGAAAAGCTCGTCTCTAAAGCAGCAGAGTTGGTGAGAGGAAGTGAGGGACAGGGAAGGGTTGAAAAAGGAGGCAACGTAGCACAAGTCTGATATGAGTGTGTTGATTCCCTGCAAAAACAGAATGCAGTTACGCCAATATTTACACTAAAAGAAACAACTGCTCTATAAGTCTTATTTCACTCAATTTTTGAAGAATTGCAAAAGTTATAATGCTATAAATGTTATGTGGGGCAGACTGGTAGCCACACTGTTTATCCAAAGGCAGGTAGCTGTAATGCTGAAACTGTAAACCGTGGGGAAAAAATAAATATGGAGCAGGGTATATAAGATTTCTCTTCCTGTTCCTTTTGATTTAAGAAAAGGAGAATGAGATCCAAGCCACTCTGACATGAAGTCATTTATTATGGCTATAGGGACATGCTGATGCATTTCAACCAGATAGTGCTCATTCTTCTGTTTTTTCTGCAATAGATCCACATGTATAGATTTGTTGGGGCTTGTATTTATGTATACAAAATAAAAATGACATGTACAGTAAATAAAAGTGTTCTGTAAGATTCATGCATTATGCTGGACAATGGTCAGGCACATCCTTATATTAATAAATTCACAAGTTGAATGTGATACACCTAAAAATATACATCATTATTATAATGTATAGATAAATAAATAACTATAAAGCCGTTAGTAGAAGGAAATGTACTCACTCTGTACACCAACACTGCCCCCTGCAGGTGGCTCACAGACTTCATCTGAGAGATTAAAAAGAAGAAAATTGAAAATGTAAAACTTGTCTTGTCACTGTTGGTAATTCCTTACAAGCTAATTGCTAGAACAGTTGGATTAAAATACAGTAGACAAATATACCTTGTGATTGATGAAGAGTTGTGGAGCCATGGACAAGAAGCACAGCGCATAGACACCTGAGACAAGCACGGGTCAAACTCCAGCGGAAAACATGGCAACTAATATCAGTAACATGAATATGATTCTATTAAAGCTACTCACCAGTCACCAGTGTGTTAAGTAACCAGGAAAAGTAACTAAAAACATAAAGACATTAAATATTGAAATCAGACTTAAATTAATGTTAAAAATGTAAATCATTTTAAATTTTAGAAATTTGAACAGCCCACCTCTTCTGTCGTAAGTAGGCCAGTGAGAAAATAGCTCCACTGATACACAGAGGATAGACCAAGTAGGACAAATATCTGGAAGCCTGTGGAAATAATTACGCTAAAAACATGACTATGAGCACAACACAGATATGAAGGAAAATAAAGCATACCTGTGTATCATACTCCACAGTTTTCTTTTCTTCATCGTCCATTTTGTTTACCTGATATTTGTCAAAGTTGTTAGAAAGACACAAAAACAACTGAATGTGGCTCTCAGTTTGAATGCTTACAGTTAAACCTTTCCACTGCAGTTTGATTTTATAGACGTTGAAGACCTTCCACACCTGACGACGTCAAACATTACAATTAGCAAATGTGTTTATCTGTCATTCAAATAAATAAATGTAAGTGATACTATTTGTACCTCTACAAATGCTCCCAGACCAATGGGGATCAGCACCAGGAGGCTGGTCTCCTCCAACAGATGCATAAAGATCAGTAATGTACTGAAACTGCGCCACAGAACTAGACAGATAATAATATAATAAAGTCAGTAGCACAGCAAATGCAAAATATAATTTAAATTTTCAACAGATTTCTTACCAGTTTTTCTGGACACTCCTGCCATGCTGCTCTTCCCCCTCCATGAGCTTATGTCATTTTTAAGAGCTAAAAATTCACATACAAGCTGGACAAACAAATCAGTGGTTATTTTTATGTTTATGTATATGAGCCATTGCAAACTGTTTCTTACTTGGAGAGATGTGATGAGTGCAGTCACCACTAACAGATAGAGGTTTGACCCCACAAGTGTTTCTTTAATTTCATCAATGTTTTCTTCTGTAAAGCCTAAAAAGAAAAAGGGATATGCAGAGGTCACTAAGTGGAGTACAAAAAAACTAATAACAAGTTTTAAATAACTCACCAAATTGTTGGAGGGAATAAACCATGTCTTGTAATTGGACAAAAAACCTGAATCCCCTCAAAGAGATGCCCTCATAGGACACAGTGAGAGGGAGCTGCACTGAGCTGCTGTTGATTTCCTGCAGAGTTATGGGTCAGTGCTGTATTATTGCCATTGAACACAAAAGATAGTGTTGCTCTGATATCCTACCATGAGGTCTCTGACTCTAAAGCTGAGCTCATTCACCAGCAGAAGAGGAAGGTAAGTGACTTGTCTTTCATTCTTAGAGCTACACAGGAGAAGCATATTTAAAAAGTGATTTTATTTTTTGTACTGAACTGTTTAAATATTACACTTACACTCTCATGAAGCGGCGCACATCACTGGGAACTCCTCCTTTATTGAATGAGAAACTTTCAGACATCATTATAATGGACAGATGGGGTCTCCAGTGTGATACAGGTTTTGGTTTCCCTGAAGTCCTCCTCTGATGGAAAAATAAATGCAATAATGTTTCTTCTTTTTACATAATTATACCATAACACATGGGTTTATAAATAAGTATCTTTGATCCAAGAAGATAATTGTCAAATTGAGAAACATTGCAGTGAACTATCATGTTATTACCTCCTCTGATGCTGTGGCAGTGAAGTAGGTGGTGAGTTTGGCTAAGTAGTGGACCTCTCTATTGTCTTCTAGAGGGGAAACTCCAGCTTTGTGCACATAGACCACAGCATACAAACTACCATTAGCCCGGGTTTCCTCTGGTACTGACACTGCAACCTGTCTGAAGAGCAGAAAATCAGAAAATGAAGAATGCTGATAAAAACCTGATTACTACTGAACATGTTTTTTTTTTTTTTGACTAACCTTTCAAATGAAGACTGTGGATTGAACGGGTCAACTTTAAGAGCAAGGTTAAGACGGCTGTTGTCTGGTATGAGACAAGTGAATACACTCATCTGAAGGAGTCAAAGAAAGCATTTTTAAATTAGCCCAAAACAATCAAAAACCAAGTAACCATGTGACTTCCTCAACAGTAAATGAGTATTGGTCCATGCATATCAACCATATCCTCCTGAGACATGGCACATTCATTTGTGTCCTTTCTAGTGGACAATGAGTTAAATTATTGAGTTAGTGGACAAAGAGTTATCTTTTTATCTTTTGTTTTGAGATACACTCTGGTTTGTGGCTGCACTATGATTCAATAAATAAATACATAAATAACTAAACAAATACGAAATTAAAAGGGAGTCTAAAAACTTTTTGAGGTGACTGTAGAAGCTTGTCAGAGATGTTGGTCATCAAAAAAAAGTTTTTGTTAGGTTGTTAACTTCACATGGATTTAACACTATTACAGTCCATTACACAGGACATGTTACAACATTATGAATACAAATAAAATTAATAAAATGTAAATGCTAAGGTATTCATTTACCTCCAAATAGACAAAAAATCAAATACAATTATATACACTTTTTTTCTTCAGGTCCCAGGAGGATATTACTCATACCCACAGACTTAGACAAATTTTATTGATCCACAAGAGAAATTGTTTTGGGTACGATAGCTCACTTATCAAATACTGTATAAATAAATAAATATATAACAGAGGGTAAAAAGGAAAGAGAGGAAAAGAAGTAGATGGAAATGAAGAAAAAAAAAAAATATATATATAGATGGAAGAGCAACCAAAGAGCAATAGACCAGTGTCATATGAGACATAATTATATACATAAAAATAATGATAAGAAATATATACAAATCAGATTTAAATAGAAAGTAGCTGTACCTGTAGTCTAGGTTTTGCAGCCAGGTAGGAGGTGATGCAGTGCTCTCCTCCGTCGCAGGGCTTGTTGTTGAGGAAACTATAGAGCAGCCAAGCAGTGTGCAGCATGTACACCACAAACACACCCAGCAAAAGCTTAGCCCACGAGCTCTTCTTCCCCCCATTCCCTGACGGTTTGGAATAACAAGATGGAAACATGGATAGATATGAATATATAGATACAGTCTGCAACTAAAACGAAGAGTGAATCCTTCCTGCCTCTGGAGCCGAACACGACTTCCTCCCTCCTACAGCATCCTTCCGGTTTCTGCATCCCTATAGGGGGTGGTGCTGATGCTGATTTTGATTTTCTCAGTTCACACGCTGTGTTTTGATTTTATTATTTCATTATTTTATTAGATGTGCAACTTCTGTTTTGGGCACACATTTATTTTATTTTTTGGCTTTTTTTTATCCACGCCTTGCTGTATTCACTAATAATTACCAGTGAAAAATAAATGGGCTATTACATGCATATCTACCACTGCAATTTCACCCAAAGCAGGCTAGGTAAATACGTTAAATGCAAAAAAAACAAAACAAAAAAACAAACAAACGTGGAAGTGTAAGATTACAGATTTCATGGTGAATTGTTTGTGTAGTGACGCTCTTACTTCATTGTTGCATAGACGATCTTTGCTCCTCCGCGCGGTGCATCTCGGTCCTTTTCTCTTTCTCCATGCTGGTCTTGATCTTCAGGATGTAAACATGAATCCCCGGCTGGATCTGATCTGTTTTAAGAGTTTATTCTTGAGTTTTTACACGCCGGACCCTGTCAGTGCAGATAAAGTCATCTGCACATTAACAAACATGTTCTGCAGCAATGACAGCAGGAAGAAAAGTTAAGAAAGTAGGACAACGCAAGTGCAAAGTGTATTTTTTCCCCTCTGGATTGTAAAGGAACGTAAAACGCTTGGTTGAAATTGGAGCAGGACATCTGGACCCACTTCTTTGCAATGTTAAACCCTGGATCACCAAAGAAAATGACATTAAATATCATCACTGTTTGATCTATAGGGTTAGGATTAGGGCTTTCTTTAGTAAATACACAGTGAGGAATAAAGATGCTGTTTTCCACTTGCAGGACGTGCTTAAGGACTAATTCACAATTGAGTATAAACCTATATTCACATTATGTTTCCAGACCTCTAATTTTGAGTGGGATACGAGCTTTGGTCATTAAAGGTCGACCAGCTGCACCCTCACACAAGCTTAGCACTTTACATGGAAATAAACATGGACCGTTCAGGACTCACTGTCAAAAAAGAGCTTTTACCATCAATCAGCAACTGGATTCATATTCTAATGGGCAGGTTCGGAGGAGTTTGCTGCAAGTTTGGGCTGCTTGGCAGGGTAATGCAAAATCAAAACATGTAAAAATGCATTGAATTCCATGCAGTTTAATAACTATTAACACATTTTTCCAACAGTTTATCCCATTCGCCATGCAGTGTCTGAAGCTTCTCCCTCCAGTGTGGCTCCTACCTTTGTTGTGGTGAGAACAAAATAAGAAAAGCCTAGATTAATTATATATAACAATATGGGGATATTTGCACAACAGATCCTATCCTATCCTTTTTACTTGGGATATAAAGCTCACATCACTTATTTTTTTAATTCTACATGTTTTGCTGCCTCTTGAATTATTGTTATTATTTTAATTGTATTACAGATGAGATTTGACCAAGAAGGAAATGTCACTACATTTGGTAAGTCATGACAGTAAGTGCATTTATTATTGAGTAATATAATTTATCATAATTTTCTGCATTAAACTGTAATTCTTATTTGTTTCAGAAAAGAAGAAGACAGAACTTTGTCAGGAGCTTAGTCTGCAGGCCCGAGATCTCCGCTTTCAGCACAGCACAAGCCTCACTGCCAGGAACAACTGTATCATCATCAGAATGGAGGTATCATCTATCAGACACAATAAGACCATCCATAGGGCTTCCATAACAATAGGGCCGAATCACGCACCACGCTTTCTTTTTCCGCATTGAAAAATAGTTCCCATCCAAAATGACCAAGTCAAGCTCTCCGTGTTGATTTGTACATTTATTTGCACTCGATATGAATGCGCACTACACAGAAAGTAATTGGGAAACGCATCGAGCAAATTAATTCCTTTTGGCCGAAATCTTTCTCTGGGGCCGTTTAGACTCCAGACTCTATTGGACGCGGAGTAAAGCTGCAGATACCGCGGCGGTCATGTTCTTCTCATGCTCTAAAATTAATACCTATTGGGGAAAAATTATAACAAAAATGAGTATAAGTTATAGGAGTGAATATTCTCGCTAATCCAACCCTATGCATCTTAAACCAAGTCCATTTAAAAGAAAACTATACTTATAACAAGGCAACATTGGTAAAAGTATCTCTAACTACAGCAAAGAGAGTGATACTTAAGTACTGGAAGACACCCGAGATCCCAACATACTTTCAACTCTGTCTGAGACCACCTCCCATGAGCATCTTATACATATGATTAATGGAAACCTACACTTCACTACTATTCAATGAGATTTGGGAGCCCTTCTTTAAGCAGACTGAACAACTCTAAATATTATATCTAGAGGAAACTAAAGTAATGGCTGGCCGGGGGGAGAGGTGGGAGGGGATAATCGGGGCACACGGGTTAAAAAACAACAACAACAACAACAACAACAACAAAAAAACACTGAAATAGGCACTGAGACTGTTTTTTTTTTTTTTTTGGAATAAACTTTGAATTGAATATTGGAAATAGAGGAAATTTTGGTTTGACACTAATAGACTGCTTATCCATTTTATTGTTTTTCATTGTTAATTGAAATTCAAAAGAACGAATGGCACGAGGATCCATGTAACTCCATTTAATTTATTTCTGTAAATCAGACACATAATGCACCTTTAATGTCTCTATACTGTCTCTTAAAATTAGACTTAGACAAATTTTATTGATCCACAAGGGAAATTCTATTGAAATAAAGACTAATAAAAAATAAACAAACAAAAAACATTTGTGTAGCAGAGACATTATCTTAAACAATTAGGATCGTCAAAGGGTCATTTCACTATACAGAACTATACTTTTTGTTTCAATTTAAATGAGTTTTAAATGTAGATTTATGTGAACATTGCATGACGACATTCTTTATTCACAGTCAGTTGGCCACTAGATGAGGACCTGGAAAAAGAAAAATGGAAAACACAGCTGTCCTTTTGGCTGAACATTCTGCACAGAGGTGTGGGTACATCATCTTTGGTGTCCACTAGTGTCAGAGTGTATTCACTGCACTCTGTCTCACATCTAAAAACAATACGAATTCATATTTTACAATATTTTACATTCAAGTTTACAAAACAAACAAATATCCATCATATTCTATACCTTTCTGTTCCAAGCACTCGGCACTCCACACAGCTCATATAGTCTTGGCACCTGTTTGGACAAGTAGGGCAGGACTCACAGGTTGGCCCAGTGTAAGTGGGTTCACATTTACACCTCCCACAGTCACATCTCCCCCGTCCGCTACAAATCATCCCGTTTTCAGCCATGCAAGGAGCAATGTCCATTGCACAACTGCAGTCTTCACCCATCCAGCCCTCACAAATGCATTGTCCACACTGACACGTCCCCCGTCCACCACAGATCCTGTTAAATAAAGTAATTATATGATCAGGCCTGTCACAATAACAGAGAAGTACGATATATTGCTGAAGAAAATATAGACAATAAATGATAATATTGAGATCATGCCAAAAACCCTAAAGCAAAATTAAAAACAAAACAATTTTAAATGTACAATATTGTTAAAACATGACCTGGAATAAAAGGGGCCTTCTGTAGCTCCTATTTGAGTACAGAACATTTTCAAAAAGTTCCCCTACTACATATGATAAATATTGAGCCCCTAAAGTTATTTTTCAATATATCATCAATAAGTCAATAAGGGCCTACATGGATGTGAATGTTGTCACTGTTGCTGGGTTCCAGATGATACTAAACATTCTATTGCCTCATAGTAAGAAAACATATTGAACCTTAGGATTTTGGATCCACAAATTTGTCATCTTAATTCTGTTGCATTGTTTGTTGCATCAACATTTTTTGCATAATTTCAACTGACAACAATCATGCTTAATTCCACTTTTATCTATCCATGGGTTTCAGAATGAATTCAGAAAAATATGACAATTGCCACTGAAATTCAAAGATCAAAGTCAGCTTTATTGTCAATTCTGCCATATGTGTTCAACATACAGTGAATCGAAATTTCGTTTCTCTCTGACCAGGTAGTGCAAAAAAGACGGTGTACAAAATACAATACAAAGACAAAACTATCTAAGACAAAAATCTAAATCTAAAAACTAAAATCTAAAACCAAGATCTAAAATTAACAATTAAAGTATTACTGCCCTCTCTATTTTTAGGATGTCTGCTTCTTCTTCAGTTTTCAATCAATTTCATTGATTTCTGATCTGTTCCCTTGCCCCACACCCTTCCCTCTTGTCGCCAAAGAAAAAGACACCGTATGTTACCTGTCCAATTGTTTTCTGTCATTACATGTCATTGATTGTATTGCATCTTTTCTACTCTGCATCTCCCAGTCGGCGGCGCACGCATGCGCAGCGGCCCCTCCCCTAGCCACTCTATACTGTCCTGCCTGGTTAGTGGGGAAACGAAATTTCGAATTCACTCTATGTACATGTCCATATGATTGTTTTTCGACAATAAAGCAAACTATGACTATGACTATGACTAAAAATAAAATATTACATCTTGGGCAGTAGAATGGTATGTTGCTTGAACCTTAACATATTTGTTAATTACTATTGTTAATATTATTTTAAGGGTTTCGTACCTGCCATTGATGTACGGACAGTTAAAGTTGCTGCATTCACAGTATCGACCATAGTACATCTCGTTTGGATCTTGGCGTTTTTCGCAAATGCAGAAGCCCTCTTCACAAAAGCCCCTCCCACTACAGACGGGGGCACTGGGGTCGGAGCGGCATAAGTCATCGCTCGTTGTAGGCTTAGAATCAAGGTTTATCTCACAATGCGACCCACTGTAGGGCATCTGACATAGACACACACCACACACCAGCGTGCCATGGCCATTACATGCAGGGCTGTCGAGCTCCTGTTTGTTTTGGCATTCACATTGACCTAGAGAAATATGTAATAAATGAATTAATGAATGAATAAATTTATAGCATATTTATTACTATTGACAATACTTGCATTCCAAGTTTATGTCCAACTTTGCACTTTCTGAAAAACCATTCGGTTTGATCTCAGCAGACCAGGGTCCAGTTTTATTTTGTGGCTGGTTTGAATCGTCATTGTGGGGGCACTTATCAACGTTTACACTCACCTTTAATAAAAAGAAAATGTTAAGTCCTCTATCAAGATGGTTATTATTATTATTATTATAATTATAATTATTATTATTTTATATTTTTTAAATAAAAAAATATGTCAACATACTGAATTTAAATGTTTTTCTTAACATTATCTTACAGTATACTTACCTCAAAAACCGTAGGATTTTCACTTGAAATTTTCTTGAATGTGATATTAACAGCTTCTGGTACTGCAGTGGTTTCCAGCATCAGTTCCGGCTGGTGTCTCGGTGTGGTGATTTTTAAAGTGAAGACAAGACCTACTCCTGGTCTTAATTTCAGGGACAATTGCTGAGGCTCCAGGAAGTTAGAGCGGCCAGTTGGAGGCTCATTCCTACCACAAATCATCAGAAACCGTTTTTAATGCTTCGCCAATGGGTGCAAATCTACTTTTTAGACGTACCTTTTAATGGTTAATTCACCTCTAGGGTTATACACTTGACTGCTTGTACATCCCGCTCTTTGAAGCCTTTTCATTGTATTGCAGCGTGTTTTATACAGAGGGTCCATGCACCAGCCACATTTTGGGCCCGACATTATGCACTCTGCACAGGTGGAGGCCGATGTGAGACAGGTTTGGTTTTTAGCCTGACTGATACACAAAAGGCTGCCGAGCAAACATAAACATAGCAGCCTACCATCCATGCTGCAATAAAATACAAAATAAAATAATATATTTAGTTTCTTTCACCGTTCAATTAATACTATTCCTGACTTGCTGCTTAACTGGTTGTAGTGAAACAAAACTATATGAACATAACATAACTAATAAATCACAAGCATTATACATTTTTAACACTAGAAGTCTGTTCTATATACCTCTAAAACTAATTATTAGAGAATTTAAATGCAGGTTACCTTGTTTTCTTCTTGTTGCTTCTCTAAAAGTCCAAAACCAAGAATGATTTTCGGCTGAAGAAACTCCTCTGACCTACAACACTGTTGTATTAACAGTTTTTGTCTGCTCCAAATATTGACAGATCAAAGGTAGAATGGGAAAAGCAGCCAGGAGCATTTCTTAAAAATATGGGTTGATATTGAAGCATGTGACACTATAAACCTTATTTTACTTGTCTGATGATTATTTGTTTACTAATAATTATTTAAAATATTTTTTTGATTTTAAATTCTTTATAATTACTAATTATATATATATATATATATATATATATATATATATATATATATATATATATATATATATATATATATATATATATATATATATATATATATATATAATATAATATAATATATATATATATATATTAATATAATATAATATAATATAATATAATATAATATTTATTTTAATCAGGAATCAAGAAGGTTTTTATTGCCATATGAGTGAACAGGCTCACAACATTAGGAACTTGCTTCGATACCTGGAGCGGACAGACACTCCGAGCACCAGGGCTGCCATTCGTGGCGCCAACTTGGTTACAACAGAGTAGAAAAAAAAAAAGATGCAGACAATTTTACAACATGTAATGACAGAAAAAAACAATTGGAGAGGTAAACATACGGTGATCTTTTTCTTTGGCAACAGAAGGAAGAGTGGGGGTGGGGGGGTCAGATTGGAAATCAATAATTGATTGGAAACTGACGCAGAGGCAGACTTTCTAAATAGACAGGGCAGAGTGTTTTACATAAAAATGTCAGTGTGAGCCGAATGGAATGTCTTGTTTTTGTTTTGTAGAGTGCTGTGTAAGATAAGGCCCCAGCTGTGACCTTGGATGTGTTTGTGCAGAAGCAGAGACAAAACAAAACAAAGTCCAGTTGCATCACAATTTCAGGAGAAAATTTAGCATAATCAATACATTTTTAGAACCCAGGCGAACAGACAATTTGCCAGAACCCTGGTTTCTGCCAGTCACCGCAACTTCATGCCACCAAGCAGGTCTGCGTGACTCACAATCCTCCCGCTGGCACGTATGATGAATGAACGCAAACTGATCCGCTGTTCCACACAGTTCCACATCCATTATCCGAGATGTTATCCAGTGCCAGACAGATTTCCACAAATTAGGTGTTTCAGTTCAATCTGTGTTTCCCTTCGGATCTCGTCCTCCCTAGTCCGCCACAGCCCCACTATCGTGTAAAATGACCTCCGGCGGCTCGGGCTCTTTTATCTGCTCGGCTCCAATTAGTGATGGGTCAGAAAAACATCCTCCAGGCCAATCCAGATGTCCTGCCATCAAAATTCCAATAGTTGTTTCGTGTCCTCCAGTAACAGCGGTGCCAGGCACACGACGCGTCCTGTATCTAGCAGCGAGTTCCCATGGGACTGTCCGGCTCTCCAGACCGGCGCTCCTCCGTGAAAAAATATGCCAATAGCGTTGTGGGACCAGCTCCAATTCATGATTTAGGATTTCGAAAATCTGTTCCAACAGGAGAAAAATTACGAAAAATTATGAGACGAGAGAAATTAGACATCAGACAGAGCAAGATAAGGAGGAAGAAGAAAATACGTCTGCTCTCCTCGGCAGCTAGAACAGTCACAAAGAATTATTAGTAAAATAAATAAATAAATACAAAATATCACCATAATCCAAATGTATTAATGCACAAGATTATAAGAATTGTGGTTAATATTTCTATAACCTGATTTTAGAGCATACAGTAGGCCTATGGAAATTAATTGAAATTTCACCAAAATTTTTATGATTTGCTAGTAAAAGTAAAGACACAAACACTATAAACCAAGATCAAGATGAACGAAGACTAAACATCTTGTAATCATCTTCAAAAATAAAAGAAAAAAATCTGCCCAATGGACAGCTTCATTTTCTGTATTTCTTTTATTGCAATATTGATCTTGTGTCATCCAATATTGCAGTATACATCATTTTTATATTGTGCAGCTTTAGTTTATCTCTGATGATGTTAACTCTGATTTTGCCTCTTTGTTTTTGCAGTACCTAAAAGCCATTGTGACCCTGGAGAATCTTCAGGTTTTGGATTTTCGAGGGGTGGGACTGGAGAGGTGGCTGGTGCTGGAACTCGCCCCACAGCTGGCCACTCAGACGTACTCTCTCCCGTTTGAATTCAGGGCTCTGGAGGCCATACTGCAGCACCGGGTGAGAATGCAGCCTGGGAACCTTTACATGCACAAAAAATTATATTGTCAGAGTATTAAAATAGCGAAACGTCATGTGAGAATTCTGCATGTCTTCCTGATGAAAATAAAGCAAAAAAAAAAAAAAAAGATGTCCTGGGGGCGAGAGCCAGTTTTTCCTATTGATTACACTGGACTTTGCCATGAATTATCAGAAAGATAAATTCCCAAATATGGAACCTGATCATTTCTATTATTAACTAGGCCCAAGACCTATGCTAATGCTATATTGTAACAAAAATCTGCAGCTGAACACTATTCCTTTTATGTGCCCCCCATGTGTTTTAAAATGCTGGAATGTCATCTGAAACCCAGCAACTGTCACTTATCTAATTTTTGATGTGCATGTAATCTGATTTGATTATGGCAATATCCATAATATGTACTTTTTGGCAACAGAAATGTAACTTTTGTTTATATACAGACCCTGAATGTACATCTTATCACTATGAATGTGTATCAATAGGTAAACGCTCTCCAGATTCGGCTAAATGAGGTTGAGCCTGTCATATTGGACACACTGGAATCTCTAGTTGACCCAAAAATTCTCTCTGCCGACCGAAGCAAGCTACATGTGTTACTTCAAAACAGCAAGAGGTACTGCACAACTGCTCAGCCATTGTTAGGATGCACAACACTATTGAATTTAATTTACATTTTTGCCATTTTAGCTTGTCAGAGTTGGAAACGGACATAAAGGTTTTCAAAGATTCGTTGCTGAAGATTTTGGATGAAGATGAGATGATCGAAGAACTTTGTTTAACCAAGTGGACTGACCCAAGAGTTTTGTATGGGTTGAATGTTACTAAAAACTCACTAAAAACATTTACACTTCACAATAAATTAAAAAGCCCAACAAATTCCTTATGTATGCTTGTCCCTAACATCATTATACATATGTTTTATGTTACAGTGAAGAGAGCAGCCTGGGTATTGACCATGCTGAGGAGATGGAACTGTTGTTGGAGAATTATTATATGCAGGTTAAAAAAAAAAAATTAACTTTTTTTTGTTCTTACTGTGGAGAAAATTCACAAAACTCACCCCTACAGTACAAATATTAATATTTTGCGGGCAAAAATAAAACAAAGATTTAGTAACAAATAATAATTAAGTTCTGTCCATTGTCATGTGAGACAATTTTACAGTTTATACTACTTGTGGTTAAAAATGAAATGTATTTTCTGCAGGCAGAAGAGCTGGGGAATAAGGCCAGAGAGTTAAAAGGACTAATAGATGACTCTGAAAGTGTTATTTTTATTAATCTGGACAGGTATGTTGCTACAGTGTTTTGCACTTGTGTGTAAATAGTTGAAACTTCTAAAATAACACTTTCATTCACTAATTTTCCCCCCATAGTCATCGAAATGTTATGATGCGTCTCAATCTACAGCTAACAATGGGCACATTCTCCCTATCTTTGTTTGGCTTAATCGGAGTGGCGTTTGGTATGAACTTGGAGTCATCATTTGAAGAGGTAATTTTGACATGTTTTCTTTTTTCAATATATTTACCCCCTCATCATGTTGCATGTTCTGTGTATTTCTACAGGATCCCAGAGTTTTTTGGCTCGTCACGGGTTTTATGTTTTTGGGGAGTGGGTTAATTTGGAGGAGACTGCTTTCATTTTTGGGACGGCATCTAGAGCCTTCACTGGTAATGCAACTTATTCATTTTCTATCTACATTCATCTGTAACAGTCACATTGTAAAAAACCCCAACAATATCATTACTTTGTCTTGTAGATCCCTCCAGTGTGGAAAAGAAATCTAAAAGGTGGTGGAATAAGATGATCCTTATTTCTGCTTTGTAAAAAGCCATTAAGCTGCTGAGGACCTAACCCTTACCTCATTACCAAATCTGTGTCATCCATATGAACTGTAGACATGATTTGCTGTTTGTGATTAAGGCGAGTAGTGGTCATGATTTTATTCTTGTTACCAAATCTGTGTCAAACCATACACGGATATGGTAGACATGATTTGCTGTTTGTGATAGTCCAGTAGAGGTCAGCACCACATTTACCTCCATCATCCATTGTGATTTATTTTTAAAATATAGCCTAAACATTATGCTTTAATGTTTAAAAGTGCGCTTGTAACTAAAACAAGCAAAATTAAAGTTGACTGTTTTTAGTAACGTGAACGTAAATTAATCATAATAATACTGTCATCAAAGGCTTTCATTGTGCCCATAACTGTAATAATATTGGATTTTATTATTTTGAGTTATTTAAAAGATGATGCAAATCAACATAAGAGATGTTAAATAAAGTTTAAATGTCCCACCTGTATTTATAGAGGCAAGATGACCTTTAAAACCTTAAGTTTAGTACCCAGATCAATTAGATACATGCAAAATCCAGTGGTGATCATTTCCAAGAGCCTGTATTATGCTATATAAACATAATTTGGTATTATTTATATTTATATAGCATTTACATCTAAATAAATTGATACATAAATAAGTACAGCTGAGTCTCCTTTTTCCCCTCTTTTGGAATAGCCTGCTGGAGTCTATTATACAGTTTTCTCGTGATTTCTCTGTACTTGTTTTTGGACACGCTTCCGTGAGAATACGTAAGAAGACGCCCCCTGTTTTCTTCAATGAACGTCGGGGTGACGTCATTACGCAGCCACGCTGTTTGCCAGACTCAGACCAAACAACTTTTCCAGAGCTCCACATCACAACGCGGCCAGTTTCCAGCGAGAACACGTTTAGTTA
This sequence comes from Paratrypauchen microcephalus, assembly GCA_036785185.1. Classification (NCBI taxonomy): domain Eukaryota; kingdom Metazoa; phylum Chordata; class Actinopteri; order Gobiiformes; family Gobiidae; genus Paratrypauchen; species Paratrypauchen microcephalus. The sequence continues at coordinate 13,058,925 of JAVJIX010000002.1, read as the reverse complement.
CACTTATCTGGACGGAAATCGGATTATTCTGCCTGGGCTGTTCTTCATTGTGTGTATTTATTAGTTTAGAGGACTTTGTTTCCCCTTTTGTTTTAAAACTTTTAGGACGTTGAAATGAGGAATCTGTGGCTCGTAGTCTTCGTCGGATTGGCGGCTGGTTTCTTCACTGAAAAGGTAAAACACTTGAAAGTTTTGCTTCCATTGAAAATAGTTTTAACGTTTTTAATGTTTTACACGGGTATTATCCCAACATTTGTCAGTTGAAACATACACCTCCTTTGCTTTTGTTTTTGTTTCGTAAAAGCACATTCTGTCTCTTTTTAAAATCAAAACAGAACACTAAGATTTTAACCCATTTAACGTGTGGTGAAGCTAGTGGTTATTTTAATGTTAGTATTGTCAAAATGTGTTGTGCAAATTTAATCAAGTGTTTATTAAATGCAGATAATCATCTAAAGGTGATTTTTTTTTTCCCCCCTTAGTGCCATTTAAATGGTAAAATATCCAGTTCTTTGCTCTTTGTGAGTGGATATAACTTGTGATTTTAAGTTAGCCACCTAATTAAATAAATCGAGTCAGAAGAAGGTGAGATATGTCAAATTTCACAGATATGTCTTGCTTTAAATTCCTTTTTTAAACACACAAAGCTTTCCTCGTTTTTGCACTGTGTGTGCGCCTGGAAATGCTGGAAAACACCTGGAAATGACAAGCTAAAAAGGCTCACATGGATCTGCACCTTGTCACTAGTGCAAATATATCCTGCGTGTGTGATTTATAGACTGTGAAAGTCCCCCAAGAAAGCCTCTCAAAAAGCCTCTATGTTTTTGATTTATGGACTATATGCGGTGGAAAGGAGTGAACTGAAACCTGAGAGTGGCCTTATGGGACATGAAGCACGAACTTACAATTTAACCAGAGTGGATAAATACCAAAGACAAGAGATTTTTGTTTGTTTCCATATATTTTCCCAGCAACACATACCGAATTCTGATTATTTTTGATCTGTGTGGTGGTCTTTTATTGTGGAAGTTTTTTAATTAGTCTTTTTCAGGTTACGTATATATTTATTACCATTATCTTATGTATATAATTGTGTCTCATCTGACACAGGTTTATTGCTCTTTGGTTGCTATTCCATCTATTTTTCTTCTTGTTCTTTTACCCTTTTATATTGTATATTACCGGTATATTTGATGAGTGAGCTACCGTACCCAAAGCAATTTCCCTTGTGGATCAATAAAGTTTGTCTAAGTCCAAGTCTCCCAATCCAAATCTAAGGAAGAGAATCATGTAACTATTCCCATTCATAAAACTTACTGCATACCAAGTTACAGATGGTTAAGTTTAAAATGGGAATCATCAAGACCTAATCATTTCAACTACCTGTTTATTCATATTGTATTTAAAAAGCCATCCTGAAAACTAATGTTATCCAAGAAGTGAGAGGAAAGACCAAGACTATGAAATGACAAACTTATGGTGAGCTTGGTATACAGTTTATTATAATGTGTAATAAACGTAGGTGCCACAATGTGCCACACATAGACTTATGTGTCAAATAATGTTAGATAACTGAAAGAAGAATATTTGTCTCATTTACCACACAAATAATCTGAATTAATTCATGGATAACCCATCACTGTCTACAATGCTTTCCTCACAGACTCCAATCCTAAACTGCTGGGTGTGCCAAGGCCAAGTTACATGGTATTTTGCACTGTTTCCAAATAACTTAATAGATCCTGATTAGTCAGTCATTGATAGCACTTGCGTCCATCAGATGAGTGTTGAAACAGGCTTTCTGTGCGTCACTTTGGGAGCCGGTAGTTGGGTCATTTTCTGGATGGATGAGTCAGGTTGAGTCCCCGTGGGCTAGTCCAGACACGCTCCGAACTGCTGTGGCATAGGCAGTTTTCCACTCAACTCTCACTATTGTAAAGACCAGTCACATATTTTGTATGAGCAAAATCATGTATCATCTCTCCAAGACACACCGTCCTTTTCGTAATTAAATAATGGCTTCAGTATTTTTCATTGCTCACTGTACAAAACATAAAAATATAAAGTAGTTGTGGGTTGTTCAGGTGACTCAGTTTTAATGCCTTTTACCCCACTTGTGATGATAGTCTTATCTCTTACCAAATACAGGGGCATGTGGCAATACAGGTTTGTTCATCCAAATAATATTTATCTTCTGCATATGAGAAGAGTTTTTACAAGTAATCTTGTCATGCTATTAACAAAAAAAGAAGAAACATACCATTATTCCAGTGTTCTTTTATATATTTACTGAAAATAATAATAATTTTTACTGTTTGAGCTGTGATGACAGATGTCCGATGTGTACCTAAAGATTACACAATAATATTCCCCCCTGGACAGTATTCCCTCTCACTGAGCTCATACTGCTACAAGAGTGAATAGAGTGGAATAAAGAATATTTTTGGGGCTAAGTCAAATATTTTTATGCATTTTATGTGAGCACCACAATGAACAAATCTATATTTTACTTTACCCCACTCTCTCCCTGTAGTGTAATAAGCAGAAGCCTTGTTGTTGCCTCTTCTTCCACAGAGGTGTCTGAGCTGCTATGACAAAGCATTCAAACCAGATGTTTACTATTGTTGCATATTTTTCTGAGAAGTGTATTCTTTCCAGATGCTGGAATGGCTGTAGCAGTAACTGTGAAAGTATTAACAAGTCCAGGATTACACAACGTCAGAAAATCTTCCTTAATTGAAATATTTTATCTGGATGTTTAAGATGGCTGATGTCTGCAGGATAAACAGTTCAAATCCCACCTGCATTTATTTCAAAATTCTCTTCATGGGGTTCAGCTTCTTGTGTACTTTTCATAATTCAAACATTGTAATATTTTCTTCTGAACTGTTAATTGCTATGGCAAAGCTAATTTGCTCTCAGTCGGACCCCGTGGATAACAATGGTACATGACATTTGTTCCATAGACACTTTTATCGTTTGGCTCAACAATGTTGATCCCAAGTGCAAGGTATGATGTGATAACATATAAAAATAAATGAATAGTAACAGAAGAGATCCCATTTACAGTTGTTGTGTTTATGTAGAAATCTGAGCAGCACTCGTATGTTTGGTTTAGACAAGAAGCGGAGCATCTGCTTTTGTAATCCCCCGTTGAAGACGGCAGGAATGTGAGATCCCCCTCTGCTATTTCAGTCAGCGCTGGCACCGTGACACCAGTGTCTTTGTGTGAAAAATAAAGTTCAACATTTTGGTTTTTGTTTTTTTTTCTTTTTGGGTCTGTTTCACCGCTATGACAACACTCCAGCTGGTTTGTCTTACATCTCTCTCTTGTTACAGTCGCAGTGGTTCACATAAAAATCAAGACATCTGAGAAGCCGCAGTGGAACTAATTAAAAAGGCTTCATGAGATTTTATTTGAGCAATAAACATTTAAGTCACAACATGCCTCTGTCGTGTACAAGAAAAATACCAAATGCATTATGCAACTCTTTATTTTCACTATTAATAACTTTCATTCTCTTTTTGCCCAACTTGCCACTAAGGAACTTGTCGGCCATCTTGGTTTGTTGTCAGCACCTGTTTTAGCAGAAGACTGTCTCTCCTTCTGTCACTTTGCTTTCCCTTATTCTCCTGGTCTTCAGCACCTGTGTTAGTGGAAGCATAGTACACATACCAGACATACTTCAGGCCTCAATAGACCATATTCATCTGCTATGAGCGTCTCGGCTTCTCCCTCTCGCCACTAACATCTGCTGAGTCTTCTATATTTTGTAATTATAGACTCCAAAAGAGGTTCCTGATGAAAGTTACTTGCTTTGTTTGAGCATACGTGTTTTGGAGGGAAACATCTAGGCCTTTGTTTTTATAGTTTCACCCATTTGTGTTTAGATTGCTTAGAGTTTTCCTTTGACATATTTTTTATTCTTTTGCCTGTCTGCCCTGTGCATCAACTCATTTACATGTCTGTGAAGCAGCACAAATCTGCCAAACGTAATGGACAAGAAGCCAGCCCCCACTCAACTAAGCCAAATGGAACAGGCCTGTTACTGTACAATATATGACTGTACTGTAAGTGACAATAGAGTGCAGGCTACAATCTGGATGCAATTCATGTTCTGTAGACTTTGACTCATAGCGCATAGGTCATAGAGAGCGATCATCTTTCTATTGGCTATGAAGGCAGTCACATGTTTCTAGTTTGCTCAAGTGTGAAAGAAGCTGGGAGTCTTTGCTTTTTTTTCTCTATTTTACATTGAAAAATAATCTTTATTGTTTGTATTTCAGATCTTGGTCTCATCCCAGCTCCCCTCTGCACTGGACGACCTGTACTTGGAAGGGCGGACGTCAGGTGACCTTCCGATTGACGATGAAGATGATGATGATGATGGCAGCTCAGGCTCCGGATCTGGAGACTATGGTAATGCTTTGTAGCCATCAGACTTTTAACATAAACACCGACGCAGGCTGAGTCATATCGGTCACATGAAGCTGTTTATTCAGACACAGAAGCACAGATGTTTGACCTGCGGAGATGTGGAGTGAACCAGTTGAGATTTTATGAGAAGTCTACAGATGTCAAAAATTCCTATGGCAAATGACTCATGTGTTTTGAATGCTGTTAGATCCTTCACTAAATTCTGATAGTGGGAGTAAAAAAATAGAAATGACACTTTAAAAAAAAAAACATATATTTGAAATCATGTCTTTTGTGTGTCTTTTTTTTTTAGTTTACAACACAGAAGAGGCTGAACTCCTGAAGTTTTTCAACTTCTCCAAACCCCCAATTGGGAGAGACATTGTTCCCGTCGAGCCACTTCAGCCTCACTTTGGACCAACCTCTGCAGCAGAAAACCCAGAGCCCGCGACCACCGCAAGGGACTCTGCTCCAAAATCACCGACTGCTAGAGATGACGATGAAGAGGTATGGCTGCAGAGCAGAGCTGAATAAAATTAGATTTTCATTCAAACTGCATCTTTCCTAAACCTAAACCTAAAAAACATGCACCAGGGACAGCAGGTGGAAATGATCTCTGGTGCTACAACCTGCACAATGCATCTCTCCTGTTAAGGTTAATGTAGATTGTGCACTGTCCCTGTCTCATAAATAAACTAAATGCATTAAAAAAAAAATAATAATAATAAAAATTCAAATTTATCCTGAAGCATTAATGTTTGAGAATGAAATATGAACTACAAAAATAATACAAGATTTGTAGAAGTCTCTAAGCTACAGGGTTAGCTGTTTTTAGTTTGGGGTGTATTGCTGAGAACACAGTTCTGTGTAATTGTAGCCTTGCCTTGCCTATTCCCCTTCCATATGTATGTAATGTATATTTCCATGAATTTAACAACATTGCAATTTAAAGTTTTGTAATTCACATTATGAATTGTTTTTTTCAGGTGGTTGATTTGGGACCAACTATGGACAGGACCACACAAGCTACCAGCCCTGTCCCTCCTAGTTACACCACTACCTTTGGTAACAGTGTTGAAAGTGACGTAGAAGAAGATTACTTTTACAACCCAGAGACTGGCATCCAAAATGAGATTCAGACCAAAGACAGACAAGGAGGCAGCATTTATGACGTGAAATCGCCCAGTGAAGTCACCTCTGAAAACATGTGGGAGCGCACAGATGTTTTGGCAGGTAAGGCACTCATCTGTTTTTAAATATGACAAACATTTGTAAAAATATTGTAACTGAAATGTTTCTCCGTGCACTGTCCAGCAATCATTGCATGTGGTGTGGTTGGATTCCTTTGTGCTGTCTTCTTGCTCCTCCTCCTCGCCTACCGCATGAAGAAGAAAGATGAAGGTAGCTACGATTTGGGAGAGACCAAACTTACCAATACGGCGTATCACAAAGCGCCCACCAAAGAGTTCTACGCCTGAACTGATGAATGGGATCAAGTGGAGTTTGTAACAAATCAGGACACTCAGATCTACAAGAACTGAAGATGATTTCTGTTGAAGTCTGAGGATGAAAACTCTACTCTGCGCCTTAACTTTCTTCATCCATCCCTTCAGTTTGATCCTCTGATCATTCCAAACCATTTTTGAAGAGGACAAAAGGGAATAAAATTAGTTTGTTTTTCTGCATTATCTCATGTCCTTCTTTGGAGGGAGTTCAACATTAACAGCTTTTTACTGGTATAGCACTACTAATGATGACTTCATCAAAAAAATCTTTTATGAACCACATGAGTTAGACCCACTTTTGGGGGGCCAAAAATTATTGCTTGATAATCAAATTGATAATTACCAAATCTTAACTGTGTTAAAACCACCCATTATGCATTTCGTCTGCTGTTAACTCTTACAGTGGCCAGTAGTATTATGAATGAGCTAAAATGATCATTTTTATAATTTATTACAGATATAACCTTCAACTTTTACGTTACCTTGTTTTCTGCTCATTAGGCAGTTATAGTATTTTCATTATAAGGAAAATGTATCTTATTCATATTTCATTTGCTGTCAAAAGTGGTGTAAATCCTTTTGCTTTGCAGGTACATGAGTATTTGTCAATTGACGATAGTAGAAAATCCTAAAACATAATATTGCTTCATTGTTATGGGAAATGTTTGAGTAGCTATTAGTTTTGTTTTTTTATGTTGAGATGTAATTTGTACAAAATATTTTTTAGAGAAATTTTAGTAAAAAATTGTACTGAGGCAGCCTTTGCATAATGTTACTATTATCAGGTTTAACATTCAAGCATAGAGAAATGTGCAGTAAGTTTTTCTGGGACACGTCTGTAAAAGTAATGACTATAATTTAGAAACTGTAGAAGTGAATTGACCAATGTTACTGAAGCCAAAGAGAACTTCTTTCCTACTGTTACCTCTGTACTGTTGTGTGAGTATGCACGCATGTGCACAACAGTCGCTGTGCTGATAGCTTTAGCTTTGTTACATATCAAGGGGTTTTTACCCGGTACGAACATTCCCATCTTAGACATCCATTCCAACAAATGCTTTGCCTGCTGTATTTGTTGTTGATTGCTTTTTTTTCCTTCTTTCTTTTTGTATCCACTGCCTTTTATGAGGCACGTCTGCATACAGCTCATGTGTGTTGAATTTAGTTTAATTTTGGGAATGCTGAAGTAAATAGTTATCAATCTTGCAAATCAAGAAAACTACCTACAATCATCAGCTGGAAATAAAAAGAAATTTCTAATGAAATGACTGTGATTTAGTGATTAGTTTAATGTTTGAGCAACAATCTAAAATCCAAAGTGCCTCAATAATCAGTAATGCTTTTTCAGTGTTACTGAGGAGCTTTTCAAGCTAGATAAGAATGAATGATTGACAGATGTTTCTATGTCATTGGTACAGAGTGATGTCCACAGAGTTAAGGGATGGAGGAACTCAACAGGACATTCAATACTGTGCATAATCTCTGTAATTGTATACAGTATGTTAATAATGTTATTGTGCCGTAATTTATGTGCTTTCACTAATCCAGGTGTTATCTCGTCTGAAATGTACAGTCCAAACTTATTTATATTAAAGTCTTTGACAGGCCCTGGTTCAGTTCATATAGGCTTAATGCCTTGTTATTTGTAGATTGCAGCTTTTATTTCATCTTTTGAATTGACTAAAGCTTTTCAACATGGTAAAACATTGAGACCATTGAACCAACCATTGGGACAAAGGACTGCTAAATCACACTGTGTGACTGAACCAATGTATTTTCCTGGGGTTCACTACTGAATAAAAGCTGTATGTTCAAAATAAAGTGTTTGTCATTTTTGTGTATATAGGCTAAGTCACAAGTGAAACAATTTCAGCTCCAGGCCTAAAAATTGTAGGAAAACATTGCATTTGGCAAATATTTCACAAGAAATTTAGTTTGGTTGAGTGACACAAGAATCACCCTGTAATGGCTTTGATATAAGCACAGGGAAGTCCAATCCAATCAGCTCAGGGCTGTGGAAAGAATAACAAGTAACCACCAGGATGTTAAAGAAGATAACTATGAACAATGGGGTTGTTAACAAGAAATATGGTCAGGAAAACGTAAAATGAACAAATGACAAAAGCGGGCCTACTTGGAGAAAATAGAAACAAAAATTATATTACTATTTTTAAAACGTGTAATTTGTATTTATTTTTCCTTTTCTTTTTTCATTTCACTGCACAAATGTATTTATTGTTTTATTTATTTTTATTTTATGGATCTGTTGGATCTGTTGTCCCAAATACATTATCTTAGCAGTGTTTATTCAGGACTCTCAAGTTTTGAGCGGGGTCGTGCATGAGACTGCGTAATTTTCGAGGAGCGGGGGTGTGAGTGAACAATTTTCCCCGAGGAGCGGAGGGGGGGTGCGAGTGACTTTTTTTTCGCTGAAAACGCGTGGTGCCTCCATTATCTAACGTGAATGCTAAACTAGACGCCAGAGAAACAAAAGACAGAAACAAATAGGCAAGATAGTTTCGGAAAAACTGCAGTATAATTAGCTCCTCCCTGCGGCGAGATATAAGCAGTGTCTTACCAGCACTCTAACCAGAACTGACGAAGCCTCTCGGATGAGCGGCGAAACGTTTTCGACCAAACAAACTTTGTCCAGTTGACAAATTGAATTTCTTATTTTATCATCCATTATCTAACCGATTTTCTGGGCACAGAAACGCTGTGCGCTGCGCTTGAATTGCGTAACTAAAAAAAGAAGCCCTCTCTGTTTGTGGTTATCCCAAATGGGCTGTTAACAAAACCAAGAGAGACAAGGGCAAGAAACAAGATAATAGAGAATCCGAACCCAGGAGGAAAGGGGTAGCGATTCCGTACCTGGCCGGCGTGTCGGAAAAACTACAGAGGATTTTCAGACAATATGAAATCCCAGTTTATTTCAAACCCACAAACACGTTAAGACAAAAACTCGTCCACCCAAAGGACAAAACACCGAGCCACAAACAAAGCAATGTGGTCTACTCCATTCAGTGTAGTGAAGACTGCAGTGAGCGCTATATTGGAGAAACCAAGCAGCCACTTCACAAGAGGATGTACCAACACAGACGGGCGTGCCAGAGTGGACCGTCTTCTGCCGTATATCTTCACCTAGAAGCCACGGGTCATTCATTTGAGGACAGTGAGGTTCAGATCTTAGCCAGGGAAAAGAATTGGTTTGAGAGGGGAGTTAAAGAGGCTATTTTTGTCAAAAAAGAGAATCCTTCTCTGAACAGAAATGGTGGAGTAAGACATAATTTGCATCCCATCTACAATTCCATTATTAAGCCTAGATCAAACAAACAGGGAAACAATAGGGTTAGCCAGGACAGGGCCAGAGGTGTGAAAAACAGGCGTGTAGGGATGAATAGAGATCGTCAACTAGACGCCAGAGAAACAAAAGACGGAAACCAATGAGATAGTTCCGGAAAGTAGTTAGCTAGGTATCTCCTCCCTACAGCAAGATATAAGCAAGTGTCTTACCAGTATTCTTATTAGAGCTGATGAAGCCTCTCGGATGAGCGGCGAAACGTTTTCAACCAAACAAACTTTGTCCAGTTGACAAATTGAACTTCTCCTGTTATCACGTAACTAAATTTGCGTGAGAAATGCCATGTTTGGCGTGTGAGCGTGTGAACACGTCGAATTGCGTGTGTCACACTCTAAAGCGTCAGACTTGAGAGCCCTGAAAGTGTATTTGTTTTTTTAGACCAGATAGTCATGTGAGTGTTCAGAGATGATGAGGGCGTTGCAAACCTTTCTTTCTGGCAGACTCGTCGGTTTGTGCCTCTCTCATACAGGATGTAAATGTTACTTTCTCTTTTGTCAATGTTTTTTGTTATAGACTGTATGGTTTTTGGTTTTTTTGTGCGTTCCCTAATCACCAGTAAACGAAACTAGCCATTTGACGGAAGTTAAGTCAGGGTAAGTACATTTTGCCTTCAACGACAAAAAAAAGTAATGTTTTTAAAGACATTTTCAATCTGAATGATACACGGATTGTATTGATTTGTGATTACAGATGACTCGGGAACTCCAAATAAGCGTTGTCCTGTCATGTATTACATTTCTCTACACTGGTTCATACGTGTGTCACCCAGCCACTTTTCAAACAGGAAATTCAACTTTCAAGAAAGACATTGCAACAAAAGGTAGGATCACACCTCCCATAAAACCACTGGATTACTGTTAAGCCCGTTTTCCAGATAAATTAGTGTAAATTGGTGTAATGGCTGAGTAAGCAAAACACTGTTCCAGAGACTAGTTATGTCTTGTTTATAATACTTGAAATTGCAAATTCAGCATTGGTTACAGAATGACAGAAAAATTAATACAGCTTGAACGTTACACCACTATTAAAACATGTAGATCTATAGTAAAAACCTTTTTTTTTTTTTTTTTTTGCAGCCTTGGACAAAGCAACAGAAGTGGCAGCCTATAAGGATATCGCCCAGAAAATTATAGATTTGGCTGTGTATGGAGATGCCAGGAATCGCTCCTACAATCGACTGGCAAACTTTACTGACACAATCGGGAATCGTGTCAGTGGATCCAAAAATCTGGATATGGCCATTAAGTACATGTATAAAGCCATGACGTCAGACGGCCTGGATGTCCATTTGGGTTAGGACACAGATATCATAGGACAAGACTTAAATTAGAGCTGGACGATATGACAAGGACATTAATCAAGATTTGTTTCCTCATATTTGTGATTCGATTTTCTTTTTCAGAAACAAAATTAAAATGACCAGCCATACTTGAAACATACACATGAGAAATCTATCTAAATCTTATATGTTATCTTTTCCAGAGCCAGTCAAAGTCCCTCATTGGGTTAGAGGCAAAGAGAGTGCAGAAATGATCCAGCCCAGATCCAAAAACCTGGCTATACTCGGGCTCGGAAGCAGCATAGGGACACCCTCTGAAGGTGAGGTCCGAACATGTAAAGTAAAACAACATAATAAATGTACTGTAAAAGAGAATGACATTGTTTATTTTTAATATGCAGGCATCAAAGCAGAAGTGTTAGTAGTTCAGTCTTTTAAAGAACTGCAGAGAAGACAGAGTGAGGTCCCAGGCAAGATTGTGGTCTTTAACCAGCCATTTGTTAGTTATGGGAAGACGGTGCTTTATCGGGCCTTGGGAGCCTCGGAAGCCGCCAAACTGGGGGCTGTGGCGACTCTTATAAGATCTATCACTCCCTTTTCAATTAACAGGTATATTAAATAGTCAAATGACAGTATCAGTTTAATTAGTATCTGTGTAAGTAGATCTAGATTGTTGAATTTTTTAATCTGATAGTTTTGACTGCTTTTTTTTTTTCTTTTTTTTTTGAGGCAAACATCAGACAGTGCAGTAGGCAGATGTTATGCTGAAAATAAGAAAAAAAATATTATAAACATATATATATATATATATATATATATATATATATATATATATATATATATATATATATATATATATATATATATATATAAAACAAGTTTTGTATTATTTATTTTTTTGTATTACATTTTTGTATATTGTTGCATCCACACCTTAATTTAAAATCTTCTGGTGTCTATAGTCCACACACAGGTTGGCAGGACTACCAGGAGGATGTAAAGAAAATCCCGACCGCTTGCATCACTGTAGAGGATGCTGAGCTGATGTGGCGTATGGCAAAGAGAGGTGAAAAAATCATTGTAAAACTCATAATGGGAGCCACCACTCTGCCCGATGCTGACTCCTTCAACACTGTGGCAGAAATCAAAGGCTGGAAGCACCCTGAGCAGGTATCACACACATGGTTCCTTCATATACAGTCTAGTTTTGTGTCTATTTGTGTGTGTTTTTTTTTTACTATTAATAGCTTTGTCACTGAATACCAGAAGTACCAGTGAATCTTTTTTTCATGCATCTTTGCAACATTCCTGACATGCTAATACAACAAAGACAGGGACTGTGTTCTGCTGATGTCAGACTTTCCCTCAGCAGTTTTGTCCACCTTTTTCTGTAAGATCATATCTACTAAGAAAAAAAACCTGTAAACCCCAACTCCACTATTTTTTTAAATTTATTTTAAGATCCAGTTATGAACAAGGCACACATTCCTTCATGTATAAGTAGACTTAGACGAACTTTATTGATCTACAAGGGAAATTGTTTTGGGTACAGTAACTCACTCAACAAATATATAACAGAGGGTAAAAAGGAAAAAAAGATGGAAATGAAATGAAAATGAAATAGATGGAATAGCAACCAAAGATGAGACATAATTATATACATTATATCATAATCATAATAATATACATAAAATAAAATAAAATAAAATAAGTGGGCATATCATCATAGGTCAAGAAATCAGAAAGTATTAATTGAAGTGGTACATTGGGGGAAGGAGTATTAAATTGCTGATTGAGTGTGTTACTGGTGCTGGTGTTATACCCCAGTGGAAAGGTCAGTCTTGAGTCATTTGACTCCAGCACTAATGGTCAACATAAAGATCTAACTCTTGCTTTGCCTTCTCTGGCCTGGCTCAATTGAACCTTTTTAATGTGTAAAAATATAACATAAGTATAAATAAACACTAAATTGACCAAACAAAAATACATTTTGCCATGTGTTATCAGTATAAATAAATAAAAAGTAACTAATGTGTCAAATGCAAGATTAAAGAGTAATGTTTTTACTTCTAAAATGTGTTTACAATTATTCAAATAAAGATTGCCTGTACCTCTGTAGCCTTAGATGAAGCCACAGTTATGTTTCTGAGCTATTAAGCTATTTGAGTTTCTATGAATATGAATTTAAAATGAGACACTAGAAGTGCTGTATTCTTGTGGTTTTAGCTATTTGTTTGCTGCATGTCTTGGTGTAGAAAAAGGGAAACGAAACACATGGGCTGATGTCAGCCCAGCATTTGCATTATGCACAGTTAGCTTTAGTGAGACATTTTTCTGGGAAGCATTTAGGCAGAAAAAGTTCAAATACAATGCTTTTATAGTCATTTTAAATTAAAAATAAATAATAATACAATGATTATGATGATTATTATCATTATTATTAAGTCTGAATGAATAGTGCATAGTTGTCATGACATCAAAAGTCAAAATTTACATCAACATTACGTCAAATCAAGAGGACTGCAATTTTTATATTTATACTATAAATTCTACACAAACTGCATACATCTAATCAAAGATAATACAAAAATGTATTGCAAATGCCATATATTGTGACTTTGTGGACAATAGTGCATAACTCCTTATAAATATATTTGTACTAATACTAAATTCTATCAAATTATTCTCCGTCTTGACCAGTAAAAGACAGTAATCTATGTCTTTTTCCTTTGTCATTGTAGTGCCAACAGACTAATAGTAGGTCAATACATTGTTGACACAGGGGTCAATGCAAATGAGCCTTGTTCGGGTCACAGTATGTTTTGTAACTTGACTCATCATGTCAGGAAAGGTCCTCTGCCGGGAATACGCTTCAAATTCCTGGAATCTGTCTCTGTACTTTAAATCTCTCAGAGGGTTGAACATGTTGGAGGAATGCACGGATTGTCTAATAATGTTTTCATCTTTTAGGTTGTGCTGTTAAGTGGTCACTTGGACAGCTGGGATGTAGGACAGGGTGCAATGGACGATGGGGGTGGAGCAATGATTTCCTGGGAAGCCCTGTCTCTCATCAAAAATTTGGGTATTTTTAACGTACTGCATTTGTGGATTTATTTAACATTTCTTTTAATTAGGAATGAAATCTTATGCAATCCTATGGAGTTTAACAGTGACTGCCTACCCCCTGGTTCCCTGAGTGAATTTTCTATTATTTTTTCCCATAAACTTTCCGGAAAAATGTTATATTAAAATTTTGAAAGCTTGCTCTGGGTTAATCAGCTATGTGGTAACTAATGACCACAGGATCTATAATTTTATTTCAAATTTTTATAACTTTACAAACCACTAAGTTATTTCAAACTT